>OU974045.1:10042500-13002500 GCA_918843915.1 Notodonta ziczac
TTTACGAACAAGCCAGTAAGTAAGTTAAATAGGTTTCTGGGAGTCGTTTCCTTAATATCATTAATTAGCCAAATTCGGAGTAAAGCTATCAAACATTTCCAAACCTACTATCAATAAACAAGAAAACTTAGAAGGATAACTACGAACCACCTCCTTGTAAGTTGGTGCAAAACTAATCACTTTTATTAATCATTATAAAATACTAGACCGGCAATCTGAGTAATGGTAATCATAAAAAGGTTACATTACTTTTTCACAATGAACTGTTGACTTCCCTCGCGAGTTGAAGGAACAGAACTATGAGAAAAAAAGTGGTACGCCTACCGAGCGAAATTACTGGACGGGCTAATTAATGACTGCAGCTCCACCGATTTGCGAACCTAATGTAATTAATTGATCTACTCTCGAGTTTCAGGGTTTGATCTTTGTTCCAGAAAGGGAACTTTGGCACGATTTGTTTACTTTTAGAGTTGTAGCATCTCGTGTTTTTGTTCCAGGTTCGGGCTGGGTTCACGAATCAGTAAACTCTCTTCACTTAAGGGAGTGCTAAAGTGTGAATAAACAAATAAGATACAACGCATAAGTATAACATCATATTTACAGATAGATAGTGCGGAAAAAGTCTAGTAAATGAAGGGCTGGCGAATATATATTTTTTTCAAGTAGGTACCCAACTTATATGTTTATTATTTATTTATATACCTGGAATCTGGATTGGAATCTTCAAAATAAAATCTCGGTCTCCCTTTTTTTTATTTTATAGGTATACTAGCGGCCCGCCCCGGCTTCGCACGGGTACATTGCGGTTACATTATTCGAGTTTTAGTAAGGATCCCTAATTTTTTTTAAAATATATTATAGCCTATGTCACTCGGGGATAGTGTAGCTTCCCAACAGTGAAAGAATTTTTCATATCGGTTCAGTAGTTTCGGAGCCTATTCATTACAATCAAACAAACAAAGTGTTCCTCTTTATAATATTAGTATGATGATAAGAAAATCGTCTTTACAATAGTCAGCCACCCGCTTCCATCTTTCGTCTATATTTTTTTTTCATTTTGGTGGGTTAAAAATTACAAAACATAAAATGTAATGATGTGTTTATAGATAATAATTTAAGAAAACAAATCCTACATACCTACCTACTACCTAGCTTAGGAGCTATGTGAGAGCCCACTTTTGTATATTTACTTAGCTCCACAGATTACCTAGCCTAAACGAGATAGCGATTGGCTAACCTAATTAACGACCTCCATCTAATTCCTGCTAAGCTCCTCTTGTAATTTCATTAGTACGCTAATCAAATTCTGTTAGTTGGATTTCGCCTCCAAGGGCCCACGCTTTACTAGACGCGGCTCGTTTACCCTGGACTGCTTTTAACAGACAGAACGCAGCGCGTATTATAAGTTTTACGCTACTAGTCCGGTCATTTTAGACATAAAAATAGTGATCAAATAAAGAAAATTCCGACAGAGCCAAATCTTCATAGAGACTGCGCAATATCTGGGAAATAGTGGGTCTTAGAGAAAAAATCATTGAAACCATTTTTAGAATTTTATTTAGAGAATTTTAAAATCTACAACTTTGCTTCAGGTACTTTTTCGATAAAACTTACCGTTTTCGAGAAAAATCTAAAAAACCTAAAATTTTGACCTTGGGCCCCGAATAAGTCCCTAAGCTCACATGGGACTGATGGGGACTTTTGACACTTTATTCCTTGTGGTAAACCTAAGGTCTCTACGAAGATTTGGGTCTGTCGGAATTTTCTTTATTTCAATTGTCTAAAATGACCGGACTATACTGCCTGTCTAGGTATTATAGACAGGCAAAGCGGAAAACTTACAATCTTTATAGCTGGAATAGCTAGTCTGAATAGCTCTAGAATTATTGGACCGATTTCAAGGCTGCTTTTCTTGCTGGACGGCTGATATCCCCAAAAATATAAAATAGGCATATATCATTATTTTCGAGTTTGAGTTATCAATTCGAAAACAATTTGAAAATCAATGTTTTAATATTACTTAAGAATCAATATTTTTATATATTCCCCTCATTGTAATAATGAATGCCTAGACGAAATTAATGTTGATAATATATCAACTTTAACTTAACGATTCAACGTCAAATTGTCAAATGTCTATATTGTGTCTTATTTTGATGGAAATTGATTATAATTATAAAAAATAAAATAATAATAAGTATAATTTACACTTGATCTTTGACTGATTTACTCAAACCTAAAACCCTTTCTAATAAAACAGTTACCTAGGATTATTTCAACTCACCTTTTAAAACAAAATTTGAACAACAAAATTACTTTATTACAAAGTTTTGAACAAAGAAGTTTTATTATAATAGATGCTGAGTGTTTTGCAAAATAAAGCGCTTAAAGAAAGTGTGGACAAAGTTGATAACTCAATTTTGAACGCCTCATCGGTAGAGCATTTTTCTATGTATGCTTTATACCTCGCCGTAGGTCTCGTTGGCAAGCCAATACCTTATCCTTAAATAAACTTAAATATCACGTGACGAATGACTGACCGAGGGTAGGTATACCTACAAAGAAACCCTCAAAAATCTTACAAAGTTCACAATACAGTCTAAAGTTGATGGCGACTTAAAAATAAATCCTCGCGTCACGTTGATTTACGAGAAAAGTTCTGAAAACGGATTTATTAAACGTGCGGAGGTGAAAGTTCGCCTGCACAATAATCCTTCTAATTAAGATTGGATCCGATATTTAGTGGCAATAAAGAGTACTTAAATAGTTTGCAAGCTAATTATCTGAGTCAAATGTATAAGATAAGCGTTCTGAAAAAGTCATTGTTGTAGAGTTTTTTAAACCGGACATTCTGATCTACAGGTGTGTTTTAAAAACACCGATACCTCAATCAGGTAGGTACCCATTTCTCCGACAAAGCATACATTTATCCATCTGACTGTACTCGGTATTCATTCGGTAAGATTTTTCTCATAAAAGTGCAGAGCTTTGGATTGTAACTAGCGACTATAACCAAATCGTCCTTTCAATGGTCTGATAAAGCCACTAATATAATTTGATATACAATTCTTCTGTAAGTGTATATGTCACTGGCATCATCCTTAACGGCTGGACCGATTTTGATGAAATTTCGTGTGTGTTTTTGCGTGGGATCCTTAATTAATGGTGTAGATTCACAATGGAACAGTAGGTGGCGTTGCAATCGGACAGGACGTCTGCCGGACCCGCTAGTTATAGAATTAAGAGAAAAGTCAGGAAAAATCGGCCATCAATCACAAAATATTACCTGGTAAAAAGCAAAAATGAAAAAATATTTCCAAGTTATGTATGCGACATTTTTATACGTCAATAATGATATTATATTCAAGGAGACGCCCGAATCGAGTTGATGTAACGAAATGTAAATTTTATTCTATCAAATCTCTCCCCGGTGCGCTGTTTACAATACAATTTACACGTAATTTATTGGAGGTAACGGGGGCGTGTAATGTGCCTCCAGAAGACTTTACTGCGACACCCCTTGGAATACACTTACTTTAATAACCCCTATTCTAAGAATATTTGTTGCGAGAACATGTAGAGTGTGTTTAATATACGATTATACAAGTTGAAAACGAAAGGGTATACTTTTTTTTTTAAACTTAACATTGTAATTCTAAAACTATCAGCTTTGGAGAAAATTTGAAAAGAAAAGGTGTTATAGGAATACACCTGTTGACAGATTTCACGTCTACAAAACCTTTAGTACTTCAACTGTTCCACAAAGCCGATATAGATTTAGATTTACAAAATTTAGTTGCACAAAAATAGTAAATACTTTTTGTTTCACTTAGCAAGTATACTTCTGTGATCTTAGCCAATAACACAACTCACGATGCGATGCAGCCTCATTTGCCATCGCTTTTATTAGGTCAGAGAAATGAGGCAATTGTATTTTTTATGGACTGGTCCCGCCACACGCTCCCACCACTGTTACTCCTGTAAACCAGGATCGACAATGGTGACCAAAAATGACGTCGAGGCATTTGTATAATATAACTAATTAGTGGGACATGGTTTAAGGGGCCATTCATACGGTTTACGCGACACTGATTTTTTCCATAGATTTTTCCGTGTCCGAGTACCGAATACGCCAAATTTCATATATTTTCTGTAAAGCTATACAATTAGTTAGTTTTTATTTTATTTTATCATATTTTATCTGTAACTTTCACTTTCAACTTAACTTCAAAATTTCATCCTTAAAACTTCGCCTTTCTTAATTTCCAACCATGATCCTCAAAAACGTTTCATTTTAATGTTTTTGTTACAATCTTTTAGCTTAATGGCTTCGTCCCATTGTCCGACGTAATTTAATTTTGGGTATTTAAGTAAATTGTGGGCAATTTCAGCGTCCCTCCATAGTTGTTACACTCATCGCTCGGGGAAGCGTTTGCTTAATTTTTAACATTCAAACTGATTTGGCGTTTAAAACTGATTTATGCTTACGATTTGTAATCATCAGGGTAGGTATAATTTAATTCAAATGTTAGTAACTAAGTTTTGTTAAAAATGAGTCCAGTAGCTTTAACTTTCTATGACATTTGTATGGGTACTTGTACAATGTTGTTATCGGATAGGAGCTAGCGACTATCAAAAGCACGGACCACCCACATTTGGACACCACATACTGCAACACAAGTTTCCGAAACACATACGCTTAATAAAGTGTATAAGATCTATCGACCAACCACAATCCATTATTATTATCGATATACGAATCACAATGCGCCAACCTTCAGACTATTTCGGAATTATTTTAATGCAAGTACCTCCTAGTGGTTTGAGCATAGGCCGCTCGGCTCATTTCACCGAGTGGTTGCGGGCTCGATTCCCTTCGGGGAAAATGACAGAAATGGCCTTTTCGTAACTTTCCCTAGTCACTGGGATCGCCCCTAGTCCATTGTACGGTACCTATACTACAAGTGTTGCTTAGTTCGGGACCATACAGTTAGTGTGTCAGTCTGGGGATATTTATATTAAGCGGATTCTGTTCTGAAATCTTGTCCCGTCGTTAGCGCCTGTATTTTATGATCGGAATAATACATGCCAGTGGTCACCGGCGGAAAGTGTATACCTGTCGCCTGTCACCTGCCTGTCGCTACCAACATTTTGTAACGTAGAAATTGTCGTATATTGCCTCTGTACAATATTTCCATAGCGGCTGACAGAGTCAATTGCAGCAGTCAGTTACACACGTCCTATATGAATAACGACACAATAAGGACATTGTGACAACGTCAGCCTATGAAAGCGATGCAGTTACAACTGAAATTGCTGAAATGGTTCACACACTCGTAGTAACCAAATGGGGCACATAAATAAACCTAAAAAAACCGTGTATGTATGTACGATAGTGTTGCCATGGGAGCAGTTCAAGATAAAAATTTGGCTCTATATTTATAATAGTAATTTTGGGATGTAATCATTATGGTCCCACAAGGTTGTGATGAAGAGGGTGAGGCTGAAGTGACATTAAACAAAAATAAAAATTTCAAAACTAAAACAGTTCAGTCATGTTCAGTCTTAATCTTAATAGAATCAGCACTGTTGATGCCATACAGGAGTTAAAATATAAAATGAAATATTTACTAACTATATATTTTTATAACTTACAGGCCCGTATTAATAAATTGATCTCAAGTCTGAGAGCGATCTTGGAAATGTCATCCTAACGTCATCCCAGTAGGTACAAAATGGCATGTCAAACGCGTACTCAAGACCACTCCCAGAGTTGAGATCCATTTATACATTAACTAGCTGTCGCGGGCACACTACGTCCGCGTGTAATTTAACTAAACAAAAATTTCGGGATTATTCATCCCCTATTTTATCCGCTTGTGGGTAGAATTAATCAAAATCCTTTCTTAGCGGATGCCCTACGTCATAACATCTACCTGCATGCCAAATTTCAGCCTGATCCGTCCAGTGGTTTGGGCTGTGCGTTGATAGATCACTATGTCAGTCAGTCAGTCAGTCACTCACCTTTGAGTCATATATATTTAGATAAGGGCCAAAGTTACGGTATCCGCAACCAATTATACGTGCTATCTAACTTTTTCAAAGTTTTAATTTAACTTTTAACACCCCGGGGTTAGGGTATTAAATCCACAAATATTGTGTTTATGGGGCGGTTGTTTCTGAGGTGTAAATATTCCGTCGGAAATTGCATCTTTCCCCGAAATCCCCGAAAGATTAACTTTTCAATTTGGATTTGTAGGTCAAACGCATTCTGTTGGAAATTAAACATTCTGAATAGGCAATATACTTAATTATTATATATAGCTGTTTAATTTAACATATCCTAGAAAAAAATGTATGCTGGTAAGCGTTAAAACATGCACAAAAACTTTGGGATCACTGCATCTAATAACACTCGAACCAGATTATAATTTAGTGAAGTGTGTACGTACAAACCTTTTTGCGTTTTTGTTAGCATAATATTTTTAGTTATCAATAATGCCTTAGGCTTTATTGATACTGAAATGAGAGTACTTCTAAAGAGAATAATGATTGCTTACTGACTTGCTTAATTTTGCACTCTGCCTACCCCTTGAGGGGGTACAGGTGTTCTGGTAGTGTACTTATACTTGAACATGTAATTGAAAATTAAAAAACCCCCGATGCCACGACTACAATAGAGCTGATAATTTTCTAAAAGCTGAACCGGTTTTCATGATACATAGCTAAGAACACTCTCGATCATAATATCTTGCTAACAAAAACAACAAAAAATAAAGTCGTATCTTCCGCTTGGGCGCTACGATGCCACAGACAAACACAGATACACATGTTAAACTTACAACACCTCTCTTTTTTCGTCGGGAGTTAATAAATACAACGACGAGCGTATAAGGCATGGATTCCACACGAGGGACTGGCAGCATATCATACTAATTACCCCTGGAATTACTCCATTACAGTGACTGATGTCTGGTTTGGGACGCCGTACGAAGGTTCTGTACTATCAACTGCATAATATAATGCTTGCATTATTAATATCACTTTATAGGTACTACTTATGAGGGAAGTGGATTTAAAACCGACAAGCGTAATCGTGTAGTTTCTGATCCTCATGTGCATTGTAATCTGAATTGGCCTATAGTCTTATACATTATAATAATTTAGCCCTTTTGACGTCCCACTCCTGGGCTTAAGCCTCCCCTCACTACGAGGTGGAATCAGGCCGTAATCCACCACGCTGGCCCAGTGCGGATTAGCGGATTTCACATGTTCTTCGAGTATTGAATAAATTTTCTAAGACATGCAGGTTTGCTCACGATGTTTTCCTTCGCCGTTAGCGAGTAATAACCATAGAGAAATTATGATTCGCACATAGATTTCGATAAACCCAGAGGTGCGAGCCGGGATTTGAACCCAGACCTGGTGCCCGCAAGACGCGTGCTTAACCAATCGGCTATCACTGCTAGTCTTAGCATTATCAATATTTGAGGTAAGTAACTGTAATGGTTTAATGAATAAAAATATTTCATGCATTTGTATTTAAGAATTTTATCTTAGTTGGAAAGCCGTACGCATGCTAAATTACTTGAAGAAACTCTTTTGTGTTATTTTTCTTGCACGTTTTAGAACTGTTTAAAGAATCGCATCTTGGCACTGCCAGATATGTACATTACTGGACGAATAATAAATTATTATTAGGTATATTCAAGAAATTTATACATAATAAGATTCTTGGGTATATTATAGAGTAGGTATACCATTTCTGCTCTGAGCTTCGCTAGCTTATTTTCAGGATGTTGATAACAGCGCTACCTAAAGGTCTAAATATAGCTTAACACCATCCAGGTGAACCTATAAGTAAAAAAAATATCATCAAAATCGGTCAATGCACACCGGCATTTTATATATACCTAAAGAAGATTATTAGAGGCTACTATATATTCCTCAACGCACACGTAGGCGAGGCCGTAAGGACTATTGTAAATATTAAAAGGTATTTTACCATTCACAAGATTTGTATAGATGCTAAAGATTACGACAGCAAAGTCTATTGAATAAAAATAAGAAATGAAATGAAAGCAATCGATCCTCATAACCTGTAGTACTTTTGTTGGCCCTTGGCACTTGGGTTGACAATAGTTGAGATAGATAAAGGACAATTGTAGTTTTACCTTACGACTTTTCCGTCTACGTAGGCGGCATTGAGTAAAATGTTCCTCTTATAAATACACATTAAATTTCTAGGTTTTTTGAAAAAAAATTGGGTCAGTCCCCGCGCGTTAAATCAGGGTAGATGTTCTAACTGATTACCTACCTACGCGACAAAACGTACCTAATACTGTTTTGGAGAGAATTTACAATAAATAAATAAACAAACATGATCCTTATGTTATTTAAATAAATAGTACCTACTATCCTTCAAATAATTCCTAAAATCTTCATAGAAAATAGGTTAAACCCATCTAAGGTGTTGTAAGTACCTATGAGTCTGCCATGAATTTCTAATGGTGGCAATTCTGAAACTATGTTTATTATTATTGATTTAAATGTGACATGATTAATTAATGTTTCACGCTTTTTGCTCAAACACCCGTAATTCTTATGGGTATTAATTTTAATTGAATGTTTATGGCAAGCAGCGTGTTTAATTTAAAGTGAACACGAACGACATGAAAAATCCTGAAGAAATTAAAACTCATATACGCTTAAAGCGTACAATTCACACACCACGTTCCTGTACAATTCTAAACTCTAATTTCAATGCTGAATGTTCAAATTCTTTAAAGAAGAACAGGAATGGAAGTCACAATTTTTCTGCATAGTATGCAATAATGTATCAACCTATCATAATTATACCATTCAATTTTATATACCTATACTCTAAAATTAGCAAGCTAAACTTTAAAATCGACTGATAACAATAGATGTAACGAACGCAGTGTCGTTTATTGGTGTTCGTCATGACGCTTCCTCGGGTCGAGGTGCGTGTTGTTCTCGAATGAACCCACTACCCCCGACCCACTACCCCCGATCCACTACCCCGGGGTGAGCCACGGGACACTTGTGGAGTAATGGACACGCAAATGGTGATGAAAACGGATAAAGCGCCCTCTTTCTTAGATTTATTGAAGGTAACCTTTGCATAAAAATGGCAGATGTTTCCTACTAATGTTTCGGTAACAATGTTTCGTTCTGATTTGCTGTGTTTGGTCCAAGTATAAGTAGATTCAATATACTGTATTCAATATAGAGTGTACCAGATTTATCTTCTTTCTTTATAGTATTGGCCCACCCAGGTATTTAGGCGCTAATTTCAAGTAACAAATTGACATACACATACTTCAGGGATATGATACTTTGAAATCTGTCACCAACTGTATCCCTGTAAGACCTTTTGTTTTTCAAGTTTCCTCCAAAGCCGATAGTTTTAGAATTACAAAGTCAAGTGTCGAAATTTCTGTTGCACCCTGTATAATGCCGTAAAAAAACATGATGAAATAGTCTAAGACATACTTATAATAAGATATACAAAGAAGAAGAAGAACCACCAGATTTGTTTGCCACTAGGGCCAATTGCAGTAGGGCGATATTGACACTTAGACAGCTCCATTGGTCTCTCTATCTCTATCCGACCTCTTGATAATTCAAAGATTTCAGAGAGACTTGAGTTTTCGCTACGCTCAAATCTAATATTTCTGTGATAATTAGTTTTGTATTTGTGGTGACAAAAGTGAAGGGACATCACCCCAAAACATATCTCTGCCCCAATCAAATCAAATGACATTAGGGGGTATTTTCAATCATTAAAATCGATATCGGAAACAGATTCCCAAACATTAAACGTCTGTGTTTTTGTCAACTTCAAAGTTATTTTTTAAATTATGTCACTGTAATACTAACATTCCAAAATAATTTAGCGATTCGAATGGTTTAAAATTCCCCCCACGTGTGATGATTCTTTGCCCCCATTGGATGTGGATGACCCCAACCCAATCACATCACTCACGTCATATTTTAGAATTCGTCCAGACGCTGCAAAAACACGAATTTATATCGAAAACCAACTGGAGATTTCCTCAATAAAGTATATTTATTTTCAGCGTGACTTCGAAAAGGTAGTGGGATCTTAGGGATGTAGAGTAAAGCCCCTCCCGTCAGCCGTAATCCTGCCAGATTTCTGGCAATGTGATCAAGCGATGAAAGTGCTTCAGTGTATCACTAGTTAACAAACTTATCTTAATCGAATTATATTGCTAAGTTTATTAATTATTTCTCGTTAGGACGAATCTGACTGCCATCTCTTTAAAATAAAGCATTTACAATAAGTTTCGATACGTTCCTTCACCCTAAGCAAGCGATAATCATATAGAAATTATGATTCGCACATAGATCTCGAAACACCCAGAGGTACGAGCCGGAGTTTGAACCCAGGACCTGGTGCCCGTAAGACGCGTGCTTAACCAATCGGCTATCATCGTGAGGTGCTACTCTTAGCAACGATAATCGATATATCGTGACATTCGTATTCTCGAATCCTACTCGAAATTCCATATTTTTGCCGTCGTATATTGTTTGACAGAACGATAATTTTATATTGGTCGTTCAGTAATTGATACGATGGCAATAAATATGGAATTTAGAGTAGGATTCAACTAAGAGTAGCACCCGGCACGTCTTATAAGGTCTAACCAATTTTCGAAAGACATGTGAAATCCGCCAACTCACACTGGACCAGCGTGGTGGATTATGGCCTGAGGACAGTGTGAGGGGAGGCCCGTGTCCAGGAGTGGGATGTCAAAAGGGCAAAATTATTTTTAAATTTTCGGTACCTTATCGTCGAGATATTTGCTATTTTACGATTACAATGTAAGTGTGATATAAGACCAAGGCGAGGACTCAACAGCCTGAACTGTATTGTATTGTAATTGTAATTTAATTTTAATTAAGTCTGGACATTGTATTTTATAATAGCATGTTAATATTGTATGCCTACTACGGCGGGACATAGCGGAATCTCTATTTAATTGTAACATCTTATAAATACCTGTGTATTCCACAATAATTTTTTTGATTGATTGATTGATTGATTGAACTCTTCAAGCACTAGCGTCTTATGAAAAGGTTTAAGAGGAAAGGATAATCAGTATACGGTCTCATAATATTAGTAAGCAAATGGAGGACTGAGCAGCCTTAGTGAGCGACTCCTAATCTTGAACCAACTAGGGAATATGTTGTGCTACGTTTTGCTTTCAAAGTTTTACGCATCTGATTATTCTAATTGATTACGGCAATACACTCGGTTGTATCTTTACGTAAATATCAATGGGACAATCAATACAGCTAAAGAGAATAAAGGTTTTATGCCTGTTTGTTTTGTGTACGAAGATTCTCTTGCCTAATTATAAAGACTTCACTTATAAGCAAAGGGCGAAAAAAATTAAGAAATCAATAACAAAATGTAAAAAATGAGCCCGCTGAGTTTCTTGCCGGATCTTCTCAGTCCAGGTCGCGTTCTGATAAGACAAAAATGACAATCAATGTAAAATTTACAATTTGTAAGTGCCCCCGTAGTCCTAAACATAATAAACGCTTTGACTTTGACTTTGAGACTAGGATCAGTCTCAATAACAATTAAAATAAATTCAAAGACGCTTTGAAGCTTTCAGGACAATACTTCGACCAATAAAGGACATCATTAGCCTCTTTCAACACATTTCCATGGTTTTTATTTTCCTTTCGACAGATCCATCCGTGCCGTTTGTGAGCATATTCGATGAAAGCTGTGGGTAATCGCCAATTAATTCCGTGAAACCTTTCCTGCTCGCGGCGGATGACGCACGAACCGTAATAAATACTGTTTTTGTTGGTCCGTGCGTGGAAATTGCTCAATAGAATTTAGCTGTACATAAGGATTCTTTAGAATACCCATAGAAACAACATAGCGATAAGAGATTAAGTATTTTCAGTCTCAATTACCCTATTCATATAATTCGCATTTTGAATCGTAGCTCGGAATTTACGACTTTGAAAAGAGAGAAGGCTGTAGTGAGTGAGTGATTGTGGATGATGATAATGTTGGCATTGGCTGCCTCAAATGACTTCCACATTACAGCTTTCAGTTACATGCAACCTTCCTACATGTACATAAAGTTCATTTTAGTTTAGCTACGCAAGCCAAGTTTGGTCTATAGGTTGTACTTCACAGCACAGCAGTCGTACAATTGCCTGCAAAAGCTTTTATCTACATAAATATGTACCTTATTCACATTATTAGGTTGGTACTCCTATAATTTTTACAACTTCCTTAAATTATAAAACGGATTTCCTTTTCGACTGTACACTTCAGAGGCATGCGACCAAGTAAATTTTCCCGGACTTTCATTAGGTAATCAGTCAGTGAGGACAATTTTTCTCCCACTTTCATTTTGGGTTACGGCACGGAAGCCGCAGCAAAAGTTTAATTGAGTTTTTTTGTTCACGCTACATATAAATATTTTGATGGGTTTGAGGTTCAGGATGCAGGTATCGCTTTTTTGAGGGTGGATAATCCTTAAGGTGGATGTATTAAAATACTTAGATGTGATCCGTGAGCCCGGCCGATGACCGACTTAAATTCGAACCCTATTACCATTTCGTATCGCTTCTCGTTGGCCGTGATATAGATTATTTTATACTTGATACGAAAAAGAAATAGGTTTGAAAGCCAAAAAATACCTGCCTACTAAATGAAAGTGTAGTTCGGGCTCTAAACCTGTAACGGTACTTAAATGTTGTTCCATTTAGTCGTTTGGGTCACTTTTATACCTATGCATTTTTTAGGACGCCTCTTTTCAAGATTTGCACTTAGTCTTCTGTGTGAATTTCGCCAAACAACCCCTACATTCTTGAATTACCTTCGAAATATTTCTAACTAGTATATTCTACTACATAATACAAAAATCTAAATATACAAAGAACACCGTCCTATACTAATCCATTGTGTCTATGTCACAAAGTATTATAGTAAATACTAGCTGAGCCCGCGACTTCATCCGCGTGGAATTTAACTTAACAAAAAGCCCGCTCTCGCGTTCAGGACCCATTTTTTTAATTTTGTTTTTCTAAAATAAAAGTAGTCTAAGTTACTGCTTATAACATCAGCTATCTACCAGTGAAAGTCCCGTCAAAATCGGTCCAGCCGTTTCGGAGGTACTCTTTTATTTCATGTGTTTTTATTTTTTTACACGGAACCCTACTTGGTTTTCTAAAATTAAAGTAGCCTAAGTTAATCTTTAAAACATCAGCTATCTGCCAGTGAAAGTCCCGTCGAAATCGGTCCAGCCGTTTCGGAGATTACCCGGAACAAACACACAGACAGACAGAATTTTTTTTTTTAAATCGCGTTTTTGTTATAAGTACCGTATGTACTTTCATATGCATTTATTAAAAAGGTGTTATTATGATATTACAAACAGACACTCCAATTTTATTTATTTGTATGTATAGATATAGATTGTGAGTTGATTACATCAATGTTGTTATGACAGTATCAAATACGTATAGGTATAATAACATGAGTATTTAAATTGTAAATACATGATTATTTTCCATCTGCTTCCACGTTGTTTACATAACAGTGCCGTTAGAAACAAAACACCATCAAAACAATCCATTTATTTACAGACGGCACGACGAAAATAAACAAGCAACGGTCCGGTGAGGGGATACTCTGTGGAAACTTGGGCAATATCGGTAAAGGTGGCTTCACACTGAGGGAGGTCACACCCACAACCACAGGACAGGCGCGAGACTTACACCAACATTAATGGTTGGGACCACAGATATAGATTTACATAGATAACGCAAATGTATGTACTTAGTGTGTCCGAAAACCCCGACCAAGCGTCAAGGTTGGTCGCCGATAACTTACAGTCCTCGCGACTACAAATATAAAAATATGAGTATTGGCGAGATAATCACTCGAGAGACTCGTAGCGGACGGAGGGGCATCGGCGGCATCGGTGTCTTTGAATCGGTTTGGATTTCGCGCCATCTGTGACGTCACAGTAGGTGTTAAAAATTTAGTTACTTAGTTTCAATACAAATCGTGATACTTGCGTTATCTATGTAAATCTATATCTGTAGGTGTGTCCATCGGGTCCCAACTAAGCATTGCTTGTACTTTAGTTACCAGATGATTATAATGGACTGGGCGCAAGGAATTGGCTGAACATCAGCGCTGCAGAAGATCCGTTCCTCCTCTTAATTCTATACCTACCTATACCTTATGTCTTGTTATTCTCCTATAAGTTATTACTTCTGTTAAACTTATAGCTTGATTATGTATGTGTTGATTACATTTTTAATTTTGTTTTCATTTCATGTCGATGAGTAAAACCCGGAAGCGGAAGTCCAATCCCTCCCTCCCTTCCCCTCTGTCTCACTCCCCTTTAGGTCACCAACGTGCAAGCATGTCTTTGGTATTAAAAGCATCTACTAGGTGAAACAAAAAGGTATACTATTTTTGTGAAAACTTAACTTTGTAATTCTAAAACTATCAGCTTTGGAGGAAACTTGAAAAATAAAAGGTGTTATAGGAATACAGAAGTCTACAAAACCTTTAGTACTTCAACTGTCCCACAAAGCCCATAGTTTTAGATTTACAAAGTAAAGTTGCAAAAAAATTACTATACCCTTTTTGTTTCACCTAGTATAACTGCTTAACATTCAAGCAGGTCGTACGATTTTTTCCCGATTTTGTTGTATAAAGAAGTCTACAATTTTATATAGGTAAGATTATTCTTGGTAAGATCACTAGAAGTGTTTGCTCCCTAAAGTTTTTAATTAAAAATATGGCATACATAAACTATAATATCTGAAATTATTTCTAATCTTAGTCGTTATCTTGAAAATTAGTGTAATGGCGGGCCGATGTCGTTCCATTTCCACTAATTACCAATTTATCGACGAGCAGTCTGCCTCCGGCCGACAGGCTAGGTAATGAGTTATCAAGAATCATGGGGACGGTACCTAATGAAGAAAGTAACTAGGTACCTCGTATATGTACCTAATTAACAGTGACTGCCAATTAGCACGCGTCTTGCGGGCACAAGCTCCTGGGTTCAACCCCAGCAGGTTTTTCAAAAGCCATGTATGAATCATACCTATTTTCCATACGATTATCGCTTGTTTATGATGAAGGAAATCCGACATATCTTTGAAGAACCAACAAATTTTCGAAAGACTTTTGAAATCCGTCTACCCGCACTGAGCCTTCGTGGTGGATTATGGCCTAAATCCCCACGTATTGAGAGAAGCCCTGTACATTCGTCATCCGGAGAGATAAATAAATAAATATCGCCAGACTGACACACCAACTGCATGGTCCCAAACTAAGCAACTCTTGTACTATGGGTACTATACAATGGACTGGGGGCGATCCCAGTGACACCCAGGCCTGGGCAAATAACGAAAAGTCCATTTCCGAAATTTTCCCCGGCGGGAATCGAACCTGCAACCACCGTGTGCAGTGAGCCGAGCGGCCAAAGTCGCCATAAGAACATAAATATTGTATTTACCCCATAGTACAAAAGCACGATTATTCACAACCCACAGGTGGCGCCTCAGTAGTGTATTCAGTGTCCGTAGAAAGGGACAAGGGTCCAGCGATCGTCATTTATCATCCGTTTTGATAACAAACTGTTGTTGGCACTCCGGCCCAAATTTTTACCTATTATGATATGAGTTATTTATTATATTCGACAATACCTATCTGTCAGTGAGTTAACAATGTAATAAATCTGATACAAATTAATCATTATATTAATACGTGAAGCAAAAACTTTGTATCGCTTATTACGAAAATTACGCGGTTGGTGGAGTATGAAATTTGGCGCAGTTAAAGTTTATATGGAGAAGGAGTGTAGAAAACTTATTATGTATAATAATACTTACTTAAAAATACATTAAACTAATATATGAATAATTACACACACTATCATTTGTATCTTGCACTAGGTAACTGACTGACTCTCTGACTGACAAACGGTGACAGTTGTTTTGTTCTTTATTTCGGAGTGCGGGACTGCCATAGTACATTATACGTGCCAGTATCAATCAAAAAGGTTTTGGATTTTTGTATGATCTAAGATCTAAACTAGCTGGCTTGCTCGCTTCGACCATTATGATTGCTTCATTTTAATGAGCTGCATGAAGAAAAGTAATTGATATTAAACCTAGGTCAAAGCAAGCGGGTCAGCTAGTCCAGCCAGCCATCCCGGTAAATGTCGACGGTCACCCTTAAAGGCAAGTAAATAATAAATTATAAAATAACTTTCCTACCCTACTACCTCCACTACTTACTTAAGGTAATCACAAGGTAATGCATTAAGTAATCTTGTTTATTTTTGCATTGACTAACATGACTATGCCTACCTAATTAGTAACTGATACTTTCAACACAATAAAAAATCTAAAACCAATGGCCCGCACCGAAACTAATAAAATACTTAAGTTTATAATGCAGTTTTACTTTAGAACTAATTTCAGTACACTTCAGTTACTACATCATACACACATCACACATAGGTACATACTACATACCCATAAAAGGTGAGTACATTCATACATCCGTTAATTCATAACTAAAAGAGATTATCAGCAGTCTTCTTTACTGCTCCGACTGAAATACTCTTAATGGTAACTACTAACGCCATCTGTTATCTAGAAGCAACATCGAATCCGATCATGATATTGCCATCGTACAAAATAATGGTTCCTTTCTACATAATAAACAACTGAACACTAATTCGAGCAATAAAGTTTTGAAAAACGTTTAGAGATGTCGCTTTCTTCACAAAACTACAAAAACAGCAGACAATCTGTTGAATGTTCAGATACCGTAAACAATGCAACTTTATGTAAAGAAGGAGCAATTTAACTAAGATACTAATTACCGAAAGATTTAAGTGAGTATATTTCTTTGCTATCGGGCTTAATTCCCTTAAATTGTTTTGAGTCCTTTTTGCTCCAAGGGGACTAGAAAATAAGCCGACTGGAGGCTCCTAGAAAAGAGGATAGAAAGAAGTTAGTAAGAGAGGAAATAAACTATGAGAAGGCTACATAAAAGGTACTCACTTACATATTAAGTATATGGGCAGAAAGTATGCCGGAATTGGGACTAGAAAGGAGGATAAAGAAGGCTACAAAGAAAACTTATAGAAATATTATCTGCCTACTCTAACGCAGTTTCTCAGATACTAACAGATTTTTTGTGATAAATTATTAGAAAGAATTATAAATTTCTGCCCTTTCAGAAATGGCAGCAGAAAGCAGCAAAATAAGTCCATAAAAATATATAGTGTTCAAAAAATAAAGAATGTATCAGAGCTAAATGAAAATAAACTTTGCGTCGTTAGGTTTTTTTATGGGACTGGTCTTGCCACACATTCCCATCACTGTTACTCCTGTAAACCAGGATCAACAATGGTGACCAATAATGACGTCGTTAGGTGATGTATGTACGTATCATACTTCATACTATAATATATAATATTATAAAGAGGAAAACTTTGTTCGTTTGATTGTAATGAATAGGCTCCGAAACTACTGAACCGATTTGAAAAATTATTTCACTGTTGGGAAGCTACACTATCCCCGGGTGCCATAGGCTATAATATATTTTCAAAAAAATTTGGTATCCTTACTAAAACTCGAATAATATAACCGCAATGTACCCGTGCGAAGCCGGGGCGGGCCGCTAGTTAATTATAAACAGCAACAGCTAGGTATCAATACCTTTAAATAGGTACAGTTACCTATTGGTATTGCGCAATACTACCTGTTACGTCATCAATAATGACTTAATATTCTACATTTTGAACTTTATATACACAGACGTACAATCTAAAATTGAAGCGCCACACAAATAATGCTTGAAACATTATTGTGAAATTTTCCGTGTAAGCTTTCAGTAGGTATAGTCACACTCAAAATTACCTGCGTAGTTTGTCGCAGGGCGCGTGCGCGGCGCTATCGACCCGGCGGCACCGCCGCTGGTCCTGGGCTCATTTGCCCCGTATCTACCCAATTGGTGAGTACACTCCAAATTTACCCCGAGTACGGACTATGTGGTATCATATTATTTTGAAACAAGTATCATAAACATCGTGTGCATGTATCTTGCGGTGGCGCTAATCATTATTATCGCAAGTTTGGTCAGGCTACATGTAAGTCATTTTTGAATATTCCATCTAACGCTTTGTCTGCCTATATTGCCCTCTTCCTTCCTCTTCCAGTGAAGGCACTGTAATCACGCAATTTTTTTTTAACTTCCATCATTATTGTTTTGCTTGCACTTATCGATCACAAAGCCACGTAATCAGGTGTGTGATAACGTTTGTACACTTTTAAAAGCGGTATTTTGTGAAATCGATATTGTGCGCATCTTCTTGACTAAGTCCTTGCACGCTATCTATATCCAGGTCTTATTGCGGCTAAACTGTGAACAAAATCGGTCCATAATATGTTATACTTAAAATTCAAATTAGTTTAATGTAAGAAGTACCAAATATGGCTTACGCGAAATATTGGTCCACGATTTTGTATGAATCATAATTTTTTTATTTGCTTAAGCATTCGTTCAATGGGCCCGCGCATCGGAAGTAACCACATGTTGAGTTTCTACTGCGTAAACACATAAGTGCGTAATGTACTAACATTTTAGGAACATTTTGCGCTGACTGTACGAAAGCAAAAACGTCTCGAACCTTCGAACGATTTCAAGCCTTAACTATCCGGCATAGAGTTCTAAATTTAGATTTTCTCAGGGGCTCTTTGCAATTTGCGTCTGCGCGTTTACGTGTAAGCAATATTGAGCCTTATACTCGAGTGTATAAAGCTTAATTTTCTTTGATGAAATGTTTTTTCTCCTTCGCTTAATGGAAATCCGTTTAACTTAAGACACGTCACCGGACGCAACAGGTCTATTATATTCACACGGTTTTTCATCCATATGCGACAATACTCTTACAAGAAAACCATGATTAACCATTGTTCGGGGAATTCCTATAATCTCGTTCAATTCGTCTTCGTTTTTAAACCTCAGATATACTATCTGAAATAAAAAAAGGAAGTAACGTACCTAGTAAAATTTATCTTTGGTAAAATACAAACAGAAGAATTGTGTACCTACCTTAAGGATACATTATATAGAGAATTAATACGGATCGGTAGATAAACCTTACTCTATTATGTATTTGCCCGCTTTAATGTTCCATATACCTACTTGTATACAAGACTGTAGGTAATAATAATTTCACTTTTTACCGAAATTACAAATTTTGGTGCCTGCAATATTTATAGGTATTTCTATCTCCCCATACGTTAATCGATATTACAATTACATCTAGGTACATAATATGCATTTCCTTTGTTTGCTTACGTACCTAGATGCTGTATATCAAGTGCGCATGCACGAAATATTGTTTATTTCATCTCAAAGTCTAGACCTGCGCCGTTACAGCTTCATTATCGATGTGCGCGACTCAAAATAGACCTCCATAGAGTTCCTAGGTACAGATTGCGCGGAACTATCCCCTCCTCCCGTTTCCTCTCCCAGTACGCCCACGTCACCTCCTCCGCCCACTGAATAATCGTTATTGGGAGTCCTATAAGGTTTCAATTATAGGTGGGATGAGTTATAGACGCGTTTATGAAACATGCAATTATTCGTCTCTACGTTACTTTCTTTCAGATAGCAAGGTCCGTTCATAGCAATAGAAAAGCAATTACGAATGAATTTGTAGTTCGTTTCATTGTATACTTATGCCTGAAAGTATTAGTCGGAACCAATTGGAATGACTCCATAGATAACGTATAAATCAATACAAAGAAATACCATGTTCTTAAATTACCCATGTAGTCAAGCAGGTTTAAACCTTTTCTACATTAAAAAAAACTTTACTATTCGGAGTATTCACCACATTTTTTTATTCAACATACAAAATCTGATAGCGATCCAATAAAAATTTAAAAATAAACATGAGAGATCCTACTCAATACTTGTAATAATTGGTCAAACAAAACTCCCACTTCCGCACGCGCTGATCCTACTAATATTATAAATGTGAAAGTTTGTGAGTGTGGATGTATGTATGTATGTATGTATGTATGTATGTATGTTTGTTACTCCTTCACGCAAAAACTACTGAACGGATTTGGATGAAATTTGGAACACAGATAGTTTATAACCGGGATTAACATATAGGAAACTTTTTTATCCCGATAGTCCCGAAATTTTTGTTACGTTAAATACTACGCGGACGAAGTCGGGGGCACAGCTAGTAATCCATAAAACTACATCAAAGTCGCGCGTGGCTACGCCCACGTGGCACTTTAATACTATAAAAGTAGCCCAAGTTATTGCTTATAATAGTAAATTGATTTATTTATATTTTACATAATATTCATTTGTAGATATATATTGCATAATAAATATGACCAAAAAGATCAGTCCCATTTTATAGACTTTTCTCTAGCAACAACGATGTAGTTCCGTCCTTCCGTCCTTAAACTAAGGTACTTAATTGATCCATTTATAAGTGTTCTAATTAATGACGTGCAGAAATAGTACAACCGTTGTGTTTATAAATCTTAATCAGTCAATTTAAGATTGCCCCTCCCTACAATGTCCGTAATAATCACTCGCGAGGCTAGACATCAAACGGTTATGGAATGTTTGTACGACATCATGATTTCAAAGCTACTCATGCAAGGCCTACGTCAAGAAGATAATGTCGTTATTACGCTGTGAGAGCTACCTAAGCTGTCTCCAATTCACTACAACTCATTCATATACGGGTGGCTGGAAGCGTCCCTATTGGTGGATTTTTCTGAGCTATTGATGCATAGGTACATCACATAGAAGACATTTGGGAACCCAATATCCAACCTAATACACTTAACACAATACCTACTTTCACTTAACTATTCTTCTTGATGTAGATGTTATAATTATAACATCATTTCTAAACCTCAGTGGTTTTTAGTATGTTATGTACTTAGAAAATATTATATGTGCTTAAATGATACTTAATAAAAAAAAAACAAATAAAACATTGGACGTATTCCGAATATAGTCTTATAACTATACTTGTTTATAGTATATCCAATTGTGACATTTTCACACCTGTTAAGTGGCTATCAAGTTACGTAAATAAACTCTGCAGGCTTTTGTCACCCCTTGCGTACTCCGCTTTTACAGTGTTACGTCACACCAATCGACCGACCGTCGTCGATCAATGATTGATTGATCGAATGTTGCTCTAGTTAAGCACCATCGATCTATGGATCGATCAACGGTCGACTTCAGTGGTAAAACACCAAAACACATTGCTTGAAGATTCCACAAGACATCCACAGTCCCATACCATAGTCATTGCTCTCTCTCGCTTTTAAATCTGCCAGCATCTCCGCTTATTATTATTCCGCTCATCTCGGGGCATTCGATGATTCGTATAGATTAAAAAACATTGTTGTTTATAGCGGATCCAACGTTTCCTACATAGGTCAACATGCTTAGGTACTTATTATGTATTGTCGATGTGTATCAGTGTTTACGGTCTCATTAGGATTCGGTGCGGGTGCGCGGCGCCCGGCTCCGGGATCCGGGACCAATTGTTTAATTTGTTTCTGTCATTTCTATTTATACTTGAGTTATGTCCTGTACGACAGAAGTTTGGTTTACGTCACAGTTTGATAGTCTTGAACCGGTACTCGGTTCGGTTCCGAAGGATATACATACTTAATAAATTAAGGCGTCAGGTCAGGTCTTCTGGTCGGCGTTCTTTATTAATATTTAACAACTTATTTTCCGGAGGATTTTTCAGATAAAATATTGAATAGAAAATGGCGATTTTAATAATAAATATATAATTCCCCGCTGAGTTTATCGCCGGGTCTTCTGAGTCTAGATCGCGTTCCGATGCGGTCGTAGATTTAAAGAAAAAACGTACTAAAATACAATTTGTAATTGACCCGTGGGCCTAAACAAAAAAAAACAGCGCCATCTTGAGACGCCTGAAAGAAGAAGATTTATAATATAAAGCGTAGAGCGCCGACGGTATAGGTATATATCGTGTAACGCTACTGACGTCATCGTGTAACGCTACTGACGTCATCGTGTAACGCTACTAACGCCTAGCACGGATAGAGTGGTCGCAAGGCGAGCCCCCGAACGTCCGTATAAAACTTCGCTTCAAAACTATTTGATTCGTTAATTCAACCGTTTAAAAAAGGTCTTATTAATCGATGATCCTACTTCAAGACCAAATTAGAAACAAGACCGCATGTGACAGTGCTGTTCCTCAGAAAACTATTCGTTAGCGAAGTATCATAGTAATTGGAATAGTTTCGGGCACATTTGGAAGCACATTTGGGCGGCCTCATCTACTAACCTTAAATCCTGTCTTGAGTTGTGCAGTGCTATTTCAACTTCTATTACAAAAATATCAGTTACAGTACCTTTACAAGCGAGTTGTTTTATTAATTTGGGGATGCTTTATAGCTTAAAATTGTACTAATCTTCTCATATGCGTCAATGGACTCGCATCAGAATTTGCAGAGCAATTTAATCAATCAGGCCATCTCTATTAATTGGCGTGCCTTAGTACGTGTGTACACAGTGGCTGTAGGTTCACTCACATTAAGCTAGATCCACACGATACAGGGATGTCAGCAATAAACAAACAAGCTAATGTCGTATGGTGCAAATGCCACATATCATTATACATCAGTCGTTCCCGAGAGGAGACTCTACATAACAGAAGTAACAAGTAAAAAGCAGTAAAAATTTGATAGTCACTTCACAAAAGCTAATAATATTGATTGATTTAGTTCATTTTTTTGTGCTCTCTTTGAATTTATACTAGGCGTTAGCCTACTCCACTAACTGTAGGAGACCCATTCGTTTAGTAGTTAGTACCAAAGCCGCCGGACATGTACACCGTGCGCTATGAACAACGGCGCCCCCGCAGCCAGACAACCAGTTGATAATCTTCACAGATGTTGCAACTAGAGGGTATTGATTTATCGACACCTTTGTATCGGAGCTGTGTACTCTAGTACCTGCATAGCGCATTGGTAGACAATTTAAATAAGTAGCCGAATTTTGGGAGACTATTCGAAGAATATAATAAACCACTTTTGCTTACCTAAATCATTAGCGTCATACTTAATAGGTTGAGGGTTCTATTGAAATTTCTGACGTCATCTATAACCTCAATTAATCATGCTTTTAAAATAGTATGTTAAAGCCTGAAGCCATGTTTTATTAATTATGCCAAAGAGTTTTAGATACAGGAGAGAGACAATTTTAGGTACCCACAGAAATGTACTCCTTAAATTTATTTCTTCATTTTACTTCTTCCCTTTTCTTCAACTTAGTATATATATTTGATGGCTTGATCTTAAAATTTTAAACCGAACTCAAAATCCTATTTCATCAAAAAAAACTTACTTACTTAACTAAGTTAAGTAAACGATAGCGTATATCGGTTTTGTACGTTGGCGGCGACAGCAGGCGAGCGATGCGCACGCGCGGGCGGACGCAGACGCGTCGACATATCGCCGCCCACGGATATAGAATTACATAGATAAAGCAAATGCATTTACTTCGCGTGTCCGAAACCCCGACCAAGCGTCAAGGTTGGTCGCCGCTAAATTACAGTCTGCGCGACTACAGATATAAAAATTATTAATCTGAGCGAGATAATGACTCGAAAGCATCGTAACGGACGGAGGGGCATTGGCGGCATCGGTGTCTTTGAATCGGTATGGATTTCCCGTCACTAATGACGTCAGAGTAGGTGTTGTTAAAAATTCGGCACGCTTGGTTTCAATACAAATCATGGTACTTGCGTTATCTATGTAAATCTATATCTGTGTCGCCGCCCACGGCACCGCGGTGCGCGGACGCATCCGCGCAGGTGTCACACTGTACCGCACGACCGATACTTTAGAATAAAATATACAGACAGAGTCTTATTTAATACTAGCTTCTACGAATTCGTCTGCGTGGACTTAAGTAAAGTATTCTATGTGTTAATCCAGGTTATAAACTATCTGTGTTCCAAATTTCATCCAAATCCGGTCAGTAGTTTTTGGGTGAAAGAGTCACAAACATACATCCACACTCACAAACTTTCGCATTTATAATATTAGTAGGATTTATCCACTTATTTTCACTGCCAAATGTAATTAAAAAGGTATAGATAGGTGTTGCAATTGCAAATATTTCCTTTTTGTCTGTAAAACGGAAATATTAGCAAATGCAACACTGTCCTTTATCTAGTACTCCAATTTAGACAATATAGCACCAAAGCCAGTCTTACTGAAACGCAGTAGCTTCCAACAGTCCGTTCTACCTTTGTCACCTTATCTATGACGATAGAAAGCTTGAATGAGTAGTTGTGAATGGGCATCGAGCGATCCTGATTCTAGCTCAATCCGTGTCTGCTCCTCGTTTACCGCTCCAACCGAAGTCCGAACCGGTACCTTATCGGCATTCAGCCATACGCAGTTGAACTGTGTAGAAGAGTGCACAAAGCATTTTGCATCTCATTGTGAACATTTTATGCCTTTCCTAGTTGCGCCTTTATTGGAAAGTCTTGTATAACGACTAGGATTATGACCATCCAATCATATTCTCGTGTCACTCCCATCAAAGTACATTCATTATTTGTTCAATACTGATTCCGCTTGCATGCCAGTCCAAAGAACTAGCCATTCGTTCCGAGTTAACATAATCTTAAATGTGTTGAAGCCATTTTGGAACTCATTCATCATCACAATGTTAGGCAAAAAATACTTAGTCATTAAGTCGTCATTAAGTTTTAAATAGGTATGTATTAAATTTGCCCATGGCCCTTTAGGTCGTGGTAGCCTAGTGTGAAAGGTCAAAGCTTGTGTTCCGAAAGTTGTGGGGTCAAATCCCGGTAGCGGAACTGCAACAATGGACGTTTCTCTCGAAAAAAAAATGTGCGCTTATCAAGGTACCAAAACAGAAGCGCTCGAGGCGGTAAACCTAGATGGGTGACCGAATGTGGCATGTACAACTAAGCGCTTCCTCTGTCGCACCTAAGCTGTTGGTGCCGGCTATCATAGTCGTTAAGCCATATCGGAGACCTTCAAGCGGCTTGAATACTTGTGGCTTGAACACGAGAGTCGCCCTTTGCCTAAATATGATAATTTAATTAAAAAGTAATTAAATCAATTATGTAGTTGACGTTAAGATCAAAGCCTGCCGACTTTTAAATTTGATAGTATCTTAATCTGATCGCCCACGCCGGCCAGTACAATGGGCTAAGCTGTTTTTTTTTTCTGTTTACAAAAACATCGAACAATGATGTTATGTCATGTAACGTTTGATTGATATTTTGTAGGTACTATACCCATCGCGAATTGTACAAAAAACCCATCAGATTTACATTTGTGTGATGACTAATTGATCAGTTTGATGGATTTATGAATGGAGTTTGTATTTGGCGATTTAGTTAATCCTTCCGTAATACAAATTTACATTAAATGTATGATTTAATCGTCTAAATTGACGAGTTTGATATTTTATTTCCTGAGTATCTTCTCCTCGGTTTCATCTTAATCATTTTCTTCACATAATCCTATTCTTGGTCATCAGTCTCAAACGCGGAATTTTGGGTTAGAATTTTGGGTGGAATTGAATTATCTTAACAGTATAAGGTTGTATTCATATCTCTTTCTATTCGTTTCAGATTCGCAATGGGCCCACACGAATCCCTAATTTTGGCACTAAGCATCGTCGGGGCCATGGGCTTTATCCCCCATGGTTCTATTGGGGAAAAGGTTTGTTATAGCAACAAATTTCTAGACAACTGGCATTCACACAGTAAAGAAAAGTACCTATAGCCACAAGCACAGCCAGCGAGAATGAAAACGCGATACGAAAATAAAAAGATACCTGATATAATAAAATTGTAGAAAAAGCGAAGAAGATCCTTACTTCTCGTATCTCAATAATATTAACTTCCTAAAACTTGGATAAATTACCAGAAAATTTCACCAAAATATTCTTCTCTGCTTTTTGAAATTTATTTGTATCATGTGGGACTTCTGGTCCACCCTTCTGTTTACATTTATATGGAGCGATTACCTCTAAGACTGGGATTGCTTAAGTGTTAGACTTTGTCAGATTTATGTTGGATTTATTAAAATGACAAGCAGGACCGCCAGCTCAACGACCCAAGCAAGTCTGATGTTGTAATTCTATTTCCATTTCTCCATCCAGGATCATATGGTATTAACGGAGGCTTTGCTACGTGAAGTGGTCGAGCGTATGGGCAAGGACTTCAACGACGCGGCGTCCAACTACCTCGAGTTCCCGTCGAACGAGCGCCACCTCGCGCTGATGGCGCGCGCCAACAAAGAGTTGGAGAACGAGCAGCTGGACTACGACTCGCTCATCGACGGCAACCCCAGCCCCAGCCTGCGCGACCAAGAGTACCTGCAGCACAGGTAAAATAGCCCTAAATGACTATAGTCAATTCAAAACCGCTTAAAATATAAACGGTTTGGGCGGAGGCTGCTCGGCGCACTTCACCGGGTAGCAGCTTCGATTCCCACCGGGCAAATTTCGGAATTGACCTTTTTGTAATTTTCCCTACTCCAGGTGATACTAGTATCGCCCCCAGTCCTTTGTACGGTACTTACCCATAGTACAATTTCAGTTTAGGTCCATACAGTTGGTGATAGGTTGGCAATTTTTATTCTATTTTGTCATTAAATGAGTGATGAGTGACCTATTTCACATTAAACCCTGATATTTCATTTCCGGTTCAACGGACACCGCATGTATGGATGATTAATTATGTATGAAACAGTCTATTGTCTGCAATTAGGTAGTTGTCCCACTTCGTACAAATCAGTCTAGACAACAAATTAGGACTCGGAACATTGTGACTGACAGATAACACTATTAGAACATTATCTTGAGTTCCATTGCTCCCAGATTCTTTGGTGAAATGGTATAATTTTAAAATGCCCTCTAAAATTTAGTCTTACAGAGGGTCATTTTCTTATTGCTTATTAACATTGGCTACCGGAGCACTACCGTCCGATACCTAAATAGTGGGAGTAAAAATATTTGTCAGAATTTTATCCACAAGGACTGTCAAAGTAAAAAGAATTAATACATTTAGTCGGCTACAGGCATGAGACTAGCAATAACAGTACTAGGGTGTTAGCTGATATGGGATACTCATTATACATTATATATTATGGGTTATCATGAGTCCGCCACACAGAGGCCCGAGTCTATTAACCGCTCGCATCTCCTCGACTTGCTCTCGACTTAAAATACGTCAGTTTTGACAGATGAGACCACCCATGCTGACCGATTTCTACTCTAGTGGTCTGGTCCCGCCAAACACTCCCACCACTGTTATTCCTGTAAAACAGGAGAGACAATGGTGACCAAAAGTGGCGTTGAGGTTTGACCCTCGACGAGTCCCGCGGAGAAGTTAAATTGTCTTGGAACCCGCACTAACTTAATCTAAATAAATAATAGGAGGAGTTGGAAGAAAAAAACCGGTCAAGTGCGAGTAGAACTCGCGCCCTGAGGGTTCCGTACAATATTTTATTATGATTTTAGATAGTTTTTCCATTCCTGGATTCCAATATCGATACCGGCAAGATATTTTAATAATAAATAGTTCCCAAGAATGCTTAAACAAATTCGGGAACCCAATACAAACTACAATACAAACCCCTATTTTACACACTTAGAGGTGGAATTTTATAAAACGCTGAAATTAATATTTTTTATTTGTAATAAGTAGCCTCAATACTTATTTTCATGTCTCTAGGTTAATTAATTTTTTTTACCCCATAAAAACTTTCACCCCCTATTTTATACACTTAGGGGTGGAATTTTCCAAAATCCTTTCTTAGTGGATACTTGCGGTATATAAGGTACTTACTGTCAAAATTTCATGATTCTAACACCAGTGGTTTGGGCTGTGCATTGATTCCTTTGTATTGATAAGTGAATTTGCGAAAAGTATCAAAATATGTGACATAAATCACCGTATCTTTTGATTGCGTTGACTTAGAAGCCTAATTTTTTTACACCCACAAGGGACCATAGCATTTGATATTAATTTCAACTTGATAACTATACCCGTTTCTGAGAAAAAAGGTCTTGACAGACAGACAGACGGACAACAAAGTGATCCTTTAAGGGTTCCGGTTTTTCCTTGTAAGGTCCGGAACCCTAAAAAATACTTCCTTCCGGTGCAAAGCGGGAGACAAAAATAGCGGGTATGGGCTGATTGCCATAGAAGCAAGACTGTTACAGCTGATTGAAGACCAGTTGTCTACGGACCACGGACCATAATTAGACTAATTGGACATAAAGTCTTGAGCTGATTATACTTGATTCCAATAATGGGAATGGCAAAAGCGCTTGAACACACGGAGATTGTCCCTGGTTTCCACAAGGTCTGTGTAATAAACTGCTCTAGATGTCACTATGGTTAGTGATGATGATGGTTAGGTTAGTGGACTACGGAGATCAGTCAAAACTGACGTATTTCAAGTCGTCTGCAAGTAGAGCGAGATTAGAACAGTTAACAGACTTAGTCCCCTGGCGTCCAGCTCAGCTTGATCCAGGTATCGGGAATGATAGTGTATACATGGGATCTGAAGTACTGAGGAGCTCAGATACTTAGTTATTTCCAAATAACGTTACGTGTACCTGTTCCCATCAGCTCGCTATGGGGGCATCAGTACGTAACCGGTGGTGCTGGCGAGGGTGAGCAACGCCTGCAGCCTTCCGGCGTGATGCCCAACCGGCAGATGGTGAAGACTGACGCTGTGCTGCCGGCGTACTGCAACCCGCCTAACCCCTGCCCCGTGGGATACACAGGTACCTCTACGGTAGCAAATTGAAAATAATCAATGGGAAGTAAGGGAACAGTCAAATCAAATTTTGTTTTCTAACCGACTAGCTAAAAATGAAGGAGGTTCTATGTATGTATGTTTTACCGACTCCAAATAAAAGAAACTACAAAGTCTCTAGTTATTTATAGCTTTTAAGTGCAATCAGATTTATTCAAGTCTGTTTAATTTTGTTTCTTCTAACGGTGAAGATTGGCTGACAACTCTGCAAAGTCATTTAAGATTTCAGTTTATTGGTGGTTCGATTGTAGTTCATTAAGTTGCTTTAAGTTTGTGTGACTACTTGATGCCTGCAATATTGCCATCAGTCCAGACAAAAATGGTCGTTACCCCATAGGAATAAAGGTCATCGAATTTAAAAACAACAGCATTTATTGAATTTACTTGAATTGTCAAAATAGTCCCTGCATCAGTTCATTCAAAAATGGTTCTTATTGCAGAAGAACAAGGGTGCATCAGCGATTTCGAGAACACGGCGGCGTTCAGCCGCGAGTACCAGCTGGCTCAGCGCTGCATGTGCGACGGGGAGCACATGTTCAGCTGCCCCCCCGACTCCGCGTCCGACCTTGGTCTACGCTTCCCCGAGCACCACAAGGATCTGGTCGCCAAGAAGTTCATGCCTGGGGTAAGTAAAACATTTTAAAATGGTATTTAAGGATAAATAATAACCATCATAATCGTATTCACCGAGGTAGAGTTCACCCTCATAACTCGGTGGCACTCCACTGGTTCCGCTTAGATCAATGCTTAATCGATAGAGCATTAAGTAAGATAAATAATTTAAAGATAGAGCATTTATATAATTTTCTTAAATAATTTATAACGTTGTTATGGTTTTGTTAGTAATTAAGAGAAATTTGTATTATTTTTAGTTGGGATAAATAATGTATTATTATTATTATAATTGATGCAGCATTCTTTAGATTAAATGCATAATCTAAATATATATAACTCAAAGGTGACTGACTGACTGACATAGTGATCTATCAACGCACAGCCCAAACCACCGGACGGATCGGGCTGAAATTTGGCATGCAGGTAGATGTTATGACGTAGGCATCCGCTAAGAAAGGATTTTGATTAATTCTACCCCCAAGGTTATAAAATAGGGGATGAAAATTTGCTAAGTTAAACTCCACGCAGACAAAGTCGCGGGCTCAGCTAGTAGTTCATATATTAGGTCAAACAATGCTTAACTTAAGTGTTCCACACTGATAACGCTTAAAAGTAAGTATTAACTACAGTGTAGTTAAATAAATAAAATTCTTCATTTCCAGATAGAGAACCCATTCTTGATGGGCGAACGTTTGCCAATCGCTGCTAAAAAAGGTTTTGATGTTAACATTTTCTAAACTATCTAGTCGTAAGGTAGCTTATCTACCTACCTTAGTATTAACAGATGCTACTTAGTGCCCACACGTGGGCTTCCCCATCATCGGTGACCACTGTATCTAGCGGTAAAAAAATATGTGTCTATAATTCTGTTACAACCTCATTTAAGGGAAGTGTAGGTATATTACAGATAATTAATTAAACTGTGTTTTCGAGAAATGTCTTGGTCTTGGAAGGGTTGGGCTCGATAATTAAAGTAGCAGCAGCTTGCTATTAATTTATTTGTGACATACTTACGTGTGAAATGGTATATGAATTTGGAAAGTAAATGATATAAGTATATGAATAAATTATGAAAGTACCTGCTGGTTGCTATATTTTTATAACTTCAGAAAGAAATAACTAAGTTACTTCGTTTGCTATTTTATCTAAATATTTAATGTTGCATTCTGGTATGCGTAATGAATTAAACCCATTAATTTAAAATAATCGTCAGGGAAATATCGCTTACATTATATCGTTAAATCGCTGTGAATTTCGTTAGATAATATATATAATCAACTTTACTCTATTTTATAGATAGTTTTAAATATTAAATCTAGCTTTTATTTCAATATTCATAATTCATAAAAATATAATAATATCCAAATATATACCTATGTTTCTTATAATCATGAAACATGAAATAATGAATATGAATGTAGAATCATAAAACTATTATCCAAATTGGTAACACTGGCATACAACCTTTTCTGGTATATTTAAATATTACCTGCTACCACTTGTTTAAATATAAATTTGAAAATACAATCTTCTGCCACGTATAATTAAGGTAAAATATAAAAAAATGTACATTGCAACAGAGGCGAGGCGTTCTACACATAACAACTAAATAAAATAATTATAATGGCACATAGGTCGGCCATTAGTACCTATCATCATCATCATTATCATCTTCATCGTAAATTTTTGTACCTAAATAGGTATTACGGTCAAAAAATATGTTATACTTATTTCCATTATTTTTCTTAATGGTGGTATATCGGGACATATATGAGTAGATTCATTTCAAATAAATGTCTTCCTTAGTGTTTATATATAATTATAAAATATTTGTATAATAACATTTATTTGCATTTGTACAATTAATTATAGTAAGTATTTAGATTCCAACATTTCTCACAAAGTAATTTTTTTATTTATTTTATATATAAATATGCATATATTTAAGTATGTAATTATGATGTAAGTAATAAAATTAGGTGTGTACATATATTGAGCTACAAGAAGAAATGCAAATAAAATAGATAGTCACCTTCCCCGTTAGTATAAGATTAAAGGTATTCAGCTCGCGAGAAGTCTGTAGATGATTTTTTGTTTGTGAAGTTTTAGTAGGTGCATTATTCAAAATTCACATAGTTAACGATCACATCATTATTCTTAACTTAAGGTATATCAATACTACAAAACAAAAACTAGGTTCCTGGGAGGGAACTTAGCTGGAAGCCCCGAGCCATTGCAGGCACCACTGCCGAAAACAGTAGGAACATATTTTCTCAAAAATGCTTGGATATTCGATCATTATATATAGAAAGTTATTTGAATCAAACCGATTTATTATTTTTATTATTTCATTGAAATTAATCAACACAATGAACTCAATTGAAGAAAAACAGCCAGAATGATTAAATTATCACCGAAAACACAGTCTTAACTTCCATATTGTAAGAAGGTGTTCCTCTAAGGTTTAAAGTAATATCATCTAAAAATAAGTACAACTCCTTAAAATATCCGGGTATTGTTTGAGAAAAGCACTATACAAGGCTTGACGGCAATTGGACACTGCTGAACTCACACGTGTGTAACGAGGCGTAAATCATAAAATTAGGCACAATATTTCTTATAACAAAAAAAAATGCTAACTTTTATGATTTGATAAAGTAAAATCTTTCTGTAAGTTTCTTCTTTCTAATGCATGCACATTTCTTTAATTAGTTATAATAATAATAACCAAATATAGTCTATAATGTTTAGTTAAGAAACATTGGCATGGCCATGTCTGCGACGAGTACTCTAGTCACAATGAGTAGATTGTACATAGGTAGTTTAATATTATAGTTTTCTTTTCACTGTTAGTAATACGCGAAACTCCTGAAGGCTACTTCTTCGAATTTCGTTGACATTTGTTTACAATTGTTAACCGATGGCTCAAATTTTAACGATTTTAACAGACTTGGCCCCCGGGTTGAATTAAATGTTCAAATCACATTAATGACAGTACACTGAGAAAAAAAGACCCAATAAATTATTTATGTTGTCCCTATCGATTTTAGTATTTCTAAACTAAACAGCAAATAATTTATGAATAGCATGCATAATAAATCACAACATTATATCATTAATTACATCACAAAATGTTTAACAAAAAAAAATTGACACAAAAATAATTTATATTGGCAGCGATTCATTGTATCCGAATTTCTAAATTGGTTATTATACCTGGAATGAAATCCGGCTTATTATACTCACGGGAATCCCACTAAGATGAGACAAGACAACTTGAAGCAGAGTTAGCCTCCTAATATGTACCTCCATACTCTATTTGACAACCGCATGGTGCAGTGGTTCGAGCGCAGGCCGCTTACATCGCTGCAAAGGTTCCATTCCCGCGGGGCTAATTTTAAAAATGGCTCCAAGGCTCTGATCCAAAGTGACCCCAAACTAATAGAGCTACATGAGGCACGAATATAAGCTGCGCAAGCTCATCTCACTGATCTGCGTGTGAGACTACCTGCATTAGAAAAGTTACTATAGTCAGTCAGCACAAACCAGGAGTGGAGAGGACAACTTCTTCATCAAATAAAATGGTACTCTCAAGTCGACAAGAGAAGAACAAGAATAATACCTGAAGTGACGGAACAGTTTCATTTAATGACCAATCCGGGAGGCCTAAGAAAAGAGGAGTGGAAAAAGTTATAGATACTATTCACAGGAAATTATGGCTAATAAAAAGAAACAACTTTTAAAATATACTTCCCCAATTTCAAGCATTATTAACATTGAAAAGAAAATGCGTACCAACTATATTATTTTACCAAGATTATATTTTTATAAAAAAAAACCTGAAAATCCAAACACAAATAAATAATTATATTTTTTATACATAGATATATTTTTCCATACACAAAAGAAAAGATTTACTAAAATACAATGGAAAACCTGCGTTATATACCTAAGAACACTTATTTCTAAGTAATTATAATAATGAAATGTAACATTCCCATAAAACGATAAGAAACTAAATAACTCAGAGTCACCTAGTTCCTAGTTATATTACAACTTGGTGGTAATACATAACTATTTCTATAAATATACCTAAACACATTGAGTAGGTATTATGTAAGTCGAAGAATAAAAATGTAAATAAACTACGCCTAGTTTAAATATGTTAATGTTAAGTAAAATAAACATTATAAGCACATTATAATAATTACCTAAGTATAATAGTTAGTTTAAGGTTGTACATAACTATTGCCGAGGTTATGCTACTAACTTGCCAATGTTTCTGGTTGTATTACACCAAAACTGTTTCTTCGTTTGATGTTTTTCAAATTAATTTTCAAATAAGAACTACACGGTGCTGCTCGCCAGTTATGTTAGCTTGAACTTGGCTTGATACTCTACCGTGTGCCTAGATCTTTTTTTTTCAGATCTTGACCAACATAATTCGCTTTCGCTTCGCTCGCTTCACAATTTTTATTAAACCATATTAAGTGGTCATTAGCTCTTATAAACTGAACTTTATCGAACTCGCTTTGCTCCTTAATTTGCTTGGAATACATTATTGTTCAACATTAGTATCAGTATGGTTAATTGAACAACAATGATCAATGATAAAAAGTGCGTGATTTGCAGCTGCCATGCTAGAAGCATACTTAAAATAAAATTATTAAAATATAGGTAAACTGATTTAAATCGTTTTTTTTTACATACATTCTTATATAAAGCATAGTTATTTACTTTAGTATTTAAAAGGGCAATAGTTACGTAGAATGGCTTAGCAATAATCTATCGAGCACTAATAGGTCATAAATACATAGGAACGCTTAAATAAATAGTTCATAACCAACATACCTCTTACATCAGTAAATGATGTGGATCTGTCTGTAAACGTAACTGTTTAATTATGTCATTAATTATGTATCCACCAACCATAAACATTATATTTGCCATATTATGAATATATCTATTTATATATCTACAATATTCTATATCCGTTTATTTATTTTAAAATATTTAATCGAATAAAAATGCATTCATATTTATAAACAAGCAGTAATTCGTGTTTGAAATTACGAATGTTCCTTCTAATAATAAATAAATAATCGCTGGATTGGTTTCGATTTGAGAGCATTCGTTACCGTCTTGTGGGAATTAGGTATGTATGTAAGTAATATGAACAGTATATATGTAATATGTATTTATAGTTGATTTATTTAATATTATTATGTCAAAGTAATTCGAATAATACTTACCTAATTACGTGTGTAGTGAAACTAAGTGTGTGTGAAATACGCAGTGGCAGAAATACTTAGCTGAACATAGTACAGAATTATACATATTTTGAGTATTTTTCGAGTATAGTTCGGTACTCAATTTAAGCCTATCTGATATTAGGAATGGTTTTGCCCTATACGTAACTAAACAATTGGATGTCGTTGTGCAAACTGAAACCAACCCTGACATACTTCAGCAACCTAAAACCAATCTACAATCGATAGCGCAAGGGTTGGCTTTTGTTTAACACATCCAATGAATAGAGAAGCGTATAATAACACCTGTATAAAGCACTTGAGAACAATTTTAAATTTTCTGAATCAAGAAATTACATGTGGAGCGAATCACATTATGTACTCAAGTTTACTCAACATCAAATCTTAGAACTTATAATTATGTTTAAAAATGTGCTCCGTTTGCGTGTAAGTTCCTGCTATTTAATTAATATGTGTGTTACTGCTCACATTATACAGTACAAAACCTATTCCTTTTATAGTAAGATATGGTAACACCTTTAAAAATTGTAACATAGTACTCGTGAATACTCACAAATATTGAAACAAAAAAATATTAAATGCGAGTGTTTCAGCATTTACAAAAAAAATACTGAACATGTGACAATGAGATGCATGCTTTATTATTTAAATTATCATAAAATTACTTTTAAATAATACTTATTTTATTTAGTTTTATTTATATGGTATATTTATTTATATAATATGTATTCCATTTTATATTGATGAAGTGGCATTATTACAAAATCAAGCAAAATATAAATGAAACGGAAATTCCAATTTGACACTTATTATTACCAATAACAACCATTTCAATTTGTACTGTCGCATCCTACTTATAAGTATTAAAATTAAGTGTATAATCTAGATGTAATACACATTTTTTTGATGAATGATTCCAAATGTCGCGCCATTCTCCAGCTTCAGATTTCACAGTTCCCACGAAAAATACAACAGTAGATTATATCTAGATGTAAATTGTATAAAACGGAAACTACCATAGATAAAGTATACACTTATATATTATGAACAGTGCCGGGTCACATTCTACCGCCAAACCATCTCGGTAAACACTATAAAATCCAGAGCTAAAAAAACCGCCGTCAGAAATTTAAATATAGAAATGACTAAAAAAGTTATAGAAACTGTGAAATTGAATATATATGTAATGATTTTATTGCATAATTTTATATTGCTAACCATTACTAGGAGTGAAATAATTTTCATAGCATAATTTATTATTTTAAACCGACAATTTCAGGCATTTTTAATTTACTATGAGCAAAAATCTCAAACAGTGCATAACTAAAGGCACGTGACTTCAGCACCATAAGACCCGACTCTCCCCGCAGTATTGCCCTTAGAAAACTTAATTGCTTACATTTTTCCAAATATTTATTAAGTATATAATTTTAATTGGTTAATGATTAGTCATAAAATAATTAGTAATTATTAGTTTATATTAAAAATACGTTATGTTAACAAACACCCTATTATTAATTATTTAATCTGGCACTGTGTGATAATCTAGGTATAATACAAAATATGAATTCGCTAAGAGCGCTGGAATCAGATCTACTTTTTATTAATTAGGAGAATAATACTACGTTAATATTGGTACCTACTAATAAACTTTAGTATGTAGTCTTAAGGCAACACAATAAGGCACATTTTTGTTAAAAGTCCATATCGGAACATACCAACTAACGAAGGTAAATTAAAAGTCGATGCTAGTAACACAACATGTATTGGCTTAAAATGTATTTGTAGCATATAATTATAAAATTGAAAACAAGAAATCCAATAACACTTACCATGAGATGACACAGAAAAACATTTCATAGACACATTAAAGAAAATAATATTCAGAAGTACCGAGGAATCATAGAAAATTAATAACTCTACAATGTTTAATCTCGTAGTGATCACCCGTGGCATATGTTGAATATAACTTCAAAAAAACTTCGTAAGCCTAGCTGTGATTTGAAAAATCAGTGAAATCCACAACTCTATCTGTATATCCGAATTTTCCGATTTTTCAGTTCACTACCGTCATGATAGAGAGAGACCAAGAGTGGGCTCTACATCATCCACATATACACTTTGCAATCCTACATACGGCGCGAGGATCAGTTTAAAGTAATATACAAATAGTTCAATCAGATGTTTAGTGAAAGAGAAACGTCACTCTGCCGAGATTCGAATGTAGAGATGGATAGGTGATAGCAATACAACTTTAGAATGTGTGTTAGTGTGAAAGTAACACCTATAATATAAATATTGAGATGAGAGTTTGGAATGGAATATGAATGAAAAGTGATTTAAAAGTAGTGAGTGAATGTGTGTAAACAGGTAGAGAGCAAGAGGAAATACAAAGATTAATGATCAGAAAATGGTGATATTTTGTGTATGTCAAAAGACCGTGATGAATGGAAGACCCCAAGAGATGGGAAATAGAGAGAAAGATGATGATTAAAGGTCGAAAATAGTGAAAGCAATAACATAGAGTAGGAACCAAATTAAAATTAACGTAAGGATAGAGGAGGTCGCATCCTAGTTGATACAAGAAAACTTGGTACTAGGATTGGTCGGACCTAGGATGGTTGACAGAATTATAACAGCCTCTCGGTAGAGACTAGTAGATTATTTGATAACATCACACTCCCGAACTTTGGAGGACACATAACCAGGCTGTCCCGACTGTCTTTCTCATATCTTTGATATTCCTTCGGCAGACAGAACACTGTCAAACTAAGCAAAAAAATGTCAGTAAAAAAGGTCCTCACATCACCGAACGTCTCACTAGTAAAATCCTGGAGAATAGATGACATTCGCTCCTTGTTAATATCTGTAATCTGCCAAGTACTAGTTGGCTAGAGGTCCATGCAAGAAGAACTGAGAAAGAGTCCGGAATAAGAATGCTCTAACCATTGATTCAAAATTGATATGAAATTAGTATATTCAAAAGTTATATTAATCGAATTCTAACAAAAATGTGTCTTTCTGTGTTTTTCAATGTATATATATTATGCCATTAATAAAAAGAAAAAAAGAAAAGTAGTTGTATATAAAACTTATGATAAGAACATAACCATTATACCTAGGATATATATTTATACAGTTACATAACATTCTTATCTTATTAATGAGTGCATGCATGTATAGAGTCATAGGGTAATATCTACTATTAAAGCGATAGTTTAAATAAGAATTTTCTTTATAGAAGTAAATTTAATAGATGTACTATCTCAGAATAAAAAAAATACTAATTAAGGTAATATGGCAAAGTCTAAGTCAAAATAATTAAATAAGAAGCACGTCTTAAAGACATTAGACTAAGTTTATCATAGGGCCCAGACGGCAGAGGATGCAGCAAAACCAAAGATGACTTTTGATTTGCGAGGGTTGAAGGAACAAAAGTATGTCTCTTATACAGCGTATACATCATTCACATCGTAAATTCATTTTGTATAAATGATCACTGGTTATTCGACATATGCAATGCAAGATGTTATAGAGGACCTAAAGTGTAAAAAAATGGAATCCCCTCTGTATTTTAAACAAAATTTAGTTATTCTCGTAATATAGTATAACCAATAATTTTATTGCATTTCTGAGTTTTGAGCCTTTTAAATTTTTTCATAACTTTTAACAGCTAATTATTTTTGAATATTATTTGACTAATACTGGTTTATTCCGATTTCAACAATAAATTTCAATTCAAATAAAACTCGAGCAATAAGTTACTACTTTAGAATGTCGTAAATTTGACTATTAAAAACACACAATAGTGGAAATATCTCGAACACTACTTACTGAATTTCGCAGACCATACGGGTCAGATAAGTTGCGTTTTAGCTATCCTATTACACCCTGTAAAGAAGACGTCGAGTTAGTTGTGGTAACCCCGTGGATTCTTATCTTATATTAACAGCATAAAGTATAACAATAAAAAAAAATCAAATTACACAATAACAATCAATAAGTACATTAAAAAAATCCAAACCCCGATGCTTAAAAACTGAAAGAAAAAATAACTCCAGTATCTCTTTAACAGTCGGGACCCGTTATTGGAAATATTTGAGCCGGTCTTGGTTTTTAATGGATGCCAACTGTTAAAGAGATATTACTTAACATAATTATAGACTACTAGACTTGTTGTTTTCTTCACGGTTCGGTATCAAAAGAGGAATAAATAAATTCTTATATTTATTCTTCCAAATTATCAAATTAATGTTTTAATATAAAGAGAACACTCAACTATTTTTCTCTATCTTTTGGTAATAAATTAATTTGTATTTTGAGCCTCTTCGATAGCTCAATCAATTCATATTTTATTCTGAACGTTACATACATTTCGCTTTAAACTTCTGTAATTTTTCATAAACCTAAGAGAATTATGCCCGCCTCATGAATCTATAAATCAACCTCTATTACGATAATGATGAAAAATTCTCTTAATAAAAATATTAACTGACCGTTTCACATTAACTTTTCCTCATTATTATAATACAAGCTTGTACGCTTTACATTTGTGTCCTAACTTTATGTAATACCTAATTCGTTATGTATGTACCTATTTAATAATCCCTAATGATAATTTTGTAGAGGTTTCGCATGTAAACGAAGGGACGCGGCGTGGTGTTGCCAGCGGCGCGTGCGCATTATTATACATTTGTTTTTTATTATTTAATTTATGTATGTTTGTTAAATTTAATCATTTGTATTAAAATTATAATAAGAGCTGTACTTTTTGTAATGAATATCTTTCATCCCTCGTTGTTTTAGTATATTAAGTGTTTTTAGCGTAGCGACATATTTTATTCAGTATATGTACAGACGTATGTTAAAATGCATGATATAGTAATATTACATAAATATAATCAAAGTATAAGGAAACGTTTAGATAAGACGAATATTATTTACGATTCGTTTTTCTGTTCTATTAATATCTGTAAATTAATTGGTATAATCTGTCAAAACCTACCTACTTCTACCTACTATAGTCACACAATATGTCATACAACCACGTGGACACCGGGGATGGTAAGGATATTTATTTACAACTAATATTGAAATGTTGCTTTCCTATTAAATTGAAGTTCTTACTATTGTACTAATGCTTAATAATTTATTTTTGATGTGAAACTGTGCTGGTTCCGTGAATGTCTACTTATATTTGACGACCGCTTGGCGTAGTGGCTTGTGCGTAGGCCGCTTGGTTCACTGAACCGGGTGGTTACGGGATCGATTCCCGCCGGGGCAAATTTCAGAAATGACCTTTTCTTAATTTTCTGGGTGTCACTGTGATCGCCCCCAGTGCATTGTACGGTACCCATAGTACAAGCGTTGCTTAGTTTGGGACCATACAGTTGGAACGACATTAAAAAAGAAAATTATTACGTTTTTGGGTGCCAATACATAAGATTGTTTTTTTAAAGAATTTGTATTATAAGGATAATATTGTATAATATACAAATTTATGCTTACACTGTGCACGCACAAGATATATATGTATATATTAAAATATAACTTAATTAAAACTTACAGGTACATAAATAAGTATCTGTCTTATCCAATCGTGTGCTTGATACTCACTTCGATTAAGTATTAACAATTGCGGTAAAGAAAAATGAACTGTATTCACCTGAAAACACGACACTTGGTTAGGAGGAAAATTGCCACAGTGTTAATTTGACAGAAACCTTTATTAAAAGAATATTAAAAATACATTAGATTGTGCATCTGTGTATATTTAAGTTTGTGGAGTATCGTAAAATGAGGTGGACTTACCAAAAAGTCGGCAAACAAGCGCAAGTAGGACCCGCCTGACGTTAAGCAGTTCCCGTGGCTTATAGATGCTCGCAGTACTAAAGGCATTCCTCGCACGACCTGAAGGAGAGTGAGATAGAGAGGAGAATGAAGAGGGGGTTGAGCTTCCGACTCTCTCACTCATAGCTCTTTACGGTGACCTTAATGTGAGATCGACCTAAAAGTGTCATATCTATTCAGAAAGCTCTTAATAAATACAGAGCATTTTTCATTCCCGATAATATGCTTTGTATAATTATTTGTGTATAATATATTTTAGTAGGTAAGCATATACATTGTACAAACATATACATACAATGTACGTATGGCTCGAGCCCAAAAGAACACATAGCCAGTAGGCATTTTCTACGTAAGACGTAGCAATTAGTGATAGATATAATAACTCTTTTGTTTAAGGGCCTGTTCATAACATCTTTTTTAAACGCGCGTTTTAGAAACGTGTGTCGACGGCGCGCTTTTATCCTACAAAGATCTGCAGGCTGCGTCTAACTCGCGTGCGTATCGCGTATGTATCGTCGACGGCGCGTTTAAAGAACGTGGTGTGTACAGGCCCTAATTTATGAAGTACTCAGACGGAGTACTTAGTATTGCTTGAAAACTGTAACTACTGGTAGCTGTAAATAATATAGGTACCTAAGTATATGATAAGCCATTATATAAATATCTATGTAGTCATAATGGCAAAGTATAAGGTATGCAATTTTAACTCATTGAAAATTAATAATATAAAACCCCCGTATTCACAAACATGACTATGAAGTCTTACAGTGCGCGCGAATGCACGTCACTCACAGACTAATAAGGTCTAGACACCGCATAGCCAGGCATCCCTACTCACCTAACATATTATGCATTACCCAGTGCCGGATTAAGCATAGTAGCAAGAGTAGCAATTGCTACGGGCCCCGCGTGAACGGGGGCCCCGCATATTTAAGCCCACACATATCTGCCTGCGCGTAATTTTTTGAGTGAAACTTATTAAGATGTGGTATATTGAATTTACTTGATGTCACAAAAACGTGAAACGTTACTACTTTTCCTACTAAGACAATCCATGTCAGGCACTCGGTAACCGACTACGGGCCCCGCGTTTGCTTATAATCCGGCACTGGCATTACCATTGCATATCTGTGACTGCACCTGAAATTTTGATTGTTCATTGACGGCTCGTTGGACGGACCAATAAAAATCGCCGTTTTCCCATTTACCCTACCAAAGTTTGACGATCCGCATTCTCCAACAATAGTGGATGTAAGCTGTGTCTTGTGTTATTGGCCTGTAAGTAAAGGTAAACAGAGTGAGTTCCTTACTTCTACTACTAGTATATTTGTGAATACGGTAGCTGGTATATGTTTAAAATATTTTTAAGTGGTCAATCGTAAGTTATACCTAAAGATCGTAGTTCAATAAAAACGAAAATTTACAAAATAAACTTGAAATAACATCATGTATTAGATGCACAGTGGAACGATTCGGTTCGCTGACTTAAAACAAAAATAACCTTTTTACAAGTCAACGTGATATGGGTAGAAGCTACTCATTGACCTCTCAAACTATTTATACCCTGTACCTATATAGCCTAAAAAAGCAAAACTGTTGCCTAATGTAGGTACTTAAGTAGGTATACTTAAGTGACTCTTAATTAATCGATGTAATTTTAATAAGTTTAGTTACACGAATAACCTATGTTCAGAACAGCCGACAGATAGCGCTAGTAGTTTTCATCAAATTAAGCATATTTTTTTTCTATTGTTTAGTATATTTTAGATGTATTTTATTTGTATTTGTGCCCTCAGAATATATCACTAACTAGCAATTGAGCTATTGATAATTAAAACTGCTTTGTACTTTCTTTTCAACATTATTTAAAAAATAAGGAAATTTCGTTAAGCAAATTTGCTTCGTTATGTTATTTATCCCACTGTGCTACACAGCCTGTGGATGAGTGGTATGTATAGAAACATGTAAAATACATGAGATAGCTCTTAGAATGTTGTAAAGATTACGTTATGGTGTAAATGAGGTTGTAACAGGATTACTTTTTTGATGTCACACGAACGGTGTACGATCATGAATGATATCGTAGTTAATTAAAATATCTGCCAGTTTTTCAATATGTGTTTTATCACTAAACTAATAATTATTTCTTGTAATACTTAATTTGGTTTTGTAGAGGAATGTTAACATTTCCATCGAGTAAGGATTATAAATATTAAACTATAGGTTACAAAGAAAAGATACAAAATAACATTTTAAAGAAAGGGTTACAACGTACAGATATCATACATGATCGTGAATCTAATTTACAATATAAGCTTCTGTTTTAATAAAATAATCTTATCAGTGTCGCTTTAATTGTTTTATTTTTAACTGCCCTCATTTAACGCTCTATTAGAGTTAAATATTTTGTGTCTGTGCCATGTTGCCGGTGGTCATATACTTATTTTCAACTTAATTATTAAAAATGTAATAAAAAAATTAACTGACTTCATAACCCTCGGTGCACCAAAATCTAGAAATAACTAGGGTCCCTGTCATTCCATGCCAATCCAGCTAGGGGTAGGTAGGTGCCTACCTAAAAACTAATCCTAACGGAGTGTAAGAATAGTGGCACCTACTTGAGAGAAATTTCAAAATCGGTTCTCAATTGACGGAGTAATCGGTGAACAGATATAAAAACAAACATACATACAGACATGGAACCTGATCCTTTTTTTGGAAGATGTTTAAAAAAATGCTGTATAGTTTTAGGGATAGAATAAAAAATTGAAAGATGAGTGAAGGTTTATTTATTTCGAAGAAAACAATCAACTTTTTGTAACAAAATTATTAATACAAATCTACTCCAAATTTGAGAGCTATCTCGAAAATATCATTATTGTGTCATTCAAGAACAAAATGACACATCAAAAGTGTACTCAAAATCGCTCTCAGACTTGAAATCAATTTCTTAATACGGGCTTAGGAGGGATATCTTTGTCAAACATTGTCATTATGTTATCAAAATAACAAAAATAAGATGGTAATATTACGCAGATTTGAATTCACAGACCAATGAAGTACCTAATCACAACGTTTGTACGGTTTTTTTAGTTACACAATATTAAACTCTCAGCTTCATTCACATAACATTGACAATTGTCTGCGCTAATTAAATTCGCCGATCATAGTTACTCACGCTTGTTACGATTTACTTAAAAATAAATTTAAACAACCTAAGATAGTTGATCATTGGTTACAACATCGTCCATAGTCTTCAGTCTGACATTTTACCAAAGGTTTTATTTTTAATAGATTATTTCCATTCAATACACACGCAATAAAAACCATCAGTGCGTAAATTTAAATCAGAATTCAAAAATAAATTTACATTATTATCAAATTAATAATTAAATTACCTGGTCACTGGCAGGAAAATATGGAAGGTAAAATTATAATTTCAATTACATTCATAAATTTATTTGCCTCCTATTAATTTATTAATTTATTCAATCTACAGTCGACTAACTGCAATTACAATTAATAACCTATCCTATGCTCGAATACACTTTCATAAATCATAGAAAACGCAAGGAGCAACACGAAATGCAATGGCAAGAACTCTACAGCCTACCGCAAAAATATTAATATCTACATCAACTATAATTTACAATTAAAATCTCTACTGGTTCCAGCTGGTCTTGCTTGGCTTCACTAACACTAGCATAAGTACATTATTCTCATTCATTTTTTATTCACTACATGTTAATACAATATATATATATATATATATTATTTAGTTATGTGGTCGAATCAAATAACTCAATAAAACAAATTAGCGAGGTTAATCAGTAAATACTGGATATCCGATATAATTATTATTATGCAATATATTATAAGTCCCCTATATAATAATACCATAAAATGGATAAGTATGTAAACAAGCTGTGCGTGTAAATAAATAAACAAATGCATGTCTTGAGAGCAAACAGAGATCATAATTTTAGTATTATCATAAAATCTAACGTTACTTCATTCTGCGTTGCGTTGAAATACATTTAAATACATAGAGCGGGTCTACCTACTCATATTTTATTTCGAGATAACGAGACGAAACTACAACACTACCAACTTAGTTATAAGCGTATTCTGTTTTAGCAATATCTTTATTATTATGACATGAAAGAAATAACACACCTAACATGACGCGATGACACGCGATCCGCAAATCCTTATACTTTATAATACCATGTGACTCACCGAAATGCCCAAAAACTGTTCATTGACAAACTATAAACTAGTATCACACTTTATTCTGCAACTTTGTAACTTATAAGTTTATATTCCAGACACGAACCACACTAGTTTCCCGATGCAAATGTTTAATCGATCGGAAGGCCACCGTTATTCTAACACACTCGCTAATAAGTATCGCTACGAACAATTAAAGCTTTTGCTTTCCGACTTGCAGCCGAAGCCGTTCCATTACAATGTATCTTTAAATAGGCATCACAACTAATCTATGCATCACATTGCGTCATTCGAATTGACGTATGAGAGCGGCTCAATTTATTTGATCAGTTCAAGCAGTCTGTGCACTGGGTTGATGGAAAACGACGGTAGAGCGATCCTAAGCATCCAAGCTCCTGCCTCTGGCTTCTGACGATCTCCACCTGTCCTCGGGGTCCGTATGAACGCGCACGAGGGTTGCGAGCCCCGACGTTCACCTGTCACTGGAGGTACCTCACACGATCAGCGTCAGTTCACTGCCACCGGTAAGCACTTGCACTGTTTGACCTTCTGTATCCGCTTGCGCCTGAACGGCGGGTTCTGCCCGGGACACCGCAGCGTCACCGTGATCCAGGTGAACTTCTTGGGCCTGCAGAACGAGCACGATTTGAACGCCGGCTGAGGCCTGTCATTGTTGTTGTTATCGCGACGCCGCGGCCCCTTCGGTATGTAAAACGAATTACACTGCCCGTAACAGAACTTGTTTATCACTGTTGTGGGCAAGCAGCCCGGTTCTCGGATTTTCTGCACTAAAGGTTCAGTTTTACACCAGTCCTCTTTTAAATAGTCCTTTTTCGTGACGACGAGCGCGTTCTTCGACGATTTCAGTATCTTTCGGAAGTCGACGCCGGGTGGTAATTCGGTAGAGTCTTCCTGTTCCGACACGGAAACCACCATGCCGGTCTCGGAACTGCCGTCGCCGAGTTCGTTCCGTTGGAAGAATGAAGTCGAGGATGCCGTGGCCTCCTCGGCCCGCCGTCTCTCGGCTAGAAACTTTTCAACTTGCTTGGTGTTGATGATGTCCAGGATAGAGTCGGTAGGCGTGAACGGCTTCCTGCCGCCGACGCCTGCGCCGGCGCAGACACCGCAGGTCGCCAGGATGGCTGCAGCGGTGAGCCAAATGTGAGATTTCGATAAGTTCTCCATCTGCAATAATAAATTAAATTATATTTCACAAAAATATAGAATAAGGTCGCGACGGTATTAAATTCCGTAGGCTTCGCGCGAGCGGATGTCGTAGGCTAAACTCACGGTGTATCTAGAGATGGGAGCCAACATGTCGTAGGTAGTGCGTCGGTGTAGAGTAGTAGTCGATCCGCGAGCGGCGCGCTGAGTGCGTGCGCGCAGGGCCGGCCGGCGGAGCGGTAATGAGCGCAAGCGCTGCTCAATGGACCACACCGCTCAATGAAGGAGAGATGAGTCACGCGCCGTGCCTCCGCCATAGAACCGTTACTACCAGCCGGTCGGCGCAGACGCGACATTACGCACATCTGGCTCGGATTATTACCACAATAGAAATATTTTCAAAAATTCCATTGTGACGTTTGTGACAATGTAAGCGCCTAATTAGTAAACAACAAACAATAAACCTCCAACGGTGTCGATAAGATAAGCTATTTATTTTTCAGTAGGTGCGCTCGCCTATTTTGGGAAACGGGACGAACTTAATCCTAGTATTTATTACTATTAATACAAATCTTTTGAAGAATTAAGATTACACCGCGTTCTAACAAGTATTTTAAGAAAAATCGCGTATATATTCGTTACCTTAGCCGCTTGCAAGCCTCTGAGAGGGCGTCACAATATAGGTAGAGTTTCCCGTTATTGTAATAGCTGTCTCACGCATAAGCCTTGAATCCGGAGAGATTTTCTCACCTACAGCGCGACGCGAGGCGCCAGGCGAGCCGCTAGCCGCGCCAGAGCGCCGGCAGATGTTGTCCATCGCAAATTGACGCTAATAGCATCAATATTCTGAATTGGTAAAATAATGAAAAAAGTCTGCACATTTTTTGGCACAGGTGTTTGGCGTAAAATATTCTCTCCCACATAAAAGTTATCGAAGTTATTGTAGCCATGGTAACTTTATATTTTCCAACAAATATAAATATTTTTAACTAAAATAATATTCGTTCCTGTGTATAGTCTTTTCGTCCGTCTCTCCGATTAATTTAAATTGACTTACCTATATTTAACAATGTTAGTAAATAAATCGTTCAATATCATTAAAACCTTTCGGATAATATATTGTTATTAATTTTAAGAAGATCTTTTCGAAATTTACTTTTTATACTTATAGCTCTACGTAATGATGATGATTCCACAATATTGTAGTTCATTTTTCGCACCTACGCCATGAGGCGCCACGCACAGCAAGCGCCAGGCAGATGGTATACATCTCGAACCAACGCGTTTCCGCCCATTTGTGCATCCCACAATGGCCATAGAGCCGTTGTACTCTACCATGCAGCCTTCTGCGAACTGTGGGCGACGGCGGCGGCGATGTGTGGGCGCTCAATTAAGTTTTTAACAATATATTTTAGAGAAAAAGCCGGGAAAGAAAGGTACCTATGTTGGTCTCAATTGTCTATTTATCGCTGGACCTCACCGGTAAAAATGTAATGGTAATAGCCGGAAATGGAAAAAGTCACCGTGTCTTCAAAGGGATCGATCGACCAAACCCAATACCTATAAACTACAACGGTACTTGTATTTCCCGAAAAGATGTATAATATGCAGCTGAAGAGTTTGCTGTTTTACAAAACCATTTCAGCTAGATTGCCAAACCTATATTATTTAGCGCAGGATGTTATATATCATATGCGTAGGCAAGTACTCAGCAATCTAGCAGAAGGTTGTCCAGCTTTTTTAAAAACCCGGCCTTTTGTAAAAAAGCTTAGTATATGTACAATTAATCTTCGACACATAAATATGAACAGTGCTCGCTCTGCCAAACGGCATTTAATTTTACATAGATACTGTAGATAACTGTTGAAATATATGTTAGTACTAATATAACATAGTTGGATGTAAATTTATACCTTTGCTAATTGAAAGAAAATACAAGTTACTGCCTACATTATAATTGGTTTCTATGATCGCTTAATTGTACCTTTGATTTATAATCAAGGAGACCAATAAATTTATTAACATACATTTGTAATTGTATAATAATACGGTTTGAATATGAATATACATGATGTAATACAAATTATTACATTATGTACTTACCAATTGATTGCGAGGTCGGTCGATAGAACCTTTGTTTTTTTTCTTAATAGGTACAGTCAACAAACTCGACGCTTGATCACCTTAAGGTTGCATTTCGTATGCAGTGACTAGCAGCCACATGCGACTAGCATGGTCATAAAAACATTTAAAACAATAGATTTCTGAAAAAGGGCTTTTGTCTCATCGGACGCCTTTCGTCTCATTGGACAAAACATAATGGGCGAGGTATCCTATGACTATTGCCTGCAAGGGAAAGTGTTAAAAATGGATCAAGCTTCAACTTTGTTGATGGTACATCAAAATACAACTAGCATTCGACCCGCCTAATTTGATTTGATGTTTGCAATACCAAAGCCATTGCTCCCTCGTTGCCAACCTGAAGGGGGAGTGGGACCGAGTGAGGGGAAGGGGGAGGGTTGGACGAAACGCAGCTATAATAGCTACTCTATGCTGATATTCTGTCAGAGGGAGGTACTACCCCGATTAATTGGTTATAACTTGACTCTACCACTATCAATAACTCAAAGGTGACTGACTGACTGACATAGTGATCTATCAACGCACAGCCCAAACCACTGGACGGATCGGGCTGAAATTTGACATGCAGGTAGATGTTATGACGTAGGCATCCGCTAAGAAAGGATTTTGATTAATTCTGCCCCCAAGGGGATAAAATAGGGGATGAAAGTTTGTATGAAACTTTGTCAATTAAATTCCACGCGGACGAAGTCGCGGGCACAGCTAGTACAATATATGTAATAAATCAAGGCGGATTGCATGAATAATACAACAATCCCGAATTAATATGGCGTAAAGTTACTATGATTTAAACAATAATATAAGTAATACATACATGTTTAAAACCTGTACGAGATTTCGACAGCTATTTAATCGTACCCAAACGTGGTAACAAGTTATTCGTTCGATATCCAACATAAATAAAGTTTAAGCTATTAATTTCAAAAGGACCTCGAATTCTTTAACGCAAGTTGAGAATTTACGGCAAAAGGAAGTCCTTTTTGTAATTGTAGTTTTTTTTTCTATTACTACAGAGGCGCTTAGCATGCCTCGGCTGAGGAATTTCATTGATGCCATTCATTCATTCGTTTTGTTAACGCAGGGTTGCGTGAAAAAAATGAAGCCGTAATCGGCGTAGAGACGACCCTTAGCGACATGCCGTCTACTTAAGCCCGAGTCGATACAGCGTGTTTCATAAAGGTGTATAAATTCTTCTAGGTAATTATAAGTTAAAAAAAAAATCAACATAATATAAAAAAAAACTTTCCTAGTTAGGTAAATGTAAATTTAAAATGTATCTGCAATTTTAGGAGCATTATTTATACACAATTTAATTCATGAATTAAAATATTTCTCATTAATATCAAAACACATTATTATACTAAAATATAAATATTGTCTACTTAAATTCAGTTATTCGTCACCTCCGAAACGCCTTCACCGATTTTAATGTTTTCGTTTTTTTAAGGCATCAATGTCATCGTTTATTTCGTTTAGGCCTACCGGGGCATTTACAAATTGTATTTTTTACATATATTTAAATATATATCACCGGGTCCTTAGCTACAAATATCCCCGGTAGGTGTCACTGTTTTCAACATCCAGAAAGTACACTAGCGACGTTGCGGGCTGAAATTGGTACCTAATAAATACGTCATCACCTTGCAATGTCCCTATTATAATGATTAGTACAAATTGAACCTTAACTAATTTTACTACAGGTTAGTACTGCGCAGAATAACCACACAAGATTGCATGCGTTTATGCAGATGAGGTGCATCTCAACAAGTATATACTGTCGTAAATTAACGCCACACCGTTGTTGTCGACAAAATGATAAAGTGCGATTGATGTCTGATTATTTATACAAAACAATAATCTGTTATCGCTTTGTACGGTAAGACGTGAACACATGTTTACACTCTTTCGGAATCAATGTGTTGGTTTAATGCAAAATGTGTTTGCTTACTTATATAATAAGATAGGTACTTATTAAAGGAATTGAATTAGGAAGCTCCTTTGCGATTTTATTACTAATTTTACTAATTAGCAATCACTACATTAATTATTTTTTTAACTAATTAAGAAACAATATTTTATATCTTATAATAATTTAAATCGAATAAAACCAGATAACTCTTAGGGACTCTTCTAAAATTATTAGTAATAAAAATTATTTGAATTATCATAACTTCATTTTTTATAAAATTCATAATATAAGATTTTCAAATATTATTGTTTTTATAATGTAACTTTGTAAGTAAAATAATTTAAAAAAACATATTAATAAAACTATATCTTGAATCACCCTTTACACAAACTGGGTCTAAGAGTACAAACACCTCTACCTTTTGATGATCACGAAATACCGCGACTTCTGAGAAGAATCCCGAGTATTACAGAATTTTAATGTATCTGTATGATGTCATACATCAATATTGTCCAACCGTAATATTTCAATGTCCCGGATGTTATTGTAAATAATACGGGTACAGTAATTACATATAAATAAGTATGACAAGTAATAGGTAATTATGAAACTGATAATTTGTGTAGTGATTTCATTACTGGCTCCGCCCGTGGCTTCATTCGATTGGACATTAAATGATTGCCAACGATCTGGGAATCCTTTCATTTCCCGGATAATAAGTAATTATATTATCCAAGCTTCAAAACATTTTGTTTATTTTTCATGCGTAACAAACAAAAAATCCGTATCGTACATAATATAAAAACATTTTTTCTCAAAATTTTCCTGTCTAGAAACGTTTTGTCTACTTACTTACAATACTATTTTTAAATATCAAATTGAATTATATTTATTTTTTACTAACATTTATAAGCAGGTAACAAAATAAATAGTACTCTGAGGTAGATATACGACTATGAACATCGGTAATATGAAACAAAATAAAGTGCGCTTGCTGATCACAGATCATACGTATTTACGACGCGGATAGGTACTTTCTATCTCGTTAAACTTTTCCCTAAGGCTCTATGCTTACATCATACACAACCATAGACGCGATATGTAGGCGGAGATGAATAAAGGACGGAAATGTACTACCCATAATTGAGAATTAAAATATATATCCATTGGAGGGAAGACGTCCACTGCCTGGACTGACTCACATGACGGCCCTCTACTACTGAGGGAAAGGAAGGGAAAGGGAGGTGGGACTTCCGGTTCCTGATCGAGCCAGTCCGTATATGAGCTGTATTCAATTAGCTACAGCTTCGCTCTACCACCGTAGAGATATACATATATATATTATATATACGTGATGGTATCAATCCATCTTCTGGTAGGAGGTCTTCCCAATTAAACTCTACAATTCTTACAGCGATGTAGAGTCCGTACCTTATTGATGATTGAGGTATTCTATTGATGACTTTTGAGCCACGCTAGAATAAAACTATCACCATCACAAAGTGATAGATAAAACTAAATGAATCCTACAGACATTCACATATTTTGACGCTCTAGCTACAATTCTGAAAAGTAGAGTTCGATTCGGTCGGTATCTAATGTAAAGGGTTTTTGAAGACATTAATTTTGAATATTCTTGAGTTCTCCATATAAATGGCATTCCGAATGTGCGGTAGAGGTTTCAGATGCTCCAATAATTGTATCGTCCATGTAGAGAAAAGCCAAAGTAAAGTTAAATGTTTCTAGCACGATGACACAGCACAAAACATCATACATTTTCAATTGGGTGGAAGCAGACGGGCATTGTGCCGACCCTAAACAAATGGTGAGTGGTTTAGTGTCCACGTCGCTTAATCTAGCAACATTTTACATCACAATTAAAAATACAACATTTAGTTTTAGGTTGAATCCATAAAATTCTCGCATCCTTTGTCCAAGATATATGTTGAGTTAATTTGTCCGAAGTTGTTAATTGCAACACTGCACTTTAATTAATTTCATCGAGTCACTGGTTACATCACTGGAACATAGGGTTGCTACGTTTGCAGGCTGAATACTTACAACAATTTATCGATAAAAATACAAAAAGTATATAACTGTTGCGCCGACATGGACCTTACAGTACCTAGGTAACGATACATTTTAAAATTAAATGTTAGGCGTTATCTAGAAGGTTATTTTGGAAACAAAGCATTCTGTTAATTTAACAAGCACCATATGCTATATAGGGTAGGTTCAGCCTATGCACATAAAAATATAGTATTTTAATATAGTATTTAGAGCCCAAAGATTAGTAGACTACTATGTTATAAGCAGAAGTGGCAGCCATACGTTTCATGTATCATTGGTCTAAGTTTGAACTAAAATACACACATACAGCGTTGTATTGTGCTGGTCTAAATAATCACATTTGTTCGGTGTAAGCGCAATAATGCATTGCGAGAGAACCATTTAATCAACGTTCGAGCGTAAAGGTTCTGACAGATATCGCATAACTTTGTTCTATTTTAAGCACATTTTAAATTGAACCCTCAAATATTGGGTTAAATAGGTACCTGATTTAGTTTGCGTTTAAAAAGAAATTCTCAAAAATATTCTAATATAGAGTCCTATTGCACCCATTTCCTTATACATTTCGGTTGTTTCTGATGAATCTTTCAAATGACGAATGTGTTTGCTAAATGTTCTAACAAAATTTCTCGACAACAGGCGATACCGCGTCAACTAAGATAGTCTATAATTTCAACTCTTATCTGGATATAAGCTAAAATGATTTTTACTTTTTTCCCGCAACTTGACACGAGTTTAAGCCACAAATCAGGCCGGAATCCACAATTTATTCATCGCTACACTCGCTCGCGCCGCTTGCGTCTGTACACGGCATTATCCCACCGCGACTGGAAGGCGCCGCACCGTATTGTTGACCATCTATACATCAACTAAGTTTAATCGTCTCCAATCGCTTTGATCAGCGCTGAATCGGCGCCGGCGCACCGAGACGCTCGCACAAAAAACGGGAACACACAAAAAGGTAGAGTTCCTCAAACGCCAGGTACGTTTAACGCGAGCAGACGAATAAATCAAATCGAGGACTAACAACTTATGACATAAAATCCTTTATTATTCACACAGATGGGAATAAAAAAGCAAGGAGCTTGAATAGCCGCCTGCTCGGGCGCGCCACGCATCGAATAACATTATAGGATTAAGAACACTTTTGATTTCTTTTTTGAATGGAACAATTAGACGGACGTGATAGGTGTGACAAAAAATATCTCAACATTTTTGTGGTGTTACAAAGGATCGCGGCATTCCAGTGTTGGGTTGCTTGAAATATGTTTCTGGGAAATTGGATTTAGTTCGATGCGCGAAAAGGTTGATTTTTTCTGTTGCGCTTTTGGTTGCAGCTTGGCAGGTTATCAATACGCAAATATGTATGTATAATTTATATAAATGGCCTACCTGAAAATTAACCTGAAAATAAAAAGAATAAATTATAAATATCATCAATGTGACTGACTCAACACTGATCCCAAAACAAGATAAAATCACCATTGACAACGTGGAATTTTAAGAGTAAGTAGAAGAGATTCAATTCTTTGAAAAACAATTAATAAATTGCATATTTTAAGTTTTAATCATATTGAGTTAGGAATCTGGGGTCCAAGTCTGTCACCGGACTTGGTACTTAGAATAATCATCTGGCTGGACAGAGTTATAATTTTAATGTTGTATGTGCAAACATCTATGGGAATTAATTTGTTAACCATACAAATAAACAAAAAATCGCTACAAGAAAAACACAGCGGCGCCTACATTTCCACTTGATTTACCGGAGGCATTCCCATCCAGTTAAGATTACAAAATGAGGTTTCATATTGCGTAATAAAAAAACAAAAATCCTTTTAAAATGTGTGAAAATTGATTAACAAAAAGTAGTTACCTCCCAATCTCAGTAAAGGCTAGTTAAAAGCGACATTAAAATGATTATGCACGTGTATTTCCTGGGAAATTCGATATGGTGATACAGACAATGGTCTAGACAAGCCGTCATACGTCCAATAAAAACTATACCTACCCACATACGAATATAAAGTTTTATTTTTAGTAACGTGTGAACGCAGCATCAATTAGAACATAGACGGTAAAAATACACGATGACTAGAAGTAGAGCCCGGGTTTGCTCTTGAAAATTATTTTCTATTTCGGACCTTTCAAGAGTATGTATATGGTATAATTTGGGATGAATTCAATAGCTAAGACTGGTAGTAAATCAACCGAACTTGAGTATACGAGTACTTTAGAGATGTACAATTATAATGGAACTGCATTAGAATTACATTTCTAAGTTTGTTCTTAGATTTGAGATCGATTCATTAATAACTATGTGCATTTTCTACTAAATACGCTAATACGCTATAGATTTTATTGAAAATGTTGACTGCTTTGTCATCTGCGAAGACATCCCACAGATTAAGATCGCAATAAGAAAGCCATCTCTGGTTTAAGACCTGCAACTTAGTACATTGTATTCAATTCTTCTAAGTTTCTTGAAGCGAGTTATTTCAACGTCTGTTCCTGACTTTGCAGCAATACCTCTTGCAATATCGATGCAAAAAAGACGCACAATAATAACCTTTTTTACCAACAAATACATAGGAACAAGATAAACAGACATAAATTTCCTATTATTAAACGTAGAATGTAACTGTGATACACAGTTGGTCTATCAGCCACAGCAAATGGTTGATTGTGTATAAGGTAGTCGCGCACAACGGTGCTTGATTGTTCTCGCATTAGTCTGTCTAGCCTGCCAAATCGTATGGAAACTGGAAAGTTATTAATTTGTATATTTACATTCAACTCGTCCTGTCGAACTCGACTTATTGAGTACTTGCTAAAGTTCTGAGCATAACTACAACGTGGCATTGTTTTCTTTAAGGTGAAGGCGCCTGTCTAGCCCGCGAAATTCAAAATTGACGAGTATTTTCATAGTTTATCCAAAATCTGAAAACATTTAAGACAACATTTTGTGATTTGCGACGAACACAGTATGCAGTGCATTTATTAATACATTTATTTTACTCTAAATATTATCACGGTGGATATGATACTAGTTAAACACTAAATATACGGAAATTGCCAGATTATCTGGATAGCTGTCGTTCTTGAAATGTTTTAGAGTAAGTTGGATATATTAATAAATGCACGGCACACGGTCTTTGCCGAGAAACACAAAATGCGCCTTTTATTAATGTCAGATTTAGAAAAAAATCCAAAAAAACAAAAATTGGAACTCCGCGGGCGGGAGGGGCGCTTTAGCCTTAAACGATTGTAAGAAGAGCCAAGCTATAGCCAACTGACTACAGCTCATATAAGGGCTTACTCGAATAGGGTAGTACCACCCTCTCACACAAAATCAGCGTTAAGTAGCTGAGTTTCGTACGATGAGTGAGAGATCCGGAAGTCAAACCATGCTTCATGCCCCTTCCTTTATTCGACCCACGCCCCTTCAGGTAATCAACGTGCGAATGGTATTATTACAAGCATTCTATAGGCTACGGTAACTGCTTAACATCAGGCGGGTGGCAATAAAAACTTACCTGCATAAAGAAAAAGTCTTTAGAACTAGAGTTGAATTTACTTTTCCTCACAAGATTTTTGGAGTCAAGACAAAAAGTCAAGTTTTTACCAATTCAAATAAAATGCAAAATTTCATCGAACAATTACAGTGACGTCCATCTCTTACTATTTTGTTCTGATGCGTGGACCAGGAGAATCTTAATCGTAGATTTTTGCCGAAATGGGGTCCGCGAGTGATTACCGACTGTTGGTTGACGCAAGTCGGAGCATTAGTCGATATCGATCTATCCTTAGATCCTAGTTCCAAGCTGTACATGGAGCCCGAACGTCACGCTTTATCGGTCATTGTCACAGACGTATCACAGATGAAATTATTATATTAATAAGTTTAGCAAAATCTTTGTATACCTTTTTACGAAAATTACGCGGATGGTGGAGTATGAAATTTGGCACAGTTAAACTTTATATGCAGAAGGAGTGCAGAAAGTAATAATAATGCTCAAAAATACATTTAACTAATAAATAAATAATGAGAAAGACTTACAGTTTTTCCTCATAGAGTGAACTTATGTTACAAATATAAATTATTACCGCGAAAAGCTCATTAGATGAGTACTTTGCAAGGAATCTTAACACACTTCGGAAATGCCAGCACCAATTCAAAAGAATTGCCCATTGAAGTGGATAGGGAAGGTGAGTCAAAAGCCTTTAATATAAGGAAAACTATTAAATCTCACTTTATATTTTCACGTAGACCCTTCGTTTCAGTGTTCATAAATTAACCGCCGTTTGCACAATTATTAGTTGACGCCCGTTAAAGCAGTGGGTCGAGCGTAGGCCGCTCGGCTCACTGCACGTGGTGGTTGCGGGTTCGATTCCCACTGGGGACAGATTCCGAAATGGCCTTTTCATAATTTGCCTAGGTCTGGGTGTCACTGAGATCGCCCCCAGTCCACTGTACGGTACCCATAGTACAAGCGTTGCTTAGTTTGGGACCATACAGTTGGTGTGTCAGTCTGGCGATATTTACTTATTTATTATAATCTTTTTCTAATATTTTGTTTTATCAGTTAATCGGTTTTGGAACACGGATACAGTAAAATGTCCAATATCAGTGTCAGGTTATCCGCTTATAAGTTACATAACCTGTACCTAATTATTTACTGATAATTTGAATTATTTCATAAATATTATTTATTTACCATTATTTATTATTTATTAGTCGCAACTGTGCGGACATTAGGAATAGGTATTATCTTACTTTCATTATATTGTTATTTTCCCATCAAAAACACAATTGGGAATTCCACATCGCATTCTGTGGTCAATAGGTTTACCTTCAAAACAAAATAATAAATAAAATTATAATATATTACTCATAATTTTAATTAGGAATTAAGTACTATATTTATTTACGTCATTACGATGCGAACCAAGCTCACAAGTATTATTTATAATGGTTCCGTATAATTTCTTTAAAATCTTTTATCATCAATATCAACAACCAACATGTACTATATATCTAATGAATTAAGATACCTATGACGTAATGCATGTAAGACAATCAATAAATTAATATAAATATTTATATTTTAATCATATAATATCTAATAGAATCATTATTTATAATCATTATAACGATTTCGAAGTGTATATATTTTTTTCGTGATTTCTGTAATATACGGAGAACATATAAACCCATATCTACTTATTTAAATTGATGAGCAAGGATTGTTTGTCATAAGGCGTCTCTACATCTCCATAATGAATGCCTGCCGTCGCTCCAGCGAGCATTAATCTATTAACTGAACTCTTGTAATTGCACGTGTAATTTGCACCGTGGCGGCCGTTACCACGCCGCGGTGTCATTATGTCACGGTATTTAAGGTCAGTTTTGCATAACAAATGATAGACGCATGACATTCCTTCATAAGCCACACATTCTGATGGTAAACAAAATAAAACAAAATGAGACTCAATTTTTATCGAAGCTAAAGTAAATTTACATAAGAACCAAACCATCGTCCATGTCTGTACGTATTGTATGTCTCTTGCAAGTCTATTATAATGTGCATTCATAGGAATAGGTTTTGTTATCCCGTTATAACCGAATCCTAACCCACTGCACGAAATTTCGTTCGAAACTATGATCTATACAAATAAATAAAATTGGATTGTCTGTTTGTAATATCAAAATAATACCTTTTCACTAAATGCATATGAAAGTACACACGACACCTATAGCAAAAACGCGATTTAAAAAAATTGTGTCTGTCTGACTGTGTGTTTGTTCCGGGTAATCTCCGAAACGGCTGGACGGATTTTGACGGCACTTTCACTGGCAGATAGCTGATGTTATAGGGAGTAACTTAGGCTACTTTTATTTTACTAAAACCAAATTTAAAAAAGTGTCCTGTCGCGCGGGCTCAGAACGCGGGAGCGGCTTTTTTGTTAAGTTAAATTCCACGCGGACGAAGTCGCGGGCTCAGCTAGTTGTAAATAAAGTTGGTTACCAAGGAGCAAAGAGGGATGCGACCTAGTATTGCTACGCAAAATTAGCCTTACGGCAGGCCAAGACTTGTGTACCTACTACCGAAAACCTGTTAGTTAATTTTAGTCTGCATTAACAGTTTTCCTCGTCCAAATGTGCATCACGCGTTCAAACACTCGCGTTATCAAAATCATTGTCTAATCAATGCCCTGACAGCTGGCAAGCCCGAATAATCTTCCAACTGCGTTTTAAACGTAAAACCCCCTACAGACAGCCCGATCTGTCTCCCAACTGTGAAGGACATACAAAAAAAAACCTCAGTATTTTTTTACGTATACCTCTTGTCCTATATCTATTGGCTACTGGATCTCGGTATTTATATATACGAGTATATTGTTAGATGGAAATCTGAACGATGGTGTGTGGGGATCCAACAATGATAATACAATCCTTCTCGCTGTAAAAGTACGAGACGAGCCGACATCACTTCATTTCTCTTACAACTGCTTCTCGTCAAGAATTCTTGCCAATATTCTTGACAAGAGTATAGAGAAGAAGCAACCTTATCCGTCAACATTACATAACAAGTTTCATACAAATAAACGTATCATTTCAAAAACATTGTGAATGTCAGTATGTCTGCCAAACGTGTTTTTTTTCACACCTTACTGCGCTTCAGATGCAATAACAGAATACCTATCTTAGTAGGTATTTCCTATGTATTTGCACTTTAAATATTCTTGGAACAAAAATATCGTGGGCAAGTACTTATTCGAGAGTAGAAGTTTGCTACATAGGTACTTATAAGTCTCTCAGTTCTAAATATAGGCAAAAAAATCGATTGCTTTTCTTTAATCATATGTGTTATTACACAGAAAAGGACAGACAAAGTAATAGATTTCTTGCAAAATCACAAAAACATTTTTCTAAACTGACGTATTCAGAAACGCGATACGTCAGTTTTGACGTATTGCGAGTCGAGTCGAGCGACAGCCGTTGCCAGAGTTGGGTCCAGGTCCAAGACCAACTATCTGCGCAAGACCCATGTGATGTCTCCATATGAGCGTCAAGTACAGCCCACGTAGAGACTGTTTCCCTTCAGTTAAACCGTTATATTTTATACCTAAACATGCTTATAAATAACACTATACTGCCTGCAACCACGATCATTACGATTATGTAAATATAAACAGGCAATATTACAAGGTTCGTCTGTCTATCGTGATAGACTCGAAAATGGACGCGCAAGAGTGCTTCGCCGAACATTAGTCAGAGAATTAGCACAGACGTGCATTTATTATTAGAACGTCGATAGCGTTGTGGTTCGAGGGATCGCTCACGTAACCGAAAGGTGCCGGGTTCGATTCCTATCCTGACCATTCATTTTTCAGTAAGCCCACTCTTGCACACAAAGCATTTACTTTAGTTTTAGGCGCTAACTGGAACTAGTAACATTGCAAGACATCTTAAAAAAAACATTAAACAAAACGTTTTGTTTGTTAAGTCTGATGATAGTATTCTGTTGTGGCAATATTTAGCTCGATATGGCCTCGTCTCAGAAGTGTATTACACCTATAAATAATACCCTCAGAGTAAACAAACGAACGCTTATAAAAAGGGCACAATTTCGCTCGTCCTACGAACAAATACGGCACTGTCCACATCTGATAAATGTGAAAAACATCCATGAGTACGTACTTTGATCACTAATTATGAGATAATTTTGTTCCTCGTTTTGTCTATATCTTTCCAAACAATTGATAAACGTAGGACGATGCAAGCGAAAATGTTAGACACGGTGTATCACTAATTAAGCTACCACTATTGATGTTAAGTGTGAGTAGGGATGCACACCTCACTAAAATAGCTTTTTCTTTTTTTTAATACCTAAATCTAAGTGAGATTTGATTACTATTTACTTATTTAGTGACAATGGTGTTGCCTGCTCACATTCTGTTGCTGTTCCTGAGAATGTACACCATCATTTATTCATTCAAAAGGGTTACCATTGAGTTTCTTGCCGGATCTTCTCAGTGGAAGAAGCATTCCCAACCGGTGTTAGATTCTGACTGTTTATAAATGCTTTGTTGGCTTACATGTATAAAAATAATTTTGAGTTGAGTTCAAGCGAGTGGAACCGAATGATAAAGCCAGAGTGTTGATCAACCTACGTTGTACATTATTTGAGTGAGTCGCGGTGTGGATGTCGCCGCCAACTAGCTTAATTCGCCGTTCAATTAACAGCCTAGGCACTTAACTAAACGGCGCCGTTCAACTAGTGGCCTGAATGATATTCAGCCATTTGATCAAACAGCTAGGCAAATGACTTGGATCGATGACGTTTAACTACTTGCCTAGCCGTTTAATTACCTGCCTAGCCTGTTCATTTCAATTTAGTTCTACTTTCTGTCACCTAGCGCCGAAACTCACCAAACTGTCAATATCTCTATATTCTATATTCTCTTTGGTCAATATGGCGTCGGAAAAAAACAACTTTGATGGAATAATTTTATTAGATACGTTGGGTTTTTACGATTTTTTTTAGATCCACCGAATCTATTTGCCGGGTGGGGTTTCTGTGGGGTCATAAAAAAATAACCCTAACCTAAACCCATCCGGGTCGTTCTGCTTGGGTAGTATTTTGAAAAAGTTTTGTAGTACTTAAATGTCAACCAGTTGCCTAAGCATTAGCCAACCAGTTTATTAAATGTTGTAATAGACGATACGGCTGAATATCATTTAGGCCGTTAGTTGAACGGCGCTGTTTAGTAAAGTGCCTAGGCTGTTAATTGAACGGCGAATTAAGCTATTTGGCTGCGACATGGACACCAAGCAACACCAATAAAACGGGTCCTATAAAACAGCGCTTTAGAGCAAATTGATGCGCCTACTCACGTGTGGTAATTAACTTTGTTTACTTAGCTGAGTATTAAGACCTCAATACAAGAGTACATATATCAAAGCTTACGGGGACACTATTAAAATAGTATAAAAAATGGCCCATCATTGACCTTTCATTGGTTTCAGTTTCAATTGTCTCAATCAGCTGATTTTACATACATACCTAAGTAGGTTTGTTGGAACAAAGTTCCTTAACGTGGCTTATGTTATATTACCGCTTCGAGGCATCTCATTTTGTTAAGTACTTTGTAACGTCCACTGTGAAATAGTTCTCTCAAAAATCAACTAGATGGCGTCAGCGAGCTATTCACGTTACTAGATAGTACGTACGACTCTTAAATTCAAACTTAAAATTTTGTGCACTTAAAACTCTTAACAGACAACTACCTATTTTTCTTGTGAACTATTTAAGTAATCTATTTCACTATTAGAGTCATCCTAAATCAAATATAAAGTTGATCACACATTTTATCGCGCCGCACGCGCCGATTTTTAAAGCAATGCTACGCCCGCGTCCACAATTTCGGTAGACTTTTCGCAAAATTCCGTGCGATCAGCGCGTGCGGCAACATTGCTCCGGATACAAAACGTTTTAAGCTCGGACTAGCCGCATCGCCTGTACAATTTGACTACCCACCAGAAGGACGCATGGAATCGCAATAAAACGCGATAACTGATAATCGCATAAACACTGTGAGTCATCGATACGTATTGGATATTGATGTCGATGTGCTACTAATATGAGATGCACTGACTCCATTGTACTTCCGATATTTAAATAATAAATATAAAAATCTAACCCATTTTCGAAAAACATGTGAAATCCGCCAACCCGCACTGTGCCAGCTTGGTGGGTTATGGCTTGAATTCTCAACGTATTGAGGGAGGCCGGAGCCTAGGAGTGGGACGTTAAAAGGGTTAATCTTATTGCTGACCTGCGAACTAGATATATACGGCAATATTTGGTGCAGTTAAATTATTTTATGTGGTATATATGTCGCAGCCAAATAGCTTAATTCACCGTTCAATTAACAGCCTAGGCACTTTACTAAACAGCGCCGTTCAACTAACGGCCTAAATGATATTCAGCCGTATCGTCTATTACAACATTTAATAAACTGGCTGGCTAATGCTTAGGCAACTGGTTGACATTTAAGTACTACAAAACTTTTTCAAAATACTACCCAAGCAGAACGACCTGGATGGGTTTAGGTTAGGGTTATTTTTTTTATGACCCCACAGAAACCCCACCCCAAAGAGAATCGGCAAATAGATTCGGTGGATCTAAAAAAAATCGTAAAATACTAAGTATCTAATAAAATTATTCCATCAAAGTTGTTTTTTTCCGACGCCATATTGACCAAAGAGAATATAGAATATAGAGATATTGACAGTTTGGTGAGTTTCGGCGCTAGGTGGCAGAAAGTAGAACTAAATTGAAATAAACAGGCTATGCAGGTAATTAAACGGCTAGGCAAGTAGTTAAACGTCATCGATCTAAGTCATTTGCCTAGCTGTTTGATCAAATGGCTGAATATCATTCAGGCCACTAGCTGAACGGCGTCGTTTAGTTAAGTGCCTAGGCTGTTAATTGAACGGCGAATTAAGCTAGTTGGCGGCGACATATACATAGCCAATGTACCTACCTGTACGCGATATATAATATACTAGCTGAGCCCACGACTTCGTCCGCGTGGAATTTAACTTAACTAAAAAGCCCGCTCCCGCGTTTTTTTCTATAATTAAAGCCTAAGTTACTCCTTATAACGCCAGCTATCTGCCAGTGAAAGTCCCGTCAAAATCGGACCAGCCGTTTCGGAGATTACCCGGAACAAACATACAGACAGACAGACAGACAGACAAAAAAATTTTAAATAGCGTTTTTGCTATAGGTGTCGTATATACTTTCATATGCATTTAGTGAAAAGGTGTTACTTTGATATTACAAACAGACACTCCAATTTTATTTGTATAGAAGATATGCATTTAGTGAAAAGGTGTTACTTTGATATTACAAACAGACACTCCAATTTTATTTGTATAGAAGATATGCATTTAGTGAAAAGGTGTTACTTTGATATTACAAACAGACACTCCAATTTTATTTGTATAGATAATAATGATAAATAATTGCGACTTTTAAGAAAAATGTAGATATTTCCATGGAAATGAGAGATATTTTGACATAATAATCTGCAATGTCATAATTTAGAGAATTTGAGAAGGGAATGATTTATGCAAAATCTTCAAGCGTCATAACATCTTTAAGACGTAATTCAACGTTTATATGACCTTAACATATTAACACTGACTAGACTGATGCGTATACGCTTATCTAAATCTTTATTTACAGAAGATGAATAGGTACGCAACTAGCACGATATTTTATAAATGGGTATCGTTTTGCAGAATGGAATCAACCCGCATGCACTGCTGCAGACCAAAACCAACCCTGGTGCTAGTGTTTCTAGGTTGGTTTCAGTTTGCAGAAGTGTGTGTGGATTGGTTCCATTTTCCAAACCTACGTCCTAATATTTCTGATGATATCACAAAATTCCGAACACAATCATAAATTAATTAATAATGTAATTTCAGATATTTTAGTATACTCAACGAAGGATGTATAATATTGACAAATGAACCAGCTTATAGGTATATAATCAAAAATACTGTTCTGTTTTCTATCAAATACAGCTAATGACCGTACCGATTAGTGATGTAACGAATGTTGGATTTTTGACATTCGCGAATGCGAATGCGAATGCGAATATTTGGCTTCAACATTCGCGAATGCGAATGCGAATGCGAATGTTGACTTTCAAATAACTCTAAATTGAAAATTTTAATAAAAACCCGATGCAACTACTTTTTAAACTACAAAAGAGCTGATCATTTTCAAACGGCTGAACCGATTTTCATGAAACATAGCTAGGAACACTCTCGAACAGAAAAACTTTCTATAAAAAAAGCAAAATTAATATCGGATCACAATCTGAATTGAAAAAATAACTGTTCACGAATTGGTTTAAGACCTAGAGAATTGCAGGATTAATGAAAAATAGAACAAGTATATATGAAAAATAGGTGCGCCGTAAGATTTTAGGGTTTCGTAGTCAAACTCGGAACCCTTATAGTCTCGCCACCTCCGTCTGTCCGTCTCTCTGACATCACAGTAATTTTATTTAGAGACTATTACGGATAAACTACTGCAAATTGGCAATAAAATAAAGTTTATGTACCGCTACAAAACTGTGTAGGTATTTATATTTTGAAAGCAAAGTTATTCCATTGTACCTCCCGTACTTAAGGAGGGGAGTGGAAAAAATGTTTACTCACCCCCTCGAGTGAGGTATTGTTCAGTAGGTATTTTAAAATAATTTGAAGGTTTCTTTGACAGTTTTTCAATATTAATTCCCGTTTACGAAATATTGAGTTTCAAAGTGGCCTTTTTAACGTGAGTTGCAAGATTCATCCTTTGACTTACAATTACATTATAAATGGTTTATTATAGGAAATAAATAGTTCTTTACTTTTAAAAATAAATATATTTAATTTTAATACGTCTAAAGTTTGGACTGAGTTTAAAACCCACACACTACTGCTTGTGCACCCAGTCTAATCACGACTTAATTATTTGAATAAAATCTCCTAATAAGAACTTTTCATCAGTCCAAAAATAAGATAAAGATATGACACTTTTGCTTAAGATGTCTATGAAGGCCTGTGATTTTTTATAAATTTAGTAACATAATATTTTACTATTTTATTTATACGGTGGCCAATAGTTTATTAATTTCGCAGAAATTAATAGGTTACGAGAGCCGCCGTATTCAATGTTTCATATCAATCAAAAGTACATCACTTTTATATTTAGGGTTCCGAATTATCGAAAAGTGGCGGGATGTCTATGGAACCCTATACATGTAGTATGCGTAGTCTGACATGCATTTGGCCACTTTTATTTATCTATGGGTCTGGCAAAGCCAGATATATTTATTTATAATATTTTAATAAATTTTGTTAATTTATTTTATAAAAATGTTTACTATTTTTGGATTCTCATGAAAAATGTAAAGTCAAAAGCACTAGTGCGTAATAAGCTGCTTTATGAACGTAAAAGCAGTGCAATATGGGCCACCCAACGAGCAAGATTGTTGAAATAATATATAATTCTTACTAGTTGTATTAAAATTCCTTTTCCATCTATACATAATTTCCTTTTTGATTTTCAAAAACATTCGCCAAACATTCGCATAGATTCTTGCGAATGCGAATGCGAATGCGAATGTCAAAAAATATGCGAATATTCGCGAATGCGAATGCGAATGCGAATACGAATATTCGTTACATCACTAGTACCAATATAACGCGCCGTTGACATTTTAAATTTTACCACAAATAAAAAAAACATAATAACCATTGTTATATTCATTAATACCTTAATACTTTTTGTTAATACAATCAAAATGGGCAAAAATAAGAACGTAATAATCGAAGTAGTTTTAATTTTAGTACTTACAAATTTAAATAAAATATTTGAATAAACACAAGTGAGCTTTCTCACCCCTAAACCGTTTCAACACCTCCACCACAAGGGGGCTTTATCGCCCACTTTCAGAATGACAGCCTTATAGAAACTGTGAGACTTAAAATCTGGCATGCATGTACTTTTCGGCCTCTAAGGCCAATATTAATAAATGTACTCAATATTGCTTCTCATACTTGAGATCGATTTATAAATACCAACCTAGTTACCATAGATCTAAGCAGTGTTAGCCGATTGGTTAAGCGCGCGTCTTGCGGGCACCAGGTCTTGGGTTCAAACCCCGGCTGGACATATGGATTCTTTGAAACCTATGCGCGAATCATTATTTCTATATGATTATCACTTGCTAACGGTAAAGGAAAAAATCGTGGGGAAACCTGCATATCTAACCAATTTTCGAAACACATGTGAAATCCACCAACCCGCACTGGGCCAGCGTGGTGGATTATGGCCTAAATCCCCCTCGTGTTGAGGGGAGGCCCGTGCCCAGGAGTGGGAAGTCAAAAGGGCTAAATTATTATTAACCTAGTTACCCGTAAAAAGTTTGTAAGCACTAGCAATCAAGGGGATTGATGAGCTAGTTTGTTATAAAGTCGTATGTCGTATTGGGTTAAACAGTGGAACCAGTTTTTAGACGGACGTCATGCGCGCAGTGAAATTTGGCAGGAGAGCCGCTGTTATCAGAGCACGCCTGCGGGATTTATAGCCATCGGCTGCGTTTGAAACACACCCCGTTAGCGGCGGTACACTGCTGTACAATGTAATGCGTATCGTCACGCCTGATCACTTGCGGTGTAGACAGAGATGATCAAGAACTGCCGTTTATTTCCTACTCAAACTCAACACTTGAAATTGTTTCTTTTTTTACGCCTATCAAATTATTTTTTAATTGTGTCAAAACTCAGCTACAAAACCCACGTATATAACAATACATTATTATATATGTCCCATCGTTTGCAGTGATTGACCTTAACATGTGCCATGACAATAAAATTCTAACAAAGGGCCTCTACATGTTGGACCCATGTCCCCATGCAAGCCTTCCAAAGGACCGAGCAGAGCCCGTGATAAAAATAAATAATAATAATATCGCCAAACTGACACACCAACTGTATGGTCCCAAACTAAACAACGCTAGTACTATGGGTACCGTACAATGGACTGGGGGCGATCTCAGTCATACCCAGACCAGAGCGAATTACAAAAAGGCTATTTCCAAAATTTTCTCCAGCGGTAATCGTACCCGCAACCACCATGTACAGTGAGCCGAGGGCCCTACGCTCAATCCATTTGGCCAAACGGTCGTCATATCACGCAGCTATAACAGCAACTTTACGCAGATATTATGTGACAACTGACAGGGTGGTACTCGGTCAAGTCAACCTGTATACAATAAGTTGCAGGCTTTGCAGGCAATTGGCTCTATGGACTCTACCATCGTAGTTGTTGGGTAATCGTCTCAAATTTATTTATCACTAGTGTCTGCCCGTGACTTCGTCTGCGTAGACTTAAGTAAAGTATTCTATGTGTTAATCCAGGTGTTCCCAATTTCATCCAAATCCGTTAAGTAGTTTTTGCGTGAAACACTCACAAACTTTGGTATTTATAATATTAGTAGGATGTTAGGCTCTCACTTAAAAAACAATGTACAAACATTGTTTCAATATATAGTTAGGGAAACAATAAAATTGTCTTCACCTACTCAGTTAGATAATTTATGTTACATAGTTTCTGCCCGCGACTTCGTCCGCGTAGACTTAAGTAAAGTATTATATGTGTTAATCCAGGTTATAAACTATCTGTGTTCCAAATTTCATCCAAATCCGTTCTGTAGTTTTTGCGTGAAAGAGTAACAAACATACATCCACACTCACAAACCTTCGCATTTATAATATTAGTATGATTACACCTTACACCAACACATTCGTGTTGGAACTCCCCTGTCTTTATTATCAATAATAGATACCTATTTATCCATAATGGAATATTTTAAACATCCTATTGAATTGAAAATTTCTGCGAAGTGTTCCAGTATTTATAACGTTTATTTAACGTTTAATAATTACATTTATAAATAATGATGCTTTGAATTATAACATTGATTGATATTAATAGAACTTAAAGCAGTGAAATGAACGTTGTATTAATTAAGGCAATTTTAAAACAACTGTTTAGTAGATAGTACCTACGTAATTTATTAAGTTAGTCCGTTTGTATATCTATGTTCCTCATCACCAAGGAACTTCTGAATTATTGTTCCAACTGTAAGAGATCATTCACACCGTTAACTAATTACGACCGCTTGGCGCAGTAGTTCGTGCGAAGGCCGCTCGGCTCACTGCACATGGTGGATGCGGATTCGATTCTCGCCAGGAAAAAAATCGGAAACGGCCTTTTCGTAATTTGCCCATGTCTGGGTGTCACTGGGATCGCCTCCAGTCCATTGTAAGGTACCCATAGTACAAGCGTTGCTTAGTTTGGGACCATACAGCTGTTGGTGTGTCAGTCTGGCGATATTTATTTATTTATTTAATTAGATACCTACTAGTCGATTATTCTCGACTTAAGTAGTAATTAAGGCAATATTTTAAGCCCACTTCTTTTATTATTTTCAATATTTGAGTTAAATTTCTGTGATATCGCTATAATACAGCCAAATAGATATCTACAATTCGATTATTCTCGACTTAAGTGGTAATTAAGTGAGGGGCCGGTATCGACAAAAGTATCGTTACACAATCGATCAGATAAATCGATTGCGACATTTCTGTCATTCAAATCTAGCGCTGAACGGTGCGGCCCGTTTGTGGCGTGGTGAGTTTTTGTCCAATGAAGTCATACCTCATAATACCGTCCTCGTTAAGGCGTGTTCGTCGCTAATAACTATAATTTGTAGTACACATAATATTTATTGTTCTGACACGCCACGGTGACTGTACGGTTTTCAAGTGTCGAAAAGTGCAGTTTCACTTTCAATTCAGTCAACTCAACAATGAATTCGAGTGAATTCCAAGCTGTGACATCACTATTAAACAATGAATCTTTAGTTATTATATTACTGAGAACCGTATGAATAAATGGATCTCAAGTATGAGAACGATCTTGGAAATATCATCCTTACGTCATACGAGTACCAGTACAACAGGACATGCCAAAAGCGTACTTAATATCTCTCTGACTTGAGATCGCTTTATTAATCCGGGCCTAATAGAAGTGTGCCGCACACAAGGCTAAAGCGCCCACCTAGCCCGCGAAGTTCAAATTCTTTGTGGTTTTGTAGAAATTTTTCAAAATCTGACAATAATAAAGGGCACATTTTGTAATTCGCGACAAAGACCGTGTGCAGTGCATTTATTAATATATCCAACTTACTCTAAAACATTTTAAGAACGACAGCTATTCAGATAATCCGGCAATTTTTGTATATTTAGTGATTTACTAGTATCATATCCACCGTGATAATATTTTGAGTAAAATAAATGTATTAATAAACGCACTGCATACTGTGTTTAACGCAAATCACAAAATGTTGTCTTAAATGTTTTCAGATTTTGGATAAACTATAAAAATACTCGAAAATTTTGAATTTCGCGGGCTAGACAGGCGCCTTCACCTTAAAGCACATTTTTTATGCTACCTTATACTCACTGAGAAAACATTGTTACTTTAAATCTCATCTTGGTGGTAGAGCCAAGCAGTAGCCAACTGACTACAGCTCATATACGGCCTGGCTCGAGGGTAGTACCACCCTCACACAGAAGATCGGCGTAAAGAAAAAAAAAAAAAAAAAAAGTAGTTATTACAGCTCCGCTTACTAAGATGAGTGAGAAGAGAGAGCTAGAAAAAAAACTGCCCCTCCCTTCATTCCCTCTGTCATACAGCAGCGTGCGAGCAGTGGTTTTGGTATTGCAAGCATCTACAAGGTGAAACAAAAAGGGCATGCTAATGTTTTTGCAACTTTACTTTGTAAATCTTAAACTATGGGCTTTGTGGGACAGTTGAAGTACTAAAGGTTTTGTAGACTTGAAAAATATATCAACAGCTGTATTACTATAACACCTTTTGTGTTTCAAGTTTCTTCCAATGCTGATAGTTTTAGAATTAGGAAAAAACGTTGAAAGTTAGGTTTTGAAAAAAATTGTATACCCTTTTTGTTTCACCTAGTATAAGCTTCGATTGAATGCTGAATAATCGGCTGGCGATACACCTTAATAACCTATAAGTTTGTATCCAATATTTACAACAGACGTTCCTTTCAGTAACCCCGACTCCCCAAAAACCTCTGAAAGAAACAATCGCTCATTCGCCGTTCGTCCAATTTAACGAAAAGTTCCCAATATAATGTTTCGCCTTAAATAAAAACTAGTTTAGTCCAACACCACAGTTACCCGATAGCAGTCAATAATATAATTACCGGTCGATCGCAGATAAGGTGCGCGTGAGTATCTGTCACACACCGACCGCGTTGCCACCACACTTAGCGAATACTACGACCAATCGCCATTTATTATTGTATCTTTGGGACCAACATTTTTCTTCCAATGTTATTATTGCTAGGGAGTTTTTGTGGGGGTCCAAGAATTGTAATGACTGGAATAGAAATTAGTATTTGTAGAAAAACAATTTACCCACGTCAATACGTAAGATTTTTTTAATTTGTAAAATTAAGATTGTCTGGATATTATCAGACTCTTTCTAAGTTAATTTTCGAAGGATGAATGCTTCTTAGTTTGCTAATATTATAATAATATCCCAAAATAACAGGAAACCTCACGAAATTTCATGAACATGAATGTTATGAAACATTTCTCATTCATTATATCACCCACGCTTATCACATGGTACGTCATTATTTAGTAAATCATTTTGTCAACAGTAAGAAATGATCAAGATCACGCATGATAGGTGCTAACCTGTACATAACATTAGTGCAAATAGAGAGACAACGCCAGATTATCACAATTTGTGAATAGCTCGTGGTTTGTGAGGTAACACCTCTAGAAGTCGTGATGAGAACGTCTAATAATACAACCTCATCATGACTTCTATCTATTGTATATTTACTCAAAACCTGCATTCTCCTCAAGTATCTCACCGCTCACTTCACTGGTTGCGGGTTCGATTCCCGCCGGAGCAAATTTCGGAAATGGCCTTTTCGTAATTTGCCCTGGTCTGGGCGTCACTGGGATCACCCCCGGTCCATTGTATGGTACCCATAGTACAAGCGCTGCTTATTTTGGGACCATACGGTTGGTGTGTCAGTCTGGCGATATTTATTTATTTATTTAATCGTACATATAACAATGATAGCGGTAGAGTCATGCTTAAGCCAATTACGGGCTTAGTAGAGTCGGAACCCCTACTCGAGTTGGGGTAACTCAATGATTTTGTACCTCTGTCAAAACCCAAGATACGCGGTAGACGAATCTAACCCTAAACCATTTCAACGTTCTGCCTTTCCAAGGGCTCCTCAAATTATTAAAACTTTTTCAAGTCTTAACCTATTGGCCATTTGTAGTCCGCACATTCCATAAAGCATGGTCACAGTTCTTTTTAATCACAGACGTCACTTTAGTGTACCGAGTGCTTTCAGATCTAGGTCAAACCAAAATTAAACTTTCAAGTCTAATGTATCTATTAAATTTGCTTCGATCTAATAGCCTACAAATCCCGACCTAAGCCTATAACAGAGCGGGATAATGATTAAACTAATAAAAACATTTGCATGCAAAAGCGACGCTTGCCCGAGATAACCCATGAGGTATGATATTGCAGAATACTTACTATTATCAACCCACTGCACTGTGAAGCCACGATTCCGCCTACTTCCACAAAATGGGGTCCATTCAGTCTTCCATAATGGACAATGGCAGTAGTTACACCATACATTCATTGGAGAGTCGATATTCGCTTGCATTTTCATAAATTATTTTTTCGTGTGGCCGATACTATTGCACAATTTACCGTACAGCCACAAATATTTTACGTCCACGGTGGCGACCAGCGAATATAAAAGTCATGATAGAACTATAACTTAGCAATACAATCCACGTAAACTTGTCGGATGGCTTGAGAATTTTCTTTTCCTTAAAAGGACTATTATTATTGTCTATTGCATTAGTATTGAAACAACCAAAATTCGTTCGAGTATGACCCGTTGTACTGTGTTCTATGTAGATCAAGACAGCTTATCCAAGTTTTGTCGAATCCTCGTCCTCACCACTGATCGAACCATTTTAGTTAGTGACATCATAGCATTGTTTTTACCATAAATGACGGCATATTAAATTAACACGTGTACGTTATATAAAAGAGAGCACGCGTTACTTTTTTGCGAGTTTTTTTTGTTAATATTTTTTTGATACGATAATTTGAACGTCGCAAAAAAGTTATCGAATGTGGACCGTCGTATGAGTCAACACCGAGAAAACTACTGGAAGTTATATACTAGTTAGTAACCGCGACTCCATTCGTGTGAAACCGCAATAAATTTGTTAATAATAAATATATACATAACAAATATCGCCAGACTGACACACCAACTGTATGATCCTAGACTAAGGAACGCTTGTTCTATGGGTACCGTACAATGTACTGGGGGCGATCCCAGTGAGACCCAGTCCAAGGCAAATTACGAAAATAACAATTCCGAAATTTGCCCCGGCGGGCATCGAACCCGCAACCACCATGTGCAGTGAGCCGAGCGGCCTACGCTCCATCCACTACACCAAGCGTGGATCGTCAAAGCTGCTTGCTTAGATTTGCATTGCTTTTCAAAAATGTATCTTAAAAAAAACAATTTTTCCCACATATCATTGTCCATTTCCAGAGAAATTATTTTAATTTACGCACACGAAATCTTGAAAATAAAATCATTCAGTGGTGTTCATATTTCCAGTAGCACTCTCAAACAATAATGTGCCGTATGTTCACAGAAATACAACACAATACTCGTACCATAGTTTGTGCTGCTGCACTGCCTTTGCGTTAAAACATCCAAAAACTTTTACACGTATAATGTTATATGGATATAACATTAGACTACTTTTTTTGCAACTTAACTTTGTAAATCTAAAGCTATCGGCTTTGTGGGACAGTTGAAGTACTGAAGGTTTTGTAGACTTATGAAATCTGACAACAGCTGTATCCCTATAACACCTTTTGCTTTTCAAGTTTCCTCCAGAGCTGATAGTTTTAAAAATACCAAGTTAAGTATTGAAAATAAATATATACCCTTTCTGTTTCAACCTGTATAACGTGATCTTGTTTATGTGTGAATCCCATATTTTATTTTAAAAGGTACTATTAGTATTCGTCGAAGGCAAAATGTTGATTTATATTAGCCCATTAATACGTTTTATATCATTGATTTCATCACTTCTGGGTGTAGGTGATGTAACAATCAATAAAATAAATCAAATTGAAGTTCGTCTTGTCAATGAACGTTGAGTTCATAGATATTTAAAAGGTAATTTAGATTTATGTACTTCGGAACAAATAAGTTATTTAATATGTCTACACATTACAAAAAGCTAGAGATTACTTATTGGTTTCAAGTTATTTGAATAATCAGTGAAGGGAATCTTGCTGAAAATATCCCTGAAAGGTATTTTCAGGCGTAAGATGTTCTATTTTGAGAACATCACTTACACTGAAGTTGAACCAAAGAGAGCAACATGAAACCGATTTAGCTGTTTATATTTATGGTCATTTCGTGGTGAGTGAATGGCATCAGGTATATACCTAGCTATGTCTCATACGGCTGAATGTGGCAGAAATCCCGTATAGTTGTCCACTTCCATTTTTAAATCGTTCTGGATAGAATTTTTGAAATATTCATCTACCTACGGATTATCTTGTGGGTATACTACGAGTATCTTTATATACTAATACATATGCTAAACAGAGAAATACTGACTACTAATGGTTAGGTCAGAGACACAAAACATGGACGGTAGATTTATGTTATAACGTAGCCAAGCAATGAGAAATTATTTTTAGTAATACACCACTGGGTTTAGAATCTGTTTGGGCGTCCTGAAATATGAACAATAGTATATTTTGTTAATTACAAATTTTACAATAGATGTTTCAGCGTTGCTGATAATTCAACCCCTAAGGGGCCATAAAACAGACACTTATTTTTAAACATATTATTTAGATTGAGACAACTATTTAATGTACTTGACAAACTGATACAGTTAAACATACATTGTTACATACATTGTTGATAGGCTGTCCACCCGTACGAAGCCGAGGCGGATCACAAATTGTGGTATTTAGGTACTTATAAAACAAACATTCGCCTATTAAAACTGAAATTCCATTGAACCGCGCAAGCCACCTGAGTCCTATATCATTCTTATCTCAACGCTAGCCGTTAATTTTATTCGTTATTAATTGTGGTGCGGCGTGAATAAATACAGCGAATTTATGTGTTTCAATGTGACAGCTACAGACGCGCTATACGTGTCCGGACACTCCTGCAAACCCTTCAAACGTTCAACCACTGCTAGGCGGCCCTCGTTAACATAAATGCTGCTTTTCTTAGAATTCAAAGTAGGTGTCCCACACTAAACGATCGACAGTCTATCGATGGAAGAATGACATCAATCGACAATTCCTTGGTATAACAAATCGATCTGCTCGATTTTTATTGATGTTCTTTTCATTTATCTATACAAATAAATAAAATTGGCACTCCAATCCAATCTGTTTGTAATATCAAAATAAGACCTTTTCACTTAGTGCATATCAAAGTACATACGACACCTATAGCAAAAACGCGATTGAATTTTTTTTTGTCTGTCTGTCTCTGTGTTTTGTTCCGGGTAATCTCCGAAACGGCTGGACCGATTTTGACGGGAATTTCACTGGTAGATACCTGATGTTATAAACAGTAACTTAGGCTACTTTTATTTTAGAAAAACAACATTAAAAAAATGGGTTCCGTCGCGCAGGCTCAGAACGCGGGAGCGGGCTTTTTTGTTAAGTTACATTCCACGCGGACGAAGTCGCGGGCTCAGCTATAAATAATATAATTATTAATAATTTTGCCCTTTTAACGTCCCACTCTTGAGCACAAGCGTCCCTTCAATAGGAGGAGGATTCAGGACGTATTTCATCACGCTTACCTAGTGCGGGTTGGCGGATTTCACATGTCGTTCGAAAATTGGTTAGATTTTCTAAGCTAAGGCATGCAGGTTATAAAGTGTGTAAGATTTCTCAACTGATAATCCATTATTATTTACGATATATAGACCAATCACAATGTGTTGCTTTCACTGCTGACCAATCACGACTCTGCTCCGCAATTTTTTCGTAATTCATCATTATAGATGAATTTCATTTCGTCTATTACCTACCGCATTTATAAAACCATACATGTGAATAATTGGCCTTACTTTACTTTATACTTTTTGTTATCGTATTATTTAGCTGTAAGCTTTCCTAAAAGTGTTAAAATAAAATAAATAAATAAAAACATAAAGCCATCGTAAAACTAATACGATATCCAAGGATACTTTGCCAGCAGTATGTAATTTTTACTCCCAAACCTTCAATCAACATCCACCATCCAATAAATCAAGTTCCGAATCAAGATATACTCGGTTATGATCTCATTGACTCTTATCTGCATCGGTTATCTATTCATGACAATGGCTAGGTGACTAGACATGTCGGGCAATGATTAGAAGCGAATCACAATCACTCATTCGACCGATGAATGCTTGCGGCGGGGCGTTGACGTCACAATCGGCAATTGCCAAGTTTGTGGGTATAAAGCGGTTCGGTAAATGTACGGTTTTGATCCGGAAACGGATCCGGTAGATAGCTGTCTGTAATACTGGATCACTTGTAATTCGAAGTATACCTTGCGGTGAAATGTAACAAATCTCACCAACTGTATGTTCCGCGAAATATGGTAGCTTTCGAGATATTTGAAATTAATTTTGTGTTTTTATTAAAACAATAAAAATGTTATTCACTGATATACCGAAAAACATATTGAAAAAAAAAAGATTTCATGAATAATTAAACCGACTTCAAAAAACCTGGGTTCACTAAAAACCTTGAAATAATGAGGGACCTTGTAATTTATTTATTTTGGAGTCGGTGCCAATTGTAGTTAGACGTAGGTACTTACCTACCTCAGCAGTCGTTTTTTTTCATGACTTTTAGTGGTAAACTACATATTGAAGTCCTGGTAAATCGTCCATAACTCTCAAACTACTGGTCCGATTTTGATACAATTTCTATGGGACCGCCCGAAGAGTACCTACCTATAGACACTCTTTCAGGCAAAATCTGACCAGGATTGACGGAGTAATCCATGAACATGCATAAAAACATAGAACTTCCTCAATTTTTGGAAGTCGGTTAAAATTAATACTTAGCGAGTAACAAAAAAAACCGGCATAAATATCGTCTTGTGTATAGAATTCCGAGAGTTACAGATCAGTTGTTACAGGGGTGATATTAAGGACAGCACTCAGAGGTTACAGACATAGTTACATTACAATGGAATAATATTGAGTGGAAGGACTACCGTGAAATGGGAGCGGTAACGTCTCTACTATAATTGTCGCCGCGATATTTTTATTAAATATTTACGTCCGTTATTTAACTATATTTTTAGAATAATATTAGAAAATACAGAAGCAGTTTGTTTAAGATGGCCCTGCTCTTACTTAAAATGCACTGAACAAAAAAATACGACCATAATGACTTTTTACTTCTTAGTTTCCTTTTTAGTATATTTTTTACAAAACGCTCTGTGGTAAGAGCAAGTAATGTATGAATACGAGGCATTACATAAATCTTTGTAATTACAAAACGTTTAGTAATAAATAGGTAAGTAGGAAATACCAACACGAATATAATCCCAGGAACTACAAAAATCTTATAGCATCGTGTTTTTTTCCCAGCATGTCCACAACAAAAATATATAGAGAGTTTACTGAACATAAGGTTTTTGTGCACCAGAATTTGTCACCATAAAATAATATTATAACATACAATGACGTAGCGTACGTTACGTACTAGGTAATTCACACTTACGCTATGTCACCGAAACGCTTTATATTCTACAAATGACTAAACAAATACCAAAATGTGATTCAAATAACTAACTCACAATTCGACTGTTAGCTTAGCGCCACGGTGAAAAACTACGTGTTTCGTTTGTAAATAAATATTTGCCATTTATGGGTAGATTATATACATCACACCTATACGTTAAATTATAATGATTACACTCTGTTAGCGAGTTTTGTGTGTACACAGCAAATTACTCATGCAGAAAAACATGAACTAAGATTTGTCTATACTTTCAGAAGAAAAAAAATATAAGTTCGGATAATACCCCGATCGGTGATACCATACATCCATCCATGCCTGATAGGTTTTGATTGTACTATTTGCCAAAAAAAAACTTACTGAGTATACGCGGCAATAAATGAAAATATATGTTTCATGCTCCAAAAAACGATTTTATTTGTTTATTGAGTGATACTTATAGAAAATTCCAGACTTATAAATTCATCAGAGGATATACTTAGGTTACGTGACGGCAATATTTGCGATATGACGTCACACAAATCGTGATCGCTTGCGGCAAATTGACATGAAATAAATGTTGCAATTAGTGTAACTGGCGTTTACTGATAAAACTGGAAAATACCATGTCGCAAGTCTTGGTACTGTTCATCTCTGTGGTATAATTTATCCTTCAACTATGTTAATTTATTGAGGTAAATCAGTATTTGTTAAAGGCGACTAATAATTTTATTGTTATATTAACCGAGTAGGTACATTTTAATTTGTATAATATCGGTACGTACCTAATCAGGTATAAGTAGGTACTTATTAAATACAGTTATTAAATTTATGCGTTTGATAGCTACCTTTGCCGCGTCATAGCTTAATCTTTTCTTACAATATTAGTTCCCTTTTGGGACCGTTCTTAAAGAAATAGATATTATGAAATTACCTAATTCAATAAAATAAAGTTTATTGAACAAAAATCTAATTATACTTGTACAACTAAACAATAGGTAAGATACCTACCTAATGTAAGATAAAATAATTAGGTTTGCATATTAAGGTTTGTCCCCTCCTGCATATTAAGTTGAACGAATGCAGAGGAAACCACAATCCTAACTTTCAGAGCGAATCTTGGTGAAGCACAGTTTATTTCAGATTAAACCATCTCATGTCAATAGATCGGTCATAACACCATCGATTACAACAATTATGTCACGCGGTGTAGCGGTCTCGTTTGATGGCCCGCGGCGTCGATACAATCACATTACGTCACCTGGCAACTGGCACTCGTTTTGATTGTACAAGGTACTTTGATGGCAAAAAACTGTATAGTAATATATCTAAGTTATTGTGTCAAGAGCACCTATAAAGATTGAAATGCGATGGTCAATGGTATTTGCACTGCATTAAAGGTAGTTACTGCAATAATTATAATTTCCTTCGTTTTGATAGCGCAAAATTATCGTAAAGAGCCTCCTAAAAAACTCTTCAACATACTCATAATAATACTACATAAATGAATTATTATTTGTAAGCGATTTAACTATAAATAATTCCCTAATTAAACACCTCTGTATTATAAATGAGGTCACTGGACGTGGTTGGAGGCTAAAATAAACAAATTTAACTTACACGGCTTATGTGACGTCTACCAATATATCGTTATTTTATTAATTTATGTGTATTAACCATAATTTCATATACCAAACACAGAACTATACAAAATATAAGATCCTGCACTATTAACACCACTATTTACATACATTATGCAGGTATATTGAAGTGTTTGGAGACAAAAATAAATTCGGTTACCTAGCGTATATTAAGTGTGTAGATTTCATAATTATTTTTAGACCAGTGACAACATGAAAAAAAAATGTCACATCACAATAAATACCTGACCATTTTTCTATTCTTTTTTTTATTTGGTCAATGTCTTTTCTGAAGTTTTCTGTTAGGATGGCTATCAAAACTTGTCAAAATCTAGTAGTTTCTGACCGTATTACGCTTTATTTGATTCAGTTCAGTTTCGTTATTTCGTTCAGGATAAATATTTTACAATTACGTTTGCAATAACAATAATAAGTTGTTGAAGTCAAGTCGCTCTATATGACCCATCATTTGCAGCGGTTGACATCTACATGTGCCTTGCATGACAATAAAATTCCCACTAAGGGCCTCTACATGTTGAACTCATGTCCCCATGCAAGCCTTCCAAAGGACCTGGGCAGAGCCCGTGATACAGTGAAACAAAATAATACGAATGCTATACTAATATATAATAATTTAAAATAAATAATTTAGCCATTTTTGACGGGCCTCCCCGCACTACGAGGGGGATTGGCGGATTTCACATGTCTTTCGAAAATTGGTTAGATTTTCTAAGACATGTAGGTTTCCTCACGATTTTTTCCTTCACCGTAAGCAGTAAGTGATAATCATATAGAAATTATGATTCGCACATAGATTTCAAAAAATCCAGAAGTGCGAGCCAGGGTTTGAACCCAGGACCTGAAGCCCCCAAGACGCGTGCTTTAACCAGTCGGCTATCACTGCTTTAGTCATATTCCATATTATACAATTGTAATCATTCATTCAATTTTAATTATGACGCACGTAACGTACGTAAAATACAAAACCACATTGATTCAACAAAAGTTACGTTACCCATTCAGTGAACATTCATGACTTTTTCCTTCCGTCCTGTAATTGTGGTTATAACGGGCGTAATTCCCGAGTCACCGCGGTAGGCGCTCTGTGATGGCCAATGATGTATTGATTGATGTCATCAAATCCGTTGGGATCCCCGAAGGACGAGACAATTTTCATTTTTTTTTAATTGTTGAATAGAATATCATTGAATAGAAAACTCTTTACTGCACACCAATTTTAGAATAAAAACAGAAACTCTTACAAAAAAGTGAACTATGGGCGGTCTTATCGCAAAGTGCGACCTCTTCCAGGCAACTTTTGGATGGAGATATTATAAATCCTCCCCATTTATTGTAATTGGTAATGATTCACCGGACTTACCAACGTGAACCCATCTTCAGTCAAGTGCCTGCCGTGCTTCTCACAAAAAGTGCACTGTACAAACACGGATGCGATGCAGTCATATAATCAGTGCCGGATTAACCATATAGCAAGAGTAGCAATTGCTACGGGCCCCGCGCGAAAGGGGGCCCCGCATATGTTAGTTTCTTATAAAAAATATTCTGTATTGCCAGAAAATCTCATCTCTGGCTTTTTGTACTTGTCCAGAGCCTAACAGCGCCTATAGTAATTTACTAAATGCCCACAAAATTGTAACCAATAGATGGCAAATAAACGTATAGACTATTGATTTGTTCTGTACCACTTTATACTTAAGAACCCATAGTAGATCAAGGGCTCTTTGAAATAATTTGCTACGGGCCCCGCGCTTGCTTAATCCGGTACTGCGTATAATTGGTCTATTACATCCGCGTAGGCGCATTCGAATGGACATAAGTGGTCGTCACAGACATGTAAGTTAGTATGGCGCTGTACTGAATTTATTTCAGTTATAGAAGTTTACTTAATTTTCCCACGACACAGACGCATTGGTTTAGGTATTTCTGTCCTTTTTAGGATTCTGTGTAGAGTCAAAGAAGAACTATTACAAGTTTTTCGAATTGTCTCTACTTAAATCCGCAGGATTTTATTTCTACAACTAAGTGTTATGAAACAAGCTTACCAAATCACTTTTTCATAGACAGTAATTATTATGGATTGCCATATCATTATTATTCAATAACAGTAGAGCAATGATCCCAAAAATATACACGCTCTACTTATTTTAAATTAATTACTTTTCAGTTCCACAAGAACATAGATTACTAATAGCATTTAATCAGTAGCTCTACCGTGACTTTTCAGGTTTCCGACCACTTGGCTGTGCTTTGTTTCTTCAGCTTCACACAGATTAGCTCAAGTTAACTAGAAATGGAATCCTATTTCTCAAAGCGGGCTGACCCGCTTCATAGCATAATAAAACGGAGGTCCGGCTTGTATAAGTACCAAGCCGCAATAATAAGTCGCAAGCCGCTACCCACTTACCTATGTAAAACATTAAACAAAACCCTACCCAGCACCAAGGAAGCTAGCGATCTGTCTCACATTTTACATATAAGCTAGCGACCAAAGACTCTATTCGTCCGCATAAACCAATGATAAAGCTCTCCATGAAACGTCATGCCCACATCACAACGCATCTACCCACGTCCAGCAGGGGACCGAAAGAGAAGAGATGCGACATAAAACGGATCGAGATAATTAAAGGTCAATTAATCTGTTAAACTACATCCATAAAATCCATTTCAACAGAACGATTCGAGTGCGTTCACTGTCAGAATTGTATCGCAACAATAAAGAATACATAAATAACCTGTTTGTATTAATTATCAAGGCAAAATCGTTGACATACACTGATTTTATGAGTAGAACGAGAGATATACTTGGTCACTTAATTACCTTTTATGTTTATTGAAATGAGACAGTTATAGTTGAAAGCTAGATTGGCTTGGCGCCGGGTTTGATCTGAACACAGTTGTTAATGGGAATTAAACAGTCCAGTTATGTTTTAATTTATAAATCTTATTGTTGAAGGCGTTACTAGTACCCATAGTAGGTAACGATATAAAAAAACTGAAAATAATAGTAATAATTATAAATATATAATAAAAATTTTGGTTAAAAAATTATAAAAAAAAAATCCGGCTTCAAAAAACCTGGGTGCACTAAAAAGCTAGAAATAACTAGGGACCTTATAATTTCTTTCATATGGAGTCGGTGCCAATTCAAGCAAGTAGGGGTAGGTGCCTAAGAAGTTGTCCTATATCGTTGTGTAAAGATAGTGGCACCGACTCCAAATGAAAGAAATTATAAGGTCCCCAGTTATTTCTAGCTTTTTAGTGCACCCAGGTTTTTTGAAGTCGGTTTTAAAAAAAAAAAAAAAAAAAACACGATTTTAGTGGTAAACTACTTATCGAAATGCTGGCAACCGTAAACAGGTTAAATTGTGTTATTACGGAGTTCCGGCCCCTACCTTCCAGTTTCTTCATCATCTGATGATGAAACCGGAAGGTAGGTAGTTTACTGAGACTATTTTAGTGACCGCAACCACCACTGAAAAGTCACAGGAAAGCAAATCACGTAATTTCGTTTACTTGGATGATGATGTATGTTTTCAGTTATTTTGATTTTTATGCCAAACTACTGAACCGATTTTGATAAAAAATTATGGGACCAATCTGCACGGACAACCTTTCAAATGCAAAAATTATTTTTCATTACTCATACTCTGAAAGTAGGTCTGAAGTTGCCTGAGAAGCGGGTTGAAAGTAATACTTTTCAGGCCCGGGAGTTTCGCTTTCAACTGACAGCTGTCAAATTATAAAAAAAAAACTAGTTCCATTTTCACATTTCTATGGAACCATGTTCAAACTTTTTCTACAGTCACTCAATTACAGCACGATGTAAAATTGAAATAACATAAAGTTAAGTATTAATTCAAGAATATATTTTTTTAAATGACTTAATTATAATTTAGTTTCAACAATTTCTTTAAAATAACATAGCTTTGGGCAAAATATTTAAAGATGAAAATGAAAAATAATGGCTAAATAATGAAGTTGGCCGGCCAACGAAAAAAAAAAACAAAATAGGCGGCAATCCGATTTTTTTTTTCGAGTTGTAGAGTATTGTTTATACTTCCTTGTATTATTTCTTTAGCCAATTCCTGTTTTTATTTTTATTTTCCTTGTATTCGTAATGAAAAGCACAGTGTTTACCTCGGGTGAAAGACTTATTTTGTCCCGAGACGGGGTTTGGCGCCCGAGCGTAGCGAGGGCGCTAATAGTTCGAGGGTAACTTTCACCACTCATGTAACAATGTACTATTTCGAATCGGTTTATAAATGACGGAGTTATGAGGTAACAAATATAAAAAAAAACATACACACGAATTGATAACCTCCTCCTTTTTGAAGTCGGTTGAAAAGTAAACAAGGTTGGGTTTTAAAATTCCTAGCCAGGTGCCTTCGTGTCCGATATGCGTAAAATACTGTAAGTATTCTTTATATAATGAAGATTTACTTAATTATTAATTTGTTTATTTTTATTCAATGCCAAAATCAAAGTCAAAACATGCATTATATTTTTATTTGAAGCATCTGGCTTTTACTTTATATGCGACTGGTTATGTCATTCAACATTTAAAGCCATTTCAAATTATATTGATTTGACCGAATATAATGGCCACTTAAATTTAAGGCGCCAAACTAGAATAGCTTTCAAAGTACTGGCCGCCAAGCAAATACAAATTGTCGGTATCACCTGTCTGATACCGCGCACCATTTGACGTATCGATTTGAAAAAAGAACTATAAGTGCGGCCATGATTTTGACAGATAAATTAGAACTGTTGAAGTATTCGCAACAGTAATGTTGCATAATATTATTTTTTTGAAGTAATCCCCGACATTGTTTGATTTGTTTATTTTGGTTATGCCCGGAATTTTTTATCTTATACTAAATGGATGCAATCGCCGGTAACGGTCAGATAAATGGTTTTAAATAAATAATAATAAATGCTGAAAGGCTAGGTGATGTAATACGTCAATGTTGGCGCCCCATTTTCTTCCGGTGTTCAATAAAATTGAATATTGAAGTTTGTTTTCTTCACACCAACTGGATACAACCTGTGCCTATTCTTTTTATAACTAGGTTTTGCCCGCGACTTCGCCCGCGTAGACTTAAATAAAGTATCCTATGTGTTATTCCTGGTTATAAACTATCTGTGTTTCAAATTTCATCCAAATCCGTTCAGTAGTTTTTGCGTGAAAGAGTAACAAACATACATCCACACTCACAAACTTTCGCATTTATAATATTAGTAGGATTTTACTGCCCGTTTCGATCAACTAAAGCTGTTACAATTTTCCATCCCGTAATATCTGTTCAAATTCGTATTCAATAAACAAATATTATGAATTACGTTAGATCTTTTTGTACCATATCTCTCTATGAAACTCATAGGTAGCTATAGCTAATGAATTAATTAGTACATAAGGTACCATAAGGGATATTAGGCAGTAATCTCAAGGTTAGTAGTACCATATATATAGCAGTACCTAAAATATACAGACCTCCACAAATAATTCCAAAAAGAAAGCAAATTAATTAACCCAACGAATTTACAATCTCTTGCTCTTTTAGGTGTTCTAATGATGTACCTAGAGCTACTTAAGTCTATCCCTAATTATACTAGGTGAAACAAAAAGTGTATACTATTTTTTTTGCAATTTAACTTTGTAAATCTCAAACTTTCAGCTTTGTGGGACAGTTAAAGTACTAAAGCTTTTGTAGAGTTGTGAAATCGGTCAACAGCTGTATTCCTATAACACCCTTTGTTTTTCAAGTTCCCTCCAAAGCTGATGGTTTTAGAATTACAAAGATAAGTTTTGAAAAAAAAAGTATATCCTTATGTTTCACCTTGCATATTGTACCTTCACTTTTATATCGTGAATGTCTTTGTAGAGCTATTTAAAAATTCAATAAAATTTCTATAAATTTGAGTGTTAGTGTTTTTATATCAGCCACCATACCTTACGTAAACATTGTGATTGTATGCACTAAGACTGTTTGTTTTACAAATTTTCTGCAATACATACGCGTCTCCATACGGTGATCCGGCGTTATTTGCAATGATATCACAAACATGTTGATATACCTCGTTAACAGCCGCGCGTTAACATATGCGGCAACATTGCCGAATTCCTTTTAAGTTTCGATGATGCACATATTTACTAGTAAACATAATTTACTAGTTGTACCCGCGACTTCGTCCATGTGGAATAGTGTCCTTTCTCAGGCTCTAGGCTATCTGTGTGCCAAATCATTTAAATCGTTTCAGTATATTTGGCGTGAAAGCGCGACAGACAGAGAGACAGACAGAGTTACTTTCGCATTTATAATATCTGGCTTGCATTTTTGAAGGGGTTTCCGTGAAATACAACGTGCTCTATGTCAAAGTCAAAGCATTTTTTTTTGTTTAGGCCTACGTGAGCACTTACAAATTGTATTTCTTTCATATTTTCCATATATCTACAACCGGATCGGAACGCGACCTCGACTTAGAAGATCCGGCGAAACTAAGCGGGCGTGTGTTTAATTATTTTTTTTAATCTCCAGGTGACCAACCGGCGTACCGAATAATTTGGAGTACCTAAATCTTTATATACTTATACAAAACCTCGGAGTGCGTGTATTTGTAATTATTCTCCTCCTAAACAGCTTGACCGATTTAAATGAGTTTTTCATTCATATTTATGGGGTTATAGGTGGCGTTGTTGTCGTCATTCAGAAATTATACTAGTGATACTGCGGGTAAAAGTTAGTATACTTACAATTGATGTGTAACTTAAATACATAATATAATATCAAAATCAATAAAATACTTAAATAAATATCGCCAGACTTATGAAACTATATTCATTATGAAGTAATTTATATTTTTGTAAGTACCTTACCTATTTATTACATTGGGGGCTGTCACTATTAGACTTTTCCTATCGGCGGCAGCGTCTGAGATATCTAATTAACAGTTCCGGTTTAGCCAATTCCTATTTATTCCTGTAGCCCACATTTTAAAATACCCTAGCTATCATAGCGTGTCTGAAAGAACCTTGAGCAAACTGAAGCACAAGATCAAAAATTACGACAAGAACTCACCTTCGCAATCACAAATCACTGTCCTTAAACTAATAACACATACTTATAACGAAATAACACTTTATAACAATAACATTTCAGATCTAGTATTCAGTGGGACGAGTACTCCGCGAGAGGGCGCCGTCGTGTTTGCCGTACGGTCCGAGTCTCACCCAATTTCCTGAAAGTTTCAGTACATGTGAGATTACAGTTATAGATAAGAAATTGTAAGACTGTGTGAGTTCTCTTGTTTCCTGTGATATTTTGTTTGTAAAAGAATAAAGGTTGTTCAGTTCAGTCGTAGCCTAACTATTGTGAATATGTCTCTATTGTAGGCGAAACACTTGTCAATTTTTCTTTTGGTACGCTTTATTTTGCGGAATATTGCATATTACCAAGCTACTATTGATTTTCACTGTATGTACTTAGAAGCTAATAATAGTTCTTTAAATTGTCAGTATTTGAATTTGGAACATCTAAACCTTTTTAGAAAATTCTTTATCTTCAGCGTTTTCCTAAAATCACCTACTTATGAAGGCATCAAATTACTTAACATTGTGGAGTTGACTGCAACTCCTTCCGTGCACCGGCGCTCCTTAAAACAGCTTAAATCATAACAGTGCCCATTAACCGAGGCATACGCATTTAAGAACTTTTGATCTGTCCTGGTGCATTTGTTTATATGATCAGTTATCTATTTTAGTGCGCTAGCGCCGGCCGAGACTGATGGCTGTACTTAGCGCATGTTTGTACCTATCCCTAACTCTAATATTTCACCGCCTATTAGCTGCGTCGCTTAGGTGTTGCCAGAGAACATGGTTTTAGGGGAATTATATTTTCTTTGTTGCGTGCCTTTGACTTTAATAATACCCAATTAAAATAATAAAAAAAGCAAGTTGCTGTGGCAAACCAATTTTTATATCCGCTTGCCTTTTTATAGCTATATAGGTAGATATTTCAGTATTTACCTATATTATTGAAGCGAAGCTTCCATACGGACATTCGGGGCGCTCGCCGCGGGGTCACTCTATCCGTGTTAAGCGTCAGTAGCGTTACACGACATATAACTATATAGGTATACATAGTGGCAGCGCTTTGCAGCTGCCGCGCGCTGCAGCTGTTTTTTAACGCTTAGTTAGTAGGAACTTTTGAACTTTTGTTTTTTTTGTTCTGATGAATGCTTTGCAACAACATTCAAAATTCAAATTCTAAATATTTTTATACAATACTAGCTGTGCCCCGCGACTCCGTCCGCGTTCTGTTGAAATTTTTCCTGAATTTTCTTTGCTATAAACCTCACGGAGCCCGAGACCTTTCCAACGAATGCAAAACCGTGGAAATCGGTTCGTGTGTTCTGGAGTTATAGCGTCAGGAAGGAAAACCCGACTTATTTTTATATAGTAGGTAGATATTTTATATTTTATATTTTATTTTATCTAATATTTGTAGGCGTTGTAGGCAAACAAAGCACACAATATTACTAATCAAAATCTACCACTGGTTCGGAATACTAGTCTAACTAAGAAGAGTCGGCATGTAGGTAATTCAATGGTTACACTTTTTAATGGAAAATAAATGGTTATACGTTCTCTTCTGAGAACACAGCAACGCAATGTGAGCACGCAACACCATTGTCACTAGAAAAGTACCTACCCACATACTAGAAATTTACATTGTTAAATGGAATACAATTTCTGCGATTTTAGGGGTTTAAATATCGAATCAGATCAGAGATAACTTATTTGTATTGTTTTTTGGGACTAGTCCCGCCACACACTCCCACCACTGTAACTCCTGTAAGCCAGGATCGACAATGGTGACCAATAATGACGTCGAGGTTTGACCCTCGACGAGTCCCGGGGAAAAATTGCCTTGGAACCCGAACGAATTTAATCTAAAGAAATAATAGTAGGAGTTGGAAGAAAAAATTCCACTTCCCTCCGGTGCAAAGCGGGAGACAAACTTATTTGTATGCTTCAAGTTGGCAACCCCGGTCTGTCTGGCTGCGAGGCGCCGGCTGCGCCCGCGCCGCGTCGGCCCACGTGCGCGTTGGCGCCTGCCCCCGAATTATGTAACACAACCGCGCATTACTTTACAAACACTGGCGCCTCCTAGATCACCTTATCAGCTTTATAATTAGGATAACACGCTTGACTTTAACCGATTTAATAGGATTATAACTCTTTTTATTGTCACCATCATACCTTCCAAGAAATTCAGTAAGGCCTTCCCTTCCTAACCAAATTCTAGGTACCTACCTAAGAACTAGTTTCCAGGTAAGATGTCGGTAAGTACCCAGATGACTTTATTATTTCAATAGTCTGTTAAACATCGCTCACCTACTAATACTTCCAGTCAAAGTCAAAAGTTGGGTTAAAAATCCTCAAAAAGAAGTAATCCTCAAGGAATCTTTGACTTTAGTATTCTTGGTTGATTCCGTCTGAATATCCTGCAATAAAGTTAATTCAAGGAATGTATTAACAATTAAGAATAAGTACTTACCAATTCATTTGATTGAGGCTGAGTAGACTCGCGAAAATGTCAAAGATACGTCTTGAAACACGGGTGGAAATGTAAAGAAGCCTAGTTAGCAATTTCATTCAAGACACTAGGCAATTCATCTTTTCCGCGGGACTCGTCGAGGATCAAACCTAGGCGTCATCATTGGACACCATTGTCGATCATCGCTTACTGGAGTAACAGTGGAGGGAGTGTGTGGCGGAACACCCCCAAAAAAAGGCTTTTTAGCGCAGAACACGTCCGTCAATCATTGGAAACTCACACATTCTCTGTGCATGGTATTAGGTAGGAATCATTACAATGCATTTTGTAACGCGTGACCTAATCGATGCGGATGTTTCGTCTACCTACTGTTTAGACATACAAACAAATCGTTAAAACCATCTTTCCGTATCGTATCTTCTAAACATGAGCTCCACAGAAACGCCAATTGTTATTGCTTTTATTCCCTTTCATAATAATTATTCAGGCACTTTTTATTTTATGTAGCTCTCCTATTTAAGCAGGCTTTGTTATTTATTAACATTGCCGTAGATGGGTCAGGAGTGACTATTATTGAAGAGACAAGCGGGGCCATGCAAAGCCTATGCCTAGCAGGGTCTGTCTTAACTCTAAGTAGGTATCTAGAGTTACTTTTAACAAAGCGTTGTTCAGCGTCCTTGCTTAAGACATTAAGAGAAAACTATAGACCAGTAATAAGTAATTTTTTGGGATTTATTATTGAAAGTACCTATAGGTATGTTACTCAAGCGCTTTATAATAATTTGATCAAAATGCCCGGATGCACACATAAATACCAAAGAGGATGTACCATTGACGTGGGCACCGAACCCCCACTCGTGCAAGAAGTACGCACATACCTGCACGCACCTCTGTGCGTATCTGTTGCCAATCAACATTCGATTCCGGATCGCGATTGTGTCGAGTTGAACGTTCGCACGGTGGTTTCTCTATTTTTACCCTGACCGCAAAATATCATCGCCATCGCTAGCGTCTTTGTATGCCTGGATGGGTTTACATCTTAAGGAACCAAAGATAATAATTATACGATAATAACAATTTAGCCCTTTTGACGTCTCACTCCAAGGCACGTGACTCCCCTCACTACGGGGCGTATTCAGGACAAAATCCACCACGCCCCTTCCATTTCGAAAAAACTCATAGCCGGGGTTTGAACCCAGGAATTGTGCCCACAAGGCGCGTGCTCAATCAATCGGCTACCACTACTCTGAAGTCTGAATACAGTAAAAAATACGCGTCATCAATATTATGACTGGGTCGATTTAGACACTGGACGCTGAACAAACATCCTACCCACTTGCGTGGGGGGAGGGCTGTTGTTACAATATTCTAAGATCATGGATGACCACTTGGTCCAGTGGATCGAACGTAGGCCGCTTGGCTTACTGCACCGGGTGGTTGCTGTTCAAATTGCTGAATAAGTATTTTCTTAATTTTCCCTGTTCCGGATATCATTGGGATCGCCCCCCAATTACTCTACAGGCAGGTACCCATAATACAAAACCTACGTCATAGATATATCGTAAATAAACGGAAGATTTGTTTTATTGCATTGCTGCATAACATCGTCCTCTGGTCGCGACTGTCTGAGGGAACCGTATTAAATGGTTTGCGGTATGACGCACGGATAGGGTTAGCAATCCGAATATTACAACTGTGCTGAAAACCCTGAACATCTTGAATATAATCCCAAGGTTAAAATGAATCCTAACCTACCTAATTAATAAAATAGATTAAGTTTCCGTGATATTGAATACGGATTTATCTTATCATCACTCACTTCAAGACGTTGAATTATTCATTTTGGATTATGCCCTAAATCCCCTCGCATTGAGCGAAGGCTTGTGCCCAGGATAGGGACATTAAAAGGCTAATTCATATTTAATTTATCTCATTTTTTGTTTTTACATACAAAAAAGCCATCCCGAAACACAAATGAGTTATTTATTTCGTAAAATAAACCATGGCCAAGCAAAATACTACACGTCATACACATCAACCCTGCGCACGCGCATCAATGCGAGGCGCGATGCGAAAATTTTACTGCCTATAAACTCTCTATAGATAAGTAGTATACATATAGTAGGTAAGTACATGCACATAAAGTACTTACCTACACCTAAATATAACGCTGACGTCATAACACCAATACAGAAATAAATACTTTCTAATCCAAGTGAATGACGTGACGTCAGAGTTGTTTTATCAATTGCAAAACCCTATCCTTAGAAAAAATAATTACCGTCAATAGCCTAGTTGTTCGAATAAAGGACCACCGTCCTAGCTGAAAGGTTCCGGGTTCGATCCAATTATTATTTATTGCGTTTCGCAGGTACCATGAGTAAGTCATTATTGGTTACCATCGATCCGAGTTTACAGGAGTTACAGGTGTATGTGGCGGGACCAGTCCCAATAAACGACACGTCTAGGTTTGACCCTCGACGAGTCCCGGGGAAAAGTTAAATTGTCTTTGAACCCGCACAAATTTAATCGAAAGAAGTAATAGGAGGAGTTGGAAGAAAAAAATATTTTAACTTTACATATACTATAAGTACAAAAAAATATTAACACGCCTTCACAGACCAGTCAGCTTCGGGCTCTTCCGCAATGATTATGTAAACCGCAAGTACTGGTGCACATCTGTACCACAATGAGCCCGTCCGTCTCTGTCGGCGGTCGCAGATCAAAAAGTGACGGAACTACACCCACCGGCCGGTACGGAAACTGTAGTGGGCATGACACAGTAACACAACGAATTATTTTAATGTTATTGTCCCGTTGATGTCTTTTTGTCGTAAAGAAAATTTTACTGTGGAAACGACGTATGGTCGTGTAATACTGATATATCACACGTCTAGTCTATTCTAGGTACCTACCTAAATAATTATGAGATTTCACTGCTGTTCCTTTGTTATGTATGTACTGAAGCTACCCAAAAAAAAAAACAATTTCCCTAAGTGGTTAAGTGGTAACAAGGAAAAATACGGAAATAGTCCGATTTATGCCAATAGTTTTATGAAACTTGATGAACAAAAACAGCCTATTCAGAAGTTTTCTTGAAAATATTAGCCGGTATAAGTCACTTAGCAACTTCTTTTTTTTTATTAGACTGTAATGCTGTCCCACTCCTGGGCAAAGGCCTCCCCTTTTACCTTCCACGCTGATCTGTCCAGGGCAATTTCCGGCCACGTCTCTCCCGCAAAGGTGTCTAAGTCGTCTCGCTACCGTCTTCTTGGTCTACCCCGACGGCGACGGTTATTGGCAGGCTAACTACTTAGCAACTTACCTAAATATTAATATTATGTAGAATATTATAAAGTAGGTATGTTTAGGCCACTGTTTGTGTTATAGTTAGGAACCCCATGCGACACTTATGGAGTAATAAAGTACTCCTAGGTACCTAAGCACCCACCTAAGTAAACACAGCTGATAATTATATCAAGCCATCTCTGGTTCTCCAACAATACCGTAATAAAACAACGATAATTATTGATTGCCTTCCTCTGTACGTCAAAAGTACTGTTTAATGTTAAGCTGGATTACTGGTAGACAGATCGAAATGGAGCCACTGACAACCAACTGCATAATATCACTTTTTTTTTATGCAAAGAGGTTTTCGGCATTGGACGCTCAAGGGCCAAACTCGGGTCATGCATATTCAGCGAGCCATTACCATCGCTGACATCGCGCGATGATTTGTGACACGACGTAGGTAGGTAAGTACTTAATTAAACAATGTGGGACGACTTCACGTGACGATTGATACCGTGTTACATTCATTATTTAATAAGTTTCGTGGTTCAAATTAAAATAACGTTGTTATTTAAGTATTTACTACTTAAGTACCTGTTACGTTTAGGTGAGTCAAGGCAAAGTCAAATCGTTTATTTTGTATAGGCATAAGGGGGCACTTACAAATTGTAAATTTTTTCATTTTTTTATACTTATCTAAATCCGGTTCGGGACGCGTTAGGCAGGTACCATCGTATTACTATACCGGGATAAGTGCCTAAGACGTATTGGGTAGAGTTCCTGACATAATATCTTAGACAAGTTTCCAGAATACTATCAATTCTATTTAGAAACACGGAAACAGATATTTCCTTTCCTACATAGGTAGGTAGTTAAAACTCCTTCCAACTAGGTCTACTTAGTAGAATGTAAAAGAGCGAACATTACAGGAGCATTACCTATGTATTTATAGGTTGGTAAATTTACGACTAAACTTCCTTCTTCAAAGTTATGAAGATGTAAAAGTTAAGACTGAAATAATGGTACCTTTCAGATAACACACCTAAAACTCGCGTAGTCTAATGGTTTTTAAAGTATTTTTATGTGCGTCCGGATTAAATGGCGGGGCGAAGTACCGCTCCTCATCTTACATCAAAAATGTAGGCAACCTTCCAAATTTCAGACGCCAATGTTGGATTGTAACAAAAGTAATGGACGCATCTCACACAGAACCTACACAACCGTATTTGGATTGTGACAATTTGAGATTGTCCTCAAAGAAGTCCCCGATAAACTTCATTGTTCGTCCGTTTAACAGAATTCTTATGGAATTAACTACATCATAATATATGAGCTGGCTCGACCGAGCTATTAAGCTCTCACAGAAGTTCGGTGTATTACTTGACTTCACACGGAGGCGTTTAAATAAATAGGTAGGAACTTACTTGATGACTCCTTGGGAAAAATAATGAATGTCAAAAGTTATTTACTTAATTAGAGAAATGCAAGTCTACTTTCTAAGAATAAAAAGTTGTTTTTGTGTACTAAAATTTTTTTGTACATTCATTGTTTTTCATAAGAAGTCTTCACTTACGGCACGGTGTCAGTGGATGTCAGAGGCGGCGGTGGCGTCGCGACGTCGCCCGCAGGTGAAATACGGCGGGCGCCGGCGACGGACGAGCGGCGCGACGCTTTTGTAAACATCCGCGATAGACACAAAAGACGTGGATATTTTATAAAATGAGAGTGTCTCGGCAGTCGCCACAGATATCTGGCGAAGCCCTCCGAGAGGTGTATATAGCCCCGAAAGGAAAAAAATAAGTTTACGTTCGTAGGTTAGGTAGGGTTAGGTAGGTGCCTACATACTTGCCTATTTTATTTCCTAATGATAGACCTTCTATTTGAAAAAAGATTTCGAGTTACGTACCCGTAACGTAGACGCAGATATTATTAATCATGTCATAGACTGAACACAGCTATTAAGTTTAGTCTATATCTGTCCTCTCGTGGTCCCAATTTTATTTTGTGGTCAAATCACAGAGGGTAAAATTTAGTTCATTCGTAATTTAAAAACGACATAATTAAATGACTTTGTACCACGCTTTGTACATAACTTATAACTCTACCTACCTACATATTATTTCGATGCTTTTTGGAAACTAAAAAAACTTTCACCGATTTGTGTTATGTATTTTGCGCTTGCGTAAAATAGAAACAATATAATACGGTGTAATTTTCTTAATTTCTATATGATTATTCTTCGTAATTTCTATATGATTATCACTCGCTTACGGTGAAGGAAAATATCGTGAGGAAACCTGCATGTCTTAGATAATCTAACTAATAATCGAAAGACCTGTGAAGTCCGCCAACCCGCACTGGGCCAGCGTGACGGATTACTGCCTGAATCGCCCTCGTAGTGAGGGGAGGACCGTGCCCGGGAGTGAGACATCAAAAGGTCTCGCGTAGACTTAAGTTAATGTATTATATGTGTTAATCCGGGTTATAAACTATCTGTGTTCCGAATTTCATCCAAATCCGTTCAGTAGTTTTTGCGTGAAAGAGTAACAAACAAACACACTTACACAATACATCCACACTCCCAAACTTTCACATTTATAATATTAGTAGGATTTATTTACAAAACCATTAATATTGCGTCTTCGGGAATTAAAAAAAATAAAACCACACCATTGAAAAGTAATAATTTATAATACCTACAACACTATCGCTCCAAATATTGGAAGCGCATCACTGGTCTTGCTCATTTTGTACCTAAACCTATTCAGGAGTCCGCTAGCCACGACCGCGCCGGCCGCACCGTGGGATCTACTAGCAACACTTATAGTCCTCGATACATTCTGTTTCACTACTAATGTTCTGCAATTCTTTATTTTTATTCTTATACACTTGTCACTTCTGAACTTGGTGGGCTCGAAAACTGCTTCTCTGTGGGTTCCGTTCCGCAGAGTGCTGTGGGCGGGCGCGATCCGCAACCGCGGCCGCTTCATCACTGGCCTAAGAGGCATGTGCGAAAAGAATTCGTCCTCCGATGTCTTCTCTGTGTTCGCGTTTTCATTTGTGACTTTGTCTGAAACAAAAACAAAGTACTTTTATAATAAAAACTAAAATTGAAAATTTAGAAGACCCCCGATACGACGACTTTTCAAAGGGCTGAACAGATTTTCATGAAACATAGCTAAAAACACTCTCGATCAGTCGAACCGACCTATCTAACGAAAAAAACAAAATTGAAATCGGTTCATCCGCTTGGGCGCTACGATGCCACAGACAGACACACAAATACACATGTTAAACTTATACACACCTCGTTTTTTGTCGGTGGTTTAAAATAACGCAGCTATACTATACTTAACATAATTGACATTATTGTCAAGCGAATTGCAGTAGCCAACTATATGAGGAGCTGACGACCGCTTGGCGCAGTGGTTCGAGCGAAGACCCCTCGGCTCACTGCACCTCGGCTCAGTGCATTGCAGGTTCGATTCCCGCTCGGGCAAATTTCAGAAATGACCTTTTCTTGATTTGCCCTTATCTCGGTGTCACTGGGATCGCCTCCAGTCCATTGTACGGTACCCATAGTACAAGCGTTGCCTAGTTTGAGTCAGTTAGTGTGTTCGTCGGGCGATATTTATTATTATTTATTTATAGCGCCTTTTAAAAGGTGATAGAGCTAAATGACTACCACCACTCGTACCACTAGTTACATCCCCACACAAAAGATCGGTGTAACATATTATTAGCTACATTTCGTACGACGAGTAAGAAAGCCGGCAGAAGTCCAAGCCCATCCCTCTGTTCCATACACTTTTAGGTCAGCATATTGTAAGCCTACTTTGTAACTATGCAGGTCTTATTTTAATTGCCACAGTAAATCTACTGGTATAATATTTATGTATCACATTATTTGATCGTTCTATTGATTTAAGTCAAAATAGCGACATTAAGATGTGTGATTATTCAAGATTATATGATTAATTTGATATCTATTAATACACCATTAATATTATTAATAATTGTAATAATTATTAAAATAAATAAAATGTTCGATTAAAAATAATATTGATCACAAGTATTGAATAATGTAATGTTTCTTGTGCGGAGAGCGTTTGGAAAAAGGGCAGTGGTTGGACGATAATCATTGAAGTAAGACGTATTGTGAAAAGTGCAAATAAATATATGAATAGTCAGTGAATTTTATTTCGTTCGCCTATATCCCTGAGGCTATCCCTATAATATATAGGCGATAAGTGCTTCGTACGCGTGTTTGCAGACATTGTATATAAAAATAATCGTATCGCTTTTCGTTGGTCGCGTTGTAAACGTGTTTTCATTACTCATACTCGAAAAGTAGGTCTGAAGTTGCCTGAGGAGCGGGCTGAAAGTAATACTTTTCAGCCCTAGGGAGAATCGCTTTCAACTGACAGCTGTCAAAAAATTATAAATAAATTAGTTCTATTTTGACATTTCTATTGAACCAGGCCAACGGAAGAAAAACAAAATAGGCGGCAAATGGCAATCTGACCTTCATTGGTTTTTTCGAGTCGTAGAGTATTGTTCATACTTCTATGTATTATTTATTTAGCTAATTCCTGTTTTTGTTTTTACTTTCCTTGTATTCGTAATCGACTTATTTTGTGCCAATAGTTCGAAGGGAATTACTCAAGGGGAGTTACCTTCACCCCTTAGGTAACAATGTACTATAATTACCTGTGTAAGGGAACAGCAACCGGCGCGGCATGACCGAGTCCCCGAGCATCTCGTACAGCGTGTAGTCGGTCATCACGTAGTCCTCCAAGTACGTCGTGGGCTCAGATCGGAGTAGACATGTCGAGGCGTCCTGGACGTTATAAATACTGGTTATTTTTAATCATTTTCAGCCTTATATACCACCTATCTTAACTAGCAGCAGCTAATTTATACTTGCTGTTGCTCGTTACGAATGCCGTCAAAATTGGTCCAGCCGTATCGGAGATTAGCCCGAACAAACAATCAGACGGACAGACAAAAAACACGACCAATGTAGGTAGGTGTCGAGATCAACAAAATTATGCAGATGAACATTCGACATAGTAGAGTTCGGCGTGAGTATAGAGTATGTAATGTATAGTACGCACGAGTATGGCCTGGCGCAGGTCGGCGCGCGCCCGCATGGCCGCGTCCACGTGGTCCAGGTGCGCGGCCAGGCACTGCACCAGCGCGCGCCGGCCCAGCGCCGCCACGCAGCGGATCATCGGCGCCGTCAGCCGCTCCTTGCTGCCCTGCGCCAGGTACTCGAACAGGATGCCCTTCCCTGGAATATTACATACAATGGAACATCTGTCGCCGCCAAATAGCTTAATTCGCCGTTCAATTAACAGCCTAGGCACTTAACTAAACGGTGCCGTTCAACTAGTGGCCTGAATGATATTCAGCCATTTGATCAAACAGCTAGGCAAATGACTTGGTTCGATGACGTTTAATTACCTGCCTAGCCTGTTCATTTCAATTTAGTCCTACTTTCTGCCACCTAGCGCCGAAACTCACCAAACTGTCAATATCTCTATATTCTATATTCTCTTTGTTCAATATGGCGTCGGAAAAAAACAACTTTGATGGAATAATTTTATTAGGTACTTAGGTTTTTTACGATTTTTTTTAGATCCACCGAATCTATTTGCCGGGTGGGGTTTCTGTGGGGTCATAAAAAAAAAACCCTAACCTAAACCCATCCAGGTCGTGCAGCTTGGGTAGTATTTTGAAAAAGTTTTGTAGTACTTAAAAGTCAACCAGTTGCCTAAGCATTAGCTAGCCAGTTTATTAAATGTTGTAATAGACGATACGGCTGAATATCATTCAGGCCGTTAGTTGAACGGCGCTGTTTAGTTAAGTGCCTAGACTGTTAATTGAACGGCGAATTAAGCTATTTGGCGGCGACACATCCACCACTTGATGTACGGCACGCCCGTAAATCTCTATACAGGGGTAGTCTATATCGTGACGATACCACCACCACAAATCAGGCTCATGGCTAGCAATAACCTGGGCAGGACCACCCTCTCACAGAATATCGGGGGAAAGTAGTAGCCCCCCCCCCTCGCTTACCCTCCAAGCAAGCATCTCGTTTGCCGAATTACTTACATAGGCTACATAGGTACACATATTGAAGTATATATTCAATACTAGCTGAGCCCGCGACTTCGTCCGCGTGTGATTTTACTTCACAAAAACGCCCGCTCCCGCGTTCTGAGCCCGCGCGGCAGGACCCATTATTTAATATTTTGTTTTTCTAAACTTAAAGTAGTCTAAGTTACTGCTTATAACATCAGCTATCTACCAGTGAAAGTCCCGTCAAATTCGGTCCAGCCGTTTCGGAGATTACCCGGAAAAAACACAAAGAGAGACAGACAGACAGACAAAAATTTTTTAAATCGCTTTTTTGCCATAGGTGTCGAATGTACTTTCATATGCATTTAGTGAAAAGGTGTTATTTTGATATTACAAACAGACACTCCAATTTTATTTATTTGTATGTATAGAATATAGATGTGTACCTATGCAATAATAATGAATTGTGTCGGCAAAATTTAGCATTATGTCTGAAATTCTTACCTATTGTGATGAAGGAAGGCCAGGTGCGTGTGATTTTGGTGAGTATAGCGACCATTTTCTCAGCGAGGGAGCCGTTCCCTAATATGTTGGATACCATCACAGGAAACAATCTTTGAAACTGAAACATAAATTGAACGTGATAATAAATAATAATTCTTGATGCATCTCTCACACAAGACAAGAGTTTTTTTAACATAAAACTAAGCAATTTTCGGATCTAGCTATCGGACTATCATACAAAAAGACTAAGGCCGAGATAAATAGACGTTACTAAGCCGAGGCTTAGCCAAAGTAAGTGCTTAGCCGCGTCAGTTCACATAAATAGACAGTACTTAGCACGTTACTTTCGATGATGTCCATCCAAATCCATTTTTTTTCCGCCTTAGGTATAATGCAAAGACCCATGCAATTTAATACTAGCTGAACCCGCGACTTCGTCCTCGTGGAATTTAACTTAACAAAAAAGCCCGCTCCCGCTTTCTGAGCCCGCGTGCCAGGACCCATTTTTTAAAATTTTGTTTTTCTAAAATAAAAGTAGCCTAAGTTACTGCTTATAACATCAGCTATCTACCAGTGAAAGTCCCGTCAAAATCGGTCCAGCCGTTTCGGAGATACTCTTTGATTTTATGTGTTTTTATTTTTTACACGGAACCCTAATTGTTTTTCCAAAATTAAAGTAGCCTAAGTTACTTCTACAAATATTAGCTATCTGTCAGTGAAAGTCCCGTCAAAATCGGTCCAGCCGTTTCGGAGATTACCCGGAACAAACACACGGACAGACAGACAAAAAATCTTTAAATCGCGTTTTTGTTATAGGTGTCGTACTTTCATATGCATTTATTGAAAACGTGTTATTTTGATATTACAAACAGACACTCCAATTTTATTTATTTGTATAGAATAGATATGTAAACTTTTCTCAAAAATAACAATTATATTTTTTGCATTTTGCAGGTCCTGAATCCGTTAAAGTAGAAGGGAAAATTTGAATCAATGATATCACTTTAAAAACCGAGCGGGCAGCGGGGGGCGCGGAGCCGCCTTCCGCTCCCGGGGCGCTTGGTGGCAGGCAACAATAGTACATTGTTACACAAGGGGTGAATGGCGCCTATAGATCGAGGGACAAAATAAGTCTTTCACCCGAGGTAAACACTGTGCTGTTCATTACGAATACAAGGAAAGTAAACATTAAAACAGGAATTGGCTAAAGAAGTAATACAAGGAAGTATGAACTCGAAAAAAAAATCGGATAGCCGCCTATTTGGTTTTTTTTTCGTTGGCCGGCCAACTTCATTATTTAGCCATAATTTTTCATTTTCATCTTTAAATATTTTGCCCAAACCATGTTATTTTAAAGAAATTGTTGAAACTAAATGATAATTAAGTCATTTATAAATATATATTCTTTAATTAATACTTAACTTTATGTTATTTCAATTTACCATCGCGCTGTAATTGAGTGACTGCAGAAAAAGTTGGAACATGGTTCCATATAAATGTTTTCACATGTTTTCACATGGAACTAGTTTTTTTAATAATTTGACAGCTGTCAGTTGAAAGCTATTCTCCCTAGGGCGGAAAAGTATTACTTTCAACCCGCTCCTCAGGCAACTTCAGACCTACTTTCCGAGTATGAGTAATAAAAACGTAGTTTTTTTAAGACAACTTTGAATATCCATATCTTAATAGTTTAGTACAGAGTGACACTAAAACAAAAAAGTTGTCCTTCAGCGGACGCCCGGCCGATATGAAACATGTGACATGTGTAGTATATAGTACGCGCGCACACACACAAGGGAGTCGAGAGGGGTGGCGTAGAGAGGGCATGACGGCATGAGAGAGCGTCATGCCATTTGCCGTCACGGCAAACTGGTGGATTTTACTGCCCAAGTGCGCCAATAGATGTAAAATACGTGATTTTCTTATTTTGACCAAAGAAGATCACTAGCAATGTGATCAGCTCAGACCAGCTATTTTTATCTCCCGCTTTGCACTAGAGGGAAGTAGACTTATTTCTTTCGATTAAATTCGTGCGGGTTCCAAGACAATTTAACTTTTCCCCGTGACTCGTCGTGGGTCATACCTCAACGTCATTATTGGTCACCATTGTCGATCCTGGTTCTATGTATAGGAGTTACAGTTGTGGGAATGTGTGGAGGGACCAGTCCCAAATAGCAATATGAGTTTATCATTTTACTAGTATTCCCGTTAGCCTCTCCGGCTAAACTAATGCTTGTTAGGAGTGCGCTCACGTCAATAGTTTCATGGTCAGGGTGGGGATCGAGCCCAGAACCTCTCAGCTACTAGAGCGGCCCCTCTAACCACTAGGCCATTGACGCCTTATTCATTTGGATGGTAATTATGTACCTGTTGTTGTATATTGGTGTCCAAGCTGCACGGGTTGGAGCAGAGTGCGTCGACCATGTCCAGTACATTGGACTGCAGCGGCTTCTTGGCGGGCACGTTCAGCGCGTTCAGGTTGTCGTCGTTGAGCACCAGCACCGCCAGGTTGAAGAGATTCGGGAATATCGGCCCTATCCTGGTGTTCGTTGTCAAATCTTCCACGGCTAACTCTTTAGGTTTCCGCCTTAGGTTTAATATTGCTGTAAGGCAGATTATACACTTAACCCCTTATTCATAAATGTGGTGTAGCGGTTGTATAGTTACACCATGCTTTGTCTTCTTATTTCAAACTAGCGACCCACCCCGGCTTCGCACGCGTGCAATACATTATCAGTGTTTCTCTACTATATTATGCATGTATTATACATAAACCTTCCTTACGTTATTTATAAGTAACATAAGAATAAAGACAAAGTCAGCAGCATTGGCATTGGTAAGAAACGAAGCTGTATTTGAATAACTAACTATTGTTTTAGAACCCCTGAAAAGTTCACATTGAAATGGCCCACACTGAAATCGGGACAGTCGTTTTAGTCCTAAGATGTTACAGACAGACAAAGGAGTCAAACATTTAACGCTCTTTTCTTTGCGATGGGGGAATAATTCAAAATACTTCTGTGTTTGTGTGAAATCAACTTACCTCTTGCTACTTTAGTATAATAATTCTGCAAGTTGACACTGATATTGCTGGTGTTATTCAGGCTCTTGTCATCGGTGATCCATTCGACCGACAGGGTGGGGACACTCGAGAATACACAGCTCTGAGCCGTGAGCGCTAATTCCGTTACATTCACTAAGGTATCCTAAAACAATGACATGATTTTATTTGGAAAGCTTTTTCAAGCAGTCAATCTATATTATTATTTATATTTGACGACCGCTTGGCGCAGTGGTGCTAGCGTAGGCCGATCGACTCACCGCACATGACGGTTATGGGCTCGATTTTGGAAATGGCATTTTCGTAATTTGCCGTGGTCTGGGTGTCACTGGGATCGCCCCCAGTCTGTTGTACGGTACCCATAGTACAAGCGTTAAAAAGGCCATTTCATGACTCCAGCGGGAATCAAACCCACAACCACTATGTGCAGTGATTCGAGCGGCCTACGAGCAGCCCAACCTTTTAAGAGTATTGCCCTCTGTTCGGCAGACTGTTTACGATCGTCGTACTCATTATAAAATATAAGTCTGACCTGGAAACTAACTCACCACTTGACAACAAAGCTTTTCCTCGCCAAAAGGGGCATATTGTGAGGCGCACGCTCCGAGCGCAGGACTTGTGTCGGAGAGGGTGAACACGCTGTTCACATCCCACCCGTCGACGCGGGACTTCTTCATCATCTCGCTGTGTAGAGCAATAGTCTGCAAATTATCGCTTCTTTGATTATAATATTACTAGCATTGCGTTTATCACATTACTAGTATTCCAGTCAACCAATCCAACTAAGCTAATGCTTGTGTTTTTTGTGGGTCTGGTCCCACCGCACACTCCCACCACTATTACTCCCGTAACCCAGGATCGATAATGGTGGCCAATAATGACGTTAAATTGTCTTGGAACACGCACTAATTTAATCGAAAGAAATAATAGTAGGAGTTGGAAGACAAAATTAATGCTTGTGTTAGAGATCACGTCAATATTTTTTTTAATGGCCAGGATTACGAGAGTGGGGTCTCTCTATGCACTAGGCTATTGATGCCTTTCAAAATAGGTTACTATGTATAACCAAAAATTGGAATCATGCGACCCACCATAAGTTTAATATTGCATGGCAATTCTAATACCATAAGGTTGATTTTCTCTTACATACAGTTTCATATTGAATATTTTGTGGGTGGATCTCAATGCAGTTTTGTCAATCATAACCTAATAATAAAAACCTTTTAATTCCAATGGCAACAATGAATGAATTGAATGAATATGGATAAAGTGTTAAGAGTTTGTCAGAAGACTACATCATTTAAAAAGAGTACCTACATCATATTTGTTATGGAACATAATTTTTTATAGAAGTCGAAAATAAAAGTCATCTTAACTCTTCATATGCTGGAATGCAGATCAGCATTCCAGCATATGAAGAGTACTTACTGAGACACAATAAATTTTATACTATATCTGCGATTGCAACAAGCTAGTGATTAAATATAATTTCAATTATTCCATTAAAAACCTGATGGTTTGTCGTAGTTCATAGCTGGCATCCTTACACTGATGGTTTGTCGTAGTTTATAGCTGACATCCTCTGCCAGGTTGGTAGCTGCTTCTGAGTTGAGATCGGCTCCGGACTGCTCCGCCATGCACTGTATGGAATCGGCACCAATGCCCGCAAACTTGCCTTGTGATGAGCTGCCATCCTATAACACCCACAAAACTCGACAAGGTGAGACAGGAACATAATAAGGTAACAGTATACTAGTATATTTTTTGTTGTAATTCTCAAACTATCAGTTTTGAAGCATGAAATCTTTGAACAGATCCCAACAACATCATCATCCAAATTTCTTCCAAAGCTGATAGTTTAAGATTCTTCTTCCTCTTCTTTGATAGTGGCGTTAGTAGCTATTTGCCACAATTCTGACAGTGTATGTGATGCTAGTCATGTCATAAACTTGGGTTTACATAAATTAGAGATAAAAACATGGCCAGTGAAGTGGTTGAGGACCCTTTGATCTAACAAAAAAATGATAAAACACTCTCTGTTTCACCATGACAGTCTCACACCAAAAATAATTAATATAATACAGGTAATAACAAAGGAATTTGTAATATTTCAACACACAAATAAATAAATAACATTTCCAAGAGTATTTGAAGGTATGTTTTACCAATCATTTGGTGTTAAAGTAGGTACTTAGTTATAACCTCAATTTGAATCTAATATTACCTTTTCTGTGAGCGGAGGTGTGTCGCACTGACTGGAACCACCAGATTCAGAAGCCACAGACTTGTTTCTATCACGTTCTCTGCTACTATTCGCCTTTTTTGCATGACTTTTGTTACTCGTCAGTGAGTTAGACATTTTACGGCTAAATTAGTCACAGCATTATATTATTAAATAGTAACTGTATAATATTGTTTCAGTCAAGTTTTCTTACATATACGCACGCGATAAAACACGAATCGCGTAAACAAAAAATATACCAAACAAATCCAAGAAGAACTAACAAATTGTATAAAAATGACATTATATGAGTGACTGACCTGACATTGACATTACTTATGTCGATGCATTGACATGACATAATATCAGCAACAATAGATTTTTAGAACGCATTCAGTCGGTCAATGATCCATACTGTCCATAGCAAAGATAATATAAATTCTGGTGGAATAGGGATGCTAATACTTGGATGTCGATACTTTGATTCAGTTGTTTGTAGAGCTGTTTGATTAATGCCCAAAAGCTATACCTACCTGCATTAAGATTATACAATAGTACAATCAATAAAGAAAGCATTATTAGAAACACCTATACTGCAGTGGGAATAGGTGTAATCTATATATATAAATGAATGTTTGACTGTATGTCTTTTATAGAATCGTAAACTATGCATTTGACCATGTCATGATCTTCAGCAAAGTGTTGTGCAAGAGCCCACAAAGGTTCCCGAGTTGGTACGACCAATCATTGACAGCGTAGTAACGCGCGCAGGGTACAGCTAGTAACAAATAAAAGTTATTTAATTTCATAATGTTTATATTCTCATATAAGTAAAAAGAGCATGTGGACATATTAATTGGGTAAGTAACGTCTAGACAACGTAATGATCCAAAATAAATAGCAATGGAGTTTGTTGAAGGCACACAATTACAGGTTTTGCGTATTTATGATCACAACAACCGTATTAATTCTTAAATTTCTCATTATGTACAAACAAAAAACGAATTCACAAGCGTTACAAATTCGCCTTAACAATATCTCCCGACAAACTTTAATATTTATTATATTACACTATTCTCGTATTTCTCCTGTACAAGAGGTTATTGCATTCTTTTGATAATAAAAATAAACATTAAATAAAAACGAAGTTTGCAATAAATTCATTACGTACTTATAGTCTACGATTTACACATATTGGCATAAAATAAAATATCTATGTTCACTTGAGGCACGTTACGATTAACTTTTAATTATGTCAACAATACTTACATATCAATTAAGGTTCGTTTCACTTAAAAATATGAATGAAATAAATCTGACATAAAAATATTATACTTTAATGTACCATCTCTTACATTATAAAAATATTTCAAAACATGGCAAGTCGACATGTAACACTAGAGGTTGCCGGTGTCAGCGACGACCACCCAACAGGCTTAGACCAAGAGGCTCAGTCAGACCCTGAGCAAATTCACTTTGTAAGATTGTCGGCTTTCAACAGTTTTATACAGATTCTCACGATACACTCGACGATATAAACGCTTCAAGCGTTGTTATAGCAGTTGCAGAATTCCAGATAGCTTCAGTCCTGAAAATATGTCCACAAACTCTGCCTAGATGTTGCCCTCGTAATGTACCACTTTTGGATATAATCCTAAGTGAATTTACTCAGTTCGTCGATTCACAGACAATACAATATATGATAGGGTCGATTGACCTTGTGAGGATGGCACGTGTACATCATGAAATCTAGAAGACATTCTCAAAATAAATAAAAATCCTTTAAATATGGGGTCATGATTGTCACTACGCATATTTCATCGCAACAAATTGAGCAGCCCTTTGAATAGGTCTGTTCAAAAAATTCATACCCAAATGGGGATTTTGTCCGGACAAAAAAAATAAAACAAGAAAATATTAGCCCTGACTGGTTCAATAATAAATTTATTTTATGTAAATTGTTGACATAATCATTATTCAGGGTCAAAACATTCTTGGTTTTTTTTCTGAGTGCAATCTCCACTCGGTATAAGTATCTTGCAAAATTCAGTCCGTAATGACATCATATCACCGAGGCGACCTTCTCATTAAATTCATATAAAAAACATACTTTTCACTTTCACGAAAAATGCGTTTCAATAGTTCAAAGTCATTTCGTCTCCTAGAATGAACACACGGCCTCGACCAATAACTATATACGTAAGAAAAAATGAAATTATGTCATGCTAAAGTATAACACTTGCCAAGTTTGACGAGCAATCTGTTTGCGGGGGCGAGCAGTAACGTTTAGAAAGTAAGACACCCAAAACCGTATAAAGAAAGGAGGTTTGTCGTGAGGTCAGTCCGAGTCGCTGCCGGACTCGGACAGGCAGAGATCATCGTTGAGCACGTCACTGGGTAACGCTGGATTGGTGGCATTGGCATTACCTGAACAAAAAATCTCAATCTAATAGATTGTATCACAAAAATATACCGTATAAAAAAGTTGACTCGGCGCATCACTATTATTTTATTTTTTATAATTTAGCGACAGTATAAGGTTATATTATTATTAACAATGATGTTAAAATCCATCTGCATCCATCACCTAGATCGCCCCCGGTCCAATGTACGGTACCCATAGTACAAGCATTGCTTAGTTTGGGACCATACAGTTCGTGTGTCAGGCTAACGATATATATTAAAAAAATATATATTTATAAGGGGAAAAACTGCATGTTAAAAAATAATAATTTACAAACTTTCGTTTTAAAATCGATCATTTTAAAATTGGGGCCAAACTATTTTAATGAGTGAACGAGTGAATGAATGTATAGTTACCGTTGGTAAGAGAATGGTTTGCGCCGGAGTTGTCGTTGTCATCGCTATCGCTGCCGCTGTCGGAGTCGCTCCCGCTCTCGCTCGACGAGCTCGACGAGCTGTCCTCTTGCTGCGTTTGCTGAATATAAAGATTTTACCCATCACTATTGTGGAGACATTATAGGCTTGGGCGAAACTACGACTCAGTAACAAGGACCGGACCGCTTGGCGCAGTGGTTCGAGCGTAGGCCGCTCGGCTCACTACACCGGGGTGGTCGCGGGTTCGATTCCCGTCAGGTAAAATTTCGGAAATGGCCTTTTCATAATTTGCCCTGGTCTGGGTGTCTCTCGGATCGCCCCCAGTCCGTTGTACGGTACCCATAGTACAAGCGTTGTTTAGTTTGGGACCATATAGTTGGTGTGTTCGTCTGGCGATATTTATATAGTATATTTTTTTTAATTTAAACCCCTAGCCTAGCGGGAACATGTAAATGTTGTCGTAGCTCACCATACTCTGTTGCGGCAGGTGCGTGTTGTGCGTGCTGTGCGTGTTGTGCGGGGCGCGGTCGGGCGGCGGCGCGGGCCGCTCGCGCTCGGCCGCGTACACCGGCCGCTCCGCCGCGCGACCCAGGTAGCCGTTGTGGTGGGCGGGGGCGGGGGCGGGTGCGTGGGCGGGAGCGGGGGCGGGGGCGGGGGCGGGCGCGGGCGCGGGCGCGGGGGCTGGGGCGGGCGCGGGGGCGGGCGGCGCGTGCGTCGCCAGAGAGTCGTCGAGCCCGATCATCGGTAAGGAGGCCAGTGTGCTGCTGCCGCCTCCCAACCAACTGGAAAGAAAATAATATACGTGGGAAGAGTGCTTCACAACATAGTATAAAATAAAACAAAGTTGCTTCCTACTGTCTGTCTGTCCCTATGTATGCTTAGAGTTTTAAAACTACGCAACGAATTTAAATGCGGGTTTTTAAATATATAGAGCGATTAAAGAGGAAGGTTTGTATGTATAATACATGCATAATATAGTAGAGAAACACTGGTAATTTTAAAGGGTTTCTTGCACCCGTGCGAAGCCGGGGCGGCTCGCTAGTACAATAATAAAAGAGCCATTAAAACGCAGTAGAGATAGACAGATAGAGTAGTAGCAGTGTAAGTAATGAGCAGGATGGTATGTAGTTTGTAGTGTGCAGTGTGTAGTGTGTAGTGTGCAGTGTGTAGTGTGCAGTGTGTAGTGTGTAGTATGCAGTGTGTAGTGTGCAGTGTGTAGTGTGTAGTATGCAGTGTGTAGTGTGTAGTATGCAGTGTGTAGTGTGCAGTGTGTAGTGTGCAGTGTGTAGTGTGTAGTGTGCAGTGTGTAGTGTGCAGTGTGTAGTGTGCAGTGTGTAGTGTGTAGTGTGCAGTGTGTAGTGTGCAGTGTGTAGTGTGCAGTGTGTAGTGTGCAGTGTGTATGTCGTGTACTGACGGCGCGGCCTGCGGCGGCGAGGTGCGCACGCGCGGCGGGGAGCGCACGAGGCCGGGCTTGCCGCCCGCGGCCGCGCGCGCCGCGGGGCTCGCCTGCGCGCCGCCACCCGCTGCACAAACAAACAGATTACATTTATTTTATTTTATTATACATGGAAAACAAACAGCTGCTTAATAATAAAGTAGTTACATGAGAATATACATTAGAGAGCCTAAGCAGTTTTCACTTTTAGTACATACAAAGATATTGTGTCCTGTAAGGAAGTAATACAGTTACAACTTATAATCGCTATTTAAGTAACTTATATCGCTATTTGACTTTGTTTGTTACCTATAACTTATAAGTAACAAACAAAGTCAAATAGCGTAATTGTAACTAGACACATAGTTCAAATACAATGGTTATAATTGGGAAATGCTAATTCGAAAAAAAAATATTGTTAATTAATTTCTTGAAAGTATTATGCCTCATCATAAACAGATCTACATCCACAGAATAATTCGAATTAAAAATATTAACAGTTCGCGGGAAAAAAGAGTTTTGACGGTAGTTAGACGCACAAGGAGGACTATATAGTTTTAGGTAATTCCTACGACAGACCGGTCTATACGGAGTTAAGAGTTTAACTTCCGATAATAAGGATGGAGAGTCGATTATACCTAATAAAACATTGTGTAAAAATGTGAGATCAGCAGCTTCCCTTCGTTTCCGAAGTGGTAACAGATGGTGATGTCTGCAGCTCTCAGCATAGTCATAAATTCGGATTTTATGCTTAAAATTAATAAACCGTAGGAACTTTTTTTGTGGTCTTTCCAAAATGTTAATATATTTATCATAGCGGGGGTTCCAAACCTGGGAGGCGTATTCGAGTTGACTTCTCACTAAAGAACAATATAGAATCTTCAGAGTTTTAATAGACAAAAAGTCCTTAGTTACGCGAAAAAGAAAACCTAGAGTTTTCATCGCCTTTGCCGAGATGTTCATAATGTGCTTATCAAAAACAAGTTTTGAATCTAGTGTTATGCCAAGATCAACCACAGTATCAGTTCTCTTAAGAGACTGATCGTTGAAGGTATAATTGCAACATAAGGTCATACTAGATCTACTAAAAGTAATGCAAAAACATTTAAGTACATTAAGGTCAAGCTTATTTAAGGTACAATAACTATGGAGGTTATCAAGATCGATCTGTAACAATTCTAAATCACGACTGGAGTTGATCACTTTAAATACTTTCATATCATCCGCAAATAATAGAAAGCTAGAGTTTTTAAAACATGAGTCAATATCATTAACAAAAAGAGTAAAAAGTAGTGGACCAAGAATTGATCCTTGCGGTACACCGGATGGAATAGGCGATGAGGCCGACGCAAACCCATTTAAGACCACAGTTTGGCAACGATTTTCAACATACGAGCTAAACCACCTATGTAGGTCACCTCGTATGCCAGCTGCGTGAAGTTTAGCTAAAAGAATTATGTGGTCGATTCGATCAAATGCCTTGCTGTAGTCAGTGTAGACCGCGTCAACCTGACCTCCTGAGTCCATGCCTGAAGTGACAGCATCAACGAAAGTGACAAGGTTAGTTGTAGTAGATTTTCCTCTCATAAATCCATGCTGCTGCGGTAAGAAAGTGTGTTTAAGAGCTGCATATAGTTGATTATGAACTACTTTTTCCAGGATTTTAGCCAGTACACACAGTTTAGAAAGGAACACACATTTACGAAAGGAGCAACAGCAAGAAAGTAAAAAAAAATACTAATAATTAAACAATCGATTAGTCGAATAATAAAGGCGATCTCTTGAGAAAAACCGGTTCATTTAGGTCTTAATACCGGATTAATCGATTAACCCATTTTTTTCGGTTTAGTTCAAAACCAATCCCTTCATTAACCGGTTACTTAAAGAACGAAATTTTAACCGCATCGTGAACGAAATGAACCGATTCCAAGCCCTGAATCTGGCCACAGCCAGAAAATAAAAACAAACTAGTACATCTCCACCAACGCTCAAATACTGTATGGTATTGTTACTAACCTGTATTGGTAGCGGTCCGTCGGTTGGTGGCGACGCGCGTGCGCGAGCTGGACCGCTGCGTGGTGTTGGTGAACTCGGCCGTCACCGGCGTCAGCGGCCGCGGCTTCTGCGCCGTCTCCTGTCTGCAACCGCAGAAGAATCAATATCACAACCTAACTATTAGTTAGCTGGATTTTACAGTCACAACCATTGTACACATATTCGTAATCCTTCTGTATAGTACAGCTTTTTGTTTACCTTGCTTTGTTTTGATTTTTACTGGTACAAATGTACTATTTAATTTTTCTGTTTTTGATGTGTCTCACTTCTCTTTTTTATGTCCATATACTACTTATTCAAGGTTGAATACTGTCTTTTTTGATCTCACTGTCATTATTTATTATTTTTTCTTTCAAAAACGTGTTTTCCCATCCTACCAAATTATACCATTCAGTTCATTCGTTACATACACACACAGTCAAAGGAACTAGTAATACAATTAATATTGTACCTTGTCTTTTTAACTTGTATATTACTCGAAAGCTTCTCGAGTGTGATCTCGCCGGTGACCCGGTCGATGATGAGCACGCACTCCTTGGTGTACGGCCTCTGGTTGCCTTTGAATACAGTCTGGGGGACGCCAGCGCCATCTGCAGTCACATAACATTGTTTCTCAAAACACATACAGAAGACCCCCGGATAATCCGGCACCCCTTGTAATCCGACATGTCTATTATTATTGAATACTAGCTGAGCCCGCGACTTTGTCCGCGTGGAGTTTAACTTAACAAACTTTCATCCACTATTTTATCCCCTTGGGGGTAGAATTAACCAAAATCCTTTCTTAGCGGATGCCTACGTCATAACATCTACCTGCATGCCAAATTTCAGCCCGATCCGTCCAGTGGTTTGGGCTGTGCGTTGATAGATCACTATGTCAGTCAGTCAGTCACCTTTGAGTTACATAAATTTTGATTTTATTTTGTTGTCAATCTTCGCTTATGTACTTAGATAATGCATGATTTAACAGGTTACAACTTGTACGCGCCACCACTATGGCACTCGACGCGTAGGTATTGTTTTGATTCTGATTGCTTGGTTTAAAAAAAATAACTTCGTTACATAATTAAGTAGGTATATTATATGGGATCTGTACTTTGTCGGATTACAAGGTACTCTTTTGTAAAAAAAAACCGGACTATAGGGGGGACTTATGCAGTACTCTATAATCCGACAAATTCGATAGTCCGACACTGCCCTGCAAAACGTGTGTCGGATTACCGCGGGTCTGCTGTATATCAAAAGACCTTGTTTTGCAGAATGGAATCAACCCACATGCACGGCTGCAGACCAAAACCAATCCTTGTTTTAGGGTTTCTAGGTTGTTTTCAGTTTGCAAAAGTGTGTCTGGGTTGGTTCTATTTTACAAAACAAGGTCTAACTAAAAATTAATAATTGCGGATACCAGATAATACATATCCAACACTTTTGCCATTATGGGATTTATTTTGTTCTAATTGATTACTTAATGCCAAGTTATAATAACCCTAAGTAGGAAAATCTCACAAAATGACTACATCATACATAACTACTTTATTTAATTATACTGGTAAAACCTTATATTATTTTCCTCTTGGAAAACTACTTATATGGGAGTACCTGCTTTGCCTTTGAAGTGAATTGCATAATACTGTATTTGTTACAGTACATTTTTTGTGAAAGTTTGCAATTGAGAGCACAGAATAGTAATAAGTACAGAATGGCCACTTTCCACCCCCCCCGCAAATATGATACCCCGACTCTTCACCCTCCGCCAACGATCTGACCAATCATGTGCGGCGCGGCGTGCGTATGCAGGACTAACGTTTTTAATTATAGTTTTTAATGTGCTTCTGTATTCTGCATAGTATGCCTTTTATAATAGGTAAATAGTTTCGATTTGCGCCCGTGATGTCGCTTAACGGTTCCAATGGAAGACCAGAAGAACCTTATGCGACAACCACAATTTTATTTTCTTTCCTTTTGAATGTGCTTGTCAAAAATAATAAAGCTTTTCATCTTTCTGCTTTTCTAATAGTATTTATTCCGCGATCGTTGTACGAGCGCCTCAGGCCTACCACTGCATATAAAATGCCCTATAAAATTAACATTATCAATGTGTACACTCACCCAAATGTGGCACAGTGACGGTTACTTGATTATTTGTGCCAACATCCACAGTAGCCATTTTGTTAACGTCAACTGACGCCGGCTTGAAGTCATCTGAAAGATTTTATTAAATTAGGCAAAGAAATACAATCTATCTACACATTGAAACAGGAAGGATATAGGTACTTCCTAATTCTTGTTGTAGATCCAAAATGATTGGCTTCGAGGGAAAGTTGAAGAACAAATTATGATGTGGGGATATAGCTGTCCAAAGATTTTACATGTCTACACCACCTTTCATTCTTCTACTTTTCCGCACAACAGCTTTATGTCTGTTTGTTCTGGTTAATCTCCAATACGGGTGGACCGATTTTGATGGGACTTGCACTGGCAGTTAGCTGATGTTATAAGGAGTAACTTATTTAATCTGAGTATCATGCGGGCAGGGGAACCACAGACAACAACTATTACATTGTATTATATGTACTTACATTTGATTGTGTGGTACTGGGAGGCCTTGTTGTTAGTGAAACTAGCCCCCAGCTTTAGTTCTCTCACATCATAGCTCTGGTTGTGTCTATCAGCCATTATGCCCTGCTGATTATGCCATATATAGTTATTTCCTATAAAATATAAATGTCAATATGAAAACAAATAAAGAATGTAAATGTAAAAATAAATGCGTCAACTCTTGGTGCAGTGGATCGAGTGTAAGCCGCTCGGCTCACTGAACGTGGTGGTTGCGGGTTCGATTTCCGTTGGGGCAAATTTTGGAAATGGCCTTTTCGTAATTTGCCCAGGTCTGGGTGTCACTGGGATTGTCCCAGTCCATTGTTCGGTACCCATAATACAAGTGTTGCTTAGTTTGGGACCATAAAGTAGGTGTGTCAGTATTTAAAATGCAAATTCAAAATACCTATTTTATTACTAAATAAAATAAGTTAGGTTGGTAGGTAACTACCATAGCCTAGATTCTAGAGTTAGATTGAGCTGTACAAGGTATTTTAATTTTAATTGGTAAATTAGTTTTAAGTTTAATTGATCCGATTGTACATATGGATGTACTTATATTAAAAATATAACATGAAAAAAAAATGTAATTAGGTATTATAAGTTAATGTGTTATCATATCTAGTGGTACCTAATTAACTTCTTGGCTGACCCCAACCCACATTTGGTCAAGAACGGGTGTGGCTAAAAATCCAGTATATGCAGTTTGATATTTTCAATAAATCCTTCATTTTAATCACTACCCTACATTACATTTATAGCAATTGTTTTTTTATTTTATCTCCCATAACAGTAACTTGATTCAGATACAATGTTGTTTATTACAGTGATAAATAAAATAATGATGATACAATCAATATTAATGATCTTGTTTCTTTTTATGTCGATAACATCCAATTAATTTGTCACTAAAAGTGTATTAAAACTGAAAATTGAGCTGTGACTCATGAATTAAATTTATCTTTGGATTTTTCATGCAATTAATATGCATATAATTTCTACTTTTGAGTATGATAAATTATTTAACCAATAAAATAATATATAACTAGAAATACCTAGGCTAATACAAGTAAATATACTGAAGAAGGCACCTACTATGCATACGTATCCCTACATTCTCTACCACAGCTGACAAACTAGGTCTAATTTTTTTTTCGTCTTAATACAAATTTTATGTACACAATATAATTAAAATGAACTATTTCGCTTCTATAACCTAACGTACTGCCTAAACATTAAAAATATGAACTTAATTATAACACAAACTTGTAAAAGAAAGTTCAAATAGATAAAAATATGGCAAACAAATTCTAAAGACTGAATGATACCCTTACCTTTGATTGATCCTCCACTGGTGATAAATGAAGACCAATTATGTTTCAGAAATAAAGGTCATTGTCAGCACGGTATTCAGGCGCTCCAATTAGATAATAATTTCATGGAGAAGGGTTCGATAAAGTATTAAATAGTCCAATAAAGTTAGACATGGACTATTCCTTCGACCTACTTCCCATGACGTTTAAATTTAGAGATGGGACCACGATTATCATTTATAATACTTATTACAAATAGTGTAGAGCTGCTTACTACTATAGTATTATTATTGAGTACATAACTGAATTTCGTACACTAATTGAAAAAAAACGCAACCTGAATAGTATAGTTGGGGAGAGTTGACAAGTTGAGATTTATTATGCTCAATGTTTATGCTCAAACCTTGCAATTGTGAAAGTTATTTTAAAATGATGATCCTATTTATGTCAGTTTTTCAAAATTAATCCCGTTTACGAAATTTAAGCTCCAAATTGGCTTTTGTTAAGTGAGTAGCATTATTCACCTCTAACTCCTGAACAACATTATGAATAAGTAATTGCAATTGACCAGTTTATATCACATAATAAATTTATTATTTCGTGAGGCTAACGATATTGTTATTTAGTCGATTTATAAAAATATTTTACAACAATCGTATTCCGTTTATTCTTAGCAATTGTCTGTAAAATTGAGCCAATGAGTGACAAATTTGCCATCATTATTTGTCTGCTCTCCTCTACTGTTAGTAGTAGAGACTACGTCAACATTGGCAGAATCAATTTGGGCCTGGCTCGAAGGAAAAATACTTTTAATAAAAAAAAAGTCTTGTCATGACTGACACTCAAAGTCATGTCAATAGGATGACATTTTATTTGTTTGTTGATTGATCCTCTCCAGGTTCTCCCCGGTCATTCCTTAATTGATTTTTGTTGTTTATTTCGTTGCTATAGTGTTTTACGTAAAATCAAAATGACGAAAAAATCAATAACTTTAGACGTGGATCCCACAATCATGGAGAAGAATATGCGAATTATACAGGTAAGTTATCCTTCTTCTGTTCAAACGAATGTTAAATTGTGTTTCCCGGCTTTCAATTTATAATTTCACAATATTTTCTTAGGAGAATCCAGTTGAAGAAGAGTTCAACAAACTTCTAGCTTCAGTCGATCCTGTTCCATCTAAACTTGTTAAACCTACACCAGGTACTAGCCATAATATAATTCGTCTCATTGTTCTCTAATTGCAATTACATACTGATTATTTTGTTTGCATTTTCACCAGGTTTCTGCGTCAAAACATTCACGAAACCTGACAACAATAAAGTTTTTGTCAATATATGCCAAACTGACGCCATTCCGTGTCCAAGAGATATAACCAATGAGGAATTGATGCAAATACTTAGCTCGGAAGACCCATCCAGCTACCGAGTGCCTATGAGCATTGGTGAAGGGAGAACGGAACCGGACAAGTCCGGAGCTCCCTCTACAGTTTATGACGTTGCCATTAACCCAGAATTCTTCAAGAAAATAGAAAAAGATGATCTTTTCCAGACATTTTTTCTGACTGTTGTCTTCGAAGGATTGCAGGACAAGTACCAATTTGAATTAGACATGCTAAAATATACTATATTGAAGAATAGGAAGTCTATTGGGACTCTGCAGTCTCACAGGATCCAGATAAGGGATATAAAAACTTGTGAGAGCAAAGTTAAGGCACCACTGATTGAGGAACTGGATGGGAAGGCTCCAGTGAAAGTAACCAATGTCACAGCAACTAAGAAGAAAGAAATAGTCTATAGGTTGAGACGTGAGCCACCAACTGGGGAGATTGATTACTTGTTGGCAGAGTTCAAAATACCATCATCTGTGAGTATAACTTGAAATACCATTATGCCATCAAATAAGTCTCTTATTACCTACATTGAGATATAAAACTATTGGCCTCTGCCCACCCTCAAGGAATATAAGTGTAAAGATATACCGTGATTCTTTTAGCTTAAGAAATGTGAGGACAAAGTTTACTTTGATTTTCTTTCTTTTTTAGTGGTTTTAGATCCAAGATAATATTACGGTGTGAGCCTGTTTCAGACATACCCAGAAACTGAATTCAGGATAGCCATCAGGCAATCATTATGTGATAATAATACCATGCTATGCTACAAAGTATCAGCTTAGAAAAGCAACACAAGCTTTGATTAGGAAATATCTGATACCCTCTTACTGAAAATATCTTACTGCTATTCATTTTGTGCATTATAAATTGTAAATGTAATCCAATAGTAAAAAATGGTGCTGTCTGATCTGATGTTGTGATCTAATTCACTCTCTCCACAGATGGAACTCAAAGATTTGAACCTAGAAGTAGGTGAAGACCGGCTAGTACTGGACTCTAAAGGTGTTTATGATGTGGTGGACTTCTTCCTGCCTTGTAGTGTCGACCAGGACATCATCGACGCGCACTTGAATAGGAATAATGATGTAAGCTAATGATATTCATCCGTCTTATCAAGTACTATTTCCTTGTTATAGGGCTAAAATTAAGCAGCCCTCAGTATACATGAAGATTGTAAAAGTTTTGTGACCCATTGTTTATTGGAGTGGGATAAAAGGAAAGGAAGAGTGCCCTCTTGGTTGGGCTCCCGCCTTATCCCTCTCAAATTGCTATTTCACGCCAATTTTTGTGAGAGGGAGGATACTGCCCCATTTGGGCCAGTCCATCTATGAGCTGCTGTCAGTTGTCTAAAGGTTGGCTACACCACTGTGAGAGTGTACAATGCGATCCAAATAAGAATAGGAATGTCAATAACCTCTATCTGTCAAATGTCACTTGAAAAGTATGGTTTGCAAAAAAAATATTAGCATATCAATAATAATAGTCCTACATCAAATAAAAATAAAAATGTTAAATTAGTAGCCAATTGTCTTAATAAAATATTTAATTATTTAAAGTCATAATTTGTTTTTTAAAACCAGTCGAAGAGGATGATAATTTTAGTTTTATTATAAATACAGGTAACATAATGCCCCTTTTTTATTTTAAATAACAGTTGGCGTAATTAATTTTAAAAACCTACAATAATTCATATTTTATTTTATAGCGGAAAGCAGCAGTGATGTTTTTTTTTACTCAACCTTTGTAACTTCTGCACACTTCACTCAAGTGCCTTACTATATTCAACTTTTTTCAGACATTATTTATCTGAATCATTTTTAAACTTCCACAACAAGATATTAGGTATGTATGCGATAGTAAAATATTGAATTTGTGTTTCAGATGTTGTTGGTGAAGATGCCAGTGATCCACTGAATGATGATGATGTGTTGTAATGTTTATTGTTAAAGGTTCCAGAATAAAACAAACTTAAGACTGTCAGTATGGCATTTAATTTGGTTAAAGTAAATCAGTTGCAATTATAACGTAATGTACATGTAGCTACTCGATTGGGAAGCTTTTTTAACAATTTGTACATTGATAGCACATTTTTAGATTCATTTAATTAATTTAATAATTTAGTTTCATTAATACAATGTGAGATTCTACTTCTCGTTTACACTGATCCGATACTCGCATTGATATATCTTATGGTCTATTATTTTGAGCCGTCCAAAAATAGAGGTAGCTTATTAATACGAGTATTGCATCAGTGTTAATGAGGATTATTCTTAGTCGAACCAATCAAAGCTTTATCTGCCGCACTCAGTGTGTTACAAGACTTACATAGTAGTATGTTGGTACCATCCATTTGTACTTGCCATACTAATTGACGTAACATCTTATAATACCACTAATACTTACGCGAGGAAGTGAGATTGCCTAATATACCTATTTACATATTATAACATTTATTACTAATCCTAAGCGATATTGATATAAAAAAGTGACTGTTTGTTAATTAATACAATGGTGCTAATTATGTTGGTACATAAACTAAACTTGACTAAATTAAATGAGGAGCTCCGGAACAAAAACCGATAAATCCACTTTTGATGAAAACACTTTTTTTTTCCGACTCTCATAGTACTCTTACATGCCATACTATAATCGGACGCATCAAAAACCCGTTAAAAACGTACTAAATGAGACTCTAAAGATGGGCAGCCAGAACAAAATCCGACGATTACAATCAATGTTTTGGGTTTTCCTTAAAATTACGTGTGTGGATTTATCGGTTTTTGTTCCGGAGCTCCTCAAATGTACTGCCGTACTTCTCATGACTGTTATGTGGGAGCAAAACAGCGATATTTTAGGTTTTAAAATGTAGGTTAGTCGTTGTTTGTGGACAACATAATCAGTAACAATACAGTACAATGGTAAGAATTGTTATAAATTGTCTAACTAAAGTTTTAGTAGGAAACATTGATTGTGCCTAATATTAAAACTAGAATAAATTGCTATGTATCCTAAGAAGATCACCGCTGTTTTGTGCACTCATAATATTAAGGTATTATAATCATAATAAATGCGAATGATTCTAAAATGCATACATTGTGATGATTCGAGCAAGCCTTAAATAAAATGATCTACTTATATTGACATTTCCACTAAAACTCGTCATGTTTTATATCAAAACCTTTTCTCGATAAGCTCTCGAAGCCGGCTAATAGGTTTTCATGGTACTTGGCCAAATGAGATCTTATCTCTTGCAGCATAGACTCGTAGTCCGCGACTTGTATGTTCAGGACTGAGCTGAACCTTTGATTTGGGTTCCTGTTCAGGTATAGTTTGAGCGATGGGTAGCTCATGACCTGTTCGTGCTGACACAAGCTTCGCTCGCTGACGCAGTTCACTTTGCCCACTTGTACGGCGTTGTGGAGAAGCTGGAATAAAATTATGAATCAATTGCATAATTCCAACTACTCGAAGAACTGGTAGAGCCAAGGGCCCAGCGCACACCGCTGGAGGCGCGGCGGAGAGCAATTGAAGACAACAATTTAATATAAACCTTACTACCTTGACATACGGTATGTATGAGCAGTCGCGCGTATGCTCTTGTAAAGTGCGATCGCGGACAGGAAGAATTTCGTACATTAACCTGCTATTACCTGTCTCTGTACTCCCGTGTAAATCTAATACGTCTCGCTCACACAGTTGCCGTGACCGCCGTCCCCGGGGATTGTAAACCTTTTACCTGAGTGCTAGCTATAAGCTAGTATATTTTTTTCCACTTGAAATATTTCATATAAACCACACTTGGTGCAAAAAAAATTGTGACCACTGTCAGTAGGCTCAGAGGTCATTGTACGAAATTCTTCCTGCTTCGCGACCGCACTTCAGTAGCTTGAGGGCGCTCCAAGCACCGCGTGCGAATTTATTCAAGCGACCGTATGTCAAGGCAGTTAAGGTTTATATTGAATTGTTGTCTTCAATTGATCTCCGCCGCGCCTCCGGCAGTGTGCGCTGGGCCATAGTCTAACTAATTGACAGCTCATATACATATCGACCACCCTCTCATAGAAGATCAGCTATTCAGTAGTTACAACACTCCAACCTCCCTTTCCTTTCCCCTTCCTCTATCCCACTCCTCTTTAGTTCGGCAACGAGCGATCAATCCCTTTGGTACTGCATGCAAACGTCTATAGGCTACTACGGTTACAACTTAACATCGGGAGACGAGGATTTACTCTAGTAAAAAAACTACTTACAATGCCAGTTATAGCGAAGTCTGCGTACATTTCATAACATCTGTAAAACCTTGGAGAATGGAAATAGACCAACCAAGGTTTTTTGCCGCTGAAAATAAATATATCAGAGGTTAAAAACTATTGAAATTGAGTCCTATACAGAGTAGCAGATTAAATGAAAAACATAAAATATAGGAAGAGCAGACAAGATGTGTATGTACTTCGTATTAGACAGACATAATTGAATTGAATGTAAAAACAACAGCCAATACAAATCATACTAAATTTAAATGTAGTAACTATGAAAACAGGCCTGTGCTTTGACGATATACTACGTAGGTTTCAACAAAAGCTATAACATTGCGTTGGGGCTGCATAAGTTTATTCATGATTTTATTGTGAGCTTGCTTATTCCCACCCGCAACATCTGACTTTTGATCCAAAATTTAGATTTTGCTTTGTGGTTATAATTTGCCCATCTTTTGAGTATATCCACAAGACATCTTACAATGACAACCTTGATGAAATCGGTCCAACCGTTTTCGCATGATACTCGCACAACAAACAGACAATATTTTTATGAAATTCTTGTCTATTTGTTCACAAGACATTCCAATATCCAAGCATCTGATAATAAATAAATAAATAAATAAATAAATAAATAAATAAATAAATATCTTCAGAGTGCAGACACAGCTCAATTATAGTTTTATTATAATAGTACACATCACAGATATAGATTTACATAGATAACGCAAGTATCACGGTTTGCATTGAAACCAAGCGTGCCGAATTTTTAACACCTACTGTGACGTCATTAGTGACGGGAAATCCAAACCGATTCAAAGACACCGATGCCGCTGATGCCCCTTCGCCCGCTAAGATTCTCTCGAGTGATTATCTCGCTCATACTCATATTGTTTATATCTGTAGTCGCACGGACTGTAAGTTAGCGGCAACCAACCTTGACGCTTGGTCGGGGTTTCGTACACGCGAAGTACATGCATTTGCGTTATCTATGTAAATCCACTAGGTGAAACAAAAAGGGTATACTATTTTTTTTGCAACTTAACTTTGTAAATCTCAAACTATCGGCTTTGTGTGACAGTTGAAGTACTAAAGGTTTTGTAGACTTGTGAAATCGGTCAACAGCTCTATTCCTATAACACCTTTTGTTTTTCAAGTTCCCTGCAAAGCTGATGGTTTTAGAATTACAAAGTTAAGATTTGAAAAAAATAGTGTACCCATTACGTTTCACCTTGTATATCTGTGGTACACATAGATCACCTGGTCGGGTTCAACTCCTCGGCTATGACGGATGTTGTGAACAAGTGCCAGTTGAGTTTGACGACCGAGTCGTCGATATACTCCAGCGCCCATTCCAGCATGTATGGCGCTTCCGATAAATGTTGTAAACTCGTGCTGCAAACAAGTAATTCAATTCGGTGCCTGACACGTTGCCGGGAAACCATCCCCACCTATGCCTCAGTCCCACTCCCCTCCATATCGACATCGTGTGAACCATGCCAGTATAACATGCGGCATGGTAACTGCATAACATTAGGCTGGCTGGAGAATTGGTTGTCATTTTTTTTTAGATAAATTCAGTGTCAATAGCCTGGTGGGTAGAGGGGCCGTACTCATAGCTGAGAGGTTCCAGGTTCGATCCCCATCCTGGCCATTAAGCTATTGACGTGAGCCCCACTCTTAACACAAGCATTAGCATTGTTGGAGGGGCTAAAGGGATATAGTAATGTGATAAACACACATCGCACACATCCATTACTAATAACAGAACTCTGAAAATTAGATAGTAAAAAATAAAACAATATTGTTAATATGTCAAATACATGTTTAACTTATCATTTTTCAACGCATATATTTTTATTTCACTTTACGTGTTCCTTTCTTGGTGGGATGGTTGTATAACTTGCCATACTTATGAAAAATCCCAATACTTATAGTAAATCAGTAATCCATCCAGTTATCTTAAAAAAAATATTGATACGTATAGTTGTATAGTTGTTTTCTTATATTTACTCGAATACTACACATTGAAAGTCCCCCCGTGACCATGGTTGCTGTAAAGCAGCCGAAACGTCGGGACCATAAAAAAGTAAACAAACGCGATAGAATCCGTAAAATTGTTTTATTTCAACACTTGTATAGTGTTAAAATGTGTGCCAATAACAGTGAACGCACCTGTAATGTCGTTCGGAGGCGATGGGGTAGAACCGCGCGGTGGCGGCCCGCACGTTGCTGCAGAACCCGCCCGAGCTCTCGCCGCAGTTAAGCACGCCCACACGTACGAACTCCAGCGGACGAAGCTGGCACGGAACAAAATCAGGGGGGTTAGGTAGGGGGTAATTTGAAACCATTCGAATCGATATAGGAAACTTAAAACGTCAATATCTTTGCGCAATTATGAAAAATATGTGTTAGTAATCGGATATTATATCTTACGATTACAAACTGTGCAAAAAATTATAAAAAATCCTAACAAAATGGCGGCACTGATTTTGACGGGACTTTAACTGGCAGATAGCTGATGTTATAAGGATTGACTATTAGAATAGTCCGAAAGTTTTCCAGAAGAATTAATAAAATAAAAAATAAATATAGCCAGATCGCCACACCAACTGGTCCCAAACTAAGCAATGGACGATCGCCACGCAGACTTGGGCAAATTACGAAAATGCCATTTCCGAATTTGCTGGGTACTTTATGGCCCGGCCGCGTCCCCCTCTGATATGGGGGTCAGAGTCCTTTATTACACATAAAAAATGAATCTACATAAAGCTTTCACAGTATCTTATTGCAACATTTTCTCGAAAAGCGAGTAGGTATAAGAACAATAAAATTTATCAAATATATACATGAAGTTAGAGATTGGAATTAAACACAAAATTATAAACGTAATAAATAAACAGGGCCCTAACCACGCTAGCTACTCAAATCGTAAGAGAAAAGCAAACGCTCGCAATTACGTTTCAAACGCTCCGCTTTTGACGTTTTGCTAACACCATACCATATCAATGTCAGTAGAAATCGTCTTTTCTATTACGATTTGAGTAGCTAGCGTGGTTAGGGCCCTGGATGAATACATGTAGTATTGTGGAGTTACCTTCTTGGCGACGAGCCTCCACTGGTGCAGCAGCTGGTGGCAGGTCGCGCCGCAGCGCGGCGGCAGGAAGGCTACCAGCCAGGCGCGCGCGCGCCCGCTCGCGGACACCATGTCCAACACTTGCTGCTCGCTCATTTCTATATCTGTGGCAAATATACAGGTGTCCTATCTTCAGTTATAGGAGAACTAGATAGATTTAAAGGGTCAATAGCCTAGTGGTTAGAGGGGCCGCCCTCGTAGCTGAGAGGTTTCGGGTTGTATCCCCATTTCGGCCATTGAACTATTGACGTGAGCACAAGCATTATAGCTTACTTGGAGGGGCTATCGGGAATACTAGTAATGTGGTAAACTCACATGAGCAATAGTAAAATTTTGTTCATTACTCATACTCGGAAAGTAGGTCTGAAGTTGCCTGAGGAGCGGGTTGAAAGTAATACTTTTCCGCCCTAGGGAGAATCGCTTTCAACTGACAGCTGTCAAATAATAAAAAAAAACTAGATCCATTTTCACATTTTTATGGAACCATGTTCAAACTTTTTTTACAGTTACTCAATTACAGCGCGATGTAAAATTAAAATAACATAAAATTAAGTATTCATTAAAGAATATATATTTTTTAATGACTTAATTATATATTTAGTTTCAACAATTTCTTTAAAATAACATAGATTTAGGCAAAATATTTAAAGATGAAAATGAAAAATAATCCGATCTTCATTTGTTTTTTCGAGTTGTTGAGTATTGTTCATACTTCCTTGTATTATTTCTTTAGCCAATTCCTGTTTTTATTTTTACTTACCTTGTATTCGTAATGAAAAGCAGTGTTTACCTCGGGTGAAAGACTTATTTTGTCCCTCGAACTATTAGCGCCCACGCTACGCTCAGGCGCAAAACCAAGTCTCGGGCCAAAATAAGTTACATTCACCCCTTGTGTAACAATGTACTATTAAAAACTAATAATATATATGTATTACAGTGAAGAAAACATCGTGAGGAAACCTGCATATCTTAACCAGTTTTCGAAAGACATGTGAAATCCGCCAACCCGCACTGGACCAGCGTGGTGGATTATGGCCTGAATCCCCCTCGTGTTGAGGGGAGGCCCGTGCCCAGGAGTGGGACGTCAAAAGGGCTAAAATTATTATTAATATATTTGTATATGTTGCAGCCAACTAGCTTAATTCGCCGTTCAATTAACAGCCTAGGCACTTTACTAAACATCGCCGTTCAACTAGTGGCCTGAATGATGTTCAGCCATTTGAATAAACGGCTAGGCAAATGATTTCGATCAATGACGTTTCATTACTTGCCTAGCCTGTTCATTTCAATTTAGTTCCACTTTCTGCCATTTAGCGCCGAAACTCAGCAAACTGTCAATATCTCTAGGTATTATATTCTCTTTGGTCAATATGGCGTCGGGAAAAACAATTTTGATGGAATAATTTTATTAGGTACTTAGGTATTTTACGATATTGTTTAGATCCACCGAATCTACTTGAAGGGAGGGATTTCTGTGGGGTCATAAAAAATAAACCTAACCTAAACCCCTCCGGGTCGCTCTGCTTGGGTAGTATTTTGAAAAAGTTTTGTAGTACTTAAATGTCAACCAGCAGCCAGTTTATTTAAAGTTGTAACAGACGATACGGCTGAATATCATTTAGGCCGCTAGTTGAACGGCGCTGTTTAGTAAAGTGCCTAGGCTGTTAATTGAACGGCCAATTAAGCTAGTTGGCTGCGACATATATGTATACAGGGGACGACAGAAGTATATTCAATTCAATTTAAAAATGCTGACAAATTTAAGTATCGGTTTTCGTTACAATGCGCCTTAGTATCTATTGGAGTAGGTATCACCAAAATAACCTCTAATATTGCTGGGTTAGATGGGAGGTTCTGGTAAGAAAAGGTAAGTTGGATATTATAATGGTAAAACACGATAATCAATCAAAATCAAAAAGTTTATCTCACCGGCGCTGTCTTTCAACAGGTGTACGAAGTCCACCAGCTGTTGTTCGTACTCTCGGCCGCTGTAGTAGTGGCGCTTGGTGCCATTCTGCACCAGCACCGTGAGCTGGTTGCCCGCCACGCGCCGGCAGTACTCGTCCGTGGACAGCGTACACGACATTATACCGAACTACATGCAACATAGAACACAAAATTGTGTGGTTATGGGAGCTCTGTTTTTACTATCATGTTATCCCTATAGTTTCTTATATATAAGGTGGAAAGATCGAATGTTCTTTAGGTAAGGTTTGACCCGTCCAAAAAAACGTGTATACGAGGCATGCCTTTTAAGTCTTGTAGTTTGAATAAAAAACACAATTAGAACCTTATAGTACTTTTTATTGTTTTTCAAAGTACTATTGTTTTTCATAGTACCACGTAGCTTAATACACTTTTCCATTCACTCAAACCAGTTATTATAACATTTATTCCAATCTAAAGTGGGAGTGTTCAAAATGGCTGACTTGAGAGCGTCGACTGCTTCTTCACCGCACTGGAATCTTTAACCACGAAGACTTTTCTTAATTTTAAATTTAAATTTTAAATCGTTAGGGCTTAGGTCAGGACTGTATGGAGGATGGTTAAGAATTTCTACTTTTTCCTGCTTCAAATACTCAATCGTTTGATACTCAAGCGCTGTGTGAGTTTGCGTTGTCGTGGTGCAGGATGATGCGTCGCTTTGAGTTAGATTTTCGAAGTTCGGCGATGATGTGGTAAACAAACTGTGGTATACCACTCTGCGTTAACCGTTCTACGATCTTCTAATGCAATAGTCGCAACATGGCCGGTTTTTCCAACGAACGTGGCCACCATCTTCTTTGCAATGCTTCGAGAACGAACAACTTAAGTCGGCTTTGGCTCGTCTTGAAAGACCCAGATTGTAGATTGTTGTTTGGAATCAGAATCGTAGGCATAGATCTAAGATACGTCACCACTCATGATGTCGTAGACGTGATTTGACTCTCCTCGGTTGAACCTTTGCAGAGTTTTCTTACACCATCTGACGCAGGTTGCCTTGTGATCGTCGGAAAGCAGATGCGGTATCCAACGGCAAACTAGCTTTCTCACACCAAGCGCTTCATGCAATATCTTCTGAATGGTTGTCCCTGAGATGCCTAATAGAGCCTCTATCTCTCGATACGTCACATGACGATCTTTGAGAGTTAGTTGTCTCACAGCAATGATGTTATCTTCAGTGAAGACGGATTTTGGGCGTCCTTCGCGAGATTTGTCACTAACACTAGTATGTCCACCCTGGAATTCTAAATACCAGCGTTCGACAGTCCGCAGACATGGGGCTTCATCACTGAATTCAGATGTTAGCTCTTCAAAACAGACACCGTGTCAGACCTCTTCTAAAGTTGTAGAAAATTACTGCACGAACATTTTCCTTAGAAAGATTCATTTTCGTACGTAACCTGACAGATTCCAATCGACGCTGTGACCATCTTACGTAGTATTGTATTCTCTTTGGCTGTGACTAGACAATAGCATTAATCCTAATACTTTCAACTGTTTTGAGATTCAAAATTTAAACACTTTCAAATATAGAACAGTTCCAAATTCAGACTTGCCGGGAAATATGCAAACGACAGAACTTAAAAGGCATGCCTCGTATGTATAAAAATTAATCTATTTCCTTGGTCATCGCATCACGCATGAACGGATGGAACGATTTCGCTATTTACTTTTTGGTGTGTTTATTATTGTCAGGAGAAGGTTGTTATGAAAGAAAGAATAAGAAAGTTGAGCGGAACAATTCGAATTCAATATTCAGAGTTAAGACAGGACAAGGTCTGTCGGGTCAGCCGGTATGTTATAAATAAACCATAGAAATGTAGCATTACATTTATCTATAAAAATAAATAAAATTGGAGTGTCTGTTTGTAATATCAAAATAACACCTTTTCACTAAATGCATATGAAAGTACATACGACACCAATAGCAAAAACGTGTGTCCCGCGACTCCGAGCGCCCTTAACATTTAGGGGATGGAAAAATAGATAGTAGCCGATTCTCAGACCTACCCGATACGCACACAAAATGAAAATCGGTCGAGCCGTTTCGGTGGAGAATGGTAACTAACATTGTGACACGAGAATTTTATATATGAGATAATGAGTTTCCAAATAGAATCAGGGACAATGTTTTTACTACAACATGGGGTTCTTGAATAGGAGGTCTATAGATTTGGAAACTTTAATCGTCGGTATTGTTGCCTGTACGGTTACCACTGTCCATCACGTGGTCCGTCCCCTAAAAATCGATAGGTTGCCAATTCAATCGTGACCTCCAAAACTATAACAGTCCTAATATCGATAGTATCAACATAATAATATGACAATACTAACAATGTGAAAACATTTCGACTTTTTTTTTTGCCTTCTCACATTCTGTTTATGTTCCTGATACACCATCTTTTATTCATTGAAAAGATTTTCTTGCCGGATCTTCTCAGTGGAAGCGGCACCGGCGAACCGGTTAGATTCTGACTATTCATAAATGCTTTGTGGACTTACATTAATAATAGTACATTGTTACACGAATGGTGAAAGTGACTTATTTTTCCCGAGACGGGGTTTGGCGCCCGAGCGTAGCGAGGGCGCTAATAGTTCGAGGGACACAATAAGTCTTTCACCCGAGGTAAACACTGTGCTTTTCATAACGAATACAAGGAAAATAAAAATAAAAACAGGAATTGGCTAAAGAAATGATACAAGGAAGTATGAACAATACAACTCGAAAAAAAATACAGATCGGATTGCCGCCTATTTTGTTTTTTTTCGTTGGCCAGCTTCATTATTTAGCCATTATTTTTCATTTTCATCTTTAAATAATATGTTGCCCCAATCTATGTTATTTTAAAGAAATTGTTGAAACTAAATTATAATTAAGTCATTTAATAACTCTAAATTGAAAATTTAAAAACCCCCGACGCGATGACCTGTTCATCAAATGTATAATTTACCTAGTTCTTCCAAATAATGATGTTAGCGCGATTTGCGTAGCTCCTGTAGCTCAGTATCCATAGCTCATCTCGCAAATTCATCTGGTACAACTAGTTTCGATGCCAGATTATGAAAGCACCATTAAATCATTTGTTTTGGCTTCCTCATTTATTATCTAAGATGTACAATAATCAACAGAAAATCGGTGTAAAAGTATGAGATATTGTTTTGTTATGGGGAAGAATTTTCAATAACGCTAAAATTATTTTAAATTAGATTAGTTTTTTTATATTCTTTGTCAATGGCGGAGTAATATTCTATGACCATTAACAAAACAAACAAAATTTAACGCATGCGCGTATCCATCATTTGAAACGTGACTTATGGAACGTCTTTAGTTCATACACAAATCTCATATAAAAATTTATAAAATATACATTTTTTCCAGAATCAGGGAAACATATCCCATTTATATTGTAAAAAGCCAGTTCTGACTATTACGATCATTTAAAAATATAATAAATCTAAATCCAATCATCTCAAATTTCGAATGGATTCGAGCCGACGGAATTGGTTTTGGCCGTGAATGTGGCTTTTTTAACCTACAAAAGAGCTGATGATCTTCAAACGGCTGAACCGATTTTGAATGAAACATAGCTAAGAACACTCTCGATCAGAATACCTATCTAACAAAAGAAACAAAATTAAAATCGGTTCATCAGCTTGGGCGCTACGTTGCCACAGACAGACACACAGATCCACAGATACACAGATACACAGATACACATGTTAAACTTATAACACCCCTCGTTTTTCGTCGGGGGTTAAAAATATATATTATTTAATTAATACTTAACTTTATAATATTTCAATTTAACATCGCGTTGTAATTGTGTGACTGTAGAAAAAAGTTGGAACATGGTTCCATAGAAATGTGAAAATGGAACTAGTTTTTTTTATAATTTGACAGCTGTCAGTTGAAAGCGATTCTCCCGGGCCAGAAAAGTATTACTTTCAACCCGCTCCTCAGGCATCTTCAGACCTACTTTCCGAGTATGAGTAACGAAAAAACAATTATCAGGTTGAGTTTTGAGTTAAGGCGGAGAATACTTACGTTAAGCAGGTCTGTGTCGGTGAAGTGCAGGCTGGCGCGCGCGAGCGGCTCCGCGGCGTGCGACCAGGCCGCGGCGTGCGGCGCCACCAGCACCACCCACACGCCCGCCTCTGCCACGGGACATACGTATTGACCGCTTTGCAAAATACAATCAACCCACATAAACATCTTCAGACCAAAACCGACCTTAGTACAAACGGTTTAGGTTGGTTTCAGAATAGAATCAAGCCACATAAACATCTGCAGACCCAAACCGACCTTAGTACAAACGGTTTAGGTTGGTTTCAGAATAGAATCAAGCCACATAAACATCTACAGACCAAAACCGACCCAAGTACAACCAGTTTTAGGTTGGTTTCAGTTTGATGAAGTATGTGTGGGTTGTTTCCATTTTGCAAAACTATTTACTATACTATTTACCATTGGACGGCACGGCTCGGTATAATCGTGGAGGGGACTATCGTCAGGGGTGCTACTCTTAGCAACGATAATCGATATAACGTGATATTCGTATTGTAGAATTCTACTCTAAATGCCATCTTTGTTGCCGTTGTATATATATCGTCTGAACGAACGATAATTTTGCAGTGTAACGATAATTTTGATAATCTTGTTTGTGCAGTAATCGATACGACGACAAAAAAAAGGAAAATAGTCACAATATATCGAGTCGGCCGGCAGTTGGCTACAGCTAGGCTCTACCACCGAAGATCAAGAATCTTGGCAGATCAAGAATCTTGGAAGATCAAGAATCTTGGCAGATCAAGATTCTTGGAAGATCAAGAATCTTGGAAGATCAAGAATCTTGGCCGATCAAGAATCTGGCAAATCAAGAATCTTGGAAGATCAAGAATCTTAGAAGATCAAGAATCTTGAAAGATCAAGGATCTTGGAAGATCAAGAATCTTGGAAGATCAAGAATCTTGGGAGATCAAGAATCTTAGCCGATCAAGAATCTGGCAAATCAAGAATCTTGGAAGATCAAGAATCTTAGAAGATCAAGAATCTTGGAACAACAAGAATCTTGAAAGATCAAGAATCTTGGAAGATCAAGAATCTTGGGAGATCAAGAATCTTGGAAGATCAAGAATCTTGGGAGATCAAGAATCTTAGCCGATCAAGAATCTGGCAAATCAAGAATCTTGGAAGATCAAGAATCTTAGAAGATCAAGAATCTTGGAACAACAAGAATCTTGAAAGATCAAGAATCTTGGAAGATCAAGAATCTTGGGAGATCAAGAATCTTGGGAGATCAAGAATCTTGGAAGATCAAGAATCTTGGGAGATCAAGACTCTTGGGAGATCAAGAATCTGGCAGTTCAACAATTTTGGAAAATCAAGAATCTTAGAACATCAACAATCTTGGAAGATCAAGAATCTTGGGAGATCAAGAATCTTGGGAGATCAAGAATCTGGCAGTTCAAGAATCTTGGAAGATCAAGAATCTTAAAACATCAAGAATCTTGGAAGATCAAGAATCTTGACAGATCAAGAATTTTGACCGACCAAGAATCTTAGCATATCAAGAATCTTGAAAGATCAAGAATCTTGGCATAACAAGTATCACCTCCATCCAGTATCCTGTTGAACTCGGAGGGCGAGAGCGTGTGCAGGCGCGTGGCCCGGCTGGCGGCGGCGATGAAGTCGCGCGGGCGCGCGGCGGCGGCGGCGGCCGCGCGCTGGTACGCGCCGCCGCGCTTCAGCACGCCCCACGCGGGCGCGCGCGCCGCCTCCACGTGCAGCGACGAACACAGCTCGCCCCATCTGTCGCAGTCTATCTCGCCTGGTGGAATTCAATACCTACATGTACCATCTAGCCTTGTAGCCGATTGGTTAAGCACGCGTCTTGCGGGCTACCAGGGCCCTAACCACGGTAGCTACTCAAATCGTAATAGAAAGGCAAAAGCTAGCGATTACGTTACAAACGTCCCGCTTTTGACGTTTTGCTGACACAAGCTTCACGATTTATACTGACATTGATTTGGTTGGATTTGGACCACACTCGCGATTCTTAGCGTTTGACCTTGAGGTTGCGACTGACTTAGTTTTTTTTAAAGTAAAGTTTATTTGCGATGATTTGCTTTACGCATTTAGCCAATGTCGAGTAAATATAATTTTCAAGTTTTATATGAAGGTCTTTGTCTAGGCCTAATATTACCAGACTTATTGGGGGAACTCGAATAATCATGTTTCACTACTATCCGTCCAATTGCCCCCACTCACAGATATTTTTTATGAACATTGGCATAAAGCCAAAAGTAGTTACCAACGCAGATCGAAATAAAAAAAACTACAAAGCGTTCGATGACATAAGCCACTCGCAAATGAGACGCTAGCGTGGTACCAAATATTGGCCAAGCGTTTGAAACGTAATCGCTAGCTTTTGCCTTTCTATTACGATTTGAGTAGCTAGCGTGGTACGGGCCCAGGTCTCGGGTACAAACCCCCGGCTCGAACCTCTGGATTTTTCGAAATCTATATGCGAATCATAATTTCTATATGATTATCACTTGCTTACGGGGAAGGAAAACATCGTGAGGAAACCTACATGTATTAGGAGATTTGACCAATTTTCGAAAGCCATTTGAAATCGTGGATTATGGCCTGAATACCCCTCGTGTTGAGGGGTGTCCCGTGCCCAGGAGTGGAACGTCAAGAGGGCTAAAATTATAATTATTATGTACCATCTATGTATCCTACTAATATTATAAATGCGAAAGTTTGTGAGTGTGGATGTATGTTTGCTACTCTTTCACGCAAAAAATACTGAACGGATTTGGATGAAATTTAGAACACAAATAGTTTATAACCTGGATTAACACATAGAATACTTTACTTAAGTCTACGCGGACGAAGTCGCGGGCAGAAACTAGTGCAAATATATATAATTTAGCTCTTTTGTCGTCCTACTCGTGGGCGAGAGTCTCTCCTGACCACGAGGAGTATTCAGGCCATAATCTACCACGGATTGGGGAATTTTACATCTTTGAAAATTGTTTAGATTTTCTAAGACAAGCAGGTTTCCTCACGATGTTTACGTTTACCGTAAGCAAATGATATTCATTTATTAATAATTATTTGTACTTTCAAAATGACGGCTACTTATATATTTAATGCATATGAAAGTATGTACGGTACTTATAAAAAAACATTTCGACCGATTTTGACGTGAGTTTCACTGGCAGATAGCTGATGTTATAAGCAGTAACGTAGGCTATTTTTATTTTAGCGAAGTACCATGCGGCCGAAGCCCCGAGCAACAGCTCGTGCTAACAGCGTGGTCCGAACCAAGCTAAGCAACGCTTGTACTATGAGTACTGACTTAGAGCGATCCCAGTATCACCCAGACCAGGGCAAATTACGAAAATACAATTTCCGAAATTTACCCTGACGGGAATCGAACCCGCAACCATGTTGCAGTGAGTCTAAGCTTGGACCACCAACGCCAAGCAGTCAAGAATGAACAAATCAATGAATTACAAGTTTTGTCTCCTCACAGCCGGGTGTGCAAATTGTCATAACCTTAGAGCCACCGGTTTAGTCTGTGCATTATATTCTATCAGTAATTTAGAAATATTACATAGCGATCATAAAAACAAGTTAGATAGTCAATGGTACAGGTATAACTTCTTACCAAAGTTCATATGCGGAAATTCGATTCTCATCTGATGCAGTAGCAGTCTGTCGACGCCTTTGGTCGTGAAATATAACACCCACGGCGAACGAGCGCCGCTACGCAAATTATTTCTTATTTCCTGCAAGCGAATTTAAGTCTTAGAGCGAGCACAGTTCCTAATGTTTTTGATGTGAAATATTTATTGTCGCATTTTGGGAGTAAAATCAATCGGCACCATTGTTTTGTGTGAACGTTCCTCCAGTGCGAACGTAAAGTAATAATAACCAGAATAAAGTGTGTGCAACTGCAATATCTATAAATTGACTATATGTCGCGCGAGACATTCAAAAATAGTTAGCTTTATTAATTTAAAAATTATTTTCATTACTCATACTCTGAAAGTAGGTCTGAAGTTGCCTGAGAAGCGGGTTGAAAGTAATACTTTTCAGGCCCGGGAGTTTCGCTTTCAACTGACAGCTATCAAATTATAAAAAAAAATAGTTTCATTTTCACATTTCTATGAAACCATGTTCAAACTTTTTCTACAGTCACTCAATTACAGCACGATGTAAAATTTAAATAACATAAAGTTAAGTATTAATTCAATAATATATATTTTTAAATGACTTAATTATAATTTAGATTCAACAATTTCTTTAAAATAACATAGATTTGGGCAAAATATTTAAAGATGAAAATGAAAAATAATGGCTATATAATGAAGTTGGCCGGCCAACGAAAAAAAAAACAAAATAGGCGGCAATCCGATTTCTTTTTCGAGTTGTAGAGTATTGTTTATACTTCCTTGTATTATTTCTTTAGCCAATTCCTGTTTTTATTTTTATTTTCCTTGTATTCGTAAGGAAAAGCACAGTTTTAACCTCGGGTGAAAGACTTATTTTGTCCCTCGAACTATTAGCGCCCTCGCTACGCTCGGGCGCCAAACCCCGTCTCGGGACAAAATAAGTTACTTTCCCCACTCATGTAACAATGTACTATTCTGCCCCCTACGGGGAAGTATGCAATATTAAGTTTACATGGCATGGTATTTACATGTATTAGGATAAATAATAAAAAATAATCGCCCAACTGACACACCAACTGTATGGTCCCACACTAAGCAACACTTGTACTTATAAGGTAACAATAACAATTAACTGGGAGCGATCCCAGTGCCGCCGCGCCCGGACCTGGGGAAATTACGAAAAGGCTATTTCCGAAATTTGCCCCGGCGGGAATCGAACCAGCAACCACCATACGCAGTGAGATGAGCGGCCTACGCTCGAACCACTGCACCAAGCGGTCTTAAAAATAAAACATACCTTTAATTTCTCCGGTCCGATAAGATCAATACGAGGCAGTGCGTCGACTATTTCCTTCAGTATTTCTTTCTCGTCCGTACTCTCAATCTCTTTAGAGATCTCGTTGTACTTGAACACGACTGTAGTGTAATCATCGCTGGCCAGCTTGCCGCGGAGGTCGTCGTCCTCCACTATCGCGACAGTGACCAGACCATTCTGTAGACACAATCAACAATAGACAATAAGACTGTTGCGTCTTATTATATGTTATTTGAACCCCGTGGGAATGATTACAATTAACTCAAACTCAAATTTTACAAACAGAAAGTTTGTCAATTTCTCAATGAGTTGTGCGATCGCGCGCATTGTAATGTTTTTAAATACGGGTTTAATTTTTAGAATTTGTCCTAAATTCTACAACTGATCGGAATGCACCTCGACACAGAAATCCGACAAAAAAATCAACAAGCCCGTTGAGTATTTTGCCGGATTCTCAGTTGAGTTTCTGACATAATAATATATTATGACTTTTTCCGGTTATTTTTATATAAAAAAGTCTGCAAACAAGCTTGTGATAAATGATCATAGCCTGTAGATGCTTGCAGTACCAAAGGCATTGATGGCACTTTGCCAACCTGAAGTGGGACAAAGGGAGGGGAAGGGAGGGGGATTGGTTTCCGGTTCCCACACTCATCGTATGAAACGCAGCTATAATAAAGACTTTACGCCGATCTTCTGCGAGACGGTTTTAATATTTGATATAATAATAATTCAGCCCTTTTGACGTCCCACTCCTGGGCACGGGCCGCCCCTTACTACAAGGGGGATTCAGGCCGTAATCCACCACGCTGGCCCAGTGCGGGTTGGCGGAATTCACATGTCTTTCGAAAATTGTTTAGATTTTCTAAGACATGCAGGTTTCCTCGCAAATCTTCCTCCTTCACCGAAAATATTTGATATATAGTTACCAAATGAAAAGCAATCCGTGTGAGGACGCCCCTATCGATCCTGTTCGCTCCCAGCACATAGGCCATGGGCAGCTCCACACTCCGCAGCCGGGTGACTGTGGGCACGTGCACCTGGCTCTGCAGGTACGTCATCACGAACTTGTCGAGAGCCTCCAGAGTGCGCTCGCCGCGATAATATACATAGTTGCCATCTTTACCCTTCAAAATATGAATAATTTACTATGGGTACCGTACAATGGACGGGGGGCGAGATACCAGTGCCACCAAGAGCTGGGCAAGTTACGAAAAGGCCAATTCCGAAATTTACCCCAGCGGGAATCAAACCCGCAACCACCATGTGCAGTGAGCCGAGCGGCCTACGCTCGAAACCACTGCGCCTAGCGGTCTTCAAAATAAATACCTTTAATTCCTTTAATTACCTGAATACGAGGCACTGCGTCAACAATTTCCTTCAGTATTAGAATATTAGTACTTAAGTTATTGAGATAAGACCAGCAGTTTAATATTAGAAGGACTTATAAATAATTAATTATATTTTTTTATTTTGCACTTACGTTAGGATAGAAAAGTAATGTAGGGTAGCTGCCTATTCTCATGTTGTTGTAACAGAATGAATTGTGGTATTTGCAGTTAACAGCACCAACTTTGACCTGGAACCAAAATCAGGTACAAATTATTTTTATTATTGTCCAAGCAATAGGAAATATATCGACGACTCCTACGTAGAAAGCGCCATGTCGAAACAAATGTTTTAGACATGTCGCTTTATACGTAGGGGCCGTCGATATGTATGCACTTAATTATGTGTGTATAGTACTTACAATCCCTTCATACATTTCAGCTAACTTCTTCCAATGGTCGGCCACATTTTGACAAGGCGGACAAAATGGTGAATAGAAATTAATGAAGTGGAATCCATTCTTTAAGTAATTATCTGCAACACAAGGTGTGTTTAAGAAAACATACAATTTCTTTCTTTTTTATTTAAAAGTTATTTTTGGCTGAAGAGGGCCCATTGTGTCATCAATAGCCTTATTAGTCTAATTACGATATGTGGTGCCTTACAACCGGTCTTCAATCAGCTATAACTGTCTTGCTTCTTAGCAATTCAGCCCTTACAGTTATTTATGTTTCTGCTTTCTAAGAGGGGGATGTGTATTAATTTTTTCAGACTCCTCCTATTCTTTCTTTTGATTAAATTTGTTCAGGTTCCTAAACACTTTTCTCCAGGATTTGTCGAGGGTCAAACCTCGGTGACCTCATCATTGGTCACCATTGTCAATCATAGCTTACAGGAGTAACAGCGGTGGGAGTGTGTGACAAGACTAATCCCAATAAAAGGCTTACTATACTCACAAAAGGAAGAACCGGAGAGGGTTTCCACGAATGGAGCATTATGGTACAGTCCATTATAGAATATGTTGTCATACTCAGCTTGGGAATGGTAGTCATACTTCCTAGAGTATGTGTGTGAGCCGTACAGATCATATTTGTGCCGCTTATCGGGATCCTTAAGGGTCTCATATGCTTCGGTTATTTTCAAAAACTCTTCTTGTTTTTCCCCATCCTAAAATAATATGTTTTACTTAAGGGTAGACATAGGTTTCCCTTTACTTTCTGATCTAATATAGGTATAAATGTGATTATTAAATCTAATATATCTCTCTATAAACTCCGAAATTCAGGTTTTGTGTGACTTTGTTATGGACCATAGCAAAAATGATCATGAGTTACTAGTTGCAGTTCGGCATCAGAAATCTCTCTCTCTCTCGATCCCAAAATGGTAATAAACGCCGAAATCATAAAATCATGATGTCTATAATATAAGTGGTATGACAAATAAGTATTATAATTATAAGACACCTTACCGGATTTTTATCTGGATGAAACTTAACAGCTAACTTCTTATATGCTTGCCTGATCTCCTGAGCTGAAGCTTTTTTAGCGACTCCCAAAATTTCGTAATATGTAACATCAGTGAGGTTAACCACACCGATAAGAAAACAACTTAATAACATGAACTTTAACCTAAAAATAAGTTACAAAAACTAATTATTACACTTTCCAGAATAACTAAAGAACCTTGTAAAAGTTTTACATACATTTCGAAGGTTGTAAGCGGTGTTTGAATGTATATGTATCTATTGAAACTATAGAAATAATGGTATTCTGTGTATTGTATAAGGTATTCTGTTCTGAAAGTACCACTTAGCTATGGCTGGATGATAGCAGTAATTGATCATCTGGTAATTAGGCAACTGATGATAACACAATTTACACAAGAAAGATTACATCCGACTGTTTACTTTTTGTGTGGGTGTATGAACTTATGACGGACTCTATTACAATTTATTTGATGACAGAAGCATATCTGACAGAGAATGTTTGACTTGATGCGTGACAACTCTGTTAAGTCATTGCGACAACCTATGTCAACTTTCATCTTAAGGTGAAGGCGCCTGTCTAGCCCGTGAAATTCAAAATTTTCGAGTATTTTTATAGTTTATCCAAAATCTGAAAACATTTAAGACACCATTTTGTGATTTGCGACAAACACAGTATGCAGTGCGTTTATTTATACATTTATTTTACTCTAAATATTATCACGGTGGATATGATACTAGTTAAACACTAAATACTTATACAAAAATTGCCAGATTATCTGGATAGCTGTCGTTCTTGAAATGTTTTAGAGTAAGTTGGATATATTAATAAATGCACTGCACACGGTCTTTGTCGCCAATTACAAAATGTGCCTTTTATTATTGTCAGATTTTGAAAAATCTCTAAAAAACCTCAAAAAATTTGAACTTCGCGGCCTAGATGGGCGCTTTAGCCTTAAAAGTCAAAAATATCAGAGCCATTTTTTTCTTTATTTTAGACCCATTTTAGTTTTCCAAAATAGAGGTCACATTTTTGTATTGTATTGTAATTGTGTTTGTTATTGCTATTCGTTTCTGGTTACTCGACATTGGCACTTGGCATAATCATATTGGGCTTGAGAGGCCATTAATATAAAAATATATATGTCGCCGCCAAATAGCTTAATTCGCCGTTCAATTAACAGCCTAGGCACTTAACTAAACGGCGGCGCCGTTCAACTAGTGGCCTGAATGATATTCAGCCATTTGATCAAACAGCTAGGCAAATGACTTGGATCGATGACGTTTAACTACTTGCCTAGCCTGTTCATTTCAATTTAGTTCTACTTTCTGCCACCTAGCGCCGAAACTCACCAAACTGTCAATATCTCTATATTCCATATTCTCTTTGGTCAATATGGCGTCGGAAAAAAACAACTTTGATGGTATAATTTTATTAGGTACTTAGGTTTTTACGATTTTTTTTAGATCCACCGAATCTAATCAATGTAAAATACACGTCTATTGATTAGGCCAGGTTATTAGCCAAACTCTCCTTTATGCTGGATAGTCCACTTGGTGTGAGTATCCGTCCAGGATCTGTCCCTTCTTGGTCCGCGCCCGTCCCAGTTGGGACTATATTCAAGACCCGCGGTGCTATTTTATAATTCGATTGCTAACATAAAATTGCAATGAAGTGTCAAAAATGACAGTAATGCGATCATGTAACTTCGTGTTAGCAACACATGATTTGATAGCAATTTCTAGACTATCGATAAACTAGTTTTGTATGAAAATAGCGATCACGTATTTGAATCTCGATTGAAATGACAGAGTGTGTTGCTAACAAATACTTTGAAAGTAAGAAATAAGTCGAGAGGTGTTTCTAAAGGCCATTGCAACTTGTGATTGGTCGAAAGAAAAGTATACTGACATACTTTATTTTTCAAGTTATAATATATCCTTGTTATTTGAAGTTTTTCAGCTTAATTTGGCCGTGAAATTTTTATATATAGAGATAAGGTAAATATGTGATGAATATGCGTCGTGAAAAAGACTACAGTGATTCCATCGCGATTTATAAAATTATTTTATCTAAATTTTAGAGCGGCTATGGCACGAGCAATTCTTTTGGCTCTTGTGGCGACGGCCTCCTTTTTGATATGTTTGCTGTTGGCAGGTGATACGTTCCATTAATTAATTTTATAATTTGAATATGTCAGATTGTCATGTTGTGTGAGTCAGTTCAATATACAGCGCTTACCAAGAACGTTGGTTGTACTTATTTTTCCCAAATTGGTGACCCCGACAGAAATTGAACAATTTTTTTCTCTTTGTTTCATGCGTTTTGAACGAGTCGACCAGCCGTGCAAGCCCTCGCCTGCTTTTCCTGCCTGCCTTGCCTATCTACCCTGCCTGCCTTTCCTGCCTGCTTTGCCTGTTCACCCTGCCTGCCTACTGCCTGCCTGCCGGCCAGCCTGGCCGCATGCCCGCTTGCCTGGTTTCCGGATTCGGAGCAGCGTAGCAGCACTACGCAAGGTTTTTCTTAGGGTGACAACGAGGTTTACATAATACCTAGACAATAACGGCATATATACGGTATCGGCCAATTGAGAGTTTAGACAATTTGAGGTGCTTTTCCTGGTGTTTTATTTACCTTTTATTGATAATTTTTAGTTTTCCCGTTTTTTGTACAACTTTTGTTTTATTTTTATGATGGCATGTACAATTTTTCTCTATGTTATTGATTGGATGTGTTTAATCAGTGTTAGATACGTGAATTAGAACTGTTTTATAAACCATTGTTCGCGACGTCACACACCCTACCACACTATGAGTGAGAGTGAACCCGAGTTTTGTGAGGCGACAGGAGGTAGTGCGATGGTAAACCGCGTAACAATTCGTACGCCTCCGTTTTGTAGGGACCGCCCGGCGCTGTGGTTCGCGAGCCTGGAAGCACAATTCTACATCAATAACTTGACAAAACAACCAACTAAGTTCCACTATGCTGTAGCGCAGTTAGACACCAACTGTACGCGTGAAGTTGAAGACATAATTATGTCACCCCCGGAAGTAGATCCGTATACCAAATTGAAGGAAGCTATTATTTCTCGTTTTTCCGTTTCGCATGACGAAAATATTAGGTGTTTGTTAGAGAAGGAGCAAATTGGAGATAGGAAACCTTCTTCTTTCTGTAGACACCTTAGATCGTTGGCGGGGAGGTCGTTTCCCGATGACGTTTTAAAGACTATTTGGATGAGCCGTCTTCCACGGTACATGCAGACGGTGCTTACTGCCCAAAGACTTCAAAGCTTGTCAGAATTAAGTGAGTTGGCTGACCAGTTGATGGAAATTAATGCTCAGCCAACTCAACATATGGCTTGTGCGGTGTCATCATCTTCCGCTGCGTCTGCCGCTGGGGACCCTCAGATGATGGAACTGAATAAGAACCTAGAGCAGTTGACTCGTATGGTGGCTTCTTTGGTGAGCCGTGATGGTAACCAAAGAGGTCGCTCTCGTGACCAAGGTAATAACGGTGGCCGGAGACGCTCACGGTCGCGTAATCCGTCATTATGTTTTTACCATGATCGTTTCGCGGTTAGGGCGCGGAAGTGTGTACCACCGTGTAGCTGGTCAGGACCGCCTCCTAGTGGCGAAAACGGTGTTAATTCTTCGGTAAACTAGTAGAGCGAACGGTAATGGCGGCGTCCGATCGCTCAGTTTTAAGTCGTCGGCTTTTTGTAACCGATCGGTATTCAGGACGGAAGTTTCTTGTCGATACCGGCTCGGATCTATGCTGTGTACCTTTTAGTAGCACCCAGGGTTTTGGTAGGCAGCATCAGCCTTATGATTTAATTGCGGCGAACGGCTCGGTAATAAAAACTTATGGATTAATTCCATTGAGACTAGATTTAGGGTTTAGGCGCGAGTTTTTATGGAATTTTGTTATCGCTGAGGTGGAGAGCGGCATTATTGGTTCCGATTTCCTGTCTCATTTTAATCTACTACCGGACTGCGCGGAAGGGAAGCTTCGAGATTGGAAGACTGGTCTGTCATCTTTCGCGGAGCTCCAACCGGCGAGCCAACCTAGCGTGAAGACGATTGCAATCCCGGACTCGCAATATTCCGCGGTCCTTCGGATGTTCCCTAGTATCACGCGTCCACCTGGTGCACTTCAGGAGCCAAAGCATACAACGATGCATTACATCTCAACTACGAATGGCCCACCAGTAACAGCCAGGCCGCGCCGTCTGGCGCCCGCGAAGCTTCGCGCCGCCAAGAAGGAGTTTGAGGACATGATGAAGGTTGGAACAGCTCGTCCTTCAAGTAGCCCTTGGTCCTCTGCCCTGCATCTTGTTGAGAAAAAGGATTCGTCGTGGCGTCCTTGCGGTGATTATCGTGCACTGAACGCCCGCACCATTCCGGATAGATATCCAGTTCGACACATCGGTGACTTTGGTCAGAACCTAGCTGGATCCACGGTGTTCAGCACCATTGATCTAGTTAAAGCTTATCAGCATATCCCGGTTAACCCTGACGACGTGTGCAAGACTGCGATAATAACACCCTTTGGACTTTATGAATTTCCATATATGAGTTTTGGTTTGAGGAACGCCGGTCAAACTTTCCAGCGTTTCATCGACGAAGTCGTGCGTGGCCTTGATTTCTGTTTTGCCTACGTGGATGACATCCTTGTCCATTCTGAGAACCCGACTTGTCATGCTGCCCACCTGGAAGCGCTTTTCAAGAGGCTGCATGAGTATGGGGTAGTCATAAACACCACCAAAAGTATTTTTGGGGCTGATGAGGTTACTTTCCTAGGATATCGTATTAGTGCGGCGGGAACTCGCCCTCCAGAAGATAGAATCCAGGCCATGGTAAATTTCCCACCTCCCAAGACTGTTCAGGGTATGCGTCGGTTCCTCGGTATGGCAAATTTTTATCGCCGTTTCATCCCAGATGCTGCTAAGTACCAGGCACCCCTGATTGACGCCGTTACTGCTATACAGGGCAAGGGCGCCAAACCATTCGTGTGGACGCCGGTTTTAGAGGAATGTTTCGAAGAGTGTAAGAGGAGCTTGACATCTGCGAAAATTTTAGCACACCCAGATTGCAGCGCCACGCTGGGGTTATTTACCGATGCATCGAGTACTCATGTTGGTTCCTGCCTGCAGCAGCGTGCGAGTAATGAGGATGATTGGCAGCCAATAGCGTATTTCAGCAAGAAACTGAGTCCCAAGCAAGTGGAGTGGCCAGCTTACTATCGAGAACTCCTCGGCGTGTATGAGAGTGTTCAGCATTTTAGGCATATTCTCGAAGCCCAGTGGTGTGGCGACGGCCTCCTTTTTGATATGTTTGCTGTTGGCAGGTGATACGTTCCATTAATTAATTTTATAATTTGAATATGTCAGATTGTCATGTTGTGTGAGTCAGTTCAATATACAGCGCTTACCAAGAACGTTGGTTGTACTTATTTTTCCCAAACTCTCATGGACGATCGGCGCCGAAAGCAGGCCCTTTCCAAAGTGAGACGAGGTATCCGCGATACCAGTAAATATAAATCGAATCATTCCTTGTGATGAAAAGTGGATACTGTATGATAATCGGAAGCGCCTGTCGCAATGGCTGAACCCTGGAGACCCAGCCAAATCCTGCCCTAAACGAAAATTGACTCAGAAAAATTTACTTGTGAGTGTTTGGTGGACTAGCGCCGGTGTCGTTCACTACAGCTTTCTAAAATCTGGCCAAACGATTATGGCAGATATCTATTGTCAGCAACTGCAAACTATGAAGGAAGAACTAGCTGCTAAACAACCGAGATTGGTCAATCGCTCTAGGCCACTGCTGCTTCATGACAACGCAAGACCACACACTGCACAACAAACAACCACCAAGTTAGATGAGCTACAATTGGAATGTCTGCGACATCCACCATACTCCCCGGACCTTGCTCCAACAGATTACCATTTTTCCGGAATTTGGACAACTTCTTACAAGGAAAAAATTCAACTCCGATGCGGCAGTCCAAAACTCCTTCAAAGAGTTTATTGATTATCGGCCCCTGGGTTTTTGTAAAGGGCCTACAACTACCTATGTGATGGCAAAAGTGCATAGATAACAAAGGTGCATACTATGATTAATAAAATATATTTTACAAAAAAATAGTACATTGTTACATGAGTGGTGAAAGTTACTTATTTTGTCCCGAGACTGGGTTTGGCGCCCGAGCGTAGCGAGGGCGCTAATAGTTCGAGGGACAAAATAAGTCTTTCACCCGAGGTAAACACTGTGCTTTTCATTACGAATACAAGGAAAATAAAAATAAAAACAGGAATTGGCTAAAGAAATAATACAAGGAAGTATAAACAATACTCTACAACTCGAAAAAAAAAATCGGATTGCCGCCTATTTTGTTTTTTTTTTCTTTGGCCGGCCAACTTGATTATTTAGCCATTATTTTTCATTTTCCTCTTTAAATATTTTGCCCAAATCTATGTTATTTTAAAGAAATTGTTGAAACTAAATTATAATTAAGTCATTTAAAAAAATATATTCTTGAATTAATACTTAACTTTATGTTATTTCAATTTTACATCGTGCTGTAATTAAGTGACTGTAGAAAAAGTTTGAACATAGTTCCATAGAAATGTGAAAATGGAACTAGTTTTTTTTTTATAATTTGACAGCTGTCAGTTGAAAGCGAAACTCCCGGGCCTGAAAAGTATTACTTTCAACCCGCTTCTCAGGCAACTTCAGACCTACTTTCAGAGTATGAGTAATGAAAAAACTTTTTATTCCTCCCATACAAAACGCCAATTTCATATGAAATAACTCGTGTTTATGAAATAAGAACAATAATTGAAATATGTAACAAAATAATTATATTTTCCATACAAACTTACACTTGTATTAATCACATTAAACTTAATTTTATTATTTTTTTAATTACATTCACACAGTTATATCGCAGAATGGAGTAGTTTGCGTGGTATACAGGCTGTCCCACGGCCATGCCACATGGGTGACAATTATGTACATTAACAAATAGAGTTAGGAAAGTGTACATTAGGTAAAATTAGATATTATACCAAGTATAAAACAACAAGATTATTAATAAAAAATGCTAATTAAAATAATATAAAAAATACTTATCTAATGAAATCAAGCCAATAAAATTTAATGGCGGAAATATTTACGAGTATGATAGCAATTCCCAGCACAGAATATACCTTCGGACCAGCCCGGCTAATCCACATTCGGCATTATACTTGTGTTTTGTAATGAAATTGTTATGCACTTATTTCTAAAGAAGATAGGTATATGTAGATTTATGCCTGCTTACAACAATTAAACACCCTGCCAACATATTAAAAAAATATCTTATCGAGATAGCAGCGCTCTGTATTTTATTCCTTAAGTTGGTGGATGATGTTGTGGCGGGTTTCGCAGCACCTCTACCAGCTGTTCCAATAATAGTTTGATGCCAGTAACCACCGCCGCCGCGCCGCCAGTTCTTCCTCAGCGGCTACTCGCCTCTCCTCTATTTGTGCGGCCCATGCAGGTATGTCTTCGCGATCTGAAAATATATCATTATTATTGGCATGAACAAAGAAAGAATATGGTCAATTTTGATGTATCTATTCTTACCTATACGTACTTACTGATTCTAATTATTACTGTCAGTTCAATTAAGAGCAATATGTTGCGATTAATGTGAGTAGTGTGAGTAATTTCAGGTGTTTTTGTTTTATATATAATCTAGGCCCAGCACATGAGCATGCGGTCCACCTGATGAAAAGTGGTCAAAATATGTGGTTTGGTGATTATTTGTAAAAAGTCACTTACTTAACCTACGACGTATACGCCGTGCGGCAATGGAGGACGAACACATGCATTGGCCTCGGTTGGGACTAGAAAAATAAATACATAGTTTTATTAAAATTATATTTTCACAGTTCGGAATTGAAGGTTTTACAAGTTCCAGTTTCACCAACTGATTCTTGGCATAGTAATTCCCTAATACATTTAACAATTAATAGATTTCTATGATTTGACCTTATTTAGGCGGCCGCTAAACTCAAGGTTGGTGAAAATATCCATTAATCTGAAACTGTTTCAACCTTACTACTACTTTTAGTAGTAATACCTGTGCACTACTTGTAGATATGTATGCGTGTAATACTGGCTACCGATTGGCCCGAGGTCTAGTAGTTATGCCTGCTACCATTGGTCTGAGTTTTTACTGCTGCAGGACTAGGTAATTTGCTGTTTTTAGGTATTTTTTTTCGTAATAATTAAATCGTTTTCCTTGCTCTTACCGTGTGCTGGTGAAACAGCCTGCTCCAGAAGAGGTGGTTCCACAGCAGACCTCACTGGCTCAGGAGCCAACTGGCGAAGCGACTGGTCAACGATCAGCCTGACGCACTGGCGTCGCGGCGGCGCTACAGCATATGGCAGCGATAGCGAAGATTGTAGAGAAGCTTGTAACAAAAGTCCGATTATAACACAATGTTTGAATGCTTATACTCTCATACTGGAAAACTGTGATTATTGCTCTTACTGGATAGTGCTGCAAAGCCAGGAAAAGTGCGGAGGTGATACGCACATATTAAGTGAAGAAGATAATTGTGAATATTTGTATGCCTGAAATGTAGCCTATGGATATGTATAAATCCAATGCACTGTTACCACAACTTCTGTGTCTATTATTTTGGATATGGAACATGTAAATGCAAGCATTTCCAGAGGCAATAAAAACACATAGACCATTGCACATACACTTATTAAATCATTGTGTACACTCACAATATTTAAATAACACAATACAAAAAGTATAATGGACAGGAAATAAACGAAAATAAAGGATTTAGCCATATTAGTACAATTTTCTAGTCAATATTTGTATAAGTTTATTAATTGACATGATTCTTATAATCCAACTCCAGACTTGCATATTTTCTCATTCGGCAGAAAAAATTCCATGCTGTTAAATATAAACAGAACTCACTTTTCTCCAGGCTTCAGGGGTTTTCTGGACGCCTTCTCCAATAGAGTTTGCTCGCAGAGCAAACCCTTCCCACAATTTGATGACCGCTTGGTGGCCAAGTGGCCCGTTTCTCGCCGGACTATTAAGCCCCGCGGCCACGTTGGTCTCCACAAATTGTAGCAACAACTCCAATTGCCGATGCCCTACTTGTTTTTAGGAGCCATCTAGAAAGAAAATGGTTCAATTACACAGTAACCTAAACATCAATGGGCGGGAGTTTTAACAAAAACACTCATAAAGGCAAGCAGACACAATAATTATTACTGATGCGATTTAGACGAAAAGAGAATACATAATTAAATTCGTTTACCTTCCCTATTATTCCAAAAAAATATTAATTTAATTACTCGAAGATTATAACCTACAAATTACACAAGAATATTTTGACAATGTATTTCCTAATTTTAAATGTTTTACTCTTTCTTTATAGAAGTTCCGTCAACTTCATCAACTGCTATTGTTTACAATGAGAGTGAGCTTACTCCAATAGAAGAAACAATAGAAGTTCATACAAGTGGACCGCGCATTTGCAACAGATGTATCTATTTATGTTAAATATTGTAATTTTTAAATATTGTTAATTTACTAAGTAGCCAGTTTTGTAAAAAATATGTATTCAAGGTTGGAAATAGGTATTTCACATATTTTTAAATAAATGATTTGTTTTATCAATGGCTTTTTTATTTAACACAAAACCAAAAATGGTATATGGCTGTTAGGTAATCCATCGATATCGATAATTTTCACCGTTCTTTATGTTGGTACACTGTATTATAGTTGTCAGTTTCGTTGTTAGATTGGCCATAAATGGTTGCCCCATTTTAAAAGCAGGGTTTATTTTAATCTATGGAGTCCCGTCTCTTCTTACGTAGTATTGTATTCTCTTTGGTCAGTACTTACTTACCTATGATGTAGGAATCGGGTAGAAATTGAATGAAATGAAACGTGACCATAAATTGTTATTATTTAATCCATTCATATTACTTGTTTACTACAGACTTGGTGCTTGCATTAAATACATGCAATCGTTATATTGTTCTCGTTCTTAGTAAAATCTTAAAATATATATAATAGCAATTTGCACTTATTAGATAGGAAAGTAAACTTACCTACATTAAGATGGTAGGTAGGTACCATAAGGTAGAGATTCTACCATAGAATCACCACTTTATTAACGCTGACTATATTATTAAGTGAATTATTATTATATATTATTATACATAATTATGTATTTAGTTATACTGGCAAAAAAGCAAAATTTCGGTAGGTAAGTACATTGTCGTTCCTACCTACTTAATTTTACCTACAGAATATTATATTTAAGTACTTAATACACCTATACACCAATCAGAAAGAAAAAAACCAGTCCTTACTACTACTACTACTACTAGTTATAAGTAGGTACCCACAGGTACCTACCAAGATTCAGTCTGAGACAAATTTACTTGGCGAATTCAATTACCCTGTATGAGAAGTAAGTACTTACATACATACCTAATTAGCTAAGTAATTAGGTACATAAATATTATGATTTAGCTTAGGTATGGTATAAGTACCTATTTACAAAACAATACCATTTTCATTTCTCTCCCAAAAATCACCCCATTACCAAATATAATTAAGTTCTTATCTACTTTAGTTACCTAAATACCTACTTACTTACATAATAAGTTGCTTGTTTGTTATTCTAGGTTTGCACTAATGAAACATTTACATGCGCCGTACCTATTATTATACCCATATTTAGAGCTGTCAGAAATAGTCAAAAAAATATACTTGGTATAAGTAATTTATAACTCTGTGCTATGGGTATGTTTTGTGTTAAATGTTTCATCCAGTGAAAACCAAAGGGATGTGTCTAAATTAGCGGGTAATTTGATTTGACGATTTAGCAGTCATAGAACATATGCCAAAACATACCTATTTATATTCATTTGGAGAATAAACTACCGGTGACTGTGGGGCAGGCCCTTTAAGGGCCTGTGCACACCACGTTTTTAAACGCGCCGCGCCGTCGTCGTCGACGCGCGTTTTAGGAACGTGCGTCGACGGTTTCATATATATACAAAGTACTCTGTGGTCGACGGCACGCCTTTATCCTACAAAGGTCTACGGGCTGCGTCTGACACGCGTGCGTATCGCGTCTGTATCGCTACAAACGCGCGTCGACGGCGCGTTTAAAAAACGTGGTGTGTTTGGCCCGTTGTTAAGTACTTATTTAAAATTTAACTTTCACAATTGATTAAGTCTTATGCCCGTATTGATAAATCGATCTCAGGTCTGAGAGCGATCTTGGAAATGTCATTCCAGTACAAAATGACATGTCAAAACCGTACTTAAGTTCACTCTCAGACTTGAGATCGATTTATGAATATTGGCCTTAATGAGTCCCATTATGCAGACCGTCTGACGTTTCTTTTAAGAGTAAAATACGCAAGTATCCTAATAACAATAACTTCAACTATGAGGATGAGTATGTCCGTCCAGAAGTTGTCTGGCTTCAAGTTGAATTCTTTGATAAGTTCTTTAGGATGCCTGGAAAAGTAAATAAAAAGTTAGTACCATATTCGTAGCATTGATGATGATGCAGCAGCTTGACCGAAATAAGTAGTTGTATGCGGATACCCGCAATCGAAAGGGAGACTTCAAGATTTCTACAATGTTAAACAGTAATTGTAAGTTTCAATAGAAAACATATCTCTTTCAATTTATTTAAATCTAGAGTAGATTCATCCACCTCTTATGGCGGTGTTTCCTAATTTTCAAATGTTTTAAGTAGGGACTTATCTAATCAAAATTCGTCGAAGGGACCTACTATTGCTCCCTATTGGCATGACGACGATGATATGAAGGTTGATACTACTAGGTAGGTGGGTAAGTAAGAAACTGTTAAAAATCATTGCAATTAAATCGCTAATCGTTTGGTGCGACCACAGTTTTTTATAAAAAATCATCGACCAGTGACTCCATGGGATTACGTGTCATAGTGAAAATTCACTATAAATAAAATCTTTGACTGTGAAAAATCACATGTGAAATAACAGTGAAAGAAACATATAATTTCACGGAATGAAAATGAATTTAAAGTAGCAATCATTTCCATGCCTAGTTGATACTTGACGATACCTACCTCAAGTGACAATAGTCCACCGAGTCCGGGCATATAAGCGGCTGTCGTCCGTACGAGTAGAGCGCCAGCACTAGCGCCTCGAAGGCGTGCCTCAGGAACGAGGCGTACGAGACGACGCGCATCACGGGGCTCATGTGCGCGAACAGCACGAGGAAGCCGGCGAACACCAACATCGCGCACGTGAATATCGCGCCCAGGAACGTGCCGTTCTACAGGAGGGAAATTAATAATAATCCTTACTAATATTATAAATGCGAAAGTAACTCTCTCTGTCAGTCTGTCTGTCTGTCGCGCTATCACGCCAAAACTACTGAACCAATTTAAATGAAATTTTGGTACACAGATAATCTAGAGCCTGAGAAAGAACATAGGCTACTTTTTAATGCGAAAAAAGGTAAGTGGTTGAAAGGGGGGGATGAAAAGTTGTATGGAAGTATAGTAATTTTTAGAGCTGGAAGCTTTAAACTAATTTTTTAGGCTGTTGATTTGTAAAAGTTTTACCCTCAAGGGTGTAAAATAACAATAGGGGATGAAAGTTTGTTTGGAAATACGTAAGATTATGTGAATGTTAGTAATTAATAACCTAATTGACCTACCTAATTAAAATCTGTACTTAATACTAGTTAGTTGTGTATTAATTATTTATCTGTATAAGTAATCTGTACCTACGAAAAATGTATACATTTTTATAAACATAACCTTTGTTTATTAACAGTGATAATATTATTATTTTTGCTTACCTACTAATGTTATCACCCAACGTCCAATAATTCAAGCCAATGTCAACGAGTCAGTAACTGTAGGTAAGTATGATTGCTCATAATTATTCTTACAAGGAAAGTGTGAAAAGAAATCCTTTATTTCCTTCATTAACCTGACATACTTTACATTGATATCTACTAACCTTTGTAATTAATCATTATATAAGTAGGTAAGTCAGCAACTGGTGATTTTAAAAAAGTTGTTACAAAATGAAGAAAGACAAGCTCGCTGAGTTTGTTGCCGGATCATCTCAGTCGAGGTCACGTTCCGATCCGATTGTATATAGGTGTAAAAATGATAATTTGTAAGCGCCCCCGTAGGCCTAAACAAAATAAACCCTTGACTTTGACTTGACTAAGTAATATACCTAGTGCTTCTTCTACACATTATAGTCTGGTTATAAAGTTGTTAATAATACTAAAACGCCACGAAAAATAGGTATTGTGCAGATAAAATTCTAAATTTTTTATAATATTTTCCTTACCTATGATTGCCCCAAGTTTTATTTAGTAGGTAATTTTGATACATTCTGTATGTATACCTCGGTTTAAATAATTAGATCAAAAAAGACATTGTACTAGTAGAAGATAAAATAATTACCGGCCTTGCCTAGATTTTGCATTATTTAACAAACATTTTATCAGAGATGATACAAAACGGCTGACTTATGAAGGTATCTAGTTTAAGTTGATGTATAATCGAGTCATAAAAAAGCAATGTTTTAATTTAAGGCATCCTTTCCCAAAGTGGGCGATAACGCCCCCTTGTGGGCACTGCAGGCCTAAAGGGCGGGGGCGGTAAGAGACCCAGAAAAAAAAATGAGGTCGTTGTGTAGCTCACAGTAATCAATTAATTTAATTTGACGTTATAGTAGTTTTTAAGTCGGTGAATAAATGGGGGCACAAAAAAATAATTTATTCTCAAAGCAGCCCCGGATCTAGGGGGGGGCAAGCCGGGGCCCATGCCCCGGGCGGCAAGTTCAGAGGGCGGCCAAGTTCACACTTTACAGACGAATGGACAACTCATCATTGATTTAACTTGGACCACAGAATAAATAAGGACTAGTACAGAAATTTCATGATTTTTTTACTGTGGCCATATAACTCGACCGAGACGCGCTGCACAAACATTATTCGCGGGGCGCGTAGGCATAGTTCAAAATACGCGCCCTCTCGCTGGAATCGCAGATCGCGTCAGCACGCGTCTGGTTACTGTGCGCGCGAAAGGGAAGGTGCTATATTCGAAAACTCCTTCGCCGATCTCTCTCCACGACAGTGTTTTGTTTTAAACATGTTTGTTGTTTGTTTATGTTTATATTTACTTAAATTTAGTACTTGTCGATTAACCGAAGGTAATAGTACATTTTTATCCTAGGGGTGAAGGTCGAACTATTGGCGCCCGAGCGTAGGGCCTACATAAGTCTTTCACCCGAGATAAACACTGTGCTTTTCATTAAGTACGAATTCTATTTTGTTTTTTTTCCGTTGCCCGGCCAGCTTCATTATTCAGCCATTATTTTTCATTTCCATCTTTAAATATTTTGCCCAAATCGATGTTATTTTAAAGAATTAGTTGAAATTATAATAAAGTCATTTAAAAAATATATTTTTTAATGAATACTTAACTTTATGTTATTTCAATTTTACATCGCGCTGTAAGTGAGTGACTGTAGTAAGACTGTAGTAAGTTGGAACATGGTTCAATAGAAATGTGAAAATAGAACTATTTTTTTTTAATAATTTGATAGCTGTCAGTTGAAAGCGATTCTCCGGTCTCCCTAGGGCGGAAAGTATTTCTTTCAAGCCGCTCCTCAGGCAACTTCAGATCTAATTTCTGAGTATGAGTAATGAAAAATACTGATTGTATTAGTGTCACATCACTAAATCTATCACAGGTCATCGATCGCCTTTCTAGGCCTAAGTATTTTATCATAACTATATTATGCTATTTAATATGTTTATTTTTAAAATTCTATGTAATACCTACGTGTTATTACTTACGCCATCAATTCGTCATTATTAAAACGAAATTAAACCGATTACTTAATTTTTTTTTGTTTTGTCTGCTCAAAACTTTGCAAAAAATGAGACAAAATCCAATGAAATATTGGATAAATGAGGCTGGGAAGTTCCTGAAAAAAATGGTGAACCTATTTAGCAAAACAAACGAATTCCGAAACGTAAAAACATTTCGATGAGATGTCTGAAGACGAATTACAAACACTTCAACCTATTCAACTATTTTCTAAAGAAATAATTATGTACTTATTTGATCGAATCATATCAGAAATTAAAAAGAGGTTTGATTGTGCTACCATGCGGAATTTGAATTTTGCCATTGTTAATGGTACTAATATATAATTATAAAGCGATTCTCCCGAGGGCGGAAAAGTGTTACTTTCAACCCGCTCCTCAGGCAACTTTAGACCTACTTTCCGAGTATGAGTAATGAAAATATTATTTGCGATCTTCTATGAGCCAGGAACGCTTATCGAGTCTTGCAATCTTAGCGATCGAAAATCGAATTGCACACGAGTTAAATTATGACAAGTTCATAGATATTTTTGCTGAACAAAAAGCTCGAAGATTAACATTATAATATGTTAATAATTATACATATTTTTACGACTGACGATTTTATTTTTATGGCGACCGCTTGGCGCTGTGGTTTGAGTGTAGGCCGCTCGGCTCACTGCACGTGGTGGTTGCGGGTTGGAATCCCGCTGGGATAAATTTCGCAAATAGTCTTTTCGTAATTTGCCCTGGTCTAGGTGTCACTAGTATCACCCCCAGTCCATTGTACGGTACCCATAGTACAAGTGTTGCTTAGTTTGGGATCATACAGTAGGTGTGTTCGTCTGGCGATATTATTATTATTTCAAATTCTGTGCTGTGTATAAAATATATATCCTGCACGTTCATTTGTCTATAGTATATCTGTAAATAAATAGTCTTCACAGAAAGAATAGCGATGGATGCATTATTTCCGGAAGGCTTATGTCCAAATGTCAATTAATTAGTGGGCATCTGATAGCTTAAATTATAAAGATGATAAGTAAAGGTAAAAATAAATATAAGTGGGCGGGGGCGGCATAATTTAGATTTTGCCCCGCCTAAAAAAAATTGAAGATCCGGGGCTGTCTCAAAGTGGGCAGTATACAAAATAAGTTTGTGAACCACTGTTTTAAGGTAACGCGTGGGCGATAATGTTAACTTAGGTCAATGATAGAAAACAGGTTGGAGCAGTGCGTCAATCAACACTGGAACTGTTTTGTGATACCTAAGAATTGAAGTGTTGTGGTGGCTGGACGATGGTAGATTAGTTTTTAGGCCACTGAACTGTATCTAAGCCCACAATTTTAAGACCAACTTCAATAAGACTGCTATACCTACCACTTCATCTATGCTAAGAATTATACAGTCAAATCTTTTTTTTTGCCTGTTTTTGTGTCCCTCTCCTGAGCAAAGGCCTCTCCCATAATACTCCACAAAATACGGTCTTGTGCTGTTTCGGGCCACGTATCTCTCGCAAAAGGGACCAAATCGTCCCGCCATCTTTTCCTGGGTCTACCCCGGCAGCGGAAGCCGTCTTCTGGTATCCAATTTGTGATGGCATTTGCCCATCTTTGCGGGACCATACGTGTCACGTGACCTGCCTACTCCCAATTCAGCTTTGCAGTCTGCGCGCCCACGTCAGTGATGCGAGTAACACAATCAAAACAGACTAATTAAATAATATGCTAACTAGACTAGGTCTGCCTTCGTTACACATCTGTTTCACAGTTACCGACTATAATATTCTAGGATTCAATCAAATATATTTAGTAAGTACCTACCTATGGTCTACTCCCACGAACTCACACACTCACATTGTTGGTATTTTTTTAAACACAGTTTTCTCTACTTCTAATGGAGTTGTCGGAGGGTTAATTGGATCCAACCCCATTCACATCTTATGCACTCTGTATGTTTTTTCCCTTTCCAAGTCGAAGTATCTATAGACCACATTGGGTATGACCACAGATATAGATTTACATAGATAACACAAGTATCACGATTTGTATTGAAACTAAGCGTGCCGAATTTTTAATGAATTTTTCATTACTCATACTCTGAAAGTAGGTCTGAAGTTGCCTGAGAAGCGGGTTGAAAGTAATACTTTTCAGGCCCGGGAGTTTCGCTTTCAACTGACAGCTGTCAAATTATAAAAAAAAAAAACTAGTTCCATTTTCACATTTCTATGGAACCATGTTCAAACTTTTTCTACAGTCACTCAATTACAGCACGATGTAAAATTGAAATAACATAAAGTTAAGTATTATTTCAAGAATATATTTTTTTAAATGACTTAATTATAATTTAGATTCAACAATTTCTTTAAAATAACATAGATTTGGGCAAAATATTTAAAGATGAAAATGAAAATTAATGGCTAAATAATGAAGTTGGCCGGCCAACGAAAAAAAAAACAAAATAGGCGGCAATCCGATTTTTTTTTCGAGTTGTAGAGTATTGTTTATACTTCCTTGTATTATTTATTTAGCCAATGCCTGTTTTTATTTTTATTTTCCTTGTATTCGTAATGAAAAGCACAGTGTTTACCTCGGGTGAAAGACTTATTTTGTCCCTCGAACTATTAGCGCCCTCGCTACGCTCGGGCGCCAAACCCCGTCTCGGGACAAAATAAATAACTTTCACCACTCATGTAACAATGTACTATTAACACCTACCTTTACCTTTACCTTTTTAACACCACAGCCGAAATTTAGTGATGGGAAATCTAAACCTATTCAAAGACACCGATGCCGCCGATGCCCGCTACGATTCTCTCGAGTTATTATCTCGCACATACACATATTTTTTATATCTGTGGTCCCGCTCGCTCATAAGTTAGGGGCTACCAAACCATGACGCTTGGTCGGGGATCGGACACGCGAAGTACATGCATTTGCGTTATCTATGTAAATCTATATCTGTGGATATGACTAATCTCAATACTTTGCTTGCTACTCACGACAGGGTTGACGCAGGTTCCAATCACGTTGCCGAATGCATCAGCCAGCAGGGACACGTTGGCGAGCGTGAGCACGAACATCAGGAACCGGGGGAACTCCGCCGGCTGGCCCGACAGGAAGTACGCCGGCACCGAGTACGCGATACTGTATATTATCTGAGCACGAAAATGGGACGTGTTCATTTGTTACTAGGTACCGAAATCCTGATAACCCTAAATATAAAGGTAACTACGCTTCAGGTAGGCATTTACTTACTAAAACCCGTATTAATAAATCTATCTATTTGACAAGAGCTTGGCGCAGTGGTTCGAGCGTTAGCCGCTCGACTCACTTCACATGGTGGTTGCAGGTTCGATTCCCGCTGGGGTAAATTTCGGAAAAGGCCTTTTCGTAATTTGCCCTGGTCTGGGTGCCACTGGGATCGCCCCTCCATTGTACGGTACCCATAGTACAAGCGTTGCTTAGTTTGGGACCATACAGTTGGTATGTCAGTCTGGCGATATTTATTTATTTATTTTCTCAAGTCTCAGTGCGATCTTGGAAATGTAATTCTTATGTCATACCAATAGAAAATGATACGTCAAAAGCGTACTCAAGACCGTTCTCAGACTTAAGACCCGTTTATTCATACGGGCCTTAGATTCTCCTAAATTAAGGAGCAAAAAGTGGTGAAAGTGACTTATTTAGTCCCGATACGGGGTTTGGCGCCCGAGCGTAGCGAGGGCGCTAATAGTTCGAGGGACAAAATAAGTATTTCACCCGAGGTAAACACTGTGCTATCATTACGAATACAAGGAAAGTAAAAATAAAAACAGGAATTGGCTAAAGAATTAATACAAGGAAGTAGGAACAATACTCTACAACTCGAAAAAAAAATAAAGATCGGATTGCCGCCTATTTTGTTTTTCTTTTCGTTGGCCGGTCAACTTCATTATTTAGCCATTATTTTTCATTTTCATCTTTAAATATTTTGCCCAAATCTATGTTATTTTAAAGAAATTGTTGAAACTAAATTATAATTAAGTCATTTAAAAATATATATTCTTTAATTAATACTTAACTTTATATTATTTCAATTTTACATCGCGCTGTAATTGAGTGACTGTAGAAAAAGTTTGAACATGGTTCCATAGAAATGTGAAAATGGAACTAGTTTTTTTTTTATAATTTGACAGCTGTCAGTTGAAAGCGATTCTCCCGGGCCCGAAAAGTATTACTTTCAACCCGCTCATCTTCGGCAACTTCCGACCTACTTTCAGGGTATGAGTAATGAAAAAGATATTTTCAGCATCCTCTGTCCTCAAATGACAATGAAAAAAAGGAGTGGCAATTAAAAGTCGTAAATTGTAGCCTTCAAACATTGGATCGGAATAATTATAACAGTTTTATGAACAAAACGTCTGTGAGCATAATTACGAGGCCTTATCCGCATGCAAATTTTACCTACGAGTAGGTACATAGATAAATGGATTACGAGGTTTACCTGAATGGGCATGCCGGTCACTAGTAGAGCCGCGTAGTAGGTCTTCAGATTGTACCAATTATTAAAGTTCTCTTTCTTTAACACGGACATTTCAGAGGGAACTGAAACAAATACATATATATGTCGCAGCCAACTAGCTTAATTCGCCATTCAATTTGTTAATTGAACGGCGAATTAAGCTAGTTGGCTGCGACATATACATAATGTCAACCTCGCAACCTAAAGTAACCTCGCAACATAATGAGTGGTAGTCATTATAAATTATCTATAATAGGTATGTGACACGACATTCATTTAACGTAACGTAACGTTAATATAATTGTTTGATAGCTGCGGTTTCGCTGATAATGTTTTTTTTCTAGCTTTGTTTAGTAGAATTCGTTTCAAGCTGTCTAAAAGATTACTAGCGACCCGCCCAGCTTCGCAGGGGTATTTTTTATCTGTGTTTTTCTACTATATTATGCATGCATTATACATATAAACTTTCCTCTTGAATCACTATATCTATTAAAAAAAACACATCGAAATACGTTGCGTAGTTTTAAAGATCTAAGCATACATAGCGACAGACAGATAGCGGAAAGCGACTTTGTTTTATACTATGTAGTGAGTGATAATATCATCGGAATAAGTTAGTAAGTACCTACTTATTATTATTATTGTCATGTAGCTATGTCTTAACACAACAATATACTTACTTAATGAACTAAAACCTGATAATTATACTTCATATTGTTAGTTTAACATATACCAGTCTCTGCCGACAAGTTAAGAATTTAGCATTGACATTAAGCCTGTCTAAATCCACTTAATTAATGAATTCTTTAGACCATCCCGTGCCTATTAAAATCCAGCTAGACTTAATAGGTGTCATTACGCAACTGGTTCGTCACAAGAGTCACAACTAGTTCGCAAGCCTGCGGATTCAATTAGCCAGTTTGCCGTGACATAAGTTTTATGTGGCTCATAAGGCTTATGTTCATTGGGTTGCGCGGCCGACTAACCGGTCATGATAACTGCTCTACGACGCACTACATTAGATAATAACTTATATGAACAACTTGTTCTATTGAATAGTTATTCAATAGAAATATTATTCATAGTCAAGTTAGTATCTAATGTAGTGCGTCGTAGAGAAGTTCTCATGACGATAACTAAGATATAATCCCTAAATAATATCGTATAATTAATCACTAACAGTTAAATAACTTTGACATTAAAATTGCAATAAATGACGATGAATAAAGACGTTTAATGCTCTCGATCTTATAAAACTTAAACAGAGTAATGAGCGAGACCCCATTCTCTCCCCACCGACCTATAACTTTTGTCCTAATACAATGGTAAAATATGATTGTTTTTATAACTTGAAAATATCTATAAGTAAGTATTAATTAAATAAGTAGGTACCCTATTTGGGCATGATGACTGACTATCTGGAATTACTTATTACCTGGAAAATTATGCTGACGATTCGAAGATGTCGTATAAAAATAACCTAATTATTTGGTTGAATAATGATTAAAACGTTTTATCATTGCACTATCTTTAATAATAGGTAAGTGGGTATGTACATAATTATGTACCTATGTCACTTCCTAGTAACATTATTAACCTTGCTTTGCTTATATAAGTAGGAATAGATAAGTACCTAACAACACCTAATTGTTATATTATAATCCTGCATCGCCCCACCATTAAAATACCTACTTTATTTTATTTTATTTATTTAAATAGTTAGTTATTTAGTTAATTTACTTTCCAATACTAGGTAAGTAACTACCTACCGACGTAGGTATGTAGGTAGGTAGGTATCTTCCTACTATTGGAAATTACCGAGATAGTAAGTAATCCGTTGACAAATCTGCTAGGTAACTAGGTATTTACTTACTTAAGCAAGGAAAAAGCTAAGAACCTATTTAAAAATGTTCCATTTTATTGTGACTTTTCTTTAATATCTTAGATACTTAACTAAATATTCAACAAAGGTGGCTCTTTTAATTTCTTACCTAATTTGGAATAACCCATATTTTGAACTATCTAAGCATGTATCTAGTGATTGTTTTACATAAGTAACTTTTAACTCATTCTTAAAACACGAGACAGGTAGGCAGATACCTCAGTATCTACTTATAATATGGTTGTTATAAAAGAGGTACTTAGTTAGTCATTTGTGACGTTGATGGTTCGTGTATATCAGATAAAAGTTCTGTTTAATTAAGAATCCAGTTATTTCTTGAACAATGACGATATTTTTTCCGGTTTAATTGTTTGTCAATGTTATTATCTTGTATGAAGATTGTGATGATTAATAAATTGTACAAGGTAATTAATAAAGTCGGTAGGTAGGTACAGGACGGTACACAAATACTAGATAAGTATCTATTAACCAATTTTTCTGATAAAATAGTTTTTTTAGGTGGCAGAGCTGACAAACAAGCAAGCGTGCCCCGCCTTATGTATTCTTACCAATACATACACCATATGTTTACCTATACCAATTACCAGTTACGCAGTTACCAATAGCATAACGGCTTTGCACGCTACCGACTTGGAGAGGGATCCCACTACGGGACCACTACTAGGGCGGATTAGCAACTTCAGAGTTCTCTTGATATACCCATGTGTTGTTTTACTCTCTAGGTTTACCCTCACGTACAGCACAGGAAAATAAGATTTGCATATGAATTCAGGGATCTGTGTCTGATAATTCACATAGGTAATTGTTTTTTATGTAATTTTGTTCAGTTTGGTTGGTAGCCTATACTGATTACAAAGCCGTTGTTCTAATACATAAAAAAACCAAGCAACCAAAATTAATCTGTGAGCAGTCCACTACTGTTGGCCGACAACAATACGTCGACCACCACAGACTACATTTGGTTTCCCAAATAGATGGGAATATTATCTCTACTATCAGGCAACAAGTAGAAATCAGAAGTTCTTACTCTTGAGAACAGCGGGCATGAGGGAGGTGTAGCAGAGGTAGACGGTGGAGATGAGCAGGAAGCCCACGTTGCTGAAGGTCTTGGAGGGGTCAGTGCCGGCCCGCTGGAACACCAGCCCCAGCAGCACGCCGATCATAATGTGGAGAAACATCTTCAGATGGGTTATAGTCTGTGGCCAAACATATAGTTATTTATTAACTTATAATTGTTAAAGTAACTGACGAGATATGTCACCCGATAGTAATAGGGAGCAATATAAAAGAGTATTTATTTATTGACAATGCTACTAAAATCACCGAATCAACACTGATGATAAATCGCCCTTGTTGATCGATCAATATTTTAAAGGCGTTATAAGATAAATTTTAAACAACTATCAAGGGCGTAACTAAACCTAGCCCTATTGCTACGCTTATGGGCAATGCCCATATACTTTGGCATAAAAACACGCTTACAGAATCCAATGCTTATTTGCAGGAGCTTAAAACCGGCCTCAACTTAGATTGAATGTCCAAACCGCCAGGTCAATAACCATGTCGGAATTAAAACGTTTCTGACCTTAAAACGCAAAATGTGTTAACCTTTGCGGTTTACTTAAACGGAAGATTAAGATATGTTCCTGTATAATTAATGTTTTAAATATGCATAATTTTATTTTATCTAACATATGCGAGACACTATAATTTCGATGATACGTATCATGTGTATAATTATGTACGCAGAGGTACGCGATTTCGACTAAGTACAAACAGTTTACACTTGTCATGGGCATGTGAATTCGATAGTATCATGACATGACAGTGAAATACTTACTGGACACTAGTGATAATGGGTTGGTTGGCAAACAAGATGACATCACACACCTAAATGCCCTGAGAGCGACGCAAGGCCAGGGCCGTATCAGTACGCCAATTGCGATGCGATGCTACAGCTATTTATTTAAAAACGAACTCAAGTGGGGGTTTTTACAATTGACGGAAGTTTCCGCTGTCAGAAGAAGGATGGAAGCTGTCGTTTCTGAGATCGGAAACTTTACGTGAATTGTTAATTCGGGGGCTGTAAACAAAATATGGCGGTGGCCGCATCACTTAAGGCTAAAGCGCCCATCTATCCCGCGAAGTTCAAATTTTTTGAGGTTTTTTAGAAATTTTTCAAAATCTGACAATATTAAAAGGCACATTCTGTAATTCGCGACAAAGACCGTGTGCAGTGCATTTATTAATATATCCAACTTACTCTAAAACATTTCAAGAACGACAGCTATCCAGATAATCTGGCAATTTTTGTATATTTAGTGATTAACTAGTATCATATCCACCGTGATAATATTTTGAGTAAAATAAATGTATAAATAAACGCACTGCATACTGTGTTTGTCTTGTCGCAAATCACAAAATGTTGTCTTAAATGTTTTCAGATTTTGGGTAAACTATAAAAATACTCGAATATTTTGAATTTCGCGGGCTAGACAGGCGCCTTCACCTTAAGGGATTTGTTTATATATCGCCGTCGCATCGCAATTGTCTTACCGGTGTGGACAAGCCTAAAAAATTTAGTTATAGCTCCGGACGAGACATGAGCGACACTAATGGATAAGGTGTACATTACTTAGGTAATGTATAATGAAATGTATAAAAGTAGTTGATTTGTAATTGCTCAGCGAAGACACACTGCACGGAACTGTTTTAATTTCAGTGATACAGGACTTTGAACAACATGTCATAATTTATGTAACGCGGCCTTTATATTCATGACTAACTAATAAAACAAACTGTAAACTGTTCACATGTAGTGGCCACTAAATATTTATACTATCAAATAAAATAATATATTCTAGCGTTTTTTTTACTAAGTAGCTTTCAAGTACCTACGTACATAAAGTGAGCTTTTATTTATTTCACAAATAGGTACTCGATATGATTCGTTTTTGGAATTCATACACAACTAGCTTTTCCCCATGACTCCGCCCGTCTGGTACTTTGGTACGTACCTACCTTGATTAAATAAAAGTAGCCAAGTTATTCCTTGTTACATCACCTTTGCCAGTAAAAGTTTTTTCAAAATCGGTCCAGCCGTTTCGGATATTAGCCGGAAGAAACAGGCAGGCAAACTAATTTGTAAGGGACGTCGTAACACAAACTGATACCATGGATTCAACTCGATAGTCCCCGCAGTTTGAACTTAACTCATGAAAATATCGACGAAATATTCCAGCTCTGACGGGTCCAGAATCATGAGTTCAATTCATAGTACCAGTTTTCGTTATAATGCCCCTTATACCCCGTATACTTTAATTGAGAAACTTCAACTTTATTTATTTGTATTATTGATAAGTATATTTATGATTTCTGTGCGGTCAACTTACCCAATCTCGATATTGTTGCAAAATGCATCTTCTCAATAATATCCCGAATTTGTACAGCTCGCGCGGTGGGCTTACGATGATGGTGGTCTTCCCGCAGGAGAAGACTTCACTCTTGGGGCCAGGATCGGGTAAAGGCATCGTCTTCTCCCGCCGATTGAGTTGGGAGCACTTTTCTGCTAGCACCTCGTTAAATTTGCCGTATTCCCCGTTGGCTATCTCGAGAACTGAAGAAGATGATATTCCATTTAAGTAATTATCCTAATTTAAAAACCTTAAAGACTGGTTCCGGCGGTGTGCCAGATCTATGGGAGCCGTCTGTCTCTAAATCAAAACAATGTGATCTTATAAAGGGTTCCGTTATTTCACATAATTGACTACCCTATAGATGATCGTCTCACGTTCGCCCCCCAAAAAACCTACCAACTCCTCTTAAAAGGGAATTTAAAAGCGCCGCCACGTATTAAGTTTAACAACGCAACAATAAAGAGAAAACAATCGGTCTGCTACCTCGGATTAGTATTAGAAAGGAATTTCCCATTTATAGAGCATATTAAAACTGTTGGTGAAAAAGCGAAACGTAATTTTTATGCGTTGACGAGAATATCTACGGCAACTTGGGGACTTTCCTTTAATACGCTAAAGATTATATACGGGGCTACGTACTTAGGCTGCATGTGCTACGGCGCACCGGTGTGGGCCGACAGGGCCACGATAGGGGCGGCACGGCGTAAATTACTACAAAGCCAACGTTTGGCGTTGATATTTCTATGTAAAGCATATCGCACGGTTAGTACCGAGGCCCTGCCAGTTCTCGCTCGTGTGCTCCCAGTAGACCTGGAGGTCCAAAGACGCGCGGCAATGTACTACTCTACTCGAGAGAGCATGAACACCGAGTTCCTTAAACCGCGAGACCGCTCTAAAATCGCTAGATTATTTAGTCCGATATCTGTCGTTTACGAAGATCTTCTGACCGAATGGCAATCCAGATGGGATACAACAACTAAGGGCCGCCACCTCCACCAATTCTTTCCATGCGTTCGTGAACGTCTGGAGAGAGCGTGGTTGGAGGTGGACCACTGTGTGGCTCAATTTCTGACTGGGCATGGCAACTTTAGGAGCAAATTATTCTACTTCACGTTGGTTCCTTCACCTTTCTGTCAATGCTCGACGCCGCAAAACAATCATGAACAATCTGCACATCACATCCTGTGGGAGTGCAGTCTCTGGCACAACGAACGGACTACTATGCTAAATAGCCTGCAAGTGACATCTGGAGCAGTTTATTACACAGACCTTGTGGAAACCAGGGACAATTTCCGTGCGTTCAAGCGCTTTTGCCATACCTATTATTGGAATCAAGTATACTCAGCTCACGAGTTTAGGTCCAATTAGTCATATTACGATCCGTGGTGCTTTACAACTGGTCTTCAATCAGCTGTAACAGTCTTGTTTCTATGGCAATTAGCCCATACCAGCTACATATATTTTGTCTCCCGCTTTGCACCGGAGGGAAGTGGAAATATTTTCTTCCAACTCCTCCTATTATTTCTTTCGATTAAATTCGTGCGGGTTCCAAGACAATTTAACTTTTCCCCGGGACTCGTCGAGGGTCAAACCTCGACGTCATTATTGGTCACCATTGTCGATCCTGGCTTACAGGAGTTACAGTGGTGGGAGTGTGTGGCGGGACTAGTCCCATTTACCCTATAGATGGATATTCGAGCTGTTCAGTCCCAAGCTGATTTTATCTTCCAAATAATCCGAAATTTTATGGTAACCTGTTGCGCACACTTTAAGTTTAATTATGGTTTTAAACTTAATAGTAGCTTCATTTCGGATTTCATAGGAAGCTTATTGTAAAAGCCAAGAGCTTATTTGTGTGTGTAGCGTGTAAAGGTCTTCGGTGCTTACTCCATTAAACTGAAATCAGACCTATTATTCTAAACAACGACACAGCCTCCTGCTACAAACGCTAGCTAGTGCGGAGGTAGCGAATGCTCATTCTATCCCCAATCTCAAGTTCAAATCGTTTATATGTTTTTAATTACATTTTTTTTATTTTTTCCTTATGTCTACAATTAGATAGGAACGTGACTTCGACTGAGAGGATCCGGCTAGGATCTCAGCGCGCGTAGCTTTTTTTAAACATTTATTTTAAAAAAATCTTGAGTTGTTTGTAGATATAAGTATTTTTGATACATAGAAAAGGTAATTCGGCAATAAAGATCCAGTGTTACCAAGAATCAAATAAAATATTTTGGACTAGTCTCAATCTATGAAATTCTTTTCATGTAAACAGAGTCAGATTATTATTTCGGCACTTATCTATTCTCTTTGATCGGTTCAGAGAAATTGTAGTTTTTATTAGAAATAATTATCAAATAAACAATAACAAAGAACAGGATATTCGAACATAATATTAACTGATATTTAGATGTCTTTCGGGTATGGGCACCTACCGTCGTCGGACCGAGGTAGAATTGTGCTGTAAAAATCAATGCGAAAACTGTATTTCATCCTGAAGAATTCAGGATAGAAGGTATAATGTAAGCTGATATACTAAACCTGATTGTACACTGGTCCACTTACGTCACTTACAAGCAAATTGTCTTGTAGCAAATAAGTGCATAATAAATGATGTTATGTACCAACGAGCAACGAGCCATAACTAGACATTTATTTTTTTCCTTGTTAGAGGCCATCCATAAATTACGTTACACGGATTTCATGATTTTTTGACCCCTCCGCCGTCCTTGTCACAGCTGGTCACATTTGTGAGACCCCCCCCAACCCCCCCTACCTAGTGTGATGTCACATATTTTGCAAGTTTACATTTAGAATAATTATTTTTAATATTTATTTTATTTTATTTTAATTTTTCACTAGAATATTTTATTTTTCACTAAAATCACCATCAAATCAAACATAGGCACGAAAACTACAAAACATAAAAAAATAAAAATTTGTAGTCATGCAGACAGTTGCAACAATTTTTATGTTATTCTTTAGTAGGTATGTGGTTTAAATTTAATGTTGTAATGATATAAAATAATAAAATATTATATTTTGAAAAAATGTGATGTCACAAAATTTGGGACCCCTCCCCACCCCTTGTCACACAATGTCACACTTCCTCGACCCCTCCCTCCCCTTAACGTGTGACGTAATTTATGGATGGCCCCTTAGTCGAGTTGTGTTCGAACTCATTATCGTCCAACGCGCAATGCCCTGTGCTAAATGTCAATGCATTAATTATGGTGTAGATATAGAGCAGGGTTGGCCGACTTAATTAGACCCAAGATCTATTGTTTACTGACGAAACCCTGTGCGATCTACCAATTATATAAGAGAGGACAAATAACGTGACGGAACGGCCATTGAAAAATGATACCAGATGATGCGTGCAGTTGGTAATTACGTTGCACAGTCTGTTCTACGTATTTATATTTTTTGACTAGCCACGATCTACTGTACTAATAGTCGCGATCGACCGGTTGGCCACCCTGATGTAGATGGATATTCCTACCTATACCTACCTAGGTACCATACCTACCGACTAAACAACCACACACATACATAGCTCACTAAAAAAAATGCGGTCTAGCTACAGTTTGGTATTCAGCAAATTGACGTAGCTACTAATCATATTATTTATTGCGTGGGCTAGGCAATAAGTTTAAATGATCCTAACCTTGGCGAATATACATAACTAACACAAATAGGTACCTACATATGAAGGTAAGTAATAACGATAAATCTTTTTTTTTCTGTTACAGATCCTACCTATCTACAAATGTCTACCCCGAAATGGATTTTATAGCAAATGATGATTTTATTGAAGGTTAAAACTTAAAACACATCGATCTTCAGGAGCTGCGCAAACGTCACTGTATCTTACCTTTTCTTTTCCAAACAAATTTTTTGCCGTTCGATGAAATGAAAAAATAACAAGAAACCAGTCATTAATAGTCAGAATTTACTACAAGAAACTCAATGGTTACATTTTCAATAGAATTCAAAGTTGGGGCATTATACAGTAGTACCCACCTACTCAGAAACAACAGCGCAATTTGAGTAGGCAAGCAGGAATTTTCCGTAATAAATGCCCAAGGTAAGTAGCAAGTCAAATACAAGTTCTGAATGGAAACTTAAAATACTTATTTACGTATAGAGGGGGGGGGGGGAGTACCTGCGCCCCCTGATACCTGCTCGGAACGGCCATTATTTAAGTACCAAATATAAAAATACGAAAACTTACTTTTCATCACCATCCTTATTTATCTCGGAACTCGGAAGACAATTATTTTAGCCTACATTTCATTCGTCTAAAGCAGGGTCGCTGAGCACGAAGAATTTCGTACAATGACCTGTTATTACCTGTCTCTGTCACTGCCGCGTAAATCTAATACGTCTAGCTTACACAGTTGCCGTGAACTGTGTTTGAACGGCAACTGTATGAGCGAGACGAATTAGATTTACGCGGGAGTGACAGAGACAGGTGATAACAGGTCATTGTACGACATTCTTCGTGCTGAGCGACCCTGCTTTAATAAAATATACGTACCATAGTCGGCCGGATTGTGGTACTTGGGGCATTGTAGACCAACTGACGCTAAGTATGGGACCGTGTTCTCACTCGCACCGTTGTATATGCACTGCCCCTCTGCCATAATGTAGACCTGTATGTAGACATGAGGAGATAGTATTAAAACATCGGAAACATTATTATTATTTTGCGGCCTGAATCCCCTCGTGTTGATGGGAGGCCCGTATCCAGGAGTGGGAATCCCGCGCGCTGTTTGGCAAAGGCCATCCACTCTTTCACGTGGGCGAACAGCCGAGCAGCTCGTTTCGCATTACATTTAGTTAGACACAGTTGGTAGCGCTTTATGCTCGAAAGATATTAGGCTTGCATACTTATTTTGGATGGGAAAATTAACTGGTATGAAAATAAAAGAAACATGGGTAAGAAGGTTAGTAAATCTATTAGTTCCATGATGCTCAGTTATCATGATGATGTTAAATATCTAAGTATATACCTACTTAATATTAATATACGGTCTCAGTCCTATTTTGATAATCCTACTAATATTATAAATGTGAAAGTTTGTGAGTGTGGATGTATGTATGTTTGTTACTCCTTCACGCAAAAACTAGTGAACGGATTTGTATGAAATTTGGAACACAGATAGTTTATAACCGGGATTAACATATAGGATACTTTTTATCCCGATAGTCCCGAAATTTTTGTTACGTTAAATACTACGCGGACGAAGTCGGGGGGCACAGCTAGTGTACGATATTTTACATGGCGCATTTAATATACCTAATTACTTGCCACAAAAAATTAATCTGATGTTGAAAATTAAAAAAAATATGTTAGTAGTTGTTTGGAAGCGAGTAATTTAATTGAAGGTCAGCTAAGTATTAGAAATAAACCCATCCAATTATTTTTATTCCTATGGCACCATGCGAAATATCAAGTATTATTAAGATAAGACCTTAATAATAATAAACCATTTATCTATATATATATATAAATGAATGTTTGTATGTATGTCCTTTATAGAATCGTAAACTATGCTCTTGATCATGTCATGATCTTCAGAAAAGTTTTGTGCATGAGCCCGCAAAGGCTTCTGAGTTGGTACGACTAATCTTTGACAGATGCGTAGCACCGCGCGCAGGGTACAGCTAGTTATTTATAAAAGTGAATATTGTATAAGCAGCGGCCTTTACACTAGGCTCTAATAAATCAAATATATGATGCCATATTTTTGAATGTTCTTCTTTTTCTGCCGTTACCATCCTACTAATTGCACACATCCTCCTACTGCCTACATCCTCCTTGCGAGTGTGGGTGTATGTTTGTTACTCTTTCACGCAAAAACTACTGAACGTATTTGAATGAAATTTGGAACACAGAAAGTTTATAACCGGGATTAACACATAGGATACTTTTTATCCCGATAATCCCGAATTTTTTGTTGAGTAAAATACTACACGGACGACGTCGGTGGGCACAGCTAGTTTACCATAATAGTAGCAAATGACTTACCTGGTCGAAGATAGAGTAAATAGAGGCAGGGGGCTGGTGGATGGTGCACACGATGGTGCGGCCATTTCTCGCCAACCCCTTCAGCATTTCCATGCACTGAGCCGACGTTCTGCTGTCCAGCCCTCTGGAAGAAATGAAAACTTCTTATACATCCGTAGAAAAAACTGCATTTTAATTTATTTTATACATATAATTTACTAGTTGCTGCCCGCGACTTCGTCCGCGTAGACTTATGTAAAGTGTTCTATGTGTTAATCCAGGTTATAAAGTATCTGTATCCCAAATTTCACCCAAATACGTTCAGTACTTTTTGCGTGAAAAAGTAACAAACATACATCCACACTCACAAACTTTCGCGTTTATAATATTAAGTAGGATTAAATAAAACCTGAAATCTTACAGGTAGGTTGTCTGTGTTTTATGATATGATAATAGGACATTTTACCTTGAAAATCTTGTTGAGGGATTTCCGTGATCTCCGTTCAGATAATGAAAGGTAGGCGAGACCGCCTTTAGTTCATTAGTATTTATGTTATTTTTAATGTCCGAAAATATTTAAATCTACCAAGCCTAATTAAACCAACTAGGTTATTTTAGATAGTTTCTACGCCAATCGATCGATCCATGGAACGATAGTAGAATAAGATCGACAGTTTCTAATGCACGGTCGCTGATCACGAAGAAATTCGTACAATGATCTGTTATTACCTGTCTCTGTCACTCCCGCGTAAATCTAATACGTCTCGCACACACAGTTGGTCTCGGTCTCACGCAGTTCACGGCAACGGTGTGAGCGAGACGTATTAGATTAACGCGGGAGTGACAAAGACAGGTAATAACAGGTCATTGTACGAATTTCTTCGTGATCAGCGACCGTGCCATACATAGAGTAGCGTTTGGTCGATCTTTGGTGATCGATTGTACCTATGCTATGGTAATACCCTTATTAGGGTAGGATTTCTTGGTTAAAAATTAACCCTATCCTAAACTGCCAAGGTTGTTCTGCTTGGGTAGGATTTATAGCAAGCGCAGTGCATATCAACTTACAATAATAACGTACGTCGCAAATTCATAATTGGTATATTTCCATTAATTGCTCTTGCCATGACTCTGTATTAACACTTTACCCTCGACGCGATATTTTTTATTTATCAAGATGCCATCTTTATCAGTAAAAACAGAGTATAAACAAACTTCTTTCAAAGTGTTTTTTTTAGTCCTTGATTTATTTTAAACAGGATATACTTACTTAAAAACTAGCCGTGCCCGCGACATCGTCCGCGTGGAATAGTGTCACACCTCTTTTTTGTCGGGGGTTAAAAATCGGTTCATCCGCTTGAGCGCTACCATGCCACAGACAGACACACAGATACACAATCATGTTAAACTTACAATACCCATTTTTCATCCGTCGGGGGTTATTAATCTACCTATTGCAATAAATACAAGGTCGGCAAACGGAAACTTGGCATAGGTAATCATTTTAATAATGTCAAAACCTGTTTACCATAGGTTTAAGGCACACAATAAAACATGAACCTGACTTATTTTCGAATCCGTCCATTCAAATGTCGATTTTGTGGAAAGACATTTTAAAATACAATTTATGTTCAGTAATAAAATATTTTTATATATAAAAAACATGAACATGTTAGTGATATTTTATGCGAAAAAAACATACATTTGCGTCACGTGCGACCTCCCATTTGAGCATCGGAATAAGCCCAGAACTTTGATTTATTTTTTGCATCCAGGTAACGAAACTATGTTTCTTAATTTAGTAGCGGCTAAACTGGAAATACTAGATATATAATTTATGAACTCGGAATAATATGTTTCGTGTTTAAATATTCTCTAAATACATCGATAAAAAGTGACCTTACGTATGTTCACGCATAATACGTTCCACAGAACATTCAGCAATATTGCGTCTCGTCAGAAGAGGAACGAGATATACCTACGAAGAAACAGGCAATGGTAAATCGAATAGGTAGGAACTTGGAGCTACGACGATCGCTTGGCGCAGTGGTTTGAGGGTAGGCCGCTCGGCTCACTGCACCGAGGTGGTTGCGGGTTCGATTCCCGTCAGGGTAAATTTCGGAAATAGCATTTTCATAATTTGCCCTTGTCTGAGTGTCTCTGGGATCGCCCCTAGGTAATTCTACGGTACCCATAGTACAAGCGTTGCTTAGTTTGGGACCATACAGTGTGGGTGTGTTCGTCTGGCGACATTTATTATTATTATTAAGTCAGAAGCTCTCAGACTTGAGGACATTTATCTTGATGGCTCTCCTGCGATGACAAATTCCACATACTCACGTGGTAGGTTCATCGAGGAATACAACGGGAGGGTTGTCGATCAGCTCCACGGCAATGGAAAGCCTTTTCTTTTGGCCCCCGGAAAGGTTCCCGCACTTCGTGTTTTCTGTCCCGGACAACCCTAATGTTTCCAGTATTTCCCCGATCTGGAACAACCACTGGCTATAACTATGTAGTTGCAGCTGTTGCAAACAAGACCTAAAGTCGTTTTTCCCTATTGTGGCCTTGATTAATTTGCTCGAAGTCAAAGTCAAATATGTAACTTAAATTTGTATATTCCTACTGGAGCACAATTTTTACTAAACAAAGATTTTTGATTAATAAGACACGTAAATTTTATTAATTCAAATTATTAATCAGGTTTTATTATTTAAAAAAATCTTTGGGTATAACGCTTATTCTCCTTATAAATTAGGCGTTGTTTTGACAGTTAGGTAAGATAGGTATTGATGGAAAAACTCATTCAAACCCCGGCTCGGACCTCTGGGTTTTTCAAAATGTATTTACCTAATCATAAATTCAATATGATTATCACTTCCTTATGGTGAAGGAAATGTCGTGAAGAAACCTGCATGTTTTAGAAAATGCAACCAATTTTCGAAAGATATCCTTCGACCCGCACTGGGCCAGTATAGTGGGGCCACAATCTCCCTTAAACTCCCTTTTATTGAGGGGAGGCCCGTGCCCGGCAGTGAGGCATAATAAGTGCTAAAATATTATATTTTTTTAGCAATGAGGTAAACAAACCTATAGCTATTTCTTAATATGACGACTTTGATGACCGCTTGGCGCAGTGCCTCGAGCGTAGGCCGCTCGGCTCACTGCACATGGTGGTTGCGAACTCGATTCCCGCAGGGGTAAATTTCAAAAATGGCCGTTTCTTAATTCGCCATAGTCTGGGTGTTACTGGGATCGCCCCCAGTCCTTTGTACGGTACCCATAGTACAAGCGTTGCTTAGTTTTGGACCATACAGTGGGTGTGTCAGTCTGGCGATATTTATTTTACTTATTTGTTTATAGTTGAAAATCGTTCCTCATAACTTTAGAAGGCTCATTTACCATGCAAAGTTTAAGTTTCTCCGTCAGCGTGTTTCCCAGCTTCATGTCGGCGGCGAACTTCATGAGCTCGGCCACAGTGAACAGTGGGTTCAGTCGGTCGTCCTGGAGGATGTAGCAGGACTTCTTCCTGTATGTCCTCAGCGCCCGCACGGAGCCGCAACTGTCTGTGAGCTCGCAAACGCTGTCGCCTCCTCGTATCCTGCCTGTAACCCCTCGTGTGCTGGAACAAATAACTATATCATAACGCTTGTATTGGCGAAGGGAAGGGGAAGTTACCGACATTTTGCCAATGGCGTCTTCGGTCTATATAAATATCGCCAGACTGACACACCTAACTATATGGTCCCAAACTAAGCAACGCTTGTACTATGGGTACAAAACAATGGACTGAGGGCGATCCCAGTGTCACCAAGACCAGGCAAATTACGCAAAGGCCATTTCCGAAATTTACACCTGCGGGAATCGAACCTGTAACCACCATGTGCAGGGAGCCGAGCGGCCTACGCTCGAACCACTGAGCCTCGCGATCGTCAATAGGGCCCGTAACAATGGGTATAATGAAAAATTTATTTATTGCATAAATATACATTCTGGCGCTTCTAGCTATTAGGCTTCGCATTTTCTGATTTTCGAGATATTTAAATTTTATTAAACATTATTATTTATTGACTTATGCAACATTTTCTGAAATACCATTTTGGAGCAGCCTGTACGTAAATAACTCTATCGCAGAGGTCATCTACCGAAGGTCACGGCTAATAACATTTCTTCAATGTAATTAAAACGAATAGTATTTAGAAATAACTCTAAATTGAAAATTTAAAAACCCCCGATGCGACGACATTTTCATCAAATGTATACTTTACCTAGTTCTTCCAAATAATTAAGTTAGCGAGATTTGCGTAGCTACCGTAGCTCAGTATTCATTGCTCATCTCGCAAATTCATCTGGTACAACTAGTTTCGATGCCAGATTATGAAAGCGCCATTTACCTACATAATTATTTTTGGCTTCCTCATAATATAAGATGCCATTCCATTCGATTCCAATGCAATGTACAATATCCAACATAAAATCTGTGTAAAAGTCTCATAAGACATTATCTTGTTATGACATAATAATCATTGACATTAGAATAGACAACGAATCTAAATATTGATGCCGGAGGTTTAATTCCTAGTAAAAGATTATCAATTATGATTCAATTTGATGTAATAACTCTGGTTGAGGTGGACGAACGCAACCCAGGGGAAGAATTTTAAATAACGCTAAAATTATTTGAAATTATATTTGTGTTTCTATATTTTTTCTCAATGGCGGAGCAGCGCCCTCTAGAATTATTATTGCGTAATATTCCATGACCATTAGCAAAACAAACAAAATATAACGCATGCGCGTATCCATCATTTGAAACGTGACTTATGGAACGTCTTTAGTTCATACAGAAATCTACTATATAAAAATAAGTCGGGTTTTCCTTCCTGACGCTATAACTCCAGAACGCACGAATCGATTTCCACGGTTTTGCATTCGTTGGAAAGGTCTCGGGCTCCGTGAGGTTTATAGCAAAGAAAATTCAGGAAAAATTTCAACAGAACGCGGACGGAGTCGCGGGGCACAGCTAGTCTCATATAAAAATTGATAAATATTCCATTTTTTCCAGAATCCGGGAAACTTTTCACATTTATAATATTGTAAAAAGGCAATTCAGACTATTACGATCATTTAAAAATATAATAAAGCGAAATCCAATAATCTCAAATTTCGAGCGGATTCGAGCCGTGGAAGTTGGTTTTGGCCTTAAATGTGGCTTTATTAACCTATAAAAGAGCTGATGATCTTCAAACGGCTGAACCGATTTTCATGAAACATAGCTAAGAACACTCTCGATCAGAATACCTTTCTAACAAAAGAAACAAAATTTAAATCGGTTCATCACCTTGGGCGCTACGTTGCCACAGACAGACACATAGATACACAGATACACAGATACTCAGATACACAGATACACAGATACACAGACACACAGATACACATGTTAAACTTATAACACCCCTCTTTTTTCGTCGGGGGTTAATAATAATAATACTATTAGCTCGCCCCGCTCTGAGTAGTAGGTAAGAGCGTAAGACTAAGAGTAGCTGAGTGAATCTGATTTCAAGGGTGATGCCAATTTGATTACTTTATTTATTATCTATTTTGTTCGAAAATTTGATTTTTTCTATTTACGGAATTTTTCTTTTTTTATTACTATTATGATTATTGACCACTAGCCCTGCCTGTGTGTTAAATTAATGTCGCCATGGTAGCGCCAGGCTGTATAAGTTACCTTTGACTTAAGATTACCAGAGAAACACTTTTGAAATAACTTTAATATTGGTAAATATACGTTTATAAATATAGTTTTGTAAAGATACATTTAGGACGATAAATTAAATTTTTTTCATGAGTTAAAGAAAGATGCCATGCGCTTTCGCGGTGAAAGCCCACGTCGGCGTCGCGCGCGTCGCCCACCCTGTTGATATTATACGCAATCTATACAAATAAATACAATTGGAGTGTCTGTTTGTAATATAAAAATAACACCTTTTAACTAAATGCATATGAAAGTACATACGAAACCTATAGCAAAAACGCGATTTTTTTTGTCTGTCTGTCTGTCTGTCTGTATCTTTGTTCCGAGTAATCTCCGAAACGGCTAGACCGATTTTGCGCTGCCGACTGAAGGAGATTCGGACGGGGTTCGGCTTCCATTTCTTGTTATACTACTCTACGCCGATGTTCCGTGAGAGGGTGGTACTACCCCACTCGAGCCAGCCCGTGTATGGCCTGTAGTCAGTTGGCTACAGCTTGGCCAACTTACTTTAAGTACTGTAAGGTCCATGTCGGCGCACTGGCCACTGGCGATAGGCGTTCCTGGCCGACGAGGAAATAATAAATTTAAGAAAACATTATTGTTTTGAATTTGAAGGAACGGCGGTGCGCTGGCAGTGACAACCGGGGACCGTTATGATAGGACGTGTATTTAAATATAAATAAATTTGTATAAAATACTCTAATAATTAACAATAATAAATATTACCAAGTAATATGATGTATTCATTGAAACCCGGTTGTTACAGTACTAATAGAGTTACTAGCTGTGCCCGCGACTTCGTCCGCGTGTAATTTAACTTAACAAAAATTTCGGGATTATTCATCCCCTATTTTATCCCCTTGGGGGTAGAATTAAACAAAATCCTTTCTTAGCGGATGCCTGCGTCATAACATCTACCTGCATGCCAGATTTCAGCCCGATCCCTCCAGTGGTTTGGGCTGTGCGTTGATAGATCACTATGTCAGTCAGTCAGTCAGTCACCTTTGAGTTATATATATTTAGATTGATAAATTTTCCATCCGAAACCCCCCCCCCCCTATCACTATTTCAAACAATTTTCATAGCATCTCCTGATTACTATCTGAATACAGTGAGTGGTGATTTACAGTTGCAATGCAGCCGAGGTAGGTTAGAACCCCTGTTAGTAAGTATGTACTAGCTGTACCCGCGACTTCGTCCGCGTGGAATTTAACTTAACAAATATTTAATTTAACATTCGCGAGTCGATGTTTCCTGTTTTATAACAGCTACTATCGCAAAAGCCCACTTTACTTACTTGAGTCATGCGTTATCGTTCGTATTAAATGATACTTACGAGAAGCCTGTGAGTGCGTTCATAAGTGAAGACTTGCCGGCACCGGACGGTCCCATGATAGCGGTCAATTGGCCACACTTGAAGTGCCCTGAAACGCCTTTCAGGATCGTCTTCTTTTCTATAACAATTATTTTACATTAATCAATAGCCTTCCGTTTTTACAAGCTTTATATTAACTTACAATGTATGTTTGTCCGGGTGGAATCTAGCAACTGAATTTCAAATCAGTTATCTGTGACCGATTAAGCTGAAATTTGGCATACACGCTTATTTTGGATGACAAATGACAATGCATAAGTATTTAGCTATGCGACGTCATTCTAATTCCAATAAGGCGCATCATCCAAGATGGCGGACTAATTATTTTTCTGCACTACCACAGAATGGGTATCAAATGAAAGGGTTTGCTAAGGAGAACACGAATACTGTTATAAAAAAGTTTTTTCTCATTAATTTATTATTAGGTACCTAGGTACCTATTACCTACGCAAAATATAGTAATAACTAAAGTAGTGTGGTCAACTTCCTCATGGTCGATACGTATGAGCGAGGATAACATACACGCAACTAATAGTTATAATAAAAAATATTAGTCGTGTTAAAGGGTCAGATCATACTGCTTGATCGTAGACTATATAATGATGAAACCGAAGTAAAAAGTTTTGGGAAAAATACTTATAAGTACTTGACTTCAATAATAGTAAGATTGCGACTGCGTGCGCACTTTGTAGGTGCAAATTTCGGAAATGGCCTTTTCGTAATTTTCCCAGGTCTGGGTGTCACTGGGATCGCCCCCAGTCCATTGTACGGCACCCTTAGTACAAGCGTTGCTTAGTTTGGGACCATACAGTTGGTGTGTCAGTCTGGCGATATTTATTATTTAATCCTTTCAGTGACCACTTTAGGGGATGACACCTTTGATAAAGGATTTTATCAAAGGATGACACTGTAGATATTTTGTTATTACTGGTCTGAAACGCTAGGACTTTTTATTACGTCCAAAATATTTAAAAACTCGCGAGCAAAACCGTCACATATTATGTAGGTAGATAGCACGATCCTGATGCCACGACTTGATAAGACCCGATTTCCCTGTCCTGACGAAGGAAAAAACAACATAGAGATACCTTAATAAATATTACGCGCGATAATATCAAAGAAAAGTTTCCAAGACCACAGCTGCCTTGATATACGGAATATCTCATTACCTAGCTCATTAGCTAGTTATATTAATATTTTTTAATGTCTAATAATAGTTTTTATGCGTGTCGCTCAGACGAATTAATATATTGATTAAAAACTATTATACCTACATTTTAATTTGATATTATTACTTAACTACCTTGTAGTAGGTATATTAATTTTATTACTTAGATATATATGGACAGAATAAGTTATTAAAGATGATCATGGGGCCAATAATAATAAGACACAACTTTATTGGATGATACCCCCTATTTGAATTACCTATGATCCGCACATAGATTTGGAAACACCCAGAGATACGAGCCGGGGTTTGAACCCAAGATCTTGTGCACGCAAGACCAGTCTTGTACTTAAGCAATCGGCTATCACTGCGATTGTCTAAGATCACTGCTGATAATTCAATATGATTATCACTTGCTTACAACATCGTGAGGAAACCTGCATGTCTTAGAAAATCTAACCAAATTTCGAAAGTCATGTGTAATCCGCCAACGCACACTGGACCTGCAGGGTGGATTAAGGCCATGAATCCCCCTCGCATTGAGGGGAGGCCCGTGCCCAGAAGTGGGACGTCAAAAGGGTTAAATTATTTATTATTTGTTTATTTAACCCCTATTTGGAGGCTGCTGAAGTTGGCTAGCAGTCGAGCTATGAATTATTTATTTTTACATAAAATTTAAGTTTAAGTATTATAATAATAACCTACGTAAAAGATCTAAAGGTGAGTTATAGGTAGGTATAATTTCCCATAACTGGGGCCCTACAGTTAAGGGGAATTATATCCAATTACAAATATTTAGCATACAGTAAGTATTCCCAAGTTAATACCTACCTAGGTAGGTATGTAGCCAAAGTGCAAGGTAAGTCTTGTTGAGCACAACGAGCATTTTGTAGTAAAAAAAGCAAAAAAAAGGCCTTCGGGGGCACTCACAAATTATCATTTTTATATATTTTTCTCAAGACCAAAACCGGATCCGGACGCCAACTATAAAATGTCGTAAATCATAATTTATTATTTTATTATTAATAACAAAGTGGGCATTCGTTGTACCTACCTATACGCAGACGCACGTTTTGTTTTTTTTTCTATGATTTAATGTAGTTAAACGTTAATTGCAAATTGTCGACTTATAGGTACCTATTTTAAAATATAAATTAGAATTGATTCATTATTAATTCTTAGGCAAGAATTACGTCAATGGCATGAATAGATATTTACCAGTATTTGGGGTGCGTTCCCACATTTAAATGACATAATAAAATAACCAAAACATTTTTTTAAGTAAACCAATCGATGCGGACTTCTAAAGGTAGTGTCTTGTATTATCTCCTACCTACTTAATTCTTATGGTAGTAGGTACTTTGGTAGGTATAAATAATATAATAACTGTTATGATAAAGGTAACGAACGGTGAGGAAGTAACGCTGTAAGTAGGTACCTACTTACTAATCTACGTGTAGTTCACACACGGATCAAATATTGTAATGTCGAAGGCAAATAGGTAGTTGTGGAGCTGTTAATTCAATTTAATTGAATGGCTAAAAGACGCTCTGCCAAATTGTTCAAAGTAACGATTAATTTGAGGGCTTATCTCTCTCCTCGCTCCTCTGATCGACGGTTGGCTAAAGCTTAGCTAGGTGTTAGTTACTGTAGGTATTAATTCGTTAGATTGAACCTTTATTAAGTACATACAGGCTTACCTTACACATATAGGTTTGTAGCCGCACGAAATTTATCATTGATATACATTTAAAAGTAGTAGGTATGACTTAATACAAAGTTCATAATATACCTAGGTAGGTATTAGTTTAGATGCATTGCAAAATGCAAACTAAAGATCTTTTAACTTAACACTAAAGATCAGTTATGAGTTAACCGTGCGGTGCGCGAGACGATCGTAACGTAAGGTACCTCCGAGTTCCCTTTTTTGTAACAAGGCATAATTTTGTCCTTCAGTTACCTATCTAATGCTTGTAAGTACTTAACTAAAATAATTTACCACGTACAATTGCCCATGTTATTACCCTAAACGTTAAGGTCAGCGTTTTTGTGACCGAAAACGTGTAATTACCTACTTGTAAAATTTGAGTGATTGAAAGATTACAGACATCACGATTGTTTAGGAACTTTGCTGTTGTTTCAACTTTGGAATAGGCCTTGAACTTGAGTGTATACTTTAATTTTAATAAACATTTTTTGACTTGGCAAGACATACCTACCTAACAATATGTGAACTCGAAACATTACACAAAGTGTGTAGGTACCACAGTCTCGCGATCAACATTAATCGTTGAGGCAACTAACAGAACTTGTGGCGAATAGTTAGATGATTAGAAAAATCTTTGTCGATATTCTTAACGATACTTCTATAACATACATTACATACCTATTTAATATCTATGAATACTGAGTACTACGTGCTTAAGCATAAAACATGCTTAAATGTTCCGTAGATTCAACTTTGCGGAACATCGTAAGTATTATACTACCTACCTTACCTCCTTAACTATTTCAAAATCTAAAAAAATACCTAATTAACATCCAAAAATGAACAAGCTATTAAATGAACGCCCGCAGGTCTACAGTTGCCGATTATATAGAAACTCGAAGGTCACTTCCAATAGAGTTAGCAATTTTGAGTAGGTAAGTAAATAAGTTACCCGTCTGATTGGATCAGTAGGTACGGAATGTACGGATATGTGAAAGCCGCAATTTTACACAACTTAGCGACTTGACGGGTTCCAAGGTGGGCGGCGACAACGACATGATGGGGCGGCCGGCCTGCGCAAATTTTTTTCAGGTCTTTTGTCATATCATATAAAATAAATAAATAAAAACCGGGCAAGTGCACATCAGGACATAGACAATGAAGGCTTCCGGACCCATTTCAATAGCGAAGATTTATCGTTTCTTATCTACGAGGGATGCCTTTTAAGTTTTGTCGTTTGAAGAAAAAAACACAACTAGAACCTTATGGTAATTTTTATTGTTTTTCAAAGTATTCACCACGTAGCTTAATACACTTTTCCATTCGCTCAAACCAGTTATTATAACATTTATACCACTCTAAAGTGGGGGTGTTCAAAATGGCTGACTTGAAAGCGTCGACTGCTTTTTCACCGGACTGGAACCTTTGACCACGAAGACTTTTCTTAATTTTAGGAAATGAAAATAAATCGTTAGGGCTTAGGTCAGGACTGCATGGAGGATGCTCAAGAATTTCTACTTTTTCCTGCTTCAAATACTCAATCGTTTGACGAGCGCTGTGTGAGATTGCGTTGTCGTGGTGCAGGATGATGCGTCGCTTTGAGTTAGATTTTCGAAGTTGGCGATGACTTGTGGTAAACAAACTGTGGTATACCACACTCCATTAACCGTTCTACGATCTTCAAGTGCAATAGTCGCAATATGGCCGGTTTTTCCAATGAACGTGGCCACCACCTTCTTTGAAGTGCTTCAAGAACGAACAACTTTAGTCGGTTTTGGCTTGTCTTGAAAGACCCAGATTGTAGATTGTTGTTTGGTATCAGGATCGTAGGCATAGATCCAAGATTCGTCACCACTGATGATGTTGTAGACGTGATTTGACTCTCCTTGGTTGAACCTTTGCAGAGTTTTCTTACACCATCTGACGCGGGCCGCCTTGTGATCGTCGGAAAGCAGATGCGGTATCCAACGGCAAACTAGCTTTCTTACACCAAGCGCTTCATGCAAGATTTTCTGAATGGTTGTCCCTGAGATGCCTAATAGAACCTCTATCTCTTGATACGTCACATGACGATCTTCGAGAATTTGTTGTCTCACAGCAATGATGTTATCTTCAGTGAAGGCGGATTTTGGCCGTCCTTCGCGAGATTTGTCACTAAGAATAGTATGTTTACGCTGGAATTATAAATACCAGCGTTCGACAGTCCGCAGACATGGGGCTTCATCACTGAACACAGATGTTAGCTCTTCAAAACACTGAAGCCGTGTCAGGCCTCTTCTAAAAGTTGTAGAAAATTATTGCACGAACATTTTCCTTAGGAAGATTCATTTTCGTACGTAACCTGACAGATTCTAATCGACGCTGTGACTAAACAATAGCATTAATCCTAAAACTTTCAATTGTTTTGAGATTCGAAATTTAAACACATTCGAATATAGAACAGTTCCAAATTCAAAATTGCCGCGAAATATGGAAACGACAGAACTTAAAAGGCATGCCTGGTATAACCAAAGTAGTGAAACACAAGAAACAATTGTATTTGTAAAGTGTATTTGCGGTTGTTTTTGGAATCTCAGTATTGAGTTTATTCAGAAACGACGGGGAATTAACTTCACTTTACCTTGGTCGGCTGTAGCTCGTGATTTAGTGAACCCATTTCTCAGGTTATAATATTAATCACCCCTCTTTTTTTGTTGGGGGTTAAAAATGCGACATCTGACCCGCCTGTATATACCGCGGAACTCACTCGTTTTCCAGATATTTTATTATTTGTGGTTTTTGTTTATATAGCTCCAAAAATTATAGTTATGTCTTAATATTAATTGTAATGTTTAAGTGTCATGTGCTAGTGTCCTCATTTTTTCTAGATTTTCTGCACAGTGTTTCAAGTTTTTACAGCAAGAGCTATCTAAAGGCACGTTTTCAGCTTAAACAAATTCGGGACCCCAATACAAACTGTTTACCCTTATTTCACACACTTAAGGGTGGAGTTTTATAAAACGCAGTTTTTTTTTGTAACCTTAATACTAATTTTCATGGCTCTATGTTGAGATTTTTTACCATTTAGTTAGTTTATAATATATAGATGAGCTTCAGAAACTACCTAAGTGTTTTTTGCAGCTTATCTAGGTATATCAAATACCTACTTACTTACCTTTTGGATGACAAATCAAATTTACTTCAACTTTTCCACTATGTAATGAACTATCTATTTATCATAAATACCGTATTAATGTATAGTGTAGGTATAAGTAGTGTTTATTTCGCACGCAAATACATACTTAATTGCAGATAGACTGATATACTCGTACCTACCTATTACATAGAACAGAACTGTATATATGTCGCAGCCAAATAGCTTAATTCGCCGTTCAATTAACAGCCTAGGCAGTTTACTAAACAGCGCCGTTCAACTAACGGCCTAAATGATATTCAGCCGTATCGTCTATTACAACATTTAATAAACTGGCTGGCTAATGCTTAGGCAACTGGTTGACATTTAAGTACTACAAAACTTTTTCAAAATACTACCCAAGCAGAACGACCTGGTCGGGTTTAGGTTAGGGTTATTTTTTTTATGACCCCACAGAAACCCCACCCGGCAAATAGATTCGGTAGATCTAAAAAAAATCATAAAAACCTAAGTACCTAATAAGATTATTCCATCAAAGTTGTTTTTTTCCGACGCCATATTGACCAAAGAGAATATAGAATATAGAGATATTGACAGTTTGGTGAGTTTCGGCGCTAGGTGGCAGAAAGTAGAACTAAATTGAAATGAACAGGCTAGGCAAGTAGTTAAACGTCATCGATCCAAGTCATTTGCCTAGCTGTTTGATCAAATGGCTGAATATCATTCAGGCCACTAGTTGAACGGCGCCGTTTAGTTAAGTGCCTAGGCTGTTAATTGAACGGCGAATTAAGCTAGTTGGCGGCGACATATATATTGGATTTCAATTAGAATGAATTTGCCATTAGGTAAGTACTTAAGTATTTGGCGATTATACAATGTTGCCGAATTTGCATTAGTTGATGTAATACTTAGTATTATTATCATCCTTAATGTCATTTTCATGTTGATTCTAAATAAATGAAAGATAAACTATGCGACCTACGGACTTCAAACGCGCGCGTGTTCCATTTACCCTGTGCTTGCTTATAAAGAATTTTACTCTGGGTGATCGGAGACGCAGGGAACAAGAAAGTAGGAAGTACTTACTATATTAAACTAAATACATCATTTATTGAGTTTATTCATCAATTTAGTTAATCCTGAAGCAGTGATAGCCGATTGGTTAAACCACGCGTCCTGCGGGCACCGGGCGGGTTCAAAGCAAGGCTCGCACCTATGGATTTTTCGAAATCAATGTACGAATTATAATTTCTATATGATTATCACTTGCTTACGGTGAAGGAAAACATCGTGAGGAAACCTGCATGTATTAGAAGATCTAACCAAATTTTGAAAGACATGTGAAATCGCCAACCCACACTGGGCTAGCGTGGTGGATTATGGCCTGAATCCCCTTCGTGTTGAGGGGAGGCCCGTGCCCAGGAGTGGGACATCAAAAGGGCTAAATTATTTTTTAATTATTTAAGTTAAGGCTAAAGCGCCCATCTAGCTCGCGAAATTCAAATTTTTTTAGGTTTTTTAGAATTTTTTCAAAATCTGACAATAATAAAAGGCACATTTTGTAATTCGCGACAAAGACCGTGTGCAGTGCATTTATTAATATATCCAACTTACTCTAAAACATTTCAAGAACGACAGCTATCCAGATAATCTGGCAATTTTTGTATATTTAGTGATTTACTAGTATCATATCCACCGTGATAATATTTAGAGTAAACCAAATGTATTAATAAACGCACTGCATACTGTGTTTGTCGCAAATCACATAATGTTGTCTTAAATTCAGATTTTGGATAAACTATAAAAAATACTCGAAAATTTTGAATTTCGCGGGCTAGACCGGCGCCTTCAGCTTAATCTTACTTTTTCAGATAGTTAGTATCCGCCGTATTTAGGGCCGTTTTAATCAATCAATCTTAAGTCTGAAAGCGATCTTGGAAATGTCATTACAGAACAAAATGATATGCCAAAACCGTACTTATGATCACTCTCAGAAATGAGATCGATTTATTAATACGAGTATGGGCCTTGAAGTGTCACATGTCAGTTAATCAATACACGGATATGAAATCGATCATTGGATTGTTTACGATTCCCGAGTTCAATCGAATTCGAATCGATATGTCGTAATAATCGCCGATAACGCACGAGAGATACGCAACAACGTTCAAATAAACTTTAACACGTAATTATAATGTTTACATAGAATGAGGTTTATATGTGCAATGGTTTGTAGAGCTGACTCTCTCTTCTATTCCTAGTAGCTATATTTTGAGTATACCTATAGCTGAAATAATAAGATTTACTTAATTAACGGGTTTAGGCACATGTTCATTTTACTAGGTATAAGTACCTATATGCACAGTATAAGTAACCAAGTACTTTGAATAGAATAATTAGCTTTTCTACGCTTCGTACTCGTTACAAGAAACTTGGCAGTATCTAGTTCAATAACACATTCATCGCTATTTATAACAATTCACAAGATAGAAAAAATCCATTACGATACCTATTTACTTGGAGTAATTATGAGCAATTAAACTAACTAGCCAATCCTACTAATATTATAAATGTGAAAGTTTGTGAGTGTGGATGTATGTATCTATGTATGTATCTATGTATGTATGTATGTATGTTTGTTACTCCTTCACGCAAAAACTACTGAACGGATTTGAATGAAATTTGGAATACAGATAGCTTATAACCGGGATTAACATATAGGATACTTTTTATCCCGATAATCCCGAAATGTTTGTTACGTTAAATACTACGCGGACGAAGTCCGTGGGCACAGCTAGTATATTATATAACTGACTGTGATAAACAGCGCGAAGAAAATACCCACTCTACTCTACTGCAAGGCACAATTCAGGAGTAGAGTTGAATTTCAGTTCTAAAACTCATCCATCTTTGTCACAATGATCCTTATGGGTGAACAAGATAATTACCACATACGTTCTTAAAATATTTAAGGAATAATCCGACAAATTTCGTATATGACATTTATTAAATTTACTTATCTTTAGTTTCATTATAATTGCTCAATCCACATCAATTGATGATAATGCTCCTATAAACATTATTGCCAAATTACTTACATAACGCTTGCCTATATACCTACCAGAGACATTATTATACCTGTCGTTTGCCGATATTTACAATATATGTACAGGATGTTTCCAAATTCTGAAATAATGATTTATGTCCACATTGATACTGAAGCTAATACGAAGATGCAAAGTTGGTAGTCTATTATAGCTTCTTAATTACGTGCCAATGAGTATTTCTATTTTTTTTATAAATCCGGACCATAAATGTTAAAAGGTGCGACACCATGAAACTGAATACTTAACCTGCGTATATTTAAAATGTTGAGTTATATAGTTATGCTATATCCCGAAGTAACACGCGGGCGGGCGGAGCCGCGAGTAAATGCTATCATGGCTATGACTGATATAAGGAATACTGTAAATAATGTTGAAATAACATTGACACAGAGTTTATTGAATCTGATCATGATACGATTTACGATGTAATGTCGTAACGATGAATGTTACAAACATACGATTCTTTTTAAAGGAGTTACTATAAGGGCACTTTGAGGCCTAAATTAACTTGTCAATTTAAGGCGAAGGCGTCTAGCCCGAAAAATTTAAAATTTTCAAGTTTTTTTATAGTTTATCCAAAATCTGAAAACATTTAAGACAACTTTTTGTGATTGGCGACAAACATAGTATGCAATGCGTTTATAGATGCATTTATTTTACTCTAAATATTATCACGGTGGATATGATACTAGTAAATCACTAAATATACAAAAATTGCCAGTTTTTCTGGTTATCTGTCGTTCTTTCAAATGTTTTAGATTAAGTTGGATATATTAATAAATGCATTGCATACGGTCTTTGCCGCCAATTACAAAACGTGCCCTTTAATATTTTCAGATTTTGAAAATTTTCGAAAAACTTAAAAAAAAATTAATTTCGCGGGCTAGATGGGTGTTCTAGCCTTAAGGAATTTGACTTTTTAACTGCTTAAAGATGTCAGATACTGCAGATTACCAGAACCATTATTCCAAAAGCCAAAGCATTATTCTTCCCAGACTACCTATTTACAGTAGATATCTTCGATCATATACTTTACTAGCGACCCGCCCCGGCTTCGCACGGCTTTCTCTACTATTTGCAAATTTAATTAGAATGTATTATACATATAAACCTTCCTCTCGAATCACTCTATCTATTAAAAACCGCATCAAAATCCGTTGCGTAGTTTTAAAGATCTAAGCATACATAGGGACATACAGACAGCGGGAAGCGACTTTGTTTTATACTATGTATTGATACATTTTCTTTTTAGGGTTCCTTAGTCCCTACGAGAAACTCTATAAATTATAAATTACGTAGCATTATCAAAATGTAGGCAAATTTTCGTTAGTATACCTACTAACGTACTACGTTACGTTTCGTTAGTAGGTTTTAAGCCAATATTGTCACTTGAAGACTAACAATTTTCTGCTTTGTCTACCGCCGTGTTCAATCACCAAATTAGGTACTGATTAGATACTGACACATTAAATTAAGTAGTGAAGTAAATAGCATTAATACAAAAAGCAATAGAAACGTCGCATCCATGAACTAAACACCGCCAGTGCCAGTATATCACAATCCTTATAAGTATTTTTAATTTTTATTTCTAAGGTTGGCTCATTGGATCACATAACTTATAACGGGTAAACGCTCAATAATGAGGTTTTTTATAACCAATAACGGGATATCATCATAAACGTGTTCTGCTTAAAAAAATGAATGAATACCTATAAAGAACGACAGAGGTCTTTGACATGCGTATAAAAGAACATCATTCGCAAACACTCTTTAAAGTAGTATAGGTACATCTAAAGGTCTATCTCTTATATGAAATTAACAGAATGTTTAATAGTTTATTGACGATATCGATGAGTAGAGTTCATAATAAGTTATCAAAATAAAGGAGGCATAAAAAATGTAGGTATGTAAGAAAATTGCTAATATTAGCTCATTAGGTAGGTGCCGTTATGGCAATGAAAAAACGTTCCGGTTTTGGAATATACAATCTTTGAATCACCATGACTGTAGGTATTCTTGGACATGAGTCATAAATTACGACTCAGATGTCAATTTCAATGTACTTAACGTAGCTGCACAAAGAAATTCTCGAGCCAAAACCATATACCTCGCACCAAACGATGACATTTTATGGAAACGTGCCAAAAATACTTTTTTATATGGTAGATATCGGTATAAACTTGACCTATGTCCACACAGTGGATTCCGGACAATAGTTAGTTAAAAGTTCAAAAATACTGCAGTTGAATTTTCTTATACCTATAATCTAAATATATATAACTCAAAGGTGACTGACATAGTGATCTATCAACGCACAGCCCAAACCACTGGACGGATCGGGCTGAATTTTGGCATGCAGGTAGATGTTATGACGTAGGCATCCGCTAAGAAAGAATTTTGATTAATTCTACCCCCAAGGGGATAAAATAGGGGATGCAAGTTTGTATGAAACTTTGTCAATTTTAAACCGATCGAGCTGAGACTTTGCATGCATAAAGCTACTATGACGTAGACATCCCCTAAGAAAGGATCAAAATTCCACGCGGACGAAGTCGCGGGCTCAGCAAGTACCATATATAATTCTTATCCCTGTACTACAGGTTTTTCATCTACCACAGGAACAAGCGTTCCTCAACCAAAGATTGTCTAAGGTTTTACTCCAATCAAACGGTATTGTGTGCCACTGTATTTTGGTTTGTAACACCCGGGTATTAAAAAGATGATAAATAGGTTACAATTTCCGGTTATTATTATAAGCTTGACGTAGATAAGAACATCCACATGCTAGCTAAGGTGCACATAGCTTACTACTATGAAGTTATAGTAAATTAAAGAGGGCTTTCGAAAACTATCAAAATTATTGCGAAATATTATAACAAACATTTTAATAAGCTAAGATATATGGTAGGCATATAAGAAACTTGATTGTAAACCTTGTTTTGGGTTTTAAAATGTCAATAAATATTTATGAAACCAGGCAAGTGTGTAGCGGACCACTCATGGTGTAGGTACCGTAGACTTCACCGAATTTTGTTTTGCCAATTAGAACTTTCTGGGTTGTCATTAAAAGTCACAATCTAAACGACATAAGTAAGTAGTTTCTTGGTTTGTTCCGTTCTGTCAGCCTACGATTTATGGTTGGTTAATTTTCACCGCTGTTTCTGGGTGCAAAACTTATCCGTAACAGCAATCGCAATCACGTTCTGATAAGAATTGCAATAAAATAAGTATGGCACAACGACGGACAGGGATGGACGGACGGGTGGACAGACGAACGGAATTATCATTATCGTATACATAAGGGTTTATCGTAGGGACTACGGAGCCCTAAAAACTAAGGTCAAAAACCTTGGAATTTATAAATGCAGTCATACCACAGTTCTTCAGGTCAACACTGCGTGGAAAGGTAAAATAAAATAAAAAAATTAAAGACCCCTAGGCCTACTTAACAACTTGAGTAAAGGTGAATTCATACAAACCAAAAAATATTTGACTGGCTTTGAATTTTCAAAATGATATTGGCACTGTTGAGTTATTTGGTTCTTTAAAAGGTCATTTTGAAACAGAAATAGAAGCAGTAATAGCAGATTGGTTAAGCACGCGTCTTACGTGCGTAAGCCGTAAATTCCGGGGTTCAAAACCGGCTCGCACCCCGGGGTTTTTCAAATCTATGTGCAAATCATAAATTGAATGTGAAACCTGCATGTCTTAAGTCCAACCAATTTTCGAAAGACATGTGAATCTGCCAACCAGCACTGGGCGACCTAAATCCCCCTCACTTTTAGGAGAGGCCCGGGACCGGGAACGGGACATTCAAGTGCTTTATTCGCAAAAGTTAGCTACAAAAACTTGCAAATTCCATAAAAATTATGCCAAAATTGTAACTTACCATTTAGGTCAATGGGTCAATGAGTCTACGACTAACAGTACAAAATTCAATCGCTCCTCAATAACTTTTGAATATTTATTATTCGAACAAACTACATTAAATTTTTCCTTATGCGCCTCCTAGTGAATTGCGAAAAAGTATAGGTATTTGACCATGATTTAAGAACTTTTCAAGGTTTTTTTTATATTATTGCATATTAATATTAATATGTCAATTAAAAATAAAGCTATTAGGGAATCATCTTACATAGAAGTTGGAATCGTAAAGGGCCTTTTCCACAATCTATATATATATAACTCAAAGGTGACTGACTGACTGACATAGTGATCTATCAACGCACAGCCCAAACCACTGGATGGATCGGGCTGAAATTTGGCATGCAGGTAGATGTTATGACGTAGGCATTCGCTAAGAAAGGATTTTGATTAATTCTACCCCCAAGGGGATAAAATAGGGGATGAAAGTTTGTCAATTTTAAACCGATCGGGCTGAGACTTTGCATGCATAAAGCTACTATGACGGAGACAGACATCCCCTAAGAAAGGATCAAAATTCCACGCAGACGAAGTCGCGGGCTCAGCTAGTCCTTTCATAAAGTTTTATTCTCCAAATAAAGACGTTTTGGAGCTTTATCTGAGATTCGTAAAACTGGAAACCCTCCCCCCTCCCTCTGTGTCATGTCCCACCCCCCTTTGGGTCGGCAACGGGCGAGCAATGCCTTCGGTACGTAGGTACCATCAACAAAGTTGACGCTTGATCATTTTTTAACACTTTTCCCTTGCAGGCAGTAATCATAGGATGGATTTTTTTTTCGTTGGCTGGCCAACTTCATTATTTAGCCATTATTTTTCATTTTCATCTTTAAATATTTTACCCAAATCTATGTTATTTTAAAGAAATTATTGAAGCTAAATTATAATTAAGTCATTTAAAAATATATATTCTTTAACTAGCTGTGCCCCCCGACTTCGTCCGCGTAGTATTTAACGTAACAAACATTTCGGGATTACCGGGATAAAAAGTATCCTATATGTTAATCCCTGTTATAAACTATCTGTGTTCCAAATTTCATCCAAATCCGTTCAGTAGTTTTTGCGTGAAGGAGGAACAAACACACATACATACATACAACCACACTCACAAACTTTCACATTTATAATATTAGTAGGATTAATACTTAACTTTATGTTATTTCAATTTTATATCGTGCTGTAATTGAGTGACTGTAGAAAAAGTTTGACCATGGTTCCATAGAAATGTGAAAATGGAACTAGTTTTTTTTTTATAATTTGACAGCTGTCAGTTGGAAGCGATTCTCCCGGGCCGGAAAAGTATTACTTTCAACCCGCTCCTCAGACAACTTCAGACCTACTTTCAGAGTAAGAGTAATGAAAAAGCTCTTTTTTTAGAAAGCCATTTGTTTTAATTGTTTTTATGACCATGCAAGTCGCATGTTGCTGCTGGTCACTGGATAGAAAATGCAACCTTAAGGTGATCAAGCGTCGAGTTTGTTGACTGTACCTATTGCAAGCATCATAACCTACGCGGTAACTGATTACCATCAGCGTACGACGACCCACGTTTGCTTCGCAATTTTGTTATTTAAAACAAAAAGAAACATACATACAGACAAACATAAACCTCCTCCTTTTTTAAAAGTCGGTTTAAAACAGGCCCTAAATGTTATACCTACAGATGTATGGCGCTCCATCAAGTGTACAATGCTGAATCCTACTTAAAATTCCATCTTTTTTGTTCTCCTATCGATTACTGAAAGAACGATACAAAATTATCGTTCGTTCAGACAATACCTAAACGACGCCAAAAAAATTGGAATATAGAGCTGGGTTCGACACTGCAAATGTCTCGATATATCGATTATCGACCCCTGGATTTCATTAAACAATCGACACCTACGAGCATACTTAATTACTTACAACTGTTGGTAATGAAGTTTCTGCAATTGGCTGGAAATAAAACCGGTTGAAACGGAAATTAACTCGTCACGAAAACCTCAATGCACTCAGCTGCAGACAACGGCGTGAAAGCTACGTGAAACAATACGATATAATTGCATGCCGCATATTTGAATGAAGATGATGTAGGTACCTACCGCAAAAAAATAAATTGATAAAAATTCGGTTGGAGTAGGTTCCTATTCAGTTACTATCGATCGCTGATAAGTGCACAAGTTTATAGAATTGAAGCATCCAGTGGCGGATTTACCAGCAGGCTGATTAGGCTGGAGCCTGGGCGGCAGATTTTTGGGGCGGCAAATTGGGGGACCGAATTATATTTTTGCTACCTCATAGAAATCAAGCTTAATAAATATTATTTATTCACGTTTACCGAATTAACATTACTGTGTAAGTAGCATACACAGCTTTTATTAATCTTGAGCTTTGATTAGCCCAAAAATAAATCCAAAAAATATTTTACGTGCAGGACATGACAATTGTAGAGTCAAGGGCGGCAAAAACTTTACAGCCTATACCTTAGAAATTTGTAAATCCGCCACTGGAAGTATCTGAGATATCACCTTCATGCGCTCATCTACATCCTTATGTATACAGGCCCTTGCCTGTGCACACCACGATTTTTATAAGTGCCGTCGCGTCGACGCGCGTTTTTAGCGATACAAACGCGATACGCACGCGAGTCAGACGCAGCCTGTAGACCTTTGCACACCCGCAGCCGGTAGAGTGTAGACCTTTGCACACCTGTATAAATTAAAACACGCGTTTCACGTTTTTAAACGTGCAAGTGTCGCGCGTTTGTATTGATACGAACGCGATGCTAACGCGCGTGTGTATCGATACAAAGGACAACAAACTGTTCTGGAGGATAAAATTTTAAAAAATATTTCCTAAAAAAATGCCGTAAAAACGTATAAGTACAGGGTGTTTCAAAGATCCGAAATAATACTTGGAGTCTGGATCTCTCAAATACCTACTAAGCAAGAAATTTACAAACCTTTTGTTGTATAAAAATGGCCGCTACTCTTTTACTACACTGACTACTTGCTACACTGTTTTCTAGGCCATTGGTTGTGATCTAAGGCCGCAACGCGAAAGTTATGACAAATATTAAAAGGCCCTTATAACTTAGGAGATAAATGATAGTACGTACCTATAGTTTGTGTTGACTGGGCATCTACATTTCAACTACATACTGTATAATTATTCCTAAATTATTATTTCGTATCGTGGAATACACTGTATTGTAGCCATTTAATTAAATATTCCAATATCAATTTAAACGCGATGAAGTCAAATAAAAAGCAAAGCTACTTAAAGATAACGGGTATTTGAATGGATATCCTTGAAATATCATTGATACGATTTCAGTCACATCTAGAGGATTCGATCTCGGGATCCCGGCCATATTTTGATCCCCAAAATCTCGGGATTAAATTCAACAAATCCCGGAATTTTCGGGTTAAAGAAATCGTTAATAATTTGGTAAAAATGATACGCACGTTTTACATAAAACGATACGCACTTAAATCGACTTTACATATTGTCAGTGATCTTGTTTTACCAGCTGTTGGAATATTTTAAGTCATTCGAATCGAAATCAGAAACAGATTTTGGCCAACTGTATAATAGTACATTGTTACACAAGGGGTGAATGTAACTCCCCACCAGACACCGACCTTGCCGGCGAGGTCGACGAACCCCCGCTTCCGCTAGAAGGTGCGTCTACTTACCTAGACGCACCTTGGCACCCGACAAGCCCGCTGAGTTTCTTGCCGGATCTTCTCAGTCGAGGTCGCGTTCCGATCCGGTGGTAGATTTACCCTCGCCACCTCTCCTGGCAGCGGCCCAAGCCGAGGTCGTGTCCCTTGTGGCGCCCTTGAGCTAGCTGCCCCCCTGCCCCTCTAGCTGGAGCGCACTTGCGCCTATTTTGTTTTTTTTTCGTTGGCCGGCCAACTTCATTATTCAGCCATTATTTTTCATTTTCATCTTTAAATATTTTGCCCAAATCTAGGTTATTTTAAAGAAATTGTTGAAACTAAATTATAATTAAGTCATTTAAAAGCAATATATATTATTTAATTAATACTTAACTTTATGTTATTTCAATTGTACATCGCGCTGGAATTGAGTGACTGTAGAAAAAGTTGGAACATGGTTCCATAGAAATGTGAAAATGGAACTAGTTTTTTTTAATAATTTGACAGCTGTCAGTTGAAATCGATTCTCCCTAGGGTGGAAAAGTATTACTTTCAACCCGCTCCTCAGGCAACTTCAGACCTATTTTCCAAGTATGAGTAATGAAAAAGTATTTTACTGTTAGTAATTATAAGACACACCTTCCTATTCGATAACTAAGATTTCAATATTTTTCTGAATACATTTTATTAGCCAAAATACATGACGTTATTTTTTTTCGAATCCGGTTTTTTACTAAGTTTTTTTATTTCCCCTTGATTTAGTTAGTTTTTGCTGACGATCGGGCTATGTTGTAAAAAGGTGTATAGAAACTATAGAAAGAAACAAATATCCTCTTCACTTTGCGTCATGTAATTAAGTATTATTATATTTTTGTGTTGTTATTTCTAGAAGTCATTCAAAAGAATTGATAAAAAGTAATAGCTATTATGTATTTAAAAAAGTAATATGATTAATATAGGTTAAAAGCAATATGTTCCTACTTACCTATAGGTACATTCCCGAGGTTCTAAGAGGTTATCTTAATGCCGCCGTGGACTTTTTTCTTATATTTTCATATTATTACAATTCATTAACGATTCAGACGCAAGTTTAGATTTGTTTGCGGATGAATGGATGAAGATTATGTCGGCATGCTTGAAGTTCTGCGAGATAGATGGCTGATCGTTTTATATTTCTAATTTGTTTATACGTAATTGTTGTTGCTTGTATTGTATTATTAGTGTAATTGGTTAATTTGACCGTTCTAATAGATAAATAAATAAATTAATTAATACCTACTACAATACAAGTACCTACCTAGGTATCTACTGCCTATGTAGTTTAAGCATAGTAAAATGAATGAAGTACCAACCTACCTACTTACTTACCTAATGAAAATGTTTGGAGTCACGCAAGGAAGGTGCGCGGTTACTAAAACCGCACTAAAGAAAAAAAATACGTGTTTGCATGGTCCGATGCGCACTTAGGTCTGGTTTATAATGTTCCACTTACTTCGTGAGGTGATGCCCTCTGAGACCGTCAATGTTAAGTTAGTAAACTCAATGTCCACGGGTCTCGGCGTCGGCATATTCACTTGCAGGGTCCTGCACTCCTGTTGCTCTCGACCAGATACTTTCTGCCCTAAACCTTGGATCACTGCTAGCGCTTTCGCCATTTTTAACAATATTCCTTTTTTAAAAGTTACTCTCAGTCAGAATTATAACACTGCGTTGTTTTATTACACTGTTTCAGTGAAATGGTTCATTTAAAATACCGCGTCATTTCCTTTTGAAATTCGAATTTCATTATATTTGAATAAAATAGTCCAAATTCTAGCCAGCCAGCTATATTCACTTGTTTTCTTTTTATTATTTTATTTAGATAATACCTATTTATATGTTCACGATAATGTTTGTTTTTAAAATTTAATTGATAAAAGATAATAATATTATTCGTATTGTTCGATGGCCTAGCGTTGTTATCTGCGGCTATTGTAGTTCGATTATCACGCGAGTCCGTCGGCAGGCGAGCGAAACCGCGCGAGGTCGCAACAACACTGCCGCGCGAGTGTTTTCATTAAAGTTTACAGTTTTCGTTCGCGGCACAACTAAGTGACGATGCTCATTAAATCATATGGATTTAAATTAATTAGCAAACTTGTGGTTATTAGAGTTCGATCACCGAAACGTACTTAATTGCCCTTCAAAATGACTTGAATTTTTTTTGCGAAATGTTCAGGGTGAAATCTCTTCCGTGTCGCGAAATTTAAATATAGCAAACTTGCTACCTATACCGGATTCATTCAGCATTGTTGGCTTGTTTATGCCATTGGTTCGTTTAAAATAATTTCCGCAATCTTTGTACTATTTCAGTCTACCCCTGTACGTTACTGAAAGGATTACCTTTCACTGTTCACACTAAGTACTTATTGTTTGATTACCTATTAATTTCATCAGAATAAATGGTATTCCATTTTATCAGTAGGTAGCCTAGATTTATTATGAAAAACACAATTTAAAAATGCTGAAATAAGGTATCATGAAAATATCGACGGAAAATTCCAACGCTCGGGGGTATAGAATTATGACTTAAATCCATAGTAGGTAGGTACCTGCCTATAAGATAATTTCCTATGACATCGATTTTAAGGCTGCCAAATAGGTATATAGGTAACTATCTTTATTTTTTTATTAAATAATGATTACTATGGCACGGTCGCTGATCACGAAGAAATTCGTACAATGACCTGTTATTACCTGTCTTTGTCACTCCCGCGTAAATCTAATACGTCTCGCTCACACAGTTCCCGTGAACTGCGTGTGACCGTAAAAAAACGTAAAAAATCTTACCCAATGTAGTTTACATACTACTACAAAGACGCCACATAATAAATTGTGGCGAGAAACATATAAAACACATAAAAAAACATACTACTACCGACATCTATCCACGTGCATTAACACTTCAGAAACACATAAAATATTATTGCTGTTATTTCATTGAAATTGGTGAACAATTTATCCATTTTCGACTGCATAATCTTATTAAGGCGCTGTGTGCAGAAAAATGAATATCAGTTTTGGCCTATCTGACACTCGCGCTCGCTAGCCACGGGAAATCTATGGAGCAGTCTAAATAGTTATTTTTTAACAGAAATAAAAATATGGATGAAGTTCTCAGTTCAGTTGTTTTTTATGTATGTTAGATCACGTCACTACCTCAGATCTCCGTCATTTATAAACCAATTTGAAATAATATTTATTTATTTGATATTTTTTATTGTTTATATTATTATTTATTGATACTTGTAGGACCCATATAAATTTCACCAAAATCGGTTCAGTAGTTTGGGAGATGGACTATTTACGGTTACTAGCAATTCAATACGTAGTTTACCATTAAAAACATGACCAAAACTTAAAAAAAAAAATCGATTCCAATAAAACTGGGTGCGCTAAATAAAACGCTAGAAATTTGGAGGTCCCTAATTTGGAGTCAGTGTCAATTCAAGTAAGTAGGAGTTGGTAGGTACCTAAGAAGCTGTCCTAACGTAAAGATTCCACCAGCGCAGCGACTCCATATGACATAAATTGTCATTTCTAGCTTTTCAATGCAGGTTTTATTGAAGTCAGTTCTATTTTTTTATCATTCCTTAGTCGCCCATTACACCAAAAATTTGGGCGTCAAGTATACTGATTCCATGTGCCCGCGACATAGTCGAAGTAAAGATGTTCCGTTTAAAAAAACCAGGTAATAAGTCTTAAAACACAAAGGCAATTGCAAATTGAATTATGCCGAAAAATTGTATTTTCTTAAATTCGGTAGTTAGCTAGATTATAAACCGATAGTAAGGTCGGTCGTCTGTCATCTTGGAATCCAAAATTTACGTCATAATCGTAATCGGCACGCCAAGAACCTAGAAAATTATACCCATATGCCAGATTTTCCAAAATATTATATTATAGTCCGCAACTTGGGATTAAAAAATTCTCATAATTATACTTCATAGAATATAGCTTGATCTCTGCGACAACTGTCAGTAAAATCACGCCTATGAAGTCTTGAATTTCATAATAGTACAAACAGTACCTGTCAATGTCATACTTTATGGGCATGCCGATCTAATTAGTGATGGGCGATGAATCATCGTGACCACAGACGATATTTGAAATAAAACTTAATTTATCTTTTAATTTTATTGTATATTTTAATATCATAACATTATTTACATTTGTGCATACTGGATCTAAAATAATAGTGAGTAAATAAAATCTAATTTCGGGAGCGGGACGTCCGATTTGATAATATTTGCGAACAAGAGTTTATAATTAATTTACAAGATTGTTTTAGCGATTCAGAAACTGATCCAGACATGGATTTGGGTTGTACTCCTTTAAGAGAATAAATGTCATTTTATATTAAAATATTAGTTTTTAGCATTGATGATAGCAAGAAACGTCCATAATTTCTATCGACATTTTTTTATATCCTCACAACCCTATAAATATCACTTTGACTTAAGTCGCAGATATCAATATTAGTCATGGCATCTCTTTATGACTCATTATTGCAGAGCTCAGTGGGATGGAAATGAAATCTATACAAAGAAATAAAATTGGAGTGTCTGTTTGTAATATCAAAATAACACCTTTTCACTAAATGCATATGAAAGTACATACGACACCCATAACAAAAACATGTTTTAAAAAAATTTTGTCTGTCTGTCTGTCTTTCTGTCTGTCTGTGTGTTTGTTCCCGGTAATCTCCGAAACGGCTGGACCGATTTTGACGGGACTTTCACTGGCAGATAGCTTATGAGGAGTAACTTAGGCTACTTTAATTTTAGAAAAACAATTAGGGTTCAGCGTATAAAAATAAAAACACATGAAATCACAAATAAAAATAACATGAAATCAAAGAGTATCTCCGAAACGGCTGGACCAATTTTGACGGGACTTTCACTGGTAGATAGCTGATGTTATAAGCAGGTTAATTAATTTTAGAAAAAAAATGGGTCCTGTCACGCGGGCTCAGAACGCGGGAGCGGGCTTTTTGTTAAGTTAAATTCCACGCGGACGAAGTCGCGGGCTCAGCTAGTATATAATAAATTTAGTTAGTAAATTTATTTGACACATAAAGGAACGAAAAATTACAAGAGAGTGACAATTGATCTTCTTAAACAATTGACAGAGAATAAATCCAGAAAAAGAAATCAAATATGAAATTTAAATAAAACCTTATTTTATTTCTAACAATCAAGCTATGTTTTATGAAGTATAGTACTCCTAGTTTTCGCTTCTTCCTATATCTATGGTTCCCCAGATAATTTGGTCATGTCACTCTGTCCGAGCGCCCGACGTCACAGTCCTTTTATTCAGAGGCTAGAAGGCTGCAAACTGGCGCTAAAATGGATTTTTGGTACCGCTACAAAACTGTGTTTAAATATCGAAAGCAATATAATTATAGGGTAGGTTACCAGTTTTAAAAAATAAATCCCATTTAATACTAAATATTAAATGGGTCTCGGGTTCAAACCCCGGCTCGAACCTCTGGATTTTTCGAAATCTATGTGCGTATCATAATTTCTATATTATGATTATCACTTGCTTACGGTGAAGGAATACATCGTGATGAAACCTGCATGTCTTAGAGGATTTAACCAATTTTCGAAAAACATGTGAACCCCGCCAACCCGCACTGGGCCAGCGTGGTGGATTATGGCATGAATCCCTCTCGTGTTGAGGGGAGGCAAGTGCCCAGAAGTGGGACGTCAAAAGGGCTAAAACTATTATTTATATTACTAAATATTGAGCTCCGCAATGGCCTTTTTCACGTAATCCCCTCTAACTGGTGGTATTTTAAATTATTCGAATTGATATCGGACACGGATAAGATCACTTACACGTCTGTGTTAGTGCCAAATTAAAATTTATTTTGAATATTTTTTCATGTCATTTTATTGTTGTATGTTATGACATATTCGATTACGTCATACGAATATGTCATACGATTAAATACGACATACAAATAAATAAATATCGCCAGACGAACACACCAACTGTATGGTCCCAAACTAAGCAACGCTTGTACTATGGGTACCGTACAATGGACTGGGGATGATCCCAGTGTCACCCAGACTAGGGAAAATTACGAAGAGGCCATTTTCGAAATTTACCCTGTCGGGAATCGAACCCGCAACCACACGATGCAGTGAACCCAGCGGCCTACGCTTGAACCACTGCGCCAAGCGGCGGCCAAATTATATTTTTTAGTACATTTTAAATAGTCAAAAATATAAGTTGACTTTAAAAATACCCCTTCCCCCTGAACGACGTTATAAATAAACAATGATTATAATATAAAATATAATTAATAAATCATTAATAAAATAACCATTTCGTTAAGTAATATTCAAAAGCAATGTCTACTGAAATACATGTCTTTAAATAAACGTATGTTTTCTCATAATGTCTCCCATCGCCGTTCAGCAAGTGAAAATTTACGTTGGAAATTATATGGAAATAGAATAATGAACTTTAAAAAAAAGACTGAAAATCTGTCAAATTACTACGATATACAAGTACATAATATAGTATCGGACTCGCACTTGAAATATTTTTTATTTGACCAAAGGAGTTTCCACTCTCTCCGTTTACGTATTGGTTACGAGGAATTTATTTAAATTCGGATCTGAAAAAAATCGGCATAGGTCCGACCTCGATGACGTCCGCAGACGACTGAGCTAGTTAGAATATGACAGTGATGCAATGACTTCATGTATAGAAAATATGAGATGACACAAGTGACCGCGCGCTCGGAAGTAAACCACATAAGCGCTAAACAATATTTCTTTGGTTATTAACAAAACTAGGGAATGGATTAATTTTTTTCTTATAAGCGATCCTAGATATTATCATTTACTATGTTTTAAAAAAATATCGTCATCTAATTCGTAATAATATCGTGGATGAAATGAAAATAAAAAGCAATAACAGCTAACTTTGGTTTTTTTTTCTATCGAGGAAATTTCACTTAATCGTGTTTTCCTATATATGTAATCCTAGTTAATGTTCTTGAATAACACATATCTGAAAATAAGCTTCTTAATCTATAAAATTATAGAAATATTTCGAATTAAAAACCCAAAATAACCGAATGCCTCGACTTAATGTTTTTGCAATAGAAAAATGTAAGAAGTGTCGGAATTCATTACATAAATTTTGATTTAACGTTTAAAAGTTAAAAATCTCGCAAACGGAATTTTTATGATAAAATGTTGTATGAAAACACCATTTTATTTGATTTGAATAGACCTTTTCTACGACCCCACATGATGGGTTAACTGTAAAAAAAACTCCCCTCTTTCGATGTTCGGGGAGGTACCTCAAAAAAAGTAATTTTAGTACATTTTATATTTTTGAAAGTGAGATTACATGAACTTCCGTCAGAAACTGTAGAAGTTATGACCCTGTGACAGGTCGGAACAGACAGACGGACGGACGGACGGACTGACGGACTGGGTGATCTTATAAAGGTTCCTCGTAGGGACTACGGAACCCTAAAAATACCACCGAATTGAGAACCTGCTTCTTTTTGAAGTCAATTAAAAAGAAACAATTTAAATAATTTCGAACACACACACTAGGATTTAAAGATAAGTAGAAGGATGTCTGGAGCCAGTGGCAGATTTACCAGGAGGCTGAGTAGGCTGGAGCCTAGGGGAGCAGATTTTTGGGGCGGCAAATTTGGGGACCGTATTTTTTTTTTTTTGCTACCTCATACAAATCAAAATGATTTCTTTCTGCATGACAGTTTTGTAATGTTCTATAGATAGAACTCTGCAACAAATTTGCCGATGACGATTTTACGTGCAAATACAACAAAATTTTTGGATTGTAAAAAATATCTAGGAAATGACAATTGTAGAGGCAAGGGCGGCAAAAACTTTACAGCCTACACCTTGGAAATTTGTAAATCCGCCACTGTCTGGAGCCGATGATGTAAGTACCTACATATTAAGATTAGCCGTAGCACTGCATGGAGCGTGGGAAGAAACACTGTCTGAAAACGAAGCATGGCGTGTACGAAGGCCCCTGTTGCCGTGTGAACAATTATCAGTTTAATTGCCTGGGTACCTATCTTCTAATCATAATTCAATCTACAATGACGAGCAAAATACAAAAGGCACTTGCAAAGTGCCTAAAATAAATTAACAAGTTTTTAAAATTTCAAGAAGTATAAACATATGAAAACTGTTTTTACATACTAAATATTTTTACATAGGTACTCTACGTAGGTAGGTATCTCCATTCATACTGGCCTGTATGAAGTATGGATATAAAAAACGTTTAAAAAAATCCGAATTATTTTATGGTAATTTAGGGGCAGTGGCTTCCAGAGGTGGCTTTTTATATTGCTCCTCAGTGTATAAGTATAATTAAGATTTTATTCAAAGAAAAATTGGTACCTACTTCGTATAATTTGATGAGTTAAGTATTTGTGCATCTTCAGAACAACAAGTTTTTTTATTAGTTCTGTCTAATTATTTACTTATACATATGTCGCCGCCAAATAGCTTAATTCGCCGTTCAATTAACAGCCTAGGCACTTAACTAAACAGCGCCGTTCAACTAATGGCCTGAATGATATTCAGGCCATATATCAGGGGATATATCGTCTATTACAACATTTAATAAACTGGCTGGCTAATGCTTAGGCAACTGGTTGACATTTAAGTGCTACAAAACTTTTTCAAAATACTACCCAAGCAGAACGACCTGCAGGCCTATTCGCTAACTCTGTTGACAGCTCATAGTGATGATCACTTGGCAAAGTGTTCAACGAATAACTGTCAAACAGCTAGTTTCGTATTCCCTATGACCAGTGACTAACTAAGATGACGTCATGAGCACCGAGTATTGCTGATAGTCACCGTAACACTTTTTGACAGATGTTTTCGTATCGATATTTGTATGATTGGTATTCTGTAAGCTTAGTGGACATCAAACTGATAAGCATTTCAAATTTCAAAATATTCGTGAAAGACACTGCTCAAGGGTAGTGTTTTTCAAGTAAAAGTGATGATCACCGAAGCCGGTAATTAGTAAAGCAAGTGCAAGTTGAAACTTTTGTTGTTTGTTTGTGATTCGTGTGCGTAGAGAAATATTATGGCACGTCTTATTTTGTTGGGATTTGCTAAAGAAAAGCGAAAACAAGAATTTTTAAGTACTTATTGAGAGACGCCGCCTGCACGACGCTAGTAATCTACTACAGTTGCACAAGAGGGTTTATTGCAAATATAATTGTTTGAATACCTAAAGCTGGATTTCAACAGGCATTAGAAGAACTCAGTTTTTGATGGTTCATATGTGGCCTTAATCCGACCATGATCATGAGGAGGCAAATTTTAATTGAAAAAATTGCCTATCTTTAAATGTTTTAATAGTAAGTAATAACAATACCTACTAAAATAATTCTACATTCATAATAAGTATATATTCATCTACATAATATGTTTAAAAGGTAAATTAATTTCTTGTTTCAGATTTGTGGTGCTGTACATGATTCATACCTATGTGGAGTCAATACCCCATAAAGTGTATTTTAGAAAGACTTGAAAGAAATGAAGAACACTGTTGGCTATATGATGAGAAATATTATTTTGGCTGGTTATTGATCATCAAAGCATATTGCCAATCTTTTTACACGAGCAGCCTGTGGTTCAACTATACTCAAAGGGCCTACAGCGCTCTGCGGGTCCAATATAATAATGTCTTCAGGATGTTGCTGCGATTGCCGCGGTTTTGCAGTGCGTCTGCGATGTTTGCCGAAGCGCGTACGGATGATTTTTACGCAATAAGACGCAAGCGGGTGGCGTCGATGTTAAGTAGAGTACGCGGCAGCAGCAACAGCATTCTGGGTATAGTCTCTGGTAAATACCAATGTCCTATGCACTCGCTCTGGGTAAGCATCGTCGTTGGGACGGTAAAATAATGTGTGAACTATGTAAATTCTTGATCTAAGTACTAACATAGTTTGTAAGCCCCCACAATTACTAACAATAATGGATTATGTTATCTGAAATAAATAAATAAATTAAATTATTGATAATGAAGAGCTCAATGAATGTAAATGTGTTAATAGATATTTCGAGTCTTCAATCAATAAATAATTGAAACAAATATGAACATTATTATTATTTTTAGGTGATTCTGAATATACACAGCACCCCTTGGATGATGACATCTAACTTAGGTGCAGCTCCGGGTTCACCAGAAGATCACTGCACAGACAGAAATACTGTTGAACGGTGTATTGGAGTACTGATAACATGTTGGCAGTGCAACATGGTACAACTACACTATAACCCAATTACAGCAGTCAATGTGGTGAATGCATGTGTTGTTTTACAAAACATTGCCAATTCACTGAATGTTCCAATGCAGAGCCTCAGAGTGATGTTGTCAGAATTAAGTCTACAGAGTGTGGTGGCAAGAATCATCGAAAATCCAGATAACTGTAGGGATATAACAGACCAAAAATTATGGAATGTTTCGAGATAATAATTTATAATTATATAATGAATTCCATAATCATCGGGCTTAGTAATACTGATATTTTTGTTACTGTTTTAACATTTATTACATACCTAAGAACACAAATTACATGTTTCATATTAAGAAGACAATAATACTTTAAAATACATATAAAGCTTTAACTTGAATGCTACTAGAAGTATTATTATGTACATCTTCTCCATTGTCCTCATAAGCTCCATCGCAGTTCCTTATGCAGCTGCATGTTGTTCTTCAGCAGCAATGTGCCGTAAGTATCTAAATGACGTTGGCCCAGCACCGCACCCTCTCATCTCCATGAACTGAAATTGTCATATTTAAATTGGTTTGATGTTGAAGCCTATTATTATTTTAATTTATTTAAAAAAACAAGCACTCTAGGAATTTTAAGATTTACCTAATGTCCGAATTTACTTTTCAACTAAGATTAATCACTCGCTGAGTATACTAATGATGACAGTGATTTTGTTTTAGATTGTAGGTAAAATAACTATTTTAAGCAGATGGTTCATTTCTTGAGTTAATTTATTAACTAGTAAACTTACGTGGTCTAAAGTAGTGGTTCCTTATGCCACAGGTTTAGCAGAATTGCTACGGAGTCACACGCTTCTCGGGTGACTAACAGCCTGTGGACTTCCCGTAAAGTGACCCAATGATATATCGCGATGAGACTCCGCAAACTCCACCAGCAGTTCCATTTGGCTTACGGAAACTCTTCTGCATGCAGGCATCTTAAAAGTAGAAATTCTACATTAATACAATATATTAAATACTTGAATTTACCTTCAGTTACTTTGATCTTATAGTGATATCATTAGGTAATATTGAAGTTAAAAAAACTTTGATTCAATTAACAATTTTCACATTATAAACCATAACTTAATCGTTAACTTACCTTAAAGGATTTATTTTAACAAACTTATGGCTTACAAAACACAATTAAACGCAGTAATTAAATTAATTACGCACCAAACAATTAATATAAAATCAGCACAACATTGATTTCCCGCCATCTTTACATGTCATGTGTACATAAACCGCTTATGATGAAATGTTATCTAAAATGTAGTACTTCACACGTTCAAAAGGCGTTGTTCAATTTAGTCGTATAATAGTCGATAAGAAATAGAGGCGTCGAGTGTTGTATCGAAGAGCACCGCTCTCCGCCCGTTAGTCACCGTAACTTCATATCCACTCAATGTGATACGGAATACCAAAGTTGTACCATTCTCAGTTGTCATCAAAGTTCAGTGTACAACTGAAGCCAGTTAGTCACTGGTGATCATCAAGTTAGCGAATAGGGGGGCTGCCCCCCTATTCGCTAACTCTGTTGACAGCTCATAGTGATGATCACTTGGCAAAGTGTTCAACGATTAACTGTCAAACAGCTAGTTTCGTATTCCCTATGACCAGTGACTAACTAAGATGACGTCATGAGCACCGAGTAATGGTGATAGTCACCGTAACACTTTTTGACAGATGTTTTCGTATCGATATTTGTATGATTGGTATTCAGTAAGCTTAGTGGACAACAAACTGATAGTCATTTCAAATGTCAAAATATTCGTGAAAGAAACTGCTCAAGGGTAGTGTTTTTCAAGTAAAAGTGATGATCACCGAAGCCTGTAATTAGTAAAGCAAGTGAAAGTTGAAACTTTTGTTGTTTGTTAGTGATTCGTGTGCGTAGAGAAATATTATGGCACGTCTTATTTTGTTGGGATTTGCTAAAGAAAAGCGAAAACAAGGATTTTTAAGTACTTATCGAGAGACGCCGCCTGCACGACGCTAGTAATCTACTACAGTTGCCCAAGAGGGTTTATTGCAAATATAATTGTTTGAATACCTAAAGCTGGATTTCAACAGGCATTAGAAGAACTCGGTTTTTGATGGTTCATATGTGGCCTCAATCCGACCATGATCATAAGGAGGCATATTTTAATTGAAAAAATTGCCAATCTTTAAATGTTTTAATAGTAAGTAATAACAATACCTAACCTACTAAAATAATAAGTACATCTACATAATATGTTTAAACGGTAAATTAATTTCTTGTTTCAGATTTGTGATGCTGCATGATTCATACCTACTTATGTGGAGTCAATACCCCATAAAGTATATTTTAGAAAGACTTGAAAGAAATGAAGAACACTGTTGGCTATTTGATGAGAAATATTATTTTGGCTGGTTATTGATAATGAAGAGCTCAATGAATGTAAATGTGTTAATAGATATTTCGAGTCTTCAATCAATAAATAATTGAAACAAATATGAAAATTACTATTATTTTTAGGTGATTCTGAATATACACAGCACCCCTTGGATGATGACATCTAACTTAGGTGCAGCTCCGGGTTCACCAGAAGATTACTGCACAGACAGAAATACTGTTGAACGGTGTATTGGAGTACTGATAACATGTTGGCAGTGCTTGTTAACACACGGTACAAATACACTATAACCCAATTACAGCAGTCAATGTGGTGAATGCACATGTTGTTTTACAAAACATTGCCAATTCACTGAATGTTCCAATGCAGAGCCTCAGAGTGATGTGGTCAGAACTAAGTCTACAGAGTGTGGTGGCAAGAATCATCGAAAATCCAGATAACTGTAGGGATATAACAGACCAAAAATTATGGAATGTTTCGAGATAATCATTTATAATTATATAATGCATTCCATAATCATCGGGCTTAGTAATACTGATATTTTTGTTATTGTTTTAACATTTATTACATACCTAAGAACACAAATTACATGTTTCATATTAAGAAGACAATAATACTTTAAAATACATATATAGCTTTAACTTGAATGCTACTAGAAGTATTATTATGTACATATCTATGTACATCTTCTCCAGTGTCCTTCATAAGCTCCATTACAGTTCCTTATGCAGCTGCATTTTGCTCTTCAGCAGCAATGTGCCGTAAGTATCTCAATGACGTTGGCCCAGCACCGCACCCTCTCATCTCCATGAACTGAAATTTACATATTTAAATTGGTTTGATGTTGAAGCCTATTATTATTTTAATTGATTTAAAAAAACAAGCACTCTAGGAATTTTAAGATTTACCTAATGTGCGAATTTACTGTTCAACTAAGATTAATCACTCGCTGAGTATACTAATGATGACTGAGTGTTTTTTTTTTAGATTGTAGGTAAAATACCTATTTTAAGCAGATGGTTCATTTCTTGAGTTAATTTATTAACTAGTAAACTTACGTGGTCTAAAGTAGTGGTTCCTTATGCCACAGGTTTAGCAGAATTGCTACGGAGTCACACGCTTCTCGGGTGACTAACAGCCTGTGGACTTCCCGTAAAGTGACCCAATGATATATCGCGATGAGACTCCGCAAACTCCACTAGCAGTTCCATTTGGCTTTCGGAAACTCTTCTGCATGCAGGCATCTTAAAAGTAGAAATTCTACATTAATACAATATATTAAATACTTGAATTTACCTTCAGTTACTTTGATCTTATAGTGATTTCATTAGGTAATATTGAAGTTAAAAAAACTTTGATCCAATTAACAATTTCCACATTATAAACCATAACTTAATCGTTAACTTACCTTTAAGGATTTCTTTTAACAAACTTATGGCTTACAAAACACAATTAAACGCAGTAATTAAATTAATTACGCACCAAACAATTAATATAAAATGAGCACAAAATTGATTTCCCGCCATCTTTACATGTCATGTGTACATAAACAGCTTATGATGAAATGTTATCTAAAATGTAGTACTTCACAGGTTCAAAAGGCGTTGTTCAATTTAGTCGTATTATAGTCGATAAGAAATAGAGGCGTCGAGTGTTGTATCGAAGAGCACCGCTCTCCGCCCGTTAGTCACCGTAACTTCATGTCCACTCAATGTGATACCAAAGTTGTACCATTCTCAGTTGTCATCAAAGTTCAGTGTACAACTGAAGCCAGTTAGTCACTGGTGATCATCAAGTTAGCGAATAGGGGGGCTGGATGGGTTTAGGTTAGGGTTATTTTTTTTATGACCCCACAGAAACCCCACCCGGCAAATAGATTCCTAATAAAATTATTCCATCAAAGTTGTTTTTTTCCGACGCCATATTGACCAAAGAGAATATAGAATATAGAGATATTGACAGTTTGATGAGTTTCGGCGCTAGGTGGCAGAAAGTAGGACTAAATTGGAATGAACAGGCTAGGCAGGTAATTAAACGGCTAGGCAAGTAGTTAAACGTCATCGATCCAAGTCATTTGCCTAGCTGTTTGATCAAATGGCTGAATATCATTCAGGCCACTAGTTGAACGGCGCCGTTTAGTTAAGTGCCTAGGCTGTTAATTGAACGGCGAATTAAGCTATTTGGCGGCGACACATATATAGTTATGCTTGATAGCTTTATGTGGAAAGCAAGAATACCCACTTCTATTTTCTAAAAAGCACGACGTTGAAGCACTTTGCCTTCGTGCTGGCACTATGTTGTCTATGCAATGTCGTGACTTGCGAGACTATTCATGGAACCCGATCAAAACAACCGATTAATACAGCTTGCTCTATAAGTAATTCGGTAATGCTTTGTGATGTTGTAGGTTTTATATACAGGATATATTTTTTTAACCGAACCAGCAGGCCTATTCGCTAACTCTGTTGACAGCTCATAGTGATGATCACTTGGCAAAGTGTTCAACGAATAACTGTCAAACAGCTAGTTTCGTATTCCCTATGACCAGTGACTAACTAAGATGACGTCATGAGCACCGAGTATTGCTGATAGTCACCGTAACACTTTTTGACAGATGTTTTCGTATCGATATTTGTATGATTGGTATTCTGTAAGCTTAGTGGACATCAAACTGATAATCATTTCAAATTTAAAAATATTCGTGAAAGACACTGCTCAAGGGTAGTGTTTTTCAAGTAAAAGTGATGATCACCGAAGCCGGTAATTAGTAAAGCAAGTGAAAGTTGAAACTTTTGTTGTTTGTTTGTGATTCGTGTGCGTAGAGAAATATTATGGCACGTCTTATTTTGTTGGGATTTGCTAAAGAAAAGCGAAAACAAGAATTTTTAAGTACTTATTGAGAGACGCCGCCTGCACGACGCTAGTAATCTACTACAGTTGCACAAGAGGGTTTATTGCAAATATAATTGTTTGAATACCTAAAGCTGGATTTCAACAGGCATTAGAAGAACTCAGTTTTTGATGGTTCATATGTGGCCTTAATCCGACCATGATGATCATGAGGAGGCATATTTTAATTGAAAAAATTGCCTATCTTTAAATGTTTTAATAGTAAGTAAAACCAATACCTACTAAAATAATTCTACATTCATAATAATTATATATTCATCTACATAATATGTTTAAAAGGTAAATTAATTTCTTGTTTCAGATTTGTGGTGCTGTACATGATTCATACCTATGTGGAGTCAATACCCCATAAAGTGTGTTTTAGAAAGACTTGAAAGAAATGAAGAACACTGTTGGCTATATGATGAGAAATATTATTTTGGCTGGTTATTGAAAATGAAGAGCTCAATGAATGTAAATGTGTTAATAGATATTTCGAGTCTTCAATCAATAAATAATTGAAACAAATATGAAAATTATTATTATTTTTAGGTGATTCTGAATATACACAGCACCCCTTGGATGATGACATCTAACTTAGGTGCAGCTCCGGGTTCACCAGAAGATCACTGCACAGACAGAAATACTGTTGAACGGTGTATTGGAGTACTGATAACATGTTGGCAGTGCAACATGATATAACTACACTATAACCCAATTACAGCAGTCAATGTGGTGAATGCATGTGTTGTTTTACAAAACATTGCCAATTCACTGAATGTTCCAATGCAGAGCCTCAGAGTGATGTTGTCAGAACTAAGTCTACAGAGTGTGGTGGCAAGAATCATCGAAAATCCAGATAACTGTAGGGATATAACAGACCAAAAATTATGGAATGTTTCGAGATAATCATTTATAATTATATAATGCATTCCATAATCATCGGGCTTAGTAATACTGATATTTTTGTTACTGTTTTAACATTTATTACATACCTAAGAACACAAATTACATGTTTCATATTAAGAAGACAATAATACTTTAAAATACATATAAAGCTTTAACTTGAATGCTACTAGAAGTATTATTATGTACATAATTATGTACATCTTCTCCAGTGTCCTCATAAGCTCCATCGCAGTTCCTTATGCAGCTGCATTTTGCTCTTCAGCAGCAATGTGCCGTAAGTATCTCAATGACGTTGGCCCAGCACCGCACCCTCTCATCTCCATGAACTGAAATTTACATATTTAAATTGGTTTGATGTTGAAGCCTATTATTATTTTAATTGATTTAAAAAAACAAGCACTCTAGGAATTTTAAGATTTACCTAATGTGCGAATTTACTTTTCAACTAAGATTAATCACTCGCTGAGTATACTAATGATGACTGAGTGATTTTGTTTTAGATTGTAGGTAACATAACTATTTTAAGCAGATGGTTCATTTCTTGAGTTAATTTATTAACTAGTAAACTTACGTGGTCTAAAGTAGTGGTTCCTTATGCCACAGGTTTAGCAGAATTGCTACGGAGTCACACGCTTCTCGGGTGACTAACAGCCTGTGGACTTCCCGTAAAGTGACCCAATGATATATCGCGATGAGACTCCGCAAACTCCACCAGCAGTTCCATTTGGCTTACGGAAACTCTTCTGCATGCAGGCATCTTAAAAGTAGAAATTCTACATTAATACAATATATTAAATACTTGAATTTACCTTCAGTTACTTTGATCTTATAGTGATATCATTAGGTAATATTGAAGTTAAAAAAACTTTGATTCAATTAACAATTTTCACATTATAAACCATAACTTAATCGTTAACTTACCTTAAAGGATTTATTTTAACAAACTTATGGCTTACAAAACACAATTAAACGCAGTAATTAAATTAATTACGCACCAAACAATTAATATAAAATCAGCACAACATTGATTTCCCGCCATCTTTACATGTCATGTGTACATAAACCGCTTATGATGAAATGTTATCTAAAATGTAGTACTTCACGCGTTCAAAAGGCGTTGTTCAATTTAGTCGTATAATAGTCGATAAGAATTAGAGGCGTCGAGTGTTGTATCGAAGAGCACCGCTCTCCGCCCGTTAGTCACCGTAACTTCATATCCACTCAATGTGATACTGAATACCAAAGTTGTAGCATTCTCAGTTGTCATCAAAGTTCAGTGTACAACTGAAGCCAGTTAGTCACTGGTGATCATCAAGTTAGCGAATAGGGGGGCTGGATGGAAAGTTCCTATTTACTCTGAATGTTGGAGATGGCAAATTTTACTCAAGAGAAACACTCCATTAAAAAAAAAGGTCATCTGTACTTTATGACAGCTACTGACTTGATCTTGTAATTTTTTCGGAATCTTGCGGGTTCGATTCCCGGGTGTGGCAACCGTATTTTCAAAACACTTTGAATGCACATTTGCTTCTTTTTAAAAATAAAGAAATTATTCCTTTGAATAAAATTTGGTTTCTCCAGTATTTATAGATAGAGTAGTTTCCGTTCAGGTGTATATTTAGTTAAATAAGCGCCCTCTAGGAAATACTAATATAAGACGTTGAATCTAAGAACAATACATTATGTTTTTGTTTTGAGATAAACGTGTTTGTATACATAAAACACAGATGTCGCTATTACACACACAGTGTTAGGATAAAAGTTTTGAAATTTTGTGTTTTGAAACTGTGGTGTTAAGATATATTATTTGTACATCCAAGAATATCATATCCTATGAGGTAAGATCTTAAGACTTAGGTGCTTTGTATAATTTTGTATTTTACGTATAAAATTCCCTTCATTTTCCAGATGAGGAGCCAATCGGGATACCAGACAGTTCATACAGTATCTTCACATCTTCAGTACTTATATAAAAATATCTATCTCCGTATGAAAATAACCATCTAACTAATTAAATACAAACATTTTTTTTGTTTAAAATTCTTAAGGCGTAAATTATGTTTCTGATCACATTGCCGCAAAAAAACCAGGCGGCGCTCGCGCCGGCTCACATCCACGGAACCTGTCTTGGACTTTGTCCTCACGAACCTCTTTGCACTCTTTGAATTTCAAGTATTTATTGTGGTAAGATCATTAAACCTTACTTTTATTTTATGTGAGCTACTTATACCCAACAATGCTTAATTACCTACCTGTTAAATAAATTTAAATCTTGAAACATGTACTTACCTAAGTACATAAATCTTGTTCATTTATACCTATAAAAAAATCGGTGGTGTGTTCGGTGTGTTCATAACCATTCTCCTTCTAAACGGCTGGACCGATTTTGATGATTAAGTATATTTCAAGTAGGTACTTATAAGGTCACCTTGATAGTTCTTAGCTATAGTTGGACTCTTCTCGTTTCTAAATCCTACAAAGAGTACACTGTATATTGAAGCCCTCCTCAAGTGGCTACATCCCATTTCGACACCCTCATAAAATAGGTAGTGTACTAACACTTAAGAGCCATTTTAATCTTCATAAATCTGATTCCTACATAGGTTAGGTACCTAACGTTAACGATGCATTTATATACGGTACATTCAGTTCCAAAATCTACAAGTAATCGCTTATATTTATAAAATATTTAGACTTTATGTTTTTTTAAGCATTTTGGATATAAATTTAAACTCAGTAGGCCTTAAAATATTGAAAATTATAAATAAGTAACACATTATATTAGACATAAATACTTTACTTAGTTCTTAGCTTATATATATATGCAGCAGATGAAATAGGTCAATGAACTAGGTTCACAATTAACATGCAGTTGCAATGTACACCGAAACATTTGGTATTTATTGATACCTACTTATCACACAACTTACTGAACTGGGAGTATAGTACCGATATCAACAGTAATTGTGATTTGGTGATGATATTTAACACTACTAGGTGCAACATAAAGGGTCTACTTTTTTTTCAAAACTACCTTTGTTTATCTAAAACTATCAGCTTTGGAGGAAACTTGCAAAACAAAAGGAAATACAGGGATACAGCTGTTGACAGATTTAATAAGTATACAAAACCTTTAGTACTTCAACTGTCCCACAGATCCGATAGTTTAAGATTTACAAAGTAAAGTTGCAAAAAAATTGTATAGCCTTTCTGTTTCACCTAGTATAATATATAGGTGGTTCATTATTTCACAATTGGACCTTTATGTTCTTTGCAACATAAGTTAGTAGTAGGTGTACTTTACATCGGTCTTCTGTCACGCCTATTAATTATCTCGTTAAATTTAGGAAGAAACAGATCTTTGTCTCCGCGCGTACCCGCCTAATGTTACACAATAACAATAAAGGGCATTGTTTACAAGCGCGAACGCACACTCGCGCACGGCCGCGCATACACGCGCCGACACAGCGTACAACACAACATTTACAAATTAACGTGCAATGATACGAAACGCGTGCAATTATTTTACCGGCTACGGACAAAGGGTTCCGAGTTCCGATAGTCCGCTGACTGCTTGGGGACGGCGCGCGCGCATTCGAACGCGCGACGCATAGAAGCGCGCACGCGCGTACTTTCAAACGCTCAGTGTTCTTCAGTGTCCAAAGATGATGCTCGCCGGAGCCCAGATAGTTGATAAGAGCAGTGTGTCTTACTCGACAAATGTTGAAGAAGCTGCCCCGGCCGCGGCCGGGCCCTCAAGGCTCCAGGTGTCGCAGGGCCTGGCGATGGTCCCCAACAAGGAGCCCGTGGATATTCACTTCACAAACATCACATGCACTGTGAATCTTGGGATCACTAAAGGTAATTTTTGTATTTTCTTGTAGAGCTAAACGTGCGTAGAGTTCTTCCCATATCCATGATTTCCCAGGACATAACTGACGGACGGTCAGTACAGGACGATAAACTAGGTAGTAGACTCAATATTTCTTGCTCTCAGATGTTCCTATGCGAGGAGGTTTTAATCATCATACTAATATTATAAAGAGGAAAACTTTGTTTGTTTGATTGTAATGAATAGGCTCCGAAACTACTGAACTGATTTGAAAAATTCTTTCACTGTTGGGAAGCTACACTATCCCCGGGTGACATAGGCTATATAATATATTTTCAAAAAAAATTGGGATCCTTACTAAAACTCGAATAATGTAACCGCAATGTACCCGTGCGAAGCCGGGGCGGGCCGCTAGTGTAGCAGGCACTATGTAGTGCCTTCTACACTTTCCACATAAACGATGTCGTTGATCGATTCAAATAAAATTAAAACAAGGAAAGGTACTTAGAAATAACAAAGAAATAATATTATTTAAGTGGAAGAGATTATGGCTCACATACCTAACACTCAGTTTTTCCCTGCCAAAGTATCTAGACATGTGATGACATAGTAACATAAATTAAATAAATATAGGTAAGTACTATGTAACACGTCCTATTTTTGTCTCGTGACCCTTAATCAATGAAAGGTTAAAATCTGGTGCCCCAGTTTTACGTTACACTGCATTCCAACTGCAAATACTAGGGGCGATGCTCAGAGAAGCTGCTTTTCTTACGGACTTAGGTCGGTATTAATAAATGTATCAAACTCAAACTCAAAGTCATGTCCAAGATGGGTTTCAGACTTGAGATTGATTTATAAATACGCGTCTATGTTACAAACACTAGTATTCGTTACATCGTTATTTGATTTATTTTCCCATTTAGCGCATGTCTAAGTGTATAGAGTCGAGTCGACTCTACGTCCTACAATAATTTACTTTTCCAAATAGAATCTGTTCTAGATGACAATTGAGACTAAAGTTACACGAAATTCCAACTGGAGTCTAACTAATAGTGATGCGGACATGGACTTTGTTTTGAGGAATCAAAACAAATATACATAGTTTAGATACAATCCTAACTGCTTTTACACGCTCCGAAATCGTAATTAGGATTACTTAAAATTGAACAGCGTAAAAAAGTACTTAAAAAAATTGAATTGGACACATCGAAAATTATAAATGTCTTGTTTTGTTATATAACAAAGCAGGTCAACACGCGTATGACCCGCCTGATGTTAAGCAGTTACCGTAGCCTTTAAATGCTTGCAATACCAAAGGCATTGCTCGCACGTTGCTTACTTGAAGTGGAGTGGGATATACTCGTACTGAGCGGTAGGGGGGTTGGTCTTCCGGCTCTTTCATTCATCGTACGGAACGTAGCAATAGTAGTTATCTTCTTTACGCCGATCTCCTGTAAGAGGGTAGTACGGGGTAGTACGGGGTACGGGGTAGTACGGGGTACGGGGTAGTAAGGGGTATGGGGTAGTACGGGGTACGGGGTAGTACGGGGTACGGGGTAGTACGGGGTACGGGGTAGTAAGGGGTACGGGGTAGTACCCCGCTTTAGCCAGCCCGGATATGAGCTGTAGTCAATTGGCTCCCGCTTGGCTCTACCACCGTTACCGTACACGGTACTGTATTACAACCATCAAAATTTTTTATTTTTTTTTAAACGTAAAAATACAAGCCCGCTGAGTTTCTTGCCGGATCTTCTCAGTCGAGGTCGCGTTCCGATCCGGTTCTAGATATAAGAAAAAAAAAGAAAATTGACAATTTGTAAGTGCCCCCGTAGGCCTAAACAAAATAAACGCTTTGAATTTGAATTTGAATCACAACGATGATTGTTGAATATTTCTGGTTATTTATGCACAAAAATGCGACTAACTGAATGTTGGCTATAGGTATGTAGGTCCGCGATTATGCCACTAGCAACACGATAATGGATATTGATACGCCCTTATCTTCCATGCAATATTATGACTTATGCATGGTGAAAAGTTAGTAAAGTGTGAACTACTTTTTTTGTAATGGGACCACTGCTACTCCTGTATGCCAGGATCGACAGTGGTATCCCTATCCATGATGACGCAGAGGCTTGACCCTCAACGAGTCCCGGGCAAAAGCTAAATTGTCTTGGAACCCGCACTTAAGGAGTTGGAAGAATATTTTTATAAAATATTAATGATCCACTCAAGTCATTACTCCATCTACATTGTGTACACTCAAAATAGCTTCCTAAATATATATTTAATACCTGATACCAAACGCCATAATTATACCTTTTTCAGACGTAAGCAGAAAGTTTGGGTATATTTTCGATGGTTTTATTAGTCACACAGGATATTTCTAGTCTCGAATTTCACCTTTGACTAGCCTTTCACTACAACGAAAAGGGTCCAGATGTGGTAAAATAATTTAAATGGCAATTAATGTAAGTAATCATAATTAATAGTTATCGAGTAAACAAACAACAGAAGACAATAGTTACACGCAATTTAATAAACGTATCTCTACTCATAATTTATTATGCACCCACTACAATGTAGTAAATAATATTAACTACGTCATTTATTCCGCATCACAGTGTTGTTGTGATCTCTTCTTCTTGGAAATACATCACTTTTATCCTAAAACCAGTTTCTCATACTTATCTGCGACCTACTATTGCTAGTCTGACTAGCTACTCTACATTTTGCTCTCTAGATTCCCGATTTGGTAAGTTATTTTCTCACTCAGTTACAGCATATCCTGAATGCTAATCTGAAATGAGAAACCCACGCATGAATCCGCGGGTAAAAACCCAAATAGTAATTTAAGAAAAGTAAAAATAATTTATCCTTTTCTTTCACAATGTGTTATTCAGTTTTATTCGTAGAGATCTTCCTAATAAGTGCATTATTGGGTCATTCTAGATGAAGAGCAAATAAGTAAAAAGTACCTAAGTGACTCTACAAAGCGGATCAAATAAAACTGGCTCTACCAATAGCCAATAGGATTATGCCCTAATCGACCGTCACGTAAATAAATAGATTTAATATACCTTAGCAGAGATAATGAAAAGATTAGACGTCACTGAATTGTTCAAAAGCGAATGATATTTGTCTACTCTACAGCGAATCGAATTATAACACTAACCTCTTATCGGTCTCAAACGGTAGAGCCATCGGCTACAATGCCACTTCACCTTGACTCGGTTCTATCTCTCGATAGTTTATTAACAAACAAAGTGCGGTTTTTATTCACATGGTGAAGACTACTACGTTTTTTTCCATACATTTTTTTACGATTTTCACTACTTGGTCGAAACCATGAACTGCCATCCATGAACCTGCCATCTCAGTATACTTATTATTTCGATGAAACTCCTTTGTCAAATATTATGCGGAAACATAATTATTATTATCATATTTAAAGAAGGTAAGAAATGATGTGGCTAGACTCACACTATCCGGCAGAATTTAGGCTCCATTGTTAAAAAAAAATAAGGGTAGTCTTTGTAGAGAAATTCAGGAGACGCAAGCAAGAATGAAAGAGACGGTAGACATCTCTGTAGTATTATATCTGATTGGATATCATCATTCACATCCATTTGCATGGGAATACTGACATTGTTAGTCAATAGTATTGTTAATATTTATGTTAATTATGGCAAGCAAGGATAGCAAAAGTAATGTCAAGCTATTTAATGACGTTGTTGTAAAAACACATTACAAAGAGTAATATTCATTTATTGACCACGTGAGCAATTTGTTAATTAGTGCCAGGCAAGCCATCTTCACGTTTTCTAGACAATGTATCAGTAAATTACCAATGATGCGTTTTGTTACTTTTATAATTTAACATTGTAACATCATTTGAATTTCACCTATTTGTTAGTAGTGTTTACCTTTAGTTAACGATAAATAATAAATAAAAGCCAGTATATAATATTATTAAAATAATAATGATGAAAAGATTTGCATCCGTAATCGTTTCTTGTGCGATACTTTTACATTATTTATGTTCTCAATTAAACTCATCTACACATCTATACAAATAAATAAAATTGGAGTGTCTGTTTATAATATCAAAATAACACCTTTTCACTAAATGCATATGAAAGTAGATACGACACCTATAGCGAAAACGCATTTTTTTTTGTCTGTCTGTCTGTCTGTGTGTTTGATCCGGGTAATCTCCGAAACGGCTGGACCGATTTTGACGGGACTTTCACTGGCCGATAGCTGATGTTATAAGCAGTAACTTAGGCTATTTTTATTTTAGAAAAACAAAAAAGTGGGTCATGTCTCGCGGGCTCAGAACGCGGGAGCGGGCTTTTTTGTTAAGTTAAATTCCACGCGGACGAAGTCGCGGGCTCAGCTAGTAAATAATAAATATACTATCATCGGTTGTATTCGTCAGGGGTACCCACAGATAATGAATTTCACCCATTATCTCAGGATTAAAACAATTATTATCAACATTTAACACCGCATGGATTTATGAAACAGAAATGATAATATACTATATTTCGTAAGAATGTATTACTTATATAGATTAGTAAAATATTTGTATTTATAATCTCTTTCGAAACAGAAAGAATATGAAGACATTAGATCTATGACCCAAATTTTAATCTACATGAAAGGGGGGTTATCTACACTAAAAACAATATCTACGTACCTACCATACATACCTACATTCATACTATGATAACACATAGCAAACAAGCAATTAAAGTTAGAAAGCAGCATTAATAACAAAGAAATTGTAATAAATCCCTTTTTATTACAACTTCTTTAGTAATTAGCCTAATCGTCAGCTGATCTACCCTTTAACTGACAAGTGCTGGGTTCAATACCCATCCTGACAATTAAACTATTGAAGTCAGACCGCTTTTAGCCAAGAATTTAGCTTAGTTGGACAAGCTCCCGGAACTAAACTTTAAAAAGCTGTAGAAGTTATGGGAATGTGACAGACTGGGACGGACGGACTGGATGATCTTGTTCCTCCTAGGAACTACGGATCCCTAAAAATAAAGCATTACCTAAAACCAATGAATACCCCATTCGAAATAGTCATCCGCGAAGAAGAAATATTCTCATCACAATTTTGAAGATGTCCGAACAGGAATTAACTTAGGACTCACGATTTAGTATGTTCTTGCCAATCACCCATCATAAAAATCGTGTCGTCACCGTACTAAGCGTCAATGAGATTACTAATTTAACATACACGCGTCCTTTGGCAATCCCGGATATGCGATACAACTTATCAACATCGTGCAAGTATCGACTCTGGCTGATAACGCGGTTGCCATTCTGCTTACGTCGGCCTTAGGGGCAAAGATACCGGAACTTACCTTATTGTTTATCGATTTTAACTCTATATTTACAAAGGAAATCAATATTTATAAATTCTGTATTATTATCACTCGCTTATGGTGAAGGAAAACATCGTGGGCAAACCTGCAGGCTGCAAGTCCCAGAAAATCTAACCAATTTTCGAAAGACATGAGAAATCCGCCAACCCACACTGGGCCAGCGTGGTGGATTACGGCCTGAATCCACCTCGTAGTGAGGGGAGGCTCGTGCCCAGGAGTAGGACGTCAAAAGGGCTCAATTATAAATTTATAATACACTAGCGGCCCGCTCCGGGCGGCTTCGCACGGGTACATTGCGGTTACATTATTGGAGTTTTAGTAAGGATCCCTATTTTTTTTGAAAATATATTATAGTCTATGTCACCCGGGGATTGTGTAGCTTCCCAACAGTGAAATAATTTTTCAAATCTGGTCCCAAATGGAAGTAGAACAGAGGGAGGGAAAGGGATGGAAATATGTTGATATTAATGTAAATTTAAATAGATACCCCACATAGATCCATAAGTAGCTAGATAAACAAAACATCCCGTATATCCTTCCAATACGAACAGAGACACGAAATTGACAACATCCTTCTGTTTTGAAGGGGGCAAGACCAAAACTACAAGTCAATTGGGTTGAACGAACGATCGCCCATACTACAGTGTAGTGATGTAACGAATATTCGCATTCGCATTCGCGAATATTCGCATATTTTTTGACATTCGCATTCGCATTCGCATTCGCAAGAATCTATGCGAATGTTAGGCGAATGTTTTTTAAAAACAAAAAGGAAATTAGGTATAGATGGATATGGAATTTATTACAACTAATAAGAATTATATATTTTTTCAACAAACTTGCTCGTAGGGTAGCGCTTATTGCACCGTTTTTAGGTTCATATCGCAGATTATTACGCACTTCTACTATTGAAATACAGTAAAGAGTTATCCTAATAACAGCAAGCATATTTAAAAAATTAATATGTATTCAATGTTTATTAAAATATAATAAATAAATTTATTTATTAATATATTTATATAAACATTCGATTTATTATATTTCAAATAGTAAAATAATTGTTAGGGGCCTTGCCAGACCCATAGATAAATATAACCAGCCAAATGCTTGTCAGAATACGCATACTATAGGGTTCCGTAGACATCCCGCCACGTTTTGTTAATATGGAACCCTAAAAATAAAGTTATGTCATTTTATTGATATGAAACATCTTAACCAATTAATTGCTGCGAAATAAATAAACTATTGGCACCCGTATGAACAAAATAGTAAGAAATTCTGTTACGAAATTTATTAAACTGGCATTCATAGACATCTTATCTTGATCTTAAGCAAAGTGACATAAACCTTAATTTTCTTTTTGGACTGATGAAAAGTTCTTATAAGGAGTTTTAATTCAAATAATTAAGCTGTGCTTAGACTGGGTGCACAAACAGTGGCGCGTGGGTTTGAGACTCAGTCTAAGATTTTTTTTTAAATTCATTATATTCATATTTAAAAGTAAAGAACTATTTATTTCCTATAATAAACCATTAATAAGGTGGTTATAATTTCAAGGATGAATCTCGCTACTCAGTTCAGTATTTCGTAAATGGGAATTAATATTGAAAAACTGACTAAGAATCCTTTAAATTATTTTAAAATACCTACTGAACAATAAATATAAATACCACACTCGAGGAGGTAAGTAAACATTTTTTCACTCCCCTTTCTTAAGTATGGGAGGTACAATAGAATAACTTTGCAGTATAATAGTCTCTGAATAAAATTATTGTGATGTCAGAGGGACGGGCAGATGGACAGACGGACGTGGTAAAACTATAAGGGTTCCGAGTTTGACTACGAAACCCTAGAAACTTAAGGCGCGCCATCTTGTTTTATTTTACATTTCTCCTGCAATTGTCTTAGTCTTAAACAAATTCGTGAATTGTGTTTTTTTTCAATTAAGATTGTAATATACTCGCAAGTGTGTTGTAAAATGTTGTACGAAACGCGTGAGCATTGTTCATTACACACTTTAGCTCCATCACAGTCCTCGCGTTAGTCTCGGGCTGCAAACCAGCTTTGATCGTAATGTAATCAACTTAGCTCACTTGTGCATAATGCACTTTATACTTATATTTGAATAAAAAAAAAATTGGAACTGTCTTGAGGTAGGCAACTAAATTATAAATAGGATCTTTCCCTATTGTTCTTGTTAGTCTAATTAAAATATTAACAAACTTAATAAAATATGAAAATCAATTACATTTGATTTATGCATTAATACTAAGCTACCCTGAAATCAAAACAAATCTCTTCGTATTAACTTTATGTGACTAACTTCGTTCTTTCAACCTGTGTATCTGTGTGCCTGTCTGTGGTATCGTAGCACCCAAGCGGATGATCCGATTTTTTATTTGAAAATTATCAACTCTTTTGTAGTTTAAATAGTCGTCACAACGGGGGTGCTTTAAATTTTCTATTTAGAGTTATTTGAAAATCAACATTCGCATTCGCATTCGCGAATGTTGGAGCCAAATATTCGCATTCGCATTCGCATTCGCGAATGTCTAAAATTCAACATTCGTTACATCACTACTACAGTGTAAAGAGGTCCTTACGCTCACTCGTATACTACTTCCAAGTGGGCAACAACTAGATTCTTTAATGATATTACTTTTGTGACAACAACTCAATGAACAAGATAAATTGCAATCTCGTTATGTGTTATTCATTTAGACCTGGCATTCGGGATATTTTTTTTGAAACCTATGAATAACAGGCCTCTATGGTCTAGGAATATCAGGATGTTATTCATATTTAAATCATATGTTGTTGATAATAGTTAATTATGTTTGTAGATTTTATCATATAATAAATTCTGGTCAAAACATATCGTGTGGACCTTGAGACCGTGATGAATTAAGTCTAAAGATTTTGTTTAATTTTATGTTAGCCCGTATTGTTTTTTGTGAACGACAGATTTATTGTGCTGTGATTATGCAGTGCTATACTTATTTGTATTGTGACCTCCATATAATGTTTAATAACAATATTCATATAATATCCTACACAAATCACTTACAATGCACTATTGAGAACAGAAGTATTTTATAATGGCGATTTAACTTTAGCGAAAATGTCTATAAAGGCTGTTTGAATTGTACAAGCCAAAACGTTTTTTTATATATTGTTGTCCAAAGGAGTAGATATTGGGTAATCTCAAAGTCAGGTCTTTACTTGTCTTCATGATTAACTTTATTTAATACGAATATACTAGTTTAATTATTAAATGAATCCCATATTCACAATTATTTACATTTCCTCTTTTCCGCAAAGAGAATACAATAGCTTTTCCGTTCCAATCAATCAGTCCATCTGTTATTATCTTTTTTAAACCATTGACCACTCTCCTTTTACTTTTTAATTATAATACAAAGAGTGCTAGCAAATTAAGTTATAACAAATAATAATTAAAACAAGGGCAATGAATCAAGTACCAACAATATGCATTTGTTAATTACGTTACCTAACAATATATCAATATATATATATAATTATGGGTATTATGGGTATGATAGTGAACGGTAGACGGGGTAGGGGACGTCCTAAAAAGACGTGGATGAACTGCGTGGAAGAGGGTATGAGCGAAAAGGGAGTGAGTGCAGAGATGACGGATGATAGGCTTGAATGGAAGAAGAGAACGTGCTGCGCCGACCCCACCTAGTGTGGGATAAGGGCAAGATGATGATGATGATATATAATTATATATATATTAATGGCCTCTTACAATTGGGTCAAGCCCAATATGATTCTGCCAATGTCGAGTAATGAATAGCAATAACAAACACAATTAATAACAATAAAATACGAAAATGTGACCGTCCATTTTGGAAAACCAAAATGGAGGCCCAAAACGTTATTGTCAGGGGCCCAACTCTGTTAACGACTGTCGCTCGATTCGACTCACAATACGCCACAACTGACGTACTATCGCGTATATGTCACTTTTGACAGTATTCCTATACAATAACTGTCAAATCTGATGTATTCATTCACGCGATACGCCAGTTGTGTTGTGAGGTATTGCACGTCGAATCGAGTGACATATCGAGTCTTTATCAGAGTTTGGCCCCAAGTCATGACTATGGTGACAACCCTTCGTGACGGTAGCCACGAAAATCTATCGTTACCCTCAATAAGAACTACCTAGCTCTAAGTGACGATATGACCAGTTACATAATAGATTAACTCGATGTTTATTGGCATTGAACTTACTACCCTTGATAAGCTAATGATTATTGCCTCATCAAAGCCTTGTAAATAGGTACTTATATAGAAATTGTTGTTACTACTTAATGGACTAGGAAATAATGTTGTTTACTTAGCAGTTATTTTGGAATTATAAAAGGTTATGTTATTATTGCAGTTATTATACCGTTAAGAGTATATTTACAACGTGTACGCGCAACCTTTTCTCTAGGACATATTTTCCTATCAATTATAATTAGTTACCTTCTAAATTGTCTTCTAAAAATCTTTGTGTTCACAATTTCAAAAGACATCATTCCCACACACACACACAGACACATTCCCGTAATTTTGTTTACTTAGGTAGGTACTAATAATCATCGCATGGTAAAAAATATTGTTTCTCGCGTAAGCATACAAGAGTCTGGGCGAGCGCGTTCATCAATAACAGTAATAATAAATGATGTAAATATTGCAATTACTCGTAAGTAATTACAGATATGTCAGTGTTTTATTGCTAATAACAACAAGGATTTTATTTCTTTTGTGCGTGTTTTAGGAAGTATTTATCTTCTTAGTATACATGTCACGCTTTGGCGACAATTACGAATTACGTATTTGACCTTACGTGTTGTTGGGTATGATTTGTTCGTAAAAATATCGTATACCTATGTATGCATTTAAACTATGCAGGCGAGAGTTTGAATACTTTATTTAATGACATTAAATAAACTGTCTTGTTCAATAAAAATACCTTTATGTGAGAACTAGATAATAGAAAATAATACTTACGTAGGTCGGTAGGCAAGTGTCTTCGTAATGGTTGACACTTTTTCACATCATTTATATCGAGTCAAAATAAATTAATAAGAATTGATATGAATATAATAGTTAAGGCTAAAGCGCCCATCTAGCCCGCGAAGTTCAAATTTTTTGAGGCTAGACAGGCGCCTTCACCTTAAGTATAACAGAGAAATCAGCCTCTGGATGTAGGTATTTAGCGGTTTTAAAGTTTATTTAAAGGTTGTTATGGACTTCCCACATCACGTAATACACGTAGCATAGAAAACCTGTTTTAACAATAACATGTTAAACACATTAACTGCGCCAAAGGAATAAGAATTTAATCGCCCACGTGATAAAGTACTTAGTCATATTCACGCGTCTTGTTTGATCATCACATTATTATGTTATTGGTTGGCACTGGTCAAGGATTGCGGTCCAAGTTAGTTGGAACTGCATGCTAAAGTCCGAGGTAATTATGATTAAACCTGTTTTGCGTTGGGGGCAAGTAGTTGGTCATGTTGCATGAGTAACTAATCTATAAACATGATGTAGATGGGTACTATCTACACCATATACCTACTAAATATAGTGTAGGTAGGTAGGTAGGTAGGTAGGTAGTTAACTACATACTTAACTTATCATCTACATCTACTATGAATGACTATGTCCATGATCTAGCTACAGTTCCTACTAATATTATAAATGTGAAAGTTTGTGAGTGTGGATGTATGTATGTATGTATGTTTGTTTGTTACTCCTTCACACAAAAACTACTGAACGGATTTGGATGAAATTTGGAACACAGATAGTTTATAACCGGGATTAACATATAGGATACTTTTTATCCCGATAATCCCGAATTTTTTGTTACGTTAAATACTACGCGGACGAAGTCGGGGGGCACAGCTAGTATATTATAAAGAGGTTAGTACATTTTTTTGTTGGTAGGCAAGGTGGCAGGAGATAATCTCTAGAACATATACGCTACTCAACAAAAACTTCGCTTTTACTACGTCGCAATAAAGTAGGTAATTCAGCTCGCACAGCGTTGCGTGCCTAACATTATATTTACCTACAAGGATCTCTCTTTCCATCTCATATTACTAATCTTTACTTAGAACAGCAACGAAGTGAGTGGGTCCACCAAGGCGAATCCGACTTGTACCTTTAGCGTTCAAACTGTGCCTGGCCTACCAGCAGGGATATAACACTATATTATTAAAAAATAACAATATATTATTATATTAAAAATGTCAAGACAATTACTTTATTCCTTAATCTTTGTTTAAAATCTTAATACTGTTGCTTTTAATTAAGTAAGGCAACAAATGGTTTTATTTTAAAAGCGGAATTTCCTGGGGCTTACCCGTCTGCGGTTTGATAAACGTTTTATCTTTAATCTAAGGTCTGGATTTATGAAATGGAATTTTAAAAAAAACTGAGTAAAGTACGAGGCCGGGCGTTAATTATTTAGAACGAATTATACCTACGACATTTTAAAAACAACTACACTACCTATCTTCCGAAATTGCGAGCCACACACTCCCTCCTCGGTTACCTACTCCTGTAAAGATCGACAATAGAGTCCAATGATGATGAGTCTTGACCCACGACGGTTCCCGGGGAAAAGTTGAATTGGCTTGGAACCCCCACGAATTTAATGCAAAGAAATACCTAATAGGGGAGTTGAAGAATTATCAACTTTCCAACAACTGAGGCTGAAAATCTTCACGTATCGTATTTATTTATCACCAATTATTTTATAAGAAATAGCTAAGCATAATAGGAGACGGTAATTGGTATATAATGTGTCATTTAATAGTTCCTACTTAGGTACTCTAGGATATAAATGATTATCGTTCTATTATCGTATTACTGATATTTTGTGAGTAAGTACTTAGGTACTCATTTTTTTATTAACATGCCGAGCCGATGTGTTATACCTACCAGATAACTTCGCGTATACATATCAAATTTCCTTCAATGCTATTCGGTCAAATTTACAAACTAACAAAATACACATTCCGCTTTGTAAGGATTATGTTGATTGCTATGAACGAACATAAATTTTGTTGAATGAAGCGGGTACCTATACTTCTCATAATTTTTTGTTACTTAAACCGCTGGAAAAATGTTAACCTTTTACGTAAATACAACACATCTCGGTCTCTCGGTCATGAGTAAGCAAAGCACTTACCAACCTCCTACTGAACTAGTTTAACTTTATCTTAGACTATCTTAAATCTTAATCAATGTGACCTAAGTACGTAATTCTGTGGCTAACGAGTAATCTTGAATGTCGATAGCCTTCTCCGTAACGGGGGCATTATTCACTTTACCCGGTTACTCAAAACTTTTATCATCTCCATAAATAAATGACATTGAAGTGTCTGCTTGTAATATCAAACACTAAATAACTTTTTAATAATATGAAAATACAGTATATAAAAAATACCATCTCCAAACCAGCTGGACCGATTTTGACGGGACGTTCACTGGCAGATAGGTTATACAGGATGATGATATAGGAGTAAACAATAAGGCTACTTTTACTTAATCAAAGTAGGTACCACATTAGATTGCCACAGAAGCAAGACCGTTATAGCTGATGGAAAACCGGGCTTTCATACTTTGCGTCTTAACAATTGTTTTAAGATAGATATTTCCAATAGTGCAAACTCCAATCTAAATATATATAACTCAAAGGTGACTGACTGACTGACATAGTTATCTATCAACGCACAGCCCAAACCACTGGACGGATCGGGCTGAAATTTGGCATGCAGGTAGATGTTATGCCGTAGGCATCCGCTAAGAAAGGATTTTGATTAATTCTACCCCCAAGGGGATAAAATAGGGGATGAAAGTTTGTATGAAACTTTGTCAATTAAATTCCACGCAGACGAAGTCGCGGGCACAGCTAGTCTTCATATAAGTTATTAATCATACCAGCTGGACAAAGGATGAGTAAGGCCGCTGAGTGGCAAGTACCTAGCTGGAAATAATCACATTGCAACATCCACAACACCCATCCGAACCGGACTTCAACCGCGGGTGATTATACAGTAGCTACAGCTAGGATGTGCTATAGGCATTAGACGCTTAGTAACTAATGATAACCAAGTATATCATGGTCAACGCGAAACGATGCGCATTTTGCGGTTTATTCTATCTTGGAAACAGTATTGTTCATTAAAAATGTAACATCGGAAATTGTTTTCAAATTACGTTTTTTTTTATCTTACCATTTTGACGACTGCGTGGTGCAGTGGTTAGAGCTTGGGCCGCTCGGCTCACTGCACAGCTCGGTGGTTGCGGGTTCGATTCCCGCCGGGGAAAATTTCGGAAATGGCCTATTCGTAATTTGCCCAGATCTGGATGTCACTGGGATCGCCCCCAGTCCATTGTACGGAACCCATAGAACAAGCGTTGCTCAGTTTCGGACCATACAGTTGATGTGTCAGTAAGGTGATATAATTCATTTATTTATTTAAGTCTACTCATCTTATATCCGATACTTATCAAGACCCCGAACTATGGTTTCGGTAATTTGAAACACCTGGTAAGGCTAAGGAATTTTTACCATGCATCCATCAACACACCAACCATCTAATTAAGGCATCTAAGGCTTTTACTATGGGTATACCGTTCAGGACACTATTGGCACTCAGGCAAGGGTAAACAAGGAAAAGGCCATTTCCGAACCTCAGCACACGCCTTTTTGTTGAAGCCTTTTTGTTGTCAAGACTGCAGCAAGATTATCGCCGTTGCTTTGCCACGAAATCCAGGTGTTAATTCTGTTGGTAAACAAATTAAACTTGGCTTAACTAAACCGTATTTGCCTTCCGCTTCATGGTCAAAAAGTCGATCCGCTAATGGTTTATTCGCGGAAGCGTTTACGAAAGCCGAGACTATCATTGATAAAATAAATATACCTAGGCACTTATTAAACTTGTACTTTTCAACCGACTTCGTAAATAGGAGGAGGTCCTGTTCGTCTGTATGTAGTTTTTATGTATGTGCACCGATTATGCCTTCAATTGTGGACCGTTTTTTTGTTTGAAAGGATATACTCTCCAGGTATTCCCATAGACATTTTACCAAAATCGGTCCAGCAGTTTGAGAGATACGGACGATTTACGGCCACCAGGAATTCAATAATAGGTATATACCTAGTTTACCTAGTAGAAGACTCAGTGCCGGATAAACCATAGTAGCAAGAGTAGCAATTGCTACGGGCCCCGCGCGAAAGGGGGCCCCGTATATTTAAACCCACTCATCTCTGCGTGAGCGTAATTTTTGAGTGAAACTTATTAAGATGTGGTATCTTGAATTTACTCGATGTTACAAAAACGTGAAACGTTACAACTTTTTCTACTAAGACAATCCATGTCAGGCACTCGGTAACCGACTACGGGCCCCGCGCTTTCATAATCCGGCACTGAGTAGACTACTTCTTCGGTAGGTAACTAACCTACCCCTACTTGAATTGGCATTGTGGGAAATGGTAGGATTGGTGTTGTCTTTCGCAAAAACGGTAACTTTTTATTCTCTGTCTATTCGCAAGGACTTTGCATGGGTGTCGCAAGCTATTGTGTTTGACCCACATCGTTATCACCACTGCCTACTGTCCTGCGTTATCGGGCGTCCATTCCCAGCCCAAAACAAACAATTATATCTCGCCTAGACACATTATAGGTATTGAACTTTGTATGGAGAAAACTATTATTGTTTATACCTAAACATCGTTTAGGTATTTAAATTATTGATGACTGTTACGATGGAGATAAATTTGTGACTGAACTCGCTACTGAATGTTCGCAAGCGTTATTCGCTTTACACATGTCAAGTTAAATTAACTCTTATAGACTAAACAAGAAACTACTTACATAGGTGTCAGAATTTGTTTGTCATCTTGTATTTAAGAATTGGTTAAAGTTATGTAGAATGGATCCAACCACCCATAATTCTGCCAACAGAAACCAAATTACAACCACTTGTAGGTACTAGGGTTGATTTTGGTCTGCTGAAGTTGGTGTCATTCTGCAAAACTATATTAGGTGTTATGAATATTTTAGAAACATTCAATAGATACAGAAAGTACTTACCTAATCTTAGTTTGGAATGTTATTTATAATAAGTATAAGTCCATTATTAATTATATATTATGTAATTAAAAGCATATGGGTCCCCGGAAGAGTCCTTCCGGGAAAAAAATAAATGATTAGATAAACTACTGAGTTCATCTAAGCATGTTTTTTTTTTACTTTACTTGAGTAGTTAATTAGGTATCTTAAATTGCTATCTACCGATCACGGTATTCTTTGGGACTTCCCCACACACTCCCTTTCTCCTGCAAACCAGGATCGACAATGGTGCTGACCAATAATGACCCCGAGACATGACCCCCGAAGAATTCTGGTAAAAAGTTAAATAGTCTTGAAGCTTGCACGGCCATCGGCGACCATGGTTACTAATTTTCAAAAGGTGGACCGTCTCCAGGTGTGCCTACAGGAAATAAAAAGCAAACGCAATACTCTTACAACTGATCGAGACCCAGTTGTAAAGCACCGATCGAGGTGTTATGTACTTATCTAGTGTGGCTGTTAAAACCGGATCCCTATCTATCTTTCAATAGGTTTATATTCAATTAGTTATTTTTTATCAACTCTATTTCTCAACATTTACGCTGAAAAAACGCAATGACGTCATACGTTTAGATGCGATGGTAAAGACTTAATTTAATATGTGATTAGGTACCTATTAGATAAACTATTTTGAAGAATACAATTGGCAAAGATTAGAACTTGCTTTTGATTCGCGAAATTGGATTCGATGAGTAACCCGAGTGTCGAGTCAACATCCATTGACCGCAATCATCCAATAATGCATTAACAATATACAATTGACTTACGACTTTCAACTTTATATGTGCTGAAATATGACTTATAACGATCAGATCACACCATGAATTTATACACCATATTTGATTGGCGAATTATCGGTGGCCGGTGTCAGCAACCTCATGTCGTCACTCACAGCTGATACCTGAAATGTAGGTCGTATTATCGCTACCACAAGCGGTGGCAAAACGAGTGACGATATGACGTCATAAGTTGTCTGCCTTTGTCAGTTTTTGTTGAACTTTATCTCGACAAGTGTACTTACCTACATCGGAGCTCATAACGATATCAAGATGTGTTTATCGATTCGGCAGAAGCTAATGTTGAGTCTACAGACGGACTAAATAATAAACAAATTTGGCCTTTGATTTAGGTAATGTACTACCCATATTTACATGAATGACGGTTAATGGCAATAGTGAATGACGAGAGTAGATGAAGCACGCCCATTAAGACAATATTTTAATGAGGGTGCTAGGTACATTCTACATAATTAATTACTTACGTACTAACTAAAATTACTTACTTACTACACTAAATTGCTACGTCACAAATCTAAATTAAAACAACACTGAAAATCTGTTATTTGAAGAAAAAGACCAATCCAATTCACTATCTCGGAAAAAAAAACAATCTTTTGAAAATGTTAGTGTGAAATAAAGTGTGAAATCCATAAGCATAGCATAACGTCTACTGTTGTATAAAATTGAAGCAATTTTCTACTCACGTATACAATGTTTACAGTGAGCGTACAAACACGTGCAGGCAGACAGACAGACGGACAAAGAGACAGGCGATCGCTCCCGCTCGGTATGCTAAACACCTTTGTTGAACGCTTTTGTTTCACAACACGACTGACTGTGACGTGTGAATGGATCATTTGTTTTCATACCTCTTCTGAAAACTTGTAATTAGTGTTACACTTTTGCAAAATAATATGATTACTGAAAGTTTTTAAACCGCAACAACTTTGTTAGTCTGGGTTAAAAAATAGTATAAAAGAGTAGTTAGCGCCCTTGTTAAGATTATTTCATTTTAATTTTTCATTTTTTTTCATTTTTCATAATTTAGGTGTCGTGCGTGCGTGTAAAATAATTATTATACATAAGGTGGGTTGGGTATTATAGGTACGTATGTACTTACATAATTGCAAAACAATGCAGGTATTTACAACTCAAAAACGAAGTTTATCCGTAGAGTAATCGGCTCTGTGTCGTAAACAGTAATAATTATCTGCGTACGCGCATACCTACTGTAAGACAATGCCAAACAATAAGTAAGGTTACTTAGGTGCATCTTTCCGGCATTGAATCTCAACATCCTAAAAAATACCCAAAACTGAATTGTGCGTCCCCTCGTACCGATGTAGGCAAATTCCAAGTAGGCATGGAAATGATTGCTACTTTAAATTCATTTTCATTCCGTGAAATTATATTTTTCTTTCACTGTAATTTTACATGTGATTATTCACAGTCCATGATTTTGTTCATAGTGAATTTTCACTAAGTATGACACGTAATCCCATGGACTGGTCGATGATTTATTCTAAAAAACCGTGGTAGCACCGAACGATTAGCGATTTAATTGCAATGATTTTTAACAGTTTCTACCTATATCGGTGGCCGTTGCTACTTATAAAAACCTATATAATATGATTTTCACACGCTATCTGTGAAATGTTCCGTCACTACATCCAAGTCTATCGACCGCCTTCTTCGGTACCTATGACCAACCAAATCGTAAAATGTTATGTTCTTAATTTTATTTCCATTAGTTCCTCGTTTGTTCCGTTGGTAGACCCGTAAATACAAAAAAAACAGGAGAATCATTACGAACAGAAGCACACCGGAAATTGTTCTCATAACAAAATATTATAGTCGAGTAATTAATATAACACGACACAAGCAAGTGGAACACTGTTTACAACAGATTGTTCAGTAACTTTATCGCGTTCACGATAAAAACTTTTTGGCCGTCGCCTTTGCAAGCTCCTCAAAGGGACATGTCCTTCAGTAAGTACAGAGAAGGTTATCGCAGTTCGCAAACTTGTGCAACAACACTCCATCAATTGCATCTTAAGTGCGAGTACCCACGTTCCTTTAATCTCTGACGTCAGCAAGGGTTATCGGGGTGGAGGCGACCAGCTCGGAACAAACTAGGACCACATGGGTCAACCTCGCATGTAGATATAGATAGGTGCTTGTTAGATGTCACTCAATTTGAGGTGGATAGGTCATATATTGCCTCAATGAATACAGAAGGTTTTACATGACTCAAGTGTGACATACGATGTACCTAAATATGTGATTTTTGTGTAGTACAATTTTGTGTGTAGATATGACTTGAAATTGCTTTTACAATTTTTTGTTTATTTCGTCAAAATAATGATACTTATGTTGAGAACATTTAAAGGTTGACGAACTGCCGCTATCGCAAAAACTAAAGTTGTTACGCAAAATAATGAAATACGTAACATTAACCCACTTAAATTGATAACTTGGAAGTTTTTGTGGCAATTTGAAGCGCTTCATATTTTACATACTTATCGCATTTGTACAGTAAACACATTTGTATAGAAAACTCAAGTGAATGTTGGAATCGGCGGGTGCCCTACAAAAAAAAAACTAAGATTTGGTGACATAATATGACCAAATTTGTGTAAGCGCTACACAAATGATATAGGCCAGTATTCATAAATCAATCTCAAGTCTGAGAGCGAACTTGAGTACGTGTTTGACACATCATTTTGTACTGGTATGACATAAGAATTAAATTTTTAAGATCATTCTCAGACTTGAGATGGATTTATTAATATGGGCCTCATAACTTTCTTTAGTATTTTTGAGGTACCTACTCTGCTTGCTACTCTTTGAATTGCGACTTGCGTCCTTTAATGACTGGGAATTAAACTTAGGAGCCCAAGCTTTCTTTACCCGGATATGTTTTTCTTACCATAAAATCCCTTGTCCTTCCAGGTCACAAACAGATCCTCCATGGGGTGAACGGGCGGCTTCGACCCAAGAAGCTGATCGCCATCATGGGTCCATCGGGTGCAGGCAAGTCGACGCTGCTGGACGTGCTGTCGGGGTACCGCGTCACCGGCGTCGGAGGCGCCGTCTTCATCAACGGTCGGGGAAGGATCATGAGTGAGTACACTATTATGTCCCTATCGCAGTTAACATGGCTAGGATCATCGCTATCTATAGCGTTATTTTTCTCTTATCAGAGGTCTGTGATCATCGGGATTATCTTATCACGTGTCCTGCGGACACCATCTCGTGGGCTCAAACCCCGGCTCGCACCTCTGGATTTTTCGAAATCTATGTGCGAATCATAATATATATTATTATGATTATCACAAGTGATACGGTGAATACCAAATCAAATACGGTTAACCCGTTTCTAGTGCTTCAATGTCGGACGAACGGACTGTCTTCAATCTAATACCTATTTTCATAGCATCTGCTAAAAATTATGATAGATAATAACCTAATAATTATTTAGTTTATAATATGTATACTTATAGATAGTCAAAATGGATACATAATGAGCATTGAAAATTATGACCTTGGTAAATCAGGAAAATAAGCGTAACGGAATGTCATCATAAATCCTATTTTAATCGCAACACTGCTAAGACCTGGTCATGATTATGAATACAAGTGTAATAAAACGATTAGATTGCACGCATGCATGTGTGGCTTATCAGCCAGAGTGCAAGACCCGGATGCTAGCCGCTAGATAAAACATAGTGTAGAACTAGGACATCATGACGCACGAAGATGCCGGTGAAGCAAGCCACGGAACATTTCACTGAGATTATTAAACCCTGCAATTACTTACTTTCTAATGGAACCCCAGATACTAAAGTGTAGAGTCGGTTTCTTAAGTTGCAGTTAATCATTGTCTGATATGTTGTTAGACCTTATGTAGGCATGGCCAGCTGCTCCCTGCGCACCCTAACCCTACAGGTAAGTATTAAAAAAGAACTCAGCACTCATTTACAAGAAACCCATTAGCTAGATTTTTGCTGCTGTTCGGAAAAAAGCTTTGATTCTATAGCCACACCTTCCTTTATCAAAGGCCCATACTTATAGATATACGTATTTATTTAATAAAATATCGTTTTTCATGGCATTTCAGAAAGATTCAAGAAGATGTCGTGCTATATACAGCAGGACGACCGACTGCAAGGGCTGCTTACGGTGGGGGAGAACATGGCGCTAGCTGCTGACCTTAAACTGCCCACCAAACTCGACAAGTACGAGAAGGGCGAAGTGGTTAGTTGAAATTGGTGCGCCCCGAGGATTGTTTCAAGCTAAAAACACCGGTTTCTCTAAAAGCTCGCACAAAAACGAGACGTAATAACTAAAATTGAAAATTTAGAAAACCTCCGGTGCGACAAGTTTTTAAACTACACAAGAGCTGACAATTTCAAACGGCTGAACCGATTTTTATGAAACAACACTCTCCATCAGAATACCTATCTAACAAAAAAAACTAAATTGAAATCGGTTCATCCGCTTGGGCGCTACGATGACAAATACACATGTTAAACTTATAACACCCCTCTTTTTTGTCGGGGGTTAAGAACTGGTTCGATTTACTCATATATACATTCGAGATCTATATCAGGCCACCGAGTAAACGTTGGTAACTATTCTGAACTCAAACACATAATACAGCCAAGGCGGTTATTTTAATGTGTTTTACTCTTCTTCTCCAGATAGAAGACATCCTCACGAACCTTAGTCTGTATGAGCACATGAACACATGCGCGGTGAAACTCTCCGGCGGACAGAAGAAGAGGCTGTCCATAGCGCTGGAGCTCATCAATAACCCCCTCGTCATGTTCCTGGATGAACCAACCACGTGAGTTATACAACTGACAATTGTAGGTAATATACGCTTATAAAAAGCTCATGCTTCAAATTAGCATTCTCTTCAGCAGTAGGTACATATTTGCTAGCAATAAGCATGCTTGTTTTGCATTTTCCAGCATTCGTATGAGCAAATCTGTTCATTTGCTAAATGCAAACCGCCATCTATGCGATGCGTAATGTAGCATGCTAGATTTTTTTCGGCTGTTGATTTTTTGAGCATGGGTACTTTGAAAAGTATGTGCTGGCAATAATACATGTCATGATTACTTTACTCATTATATTGTATAATGCATACTTGACCGAAGTCTTAAGCCTAAACTATCTTTTAGTGCAATAGTTATATCGAATCCTACTTCCATTCCATATTCGATAACTAAATACCTAATAGATAAAACTAAAATTGCTAAACATTTGATATAATTTCGCAAATCTTTTGTTATTAATCGTGTTTTGAGCTTATCACAGAAATAATTTATAACTCTGTGGAGCTAATCCACTTGATAAAAGAAAACATATTAAATACGTTTATCTACAAAAAGTGTTTGGCAACTCCATCGAGGTGTGCCTATAGAGTCTATTGCGTCATTCACACGGTAACGAGGACGCCAAGCCTTCATCAATGACATAAAAAATATCAGAATCTATCAAATATACATTCTGATCATCAAACATTTGTGACGTTGTCGTCTTTGGTGTTTCAATGCAGCATATCTCTGCTAGACTAACATTTAATTCTTTCGCAGCTAAAATTTATTTCAGACAATTTATTTCCTTGTTTCTCAATATTAAAACCCAATATATCACCACAGGTTTCAAGCAACATGACATGCAAGCATTACAATATTGTCTAAATTTCCTTTCAGAGGTCTAGACAGCTCGTCATGCAGTCAAGTGGTCCAGCTCTGCCGGAGCCTCGCGCAACAGGGCCGCACAATCGTCTGCACAGTGCACCAGCCTTCAGCATCGCTGTTCGCTCTATTCGACCAAGTATACATCCTGGCGGCGGGCAAGTGCCTGTACCAGGGCACCACGACCAACCTGGTGCCTTATCTCGCGCAGGCGGGAGTACCTTGCCCAATGTATCACAATCCCGCTGACTATGGTAATTACAGGACGACGGGTGTTTAATCATAGCTTCAGAATGTGCAAACTATGCTTTAGACAAGCTTGACCGTGAAAGAAAGACTAATAATGAATGTCTAACTTGTGATGATTTGGGTATTTTATTACGGTATTGCTGAATAAGGCACAATCAATTGATCACAGTCGTCTTGTAGAAAATCTACAACTTATCTAAGGTGATGCACTCCTTTCCAGTGATCGAGCTTGCGTGCGGCGAATACGGTGCAGACAAAATCGATGTTTTGTGCACGAAATCTGAGAATGGACGAGCGCTGGACTCCTTCGATGAGCCGGAGACCATACTCTCCATGGAAGCCCTTAGGAAGCAATACCCTCTCAGCGTGCTCAGGGAAAGTGAACCTACAGGATGTACGGAAGAGACCCCACAGTCAAATCAGAGATCCGTGCTTATTAAGCGTGGTTTCTTGAAGGCCAAACGAGATTCGGTAAGTTCTTCAAAATTGAAAAAACATTTCCAACACGACACAAAAAAGAGATCCGACAGCTATATTTTATATTACGACGACCTTTTTTGGATGGTAAGTAGAAAAAAATATGTGATGGAATAGAATCACCTACGCTACTGCGAGGACTAGTAGACTAGGTACCCATAAATGAACCAAGCTTGAATGAAACTGTTCTTCCCACAGACGATGACCCACCTCCGGGTGATAGTGAACGTGTTGGTGGGCATCATGCTGGGCAGCCTGTTCATCGACGCCGGGAACGAAGGTTCGCGGGTGCTGGAGAACTACAACCTACTCTTCGCGATACTGATGCACCATATGATGTCGCCGATGATGCTAACCATACTCACATGTGAGTTAATTAGAATAACCCAGCACTGTTCATTTCTATACATTTATTTATATCCTGATGTCAACAGCGGCCGTAAATAAATAAATAAACAATTTAGCCCTTTTAACGTCCCACTCTTGGGCACGGCACTTCCCTCAATACGAGGGGGATTCAGGCCATAATCCACCACGGATTTCACATGTCTTTCGAAAATTGGCTAGATTTTATAAGACAAGCAGGTGCTTGTCCTGGAGACCTCTCCTCACGATGTTTTCCTTCACCGTAAGCAAGTGATAATCATAATATAGAGACTATGATCATTATGGCCATTATCTGTGAAAACTGTACTTACAGTCAAAACTGTGTCTCCATATCAGTAGTGTACCTTACTGTGAGATAAATAACGTGTATTTATTTATTTTTCAGTCCCATCCGAGATGACGATATTATCCAAAGAACACTTCAATAGATGGTACTCGCTTGGATCCTACTACATATCGATAACAATCGTGGATCTTCCCATTTCGGTGTGTACATACCTAACATGAACCTAAAATAGTATGTTAAGTTTGATTAATATAATTGGGCCAGCAAACAACCTGCCTAAATGTTAAGTAGCTAACTTTAACTTAATTCTAAACATTATTGCAATACTAAGGGCATTACACGCACGTAGCCAACCTGGGGATGTGTGTGTGTGTGTGTGTGTGTGTGTGTGTGTGGTATACTCAATATTCTGTGAGAGAGTGGTACTACTCCTTCAGATATGAGCTGTACTCAATCGGCTACAGCTTGTCTCTACCACCGAATATGTCTCAGAATGTTTCAGTCAGAATGTAAAAACGAAACCTTATAAGCCATCAAAACATAATGTTAGATGCATGACGACCGCTTGGCGCAGTGGTTCGAGGGTAGGCCGCTCGGCTCACTGCACATGATATTTGCGGGTTCGATTCCCGCCGGGACAAATTTCGGAAATGGCCTTTTCGTAATTTGCCCATGTCTGGGTGTCACTGGGATCACCCCCAGTCCATTGTACGGTGCCCATCAAAGAATTTGTAATAATAAGACATCATTACAAATTCTTCGGTACCCATAGTACAGGCTATGCTTAGTTTGGGACCGTACAGTTGGTGTGTCTGTCTTGCGATATTTATTTATTATTTATATATATATATCATCAGTAATCGATGCAGCCATTAGTTTAGTTGATGATTGGAACCAAGAAACTGAATATGCCTTCTGTGTTTTTGTTTACAGATAATATCGTGCACATTGTTCAGTATAATAGTGTACACGATGTCGTCGCAGCCGCTGGACATCGCGCGGTTCTCCATGTTCCTCACCATCTCCGTGTACACGGTGCTGGTCGCGCAGAGCTTCGGCCTCATGATCGGAGCCGCCTTCAGTGTCGTTGTGAGTAGGACGTAGGCGAAGGCTACCGAACATAGCTGTAAAGAAGTTGCCTGTGTCTTTTTAATGGGACTATTCTCGCCACACACTCCCACCACTGTAACTCCTGTAAGCTAGGATCGACAATGGTGACCAATAATGACGTCGAGATTTGACCCTCGACGAGTCCCGGGGAAAAGTCAAATTGTCTTAGAAACCGCACAAATTTCATCGAAAGAAATAATAGGAGTTGGCAGAAAAAAAGTCCACTTCCCTCCAGTGCAAAGCGGGACACAGAAATAGCTGGTGTGGGCTAATTGCCATAGAAACACGACTGTTACAGCTGATTGAAGACCAGTGTAAAGCTAATGATGGCATCAGGTTGCTCCGTAAAGGTAGTAAATCTAAATCAATCCCCAAGAGATTCATTGTTGACAAAAAATGTCCACTGTGGACCGGTGTGGCGAAAATTATTTTTCATCCTAGTCTTTTCTCAAAATCGATAAGCCGTAGGTATAGTAGAATCATCACTATCACTACATAGTATAAAACAAAGTCGCTTCCCGCTGTATGTCTGTCCCTATGTACGCTTAGATCTTTAAAACTACGCAACGGATTTTGATGCAGATTTTTTAATAGATAGAGTGATTCAAGCGGAAGGTTTATATGTATAATATATGTGTCGCCGCCAAAAAGCTTAATTCGCCGTTCAATTAACAGCCTAGGCACTTAACTAAACAGCGCCGTTCAACTAACGGCCTGAATGATATTCAGCCGTATCGTCTATTACAACATTTAATAAACTGGCTGGGTAATGCTTAGGCAACTGGTTGACTTTTAAGTACTACAAAACTTTTTCAAAATATTACCCAAGCAGAACGACCTGGATGGGTTTAGGTTAGGGTTATTTTTTTATGACCCCACAGAAACCCCACCCGGCAAATAGATTCGGTGGATCTAAAAAAAATCGTAAAAATCCTAAGTACCTAATAAATTATTCCATCAAAATTGTTTTTTCCGACGCCATATTGACCAAAGAGAATATAGAATATAGAGATATTGACAGCTTGGTGAGTTTCGGCGCTAGGTGGCAGAAAGTAGAACTAAATTGAAATGAACAGGCTAGGCAGGTAATTAAACGGCTAGGCAAGTAGTTAAACGTCATCGATCCAAGTCATTTGCCTAGCTGTTTGATCAAATGGCCGAATATCATTCAGGCCACTAGTTGAACGGCGCCGTTTAGTTAAGTGCCTAGGCTGTTAATTGAACGGCGAATTAAGCTAGTTGGCGGCGACATATGCATAATATAGTAGAGAAACACTGATAAAAAATACCCGTGCGAAACCGGGGCGGGTCGCTAGTGGACTATAATAGGACAGTTCCCTTATGATGCAACCATCATAGAGATTCTTTAAATACTGGAATTGCATGCTTCCAGCTATGGGCTCACCAGCTGTTACAATCCAGGTCTTCCTTAAGGAGGTATATCTACTACCTGTACCTGTTTGTATTCTAATTGAAGTATTAGAAGTGTAAGATTCGCATGAAAACACCATGTATTGTTTAGTGTGATTGCCAAGTCAATCTATTTAATTTAAAACATAAAAGATTTTGAATATTGATATGGTTACAATAAGATGTTGTTAGGTTAGCTAGTTACGTAATACGTAATACTGAAGACAGAAGGCCCCTTAAGTAGAGACTTAATAAATAACCGACTTGGTATTACATGTATCTTGGGGTTTTTACAAGTTTGTTTTTGATGGGATCTTTTTAACTGCTAAGAATGTCTCAACCCATTCCAGATTTAGGATCTTAATTATGTGTTTGAGTGACTAAGAACTCAGTTGAATTACACATAAACGTCTCTCCAGAACGGCACATTCCTCGGGCCAACGCTCTCAGTTCCGATGATGATGTTCGCCGGGTTCGGCGTGACTCTCCGTGACCTGCCGCCGTATCTGTACTGGGGGTCGTACGTGTCGTATTTGCGGTACGGGCTGGAGGGGTTCATTGGCGCCATCTACGGGCTCGGCAGGCCAAACCTGGACTGCAATTCGGAATACTGTCATTATAAGTGAGTGGAAATATTCTTATTATTGCGTTCAGTTATCATACTAATATTATAAAGAGGAAAACTTTGTTTGTTTGATTGTAATGAATAGGCTCCGAAACTACTGAACCGATTTGAAAAATTATTTCACTATTGGGAAGCTACACTATCCCCGGGTGACATAGGCTATAATGTATTTTCAAAAAAAATAGGGATCCTTACTAAAACTCGAATAATGTAACCGCAATGTACCCGTGCGAAGCCGGGGCGGGCCGCTAGTAAGTAGTATTAGTGTAGTCAGTTAATGAACATGGGTAGGTACAGTACCCTGACTGTGAAATACTCGATAGCGAAAGCTGTGTGCCGAGCACAGGAACTCCTAACGTAATCGTAGCGTAATACAGAGAGAATGCCGTCACTGTCATTCTGATTTATGTGGTACGGATCGCGATTATGATTTCGTGCTCAGGGTTCTGCACAATTTTGGACGCGCCAGAAAAAACAGAATCAAGCAACCAAGAAACAACTTAGGCCCTTATTAACAAACTAGCTGTGCCCGCGACTTCGTCCGCGTGGAATTTAATTGACAAAGTTTCATCCCCTATTTTATCCCCTTGGGGGTAGAATTAATCAAAATCCTTTCTTAGCGGATGCCTACGTCAACACATCTACCTGCATGCCAAATTTCATCCCGATCCGTCCAGTGGTTTGGGCTGTGCGTTGATAGATCACTTTGTCAGTCAGTCAGTCAGTCACCTTTGAGTTATATATATATTTATATATAGATATAACTATTTCAAGTCTTAGAGCGATCTTGAAATTGTGATGTCATACCAGTACCAAATAACACTTTAAAAGCTTACACAAGATCGTTCTCAGACTTTTTCCACTTCGTTATCCCTTCACGTGTATGTGTGTGTGTTCCCTGCTACTTGTGATATTCTATGGTGTTTTTTTCCGCAGACACCCTCGTCAGTTCCTGGCGGAGGTGGCGATGTCTCCGGACATGTTCTGGTGGGACGTGCTCGCGCTGACGGTGTTCGTGGTCGTGTTGAGAGTCGCTGCCTTCCTGTTGCTCAAGTGGAAACTCAATGCTGTGCGATAAAATGTTAGGTTCTGTTTCAAATCTTCCACGAGAACAGCATATTCATAGCATCGGTTGACAATGATACAAACAATTCAGCAATATGTTCGTCTAAGGCCAGTATTAATAAATCGATCTCAAGTCTGAAAGCGATCTTGAGTACGCTATTGACATGTCATTTTGTACTGGAATGACATAAGAATGACATTTCCAAGATCGCGGTCATTGTGTAGCCTTAGGGGCGCTATGACTTAGGTTAGGTTAGGTTTAGGTTTAGGTTAGGTTAGAACAGTGAACAAAACAAAAAAAAAACCTGAAACTTCATCTAAGTCCTGGCTCCATAGCCCCCCTAACTGGGAACTAACATAACCTAATGACACATTCGGATTCTGGCGCTTCGCCGGCCGCTGCCGCGGCACGCTCGCTTCGCTCGCTCGGCTAGCGCGTTTTAGTCACTGTTCTAACCTAACCTAACCTAAACCTAAACCTAAGTCATAGCGCCCCTAAGGCCACACTCCAACCAAGATCGCTCTCAGATTTGAGATTGGTTTATTAATACAGGCCTAAGTTTAAAAAGAATCTTATGCCCTATCTGATGCTCGCTATTTTTAATTACAGACCTACCTATACGTATGGGTTTAGGTACCTAACTTGCATTATTTAGTAGACACCAGGGCCATGCTATCGTAGAAGATATCGGTCTAATGAGTTAAGGCAGCAAAAGATAATTCCGCTATGTCAGAAATTGATAAGTATAGTTTTGCAGAATGGAACACATACTAAAGCCAACCCACAAAGACTTGCAATAGGTTGAAATAAAACTATTTTACGGATTTTATCGCGTTTATTATATATTTTATACCGATTTTATCCGTAAAATAGTTTTATTTCAATGTGTAGTATTCGCGTAAATATAAGAAAAGGACTTGCAATAGGGTTCGTTTGTGTCTGCAGAAGTATATATGGCTTTGTTCCATTTGCAAAACTATATCCAGTTAGGTACTACTATGCCGATAAATTTAACAAACTCTTGCTGTTACACAGTCAGACGAAATTAAGCTTTATTCCTGAATTTATATGTCATCTTGTACATTGCACACCTTAAAGGGTCCAATCGTAACAAACTGTGATATTTTCCCAAATTCATATTCTGTTGAATAAATAAATATAATAACAACATATGTTAATACGTTATATTTATGGTAAGTGTGACTATGATGTTGAGGAAAAAGAGACTCATTGTGTGGTTTTTAATAGCCCTCAAAAGGGTCGTCAAGTATGAAACATAAAGTTATTCGGTGTTATTACAAAAAAAATTAAATACAAGAAAGATGATACTGTCGCTTTGTTTCTTATATTTATTATTAACTTTTGTGGGGCATAATTTTTCAGTAAAAGTAGATAAGATAATAAAGTAGATGAGAGCATTATTACTAACTAAACTAATTCAATAAAGCCAATGCGCATGAACTATCCTTACGAATTTATCTGGTTAGGTAGCTTTTAATTACACTTTAATTATAACTGACGCTTATTCCTTTGAACTAAAACTAAACTTATTCCGATAAACCTACATTTCTGAAATCATAGTTACTTTAAGAAATAAAAAAATAGTTTAGTTATTTTTTCACAAGGGAATAGGCATCATTATTAGTACCTACCAATTTAGTAGGAGTTAAAATGTACACACATATTTGTGTTAGAATATTTGCTTATTTTATTTGCTCAACTAGGTATTTATTTCGTAACCATATAAGTAGAAGATATTATGTAGAAGTAGATAATGTAATAGGTTCGCCTGGCCTGAATCCACTCGCTTTGAATGGCGGCCGGTGCCCAGGAGCGGGACATTAAGGGATAATTGTTATTGTAGGTAGGTAGTAAAATATGTAATCAGAGATTATTGTACGTAAAACTCTGTTGTGGTGATAATTATGTAAATAGGTACATGTTTTTTTTTATTTTGAAAATAATAAATTTTGGTACATATACACAGTTTATTCGTTATTTCACCTTCTGTTCTAACATCATAAGTATAGTAAGAGCTTATATAAAGTAAGTATAATATATAGCTATATATTTTAAATGATTACTAGCAATGTGCGCTTATCACATTATTAGTAGTCCCGTTAGCCCGTCCAGCTAGTGTTAGACGTGGGCTCACGACAACCGCTTAATGCCAGAATGGGGAACCCAGAAACTCTCAGCTACAAGGCAACCCCTCTAACCACTAGGCTATTGACGTTTTACATATTAGTTCTACAGCTATAAACAAGTAATAACAGGTTAGTAGGTACTAAAAACAAGTGTAAGTAGTATGCGGTCAAAGATGAGTAGTTTTTCTTTTTTAGTTTGGTTGTTTGATGCAGAAAACGGTCAAGATCTGTCAGACTGTGATCATAAATCTGTCAAAGTCAAAGTGTAGATATTATGGAAAAATCTTTGTGCCGTTGTCTATGCCGTGTATAGCAAATTGTCTTTGGTGTATAGTTAAACTAACGCCTGATCATGTTGTAGAGCAGAAACACACATCCATAATTCAAATCAGAAAATAAATCTAACTGTTTCAAAAGTCCCAAATAATACTGAGAGGTTTGGATGAGTATTGGAGATGGAATTAAATGGTATGGTACTTATATCTAGTTTTAGATTAAAAGGTAATGATGGCGATTTGTAAGTGCCTACATGGACCTTGACAAAAGAAACGGTTTGAAAATGATCCTGGCTTACAAGAAATATAATGGTGGGAGCATTAGCCTAGTGGTCATTATTAAGTCCATTGAAAAACAACAAAAACAAGACAGGAGCTAGGATCCATAATAAATTCAAGATCATGTAGACAATGCGGCTGATACTACGAACATCCTAGCTTGCTTGTTACCCAACCCTATTAATCTCTTAAAAGTAATAGGTATGCGTTCCAAACTAGAAACTCAAAATTGTTTTTATTCATGTAAGCCAACAAAGTATTTATTAATAGTCAGAATCTACCAACGATTCGGAATGCTGTATCCACTGAGCAGTTCCGGCAAGAAATTCAGTGGTTACTCTTTTCAATGAATAAAATCCTATACTTTTATTCCTATCTGGTGGTAGATCCATCCCCGCCGTTGCCCTTGGCAACAGCCCAAGCCGAGACCATGTCCTCAGGCGCTCTCGACCTAGCTGTTCCCTTGCCCCACTGATTGGAGCACATTTTCGCCCTCTCGCTAGATGTATTTGTTATGGCACTCCAGCCAACATAATATTGTCAGTCAAAAGAAAATAATAATATTAATTAAAAGCAGATAATAATAAACACACAGAGATCACATAATATGTTTTCATTCGTCTGTTTATCGCCGCACCACCGGGCGTGATCATGCAACCCGCGGTATTTGTGCTCGTGATGTCGCGCGTCAATCATTATCAGCAATATAATTAGATGTTTGAGGATTCCGATTAATGATACTGCGATCCCTGAGGCCAAATGGTATGGTTGGTTACGCGAATTAGATAGCCGGGTGAACTCCAGAAGGTAAACATTGATTCAAGGTTAACGGGACGGATTTACCGAAACCTATTTCCTCTGCACTAGACATAAATATTTCGGTAAAATATAGTGCGCCTCTACCAACATGACTTTGATACAAATTTGTGTTAGTTAGATAGGTAAACATTCCATGTTAAAAATACATATTTAAGTACTTACATAAATAAATTACTGCTTATTTATGTAAGTACTTAAAGGTCTAATTTAAACACTTGTTTGTTATTACCTATTTGCTCCATTTACCTACTGACAGTAAAGGTTGAAAATCTTGATAGATGCCCTAATTTTCGTTAAAAATGTAAATTTTTCAGAACCACAGAACAAAAGATGTTCTAGCACTAATGAAATTGTCTGGAACCATCCATAATCATACAACTCGCTTGGTTTAATAAAAAATATTATTATAAACCAAGCAAACCAAACTAAATAAGTTACATTACATAGGTCATGATTTCATTCTAAAATTAGTACATATTATGAACCCTTATTATAAACGTTATGTGAACCTTTCGCGGTGACCCGGGATCTGTCACTCATTTACTGGTTGATTATTAAACATTAAAGCGTGTGCTCTACAATAATAAACACTTATCTATTTTGAAATATATGTTGGACTTTGGCTCTTTCACTCACCGTACGAAACGCAAACTTTACGCGGATCTTCCGTGAGTGGTGGCACTGCCCCGTGCATAAGCCGTAGTGAACGCTACAGCATGGCTCTAGCGCCGCCATTAACTTTGAAGTCATAAACAGTGCGATGAATCGCAATAATTTTGATTTATTTTACTACAATATTTATGTTGAGATACGTTCGTCCGATGCACCCTGCGCCCTCGGCGAGGCTCCACGTGACCGTAAGGTTATTATTAAATTTATTGTAGGTGCCTATGGACGACGTCATAATAAGTTATCTGTATATTATACCTACCTACTCGGTGCCCTTATAAGGAGTCATTCAATTTCAACTTGTACTGCACTTCTTTGTCTCTGGCCTTCGGTCTCGGTCGTCAGACGGGGTTCTCAGGGATAGATGCATCAAAATACAAGATGTTTATTAAGGTTGAATTAAACCTGTAACCTATAAGTACCTACTAAATCAAAAACCAGTGCCGTCTAGGGACGCCTGAAAGAAGCGAAACTTTACAGTATAAAGCCTAGGGCGCCGCAGCTGCCACTCTGTTTACCTATAAAAATCGTGTATCTCTTACTTACTTGCTAAGCGTAAGCTTAGCAGGATAGGGTAGCCGCGCGGCGAGCGAACCTAACGTCCGTAGGTATAAAAGCTCCGCTTCAATAGGTACAATTTATTGAAATCTGGCTGGAGCGCACTTGCGCTCGCCCTCTGTCCGGGTGAAGTCGTTATGGCCTCTCTGGTTGGCCATAACAACTTCAACCCTTTTTTTGACCAGGTTAAAAAAGGGTAGGTCGAAAAAAAATGTAAGTACAATTTATTTAATATTAGTGGCCGATACCCCTAAATGCAATTTCCAAAATTGTATCTTATCAATTCGGATGTGTTCTGAGGCCGTAACGCAATACTAAAATGTTTACAAATTCTAAACACCTGTAACTCAGAAACGTCATGGACTTCGTCTTCACTGAGCAATCTGAGTTCCTATATATAAACTACTCAAGTACTTAGGTACTTATCTAAAATATTAGTTCGGTCTTCTAACACACTCGGCATACGGTCCCCGCCGGTACATCTGCCGTCTAGTAGTATCGATCTAGGAGAGTCTAGACCTGTGTTGGAAATACTACACACCATTCTAGACTCTATACCACAGGCCATCAGTTGCATTTCCATCGATTGCAACTGGCATTTCGTAATTTACAAATTATTTAAGAAAGACAAGCCCGCTCAGTTTGTTTTGTTACTGTACCTATGTTCTCTCTCAGTTTTCAGTCGATACGATCCGAATGTAGGCTCAAGAAAAATAGGAATCAATTACATTTTTTAGTGACCGCATAGCTTAAACAAAATTTAGATTCTAATATTTTAAACACTTCCTATATTATTACCTAAGTACTAGTATTCCCGTTGTAATGGTCGAAATTCGATCATTATTCATTTAAGGTTTTATACTGGCACGCAGAATGCACTATGGAAGTCCCGCCCTCCAAAAACTGTCACCGTTTGTCAGTCAGACAGTCAGTCAGTGATTGGTTACAAATGTGTGTGTCCATTCATGGTAGTGAGTGTAATGTTTTATTTATTGATTTTAAGTACTAGCTGTGCCCCCCGACTTCGTCCGCGTAGTATTTAACGTAACAAAAATTTCGGGACTATCGGGATAAAAGTATCCTATATGTTAATCCCGGATATAAACTATCTGTGTTCCAAATTTCATACAAATCCGTTCAGTAGTTTTTGCGTGAAGGAGTAACAAACATACATACATCCACACTCACAAACTTTCACATTTATAATATTAGTAGGATTATAATATAAAAATATTATAGCATTCTGCACTCCTTCTCTATATCCTACCAATATTATAAATGTGAAAGTTTGTGAGTCATCATTTTCTTGCCCTTATCCCACACTAGGTGGGGTCGGCGCAGCACGTTCTTTTCTTCCATTCAAGCCTATCATCCGTCATCTCTGCACTCACTCCCTTTTCGCTCATACCCTCTTTCACGCAGTTCATCCATGTCTTTTTAGGACGTCCCCTACCCCGACTACCGCTCACTCTCATACCCATCGTCCTTTTGACCGCATGATTATCCTCTCTTCGCATAACATGTCCATACCACGCTAACCTTCCGCTCTTTATTTTCTCTGTCACTGGCGCTACTTTCAGGCTTCCCCTTATATACTCATTTTTAATTTTATCCAGCCTTGTTACACCACACATCCATCTCAACATTCGCATCTCTGCTACATGCACTCTTCTTTCATCCACCGCTTTTGTAGCCCAGCACTCTGATTCATACAATACGACAGGCCTTATAACCGACTTGTAAATTTGTCCCTTAAGTTTAAGGGGCATTCGCCGGTCGCAGGTTATCCCTGAGACCTGTCGCCATTTCATCCAACCAGCATTTATCCTGCTTGCTACTTCCCGGTCAATGTCGCCGTCGCTTTGCAAGATAGAGCCGAGGTATCTGAAGTCTGAGCAGACTGGAAGGGATACGCCGCCTAGGGCAACTGGAGTAAAACTGGAGAGGCCGCCAAAATCACAGAACATCTGCTCTGTTTTGGTCCGGCTGATCTTAAGACCCACGTTCTCCAGTTTCTCCTGCCATTTTACCAATCTACTCTGTACCTCAGCCCCATCTTCCCCAACAAGAACAATGTCGTCAGCGAACAGCATACACCAGGGTGCTTCATCCTGTATGTCTGAGTGTGGATGTATATTTGTTATTCCTTCACGCAAAAACTACTGAACGGATTTGTATGAAATTAGGAACACAGATAGTTTATAACCGGGATTAACATATAGGATACTTTTTATCCCGATAATCCCGAAATTTTTGTTACGTTAAATACTACGCGGACGAAGTCGGGGGGCACAGCTAGTAAACTGTAAGTGTGCCAAATTTTATACTCCTCCGTTCGCGCAATTCTCGTATTCGCGTTTGAAAGTTTTTCCTTCACGTATTAATATATAGATAGGTACTTAATAATATTCATTAATTTCCATTTTATTTATTTACCTATTATCAGCTTTATACCTATTTTTCATTGTTGTCTCCATAGGCTCCGATGCGCAGGGCTGTCTTCATCTGGCCCTGACCTCAATGACCGTCGATACAATCAACTGCCGCGCCGTCTCTTTACCTAGCCATCGCTTAGACCAGGGGTCGGCAACCTGCGGCTCGCAAGCCACATGCGGCCCTTTGGATGTGAAGCTGCGGCTCATTAGTTTCATACACAAATATTATTTATTTTATAAAAAAAAAACTGTAAAAATCGTTCTGAATCGATTAACGAGGATTAGGCACCATTTCTATCTCTCAGCAACTTGTGCTCGCTTTTCTGAGATATTTTTGTTATGAATAGATTCGCTTTTTTATCAAAAAACTTCATTTATGTAAGTACTATTTAATGTTGGCAAGAAGAAAGTTTGTGGCTCTTTAGAAACTTCGAAACTTTGTAAATTTTAATTTTTGACTCGTCCGATTCAAAAAGTTTCCGACCCCTGGCTTAGACACGATAATCACCTCTCATGTGAACCGCTCGCTCGACGTTATCACAATGAACATATTCTTGAATATTCGCACTCGTATAATAATATAATAGATAGGTATTATGTGTGTTCTATTATGTTATGTAATCGAATAGCAAATACTAGGATTAGTATTTGCCATATAACCTTGGATTCCTCTATATATACCATTTAATTATTTTACACAACAGAGCTCTTTTGTAAAACCGTCATGTAGGTACCCCTTAATAAACGTGGAATAGCGGGCGAATAGTTAAACAGCGAACTATCTCTTTCTGTCATCAGTAAGTAATTCGAGATTCGAAAGATGAAGACAAAGTAGGTATGGTGTAACTTACACCACCGCTAATCCACGTTTATAATAAGGGTACTGTAACATCTAGTATGTTACAGTTAATTAAGCAATCCATCTGCGACAAGCAGATTATGAGGTGTGTAAAATCCTTAAAATAAGATTGGTGATACCTATTTACTCAGGACTAGGTGTATAGTATAGTATGTCAATACGATTTTATGGGCCTTGACAAGAAAACCTATCTATAAGTTTAAGTACCTAATCGTTATTTACAATGTGCCTACATGGGCAACTGCGCACCACCACGGGGTGATTTTAATATTATTTTATTATTAAAACTGAGCTGGATATTGTATTAAGGGTCGATAGCCTCTTAGTTAGAAGTTCCGCCCTCATAGCTGAGAGGTTCCGGGGTCGATCCTCATCCTGGGTATTAAACTATTGATGTGAGCCGACTCTTAAAACATGCATAAGCTAAGTAGGAGGAGGTAACACTATTTTTACACTAAATAAAAAAAATATTAACGGCTATATATTTCCGGTCACTATTCGTGATTCACCCGCATTGCTGACGTCATCATAAGGTAAACTTCACATCTTTAGGCACAGCAACCATCAAGGGTGGTCACATCGCCGAGTGAGATGGAAACCAAATCCAACCAGACTATACTTTTCCACCACAAAGCGTGTTGTAAAAAATTAAAGTATACAGATTGTATTGACAATACTTACTTGTAACTATAGCATCATAATTATACGCTCATAGAGTAAGTACTGGATTTATTATATTACTAGCTGTTGCCCGGTTCTGCGCCCGCATGGTATTTCGATAAAATAAGTTACTCCTTATAATGTCAGCTATCTGCCAGTGAATGTCCCGTTAAAATCAGTCCAGCCGTTTCGGAGACTAGACAAAAAAAACAAACAGGCAGACAACATTTTTATATGTAAAAGGTTGTTTGTTATGTGTTACTACTGTAAATGGGTAATTTCATGTTCAGCAAAAATATGTTATTTTGTCATTACAAACTTCAATTTATTTATTTGTATATCCTACCGTGAGTTCGCACTGGACGAAACATGTTTATGAAACATGTTTCGTCCAGTGCGAACTTACAGTTATACTTCGATTTACATTTTGGCTCTCAAAGTTTCCTCCCAATAGTCCCGTTCGAATATAAATCATATAAGAAATCGACGACGATGTGGAGGCACTTTTGTATATATAATTTTAATTATTATTTTGTTTTTGTTTTTATATATATTTACTGTAAGTTAGTTGATAAGTAGTTTTAATACTGTAAATAGTATGTAAAATAGTATGAAATAAAAATAAGTATAAGAAATCTTATTTCGTACATCCCACAATTTCCCATATTTCCAATACCAGGGGAAGACAATAGTATTTTCACAACTCTTGTTCCTGAAATTCAGGATTTACGGTGATCCGTCAAGGACGCCGCGTTTTCCTCCGACTCAAATGGATACAACTATGTTACCATAATCATCATCTGCCTTAGCTTTTCCCATTATGTTGGGTCGGCGCAGTATGTATTTTCCTTCCATTCATCGCGCTTTCCTGTCATACTCACATCGACTACAACCTCGTTCATATCACTCTTGATACAATCCATCCATCTTTTCTTGGGCCTTCCTCTCGCACTGTATCCATCCACATTCATATTCATCACTCTTTTAGTCACATGCTTCTCATCCCTTCTCATCACGTGTCCAAACCATTGCAGCCTTCCTACCTCTTATTTTATCTGTTATGTTACCAAGATTACCTATATATTCATTGATGTAGTTACACTGTAGGTAGTTATCTACGTTAATGGTTCACAATCTAACCGTATTAGTGTGCCAAACCTAATTAATCTTATCCTTCGTACAAGGTCCACAGAGTTAACGCGCTTTATTTCGGCCATTAAGCAGTGTTATTTATTTATTTAAATAAAAGAAGAATAACTTGTAAGTACTAAATTATTTCCGGGCACAGGAATGAGGTCCAGATAGAGCAAGAACACAGACGCCGCATCCCCACTCGACTAACATAACATGCATTACAATTGGGCCCTAACCACGCTAGCTACTCAAATCGTAATAGAAAAGCAAAAGCTAGCGATTGCGTTTCTAACGCTCCGCTTTTGACGTTTTGCTGACACCATACCATATCAATGTCAGAAGAAATCGTGAAGCTCGTATCAGCAAAACGTCATAAACGCCCTGCATAATAATATATGAACGCACATCACATTTCGATTGAGTCTCCGATCCGGTGGTAGATTTACCCTCGTCACCTCTCTTGGCAGCGGCCCAAGCCGAGGTCGTGTCCCTTGTGGCGCCCTTGAGCTAGCTGCCCCCCTGCCCCTCTGGCTGGAGCGCACTTGCGCTCGCTCTCTGTCCGGGTGAAGTTGTTATGGCCACGCTGGCCAACAACATATAGTCAATAAAAAAAAAAAAATACGGTTGAGTCATTCGCGGCTCGACCTTTAAACGGACCAATAAAATTCACCGTCTTCCTCAATACTCTGCCAACTTTTTTTATTCTCATACAAAGTGGACGTAAGCGGTGTCTTGTCCTATTGGTCCGTGAGTCCAGAACAATCCGCGAACCGCTTATCGGTCACGTGGGTGTCCACATGTTCTGATACCGTTTAGTCAAACTAAATATGGGTATGTAGTTTCCTAACACTCAATATTATGATAATGAAGACAATTGTCTCAATTTCTTAGGTTGAGTTACGTAAAAAATTGTGGAGTCCATTTCTCAGATTCAGATCAAATCATGTCAAAAACAATTGGTGAGTAAAGTGTATTCTTCATTAGGATACGGATTTAGTAAACAATCATGGCGTGCCTTTTTAAATATGTGCATATAATATAGAATTACTAGTTTCCCAAATAGTACCTATTAGGTTAAATAAAACATACTTATGTCAAATTATCATTATAACGTCTTTTAATAATTTTGAAAGACGAATTACATTAAAAGATATGCTAAGATTGTTTACTAAATCCATATTTTAAAGAAAATACACTGTACTTATGAGATAACTAGCTGTGCCCGCGACTTCGTCCGCGTGTAATTTAACTTAACAAAAATTTCGGGATTATTCATCCCCTATTTTATCCCCTTAGGGGTAGAATTAATCAAAATCCTTTCTTAGCGGATGCCTACGTCATAACATCTACCTGCATGCCAAATTTCAGCCCGATCCGTCCAGTCGTTTGGGCTGTGCGTTGATAGATCACTATGTCAGTCAGTCAGTCAGTCAGTCACCTTTGAGTTATATATATTTAGATATAAGTTATATATATTTAGATATTAATAATATGCCTGCCCAATTTATTAAGTCATAGTCCCCATTGCTTGCTGTGTGGTCATGCTGGATAAGTATCCAAACATAATTATCTCTCAATGGTGCTTGCGTAGAGCTGATATCTAGAGGTGTAAGTGACACGGGTCGCGAGGCCAATAGTGACCAATGGTCATAATGATTGTTCACTCGCGCCATTACAATAACAAGGTAAAAGTGGTTGCGTAACCAGCATGAAGGTTCGGTGCTCGACTCTGTGTAAATATTGTGATACGGAAAAATATATGGAAGCTTTCGTGACTTACGTACTATTTAGTTGATACATATTTTCTGTATTGATAAGTTCTATGATAACATTATTCAAGTACATAGGTATGTTACTAATTCTCAATTAACAGATGAACATCTAAGGTTAGATAGCTCTATAAAAATAAATGGCATCCCTACTTACGAACGCTCTATCGCCAGTGGGATTGAATAGATACATAAAGAGAGAAAGAAATGTAATTTACGGATTAGGTAACCAATTACAAGTTAATGTGATATTAGTATCTAACTCTGCCTCGCTGTCTGTCGCGCTTTCACGCCAAAACTACTGAACCGATTTAAATGAAATTTGGTACACAGATAGTCTAGGGCCTGAGAAAGGTCATAGGTTGGACTAATTTTTAATGCGAAAAAAGGGTTGTAAAGTGTTGAAAGGGGGGATGAAATTTTGTATGGAAGTATTGTCATTTTTTGAGCTAGAAGCTGGAAACTTATTATTTAGGCTGTTAATTCGATATAAATGCATATGACATTCAAAGTTTGGAAATGTTTTACCCTCAAGGGTGTAAAATAATTAGCCTAAATAATTAAAAATGCTACCCAACGACACCATTCCACGCGGACGAAGTCGCGGGCACAGCTAGTATTTTGTAAATAGGTAGGTAGGTACGTCATTCAAGTTCAATAATGTTCCAACAGCATAAAGATCCTTTTCCGGCCTTGTCATCATGCATTGTGGTAATTGATGGTAAGTTGACAAAGCTGGTTCAACGAATTTGATCATGGTCAATGATGTTCCTAGAAATGAGTGAAATCGCAATAATTAATAAAACGATCGATTAACATTGTTTTTTTTAGGTTTTTCAGATTCTACTTCATCTAAAAAAACTAAAAGGCCCTTAAGTAGGTACTTGGTATTACATGGACCTCACAAGTTTTTACGGTAGAAGAACTGAGTTGCGAGACTTGGTGTTTTCACAAGTTTTGTTTTTGATGGCATTTATTAATCTGGTACCTACCTACTATCGGTATCCTTTTGGGGAATGTCTTAGTCTGGATTATATCCTTAAACTTCTCCACAATGAACCTTTCCTCTATTTAAAATTAACTTAAATTTTGCCTCTCACATGCAGTGGACGCGTGAGGCGAGAGTGGCGGCTTATGGATCACAAAGAGGAGGTAAATTGCTGTTAACTGCCAGCATCCAGTCGCGATACTTGCGCGGGAGTCGCCGCCGCAATTCGCTTTGGCACAGTCATTACTGGCTCCTGTGAAATAGCTATAACTGTTGTGGACAAATTCATATTAAACACAGGTTAAAGTAGGGCTATGGATGTCTCAGCAGTACCAACCTATACATAGGTATTTTAGGTGGTTTGCCTCTGAATTAATTCTTTTGTAACAATTTGAAATTAATATTAGTATGAAATAATTATACAAATATATCTCAATTGATTTTACATCAAATATTACCATTTTAGACATAAACTTCAATGTCAATTATAACTCAAATCGCTCGAACGCGCATTCATGCGAAAATTAATTTTAAAATGCTGAAATATTTTAGCATAATTCATGAAAATATTGACGGAAAATCCAACTCTGGGGGGTCCCGTCCATGATTCCGATCCATGGCATCAGTTTTCGTTACGATGTTGCTTACACCCTGTATATTCCGGTTCCAGGACAATGACGTCACGCTTCGTGGTTTAAGGGCCCAGCAAATTTATTCTCCCAAAAAGATTTCATGTTCGTTCCGCATTCATAGGTAGGTACCGTTTCAGTCTGTCGAATTCCAGTTTGTAGTGACATTCACGCTCACCACTTTTGTATGTACAATCAACAAACTCGACGCTTGATCACCTTAAGGTTGCATTTTCTATGCAGTGACCAGCAGCCGCATGCGACTAGCATGGTCATAAAAACAATTAAAACAAATGATTTCCAAAAAAAAGGGCTTTTGTCTCATCGGACGCTTTTCGTCTCATTGGACAGCAACATAATGGGCGAGGCATCCTATGATTACTGACTGCAAGGGAAAAGTGTTAAAAATTTATCAAGCGTCAACTTTGTTGATGGTACAGTGGAACTTCAGATTGGTACCTAATTTCAATGTCTGCAAGGATGTAAAACGCCCCACTGTGAGTAGTATATCTAAGGATTTGAGTTTTATTTTTTAAAGTGACGTTACTTTTTTAAAAGGCACCCCACCCCTTACATGCTAGAGTAATGTCAACGCACTTTTATGTAATTATAATTTATTCATTCATCATTAATTTTCAAGGCTGTTTGCAGTAACTAGAAGCTGTTTGTTTATTAAAATCACATAAACACAGCCACGTGGCGCGTTGAATGCGCAATGAAACATCTGTTTCTAAACAGTTGTGTCACGGAGTAGTGAAGTGAACAGCTAATAGAGAGTTATTTCTTATTAGTAACCTATAGGTCATTTCACTTACTTCTATAGATAAGTACTTAAACAAGATACTCATTGACAACTTCTGTTTTTTAGTTACGTAGGTAGGTATAACAAATAGGGATTTATTTAGAAAAAAATGCCATTTAACGATAACTGATTTTAAACGTTGGTTTTGTAAAATTAGGAAAATTATGTTATCTTGGGTCAGTAATAATTCAAGTTTTAATATTATTTTAACTGTCAGTGAGGTCATCCTCGCATTGCGGAATGTTCTCAATACAGCGTGTAGATTGGCAGACAAGACCCAAATAGTGGAAGAGCCGTCAAAACAGTGGCGCACCATGTTAGAGGCGAGTCATTCATTCAGTATGTCGGATGTCGGGTAGATCATGCGCAGCGCGGCCAGCGGAGCACGCGCGCGGCGCGTGCGCACCACGCCCGACTCACGCACGCGCCACACGCGCCGGCATCGGGAAATCTCACAAAAATTATTCCTGAAATAGGATAGAAGTACTACGAAACTCTATTGAGCTACTAGTCGCAATGCAAACCTATTGACTGAACGGATATTCGATTAATTTCAAAAACGTTTTAGAAATTAGTTTATCGTATTTAATCGCATACCCATTGAGTCTTTGGAATCTAGACGTTGCTGTTCAGGCGATGTCACGCACGACGACTGTAACACAATATGGGAGGCATAAACTCGCGGAGGATAATTTTGTATAGACTGTAGCATTTTGAGGACGATTTTCATATTATGTTGTACCTATACCGCGTGGATTAAAAAATAAATAGGCAATGTTTTAGCGTGGTATTACCTTTAGTAATTATCGAGTCAATTATAATGCTTTATCAGTCCAAGGTCTCGCACTGCAGTAACTTCATCGTTATTTACTGAGTATACATGTATTTATATTTCAACTAACTTCACGCAGATGCAGCACACAATCGAGGTTAGACCGGGGCCACAAGGCTAGGAGTACGCGATACAACAACGATTTCGGAAAAATTAAATATTATGAGCCAATTATAAGGGAGTGACAGCAGCACAGAAGCGAAAATTTCTTTATAAATTGCCTTCGATCGCCTGAACGTCGGCGCGACCCGGGCTTTACACAACCGATGAACAGGACAGGAATATTATCTCTCGCACCTGTTGGTTCGAAGGCGAGATAAAACAAGTAGTGTCACTATATTATTAATGTGTAAGCAATAATTCTCTAATCTCAGAGTCAACAGAAGGCAGGGGCGTGTGTTCTTCAATCAAGCGCGAGGCGTCAGAGCGGCTGGTCAGACAACAATGAACGGACAACAAATCGTAGGAATTTGTTCACACAGATGAATGATCCAGCAACAGCAAAGGCGATCCGGTGTAACACAAAATTATGTAAGTCATCATTAAGCACCGAATTCGCAATTCCATTGGATAAGATGAGAGACGATTCCTCGGGGGTCACGGGGTGATAGATAACCCCGTCGAAGCTGCGAGTCGCGAACGCACGCAGACGCGAGAAAGAACTTCGCCCTTCTGCGACGTCTCTCGTAGTCTATAAAGGCACCCGGCGCACACAAAAGACACAGTACGGCTTCGATCTCCGTCGACGATGTCAATTTAGACATCCAGAACGAGTACGCGAGAATCTCACACGGTCGAGCCGCTTGCAATGATAACGACAAAACGGACACACGTGATAAATTGACCAAATATTTAATTTTAAAATTCCCTCCGTTTGGTACGCGCATGCGTGCAGGCGACTTTGTGATTGGCCGTGAAAAGGAACGTTTGGAAGGAAAGGAAACATGAGTGGGACGGACCGCAGTAGTCGATCCGCGTGTAACAGCAAAGGAAGCATGATCGTGGTTTCGAACAGATTGCCTTTTATATTGAAGCGAAATGAGAAAACCGGTGAATTGGAACGAAAAGCCAGGTACCGTACATCTGTTTGTATTATTCGAATGTGTTTATTGCATCGCCGCCCTAGTTTGTTAGTGTGTTTCATTCATGCGTTTGTTAAAACCGATAAACATTGAGGACGCAACGATTTAAACGCGCATATAAATATAGGGCACAAAATTCCGAAAGTTTACATTTTGTTAACAATGAACCGTAGCCGCCTATTTAACGGGTCTTAATAGGCCTTATTTAACTTACTTATATTAATACATGATTAGAGGAACGATGCGTGACTCATTTACTTCTGCCCTTATTAATACAATTAGGCGAAAAGTGATCGCTTATAATCTATAATTGCTCAAAGTGCACCTCTAATGTTTATGCAATGTGTAAGAGTATCACAAAAGAAAGTAGGGAGGTGGCTTGCATTAAACCAGTATTACCAATACTGGAATTGGGATCATACGAAATTTGTAAATTCTCGAATGATCGAGCAAAGCGCAAGCTCTGGTGACATCTCGGGAAGTTTTCACGGATTAGTATTAATGTCTAACTATTATGTGACGCATCAACAACTGCTAAAATAGTTTAATTGTTCATAGCTCTTTACGTCTTTGTTACTGATATTAATGTAATTTTCCACAACGTTAATTTATTCGCGAGTAATCGCGAGCCGGCATTGTTGTTACATCATTACCATCAGCTGTGCCTATGTTATTGTAATACGACGGAATTGAAATGACCACTATTATAATGCTAGCGTTCTATTGATGTTGGAACTTTTATGTTTAGTCGTTATAACATGTTTGTTATTGAAGCGTAGGTCCTACTCCTACGTCGTAGTAAAATATAAGCAGTGAACCTAACCCTTAGTGTTCATAAAACATATTGCTGTCTCTATACCTACTATGTATTATTGGTGTCGTAAAATAGAGACAACAGGTTAAATTCTGTTTTGGTCAGTAAAAACCTAGGGTTCTAAAACCTTGGACTTGAATGCTTGCCCACGGGCCGTATCGCGCCGGTAAGTAATTGATTCATCATGATTGTGGTCATGAATACCGATGAATACCTGCCTTCAGATCTATTCTTCAAATAATAATCGATTAAGGCATCGTACAGATTCAACGAACATTTCGCAAAGACGTTTTCTCGAGTTTAATCTGAAATTACCTATGGCTCACTAAACACATGTTCATCGGCGATAGAGATGTTATAATAATATTATATTGTTAGTTACGGTAAGTTATTTACTTACCTAATAATACATACCTATATAAGATAAGATCAGTTTCTTAGTTGAAAATAGTTATACCTAGATAGGTATAGTTAAGCTGGCGCGGATTTCCTCGAGATGTGTTCCTTGCCTTACATTATGTAGAATACCTACTTAAATGCATGTGAAGTAAATTAATACTTAAAACAAAACTACTTACCTATACAATGTGTTTTAAGTAAGTATTTATGTAGGTATACCGGTTGTATCAAAATTCAGAAATAATAATTGGGGTTGGGGGTGGGATTAAAAAAATATACCTAACATAGATTTTTATAATATTTTTGAATTTAATATTTCTAAATATTGATGAAGCGAACACTTAAGTACTGTTTACTTACACTACTATCTAAGCGTTCTAAGGTGGTGACAAGTGTGACAAAAGTGGTGACAAGTGTTCAAAAGACCATCGTGTCAAAAAATATGATATAAGTACTTAAGTAGTATTTACGTACCTATAGCTTGTCTCCGATAGGCATTTACCGCCAGTATTATATCTAACTTTAAAACACCCTGTATAGGTTAGGTGGTCAGTGGCCTACCAAGTTTTAATAGACGACCAATCATTAATAAATAATTGCATGTGATAAAGATAAGTAGGGCAACTATTTGATTGGTACAACAAAAATTAAATAAACAACCCGGGTATTGTTAGTTACAATATACTTACAAATTGCTTGGATATTTGCCATCTAAGTAGGTACCTTACTTAACCATACCTTCTATTTGTATTTGAATGATTATTATTATAATAATAGGTATGATTAGGTACTACTAGCTGACTTTGAATATTGAATTCGAATTGTAACGCTCAACTTTCTTATTTTTTTCTTTCATTAGAACGGCTTTTATTTCCATAACTAGCTGAGCCCGAGACTTCATTAGCGTGGAATTTAACTTATCAAAAAACCCGCTCCCGCGTTCTGAGACCGCGCGACAGGACCCATTTTTTTAATTTTGTTTTTCTAAAATAAAAGTATCCTAAGTTACTGCTTATGACATCAGCTATCTGCCAGTGAAAGTCCCGTCAAAATCGGCCTAGCCGTTTCGGAGATTACCCGGAACAAACACACAGACAGACAGACATTTTTTTTTAATCGCGTTTTTGCTATAGGCGTCGTTTGTACTTTCATATGCATTTAGTGAAAAGGTGTTATTTTGATATTACAAACAGACACTCCAATTTTATTTATTTGTGTAGATATCAAGATCAAGATGATGATTTGTAAGTAAGTATTGAATTAGAGAGAAGACATATTTTATAACTGTCGTCCGTAGGTAGGTATAGTCAATTTTTTCATAAAGATTGCTGAATTATTGCAATTTGACCCATATGCCAGTTACATAAGAGTCACAGCACGCGTCCTAATGAAATGAACGATTATAGGTACGTGCGTGACCATATTTATTTTATTCCAGATTATAATGACAAATATTTAATTGCACATCATGATTTATTTAAATTTATTACAATTTATTATCATATATTCAGAGAAGGAGTCGCGACATTAGGTTATCGATTCTTTATGATGACATGTATAATATTAGCACCGCCGCCGGCCGCCAGTGCTAGGATCGATTGCCCCTATCTCTAGACCCAATTACATAGAAGCAAGAAATGATAGCCATTCTTTATCTCTGTATTGGGTGATTGGTAAAACACTAACAACCTCTCAGAATTTTCTAGCTTACAAACCAAATTATAAACATTATAAGTTTATATTATTATTTCTATTAAAGATAAATTATAACTTAAACTAATATATTAAAATAAGAAATGTATAATTACCTGTTGATGATGTATGTTGATGCTGATGAATTTTGTTACCATCATATTGTTTATGATAAAAATATATTCTATGATTTTAAATAATTAATCACACATTCATACTTAAATAAATAAAAATACCTATTAAATTCTTTACGCCTGCGTTGCGTTATACTTGTTCTAGAATAATTCAAGCGTATTCGTAAAATAAAATTCCAATAAATAAAATAAATTATAATATTAAAATATTGTTTTTGGTAAATGTATAGTGTTTTGTAAAAAGTCAGAATTAAAGTTGTTGTTTATGATGTCAGAAATACTGTCTTGCAAGGTTGTTATTGTTCTACCAATATTCCTGTATACAAAATTCCGGTGTGCGTGAACTTCGTTGGTAATTCTTCACCTAAACGGCGAATTTACGAATAAATAAACCTAAACGGCTCGACCGATTTTGATAATTTTTATTTTAAACTTATGGGGTTACCTGTATGGTTAGCTATAGTTGGTCTGGATAGGTGGCTCTGTTGTGGACATTCAAACACAAAAAATCTGAACTATAGCCAAAAGCTATTTTTTGAAGTATATTTACAATAATGATAGCGTTGTTGACTGTTTCAAAACACCTACCTATACCTAATCACAATTTCAGCAAAATTAATCAAAAGTTATTTATAAGTAACTTATACATGTACTTATACTTAATTTTTGGGTTACTCTCGACCCTCAGCAACTGGAGGAAGAAGAATAATTAAGTATCTACTTATAGGTATTATAGGTGGAACTCTAAAGTGGTATTTGATGGTATGTGTCCCCCCTTTTGGGTGTCATATACTCAAAAGTATAAAAAATATGTTAATAAGTAGGAACCTACTTTACTTATCAATACCTAAATAAATATCTAATTGGGTTAAGTACCTAACTCTTCTTAAGTTAATTGAGGAAAATAATAAAATAAACACGAATATAAATGTACGTCGATGATGCATTAGATATTGACAGTTTCAATAAGGCAATAAGTAGGTACTTAGTTGAGACGAGTTTAGATTTACTTTTAATTGTAATTAAACCTCCTTACCTTAAAAAAATAATAAAACAATTGAAATAAAACTATTTTTCGGATTTTATCGCGTTTATTTAATTTATGTTCCCGACGTTTCGGCTGCTTTACAGCAGCCATGGTCATAGTTAATAGTTTTATTTCAATGTGTAGTATACGCGTAAATATAAGAAAACAATATAATAAAACAAGTTTATGAACTTTACCTTAAATTTTTGACAGCGGATATTTTTTTTTTTTTCAAAGTGAATTTCTCCATCCTTGTAATAAATATGTAAAATAAATTATGGCCTGAATCCCCCTCGTGTTGAGGGGAGGCCCGAGCCCAGGACTGGGACTTCAAAAGGGCTAAATTATTATTATTATATAAATTATATGTAATAGGAAGTTTATATTACGAATACGCTTGAATTATTACAAATTGACCCATATACGAACACACAAGCCAAAATGACTTCAATGTCGAAAACCAAAGGTCCTACTCTACGAAGCTAAAAAATTGCTAGTACATTATGTACATTATGAACATAATGTTAGAGTTACAAAACGACAGCTAGGTGAAAACCTCATAACCCCAGTAAGATTATTTTTTTATATTCAAAGACACTTACGACACAAAAAATATAGGTAATTGGCACGTCAAGATTACAGCAACTTATTAAGTACTTACGTCTCATGCGTATCTAAACTATTTACTACTAAACAATATGCGTAGTATTAATTACTTACTAATGGATGACCATTGTTTCAAAATCAGTCCTGACACGACAGCAAAATGAATCGCCTCAATGGATGCATGGTTTTCAAAAAATAATAATCTAAAATTAATTTAAAATTCAAATCAGATAAATATAGTAGAAACCATTTTGTTACTAACATGCTACCTATGGTTTTGTGAGTTGTTCCAGTTAATTAGGTATGTTATTCATAATAAGGTTTACCTACGAATTGTAAATTTGACTATTGATTTTGATCATAAATCGACCGCTTGGCGCTGTGGTTCGAGCGTAGGCCGCTCGGCTCACTACACCGGGTGGTTACGTAATTGCGTAATTTGCCCTGGTCTGGGTGTTACTGGAATCGCCCCCGGTTCATTGTACGGTAGCCATAGTACAAGCGTTGTTTAGTTTAGGACCATACAGTTGGTGTGTCTGGCGAGATTTATTAATTTATTATTATTGAATTCGTAACTATGTATTCAATTTGAACGAAATCTCTCCCCCAGTGCTGGGGGTCTGGTAACAGCGGTCGCGCCCGTGGTGATCCGCGGCGGCGGCATCTGGGTGGGCTGGCCCGGCATCCACCTCGAGGACCCCGACGAAAAGATCCCCGAGTCAGACCCCAACGACAAGACCCCCACCGCTGGACTGCTCTCCGAAAAGGTACGGTAATTTAATCTGCTGATGTTTAGATTTGACGTCACCACTGCTACGTAATTTTGTTACCCCTGCCCTGTTGAAAAACCTTTAGTAGAGTTTGTTTAGGACTCTACTATCTCTATATCTAGCAGCCGTTTCTAAAGCCGGAAAAAATGATTCCATTTGCTAACTCCTTTTGGTTCCTTTTCATTGACTAAGGCTTGTATTCATAAATAGAACTCAAGTCTGAGAGCGGTCTGAAGTACGCTTTTGACAAGACATTTTGTACTGGTATGATATAAGTATGACATTTCCAAGATCGTTCTCAGACTTAAGATTGATTTATTAATACTGGCCTATGACTTAGCAGTCCTAAACACTTGATCTACTTAAAGTAAAGGTAGGTAAATTATAAAGTGCAATTTTACGGTCGTATTCACAAACCATTCTTGTCTAAGTAAAGGATCAATTCTATATTACAATGTTTTACATTTCTCAACACGCTGCGCTGTGCGTTTACGCGTACTGTGAAATCTCATAGTAATGGTTCTGCATTCGGGCGCTATAATGCAGAATTTCCAAGGTATAGGCTGTAAAGTGTTTGCCGCCCTCGTCCGGCAAAATTTGTTGCAGAGTTCTATCTGTAAAATCTCAGTCTTCTTATTGCCGCCCCAAAAATCTGCCGCCCTATGCTCCAGCCTACTCAGCCTGCTGGTAAATTCGCCACTGACTTTGATAAAAGCCACTGAGAATATCGTGCCTTGATTATAAGTACATCTACTTGCTCCCACGTAATGTTATGGAATTGGTCATTATTATTATATCTACTAATTGCCTACCTAACTTATTTAAGTCCAGCGCTGTAGTAATTGTACATACAGGACAGTCAGGCCAGACAAAAGTCAGTTTTTATAGCTACGTATCCAAGCTCAGTTTAAAAAAGACAAATATTTACCTATCTGCTTCTGAAATATAATTTCGACAAATACAGAACCATATCGACCTTGGGTCACGCGCGTCTGACGTGCCTGAAGTGTAAATATTTCGCAAATTCGACACAGACTGTCAATATTCAACTCCCGATATGCAACAGACTGTCTATTTGCTGCTTCCTAACTTAGAATCCTTTGTAAACTAATAACCAGTTTGCCGTTTACATAATTCATGCATTAACTTAGTCATCTATCCTTTGAATGACACAACGTGGCGTTTTGTTATGGTGCATTAAATTAACTACTGATTAGGTATAAACAATTAAACAACGTAATCGTTCTGTTGCATAGTCGTACAATGTATTGCGCGGAGGAAACACGTCTGATAATTGATCGCTAGACTGACCCACTAACTGTATGGTCCCAAACTAAGCAACGCTTGTACTATGGGACTGGGGCCGATTTCAGCGACACCCAGACCTGGGCAAATTACGAAAAGGCAATTTCCGAAATTTGCCCCGTCGAGAATCGAACCCGTAACTACCATGTGCAGTGAGCCGAGCGCCAAGCGGTCGTCCATGATTAACAATTATAATTGATATGATTTTTATTAAATTTACCTACTGAGCTAATAAACCATTAAAAGTTTCAAATATGAGATACACGTTGACAATCACGTTCATGAATATTGGTTTATATTGATAAGACCTTCCTCGCAAGTTTGAGTAACGGTAAACAATAGTACATACTAAAACCATTATCAAATTCATAATTTAATTGTTGATAGAAATCGTCTCCAAGGATCTTCCTAGGAAGTTTCAGGACTTTGAGCACGGCTCGCTAGTAAACGGATCATTTTGGCCTTTTCATCATCAAAAACCTATGCCAAAGCCGACCCACGCCTTTCAGTCAAACTTTGGTACCGTTGTACTGTAATAATGTTGAAAAAATCAAACGGTGAATTTCATAATAGTCATGCCTATATATTACTATTATCCATTTGTTTCTCACTACTGTTGGGAAGAGACCTTACAATTTTATGCCGAATTATAAAAAAGCAATCACTTTTATAGATCGTGCCCATTCACTCGGAGCCGAAGCTCTTCGACAGTTACTACAATGGTTGCTGCAACGGTACCTTCTGGCCGCTGTTCCACTCCATGCCCGACCGCGCCACCTTCATTGCGGACCACTGGAGGGCGTACGTCAAGATCAACAAGGAATTCGCTGAGAAGACAGTCCATGCATTAAAACTCCTCAAAAAAAATAAGGGCAAGAACGGAAACTCTCCGCCAATTGTCTGGGTCCACGACTACCATCTTATGTTGGCTGCGAACTGGATCAGACAAGTGTGTATTGCACAGAAATCAATTCTAGAGCCTACCATCTCCTTTACCTCAACAAACGTTATAATCGTTTTACATTATCTCCTTACAGCGCGCTGAAGAGGATGATTTAAAATGCAAATTAGCGTTCTTCTTGCACATACCTTTCCCACCGTGGGATATTTTCAGACTGTTCCCGTGGTCTGACGAAGTTCTCCAAGGCATTCTTGGTAAGTGCCACATGACACTATATTAATCAAGTGACAAGCATGATGAATATAATCTTACAATATTAAAAATCTTACAGGTTGTGATATGGTCGGTTTCCATATAATGGACTACTGTTTAAACTTCATCGACTGCTGCCAAAGGAACCTGGGTTGCCGTGTTGACAGAAAGAACCTTCTAGTCGAATTGGGAGGTCGCACCATTTGTGTGCGTCCACTACCCATTGGAGTACCGTTCGATAGGTTCGTGCAGTTGGCACAAAACGCGAAGAGAGTGCTCTCTACAAACCAGCAAGTAATACTTGGCGTTGACAGACTGGATTATACCAAAGGATTAGTGAATAGACTGAAAGCTTTCGAGAGGTTATTGGAGAAATACCCGGAGCACATCGAGAAAGTGGTGCTGCTGCAGATCGCGGTGCCATCACGGACAGACGTGAAGGAGTACCAGGACTTAAAGGAGGAGATGGATCAGTTGGTGGGAAGGATAAACGGAAGGTTTACTACACCAAACTGGTCACCAATTAGGTGAGTTGTAAACTTAATCTCTTAAAGTTGTCGTTATGAAAGCAAGACTGTGGCCGTAGATTTTGAGCTGGTTCTCTTGTCTCCTGAAGAAGACCAATGTAACAGAACTTTACACGACATTTCGACCGCTTTGCAGCATCCATGATCAGAGGAAACTTCCGAGTACTGTATATAAGGTGTTTAAATTTCAAAAGTAGTGTTATCTCTCATCATACATAGAAAATTTATTCTAAACCTACATCTACTTTCAGGTACATCTACGGTTGTGTGGGCCAGGATGAGCTGGCAGCGTTCTACCGCGACGCAGCCGTGGCGCTGGTGACCCCGCTGCGGGACGGCATGAACCTGGTGGCAAAGGAGTTCGTGGCGTGTCAGATCAATAAGTCGCCGGGCGTGCTGATAGTGTCGCCATTCGCCGGCGCTGGGGAGATGATGCACGAGGCCCTCATCTGCAACCCTTACGAGTTGGACGACGCCGCCGAAGTTATACACAGGTAGGAATAGCATATTAGGTTTCTTCCATTAAAAAAATATAATTTGTCACAGAGCAGTGAGTCGAACCACTTGTATAGAAAACGGAAACGTATTTATGGAACTGAGGGTAGGTGGTGATTTACCGTTTCAAAGTCCTACAGATATGGTATTTGTATAATCCACCTACTATCCAGGACCGGCCAGTAAACTTTGACTGAATGATCATCCCATGTTAAAAGTAGGTAACCTTTCGTTTCTTCGTTTGACATACCGCCCCTATCATTACCCGTCTGAACAGAGCATTGCATTGATGCAGGATATCAAGGTAGTTTCCCACACATTTCAGTCCAAATCATTCAGAGTCTTATCTCCTGCAGAGCTCTCATCATGCCGGAAGACGAGAGGATAGTCCGCATGAACCATTTGAGGCGGCGTGAACAGCTCAACGACGTGGACAGCTGGATGAAGGCCTTCCTCAAGGCCATGGACTCCCTCGAGGAGGAGGCTGACGACATTGGAGCCACCTCCATGCAGCCCGTCACCATTGACGACTTCGACGAGTACTTGTCCAAGTAAGTTATTGATGCCAATTCTGTGGTTGACAAATTACATAACTAAATGAAATTTGTTACATCTGTAAATGCTTCCTCCTTGTTAGTACATATCGAGGGTGAAAAAGATGGCAATACTGTTAGTTTAGTTTAGTTTGTGTACCATCAGAAACAGCACTCTATCTGTTATGTTATGTATTATGTATCTTTCAATGTATGTACAAAATACAAACTACAACTGATAGTACCTATTTACACTAATTGTATACTCTTGTAATTGTACCAAGGCACTGCACGGGGTATTGTAGATTCGATTCCGTCGGGACAAATTTTGTAAATAGTATTTTTAGTAATTTTCCCTGGTCTTCCCGACCACCGGTAACCCGGATCCCTCCTAGTCCATTTCTGCCTTCGTGCCATTTAAATTGCGGGCGTTTGGCATCCATTATATTTTGCTCCCATGACGTCCTTTATGCTTATAAAACAACTGATTTATAATGATCATGTGACCGTATTTTCAGGTACATAGGGTACACCCAGAAGCTGGCTCTGCTGCTCGACTACGATGGGACCCTGGCGCCGATCGCGCCGCATCCCGACCTGGCGACCCTGCCGCTGGAGACCAAGCACACTCTGCAGCGGCTCTCCAACATGTCTGACGTCTACATCGCCATCATCTCCGGAAGGAATGTCGACAATGTCAAGAATATGGTGAACTTTTTGATAAAGTACTACATGCACACACACACACACATCTCCAAATCACTCCCACATCCTCTCACACATAGATAGGTACTAAGTTTCAGCGCAGATAGAGCTTACCGCAATTTTCCGCAATTATTTAGAGTAAAATATTAAAATATCCTACTTAATATTATAAATGTGAAAGTTTGTGAGTGTGGATGTATGTATGTTTGTTACTCCTTCACGCAAAAACTACTGAACGGATTTGGATGAAATTTGGAACACAGATAGTTTATAACCGGGATTAACATATAGGATACTTTTTATACCGATAATCCCGAAATTTTTGTTACGTTAAATACTACGCGGACGAAGTCCGTGGGCACAGCTAGTACTTATATAAAATATTAATAGGTATATGGAATGCATGCATTAGCTTCGGGAAGTAAAATTAACTTGCGCAATTATTTGACTTCCAAATGCTAATAGAGACATTTTATTGATACAAAATTAAATAACAAAAGAGTAGGTGAAGTGAACAAAAATAATTCCCAAATCCTGTTCTCACTTATCGGAAGGGTTATCGTATCATAGGAAAAATTTGCAAACCACGTCAACCGAATTCAAACCGGCGAATATTAACCGTCTTGATAAGCTACTTATTATGTATTATTTATAAAAGCAAGTCGCTGTATCAACGCAATAGGTACCTACAGGCGTCTTGTTCAACGTTCTGAATTATCGGGACACGTGAATTTAAAACACGTAATTGGCATATTTTTATGTTATTATGACGTCCAAACTGTCCGAACGGTTTCGGAGATAAATTATTATCACGAGCACAAGATGCTTACTTTCATTAAGGTCGAGATTTCAGTACAGTGAAGATTGTTTTGAGTTGTGTATGACACGCCCTCCGCCTATAGTCGCGATAATAGAAGTAGGTACCTACCTACTCATAGTAGTTAGAAAAAAAACTGGAGACAAGAGAGCTTAGTCAGTTACTTATATATACATATACGAAATAGCTAGGATATTATAGACAAGTCAGTTAATCGAATTTACACTATACAACATCTGAATTATAATATGTCTGTGTTCACTTGCATATTCGAATTAGCTTGGGTGCTTAGGCCGTGAAGAAGTGCCTTCAGAATCAGAATACACAAACATAGGCACTAACGCTAGCAATCCACTTTGTTCAGATTCAGATTCCGGGATGGCGATTTATAATAAATTTTTTTGCTTCCATGATGCGGCCACTGCATACTTATCGGGTTTGTTTTAATGCAATCGTTATCGCATCACAATCGTCTTACCGGTGCGGCCCCGGCCGGCCGTTTGACTGTGTGGGAAGGGGCTTTATTTATTTATTTATATTTAAATAGATGATGAACAATGGCATAATACAATACAATATACCAAAGAGTAAGTAGTTAATTATGATTTATATGTAAAGTGTAGACAGAAGAGAGTTTGAAAATGGAATCAGCATCCATTCTGAAACCAATTTTGAAAGCGCTCACTTGAAATATGTAGGTACCTACCTATCTGGTTGCTTTGCAATAATAAGGTCTTTGCTATCACTGAACTTTGACAGCGGCCGACGCTATCATTGTTTAAAACAAAAATATTTACTTGAGTATATTGTTTGACGTAGCACATATATACCCATACCCTGATAATGTGTTAGTTAACCTGGTTGGGTCGCCACTGGCCGTCTTTAGTCAACATTACGTAATAAGGCCGCGGGGCCGGACCGCATCGCACGTCTTGACTTTTATTTGGACGTAGCAATACAAAACTGAACCAACTCACACGTGTTTCTGCAAACTGGTATCAACCGACACTGGGTTGGTTCCAGTTTGCATAACTATGTCCAATCTTATCAATTATGTTTAGCAATTCAATTCAATCCAATACTCGGCTCATATTATGATACAGTTCGGATATCATTAGTGACTGACCACTTCTTTATTTATAAAATATAAAGTAGTAATTAAAAAAAAAATAGCAATGTGAGTTCATCACATATGCTCGTTAGTTAATGCTTATGTTTAATGGCCAGTCTGGAGATCGAACCCGGAACATCTCAGTTACGAGAGCCCCACTTACCACAAGACTAGTGACGCCTTGATGTCTGTTTGTTTTTATACTTATCATATTACGAAATTCACGACCACCGCGTAACATTGTCTTCTTTTATCTAGGTAGGTATTTCGTTGTTAAGTAATTTTGATGGGTAGGTTAATTAGGTAATGTAATTAAATTCATTAGGTGACTTTTATGTATCAACTCCAAAGAATTTGTAATAATAAGACATTATTACAAATTCTTTGATCAACTCCCTATTTAGGCTGAAGATTTCCCAAAAAATATTTTATGGAATTTATATTCTTGGAGCAAGCAAGCTCACTTCTGTCATCAGCGCTGTTATAGTCAAAATGATATCTATTCACACAGCACAGCTATGCCATATCTCTAATCTGTGAGCTATGCTTACGGATTAGTTATGTCATGTCCTGTCTAAATGGTTAAGACGGGTATTCAGATAAATAATATTGTCCCGTTTTATTTGGTTCAGGTGGGCATCGACGGCATCACGTACGCAGGCAACCACGGGCTGGAGATCCTCCACCCGGACGGCAGCAAGTTCGTGCACCCCATGCCCATGGAGCTGCAGGACAAGGTCGTGGACCTCCTCAAATCGCTACAGGAACAGGTGAGACAGAAGCCCCTTTTGACAGGCTTGAGATGCCTCTTCGTGCCGCAACCTGTAGTACCTACCTACCTACTTATTTATAGAAAATATAATTATGTTATGAATGTAATAAGTATCTACTTACTAGGAATAATGTAAATTGACCAATATTTGGACGTATGTTATGTGATGTCCCAGAAGAAACCCCGAAATACGTGTCTTAAAATGCTGTTTTTTGTTTCGAAACTGGTTCACAACCCGTTTAATTTTACATAAAAAGATGCAATCTTGCAAACTTAACAATTTGTTTGGCCTGAATAGGTACCTACAACCCCTAAAACGCCCGCTCTTGGCGATAAGCGCCGTGACGCTCGTCGCTTATAGCGTATTAAATGAAACATTCAAAACGCAGCGCAAGAAGCATTCTGAATGAGGGTCTCGAGCTCTAGGTCGGTTGTAGATTTAAGAACAAAATGTACCTAAAATTGTCAATTTGTAAGTGCCCCCGTAGACCTTAACAAAATGAACGATTTGAAAAATTGAGAATTTGTAAGTGCCCCGCGTAGGCGTTAACAAAATAAACGATTATAATTTGCATGAGCATAGGTGTGCCGAGACGGCGCGTGGGTGGAGAACAAGGGCGCTCTGCTGACGGTGCACTACCGCGAGACGCCGGTGGCGGCGCGCGCGGCGCTGGCGGACACGGCGCGGCGGCTCATCGCGGCCGCGGGCTTCACGCCGGCGCAGGCGCACTGCGCCATCGAGGCGCGCCCGCCAGTGCAGTGGGACAAGGGTACGCTTTGCTCTACTTGATTTCGGCTCGAAGCGGACGAGCCATTAAAATCTATACAAATAAATAAAATTGGAGTGTCTGTTTGTAATATCAAAATAACACCTTTTCACTAAATGCATATGAAAGTACATACGACACTAAAAACGCGATTCAAAAAATTTTTGTCTGTCTGCCTGTGTGTTTGTTCCGGGTAATCTCCGAAACGGCTGGACCGATTTTAACGGGACTTTCACTGGCAGATAGCTGATGTTTTAAGGAGTAACTTAGGCTACTTTTATTTTCGAAAAACTAAATTAATCATTTTTTTTAAATCCTCTCGCGCGGGCTCAGTACGCGGGAGCGGGCTTTTTGTTAAGTTAATTTCCACGCGGACGAAGTCGCGGGCTCAGCTAGTCAGATATAAAATCTTTTCCGCTCACAAAAGTCCTAGTGCACGCCGGCCTATGATGATTTTATCATGCCCTCGCCTTGGCGGAGGCGCGGTGCGTCACCCCACCCACAAACCAACACAGGAACACCATAGTATAATAGTAAAAAAAAAATATACTTACTAGCTCTAATCTCATCTATTGTCAAGTAGGTAACCACCTAAGTGAGCTAAACTAAAATAAATCATGATTTTATTTTTTTAAGAAAAAAATCGCAACGTAATTGTATTCTGATACGTTAAACAGGTCGTGCGTCCATCTATATCCTGAGAACTGCCTTTGGACTGGACTGGAGTGAAAGGATAAGGATCATCTACGCTGGCGACGACAACACTGATGAAGACGCAATGTTGGTAAGTTATAAACACAAGAGATTTCTACCCACTAGGTATACTAGATACTTTAAAACCGCCTGTAATAAGATGTATTCAAAAAACGCCACCTATAGTTACTGATAACAGACTATGGCACGGTCGCTGATCACGAAGAAATTCGTACAATGACCTGTTATTACCGTGAACTGCGTGTGACCGGCAACTGTGTGAGCGAGACGTATTAGATTTACGCGGGAGTGACAAAGACAGGTAATAACAGGTCATTGTACGAATTTCTTCGTGATCAGCGACCGTGCCATAGTTAGGCGTGGGGCTCTAGCAAAGATTATTTTCAACAAGCGTTTCTACAAATCGTTATCTATCTACGCTTTATTGTATGGGCAACAAACGTACAACCTGCCCGTTGTTAAGCGGTTACCGTAGCCTATAGATGCTTGGAATACTAAAGGCAATGCTTGCACGTTGCCGATTTGAAGGAGAGTGGTACAGAGGGAGATGAAAGATGAGGGGGTTGGGCTGCCAGCATTCTCACTCACCTTACGAAACGCAACTATAATAGGTACTTTACGCCGATCTTCTGTGAGAGAGAGGTGCTACTCCGAATATCATTCAGGCCACTAGTTGAACGGCGCCGTTTAGTTAAGTGCCTAGGCTGTTAATTGAACGGCGAATTAAGCTAGTTGGCGGCGACAGATCGATGACGTTTAACTACTTGCCTAGCCCTTTAATTACCTGCCTAGCCTGTTCATTTCAATTTAGTTCTACTTTCTGCCACCTAGCGCCGAAACTCACCAAACTGTCAATATCTCTATATTCTCTTTGGTCAATATGGCGTCGGAAAAAAACTACTTTTGATGGAATAATTTGATTAGGTACTTAGGCTTTTTACGATTTTTTTAGATCCACCGAATCTATTTGCCGGGTGGGGTTTCTGTGGGGTCATAAAAAAATTACCCTAACCTAAACCCATCCAGGTCGTTCTGCTTGGGTAGTATTTTGAAAAAGTGTTGTAGTACTTAAATGTCAACCAGTTGCCTAAGCATTAGCCAGCCAGTTTATTAAATGTTGTAATAGACGATACGGCTGAATATCATTTAGGCCGTTAGTTGAACGGCGCTGTTTAGTTAAGTGCCTAGGCTGTTAATTGAACGGCGAATTAAGCTATTTGGCTGCGACATATATAACTCAAAGGTGACAGACTGACTGACTGACTGACATAGTGATCTATCAACGCACAGCCCAAACCACTGGACGGATCGGGCTGAAATTTTGCATGCAGGTAGATGTTATCACGTAGGCATCCGCTAAGAAAGGATTTTGATTAATTCTACCCCCAAGGGGAGAAAATAGGGGATGAAAGTTATATGAAACTTTGTCAATTAAATTCCACGCGGACGAAGTCGCAGGCACAGCTAGTGCTACATATAGCTTATCTCAATCATCATTGGTACTTGATAAAACCGCTGTCCATAGGCGCTCAAAGGTATGGCGGCTACGTTCCGCATCGCGTCGTCGCACATCATCAAGACGTCGGCCGAGCGACGGCTCTCGTCCACAGACTCGGTGCTCGCGATGCTCAAGTGGATCGAGCGGCACTTCTCCCGGCGCAAGCCGCGAGCCAACTCGCTCACATACACCGCCAGGAAAGCCAGGGACAACGTGCACATGGAAGTTTCCTACCTCCCCACCAAGACGTCTCCTCGACATTCCCCCCCGCTAACCCCGGAAAAAACCTCCAGCGGATCTGAGTCCAGTTAATCATGATGCTCAGTAATGTTTGGCAATGAACGCAAATGTTACCTCGATTAACACACAAAGAACATCATGATTTAAAAAAAAATGAGATTTGGCCCGGTAGCTAATAAAAAAGTTGCCCATCCATTCCCTCAATACTAATTAAGATACCTTAGTTGTGTTGGTTGGTTTGTTCATAAAATCTTCTTGATTTGTTCCAATAGTAGTTACTAAGTTGTAATGTCTGGTTGTTCGTTGTGAATTTCAAATCCACGTTTACCAAATTGCATGTAAGTAGGTATCTAATGACAATTCTATTAAACTCCTATCTTAAATGAATAATCCCATTTCAATCACACGGTACGATATTTTATCTTTGTAGTAAAGTATTCAGTATTTAATAAAAATAGTTCCTTACGCTTCACAGAACAACATTTATTATTCATGTTTATGTTTAATCGTCAAATCATTCAAACAGTTGCAAATTGAGATCATGATATTGTATAAAAACGGACTGAATAGTACTTATAATTTTATATTTGTCTAAATTAAACTCTTGGACGTAACAGATTAAATGCAAAATGACATTTTATTCTAATTAAGATTCTCGTAAGATAACAAATATCACAATTATTGGTGTGCTTGCGTTGACATGTTGTGTAGCGAATAAATAATGGACGCTACTCTAGTGCTATGTGTTATATAGGTATGTGATAGAATAGTGATAACTCGATTCTAAGGATCTGTATATTTAGATAACTAGTATATGCACAACTTGTTTAACATGAATGCATTTGTCTAAATGTTTGCCGTGCGGATCAAACCTTTATTGATCAAAGTAATATTTCTTATACAATTATATTCTTATATATCTAGATGTAATTCCAAGAAATTAACATCTGTGTAAGTAAACGATGTTTATAAAAGCTTTGCTTGTAATATGAACCTAAATACCAATGAGGACGTATCAGTTTTCAACGTATCACTCTATGAACAATGTCATGAATAATATTACTGAATAGTTATAACAGTGTTGTAAATAAATAATGTGATCTATTTTGTTATTAGTCTAGTTGATAAACCTGCCAGTCTGTTAGTGGCGAAACGCACTGAAAATTCTCGAATTTCAATCAACCATGTATTTTTAGACACACTATCAATGTTTTTTAAGGATTTCAATAAAAACTACAAGAGACGGAAAATATCTATTTAATTGATAATTATATACAAAATTTTCTACGTCTGCACAATTTCTCACGCATCTAAACCTGGAATGTACGTGCCATATACGAGAACGTGTATCAAAAACTGAACATCATTAATTATTCGTAAGAATAAATACATTTAATTACATTTAAGAAATGCACTTAATTTAACATTTATACACATATCACACTGAGAGTGTCCATATCCGTAGATGCACTTGCCTACACGTTACTGTGGGAGACGACGAGCCACGACAGGATGAAATAGAAGAGACATATCGGGTACACGGCCAACGCCTTCTTTCCTTCGGGCTGACTGTCGCCCAAGAATTTGGTGGCCGCTGGAAACAAATAACATTATATAAAGCTACTGTGCACTACTTATTACACTAGGTAAGCTTTGTATACAGAGCATAACTTACATTTGCTACAAATTTCATTCTAATCAGCTCAGCCGTTTTTGCGTTATGCTCGGTCAAACTTACAAACAAATGTGCTTTACCAATTATAATATTGCTATCATGATTGATCCGCGATTGTAATTCTGCACTTAAAGGGATTGTTATTTAGGTCCGTAAATCGATATCAAATTTCAGAGCGATCTTAAGGACGCTTTAGACATGTCATTTTGTACTGGTATAACAAAAGAATCGAATCGAAGATCGTTCACAGATCTGATATGGATTTATTAATACGGACATTATCATCAAATAGTTAACACCCAATATTATACTAAACACTTCAGGAATAATATTACATTATCTATGCGAGGTGTTATTGAAGAACTTCCAATTAGTAAATAAATATAAATATCGCCAGACTGACGCACCAACTGTATGGTCCCAAACTAAGCAACGCTTGTACTATGGGTACCGTACATTGGACTGGGGGCGATCCCAGTAACACCCAGACCAAGGCAAATTACGAAAAGCCCATTTCCGAAATTTGCCCCGGCACGAATCGAACCCGCGACCACCCGGCACAGTGAGCCGAGCGGCCTACGCTCGAACCACTGCGCCAAGCGGTCGTAGTGGTATAAAACGTACCGAATGTGGCCCAAATGAATCCGGTCATGGATATGACGAGCCGCAGGAAGAACAGGAAGGTGGTCTGCGTGGTGAACAGGATCACGCGGCAGATGACCAGCGCCATCGCCACCGGGAACATGCAGTACCCCAGCACGCACACCGATTGGAAGAATGAACTGTAACAAAGAATCACAACACTGTAACACAACCTAAATACGATAAAATTTATCTACAATCCTCCTAATATTATAAATGCAAAAGTTTGTGAGTGTGGATGTTTCTTCCAGGCAAAAACTAATGAACGGATTAGGATGAAATTTGGAACACAGATAGTTTATAACCGGGATTAACACAGGATACTTTTTATCCCGATAATCCCGAAATTTTTGTTAAGTTAAATACTACGCGGACGAAGTCGGCGGGCACAGCTAGTTATTAAATAAATAGCGACTTTTTCTACGACAAAATAACGTGTAATTTAGGCGTTAGCCTATTGGATTGAAGAGCCGCCCTCGTAGCTGAAAGGTTCCGGGTTGAATCCTCATCCTGGCCATTAAACTATTGACATGAGCGCAATCATAACACAAGCATTCGATTAGCTGGTGGGGCTCACGGGAATACTAGTAATGTAATAAACTCAAATTGCTACTAATCTTTATTAGATAAAAAAACAAAAAGCACCGCGTGCCTTTAATTTAATTAACCTCCAAGGGTCTCTCTTTCACGTCGTAACTTGTTATTTAAATAACGAAGTCAGCATACAAGCGTACGACGATCTGCCTGATCTTAAGCAGTTTATGTAGCTTATAGGATGTTCGCAATACCAATGACATTACGCGCAAGTTGCCGACCGGAAGGGGAGAGAGACTGGTTGAACTTCCGGCTCTCAATCATCGTGCGACACGCAGCTATACGAAGCACCAAGACGAACCGAAACTTGTAGATTCGTACGACGTACCTAAGTATGCCTGACCATAGATAAGTTGTCATTTTCTGGGGAATATAAAACTAAAAGCGCAAATTGGGTCTGCCATGACGTCCGCGCTAGTGTTGTATGTAATGTAACAAAAATAATTACAAACGCGTTAGCAGGAAACGCGCGATAACGAAGTGATAAAACAGCTATAACACACACATCGTCCATGAAGCTGTATGGGACTATTCACACAGAAATGGCAGGTGTATGCAGCGAGGCGATAATTACTATTTAACATTGTTCACTCTACCCACCTACCTAATGATTACTTACATCGCGTCTGGATTGTTTATTCTCTCAGAAATTCGAGACCTTTTCAGTTTTCTTGGTCCCAAGTGGACTGTTTATCTACTAAGTATCTAGTATATTGTACAAGACCAAATAATGTATGTACCCATACAACTCCACACAAGTTAGTGTTATGAAGTTATTAAAAATATTTGCGTACGTAATAGTACATTGTTACATGAGTGGTGAAAGTTACTTATTTTGTCCCGAGACGGGGTTTGGCGCCCGAGCGTAGCGAGGGCGCTAATAGTTCGAGGGACAAAATAAGTCTTTCACCCGAGGTAAACACTGTGCTTTTCATTACGAATACAAGGAAAATAAAAATAAAAACAGGAATTGCCTAAATAAATAATACAAGGAAGTATAAACAATACTCTACAACTCGAAAAAAATAATCGGATTGCCGCCTATTTTGTTTTTTTTTTCGTTGGCCGGCCAACTTCATTATTTAGCCATTATTTTTCATTTTCATCTTTAAATATTTTGCCCAAATCTATGTTATTTTAAAGAAATTGTTGAAACTAAATTATAATTAAGTCATTTAAAAAATATATTATTGCATTAATACTTAACTTTATGTTATTTCAATTTTACATCGTGCTGTAATTGAGTGACTGTAGAAAAGTTTGAACATGGTTCCATAGAAATGTTAAAATGGAACTAGTTTTTTTTTTAATAATTTGACAGCTGTCAGTTGAAAGCGAAACTCCCGGGCCTGAAAAGTATTACTTTCAACCCGCTTTTCAGGCAACTTCAGACCTACTTTCAGAGTATGAGTAATGAAAAATAATATTTTCCCTAAAAAGAAATAAACTAACTTGAAGAAAACCTGGGTGCGCTAAAAGGCTAGAAATATCTACAAACATCATAATTTCTTTCAAATAAATAAATTCTGTGCTGTCTAGGGTTGCCCGAAAGAAGCGAAGCTTTATAGTATAAACCGTAGGACGCCGCAGCTGCCACTCTGTATACCTATAAATATCGTGTAACGCTACTGACGGCATCGTGTAACCCTACTGACGCTTAGCACGGATAGAGGCGGCTCAGCGTGCGGCCCGAACGTCCGTATAGAAGCTTCGGTTCAAAAATCAATTTCGTTCCACAATTGATGGATAAATCAGAACATACATAAAAAAAAACCGGGCAAGTGCACATCAGGACATGCACAATGAAGGCTTCCGGACCCATTTCAATAGTGAAGATTTCTCGTATCTATAACCAAAGTAGTGAAACACAAGAAACAAAGTTTATTTGCGGTTGTTTTTTATAATATCAGTTGAGTTTATTCAGAAACGACGGGAATTAACTTCACTGTAACTTGGTCGGCAGTAGCTCGTGATTTAGTGAACCAATTTCTCCGGTTATAATTTTAATTGAAATGTAGTGTCATGTGCTAGTGTCCAAGATTTTTTCTAGATTATCTGCACAGTGTTTCAAGTTTTTACAGCAAGATCTACCTAAAGCCACGTTTTCGGCTTAAACAAATTCGGGACCCCAATACAAACTGTTTACCCTTATTTCACACACTTAGGGTCAGTTTTATAAAACGCTGAAAATTATATTTTTTATTTGTAATGAGTAACCTTAATACAAATTTTCATGGCTATAAATTGAGATTTTGTTTTTATGTTTGAAAGTTTGTATGTTTTACCATACCATACAAACTTTCATCCCCTATTTTATAATACACTTGGGGGTGGAATTTTACAAAATCCTTCCTTAGTTTTATTAACGTTTTATTAACGGTATGAAACGTACCTACTACCCAAATTTCATGATTCTAACACCAGCGGTTTCGGCTGTGCATTGATTCCTTTGTTTTGATTAGTGAATTTGCAAAAAGTACCAAAATATGCGACAAAAGTGGCTGTGTCTTTTGATTGCGTTGTCTTAGAAGCCTAATTTTTTTAAGTCTACAAGGGACAATACCATTTGATATTTGATATCAATTTCAACATGATATCACTATCCGTTTCAGAGAAAAAAATTCTTGACAGACAGACAGACAAACGGACAACAAAGTGATCCTATAAGGGTTCCGTTTTTCCTTTTAAGGTCCGGAACCCTAAAAACAGATGAACATGGACTTCCTTCCTTTTCTCTAGTTGGGTAAAATGACTCACATGTTCCCGCCGAGGAGTTTGGAATTGAATGTGACGACGGCTGCCCCTATCCACACGAGCACGAACACCTCCGCGAACTCGGGCCCGCCGTCGTTGGAGTTGTCCGCCTTCTCCGATCCCTGCAGGATGGTGGCCATCAGGGTGCACAGCAGCAGCGGGCCCCACAGGTCCCCTGGAATTGCAACACCATTATTATGTGAATCCCTGAGACTTGGTTATTACTCACTTTAAGACTTAAATTTCAGAAACACTGCATTCCCAAAATGTTCACTTTTCCAAATTGTCCACTGTTCCAATATGCTTTTGTAATGTAAATCCAGTATAACGGGTCCGGAGTCCTATACTACCTATACTTAACATAGCCAATAATATAGCAGATAATAAAAGACAACAAACATTACTTTAGTAAAATACTAATCAGGTATCTTAGATGGTTATCTAAGTAACAAATAGAGATAATTGTTAACTATTTCATGAAGTCTTGTATCATGACTATAAAATGGTAATGTAGTTTTAATGTAAACATCAATAGCCTGGTGGTTAGAAAGGCCAGCTCCAAGCATTTAGCTGAGGAGACTAATGAGACCACCAGTAATGTAATAACCTCACATGACTTCAAAATATATGTATTTTGTTTCTTATTGGTACTAATTCTGCTGGTAGTACACAAACTGAGCATGTTGGAATCTTCATCATGGCTGTATGAGCATGTCAGCAATATTTTAGTTGTATTCAATTTCAATAACAGAATGAATGCCAATATAACTACAATCTAAAACTTATAAGTCTAAGAATATTTTATAGTAATGAGAATACAACAAAGGACTCACATTCTTTCAACAAACTAGACTTCTCTCTAGGGATGAGGACATGGTAAAATTTGTTACCCACTGCTCTCAGATCTCGAAGCTTTAAATAATAAACAATATTCAATTAATAAAGTACATACTTAATAGCTACAAATACAAAATACTACAGTGTGAACTTAGATGAAATTATAAGATAGACGGAATGTGTTAAACTGGTGCTGGCTGGCTTCACGCACTAGTTTAATGTACTCTAAGTTGTTACTCAACTATATGATACTAGATGAGATTCCATACAATGTGCATGAACTAAGAGAGACAGTTTTAATTTATATGATCATAACTGATTTTTTTTTTAAATAATTAAGTCAAAAATAATCAAGTATCAAAATATGTAATCACTTACAAATGTCTCTTTGATTGGTTCATCAAGTGTGTTGAACTCCATACTGTCTCCAGAGGGCACGCCCCTCGAGGGTATGTTCATTTCACCCTCCACCACCCCCACATCCCCTGATGGATACATCTGCAAATATTGTTAACGGAATGTTTTGATTTAGAATTGATTAACTGTTTCAGTAGCTTGGTAGGTACCTGTATTCATAGGTAAAATACGTCTAATTTGACAAAATATAAAAAAGTTTAATCGGCATTTTGTAGAGCATCTTGTAAGTGAGCTAATTTCCTTACATCAGTTCTCATCAGAAAAAGGTACCCTTTTAGGTACCTAATATTACACAGCAAATGAAAAATAGGTGTAGAATTATATTAAATTATAGGATACCTGGAATAAAAATAAATATAATTATATCCAATTTTTTTACCTATCATACAAAACCATGACTCATTTTGAAACAAAATCGAAAGTGGAAATTAGCCACCAAAATCAATCAAACACTCAAGAACTAAATATATGGCTTGATAAAATATTCAATAGTTCTGTATATGATAATTTCATTTGTCTTAATAGTCTCATAACAAACATATAATGAAATAAACTTGACAAAATAACGTATTGAGTAGGTACCAATAACTGCGTAAACCTAAAAAGGGATAAAATCTACTGCGAAAAGAATACAACTTACATCGTACTTTGCGTCGAAAGAAGTCATATTCTGATTATAAATTCACACTATTTTAAAACAATAAAATATGGACTAAACTTGCGTAAAATAAATAAAGTCCAACACATCAAATAAGTATTTTTATCGCACAGAAATAAAGCAATCAATCAATCGTGGTGGGTGACATACAAGTGACATCACATTGACAGTCGGACACTCATGTCATTGAAATTTTATTATCTGTGGTTCTTGAGAGCTGATCGAAAAAAACTTTTGAGGAAACTAATAATAAAACACACGGACTTGTAAATACTGAAAACGCCTCTTGCAAAGAAAAATATAAAGATACAATCATATAACTCTGTCTATTGTTAGATAGCTTCATGATTCCTAGAGAGTATTCACAATCGACGAAAATTTCCGAAAACGGCAGCTTCCATCCCTCTTTTACAATACAATAATGAATTAGAAAGAAGTTGTGTAGAATAGAATCACACACAGATGCATTAAACGTCTGTGTAATGTGTATCAAATCAACACTATTGTATGGTAACCAAGAAGATTATATGGTAACTGACTTGAATTAGACATGGCACAACATGACATTGATTGACAGCAATTCGACATTTTCGTCCGTCTGTTATTTTGATTGAGTGATTTTGTTTGAAATTTTTACTTTATCCGCATTATTTATTGAAATAGATTATAATATAAATAAAACCTCATGATACGGCGCTATGCAACTTCCGTGATATGAAAGTCACAATTAAAAGTGAGTACTCCATTAAGCACATCAAGTCAGTGTTTCCATCAGTTAAAGAAGTACCTATCATATAGTCATCTTTATCGTCTTTGTTACCAGGTTGGACCGGCGTAGCGACTTGGCGGTGGGTGGCGAACGACGACAATTGCGGTATTTGTCGTATGCCGTTCGATAGTTGCTGTCCTGACTGCAAGCTGCCAGGCGACGATTGCCCTCTAGTGTGGGGCGCCTGCTCCCACTGCTTCCACATCCACTGCATCGTCAAGTGGCTGCATTCACAGCCGCAGCAGCAGTGTCCCATGTGCAGACAAGACTGGAAGTTCAACAATAAGTAGCTGTTTGAATTATGTAAGTACTTTTTTGTACCTAACTAATCATCATCACCTTGCCCTTATCCCACACTAGTTAGGGTCGGCGCAGCACGTTCTCTTCTTCCATTCAAGCCTATCATCCGTCATCTCTGCACTCATTCCCTTTTCGCTCATACCCTCCTCCACGCAGTTCATCCACATCTTTTTAGGACGTCCCCTACCCCAACTACCACTCACTCTCATACCCATCGTCCTTTTGACCGCATGATCATCGTCTCCAGTTTTACTCCAGTTGCCCTGGATGGCGTAATTTAAGGGACAAATTTACAAGTTGGTTATAAGGCCTGTCGTATTGTATGGATCATGGATTTTTTGTACCTAACTAATATGTTTGTTTACACCTACAATTTGATAAGGTAAGTAAGTACAAAACATACATGTATTGCAGTTAATGTGGATGCTGAGGCTTATGCAGTTAACATTTGGCTAGGCCTGTCACACCGCATTGCAAAATCACTTTAAGTAATTCATTAAAATATCTGACAGGGAGTTAATGCAGAAACTTAAGTGCGTTTTAAGTTTTACAAAAGTTCATTTGCTCTCGACATAATTTTCACAACAATGTTGTTGTGTCTTTTTTTGTTGTCTTAAATAGACAAAAAATGTTTCGAGTTAAGGTATCATCCATTACAAACATGTGCAGTTAGAAATGTAGTGTGGCCGGGCATAATCTGCACAAACCTTTGAAATGATTTTAATTCAGAGTAAACATTTATCACAGAGTATAGGGATGTACAATCAACAAACTCGACGCTTGATCACCTTAAGGTTGCAATTTGTATGCAGTGATCAGCAGCCACATGCGACTAGCATGGTCATAAAAACTATTAAAACAAATGGCTTTCTAAAAAAGGGCTTTTGTCTCATCGGACGCTTTTCGTCTCATTGGACAAGAGCATATTGGGCGAGGCATCTTATGATTATTGCCTGCAAGGGAAAAGTGTTAAAAATTGATCAAGCATCAACTTTGTTGATGGTACCTACTTATATCTTAGGAAATTATTTTATAAGGCAATGGCAACAACAAAATAGCAGTAACTATGCACTGTTATGCAAGGCTTTGATATGATTTTAAATATGTCCTTCAATCAAGAATGTCTCACTTATTTTATGTCAGCAACAATATTTTAACTATTTGTTTTGAAATCCATTATTATTTCACCATACAATGAATATTGTAGTTAGGTAAGCATTTTAACATTGTTGCACCATGCAACAATTTTAAAATACCTATGAGACACATGTCTCATTATTACAAAATCATTATTTAAATGATAAACTATTTTTTATACCCACTGAGGTAAAAATAATACTTACTACCTTATTTTTGAAAACTTCTATTTATTCAATGATGTATTTGACAAAGAAGTTATTGCAGGAACTAGACACTGATTTAAATAGACAATATCATTATGTTATTATTACAAAATTTGAACATGTAATAACACCATATTCTACATAAAATTTGAAATAAATTGTGTTTATTACATGTTCAACTTTTATTGTAATAACCACAGATATAGATTTACATAGATAACGCAAATGCATGTACTTCGCGTGTACGAAACCACGATCAAGCGTCAAGGTTGGTCGCCGTTAACTTGCAGTCTACGTGACTACAGATATAAAAATTATGAGTATGAGTGAGATAATCACTCGAGAGAATTGTAGCGGACGGAGGGGCATCGGCGGCATCGGTGTCTTTGAAGCGGTTTGGATTTCCCGTCACTAATGACGTCACAGTAGGTGTTAAAAATTCGGCACGCTTGGTTTCAATACAAATCGTGATACTTGCGTTATCTATCTATACATCTATACAAATAAATAAAATTGGAGTGTCTGTTTGTAATATCAAAATAACACCTTTTCACTAAATGCATATGAAAGTACATACGATACCTATAGCAAAAACGCGAATTAATTTATTTTTGTCTGTCTGTCTGTTTGTCTGTCTGTCTGTCTGTGTGTTTGTTCTGGGTAATCTCCGAAACGGCTGGACTGATTTCGAAGGGACTTTCACTGGCAGATAGCTGATCTTATAGCGGGTAACTTAGGCTACTTTAATTTTAGAAAAACAATTAGGGTTCCGCGTAAAATAATAAAAACACATGAAATCAAAGAGTATCTCCGAAACGGCTGGACCGATTTTGACGGGACTTTCACTGGTAGATAGCTGATGTTATAAGCAGTAACTTAGACTACTTTTATTTTAGAAAAACAAAATTTAATAAAATGGGTTTGTCGCGCGGGCTCAGAACGCGGGAGCGGGCTTTTTTCCACGCGGACGAAGTCGCGGGCTCAGCTAGTGTAAATCTATATCTGTTGTAATAACATAGGTAGATAATATTTATATGCAACTAGCGTTCGTTACCTGTTTACTGTGTTAAGTCTGGATACTGTGTGTGTAATATGAGGCACTTATGCTATGATTTGTTTATTTTTCCACAAGGTTGTTGTGACTTTTAAAATTTAATGGGTACCTAAGTACTTAATTCATAATCAGTATGGATGTTTTGCTCATATTATAGAACTTATTGCATTTCAAAAGGTACTTATGTTTTGAAATCTAATAAGTTGGCTGATAAATCATAATATTTATTGAAATAAAACTATTTTTACGGATTATATCGCGTTTATTTTTACTTTTTATGTTCCCGACGTTTCGGCTGCTTTACAGCAGCCATGGTCACGGGGGGACTGAGGTGTTAGACGTCCTGATTTCATAGTTAGTAACTGGGTACCCTCATATTAAGTTGTTGTTTGCGGTCCGATCCACGCAGAAAGTGCTCACAGTGTCTCGAGGTCTTGCAATGGTATACTTGGTTTTGGATTTAATTATATTAATTACTGGATCCCAAGTTGGTGGTAGCACCCAGCCATCTTCCCTATTGAAATTAGTTTTAAAAAGTTTATTAGTCGTAAAAATAGTTTTATTTCAATGTGTAGTATTCGCGTAAATATAAGAAATCATAATATTTACTCAATAAATTAAAAATAAATTAAACCCTAGTAATTGTTTTTTTTAGTTTTTTACTGCAATTTAAATGCATACCTACCACTAGTGAAGTACCTACTTGTAGATAACAACTGTACTGTAACATTTTGATTGCCGTGAAACAATAGGTCAGAGAGTGCTTTCGAAATCACCAACAATAGCCATGTCGTGTGCGCCGCGGTCCGGTAGCCGCCCGTTGCATTCATTCTCATAGTAAACAATCACTTTTACAATATTAAAAGTGTGTGTCAAATCATTGTTTGGCCGTACGGTACCTAAAGCACAGCTTACGGAACACGCCACGCAATGGTAAGTTAGGGTAAATTTCTAAGGAGGTAATACATAGTGAACCTACGAAGCATAGTAGAGGCGCTACATACAGCGGTGTGCCGGCTTAGAGGAGGTCCCCTCAGTCAGTGCCGCGCGTCGCCGGGGACGGACGTGTCGCCCCGAGCTAAGAGCGCTCATGTGTGTGACTTACGCGGTACCAGTGTTGACGCGCTCCTTATACTATAGTACTTCTATTATAGTATTGTTCGAGTGACGCTTCGCTCAAGTATGCTGATGGTACAGGCCAACACGCAACCCATGAAGAACAATAAGATAAAAGGACCGCCTCCTGTACCACCGCGGCCCAACCAGAGCGTGGTGGCGGAGGCTCTTGCGAAAACGAGGAAGGCCGTGGCGGATTCAAAGGCTACCTTTACAAAATCTCGTGCTTTTTCTAGACATGACAACAGTTACGCTAAAGCTAAAACTTTGGACAGAGCGAACGCTGAATCAAAGGTAACTCCGAAACAAAACGGATTAGCTCGTGTCAAGTCATTCATACGAGATGTTATCAGCGATCGGAGTTCCTCTTCGGACGAGAGAAAGTCCAGTGGACAGAACTCCAGGAGGAGTTCCAGCGACAGCAACTCGATACCGACGCCTACATCCCATAAAAAATCAAATGAGTCGCTCAATTCCAAAGCTGTAAAAACGTGTAGACAGATACTAGTAAGATCTCTCTCAACATCGAATAAGTTAGATCAGGATTCGAAATGTAAAGTGTCGAAATCCTCCAGCTTTGCAGAGAAGAGTTTGCCTTTACGGAAAGCACCTCCGCCACCGTTATCGCCAAAACCTAAGCTGAAACCAATTAAAACTTTACCTGTGCAAAAAACTTCAGTAGGTCACTCTACACCTAAAAAATCCCCGGAAATCAGCGCTTACTCGTCGCCAATAGACGCGAAGCCCCCGCAGAGTCCGGTGTCCGAGGCGCCGTACGCTTCAGTGGACGAAGTCCAGGAATTCGACGACAGATTACGAAATAGCCCATCGAAACAAGTCACTAGCCCTCCGGTAGCAAAAAATGACACTGGCAGTCCCAAAGACGAAAATGTAAATAAAAATAACAACTCCTTAGAAAGGAAAACATCGCGTGTCACAGAAATGTTGATTTCCGAGATTCTCGCGAGCAGAAATAACAATAAGGACGAAGCGCATACGGTTATAGATAAAGGCAAGGATTCTGAGAACATGAGTAACGGCAACGATTCCCCGGAGATTGAGAAGATGAAGGACATGAACAACCACGAGATGTTGATATACGAGTTGCAGACGATGCGGTCGCAGTCAAATGTGCCAGAGAGTTTGGAAACAGTCGAATACGAGGAAACAAACGGACATTGCGATTCCGAGGATTCGGAACAGAACTATGCTATGTGTTCTGTGGCTAGTGGCATTACAGATGATGATCAAGCTTACGCTTATATTCTAGACGACGACCTTAAGTCTAGGTTGGTTACCGAGATTTTATATTATTATCATATATAAAAAAATCATTGCAACGTACATTGTGTTCCGTGATTTTTGTTCGCCGGCCTGCTGTTTTGTGTTAAAAGGTCATAACCGATTATTAAACCCGGTTATGTGCGTTGTTAGAGTCGTTAATACAACATACAAGTTGTGGGTCATACAAAACATAATTGACTCGAAGTTAAAATCTATTAAAGTGTAATTGCTGATACTATTATTATTATAATAATCACTAAGCAAAGGTTGTATCTCCTGTGTTAGCAATTTCCTAAGCTAGGTTACAGCTATACCTATAGCTTACAATTACATCGATTAGATGTTTCAATTGACACGAAACCACAATTTAAATGTTAAATAAAATTGATTATCCCTATACTCATTATAAAATTCCGATACCCATATTTGTAGATCACTACAACAGTGATTCATTTGTAATTGAAACGTTTTGCCTGCAGACTACGTAAGCAGTTCCGCGCTATTAGTACCATGTCCCTGCATGGTATGCCCCCTCTTCCCAAGAGTCTGAGCGGGTTCGCAGACGGTGAACCTGACCTGGAGGAAACACCATCACCGCCTGACGACAAACCACCAACTGACTTAGACTCCCAACTGGCTTATTTGAAAAAGGAAATGGTAAGTTCTATTCCTAATTTCTTTTTATATTTTCCCTTTTACAATATAAAAAAACATTATTCTATGGTCGTTAGAAGCAATTTACCTTATATAATTCATTAAATTATCAAATACTATTTCATTCTTTTACGATTTCATAAAGGCGGATTTTATGGGTCAATTCTGAGGCGTATATAAAAAGAAAATGGCTTGATGATCTTTCAGCAGTAATAAAACATATTTTAGTATGGCATGCGTCTTTAGTTACGCACGAAGGTCCGGACACTTCATTCCATTACTATAAAAGGATACTGGTTTCGTAGGTGGCACTCCCAAATTTAATATCGCGCACACGTGCTGCGAGAAATTTTATAAAACTTCAAATAGTGATAACTAAAATAGGATGGCTCCCCTGTGTTAAATACAAACAAGGCAACATGGGATAAATGGTGTACAGTAGCAGACACGGCAGTTTAAAAAACAGATGTTCATATATTTGAGCTTATCGCCCGTTTGCCATACGCTGTGTAGGAAACTGGGAGTGTTCCGTTTACGCGTTCTTTACCGTCCGATGCACGTTTAGCAATATAGGAAACGAAATCCACGTGTTTAATATACGACTCGAATGAGGCGATTTGATAGCGTAATGGAATACGGATATGTTGGTGGCCGACTGCGATTAGACAATAGTGTATCTGTTGCCGGTGTAATAAAAACACAAGATAAGAAAACACTAGCAACACCTTGTTGGAGTCTTGACACATAACTAGTAATTATCGTTACACCGCCGTGCCGTCGTCGAGCGCAGTAAAATGAATTATGCCACAATAATATAGTTAGTGATAGCTGATTGGTTAAACATGTCTTGCGGGCACCAGGTCCTGGGTTCAAACCCCGGCTCGCACCTCTGGATTTTTCTAAATCTAAGTGCGAATCATAATTTCAATATGATTATCACTTGCTCACGGTGAAGGAAAACAACGTGGGGAAACCTGCATGTCTCAGAAAATCTAACTAATTTTCGAAAGACATGTGAAATCCACTAACCCGCACTGGGCCAGCGTGGTGGATTGCGGCCTGAATGCCCCTCGTAGTGAGGGGAGGCCCGTGCCCAGGAGTGAGATGTCAAAATGGCTGAGTTATTTATTTATTTTATTTCATATAGTTCAAATTTGCTATTACGTTCTCCATATTTAACAAAGGGAAGACTTCAGCCATGACAATTCTTGTCCCATTGACGTCATTGGCATCCACCGGAGTATTGTGCGTTTGTATGTCTTCACCGACAGTGATTGTTCGGGCATTCATTATAAAGTAATCCGTCAGCAAGCATCCATTGTCTAGCCTATTTTTGGATTTGTTGAACATTATTAAGGAAACCTTTACAAATGATAACATCTCTGGGACCCGAGGTGATTGTATTGAAACCAAAACATTACGAAGCGGGTTTTCTTCATACTGCAGTTTATGGGACGGACCAAACAAGCTATTGAAATGTAACTTAAACGCCAATTACTACTTGAGATGGAATATAAAACTTTGCCTACATATTGATAAACAAGGATTATTTCAACGCTAATATTTCTCTAAAAAGACAAGTTGTAGCAGTGTCTAGCAGCCGGTGCCTAATAACAGGTCTAATGGCAATTATCGTTCGTTCTCAACCTTGAAGACCTTGTAATAATTTGCATCCTACGCTCACATTCACGTTACAATATTATTGTTTGTTCATGTTCCAAACATTTGGTCAAATATTTGCAGCATAGAGTTCTGAAATAACTTACAAACTTGGTTTCAATGATGATATTTAATCGTGGTTCGTAGTGGTAACTTCGAGTTAAATAGAAAAAAAAACATAATATCCCGATAAATCAACCTCATGAATAAACTGCACAGCTGAATCTAAATAACTCTGTATATTAATTACTCACGTCGATATTAAAATCATAAAACCAAATTAACATCATCTATAGATGTAACAATTACGTACATATTACGTGTTGCGCCGAACTAGAAATCTTTTGTATCTATTAATCGTAACTGCATCAGTACGTTAGATCCGGTTGTATAGCACCTTACGTGTCGTAATCCTATTTGCATGGTGTTTATCGGCGTTTGCGCATTACTATGGGAGGCACGAGCGATTGTTCGTAATTCTCTACACCTCTATCGAACCTTCTTTTCTCAGCATTTACTTACAGCCTACGAAAGGAATAAAGGACTATGTCGACAAAAGTAAAGTGAAGAAAATATGTAATACTGGTGTGAATTGATAATATGTATTATAACTAGCTGACCCGTCAGACGTTGTCCTGTCTTAACTATGAATATTGAATACGAATTGTTCCACTCAACTTTCTTATTTTTTTCCTTTCATAAGAACCTTCTCCTGACAGTAATAAACACAATAACAAAAAGAAGTAGCGAAATCGTTCCATCCGTTCACGCGTGATGCGATGACCGAGGAACTAGATATTCATTTTTATATATAGATTGTGATCGAAGTGGCAGGACATGAATATAACTTTACCGACTACCTGCCGATGAGTATAGCAGTCACGCTCCGAGAATTCCTCAGAGACAGCATATCTGAGGTGTCCAAAAATTCGGTTGGCTATGGAATACCACAGGGAATCTAATTTTCCATTTGTCAGGTTTCCAAACCGCATCACAAGTCCTTATACGGCCTGTGTAGGCTGTCATGCGTATAGCCACATCCTAGTACAATGTACATTTCAATTCATTATGTACTTATCGGGTAGTAGGTACATGTTGTGTGTTACTAATGATGACAGATCAGCTATTATGGAAATCCAACATAATTTGAGAGGAAAAACGCATTATCCTGCAATTTATTGAAATTGTATTGTTCACGTTAAGGCTAAAGCACCCATCTAGCCCGCGAAGTTCAAATTTTTTGAGGTATTTTAGGATTTTTTTTAAAATCTGTCAATAATAAAAGGCACATTTTGTAATTCGCGACAAAGACCGTGTGCAGTGCGTTTATTAATATATCCAAATTACTCTAAAACATTTCAAGAACGACAGCTATCCAGATAATCTGGCAATTTTTGTATATTTAGTGATTAACTAGTATCTTTAGTAGTGTCTTTTCCTTCCATACATCGGGAAAGCGCGATGTATGGAAGGAAAAGACATACTGCGCCGACCCCAGATAATGGGAAAAGGTAAGGCAGATGATGATGAGTGATTAACTAGTATCATATCCACCGTGATAATATTTAGGGTAAAATAAATGTATTAATAAACGCACTGCATACTGTGTTTGTCGCAAATCACAAAATGTTGTCTTAAATGTTTTCAGATTTTGGATAAACTATAAATATACTAGACAGGCGCCTTCACCTTAATGATAATTATTTAGAGTTAGTGTCTCTCAAAATTACACCCAAACAGTACTCAAACCAACAGTTTCCGAGAATCACGCTACTAAATCACAGCAAGAATTTGACTTTGCATCTCGACACTTTAACCTCTGGTAAATAACCACACCTCACTATACGAAGCATACACTTATAGACCACTTATAAGTAACTAGACACGTCCTCACATGCCCGTTTTGAGTAGAAGAAGAAGTATTATGAAAGCTATTATCCGAAGACCCGAAACAACGTAACGGGGACTTTCTATGTCTTCTTTTGTACCACTGCTGTCCCACGCGACTGTCTTAAACATGCCATAAACGTATTGCGCTTTAACACTTACAAGCTTACAAATTATAACATGCAACAAAGCGGTTTTACGATTGCTGAATCATTCAAAAATAGTTGCTAACTGACTTATTTCGTGTGCGCAAAAGTAAAGCTGTAATGCTATTTCGCAAAAAAAAAACTAAAATCCAATATCTAACGCAAGACTTGTTCATTTAATAATATACGATTTGGAAAATGTCATGATGTATTTTTCCGTTGCCACAGATTATTATTCATAAGACTATTCGAAGGAGTAAAACAAGAACAGGTTTCCAGCAAATTAAAGATACGTAGACACAACACAATTTGAAATGCCAATAAATCGTTTAACTAATAATACCAATGTAGTTTAATCAGAGCACTTGGTCGCTGGCGCCCCTAGCGCTCGTAACACTTGTAGAATGTAACAGTTAGGAACGAGGTTCGAGGTGCCTGACGATTGATGTTGGACGCTCCGAATAGCGATTAACCCCCCTTACTAAGGATGCCAACTGTCAATACTTTAGTAGTATGTACATACAAAATTGATTTTCATGGGTATTGATTGTCTCATTTTGAACCAAGCAACAGATCACCCAAAAATGTTGTCTTTCTAAGAAACCTTTTTAATTTGTATGTAAAAGTATCGAGCTTTTATTTTACCTATACCAGTGATGCGCTAATAGCGAAAACATTAAACTTATAATTGAACGCTACCAGCCCTAACATACCCCGCATTGTCAAATGTCACGGTGTGACATCCGCGTTGGTTGGCGACCACCTCAGGATGTTAACCCCTACTACGAGAATAACTCGCGTTTAAAGAACACGCCTCCGAAACCATTAGCGTCATCATCGGCCTGTAGTTGTCTATCCTCGGGGACAATCAGTTGCTTGTTCTCGTTTGGATTTTCGCCCAGGCTAATTAGGACTTTAATGCTGCGACATACGTTAAACATGCCCATATAAATTATTTAGGACTAGCGACCTGCCTCGGCTTCGCACGGGTATTTTTATCAGTGTTTCTCTACTATATTATGCATGTATTACACATATAAACCATCTTCTTGAATCACTCCATCTATTAAAAAACCGTATCAAAATCCGTTGCGTAGTTTTAAAGATCTAAGCATACGAGTACATAGGGACAGACACACAGCGGGAAGTGACTGTTTTTTTATACCATGTAGTGATAATGCTTACTTACGATAAATGAGCAATAACTTCATAGAGATAATAGCACAATTATGATAAAAGATTGAACGTGATTAATATGATGGTAGGAGCTATACTATAACCATACTATGTCATGCAACCGGCATGGAGGGACCGCGCGTGCCCGTATTTTTAGCACGAGCGACACCCGGGGGGCTGGTTACGTCACATCTCTAACCGGATTAGTCGAAAAGTTATCAAACGGTGCCCGATACAGACGCCGTACGCTCCGCTAACGTCGCTAATAGGAAATAGGAGGATTTGAGAAACGGCGGATAATTTGTTTTTGTACATCCGATGACGCCATTCTATATTCATTCAAGCTTAAAACTTACCATCGGCGGTTTATTTATATTTATTTTCATTTATAAGCAAAACTACATTTATCAATACCTCCCTAGCTCGTAGCCCATCAGTCTCGGTATTATATAAAATTGTTAATAATTGAATCAAATGGGTAATTACGTCATGATTGCATTACGTATGATGTCGTAGTCACTTAATCTCGCATGTCATTAAGATTCCTGTTGCTTGTGATTTGATCAGTTTCAACATTGTATATTATGTAAGTACATCAAACATTATGGATACTGTCCGTATCTGGAATATTTGCTATAATCATTTTTCCTATTCCAGGCTTGTTTCAAATAGTAGATTCATATTCTCTGCAATGTAACGTACATTTCATTTCCAACGTCCATTAAGGCTAAGTATTCATGAGGGCACAAGTTTTCCGTAACTCGTGCGTGACGCGTCAGCGAGCAGTATCTGATGGTCCATAACATGTATATTGTCTAACAGCAACTCTAAGATAGAGCCTTAAGTCAGAAACTACAGCGAAGATGACCACATTTTGTTTACAACAACTAAGTGACATTAAAAGTTTTGGTTGAAGAGCCCTGGAACTGTGCCCAATGTTACCGAAAATTGCCCAAAACTTTGCGTACGGTTTGCTCTCTTCGGAATAGCGGGACTTGTGTGCATAATAACCCTAATGACGCCTGCCAGAGATGTGATAAAATGTCAAATGGCCAGTTCTATTGCGTCATATAATTTTATATATATCACTAAGGAAGGACATGCTCCCAGACATTTTGGACGACCCTTAGATTTACTGTACCATCTATTAATAACGGAGTTAGCGGGGCATAAACTAAAACAAACCGTTTAAACTAATGTTTAATATAGACGACACGGCTCGTTTACCCACGACCGCTCTTTCATCTGTTGTTTGCTAGGTTACTTGTGTCAGCATGCTCTATTCTCATATCATGTTTATCATTCCACATTGAACTTAACACAGACATCTAGATACAAAATATCATAAAGTAAAATAGGAATACAACCCAATGAAATAAGACTATAATAAAATCAAAAGCTCTCTCTGCCATTGCGACTGATTGAAGTAAATTGGCTCATAAAGCTACTGCACGATCAAAATATCGCCACCAACCAGTTGAATGAAAGTCCATCGACCCCGCAACAGTGACATAATGCCCCACGATTGGATTACTGACAACTTAACAACTCATCAATTACTCGGGCCGTCCTCCGACATCCCTAGCTAGCTAAGCTAATAACGTTCGTAATTGGATTCACAGTTTACAACAATCGAATAGCGACCGATTGCTATTTGTGTCGTTATTCAGGCAAACAGTGACACGAACTGAAACTTACTTTCATGAAGAAACTTCTATAAGAATATAAGCAACGTCCTAATTTCAATAGGAAAGATGGCTGGGTGCTACCACCAACTTGGGATCCAGTAATTAATATAATTAAATCCAAAACCAAGTGTACCATTGCAAGACCTCGAGACACTGTGAGCACTTTCTGCGTGGATCGGACCGCAAACAACAACTAAATATGAGGGTACCCAGTTATTAACTATGCCATCAGGACGTCTAACACCTCAGTCCCCTCGTGACCATGGTTGCTGTAAAGCAGCCGAAACGTCGGGAACATAAAAAAGTAAATAAACGCGATAAAATCCGTAAAATAGTATTATTTCAAGAATATAATAACTTAATTCGAAGTGTCCAACAAAAATATTCTCAGCCTTCAGAACTACCGAAGCGTTTCGTTTCTCTAAATACCTTTTTAAGATATTCGATTTGAACAAAAACATGTCTTGGACGATCGCTTTTGAAAAGCGGGTTAACTTTTTCACCGCTGCTGCACTTTCATGTCCGAGAGATACTTATTGTATCGGTTCATTTGAATATGTTTGTTTTGTCTGCTGGTTCCGTTACATTAGGCGGGCTAGCTACTGGTGTTCAGTTGCATCATAGTGCAGTGGGTTGGCTAACTTGTCTTGCACTTGCGTTCGCACCTGTGCGCGCTGCACTTTACATCTGTGTATCTGGGCCATTAGCGATGCTATGTTGTGCTCTCATGTCGAAATGATCCTAGCTCTTGTTTGCTTTCATTATATTATCTAATCCTTAGCGTAACTTTTTCAGTGCATTCGAATAATTATTTGCGTATTACCACTTCGGTTTCCTTTCCAAAAAGCGCTTAAAATGTTGCAGCAAGCTCAAACCGTTCATTTCTATTTTAATGTCACAAATTATTCCGCTGCCGGAATTGTATGTCCAAACCTGGTCAAAAAGAGAAATCTAGCCAACAATCTAAACTCTCGTTCTAGTATTACAAAAAATTTATCGACGTCAAAACCATTGAGGGTGCCTGTGAATATCACTTATAATTAATTAAATACAGTCATAATATTATGACTTTCTTTTTGCACAAAATAATTTATATTCATTAGATTTCTCAACTTCATGTAGCGAATTTGCAATATATTTATAATCTACATTTATCCTGTGTGGATTAGTTGATGTAATTATGCATTTTTATTATATAACTTAAATAAGTATTTATGCTTTATGCTCAGAATTTCTAATAGTCGTTAAAACTGATTTGGCTTTCCAAAAATATATTTCCAAATTTATATTCACTAAACAGCTAAACGATTAATCTTCGTCCTTTGTGCTCGCAATGCTCTAACACGAATCCTTTACCTTAAAGAGGGTCTCTAATTTTCAACCCAGCCTTTTTATTTTAGGTCACGAGGATATAATGTTTGTGGGCATATTTAAATTGCTATGTCGGACGAAGCTTGGCGCAGTGGTTCGAGCGTAGGTCACACGGTTCACTGCAACACGTGGTTACAGTTTCGATCCCCGTCAGGGTAAATTTCGGAAATAATAATGTGCCCTGCTCTGGGGTTTACTGGGATCGCCCCCAGTCCAATGTACGGTACCCATAGTACAAACGCTGCTTAGTTTGAATCCACCCAGTCTACTGTCCCGTCTAGCTGTGTCCGCGACTTCGTCCGCGTGGAATTTAATTGACAAAGTTTCATACAAACTTTCATCCCCTCTTTTATCCCCTTGGGGGTAGAATTAATCAAAACCCTTTCTTAGCGGATGCCTACGTCATAACATCTCTGCATGCCAAATTTCAGCCCGATCCGTCCAGTGGTTTGGGCTGTGCCACTACATAGATCACTATGTCAGTCAGTCAGTCAGTCACCTTTGAGTTATATATATTTAGATTTATGTCATCAAACATGCCTGATTAGTCATACTATTTTAATGCGCGGGAGGTGCAAGCGCGAAGGCGCGTGTCGGTCGCGCATCATAGCGTCTGGACGCCGGCGCACGCACACGGGCCCGCGCCTCTCGATCTATAGAGTACTTTCACGTGTCATATTCGTACACAATTTCACCTACATTCGATTCAATTCTCTTTCAGTCAGTAGTATGCACGTTGGCTACAGAAAAAACGATTGCAAAAGAAAAAAAAGTTAAGCAATAATCTAACCCAATTGTGATTTCAGCAACATTGTTAATATACTTAGTATTTTGTTTATCATTTCATTGTCATTTAATGATCTAGTAATTGTGTTTGCAAAAGGCTTGTGTAAAGTCATCAATCAATATGAATGGACGTTTAAAGATTAATTTACATTTGTCGATAGACGGCATCCGGAGAAACTTAATTTGTGAGCAAACTAAGTTGAAAATCATTATAAATGAAAAAATAATTAGAATATAAATTCTATACTACTTTCAAGTGACTGAAATATCCCATACAAACGTCATATTTGATACATGATAAAGAGGGACAGTGGTATACATAACATTTTAGGCACCATCCGACTTTTTCCGTCTTCTGTAAGGGATCTGTCTAGCAAAAACTCTTTAAAAATATGCTATACTAAAAATACAAATAATTAAGTACTGTTCGGTATCGACCAATACAAAATGACACCTCTACCACCTAACACAGTATCGTTGACTCGGTATTATCAAACCATGACTGCTAATGTCATCATTATGATACACATCTTTAACTATTAAATCTAAGTTACGATTAAGCGACACAGATATGTGGGCTAACGATATGCGGGTATCACTCCACCAGAGATACTTATGGTCTGTTGCATAAAGTGTCACGAATATGAGGCGACACGTCTTCGTTCAGTTTTGCTCTAACTTTGCTAATTTGTTAATGTTATGTAAACGCTTAAACAATATGCATTTTGCAAATAAATTAGACATCCACCAAAGGAAATTTTCTTGAAATAGTTGACGTGTGATATGGTTAAGCAATGTTTGTATTTAGTCGGTTTATTCATCATTTGTCAATATACCTAATGATTGTGCATGTCCATAGTCGACAAATTTAATGTTTTCATTACAATATTATTCTATGTGTTCTATCTGCAAGAAAGTATTAACGCGAATTGAAAAAAAATGTCCTCATTATGTAGAAAATGAGAAATACATCAATAGATTCAGGTCACAGTGTGTAATATTACTTTTATCACAAACACATGTGTTCACATCACGTAAGACTAGATTCTTATTTTCACAAATGAGAACGTCGGCGCCGTGGCTTAGTTGGTTAAAGCGCCTGTCTAGTAAACAGGAGATCGTGAGTTCGAATCTCGCCGGGGCCTGTAGTTGATATTATTTTTCCTTTTTTTTGCAAATATTCTATTAAAATGTTTGTGGAAAATAGAGTAAATTCAATAAATGCGCGTATAAGTATCACTCTTATTGGTGGAGGCTTTAGATGTACTATAATGTAACTACCGATACCTAATTTGGATGAGAAATAATCGACGGTGCGTCTCTACAATTTAATTTCCAAGTTGGCTTTCAACGAAATAAAATACATCACTAATATCTGTCAGTTGAACGCACATTAAAATTGCTTTAGTTCTGTATATTGCGTAAGACATACATTCTGTCCAGTAAAATTGGGATTACTGTCCATTGGTTGTCTGATGTTGCTCACGGGCCGCGATATAAATTTTCTCTCAAGGCATCTTGAATGTTTAGCAACACTTTTATTGTGCCGTGTTGTCAATTGTGTTACGCTTTCTTCGATTTTATTATTTAGAGAGACAGTGTTCAGATTGGTCCGGTAGCAAAACACAGTTGCGGCCTGATGACCAACGACCGCTGAAGCATTCTTCGCGCTTGTTTAATTCGATTCAGATTGAAATCTAAATCGTTATCTCATATTATCTAATCGGCACTAAACGATGTAATTAGTTTCATAATTAATTTGGTACTTACCTATAGATTCAACATAAATGCGCTAAGTGATTAGTCATTACGTAGAAAATATTTAGGTGCCAGCTCTTGTCCAGAGGCAAGGTCTGGAAAGCGCAACTTGTGTTTTCTATGCACTAAGCATTTAGTACTGTAAGGTCCATGTCGGCGCTCTGGCCACTGGCGATAGGCGTTCCTGGCCGGCGAGGATAGAATACATTTAAAAGAAACATTATTGTTTTGAATTTGAAAGGACGGCGGTGCGCTGTCAGTGACAACTGGGGACGGTTATGAAAAGACCTGTATTTTAACTAGAGATAAATATTAATAAATTAATTAATATAACAATAATAAATATTACGAAGCTAAATGATTTATTGATTGAAACCCAGTTGTTACAGTACAATCAATCGTTTCAGCTCTATTTGTCCTCTGATAACGACCCTACGGTATCTAGGGTCTTAGTATGGGTTTAATTATCGTTTATTCTACTAGTCAACGACTATATAATGAATCCATTGTTGTACACTATTTAAAATGTATAGTTAATGCATGCACAGTGAAAACGGCCGCCATTAATTTCCTGCACTAGATTAGATTCGTATTTCGTAACGTCAATGGCAATAAATCAAAGTCGCAGAAGGAAGCGTTTAAACAGGTCTTCCCTAATGACCCATTCATGTGTCCTCTTTCTTGCGGTCGGTGTGGGCGGGGGGGAGGAGCTGGCGTGACTCACGACACTATTCCGATAACAATACTAACATTTATTGATCAAGGCGGTCACTCGTAAAGAAGTGACGGTGTTGGAATGAGGAATAAAAAATCACTGTCATGAATTACTTTATTTGTAAAATCAGACGCAATCCACGAGAACCACAACCAGTGAAATGTATTCAAGTGGCGATGAAGGCAGAGCCTACTAAGGGCAGTAAAACACTAATTACGCGCAGAATTACAATGAAAGTTTTGAGAGCTCCAAAAGTTTAAATCTCCTTTTTCGGAACATCACCCAGCAAAATAAATACCACACGGAATTACTAAATACCTTATATTTACTAACTGAAGTAGTATAGTAGTCTATACTCTTTCTAGAAAAGCTCAAATCCCCTTATGATGAATATAAACTAGAAAAGTTTTTAATCATTGAATAATATATAATTTGTTCATGAGAAAGTCAAACGGATGTACAAAACATGGCAGTCTCAAAATTCGTTCTTACGTTCATTTTACATTCAGCGAGCCTCTCGAAATACGTGAATGAAACCGGGTCGAGAAGACGAAGCCTACTTGAGGCTGATTCCCACGGCGAGATGTATCGAGCTGACAGCAGACGAAAGAAATCAACTTTAGAAGTACGTCGTGTTTCTTCCAATGTCTACCTCCTTAGCTTAATTTGCAAGCTTGTAGATTCAACTTTGAATTCTCCATGAGGCTTTGCTTGTAACTTACCATCTTATAGAGCTTTATTTTTATTAAAACAAACTTTCCCTTTATGCTTCCGCTTTCAGTATATGAGTGGCTTGTGTCAGGATTTTAAAATGTAGTGCAACTTCCTAAGCTTTCTTAAATAAATCAGGGCGTCAGTATAGTGGTGAATTACTGCTTGATCTATACATTTTGACAGTATTATTACGTTTGTTTCGTTTTGTATTTGCATCGCCTCTAGCGGAGATTTTTGGCAGTAACATTTTAGCAAAATCACCGCTGTTAGGTTACTGAATATTCTGTAAGCTCTAAACATCAGTGTTCATTTATCTCACACCTAGCTGTCTCGGTTAATTTTCAAAATATATATTTTTGTCGACGCACCGACCAGCAGTTACGTGATCGATATTATTGAACAAGGAAAATATAATTACTGCATCCGAGGTACATCCGCTACCGATCCGACATAGAATGAGCCAGTTTTATTTGTTTATGTTCTACGTTCCGAATAACGAACGACCATGAGATATTTTATACGGCGGTTCCTACTTTATTCTTAACGCCAACCACCAGTAAACATTCAATTGCTACGAGATCTGATAATGTTAGTAGCATGCAAAGAGTCTTTCGAGAAGTATAAGCTAACTTTGTAACTTTTGGCGATCGCTGCCGTTAGGTATCGTTAGAGACTTATGAGTTTTACAGGAAACTCTGCTTAGTTGCTTGCTATTATCCAACAGTAAGATGTTGAAATATAATGTACGTCGTGAGAAGGCTATTGTTTCTATTCCGTCATAGTGTTCACCAGAGCGCGACTAAAGGCCTCGAGACCCAAGGCGGCTATGACTCACAGTTGTACGTTTTATGGGTGTCTAACACGTATAAAAACTTTTTCTTATATCTTTCTGTTTTTATAACCAATTTACTACGGTAAACCTTCCGCGAACCGTACTCCATTGACAATTTGGTAAAAATACTCTTTGGTTCCCATTCAGTCTAGTCCAAAGTAGCTATTCTGAAAATGATTGGTGCTAAAAGCTTTGTAATTAAATAAAATTGGTCATTTTGCGGCCGAGTACATATTGAGAGTAGAAAAGTTCGCAAAGGATTTTATGATGCATTGTTCTCGGTGGAAGTCCGTAACAACAAACCACCACAAACTCATTACGGATCATATTTCATGAATACATATAAACTACGACGGTATAAAATATTATTTACAACCTGCTGCAAAACAATACGATTAGAAATGAATAGGCCGGAAATTTTACAGGGATGAACTTCCTGATGGCTAATATTAGTTCAAAACGCTGAGTGAAACTTGTTGTTTTGTCGAGATATACTAATTTAGACTCACTATTTCTGCTACTGCAGCATTTTGCTATAGTGTCCGATTGTTGGCATATACGGATCATGTATGTGAGTCATTGTCGACCTTTCCCGCGTCTAAATTCGCGCTGCCAACGACCGGCGTCCGCGCAGGATCCACCGCGCGCACCGCCCCGCCCACTAATTGATCATTAAGATCGTATTAATTTAGATTAATTATGATAACCTTATCAACAATAGACATTTCATTTTTATGTCTATTGAACTATACAGTCTTACAAACAAAACAATTTCATTTATTTTTGATGTGTGCCAAAGTTCTATGGGCGTGTAGGAGTTGCATTTTTTAAATTAGTATTTACGAAAATACTACTTTACAAATCTGCCACCTACTACTACTACTACACGTTTCTTAATTTGTTTCGCAAATGTTTTACATGTGCTGGGTAGGTATGTATTTCATTAAAAACAATGTTTTCTAATACTAGATTTCGTTACGCGCCGGCCTCGTTGAAAGGTCACGGCGTTTGTCCTAAATGCTAATTGTTTCGCTTTTACTGCCAGAGTTGTTTCGTAAGCGGTCATTATAACATTCCGGGCTTTGCGTATTTTCTCCATAACTTTATATAAAAAAATATTTCCATTAATGGTTACCGTTCTATCGCTTCAATCGAGTTTCGTGCATCGGCATACCTTGTGCCACTTAGTTTAAGGTCGGTTCGCAGCGGTCGGCCAAATCTGTGGCGAGCGTGTGGCGACTGCAAAACTATCCTGATTGTTTATTTATGCCACCCTTGTACACCATTCACTCCGCGGCTTTCATACGACGAGGTCTGACGAACACGTGACTCCAGTATTTCTAAAAAGTTATTGTTTGCTGAGTATTTTCTGAGCACCCTAGCGAGTGAATGTTAAACATTCGGCGCACGTCATATTTTCTTCCAGCCGCCATTGCGTTAAATTGTTTTCTATATGAGTACGTGTCTGTAAAATCTTGCGTGACCGTCTCTAAGCGGTTCTATAATATTATTGTAATTATATTTCTTTAGAAATATTGCCTTGAACGGGGAGACAACCAAAATTTATTTTTTATTTCACCAGTAGGTAATTAAATTGTTTTGGCTTTACACGCGTGCCTATTGTCCGTAGATTCTGTAATGCCCGTGGCACCGGTGCGTCTGGCTCGTTCCATTGAATTCCTCACTATCCATGTTGTCATTGTCTCCAATCGTAGACAGTGTGGCTCTTTATATTCTGTAATAGCGACACAATGATTGTTTTACTATAAACTACGGCACGGGTGTCCTTAGCTTTCTACAAAAATCAAACAGAAGAATTGTTTAAACCGTTTATGTAATTACATTACTAACAACCGTTTAAAGGAGTGCATGAACTAGTGCACATAGTGCAATATAGTAATTACTAAAGCAGTACCAACAAATTCAAAACAATACTTATGCCCCGACATGTCTTGGACACGTCTAATTCTTAGCATTCAAATCACTCCAGCTAGTGCATATTTTGATGCTGTGAGTAAATATTATTTCAGGCGGCGGCATTTTCAACGCTTATTAACAGCACCGATACAATCTACCCCATATATTAAGTCACCCCGCTGATTGATCGATGACCTATGTAAACAGCACCTTCGCGCCGTCCGCGTCCGGCCGTTGACTCTGCCTTTTGGGGTCTCATTTCCTACGTGGTTCACGTGGGTGTGTGTAGTTTTTACATTAGCCTACGCACCGGTTACTCGACAAATGTTTATGTTAATTTCATTTGCTTCGACGTCGTTAGGGGCTCTTAATTTCGATGATAGCCCAGAATGCCGCTAGGTATTGACAATGTGAAAGTAATGATCAGGCTTATCTTGGTATAAGTAAGTGATCCAAATTGCATAGGTAAAATGCGTGAAAATGTTTCCGTATAAATCTGCAAATTTTGAGCTGTCTAATATAAATTAGTGACATCATCGAGACAATGTCTGTACTCTGTACAAATGCATTCATGATAAGAAGTTAATTATAAATACCTATACATATTACGTAGTTACTTGCGATATTGAAGCGTTTCCAATACCTATGACAAATCACAGTTGAAACGCACTTGATTTAACCATGTTTAAGGTCCTTAAGAAACGTAATGAATAAAATACCGATCGTGTTTGTTACCTGTCAGATAAGCCTAGATTGACTCACCGCGCTCAGGTGTATTTCTGCTACTGCTTCACTGAAATAGCATTCTGAATCATAAACCAGATTGAATCATGTACATAAGCCAGAGCAAAATTTTGCCGAATGATCTGCCATCAATAGTTATACGGGTACGATGAGTAACAATCTTAGTGGACTGCCTACACACAATTTATTATCTATTAGCAGCAAGAACACCGCCATGTTTCAAGGTTGTGTGGCAATGCGTATTGATTTGTATTGTGTAAAACGCGATGGCAGATAATTAACTAGTATAAAACATTGTTTCCTTGATTGGTTTGATCAGGAATTGAAAACATAATGACAGTAAAAATAATATTGAAAGTGTCGCTGACGATTATATTTTAACAAATGCTTGCGGACATACTTGATATGATGATAATGAGGTTTTCTTAGCAAAACAAGTCAATGATAATGCTAACATAGTACTTACCGCCATTTAGTAGTATTTACGGTCCTTCGTTCGACACGGTATTACGTTTTGGTGCGATTACGTACCAACTGCGAATTCCAACGCCATTCGAGTCGCAGATAATCGAGCATATTGACGAGCCCGTGGCCGATGATTCACTTGTTCTGCCGTGTTTGTTTACTAAATAGCCTCTCGGTCGACGCTATGCGATTGAGCGATCAGAGTGCAATTCAAATGAGGTGAGGTTTACTGTATATAACTGATGAAAAAGGAGTAGACAGCAATTTTTGCGTACTTTTTTGGTCATAAACTTAATGAATTGCCAATGGTCAATCAGCCTTCTCAGCTGTATACTTAATTTACGCCTTATTAATAAACGTGGATTAACGGGCGAATACTAGACACCGAACTATCTCTTTCAGTCGTCAGTAATTTGACATATGAAAGATGAAGACAGAGTATGGTGTAACTAAAACCGCTAATCCAAGTGTATTAATAATGGGGAATATGTTTATATAATGTGGAAGTGATTTTCAATACACTGATGAGACACAAATATAATATCATCATATTAGAAATTATGATGTATCAACATCAAGACATGACCTAGGTCAAAACTCAAACACCACAATCTTGTTGACCCTTTGTCTTCAGTAGTCACAAATTGTATTACTAAAAATGTCTTACTCGAATCTCTGTTCTCTTATTTTACATAGTAATAATATCCAAATGCACCTGTTAAATGACATTGAGTTTCAAAATTGATCATTTCTTGTTGGACAGGTCTATTTATCGCTGGGGCAAGCCACATCTGTTCCATTCATTATCTGTAGCGACTGCTAGTGCGACCTTCGCGATACTATCTACCAGGCTCTGGACTGGTCACACTGCTATTGTTCGTGTTTCTGTATGTTAGATATTTGCATCTATGTTGACTCGTTCTTACAAAGGGGACCTTTATGCGCAAAATAAAGTTCAATTTGTTGGCCAAAGTACTTAATTACATCTTGGTCAATATAAGACACAATATTTTTTAATATTCCCGAAGCCCGGAAGACGTTTGTCACACCCACGTCCGAGTAAGATGTATTAAATAACGTAATAAAATGAAATTTAAAATATAGTCTGCCAGGCATCAGCCGATTTCATCTTAATTGTTCCTTATCTTGGGACAAAAAACATTTCGCATTATTGTCCGCTTTCAAAAACAGTCGTGTCGAAGACAAAGACATGAGATTTATAAGTCTGGTTACCTACTCTCGCTTTATTGTGTAATCCTGAGCGATGCGGACAACAATTGCCATACTAGGATAATAGATGGTACCGTAAGGCGCACCATTATTGATAGGCGCTCGTACTATTACATTAACGGTGTCTAAACTTCCGCTATCGACGCCAATCAACCTGCTAGTTGACGACCTTGTAAGGAGACTGGCCAAGCACTCACTAAGGCTGTGAGGGCTTGTGGACCCCGACACTAATACGTCTATCTTTATGTATTCTCAGAAGGTGGCAGTTCTCAAAATGGCCAACAAAACACCTGTCGGTTCCGTCCGTCGCGGTGATCAAAACTGGTCGAACTGCATTGCAAAAAAGGGGCGTGCCTGTCCATTGTTTAGGGTTACTTGGCACATGATGTCATCGCTATTTAAGAGCGCATTTCACGAATAGGTACCTGACAACATTGTTATATAACGCAGCTGTAAGTATCTATGGAATACGAAAAAAATCTCATAAAAGGCGAGGACGTCGTAGTATGAACATGTGGTACTATTTGGGCAGGAACCGAGTGCAGTAAAAAATCCGGGATGTGCAGCTGCTGCGCACGAGTTCTTAATTGCGTCGGCACGCGCACAACCTGCTTCGGGGACCGGGTGCACGCACACCGAATAAAATGAATCTTGTGGCCAATGGCTTGTGAAAAGATTTTGCCTCTTTAACACGCACAGTTGCAACAAACTGCACGTGTACAATTTTGTTTGTGCCACTGTTGTGCCTTTGTTGAAGACTTAAAAACTAACTGGTAAGTTTAAGATCTAGTTCAGATAAAAAGTACTCATTCATAAATTATAGCTGTATCAATAAATAAAGTCGTTTAAGGAACCTGACTAACATGCCAGTTATTTTCATTTCGTTATAAAATTGACTGATTTTCAAATGCAATCCTTATGTGATACACATGTATGTGTGTCGCTCACGCCGCCGCGTGTATGGTTGAAATTCTCATCGGTCAATTGAGGTGAGCAGGTTTATAAGGCGCCTAATTAACTACTGCTAAAATCACCGTTTTTGGAGACTCAGTATTTCGGTTTTTAGTTCGAATGGGTTATCTACTCTTTTCTATCCTTTGAGTATCGAACGGTAAACAGTCATAGATTGTAGTATTTAGTATCAAGGTCTAGTGATACTGTTAAAATGTAGTTTAATGCTGATTATTGAAATGTTTTCATATAATAATAACAAGTGCCAGGTGGAAAAACACGGCGATTCATTCGGCCCGAGTGTGGGTGGACTGGTCCTAGAGGCTCGTTTTTCTAACGCCCTCGCTTCGTGCTCTAACTGTACTCAATAACCGAGCAACACACGGTGCTATGTCAACATAACCCTACCGTTTTGGGTTGAGCAACTGGAAAAGCTCGCCTTTATAGGAGATGCTAATAAGATAACGCAAGATTTATGAGACACTAGCTGTGCCCCCCCGACTTCGTCCGCGTAGTATTTAACGTAACAAAAATTTCGGGATTATCGGGATAAAAAGTATCCTATATGTTAATCCCGGTTATAATAATATTAGTAGGATTCAAAACATATCATTGAAAACTACAAAATCATAATAGAATGAGGCATTTGACGACAAAATAAATAAATGAAGCCCCACCCATTTTATGACTGTAGAAACCTAGTCCCTATCAGATTTCAATCGTACGTACATGACGCTATATCAACAAGAAAACACGCCTTGCTTCCACCATAAAGAGCTACCATAACGCATTATAATAATTCTTTCTTCCGGTCCAAAGTATTATCACATAGGAATCTGGGAGTGCGGTATTGAATTCAAATGATCCGAGACACGTGGGTGCTCCGGTGGCGCCGGCGCCGGCCCTACGCCCATCGAGATATGGAGAAATAGCGATAATCCTAACGGTAACTCGGTGAATTAATTTCGATATCATGGTTGTCTTGTCAAGCTATATGTCTTCAATTATTTTTTTTTAAGACGAACGCTATGAACATGATCATTATCTATACATCTATTCTATACAAATAAATAAAATTGGAGTGTCTGTTTGTAATATCAAAATAACACCTTTTCACTCAATGCATATGAAAGTACATACGATACCTATAGCAAAAACGCGAATAAAAAAATTTTTGTCTGTCTGTCTGTCTGTCTATCTGTCTGTCTGTCTGTCTGTCTGTCTGTCTGTGTGTTTTTTCCGGGTAATCTCCGAAACGGCTGGACCGATTTCGACGGGACTTTCACTGGCAGATAGCTGATCTTATAGCGGGTAACTTAGGCTACTTTAATTTTAGAAAAACAATTAGGGTTCCGCGTAAAAAAATAAAAACACTTGAAATCAAAGAGTATCTCCGAAACGGCTGGACCGATTTTGACGGGACTTTCACTGTTAGATAGCTGATGTTATAAGCAGTACCTGAGGCTACTTTTATTTTAGAAAAACAAAATTAAAAAAGGGGTCCCGTCGCGCGGGCTCAGAACGCGGGACCGGGCTTTATTGTTAAGTTAAATTCCACGCGGGCGAAGTCGCGGGCTCAGCTAGTCTATTTCTGAGTTTGAATCAGGCTTCAGTTAAGTCATTTGCGTTTTGTTTATCTTGCTCTGAAGGGGTCCAATTTATGTAGCGCTTACAAAACCTAGATTTAAATATATCCTCCGTGTAATCATTCACTGTTGGCTAATTAGGAACAACATAACGAAATTGGTAAACGAAACTGTCCCATTGACGATCATGTAACATCATCAGTTCAATTGATGTCAACTAGGCCAATAAACGCAACGTGTATCATTTCTCTTTGTTTATTTACACTAGATTCTACCACCCATGAATATGGTTATTCATATTCATTGACTATTTCATTGGTCCATGTCGAAACACCATTTTCCGCTGCCTCAGTCGCATGACGTTCAGGAAGGAAAGTTGTAGCGGTAATGAAACTGATGCCCTTCGCTCCTAGAGCCTGACGCCACGCTATCAAGTTACACGTGGTATCGACAAGATCCGCGTGGGATAATTTCACTTGCTACCTTGCTACCTATGCTGCAATTTTTATTTGCAAGTAACCTAATAACTTAATTAGACATGCCTCTGTGGATGTCGCATTGGAAAGCCGTAAGTAAACTATGTTTAAACAATAAAATCACTTAGACGTTCACTTCGGCAAGGCACTTAAATAAATTCATCCACTATAGACGTATCGGTACACAATGGACCGGACGTAGTGCAGCACAAATAGCAGTTTCCTTTGAACTAGTTGCTGTAACAACAACAACACGCCACAATTGTTGATGTAACCGCTCGCTTTCGTTCCGAGAAACTATTGAGCTTTCTTTAGAGCTTAGAGGGTGATGTGATTAGCCTTTGATGAACATTACTAAGAAAAGGATCAAACTAATCCACCAATCTCTTAACATTAATCAAGACTTGTTCTCTAAGGATTTTCATTGCAGTTAGCTTTCGAATAGTCGGGTATTCGACTACCTCATTCACTACTTACCTACCTTAATGGCATACACTTTCCCTGATTATTCAAGCGTTTTTATGTCCGGCTTCACAAAGGGTGTGGATAACTCTAATTCAATTAACTTGCCATTCGCTAGCCTGGACGCTACCCCTCTGTTTTAATATTATTACTGCCGTGTGCGCCTGAAAGGTCCTTACGATATTCCATTATATTAGATTGATAACTCTATTAATGGTTATTTGTCACGATATCACTAAATGTCGGTTCTTCTATAGTAACCTTTAAAATGTTTAATTCCAAATTATTTAATTACTGGTAGGCCTCGTTCCATTTAAAAATTAAACATCTGTCAAGATTTTTTTTATATATTAGTGCCATAAATTTCAGTAATTTTGTTTTCACGCGCTGTAATTGATTTATTTTACTTTGACTATGTGATTATTTAACCTTCAGATTGTTTGTTTGATCTACAAACATGAAAACCATTTGGCAAAGCTGCCAGATATCAATGTTTATGCTGTATTTCAACTGAATGTCTCCACATCCCTAGCGTTCTATTTAAAATCGACAATGTTTGGCTCCTCGCAACTGGCGTATTACACTAATATAATTTTATTGCTACAATGCTTGTAATCATTTCCAAGATTCTAAATGAATTTCCACAATTCATAATGTTCTATTTTCTATTCTAAATTGCCCTCTATTGTACTGGTTACCGGTCATTTTGCAATCTGAATATAAAGTGGTTGAAATTGGCCCAAACGATCACAGATCGAGAACCAAATAATCATCGTCCATAAACTGTCAGTCAATCTAAAAAAAAAATTGTAGTAAATATTTTCGGGCGTGGTATTAATATAGTATAGTATAAATCGTGGCGCAGATAGAACTTATCAAAATTACACATAATCAATTTATGATGTTCAATTAGAGACAATAAAATTTCTCTTACGTGCGCCTGGTGTATGATTTGTGCTGACGAATTAATGCTAATTAGTCGACCGTTTCGGATAGGCTTGTTATTCATGCGCGTCTCCATCCAAGCGTGGATCGTCGATAGCCACTTTCCCTCTTTTCCTAAACATTCTTCCCGGGAATGCGAGCAATGTTAATTTTCACTCGTTTCTCAATAGATTGAACGCTGTGTGTGATTGTTTTTTTTCTACATCACGGTTATCGCTTTACCGATCATCCAGTTAATTGGTTGTTGAATAATAACCATAATAATATATCTTGTTATGCTGAATGTCTTCAATTTCGTAATATTTTATTTTCATTACATACTTACTTAAGCTGTTATTTTTATTGGTATCTTCAAATAAATCTGATGAATCAACGCGTTAAATCGTACTCCAGTCCACGAATAAGATTTTTTTTAGTAAATTTGAGCTGTGAATTTTGGAGCTAGTCTGTCTTTGAACAGATGATATCATTGTTGAATCTAGATGCCCCGTTTCGGATGCTTTCAGCGATAAACCTGAATATCGGACAGTTTCATGTAAACCGCCGATGCGACCTAAATATTTTTCCGTATATCATAAGCTAAGGCTATTTACCTAGATCCAAGATCGTATCTAGATAAACCTGTCGCTTAAGATCCGTTTCGTCGGTCGCGAATGTGACGGGCGTTGTGTAGGTAATATCAATAAGTTGTTCGGTTATTTCTGCGGCCCACATACAGTCGTGATCGTGCTGCATTCCTATCTAACGCAATCGACCAGAATGCTCGCGGAAGGTCGCATAGTGGATACATTGTTAATTTGTTATAGAAATTGTCACCGGTACGATATTGTATGCGATGTTTTTGTGACAATACATGATACGTGCATCGTATTAAACATCAATAATATCAACATGGTTATTGAACTACTTTATTCCATTATAGCTTTAACTGTAAAATGTCCAGACGAAAGTATCTGATAAAAAGTGAATCTTCGGGATACCGATACAGGTTAATCGACCGACTGGCATCCGATGTTTACTTTACTGGTTTCTAAAAGTATATTTAAATATAATACTTACCTTTTTATCGGGTCATGATATAAACCTCGATCGCTGCGGAATTATCTTGTTGAAATTCAACTCCCATCGTACTGTGGTACTCGAGTTATTTGTTATTTACATTTAGCCGCGAACGCCTCTTCGTATGTAAACTGGTATCCTTATAATTTCATTACTTTCTCCTCTGACCGACTTTGCGTGTACTTGGAGGAATTTCGAAGTTAACTGTTTTTCACTTCAACTTGAATATATCATAGTATCTTTGTATTTTTACTGCAAATCTATATCTATCAAATATATGAGGTTACCTCTCTGTTCTGCAGCTTTAAGAAGAACGGTTTCAGCATTTCTTCAAAATGTACATGTCCCTATAAATTATAGTGTACTGATGTCAGTTGTTTCAAGGATGAAGCACTGGAATTATAATGTTAGTGGGTGGTTTAAATAAACCTTATACCTAAATTGCGTCAAAGTTTATTGAAAACCAAATGCTGACCTAGAACTTTAAATCAGGTTAAAAATATACCAATAATCGTCGTTCATATTTCTTTGTGCGTTTGGTCATTACCCATGAATTTAAAAGTCATTGCAACTTACTTATGTTGGTCACGATAAGTTCTTGTTGCATTGAAAACTATAGTCATTATAGAAAATAAATTGGTAGGTATGGCAGCAATTAAAAATTCAGATGTCATCAGAAACTCTATTTAAGTTAAGAACTCAGACGCATTGATTAATTTTTTTCAACATTTAAGTCCCGTGTTTAATAGATCCATCTCAAGTCTGAGAGCGATCTTGGAAACGTCTTTCTTATGTCATACCAGTAAAAAATGCCTTATCAAAAGCGTACTCAGACTTGTAAAAGATTTATTAGTACAGGCCTAATAGTCCGTTTACTGCTGGACCTACCCACCTACAGTACCTCAAAGACCATCGCTTCTCCTACCTATAGCTAGCCACCGAACTCACTTTCGTATCTACACAGCCAATACTAAATATCGAACATTTCTCTTTCCAGGCCAGCCTCCGCCAGCTAGACTTGTCTCTACTTTCCGAGCTGTGGACTCTCAGCGAGGCAATGGCATCGTGGCGGCGGCAGTTGGAGCGCGGCCCTCGGCTCCGGCCGGCGCCGCCGCCGCCCCCGCCGCCGCACTACCTCAGAACATAGATGCCACGTGACACGACACAACACGTGGAACCGTGTAAAGAGCATAAGCTATGAAGATTATTTTCTTTTCCCTTGTCCCATGAACGCGTTTGAATAAAGATTAGTTTTCCTTTTTTAATCGGTGTTGCCATCGTAACAATTGTGTGGTGGTGTTGCCAGATTTGAAAACTTGTAAATGCTGCTAGGTTTTAGAATTTGAAGGTGAAAATGATCTGGTAGCGGGATATTAGATGTATTGACTAGATAGGTTAAAACTAATATTCTGCTAAACACCAATTTTCACCAGACAGCCTCGATTTATTTTGAAGAATCTTAATTTATTACGTCTAGTCCAGTCTATATTTTTATACAGATCTGGCCATGATCTGGCAGCCCAAACATTATCGTAATCATATTATAAAATACAAATGCAATTTATACTTTTTATCGTAGGGGTGTTTATTGAACCCTCTTAGGTTTCTAAAAAGGTATAACTAACTTTTTGTTAAATCCTATCCTATCTAGTACCTATTTAGTTGATGTGATGATTGTATGGTTAATATTATCATTTAAATAAACGGTAAATTAATAATAAGTACCTACCTACCTAACCTACCTATAAAATAATCTGTGTGATTTCATTTTAGTATGTACCTATTTTGGCAAACTATATAACAAAACAAAATCTTTCGGTCGTATGTGACCTACATAGTATTATGATCTCAAAAACTATGTCAAACCATTTAAAGGATTTTTAAATTATTTGTTTTCCACTTACCTCTGACGTACTATTTTAACCATCTACCAGAGGATGTACAAAAGATGTGCATTTTTGTTTACTTTGTAGGCATTCGTCTATTCTAAACCTACGCTGTAAGCACCATCTTCTAACGTTATCGTATCGTTATAGAGAACTCATGCCGTCACTGTCTTGCTTCTTCTTTCTCTTCTTTGTTAGTGGCGTTTGTAGATATTTGTCTTGCTTCATTATGAGCCGCATTTTTTTTTTGTGTTTATGGCCTCTTAGCGCATTATTAATTTATCTCAAGTCTGAGAGCGATCTTGGAAATGTCATTCTAACGTCATACCAGTACAAATTTGCATGTCAAACGCGTACTCAAGATCGTTCTCAGACTTGAGAGATTAATTAATATTAATACGGGCCTATGAAATGTATGTAAGCGGGACGGAACATGCTAACGTTTCCATAAGTAACTAGGTACGTTAATAGTACATGTTACCCTAGGGGTGAAGGTAACTTATTTAGTCCTGAAACGGGGTTCGATGGACAAAATAAATCTTGCACCCGAGGTAAACACTGTGCTTTTCATTACGAATACAAGGGAAGTAAAAATAAAAACGGGAATTAGCTAAATAAATAATACAAGGACGTATGAACAATACGACGTATGAAAAAACCAATGAAGATCGGATTCCCGCCTATTTTGTTTTTTTTCCGTTGGCCGGCATGGTTCAATAGAAATGTGAAAATAGAACTAGTTTCTTTTTAATCATTTGACAGCTGTCAGATGAAAGCGATTCTCCCTAGTGCTGAAAAGTATTACTTTAAGCCTGCTCCTCAGGCAATTTCAGACCTACTTTCCGAGTATGTGTAATGAAAAATATTGTACTGCCCGTAGTGCAATTAGCTAGTCTCAAAATAAATGCACTCTATATGCAATATGATTCGAACTATGTGTGGGTTATACGAACTTACGATCGAAAGTCAAATTTAAGTTAACACTTATGACTCCTGTCTGATATATTGTAACAAGTAGCGGTAGGTAATGTGTATATTGTGTGGACTGTAAGATAAAAGTTTTAGTATAAAAATAAGATTTCGTAAATACATAACATAGTACCTACGGCGTTGTTTCATTTACCTACTAAGCTTACCTGTACATATCCCGTACCTACTACTGCAACCATAATAATAACCGTAATGAAATGGTTGAAAAACCCGTTGAAATAATAAAAAACTTATTCGCAGAATATAGGACCGCACTCAAAATATTCTTAGGCTTTAGGTACTATTTCATCAAATTAAGAAATATGGCCGTGGGCCTATTTTTTTTAACTGATGCTTCTATGAAGCATATCTATACGACGGGGCCTTGTAACTAAAATGCATTAATTGCTTATAATGTTTGACTTCATTTATTTTTTAATCAACATTACATTTCGCGACACGGAATGAACTACGAATTTATAAAATGGTTGCCCGAATGTTAATTTGCAAACGCGTCGATAACCAAAATCATTTCGTATCGCCCCCGTTCGCCGTGGTATAGATGTAATACTCTAGACTGGAACTCGAGTAGTGGCCGTACTCTACACCTACCAACGATTGACACCGCATTGAGCACCGCGTGCGAATTTATTGTGTAAGTATATCAAGGTAGTTAAGGTTTATTTTAAATTGTTGTCTTCAATTGCTCTCCGCCGCGCCTCCAGCGGTGTGCGCTGGGCCTTAGAAGTCTGTGGTTTACATGGACGAAAAATTCACAAAAATATTGTGAGACAACCAAATGTTAAGTTTTAATGTTTCATCTTATGCCAATGAGGGGTTTAGATCACATACATGTACTTAACTGACTGTGGGTTCACCAATATACTTATAAATACTACGTATAAGGGTTTCATCCTATAGCTACGTATTAATACTACATATTATTCCAACGGGGTTCACATACTTGTAAACTTTGTGTCGTGGAATTAAAATGTATCGTCGATGGTTAAAACTCGAAAGCCACATATCCAAATCTCAACCTCTCTGGTTTAAAAAATAACAGTTTGACAATGTTAAGTATCTGACATTGACTTGTCTTAATGTCATTTTTATATTCGGAAAATAAACAGTTTTGTTTGTTCGCATTGTGTCTACGTATGAATGAACATTATCTAAAAATAATTAAAAAAACATTTTTAACCAAACAACCGGGTAATAATCGGATGCTCAACAATTAATTACAACCGATGTCAGATACCTCATTGCAAGGAAACCAAGCCCCTAAGGAAGAACAACCTCCGTCCAAGATACCAGAAACCGTAAGGGTTAGTACGACTTTTATACTAAATTAGAATTATTTTTAGCTACCTACCAACTTATCTTTGAAAACTTCAACTAATATAACTAATAATATTTCTAAAATCTTTTATTAACAGCTACTTGGACTAAATTCTGTAAGAACCTATAGAACAATCATACTTGAGTTGGTTTTCAAACATTCTGATTTGAAACTATAATAAATATCTGTGCCTCCTGTGAAAGGTGATTTAACTCGAGTTGTACCTTTTTTGTGATTTTTACATAGAAATTGTCAGAAAAAAAATACGATTTTTTTGGTACAACTCAAGTCCTTCTATCTGCTATAGTTTCGGAGATAATTTGGTGCCAAGTGATATAACTGACAGAATTTCGGAAAAAAAATCGTGAATTTAGATATAAGTCAAGTCGTAACCCCTTTAGGTCATTGCTTCACACATTTTTTTTTGTGCCTCGTGGTATAAGAGCGATTATATTAATTTACACACTTTATTTTTCAGTATATTTATCGTGAATATTGATATATTTAGAATTTTAGCAAACTGATACAATTCAGGTAAAATACGAAAATAGAGGACTGATAAGTAAAAAATTCGAATCTTTGGAGTATAATTTTAACATTTGTTTGAGCTACATTGTGTTTTGAACATATTCTTATTAGTTATTGGATTTTTTCACTTCTTGTATATCACTTTACACAAAGACAACATAAATGTGCAACATGATTTAACTGTACTTGTATCATTTATCACGTAATTTTATCACATATTAGAAATTAAAAAGGGTACAACTGCGAGTTTTTCATGAATTACTTCAAAAGTATAATATTTACCACAAAAATATAAAAACACAATGAAAGTGGATGTTTCGATCTACAAAATAAGGTATTTAAATGTAACCTAACCCACTTCGTTCATGAACTAGAATTTTTTAAATATTGTTTGGGCTCTCCTGTAAAGTAGTGATTTTTTAATTGTATCACCGGTCACAGGAGGCACAGATATGTATACTGACAATTTTTTTTAGTAATATTATTTTAAATTTCACAGAAAATAATATCAATGGAAAAAGAGAATGAAACTAATGCCAACCGCAAGTCCAGAATTGATCTCAATGCTCTACCAACTCGCCAATACTTGGACCAAACAGTGGTACCAATACTTTTACAAGGATTATCAGCTTTAGCCAAGGAGAGGCCGCCGGATCCTATCAACTACCTAGCTGCATATCTACTCAAGAATAAAAGCACCTTTGAGAGTGGAAACTCGGCATCCAATAATAATCCACCAGCTAATACTCAACCATAATACCTTGTTAGTTGTAATTTGTACAGTAATAATATGCATATTGCAATAGATATTTAACAATTTTGGTACACAGGTACATTCTAAAACAATTGCCAAGTAGGATATTGTTTTTGTTAATAGAAACTAACTAAAAATATTAGATCTGGTTCTGCTAGATGCAGACTTCTATTGTCACAAATTGATTACCTGAATGAATGCCTTACCACATCGTACAAATCTTATGATCTCCAATAATGCTGAACATGGTTGTCCCAGGTAAGTAATTTGCTCAATAATATTAATAGTCATCAATTCGTTACATAAGCTGCATATATATACGGTATAATATTGGTCTTATTGAGAGTTTTGTATGACCCAAATAAAGCCTCATATTCTAAGGGGTCAAAATCTCTGGACTGTCGCGACAAAGTTGATAGGATCCACACTATTACAAGCTAAGCTTGTCTATACAAGCTGCATAGCCTGGCTGTCTAAATGCAGGCGGCTTACACTTGATGTGTGGTCCACTTGCAACTGTATCTCGGTCAGATTGCAATCCAGATTCAGTAGGTCTTAATAGACACTTCAACCTGTATCCACTAATTACCTAAATACTGATATTTTCTAAAACATGTTAACTTTATCTGTCTATATGCATGTTATTACTAAACAGTAGTCTTATGAACCAGCAATATTGTACATTATTATGTACTGAGCCTTGAATACTTATTTGAATGGTACCTAATCGAATAGTGTCAATGACGACAGCACAAGACGACAAATGAGTTGTGTGTAGAAGTAATTTTATTTTGCTATTTAAAATAAATAATCTAAGGCTGAAACTGTTTTATCATTATCTCAGCCTTTATCTTTTTCCTGATTGTAGAATTATTATGTTGGGTTATTTATTTATTGTGTTGTGTTGTATCTAGCTTGTCGGCTAGCGGTCACGCGTGCATTTCCGAACATAATGCTCTTCCCTCAATTCAATTTCTAAGTTATGAGGTTATATTGGATGGTATCTACTACCATCGCGAAATTATAATAACAGTGTATAACCGTCTCTTACTCCTCAGAATACTGAAACTTTGGTACTTATTTCTATTTTACCTATTTCACTGCAAGTACTATCTGTTGGGTTTTTGTAGCCTGATCAGTCAAAGTGGCTCCACCACCTAAAGGTCCTACCAAAAGCTCTGCTTGGGCGAAATGTTTGTAGACAACATTATTATAAGATCTAACTCACATTTGTGAATAAGAATCACTATAGTTGGTGAACACTTCTATAATATTAACATCAAAGTAACATGGAACCGTCAATATCCAATCGAGAGTTTATTCCTTCTGCTCAGTCTCCTCCAAGAACTTCTGCCTGTGCATAAGCCAGGAGTCGTTGTCATCGGCCCCCTCTTCCTCCGCGACGATGGAGGCGGGCTCGAACTGCATCATGTCGTAGATGCAGCTCTCGTCGGTGAGGGACGGCACGGAGTCGTGCACCGGCAGCGGCACGGGCTCCGGGGGCAGGAACTCCGCCATGTATGCTGTCACGTTTCGGGCACGCCACACTGCAACCTTGCCTGGAATGTAAGGACAATTTTCGTAAATTTCCGTCACGTCTTTATACCCTGTAGGCAGGCCCTTTGTTAGCTTATTAATGGGCATACCCTCTCAATGTAAGAGAATCCGGGGCATAATTCCAAATTATGTGGATATATTTGCTCAAGTACGCCCAAAATTATTTTTGTAGGTAGGAAGGTACCTACATCTCGTTAAAATCAATTTTGAATTTCTGAGTAAGGTATCGTTTGATCGCTCCATTTCCCGGAAACGCATTTACGATTGGTTATTGACAAGTTTCACCCAAAAAACTGGTTGTCATATCAATCTTGAATATATAGCAAGCATTGTGAAGTGAACCTTCCTAGTTTCTTCTGGATAAATCTATATATAAATAACTCAAAGGTGACTGACTGACATAGTGATCTATCAACGCACAGCCCAAACCACTGGACGGATCGGGCTGAAATTTGGCATGCAGGTAGATGTTATGACGTAGGCATCCGCTAAGAAAGGATTTTGATTAATTCTACCCCCAAGGGGATAAAATAGGAGATGAAAGTTTGTATGAAACTTTGTCAATTAAATTCCACGCGGACGAAGTCGCGGGCATAGCTAGTGTAGGTATAATATTCTTAAGAGGTCAATCAATAAGTTTAACATTGATACCAATACAATTTTTTTAGTCAAGAGTAGTTGTATTTGCACAGAGCGTTCCTTACCTAGCGTTTCATCGATCTCAATCTCCTCTTCCCCTTCGCCCAACTTCTCCTCCTCCTTCAGTTCCTTCTCATCCTTCTCCTCTTCCCCTTCACCGTATTCCTCCAAAGCTGGATCCTTCATGAGCAAATAGAAGCCGTGCTGCATACAGTTTGTATCGAAAACGAAACATCCCGGCCCCTTGGGCTTCCCCTTTAACCATGACCCGTGGTAGCGGTAGCGGGGATAGATGATTTGTCCTGGCCCTTGTATGATGCCTTCCATCCACGTTCCCATAAACTTAATCTGGTATTCCGCAAAGAAGTAAGTACCAAGTCCGTGGCGTTTGCCTTTGAACCAAGCGCCCTCATAGATGTCGCCGTTAGGGTAGTAGTAAGCGCCAAAGCCCTGTTTGAGGTCGTGCCGCCAGTCGCCCTCGTAACGCGACCCGTCTGGGTAGACCATGCGCCCTGCGCCGTATTTCATTGCCTTGCGCCACTCGCCTGAAAATTAACAAGATGTAGGTACTTTTTCCAATCCAAGTTACAGGATAGCAATTTTTTTTAAACTGGCTTTAGACAAAGGCAATATTAATCCTCGAAGATTTCATTGATGGTGCGATCTTTGTTGAAAAACGCCTAGCTTATTTCATAGGAAGTCCTGCGGAAAAACACGGAACTAAATTGTACACAGTGTAAGTTATATTGCCGGGACTTCGTATGTGAAATAGACTTTAGCATTCACCTCTATTCTGTGGTTACACTTATTGAGTTCCTATTCCCCTTGCTATGAGAATAGCAGTAGATACCAATTGGTTTTATCTAAGTTTTATGCGTAGCTATACCATGATATTATACGTTCGCTAGGAGTCGCTAGTTGCTATAGCATAGCCACTAGCGATTCCTACTAGCAAATATTTCACCACCAGATAATGAAACATTAGCATAAGTCTTGTAAAGCAATTGTACCTTCGTAACGCGATCCATTCCGGAACACGTAAAGTCCTTTCCCGTTCCTCATGCCGCGACAGTAGCAGCCCTGGTAGAAGTCTCCATTGGGCAGCACCGCCCACCCCTGGCCGTGCCTATCGCCCTCTGGGTTGCGGGCACCCACGTATATCTAGGATAACCAATGTAGCTGCAAAGTTTACCTTAAGGCTCTTTTACAATGTTAAATTTCTTGAACTGTGCTAATTTTAAAGTTGTGAACTTTGGATCATCAATATAAAGGTATTGTACGGGAGTTAGCATTTGTTAGAACTGGCATCTGCATTTGGAGAGCGATATTGGAACATTACCCAAACGTTGCACGTTCGTAGATCATCACCCCAAAATTTATGCTCTGTGAAAGGGACTATTATCAAGATCCGTGTACAGAAACCATTAAACCTGAAACGCCCTCTTGTCGACGGGAAGCTTGCCAACAACTATTGGTAATTAAAACACTAGTAATATTTACCCCAATGGTATCAACATCCTCGGGTCCTTCACCCTTTTCCTCACCCTCAGGCATGTCGTAAAATCTTGTCTGCTATATTACAAATTACCTACTCTATGTTTGCTATATTGCCTTCTGTTGCAGAAAAAATCCAACTCTCTTCACATTATGACAGGACTTTATTTTTATTGCTGTCATAGATCAAGTTGTTAGTTGCTTGCACAACCAGTAGGGCAAGGATTTATAACAAAGAGTCAAATTACAAGTCGCTATTGGCTATTATTTGATGGCTTGCACCCAGAGCTTGCAAAATTAAATGAAAAGTATAAACATTAATATTTTTATTTCTCACACATCCATTTTGAAATAAATTAATAACACACTAACCAAATTGGAGCAAGCTATGCATATGTAGATAGAACGAGTTTGTGAGCTGGGATAAGGTAAGTTTTTAGCTAGGTAGACCTACCTACATTCCGGTATTAATTTAAATTCATAAATAAACTGTGACTAGACTAAACGAAAGGCTGATAAAAACACCTAGGTACCTACTCATTATAAATGCGTAAAATTAACGAGGCAAACAAACAAAGGATATAAGTTATAAGTAGGTAGGCAAGTACATTCCTAAAACCACACACGATCCAATTACATTCGTGTAGAGCCTTTGCTTTGGTAATAAAGTCGGAAGAATAACGGCAGACTGTACAATTAAATACAAAGAAAACGTTTGATTTATTCCAGCTCACGAGAGAATCACAGACAATTAAAATTATTTTATAAGTAGCCTCATATTTAACCAATTCCTTACATAATTGTTTCACAAAATATATTATCATCAACAGTTACTTATAAGCGAGCGAAAATAATTTCATATTATGTTTACGAAGGCATAGCGTATTCGAAAATCATCTTAATAAGTAGGTAAGTATCTAAAATTTATTTTTATCTAATTAGGTAGTTTTGTACTTTACGGTTCGCGTTGCATCGTTTTATTGTGGCAAGCAATACATCACACGTGTCTCTTAAGCTTAGGGTCTTACACTTAACTAAATTCAGTTACTGTTATGTTTATAAGGTCGACACAGCTCTCTTCTTTAGGTCACGAGACTCGCTGGCCGCCGTGAGTGACCTCGTTCGAGTCGGATTCCATCCGCATGTGTTTTAAACAACTTTTCATCCACTCGTTCACCTTCTTTCGATCGCACCCACTTTGTCAATAAACCCATAAATAACTGCTAAATGAATTTATTAACGCGGCGGAGCCTGCGGCGGTGCGTCTTCCAACTTTCCCCATACAACGTTACACATTTCTCGTACCAGAGCTTGCTCTCCTGAATCCAGATCGGGCGCTGGCCTTCTACGCTCCCTTTCAACGCGATCTCTTACTTCTAAAACTTGTAATGCTCTAACAACTGCTTCCGGCCGCTCGTTTCCGCCGTTTCCCATTCCTTTCTCAGCTTCTAATCGCCGAACTTTCTGTTCTAAATCTTTTACGTATTGGACAGTTCGTTCGGCTAGTTGAGGATGTGTAATGGGTACAGAGGGGCCGGTGCGAGGAGCCTCTTCGGCATTAGTCCCGCTGCTACTGCCGTCTCCGTCGTCGCGTTCTCTTCCCACTGCTCGTCCACAGTTCACACAAATGCTTCTTTCGCGTTCCTCGTCCAAATACAAGCATAATTCTTTTAATTCTAAATTATCACGAATTAGTTCCTGTTGCTTATCATCCAGTTGTCTGAGTTTATTCTGGTAAGCTGATACCTCCTGGCGCATCACAGACGCCGTGTATCTTCCAAATCTTTGCCATTCTCGAGCCAACTTCCTACCTTTTTGACGATCATCGTCTAAAAAACAGCACAAATCTCGAAGTTCCTGATTGTCGTCGCTCAATCTCCTGTTCGCCTCTTTCAACGCTTTAATCTGAGCCAAAAGCGCTTGAATATGTCGCTTTTGATCAGTCGAAGCTCGCGGTCCTTCAGGCTCGACACGTTTAGTAAACTTAAGCATGTCAGCAGACCGTCTGTGAATTTCTTCCTCTTCAATGTTTCGCTGTGCTCGTTGAATATCGTCAGCGCTTCGCGCTCTCGTCGTTGGCTCTACAGGTTCGTGAACGACAGCTTTAGTCACAATTTCAGCTGAAGATCTTTGCATACGAAGAGCCGCCGGTGGTTGCGGATATCCCAAAGGGTATCCCTGGGGATATTTAACTAAATGTATCGGTCCACCTGTGTAGGATCCCGGCACAGCACCGTGCCCCACTAGAGGATATTGAAATTTATTAGGATCGATCGGTTTACCGACGTATGGCGGTTTGAACTCCTTGGCAGACGCGTCGATAGTGGCTTGTTTGGGGCCGCTAGCGGCCAGCGGAGGCGGATGATAACGCGGTGGAAAGTTTACCGGTTCCGGAGCCTGTTTACCTAGTTGCTGCTTTTGTTTACTAAATTGGCCAGCGTTCTGATTGATTGACATTGTCGTAGTTTTCTATCAATCAGTGCATCTCACTGTGTTTACGGAACTCATTGCCAAAACTGCAGATCACCGATGCGAATGGCGAGACGGCATGAGTTCAACGATTGGTCCTTGAATGAACTGAGGTGGGGAACGCCGCCGGCTGCGTAGGCTGTAGAGCGTGGCATTCGCGCAATTAGCTTGATCGTGATACTCTTTATAAACTTAAAACACTGATAGGGCACTGTTTGGAGCTTCTTCGAACTGTGTTTTATCAATGTTTTGTTCGAGTCTGTACGAAATCCACATTCGTTGTACCTAATGTTTTCAATAAGCAGGTTATGCTTGTTAGTGTCTCGCGGGCGACGCGGGCGCGCGCGGTGCGCGTGTCTCGGACTGGCGGCTCTACCTGCGCGAAGGCTGTCGCGGTCCCGCTCTACGTGCCGTCTCACCTGCACACAAGCCTCCTCACTCACCGCTTACTACCACAGACAGAATAGCGAGAACCAATCATTGAAGGCGCCTAAGGTTGCGCCGCCGCCGCCGCCGGCGCGCATCTCTACATCTCTAGCGATGGCAGCGCAGGCGCAGCCGCTGGGACTTCTCTTGAATACTTATCCATTGTTTTGCTCGCTTCTATCAATGACATTCTGTTATTTGGACCTTGTAACTAGGAAATTGGTCTTACTCAGTAATTATAGTAGATAACTGGCTATATACATACACTAATGACATTAATGATGAAGTCGAACGAAATACCAAGGTAAGGTACCCACTTACATATTTCAATACAATAATCTAATAAGGTTCCCTATAACCTAAGCTCTAGATGTTTTCCTTTGAATCGTAGAAAATTCCAATTCCATTATCCCTAAGCGAGATGACAGTCTACAAGCGTTTCTAAAAATCCGGGACACGTGGTGTATATTTTATAAACAAACTAGCTGACCCGACAGACGTTGTCCTGTCTTAACTTTGAATATTGAATTCGATTTGCTCCGCTCTACTTTCTTATTTTTATATTTCGTAAGAACCTTCTCATGACAATAATAAACACAACAAAAAAAGAATTAGCGAAATCGTTCCATCCGTCCACGCGTGTTTCGATGACCAAGGAAATAGAGATTCATTTTGATATACTTATATTGATTATGCCGTTTTCATACATTTAACGTAAGTATTTGTAGTAACTTGTTGACAGACATAATATTATATTAGCTAAAGAGGCTGCTGTAATCGTTATCCCTTAAGCACCCCAAACGCCTGACAAACTTAAGGAAATAGATATTGCTAAACGATGTTTTTTCCGTCTTGCTAATTAGAAATTGGTATTTGTTTTGCAGGCGCTGTGTTAACTTTCACACAATACGACACACATTATAGGTTGGTAGGTAAATACCTCATATATGTGCAATATGGTATCTAGTCAATACTAAAATACAGAATATCCTACTAATATCATAAATGCGAAAGTTTGTGAGTGTGGATGTTTGTTACTCTTTCAGGCAAAAACTACTGAACGGATTTGGATGAAATTAGGAACACAGATAGTTTATAACCGGAATTATCACATAGGATACTTTTTATCCCGATAATCCCGAAATTTTTGTTAAGTCAAATACTACGCGGACTAAATCGCGGGCACAGCTAGTAATCTATATTATTGTTTCAGGTACTAGAGCCAAGCTGTACCCAATTTACAGCTCATGTACGAGCCAGCTCGGGTAGTACCACCCTCTCACAGTAGATCGAAGTAAAGTAACTATTATAGCTGCGTTTCGTACGATGAGTGAGAGAGCCAGAAGCCAACCCCACTCCCTCCCTCCCACTCCCTCCCTCACACTCCCCGTCAGGTCGACAACGTGCAAGCAATAACTTTTGTGTTGCAAGCATCTATAGGTTATAGTTATTGCTTAACGTCGTGCGAGTCGTAGACTTGTGTAACATTTTTTTTTATATACGAAAAAAGTTTTACTTGAGTACTGACTACTGTATTATACGTATTCAAACTTCAGCTGCGAGTAAAGTAGATAGTTAAGTACTTATGTATCAACCATAAGCCGATTCAGACAGCAAATAAACCCCCGATGACGACGACACGACTTTTTATACTACAAAAGAGCTGATAATTTTCAAACGGCAGATTTTCTCGAAACATAGCTAAGAACACTCGATCAGAATACCTTTCAAAGTTTCAAAGATCTAATAAAAACAATATTAATATCGGTTCATCCGCTTGGGCGATACGATACGACACAGATACAAATGTTAAACTTATAACACCTCTCTTTTTTCGTCGGGGGTTAATAAAAAGGTTCCGTAGAAATTAAAACTGCAAATCACCTATTACGTTAAAGCACTTCAAAAAAATTGCTATTTTTCTAACCTTCCCTAATATATAATGTGTGAATTTATGCGATCCAAGCATCTACAAGTGACAGCAAAACAGTATGTCAATGCACATGTATTTTAATTTCACGACGACATCATCAGTATTCTTTCCAAACAATATGCAAAACGGACTGCTCGATGCAGAACGCCTTAGCCGCTTGTCGGCTCAGTGCAAAACCACTGCTCGGCAGGATGGCCCGCCCGTGTGCGCGCGCGCACCTCGCATGGATCGCAATCGCGTTGATAGTGCGAGGTAATGTTGCAAAACTTTTATATTTACTCATTTTGTATTTAACCCAGTTTAAACAGTAGATTTGGTGAAATAGGTTTTGTAATCTGTGTTTTGATAAATTTCCCTCATCTTTATATATAAAATTTTGAATAGGTTGTGACAAATTTAAGACTTAAAGGTGTAGTTGTAATGCGTGTTTTAAGTGTGGGCCCTAATGTTACGTTCAAATTAAATATATTACAATAACAAATTTAAAGTTTTTTTTTTAAACCCCAACCACTAAGTAGTTGTTAAATTGGTAGGTAGGTAGTTGTGTGAATAACAAGAACTTAACTGCCTATTAATTATACGTAAAGGCTTGGGGAGGAACAAGCAAGAAGTGAAAAGAGGACAAACTAATTTACAAAAAAAAATATGTTTAAGTTTGGTGTCATTGCAAAAAAATAATTAAACAATTCGCGGGTACCTACCATAAAACTTGGGCTGAATAAACTTCATTAAGGGAGGGTAGATCAAAATAGTACTTCATTGCTTTTGATTGATGATTGAACAATTTTGTTTATAGTTTGCCCCCTTACGAACATAAAACTAAATATCCCAACTCATATTTAGGTAAGTACCATTCGTAATATGTTTAATAGATTCAGAATTGTTTGGTCCAGGTTCATCAAGCCAACGGCATCCTATCAAAGAGGCGTTGCTGCTCCACAACGATGCGTTCATCAACGCCACCTTCGAAGATTGTGTGTGGCGGCGCGAGAAGGAAATCTGCCCGGACCCTGACGTCAACCTGCATCTCTACACCGAGGCCAATCCGAACAAACAAGTGGTTAGTTCATTATAGGTCTAATACAGCCCACCCCGTCTCATTTCATACTTACTACTTCATCATCATTATCATCATCAGCCTATGCTTGTCCACTGCTGGACATAGGCCTCCTCTAATGAGCGCCATAGCGCCCTGTCTTCAGCTTGCCGCATCCAGCATCTGCCTGCAGTCTTTCGCAGATCGTCATCCCACCTTACTACTTACTTATATGCAAATAATAATATTATGCGTATTAATAAACCTGCTCAAGTCTGAGACCGATCTTAAGTAGGCTTGGCTTTTGTAATGGCAAGTTATTTTGTACTGGTTTGACATAAGGATGACATTTCCAAGATCGGTCTGAGACTTGCGATTAATTTATTAATACGGTCCTAAATGTTTTTTCAAGCTGTGGTGACGGACTGAAATAAGAATTTTGATTCTTTCTTTTTAAGCTAATTTTACGCCTCTATCCATAGGTAGAGAACAGTCGAACCAATTTCGATGCGGTTTTCTTGCTTAATAGCTATCTGCATATTATCAACGAGATGCTGTTAAAAATAATAGACATAAATTGGTTTTGCCCTTTTTAAGACACAAAATAGATTAAAGGTTTAAATTGTATGATAAAAAATAAATAAAATCTATTTCCAATAGGAAGGGCTAACACCGATGACATACCTATTACCTAACCATTTATTTTCCAAACACAATTGTTCTATTATTTGCAAACATCTGGGGGATAGCCGCGTATATAAACTATTGTTAGAAAGGTTCCCACGTGTCGAAACGAATCATGCATTGCACATCGTAAACATTAATGCGTGCCTGATTAGATAGGAACTGAGGTAAGACTAGGTACATTATTAGTCTTAATATTAGAAAGTAAAGCTAAGACATGCTACTCTAACTCACAGTTCTAAGTAAATCCTCTCTCTAAGCCCTACGAAGAACGGAGATGTGGTCCGTACATGACGACAAGTATCTCAATACTGGATTCTAAAGAACATTAATCTTGACTACAGCTCATATTATATTATGGACTGGCTAGACCGGGGTAGCACCACCGTCTCACAGAAGATCTGCGTAAAGTCGCTATTACAGCTGCGTTTTGTACAGAGTGAGAGAACTGGCTGCCCAAACCCTTAGATTAGAATCGCCTATTTTACTGTGACCATTAAAATGGTAAGTAACGAGTTTACACAATAGGCCCCAAATTACATCTTCTTATATCACAAACATGAACCTTCCTGTATAAAAGTGAAACCTAAAACTGGATTTTATCAAAATAGACTCAGTTTCTAATTAGACAAGAGGCAATTTTCATGAAGTACCCCACTGATATTGGAGTTGACATTTCAGCATTGCGTTTCCCGTCCATAGTTACGAAGAACGTTAGTTCCGCAATTCACTTATTACACAGCACTTAGTAGGTGCAAGTGTTTTGCCAATTGTCGCGGCAGGAATGCGTCCGAAATACCGCTAGTCGTCCTCAAGGGGAGGCCTCCTTCCAGTGCGCTCATATTGTATTGCGTACACACACTGCGGCCCATTCATAGAGTTTACAGAAAAAGCACTGTGGCTTTGTAACACACTTTACATTTAGTGTGGCCTTATATTGATTATTGAGGACATCGTAGTGATCCACAGAATTTATACATAAACTAGCCGAGCCCGCGACTTCGTCCGCGTGGAATTTAACTTAACCGCTCCTGCTCCCGCGTTCTGAGCCCGCGCGACAGGACCCATTTGTTTTTTTTTTGTTTTTCTAAAATAAAAGTAGCCTAAGTTACTGCTTATAACATCAGCTAACTGCCAGTGAAAGTCTCGTCAAAATCGATCCAGCCGTTTCGGAGATACTCTTTAATTTCATGTGTTTTTATTTTTTACGCGGATCCTAATTGTTTTTCTAAAATTAAAGTAGCCTAAGTTACTCCTTATACATCAGCTCTTTGCCAGTGAAAGTCCCATCAAAATCGGTCCAGCCGTTTCGGAGATTACCCGGAACAAACATACAGACAGACAGACATTTTTTTTTTTAAATCGCGTTTTTGCTATATTTGTCGTGTGTACTTTCATATGTATTTAGTGAAAAGGTGTTATTTTGATATTACAAACAGACACTCCAATTATATTTATTTGTATATATGTATAGATAGATAGGTGCCTTGTAAAGGTATATCAACCTACTTACTAATTGAAGGAAAACCTGGATTTAAAAGATTTTATATGCTCAACACGTAATAGGGAAGTTATACAACAAATTGAGTAAATACATCAGCCACGTGTGGAATTTTAACAAATCGAAATTTGTGTTGTGTAATATTTATCTTACACACTGAATCCTAAAAAGTTAGCATTGGCTTGGCAGTCTTCTTCGTCCGCCCCGATCCCGTTATTTAGGATCGGATCTCCTACTTTTCTGTAGCTAAGTTGGTATATCTTGGATATCGTATGGTGTACTTACCTTAATTTTCACTGTGTTTTTCTTATTTTCAATAACATCAGGGGATTAAATTCCTTCACGACGCAAATATTTCGCGAAGTAAAAGGCAGGTCTTTTTGTTCACCCAATTTCATTTTAAGAGGCAAATTGCTATTGGGCCACATACACTAATTTTATTTCGAAGGCAAATTGCTATTGGGATAGGTACTTGACACATACATAGATTTTATTTCGAGTTTTCAGTCCAAGGCTTTTACTGTCTGCCCTATTCTAGGTGGACTTGTTCACCGGAGACTGGCTCCGGCAGAGCGGCTGGGAGCCGTCCCACGAGACCATCCTGATCATCCACGGCTACGCGGGGGGAGATGACACGCTGCCCATCACTGTGCTGAGAGATGGTGAGTTTAATGATACTCATTAACAGTAGCACAGAACGGTAACATGCCACACGATGGCAGAAGTACGAAGTACGTAAATAGTTCCCTTTATGAATACCTACCTACTTAAGTATGTTACTCATATTAGTTATGCGGCAGGTAACATTCTAGTATCTGGTGACATTCTCCCACCACTACCATGATATGAATCGAGGTAGCTACAAACATGCATATTTAAACACACCAACTGTATGGTCCCTAACTAAACAACGCTTGTACTATGGGTACCGTACAACAGACTGGGGGCGATCCCAGTGACACCCAGACCTGGGCAAAATACGAAAAGGCCATTTCCGAAATTTGCCCCGGCGGGAATCGAACCAGCAACCACCATGTGCAGTGAGCCGAGCGGCCTGCTGCAACATTGTAGGTACAATTTTTAGTGTATTGCATTTACATGCGCAGGATTTCTGTAATTGGTGGGCAATATGCGAAATACGCGCTAGTGTTGATGTAGAGGAGGGAAAATGAAATGAAAACTAATGGACGATTCCGAGGAAAGGTGAAAGTGACAGTGGTTCCGCGGCAGGCTCCGAGCGGTGTAGCCGGGGCGCCGGCGCTGCATTACAATGCGCCCGAACAGCACCAGCCGCCTCCCACGGCTTTCTCTCGGGCTCGACAGTTGTGCGGGTCGACGACACTGATTAGCTGGCCAGGTTGCAAATAATATACGTAACTGGAGCAAAGGACGTAACATGAAGAACATTATAGATATCGCAACATTTTGTAATTTCCAGTCCACACACGTGAAATTTCGTTCTAAACTTGAGATTCCTGCCTTTCTTTACCTAACGAACCGTGGTGGTTAGCCTCTCGTCTCTAACGCTTGTGTTAGGAGCGAGCTCACGTCAAAAGTTTAATGCCCAGGATGGGGATCGAACCCGGAAACTCTCAACTACGAAGGCGGCCCCTGAAACTACTACGCTATTGACGCTTAAATAGTCTAGAATATATTTATTAAATCGATGGGTAGCTCAAGCATTCCATCGCTGATGTTGCAACAGTTAGACCAGACCAATTTATTAAACGAACAAGATTTTACTATTAGGTAGATACTTACATTGTCGTTTCCCACAGTCTTGCGCATAATAATGCGAGAGACGCTATTATTTTGTTACTCAATCAGCACACATTTGTAGACTAATAATAACCCGCAGACATGCATAACTAGTAGAACCGAGCGTCTCATAAAGTCAAACAGAAAACAAAATATGGGACGGGCGCGGCCCGGCGGACCGAAAATGACCTTACGTCATACGTCTTAAGCAGCCGGTGGCTGCAAGAGGCAGAGAGCGATGAAGTCCTATGTCCAGCAGTGGTCGTCAGTGGACGGCGATGACTGATGGATGAATTGTAATTTGCAATTATTCACAGCGTACATCCGTCGAGGTGGTTACAACGTCTTCATGGTGGACTGGGGCGCTCTGTGTCAGCCGCCCTGCTACGTGGCTGCGGTCCACAACTTGCGCCCGGTCGCCAAGTGCGTGGCAGAAGCGCTGGCGAGCCTCCGCCGCAGCGGCCTGAGGACTGACACCCTGACATGTGTGGGCCATTCCCTTGGCGCTCATATGTGCGGCATCATCGCCAATTATCTCACGTTCAGGCTCAATAGGATTATTGGTACGTTTGACTTCCGATTTCATGACTACCGGGGTATTTACTTCTTAACCCTTTGGCACCCGCCCGTGATGTTTAATTCGCGCACATCCGAAGTCCCGCGGTCATATGCCGTATCGCGGCGTCAAATTACAAGTGTCGTAAAAAACCCTCTCATTCAAATTCTATTGGCACTATCGCCTTTTTTATGACTGTTTTAGTTTCTTGAATAAAGGGGCCGTATGTTACAAAGTAAACAATCATATTATAACCACTCATGAATTCATTAAAAAAAATCACTAAAAAGTCGGGAGGCCGTGCGTTTACTCACCAAGGCGTTAGTGACTGATGAATGAAGTATGATTTCTTTATGAAACAAGCCAATTATTTTTTTATTACTGTCTAAGTACGTGTGGAATATAATTCCAAATAAGAATAACATTATGAATTCATTAAAAAAAATCACTAAAAAGTCGGGAGGCCGTGCGTTTACTCACCAAGGCGTTAGTGACTGATGAATGAAGTATGATTTCTTTATGAAACAAGCCAATTATTTTTTTATTACTGTCTAAGTACGTGTGGAATATAATTCCAAATAAGAATAACATTACTTCAAGCAAAAATATACCATAGCTTTTTAGAAAAACGGTTTTAATTAGCCTGCGTCCTGCAAACGCAGTACTGTGCCACCGCACCTTGCCGATAGATAATAAAACTAGCATTAATGTGCCACCGGGAATCAAAGTGCTTACCTTTTAACGGGTAAGCACGGTTAAGGTTACATTAAAATTGTTCTAAAATAATCTTCACCTTTGGAAACAAATAGGGTTGATCAAAACAGTCATGGCAAACATTGTAAGGAATGTATAGAGAACCAAACCAGTTCCTGAAAGGCGTGGGAAATCCAGCATGAACTGAGTCATTGCGCTGACAACGCCAATTCCAACTGAGGGGTCACTGTGTCCAATAATAGCGTTATTTGGGTAGCTAATAAGGGCAAACAATGTCGGAGGGCGGCGCGACGTTGGCGTGGAGGTTTTTTTTTTTTTAAACGATTAAAAACGAATGTTGTGAAGTTTTCGTTTCGATTTTATAGTGGTTTGGTTTCGATTGTTAGGGTCTCCTCTGCTAATGGATACTGAGGAGATTTATAATTGGAAATAAAGGTTTTTTAAGTGCAGTTGATTATTTTCAAGTTGTTTATAGTGGTTTGGTTTCGATTGTTAGGTGTGGCGTGGAGGTTGTATTGACAGATAACGAAGGACGAATCCAAGCAAGCGACATCAGGTGGGTGGTGATTTATTTTTGCTGTTACTTCGGTCAGGCTTGGACCCAGCGCGGCCGCTGATCCGCTCGGCGCCGGCGCTCCGGCTGGACCCGGGCGACGCGCGCGCGGTGCACGTGCTGCACACCAACGCGGGCAGGTACGGCGACGCGGCGCGGCTCGGACACGCGGACTTCTGCCTCAATGGAGGCCGCAGCCAGCCCTACTGCGAGGACACGCCCAGTGAGTGTCTAAATATATATAAGTCAAAGGACTGACATAGTGATCTATCCGCGCACAGCCCAAGCCACTGGACGGATCGCGCTGAAATTTGGCATGTAGATGTTATGACCTAGGGCATCCGCTAAGAAAGAATTTTGATTAATTCTACCCCGAAGGGGATAAAATAGGGGATGAAAGTTTGTTAAGTTAAACTCCACGCGGACAAAGTCGCGGGCTCAGTTAGTTACTTATAAGAATGATTGGATCTACCTATGGCCACGCAGGGTTCAAACTAGCCTATGCAATTTATAACAATAAGTACACAACGTAAGAAGGAGATCAGTTTTCCAGTACCTTAAGTTATACCAACAACTTCTAACCTATCTGTGGATGTAATAAAATGGTCAAGCGTTTATATGATTTCAATGTGACGGCGAATTCGTAAAACTTTTTAAACATTTATTGATCGCCGTTGCATCGCAATCATCTCGATGCGGTCCGTGACAAGGGAATAAACCTTGGGCCATCTTATAGAACCCGCATTTTTGCGGGCTGAATCACTCAATCAGCGGATGAGGCACTTTTTGGAGAATACGTTCTAGAATCTGTTTGCAACGTCTCCGCGCTTCTAGTCATGGCAGTGTAATATGCTGGAAGCGTGGTGAACAGTTCTAAAAGGTATTTTGTTATATGTATGGCGTGGGTTTGCAGACGAGGCCCTGTGCAGCCACATCTGGTCGATCTGCTACCAGGCGGAGAGCGTGTTCCGCGCGCGCGCGGCGGCGCCGTGCGGGCGGCGCTGCTCGGTGCGCGCGGCGCCGGCGCGGGCCTCCGCGCTGCCCGTGCCGATAGGCCAGCCGGCGCCCATGACGTGAGTGCACGGCCCTAGCTTCTAAACCTATATAGCCGCATCTAAACTGCAATTTTGTAATCAGATTCCAGACCCTTGTCTGATTAAATAGTAAATAGATATCGCCAAACGAACACGCCAACTGTATGGTCCCGAACTAAACATCGCTTGTACTATGGGTGCCGTACAATGGACTGGGGGCGATCTCAGTGACACCCAAACCAGAGAAAATTACGAACAGCCATTTCCGAAATTTACCCACACGATAATCGAATCGGCAACCACCCGGTGCAGGGAGCCGAGCAGCCTATACTCGTGCTGCGCCAAGCGGTCTTCAACCCATATACCTCATCTAGGAAGTCTTTGTTATAATTATAATACTAGCGATCCGCCCCGGCTTCGCACGGGTATTTTTTATCAGTGTTTCTCTACTCTATTATGCATGTATTACACATTTAAACCTTCCTCTTGAATCACTCTATCTATTAAAACAAAACCGCATCAAAATCCGTTGCGTAGTTTTAAAGATCAAAGCATACATAGGGAGTAGGGACATACAGACAGCGAGAAGCGACTTGGGTTTCATACTATGTAGTGATAGATTCAATGCTACATTCTCTACTATTTGATCCCTCTAAATATGAACTAAACTATATAAAAAGTTTTTTTTTATTAACAATAATAATAATTCCAGCGCGTCTGGCGCGTACTGCCTCGAAGACTTCTCGACGCCATTCTGCCCGCGCACGTCGGGGCTGGCGGAGGGCGACACCCGCTGCTGCCTGGACGAGCAGTACGCGGCCGCCGCCGCCGCCCCGCAGCGGCCGCGCCCCTTCGTCAAGCCCCGGCTCAGGCTCAGAGACAGGATGGCTCACCATAAACTGGACTAGTCTCCTTGACGTTTCAGTATGAGATTTTTAAACAGTCTTTTTAAAAGACTAACCCGCGAAATGTAGTTACGATTTACAATGGCATTCCAAAACGTTTTTGTTCTGAAAAATGATTGTAAAGCCAATGGAAATTGATTTTTTTTTTTATAAACTTAGGGAGACTTAAGAAAGTCCATCAAACCTGTGCTAGTAAATTTAGGTGCGGATCGTTTGGTTACTATGAGAGACATTATTGCATGCCCACCAAAAAAGTCACCAGTAGGTTATTGGCTAGGTGTGGTGTTTTTTTAAAAGGCCCACTCCTGGTCTTGACCCGGAGTGGGCCTGTGTGGGCAGTGGCTCTGGAAATCCGCCTTGTGTTGAAAGGGGTTGAAAGGCCTCCCCTTTCAACACAAGGGGGATTCAGGCCACAATATTGCTATGCGAAAATAACCTTATAAGTAGGTGTCCCACCAACGTGTCTGATAGTGCATCTTCACTCAAAAGTAATATGATCCTGGTTTTTTCTAGCAGTTTGCATAGTTTTGGTAGACTGTAGGCCGACAAACGCTACTCAGTCGTCTACTATTTAAGGCATCGTTGTCTTTTTTTATGATTCAAATTAAACAGGCCTCAAATTTGAGTTTAGTTTAAGTATACGACGGCGTGTCGATTTATTTGTACAAAATTAATAGGGGATATGTTACAACGATTCTGTACAGGAAACCTTACAAAGATTACTGAAAAAGACATCAGCGAATATACCAGTTGGTGTGCAAATTATTTATTTAGTAAATGTGTACAGATTGGAGACGTGAGCCAAAGAAAATCTTACCATTATTTATGTGTTTTAATAAACCTTTTTTATGTTTTATTTGTTATCATTATTGTTTAATTAAAACACAGGAAATAAATGACTAAATACTTATATTTAGAACGAAATGACTCGCATATACATAAATAATCAGTTACAATCATTCACAGCTGTTTAAAATTGCAAACATGGGCACTAGAAATTGTTAATTCATTAATTTAGTCGCTAAAGATTGCTTGTGTATCACAGATGAATTACAATTGCAACTACGTAACCAAATTCAGAACAACTACTTAATCGATTTCATTAATTTACAAAGCGATAGGTACATTATTTCATAAACACTTATTACAATGCACTTACACATAACGAAATTAAGTGTACTAAGGGTCCTGACTCGGTCCAAATAGCTACGAGATTTACCACGGACAGTCTAGAGAATAAAAGTTGGAGTTTTTTCGTATAATATTATCAACGCTGCGAATATTTTAACAGCCGCGGATAAGAGATACACGCATATACTTTTGCCTTGGAGTGAATGGGACGTATAGAGTATTGTACGCTTTCCTCAGTGTATCGGTTTATATTACAAGCGGCACCAATTAATCGTTGCCACACAACATTTGTTTCCAAAGTTATCCAAAACTGTTCAGCTTTGATTTAGTTGGTATTTCTGTACACTGTATGGCCCAGCCACCGCTGGAGGCGCGGCGGAGAGCAATTGAAGACAACAATTGAATATAAACCTTAACTACCTTGACATACGGTATGTATGAGCAGTCGCGCGTATGCTCTCGTAGTAGCTTGAGGGCGCGCTCCGAGCACCGCGTGCGAATTTATTCAAGCGACCGTATGTCAAGGTAGTTAAGGTTTATATTAAACTAGCTACCAGCCCCGGCTGCGCACGGGGATTTTTTAACTTTGTTTCTCTACTATATTATGCATGTATTCTACACATAAACCTTTCTCTTGAATCACTGTATCTATTAAAAATACCACATTAAAATCCGCTGCGTAGTTTTAAAGATCTAAGCATACATAGGGACATACAGACAGCGGGAAGCGACTTTGTTTTATACTATGTAGTGATTGTTGTCTTCAATTGCTGTCCGCCGCGCCTCCTCTATCTATCCTTTACGATCGTACACAATATTACGTTTCCATGGCAGCCTAGTTACATGTTTGCCGTCATTGTTCGCTGTTACACGTGGCGCCGCTGGTGGCGGCGGGTTACAGCTGGTTGTGTTGTCAGCTCTTGTTGCCGGTCATGAGTAGAGACAGTAGAGCCGCCTTCTCCTTCTCCTTTTTCCTCACGATGTCGAGGGAGCGGTTCCTCCACGTGCTCTTTCTCAGTTTAATCGGCCGGCTGCCTACGTAGCGGCCTAAAAATAGATTAATTATCTTATATATATTATAAAATTCTCGTGTCACAATGTTAGTTACCATACTCCTCCGAAACGGCTCGACCGATTTTCATGAAATTTTGTGTGCATATCGGGTTGGTCTGAGAATCGGCTACTATCTATTTTTCATACCCCTAAAAGACAGGACAACGTCTGTCGGGTCTGCTAGTTATCCATATTATATTAATACGTGAAGCAAAAACTTGGCACACTTAATAGTTTATATAGAGAAGGAGTGCAGAATGATATTTTTTTTCGGAGGGCGGGACTTCCATAGTGCATTCTGGATGCCAGTATCAGATAGTCTTTGACAATAGAACCTTAATGACGTTTAAAATTTAAATGAATTATGTTCGAATTCCGACCACGAGCGACGACTAGTTATAGTAAATAGACTACTATCTATTTAACGGTGGTAGAGGCCAAGCTCATATATATGAGCTGGCTCATCCTCTCACCAGACTCTATCTTTGCTGCGTTTCTTAGCCGCAAACCCTTTCCCTTCCTCGTTTAAGTAGCAGTAGAACTTCTGCCGACGATGGTTGATGGTGACAATGGTGACGATCACAGATATAGATTTACATAGATAACGCAAATGTATGTACTTAGCGTGTCCGAAAACCCCGACCAAACGTCAAGGTTGGTCGCCGATAACTTACAGTCCTCGCAACTACAGATATAAAAATATGAGTATGAGCGAGATAATCACTCGAGAGAATCGTAGCGGACGGAGGGGCATCGGCGGCATCGGTGTCTTTGAATCGGTTTGGATTTCCCGCCATCTGTGACGTCACAGTATGTGTTAAAAATTGGCACGCTTGGTTTCAATACAAATCGTGATACTTGCGTTATCTATGTAAATCCATATCTGTGAAAATACTTCAAGAGACCAAAATAATGTTAGAGGCTGGTGTTACCGTCCATCTCCTTCATGGCCTTGATGAAGTCGCCGGGGTCCTTGAAGCTGACGAACCCGAAGCCCTTGCTCTTGTTGGTCCGCTTGTCGCGCACCACCTTGGCGCGCTGGAACGAGCTGTACTTGCTGAACGTGCGCGTCTGCAAACATGCACCGACCAATCAAATGAGTGGAATATTCAATAAATAAAGTAACGGAATAGAAAGAAAGAAATTAAGAAACATTTATTCGACATACACACACATTCAGCGCGAACTGTGTCGAAAGGTAATGGCTCATCATGTGCTGGAGAAGAACGAGACTCCCCAGCGCTGATTTTCAGCCAAACCCTTAATGACATATACGATGCAAATAATAACAAATTCTTCACTTTATGAAATACGACCCGCCCCGGCTTCGCACGGGTATCTTTTCTCTACTATATTATGCATGTATTATACATATAAACCTTCCACTTGAATCACTCTCTATAAAAAAACCGCATCAAAATCCGTTTCGTATTTTTAATGATCTAAGGATACATAGGGACAGACAGATAGCGGGAAGCGACTTTCTTTTATACTATGTAGTGATCTCAAACTCAAACTCAAAATTGTTTTTATTCATGTAAGCCAACAAAGCATTTATGAATAGTCAGAATCTACCACCGGTTCGGAATGCTGCTTCCACTGAGAAGATCCGGCAAGAAACTCAATGGTTACTCTTTTCAATGAATTACAGATGGTGTACATTCTCAGGAACAGCATAAAATAATAATAATATGAGCAGGCAACACCATTATCACTAAATAACTAATAGTAAATAATAATCAAATCTCCCTCAGATTTAGGTATGTAGATAAAATGAGAAAGCTAGTTTAGTGTGGTGGTGATGTCATGTGAGCTAGACGGCACACGCTTACAGGAGCGTTATGCTACGGTAAATATTTCTTGCTCAGGGCTCTGGATAACATGTTGTAAGAATATATTGACGACCGCTTGGCGCAGTGGTTCGAGTATAGGCCGTTCGACTCACTGCACATGGTGGTTGCGGGGTCGATTCCAACCGGGGCAAATTTCGGAAATGGCCTTATCGTTTTTGCCCAGGTCTGGGTGTCACTGAGATCGCCCATTCTACGGTACCCATAGTACAAGCGTAGCTTAGTTTGGGAACATACAGTTGGTGTGTCAGTCTGGCGATATTTATTATTATTATTTATATCACGGTCAACCAGGACCGATACGAACATGAATAGATTATCATACTAATATTATATAGAGGAAAACTTCGTTTGATTGTAATGAATAGGCTCCGAAACTACTGAACCGATTTGAAAAATTCTTTCACTGTTGGGAAGCTACACTATCCCCGGGTGACATAGGCTATAATATATTTTCAAAAAAATTAGGGATCCTTACTATAACTCGAATAATGTAACCGCAATGTACCCGTGCGAAGCCGGGGCGGGCCGCTAGTTTAAAATATTTTCGTTATCATCATGATTTCCGACACAGAATTAATGAACCACGTATCAATAAAATGGCCGCCCGAATGGCGAGCCCAACGGTGACCAAAATGACCGCCACGTCGAATTATTTTGATGCAATTTATTCTTAGTGCAGAGTACAACCAAAGGGGTGGTTGGTCTGTGTGTTTTTAATTGATACCGTCATCATTGTATAATAGCGTGTTTGACTGACGAGTAGTTCATCGGTGACGTCGTTCCCGAGGTCCCCGCAGAACATGCGGAAGTCGTCGTCGGGCCAGTCCAGCAGCGTCACGTCCTCCCACACCTGCCCGCCCGCCGTCCGCACCACCTGCACACGTCCACACACACGCCAACATCACTATCTACTATTTTTTCTCCATATAAAGGTTTATTCCTTAAGAAATTACAAAATTAAAATATAAAATTATGACCTTAAATTTAACAATTTGTGTCGTAAACTGAACAAGAAAGTAAAATTAATTCTGAGGTAATTATACTTATCAGTAGATACTACCGTATTAATAAACGTGGTATAGCGTGGGAATCGTTAATTGACATTCGAAAGAAGAAGACATAGTATGTTACTATTCCTTCAATAACGATACGTTCCGAATTCAACTCCAAGCTAATTTTAGGCATCACCAAACTGACAGGATCTAGCTGGCGACATGCTAACGCTGACATTCGAGAAAACGGCAGTACAAACCATCCCGAGTATAATATATAATAGTCAGGTACCTAGTCAGTTGTTCTGGTTGTTGCAACGGAAAATGTGTATAAAGTAAATAAAAAAAAAAAAAAAGATACCTTTCTGTGTTTCTTCTCCTTCTTGGGCTTGGCGGCGGGCTCGGCGGGCGGGATGACGGGGGGCGGCGGCGCGGGCGCGGGGGCGGGCGCCGGCTCCGGCGCCGGCGCAGGCTCACCGCGCGGCGGCGGCGGCGGCGGGGATCGCTTCTGTCGCACATCAAAACACTTAAATTTTTTCGAAATCATGTCATACATAATATATCCGTCAACCCGCACTGGGCCAGCGCGATAGGTTATGGCCTGTATACCCTTCGTATTGAGGGGAGGCCCGTGCCCAGGAGTGGGTTGTCAAAAAAGGGCTATATTATAATACGAATGATAATTTGGTGTTTTGAACGGGCCTAGAACTAGTTCTTTCTTATGTATTATGAGAGCAACTTGTTACAACCTCATCTATTACAAGTCTTCTTTTGGTGCACACCTTGACCCCTTATAATCTTATACAGTATTGCTACCAATACAAGAATCAATCTTCTTACTATACTTCTTTGTAGTGAGAGAGAAAAAGGGATAACTATAACAAATATTTATTTTATCTCCATTCTAATTTATTATTTTTTCTGTGGCCTAGGCACACTGTGCATGGGGATGACATATGACCTAGATTCAGTTACTTGTGTAAATTACATCAGCATTTCTTACCCGTTTTCTACTCTCTTTCTTTACTCCATCATCTTTTGGCTGTTTGTACAGTTTGGGTGCAGCAGATAGAACAACAGGTTGTGGCTTTGGCGGCGGCGGTGGGATGAGCTGTGGACCAGGCAGGCCGGGCCGCAGGAAGGGCATTGGGCTTGAGTACGGGTCTGGTCCTTCCGGTGGCCGCATCCGTACCTGTGATATTTTCACTATTACAAAAACCAATTACATCGTTTAATTTTATAGTGACATACAGTTGTGGTCATATAATTAAGAACGATTTGAAGTTCTAGAAGTTTTTATTTAAATAATGTCGTACACAGAGATGTGTATCTTCTGAGAAGCATCTAGTCATGTTATGAAATAGCCACATTAATAGAGCAACGTGGCTTAGGAATAAATAATAAAATTGACAACAAAGTTTTCTAAAATTTAATTTATTTTATCAAAGTAACACATTCAAATAGTACTGAAGCTGGACAAATAATTAAGAACGATTTATTAAACTGAACGGAAATTGTTTTGTATGACATTTACATTTAAAAAATCACAATAATATGTAGCGCGAAAAATTTAACAAGCAATTTAATACATTTCTAACTAAAATTAATAGTTAATAATATGTCCACGGCTTTCAATTACTGCTTTACACCAACGAGGCTTTGACTCTATTAATTTTTGACATTTCGCAAGAGAATAAGAGTTCCATTCTTCTAAAAAAACGTCGTACAGCTCTCTTAAATTCCCACACTGTGTATTTGAAACCTTTTTATTTACTTCAAGCCACAGATTCTTTATTGGGTTTAGATCTGGGCTGTTAGGTGGCCAGTCCAAGACAGAAACTGATTGCGCTGTAAAAAAATCCTTTACGGTGCGTGCTGTGTGCTTTGGATCATTGTCGTGTTGGAATGTCCAAATAACCGGTAGAACATCTTCAGCATAAGGTAACATTGTTTCTTCCAGTATATTTTTGTATTGGAATTGATCCATGTTACCTTCTATCAACTTTACAGGTCCAACACCACGTACAGAGAAGCACCCCCAAATTTTCACATTTCCACCACCATGCTTAAATGTAACTTTCGTGTACTTAGGGTCGAATACTGTATTCGGGGGACGTCGTACAGATCGTTTTCCATCAGAACATACTCTATTTATTTTCGTCTCGCCAGAAAAAAAATACATTTTTCCACTGCCGCACATTCCAGTTTTCATACTTTCTCGCAAATGCAAGCCGGGCTTGCCTGTGGCATAGTTTCTACATGGGTACCTTCCTTGCTATCCTTCCCTGCAATTTTTCTTCTACCATACGCCTTCGAATAGTGCATGCTGAGATTGCTGAAGGGTTATTTTCACCAAAATATTATTTTCTCAGCTCGTTTGTCCCTTTAAAAGGATTTTGTTTTGCTATACGAACGATGTTTCGGTCATCTCGAGGAGTTGTTTTTCTCTGTCTAGGTATACGTGGAACATTCGAAGTGTTAGATACGTGGCAAAATGCTTTACAGCGTGGAAAACCATCGTTTTAAAACATTGCAGATGGTCGGCTATCTTTTTATAAAACCAATTTTTCCGGCAAAGTTTTATTATTACTTCCCTTGTAGATTTATCACAACTTTTATATTTTCCCATCGTTTTTTTTATAAGAAGCAATCACTTTTAATCTTTTACAGCACTAAATGGTGCCAAAATTACACAAACAGTAACCTACAACTGCAAATCGACTGAGTTTTATCTTTTTAAATTTGAATAAATGTATAAATTTATAAAGCGTTCTTAATTACGTGACCAGCCAGTAAATAGAAATACTATGTTTAGAAGTAGTGTAAAAAAAGTTTGCCTTTATTTTAGCTAATCATGTGTATCAATGAATTCAGTGGTTTTATGGAAAAGTTTTATGATACCGAGAGATATAAAAAAATTGCATGCAATTAGATATACGTCTTAGTTTGAAAAAATCTTCGCATTATATCAGCGTTCTTAATTATATGACCACCACTGTAAATTTAATCAAGCAAGTAAAAATCCTTGAAAATAGCAAAAAGAAGGAGGGAGGAGTTATAGATCTACAAGTGCTAATAGAAACCTAACTACCTGTGAAGGCACCATGATCGAAGGCGGTGGCGGCGGCGGAGGCACCGTGGGGTACATCATGGAGGCGGCGAGGGCGGCCGACTCGAACGGCGGCATGAGCGGGGGCGCCTGCGGCCCCGCCGCGCGGTCCAGCTGCTGCTGCACCGCTCCGAACGTGGCTGCGCCGATAACAGCGCGCGCGCTCACCCCGCCCAACATGGCCATCTCACCGCCGGAGATCTCGGCCTCAAACCTAAACGATAACAGGTTGACGATGCTCGTAAAAACCGAATCAAATGTTAAAAGTTTACACATCACGTAATTACAGGTCTTTATGGTTTACCTGGACATTTCATCCTGCATCTGCTGATATTTACTGGAGTCTTCCATGGTGTTCCCCCAACTCTAACCTTAAAGAAGTCCAAAAGATTTACGTACTAACTAGAATAAAACAGTGCGCCACTAAATTCAATCTCTCTTGATACATACAGATTTGCACATTTTCAGGGTTTTAGAGCTAATTTTATTATGATATGAAATCAATCAAATTACAGAAACCACACGAATACTTCGTCTTTTTCCTACAATCACAGATTAGATATATGTATGTAGCCCTACAATTCAGTAACCAAAACTCAAAACAAAATAATGACACCATAGATAGAGTCAGTGTCAGTGTCACCACTAGTTTTATATTCTCTTTGGTCCTAGGTTTTATTGGGTTTTATTAGCTTGCTACATATCTCTAATCTGTGGCAAAGAGAATACAATACTATTATCTGTGGGTTTTATATTGTCTTTGGTCAACACTACTGTTTTGTGTCTTCTGTGCCCTATTATTTATAAATTGCAATTCTAAATAAATCTAATACTGAGGCTATTCTTATTTCATTAATAAATTGAACATGATAGAGGAGGATAATAAAACGGTGTGGTGTGGTAATTTACCAGAACAAGTCACGGAAGAAATACTGTACGAGTTGTTTTTGCAAGTGCGTGTCAGAGGATCGTTTTATTACTACTTATTTTATAAGCAAAATATCTCATTTATAATTTCTATTTCAGGCAGGGCCGTTGGAAAAAGTGAGAATACCTAAAGATAGGGATGGTCGTCAGAAGAACTTCTCATTTATAACGTATTGTCATGAGATATCGGTGCCTTACGCTATAAATTTGTTTCGTGGTACTTCCTTGTTCCATAGGACGTTATCGCTGCAGGGCAGAGGTCGGATGATGATGCTACCGCCGCCCATAAGATGTTATGGTCCAGAACCACCTATGGATTTTGGTCAACAGAAAAATATTTCCAAACAATTTGCAGACATGGCTGATAGTTTGAAAGAGGATGTTTTGAGGAGTGTTCAGACTGCGAGGCAAGGGCATGACATGAATGACAAGCTGGTTATAGCTAGTCTGCAGGGCAACTGGTCCCACAGGCACCATCCATACAAGCCTAAGGATAAGATGCATAGGGAGGAGTACTGGCCCCGAGACGCACACAGCGATGGTTATAAAGGTAACAATAGGAACAAACATCCGAACAGCTGGCGAGACAGAAGGAGTCATAAGAAGGGGAGTTATCATAGGTAGTGCTAGTCATAGTACAGATATATTTAAGACAGTCTACAGGCAACTTTACTATTGTAGGTAGCACAACCAAACATTGTTTATACAAAATTGTATGTGACAGAACGCACTATGTGACAACAGCAACACACTTTGCTGCGCTTTCTTACATTCTTGTGGTGCCGAGGTGTTCCGTTGCAGTATGGCACACCTACAATTCTCATTAAAAAAAAACATAGTTAATCACCCAGATTATCTCATAAGCAAGTAATTTCAATTTCTCTGCAGTTATTCCTAATCTGTAAAGTTAAAAAAGTTATGATCTGTTTGCTTATTTATTTATATACAGAACTTGTTTATATACAGAATTTATATAAGGTACCTGTAAGCTACCTACCTATGCAACATCTTATTGTGTAAATTTATACTACAGTTTGTGAAGTAGCAAATATATTTTAATTAAAACAGATTTTAAAATTATTGTTGATGGTTTAACGCCATACACATGACATCAAAGAATTCTCGGAAGGTGCTCTGAAAAAGAATGATAGAAATGTCTCTATTATAGGTAGACAACTGCCTACTATTTTTATACTACCCTCTTTTTAGAAATATTTTGTGGGGTTCACTTCACAAGGCACATTACACATTGTTGTAAAAGGCTTGCGACTGCTCAAGCCAAGTGCTGTACCTCCCGCGAAGTACCTCTTTTTTCTTTGGAAACCCCTCTATGGGTCTCCTTCCGCCTCGGGGGAGGCGGGAGGTGTACCACCCTCCACCATGGAAGGGGGCGCCAAGGATGCACGCTGGCATGCGCCGAGAATCCCACGGAGTACCTACCTACTATCTAGCTCAGGTTAGGGTTCAACTGTTGCTAAAGCACAGATTGGATTTATATTAAGCCTTTGACGACTGCTTGGCGCAGTGTTCGAGCGTAGGCCGTTCGGCTCGCTGCACATGGTGGTTGCGGATTCGTTTCCCGCTGGCGCAAATTTGGAAAATTGCCTTTTCGTATCTTGCCCAGGTCTGGGTGTCACTGGGATCGCCCCCAGTCCATTGTACGGTACCCATAGTACAAGCGTTGCTTAGTTTGGGACCATACAGTTAGTGTGTTTGTCTGGCGATATTTATTTATTATTCATCTTGAACCATCAAACTATACGGCTATGTATAGCTTTTCGATGACTATTGACGTGTAGCGCTCTAAAGCTGAGACTGCAATGGCAAGTCGATTGCGATTTATAAACAAACTTTCGCTTACTTATGTGATACGCCCCCAGTCGTATGTTTTAAGGAAATCGCCATCACATCACAATTGCCTTACCGATGCAGCCGCGGCCTAGTTACCTAAATACATACTTACAATTTCATGCTTATATTTATAGAGTATGTATCCCATGATGTCGTATATGAATGCAATTGATACGACATACAGTAAGGTTGAAATCAGTTTCTCTTCCATGTCTATGGATTTAGATCTGAATATCCAGTACATTATACACGTGCCGAGCCCTCCACGGAGAGTGAGGAACATTGTTAGGTACACCACCTCTACCAGGAGATATATTATGGTTTTGTCATATCCACTATTTTTGAGAAACCTGCAATCAAATTTAGTACTTATTTAAACTGGGGGAAACATGGATGTTGTGAAACCCCTTTAAACGTATTGAAAAATAAAACAATAGTCCGTTTATTGTTATTTGCACAGACGGACCTATGTGTACACAACGTGGGATTGGTGACGAAGTGGGATCTAAGCAAGCGAAGCGAAAATTTATAATAGGCCTTTGATCTAAACATGTGGACCACGAGTAGACTGCGAAGCGACTCAGCATTCTTTATAGGTAGGTACTTTGTCGTACTAGTTTTCAGTGCAGGTACATTGTGTCTTAGGTAACCATCTATTATCCATGCCACAATGAAATTAAAATGAAAAGCATGATAAGAATAGGTAGCGCTATACAAAGGAAATTTTATAATTGACTCTATTAGGACAATAAGTTCAAGGATGATAGCTTTCGTGGGTGGACTAGTTGATTAAATTTCAAATGATTCGATACGAAACTATAGGTAAGTAAGTAGATTACCCACCTATTTTGTATTTTATTTTAGGCTAGGTATCAAAATTGTACAGTCAAGGTCTTGTGGTAATAGGTACCTACCTAGTCAAATTGGTGGCTATACATAGGTACCTATATTTAGCTAGAGGATCTGAGAGAAATTCCCCTCGGCTCACTAGAAGGTGTGGTTGCGGGTGCGGAAATTGGACTTTCGTGTTCCTGGGGTCGGCCCAGTGCCGTATGGTCATACATAGTACAAGGTTTGAAATCCAGTTTTTATGCGGTCTGATCTTTGACAAGTGTCTGTAGCCACAATTACACACACAGCCAGGGTACACAATTGTTTTTTATTATATCGCCAGACTGACACACCAACTGTATGGTCCCGCTAAGCAAAGCTTGTACTATGGGTACCGTACAATAGACTGGGGGCGATCCCAGTTACACCCAGACTAGGGCAAATTACGAAAAGGCCATTTCCGCAAAATACCCCGCGGGCATCGAACCAGAAAGTATTTACAAACACCAATTTGTAGACACGTTCATCTGATTCTTAACCGACGATAAGGGCGTACGGCTTAGAGCCCATCCCGTCATCATATCTGGCATTTAAAATAGTGAAGTGTACCAATAAATACCATCTTGTTTGCAGTAGAGGGTTGGTAACTTCCATCAAGGCCAGTGTGCAGGCAAACGTGCATCCTGTGAACTCTTTTTGCGTGTACACGGTGATGGCGGCGAGGGCGGTCCCGTGGTGGCACAGCATCAAAACGTCATTTGGCCAGTACAGCAGGCACCAGAGCAGGTCGAAGGCGAAATAGCCCCACGACCAGACCATTAGCGCGTAGTATGATGGCAATACCCGCGCTGAAATATAGAACAGGATCCATAATCACCTTTATGTTGTTTAGGATTAAGACTATTTTTAATTACCCAAGACTAAAGAAACATAAAACCGCACAATTTTTGAGACAACTTGCGGCCCATTTCTTCTACTTAGTGTCGTGTGCAGTTATTAATATTTAATGTTTGGAGACTGCAGACTATACCGTGGCCAATAAGAAGTTAGAGTTCAATTCGGTCTCCGCCTCTGTGCTCGTAAACATTCGGGTGGTCATATTAAAAATTCGTGGTTCATTCTGCGTCGGAAACGTTACCAAAACGTTAAAACAACTAATGCAGTAAAATAGGTACTCATTTTCGTATCGCTACTCGTTGGCTGTGATATAGATACTCTACACTCTACACACTTGTCTTTCAAAGTATTGGTGGCATTTGGAGCAAATTCTTCAGTTACGATTTGTGAACTCGATCCTGTGAACTTACTAGCATTTTATGGATTGATGAAATGGTTTAGCTCCGGATCAAATACGAATAGTTGCGGAAGTATACCCACGTACCTATTGGTTCCAAGTGCAAGGAACTCTTTGGGATAAAGATACTAACCCTTTATGCGGCATGCACTCAAATGTTGCACATCGCATTGCGATAACCCGACCACGGCGGCGACGGTTCCGTGCAGCAGCGTGATGACCCTCGACCGCCATTCTGGGCTTCTATCCGGAGTCTTCGCAGCCACTCCCGTGTACAAAACGCCCCAGAATATGAATGACAACAGTTTTAGGAGGGAGGCCGTAGAGAGTTCGCTGCCCAACTCCATTTAGACCATGGGCATAGTTTACTGCTGCAATCCGTCGCCTCGCTACAAACCATTGTTGCTGGGCATTTTGGTTTTCGCGTGGGTGATCGATGAAATGCGTTGAGGTAGGGTTTTTCTCCTGTTTGTTTCCTACTGTTTGTTTATATTTGCTTTGTTTGAAGTTGTCAGTTCTATTATTTTTGCATCGGCTTGGCCATGGTCATCGAAATAATAAGTAGGTATGCCATGGTCTATCTAATTGTTCATAGATTTCTGGCTTTGTTATATTAAATTTTTATTCCTATTTATCCATGGAACTCGGTTCTATATTTTATTTAATATCTCGCATTTTGAATTGCCTGTGTGCGCCACTGTACATAGAACCAATAAGAATATAGGTTCCGAGGGTGCCTATCTAAACACTACGCCTGCCACTACTGTCTGCAACTGTACAGCTAATTACGGGGCCTAGCCTAGTATTTTAGGTACCTAATTTATCTCTTCATACGTCTGTGAAAAAGAGGAGGTAACAACAGGAAAAAATTGAAAGGATGTTTTGACAGTAATGACCTATTATTTATTTATATACCGATAAAATTTTATAAATTATCTGCGATATAATAAAGTTCGCTCCATTGGAGGATAACAAATAAACTTTAATTACTTACTTGGTACCTACTTATTATGTACAATCCATATTATCATAATATTTATACTATAAAAATACCTTTCGCAATTTCAGTCAATGTTTTACTCGAATCCAATCTAGCGTTCATGATTTATAGGTAGGTTGTAGAACTTGTAGGCAGAGTAACTTCAGCTAGTTAACTTGGTTCAATTCTTCCGAACTCTAATGATTAGGTACCTACAAGTCACAGAGATTTGCAAGAAGCTTAAGTTTTAGGTACAAAATTCACAAATTCACTATCGATACCGTAACTTGTCGATATACTTTTCGATAGCACGATATCGGGACGGAGGCATCGCGTCTTTCAACATTTGGCGGAATCGGATATCTTCGCCAAGAGCCAGGCATAGGTGTCGCGCGTGTACGCGGGTCTCTGCACACGCATCGGCGAGGAGCTCACCGGCGGAGCGCAGGAGAGCCGCCCGAGCGTCGTGCGGGAGATCGAGGGCCCGAGAGGCGCCGCCCCGTTGGACCAGGCGAGCCAGCGCGTGCGCCGCCGCCGCGCGCACCGGACCAGCGCGATGCGCGGCACCACGTTTTACTAACGCCACAACGGCCCGTGCCGCACTTCCCCCGCACGCCACCCTAGCCAACGCTGCGGCTGCGTCGGCTCTTAAAAACCTATTAACATCAGCGCACCGGTCCAAAAGAGCTCCCGCGGATTCCTCCAGTTCAGGGTCGAGTGCACGGCCGCGGTGCTCGAACAATGCGCCTAGGGCGCCACAAGCGGCGCGCGCTACTCGTGAACGTAAGGAACGGACATGAGATGAGGTGGCTCTCGCAACGGCCCTCCAGCTTACTGCAGGGGCCCGCGCGGCCGGATCCAGCGCGAGACGCTCGGTCTCCACCAGGCCATTGACTATCACCTCCCAGTCTTCATGTCGGGGCGGTACGATGCATTCGGCAAGCGCCGTACGTACATCCCGCTCGCACGGCTGCGGCTTTTCGTCGTAAACATCGCTGACTGGGTCGGGTGACAGATTTTTGCTTCGTGCAGGTGTACCGACGACACTTCGGGGCGGAGTCGCCGACGCTCTCGCGCTTGTGGGAGTCCGAGCTGGAGACTGAGCGGCCACAGGACTAGGAGATCCAGCGGTTGCCACCGGAGTTGCGACTCTTTCAATAACGGATGGCTCGTTTCGGAACTTAATGCTTCCAGGAGACGCATTTGACTTTTCCGAGTAGTCGTCTACTCGGATCGAAGGGGAACGGGGCGGAGAGGGTGGTTCGCCCTCGTCCTCCGCCGGGATGTCTACTACAGTCGTAGATCCTATAATCACCCCTTCTTCCAACTTTTCTGACGGCGACTCCTTTTTCTCACTCTGTCCGTCCTCGTAGCTAGTGAGCGCGCTCGATTCCCTGCGAACAAAAATAAGTAGGTATTTTGATGTGTCACGACGGCGACCGTTGTTTGTTTACATGCGGGGCAGGTTGCGTCGGAAGTTACCGCGTGTGGGGGGGCAAGTCGGCGACGAGGTCGAGTGCGAGGGCGGGCGGGGACGGGGTCGCGGGGTGGACGGCGGGGCGCGGGCAGCAGCACAGGCACAGCATGGCGGGTGGCGGCCGCCGCGGCGCCTCCGCGACTGACGCGCCGGCCGCGCCGCTCGCGGGGTTCGAATGCGGCCCTCCCGCGATCAATTGGCCCTATGTTGATGAACTCGCAACCTAACACTACCTGCATATTATGCAGATTAGCCGACGTTCACGGAATCGTTACCGATCGGCAAAAAAGCCATTAGTCAAGTAGACGCGGGTGGCTCATAAGTCTGCATGAGTTGGCAAATTAAGCTTGTTTCAAGTACTTGCTACCTCCACCCACCTATTATAAAGTTAGTCCCTAGATATTCCATGCATTGGTTTCTTCGAGAAGTAAGAAAGTATGACGCAGTGGTCAAGCAATATTTTTCTTTAGCGTTAATCGACGTTTAAGACCTATTATGGCGTTTGCTGAACACGAAAGTGGGGCGATCCAACGATAAGTAAATGGGTCGTCTCGTCCGCGGCTCATGAGCGCCCTGAATGGAAGTGGGCCAATAATTTCATTTTCAAAATGTAGGTTAGTTGTGGCACGCTAGGTATTACATACAATATACGTCTTTCTATTGCGTTGGACTTGGCACCCGCCTGTTTAATTCTTAATGAAACGTCAATTTGATAAGTGTTCTGACACGGCCGAATGAAATTTTAATCGGCATTACCCTGAGTTAGGTACCTGCCAATTCCCAGCCACCCATAATGAGAACTATAGCAGGATAAGTAGGTATAGGTTGGAAGGCATTGTTTTGTTATCTGTACCGATAGGGATTTATAAACACCAATAGTTCACACTCCACTACATGTGAAATGTCCATACTAACAGAGGTTAGTTAGTTACAAAATTTTTTTTTGCAAAAAATAATATTCTCATTCGTTCCGAGCTTGCAAAGATTATTGTTTTTAAACAATGATGGATACCTATTAACTTTTTATCAAAATAGATTATGGCTCAGTCCCAGAGTACCTTGGATATACTAGAGCAGTCTAGTATTGCGTGTACATCACGTCGCCACGCAACAGCCATATTCACACGCTTAGGCGTGAATCACTTGTTCTTGGTAGAAGTTAATTTAATGTAGGTACCATAAAATGTTTGACGGTTGACATTTCCTTTGAAGGTCGTAGAATATTGGTCTTGAAACTTGAAAAGTGTTGTTAATGGTTGTATATATATATATACTTAGTACTGACTTACATATCGATTCTTGTTAAGTAATCGATTTATTAGTCAGCCAGCTAGGGTGAGTGACTCGAGTGGGTAATTGACATCGTACCTAATGGGTAGATTTTCCAAGAGATTTACATACTAGATAACAATTGGTCTAGACGCCAGACGCGACATTCACCCGTTAAATTTGAATCGGGAAATTAAAATTGGATCGGGTTAGCCTTGCTATTGTTTATGGTGAAGGCTTAACAGCTTGAGTTTTTTTAATGACCCACGTACCTATTTCATCGCGAATTTGAGGTAGGTGTAGGTACTTAAATGAGTTCAAGGACTATTCGTCTGGCCTTCTTTCTGTAGTAACATTTAAATCCATTTTAAGAGCAATTAATGAACCTGACCTAGCTAAACTGACTTGACCACGCTCTCAGGCATCCCTGCCCTGTATTCAGGTTCTGTAAATAACCGTCTTCTATTATCCGGCAAAATTATACCATTATTTACGATACCTACCTATCAAAGCATAGGGTAGGTAAGTATAATATTACTTACATCTCTAAATATATATAACTCAAAGGTGACTGACTGACTGACTGACATAGTGATCTATCAACGCACAGCCCAAACCACTGGACGGATCAGGCTGAAATTTGGCATGCAGGTAGATGTTATGACGTAGGCATCCGCTAAGGATTTTGATTAATTCTACCCCCAAGGGGATAAAATAGGGGATGAATAATCCCGAAATTTTTGTTAAATTAAATTACACGCGGACGAAGTCGCGGGCACAGCTAGTAGTTTATAAGCGAGTGTGTAATAGGTACAAACCTATAAACTACATCATTATAAATAATCTTTTATGATTGCTTCAATGCCCACTTTTCCTAGGCATTTCAATTTCTATAAACTAATCATATCGAATGCTCATCGGTACTCATTTAACGACTCTTGGTTCGGTGGTTCGAACGTAGGCCGGCCAGCGCACTACACCGGCTGGTTTCGGGTTCTATTACCGTCCAGGAATAATCCGGTAATGGCCGTTTCGTAATAGTTCTGGGTCTGGATGCCACTCGGATGGTCCCCAGGCCATTGTACGGTACATATCCATAGTACGTTCAAGTGTTGCTTTGTTTAGTACACAGTTAGTGTACCTATTTTAATATTATCATGTACTACTTAATGTTATAATTTATCAATGTCCACCCATCTAAAGATTCTAAACGTTTCTAATAGTAGGTTTGTCAGGTGCGCGTTGTCTCACGATGGTGAAGTTCTCGGGGAAGGAAAACCTGTTCAGAAATTCACGCGCCCCTTAGTACCTATGATTGAGTGATATTTAGTTATGTAATGTTTGTATTTATTGATTACACAGGTACATAATTTAATTTTATTCTAAACATAAGTTTGACAAGATTATATTTAAGTATGTAGAATGATTTTTATGATGATTTCTGGATGTACACGGCATAGGGGAGGTGTAGGTACCAACAGTATTGTAATACTCAAAATGTTTACTCACCTATCGCTTAAAGGAATTGGTGATAGACGCTTCAGAATGTAGTCTCTCCCAGGCTGTGATATACCTACAGAATAAAACGAAAGGTATTTAATACGAGTCAAAAAAGGCATTAAAACAACCAAAACGTTAAATAGAAAATAATACCAGACGATTTTGGCCTTTATAAACTGGGTGTATAAGGTAGGTACTAGCCTGGCAAAGGTGCAGAATCAGGCAGTGGTCTCAGCCTCCTTGGTGGAAGCGGTGCGACCGGTGGTGGAGTAGACCTAGCGCGCCGCCTCACGGGCACTGGCAGTTGAGAACTTCTAGTTAACGGAAAAATATGAATTAAAACTTTTTGGTACAGGTACTTAATATAAAAAAACAGAATGATGATGGCCACATAATGCCATTTAAGAATAAGAGAAAAATCGATTTAATTGGCATTTTAATTTTATGCCGGCCAGCATGAGTAAAGTAAAGTTGGATACCGACCAACAATTAAAAACCCCTTTAGTAGGTACGAAGGTCATGCATGATTTTTTAATAATAAAGTCAATGTAAGCCCCCAGGAAGTTATAGTTCATGGTTGGCTCAAGAAGCTATTTCAGCTCTTTAGGTTTATTCGTTATGTCGGTATGAAAAAGAAGAACAATAAATATAAAATTAAGGAGGTAGTATCTAATGATAATGGAGGAGGATTGGAAGATTAGGTACTGGTTGGTACCGTGTATGAACATAATATTAATAGGGGTAATATTAGCTCACCTGACGATGTGGCATGGTCTAATATTTTCTACAGGTCTGCTCAGCCTTTCTCTCAGCTGAAACAAAAATTCACCAAGAAATTATCCTGTCATGATGTCTGTAGTTAGGTAGACAAATCTGTCGAATGTCCAGGAGAATTCAACAATAATAATTCAGTTCTCTGGCTTACTTACAGGTTCGTTGAACTAGATGGCAGGCGTCTAATAAGTTCTCCAACTTGTTCCTTTAGGGCACATAGGGTATGCAACTAGCTCAAGGGTAAGGGAAGAAGGCTTTCGAAAAGTAGTTGAACTGACCTTGTTACAGAAGATATCGGCTCTAGCTGTGCCTGATAGTCTTCTACGCACAGCAGACAGTACTGCTGCAGGGCCGGCCGCTCTCGCCAGACATAGCGTAGCTCGGAGCTGGGCGTTTTGGACTAAATCTTTATCCCCACTCACCTAGGAAACGAAATTATTTTAAAAATTAGCTGTGCCCGCGACTTCATCCGCGTGGAATAATTAAATATTTGGGAGTCGATCTCTCGTATTTATTTATATACCTACTATCGCAAAAGTCCGCTCGCGCGTTTTGAGCCCGTGCGACAGGCAGATAATTTTTTGTTTGTTTTTCTAAGATATAGTAGCCCACGCTACTGCTTATAACATTAGCTATCTGCCAGTGAAAATCCCGTCAAAATGGGTCCAGCCGTTTCGGGGATTACCCGGAACAAACATACAGACAGAAAAAAAAATATATGCGCTTTTTTGTTATAATTAGGTACCGTATGTACTTTCATGTGCATTTAGTGAAAAGGTGTTATTTTGATATTACAAACAGACACTCCAATTATATTTATTTGTATGTATAGATAATTTAATTCAACGAATTTACGTCACAAGCACCACCGCTGGCAGGAAGCAAGTCCGTATAAGCTAAGCAACTTACGCCAATCATACTAGGATCGAATATAAGATCTACAATATGGTGCAGAGCGAGCCTCTGCAGCAACGCATGCGGCAGGGCCGCTGGCAGCGGCTCCCTGGCCATCCTGGAGACCAGAGCCGGCAGCAGCTGCCGCGCGCAGTCGCTGCTGGCGCTGCGGACCAGCGCGCACACTGCGCCCTCTGCCGGGGCCCTTGCCGCCAACACCTGGTCCAAAATGATATAACTTTTTTTTTCTGGAATAAATTTTGTTGGCCAGAGTGACCATAACAACTTCACCCGGACAGAGGATGATGTTACATTGCCTTGAGTTTGCACTAACGATACATGTTGACCGATTTATCTAGTTGTCTCTATTTATTAAAAAGAGACAATCACGAATTGGTCAACATGTTTCGCCAGTGCAAGCTCTCGGTTAGAAGGAAGTATCATTTTGCCTTTCTAAAGTCCCTTCTGTAATAAACACCTGATATGTAATGTGCGGAGTCAAGCGTTGCATAGTTTGAGACCATTAGGTATGTACAGTCTGTAGGTACCTATTTCTTCTTACGAAAAAATAAGGGTCTATGCACGCCACATTTTTTAAACGCGCCGTCGACACGCATTTTAGGAACACACGTCAACGGCGCGCTTTTTTCCTCTCGAGCAGTTTGTTATCGTTTGTATCGATACACACGCGCGTCGACGGCGCGTTTTAAAAACGTGGACAGATGTACAAAGATTTACAGGCTGCGTCGGACTCGCGTGTGTATCGCGTCTGTATAGCTAAAAACACGCGTAATCTTACCTAATAGTTTCTTCTAATTGGACTGTTGTTTTAATTAAGACTTTGTGCCTGTAACCTAAATAGTTTTGCCTCCTACATTTTCCAAATAAGAACACTTGTGATTAGTATGTGTGTAATTACGGATCAACGAGCGGTTCACTAATCGATCCATTTGTGTTTTGCACGTACCTATAAAAGACGATACAAAGGGGTACTATAGATACATATAACACACCCCATAATCACGATATTCTTTACACGATACTTATGAATTTCAATGCTTGGACTTTTGCTACCTACGCGACGTGGTTGAAACTTTATCTTACCGATCTTCTCCGATTGATATGAGTAAGTTAACATATTATTGTTAAAACCGTACCTACTGTACCTACGGGCAAATTTCGGAAACAGCCTTTTCGAAATTTACCCTGGGTTCGCTCCTAGTTAATTCTACGGTACCCATAGTAAAATCATTGCTTAGAACAGTGCCCCTTTTAGCCACGTCCCTTATAAGCCAGCGTCAATGACCTGAAACTATAGCCAGTATCCTGCTACCTATGTTTTGAAATTTTCGTCTATCGTACATTTTATTTTGCATAATTATTATGCAAATTCCGCGATGTACTTTGTACTACACTTTGTAGTAAGTATTCCTAAGTATTAGTACCTAGTAGTAATAGTTACTTATTTTAATGCAGACTGTACATTGCATCTCACAAGGTTATCATCGGCCATCGCTTTCAGATATGGTCCCTCCATGAAAAGAATCCAAAAAACGCCAATGAAGGAGTAATGCGAAACCAAATAGCATTCAACTTTTTGCTAACTGCTTATCGATCGGCCCGTATTTATAGTGATGTGATATGATTGATACGCACCGTGTCGCTGAGGGCCCACATGTGCTGCACCAGTGACAGCGCCGCCGGCTCCACTGTCCGCACGTTGCTGGGCTCCAGTAATGTGCTGTGGAGGTGGTCGGCCGCCTTTACCGCCGCTATCCAGTTTTCCTACGAAGTTATTCAGCTTTCATTGGTTCTAATAGTTCAGTTTATTAATTTTGAACTGCAGGTGCTAATTTTGATCTACCTATGCAAAATATATAAAATTCGTACCGTATTATGAAGCTGGTCGGCCACATACTGAGGAACGATATCCAATTCCTCCCAATCGTAATGAGATCGCAGCGGTGTGGGTGTCCTTGGAGTCAATATGTCCGTCTCTTTAGGCGGAGACGTGGCCAAAAGACTCAACACGAACCTACACAATACCAAAACCATTCAAGGTGAAGCATGGACAGGAGCCAGTACTTTAGATTGTTCCATGTTTAGTTATTTGACTTACCCATCACGTTCTAACTCTAAGCGGGTTTGCTGCCGACGGGGGGAGACTGTCGGACTTCGTTGCAAGTTATGTAGGACCTCCACCTCTCTGTGAGGGTCAATAGGACTGCGGGATCTGCGCCCAGACTTCTCCGGCGACCGCACATCGGCCAGTGTCAGCGCTAACCCGGACATGTCTTTCAATTTACCAACTTGTTTGTCATTTCTAGATCTAAAGTAATCGTATAACTCGCTCAAGGACTTTGATTTGAGCTTCACTGTGTTGTACTTGGCGATGCAGCTCTGTTTAGATTTATTTTGTATTACTGGTAACGGTATTCCACTCTTTTTCTGAGGTTTCATTTCATATTCTCTCGCTAATGCCTCACGTTTTATTTCATTAATTTTGCTGACAATATTCGATGTAGCGGGCGATAAAATTTCCTTAATATTGTCCTTCTTTACATGCCTGTTCTGAATGTTATCTTCTTCACTCGTGATCAAGTTATCGCTATCGGGTGTCCGAATTTTAACACTTTCACCACCGAAACGCACTTTTTTAACCACTACATCTGGATCTTCCGATTCTCCGTCACTGTATTTTAACATATTCCGGTCCGAGCTGTCGTAGTCATCCTCGCTTATTGTATTCTTATCAGATTCAGTCTCATTTTCTTCTAACACAGTCATAGTGATCGCCGTATCAGAATCAAACTTTATTTCAGTTTCAATGATCACTTTGGCGTAGTTATTATTGTAAAAAGGTATAGGGCCAACAGATTCCTCTGAAGAAGTGTCTGTTGATAATCGTATAGGACCAGTATGTGAACCATTGTAAAAGTGGTTTATTTTCACTAATGGCTGGTTATTATTGTTTCGATGTGCATTTTTTCTTGGTGCATAGTAAACGTCTAAAGAATCTTCATCATAAGTTTCATATAAAAGACGAAATTTATCTTGAACCTTCGAATCTAATTTAGAGAAACAGTCCATATAATCTGGAGGGCCACAGACTCTCCTCATCTTCAACAGCGACCTTTGCGCCACATCTCTATGCACCGGGTCAAATAGCTTTTCTCCGAGAACTTGTATAATTGGAAACATGTCTAATATAGGGTTTCTTCGCTTCAATATCCCCATTACGGCCGGAATTGACAGTATGAGCCCGGTGACAACATTCACTTTCGTATCAATATTCCCAGAATGCGGTCTTATATTTTGATACGAGCATTTGTCCAAAATCGCTCGGGCGGCGCACTCGACATCCTCGCAATACGTGCAAAACACTTTTAAGGCATCTAATGCCGCTTTTCGGACATTCGGTGAGCTATGTCCCAGGTTGTCGACTACTTGATCGAACGGGAAAGATAGGGCATTCCCGGATAACGGTAGAAGGTCTGCCAATACTCGCAGCGCATGAAGACGAACTTCCCATTCTGGATGTGTCAGTCGGTCCCTTATGGCGACGTACAAGAGTTCGACGTCGAGGTCCGGTGGAAGAGCCCGGGCTCTGAGCACGCGGTCCCAGAGAGGTGCAAGCGGCGGCGGCGCGGGCGGTGTTTCGGGCAGTTGCATGGTGTTGGACTGACGGCGGGGAGGCTCGCGTGCCCGGCCGGGCCGAGTCGCGCCACACAACTGGGTTAATGGTCGGACGGTAAGCCACGCCGCCGCCGTCCCTGACCAATCGATGGAAACACGTAGGTACATAAGTTCTTACTTCGCTTGCCGCTCCACGTGAGAGCCCTGGCAACGTACACTACACATAGGTACTACCTATGTGTGGAAACGTAGTTTCTAGTAAAACCTAATACTAAGCCATTTGGGTAGGTAGGTAATAAATCGCCAATGTTTTTAATTTTGGAAAGTTTGAGAGCAATAAATATTGTGAATGTACGGGTCCATACATCACGCTAACTTATAAATAAGTACATACATACCTACGTAACAACGAAACAGCTAGGTAGGTAGATAATTAAACCTAATTATATAGAAAAGGTGCTAATTATGTTGGTACACTAACTAAACCCGACTTAACTAAGTGTAAGTAGGTACATTACCGACCTACTCGTGGTTGTAATGCATGAGTCAGACAACAATATTTATATCAAATATCTAAGGTTTGTTTGTGGCCAACATAATGAGTAGTCAAGTATGTGTGTCAACTAATTATGTACCTACTCTGTATCCACTAGCAGAGTAGAAACTAAAAAATCGAAACTAAAATACAATCGAGGCGAAATACATACATTCGTAACTAAAAACCAAAATTATTAAGACTTTGAAATTAGTCAAAGGGCCCAAAAAACAAAAATATGGACCTAAGGTGTAAGTATTCAGATAGGTACCTAAGTAAGTAAATAAGTTGAAATTGCTAGATCATTCTTCATAAATTATCTGGTTTAGCTAAATAGGTAAGCACTTATACAAAACAATCGATTTCTGGCAGGCATCTAAGTAGGTAAATGATAGATACATCGTAGCTAGCGAGGTACCTATAAACTTACTAATAATTATTCTGTCTTACTATAGAACGGTTGTTCAAAGGCTTTATATCAATCCCTTTGATAACAAGTGAGGTAATTTGTTTGACATCAAGGCCAAGACCTCCCTGTATAATGAGGCCTTGGTTTCCGTTACCTACAAAAATAATCGGAACAACGCGCAAAAAATATTTTTTAACTTAATAGCAAACTACCTTCTTACACGAGCTTACTACTGCGCGGCACTTATAATTAATTATAGTATTATTAAATGGGCATCCCTCCCAGGTAGTCCCGATGCATGGAAAATACTTTTAAGGTGTAGGTACTTACTTTACTATTATTCCTACTTTCTTACTTCTAGACAGAATTTTGAGGGTAACTTTTAGTATTTTGATTATATTTTAGGGTTCCGTAGTCCCTACGAGGAACCCTTATAAGATCATCCAGTCCGTCCGTCCGGTCCGTCCGTCCGTCTGTCTGTCCCGACCCGTCACACGGTCATAATTTTGCTGTAGTAAGTTTATGAAATTTGGTACAAAAATACTTTAAGAGTAGATCTCACTTTCAAAAATATAAAATGTACAAAATTACTTTTTTTGCGGTACCTCCCCGAACATCGAAAGAGGAGTTTTTTTTGTAGTTACCCCATCTTGTGGGGTATCGTTGAAAAGGTATTTTCAAATAAAATTGTGTTTTCATACAACATTTTATCATCAAAAATTCCGTTTGCGAGATTTCCGATTTTTAACTTTAAAGATTAAATCAAAATTTACGTAATGAATTCGACACTTACATATTTACATTGCAAACTCATTAATAACATTATGCAGTCGAAAATGGATATATTGTTCATCAATTTCAATGAAATAACAGAACTTTTAATGCACGTGGATAGATGTCGGCAGTAGTATGTAAACACCATGGGGTAAGATTTTTTACGTAATAAATATGGGCACTTCTTACATTTTTATGTTGCTGAAAGATGAATAAGATTATGCAGACAAAATTGGATACAATGTTAAAAAATTCCAATTAAATAACGGCAATAAATGTATGTTTTTTGTTGATTAGTCTATTTCTTAGTGTTTAATGGTGTCGATAGATGTCTGTAGTAGTATAAACAATTTTAGTACCTATTTCAGCCTGGGGTGAAATTTTAAACAGATTACCTTCAATGACTCAGAACCCGTCATTATGCATGGCTCGACAAGCACTTGGCAAATTTCTTTTTGCATACATTTTTCATATTGTTTGGATAACAAAATAAATGAACAAAACGTAGATAACTGATTTAAAAAAGCAACAACAAAACGCAAGTTGACGCCATGTTTATTTTGTTGAATGAAATGTCGCTGTCATTTTACGGAATTCGTCGGAGTCGGATCAAACTCGGTTTTTTATAAACAATTGTTTTAAAATCATCTATGAAAATTATAATAGTTGACAACGTGAATACATCAGTATGGACAAAGTTACGAAAACTTTATTTCAGAAATAGGAGTCCGTGACGACGAGTTTAGTGTGAGTGCAGATCAAAGATAATGCCGACAAGATGAAGTTTTTATCGCTGTTATTTATGATTACGATGAGTTTCGGCGTCCGTGTGATCCTCGCTCAAAGTGATAATTGTACGAGAACTAACAGTCGCGGTGATTATAAATCATGTGTTCGCCAACTATCGGACACTTTAGCGGGCAAGTTTAGTGAAATAATGGTGAAAGAGCTCGGCAGCGAGTACACTGCGCACTTCGATATACGGACCGCGTACAAAGTGAGCCGCCACCAAACCTCCGATAGCGACGTGCTCGCCAGCATCGTCGACAGACTGAGCTACAAGCTCACTTCCGCAACGAACATCCTCCTGGATATGAAAAACGTAACAACTGACAACAGCACTCCGTCCTTCACGCATCCCTGTCCATTCAACTCTATACGTAAGTCTGTCTTCATAAAGAGTTCCAATGTGTATGATAACATATCTCTGCAGGACCCCAAAACGAAGATGTTGGGCAGATTCAAAGATTTGAAAGTTAAGAGGCAGTATTTCCTATCTCACATGGATTACGCTACCGACGGCGATTGTACCACTATGCCTCACTCAAATTTGAGATACTTGTATCATAGGGTTGTGCATCCGGAGCCTAAACTTGTAGTGTTCATTATTGACAATAGCATGAATGAAGATTCATTACAGCATGCTGTGAATGTAGTTAAAGAGGCAGCATATGCATTGCAGAGCACAGACCTCATATCAGTGAAGATGACCAACATGACCGATTTCTTAAAATTTGAAGATTCTTGCAGTACTGATGGTATGTCGGACTTGGGAAATGCTACAGAAAACAATAAGTTACTATTACGAGAATATCTCTCTACTCTAGATATAGCAGCAACCAATGTGGCTCCAACAATTATTAACAAAGAGCTGACAAATTTGCTGCAGCAAAGAGATCTGCCAAATAACAAGCTGTTTATATTTTTGTCAGACACCAAAGTATTAAAAAATGAAACTTGGCTGAAAATTTTTCCTTATCCGTTACAGAAAGATGACAGTTTGAAATTTGCCATTGGATTAATTTATGAGAGCCAATCTGATAGGAATAGTTCCTTAGGTATACTGCACATAGACAAATGGCACACTCACACAAATAATGAGATGAGACTTCACATAAATGACAGTGGAGTGGTTGGACAAGTAGCCTCCGCATTCATTTCCTTATTACCAGGGAACTATGGAAATGACAATATCAAAATAGAAGGTCCCATTTGGGAAGCTACAGAAAGAGACTTCATGGTGTCACTAATCCTGCCAACTTCCAGTGGAGTGCTGGGACTAGATCTTTACTGGTCAGATCTTGCTGAAGATATAGTATACTTTAAAGGAACAAAAAATAGAAAGAGAGCTTTCGTTATGGACTTCTCAGGTACAGTTTTAATGCACACATTTTTTCCAAGGCCAGAATCTGCATCTGATAAGATAAAGTTCACAACATTGGAAAATGTTGAAACATACAAGTTCATTGGCACTGTTAAAGAAGAAATGCTAAAAAATTGCTGCGGCAACATCACAATGCCAGACCAGAATTCAACAAAATCAATTGTGTACTCATGGAAATGGGTTGACAACCTGTATATTGTTTGCGTAGTGTCTGAGATATCAGATCAGGTGAATTTTAACAAAACTAACATATTCTTCACTTGGAGCAACAAGGAAATATTGTTTCACAGATTAGATTTGTTCCCGCCTAAAAGTGGCACAATGTGCAGGCATTTCAAGCAAATTGCCACTATTGATCAGGGTACTGTGTACTTAAGTCCATCTAGTTTTCAATCGCCATTCACGTATCTTTACGATATGGGTGATGGGCAAGAGGCAGTCACTTACATGCAGAATTATTTAGCTTATTTAAAAAGTGTCGCTCATGGGTTACTCTCTAATCCGGGTTTAAAAAATGAGATCCAACAAGATGTAGGGTTTCTAAATTCCATCCTTTCATTTTACAAACAGCAACATCTGCATGGATCTTACTCCAAATATATAGTCAGGAGATATGCAGTCACTGAAAGTGGTGTATTGGTAATGTTTCCTGGAACTGTTTTGGAATATGATTATGAGCCATTGAGGAGACCATGGTATACCTATGCATTAGAAAATCCAGATAAAATCATTTTAACTCCTCCAAATTTAGATGTTGGAGGTGCTGGTTATGTTGTTTCAATATCATATGCTGTAAAACGTTCATTTTACCCTACAATGGTTGTTTCAATGGATGTTACCATGGGCTTCCTTTACAAACTTCTTATTGATAGCCTACCCCTCTGTGCTATGTCTTATGTGAAATGTTTTATCATGAACAATAGGGGCTACTTGGTATCACATCCGGGTCTAATGGATCCAAATAGTTCTGGTCCTATTGAACAGCAACATATCACTCATAAAGAATCAATGATTGCTATTGATATGTTAAATCATAAGGGGTTTGTCACTAAAAGACTGTGTAACAATTTTTATGACAAGACTATACAGCGTTTTTACGAATTTAATACTTCCTTGCCTAATGTGCTCTCTAATGTTGTTTCCGGGGATCACTGTGTTCATTATTACATAGCTGCTATACCGGGAACTAATGCTTTTATAGGTTTAGTGAACGCTTCTTGCAGCGTCGGCGCATTTTGTCCTTGCAGCATGGTCGATCGGTTGTGTCTTAACTGTAATCGAATGGAACAAACTGAATGCGAGTGCCCCTGCGAATGCAGTTCAGAGTCTTATGAATGCCCCAATACAAACATGTCACAATTCAATCAAGATATATCGCTGTGTGGCATGATGCTGGAAAACAATAATCACAAGTCCCACTATTTCCACAATTTCGCGGAGAATTTAAAGTCTTGTTTCGACTTCCAGTGCGAAACTTATATGAGTCATTCGTCTTGTTTGGGGGTTTTAGGCTGCGAGTGGTGCCAAATAGATGCTGATGGTAGAACACCACTTGGCGCGCCGTTTTGCACATCACAATCAACATGTTTCAATGGTGTTTTAGGGGCTGTTACCCCATACGGCGAAGGCACATTCGGTCATGTCAATCGGGATGCGTTCGGCAACTATTCGGCGATAGGTCCTATAGCAGGGTGTATAGTAACTGTTAGTTTAGTAGTCGCCGTCGCGATATATTGTTACAGGCAAAACGTCACCACTGCAAGCTGCCACAATTTATACATCGATGGTCCGGCAGAGACTTGGCACGATGCGGATGTTCAAATGAGTAATTTGCATTCGGATGATATGCACGATCTATCCGGGCAGGATAAATTGCTGCCAGCCATGGAGATCGAGGCTCCCATATCGCCATACAGAGTTGTGACCGGGTATAGAAGGGCGCATACAGCGGGTGGTTCGGATCAGGGGTATTCTACCATGACGCCTCACGAAGACTCCGAGGCGACTGGTTTCTCAATCAATGAACCAATAGTATTGTCAGACGATACTAAATCGGACATCAGTTGCCCCCTCCCGGCAAAGATAAAACCTAGATTAAAAGCTATTGATTTGAATGTGACAGTGTTACCTTGCGGTAAGAACAGTATTATAGCTCCTGTGACCGTCCATAGGCATATGGAGGCGTCGTAACACTAAGTTCGTTAATTCATCTACCTCTTGTGTACATAATGATTCACTAATATCATTGTGCAGTTGATTTGTGATATTTCTATTTAATTTCTGTCATTATGGGTACTTATTCATTTTTAAGATACTTATTGCTTTTATTCTGATAGTATGTTTCTCTTATCACATGTTCAATAACACGATACTTAAATACACTTAATTATTTGGTGCTGTATGTTGTGTTGTCCTAAGCTAATTTGTTTTAAGTATAGTGTATAATGATTCTACTGACTATTCATGTACCATTAAGGTGAAGGGGCCTGTCTAGCCCGCGAAATTGAAATTTTTTGAGTATTTTTATAGTTTATACAAAATCTGAAAACATTTAAGACAACATTTTGTGTTTTGCAACAAACCCAGAACAGTGCAGTGCGTATATTAATACATTTATTTTACTCTAAATATTATCACGGTGGATATGATACTAGTTCATCACTAAATATACAAAAATTGCCAGATTATCTGGATTGTTGTCGTTCTTGGAAGGTTTTAGAGTAAGTTGGATATATTAATAAATGCACTGCACACGTTCTTTGTCTCGAATTACAAAATGTGCCTTTTATTATTGTCAGATTTTGAAAAATTTCTAAAAAACCTCAATAAATTTGAACTTCGCGGGCTAGATGGGCGCTTTAGCCTTAAAATACTATTACATATGTCGGACATAATTGTGGTATATATGTCGCCGCCAACTAGCTTAATTCGCCGTTCAATTAACAGCCTAGGCACTTAACTAAACGGCGCCGTTCAACTAGTGGCCTGAATGATATTCAGCCATTTGATTAAACAGCTAGGCAAATGACTTGGATCTGTCGCCGCCAAATAGCTTAATTCGCCGTTCAATTAACGGCCTAGGCACTTAACTAAACGGCGCCGTTCAACTAAGGGCCTGAATGATATTCAGCCATTTGATCAAACAGCTAGGCAAATGACTTGGATCGATGACGTTTAACTACTTGCCTAGCCGTTTAATTACCTGCCTAGCCTGTTCATTTCAATTTAGTTCTACTTTCTGCCACCTAGCGCCGAAACTCACCAAACTGTCAATATCTCTATATTCTATATTCTCTTTGGTCAATATGGCGTCGGGAAACAACAGCTTTGATGGAATAATTTTATTAGGTACTTAGGTTTTTTACGATTTTTTTTAAATCCACCGAATCTATTTGCCGGGTGGGGTTTCTGTGGGGTCATAAAAAAAATAACCCTAACCTAAACCCATCCAGGTCGTTCTGCTTGGGTAGTATTTTGAACAAGTTTAGTAGTACTTAAATGTCAACCAGTTGCCTAAGCATTAGCCAGCCAGTTTATTAAATGTTGTAATAGACGATACGGCTAAATATCATTCAGGCCGTTAGTTGAACGGCGCCGTTTAGTTAAGCGCCTAGGCCGTTAATTGAACGGCGAATTAAGCTATTTGGCGGCGACAGATCGATGACGTTTAACTACTTGCCTAGCCGTTTAATTACCTGCCTAGCCTGTTCATTTCAATTTAGTTCTACTTTCTGCCACCTAGCGCAGAAACTCACCAAACTGTCAATATCTCTATATTCTATATTCTCTTTGGTCAATATGGCGTCGGAAAAAAACAACTTTGATGGAATAATTTTATTAGGTACTTTGGTTTTTTACGTTTTTTTTTAGATCCACCGAATCTATTTGCCGGGTGGGGTTTCTGTGGGGTCATAAAAAAAATAACCCTAACCTAAACCCATCCAGGTCGTTCTGCTTGGGTAGTATTTTGAAAAAGTTTTGTGTGTACTTAAATGTCAACCAGTTGCCTAAGCATTAGCCAGCCAGTTTATTAAATGTTGTAATAGACGATACGGCTGAATATCATTTAGGCCGTTAGTTGAACGGCGCCGTTTAGTTAAGTGCCTAGGCTGTTAATTGAACGGCGAATTAAGCTAGTTGGCGGCGACATATACGTAAATATATATTGTATTACGAAAGGTATCTAATCTTTATCAAGATTCTCTTCCGATGTTTGCAATGGCCAAATAAGAAACTTAAGGCGAGTTTTTTTGTATTCATTGGAAATAAGCAAAACAATCTCCATTGTTTTAATTAACGGCAGCTTATTGGTAACTACGAAACCAGGTTGTAACTTACAGGTCTTTAGTTGTAACAGATGTCAAGTAGGTAATGATAATTTTACTATGTTGTATTTCATGTATTAGCTGGTAAGACTATTTGTATATTAATATGAATTAAATTAACGTGCCAGTGCCTACTGTATTACTATAGATAAGTAAAATTTATTTTTTAAGACTGAACTTTATGTTGGCATTTACTCAATGTAATAAATATTATTTTGTAAGATTCTCCTAGTTTCATTTTTATTGCTTATTTTAGATTGGAAGGGAATATAGAAGCCAATTTGCGTTAGTCGAAGTTTGGGAAGAAGGGCAAGTATAACTTCACTACAAATAACAAAACACCTTGTTTAGATAACTCCTAGTTATATTAACTGTACAACTTCACTTACATAGTTGAAACATTTTTTACATGTAACTCATCTGTTTCATTATGTTTATCTCTATTCACAAAACTCGATCTCGAAATCAGTAATTAAAAATAAACTGGAACTTCACGACAACAGTAACATATTTCAGTTAGTGGCACTCTCGGGGCTCGGCTTCCACAAGAAGTCGGGTTCGTGAAGAATCTATTCATCCTCGAAGCGGATGTGGGTGTGCGTGGGTTGCGGCGAGGCGGGCGCCAGCGCGAGCGGCGCGGGGCGCGGCGCGGCGTGCTGGAGCGCGTGCGCGAGCAGGCGCGCGCGGCCGCGAGGCCGCCGCGCCGCCAGCGCGCTGTCCGCCAGCCGCCACTGCGCCTGCTCTTCCCCGCCCGACAACACGCGCGCGGGGTTGCTCGAGTGCGCGCAGTACTGGAATATAATCAATAAAATATTAAATATCGCCAGACGAACACACCAACTGTACGGGTCCAAACTAAGCAACGCCTGTACCATGGGTACCGTACAATGGACTGGGGGCGATCCCGGTGACACCCAGACCGTGGGAAACTACGAAAAGGCCGTTTCCGAAATTTACCCTGACGGGAGTCGAACCCGTAACCAACCGGTGTAGAGATGCGTGCGGCCTACGCCCGAACCACTGCGACAAGCGGTCGTCAAATGGAAGTGTATATTACAGAACCCAGGGTCCGTCTCTTTGTCGGCAGAATACAACAATTTAACAACTTAAATTACCTCCTCCGCGGCTTTCGCTGTATCGAATCGGATGACCGCTTCGCTCTGGCCCTCCTTGACGTCTACGTGCATCGCGTGAATATTGGTCCTTATCTGCGAACGTATAATAATAGTAGGTATATATGTATGTCACAAATATAAAAGCTTTTACAATAAGCGACCGCCGCCGGCTTTTTTCGAAAAACATGGGTTTCAATAAAATTCCAATGTAAAATGTACACAAACCGTTCTCTTGGTGAGTCGTACGTCGAGACACGGCTCCGGTAATTCCTCTTTCACAAACACACCAGGTATTCTCTCCAGGGTGGTGATGGATTTAGAACTTTCATTCTTTTCTGTCAAATCTGCAAAAACAAAAAAAAAAAAAATACAAATAATAAGCAAATTATTATTACATTATTGGTGTGACTAAGTTCCAGAGTGACCACATACCAGTTTCCACCTCCACGGATGGTGCGGCTGGTGCTGGTATACTGGAATACTGATACCTCTTATTCTGCAAGTCTGCCTTCATCTCTTTCATATATTTCCTTTGTAAGTTTAAATACTTATTCCTCAGTGCCTTCCACTCAGACTTGGCAAGCACTTGCAGTCCCCACAAGGCTCCAGGAGGTGCTTCATTCAAATTGTTCTTTGCTTTACTTCTCTCTTTGGCTGTCCTTTTCCTGGTCTTCTTTTTTCTTGGTGTTCCTTGATCATCTTTGGTCTCGTCTTGGCTGGTCATCTCATCTTTGGACTCCAGATCTGATATTTTGTTTTCCTAATAATAAAATATAATTGAAATAAAACTATTTTTACGGATTATATCGCGTTTATTTTTACTTTTTGTGTTCCCGACGTTTCGGTTGCTTTACAGCAACCGTGGTCACGGGGGGACTGAAACGTCGGGAACACAAAAAGTAAAAATAAACGCGATATAATCCGTAAAAATAGTTTTATTTCAATGTGTAGTATTCGCGTAAATATAAGAAATCAATAAATAAAATATAAATTAATTAATACTATTGCTGTTGTTTCGGTTAACAATAATTAATAACTATATAGTTCATGTGAAATCCGCCAACCCACAATGGGTCAGCATGGTGGATCATGGTGGATTTCGGCCTGAATCCCCCCGTAGTGAGACGAGGCCCCTTCTCAGGAGTAGCGCGTTAAAAAGGTGACCGCTTGGCACAGTAGTTCGAGCATAGTCCGCTCGGCTCACTGCACATGGTGGTTTCGGGTTCGATTCCCGTCAGGACAAATTTCGGAAATGGCCTTTGCGTAATTTGCCTTGACCTGAGTGTCACTGGGTACGCCCCAACCCCACTGTAAGATACCCATAGTACAAGCATTGCTTAGTTTGGGATCATTGGTGTGTCCGTCTGGCGATATTTATTTATTATTATTATTTATTTATATAGTTCAATGAAAATTTTAGTATTTACATCAGTAGGTGTTGTCACACTTGTGATGCTTTTGTTTTCTTCCTGAAAATAAATAAAATTAGTTTAAAATCAAAGATCATGGAACTTGGAAAATTTATAAGTAAAACAGGTTCAATGATTTCAATTGTAACTTTCGACTATTGAGATATTTTAATGTGTTTAGTACCTCTTTGTGTTCTTTTCTTATAAAAAGTTCTAATAGGTATACATATAACTTACACTAGGTGTTTCCACTCTCTTTTCATTATCAGACTCACTCCCCAATTTCAACTCTAAACTCTTCTGCTGCTTCTTATCTTTCTTCTTTTTCTTCTTAGGTGGTTCATATTCTTCTTTGCCTTCTTTGTTCTCGGACAAGTCAGTCTGTTCCTCAACCGAGAACATCTTGATGGACGACAATTCTTCTGGCGGCATGCAAGTGGGCAGCCTGCACCCCATCTTAGTGAATGTACTGATGCACTTCTGAGCATCTTCTGGTTTTGTAAACTCTATGAAAGCAAAGCCCTGTAATGTTTGAAGGTTTATTTTCGGTGTATTTAATATCAGAAGTGGACCAATACAATAGGTAAATAGAAAATATATAACAATTAATGAGTTTTTCTTTATTTGTACCTTATGCATAAACTAAACTAAGCTATAGGCAACATTCATACGATTGCAATGAAATTTTCGTCAGTTGTTGTGCTTACCTACCCACAAAGGTGTCTGTTGCTATGAAACTTGACAAATAGAAAAAAAACAGGAAGCATAACTGTAATCTGTTCAAGAGCATGACTCACGGGGTAAAATTATTATAGGAAAAATAAAAAATAGTACATTTTTTACTGGACTGACACACCAACTGGATGGTGGTCCCAAGCTAAGCAATGCTGCTACTATGGATACCGTACAATGGACAGGGGGCGATCCCAGTGATACCCAGACCTGGGCAAATTACGGAAAGGCCATTTCTGAAATTTGCCTCAGCGGGAACCCGAAACCGCCATGTGCAATGAGCCGAGCGGCCTACGCTCGAACCATTGCGCCAAGCGGTCGTCATACCTTTATTTTCTGTGAATTTTTGAACTTGGGCAGTGAAATGTAAGCCACATGTCCATAGTCAGAGAAGACCCGCTCCAACCATTCCCGGCTCGCAGTCACAGGTATAGATTCCACATACACCGTTCTGGTGTCCGCGTCATACGGCATCACTGGGGTTTTCCGTTTTATCTGAAAATAGGTTATTCATTACTCACCTACACTGTTAGAACTACAAGATTAACATACAGTAGTTAAAATTTACTTAATAATACCTTCGACCTATCTTCAGATAGCTCCAAGAATGTAGAATTTTTCATAGCTTTAGCTATATCATTGACATCCTGCGTTAATGAGCGAATTTTGTTGAACTTCAAAAACAGCTCAATGGATACGAAAGGATCGTTATTGACGAGATCTCCTAGAAACCTGTCCTTGGATAAGTTAGCATCACTAAAGTAGAACTCCATTTGCTTCAATATGTTCTCGTAAAGCTGTTTCTTGCGATGCCGTACACGTTTCTTGGGATTGATTTCAAGTTTTGTTTCTTGGTCCGCAACTTCAGCAGTTTCTGATTCAGACATGACGAGTTTAGGAATGTTTTTCGGTTAAACTCAAGTTACAAACACTACGTAATGATTGCAACACCTAGTACTGATTTTGGATGTGTATTTACAGTGTAATATTTATATAAAAACCAAAGAGAATACAATACTACGTAATAAGAGACGGGACTCCATAGATTAAAATAAACCCTGCTTTTAAAATGGGGCTACCATTTATGGCCAATCTAACAACGAAACTGACAACCATAATACAGTGTACCAACATAAAGAACGAAATAGGGATGTACGGTGAAAATTATCGATATCGATGGATTACCTAATCAACCATTTACCATTTTTGGTTTTGTGTTAAATAAAAAAGCCATTGATAAAACAAATCATTTATTTAAAAATATGTGAAATATTAAACGTTGAATACATATTTTTTCCAAAACTGGCTACTTAAGTATATTAACAATATTTAACATAAATAGATACATTTGTTGCAAACGCGCGGTCCACTTGTATGAACTTCTATTGTATCTTCTATTGGAGTAAGCTCACTCTCATTGTAAACAGTAGGAGTTGATGAAGTTGACGGAACTTCTATAAAGAAAGAGTAAAACATTTGAAATTAGGAAATACATTATTATTTAACTTAAGGATTTGCTCCTTAGGTAAATAAAGGCATAATTGTAAAGAGTATAAATTAATTGTCGATGAACTTTATCGACCTTTATTTGGTGTCCACTGTTCTTTAAAGAGGTGGAAAGGAAATTCAATTAATTTGTCATCTGATATTGGCTCAGTAGTCAGTTGTAAGGACGCGCCGGACGGGGCGACGACTATCTTTAAATTTGAGTAATTTTTCTGAAAATACATATTTTTTAAATGGTTGCTAAAAACAAATTTCAAATTATTCAGTTTTGCGATGGGCATGTTTACTAAGTCCTCATTTCCATTCACCATGACCCCTTTCTGAAAACTAAAAATAATAATATCGAATATCGATAAATTTTTTCACCGCACTATTTTTCTGAACAATTTGATTTTATTCTTGAAATTATGAATAACCTGCCTTTTTAATCCCAAAATCAAACATAGGCCTGGTAAATTAGTTAATATTCTACTCACCGATCACTATCCAGGGGATATCTCGCCTTAAATAAACTTTTTATACCGGCTTTTCTTTCTGATATTTTTCCACATAAATCACACTTTCTATATTTCATTGGTAGGTACTTAGTAAAGTTATAAAGTTTCTAAACTTAATTTGCATAGAACTATAACATAAAAACAACCCAGTAACACTTATTTTCACAGTAATCACCGAAACAAAATTGAACACAAACAGTTGTTGACGAGATGAGTGATCAGTTGTGACAGATGGCCACTGACGTTTTAGTTCTGACGTCCACCATTAAAGTTCTACCCCATTTCATAGATCGTTTTTTTCTTCTGAAGTTGCGACAGCCTGATAAAAACTGGCAAAAATGATTTGGTTGATTCAGATTTCAGAGAATACACCACAGATTAGAGATATGTAGCAAGCTAGAATACACATCGTTTTTTTTTTTTTTAAGTTAGTTTAACGGCTCTGGGTACTAGCCCTTTTGAGCCTAGAATACGGCATATGCAGTGCTGCCAGATCCAAAAGTTGTAATTATCGTAAGTCACCGTCAAAATTATCGTACATCATCATATTTCCTTTTCTCAACCGTGCCAGCGGGGGGGCACCATTAAAGGAAAAAATATTAGTTTTTCCCCAGTTCCCTGGTTTTTTTTTTTTTTGTTTTTCCAGTCTACCATACGTCCACGATAAACACGCGTATGTATGTACTAGTGATGTAACGAATATTCGCATTCGCATTCGCGAATATTCGCAGATTTTTTGACATTCGCATTCGCATTCGCATTCGCAAGAATCTATGCGAATGTTTTTGAAAAACAAAAAGGAATATTTTTAATCTTAGTAAAGGGTTATCCTAAAAATAGTGAATATTTAAAAACAATAAATAAGTAATGTTTATTAGAATATTATAAATAATTTCTTTGACATTTAATTTCATTGTAAATAAAACATAATATTATAAACATTCCATTTATTATAAATATTATAATAATTGTTACCGGCTTTGCTAGACCCATATATAAATAACCGACCAAATGCATGTCGGACTACGCATACTCTAGGGTTCCGTAGACATCCCGCCAATTATCGATAGTACGGAACTCATAAAATAAAAGTGAGGTTTCTTTTATTGATATGGAACATCGATTACGGCGGCTCTCATAACCTATTAATTTATGCGTAATTAATAAACTATTGATTACCGTATTAATAAAATAGTAAGAAATTCTGTTACTAAATTTATTAAACCGGCATCGAGACATCTTCAGCAAAAGTAACATAAACCATTATTTTATTTTTGGACTGATGAAAATTCTGATAAAGATTTTTAATTCAAAAAATTAAGTTGATTACACTGGGTGCAAATGGTGTGTGGTTTTTTAACACAATCCATTTTTTTTCAATTAATAATCTTTATTTTCAATAGTAAAAAAAAATCCTATAGTAAACCATTTATAATGTGGTTCTAATTTAAAGGATGAATCTTGCTACTCAAGTAAAAAGGCGACAATGAAGCTCAAAATTTCGTAAACGGTAATTAATATTGAAAAACTGTCAAAGAAACCTTCAAATAATTTTAAAATACCTACTGAACAATATCTCAATCGAGGAGGCTTTTTTTACTATTTACTATGTATTTTTTTCACTCCCCTTAAGTACGGGAGGTACAATGTAATAACATTGATTTCAAAATTTAAAAACGATTTTTTTTGCTTGTTTGCTGTATTTTAGCCCTTATAGTCTCTGAATAAAATTACTGTGATTGCAGACGGACGTGCCTAAACTATAAGGGTTCCGAGTTTGACTACGGAACTCTAAAAACTTACGGCGCGCCATTTTGTTTTATTTTTCATTAATCCTGCAATTCTCTAGGTCTTAAAAAAATCGTGAATTGTGATTTTTTTCAATTATGATAGCAATATTCTAATTATTTTTAACTCGCAAGTAAGTTGTAAAATGTCGTATAAAACGCGTGAGCATTGTTAATTACACACCTTGGCTCCATCACAACCCTCGGGTTAGTCTCGGGCTGCAAACCAGCCTCGATCGTAACTTGTCTCACTTGCACATAATGCACTTATTTACTTATATTTGAATTTAAAAAAAATAACTGTCTTGAGGTAGGCAACTAAATTATAAATAGGATATTCCTCTATTGCTCTTGTTAGTCTAATTAAAATATTAACACAATAAAATTTGAATATCAAATATTTTTGATTAAAGCACTATTACTAAACTACCCTCAAATCAAAACAAATCATTATTAGATTTTAGACTTTCAAAGTCCCTATGAGGGACCATTATAAAACAAATCTCTTCGACTTAAATTAATGTGACAGTCGTTCTCAGTCAAACTTCGTTCTTTCAACCTGTATGGGTTCGGCTATGTTCAGCCGACACGAAATGCCAAACCAGTCTAACATTTTGCGCGCTGTTTATTAACCCCCTAGAAAGAGGGGTGTTATAAGTTTAATATGTGTATTTGTGTGTCTGTCTGTAGCATCATAGCGTCCATACAGATGGTCCGATTTTAATTTAGTTTCTTTTTTAGAAGGGTATTCTGATCGAGAGTGTTCTTAGCTATGTTTCACGAATATCGATTCAACCGTTTGAAAATTATCAGCTCTTTTGTAATTTAAAAAGTCGTCACATCGGGTTTTTTTATTTTCAATTTAGGGTTTCTTATTTGAAAGTCAACATTCGCATTCGCATTCGCATTCGCGAATGTTGAAGCCAAATATTCGCATTCGCATTCGCATTCGCGAATGTCAAAAATCCAACATTCGTTACATCACTAGTATGTACACGAGTGAGGGCGACAGAGTCAATTGCTCAAAATTATTGTACGTTTCACATAATTTAGATATTCGCTATCCGATATCCGTACATCGTACCGAAGGCCAAATTATCATACGCCCCCATAATTATCGTTCGGTCTGGCAACACTGGCCATACGGTTTAATTGACACTTAGACCTTTAGTTAACACCTCTCTGAATTGACAGGCTCAAAAGGGCTTGTACCCAGGGCCGTTAAACTAACTTTAAAAAAAAAAGGGTTAATTGACTGAATAGGCTTAAAAGGGCTTGTACCCAGGGCAGTTAAACTAACTTAATAAAAAAAAAAGTTTAATTGACTGTGACTTTGACTACCGCCTAAAGACAAGCTGCTTTTTTTTGTTGTTAAACGGCTATGAGTACTAGCCTTTTGGTTGTTTGCTACCTGTGCGCTTCCATAATTGTGTATTTGGTATGAAGATTGACAATGTTTTTATTAGTTGATTATTGGAATCGATGTGAGCATATTGAATAGTAGATAGATAATATTATCGTAATATGTTTGCACTTTATATTGCATCAAATAAAATCACTTACAGCACTGTATTTACAATAGAGAAATTCTAATACATTTACATTTTGTAAAGTATCGATACGGAACCTGTCAATGAATGAACCTGTTACTTCGAATACCGTATAATTTCACAGCCCTACTGTACTCACTGACTGACTGAACTGCTCGCTGGCTGGCTGATTGACATTCGTGGATTTTCGGTTGTCTCGTTACTCGTCGGGCGATAGTATGTCGGGAAAAATCATCGTTTGTTAGTAATTAAGCAGGTATTACTTATCGTGGATAGTGGACTTGTATTATTATGTTATTGGTTATTGATTTAGTATCACATTGTGTTCGCATTCACCCAACGTACGTCCGCGGAGTGTGCTACTGATATCTCAGACAGATCTGTGCACAGAGGGGAAGATGACGGTTATGATCTACAGTAGTGATATTATTTCCGCATAATTGTGTTTACTATTCATAATGACTACGAGTATGAAGTCCGCCAAAGTTACTTTGAAGCCTATGGAGGTTCCGAAGGCTTTGCAGGAAGGAGAGAAGTTCATCAAGTGGGATGAGGTATTATTTTTACATTTTGCTTTATTTTTTATGTTGTAGATCATTACTTCCCTGTCTCAATAACTTAAACATAGGTAATATTTATATACCTATTCCACAGTATTCTAATTAGAATCTGTTAAGTGCTAGTAGGCAAATCTATATAGGTGCCTCAAGAAAAATCAATTAGATTTGTTTGACTTGTTTGTAATTATTTTTACATTTAAAATATTATGTTAAATTTGATAGGTGTATAATATTTTTAAAGATAGTAAACAGTGGGTATGTTGTGAAAATAATTGTTTATTCTTATCAGGAAATATAAAAAAATACCAACTTTAATAACACCGGGGTGCACTAAAAACTAGAAATAACTAGGCACCTAATATTTTTTCTTTTGGAGTTGGTTTTAGTGGTAGCCTAGATATATTGAATTGCTGGTAACCGAAAATAGTCCATACCTCTCAATCTATTGAACTAATTTTGATGAAACATTCACTTTCCCTAACTTGAAACATATAGAAGACTATGTGAAAAGAATTATTACAGTAAGATTATAGTTTATAAGAAGTGTATATACATACACTCACAAAATTTGGTGGGTACTTTAGCCTATGTACACTAGTATAACTGAATAGGTATTGTCTCTTTAAACATGTTAATTAAATACAAACCACCTCAGGAACTCCTTCTTTTTGATGTTGGTTAACATTTATTATTATTTATAGTCAAATAAATATCAATAATTTGAATAACGCTGTGGGGATTAGAAATTTTATAGTATTTTGTAACTAATACATAGTAATTTATATATCCTTGTTTAAAAAAAATAATTATTCACTTGTTCTTGGCTTTCAGTACAGTATTTTATATTATGATTTTTATTTGTACCAGGACTCGGGCACAGGTCTACCAGTCACACTGCGGGTGGACTCCAAGGGGTACTTCCTGTACTGGACCGACCAGAACATGGAGGTGGAGATGCTGGACATGGCAACAATCCGGGATGTCCGGACTGGTGGCCATGCTAAAGTTCCTAAAGTAAGTGCCTATTTTGTACAATCAGCAGTAGTAATTAGTTTATAGATCTGACCTTTAAATCATCTTCCATAATGTGTACAGTCTTCCTTGAACTTCCACGAGGTAATCTACAGAGGTTTTATTCTATATATAAATTTGTTTCTGCCCTAGCACTGAATCCAAGCCATATTTATACAAAATATCATAGCTGGAGGCCTAGCACGGCCGACATAATGGGAGTTACATAGGTTTTGTCTCTATCTATTCTATTCATTTGAAAGGAGAGAGTGAGAGAGATTTCGTTGCGTTAATGTGATAGCCCTAGATCTATAATTATGACACTCGAAAAAGATGAATTGGTAATACTCATACTCGAACTTGTAATTACGTGCATTGATAACGTAATGAGTGGGTTCCCACGGGTGGTCTCCGCCCTGCTGTGACATGTAGTCAGTGCCGGATTAAGGGTGTTACCAGACCAATCGATCCACTATTGAATCCATCGATTGATGGTAGAATGAGAAGAGTTGATGTCGATCGATAGTTAATCCTACTAATATTATAAATGTGAAAGTTTGTGAGTGTGGATGTATGTATGTATGTATGTTTGTTACTCCTTCACGCAAAAACTACTGAACGGATTTGAATGAAATTTGGAACACAGATAGTTTATAACCGGGATTAACATATAGGATCCTTTTTTCCCGATAATCTCGAAATTTTTGTTACGTTAAATACTTCGCGGACGAAGTCCGTGGGCACAGCTAGTACCTACATGTAGCAACGTTCACTCGATTGGTGCCGTAGCGTAACCTTAAGTGCGAAAGGGGTCCGTAGTGTAGCAAATGCGAATATCCACATGTTTGCATTTGCTTGAAGGACCACCTCTTGGGGTTACAAAAAAGCACGTGTAAAGAGAAAACTTCGCGTTTAATGAGGGCAATTTGATATCATAATATACCATCTAGGTAAGTAGAGTGATATAATTTGAGTTATTTTCTCTCTTCTCTTCACAAGATACGGGAACTATTTTACTTCCTAGATATTTTTGTGGACAGACTCAGGGCCCCGTAGCATTTGGTGATTCTTTTCACGTAGCTAATCCGGCACTGAGGAAATAGTTAACCGCCCTGTTTTCCTTACTATGCCCTACTTTTTAAATACCTAGGTTAATCATAATAAAACAATTTCGAGGGAAGTGGATAATTTTCTTTCCGAAAGAAAAAAAACTTGATTGAAACCGGTCTTTCAGGACTTAAAGTGGCATTTATTTTTAAACAATCATCAGTTTACTCTTTAGACCAAAATCTTGTTGTAGGAATGTTATAAAAATTGAAATACATAACACAATAGATAAGTATATTCTATGTTTATCTTCCTTAGATCAGAAAGGCCATCTATTGTAGTAATAACTTAATAAGCGGCTCTTATGGCTTGTCGATATAAAATATTGACAGTGAGGTTCATTAAGACGTTTCATGTTATGGAACCATAAAATGTCAATATCGTGTAGTTCGGTGTGGCGAGTGAACCCCGCAACGCTTTGACGGCATATAAAATTATAGGGCGCGGTAGCTTGTAATTTCATGAACACTAATGTCGCTCGGGCGGTACTTCAGCGGAATTACCGCCCTTTTGTGAGTGCCAGTTGCCTAATAACACACTGTATTATCCAGTTTCGAGTCATTACTTTCGTGATATCAATAATATCTAGGCTAGGAATTACAGATCTGATGAACCTTTGCGTTCTGATGTTTTTACTATACCAATTGAGGGAATGGACTTTTGGATTTCGAATTCAGAGTTTATACCCCCTTACCGTGAGTTCGCACTGGACGGAACATGTTGTTGTCTCTATTTTTTGTTTTCATAATATAGAGACAACAATATGTTTCGTGAACATGTTTCGTTCAGTGCGAACTCACGGTTAGAAAGATCTTATCAACATGATGAAGAGGATTTTTGGCGATATTTGCCTTCACCGTATAGTAAGTGAAAATTATAATCAAAAATACCAAAGATGCAAACCGGTAACCAAACCTGTGTCCTCCTTGTATCCAAAACTAGCGGTGGACTTACATGGATTTTTCACCTCGTGTGTTTTACAAAGCTTCAGCTTTTGTATTTAAGGTTTTGTAGTTAAAATACCATCGAATAGCGGTTTGGCTACAGGTATAATGCTTCCAAGTCACTGAAGCCTCCAAGACACTGAAGAATCTCATATCTTCACTCCGCTGCTACATTAGTATACCTTAATTTACGAGTATTCTTCTTCGCCCGTCAATCAATAGTACTCCACTAGCTTCAAAGGTTTCAGACCACTTGGGTAGAGAGCGGCGTCTAATTTGAAAGGTGATAGAGGGTTCTAGATTAGTTCATGTTATTGGTAACCAGGAATTAGAGTTATATTTATCATGATAAAGATAATTATATTAATATTCAGTGGGCTAGTGTGCGTCCTACGCACGTATAATAAACTCTACTTATTAAATTAACGAAACAGATTGGAAACAACTCGCTTATCACGTAATTAATATTATAGCAGCAATTAATTGGAGTATCGCGTTTAGAGTAATAACACAACCTCGTGTTGCTTGTTAGTTATTTTTTAAGTTTAATTAATGGAATTTAACATGAATCTCATTAGTATAGATAAATGTATGTGAAAGGATATGAATATGCCGCTACAGAATGTACTATGTAGTTCAGGTCGAGCTGGTCTCTGGTAATTCGAAGGTGAGTCAAGACGACAGGATCTCATCTTTCAAATAACGATTTCTCCTAATAAGAGGTCCTCATCAGCTTGTTCGCTCAAGAACACCATATTATTATTAGGTACTAGTGTCTGCCCGCGACTTCGTTCGCGTAGACTTAAGTAAAGTATTCTGTGTTAATCCAGGTTATAAACTATCTTTGTTCCAAATTTCATCAAAATCCGTTCAGTAGTTTTTGCGTGAAAGAGTAACAAACATACCTCCACACTCACAAACTTCCGCATTTATAATATTAGTGGGATATTATAGGCTTTATGGATCAAAGATTTGTCATGTTGCACATGACGTCAACAAAAAGAAGACAAACAGGTTCAACTTTGAAGAATAACATAGTAGAACTATTAATAATCGTCTGACTTGTATGATTATTAAATACCTACCTACATTATAGGGGCACATTACTACTAGCTATACATGGCCAAATGCAGCTCCCGAGTAACCGTCTAGTTACTCGAGGCGGCGTAAACATTGCATATAGCGACCTAAAGTCAACCAACACTGCTGACGTAGAAGGACTATGCTAATATTCCACCTGTACCTACTAGATGTTTGCTTTCATGGCTGGCATCGATACTTCTTTCCTTTTTTCTGGGAAATCGTTTTCTTCGGTAGATAATGTGTGTGCTTTTAGCTACAATGTATTGAATTCGTTCCAGGTTGACGTATTAATAGGTACTTTCGTAATGTCGCGATGAGAAGCATGTTTTACGAGGGCATACGTTTGTCGCTTTTAGCTAACAGCTTTCGGGCCAACGAGCTTAACTTATGAGTCATAATTTTATTATCAATTTGCATAAAATGCGATTATGCACGTACTAGACGAAACACCCCCGTGTATTACTAAATTATAAAATGGGATCGTATCGTAAACGATTCTCTTCAAAATCAGCTCGGAATTTTACTGCATAATGTATAAACTATTAAGATTACAATGTTTGTATTATTAAAGTGTGATAAAAAAGATCCATGCAGTGAGCGTCAATTACTGTTTTCCTCGCGTTGTCGATTTGTATACTTGGATAAGAATCCGTTTGAATTAATGCGCCCGAAATGTGGAGAGCTGGGTGTCCAAACATCGTCTGCCCACACTTGCGGACGACGGATGCGTGAGATGATTTTATCTGTGTCTGTGAACAAGCGTGTCACCCTTACCGAATATATTTTTGAGCGGACTGCATTGAGACGAATGTGCCGGCGGCATGGGCTCATGAATCATACATGTAATTCAATTTCTGAAACGGGAACGCATCATAGGTAGATTGTAGGACTCCTGGAATCACATTGTGAATCAAGCGGAGACTCATTTGAAATTTATATAAAACACATTAGGGCAAATATACGGGCCTAAAAATATAAGTTGCTGTTTTAATTACCCCGGTACCTACCTTACCTTAGCATTTGATTTCACATTAATAGATTATGCAAAACGTACTTATATGGATCCTCGACTAATCCTGTCTTGTTCCCGGTTTCGGCGTTCACTCCCGTGTTATGCGGCTCACGTATGAGTTAATCTCCCACATAGGTAGGTACCTACATTGTTGCTATCCATCACTATAGGTACCTACCTACATTTGGAGTTACTGCAAACGAGAGTAATCGATAGTCTGTTACCGAGTGTTTCGTTAAAAATTCATGTTTGAAAACAGTGCTCGGTGTATTTTAAAAACTTTGAACCAGTAGTGTGTATATCAATTTATTACTATCATTCGAAATACCTACCCACTGCGATGCTTTTCTCCTAAATGTGCGGTCGTAGGTGGTCGTAAACCGGATTTAGAGAAAAAGCCAGATAACTTTTAATATAATCATACCTATATCAATTAGTGTTTGGTTAATGCGACCCCTGCCGACTGTTATATTATGCACACAGCGTCGGCTGTTGCGCTAAAATTACCGGCTCGCCGATCGTTATCGATTCCGTGTCATGCACTAATTTTAGAAAAATCTATGCTATAAATCATAGCTTGGACACTACGGAAACGGTTCTGCTGCTTTATAATTTATGGCTGGATTACTTATTTAGGACAGATGAGGTAGGTATTGAATACGATTTTATTTCATGTATGTAATAAATTGGGCACAATCCTCGTTTATCTTTTCAATGCGAACTGCTTCCTGTAGGTGTATTTTCCGACCCGCCTATAGGTCTTTTTCGCGGCTTCCCGGTAATGCGAACAGATTTCAATAACTCTAATTGTAGCGCACCTACTGTAACCAGACAAATACTACCGATACTATCAAACGGGAGGATTCTATTTTTTTGGTTTCTTTTGTTTTCAAATGCTCTCTTGGTTGGCATAGGTAGGTATACGCTGAGGAATGCTTTTTGTTCTTGTCCAAATATTAACGAAAAACACATTTGTTTCTTTTTTCTCGTCCAAGTGTTTTTGCTACCTATTCTAAAATTATTCACACTATGCGCAACATGTGAGCTAGTTTGACAAATAGCAACACATTCGTGCAACCGACACAACATGTCAGCTCCGGGAGTAGGTTGGCGGTTTTCATTCATTGGATGGTTTATTATACCTATAATGGTTGATAGCGTAATGTGTTATTACTCGTGGGCTATAACGCGTTCTATATTAATGCGACATAGCTGTTGCGGTTTATTGCACGATTATGAGTTTCCGTTGTTCCCACGCCGGCTGTAAACTATGAGCCATCCCAGATCACCAGTTATGTGCGCGCACGTTAACTACCTAACTTCCTTTATACGTGGTTAACGAACGACGATAAAACAGTTTACCTACACCGCCGCCGCCAAATAACTTGGCATGACATTGGGTTCATGTCACGACAAAAACTACACGAGGTGTTGTGGTGCGACGAGATCTTTATAGTGATAATGATGTCGTCGAAAACGTGCGAATTAACATAGAACGATATCCCTCACGAAAGGCGTTTCACACCTTGCACTCTTTATTGCGGCACCTATCGATTTTCACGGAGATGCTCCAGCTTTTATCAGACGTTCCGATGTTATGCTAACGACATTAAATCAATGTGCTAACATTGCATCGGGCCATTATCTCTTCTACACGATGATATTATAAAATTTAAATATACCTGATTGTATCTTCTGACCTACTTCACCCGGACAGCGCTCCGCCATTAGTGTCGTATTAATTGACGGCCGTAGCGCGCCCCGATGGGACCCCGACCCATCAATACACTCATCCGATAGAGCTCAGGATGATACGCTGCCGCCGCCTTGTGTACACTTTCTAATTTTAATTATCTTCAAATTTAAATAATAGTCGTAAATTGAATACTTACATTTTTTTTAAAGTTCAACTATTATTTTTATCTTTGATGTTTCATTCCTTTGAACTGCTCGTAGATTTCGGTACGAGAGTGCGAAATAATATTCGTCTTCAAGTTCATTGTTATGATCTCATTCTCATCGGTTGACTCGAGTTTCCTGTTTGAGAACTAATATCTCTATTTAGAAATTGAATAGCTTTTTGTCTTGTAGCCCGTTGTTGTGAAGTTTCGTCAGATTTTAATTAAACTTCACAGTTTCGAACTTTGGAGTAACCTGTAGGTACTTCTTCATACTGATAAACTCGCCCCTGCCTGTTCCATCTTGATAATGGAAGCAACTAGGGAGAACATGGAAGCCGCTCCGGGGTATGCGGCTACTATGAATCAAAATAAACTCGAATGGATGAGCCGTTTTGTTGAAATGAAAAATATTTGCTCTACTAACAATTAGGTACGTTGAAGCATAAATTCTACGTACCAATGTACCTAACCTATTATGGTTATTATTCGAATATAAAATAGTCTAAAAATAAATTGTATCATCCAAACATTTTTATGTGATAAGCTTCTCTGAATTCAAGTTTGTTAATTGATAACTTGTATAATTCCCAAGTTTCGTAGTATTATATAGGCACAATAAATAGTACATATAATCGTTATGGTAGGCTTGGATCACGCAAGGTCAGGCTTGGCGATATGGCGTCAGCAAAACATCTGTAATAGTCTTTTTATAGTGGTTCATCTCATTTACATTCGGTTCAAATTGGTAAATCACACTCGGTTTATACCTACAAGGCGCTAATTAATTACAGTGCCCTGGTAACTAAAATAAGGATATTTTGGAGACTTGATTTAAAATGGCAATGCGTCTAAACCTGCAGAGTAAAATATACCTACCGTTTTCGGTACCGGTCCCAAGTTCAGTCTCGTTACTAAATTATTCATTGAGAAAGCTCCGAAAAATTTGGCTCAGACCCTGAAGCTGTATTTTTACGGCGAATACTTTAAAAATTATATTTTCAAATGAGATTTTAATTTGAATTTTGTTTTCAGGACCCGAAAATTAGAAACGTTGTCCTAATCGGCTCGCAAGGGTCTCTGGAAGAGAAAACTGTCACGGTGTGCTACGGAGCGGACTTCGTGAACGTGACTTTCATTAATTTCTGCTGCACCAGAAAGGAAATAGCTCAGGTAAGCCTGCCTGCGGTTAGTAGAGCCCGCGGCTAAGTGAATCACTCTTAATCGTTTGATTGGTTTATCTGCACTTCGATCGAATTACTGAGTTAACTATGCTTCTGCGGATATCGACGTGATTATCGTTTAAATGAAATCAACGACTTGTACTCGTGCTTATAATAGATTGAAATTATAAGTCTAAAATGACGGATAGGGGCGTCTTAAATAGTTAAGAGCCTCTCAAATAGTTAAGTGAGCTTTGAGTATTCGGCCGTAAGGTTCATATTAATAAATCAATCTCCAGTCTTGAGAGAGCTCTTGAGTGCGTTTTTACATGTCATGTAATTTTGTACTGGTATGACGTTACAATGACATTTCCAAGATCGCTCTCAGACTTGAGATCGATTTATTAATCATCATCATCATCATCATCATCATCTGCCTTACCATTAGCCATTATCTGGGGTCGGCGCAGTATGTCTCTTCCTTCCATTCATCGAGCTTTCCTGCCATACTCACATCCACTCCAACCTCGTTCATATCACTCTTAATACAAACCATCCATCCATCGATTTATTAATACGGTGATATATTCAATAATATTAGAAGATCTTCAACATGTTTAGAAGTATCAGCATCTTTAATAACAATGTCCGAATGATGAAAGCATCATTTAGAGTCTGCGGCATGATGGAAAGTCGTGATCACAGCTCTATTACCACATCGCCGGACAGCGGCGTCTGAATAATAAATAGCGTCGGCGACATGTCGCGTAAACGTATTTACTAGTTTACCATCCATACAGCGGGCAGATTTCGCGGTATCAATTATCCATAAGTCTTTCATGTTAAGCGTTTCTCCTATGACAATAATTGTTGATGTTCCGAAATCTGTTCTACTGCTTTTAATATCAGTACCTATCTTCACAACACTTCGGTGAACATTCGTAGTGGATGTTATCTATATAATACTGGCTGACCCGACAGATGTTGTCCTGTCTTTTAGGGGTATGGAAACATGTATAGTAGCCTATTCTCAGACCTACTTAATATGCGTATAAAATTTCTCATAAAATCGGTCAAGCCGTTTCGGAGGAGTATGGTAACTAACATTGCGACACAAGAATTTTATATATAAGACTAGATGTGCCTGCGACTTCGTCTGCGTGTAATTTAACTTAACAAAAACTTCGGGATTATTCGTCCCCTATTTTATGCCCTTGGGGGTAGAAGTAATCAAAATCCTTTCTTAGCGGATGCCTACGTCATAACATGTCATAACCTGCATGCCAAATTTCAGCCCGATCCGTCCAGTGGTTTGGGCTGTGCGTTGATAGATCACTATGTCAGTCAGTCAGTCACCTTTGAGTTATATATATTTAGATTTTGTTTTAAACGTGGTTTTTCAAAGTCGGAAATAATACTTGTGGATTTGGATGAGTATCGGTTATAGCCGCTATAGAATTAAATAGTATAACAGTTTGGTCGAAATTATTTAATGATACCAACTATCTAATTATTTAAAAAAATTACAAAATTTGGCCCATGCGGAAGCGTACCCAAGATGCTAGCCGCATTCCCTCCCTGCCTGGATGGCTAGAGCCACTCGCTGAGCGAGGAAATGCCCAGCCCTTGGGTCGCCGGTTGCGTCGCGTCGAAATAAGATAACAGTTTTTTTTTAATATTACATATTCCGCGTCTTTTCAAACATAATCATAAGTATAATTTTTTTCTTAAATATTTGTGGTTTATGCTTTTTAAATGAAGGTTACAAAATTTCCTAGATAATTAGGTGTGTTCTTAGGTCGCAATGCTAAAGTTGTGACAAATATTCAAAGGTCCGTAACTCAGAAAATAAAATACCAGGTATAGACTTCAGGAGGCATCTACATACCAGCTTCCGTTATTTTGGACTTTTGGAACATTTTGTTTATACCTATCAATGGTTGTAGGCGTTCCACTCCTGCATCAGATTAAAAGTTTGCCCCATTACTTTGTTTAGGTACCCCACCAATCTGAGTCACATTGTTTGCTATACGCTCGCTATTGGCACACTTTGCAGTTTGCACCAATTCACGTGATCGAATCACCAATCCAATTTCATTAGTTGCGGAAAGCTATTGGACATTCCAATGTGTGGTTGGTTACTTTTTTTGTTCGAACGAAATCGTTATTACATATATTTGTATCATTGTGTTTTATCTGGTACAACTAGATTCAATAGCGACCCAGCAGTATGAAACTGGTTTCCGATCGTGTTTTCGTTTGAAAGCGAAAACTGTAATGCAATTCGAATGCATTTAGAGACATTAGACAAGTACTTACCTACGTTATAGTGGTACTGCCTCACTGCCGTTTTTGTTAAGGTAGTGGTTACTAGTGAAGTAACGAATATTCGCATTCGCGAATATTCGCATATTTTTTGACATTCGCATTCGCATTCGCAAGAATCTATGCGAATGTTTGGCGAATGTTTTTGAAAAGGGGACCCACTACCTATTGCACGATTTCGGCCGTCTGGGGGATGACTGGGGTGGTACCAGGTCGTCCCCCTTTTAGCGCCAGTGGCCCGGCAAAGTCATTGCCGGGCCGTCCGCCGGGGCGTCTCGGAGCATTTCCCGTGGTCCCGGGGCGCCCCTCTGCATGGCGGAGGGTGGTACACCGTGGGTTTTTAGTGGGTATACGGCCGACTGCCGGACTCCCACATACCCCTCCCGCCTCCCCCGAGGCGGAAGGGGACCCATAAAGTGTTTTCCCATGGAAAAAAAGGTAACTAAATTATAAATAGGATCTTTCTCTATTGTTCATGTTAGGTTTATTAAAATATTAACAAAATCAATAAAATTTGAATATCAAATAAATTTGATTAATGCAATAATACTAAACTACCCTCAAATCAAAACAAATCTCTTTTAATAATTTTTATGTGACTAACTTCGTTCTTTCTACCTGTGGGTTCGGCTATGTTCGGCCGACACGAATTGTCAAACCAGTCTAACATTTTGCGCGCTCTTTATAAACCCCGACGAAAAAAGAGGGGTGTTATAAGTTTAAAATGTGTATCTGTGTATCTGTCTGTAGCGTCGTAGCACCCAAACGGATGATCCGATTCAAATTTTGTTTTTTTTTTTGCTTAGAGAGGTATTCTTATCGTGAGTGTTTTATGCTTCACGAAAATCGGTTCAACCGTTTGAAAATTATCAGCTCTTTTGTAGTTTAAAAAGTCTTCGCATCGGGGGTTTTTTGAAATTTTCAATTTAGAGTTATTATAAAGTCAACATTCGCATTCGCATTCGCGAATGTTGGAGCCAAATATTCGCATTCGCATTCGCGAATGTCAAAAATCCAACATTCGTTACATCACTACTGGTTAGTACTATTGTCCTTGAACTCGATTGGATTGTCCTAAAATATACTGTACTTATATCATGGAAATTAAAAAGTCAATTTTAAAAACAAAAAACTCACTGTTTATAACTTAACTTTAAATAAAAACCGGAGAGAAAAAAATAAGTTCAGTACTTAGTCTAAAATTCTGTTAAGTATATCTTATAAAAAATAAAAATACATCCATGATAATAATAATTACGTACGTAGACACACCGTGCCATTTTCTTTTTGGTCCAATTATAATAATTGTACCTGCTGTGTACATTGTGTTATTTATTCGATACAAGGTCTCTCCCAATCGAGGTTCATCTCGTACGTGGGTGGTTCATACCATCTCAGGGGCCTCGGTCACACAAGAGTCACAGCGGCGTCGTGGCGGCGTCGTGGCGGCGTCGTGGCACGAGCGTGGTGTGGTTTTTAAATGTCGAAGCGCGGACGGCTCTCCATTTTCTTATTTAAGCAGCATATCAACGTGCGAATCAAAATGGCAAAACGACGGCGGCTTCGAGTCACGAACACTTCGCGCTCCCGCCTCGCCAGCGCCACAACGCCGGTACGACTCTTCCGCGACTCCGCCGCGACGTCGCGTAGACTCTATTAAATGAGCGCACTGTCTTATATTCCTAAAGAAAATTCCATTTGGGCTCCATTTGGGTGCTCACGCATCGACGCCAGCAAGACCTCTTATGATTAATTGGTATTATTTCGAAAAATTGGCATAACTGTGACAATATTGGTGTCGTCATTGATGTATTGCTGTACGGCCGTGTCTGACGGGACAGGCGTGAGCACCGCCATCGTGCACGGCCGCGGGAGTGTCAAGGCTGCGACTTCGCACGTACGCTCTTATTTATATTTGTCCTTTTTGACAGCCTTTGTTGGAAGAATTTAAATGTATGCAAGTCACGGTGACAGCTTTATAAAATGGGTTAATCGTTTAATTAAAAGCACAACGCTTCTCAACAGGTAATTATGAGGACTTGGCATACTTTCCATGACGTGAACATTAAGCATTTATTTTTTTCGGTAGCGAGAGGCCGAATTTATTATTATACATAGTTCTACCATTGTATAATACGTCATACTGTTGTATAGCCGCTGTTTAGCTCATTCTTAAAACTTGTCTATACGACCATGACCCACGAACATTTAAAAAGCGGGTCCATATATTATCGATGTTGATAAAGTAATTCAGATTTCTCTTATAAAACAATATAACCTCTACCTGATAATTCGTCTTAGCAAACCATAGTAGGTACTTCGGCAAGACCTCGGCACCTAATTATTACATTGTTCAGTCTACAAAGAAACTTTGTTTGATAACGTGTTAGATAGTATAGCAACATGTTTATAAAATACATCTCATTGGTTGTCTGCCCTCTCGTGTAAATACGTTATACAACTTAGTCGATATGTTTTGACAATATCGTTGATAAAAATCCCGTTATGGTGAGCCAACTACTTACCTATTTGATTTAAAAGCACCTTCCGTGTGGAGTTTATTTGCTGGCATACTTAACTTTTTATCAGACTAGACGTTAGATGTGAATACACATAAGAGCTTTTAAATTTATTACCAGACGGTACGGTTCCCTTTTACCGGTAAACGATATTTTGTAATATTGGAATGTAAAGGAATTAAATTGTAATGGTGTCGTTATCGGACGATTAAGGAGAGACAACGCTAATGCCCTGTTCAACTAATTATTTATTACATTTCGAAATTACTCGATTACTTATAAAACTAAATAAGTACCTATTGATTTCTTATATTTACGCGAATACTACACATTGAAATAAAACTATTTTTACGGTCTAACACCTCAGTCCCCCCGTGACCATGGCTGCTGTAAAGCAGCCGAAACGTCGGGAACATTAAAAGTAAAAATAAACGCGATATAATCCGTAAAAATAGTTTTATTTCAATAAATAAGTACCTGTTAGTTTTGTCAGTTTTTAGTTGCCAAGAAATAACCCGAACCTTAATACTATCACCAGAAACACGAGAACTATAATATGGTGTCAAACTAGGCACGCTTGTCGTACAATGGACTGGAGGCGAACCCAGTGACAACCAGACGAGGCCAATTTACTAAATTTAATTTAATGATTATTCCGAGATTATGGGATGTATTTTTGAACATCCCGCACAATTAACTCTAGCAGTTCTTTCCAAACGAATATGAGGCATTACTGATGGTTAAAGCATAGGCTGAATTTCCTTTGGAGGCATTGGAGGCAGAGGTGCAAGGTAATGTGCCCACATTTAGCCGATAGTATCGGGTGGAAAATCCCAATGTAATTACTTATGACAAGCATATGATTATTTTAAAAAGACAGACCGTATTTTGTGGAGAATACGGGAAAGAAACCCTTACTGAGGAGAGGACACACAAATAAGCTCTTATAAAATTGGGATTAGGCCCTCCACTGACTCTCAATACTGTTACCCCTGTAAGCCAGGATTGACATTGGTGCCCAATGATGACGCTTAGGCCGTTTACGAGTACCGGGAAAAGCTAAATTGTTTTGGAATCAGGGGTGTTACTCTTAGCAACGATACTCGATATATCTATTACTGAGAGATCGATACAAAATTATCGTTCGTTCAGAGGATATAGGTACTACGGCAAAAAGATGGAATTTAGAGTAGGGTTCGACACGACAAATTTTGCTAAGAGTTGCACCCCTGCACGAATTTAATGGAAGGAAAAAGTAGGAGAAGTTGGAACTTATGCCGTTATGTTTATCATACTAATATTATAAAGAGGAAAACTTTGTTTGTTTGATTGTAATGAATAGGCTCCGAAACTACTAAACCGATTTCAAAAATTATTTCACTGTTGGGAAGCCACACTATCCCTGGGTGACATAGGCTATAATATATTTTCAAAAAATTAGGGATCCTTACTAAAACTCGAATAATGTAACCGCAATGTACCCGTGCGAAGCCGGGGCCGGCTGCTAGTATTATATAAAGGTGTGTTCACACAGTATTTTTTGTCAACAGATGTGGACCGAAGGGCTATTCACTCTGGCGTACAACCTGAACCAGCTGAATAACCCCACCATCAATTTCCTGGAGAAGATGCACACCAAGATAGTTCTCAAAGCAGACAAGTCCGGGAAAATACTCGTCAAAAAGTACGTATCGATCCTTTTATACAGCGTATACAACATATTTTTGTGCCACTTCATTTATTATCATAATATCATTTGACTCATACACGTGGCCTAGTACCGTTGTAAAAACATTTCCGACATATCTACCTAGTCTTTTCATATAAGTACTTATCTTTATTTAGTCATCTTAGTTGCTGACACACACACACACATGTGGGATAGTTTTTGTTGCCAAAACGAGATACCATCCAGAGATGTTACATTAGTGTCGGTATTACCGGTCATAGAAAGCCGCTGTTGCTGTCTCCGGTAGCGCCATCTTCACACAGGATTTTGTGTGACTTCCACTTGTGAGCACCTCCTTAGCTGTGAGACAGCTAACTTCTAAATGTTTCCAATTAATTTTACATGTTGAAACAGAAACGGTATACTTTTTTTTTAACTTGGTAATTCTAAAACTACTAGCTTTGGAGGAAACTTGAAAAACAAAAGGTGTTACAGGGATACAGCTGTTTACAGATTTCATAAGTCTACAAAATCTTTAGTACTTCAACTGTCCCACAAAGCCGATAGTTTTAGATTTACAAAGTTACTATTACCAAAATAATAGTATACCCTTTTTGTTTCACCTAGTATACATGATTATCATACGTTAAATATCTAAACTCTTCGTAAAAATCTTCATACACTTCTATCTAAAATTAAAGTGATTATTAACAAAATCCACGAAACTCAAACATAAATAAAATGTTCGTAAATTCATTGAATAAAGGAGTCAGTGTACGTAAATAATTTTATATATTCGCTTATTTCTCATCAGCCCGACTGTTTATCATCCGAACACTACGTTAGTATATAATTAAAATATGAGATTGAGTAACCAGATAAAAAGTGTTTCACTAGTGCAGAACCGTGGGCAAAAGCGTAATAGTCTCATAAACAATGTGTTTATTATATTGGCGCCGTTTTATGATAAAACGCTAAGATTGGATCTAAACGTGTAGCATAAATCACTAAACATACAAATTTAAAAGTTTTATACAATATTCGCAATCCTCTACGTGACATAGGCCGGAATAACATTTAAAGCACAATATTTAAAGCGAATTAAAGACACCGAACGACTCAATTAACATTACGAAAATATAGTCTATTAATCTAAAAAAACATTAGTTAGGCGATTACTGTCTGTCTGTGTACGCCATCAAACGTAGCGTGAAACGAAGATTAAAGCAGTTAAGGTTGAATAAGTACTTATTTTTGCCGTAAGTAGATCTTTTGGGTAGCGCTCGACGAAACCTTGTATTGTTTGCTAACTCGACAAGGGCGAAAAGGATAGTCGATACGAACATTAGGGTATAGCAGGTCAGCTAACACCTTCATAGTTCAGTCCTTAAAGGTTAAACGACAAATCACAGTGACCGTTTAGTAAACAACGTAGCTAGGGGACTTTATAAGTTACAAAGTTAATAACAATAAAAATAATTTAAAGCGTTTTGTGTTATTTCATTTTTCTTCTTCATCATCTGCAGTCAGCGTGATGTCGTGTTCTGTGTTCTACTCCATTAGTTTCGGGCGTCTGTGATATCTCTATAAAATCTCTGAATGTATCCATCACACCGCTATTTTAATCACATGCTTCTCATGTCTTCTCAGCATAGTTTACTTTCATGTCCAGAAAATCCATCGGAACAAAAAAATGTGCATTATTTTATTTGTATTTTTTGTTTCATCTCCCATCGGGACTGTCATAAATCGTCCGCAGAATTTTAAAATAATCCGCTTTAAAATGCACTGGCATTTTATTACTGTCGTAAGTTAATGGTCGCCGTGTTAAATATGATTATCTATTTGACGCGCGTAAGATTCAATGTTACGATCGTTTAAGTTTAACTGTTTTCCTCAACGTGTTTAGTGTGCGCATGCGATACCGTATAATAAAAACCATTGACTCCATGTGCGACCTTCGTTCATTAACCGAAATAGTTTCCCTGTGATGTTAGTTGGTCTTTGATTCGCTGATTTTCGACACCGGAAAATATATGAGTCAGTTACAGGCCGTTCACATGGTGACAGTGACTCGAGATTTATTACGGTTTTTCAGGTGACTTTTTTTGGCGGCACGGCCGATCATACCAATGTTATTCTTGTAAGCGGGATCTTCAACTGTATCCAATAAACTAGCAAGATTTTAACCTGGGTTGCAATCTCATTATGTGTGTTAAAAATCTGAACTCGTTTGTACTACCAAAGGAACATGACGAATCGTAATAAATCACGAATTGTAAACGAAAATTACCCCTGTCATTGCAAAGGCAACAGCTTTATCTCCACGAGAGAGGCCGACAAAAAGCTGACAGGTTTCGAAATAGGTCCGCTTAAATCATTGCGAGTGACATATGAAAGCGTTAATTTTAGCCAGTTCCACCGCAGTCTCCGCATCACTGGTCCTAATACATCTGTGCGTGTCGAGTGTACGTACCTTCGTCAATCCGGTGACGCCTCCGTGACAAACTTATCGGTCACTTTATGTTTACCCGAGAACTAATACTGAAGTTAGCGTGAGATACATGATTACATGCTACAAGCAAAGTGATAATAATGGATGCGGGATTTATTTGCGAAATAATGAATGTCTCAATTTATTATAACAATAGCGATTTTCGACGAAGAATCTTGATAATGAAATCATCTGCCAGACATTTTAACACACTTTACGCTGTGATTCACACGCTATGTCATATATTTAATAGCATCTGAGTATGGTTTTGCTGGACGTTTTGTTTGACAGCGTAGGTTTCGAAAAACGCCCCGTAGTGAGATAAAAGTTTAATAATAAATAACTAAATTGAAAATTTAAAAACCCCCGATGCGACGACCTTTTCATCAAATGTATACAATAATCAACAGAAAATCTGTGTAAAAGTATGAGACATTATTTTGTTATGACATTATAATAATTGACATTAGAATAGACAACGAATGTAAATATTGATGCCACGGAGGTTTAATTCCTAGTAAAATATTATCAATTATGATTCAATTTCATGTAATAACTCTGGTTGAGGTGGACGGGAGCAGCCCAGGGGAAGAATTTTCAATAACGCTAAAATTATTTTAAATTAGATTTGTTTTTTTATGTTTTTTCTCAATGGTGGAGCAGCGCCCTCTAGAATTATTAGAATGTAATATTCCATGACCATTAACAAAACAAACAAAATTTAACGCATGCGCGTATCCACCATTTGACACGTGACTTATGGAACGTCTTTAGTTCATACACAAATCTCATATAAAAATTGATAAAATATAATTTTTTTCCAGAATCAGGGAAACTTTTCATATTTATAATATTGTAAAAAGCCAGATCTGACTATTACGATCATTTAAAAATATAATAAATCTAAATCCAATAATCTCAAATTTCGATTGGATTCGAGCCGTGGAAGTTGGTTTTGGCCGTGAATGTGGCTTTTTAACCTACAAACGAGCTTCAACGGCTGAACCGATTTTCATGAAACATAGCTAAGAACACTCTCGATCAGAATACCTATCTAACAAAAGAAACACAATTGAAATCGGTTCATCAGCTTGGGCGCTACGTTGCCACAGACAGACACACAGATACACAGATACACACACACACAGATACACATGTTAAACTTTAACACCCCTCTTTTTTCGTCGGGGGTTAACAATGTCGCATACAGCTAATAAGTCTTAACAGGTGTTAACACGGGTTTTTCATCGAGCAGGTGTCCGTGTCCAAGCAAAATAGTTTAGTTAAGAGCCACTGCTCGAAATGAATAAGCAAAATACTAGAACAATTTTTATTTTTTTATGAACGGAACCCTAACTCCAAGATGTTCTCTTGCATAACAAAAACGAAGGTTGTCGACTCGACGGTAAGTCGGTTCATTTTGAACAACCATTGTTTATTTACTGTGAACGTGTTGTTTCTATTAGTTTTCTTTTCTACACACGACGTCGCGTGACATCTCGTGCGGGTGTACTGTGTCACTGGTGGCAATAATACACTCATTACGTTAAACACGTGAATGTATCAGTGATGTTTGTTGGTCTGTTTTGGGTAATTATAGATCCGCTAGAAGTCGTCCATAATGTCGCTATTAGATTAATGGGCGATAGTCACGGAACTTGTTATCGCGTTAGCCTATCAAGTACAATATTGGGTGTGGGAATTTCATTTAGGCACCTTTACAACGCCAGGATATCTTCCGTTTTTATTATCCATTTGAAACACATTACAATTGTAAGATATTTAGGCAAGGCTTGCTGTCTTTACAAATTAGGTCCTCAACGAAACTTTATACAAAATACCGTTCAGACTTAGAAGGGACTACTCCTAGTCTATTTGAAGGTACTTAGTTGTTGTATAAAGTGACAAAGTGGAGAAATGAACACTATGGACCATCTAATCGGAACTATGTCTTATCGGCTATTAATACATCTGTTTCCACCGCTCACACCAGACATATGCCGTATAAATTACGTTCCATCTAATTCTTTGGAGTACCTCACACCAGTTCTCTGTAGGTTCCGGTCCTGACGTTCATGTTTAATGCAATGTATGTATAATAGAATTTGTTTCGTCCAGCATCGTGCGGCTGTTCGCCCAGAACAAAGAGGATAAGAAGCGCGTGGAGAAGGCCCTGAGCGAGTCCGGCCTGCCGACCGGCAAGAACGACACCATCGCACAGAACAAGCTCCTGTTCGAGGACTTCTTCGCGTTCTACAAGAACCTTACACAACGTACCGAGGTGCAGAAGATATTTAACACCCTGTGAGTACTGAACACCATTTTAGACCAAGAAGTACAAGTAAGTAGGTAGGTGTGGCGTCTTCACTAAGAGCACCCAATGTTTGTAAGTTCAAATCTTTTTTCTGTAGGACTGCCTGATGCTTGTCTGTTTATGCGATATCACTGTATCTTTTTGGGGACAGCCTGAAAAAAATCATCGCCGGTGCATAGTTTTCCACTTATGAGTCTATTATTGACCTGCATAGGAGGAAGAAGTCCCATCGGACATTACTATGCGCATATAAACTATACGGACTACTTAATGGTTTTTGAAATTCATTTTTGTCAGCGAAACTGACCTACACACGGCCCGTCCAGTAAATGGACCCAGACACACTTCTGCAAACTGAAAACAACCTAGAAACACTAAACTAGAGTTGGTTTTGGTCTGCAGCAGTGCATGTGGTTTGATTCCATTCTGCAAAACGATATCCAAATATCAGTTTGAATATATCATCATAATAGCCAGTGTTTATGCCGATAGGTGCCGTATATAGCGACATAACACACGTATTACATAGACACGTAGGCGTAGTAAAGCAGTGTGTGCGATGTACAATTATGATTTACGGCCGAGTCAAATGGATGATGGGGTTAAGCGGGGCCGAGTCGGGGCAATTATAACAAATTGCCACAGCGTTATTATGACCCGTTCGACCTTTTAACACGTAAACTTTAAACGACAAACTGATTCATAAGACAAATTCAGTTAACTACACATGAGTGTGTATTGCTTAATTTACATTCGAGTATCTATATTTAGATGCATACTATGATCTTCTTTTATTTATATAGGTAATCTGTGTTTATTTAAATACATGTTTTTTTGTTAATTGTTAGCTAATGTACGTTAGTAATTATGAATAGGTATTGGCTAATCAAAGAAATTAGATGGAAACAAAGAAAACAGGATTATTTACTTATAATTGGAAACTAAAACCACAATTCAGAGTTACAAATAATTATAAATACATTCAGGTATTAAAATTAGCCATCAATTTAAAGTACCTATCAAACGGACCACTAAGAAATTATTTGCTACTAGCTGAGCCCGCGACATTGTCCGCGTGGAATTTAACTTAACAAAAAAGCCCGCTCCCGCGTTCTGAGCCCGCGCGACAGGATCATTTTTTTTTCTAAAATAAAAGTAGCCGACGTTACTGCTTATAAAATCAGCTATCTACCAGTGAAAGTCCCGTCGAAATCGGTCCAGCCGTTTCGGAGATACTCTTTGATTTCATGTGTTTTTATTATTTTACGCGGAACCCTAATTGTTTTTCTAACATTAAAGTAGCCTAAGTTACCCTCTATAAGATCAGCTATCTGCCAGTGAAAGTCCCGTCGAAATCGGTCCAGCCGTTTCGGAGATTACCCGGAACAAACACACAGACAGACAGACAGACAGACCGACAGACAGACAAAAAAATTTTAATTCGCGTTTTTGCTATGGGTATCGTATGTACTTTCATATGCATTTAGTGAAAAGGTGTTATTTTGATATTACAAACAGACACTCCAATTTTATTTATTTGTATTAATTACCCGGAACAAACACACAGACAGACAGACAGACAGACAGACCGACAGACAGACAAAAAAATTTTAATTCGCGTTTTTGCTATGGGTATCGTATGTACTTTCATATGCATTTAGTGAAAAGGTGTTATTTTGATATTACAAACAGACACTCCAATTTTATTTATTTGTATTAATTACCCGGAACAAACACACAGACAGACAGACAGACAGACAGACCGACAGACAGACAAAAAAATTTTAATTCGCGTTTTTGCTATGGGTATCGTATGTACTTTCATATGCATTTAGTGAAAAGGTGTTATTTTGATATTACAAACATACACTCCAATTTTATTTATTTGTATTAATTCGCGTTTTTGCTACGGGTATCGTATGTACTTTCATATGCATTTAGTAAAAAGGTGTTATTTTGATATTACAAACAGACACTCCAATTTTATTTATTTGTATAGAAGATAAAAAATAATGATGGAATTATTAGATTTAATTCTCGTACACTTTTCTAATGAATTCATGTGCAATAGCGCATTTGATGAGGTTGTTTTATATACGGAAATATGTTATTGCATCTATATCAGAGCAGTAATGATCGGATCTCAAAAACAATGCTGTGGTATAGATGTCGGGCAATAGATAAAGAGCGTAAACACATTTCTCACTTCCTGGTTATTGTCTTGAAATATTTTTTTGTTGTGTTTTTGTTCATCGCAATACGCGAAGGCTGTCTCAACATTTTTATCCGCACTCTCTCGTGTCGTGACATTTAAAGCGCCCAAAGGAGCTGCATTTTCGTGGCCCGCTTTTATTCTTGTCGGATTGATAGTCATCTCTTATTTATTTTTACGTACCTACGCGTGTTGTTTGCTGAATAATCCTGAATAATCCTCTTTTCAGTTTGTTTCACATTCCCATGTTTTAGTGGTTCTGTGCGTGGATTACCAGACTAAACGCTTTAAGCTTCTAAAGATTTTACCATACTTGTTCAAACTGGCGCGTGGGAAATTTGTAGGTTACTCTTTGGGAGATTCCTAAGGATTTTAAATTGAGGCTATTTCCTTACTTAATCTAAACTACTTGTTGACTTATTAATTAATATACTAATACTATACTTGAAACGCACCTCAAACTTGAGAACTGCTTTAATTAGACGCGCCGGATATAAAAAGATATTCAGACAATGACTTCTCAAACAATTAAGTGACAAGCGTTTGAGTACCGTTCAGTATCGGAATTTCCTGAAATCATAATATCATAATATATCATTAAATGCATATAGATTTTAAACCACAATAATGATTTATTCCTCACTGGTGTGCCTAAAAATATAAATTCCCACAGGAAACTGACACACGCGAAATAGATAACGCAACAGGGCCAAGGCTGGTTCGATAACCGAGTTATAATTACAGCACGGATGGCAAGCCGCATCTGTCGGCGACTCAGCTGGTGGACTTCCTGAACGACGTGCAAAGGGACCCGAGACTGAATGAGATACTCCATCCCTACGCCGACTTGCAACGCGCCAAGGACCTAATAAAGACGTATGAACATAATAAGTACCATCAGCAGAGGTCACAGCTAACTTTCGATGGGTTCCTGAGGTTTGTATGCTCATTTATTTATGGATGTTTAATTAGTTGTTCAATAGTTGGGTTTAAATTAGGAAGGCACGGCTGTAAGCTTAGACAATTTGCTTCGTGTTTTGTCAAATCAATGTTGAATACAGATAGGTTAGAAAAATAGGTTGAAACTGCCGAAATAGGGGTTTTAATAGTGTGAAAGACACGCGTTTTGTTTCATTAACGTAATCAGCTAGTTCTAAAAAGGTTCACATATTTGCACAACACATAATTTCTAGTTCATGTTTTGGCCAATATAAGAGTTTTGGCCTAAAACTTCTTGAGAAATGTACCGGAGCGTGTATTGCGGACTTCGCCTAATGTGGTCCTATGACGTCACAGTACACAATACTGGCGTCGATGTGTTGAAAATTATGTGTCCTGAAAGCTATTGAACATTATCGAAATAATTTAAACACATTATTGTGTATTTTTTTCAAAAAGTACTTATACTGTGAGATAAAAATAAAAAAAACATGCATAGTCGCTATTGTTTGTTATTATTTTCGGTACTTTTAATTTCTATTGTAACATCTTAGTTAGTAGCCAACTCGGTGTCGGAGTTTGCAGGTATAGCTTTACGACTGTAATAGTAGAGTATTGTGACATGATATTGTATTAGTAATATAATATAAATTTAAATATCGCCAGAGTGACACACCAACTGTATGGTCCCAAACTAAGCAACGCTTGTAATATGGGTACCGTACAATGGACCGGGAGCGATCCCAGTGACACCCAGACCTCAGAACGACAGAAATTTGCCCTGACGGGCATTGAACCTGCATGATGATACCTAACCAATTGTTGGATCCAACAATGTTCCCTAAATTCGTTGTGAATTATGAATCTGTTTATAAATAAGGATAATCTTGAAAACACAATAGGTGATGTATTAAACTAAGCTATCTAGCGTAGCGTGAATAACATAGTAGGTAACGCAAATATTTTTGTGTAACATGTCGCAACGCTACACGTGATGTGAGTGTGCTTCCAATAATTAATTGCGTTAAAAGAACAGTATAGCGTTTATTGATTACCTTTTAATGATAATTGCTATTAGGTAAACGATTTCTATAGCCACTGTTTATTACGGAAAAAATAACATGTTGATGCATCAATACAAATTATTACTGGGTTACTGATTTTATTAGAAACTGTATGGATTATCTGATTGATAGGTTTTGCAAATGTAGACATTTTTATTTATCTCATAAATCTTACTATAGATTGGTTCCAAATTGTGAAAGAAAACGTTCCTGCCATTTTAGATCATATTTCAGTTTCACTCGAAAGTTTGTGATCAAAATACCCTAGATTCTACTTATATGTCTTTTGAATTTCACTGATAATATTGTTGATATTCGATTAACTAAAACAAAGTCGCTTCCCACTGTCTATCCCTATATATGCTTCGATCTTTAAAACTACGCAACGGATTTTGATGCGGTTTTTTTAATAGATAGAGTGATTCAAGAGGATGGTTTATATGTATAATGCATGCATAATATAGTAGAGAAGCACTGATAAAAATACCCGTGCGAAGCCGGGGCGGGTCGCTAGTTATTTATAAAATAGGGTCCTACATCTAGTCCAACGGCCCCTGAAAGCAGCGTTCAATATGTGACTGCACAACGTACATTGCAGATTTCTAATGTCAGAAGACAACCCGATAGTGGCGCCGAGCAAGCTGGACCTCTGCGACGACATGGAGCAGCCGCTGGCGCACTACTTCATCAACAGCTCCCACAACACGTACCTGACGGGCCACCAGCTCACCGGCAAGTCCAGCGTCGAGATATACCGCCAGAGTCTGCTGGCCGGATGCAGGTCTCATACACATTTCATTATATTATATTATATATATATATAACTCAAAGGTGACTGACTGACTGACATAGTGATCTATCAACGCACAGCCCAAACCACTGGACGGATCGGGCTGAAATTTGGTATGCAAGTAGATGTTATGACGTATGCATCCGCTAAGAAAGGATTTTGATAATTCTACCCCCAAGGGGATAAAATAGGGGATGAAAGTTTGTATGAAACTTTGTCAATTATATTCCACGCGGACAAAGTCGCGGGCACAGCTAGTTTCATTATAAAACTAAGGAGGTAGAGACAGTGATAGCTGATTGGTTAAGCACCCGTCTTGCGACCACCAGCCCCTCTAGCCATATGGCTTCGTCTACTTTTGTTTCTACAAATCGCTGCGCTTCATATATGGAAATGACATAAGTCACGTGATCTACTTATCGATATGTAATGTCATTTCCGTACATTTAAGCGTGGCGTTTTGTAGAAACGCTTCTAGACGAAAACACTTGGCTAGGAGGCCAGGTCCTGGGTTTTTCCAAATCTATGTGGGAATCTTTATTACAATATGATTGATTATCACTTGCTTACGGTGACGGAGAAACATGGTAAGGAAACCTGCATGTCTTAGAATATCTTACCAATTTTCGAAAGATATGTGAAACCGCCAACCGGCTCTGGTCCAGCGTGGTGGTATTGAGGGGAGGCCCGTGCCCAGGAGTGGGAAAACAACATAAATTGGTGTTAATGTTCCATTGCAAACGAATGGGTCAGAATAGCCTAGTATTTTTTTTTTTAATCAAATGGAGGTATTAGTATGTCGATTGCATTGTGATTTGTATCAACCATCCGCCGCATGCTGCCTACCGCGGGACCGACGCTAATTACGTCGCTATCACAACTAATATGTTTATAAAAATCTCCATAATGTGCGATGGGTTTTTAATGGTGAATTCAATTAGCGCGCTATCGAACGTTCAGTTATCAATGCTATCGGCGTGTGTCGACCTTAATTACAAAGTTTCCTGGATGAAAATATGTGTAAATATTTAGAAAACATATTTTTTTTGGAGCGCTCAACGCATAATCTTTGTGTTTTTAGTGATTTTATTTATTCATTTTGTACAATATACGATGTCATTGTAACGTCGAATGAATAAATATTTATGTAGATGACTTAGCAACGTGTAGCACGTACACAATGCGTTTATAATATGGGATTTTCATTTCGTTATTTGCATTTTCTTTAGTCTCATCTCGTTTCTTTTAAATTGATTTCAAGTCTGAGGCCGATCTTGGAAATGACAATACCAATTGAATTTGTATACTAATACTAATGGTATTGCTTGCACGTGGCCGACCTGGCCTTATCACGTTAGCTACTTAAAACGCAATAGAAAAGCTCTCGCTTAAACGTGAGCGTTTGAAAGCTAATTTGCTTCCAAACGCGAGCATTCGAACGTTTGAAAGCTAATTCGAGTTTGAACGCTAGCCTTTGATAGCTAATTCGCGTTTGAAAGCTAAATCGTGTTCAACGCTCGCATTTGAAAGCCAATTCGCGTTTGCACGCTCGCGTTTGGAAGCTAAATTAGCTTTCAAACGCTCGAACGCGAGCGTTTGCTTTTCTATTTCGTTTTAAGTAGCTAACGTAATAATGGCCCTGGATGGAGGGAGGTTAAGGTTGCGCTTTTGGCACTCTGACTCATACGAAATAGGGTTGTATTCCTCTAGTCGAGCTGGCCCGTCACTGAGTTGTAGTCAGTTCGCTACAGCTGGCTCTACCACCGTTAGCTGTACCGGATTCCTAGGCCCGTATTAATAAATCGATCTTAAGTCTGAGAGCGATCTTGAAAATGTGTTAACCTTTAACAGTACAGTACCATTTTCTTATCGAAGCTTCCTAAATTTAAAAATATTGTTCAGAGCATTTTTAGTAGCAATCCTAACTTAATTGAATTAAATCAATATTTTCAATTACTTACACTTAATTTAAGTACTTTAGTTATCACTAACCCTCACTTAATTATAAACATTTGGAGCTTTCTGTGCCCACACATTAAGAGTCATAATCTAGTTTTAAGCTTAGTTCTTATGTACAAAACCTTTGTAGATTATAACTTGTTCTGTGAGCCAAAAAAAATAAATAAATAAAAGTACATATAAAATAATGTGTCCAAAGCGTACTCAAGATCGCTCCCAGACTTGAGATCGATTTATTAAAAGGGCCTTAGGTATCTACATCCACTTGTGACGTATTAAGGACTAGCTGTACCCGCGATTTCATCCGCGTGGTGGAATAGTGTCATACTCTTGAGGGTAAAACATTTGCAAACTTTGATGTAATATTTTTATATCGAATCAACAGCCTAAAAAATAAGTTTCAAGCTTCTAGCTCTAAAAATGACGCTACTTCCATACAGCTTTTTATCCCCCCTTTCAACCCCTTTTTCGCATTAAAATATAGTCGTAGTAGCCTATGTCTTTTCTCAGGCTCCAGACTATCTGTGTACAAAATTTCATTTAAATCGGTTCAGTAGTTTTGGCGTGAAAGCGCGACAGACAGGCAGAGTTACTTTCGCATTTATAATATTAGTAAGGATTCTTTCTCCAACAGATGCGTGGAGTTGGATTTCTGGAACGGGCGGACGGACGAGCCGGTCATAGTCCACGGGTACACGTTCGTGCCCGAGATCAACGCCAAGGAGGTCCTCGAGGCGATAGCCGAGAGCGCGTTCAAGACCTCCGACTACCCCGTCATACTGAGCTTTGAGAACCACTGCAACCCGCGGCAGCAGGCGAAAATAGCCAACTACTGTAGGGAAATATTCGGGGATATGCTGCTGGATAAGCCGCTGGACTCACATCAGCTTGAACCAGGTATGTATCTGTATGGGTTAAAAAAAAAAAGTATCTGCACGCCCATCAAGTCACTTAATTATTGACACTGTGATGTTACAGGAATACGTCATTGTTGCTATGGTTACGCTTTTTGTTTATACGTTTATACGTAGCAGAAAATATAAAATGTTACCTTATTAACGAATTATGCTAAGTTACAGTTGTTTCCTTCCATAACTTGTTTGATATAAGTAGAGTAAACAAATTCGTATCATGGTCTTCAGGCAAATTTTGCTTAGCAATTTTTATTTTATAAGGAAACCTTTAGGGCATTGACAGTTAAAAACGAAATTTTGAGTATACCACGTCCAACGAGAAACGGTACGACATGATAATAAAGTTCGAGTTCATGTCGGTAACTGCCGAGCTCGCCAACATTCGTGCGGCCGTTTTATAAATTCGTGGTTCATCTGTCGGATACCGTAATGTTAATTGAAAACAAATGAAGACAAAACTATAAAAACAACTAAATTAATAAAAAAAAACGTATCTATTTTTCGTATCGGTTTAGGTCGCTCCCGATTCAGTAGTCCACATAACATGTCATAATCTATATATATATAACTCAAAGGTGACTGACTGAGTGACTGACTGACTGACATAGTGATCTCTCAACGCACAGCCCAAACCACTGGACGGATCGGGCTGAGACTTTACATGCATAAAGCTACTATGACGTAGACATCCCCTAAGAAAGGATCAAAATTCCACGCGGACGAAGTCGCGGGCTCAGCTAGTATGTTATATAGTTCTTCTAAGCCTTTTTCAGTGTCATGAAAATACATAGAGCGCTTGCCTTATGTAAATGTGCCCGGCCTGTATAAAGTGTAAAATATTCTTGTATCTTTATCATATTAGTTTTATGAGATCGTAAATTATACAGAAACACTGTATCGCATACATGTTTGTATAAAGAAATATGGGAACGAAACAGATCCTATCGGGGCCATGTTAAACAATACTAATTGGTTCTTTTTCATCCTCCATCCCATTGGTGTATTCGTTTTCTAAGTTAATTAACTGTAGGAAAGGTCAGGTAGATATTATATCGAAGGCTATGACGTCACGGCCTATCAACCGTTTAATTTATGCACAAGATAATATGCATATGATCAAATAAAGTGTTGGTCTTTGAAGATTATTTAAGTTTTATCATCCTCTCTAATGGTTTGACGTAATAACTCAGGTACGATTGACGTCTCCACCGGGGAAGGATCATACTCTCACGTAATATCGCCGTAATGTAGCAATGATAGCTGCGATTCGTACGAGTTAGAAAGCCGGGAGCCTGACACCCGTTTCCCCCGTCTCTCCAAGTCCTCACTTATTTTATCCTCACTTATTTTATCCTCACTTATTTTAAGCTCGGCTAGTGCGAGCAATGAGTTTGGTATTGCACGCATCTATAGGCGGGCCATAAGCTGGTTTGCCGACTTCAAAAATACCCTTAAGCGTTAATATACCTGCCGTTTCCTTGCAATAAAAAAATGGGGTGCGGCCATATCAGAACCGGTTTAATACACAAAGAGCCCGCGCCCGCGTTTTTATTAGGGTTCCGTAGTCCCTACGAGGAACCCTTAAAAGATCATCCAGTCCGTCCGAACATCCGCCCCGGGCTGTCACAGGGTCATAACTTCTACAGTTTCTGATGGAAGTTGATGAAATTTGGTACAGCCATACCTTGAAAGTTGATCACTTTCAAAAAATAAAATGTAGCAAAATTACTTGTTTGAGGTACCTCCCCTAACATCGAACAAGGGGATATTACCTAAAAATGTAATTTCATTATTAAAATGGCTACGGCTCCCTACATTTTTCGTGGCACGACACGCGCTTGGCCAGTTTTTACTATTGTGAATGTGGCCGTCGAGTTTTATACGACCACAGAAATATTGGCAGCTATTTCGACCTGACACCACACGTGTGCGATAATGAAGACGCATATGAATACACCATCAAGCCTTTATTACCCGAAGAGGCTGGCAGAGATGGAGTATAAATATTGTGATAATCTATTCCCATCTACGCAACTCGTACCTTGATGTCCCGACACCTGCATATTTACGTTGGCCTACAACCAACCGTCCGTTATCACCTGTAAACATAATGAGACGGGTTGTTTTGATTAAATTATCCGCTATTACTATGCGTTCAAATATCTATGTTTGTTGTTTATCAAGGTCCATGACTTCTAAGTGAAATTACAATTCACATAGTGTAAAAGACGTTCACATAGTAGTTCGATACCCTCGTGTAATAGTAATAGACGAATCAACGCAGAATTCTCGAACATAACTCATTGAAGACGGCTAAAAATGTATGGTTTACTATTATCAACATTTGACCTCTCCATTAAGGCAATCCGGAAATCCAAAAGAATATAACGCAATTTACCTACTAGAAAAATAAAAATAAATAAAAATTGGGGATAGTAATTGTTGCTATCTCAATTCTATGCCCAAAACTCACCCATAGTTGTATTATTTCGGACTTGAAACATCCTGTATTTATGGCGAGAAATGACCATGTTACATAATTTTAACCGATTGTTATGCCATTGACCAGCCGTGCTGATATGCTAACGGATAACTTTTAATGCAGCTCGAGTTGTTTTACTGAGCCGTGTTTGCACTGTGGAATCTCATAAATCACAGCTCAATAAATTTATCTCTACTGAATCGTGTGTCGGGTCTACTATATTTTTCTAACCTTTTAACTCTGTTTGAACGAGGATTTCGCGTCTGTGAGTTTAACATAGATGTGTGTCAAAAACCTGAAGTTTTACCGTCCAAATGTGTTTCATAGCCCGTTGTTCTATATAATAATAATGGAAAAGTATTGGAATTATTTAATGTAAGCCAATGAATGCGGCTGGAATGCCTGACTATTTTCCGAACCGGGTTCGCATAGGCTTGAAAAAGTAGAACAAGAATAAAAAAAATAGGCGTTAAATTTATTAGGGGCCATCCTCATTTGTTTACAAATGTAAAGTGCGATCGATGGACGTATATCAGTCATTAATAGACCCAACAATCGCTCAACACAGGTTGCTCTTTAACAAGTTTCACGTAAACATTAGTCGATGATCGATTAATCATCGGCTGCTCCCATAAACATGGTCTAATAAAAGTGATAGCACATTTGACTGAGTTTAATTTTAGATTCGTTATATAAAATTCTTTGCAATCTCGCACTCCGCGCGTTAGACGCGCACAATTTCGCTATATATTTCGCAAAGCCGGCCGCGTACCGCGGAGCCAAATGTGTGGTCACTTTTATCGACCCAGTGTAACATAATTTCATATTTATTACAACAAATAGCTTCTTACATAGTATATAGGGATTGCAATCCGGTACCAATTTCATACCGGTCGGATCCGGCCGGGTTAGTCACATAGTACTAGTGGTACATAGTGGTACTTTCCCTTCCAAAATTAACTGTTTAAGTGTATCATAAAGATTATAAAAAGTCGCCAAGTGCGTGTTGCCACCCATACTCTAAGAATTATATTTGAAAAAAAATCAAAGAAACGTTAAAAATATTTTAAAACACCTATTCAAAGAGGTATTGTTGAATACGTTTAGTGGGGTACCAGTCGAGGGGGTAAGTAAACATTTTTTTCACTACCCTTTCTCGAGTACCCTAAAATGATTGTCTTTCAATATTCAAATATACAGTTATGTAGTTGTACTTAAAATCTATTTTTGTGTTAATTTGAAGCCCTCATAGTTTCCGCTTCAAATTACTCTGAGGTCGGACAGAAGGACATACGACAATGGTGAAATTATAAGGGCGAAATTATAATTAGTATGATTATGGAATCCTATAATCGATATTTTATTTCAACATAAGCAACAATTATATAAAAATCAACAATGAGTATGTAGTGTAACTATTGAATTTTAATTTGTATATTCTGGTATAAGGAGAAGTAGGGTGGGCCAGGCGAGTATTTTTGCAAGAAATTGGAGATACCGGATCCGGTCACCGGATCCGGCAAATTGCACTGGATCCGGTAGACGTAAAATGATGCCGGATCCGCCGGATTACCGGATCCGGTTTTCCGGATTGCAATCCCTAATAGTATAGTAGGATAACTGTTAGTTTCGTATGTAATGTAGACTGTCAAGCAGCAAGATGAATCGAATTATGAATCGCGGATAGGTTCTGGCTTAAACTACCAAGGCATAGGAATTATTGGCGTGTAGTGACAGGATTATTATACATCGTGATAGGATTTTTAGGTTTGACATGTACAACAGGAGGAGAGCTCCCGCCGCCATCTTTACTCCGTAACAAGATAATAATCAAGAACAAGAAGAAGCACCATCATCACCACAAAAAGGAGGATTCTATCGCGTCCGAGGAGAGCGAGCCGCGGCCCGAGCCACCGCCGCAGGGAAACGGAGACGTGTCCACGGGAGCGGTGAGTTCCTTTAACATTTAAAAGGTGTTTTGTCCGGGAGTTTCAATGGCTGGAATCTGCCTAAGGACTAAATGGACCACCGAATAGGAATTTTTCGAGTTTTTTATCTTGCAAGAAGTTTTTTTGACTATATGAGTTTTCAGGTTTCTTATTGTAAATTACCGTTTGAACAGATCTCTCTTTGTTGAATGTCAATGAGTTTGTCAATGGTGGACGTCACCGTAGAGACCGACCATGTAGATGATTTGAAAACCTTTGCGGAAACATTGCGGAAGTGACAGCCCACGCGTAGAGGTGTAAGGGGTTAACGGGTATCTTTCCCGTGGACGGGAACATTTAGAGCCAAAGTCAGGGCTCCTAAGTTACATTTATTTGTAAGGGTAATTCTGACAAGGTGTGTGTTGCCTCAGTTGGCGCGGCAGGGCTCGTCCGAGTCCTCCGACTCGGAGAGCTCGTCGGGGGAGGAGGAGGCGGGGCTGGCGGAGGCGGGGGCGGGGGAGGACGCGCGCGAGACGCACGCCGGGGCGGAGATCTCCGCGCTCGTCAACTACGTGCAGCCCGTGCACTTCAGCTCCTTCGAGAACTCCGAGAGTGAGTGCCACTCGACTGACTACCCATCACCAGACATAGGAGACCGCGCCGATATTATAATAATAATTATTACGCAAATTCCTACAAAACTCGTCATCATTTTAGACGCTGGAAGCCGGCACACTTGGTCGAGGAATTTGTGTCAGTTATTTTAACGCTTAAGAAGCAAAAAAAGAACCAAATAATCTAAATATATGTAACTCAAAGGTGACTGACTGACAGACTGACATAGTGATCTATCAACGCACAGCCCAAACCACTGGACGGATCGGGCTGAAATTTGGCACGCAGGTAGATGTTATGACGTAGGCATCCGCGAAGAAAGGATTTTGATTAATTCTACCCCCAAGGGGATAAAATAGGGGATGAATAATCCCGAAATTTTTGTTAAGTTAAATTACACGCGGACGAAGTCGCGGGCACAGCTAGTTTAGATATAAATCCATAGTTTTGTTATGTTCTTATGACTATGTTAGTATTTACACATAAAATTTAATAGTTTTGACATTTAGTGATGACATTAGGTGTAGACGAGATTACTCCATCGATGCAACGTCACAACATATCGGCTTATTGTTAATAGAAAAGAACCGCTTCTACGAGATGTCCTCGTTCGACGAGAAGCAGGCGACTACGCTGCTGAAGGAGCGGCCGATAGAGTTCGTGAATTACAACAAGCACCAGCTGTCCCGCGTGTACCCTGCCGGCACCCGGTTCGACTCCTCCAACTTCATGCCGCAGGTGAGGGAAACACTTTACTCATACTTTTTTGAACCGACAAAGGAAGAGGAATGACTCCAAATGAAAGAAATCATAAGGCTCCTAGTTATTTCTAGTTCTTTTAGTGCAGCCAAGTTTTTTAATTCGGTATTTTTTTTTTCTATGTCTTTATCCACGTGTCTATCTCTGTATGTTCGTTCGCTTAGGTTCTAAACTATAGAATACATTTTGAAAAAAAAAAGTTAAACCGAACTCAAAGTACAATTGAAAATTGAGCCAAGGTGTAGAATTTTTAGAACACATTTTACAGTGTGGCTTTGCTGTCACATAAAATATAATATGTTATTTTGGCAGTAATTAGTACATTTGTCGTGTTTTGGACAGGTGTTCTGGAACGCAGGATGCCAACTGGTGGCGTTGAACTATCAAACCCTGGACTTGGCGATGCAGCTCAACCTGGGTACCTACGAGTACAACAGAAGATGCGGATACCTGCTCAAACCTGAATTTATGCGGAGAAAGGTAGGGGATATTTTAATTATTATAAAAAATTATGACACTTATGACTTATTCTATCGTATAGTTATTAATAAATACAACAGTTAAATAAGAACAATCCAACAAAAAGGCATTTAAATCCTCCGATTGAAAATTAATAGAATGCTTTTTTTTTTGTATAGCTAAATCATTTGAAGTACTTACTATTCTTCTAAATGTCATCGCTAGTCACCTAAAAAAAAGTTGATTACTCTTTACAAATAACATTAGATTAAATACTGTTGACAAATGAAATGTAGTTAGCAAGTACAGCACCCATGGGTTTGGTTAATCAGTATAGAATCACTTAGAACTATTTCTACTATTGAGTATGTGATGTGTCGACCGTTGCTTCGCTTGTTTGGGGGAAGCAAACTCGTGAAATCCTTTGCATACCGTGCCTGCGTACCGTGCTTGCGTACCGTGCTTGCGTACCGTGCCTGCGTACCGAGCCTACGCACCGAGCCTGCGTACGACGCCTGCGTGCCGACAGGTCCACGTGTATCTTTAGTGGCAATTTGCACCGACAGATGTTTAGAACATCAACTGTTTTTACATAAACAAAATAAATAGCTTACATCCGTGGCTCAGAATCACAAAACTCAAGAATGTTAGTACTACAATAAAACAAGTATTCATTGATGAATATTTTAGCGTGAATTCTTTTTATGATGAAGTTTGTTTAGAAAAACATGAACATTCGACATGTATCAGTACAGATCTTAAATTGACGACAGATGTGATGCTCTTGTTTTGATTCATTTGCTTTATTGTTTATTTAGCTTTCGTAATTTTTCTATACAAATTTCCTGAACCATCTCCTACTTAGTTCTAACCTTCGTGGTTCTAACAATAGTAAGTACTTTGTAACCGCGCTGCAGGACTGGTATACGGAGTCGCTCTCTCAATTTCTTAATTGCCAAGAGAGAATGAGACCGTATTGATTTATCTCAAATTCTGAGTTCACTTGAGGCTAGACTAAGCTTGAGCGAAATCTCATCCAAAATGTAGCAATGTAGTCTTCAGCAGTTAATTTAAAACTAGGCAGTTAAATACGTCTATTCCGCCGGTGAAACTATGTTCCAGTGAAATTCCATCTAATGTTTTATAGACAACGAAACAAACTATTTACGATATATCGAGTAACTAGTATTGCAATAAAACTCTCTATAAATATCTGACAGACAGTCAGACTGGAAATCGTAAATGTAAACACTGCCAACGTTTAGTGCTTTTAGATGTTCTGAATATATGAACAACATCTATACGAGTCGTGAACTTCTTGATGACATTGGTCTTAAATGTGGTAGAATTTCTCGTGTAGATTTTACTAACAGACTTTTATTGAAGCGATCATAGATTACATAATAAATAATTCAAGATACATAGAGTAACGGAAAGGCGGAAGTATTTGGCAATTGTGGATCCTGGTACCCGGTACCTCTAATTATCATATGTGGTATTGGTACATGTGGAGACCGTATTAATAAATCGTATTTGATGAACAATAAATATGTATTCTCAAACAGTACTTTTTTTTGGTCGACTCTGATATTTTTTGTCATCGCCTTTGAGTCGATTATTCGGCGGATAATATAATATAATAATAATATTAATAATAATAATAATTTAGCCCCTTTAACGTCCCACTCCTTGGCACGGGCCTCCCCTCAACACGAGGAGGATTTATTCGGCGGATAAATCAGTATTTTTATTTTGTTAGATTTCTAGCAATGTGACTTTATCACAATACTAGTATTCCCGTTAGCTATTCCAGCTGAGCTAATGCTTGTGTTACGGGTGAGCTCACGTCAATAGTTTAGTGGTGAGGATGGGGATCGAACCCGGAACCTCGCACCTACGAGGGCGGCTCCGGTGACCACTCTAGACTATTGACCATTGGGGCTTTTATTATTTTATTAGCCTGTTATACTGTCCCACTCCTAGGCAAAGGCCTCCCCTTTTACGGTCCGCGCTGCTTCGCCCAGAGCAATTTCCGGCCACGTCTTTCCCGCAAAGGTGTCTAGGTCATTTCGCCATCGTCTTTGGGACTTATTACCGCTAAACTGTCACAGGACCGTCGCCTAGACCCGTTCGCGGAGAGCACGGTGGACGGCATCATAGCGGGCACGCTGTCCGTGACCGTGCTGTCCGGGCAGCTGCTGACGGACAAGCGCTGCGGGACCTACGTCGAGGTGGACATGTTCGGGCTGCCCGCCGACACCGTCCGCAAGAAGTTCCGCACGAGGGTCGCGCCCAACAACGGGATCAACCCCGTGTATGGGGAGGAGCCGTTTGTGTTTAAAAAGGTGGGTACTTATTTTTATCTTTTTGTTTTTAAAGCATTTATGAATAGTCAGAATCTACCACTGATTCGGAATTCTGCTTCCACTGAGAAGATCCGGCAAGAAACTCTTTTCAATGAATGGAAGATAGTGTACATTCTCAGGAACACCAACAGAATGTGAGACACCAGTGTCACTAAATAAGTAAATAGTGATCCAAAGCGACTCGGGTCGGCTTCGTACGTTCTTATCTAGTTATTATAAATTTAATTGGAATGTCTTGCATATAAACCTTCCGGAAGAAATCCTCTAAATGATGGTCCGGCTCCCGGCGGGTATTGCCCCAGCTAGTATCCCGCGTTAAATTAGTTTCCCTGATTTCCTTGAGTCTTGGGTATACATACATTATTTTCGCGTTGCAAAGATATTTGTGCGTCCTCCACGCGTGACTCTAAACTCTCGTTTTCACTGATGTAGTCTCTATTTTGAGCTGACAAAAAAAGAAAAGGATTAAAATCGGTGAGAACATGTCACCAGTGCATTTTTTTCCAACACCTATTATTTCTTTCGATTAAAGTCGTGCGGGTTCCAAGACAATTTAACTTCTCCCCGGGACTCGTCGAGGGTCAAACCTCGACTTCATGTTTGGTCACCATTGTCGATCCTGGTTTACAGGAGTAACAGTGGTGTGTGTGGCAGAACCAGTCACCAATGCAAGGTAAAACAGATTCCAAAATTACCATTGTATACTTACTTACACTAATATGCATTGCTACAATAAAATTCTGTTTATGTGACTACGAAATTATTGGACAGTAAACGTCAGCGCGTCCAATCAGTGTCACAAGCACCGTTCCGCGGATTTTACTTTTGCCACGAGTGCTGGCGATAACTACACCACGTCACGACACGTGGCAGTTACATAACAAACAATAATAAAAACTAGTTTGAAGAGTTATTACATCTGCCAAATCTCACTCTGGCCTTCTGAAAATCCCCTGCAACTGAAATACCAAGTGCCACGTGTAAGATATTAAATACGAGAGTCATTAGTTTGGACTTTTATTGCCTGCTGATGCTTTTGGACTGAATCCTGAAGGTATATTTCGCAGCGCAGCTTGTCACATCGTTCGTTATGTGTAATTTATGCTTGTCAACACACCATTCATTTCTGGATGTAAATTTATCTCGACATACGCCTACTCACAGTTCACTGAGCCAATCCAATTGGTTGAAAACTTTTTACTACACTTGTTTGTTATTCTTAATGATGCAGATTTAGAAAGCATGTTTATTGTGTTGCCCTCTCTCGCGCATCGATTGATTTTCCTTCGTTCCTTAGGTCGTATACCCTGCACTTTCTAAACATTCGGATCTTTAACAGTTTTATTGTATACAAGGTTATATACACACTACGTCGGCGTCGTTTCAAAGTCTTAATTATATTTCCTTTGATTCCCGGCATACTGCGCACGCGCAATTGAATTGACATGTTGTTTACACGTCACGTGTATTGGGCTGGGTTTTGTCAATTATCGATGTGAGAACAATAGCGTGTGCCGTTTGATTAAAGATTTACGGAGAAATGGTAAAATAAGGAAAGAAAAGCTTTTATTTGGCATAAGACAATAAGCGTATCACTGCACTCTTAACGTTATCCTATCGCCATTGAGAAAGCGTGTTCTCACTGCCATTATTATTTATGAAATACTAGTTGAGCCCGCGACTTCGTCCGCGTGGAATTTAACTTAGTAAAAAGCTCGCTCCCGCGCGACAGGATACATTTTTTTGTTTTTCTAAAATAAAAGGAGCCTAAGTTATACCTTTTAACATCAGCTATTTGCCAGTGAAATGTCCGTCAAACTCAAAATTGGTCCAGCCGTTTCGGAGATTACCCGGAACAAACATACAGACACAGACAGACAGACAATTTTTTTTAAAAATCGCGTTTTTGCTATAGGTGTCGTTTGTACTTTCATATGCATTTAGTCAAAAGGTGATATTTTGATATTACAAACAGACACTCCAATTTTATTTATTTGTGTAGATGTCATGTGAGAGGGACGGCACATGCTTACTTAATATTAAATTACGCTACGTAAATATTTCGTCCTCGGGGATCAGGGTATTCACAGTTGACTGAAAGTTTCCGATGTCGGAAACGACAGTTTCCATCCTTATTTTACAAATGACTTAGAATAGGTGTAGAAGCTGCCGTTTCGGACACGCAAACTTTCCGTGGATTGAGAATACTTCCCTTTTGGAGTCTAGTCACCGTCATTCTTGATAGTTAGAGTGGTCCATGTTCACAAAGTTCTTGTAGCTGTGAGAAAGCAGGCCTACAGGTAAGTCTTTGTAAGTGTTGCCAGCTATGTCACTTGCATAAGTTTCATATCGACAGTCTTATTGAACATAGAGAGTCCGCGGAATAATACGGAAATATGCAAATTATATTCCAAACACGCGACTATAGCGCCTCATCTACGGGACTTCGTGTGTGAAATAGATTAGAAAAACCTATACATATCTTCTAAATATATAAAACCTAAAGGTGACTGACTGACTGACTGACATAGTGATCTATCAACGCACAGCCCAAACCACTGGACGGATCGGGCTGAAATTTAGCATGCAGGTAGATGTTATGACGTAGTCATCCGCTAAGAGAGGATTTTGGTTAATTCTTCGCCCAAGGGGATAAAATAGGGGATGAAAGTTTGTATGAAACTTTGTCAATTAAATTCCACGCGGACGAAGTTGCGGGCACAGCTAGTTACCCTATAAAATACAAAAAAGTACAACGAATTATACCACTCGAACTCCAAATAAAATTATCACCGGTCACGACCGATTAAATTAGCCAAACAAAAAGCGTGTAATCGTACATTTCACAGTCATTTGTACGGCGGGCGAGGCCGTCCTTTACGCTGCGGATGATTACCCTTGACTCTGTTATTGTTTAGCTTTTCCTAGTACAATTGAAGAAAACCTTTTAAACGCCGAGCGATAGGTAATGCGCGCCGTATGTTAAGCGAAGTCCATACGTATGGTGATAAACAAACGCCGAACATCTTAGGGCGTCACTCGACACGGTTTTTAATGAGTTCGCATAAATGTGGTGAATATATGAGGTTTAAGCGTTGTTTGTCTGTGTAGTGTTATGCGTAGGGCGGATCAGAACAAAATAGTTTACTGGGATTTCCCAGAAATGCGATTCAGTTTTTTTTTGTTTCGAATAGTTTTTCCAGCTGTTTTAATGGAAAGGTGACTCTCGAAAAATGATAGTTTGTTTTTAATGGTTCATTCAAACATGAGTAGCGTTTCCTCTATTTATAAGCAAGGTATTGCTATTCAGTTTCCAATAATCAACGGCTTTATCGAAAAGATACTAATCTGTACACACCGATGGTATTATAATCAATATATTAAATGCAGGTCTGAATTATAGAGGAGTGACATTTAAAGGTTTCACCAGTGAAGATAAGGTGTGTTATAACAACCTTATAGGGCTCAAGATTTCTTCTGGAAAACCATAATTAGATAATCAACCTTCAGTAGATGTATAGAGTACAATTTTCCTGTCACTAACGTGGAGGGTGGTTGAATCAGTCGCGCGACCGGACAGGGTGTGGTATTAACAAATCGATCCTAAGTGTGAGACTGATCTTAGAAATGTCATTGTTACGTCAAATCAGTATAAAATGACTTGCCAAAAGCGTACTTAAGATCGCTCTTAGACTTGAGATAGATTTATTACAACTTTAGTTGTTTTTACCTTAAAAACTCGTCGCGAGTGCATCCCGCCTCAAGGAACGTACAGAACACGGGAAGGGTTTACCGCTTCCGGGCTCTGGTGATGATTGACCGCGGTGGGGTCCCCAGGTGGTGCTGCCGGAGCTGGCCATGATCCGCATAGCGGCGCACGAGGAGGGCGGGCGGCTGCTGGGGCACCGCGTGCTGCCCGTGGTGGGGCTGTGCCCCGGCTACCGCCACGTCAACCTGCGCACCGAGCTGGGCCTGCCGCTGCCCGCCAGCCTGCTGCTGCTCGTCGTCGTCAAGGTACCTCTCCGACAACAGCTTGCCTAGGGTTTGTGGGTTATCAACGGGAGAAGGTTAAATTTTTGGTATTTTTTTCTTGTTTGGGCTTATAGGGACACTTACAAATGGTCAATTTAATTTTTTTTTTTATATCTACATCCGGATCGGAACGCGACTTCGACTGAGAAAATCCGGCATGTAACTCAGCGGGCTTGTCTTTTAACATTCGACAAACAGACGGACACACCAACTGTGTGGTCCAAAACTAAGCAACGCTTGTACTATGGGTACCGTACAATGGACTGGGGGCGATTCCAGTGACACCCAGACCTGGGAAAAAGTCCATTTCCGAAATTAACCGATACGGGAATCGAACCCGCAACCACTCGGTGTAGTGAGCTGAGCGGCCTACGCTCGAACCACTGCGCCAAGCGGTCGCCAAATCTAGATGATTCAAAAACACAATGTAATCATTATGCCCTTGACCCATATTGCCATATAAATAATCATATTTCGTAACTTACCGTAGTAGTCCTCATTGTAGTACTAAGCAAGCAGTATCTGCTATATATATAGCACAACATGCGAAATTTGTATCGTGAACAAATGTCGCCAAACTATAAGCTTGTCTAATTTTGATACGATACGAAGTGTCTACCATTCATCAGTTCGTATTCCTAGGTGATGATGGACGATTTTGTTCCAGGACTACGTGCCGGACCGGCTGTCGGAGCTGGCGGAGGCGCTGGCCAACCCCATCAAGTACCAGAGCGAGCTGGACAAGCGCGAGCACCAGCTGGCCGTGCTCACGGAGGACACGGACCTGCTGCCGCCCGCGGACCACTCGCACGACGCGCCCGACGAGCGCCGCGCCAGCGCACACCCCGTCTGTATCATTCAGCCCTTTTGACGTCCCACTCCTGTGCACAAGCCTCTTCTCAATGCGAGGGGGATTCGGGCCATACTCGGTCACCCAGTTTAGGTGGTCGTATCACACAATTGTCTTCCCAAAAATTGTTACAATTTCCAAGACATGCAGGATTCCGCACGATGTTTTCCTGCACCGTAAGCAAGTGACGATCGGATTGGTTTTATGATTCGTAAGCGAATTTTCCTGCACCGTAAGTAAACAAAAAAATGAAGATTACGGTATTAAGATTCGCTAACGAATAGCTCGGGTCATTTCAACAATTTTTGTTAAGTGATATAAAATTTGTGTTGACACTCGTGTTTAAATTTATTGTACTTAATAACACTGGTGTTTTAGATTCGATTGGAGAATGCGGCAGAGGGCAGTCCGCTGCGGGTGTCTGTGATCGAGACGGCGAAGCTCCTGACGAGCGAGTCCACGCCGCCGCCCGTTAACAATAGAAATTCCCACGGTAATATTTTATTCAAACTTATGTCCAAACAATAATTGGATCCAACCACCAATACTTCTGCAAACTGAAACCAACCTACAATCACTTCAACTGGGGTTAATTTTAGTCTGCAGGAGTGGGTTGGGGGGGGTGGGTTGATTCCTTTTTGCAAAACTATGTCCAATTGTAATGACTATGCAGGCCTTCCTCAAAGTTAATTATATCGTTATTATGTATTCACAAGTTTTGTCAGTCAGCGACATCTAGTAGGTAACGATCGAGATATCGCACCTTTCCATACCTTTCAAAGCAGCGCCCCTTGCGGAAACGTGCAGCTTTACTGATTGATGTATGGATGCATTCGATCTTTTTATCAGTATAATAAGCTCAAAACTTTTTTGTTGATGCGAAGGAAATCTTCGAAAGACGCCTAGACCTTTAATGAGAGGGATTTTTTTTGCCCATTAAAACCGACCTAGTGACCTTCAGCATGTTGGGCAGAACGCACCGGGGCTCCTTATGTACCGCGCTCCAACATTCAAAACATACTAACCCCGCTTAGCGGAAGGAGCGTGTGCTGAGTCTCCTCTTTAGTATGCAATGAATGGCATGTAGGGAATGCAATCCGGAAAATCGGATCCGGTAAAAGATACACACCTCCAATTTCTTGGAAAAATACTAGCCTGGCCCACCCCTCTTCTCCTCAGACCAGAATATATAGATTAAAATAACTCTAAATTGAAAATTTAAAAACCCCCGATGCGATGACCTGTTCATCAAATGTATAATTTACCTAGTTCTTCCAAATAATGATGTTAGCGCGATTTGCGTAGCTCCCGTAGCTCAGTATCCATAGCTCATCTCGCAAATTCATCTGGTACAACTAGTTTCGATGCCAGATTATGAAAGCACCATTAAATCATTTGTTTTGGCTTCCTCATTTATAATCTAAGATGTACAATAATCAACAGAAAATCTGTGTAAAAGTATGAGCCATTATTTTGTTATGACATTATAATAATTGACATTAGAATAGACAACGAATCTAAATATTGATGTCACGGAGGTTTTATTCCTAGTAAAATATTATCAATTATTATTCAATTTGATGTAATAACTCTGGTTGAGGTAGACGGGAGCAGCCTAGGGGAAGAATTTTCAATAACGCTAAAATGATTTTAAATTAGATTAGTTTTTTTATATTCTTTGTCAATGGCGGAGCAGCGCCCTCTAGAATTATTATAGCGTAATATTCCATGACCATTAACAGAACAAACAAAATTTAACGCATGCGCGTATCCATCATTTGAAACGTGACTTATGGAACGTCTTTAGTTCATACACAAATCTCAATAAAATTGATAAAATATTCATTTTTTTCAGAATCAGGGAAACTTTTCAAATTTATAATATTGTAAAAAGCCAGTTCAGACTATTACGATCATTTAAAAATATAATAAATCTAAATCCAATCATCTCAAATTTCGAATGGATTCGAGCCGAGGGAATTGGTTTTGGCCGTGAATGTGGCTTTTTTAACCTACAAAAGCGCTGATGATCTTCAAACGGCTGAACCGATTTTCATGACACATAGCTAAGAACACTCTCGATCAGAATACCTATCTAACAAAAGAAACAAAATTGAAATCGGTTCATCAGCTTGGGCGCTACGTTGCCACAGACAGACACACAGATCCACAGATACACAGATACACAGATACACAGATACACAGATACACAGACACACAGATACACAGATACACAGATACACAGATACACATGTTAAACTTATAACACCCCTCGTTTTTCGTCGGGGGTTAATGAAACTAGTTACACTACATTACTAAACTTTCATTGGTGATATTTACATAATTGTTGCTTATGTTGAAATTAAATATCAGTTCTAGGTGTTTCATAATCATATCCGGAACTCTGATAATTTCGCCATATTCATCTATCCATCCGTCCGACGACAAAGTCATTTTATTCAAAGACTGTTGGGGCTAAAAGGCTTCAATTTGTTACAAAAATAGATGTTTGGATTGCAATCCCTATAGGCACGTCCGCAGCGGCGGAGGGCGCGGCGAACGGGCTGGAGCGGGGGGAGCAGGGGGGTACGCAGGGGATTCCGGGGGAGCCGGGGGAGCCGGGGGAGCAGGCGGCGTCGCGCGCGCTGGCGGCGCTGCTGGCGCTGAAGCTGGTGCGCGACAAGGAGGCCGAGCTGGCGCGCAAGCTCGACGCGCTGCGCCGCAAGGAGAAGAAGCCGCCCACCTCCAAGTTCTACGTCAGCAACAAGGCCAACAAGCTCGTTAAAAAACTCTCCTCCAAGAACATGTGAGTCCTCATCTTTTCGATATTAATGGTGTGGTGTATTATTCCACAAAAAAAACCGGAGCCTTTCTTGGTGGATATTTTATTTATATTAAAGGGTACCTACTGCCAAAATTTCATGATTCCTACACCGGCGGTTTGGGCTGTGCGTTGATTCGTTTGTTTTGATAAGTGAATTTACAAAAAGTTTCAAAATATGAGACATAAATGGCCGTATCTTTCATTGCGTTGTCTTCGAAGCCAATTGTTTTTTACATTGTTTGATATTTGATATTAATTTCAACTTGATATCTCTAACCGTTTCTGAGAAAAAGAGTCTTGAAAGACAGACAGAAAGACGGACAACAAAGTGATCCTATAAGGGTACCGTTTTTTCCTTTTGAGGTCCAGAACCCTAAAAAAGTTAAACACGTGATCAATACGAGTTATTTCAAATTTGACAATGTTGTAGTTACGGTTTTCTAAGAAAGCAGCATGTGCTTAGGAAGTGCTTGGTGATAAATATCTAATAATAATTTCTAGGAACCCATTCGCATCTCGTTTGCATAAATAACATCTTGTGGCGTCATCAGCGCTTTATTACGACATAGCGGCACCAGTTTCCTTAGAAACACTAGAGCTGTTTATTTCTTTAAGTGGTTTCTAAAAATCGTCGATTAATACAGCGATTCATGGAAGACGCTAAATTTCTCATACTTACTGAAGCATCGAAACTGAATAATTAACCTTATTGGTCAAAAGCATTCAAACCAGTCAAGCCTTTCGAAAATCATAGGTTTTTGATATAACAGGAGCGTGGAGTCCAACGCGGGCGCGAGCGCGAGCGCGAGCGCGGGCGAGGCGATGGCGCCCGAGCGCGAGCTGCGGCTGCGCTACCACCGCGCCATCTACGACGCGCTCGAGAAGTACGTGCTCGCCGACCAGCAGCAGCAGATGAAGGCTCTCTCTGTGAGTGCACGCATCACCATCATCTTCATCATTTCAACCGAAATATGTCCACTGATTGCTGCTCATAGATTCCTCTCCCATGGTTTTCTAAAACGACTGGTCCTCTGTTACTCGCATTCAGCGGTTTCCCGCGATCATTAGAAGGTCTTAGGTCCTTATCCACGCTCTGTCTTCTTGTAGGTGGTCGCCACTCAAGAATCTTTCATCGGTTCTTGGGGCTTTGTGGCTCGTCCACTGCCACTGCAGCTTATCAATCCGTACGGCTAATGTTGCTGATCTTGTTTCGTTTACGCATCTCCTCATTTCTGAGGCCTGTAGGCCGCTCAGCTCACTGCTCCGAGTGGTTGCGGGTTCGATACCCGCTGGGGCCAATTTTTGAAGTGCCCTGTTTGTAATTTCCTTGGTCTGAGTGATGGCACCCAGTACAGTCAGTACTATGGGTACCGGAAACTGGAATGGGGGCATGGGCCGCCATTCCAGTTTCTGGTACCCATAGTATATAAGCGTTGCTTAGTTTAGTACCATACGGTGGGTGTGATAGTCTGTCGGTATTAATTGATTTATTTATTAAAGGATCTATTGGAGGCAGAGAAGAAGGAAATCTTGAATAAACTAGCGAACTCGCGGAAGGAGGACGTCCGGGCGCTCGCGAAGAAGACCAACAGGGACAAGGACGAGATCAACAGGATAAAGCGAGAGATTCATTCACAGGTGAGGCTCTATTTGTAAATTATTTCAAAGTTAATACACGATTAAAATTTGTTTGTGTAAGGTATGCTTGAACTACTAAGTAATGACTTCGTACTTAAGTTGCTACAGGTATAGCGCTTAACTGAGTAGGTTCCTGTTGCACAATAAAGAGTTCTCTATTCATTTTCTGCGGTAGAGTAGCGCTGCAGGAGGGGTGTAGAGTTCGTAACTTATAGAGTGTTGTGTGTTGTATAAATATTTTTATATGAAAATCTGTCGAATTGCTAAAAGTCATAGAACAAAAGGTACTGTTCATAATGTTAGTAATCAATTCCTGGGAGTTTGTTAGTGTTCTATCGCTAACCCTGTACACAAGTGAACGATCTGCTTGATGTTACGCAGTTACCGTAGCCTATAGAAGCTTGCAATGCCTTGCTCGCATGATGTCGACCTGAAGGAGGGGAATAGAAGGAGGGGGGGGGGGGGCTTGGGCTTCAGGCCCTCTCACTCATCGTATGAAATCTGGCTCTAATTGCTACTTTACAAGGAGTCGAGCTGTAATTCGACTACCGCTGTCTATTTAAGTCAAATACCGTATCGGTGGGTGTGAACCATTCGGTCGGAGTGGGCTAGGAGGGCTAGGATGGCGCGGTGAGATGATGAGTGACGTGTGGTGTGTGTTAGTCGGTGGAGCGCGGCGTGACGGAGTGCTGCCGGCTGGAGCTGTCGTACTCGCGCCGCCGCGAGCTGCTGGCGCGCCAGCACGACCGCCTGCTGCAGCTGCTGCTCGCGCACCGCGACCAGGTGCCAGCACTGCACTGCACACTACACACTGCGCGCACACCATCCCCACACACACTATACATACGCTACACACTGCCCGCACAACATCCCCGCACACACACACACACACACTACATACTGCCTGCACACAATACCCGCACACACTATACATACCCTACACACAATCACCACACACACTATACATACCCTACACACCATCCCCACACACACTATACACACACTACATACTGCCCGCACACCATACCCACATACCCGCTCACACACTACACTAAGTTCTGTATTCATACATCGATCTCAAATTTGAAAGTGGTCTTGAGTACGCTTTTGACATGTCATTAGTATGTACTGCACTGGTATGATATAAGAATGACGACATCTCCAAGAGCGCTCTCGGACTTGTGTTCGATTTATTCATACGAGCCTAAAAGGAATTACTCGATCTACCACGTACTATTGGTTATTCAACCACACGTGAACAAACTAATTCATTCGCTAGCAAATATTGTACGTAGTTGATAGATTAATTTTTATACCTTGTTCTTTGCGGGGTCAACCCGAATACGAGTCAACTCGTATAATAAATATCGCCTGACTAACACACCAATTGTATGGGCCCAAACTAAGCAATGCTTAAGCGCTTGTACTACGGATGGCGAACAATGGGCTGGGGGCGATTCCGGTGACACCCAGACCAGGGAATATTATTATGAAAATAACATGTCCCAACGGGAATCGAACCAGCTGCAGCGAGCCAAACTAAGTGGAGTCAGCAAATTAATAGTAACAAAAATATTTATTGTATTTTATAAGTATGAAACCTCAATACTGATCAGTGTATGGTCGTTCTCAGGAGTTAGTCGCACTGGAGCGCATGTGTAGCGACGCGGGCGAGGGCTAGTTCACGGCCGGCCCGCCGCCGCCGGCGGCCCCGCTCGTGCTGCAGAACCGGCGATGGATGCTAACTCCCGCCGGCAGTCGCGTCGCCCGCCTCCTTCGACCCGGCCTCGGTAGGTAGGTGTGTGTCTCTACGTCATTGAGTGTTAATTTTTTTTAGGAATCTGTGATATTATCGCCTAAGGAGCTAAACGTGGGAGCGTCGTCTCCGGTACTCGAGTCTCGACGGTGTTGTCTCTACGTTTGCAATCTCATAGTTTTAGTTGATTCCGTCGCGGGTCCGAGCTCGTCCGAGCTCGCGCGCTGTGGGAAACACCACTCGGTGTTATCGGTCCGCGGCCTTTCCGTCTTAAAAATTCACAGAGTGTCTCCGTATTGCTAAATTGTACCGTGAGGATTGTGTCTCTCGATTTTAAAATTGTATTCGCTGCATTTAATTATTTGTAATAGTCGATAACGGTTCGCATGATATACTAACGCTTCTACGACGTACTAGTCATCGCGCATTTGCTCGCCGCGGGGAAGGCCGAGGGCTGGTCCGAGTCTCTACGTCATATAGTCGGCGCCTCGCCCTCCGCCCGCGGCCGACCGACAACTATATAAAGTCAATACATATCTACCTTGCACAAAATACTGATTTTTCAGTGCGTAAATTATCGCGTTTACATTTGTCGTACAATCTCACAACTAGTTCTTCCTTTATCGTATACATGTTTGTAGTTATAGCTAACGTTAATTCCATATTGTAAAAAATAAATAAAATTGATTCTTATGATGGTTATTCCAATATTTTCTGGTTAGTGAACGTGTTTCGTGTCATTTTAAACTAATGTGTTTGTTTATAATAAGCACTATTTATAAACTTATCAATATATTTTATTATGTTCACAAAAACTATTCTGAAAGCACAACTTACGATTTAGATAATATATTATGATCATTTTGTTTATACAATGTCACAAAAAATATAATTATAATATCGAATATGTATCGGTTTATGTATTCGTGTAGTATATTATACTTATTATGTATGTATCGTTAAGAGCTTGTTTTATTCGTACTAACAGGTGTCAGTAACCGTAGGTTGTAGATTAACATTCCATTCGCATAGTCATTGAAATGCCGAAAATATTTAGATATTAGTAATATGTAATGAGCCACTGACCACTGATTATCCGATCTATAATTTGGTACTCCAAATATGCTTAGTCAGTCCGAAAGACATGTAATAATATACACCTATAGACAATACATCCTTAGACTAATAGTATTACAGTAGTTACTCAATTAAGCAATAGTCTTGTGACTTCAATCGAATAGGATTTCCTTCCTTCATCGAATTCCGATCCGATTTCTTTGCCCTACTGTGACAATAGGAATGTAATACACAGCATGCAAGTTTTCTTTATGTCGTGTGCCTACAATAATTACGATGCAAACTGCCAGTGTAATATTAAATAATATTTAAATCGAGCCCTAGAGTCTTGAACGACACCATGTCAAGCTCTCACAACTTATTTATAATAGATTTAAAAAAACTTTTCTAAATATAGATAAGTTGTCAATGGTTTCCTCGTTTATTGGAAGTGTTAGAATGTACAGACCACAGATAAAATACTAGTAGTGTGCCATAATCTGTTTGTATTAATTTGTCAATGAGCCATGTGGATTCTATGTACATATGAGTCTCAATATTCAAATATAGAATTCCGTACAGAAATTAAAACGGGTTTTTAATAAATATGTATAAATGGCTGTATATTTGTGGTGTTTACAATATCAATGGTGCTTCTTCGATAGGCTCAAAGTACTTAATACATACTATTCACTTTGTTGCTTTGTTTTATAGAATACTTGTGACAGCTTACCCCAAAAATATAACATTTCCCACCCCCATGCCATTAAGATTAGACTATAGATACTCTTTAATTGCTACAATATAACTGTTAGATTTGGTTGTATTTTTATATTTCCATACTTTGTCCAAGAGATCAGGGCCCTAAATCTGCTGATTTCATTAATCATTAATATTATCTTCGTGCCAAAAATCGATAGTCTGTGACGTTCGACATGTTGCCTGCTTTTTTTTTAGGACAACGGATTTCTTAACAAAAAAAATAATTTTATCACGCGCTATTGAATTATAAAACTCGGGGCCCTGGATTTACAACAATGAATTGATCAACTCCTAGCAATAAAAACATTATGTAGCATTAAAAAATCGAATCGTTCCGTCTACCTACATTTTGAAACGAAAATTGCATAATACATACATACAGCAATTGCTGACTTGTTCTCGTAAATTTAAGGATAAACGACGTTAATTTTGGATACATGAGGGCAAAAGTCCATCAAAAATAATTACTTAACCGAAAGTCGAATGGCCCAAAAAAATTAAAAAAAACTAAAGCATACCTAATGTTCTATGGACCTACACGTATCTCCATTCGACAACCTATCGGTTAAGCAGCATTTCTAGTACCTGTTATAATACAAAATTTGGCCAAGTGCTTGTCAGGCCATGCACAATGAAGGGTTCCGTAGCAGGTATACTACCTACTTACTTGAGTTGTTCTGTGAGCCCAGGATATTTGGATGTGCTATATTTTACTCCTGTCTTCAGTACCTTTCTGGGCCTGCAGTTGCAGGGGTTTTAACTTGTTAGCAACCCCTTGAATACTTACCGATTGCGCTGGCATTTCAGTTTCAAAACTCTAATGTATCCAAAAATGCGTACAAACGAAATAGTGCAATATTAACTTAGACTCTGCTATCGCTCGCACGTACTGTCTTTTGCACACTCCGAACCGGTTTAGAAGTATATTGTATGTAGTTGCCAAAATATCATATAGAATGTTTGATCTAAGGTTTCGATATAAATCAATTTTAGTGTAGATCGATCCTCAATTTTTGGCGCCTAACCGTTGTTTAGATTTTCATATCTTGCCTTATCATACATTTTTTTAAAAACGCGTGGACTACGTCATACTATAATACAAATAGCTTTTACTAAAAGGCGTCTGATAGGTAGGTATATGAGCACCGTATTCACGAACATTACTATGAGGTCTCACAGCTGATATGATGGCGTCCACATTTTTTTATTATTCGCTGTTTCGGCGAAATAAGAGAGTGGCCATTATTTTTGTCCTATTTATCAAATGTTTCCTTGTACAAAATTCTAGTAATCGTATAAGTGCCATGAATAATAATGATTTTTGGTCCCATATATTTATTAACCTTTAAAATCTACTTTGTAATCCACTTATTGATGTTAAAGTAAAATAAATATGTCGTTGAAGTTATTTTGGCGCGCTTGTAGGCGAATGTCTAAACTAATTATATTGGACTCAATTTCTAAAATCTTCATAGAGCTATAAACCTCGTTGCTTCCCCAAGGCAAGCCACAGTATGCCTTTAAAGGTGTTTCCGAAGGGTTTTGATACGCCTTAAGCCGGCCTCACATTATCAGAAACCATTCAGACGTCGCTACGCGCATATATTTTGTGAAACACCCCGCCCACTATCACAAGTTTGCGACAAAAATGTAAAATGGTTTTACGTGCATCTGCAAAATCTTATCAAGCCGCGTGTCACAATTTTTCTGCCAACGTTCTGAATTGTGGGCACGGCTTAAATCGTATCAAAAGTCATCCAGACCCATTCCAAAGAATGACCGTTCTTGTATGGCCCTGGTTTTCTTTATCACCCTATGATTCGCGCCTCAAATAACTTCAATATAAAACGAGAAGATAAAAATATGGAAACAGGGAACCTCTTACTATCTCTCATCTATTTATCGATCTATCTATGCTCTGGCATATTTGTTAAGGGCATGATATTCGCTAGTTAACTGTAAACAAGTGTGAATCTTATCAGTGTGTTTAGATAATGTAATAAGTTTTGATTATCATCAAAATCTTGTAATGATTAGTGACGTAATTAGTTTCCAATAAACTTAATGGAGCTTGATTATAGGCATAGTGATTCACTAGGCTCCACTACCTCAGGAACTTAGTCAGTTAAGTGCTTTGCCTATACAAGCCTTAAGTCTGATACACGGATAAACTTTCGCACACTTTATTACATGGTACACTATCCACCATCGTGCCGTTTTTTCTGAGAATATTGGAATTGGTAATTTAGATTGCGACGGGCATGGCAATTGCTAGGAATGGCACATCACTACCTAAGATAGTTATTTCAATGGTGAATGTTTTCCACGTAGACCGCAATCTATAGTAATCTTTCAATTACAATGATACTTATTATTATTTTGAATTCCTTTGTAACCTTCTATTTTCATGGTTTTCTATAATATTTAGAAGTAGACACTCTTCGACTTTGGAGCTAGGTCGACGTCTTTCGTCGACCTATTCCGACGGTCAAAAGTTTGATGTAGTCTTTGTAATGGGATTCATATGCTATAAGGTTGGACTTTCTACAACTACTTGATCTCCGCGTAAGTTCTCCGCCTTACATGAGTGTTACAAAATATCTATACACTTTTCTGTAGTGTAATCAATTATGGTGATAGTGATTTAGATTCAATAGGTTTGGACGCGCAGTGGAAATACTATTCTGAGCTGCCAACGATCGGTCCGCAAATGAATTTACCTTTTTTATGTCTTCTTAATAACCCGTTTTTGGCATTGTTACTCTTGATATAACGATTAATATAAGTAGTATATAGAATAAAGTCATTGTAACAAGTAGACATAGGGAGGTTTTAAATGAAACACGACTCGTTCTTGCCTTGTGTAATTAAATTGTCTATAGGTAAGTTGTAGCGGTATAGTAGTCACGTCTGTTCTGATTGGAACCACAGCATCTTCGCACTGGTCATTCGCAATTGGTTTATGGCCACCGACAGTCTGAGCCGAACCACGAGCAAAACAACAATTATTCACTAAAAAAAGATCTAAAAATCAGAATTTAAAAAGTGGACCGTCGAGAGACGCCAGGTAATTGTGAAACATGTGTAGTAAATATGCGCGCACACACACACAAGGAAATCCAGAGAGTGGGCATGACGGCATGAGAGAGCGTCATGCCATTCGCCGTCACGGCAAACTGATCAATTTTACTGCCAAAGACCGCCAAAAGTTGTTTGACATCAAACATGTTTTATAATAAGTTTTTCCGCTCGTTGTTGGTTCCAGTCTGTCAGTGCCATAGGAGAGGCCTAAGCTTTTATTTGTTTAGGATGTCTATATTTTATTCTCGTATTTTTCTATCTAACTCTTGTGCTTCTCGGGAACTATACTTAACGATTGGGTTCAATGCTACGCCCCAATATTTTTATATATAGATATTTATTCGCTACTGTTTAAGGTATAAAGTAATATTTTATTCGATGTTGAAGTTATTTATTCTTGTATTTATCTATCTATCACGCTTTAAATATTCATTTGTATAGTCTAAAGCTGTGGTCTTCGTGTTCGGCTACATTATAAAATTCGTATTAAAGTTTGTGTGTGATTCTGCCAACTAGTTGTTAAGGTTAATCTCGTAGTGTTCCATGCTATCCGGCTGCAGCTTCGATTTCGTCATGGATATGGGAAAGATTCCTTGTAGAATAATGGGTGTGCTACGTACGGTACATTAAATTAGTTATTAAGTAAAACTTGTTACACAGTATTGATTATTTAAAAGATTTTATCATTTATTTATAATATTTTACACTGTTCTACTGTTACGAGCGCAGTTATAATATTCCATGAGCCATGGACATATCTACAGGCAGCCTGCTTCACCGTACAGTTTCTTTTGTCGGCATCTGTCAATATTATATTGATTTTAAATGGTTTTTAGTCTGTTGCACTATTTCAATCACATGTAAATAACTACATTATTAGCGTTAATATTATTGCTTAACTTGTTTGCTCATACATTTCAACTGAATCTACTCTCAATTCGCGCTTTTATTAGGTATGGTTAGGAAGCCTTTCTATTTATAATTTTTACGATATTATATACACTGTCGAGATTTAGATGACTTTACATGATCTGATTAGTGATGCTTTATATTCACTGTTTTAGTACGTACAAATACACATCCTAATTTAATTCGTTCTTCCAAGTATTAAAATAAATATCAATCTATACTTATTTTTCATGTTCAATTTTAGAATCTATATTTTTGATGTCGTATCCAATATTTACAAATTTTAAATTTTATCTCTACTTCCTTGTATTACTATGTTTGAACTCGGACTGTTGTAAGTTATTATAATATACCTAACTAGTTTCTAAGTTAGGCACTATAGCTCCGCTTGTAATGTTTTATGCTTATACCTACTACCTTTAGGAAAGAGCATGAGATACGTTATCCAGTTCTAATTCTAACATCTCGTTTACATTGACGACATACGCGTTATGATGACTCTATTTTTGAAAGTTCATAATAAGAGACAATAGCATAAACCAATTCAAGCATTTCGTCACTCTGTTGTTGGTAACATCATCGATTACCTTCGCAATAAAAGCCATATAGTTTTTTAAAAAGTGAATTTAGATATTTTGTCAGTGTAAATGAGGTTTAATAGGACTAAAAGCTACACAATCCGTATTACTATCTATTTCAAACTATTTCAAAGCAGTAAAGTCTCGTCTGCGCAGAGCGTTTACAGAAAATCCACCGGTCACTGTTGTTTGCGATGATACGAAAATAATTAGTCAATAATCGTCCTGATATTTATCGCCGTCGGTAACCACAGTTTATCGTGTTCTTTATCAAGCGGGGTGTAATCGAGTGATCGGCACATTTCTTATGATCTACCATAAGTGTCGCGAGCGACGGGTTGTGAATTAATGCGAGATAGTTTAGGGTACGTTCGGAGCTGCAGCGGGTTTATTAGGGACCTGCGTCCATCGAGATAAAACGTCTGTGACAGGCTAATCGTAAGCTGAGGCGCTGGCGACGCGACGCAGTACAGTCCAGACTTTGCAGGGCAGCCATGTTGATGGAAACATAGGTCGCGAGCGTATTCCGCTACGCAGCTAAATGACAGACGTTAAGGCTAAAACGCCCATCTAGCCCGCGAAATTCTAAATTTTCGAGTAATAAACGCACTGCATACTGTGTTTGTCGCAAATCACAAAATGTTGTCTTAAATGTTTTCAGATTTTGGATAAACTATAAAAATACTCGAAAATTTTGAATTTCGCGGGTTAGACAGACGCCTTCACCTTAATGAGTTTCCCAACTAGACAAATGTCAGTTTCTCATTTGCACAAAAAAAATGTCTCCACGTGAACGCGTCGCGCGGAAATCTGTGCCGTCAGACACATGTCTGCGTTTCACGTGTCTGCGTCGCAGCGTATGCAGCTCTGTGATTGTTGATACGTTAGATAGTCTTCCCTACCCTGCGCTGCGTGGAACTGCGTCGCTTACGTCTCAGCATGCCCTTGCACTCATTTCTCCTTGAAAACCGCCTGCTGGCATGTGCGCAGACACGACACGGACATTGTATTACAAAATTGGTTATTTTGTTGTTACACAAACTACACATCAATTAAAACCGTATCGCCATCCTTGTCATACATGAGGAAGACATGCATATTTTTGGATGCGTCGAATTTAGTTTGACCCAGTTTCCCGAGTGACCATAATAATGTGGGTGGTATTGATGAGCTACTCCGGATTTCGTCGGAAGACTTAATGATTTACGAGACTGAGTCGAGATCTGAAAACAAAAGCATTGGTCCCTAGTTCTCCTTTCTAAAATCAATATACCGAAAGGTAATTTTTTTTCGCGACATGAGAGATACATAGGGATTTTGGAATCATTTAAATACCTATAAATAAAAATGTCATTAAAATACATTATGTAATACAATAGAGCCGTCGTATCATGTGTGCATTTTGTACAGAGTACAGTTGCTGCTTCAGTACAGAGGTTGGTTTACTAACAATCTATTGCTGGAATGATAAAACATATAATCTTCATAGAGCTTACCGTGTTTGTAAAAAATCATAAATAATGTGTTTCCGAGGAAGGCTTTGTTGGTAGCTACTTAAAAATGATATTGAATTTAAGTTACGGTGGTCAAAGTCATTACCTATGAAAGAGATATTCAAAATTACCGGCAACCACTCTCCGTGGCCTGTATGTCTATATCAGACCTTAGAATAAAGGATGTGGGTGTTTTTTTATCAAATTCAAATTACGTCCACAGTTCAGTGTCCCCAAGGTCGGTGAACTCTAACCTGCGTCAGAGCTAAGCAGGTACTTATACATAAACATCTACTTATCTAATAGGCCACTGTAACTTGATCTCAATATCGAGGTAATCTGATTATATAGTAATTATAAACAATACCTACCGACTTATTTATTATCTTGAAGTAAATTATTGAATTTAAAATGTAATTTTTTTAGTTGTCTTAATTTTAAATATTGTTACTTAACTGACTGAAAGGTGTCGAGGGCATTTGACATTTTTTTGTGTAAACAATTATGTGCAGAGCGTTAATATAACTTTAATTATGTTGTTAATTTTCTATTAGTTCAATAATTATTTTGTAGATGTTAACAGCACTTATTGAATCTTAGCAAAGATCTGTTAATTGTAAGTTCGTAGAATTAATTTGTGTGCCAGAAAACAATATCAGTAACGTTAAGGTCTGTGTGCGTTGTAGTGGTTTGAAAATTTCGTGTGTGCCCCCACGCATAGTGTTTTGTTTTTTCTGTATAAAAAGCATTGATAATCTGCTGTGAATACAGACCTTTTAGTTTGTAACTTTATTTATTATTTAATATTAGATGTTATTTGGAAGGTTGTCAACAGCTGAAGCAATAGACTTTTGTTAGGGAAACAAAGTTAACACTTACCGAAACTTGTTGTTTTTAAAGTTATGACTGCAAATTGTGTAGGATCGATACGACTTCATTGTTAAAACAAGGTTAAAAACGAATTCATTCGTGCAAGTTTTACACCGTATAGTTAAATATCAGCTCCACACACCACCGATGTAGGGACCTTTTAATAATTATAGTCGTCAGTTCTGAAAACAACAAGTTTCATCCCGTGCTCTGGCTTGTTCACCTGTAAAAGCTAAGCCAGGTACTGAATGCGTGCATTCTGATGCCGAGTTGTCTGGGCGGCTTTCACTCTCTCATAGTTCTAGTCATTTTGAATTCCTCCGTGTTGTATTATATACATAAACAAGTATGCCTGTAAATGGGTAGACAATATAATAATAATCAATATGAATGTTAAACATAATATATAGGTGAAACTTATATCTATTAAATTTGATGTCTGTTCTATGTGTTGTTTTATTTATAGACACTGTAGGTAGTACCCGAAATTAATAAACAGGTGAAACATCTAGATATATATTTCGAAAACGTCTGACTACGAAAGCATGGTTGCTAAAGGTCCTATAGCCAATATTAAATTATAAAGTACGTAATTAGCCAGGTAATTTTTTTTAAAGATTTCATTCCAATGAAAGAGGTATCACGTTCAATATTGTTCTATAGATCATTCATGTTTCTTATTTTCTTCTACCATAGATCACAATTACTTGTCAGCACAAAATGACAATAAAACCAAAATGAATTTTATAAATTAACATTAAAACACTACACATTTACAAGGGCAAAAAGCTGCAAATTAACAATACGTATTATGCATATCTGGACTTAATAAAATTTCAAAAGAAAGCAAAAGAACAGAATGTTTCGGCGCGCGTGCCAGAAGTTGGTGCAGGCAGCCACCGGCGCCGTGCACCAGAGAGCCACGTACCAAAACTTCGTGATGTCGGATGTGCTGGCGCAGATCGAGAAGGACTGCGAGCGGTTCTGTCCGGTACCAAGGTTCCCGCCGCGAAAGGTAAGTAATAATAGTAGTAATTTGGGAGTGTCGAGCTTTGTCCAGTACTTGGATATACTTACTTACTTACAATGGGACATTTAATTTGTCCCCAGAAATCTTTGGGGTTAGGTAATTTTTTTTGGTATACTTTGGAGACAAATCCCTTTATTGATTTTGTTTACAAGATTCCAGCCAGAGTAAGCCATCTCGGAGGCCTTCTGGCGGCCTAAAAACTCCTGACACCAGAGTTGGCTACGAGCTCACAAACAAAGCAGAGTCCAGAGAGGAATTGCGGTAGAAAAGAGCCAAGGATTACCTATATCTATGAGCTATGAAAGTAAACCTGTTTTGGATTGATATAGAAGTGATATGTAAGGCTCTGAGTCTAAACTCAACCTTTCATAACATGGTGAATCCTATACATCAAATTTTTCAGACTGTCTCATTTCCTAAGTTTCCTAAGTTTTTATTTATAACGAAGTTTCCCATATTGCTATCGCTGTGGCTTGATTATCTATCTGTTGTTAATGAGATATAGACAAAGTCGCTGTGTACCTAATCTTTTGCACACTATAAGTACCTATGCCAAGAATTCTTATTATTTCAATAGGTTTTTCATAATATCTACTAAAATATTGTTCCAAACCGATCTATGTATAAATCAAACAACGCGTTTTACACTCAAGGGCTTTGATTGCGGTTGTCAAGTGACACAAGTGGACCTTGTGGTTCCACAAGTGTACTCGTATTGAATTGCAATCGTGATTGAGGAATCCACCGAAGCCAAGCCACAACCTGGTAGAAATCACATCTATTCAAATTGTTAATAATAAATGAATAGGTATCACGAGACTAACGCACTAACTGTATGATCCCAACTAAGCGACGCATTTCCGGGTACTGGTCCCGCAACACACTCCCACCACTGTAACTCCTGCAAACCAGGGTCGACAATGGTGAACAATAATGACGACGAGGTTTGACCCTCGACGATTCCCGGGGAAAACTTAAATTGTCTTGGCACCCGCACGAATTTAATCGAAAGAAATAATAGGAGTTAGTAGAAAAAAACTCCTCTTCCCACCGGTGCAAAGCGGGAGACAAAAATAGCTGGTATGGGTTGATTGCCATAGAAACAAGACTGTTACAGCTGATTGAAGAGCAGTTATAAGGCACCACGAATCGTAATTTGACTAATTGGACCTAAACTCGTGAGCTGATTATACTTGATTCCGGGTACTACCTAGCGGGCACCGTGCAACGGACTGGGGGTCGGTCCCAGTTACGGCCAATACCGAATAGTCGATATTTTTTTTTCCAGTAGACACGCTAAGATCGACACTATGATCACCACCTATATATAACCTACTAGCTGTGCCCGCGACTTCATCCGCATAGTATTTAACTTAAGAAAATTTTCGGGATTATCGGGACAAAAAGTATCCTACGTGTTAATTTCGGTTATAAACTATCTGTGTTCCAAATATCATCCAAATCCGTTCAGTAGTTTTTGCCTGAAAGAGTAACAAACATCCACGCTCACAAACTTTCGCATTTATAATATTATGTAGTAGGATTAATTAAGAGCATTCCAATGAGCCCAAACACAATACCAATAATTAAGTTGGTAAGGAGTTGGGCATGACGCTGCAGCATCAGGTCAAGGTTACCATGTCCTTGTAATACCATTGAAGTACCACATATAGGATAGATCAGACCTGTGAAAGTTGCTCATAACTCTACATTACCTAGAAAAGAGCTGTTATCTTCAAACGGCTGTACAGAGTTTCTTGAATCATAGCAAAGAACATTATTAATCAAGAAATCTTTCAACCAAAAAAAAACAAATTAGAATCGGTTAATCCGTATGAGCGCTACAATATGACATACAGGTACACATGTAAAACTTATAAGACCCATATTTTTCCGTCAAGGGATTAAAATGCTGTGTTGTAGGTACCTACATTAAATGACATTTTATTTTTAAATGGCAGAAAAAATAATTCAGAGATAGTGTTTGATTTTCGATAGAATTTTTTATAAAACAATTTAGAAGAAGGATCCATCACTTACCCTTGGCTTGTAATCTCCAAAATTATAAATCAAATAGGTTGATCGATAATGGAAGAGGTCAACAAAAACTAACTCCGTCGCGTCGGTCGAGTCTGTCAGTCATGAGTGTCAGGGACCCTAATAATGTGCAATTTTCCGCGGAACAATTTATGCTATTTATTATTTGCCTGATACTTACTCACACAGGACATCCTGTAGAATTTAAAGGCCATTGCGCGTAGGTGACGGTGATAGGCGCGGGCAGCGATGTGGGCCGCGTGGCGTGTCTGTTCCTGAAACAGCAGAAGATCATCAAACAGCTGGTGATGTACGACGAGGTCCCGGAGCGGTCGGTGCTGGGCGTCGCCAACGACATCGCCCACATCGACACCAGCCCCGACGTCGAGGCCTACCAGGGACGCCTGTTCCTCAAGGATGCTCTCTATGTATCTACTTATCTACATTTTGAACACAGATCGAGTTTATAGTAGTATAGTTATCTACTAGCAACACGAAAACCTGCGTGTGTAGCGTTAGCAACTAAACACAGCAAGTGTCTACATCTGAGCGAGGAGTGTTGATACCATATTGACTAAGTATATGAAAATAAATAAATAAATATCGCCAGACTGACACACCAACTGTATGGTCCCAAACTAAGCAACGTTTGTACTATGGGTACCGTACAATGGACTGGGGCCGATCCCAGTGACACCCAGACCTGGGAAAATTATGAAAAGGCCAATTCCCGAAATTTGCCCCGGCGGGAATCGAACCCGCAACCACCATGTGCAGTGAGCCGAGCGGCCTACGCTCGAACCACTGCGCCAAGTGGTCGTCGCCAAATAAAATACTTATTCAGTGGTATCTTGTATACGATACATAAGTGCCTAAAGAGTTTTCATATTCTACTAGCTGTACCCTGCACGCGTTGCTACACTGTCAAAGATTGGTCGTACCAACTCAAAAACCTTTGTGGGCTTATGCACAACACTTTGCTGAAGATCATGAAATGATCAAATACATAGTTTACGCTCCTATAAAGGATATACAGACAAACATTCATTTTTATATATAAATATTGTATTCTAAACCTCCAATGCAGGATGCGGACGTGGTGTTAATAACCGGCGGCGATTACATCTTGCCGCCGTGCTGCAACATCCCGGACCGGGAGCTGTTCTATAAGAACCTGCACTACGTGCGCACCGTCACGCTCGCCTGCGCGCAGTTCTGTCCGCATGCCATCATCGCGGTGCAGACGCCGCCCGTGGACTGCAATTTTTCACTCTGCATGCATGTTAGTTAGACCACTTTGATATTTCCCACTGTCAGTAGGTACTCAGTAGTTATTGATTGGTATCTAAAGTTGATCAACTGTTACTAACACTTAGGACCTAGGCCTGTATTAATAAATAGATCTCAAGTCTGAGAGCATTCTTGGAAACGTCATATTATCAGTACAAAATTACATTACGTAATTCTAAATTGGAACTTTAAAAAACCACTAATGCGACCACTTTTTAAACTACAAAAGAGCTGATTATTTTCATACGGCTGAACCGATTTTCATAAACCATAGCTAAGAACACTCGATCAGAATAACTTACTAACAAAAAATGAACACAATTAAAATCGGTTCATCCGCTTCGGCGCTACGATGCCACAGACAGACACGCATATACTGAAACGCTACTTAAATGTTTAGTCAAACTATAGTTATCTGTTGTTTAATTATTATACGGAAGGTAAGTACCTAACGTTGTCTTTCAAACGTTTTCAATTTCTATTAAGACTCTAAAGATGGTCGGCAAGTACGACAGGCGGCGCGTGCTCGGCGTGAACGCGATCAACGCGATGCGCGCCAACCAGCTGTTCTGCGCGATCACCGGCGCGGACCCCAAGGGCTCCAACACGCCAGTCATCTGCGGCACCGGCCGCTGCACCAGGGTGCCAATCTTCTCCACTGGAAAAGCCGGCAACTTCCCCCAAGTAAGCTGCCATGAACTCCAACATAATTCAAAACTCAAACTAAAACTTAAAATTGTTTTTATTCATGTAAGCCAACAAGACGTACATATGTATATGAATAGACAGAACCTACCACCACCGGTTCGGAATGCCGCTTCCACTGAGAAGATCCGGCAAACTCAATGGCTACTGTTTTCAATTAATAGAAGATGGTGTACATTCTCAGGAACATTAACAGAATGTGAGCAGGGAACACCATTGTCACTAAAAAAGTAAATACTCGTAGTAGGTTAAGAAATCTTACTCATATTTAGGTATTTAAATAAGAAAGCTAGCTTAGTGAGGTGTGCATACCTACTCTTTACATCAATTTCAATGTTTCTAAAATAATAAAACATAGAGGTGGATAATAAAATAATTGCATTGGTGTATTGCCTTCCATGCTTAATAAATGAATAGAGTTTAAGGCTAAAGCGCCCATCTAGCCCGCGAAATTCAAAATTTTCGATATTTTTATAGTTTATCCAAAATCTGAAAACATTTTGTGATTTGCGACAAACACAGTATGCAGTGCGTTTATTAATACATTTATTTTACTCTAAATATTATCACGGTGGATATGATACTAGTAAACCATTAAATATACAAAAATTGCCAGATTATCTGGATAGCTGTCGTTCTTTAAATGTTTTACAGTAAGTTGGATATATAAATAAATGCACTGCACACGGTCTTTGTCGCGAATTACATAATGTGCCTTTTAGTATTGTCAGATTTTGAAAAAATTCTAAAAAACCTCAAAAAATTTGAACTTCGCGGGCTTCGAGTGGACCAATCCCCGAAAGCAGCGCCCGCGCACGGGCAAAATTAACCAACCCCGCTCCTTCTGTCCCACTCCCCTTCCCACGTCGATTAAAGCTTCCGTTAGACAATTTTGTTAATCAGTTGCTAGGATTCAATCATAAAATAAATGTTATCACTTACCGTACTGTACAGGTCCAAGGGCGAAACCGGGGGAGGCAGCTGCCCCCCTCCTAGGTCCGTCCATGATTATAACATATCATCATTATTATTATTATTATAACTTAGGCACTAATCAATTTATGGCGTCGCTTCCGTCGACCCATTTATCACTAACAATGAGTTCGTAATCATAATGCTAATTTAAATGTTTGCTATCTGAACAGATAAGTTCGCACAATGTACGGCTGCTATTACAGTAGGTATATCTATGACTGATAATTGTAATATTAATTATTATTCATTTAAGTTTTAGTTCGTACTAGCTATGCCCCCCGACTTCGTCCGCGTAGTATTTAACGTAACAAAAATTTCGGGATTATCGGGATAAAAAGTATCCTATATGTTAATCCCGGTTATAAACTATCTGTCTTCCAAATTTCATCCAAATCCGTTCAGTAGTTTTTGCGTGAAGGAGTAACAAACATACATACATACATCCACACTCACAAACTTTCACATTTATAATATTAAGTAGGATTTAGTTTCACTTTAAAATTTAAATAGTAATGTAGCGATTTAGGCCTCCCACAAGGTGGACCGACGTCCTGGTGATAGTCGCGGGAAGCCGCTGGATGGGGGCAGCGCAATACCGGGCATTGTGGCGAGCCTAATGGGAGGCCTATGTCCAGCAGTGGACGTCTTTCGGCTGAGATGATGACGATGATGATGATTTCCTCTAGTCACAAGTGGACTGCCTCACGCGGTTGGTCCGGGAGGCTGACGACATCATCTGCAGGGTGAAGAGCAACAACGAGCAGGGACATCTCTCCATCGGATTCTCCACAGCCCGATTCGTTGTCAACTTGATGAAAGGTTTTATTATCATAATAATATTATAAAGAGGAAAACTTTGTTTGATTGTAATGAATAGGCTCCAAAACTACTGAACCGATTTGAAAAATTATTTCACTGTTGGGAAGCTACACTATCCCAGGGTGACATAGGCTATAATATATTTTCAAAAAAATTAGGGATCCTTACTAAAACTCGAATAATGTACCCGTGCGAAGCCGGGGCGAGCCGCTATACATGATAAATTTGTACATAAGTGTCAAGTGGTATCTAATTTCAAGGCGTTTGCGGTTAGGGTCCCCTCGGACAGGTTGTCATCAACTTTCATGCAGGATGACTACTGGTCAAAGGGTGTGGTGTATAGTCGCTTTCGGGGAAGATTGCCGCCGTCACCACCCATAGTTTAGTTAAGTGTTGTTGTTGATATTTGTATTATTAATATGTATGGTAGGTGTATATATATGGGCATGTGACGCCTAAATATAAATAAATAAATAATTGGATCACTCAGACATGTTTGTGTGATAAACGGCGTAACTTGTTCGGCGGCATTCACCGTCAGTCAACGAGGCCAAAAAACTGCTCACCAGATGTCGCTGGATAGGACGTTGTCGTTATCCGTCACTTCACTTCTGTCAGTGTCATTTCAACGTCCAAGACTACGCGGCGCCATCTTACGATTTTTTTTGCCCTTTATTAAGGGTCTTCATTCCTTATTCCTTACCCCAGGCATCTTCGAGAAGCCTACATTCATTGACAGTGCCCTAGTGGAGCAGGCGCATCCCAAGAAGTGCTACGACATGAAGGTATGCGCCACACCTGTGACGGTCGGCAAGGGCGGCATCGTGGAGTACGTCATACCGAACATCAACGCGGCTGAAGCAGCCTTATTGGAGGACAGCAAGTTAGTGCGGCTCTCTTTCTAATCTATATTGTTGGATAGAGATCCAGCGACTGTCGGTACAAGTTGAGAAAGTAGCGTATTAGTTAGGTGACTCCTCAACAGGATCCAAATACCAAATCCTACTAAAATTATAAATGCGAAAGTTTGTGAGTGTGGATGTATGTTTGTAACTCTTTCACGCAAAAACTATTGAACGGATTTGGATGAAATTTGGAACAAAGATAGTTTATAAGCTGGATTAACACAGAATACTTTACTTAAGTCTACGCGGATGAAGTCGCGGGCAGAAACTAGTATTTTATTAGTATAGCAGGATTCTAAGCGACTTTGGCTATCACAAGATTGTTTTATACAATAAAGCTGATGATTAGAAGTTACGGGTAATATCTAAGGCATTACCCGGACGCTATTGACCTTTAGCCGTTGGCTTTGGGCTACCGGCTCTCACAAATTAATTAGCAGTTACGGGTCAATATCTAAGGCATTACCCGGACGCTATTGACCTTTAGCCGTGGGGGTGAGGGGGTTGGTTTTGGGCTACCGGCTTACACATTATGCCGCCGCCGGCCTTCTGTAAGAGTGTGGTACCCCGGACTAGCCACCCCGTATATGTGTTGTTCATTTATTTATTCGTATGGCATTTTACAATTTTTCACAATTAGTTAACATTAAAATCAAAATTATAAAGTTATTATATCTTTTAATTGCTGAATCCAATGGATAGCGTCGTTTTCGAGAGAGAACAGGTCTGTTGGGCAGCTGTGGTACCTTGTGAGTGGGCAGTCTCTAGCTATATGCTCAACATCCTGGACAGCAGCTCCACACTCACACTCCGGTGATATGAGTAGACTGGCACTACCACAGTCCAAAGTAAACAGTCCTCTGGTAATGATAGTGTAGTAGATGAACCGTGCCTCTCATCCAGGTGTGACCTCGAGGATATGCTGAACCTGGGTCGGTGCTACGCCATCGGAGACGAGTACTACCTCCACCCCTGCAAGATCTGTCCCTACAACCCGTCGACCTGCCCGGAGTGCGATTCCAAGAAAGAAAGGAAATGGCAGAAAAACAAGTAACTTTTTACACGTGCACAAAATCGTTGAAGTCAGTTTTATTTTGAATTACATGAGTAATGTTAATTAGCATGGAATGAGTTATAAAAAAATTGTTAAATAAGATAAAAAGATTCGGTTAAAAATATATAAGTACCTACTTTTATATTGATTCATTTATTATTTCTTCAATGACATTGGAAATAGAGATATTTTTTTCATTAATTCCTTTCATCTAGATCAGTTGATTTGAATATTAAATCTAAGGTCAGAAAATTTTCTTTCAAGTAGGTACAGGTCAAGGACTGACATAGAATTTTCTACCAGTTGTTTTTACTGTCAACAAAACCAACCAACATTGCAATCATACATTTAAGGCTAAAGCGCCCATCTAGCCCGCGAAGTTCAATTTTTTTGAGGTTTTTTAGACATTTTTCAAAATCTGACAATAATAAAAGGCACATCTTGTAATTCGTGACAAAGACCGTGTGCAGTGCATTTATTAATATATCCAACTTACTCTAAAACGACAGCTATCCAGATAATCTGGAAATGTTTGTATATTTAGTGATTAACTAGTATCATATCCACCGTGATAATATTTAGAGTAAAATAAATCCTACTAATATTATAAATGTGAAAGTTTGTGAGTGTGGATGTATGTATGTATGTTTGTTACTCCTTCACACAAAAACTACTGAACGGATTTGGATGAAATTTGGAACACAGATAGTTTATAACCGGGATTAACATATAGGATACTTTTTATCCCGATTTTTTTTTTACGTTAAATACTACGCGGACGAAGTCGGTGGGCACAGCTAGTGTATTAATAAACGCACTGCATACTGTGTTTGTCGCAAATCACACAATGTTGTCTTAAATGTTTTCAGATTTTGGATAAACTATAAAAATACTCGAAAATTTTGAATTTCGCGGGCTAGACAGGCGCCTTCACCTTAATAGTTAACGGTAGAAGAGCCAAGCTGTAGTTGTACATGTAGTTGACTACAGCTCATGTGGCTGGCTCGACAGGGGTAGTACCCCCCTCTCACTAAAGATCGGCAGTAAAGTAGCTATAATAGCTGCGTTTCGTACTGTAAGGTCCATGTCGGTAATATTTTATTATATAATAATAATAATTTAGCCCTTTTGACGTCCCACTCCTGGGCACGAGCCTCCCCTCAACACGAGGGGGATTCAGGCCATAATCCACCACGCTGGCCCAGTGCGGGTTGGCGGATTTCACATGTCTTTCAAAAATTGGTTAAATCTTCTAAGACATGCAGGTTTCCTCACGATGTTTTCCTTCACCGTAAGCAAGTGATAATCATATAGAAATTATGATTCGCACATAGATTTCGAAAAATCCAGAGGTTCGAGCCGGGGTTTGAACCCGAGACCTGGTAGCCCGCAAGACGCGTGCTTAACCAATCGGCTATCACTGCTTTTATTATATTATTATTTAAAAAACACAACTTATTACATCGGTATCCCGGATGTCACTGCCAGCGCACCGCAGTTCTTTTAATTTCAAAACAATAATCTTTTCTTAAATTTATTATTTTCTCATCAGCCAGGAACGTCTATCGCTAGTGGCCAGTGCGCCGACATGGACCTTACAGTACTATGAGTGAGGGAGCCGGAAGCCTTTCTACCCTTACCCTTCCTTTATCCCACATCCCACTCCTCTTCCATTGCAAAGCCATTGCTATTACAAGCATCTATATGCTACGGTAACTGCGGGTTCGATTCCCGCCGGGGCAAATTTCGGAAATGGCCTGTTCTTAATTTTCCCAGCGATGGGTGTCACTGGGATCGCCCCCAGTCAATTGTACGGAACCCATAGTACAAGCGTTGCTTAGTTTGGGATCATACAGTTGGTGTGTCAGTCTGGCGATATTTATTATTTACTAGCTGACCCGACATACGCTGTCCTGTCTTAACTTTGAATATTGAATTCGAATTATTTCGCTCAACTTTTTATTTTTTTCTTTCATTAGAAACTTCTCCTGACAATGATAAACACAACAAGAAAATAATTAGCGAAATCGTTCCATCCGGTCACGCGTGATGCGATGAACAAGTAAATAAAGATTCATTATTTATATATCATACTATATATAATATTATAAAGAGGAAAACTTTGTTTGTTTGATTGTAATGAATAGGCTCCGAAACTACTGAACCTAATTGAAAAATTCTTTCACTGTTGGGAAGCTACACTATCCCCGGGTGACATAGGCCATAACATATTTTTTTTTTAATTAGGGATCCTTACTAAAACTCGAATAATGTAACCGCAATGTACCCGTGCGAAGCCAGGGCGCGGGCTGCTATGTACTATATATAGATTTAACGCGTGTTTGTCGACATTGTTATATAAATAAACACATGTTTAGTGAGTGTTTCCCACAAGCACGTTGATCACGTGAACGGGCCCGAGTCGGACGGCACGCGCGCAGACGCGCCGTGGCGGGACCTACTCCCTTCCCTCTGACGTGATCACTCACTGCAGTCACGTTATGAGTACCGTATGGCTTCTTCGCGATAGGCACTGTTATGGAAGTGGCTTTGTGTTTCGCTACTGTTTCCTTTGAACCATCAATTTGATTTAAATATAAATATCGCCAGACAAACCAGACTTGGCCGGACCAAATTACGAAAATACCATTTCCGAAATGTGCCCCGACTGGAATCCAACTCGCAACCAAGCGGTCGTCAAATTGCGTGATAATTATATTTATTCTTTTCAAAGATTTCTTTTCAAACACCGGCTCGAACCTCTGGATTTTTCTAAATCTATGTGCGCATCATAATTATTATCACTTGCTTACGGTGAAGGAAAACATCGTGATGAAACCTGCATGTCTTAGAAGATTTAACCAATTTTCGAAAGACATGTGAAATCCGCCAACCCGCACTGGGCCAGCGTGGTGGATTATGGCCTGAATCCCCCTTGTGTTGAGGGGAGGCCCGTGCCCAGGAGTGGGACGTCAAAAAAGGGCTAAAAAAATTTTCAAAGATCAAAGTGATTTTATCACATTAGGTACTAATATTCCCGTTAGCCCCTTCAGCTTATCTTATAATTAGAGATAGATTTGCGTAATAATTTCATGTTAAAATAAATTTAAAATGCTTAAATATTTGAGCATTATTCATGAAAACTTCGTCGGAACATTCCGATTCTGGGGGTCCAGAATCATGAGTTGAATCTATGGTATCATTTGTTAAGAAGCCCCTTACACCCTGTATAATAAAATTCGTGCCACATTTTGTATCCTATATCAGTGTTCGCGAATGGAGGGTTAATTTGGTAAGGATTATAGTATTTCATAATTTATTTGGGTCGGCAAGTAGGGGTGTTTACTTGAAATCACGTTTCACTACTCGTGGTTAGACGTTATATAGGTAGGTACTTTGCTTGTAAGCCCAGATACTACAGACCATGTAATTGAATACTCACAGTGATGTAATAATGTATTTCAACCTTCTTCTTTCGGTGCCTCTCCAACTAGTGAAGGCTATCAACTTGTGGATTGTATTCCTGTCTTGCGCAAGGCGGAAAATTTGCACAGCGCTTGCGATGCCTGTCCACTCCCGAATGTTGCGGAGCCACGACTTTCTTCTGCGGCCAATCGGCGACTTTGCCCATCAAAAGAAGTTGCAGTAGCTGATATCTGTTGTGTCTCAGCACGTGTCCGAGATATGCCATTTTCCGCTTTTTAATGATGGTCAACAGTTCACGTTTTTGTTTGGCTCTTCGTAAGTCTTCAACATTAGTGATCTTCTGTGTCCAGCTGATTCTTAACATACGCCTGTATGTCCACATTTCGAACGCTTCAACACGTTTCCTGAGGTCTTCTTTTATGGTCCACGACTCGCATCCGTATTCAATATAACAGTGGGTAAGGCGAGTACGCAACGTGATATTAATGATGCTGTTGCAGAGTACAATTATCATGGCATTGAAGGCAGAACGAGCTATTTCTATGAGGGTTTTGACCTCCAGATTACTGTCCCATTCTTCGCTCACCCATGTCCCTAGATATATTATTAGGTATTTCAATCAAACGCACACTATAAACGAGTTAGGTAAATTTGCATCTTATCCCTATGAAGAATGAGTCGGTTACCTTATGGCTCTATGTTGATGAACACTTAGCGCAGTAGTTCTAGCGTAGGCTGCTCTGCTCACTAAAGCCAGTATTAATAAATTTATCTTAAGTCTGAGAGCGGTTTTGAGTCCGCTTTTGATATGTCATTTTGTACTGGAATAACATTACCAAGATCGCTTTCAGACTTCAGATGAATTAAACAATAAGGGCCTGAACCCCGTGGAGGCGGGGTCAATTTCCGCCAAGGCGAATTTCAGAAATTACCTTTTCATAATTTGTCCTCGTATGGGTGTCACCGGGATCTTCCTAGTCCATGGGACGACCGGTACCCATAGTAGGTATAACCTTTACCTATTTTGGGACCATACAGTTTGTGTGTTAGTCTGGTGTTGTTATTTATTGCATGACATTGTACTGATTCTACTTGGGGTTCTACAAGTTGACCAGATGCTTCAAAATTTGTTGCGAAAACCTTACTATCTCTTTCGATTAAACAGTCGGGTTAAATATTAGCCCAAAGACATGGGTCGAACGTTTGGAACCCCCGTACATTATATCGAGCAATTGTCTTATTGTGTTTATTGATCCGGCTGGCGGTTCGCAGGGGCGATGCCTTGGTGCCGTTAACCTACAGGACACTCGCAAACAAAGCCGAGTGCAAGTACTAGGTAATTAATTAATTTGGTTGTCATTATTTTCTGCTTGACGAAGGGAATATCACTTAAAACACTTCTTTAAGTAAGTATCTTCTTACCTGTCGTATTGAATAGGCTCAATAAAACACTAGATATAGAATAAAAACTACATGTCAATTCTGAGTATTATTTATTTATTAGAACGGTCAAATTAACCAATTACACTAATAATAAATTAATTATACCTAATCGATTATACCAAATAGGTATAACAACAAAACACTCACATTAAACTTTTATGGTAGCACCTCACATGGCGTAGGTATTGTGTACAAATATTTGTGTTAGGTACGTAAGTATGTACTATGTATGTAAAACCATGATGACCCCTAAGCTCCTCACATTCACAAAGTAGGTTTGTTTTAGCTGAAATACGCTTATGTTTGTTCAATTACGCCGTAGGAAGGGGAAGCACCACACTGATGTAGATAAGTACCAACTTACAAAAATAAATATAAAGAGGAAGATTACTTACTGTTTTAATTATACTTGGAAGCAACTCGGACACAAAAAATAAGCAACAAGTAACCATATAAGAGCTGTGGCCAACAACGAGATCACTGTCTAATCTGTAAGTTATTTCTAGATAGGTGACAAAGTAGGTAGATATTTCTTTTTTTTATATATATATATAATTATATTTATATTATAATTAATTATAATTATATTATAATTGGCCTCTTACAATTGGGTCAAGCCCAATATGATTCTGCCAATGTCGAGTAATGAATAGCAATAACAAACACAATTAATAACAATAAAATACGAAAATGTGACCGTCCATTTTGGAAAACCAAAATGGAGGACTAGGTAGATATTTAAGCTATCATGTTTTATAGGCTCCTTAGAAATGTCATTCTTATGTCATATCAGTACAAAATTACATGTCAAAAGGTTACTCAAGACCGGTCTCAGACTTGAGATCGGTTTGTTAATACGGGCCTTATCTTAATATATAGGTATAACTCAAAGGTGACTGACTGACTTACTGACTGACATAGTGATCTATCAACGCACAGCCCAAACCACTGGACGGATCGGGCTGAAATTTGGCATGGAGGTAGATGTTATGACGTAGGCATCCACCAAGAAAGGATTTTGATTAATTCTACCCCCAAGGGGATAAAATAGGGGATGAAAGTTTGTATGAAACTTTGTCAATTAAATTCCACGCGGACGAAGTCGCGGGCACAGCTAGTGAAAGATAAACATGGCGATTGTTTTCAATATGGTGCACCGTCCCTATCCCCAGAGAGATTAAATTGCGGAGCGGGCGGCGTCCCGTTGAACTTGTAGCGTGGCCTTGCTACGGCGAAGGTCGCGGGCCGAGGCCGAGGCCGAGGCCTCCCCCTCTCATGGGGATTATCCTTACACGTGATACCGACGATGGCGCCCAAGGGACGAACTGTTAGCGATAATTATACTTTCCAGTATTGGCAACCTGACAAAGCATTGAGCAAGATTTTAAAGTATAAAGCAAAAATCTAGCAAAATAATGAAACTAGACTTCGTAATGTGTATCAGATGTATGTTTGTGAACATACAGTTACATATCTAAATCCAAAGAAGTTGGGGTTGCTTAATTTTAAGTACCTTCTGATGCGAAATATCGACGATGACTCAGTTAAAATGGACTTTATATCTACCTACTTAAGAATATTACTTGAGTAGTGTGTCAGTATATGGCTCTGAGAATCGGACGAAAATGTCTACGAGTAAACGAATTAAGGTGTATGATACAGGAAGGAGCATGTTATTTAAGTCGAAGTCTACGTTGGAGCCGTTGCTGGTAATATTAGTAAGGTTTCTATATAGGTACCTATTGTTACCACATTGTTACCTTTATCTTAAACCACATGAACCTAGCTAGATCTATTTCCCCTAATAGATAATAAAATATATAATATAATGTGACGTAGGTAAGTATTCTACTTTGCTCTTTATAATTTGGAAGTAAGTGGTGAGAACTTTTAGTTACGCAAGGCAGGTAGTTCCTAGATTAATCCAAATAATTTTGCTCGCTTTTATTTACGCCGCGTAAGTGATAATCTGTTAGTCTAAGCTGTTGCCCTTCAAGCTCGAATGTCAGGATCCTTTGCCAGATGGTTTTCTATACGTAAGTAATTGCTCAAATAACTTCTAACAATTATTAAATGTTACCTTACCTATTATTAATGGATCCAATTTTGCAACAATGTACGGGATAAATGAGTTGATTTATCTGTGTAGTTAGATGTACTAGATACCTTATGAACTCCTCGCCTTGAGAAGTAAACTTACTACACATACACAAGGTATAATTTACCCCCGGCTTTGCACGGGTACATTGCGGTTACATTATTCGAGTTTTAGTAACGATCCCTAATTTTTTTGAAAATATATTTTAGCCTATATCACCCGGGGATAGTGTAGCATCCCAACAGTGAAAGAATTTTTCAAATCGGTTCAGTAGTTTCGGAGCATATTCATTACAATCAAACAAAGAAAGTTTTCCTCTTTATAATATTAGTATGATGACGAAACAGGACTCAATGTATAGGGCAAAAAAATCGATGACGAAAAACAACCAACCACGCTTAAAAAGTCCTGTGAATACCTACCACCCGCTGTATGATCGTCATTGTCGCCGGGGTCGTTGTCTTACTTTCTTTTGGAGGAGAAACAAATATAAAATTAAATGTGAATCGCGAATATGAGAAGAGACCTGCTATTTTTAGTTTTGGTTATTGTACCTACGTATTCTCTTGTTATTAACAGTGATTGCGTTTTAATTATTTCGTTCGACATTCTGTCGGCCAAATGACTGCTAAAAGATGGACGGCATGCGGCATGTCGATCGCCAAGAATTTACGAAATAATATTATTGACCATTAATAAATTGATCTCAAGTTTGGGAGCGGTTTTGAGTAGGCACGCTTTTGACATAACGTTTTGTACTGGTATAACATAAGATTGACATTTCATAAGATCACTCAGACTCGAGATTGATTTATCGACAATTTACAATTATTTCTTTTTATTTTGTTGCCTAACTATCTATAGTCGATGTATCGATAGTTGATGTATCGATAGTTGAATAGTCATAATATCGATAGGCCTATCGATACTATTGATATTTTACAATACTATCGATAGTATCGATACTATTGGGTATAGATACGATCGATGGTATCGATACTATCACTATTATGGCGTATTTTACTGCAATCACTTTCGATTGTTTTACTACATCGATATTTTTCCAATATTCAATAGTATCGTGTTGAATTCAAACGTAAAGGGAAGTTACTAGATACAACTATTTTCAATATAAGTACTAATGAACTAATAATCTTGACTAAAATCCTTAGCCTAGATATGCAAGAGCGCGTACCTGTAACTGCAAAGTAAAAGTAAAGTGGTAAAGTGAAACAAATAAATAATTGAATCAAATCCTGTTCCAAGTTAGACTACTTAGGTTATCTTATCAATCACAGAAGAAATTTGCAAACCATGTTACGCGAGTTCAAATTCGCGAATATTATCTTCTAGATAACTAATTATATATTAAGTAGGTACTTATATAAACTTGTTGTTATACCAACTCATGTTATTTTTATCGGACATAGGCCTAAAAATACTTTAATACGGCTTTAATGACGTCTGAACTATTTATTGTACCTACCTACAATTTCAAATTCGTATGTTATATAACGTTGAAGCAGTGATAGCCGATTGGTTAAGCACGCGTCTTGCGGTCTACCAGGTCTCAGGTTCATACCCCGGCTCGAACCTCTGGATTTTTCGAAATCTATGTACGAATCATAATTTCTATATGATTATCACTTGCTTACGGTGAAGGAAAACATCGTGAGGAAACCTGCATGTCTTAGAAGATTTAACTAATTTTCGAAAGACATGTGAAATCCGCCAGCCCGCACTGGGCCAGCGTGGTGGATTATGGCCTGAATCGCCCTCGTGCTGAGGGGAGGCCCGTGCCCAGGAGTGGGACATCAAAAGGGCTAAAATTAATTATAAGTAGCAATTATAGCTGCGTTTTGTACAATGATTAAGATAGCCAGAAAACCTAACCTTCACTCCCTTCCCCTCCCGTTGTCGCATTCCCCATAAGGTCGTGCGAACAATGACTTTGGGTTTGCAAGCATCTTTAGACTATGGTGACTGCTTAACATCTCGCAGATCGCACGCTTGCTTGCCGACTTAGTTATATAAGTAATAAAAATGTTAGGTATGTTAGAAACAGTTCAGAAGGGTTAGCAAACAAGACACTGGATAATCCTGGTTTCTCTTTTATTCACACAATTTACACATAAAGTACACAAACACTTTCTTCAGCCGTCTTTCCTTGGTCACTGTTCACCGCACAATGTGTCCCAAAACGCCTGCCGTCCATATTTATTAACACGATTCCGACAAGAAAAGTCAATTAACGATTTTAATTCAGTAATCATGAACATATTAAGCATTATACTAAATAATTGATACATATTAATCATTTACAATTGATGTATAGCAATATAACTCATTAAGTTTGATTTTATGTATATTTTATATCGCGTGGTGAACGGCTACCGGAAATATGTTCTGAAGTATCAAGCAAATAACTTATAAAATACAGTGTAACACTAGGTAAATTGTTACAAAATAATGTAGACCTTACAGGTACATCATGGCAATTGGCAATAGACATCATTACCTAGCCGCGGGTTGGTACAATTCGATCTGTGAAAAATGTTATGAGTCGCAACTCATAGAAAAAATACCTAGTATTTCATTCCTTCATTTAAAATATAATTAAGTACAAACATTTTCTCAAGTTTTTTTTACTAAATAAATCCGCCTACATTTGTTTTTTTGCTCTTAATGAGGCGCTTTTAATTTTTAAACTCGACTCGCGTCTAGGCGCAGGCTTTCTATCGTACAGGCGTGTTGCTAGCGATAAAGGTGAGGCACGTGGAGGGTGGAGGCTCCATCCCTCGGCAGGCGGCACCCCTACATCCACAGTACTTCGTGTGCTACATCACTGCAGTAATACGCGCCACGCCGTCCGCTTGTCCCCGCGACGTAGTGCTGGGTTACGGCGCTTACTAGAAATAATCTAGATATAACGTGCTTACTTACGAATCGGTTTGTGTCTTCATTATTGTGAGTTAGTGCCGTGGATCTTGAAATCAGGTAAGTCAGCCGTCTAGATTCTAATACACAAAGTCAATGTTTTTATTTTTCCCATCTGCTGATTATATTCCTATGCTGGCTTCAAATGTAATCACATTAATTTATTGTGGGCCATACTTAGATTATAAATAAAATAAAAAATAGTAAGGGTAATTGAAGGGTTACAAAGAACTTACCTATAATGTCTAAGTAAGGTCTTAGTTTAATGCGTGCGATATTTTGCATTTTGCTTTAGTGAAATCTGAAGCTGATGTAGGTACCTCCCACGAAAGAACAATCAGAGGGTATAAAATAAATATCTTCTGTCGGTTGGTAGGTCAGTTGAATAAATCACGAAAATAAAGTATTTTTTTTATCATATCTATGTTACTTATACTTAGCTCTAAGCTGATGATTAGGTATAGGTATGCGCGGTAAATAATGTTGTTTAATTAGTGCCGGTGTTTAGTTATAAACAATGACATTGAATTAGCGTTACCTACTCATCTGAGGGAAACCGTAATATTATAAGAACCACATCTAGATACTACAAGTAGAGATACCTATATTTTACCTCCTACGATCCTACCTAATAAGGTCTCTAGTTGCGATTTCATTGATAGTCAGCAAGATATTATGCACCTACCTGCCTATATCTGTAGTTTTAGTGAGTATGGCGGAGGATGGAGAGAGGTTGTACCCTAACTGCGACTCACGGGTCTGGCTGAGGTCCTGCGAAGAGGAGGTCGCAGAGCCCTTGGAGGGCGAAGTCACAGGTAACAGACGGTGCCATTTTTTACCCATGATTTACTTTATTTGAACCATAAATTTGATTCTTGAATAAATTGTCGGTTCATAATATGTTGGTCTCACAGTTATTTCTTCCTTCACGTAATACTCGTATAAATACTTAAATGTGATACCCATTAAACTCACGTATTAAGTAATTTGTATCGTATTTAGCAAAGTATTTAGCTTTCAGCTGTCATGTAGATGGCGACGATGATGATGAAAAAATCAAACTAAATAAGTACCTACTTTGGAAATAATTAGATATATCTTAATATGATAGGTAGCCTAGTGAATTCGCGTGAGTACTAACATTGTGGAGAATCCTACTAATATTATAAATGTGAAAGTTTGTGAGTGTGGATGTATGTATGTATGTTTGTTACTGCTTCACGCAAAAACTACTGAACGGATTTGAATGAAATTTGGAACACAGATAGTTTATAACCGGGATTAACATATTATAGGATACTTTTTATCCCGATAATCCCGAAATTTTTGTTACGTTAAATACTACGCGGACGAAGTCCGTGGGCACAGCTAGTCCGTAATAAAAAGGGATTAGTTCCCAGTAGTTAGTCTGCAATTTGTCTAAATGATCGCGGTATAAAAATAATGAAATTGGCCTTCTGCCATTTTCGCACGTCTCTTTGTCTGTGTAGCAAGTCGGGGAATAATCTGCCTATTTATATACCAGATAGAAAACTGTTGGTACATAGGTATATTTGAAACTACTAATTTAAACTACTGTAGGTACCTGAATATTAAATTTGTGTGCGTGACAAACCATTCTAGAATTTTTATATAGGGCGTTTTTACATGAATGGTACTATAGACATCGATGCCGCTTGGAGATATCGATACCGTGTAATGTTGACAACGGATGCTTATGATAGGAATTTAATGACCGGCGTATCTATAAGGTTGAACACAGAAAACGTGCAAATTTTCATAAAATTTTGATTATTTGCGCGATATCAACCATGTTTCGTATTGGCAGTCAGCATCGGTATGAACATTTGGTACACACATAGGAAGGCATCGATGTCAAAAATAACGATACTAATATCACACACCGCATCTTTGGCATCGATGTCAAAAATAAGTATTCATTAACGCCCACGACTAATTACAACGGGCTTATCCTAGCTGCGGCATTCGTACATTCGTATTTCGTACAGAGTACTCTACTTAGTAAGTACTACTACGTATTAATCTTCATAATCTGACTGCTAATATTCCTTTTTTGTAGGCGAAATTCCCCCATGGCTCCGCGGCACTTTGCTTCGCAATGGACCTGGAAGTCTGAAGGTCGGCTCCATGCGCTTCAAGCACTTGTTCGACAGTTCAGCTCTATTACACAGGTCATTAGCCCTTTAACTCACCGCCAGGTATCGACTCCACAAGTCATACAGTGCGGGAACACGGACCATAGTCTACCACGTTTGTCCATGCGTTTGTGATCAGGGCCCACTCTTCTGAGATTTCCGCCCCTGGCATTACATACCTATATGTTAGAACATATAAGGTTAATGCCGGGGCCGGGGCCACATCGGTAAGATTATTGCGATAAGACGGCGATTTATAAAAAAATCGCCAAGGTAAGTACCTATGTGATCGGGTCACTATACCATCAAATTTATAGAAGTTTGTTCTAACAGAATCGCTGTCGCATTACAACCGCTTTACCGGTGCGACCCTGACCTAATGTTCCCTCCTAACAACCCAATATCTCCAGGTTCGCAATCCACGACGGCAGCGTGACATACCAGTGCCGGTTCCTGCAATCGAACACGCTGCTGAAGAACCGCGCCGCCAACCGCATCGTGGTTACCGAGTTCGGTACGAAATCCGTACCTGATCCGTGTCACACTATATTTGACAGGTACGCAATGTTCGGAGGTCTGCGGATATGCCGCACGGATTTTGCTGATATGATTTCCGGGAGCCGCACGGACAGTCCGCAATTAAGTAAAAGTAAATTCTAACTGCTGCTTACTAAACTGCAAGAGTTAAAAGTTCTAGTAGCATTCGAGATGCTTGCAAAGGGATTGTTCTCAAAATAGTCTCAATTGTAATATTATGTGCGAATCCCATTTTCAATGAAGATTATCTCTTGCTCAGCAGATAAGGCAATCTTCGTGAGGAAAGTCATACATGTGAAGTCCGCAAACCAGTGGAATCACTTTTCTACAGAGTAGACAACAACCTTTTCAAGAAATCAAATCAATATCAATACAATTAAAGATGTTCTTATTTAAAGGTTTCTTTTTGCCTTATTTCCAGGGTGGCAGCGATCTTCAACCCTGGCGAGTCGATGTCGGACAACGCCATGATCTCGCTCTACCCGTTCGGGGACGAGATATATGCCTTCACAGAGGGACCAGTTATACATAAGTCAGGCGACCAAACACCCCATGTCTTGAATCTTGCGGCACAGACTCGGAAACTTAAACAAATATCCCGAATATCCCGGATTTCACAGATTGCCCCTAAACACGTGTATGCTATATACCTATATTGGAAACTTTGCTTAAAGAAAAATATTATGTTTTGGTAATTGGGAACAATATACAATCGGCGAAATGGGGGCACAGCTGCAGTATACCAACCTCTTCGAAAACAACAAGCGTGATGGTGGTGAAGCTGAGCGAGTCAGGACTGGAGACAAGTCCGACGAATACCTAAATATATTTATTGTTATTTCAACAACTACTTATTTTGTCCGACCAAATCTGTGTTTGCAATATTTCTTGATAATTGACAAGATCGAGCAGGATTTCGGTTAAGACATTTGTAGGTATCACATATTAGGTTGTCATTAAGGGTATATTCAAACAAACTGCATCCGGACTGCAGAGCGATTCAGTTATATCAAGTGGATCGTGACCGCGTCCAAACTCCAATTTTGCAGTCGGCTTGTAGTCTGAATGCCGTCCGTCTGACTAGACAAGGTTTATTATACGAACTGCCAATTTCCCATTTTCAACAGTAATGATTTCTGCCTTTTACCTACTACCGCAAGTAGAGTAAACCAAAATTCGTACCCAAAAAAAAATATTTTCTGTAAGATGTGTTCTGGATGTTGCAGGATAGACCCGGTGACGCTGGACACGCTGCAGCGCCGGAACCTGGCGGAGTCCACGGCGCTCGTGAACCACACCTCGCACCCCCACGTGATGCCCAACGGTACGCAATATCACGTTCTGTAATCTAAAGCCCTCTGAGAGCGATCGTGAGTACGCCTTTGACATGTCATTTTGTAATTCCCCGCCAGACACCGACCTCGCCGGCGAGGTCGACGAACCCCCGCTTCCGCTAGAAGGTGCGTCTACTTACCTAGACGCACCTTGGCACCCGACAAGCCCGCTGAGTTTCTTGCCGGATCTTCTCAGTCGAGGTCGCGTTCCGATCCGGTGGTAGATTTACCCTCGCCACCTCTCCTGGCAGCGGCCCAAGCCGAGGTCGTGTCCCTAGTGACGCCCTTGAGCTAGCTGCCCCCCTGCCCCTCTGGCTGGAGCGCACTTGCGCTCGCCCTCTGTCCGGGTGAAGTTGTTATGGCCACTCTGGCCAACAACATATAGTCCAGATCAAAAAAAAAAAAAAAAAGTCATTTTGTACTGGTATGACATAGGAATGACATTTCCAAGATCGCTCTCAGATTTGAGATCGATTTATTAATACTGGCCTAACATGAGGTTTTCGCATCTTTTACGTTTTATACATATTTTACGTAGACGCTACCGACTGTCGAGTCCCAGCGAATGTATAAACTGGCACTTGACGCGGAAAATAATTTGTATGAGTTTATATAAATACTTGCAACCACCCTGGAGTAGATTTTATTTTGTGGATGACGGCAACAGAGCCACATACCGGGTCCAACTATAGCTAATAACCATTCAGGCGACCCCATTAGTCACACAAAAACATCCTTATCGGTCAAGGCGTTTAGGCGGATAAGGACATGAACGCACGCACACCGGAATTGTATATACATAATATAGTTAGGTATTTAGTAACTATTGTTTTAATACTATATGCTTTGATGCCCGAAATAAAGGAATAAAAATAATTACAGACTTCAAAAAACCTGGGTGCACTAAAAAGATAGAAATAAAAAGGGTACCAAATTGTTTTTATCCATGTAAGCCAACAAAGCATTTATGAATATGTAGTCAGAATCTACCATCTGCATCTTTCATTTGGAATCTGTACAATTCAAGTAATGGGCCATCCATAAATTACGTCACACGTTAAGGGAGAGGGAGGGGTCGGTGGAGTGTGACTTTGTGTGACAAGGGGTGGGGAGGGGCCACAAATTCTGTGACATCACATTGTTTCAAAATAATATCGTTGATTTCATGTGGATTTTATTAAAATACTAGCGGCCCGCCCCGGCTTCGCACGGGTACATTGCTGTTACATTATTTGAGTTTTAATAAGGATCCCAAATTTTTTAATAAATATATTATAGCCTATGTCACCCGGGGATAGTGTAGCTTCCCAACAGTGAAAGAATTTTTCAAATCGGTTCAGTAGTTTCGGAGCCTATTCATTACAATCAAACAAACAAAGTTTTCCTCTTTATAATATTAGTATGATAATCTAAATGGAATAAAAATAATTTCGGTTCACTCCTGTTTCAATTCCATACATTTCTAAATGTAAAATTGCAAAGTATGTGACATCAAAAATCATGAAATTCGTGTGACTTTATTTATGGATGGCCCCTAAGTAGGGGTAAGTAGGTACTTAAGAAGTTGTCCTAACGTAGTGTAGAGATAGTAGCCGTCTAAGGTCATGCAGGGGCCCTTGGGCACACAGTGGCAATGTTAGTATTCAAGTAGATTCAAGTCACAAGTGACCTAGGGTAAGTATTAAAATCTAGGTTGCGACTGTGGCCTAGATGCTATCTCGAACAATTCATACCTACTAGAGATACGTAGGTATTTACGTCAGTTATAACTTCAATAGTTGCTACTAATATATACTTACTCTTTATCATGTCATAGCAAAGCACAGTTCTATCTATATTGTTCTTATTCTACTGAATAAGTCAATTAGTGTTTAAGTACTTACTTAAATATTTTTTGAGGATATCGACATAGTGTCACACATTGGTAATTTGGTTCTTGACTTCTTGAACTACCTTTTCATGAATCAAAACGTATATTTTTAGTACTCAGTGTAGGTTATTATAATAATTATTAGGTCTATCTACATATTTCGTAGGCCATTATTGTGTATTTAATTTGTTCTGGTGATGTTCCCAGGCGATGTGTACAACGTCGGTATGTCGTTGGTGCGTGGCAGACTGCGACACGTGGTTGTCAAGTTTCCGTTCACGGAAAAAGGTAATTAAATAACTCCTACTAATATTATAAATGCGAAAGTTTGTGACTGTGGATGTATGTTTGTTACTCTTTCACGCAAAAACTACTGAACGGATTTGGGTGAAATTTGGAACACAAATAGTTTATAACCAGGATTAACACAAAGGATACTTTATATCCCGATAAACCAGTTTTTTTTTTTGTTAAGTTAAATACTACGCGGACGAAGTCGGTGGGCACAGCTACTAAAAAAATTATATCGCCAGAATGACACATCAACTGTGTGGTCCCAAAGTAGGCAACGCTTGTACTATGGGTATCGTAGAATGGATTGGGGACGATCACAGTGACACCCATTCCTGGGCAAATTACGAAACGGTTTTTCCGAAATTTGCCTTGGCGGGAATCGAACCCGCAACCACCCGGTGCAGTGAGCCGAGCGGCTTACGCTCAAAACACTGCGCCAAGCGTCGTAATTAATTACACTTATTATTATTAATATTTGGAAATTTTTATGTCAAGTCTCTGTTATTATTTACATACATAAAGCTCTTGTAAGCTGTGGTAATTACTCAAGCAATTTGATTCCAGGTGACATGTTTGAACGAGCCCACATCGTCGCCAGTATGAAACCGAGATGGTTGTTAAATCCAGCTTATATGCACACTTTTGGTACGACAAATCGACTCTATCTATTAGAGTAAAAAGAAATTGTTGCACACAATGTGTTATCCGTAAAATAAATAAATATCGCCAGACTGACACACCAACTGCTTGGTCCCAAACTAAGCAACGCTTGTACTATGGATATGATGCAATGGACTGGGGCCAATTCCAGTGACACCCATACCTGGGCAAATTACGAAAAGACCATTTCCGAAATTTTCCGCGGCGGGAATAGAACCCGCAACCACCATGTGCAGTGAGTCGAGTGGCCTACGCTAATACCACTCCGCCAAGCGTTCGTCGAAATAAAAATATTTATTAATCGTAAAAATATTTATTAAATACATGCAATATCTACTAGGTCCGTCACACTTTCCCACCATTGTACATCCTATAAGCCAGGATCGATAGTGGTGACCAATAATGACTTCGCGATTGACCCTCGACGAGTCCTGGGGAGAAGTTTAATTGTCTTGAAACCCGCACGAATTTAATCGAAACAAATAATAGAAGGAGTTGGAAGAAAAATAATCCACTTCCCTCCGGTGCAAAGCGGGTGACAAAAATTGCTGGTATGGACTGATTGCCATAGAAGCAAGGCTGTTGATTGAAGACCAGTTGAAAGGCACCACGGATCGTAATTGTAATGTATGTGTTCAGGTATAACGGAGAACTACTTCGTGATACTGGAGCAGCCTTTGTCGGTGTCACTGTACAGGATGCTGCGGAACCAGCTCGCGGACGAGCCGCTCGCCTCCAGCCTCCACTGGTACCCTGACCAGGAGGTAAAATATAACACTGTACCATATTTAATGGGATAATGTTCATATATGAAAGAAACATTAGAGCCTAGGCTTAGGAATCGATGATGCAACATTTGTAAAGTCTTCAAGGAAAGTTAGAAATAGGTACTACAGTCTATTTCATAAAGGAAGTCCCGTGGAGAAATATGGAACTAAATTGTACTTGTATTGCCAACATGCGACTGCAGTGTTGCTTAGTTTGAGCGCATACAGTTGGTGTGTTCGTCTGGCGATATTAAATTAATAAAAAATGTCAGCCCTTGCACATTAGCTAGCGATGCTCTAGCACGGTGCTAATGTTTTAAATGAGTACCTAGTTGTTTTGTATAATCCGCAGACGCATATAGTTCTGCTGAGCCGCGAGACCGGCAAGGAGGTGAAGCGGTTCCGCACGGAGCCGCTGTTCTTCCTGCACATCATCAACGCGTACGAGGACGAGGCGGCCGGCGACCTGGTGCTCGACGTCTGCGCGTACAAGGACGCCAAGATACTGGACGGACTGTACGTGCACGCCATAGAGGTAAAATACATTTCAATATACACCACTGTCAACGAGAAGCGATGCGAAATGTTTGGAGTTCAAGTCGCTTCGCCATCATTCAGCAAACCATTTAAGAAAAACAATTGAGTATCTTGGCGGCTCTTTTACGGAACCAGTAGATACTGACTTAGTACATATACTTAAGGCTTTTGTTGAACAATGAGTTTTTGATTTTTACAATCTAACTAGCTGACCCGACAGACGTTGTCCTGTCTTAACTTTGAATATTAAATTCGATTTGTTTGCTCAACTTTCTTTTTTTTTCTTTCATATGTCCCTTCTCTTGACAATAATAAACGGAACGAAAAAATAATTAGCGAAATCGTTCCATCCGTTCACGCGTGATGCGATGACCAGGGAAATAGAGATACATTTTTATATTTATAGATAGATAGATAGCGTCTGTTATTGGTACCTACAGACCATGCAGAGTAACGCCGACTACGCGAGCTGGTTCCGCGGGCGGCCGCTGCGGCTGCAGGTGCCGCTGCGCGCGCCCGCGCTGGCCCGCGTGGCGCCGCGCGCGCTGGCCGCGCCGGGCTGCGAGACGCCCAGGATACACTACGACTTGTACAACGGCAAGTACTAATGCTAGTGCTAGTGCTAGTGCTAGTGCTAGTGCTAGTGCTAGTGCTAGTGCTAGTGCTAATGCTAATGCTAATGCTAATGCTAATGCTAATGCTAATGCTAATGCTAATGCTAATGCTAATGCTAATGCTAATGCTAATGCTAATGCTAATGCTAATGCTAATGCTAATGCTAATGCTAACGCTAACGCTAACGCTAACGATAACGATAACGAGAATGATAATGATAATGATAATGCTAATGCTAATGCTAATGCTAATGCTAATGCTAATGCTCATGCTGCAAGGCCCTCGAGAGATTCCCCGTGAAGCCTTTACCGATATACATATCGCACACTAAGGCGTATTCGTAAATCGATCTCAAGTCTGAGCGATCATGAAAATGTCATTCTTATGTCATTGTACTGCAATGACATGTTAAATGCGTACTCAAGACCGCTCTCAGTATTGAGATCGATTGTAAAATACGGGCCTAAGACTTGTACAACGGCTTACAAGGGCAAGCCTGCCAATTTCACACATTTCCATTCCATCGGAAAACCATTATAAACCATCTTCGTGTCAAAAATCTGTAGTCTATTAAACCCCTAACGGTCGACATGTTGTTTTACTTAGTTTGTGTTATATTATTACGGATTTAATTACATAATGTTAGTAGAACTAGGTATTTAGAGGCATTAGAATTAGAACTAAAGTCCCTTGCAAGGGGTCGAGTTCCAGAAAAGGCTTGTAACCTGATCCAGTAATTTAAGCGTTACCGTATAAACGGGATAAGAATATTCTTTACTAGGTAGGTAACTACACGGTTTTCCTTATCCCGAGTATTGCTTTTTTATAAATAATCTAATGACTTTTTTCAGGTCGCGAGTACAGATACTTCTATGCTATAAGTTCTGAAGTGGATGTCGAGAATCCTGGGGCGGTATGTTTTATTACATTTATCTATTACAAATATGAATATTCAGAGACCGAGCCACAATATGATGCAAATTAAAATTGTTGTTTACTGTTGAATGAAACGCCTAGTTACATTGTTGTTGGTCTAATAAATAGCCTAGTGCTAGTGAGATGATCCTCCCCATTTTACGACCGATTGGCGCAGTAGTTCGAGCGTAGGCCGCTCGGCCCACTGCACATGGCGGGTGCGGGTTCGCTTCCCGCCGGGTCAAATTTCGGAAATGGCCTTTTCGTAATTTGCCCTGGTCTGGGTGTCACCGTGATCGCCCCCAGTCAATTGTTCGGTACCCATAGTACAACCGTTGCTTAGTTTGGGACCATACAGTTGGTGTGTCAGTCTGGCGATATAATTATTGTTATTATTTAACTATTGATAATGGCTAATGTGATGACCTCACGTTTCACAGATAATCAAGGTGGACACGAGGACGGGCACCACAACGACATGGTTCGAGACCAACTGCTATCCCAGTGAACCAGTATTTGTACCAACTCCCAATTCAAAGGTGAGTGGTCCAGCCAGCATCAGCCCCGTTGAAGGCTGACGTAAGGCTTCATCACGTCACGTCAACCTCCTTTAAACGGGGGTTTCGGTACGAATTAGACCAGCTATCAACAAAATAATATGTTAGAAGGCGCTCTACGCGCATATTTTTGTACTAAACATTACTCGTATCAGAAAGTTTCCGGAATTATTGCTTGCCTTAACCGTCCAGGAGCGCGCTTGAAAATTTCTGGCAGTAGGTATTTTCTGAAATATGTGCCCGGAATAAATGAGTAAAACCCCTTTCAAAAACGGTGGAAATAGGTTATCTACTTACTTATCTTGTTCCCCGGAAACGTATAATTGTCTGGACTAACAACGGTTCGCTGGACGAAATTTTAAGCTAAATTACACGCGGACGAAGTCGCGGGCACAGCTAGTAGTTAATAAAACCCATTCAATTGTGTGGAATAACACTGACTACACTTTAGGATTAATTGAGATGCTATATGTAGTGTGCGCGTTACACATCCCATACTAGAAACGATGGCCGATGAGATAAAAGGTTTTTGAGTGGCGTCCACGTATAGGAACACGCAGGGAAACTGCTGGATGCGAGCAATGAAGACTGTCGATGTGGAAAACCTAGGGGCTTATGTCCAATAGTGTATGTCTTTCGGCTGAAATAAATAAATATCGCCAGACTGACACACCAACTGTATGGTCCCAAACTAAGCAATGCTGGTACTATGGGTACCGACAATGGACTGGGGGCGATCCCAGTGACACCCAGACCAGGGCAAATTACGAAAATGCCTTTTCCGAAATTTGCCCCGGGCGGGAATCGAACCCGCAACCACCATGGGCAGTAAGCCGAGCGGCCTACTCTCGAGCCACTGCGCCAAGCGGTCGTCAAATGATGGTGTTGTAGGATATTTTGTTCGTAGGAGGAAGACGACGGCATACTGCTGAGCGTGCTGGTGTGGGGCGGCTCGCGCGCGCGCGCGGTGGCGCTGCTGGTGCTGCGCGCGCGCGACCTGCGCGAGCTGGCGCGCGTCTGCTTCCACACGCCCTCGCCGGCGCCCAAGTGCCTGCACGGCTGGTTCCTGCCGCAGCGGACCGCGCTATAACATGTCTCAATTCACTAAAGCAGGGTCGCTGAGCACGAAGAATTTCGTACAATGACCTGTTATTACCTGGCAACTGTGTGAGCGAGACGTATTAGATTTACGCGGGAGTGACAGAGACAGGTTATAACAGGTCATTGTACGAAATTCTTCGTGCTCAGCGACCTTGCTTTAACTACCAAGCCGGACGGATCACAGATATAGACTTACATAGATAACGCAAGTATCACGATTTGTATTGAAAACAAGCGTGCCGAATTTTTAACACCTACTGTGACGTCATTAGTGACGGGAAATCCAAACCGATTGAAAGACACCGATGCCGCCGATGCCCCTCCGCCCGCTACGATTCTCTCGAGTGATTATCTCGCTCATACTCATATTATTTTATATCTGTAGTCGCGCAGACTGTAGGTTAGCGGCGACCAACCTTGACGCTTGGTCGGGTTTTCGTACACGCGAAGTACATGCATTTGCGTTATCGATGTAAATCTATATCTGTGGGACGGATTTCTCAATAGAACTAGTACCACTTTGTTCCTAGTGCGTTATATAAATCGATGTAAATAACAAATTAGGTTAGTTTTAACTAAGTTATTATTAAGTGTATAGGTATGTAATTTAATAAAGTTAATATCTGTTGTAATATATTATGTTATTATTTCTTCATCCCTCGGGGCTTAGCGTTAACCGCAGTCCTATAACTTAACGAATCTGTGACCAAAGAGGAACGTAAGGTACGTAAAATCTGTGACCAACACGACAACGCTGTATTGCGAAGTCTAAACCCGTCCAAAACGCCATAAATTTGCCACTAACTAGCCTTAAATCACTTAAATCAATGATTCAATGTTATTTTTCATTACTCATACTCTGAAAGTAGGTCTGAAGTTGCCTGAGGTTGAAAGTAATACTTTTCCGGCCCGGGAGAATTGCTTTCAACTGACAGCTGTCAAATTATAATAAAAAAACTAGTTCCATTTCCACATTCCTATGGAACCATGTTCAAACTTTTTCTACAGTCACTCAATTACAGCTTACCGCACGATGTAAAATTAAAATAACATAAAGTTAAGTATTAATTAAAGAATATATATTTTTAAATGACTTAATTATAATTTAGTTTCAACAATTTCTTTAAAATAATAGAGATTTGGGCAAAATATTTAAAGATGAAAATGAAAAATAATGGCTTAATAATGAAGTTGGCCGGACAACGAAAAAAAAAACAAAATAGGCGGCAATCCGATCTTTATTATTTTTTCTTGTATTATTTATTTAGCCAATTCCTGTTTTTATATTTTTTACTTTCCTTGTATTCGTTATGAAAAGCACAGTGTTTACCTCGGGTGAAAGACTTATTTTGTCCCTCGAACTATTAGCGCCCTCGCTACGCTCGGGCGCCAAACCCCGTCTCGGGACTAAATAAGTCACTTTCACCACTCGTGTAACAATGTACTATTGCACTTAATCAACAAAATCAAGAGTTGGCAACAACAAGCGAATCCAGCAATTCTGACAATTTCAATACAAGCGACAGGGCCCGTATTAATAAGTCGATCTCAAGTCTGAAACCGGTCTTAAGTACGCGGTCGTCGTGTCATTTTATGACATAAGAAATTCATTTCTAACGGGCCTAGGATACCCGGCTACCAATGCAAAGACTTGTCTTTATTTGAATAGGTATACCTACCTATAGAGTATGTTTTGAGTAATAAGTCTCCAATGACATTTATCTTCTAACAAAAACACGTTTCATCAAGTATTTTCTTTCTTACGTAAGTAACTAGATTTTAAGAATAGGTACTTACTTAAAGATAGTTTTTTCGCTCAACATTTTTTTTCGACGCAGCCTTGTCGACCAGTTGCCAACCGCAATTTTTGGTCGCCCCATCCCCTACCTACGAGAAAGCCTTAAAGGCGAAAATCGCCTAACTTAGCACCACTGGCCGCGTTTGAATTCTGTTAACCAGCTATAACTAGTCGTCATGTATGTTACTTTATCGCCAAAAGCAGTGGTATTGAATTCTCTTCGTAAAGCAGTTCGAGGCCGGGAGACGCGGCGACGGCGACGCTCTGCTGAGCTGGTAAATTCAAATTCAAGTCGTTTATTTTGTTTAGGCCCACGGGGGCACTTACAAATTGTCAATTTTACCTACATTTTTATTTTCTTATATCTACAACCGGATCGGAATGCGACCTCGACTGAGAAGTTCCAGCAAGAAACTCAGCGGGCTTGTCTTTTTACATTTTGTTATATATTTTTTTGTATACTTATTCAATAATGACATAGTAGATACTAATATAAATTTAATAGCTCCTGTGTGTTGCCTTTTAAGATTACCAAGAATTACATAAGCAGTTCGGACTTGTTATCGAAGTAAATCATACTGCGAACATTTTCACATTGTAAATGCATGGTGTTAAAGACACGCAATTTTTAAAACGACGCCGCAATGTAAAAACAATTGCCAGTTAGATGAAACATGAAACAAACTCTTTTCTGCAGCCAAAGAGTTCCATTTTAACTAATGTAATTACTTTTTGATTATTGTAGATGTAAGTGGCTAGTTCCGGAGACTTGTAGTTTTATCTTTGATATCAAAGAGTTTATTGATATCAATAGCAGTGATAGCCGATTGGTTAAGCACGCGTCTTGCGGGCTACCAGGTCTCGGGTTCAAACCCCGGCTCGAACCTCTGGATTTTTCGAAATCTATGTGCGAATCATAATTTCTATATGATTATCACTTGCTTACGGTGAAGGAAAAACATCGTGAGGAAACCTGCATGTCTTAGAAGATTTAACCAATTTTCGAAAGACATGTGAAATCCGCCAACCCGCACTGGGCCAGCGTGGTGGATTATGGCCTGAATCCCCCTCGTGTTGAGGGGAGGCCCGTGCCCAGGAGTGGGACGTCAAAAAGGGGTAAAATTATTATTATTATTATCAAAGAGTTTTATACTTATAAGTAGTATTTAGAAGTCTGTCGTCCTATGTAACATTGCTAGCCAAGAAAGTTATAACTATAACTTGCTAGCACATCGATAAATATTTGCTTAGCTAAATTCGGGCAACAATGTTTGCGTCAGTAAGTATATTAGCTTATTATGAGCGGCGCGCCCTGCGGAGAAGCTAATCCAATTAATAATATACTTCATAGCAAACACGATAAGCGTCCATTACCACAGTATTACCAACATGGTCCACTAGGGACAATATTGGATCGGATCAGTAGCACACGCCTCGACGTAGTGTTCAGGCGGGGACCATGCAGTTTGCACCTTTTTGTTAGACGGTTTTTACAATTCACAAGCATATTTTTCATTTGATGCTGGTTTATAGGCAAGAAGAAATACATAAATTAATCGTTATTAACTTTATCATCGGTCCCTGTATTTAATATCTACTCAAAATGTTTAATAACACAGAGGAAATCAGCGCGGAAGACTGGTACGCCTCCATTGAATTCACCCTGAACGAGGAGCCGTATATCTCTCAAGTGATATTTTCCATTTCCATGCTTGTCATTTTCCTGTTCAGTCTAGTCGGCAACATACTCACTTGCATCGTCATATACTATGACACGACCATGCACACGGCGACCAACTGCTATCTATTCAACTTGGCAGTATCAGATCTTTTGGTGACGTTCCCGATTCTGCTGGTGATCTATCAGATCCTAGGTCACCACACGCACTTGATACAAGTCAACTATGGCGAGGTTCCGTGCAAGTTTTTCCATTGCATTCACATTATATTCGTTTATGTGCTATGGAATAATGGGATTCTAGTGATGGTAGCGCTGTCGATAGAGAGATATATAGCTATATACTACCCCATGATGTTGAAAGGCACGCCGGAGTGGAAGCGGGTTGGAAAGATCATTGCCGTCATATGGGCTGTAGCTGTAGCTGAGACCATCCCTGTGATGTGGACTTTGGAGCTGATCAAAACTGAGAGCTCGGTGACTTGCTTCACGGTCGAATCTCCCACAGCGAGGATAATAAACAGATGGCTGGCGGTCATGATGTTCGTGATACCGCTCATAATTATAGTGTTTGTGTACACTATGATCGCATTTAAAGTGAACTTCCGCCCGAGGAAGAACTTGAATGATGCTGTGTTCAATTATCCAGATAAGAAGAAGAAGATTAATAAATTGATTAGTAAGTATAACTTTAATATATACGATTTCTTCCCGCTATAAGTTTAATAAATAACTGTATGTCTACTAGAAGTTCTTAAAACGCCAAAAAACGTAATTAAAATAAGATGCTTTTAAAAGGAAAGGTGACGCTTCGTTCGTAAAATAAATATAAACAATAAGTTATAATAATTTCACAAAAGTGTGTATTAATTGTGAAATTATTATGAAGACCTTTTCTGGATTTATGTAATTTCCATGGATTTGGGTCTTCTTTTTATTTAGAGTCATCAGTGCAAAGGTACCATCTTTTTTATATCGCCAGACTGTCTTACCAACTGTATGGTCCCAACTAAGCAACGCTTGTACTATGGGTACCGTACACCCGGGCAAATTACGAAAAGACCAGGTCTGAATTTTGCCCCGGCGGGAATCGAACCCACAACCACCGTGTGCAGTGAGCCGAGTGGCCTACGTTCGAACCAGTGCACCAAGTGGTCGTCATTAATGCCATTTATTATTATTTATCTTTGAAAATGGTACCATTGATCATACCATCGTCATATACCTATCTTTTGGTGTTCAGTAGCACTGACGGTGTCTTTCGTGATCTGCTGGCTACCGTTCTTCCTGCTCCGAGTGGTCCCACATTCGAAGGACCTGCATCGGTCTGCACAGCTGCGTAGAGTACGTATACCGTATTTTAAGTAGGTATCAGTTAGACAGACACTCATACAGACATTTTAACTAACGTAAATTTGGGCTTTAGATAAAGATAATGCAGCCTTTGATAAAGGCGGAAATTATTTATAAAGTATGCATTATGGATCTAACCATCTACCTATACTTCTGCAAACTGAAACCAACCTACAAGTACTTGCTTTAGGGTTGGTATTAGTCTGCAGAAGCATGTGTGAGTCGGTCCCATTCTGCAAAACTATATTATATAGGTACCTAGCCAATGGTAAATTTTATGTTTTTTTATGGTTGGTACATAAAGATAATAATGATGATGATCAATATCACTGACAAATCTTTAGACATCTGAATAATAATAAGCCCTTCGCGTTTCGATCCAGTTGTAGACTGAAGGCAAATATACAGGTTGAAACATTTAAAGGGTATACTGTTTTATTCAAAACCTAACTTTGTAATTCTAAAACTATCAGCTTTGGAGGAAACTTAAAAACAAAAGTTGTTACAGGGATACAGCTGTTGACAGATTTTATAAGTCTACAAAACCATTAGTACTTCAACTGTCCTACAAAGCCGATAGCTTTAGATTTACAAAGTAAAGTTGCAAAAAATAGTATACACTTTCTGTTTCACGTAGTATACAAACTGTAAGTGCAACAATTTGTAAGTGCCCTCGTAGGCCTAAACAAAATAAACGTTTGACTTTGACTCTCCTTGCAGTGGTGGGCCATGGCACACAAGGTGGCAATATTCAACGGTTGGTTCAGCACGGTACTGAACCCGCTGCTGTTCAGTATCATGTCCACTAAGTTCAGGAAAGCGTTAAAGGTATGTGTATCAGATATTTTACTAACAAATAAAATAATATTAGACTTACACATTAAAAAAGTACCGAAGTCAATAGTGTAAAATAACATAGGTACTATTGCAATTTAAGTGTCTTCTTTGTTTTGACGCTGTGTTTTATAAAAGTCAGGCGATACCCTCATAAATATTTATTTCTTTGGCTTTTTACATTTCCAGAAGCTGTGGAACAGACGATGCAAATAGCAATTTAAAGTAATCACCTAACTTTAATAAGCAACGAACGGAAACAACATGATATTAATGATATCTTAAGAAATAGCTTAATATCTAAACACTCAGAAAACTGAATATACCGTATTATTATGTTACTTTAAGCCTATGATGACAATTCTAGACGAACAAACTGTCGTTGGTTCTTTATTTGCCTAATTAAATCGTAAGATTATAGAGTTTCACTTATTTCTTCCTCAATAAACATTTCGCCATAAAACTCTGTAGCTAATTTTAAACTTAAGCACATTTTACTTTCACCTACATTATTAAAATCTTGGTCTTTAATAAATTACAACCACCCCACCCCCCACCACCGATAAACCGATCCCCTTGAAAAGGCTTCGATTTACAAGTGGCATTTTCATCTTTCTTAATCATAAACACCTGATTGGAACCCTCAACTTATCCCTAAACTTCTCAATAAATAAGAATTAAAAATAATACTACAAATTATGAGCAACAAGCCCTCTTCCCACAAAGTACACCTAGTATCTACGTCATAGCAGGAAGCTAGTGGATGTAATCTCCCGGATGAAAGAAGGATTATATTATAAACTAGCTGTGCCCCCCGACTTCGTCTATCCTATATGTTAATCCCGGTTATAAACTATCTGTGTTCCAAATTTCATCCAAATCCGTTCAGTAGTTTTTGCGTGAAGGAGTAACAAACATACATACATACATACATTACATACATACATCCACACTCACAAACTTTCACATTTATAATATTAGTAGGATTCAGGCACTGCTGTTAAGTTTGTGATACAATCTTCCTGTCACAAAAGCGCACATGAATCGGATGGTTGGTCCGCAGAACGATGTCTGCCATGAACACAAGGTCTTCCGGCCTCGTGATCGGCTCCAGCCGGTACCTCCGCAGCAGACCCGACATCACAGTCTTCAGCTCCATTATTGCGAACTTCTGACCTGAAATATTAAAATTCACTTGCTATCTTTGAAGAAAAACGTGCCAAATATTAGAATCTAGGAAGACAAGGCATCGCATTGAATTGGTCTATCGAAAGTAATAATGAATTAGGGTTGGTCGGTCAGAAATCTGTTACACCTTATTAAGCGTATGTATTTTGGAAACGTTTTTCCTAGAGAGCGGAGACCAAAGGGTGATTGGTCCGTGTTTGAATATAAAGTTCAGCGATTTGCACTGGATTCGCGGGATAAGTTTGGATCCAACGAAAATTTACTTAATAATTGCTTGTTATTATCACACAATTTGTGTGGAAAATCAAGAGTGAAAGTGCGATGCACGTATGGAGAAGGTATGTCAAATATCATGAATGTTGAATAGTAGTTTCTTTCCACTCACCTATACAGTTCCTAGGGCCAGCACTGAAGGGTATATAGGCGTAGGGGTGTCGCTTAGCAGAAACTTCCGGTAAGAAGCGCTCGGGGACGAACCGCTCCGGCTCGGGGTAAATGGCAGGGTTCCGGTGCAGGTCGTAGATGTGGACGTCGTAAAATGTATTCGCTGGGATTGTGTGACCATCTGTGGACATGACGACTTTATTGTTATGCCTGCAGGACCTAGTACTCCTAGTCTACAATAAAATATATATTTTAAAACTATGTATGGCCGCATACTAAGCAACGCTTGTACTATGGGTATTGTAAAATGGACTGGGTGTTATCCCAGTCCATTTTACAGACGGCTAGTTACGAAAAGGCCATTCCGAAAATTTTACCCGACAAGAATTGGTGCCACAACCACCCGGCGAAGTAAGCCGAACAGCCTATGCTCGAACCACTAAAAGCTGCGTTATTAATTATCTAATAGTATTCAAAGTAGTTGAGTACTTCGGTTCCCATCAGAATGACTTAGGTATAGTTTGTCACCCACCAGAACTTAAAAAGTTCCGGGTTTCCATCCACTTAAGAGAGCGCTTTATTAAAAATCAGATTACGTACCCATTACAACTTCCTGAGTAACGTATCTGGACACAAAAGGTACACTGGGGTACAGACGAAGCGACTCCTTGATGCAGCACTCCAAATACCTCATCCTACTCAGATCCTCGAATGCTGCAGGCCTGTCGGAGTTGCCGAAAATGCTGTGCAGTTCTTCATATATTTTATTCTAGAAAGAAAACGACTCTACATTGCACGTTACTGCATGAAAATATTTTGCAAGTACTTAAGTAATCATGACGTACTTAAGGCTAAAGCGACCATCTAGACGGCGAACTTCAAATTTTTTTAGGTTTTTTAGATTTTTTTCAAAATCTAAAAAACCATAATAAACGGCACATTTTGTAGTTCGCGATACAGGCGTGTGCAGTGCATTTATTAATATATCCAACTTACTCTAAAACATTTCAAGAACGACAGCTATCCAGATAATCTGGCAATTTTTGTATATTTAGTGATTTACTAGTATCATATCCACTGTGATGATATTTAGAGTAAAATAAATGTATTAATAAACGCACTGCATACTGTGTTGGTCGCAAATCACAAAATGTTGTCTTAAATGTTTTCAGATTATGGATAAACTATAAAAATACTCGAAAATTTTGAATTTCGCGGGCTAGACAGGCGCCTTCACCTTAAGTAAAAATATCCATCCTTACCTGTATCTCCGGCTCATTGGCAATCCTCATTATCATGAAACAGAGTGCTGTTGCAGTAGTGTCGTGGCCCTGCACAAAGTAAACAATTATAATTCCATATCAAAACCTCCGTTCTGTTTATTTAGACTATTCTGCTGAGCTCCGTAAGTGGGTACTTTTTTATTAGTTATAGCTTGCTAATTATGCTGCTACTCGGTCGTCACCCGGCAATTCAGAGTCACGACTTACGAAAACAACTGGTGCTTTCACACGTCCCATAACCCAGCATCCGGGCTGTTGCAGCAAAGCTCAATTACAAAAGAATACCTAAGACGCCCGCAAGTCAGCCTTGTTTCCATGCTAGGTACTTATACAGATTCTAATTTCGTATCGAATAATGAAAATAAACCTTAGGTGGGCAAACGGAATAAAGTCTAATCACCTCAAATAAAAACGTGTCAACCTCTTCTCTGATCCCGCGATCATCAATGTTTCCTTTCTTCTCTTCCTCCAGCAACAGGTCCAGCATAGCTAGCTTGGATTTTCTACCATACATTTGATCACCATCACCATCATGACCGCCATCAGTCCCTTGCCTATACTCTCTCCGCTCGTTAATTATCTTCTTCGTAAATTCGTGCAAGTCTCGGGCGAGTGCATGCATGTTTTTTGATAGTGGAGATATACTATTTATGAAGTCGATGTACAACCAAGGCTTCGTTAGCCGGGTCATTGTTTTTAAGCCGTAAGTGTGAATACATTCCAAGTAGTGGCGTACAGTGTGTGTGTCTTGTCGTATTTTTATTCCCATTGATGTTTCTGGAAGTTCGAGTTCATAAAGGTATATTGTAAATTGCTTATATTTAGTTGGACAGTTATATCAAGGTTATAATTTTAGCCCTTTTGACGTCCCACTCCTGGGCACGGGCCTCCCCTCAACACGAGGGGGATTCAAGCCATAATCCACTACGCTACGCGCTACGGGGGTTGGAGGATTTCACATTTCTTTCGAAAATTGGTTAAATCTTCTAAGACATGCAGGTTTCATCACGATAATCATATATAAATTATGATTCGCACATAGATTTCGTAAAATCCAGAGGTTCAAGCCGGGGTTTGAACCTGAGACCTGGTAGCCCGCAAGACGCGTGCTTAACCAATCGGCTATCACTGCTTCGTGTTGAGATTATGACAAAAAACAGCCGCATATATAAATGAAATGGAACTTTCCCATCATATTGATCGTCTATAATTAATTACACTTATTTGGTTACTACTGTACCTCGTATCTTTACCAAATCAACAGCTAAACCACCACACAATAAAATAATACATTTAAGTGTATATAAATAAATAATGATTACCACACATAATCCGAAGTGTAGTTTTGCTAATCCATGGCATGACATCAATTTTCTCATTGCCATCGTCCTGCTCAAGACTCTTCACTAGATCCTGCGTGTTCTCATTGATGACACTGAAGAACTTTATCAAGATATTGAAATGGAAAGCTGGTGTTAACATTTTCCTTCGGTGAAGCCATTTTTTCCCTGTAAAACCACAAAATGAAGTATCGATACATAGGTAAGTGGACAATAAAGAAGAAATGGGAAATGTCTAGGAACGGTCGACTGAATTATATGGTTTCGTTGAGATATATGGTAAGCTACTACCTACAAACTTATATTATAGGTGTGTATCACTGTGTATCATTTGTTGTAGTACACTATTATTACAAAACTTTTTGCTCTATATAAAGGGTGTTTCAAAAGTCCGAAATAATACTTGGGGTTGGGATGAGTATCGGGTATATATAATGAGATGTTACAAAAAATCGTAACACGAACAGCGTTTAAAAAAAAAACCTGTTATTAAAAAAAAATGATATTCGAGCCCTGTGCAAAAGCATATAAATAAATATCAGAAAATGTACAAGTTATACCTAAATTGTTATTTCGGACTTTGTTAGAAGCTGTAGATAGAGTTTTTCCTATGTTTATGTACTGCGCAGTATAGATACCTACTTATGTAGAGCACTCATTAAAAAAATAATTCAATTAAAGTATTTTCACACAATTTGACATTAGACATATGACGTGTATGCGTAATTATGCTTAATTACTCAGGAAGATAACTAACTATTCTGGCATTGATACAATGCTAATTATTTTTGCTATTAATTTTTTTTTCGCCCTAATATTGGGTGATAAAAAGTTAATTACTTCAGTGCCAACATTATGGAGAGGTTTGCACGATCAACCCACCATGCATGTCTAATGCGGCTTTATTATTATAAATTTTATAGAAACGTTAGTTTATTTTCAGAGTATATAACAGTAAGATGTTTATGTCAAGAGTATTGAATTAACCAATTTCTTCGGATAAAACGGTTAAAGACATTTATTTCTCAAAAATTTACAAAAAATTACTTGTTGAGAACATACAATATTATAATAGTTAAATACATTCGATTTGCGCAGGCGCATAAATAAAAAGAAAAAAGGTAAAGTGAGGGTAGTACTAAAATAATTGTCTCGTACATAAAACAATCGTTGTTTACTTAGGCCAGTGACATAGTAGTAGGCTCATATGATCATTTCTTAGTCTAGTAGTGAAAGATGCCTTAAAATATGGTCTTTTAGAAGTTTTTTAAAGGTCATTGTAGATTTTGCCTCTTTTATATCTTTAAAACAATTATAATAAAGATATGTCAAACCCCTCAGAATGCTTAGAGACCCTCCCTAAATCTCTTTGGGAAGGGGGGTAGGCATATTGAATCATTGGAATCGATATTTTTATTATTTTTTGAAGTCGGTTCAATTTTTTTGCACCCTTTTTAGTGGTTAACTACTTGAACCGATAATATAAAAAATCCATACCTCTCAAACTACTGAACCTATTTTATGAAATTTATATGGAACCACAAAGAGATCCTGACTGTCAAGGCCACACATAGTAGGTTTACAACTTATACCAATGCCTATACGGCACTTATAGCCAGAATGCATGTCATGATAATTCCACTAAACCCAAACACGACTAAGGGACATTGCTTAGTTACTTAGTTCCGGCGCCGGTTCATTATCATCTGATGATGAAACCGGAAGGTAGGCAGTTGACTGAGACTATTTTAGTGACCACAAACACCACTGAAAATTCACAGGAAAGCAAATTATACAATTTTGTTTACTTGAATGACGTATTTTTTTCAATTATTTCGATGTAAATGCCAAACTGCTGAACCGATTTTGATAAAACTCTAATGGGTCCAATCTGGAGGAACATCCTTTAAATCATTCCATCCCAGGACTTCAAATAGGAGGAGGTTATCAATTATTGTAAGTTTTTTTTTTTTTTTTGTAGGGCAACGTTGTTGGCTGAAGTGGCTGAAAGCAGTTTACCGGAAACTAAATATATTAAATTAAAAGATTTTCATAGAAAACTAAAAGTATTAACAAGGTCTCTGACTCTGTTAGAGGAGACGCGGCAGATTGTGCACACTAAGTGCACAATCACAACAAAAAAAAAAAAAAAAACCGTTTACCGGAGAGAGGGCGGCCGCAAAGTGTAATCCAGCCTGAGGGGCAGGGAGCAGCTAACCCGAGGGTGCCACCCAGGGCACAGCCTCGGCTTGGGCTGCTGCCCAGTGAGACCGCAGCGGTGGATGTTCCACCGGATTGAAAAACACTTTCTCCACTCATTTGTAGGTTTTAGGTAATATCCATTGACAATAAGCATTAGAACTGCACGGTGCAGATTAACCATTATGTAGTAACAGATTATTATTGATACGGAAAGGGTTTTAGACATACCGTTACTGACTAACAGCCCTTCGCCGAGCCATGGTTGGAGGAACGTATAGGGAAGTGCTTTGTCATTGTACCGCGATGTAGCCAGAAGAACCTGAAAAATATGATCTTTATTATACTATAATATAAGAAATATATTAATTAACCTTCCGAAATACGGAAATGAATAAATAGATAATATATTCAATTAGTTGTTTTTAACGTTGTTGCTTCATTTATTTTTAATTAACATTAGGGTTTCCGACACAGAATGAAATATTAATTTATTAAATGGTCGCCGGAATGTTGGTGAGCCCGGCGGTGACCGATTTGAACTCGAAATTTATTACCATTTTGTATCGCCTCTCTTTGACCGTGGTAAAATAATTATTTATTTTACCTCGGTCAAAATTTTAATAAATACTTAACTTTGTAGATCTAATCAAATTAGTTGCGGTAAGTTGATTTTGAGACGACAGCCTTTAATAAATTGTAGCAAGGGCAAACGGTTTTATAAATACAAAAAATCATGTTATAAAGATGCAGCAGATTCTGCTCTATTTTCTTTTCAAAATTAATTTCAAACGTTCTATAAAAAAAAAATGGAACCGACTTCAAAAAACCTGGGTGCACTAATAAGCTAGAAATAACTAGGGACCTAATAATTTATTTCATTTGGAGTTTTTTTGGAACCATACTGGAAGAACATCCTTTCAAATGCAAAAAGATTTTTTCGAATCGGTTTATAAATGACGGAGTTCTAAGGTCACAAACATAAAAAATTAATAAAAAATACACATGAATTTAGAACCTCCTCCTTTTGAAGTCGGTTGAAAAAAAAACATTGTAGGTTAGAGCATGCGTTAATATCAAAGACTTTTTAATAATAAGATTTATTATTAATTATTTGGTTAATCGCTTCAATAAGACGTTACCTCAATGTCCTCTGGCCTATATAACATGACAGCTTGGAAGTGAAGTCCGGATAACTGCCACAAATTCCCGTGAACCTTGTGCCATTCGCGGAGTTTTATGAAAAGTTTTTCTGTGAACAAAAAATGTTAAAATTAACTAAGTTAAAATACAGCAGCTCAATAACAGCAATATCTAACTCAAGACAAATATAAGACTTTGCGAGACCCAACCAAGACAAAGATCAATTTGGGAATATGAAATTAAATTAAATATCGCCAGACGAACACACCAACTGTATGGTCCCAAACTAAGCAACGCTTGTACTATGGGTACCGTAGAATGGACTGGGGCGATCCCAGTGACACCCAGACCAGGGTTAATTACGAAAGGCAATTTCCGAATTTTACCCTAACGGGAATCGAACCCGCAACCACCCGGTTTAGTAAGCCGGGCGGCCTACGCTCGAACTACTGCGCCAAGCGGTTTTCCGCCTATACACGAGTACTTATTAGCTGACGTTGTAGCTGTCAGTACATTATTATATATTACTAGCTGACCCGACAGACGTCCTGTCTTTTAGAGGTATGAAAAATAGATAGTAGCCGATTCTCAGACCTACTGAATATGCATATAAAATTTCCCAAAAATCGGTCAAGCCGTTTTGGAGCAGTATGGTAACTAACATTGTGACACGAGAATTGTATATATAAGATTATAATTCAACGTATTCCTTGCAGGGTATAATTAGAGCAGCTAAAATGAATCAAATCTGAACCACCTGTCCGTTCCGCAAAGTTTAGTAATTTTCGATATATTTCCGTATTTTTAACTTTTTTTTTATTATATAAAATAAGGACACATTTGCTCTCTAGTCTTCTAAGCTTACAGATCTCTTTCTTTTGTTTATCATCAACGTTGGCGAGATATCTCAGTTTTCAATATACGTACTTACCAGGACTTTCACACATGTCCAACATGTTCCCCAGTAGTGGCAATCTCTTCGGTCCATTGATCTTCGCTAACAGCCTCCCAGACCGCTTGTAACGATAATATAGATGCACTAATGTAATAATTGCACAAAGCGAACATAATATTTCTAATAACATGTTTTTAAAAATTGTTTTAACTATCTATAATTTATATTTCCCAACGTAAATGTATTTACGATATATTTTAAACAATTTTAATACAGTAAACTTTTAAAATATAAAATATTTAAAAAAGAAAAAAATAACAACAATAAATAAAATAATATTTTAAATATAAATTATAAAAGGTGACGTCTAGCTTACGCACACGACGTTATAGGAATGATAAGTAAACATACGTGAATAAATAACTATTTTAATTTACCACGTGACTCCGTCTAGTCCACGTAGGCTGGTAGGTCCTAAATAATAATCATTTAGTAGCTGATATATTATGTTGATGCCAGGTGAAGACTGAATATACGTTAGGAGGTAAGGTACTGTGACAATGGCTTGTTAGGGTCTACCGGGTATCAATCAAACTATTAATTATTTAAGTATATATTAAAATTAAATTTATTTATATTATATTTTCAAAACACAAGTTTGTACATCGGTATCCCGGTTGTCACTGCCAGGCCAGCGCACCGCAATATTTTTTATTTTTTTATGGCGTCACACGGTGTGTATTTTGCCAAAAAGCACCGCAATTCTTTCAATTTCAAAACATCTTTATTTTCTTAAATTCATTATTTGTCGTCGGCCAGGAACGTCTATTCGTATCGCTAGTGGCCAGTGCGCCGACATGGACGGAGTTACGGTCGGAGTTACGGTCGGAGTTACGGTCCCTTAGCATAATTTGCGACAAACGAAACAGCTAAAATATTTGCTTTACGCCGGTCTTCTGTGACGGGGTGGTACTACTCCGTTCGAGCCAGCCCGCATATGAGCTGTAGTCAACTGGCTACCGCTTGGCTCTACAACCGAAATAAAAGAACAAAATTATAAAACAAGAAATTTATTTCCTAACTAGCTGAGCCCGCGACTTCGCCCGCGTGGATTTTTGATCCTTTCTTAGGGGATGTCTACGTCATAGTAGCTTTATGCATGCAAAGTCTCAGCCCGATCGGCTTAAAATTGACAAAGTTATTTTATCCCTTTGGGGGTAGAATTAATCAAAATCCTTTCTTAACGGATGCCTACGTCATAACACCTACCTGCATGCCAAATTTCAGCCCGATCCGTCCAGTGGTTTGGGCTATGCGTTCATAGATCACTATGTCAGTCAGTCAGTCACCTTTGAGTTATATATATTTAGATTAGATACTACAATTTCCCCGACTCTATCAGTTCTCTGAGCTTAAACTTTTGTATCTTCCCGGAGACAGTCTTGGGGAACTCTTCGGTGGTTTTCAGCAGCCTCGGGATCTTGAACCTGGCGATGTGGCCGGTGCAGTGGCGGGCCACGTCTTCCAAGGTCACGGAGGCGCCGTCGCGGACTCGGAGCACCGCACATAGCTCCTCGCCTAACCTCTCATCTGGGACTCCTACAACCTGAGCAGATTTACAGATGTTTGAATCAAAATAGCTCGATGTCTCTTTTTTATTTATACAATATCACTACATAGCATAAAAGAAAGTCGCTTCCCGCTGTCTGTCTGTCTCTATGTAAGTAGGCTTAGATCTTTAAAACTACGCAACGGATTTTGATGCGTTTTTTAATAGATAGACTGATTCAGGAGGAAGGTTTATATGTATAACTAGCTGAGTCTGCGACTTCGTCCGCGTGGAATTTAACTTAACAGAAAAGCCCACTCCCGCGTTCTGAACCCGCGCGACAGGACCCTTTTATAAAATTTTGTTTTTTTTAAATAAAAGGCCACGTTAAGCCTACGTTACTCCTTAAGACATAAGCTATTTGCCAGTGAAAGTCCCGTCAAAATCGGTCCTGCCGTTTCGGAGATTACCCGGAACAAACACACAGACAGACTAGTGTCGTCTGTACTTTCATATGCATTTAGTGAAAAGGTGTTATTTTGATATTACAAGCAGACACTCCAATTTTATTTATTAGTAGTAATAGATAATAGATACATGCATAATATAGTAGAGAAACACTGATAAAAATACCCATGCGATACCGGGGCGGGTCGCTAGTTTTTTTATATAATGTTAAGCAGTTAGATGCGTGTAATGCCTTAGGCATCGCTCGCACGCTGCTAACTTGAAAGGGAGTGGGACAGAGGGAAAAAGGGGGGATACAACTATATATATATATATATTGAGCAACAATGGAGGTAGGTTCTTCGGGCCTTTATAATTATGGAGTGGAATATTGTTCGGTTGAGAATTTTTTATTAGATTATTGAAGACAGTGATAGTGATAGTTGATAGCAGTGATAGCACGCGTCTTGCGGGCAACCAGGTCTCGGGTTCAAACCCCGGCTCGAACCTCTGGATTTTTCGAAATCTATGTGCGATTCATAATTTATATAATTATGATTATCACTTGCTTACGGTGAAGGAAAACATCGTGAGGAAACCGGCATGTCTTAGAAGGTTTAACCAATTTTCGAAAAACATGGGAAATCCGCCAACCCGCACTGGGGTAGCGTGGTGGATTATGGCCTGAATCCCCTTCGTCTTGAGGGGAGGCCCGTGCCCAGGAGTGGGATGGCAAAAAAAGGGGCTAAAATTATTATTTTTTTTTATTGAAGACGTGTGGCACAGTTCTCTTTTATATGCCCTTTTGAAATGGAGGAAATTCTTAGTGTTGATTTAATTCATACGGGTTCCAAGACAATTTAGCTTTCCATGGGAGTCAAGAGTTAACCTCGGCGTCTTCGTTGGTCACCATTGTCGATCCTAGCTAACAGAAGTACTAGTGGTAGGTGTGTGTGGCGGGCCTAGTCCCTATAAAACATCTATGTGTAGGAATCTGTAGGGTATACATACTTGGCTTTCGACAATATCTGGATGCGTGTTTAGCAGATCTTCTATCTCTTTCGGCGCGATGTTCTCGCCTCCTCGCACTATGATGTCTTTAAGCCTGCCGACTATACGACCATATCCGTCTTCGCCGATTGTGAACTTGTCCCTGGATGAAATAATTTATGCATACAAACTCGTTCACCTCACTATAAATTCAATTCATAATAACCCTATCATAATATCACGGCCCAATGAACAGGTTTGGGCACATTTTATTAACTTATAAGGTCAGTGTTTTGGTGTTTACCTTAATTACGTCAGCAAATTTTATTTATATCAACACAATATCTCTATACGAGTTTGTGATTTGTATTATAGCAACATAATATCTCGCTATGTGATTTGTAGCAACATCTGTCAACTATGATCACTACCTGCCGGTTGCGACAGCACACAAAGACCTTAGAAATTTGAAACATAAATTCTTCATTTGTACAAGTTTTTAGAGAATATTTATAAGGGTGCTTTAAATTTGATTGGCATTATAGTTCAGATAATTAGGTACACTAACACTCTAGGGGATAATCTGTTATGATAGATGTAAGTAATATTCATGCAGCATGAGCTGGAGAAGCAGCTGATCGTGGGACAGATGCAGGGGAAGTGCTCCAGAGGTCGAATTCCAACACGATGGACTAAGAGTATTGTAGAGGCAACAGGAGAAACTCTACAACGATCTATTGATTTGGCGCAGGACAGGAGCAAATGGAGACAGATCACATATGGTCACGATCCTCAGCAGTGAGGGAACGACGCAGAAGTAATATTCAGTAAATTAATAACTTGCGATAAACTGAAAGTACTGTTATTTCGCTCACACTAATGACCATGATAAATACGTATGCCTAATGTGATAATCATAATTAGGGTCTATTAAGACTAGCTGCATCCAGACTGCAAGCCGGCTGCAAAATTACGGTGGCAGTTTTTGTGCAGTTATATGAACTGCATCTAAACTGCTACTAAACTGCAATCATGCATCTCGTCCTCGATCCTTATAGGCTCATGTCATCCTTGAAGAAATACCCTGTTTTTATCCAGCCGTCTTTATCCAGGATGTGCCTGGTCTTCTCGGGCTCGTTCCAGTAGCCAATCATGGTGTTGTAGCCGCGCACCACCAGCTCGCCAGGACTGCCGAATGGGACGATCTCATCATTGTCGTCCACAACCTTTAATGAAGATTTAATGTCTTATTTTAAATCGCACAAAATTTGGCCTGGCGCCTTAATAAATACTGAAGATGTATTTACGTAAAACATCTACAAAAATAAACGACTGTAGGTACGTTATTAAATAACTAACGAAACTAAAGCTAAAGTAGATAGAGTAAAGAAGGTAGATAGTACCTTAGCTTCCACATGATCCTGTATGTACCCTACAGTTTCCGCGACTACCTCTGTACTGTCTCCGAGGATGCTCTGGAACACGCTTGCTGTCGTCTCCGTCATGCCATATAAAGCCTAAAAGGAAGGAAATATGTATCTATAATGGGTTTTTCCGGCTATTCTGATTTCTGGGCGTAAGTACCTAAACCTGGATTACAAATTGCACACTGCTGTATCACGTTTGAAACGAGTGTTAAAATGTTTTATTTCTAATTTTAATGAAGATTTTTTAAATCTGTTCAACTGTTTATAATAAGACCCGTCTGGCATTACAGGGTAGGTAGTAAATCGTTGCATTTAAGATTATCCATTTTCAAAATGGTCCAATTTTAAATTCACCTTTACAGAATCTGTCTTGAGATGTTTCTGCATTTCCCGAATGAGCTGAGGACTGCAGGGGGCTCCGGCGGCCAGGGCTACTCGCAGCTGCGAGGGCACTTGCCCCATGGACCTGACCCTCGACAGCATGTCCACGAACATAGTTGGAGTTCCAGTAATTACAGTGCACCTGTTAATACATTAAAATCGATAAGAAACAGCAAGCGAAAGTTGGGGAAGAGCTCAATTTAAGATATCGACAAGCAAGCCAGAAATGGGCATGAGTAAGTAATAAAAAAATAGAGGAAGAAAAAACATGAAAAAAATAGATAAGTTTTAATTTAGATTTGCTGTAAACAGACAGCGGAAACGAGATATTCGTATATAGTATTGCATGAGAGCGATAAGGATGCATAAAGAGAATACACAATGTACCTACTTACTTTTCAGCGAACAATGCGTTTATATTAGCCGCGACATTGTACGTAGGGGCAGCTAGTACGAGGGAGCTCCCGTGACTGAAGCCGGCCAGGATAGTTACTATTGATCCTAAGGCGTGGAACAGTGGTACCTGTATAGTAAAATAAAAAGTCGGAAACAAGCATACGACCCGGCCGGTGTTAAGCAGATATCATCGCATATAGATCCTTGCAATACCAAAGTTATTGCTCGCTTGGTTTTAACTTGAAAGGGAGTGAGGATAGACAGAGAGAGTAGAAGGAAGGGGTTGTGCTACGGTGCTCACATTCATACGAAACACAGCTATAATTGCAATAGTACGTCGATCTTCAGTGTAGCTGAGGTCAATTCACTTTAGGTCCCGCAGAAACAACTGTGACTTAATAATAGGGGGTAATTTACTTAGTAAATCTAATTCGCCAGGGTGATCGTCCACATGGCTATGCTATGAAACGGTCCCGCCCGATTTGATCAATAGGATCGCTTCAATTCCTTAGCTTCACTGGGCTTCAATAGGATCGCTTCATTTCCTCAGCTTCACTAGGCTTCGCCAAAGTTGATTGGCCGAATCAAAGGGGCCCGCTTCATCGCACAGTCAAGGAGACAAACATCCCAATACCAAACGAAGCAACAAAAAAATTATATGAAACAATAGATTGATTGTTTCCGAAATTAGCCCTGAGGAGGTTCGAAACCGCAACAGCCGGATACTCTCAAACCACTGGAGCAAGCAGTAGTCATGGCTCGCGAGACCAACATTATTTATTATATATTTGTTCTTTACGATACGTACCTGTACACACACATTTTGGTGGCCTTCATGCATCCTATTCCTCTTGCCTATGAAGTAGGTGTTATTCACTACACCCCTATGCGAATCTAACGCTGCTTTTGGATCACCTGGATGGAGTAAAAGTGTCCATTAGAATAATATAAATAAATATCGCCAGACTATCCACTGTATGTAGTATGGCTATGGACACGCGTACAATGGTTTGAGGATTCCCAGTGTCACCGAAATTTGCCACGGCGGATATCGAACCTGCAAACACCGCGTGCCGTGAGCCAAGCGGCCTACGTTCGAACCACTACATCACGAGCAGTCGTCAAAGAGGAAATCATTACAAGTGGCTAAAGCTGACTGTTGGCATAATATTAGGATAAAACCCTAATCCAGCATTCTTTAGGTAATTAATGACTGCAAAGTATTTCAAGAATTCACCGGTGGTGCCCGATGTGAAGTGGATGATGCTGCCGTCGCTAGCGTTCACCTCGCTGCCATATCGTGAGATGTCGCCACTGCCGCCAGTGGTCAAGGAATCGCAGGCGATGGTGCCGCTGTCGACAAATATTCCACAGTGGTAAACTGGAACTTGAAGGAACATTCCCGAGATGTTACAAGATGTGAACTCACCATGAAATTTGAAACCCTAATATTGGTAATTGGAAAGCCAAGAAGTTCCTCGAAAATACTAGCTAGCAAAAAATCTTCGTTCAAATTGGTTGTTTTTGGACTTATGAAGCCAGATACAGACAAAATCGTCATTCAAGCTCTTAATACCACTCTTTGTAGTACTTCGAAAATGTAATAACAATTATTACAAACCACTAGTATGGTATTAGTATTCCAAATCATTAGTTTGAGCAAAACAGTAAAATACTCACGCCAGTTTCACTTTTCCTGCAGTAATTATAGAGTTTAAAGTTGGGTACTCCTTTGAACTCAGCACTCCAGCCTTGGTGGTGTGAAGCTCCGGCAGCATTTGTTCGAGTATCTTGTAATAATTCCTATTGGATATTTCCGAACCGATCAGCAGGCTCTTCATCTCTGTCTTGTTAATACAGAAGCTCAGTTCTTTCTTCTCATACTGTGGATTTATGAGAACCTAGAACCGAATAAAAACAAAAATCTTGAGGTATGGTCGCGGGAAACTTTTGACAATTGTATTTTTGTGATTTCCCTGCATCTTGATATAAAAGGGGTAATATAACTGTTGTTTAGATTTGATCTGGCGATGAGTGTATTTAGTAAGCAATTGCTTGCTTGCAATGAGTGCTTGTAATAAGCAATTTTTGTTCATTTAGTGTAAGTGAAACATAGTTTTTTTTATTTGTCTGTAAGCCTTCTACAACAGTAATAAAATAAATAAATAAATATGGCGATATTTGTTTCCGGAAAAGTATTTGATATATAAGTACTTGGACGTCACAAGGGCCTGCCACAAATGAGTGCTTGAGTACTATTCGGGAACCAGACAAATTAGTTATTATCAAGAGAAATTCTAAATAAGTAGGAAACCAGAAGTATCTGGTAAATATGAATAATGTGGTACTGGTACTGGTGAGTACTGGTGAGTACTGGTGAGTAAATAAATAAATAATAAATATCGCCAGACTGACAAACCAACTATATGGACCTCAACTAAGAATTTTTTGTACTATTCGTACCGTGCAATGGACAGGGGGGCGATCCCAGTCACACCCAGAATTGGGCAAATTACGAAGAGGCCATTTCCGAAATTTGCCCCGTCGGGAATCGAACCCGCAACTACCCGATACGCTCAAATCAGTGCGTTTTTAGTAACCTCTGTGATAATATTGTATGTGGATACGACTGTTTTACGTCGTCATAAGCAAATTTTACCGATATAAGACCAGCGCGAGCGGCTGCCACCACGGCAACAATCCAAGCTACGCAGTTGTGTGTCCAGATCCCCAACCTGTCACCCTTCTCCAAGCCAGAAGCCCGAAGAGCACAGCCCAGGGAATCTGCCTGGAAAAGAGGACATTTACGTGATTTAATTATTTAGCCCTTTTGTCATCCCTCTCCCGAGTTGGCGGATTTCACGATTGTCTTTTGAAAATTGGTTAGATTTTCTCACGATTTTCCTTTACCGTAAACAAAACAAATAATGATTCGCATATAGATATCGAAAAAACCTAGAGGTGCGACTTGGTTGCCCACAAGCCCATATTGTAAGATCTTATTTTAATAATGCATGATACTGACACCTTTTTTCTTTTAAATGGGAGTAGTCCCGCCACACACTCCCTCCACTGTAACTCCTGTAAGCCAGGATCGACAATGGTGACCAATAATGACGTCGAGGTTTGACCCTCGACGAGTCCCGGGGAAAAGTTAATTTGTCTTGGAACCCGCACGAATTTAATCGAAAGAAATAATAGGAGGAGTTGGACTATATATTGACACCTTGTATATTTTTAGTTCACAAGTTTTCTATTAAAATACAATTTATGTATTATTATGTAAGTTCTCCATTAACATAAATTAGTAAGTGGTACCAACCTGTTTCAGTAACTGTTCGTACGTTAATGTGACATCCTCGTGGAGGGACTTGACGGCGACCCGGTCTGGGTACCTGTCGGCGGTCTGTGCGATGACATCACCAAGGGTCGCGTCCGACAGCGGCTCCGAGCCAGGGTTGTGGAGGTAGCTGCCGCGCCCTGCCGAGGTCACGTGCCCGATCCATCTGACGGAAGACAATGAAGAACAACGATGCGTGAAAAAAACGATGTAAACTTTGCAACAATGGGGTTTTAATGACTTGATAGATACGCTTTTTTATCTGACTATGGCACTGCCAAAACGAAGGGTTATGTTTTTAGCATTCTATGTGTGTAGGTATGTATGTTTGTATCATTTTTATGATCCACCGTAGCGCCTAAACTACCTATCCGATTTTGATAAATGAGGTGGCAATCGATTCGTTACTATGGTCCGGGTAACATAGGCTATATTTTATGGGAACAAAACGAATTAGACAGCACTTTAGCTACTTTAATTTTGGATTCTTTTCGATTAATAAATGTGCGCATTTCAGTGCGAATAAACGCCATTGAAAACTTTATGGGAATTGTTATAAAGTAAAAAATATAATTGACAATATTTTTATGAAAGGCGAGCATGTGATTTCATACAAAATTATATGTATGGCGACGTACCTGAAGACTCTCATGGACTAGATAAAATGTTACAAACTTCACACACTTTACACCTGATGAGGTAACATCTAGCAAAGTATACAAAGAACTTTCATACAATCGTATTTACTAGATAAGTACGTAGTGTAAACTGATAATGATAACAATAATTATGTATTCCGATTAGTTACGGCCGGGCCTTATCATAATCTTAAACTGTGAGATATTGCAACTATAAATGAAAACGCCAACATAATTTCAATGAATTCTTTAGATATTTAACGTCTATATTGTTGCTCATAGATTGTAAAATTAGCTGTTTCACAAAACCGCTAGCGGTTTTATAAAACAGCTTAACTACTTCAGCAGGATTCCGAACCATGATTGTTAAGCGCAGGATTTCTGGGTAGTTATATAAAAAAAACCTAATTTAAACCAAATATATAATATAATCAATAATTTATAATACCTAATATGTATATTACATAATATCATAAATTGTAGATAACATACAATGCAATGACATTAGAGTTTACCGTTGTAAAACCGCTAATTATACAATCCATCTTCGACAATAATATTATTATTGAAATAATATACGAGCAAAGCAAATATATCTATTAACGGTAAACCACACGAAGAAGTCTACATCGTTCTGTATATCCAAATAGAGCGGCCGTATTCGACATACCTATAATAAAATGTATAGGAATTATCAATGCAGGGTTAACCGTGTGAATGACCGCTTAGCTAGGCCGCGTGGTTAATTTGATTTTAGGTAATTGTGTGTTAATAGATTCCGATAACAACTACTCTTGATTCAATTAATGTTTGAAACTATACGGATTTAATTAAGTTATTTCACACAAACAAAATTGTATTACGATTAAACCAATAATAAATTTACATTAATTTAGTTGTTTTTCCATATTTTAGGTTGATAAATGATTTGCACAAGAAAAATAATCATTACCTAGGTAAAGTGTTACATGGTAGGTAATCAAACGTACCTACAGTAATATAAGATAAATAACCAGATAAATATAATAAAAATAAATAATTATAAAAAAACTATATTCATCATACGTTCGTATCCATAGTACAAGCGTTGCTTAGATTGGGACCATACAGTTGGTGTGTCAGTCTTGCGATATTTATTATTATTTAATTCGTTGTGTCTTAATCTAATAATACAAAAATATATAATAATAGACGCCGTGTTTGTTTAAAAATGCGACATATTTAATAAAATATATAAATTAAAAACAAACCTCTTATTTAATCTGTTGACATAAAATCCACTTCTGCACCACATGTCACAGTCGCGCGTACAACACGGGAGTGCCGTCGGGTTTGTAGCCGCACACTAACAGCTGTTTACTTAAATATTATACGCGTGAACGGTCTTATCGCAACAGGGGATATCAATATAAATATTGAACTGCATTAATCTGCCTAATAATTGTATGGCGGGAGTAAATTAAATAATTATCAGTTCGCGATAGGTCGTAAATGTTTCAATTAGCGTTGCCCAAATAATTTTTAATAACAAGGCATTGCCTGATTATCGATAGTATTGCAATAATATCGTGAACTCTAAAAGTAGTCACAAGACGATAGCCTAACGATAGTGTCAATACTATTAATGAAGATCTATGCTATAGTATCGATACTAAGGGTCCAAAATAGATCAAAATCAGTCTAAAAAGATGGAGAAAGCAACAGAAACATCTTCTTTTTTGAAGTTGTTTAAAAGCAACCATCTATCAATCTAGAAGTAACGTATGTAACGGACCATGGTCAAGTCTTTTCATTCTTTTCGGTATCTGATCTTGGTGGTGAGTGGATCGAGGCCGCGCCCGCCCCCGGCAGCGCCCCCGCCCGCACCGGAAGTGGCGCGTGGGGCGCACGCGACGCCACCGCCGCGCCGCCCGCCCACCGCGCTCCACCCCGCCCTGTGACGAAACATGCAAATTTGTAACCTCCTAAGGCCACGATACAGATCTAGGTAGGTGAAAATGCGTTACAAATGTGCTTTCCGCCTTCCTGTGGTCTCAAACAAGGTCATACAGATCGAGAACATTGATCCTTTTCTATATATAGTTTAGAAAAGTACTTAAATCATCTACTAAATGTAACATTAACCTTATTTTAGAAGATTATTATGAATATTACGGATTGTGTTTCGTATTACGGTTGGTAGGGTGTAGTATTATCTTCGTTAAATATCTAATACGTAGTTTATTTGCAACGGTCTCATTAACTATTGTAAGGTGGCCTGCAAGTGTTGGAAGATTCCCTCGTCTTAATGCAGAATAATCTCAATTCAATCATTAAGGTCTGGTACGGACAAGAAAATTACCTTGCAACAACATGAATTAAAACATTAATTAGTCAATCGCAGGGTAGATAGAACCTTTAGCACACGCAATGGCAATGAGCGCCTTGTGTGACTAGCATCAGGAAAATAATAATATTATTCTGACCAGGTGTATACTCGGAGGTCTAAGATGTATATTGAGATTAAATCTACAAATACCAGTTTATAAAAATACCTACCAGTTAAATCAATAGATTTTTTTCTTCTGAGTCTGCAGTGTCTGAAAGAGTGGTGAATATGAATGATGGATACAATGGGAGAGAAAGGCCCAAGAAAATATGGATGGATTTTATTAAGAGGGATATGAACGAGGTTGGACTGGATGTGAGTATGATAGGAAAGCGCGATAAATGGAAGGAAAAAACGTACCAGTGGTACCTACTGCGCCGACCCCAGATAATGGGAATAAATAAACGTACCACTTGCTTGATGTTAAGCAGTTAACGTGGGCTATAGATTCTTGCAATACTAAAGGCATTGCTCGCACTTTGCTGAATGGGAGTGGAACAAAGCGGAGGGGGGTTGGGCTTTGGATATGTTTCCAGGTGCATTGAATAGGTATTACCTTGTTAATTGTCGGTTGTCGGTACCAACATTTTATAGATGATGCATTTGGAGATTTTCTTTGATGTCTCTGCCGGCATACCTTATGGGTTCTCGATCTGTATGATAGCATCTGTGGTCATATTGAGGATAACTACATAATTAATAAAATTCCAGTAATGCATAACTGCGGCTCGCTACTAAAAGAACCTCTTCCAGTTGTTGAAAAACTGTCAACTCATCGGAGCCACACGAGTGACGATGCTTTTTAATTTCATTACTAAATTGCAACACGTGATATTATTAAGTATATTGATTACTTAAGAAGTTAGTCGAAATTTAGCATCTGCCAAATTTGTTTACCTAGCTATCTAACCCAATGTTTTTTTCTAAGATCGGTAATTTATTTTGATTTTGGAGAAGAGTTGTGACAGGAGTTTACTATGGAAGATAATTGTTTGCCAAGATAAAGGAATGTATGGCAAGAGACCATAAATAAAATTATAAATTCATGAAAATTATAAGGCCCTAATTATTTCAAGTTATGGCAAAGTTACAATTTAATATTCATCTGTACGGACTCATAAATTCATCGCCTCTCCGTTTGGTCCTTTGATGTAGGAAAGGTATTTCTATATGCTAACATAATTCATCCACAAAGCCCAAAATACTTCATATTTACACGATATCATATTCATAGCAACAAATCGCTCCCGTGACAAAAAAAATGGGTCAATGCATGGGACTATCTGAGACATCGCTTACGGGAGTTTGTTTGTAAATCCAGCGGGCACCCGCCGTCGCCTTTATTTACTCGAAGCATGCAAGAAATCGGCCGGGCGGTACGCAACTGTGCCGCAGTCATGCTCCGCCCGCCCTCCGAGTAACTCGCCAGCCATGGCCGTCTGTGAAACCCTGTGCAGTGATTCATAGCCGTGATACTGTTATGTGACGATGTCCCAGGCAGCCGGCGGCAAGAAAGGCGGCAAGGGCCCGCCGAAGAAAAACGCGGACGAGGAGAAGAACCCACCGGTGAAAGCGACCGAGGAGATCAAAGAGGAGACATCTTCCAACAATGGTGATAAGAAGGAGGTCAAGGAGAACAATGGGGAGCCGACCGTGGTCAAGCCGCCGAGCGCGGGAGTCAACGTGCGAGAGGTGGCGGCCAGGATCCTGACGCTCGCACAGAAGGGGGAATGGCCAGCCGTGGAGCAGACGCTCAAGGTCCTGGAGAAGCTGGTGGCGGCTGGTGGAGAGGACACCATCTCCGTGCCCATGGCAGGGATATTGGATCCGGTAAATTTACATTTTATGTCAGAAATCGTTGACGTTCTGTGGAATGGCAAACCTGATGCATGCAGAAGTAGATTTGTGAGACAACTGATATTTTTGCCATGGGGAATCTTCTTCTTTCAAACGTGACGTTTCCACCATAGTAGGTTTTACTAAAAAGTAGGCCAAAATGTGTAAAAATCAAAATAAAACTGGCGTACTCCTATGTATGTCACCAGATTTTTTTTATGGAAGTCTTATCCACAATCTATGCCGAAAATGAACTATTCCTTTTTGAATAAGAAACGTTTAACGTGTAACAGCTGAATAAATTATAATTAGACTTTTCTTACATTTACATTTAGGTGAGGTTATGTTAAATAAACCCCATGTTAAATCTGTTGACTATAAGATAAGGTCTAAGGCCTTCCTGTCTCTGCAAAATAATTTATCCGGTTACTTCATATTGTAACTATAAATTTTGCGTTGAATGATAGGGTTTTTTGAGATGTAATGATTACCACATGGCCGATTACATCTCCGTCCGATTACATCTCCGTGTGATGATCTGATCTGCCATTTTTATACAAATTCTAATGTGGTCCGTAATTGACGTACTTGCCCCAGTTTCATTGTTTACTTCCAATTATAATCGTGTCGCTAATAAAGAATTTGATTCACGCACGGTCAACTTCAAGCAAATTGTTACAATAACATTCCAGTTTTAGAGCTTGATAAACAGTTTTATATGCGTTTCGCTGCAATAGGTAAGTATCCTGGCTTCAAACAAGACGTAAGCTTCAGCGTTTAATACATAAGGTTGACTTTATTACAATAACAGTGGCCTTGCTCTAAGTCCAAATTAACTCCCATTACAGATGTCCTTCGTATTTCTGTTACCAGTGCTGGCGATCAAAGGTCTCGCCAGTATAATATGTTAAAACCTTCAACCTTTAGTTTTCGTAAATACGGGCAGTTGCTTGCGGTCTCTACCAGACGTTGTTGATAACATCAACAGGGAATCTCAGAGACATTGGGATATGATTTAGAAGGTTTAATTATGTTTATATACGTTTTATTTAACCTACAATATCCGTCTCTACATAATAAGAAGATGCATCCAAATCTCTAATGAATGCATCTTGCAAAAAATAATGCTGGATCTTGGTGATTTTGACAGGAGAGTGATTATCACACCTACGCTGTTATAGCGTTAGCTACCTCGGCGCACAACCTTATAACGTTATCATGTCGCCATCGAGTAAGCAACTGTCACTGTCATTTTTATTTACCATATCTGTCATGTGTGCTAAGCACAAGTTCTTGTAGCTCGAAATACCTATCGAGTGATCAAGTCTTCCCATCTTTGATAAAGAAGGAAAAGCTTCCCATACATTTCACAGCAGCTGTAGCGCCACTACTCTGGAACGGTCAAATTCACCCATGAATGTATGGATACTTGGAAACATATGCCGTATGTCATTACCTTCCAGAATTTGATTCTCATTTGCGACACTATCGAATAGTGGAATAATACAGTGTTTTTTTTTTCTAAATCATCTTTGCTTTTTCTCATAGTTTACTCGAAAAATATATACCCTGTACAGATAAAAAACATTTCGGAAAAAAATAATCTCATACTTTCACAGTTTAGTTAGGTTTGGTTTACAAATCCGTGTGTTTTATTCAGATAACACTAAAAGCTTTGATAATAGGATGCACAGTGAACATTATAGATAACTGTATCATTATCAGGCTATTCGAAACTGATTTAAGAAGCAATTAATGAAATTACACATTATACCCTATTGTACACAGTGGAAATTCTACCACAGCTTCCACTATAACCAGATAATTAGGTAGCAAAATAGCCAATAAGTTATCGTAAATAACAACAGTTTCTTCATTATAAGAAAATTAATAATTAATAACCAGTCATGTGCCGATTTACCATCGGGCGGAAATTATGAATTTCCATCAAAACTTCCATCCTCATTTTAGCTCCTTATTTACACCCTGTAGGAATACGACGCATACCCAGTAACCCAGTATTTGTAGTTAACCTATTGTTGGCTATTAAACTTGGGTTATGTATCCTAATTTCACGAATCCTTTCTTAGTCTTCACCTACTACGTTATTAAGAAATTCCTGAGTAGAGTTTCATGCTAGACTCACCGGTTGAGGCTGTGAGGTATTATTTAAAAAGAATATACTATTTAATATTATTATTACTATGGGTTCAACAAACTTTGTATTGGTATTCGTGACAGGTTCAGATAATTTAAGTTCCATATTACGAAGTATACCTCAGCGCAAAATTGACTTGACTTCTGAGAACTCCACAAAAATTCAAACCCCCCTCCTGTTGTCATATAATGCTCGTAAAATGTGGAAACTCTTGATGAAATCTCATTAACTAAGTTGGATGCTTAAGTCAGTTGGTATAAGTTACAGTTTCAGTCGCTCGGTTGATGCCTGAACTATGATGTCTTGATAGCACGAGTGAAAAACTTTCCAAGAGTTATCTCTTCTCCCCTTATTTTATAAGAATGTGGAATTAAATCAATATGGTATTCATTAGCTAGTTACAATATTTCAATGTGTAGTAGGTATCTAATGAGAGACGAAGAAATATTTGTGAAATCTTTCACATCGTGAAATAAAACTATTTTTACGGATTATATCGCGTTTATTTTTTCTTTTTTTTCTTTCATATCTATTGAATTTATTCATTATTTATTTAATTTATTTTTTATTCATAAGCTACCAACGCGAAAAAAAATAAAGAGTCAACTCTGGCAATCAAAGAGAATTATAAATAGTAAAATATATGTAAGGTTACGGTGAAGGAAAACATCGTGAGGAAACCTGCATGTCTTAGAAGATCTAACCAATTTTCGAAAGACATGTGAAATCCGCCAACCCGCACTGGGCCAGCGTGGTGGATTATGGCCTGAATCCTCCTCGTGTTGAGGGGAGGCCCGTGCCCAGGAGTGGGACGTTAAAAGGGCTAAATTATTATTATTTATATATGTAAGGTATACTACCTATCGTCAAACTGATTTTCAACAATTTCTTCCTTCCATTTCCAGCATCAAACTAAAATTGTCTGTAAAGATTTAGGTACAATTTTAAACAGATTTTCTACTTCGTAGAACGGAACGTTTTCAAAGTAACCACCACATAGGTATTTGAAAGACGACTGATGCTTACGAATTGAGTTGAATTTTTATTGGATAGCCTTCAATCACGTCACCGATGTTAGGTATATGTATAGAGTTGTTTGTTAAGTACCTTTTCGTTTGTCTTACTGAACTCTAACTGCCTATTTGACGATTATCATTCTCGAGGAGCAATAGCAATATTTCATTTCCATTTCTAACCCTTCTGAAAGTGAAGGAAATCCACGAGAGGAAGCCTTGATGACTTTCGTAAGACGTGGGAAGTTGGTCAATCTGCACTAGGCCGGCGCATCCCTGCATTGGTTTCGTCCTTTATAAGCTTGTCCCCTAGTACGTTGGGGGCACTATAAAATGAGCGAAATGCTTAACACTGAAATACACCTCTGTTTACACCCTTGAAGAGATCTTGTATGAGCAGACGGGTGATAGTAGCTGTGGAAAGTTTGTACAGTCTCAGGCGGAACGCGTAATATCTGTACTGCATTGATTGAAAAGGTTGATAAAGACAAATGATAGCCTGAAATGAAAGTTAATAGAAAGGACCAAGTAAGCCAAAAAAAATTATGGGAATTTGATTAAATGATAGATAGTTTGAATGATAGTATGAGCATGCGGCCCATTAACTCGATTCCGATTTGCGAATTGATTGCTAAACTCATATAGTGGCATAAATTGCTGACGCCGCAAAATGTGCGAATCTGACCAGTACAATGTATGTGGCGAGACCAAAACTAGGACGAATGGGTCCCTGTCTCCCAAAAAAAAAGAGTCTCGTTCCCAAAACAAATAGTGTCGCCGCGGCTCTGTTTTAGAGATTGTTGCGGTAACTTTACCCTCCACCGGAGGGGGGCTGTATGTTCGATAGCCTGGCAACGGATCGCGTGTCTGTCTGCCGCCCAGCGAGACATCTTTCCACGTTTTTACTGCCTCTGCCAGGGGATGCCGAATGGATCGATCACAACTATCACCATATATGATTTGTTTTGCTATTCACGTGAGAGACGCCGCATCGTCTTGAAGTATTAGCAATCAATATTCGTCGTGGATTATGTGACATTTATATCATAGAAGTATACAGATAGGGAGCGAGCTTAAACGTTCCTACGCGCCTCAATTTTCAAGGGTAGTATGTAGCCTTGATAGTAATTTAAAATTATTTGTTCTCTCATCATCGCGTCAGTTTTCTCTGAGGGGGTAGACAGAGCCGCCTAGCGGTGCACCCACATTTCATTAAAGGTATTTTGGTCACAATACAATTTTGTGTTCTTTCTTCAATGTGAAAGCGCACTTTGTACGTGGTATAGGAAATGCGTGTGCGCACTGTAGCTCTACCATGCGATAATGTAATACGCTTGCTAGAGTCACCAGCGGCAAATTGTGCAACATGCAGGGACAGTAATTCCTTTGTTATCCGATAACGATTATCCGAGAGATTAGCATACAAATATTTTATGGACTTTGGCGTCTAGCGAATGTGAAAGTCATGGTTATGTTCAGATATATAATAACTAGCCTTTTTCCGCGGCTCCACCCACCTGTTATTTAGTTACTCCTTATAACATCAGCTTACTGTCAGTGAAAGTCCCGTCAAAATCCGTGCAGCAGTTCCGGTGATCAACCAGAACAAACAGGCAAAAAATTGTTATATGTACCGTAGATAGTTTACATGCTTGCAACATCAAAGGCATTGCTCACTCATTGCCGAACTAAAGGAGAATGGCACAGGGGGAGGGGAACGAAAAGGGGGTTGTGATCCGAGCTGTCTTACTCATCATACGAAATGCACCTATATGGAATCCTTTGCGCTGGTCTATAGTGAGAGGATAGTACTTCTCCGGTAGAGCAAGCCCGCTTATACACTGTAATCAACTAGCTACAGCTCGGATCTACTATTATCAGAGGTAGAGCTTCCCAGATGCCTGTTTTAAACTAATTAACGTACAGAGCTAGCTTATACCATCGATCAAGATTTCAACCGACCAAACTATGACCTAAATAAAGGCTATCCAAAAAGGCAAGCCTGAGCTCTACCATTGATTTCCAATCACTACAAATCACAAGATATTTCTATTTTTGGCGCGCTTACGGCTCCGCGTGCTAGTATTAGCTCAATTAAAGCTAAGTCTTAATCGCTGCCAGCCCCCGCCAGGTGGCGTGAGCTAAGTGTGCCAGACGGTCACCGCGAAGTACTTTGATGAACGTAGAGTCGTTATGAAGGAATCTAACGACGTTTGGTGTGGTTACGAACAGGTGGTCTATACCTTAGTGTCGGATGTCAATCTATGTTTTATTGCTTCAAAACATCTAGCAATACTCGTACTTATTACTTATCATAGGTATGTTAATAAAATTATTGTGTAAATAAAAATAACCTCAGCCTCAGCCCCTCATTGCAAGGGGGATTCAGGGTCCTTGTCTATACCACGGCTAACGAGAAGTAATACGAAATGGCAATAATGGTTGAAATCCATCCGGTTACCGCTGTGCTCGCCAACATTTTGGCGGCCATTTTATATATTCGCGGTTAAATTTATTCAAGTAAGTCATCCTCAGCCCTATCCGTCCATCAAGACACTCGGAACAAAGCTAGTCGATAGCCCGCGAAGTGCGGCGTCCGTGGGCGCCGGCCGCAACGACCCCTATTTCCGCCTGAAACTATATTTTTCACGTCCCACATAATTTCGGGTAGGTATATGGTACAAACCGCGAACGAACCGAAACGGTCAGTTTCTGTGTCAAGGGTAAGAGGCAGGAGTTTAGCGTGCTTGGCTGGCCGGTACTCGCTAATCGATGGGAGATCCGACCTTGGCTCCACCGCACCATCCTTGGCTACTGCCGACCTGTCTAAAGGGGGACCTTGGTGGTGGGGAGGAAGTCGTAAAAACCTCTTTCTTTTGAGACACCAATTTTTCTGTAGGCGGTGACTGTAGCAACATAACCGGGCGTTAAGTCTGCTTATGTCGTGAACCATTTAAACCAGTCGTAATAAATAGAGCATTATTTTATTTTAACCGTTGGCTCAAATGCCGACAAAATTAGCAGAGTTGGCTAATTTTGTCTAGTTAGCAGTTCTGTGATCATAGAGCAAGAAAATAAGGTAGACAATATCTGGCACTTTCAATAAAATCTTTTCCAACTCGTGTATTATCCAAACTAATCGTGCGAGCGAGAGGTGACTAAAACGATGCCATTTCTAATCCCATTATCTAAGCGGATAGTACCCTTTGATAAAGGATAGTACCTATTTACGTACTCAAAGGAGTTTTACATGCAACTTAATAAAAAACAGGTTTGAAAAGTTGTTAACATGTACATTAAAGCTCTTAATATTTGTGAGACGGCCGGTTTTATCACAACTTATTACATTGGTTTAGTCCTTTTATCCGTTTCGAAATGGTTGTACTCATTAACAAGTATTTGAGTGCCCATAATTCCTGAACCCAATTTTAAAATGGATTTGATGCCTTTTTATATCGTGATTTACACTTTTAAAACAAAAACTCAGACAGTACTGCAGCCCACTTCAATAAAAAGTTTTATTGCCAACAATTTTATAGTTTTATCTAAAAGCCAGATTATAAAGAACGCATAAAATTATTCATTAGTCAATACTTAAAAGAGGTTTATTACTTTACCGCAGTTATCCGAACAAGAGGCGCTATACACCCATGTTGATTCGGAGTCTGGATTATTTCTTGTAACTATACCTACGTACCTACGTAGGTACGTGTGTTTAACAGTGTTTTAATTATGATTCTATAACACTGAAGAAAACATAAGTAATTTTTTTTAGGGACTAGTCCCGCTGTAACTCCGACCATACATTTTATGAATTTTAATTATTTGAAGCGTCAATAGCCTAGTGGTTAGAGGGGCCGTCCTCGTAGCTGAGAGGTTCCGGGTTCGATCCCCATCCTGGCCATTAAACTATTGACGTGAGCCCACTCCTAGCACAAGCATTAAGCTTAGTTGGAGGGGCTAAAGGGAATACTAGTAATGTGATAAACACACATTGCTAGTAGTCTTTTGAAACAAAAAAAAAATACATTTGGTGTGTCAGTCTGGCGAAATTTATTTTATGATTTATTTATTTCCCTATAGAAGATCTTTCAAAACTGACGTATTCAGATTTACGATACGTCATTTTTGACGAATTGCGAGTCGATCGAGAAGCCAGCGGTTAACTCAGTTGGGCCCCAGGACCTAGGTAGCGATACATCTGTCAGCTACATGGTATAAGGTGGTTTTCAATCGTCCCCGAGCTTTGGATCTGTCAGCCGTGCACTTGATAAGTGAGACGACCAATCATCCGTTGATCGACAAAGATGAACGAATGTACTGTAGGCATGACCTAAAATCCCTAGTATTAAGACCAGTGGACTACAACTTCTACAACTATACCGCAGTTATGAGTTTGCAAAAACCCCACCGTGGCAGGTATTCATTTGAATATTACTTCAAAAGGCATGTCAAAAAAAGGTTTGATATAAAACATGTTTCAGTCGTTTCCCCTTAATTAATTACATATGCAAAAATGGGGTTCCGCTAGTTACAGCTCTTTGACATCCCCACCACCCCCCTCCCGCAATACCGCGTCACTTCAGCTTTCTAATGAAATTAAATGTTCATGAATAATTTACAACGGTACACTGTTTCAGTGCCTAAATCTACCAGACATCCAGATGTGTGTTAGTAAAAATGAATCTGACTTCATTCTAGTAATAACTAATACTAAGCACCCAAGAGGTTAAAGAATCGTCGGTAAAGAATCGCTTTCAAGTACTTAAAAACTTATATCGTTATTTTTGTCCGTCTGTTTTATTAGAAGATATTTCAAAACTGACGTATTCAGATTTACGATACGTCATTTTTGACGAATTGCGAGTCGATCGAGAAGCCAGCGGTTAACTCAGTTGGGCCCCAGGACCTAGGTAGCGTTACATCTGTCAGCTACATGGTATAAGTTGGTTTTCAATCGTCCCCGAGCTTTGGATCTGTCAGCCGTGCACTTGATAAGTGAGACGACCAATCATCCGTTGATCGACAAAGATGAACGAATGTACTGTAGGCATGACCTAAAATCCCTAGTATCAAAACCAGTGGACTACAACTTCTACAACTATACCGCAGTTATGAGTTTGCAAAAACCCCACCGTGGCAGGTATTCATTTGAATATTACTTCAAAAGGCATGTCAAAAAAACGTTTGATATAAAACACGTTTCAGTCGTTTCCCCTTAATTAATTACATATGCAAAAATGGGGTTCCGCTAGTTACAGCTCTTTGACATCCCCACCACCCCCTTCCCGCAATACCGCGTCACTTCAGCTTTCTAATGAAATTAAATGTTCATGAATAATTTACAACGGTACACTGTTTCAGTGCCTAAATCTACCAGACATCCAGATGTGTGTTAGTAAAAATGAATCTGACTTCATTCTAGTAATAACTAATACTAAGCACCCAAGAGGTTAAAGAATCGTCGGTAAAGAATCGCTTTCAAGTACTTAAAAACTTATATCGTTATTTTTGTCCGTCTGTTTTATGTATTTAATGTCGATCTTGTAGGGTACGGTTCCCTAGATTACCTAGTTATAACCCTTTAGGTCACCTTCTACTGCACTCCGCAGACGTGGGCTATTGGATAAAAACACCGATAAAATGAATAGTTTGCTGCGGCCTGCGGGTCACGAATTAATTTTACATTAGGAAAATAAAGTATAGTATTGTACTTACTGTAAAATACTATTGTACTTATTTATTGAAAATTTCGGACAAAGAACCGAAAAAGTAATGGCCACTACCAAGGCCCTTGTGTCAGGGACCCAACGCAATGCCACAATGAAACGATTATTATCAGAAGCCAAATCAAATCATTAACGATTGTATTTGTATAGTGTATTCAAATTCAAACCGGCGAATTTTCAATTATACGAAAAGTTACGAAGAAGTGAATCGAGTCAAGGACTCCGAAAGGGCGGTCAGAACAGCCCCCCAAATGTGACGTCATTTGTCAAAGCTTTTGAGAAATGGGGTTAATGCCATCGATCTACTAACATATACCTGTAATAACTTTAAGTTTTGTTAAATAAATAAATAAAATAAATAAAAAAACATTAGAATTTTATTAAGACACACGTTTTACGAAAACCTGAATTATTAATACGAAAAAAGCTCTATATATCGATTGGTATTAATTATATTTTTTTCTATTATGAATGCAATAAGTTACATATAACTAGTAAAAAATAAAACAATAGGTACCTCAACATTCACAGATTCATAAATACTAAGGCTAGAAAAGTTTAGTGAAATGTTTACATGTCCAAAGTGACAGCGTTGATGTCTTTCGGATGTACATGTCCGGTCGCTTCTGCTGCCCTAGTACAATATCTCCAACACGAGATCAATTCAGTGCCCCGAGCACGAAATATTTATTTTAACGTAACGGTAATGATTTTTAAATGACAGAGACAGCATGCTTCCTTCAAAACACACTAAAATTGCGTTTATATGACGCTAGCGAAAACAGTAGTACTTCTAAGCTTTTAACGTGACTATTTCTGCAAATTTGAAAACCAATAAGTCATCATGCCCATTTTCAAAGAAATATTACCTTACCCAATGAATTATTATATTAAGTAGGTTTATTACGCTATATTTGGTTTATAGCGTCCTAGCTTTATTTACAACTTGATAACACGTGAAAAATTGCTTAAAATAAATAATATTTATGTACCTCTATTAGTAACGTGACTAAATGATACACACACTTAAAAACACAGATTACCATTAATTTTAAGGAAACCTTTCACATCTGTTTACATTAAAGTAAGGGACAACACTTTAAAGTATTTATTTTGTGAGATACGTGTTTCCATAAAGTGGTAAATAAATTCAGTTTTTATATATACAGCAAGTAAGTATATTGATGTAGATAATAATAAAAGTAATTAAATGAAGGCAGATAGAAGTGAGTCCTTATATCTATTTTGAATTATAGAGTTGGTCAACATGAAGCGTAGGTAGCAATAGTCTGAAATAGTTAACCATAACTACATAATAAGTACATATTATTGTTGACGAGGAGGATGTCTTCTAAAGATCACCAGACCTGTTCAGGGATAGGCCCTATATAATCTAATATATAAAATTCTCGTGTCGCGGTGTTTGTTGCCATACTCCTCCGAAATGGCTCGACCGATTTTCATGAAATTTTGTGTGCATATCGGTGCAGTATCGGTCAACATCTATTTTTCATACCCTTAAAAGACAGGACAACGTCTGTCGGGTCAGCTAGTAGGTAGGTATATATAAGTAGTCACCATATACCTCTAAATTACCAACCGGATGTGACTATAGCGGATATGACGAAGCAGTCGCTGGAACCGGGTCAGCGATGAGTATATTAATCGGCTGAAAGGTTCGTCACCGGATATTACGAATCGCAGGAAGCTCCTATGAAAGACGAGGCCCGATTTTCAGGACATAAGGAAATTGGATATTGACTAATGATTGTTCAATCTGATTGATGTATTTTGATGTAATGCGATGATAATAGAGGGAAAAACTGATTAATTGTAGCTTCCTATAAAATTAGACTTAAGTCTATGGCATTCCCCTTGTGCTAGAGGGGAGGTTAAACAGAGACGCGGATATAATACGTTGTGTAAAAAATAAATGAAACGATCAATTCATAAATAGTAATCCTTACTATCATATATAATATATTTAGCAGGTTTTTTGAGGAATTTATGAGGCCATAGTATATTTTTATCATGAATTTCTTAAAAAAAACAATATGTATTCAAATTTAAAATTTACTTAATTACCTGCCTATTAACATGAATATAAAAAAAAATGTTACATGAGTGGTGAAAGTGTGGTGAAATGAAATGCCATTACAGGCTTTGTTATTATTAAGAAGGCATCGGTCCAAATTCTAATAACGTTCAAATTCTATAACAAAACAGTAGCAGTTTGTAGCAATACCTATTATTGTCGACATAACAGCTTTTAGCCAAACGAGCGTGACACGGAACGTATCACGAACGCATTTATTTGCAAATTCCATCGCTAACGTCCGTTCTATATTTGAAATCATAATTTCCGACACAAGCAATAATTTAAATCATTTTACTGTGAATAGGTATTATATTGTATTATAAATTAATTATATCTCACCTTAATTTGATTCACATTTTCTATAATAATTATGATAATGGCGCCTCCTTTCTTATTATAAACACAATTGTAACATCGAGTATGACCACACTACTCAATCAAAGATCGATCGATCGGTGGTACAATAAGATGAGCCGACTTCGATCGACAGTTTCTAAATAGAACAACGTTCTATCGACGGTCTAGCGATCATCGATCGATGGTCGAACGACGGTCGATGGATGTGGTAACACCCTTACAGCAAACAAACATTTACAATTTATACGCCAAATGGCTCCCATAAAACCCGCCCTTAATTACACATGGCATTACCGCCCGCCCTGTAACAAATAAAGCAAATGCAAAATACAGGTGTGCCAAATACTAGGAAATGTATTCACACCACCTCACTGCTACACGTTATCTAGAATAATATAAATTTTGGTGGTTACATTTCACTGATTTATACTCTAAAGCAACATTTATAAATTAACCGATGTAGGTGATACTCGTGCGTACAAGTAGGTATGGTTTAATAGTAAAAAGTCTGTCCTACCGAGACAGTTCGCGAATCTCCTCGAAGGTACTATGTATGCAACATAATCCTACTAATATTATAAATGCGAAAGTTTGTAAGTGTGGATGTAAGTTTGTTACTCTTTCAAGCAAAAAATACTGAATGGATTTAGATGAAATTTGGAAAACAGATAGTTTATAACCTGGATTAACACATAGAATACTTTACTTAAGTCCACGCGGACGAAGTCGCGGGCAGAAACTAGTAAGACTATAATGTATATCCTTACTAATATTATAAATGCGAAAGTAACTCTGTCTGTCGTGCTGTCATGCAAAAATACTGAACCGATTTAAATGAAATTTGATACACGGATAGTCTGAAAAAGGACATAGGCTACATTTTAAAGCAAAAACAGTGTAGTAAGGGGATGACAGGGGGGCTGAAAAGATGTATATCGTCATTTTAAAAATCGTTGCGTCTGTGCCGTGTGAATGACGCCTTAATAGTCTATAAAAAGATGTATAAGATAATTATAATAATTACTTTGAACACTTTTGCCAGTCAACTTAAGAGGGCTTTTCAAAGCCCTTCGACTGACCTATGACAAAGTACCTATACTAATAAAGTGTATAAGCTATAAGCAACAGCGATTTCAGTTTTAGTCGCAAATAACACTTCAACGTATGGAAATAGGTAACTAACCTACATCGAAAACAATACGATTATGTAAATAATTTATGTTTATGATATTATTTACAAGTTTTTATATTGGAACTATTACCACTAATTGCATAAGTAATTGCATGCATGTGTTTTTCTTCTCCTACATTACGACCGTAATCATTAAATGGTGATAAGACTATGAAGAACTATAAGTCAGACATTCGAAGCAATTCAAAACTGATTTTGATTTTTTCAAGAAGGGACTAAAATAAATCTTAGGAAGAATTAAGAATATGACACCTTTTGTAATAAAATAAAAAAGGCGGTAGGGAATTTATTTCACACATACAAAAATTGAAGATCCAAATTTAAATAGCGGATTTAGGCGTGTTTTCGTTTTTTATTCCATGCAAGGACGTCGAAAATGTATGAAAAATAATGAAACACATACAAAAAATATTCTAAATAATTTGACTACATATCCTTGAAAAAAAAACAATAAGATTTTTGTTAAATATTAAATTTTAATTAATATTGTTGGCTTTAATATTTATTATAAGTTCTTGTCATTACATAAAAGGTACTAAGTAAACGAAACTGGAACAAATTTCTACATTTTAAGATACCTACATAGGTAGTAGATATTCTTAAATATAGGTAACTTATAGAATTCAGATAAAAGTTTCCATACAAAAGGTTTGACTATAATTACTAGTTTAAAAGATTCGGAAGCATATATATGTATAAGCCATCATTTAAAAAAACATTATAATATAATAATTATATATTATAATGTTTTTTTTAAAAAACTTAAAAAAAAAAATAACATTATTTTTTAAATAATGCTATTGCTGTATCATTAATCTCTTAACCTTTAAGTAAGTGGGTGCATGGGTGCAAACTCTAACAAATTGCACCCTACCCTGATTGGGTGAGCTAGTTACCTACCGGCACGAAACAACCCCGTACAGAATTTAAACGGACAATTATATTTGTTGAAGAGTTGAAACTTGATTTATGTGTAGCAAAACATGGCGGTTTAAATTATTATAATAAGTAGGTGGAATTATGACGACAAAGTAGAGAAAGGCAACGCAGTGGTGCTTATGTTAAAAAGTAGATTTCGTGCATGTTTAAAGTTAAACAAAATGTTTAAAGAAATTAATATGGCAAGAGTAACGCAACAAAATGTATGGTCGCAAAATAAGAAACCCTTGTACTATGGCTAGGCTACCACTATACAATTTACCGGACGGCCCAGTGCTACTTAGACCCTGGCAAATTTAGAAAAAAAAAAAAAAAAGCCCTTCCGATATTTGCCTCGACACCCTTTGCTGCCTTTGCCTTCGTATCTTTCGCAACAAGAGATCTTAATTTAAATGTTTTTTTGAAGATTTTACCTACATAATGTATCAGTAACAGCATGACATTGTTCCAGACAACAGGCATGACCCCGCTGATGTACGCCGTGAAGGACAACCGCACCGCCTTCGTGGAGCGGCTTATCGAACTCGGATCAGACGTCGGCGCGAGGAACAATGTGAGTACTGAGGGAACTTCAACTCTAAAACCATTTGACCAATTAGCACCTCAAGTGTTGGCGCGGTGAACAATGTGAACACTGAGGGCACTACAAGCCTGAAGATATATAACCGATAGGTAGCTCAAGAGTTGACGCAACGGACAATTTGAGAACTGAGGGTAACATTGAAACCTAATTTGACTCGTAGATTACTTAGACGTAGATGTGAGGAACAATATGAATACAAAACACTCTGAAACCATTTGACCAATAGGCACCTCAAGTGTTGACGGGAGGAACAATGTGAGAACGTGGGTACTACAACTTTGAATTCCTTGGCCATTGCTACCTTGTTGGAGCGAGGAAGAAATTGAGTAGGTAGGTATGCTGCTAGTTGCTAGCTGCTAGTTTATTGAAATAAAACTATTTTACGGATTTTATCGCGTTTATTAACTTTATGTTCCCGACGTTTCGGTTGCTTTACAGCAGCCATGGTCACGGGGGGACTGAGGTGTTAGACGTCCTGATGTCATAGTTAGTAACTGGGTACCCTCATATTTAGTTGTTATTTGCGGTCCGATCCACGCAGAAAGTGCTCACAGTGTCTCGAGGTCTTGCAATGGTACACTTGGTATTGGATTTAATTATATTAATTACTGGATCCCAAGTTGGTCGTAGCACCCAGCCATCTTCCCTATTGAAATTAGGATGTTTTTACTAGTTTATTAATGAAAAATCCTCGTATGTTAGTAAATAATTGTGTACAAGCAAACTGATGTCTTAAAATGAATAATAGCTATAAGCTATTTGCGAGTATGTACCTACTTATGCAATAATCGCCGGCGTGCGCTACGTCTTGAACAAAGCAAACTGGGACGAAGAGGTAATTTCCCATAGGGGGCGTGCTGTGCTGACCTACCGATTTCATGCACCTACTACACAATAGGCTATAATATATTTAATAATCTTATTCCTTCTAGACCCGTTTTATAAGATAACTAGCTGAGCTCGCGACTTCGTCCGCGTGGAATTCAACTTAACAAAAACGCCCGCTCCCGCGTTCTGAGCCCGCGCGGCAGCTCCCATTTTTGAATATTTTGTTTTTCTAAAATAAAAGTAGCCTAAGTTACTCCCTATAACATCAGCTATCTGCCAGTGAAAGTCCCGTCATAATCGGTCTAGCCGTTTCGGAGATTACCCGGAACAAACACACAGACAGACAGACAGACAAAACATTTTTAATTCGCGTTTTTGCTATAGGTATCGTATGTACTTTCATATGCATTTAGTGAAATGGTGTTATTTGGATATTACAAACAGACACTCCAATTTTATTTATTTGTATAGATTAAAGCTCTCAAAGTAACTTAAATACTGAGCTACTAGAATTGCTGAGCCAGGATGGATATCGAACCCGGGATCTCTTGTTCCCCTCTGACCATTAGGATATTACTCCAAATCTCTCGATGTTTCATATTTATTAATATAAGTAGTCATCATCGCAAATGTTCAACATTGACCCTACGTTTTAACTTTCTTTCTAAGGAACTTGTCCATTGGATGTTTGACTAATATCAAATAGGTGCAAAAGAAGAAGGTGCAAAAACATTTAATGGTTGCAAATATATTCGCTATTAATGCGTGTGAAAACTACTAAGTTATGACGTCACACAGCAGTAGCTAGTATTGTTTTCTAAACTTTAAACTTCGTCTAAAATCTTTATTTTTAGCTTTGAACTTGTCTAGCGTGTGTCTGGATCCCAGCATTACATGCATCGCTAGCTTATTAATATAGTAAAGTAGGTAGCAGTGGTTTCATGCCTACCGACACAGATGGCGCGATAAGCACAGCGCCGGCAATTTATGCCCATAGCCAACAATAGCCCAGGCGCCTCGGCTCTGAAGCTTCAAGAATATCCACTGTTCATGTGCAAATTCAAACCTTAAACACGGTTATTAACTACCTACTCAAGATAATGGTTGAATTGTAATGTAATAAGGTTTTACTGTTATCTATTAATTGCCTAAGTTTTGGTTCCGAAAATCACTTTTGTTCATTCTCAGATCTTATCTTTTATTCGCACGAATAGCTAAGTTTTCTTCGAATGTGAACTATGCGACTCAGGTTTTCTTATTCCCCCTTTTATGGCATACCCAATGAATAGAAAATAGCCACCCAAAAAAGGGGTTAATAGCTAAGTCGTTAGTGGTGTCGCTCTCATAACAGAGTTCCGGGATCTATGCCCGCCCTGGCCGTTAAACTAATGCTGTGACCTCACTCCTAATACATTTGAGTGTTCTGTACGGGCTATCGGGACTGTTAGTAATGTGATAACCCCACAATAACCCCATATCTTTTAAAAATAAATACAGGTTATTACACCCGTCTCTTGTTGTTTACATAACTGTAATTAGCAGATAATAAATCAAGTAATACCCAGATGATACGGTATGATATGGTGGTAAGGCCAAACTGAAGCCAACTAACTCATTTGACGACCGCTTGCCGCAGTGGTTCGAGCGTAGGCCGCTCGGCTCACTGCATCGGATGGTTGCGGGTTCGATTCTCGTCAGGGTAAATTTCTTAAATGGTATTTTTGTAATTTTCCCTGGTCTGGGTATCACTGGGATCGCCCCCAGTCTGTTGTACGGTACCCATAGTACAAGCGTTGCTTAGTTTGGGACCATACAGTTGGTGTGTTTGTCTGGCGATATTTATTTATTTTATCATACTTTAATATTATAAAGAGGAAAACTTTGTTTGTTTGATTGTAATGAATAGGCTCCGAAACTACTGAACCGATTTAAAAAATTCTGTCACTGTTGGGAAGCTACACTATCCCCGGGTGACATAGGCTATAATATATTTTCAAAAAAATTAGGGATCCTTACTAAAAGTCGAATAATGTAACCGCAATGTACCCCTGCGAAGCCGGGGCGGGCCGCTAGTTATTTATATACAGACAGGCTCGACCAGGTAACACCTCCCTCTCACAGAAGATCTGGGTGAGGTAGCTCAACCCCTCCCCTCCCTTCCAAGGGAGCGGGGGTCGACCTGAAGGGGATTGGGACAGAACCCAATCCCTCTGAGGTCGACAAAGTGCGAGCAATGTCTTTGGTATTGCAAGCTTCTTTAGACTACGGCAACTGCTTAACATCAGACGGGTCTTAGGCTTGTTTGCAGCCATTGGAATATATTATTATAAAATAACAATCCTTGGTAGATATTTTCTAACCATAACTCTAAATTGAAAATTTAAAAACCCCCGATGCGACGACCTTTTCATCAAATGTATACAATAATCAACAGAAAATCTGTGTAAAAGTACGAGACATTATTTTGTTATGACATTATAATAATTGACATTAGAATAGACAACGAATGTAAATATTGATGCCACGGAGGTTTAATTCCTAATAAAATATTATCAATTATGATTCAATTTCATGTAGATAATAACTTTAAAATTATTTTAAATTAAATTTGTTTTTTTCATATTTTTTCACAATGGCGGAGCAGCGCCCTCTATAATTATTATAACTTAATATTCCATGACCATTAACAAAACTAACAAAATTTAACGCATGCGCGTATCCATCATTTGACACGTGACTTATGGAACGTCTTTAGTTCATACAAAAATCTCATATAAAAATTGATAAAATATACATTTTTTCCAGAATCAGGGAAACTTTTCATATTTATAATATTGTAAAAAGCCAGTTCAGACTATTACGATCATTTAAAAATATAATAAACCTAAATCCAATAATCTCAAATTTCGATTGGATTCGAGCCGTGGAAGTTGGTTTTGGCCGTGAATGTGGCTTTTTAACCTACAAAAGAGCTGATGATCTTCAAACGGCTGAACCGATTTTCATGAAACATAGCTAAGAACACTCTCGATCAGAATACCTATCTAACAAAAGAAACACAATTGAAATCGGTTCATCAGCTTGGGCGCTACGTTGCCACAGACAGACACACAGATACACAGATACACAGATACACAGATACACAGATACACAGACACACAGATACACATGTTAAACTTATAACACCCCTCTTTTTTCGTCGGGGGTTAAAAATTAAGGTATTACGAACTCATTTCTAAATCTCTAAACACTTTGCACTCATGCGACGGTGTGTAGGAATTTTATGAATAAGCCCTACCCTGTTAATGTTGGTATTGAATCATCACTCCTTGAGTCATGGCCCCTGACATTAAGAGGTGGTGAATTGGCCAAGTGTAACACACGCAACCAACGAATTATACCCACGCCATTCCACGTAACTAATCGTCAAAACTTTAAGCCCGTGTTCGTCTTGCAGGCAAGCTTTGGCAGAACTTTTAACAAGCAGTTTTGAGGTCTAGTAATGTTATTACGAGATTCACGATTTCTACTGACATTGATATGGTATGGTGTCAGCAAAACGTCAAAAGCGGGGCGTTTGAAACTTAATCGCGAGCGTTTGCTTTTCTATTACGATTTGAGTGGTTAGGGCCGTCTAACACAACACAAAAACAAAAAGAGCTATACGAAAGAAAACAGATTTGCATGTCAGATCACACAGGTCGTCTGTAGAGCGTACCAATGAGAATGGGTATGATGAATATTCAATTTAGTAGGTATATTGTATAATAACCCATAAGTTGACGACCGCTTGGCGCAGTGGTCACTGCACATGGTGGTTGCAAGTTCGATTCCAGCCGGGGAAAATTTCCAAAATGGCCTTTCCGTAATTTGCCCATGTCTGGGTGTCACTGGCATCGCTTCCAGTCCATTGTATGGTACCCATAGTACAAGCCTTGCTTAGTTTGGGACCATACAGTTGGTGTGTCAATCTGGCGATTTCTTTTTTATTTTCTTTTTATAAGTACCTACCAATGCTTTATTGAAATCATGTAAAATATTTTATCGAAAATATTAACTAGGTAAATATGCAAAGACATTCCCTGTTCAAGTTTACTAAAACTACTCAGTAATGTCATGACACCATAATGCACTCACTAGCTTAATGTTTATGAAACTTTGAGCGGCTGTATCTTTTCTAAATTTAAAGTCATTTTGATTATTGATACGCTGGTAGTACTCGGACTACATATTTTCTTTTATCAAAGCATATTGTATTATTATGCAATAAAAATGTCCCATACCCGTTAAGGAGGTTGCATTAATCTTCCCTTGCATAAAATTGAACTCATTATCCTCTTTGATGTTTAATTGGCGTTCCTATTACTTGAGTGTCTGTCGAGTGGCGCTCGAGGAAGCACGGGATGCTTGCATCAACGGAACATGTTTGCGATTCACTTGTTTTATATGACTTTAAAGTAACTTCAGGATACTATTGGTATGTTTTCATACTTCGCTTGAACAATTTTGAGGACATTTTTTGGCAAATTCTTGTAGTTCTAGATTTTTTCGCTTTTATTATTGTTAAATTGTTTGTGCCTTCATAATTTTTCCATGTAACATAATACCATAACAAAAAATATAAACATAATATACAAAGCAACTAAAGGCTCGCCCACATAAGCTGATATGATGTCTATACCTAAAGCCAACGGTAGCCTTAGATTTTAAAACGAAAAGTTTTATGGCGTCTGCGTTTTCATTTCGCCAATAAAAACACTGAGTTCGCGACGATACAATTTCGTACCAGGCGCTCTTTCGATGTAAATAAATTATAATTACGCAACACGGTAATAAAGGTAGGTATATGGCCAACCCATTAATTATGCCACAGGCTTACTTTGTACGCGTACACTACATAATTCACTAGCTGTACTTACATTAACATTTCGTTAACAGGACAACTACAATGTTCTCCACATATCCGCAATGTACTCACGAGAAGACATCGTTAAACTACTGCTGGCAAAACGAGGAGTGGACCCTTTTGCGACGGGAGGGGTAAGCATGAAATAAATAAATTATAGAAGAGGTAGGAAGGTAGAAGAGAAGGAAGGTAGAAGAGGTAGGTTCTTCTATGGAAGAAGAAATAATTTTATTACCATCACCTATTTTTGAAATTATTTGCACTTGTATCTTAAAAACTGTAATTTATCTTCGGAGTAGTTAAACACACAACATTCAGTAGACTCAAGATATGACCAGCTTCGTTGACAATTTCCTAACAGCCGTATTCACAGACAATACTTGACTTAGTAAGAGACCTATACTATTACAATAAGATCATCAATTTCCAATTCGATGTGCGTTCGCATGCCTGTGAGACCTCATAGTCATGTTTGTGAATACGGGCCTGAATCTCGCACGTTTTAAGGCCAAGTATACTACGCACCATTGTAGGATTTATTCTATTATTATATATTTGTAGAGTCGACAACAAACGGCAGTTCATTTGGTGGCGAGCAGGCAGACCGGAACCGCGACCAGCATACTCAGGGCTCTGCTGACAGCTGCCGGGAAAGACATCAGACTGCGAGTCGATGGGGTGAGTAGACGACGAGCCTTAAGTTTGTTTTAAATGTAGAATATCGTCTCCTTTCAACACAGACCCAGCTTCAGTAAACGGCGATGTTTATAAAAGGTTGCCTCAAACTTATCTTTCCAAATCTAGCTCCGAGCAAGGTTGTTCTTCGTCCATCATTCGTACGTCGACCGGTGCCTACCTTACCCAGCCCTTTGTCTAGCTAGCGAATAAACCACAAATGTATGCAGATTGAAAATACTAAAACCAAACGACCGATGCGAATTGAAAACAATCAATTTAAAGCTTTATTGCCCTGCTATTAGAGTTATGACTGGTGAATACTAGTGAAGCGTGGATGCAGCGGAGTCGCTGCGATCGCGTGCAGCCCCGCCGCGCCTGCCTGGCACCGCCAACCGCCCGCGATTCAGGAACTACCCCCGAAATCATCCTTAAACTCTACCTGTAAACAAAACCCTGCGTCTATACAAAGCTAAAATTATTCTACACATAAAAAATCCTTAAAACTTCCGAAATAAAGAAGTCCTTGTTTGACGTTAATCTGCTAACAATAATCTGACAAATACTAATTATGGTTGAATACGGCCAAAACAAACCGCGCCAAGGCTGACGTTTTAAGGACATTTCGATAGTAGAAACGACCCTCGCGAATAGAAACTAGCTAATTATCCGTCGAGCTTTAGCCGCCGAGTAAACGTCACAGCGCGAATTTACAATGCAAATCAGTCGCTGAATATTAGTTACAACGTCAGCGCTGAAATTCAAAATTACTAATTTTAATACAATACGTCTCAGTCGGTCCTTCGTCACGACTAGAGGAAGGCAGCTCCGCCATGGCCTCCGATTATAATTTCGCGTCGATAGAATAGTGCCATGGATGAGCAAGTACGTATCAAGTCTTATTGATGGACTAGACTCTATCGAATCGAACGGCAATGCATCGCGAGTGAGAAGCGCCGTGGCGGAATCGATTATGGATTACATCTAACCGCCGGTGAAGATTGCGATGCATATAAATAGGATATTATTGTCTATGGTGTCTCAGTTTGGAAACGATTCGTGCAGTTGCACTCGGGGAATGGCGTGAGTTGTTTGTGCTAGAGACCGCCGCGTGGAGTGCGGGCCGCCGCGCGATGTCGGACGGCGGCCGGGAGGCGCCCAGGAGCGCCAGCCTGGCATTCGGCTCGAGGGCTCACAGCCCACCCGTGAACCTGCAGGCCAAGGACCTGCAGAAACTCGAGCTTAGCTTCATAGAGCTGAACAAAGAGCGGGCCCGCCAGAAGGAGTGGAAAAAGCTAATTCGCGACATGGTGTTCCAGAGGGGGAAGATCCCGCTCCTGCTGGCGGTGGAAGCCGGCAACCAGAGCATGGTCCGTGAGCTGCTGAGCGCGCAGACGGCCGAGCAACTCAAGGTACGTTGCATGAACGCCTGCAGTCTCTGCATAGCCTTATATGCGATGTGTGACTACGTATTACATTATACAACGGCGCTTTATTAATACGCGAGGAGCTTTATGTAAGTGTTCATTAGTGTCGAAATTCGATAACATTATAATTCTTCTGCTTTTCTAGTTAAATACAATATTTTCTTATGTTCCTTGCACGAAATTTGTACATACATAAAACTTTTAATCTGAAACATGTAAATACAAATTCACTTACCTCTAAAAAACTATGATTTTATGTGCTAATTCTGCGTGTAACAGCAAGACCTTATCAAATCTGATACTGGGTCGCAGGCGAGTACCCCTGCCGGTGACACCGCCCTCCACTTGGCTGCCCGAAGGCGTGACGTGGACATGGCTCGCATCCTGGTGGACTACGGGGCGGTCGTGGACGCCGTCAACGGGTCTGGCCAGACGGCCCTGCACATAGCCGCGGCGGAAGGCGACGAGCCCCTCGTCAAATACTTCTATGGAGTCAGGGCTAACGCGGCCATTGCTGACAATGAAGGTGAGATTTGTCTATATATTGTTATGTATTATATAATTGTGTGTTATGTTATTTTAACCGACATCCATAAAAGGAGGGGGGATTTCTCCGATATTTGTGGACCGATTTTGTTTTTTTCTTTTTGTGGTGGAACAATAACGAATTATCTACCTATCTTCTGCATGGCCAGAAAAAATATTATACTTATCTATTATCACTGAAAAAAGTACTTATATATCTTTCTCAACTGGATAACCATTTCAAATAAAAAAATACATTACATACCAAAAAGGAATAGCAATCATTTATTCCTCTGTTCCTTTCAGACCGAACACCAATGCACTTGGCTGCTGAAACCGGCCACGCTGGTATCATCGAACTCCTCGCCGACAAGTTCAAAGCGTCCATCTTCGAGAGAACTAAGGACGGTAGCACACTGATGCACATAGCGTCGCTGAACGGACACGCGGACTGCGCCATGATGCTGTTCAAGAAGGGAGTCTATCTACACATGCCAAATAAGGTGAGGTTACAGTTTTAATGCTGAGGATTAAACTGCGTTAAACTACGTGACAGGCAAAATGAATATAAGCAACTGGTGATTTAAAAAAAAATGACATGTAAAAAGACAAGCCCGCTGAGTTTCTTGCCGGATCTTCTCAGTCGAGGTCGCGTTCCGACCCGGTTGTAGATATAAGAAAAAAAAATATGTAAAATTGACAATTTGTAAGTGCCCCTGTAGGCCTAAACAAAATAAACGATTTGAATTGAATTGAAACTCAGGGTTTTAATGCTAAGGGAGATACGTTTTAAACTGCGTTACGGGTAGAAGAAACTCAATACTAATTATGAAGAGACAAATCCATTAATCGTTTTAAGATAACGGGGGATAATATGGGGGATATCAGAGGAGTTCGCGGAAGGGGTGTAAAGCGCCCAGACTACAAAAAAGATGAAAAATCCTAAAAGATAATCTCGTCCACGCTGACCCGAAACTACTCAAGTTATTACATAACATAAAACATTGAATGTGTAAGATAGGAGATGAAACCTTTGAATTGATGTTTTTATTTTTTGGAGAATTTAACAATCAAATTTATTTGTGGAAGATATCAAATCGTAATCGTAAATGGCCTACAAATATTTCCAGCCAAATCCCAGGTTATGAGAAATGAAACATTCATCTTTTATGACAAAAAAACAGACTACGATAGACTCTGAACTAATTAATACAGTCATAGGAAAACTTCGCAGTGTTCCATTCGTACTTCCGTGACAGTGGGTTTATTGCGAGCTCCGAAGCATACACACCGCTCCTTGAACACGAAAGCTTTAATACCGTTGCGTGATCTCAGCACCAGTGCATTAAGTAGTAATGAAATATATATTTACACTATAACCTTAGCCCTATTTCAAACGTAAGCATAACAAAACGCACACATAAATACACCCCTAGAACAAAACATGCCTTCCCTTAGTGGTATCTTAGGCCGGATATCCGGTCCTGGTCGGGGTCTGACGGACGAAGCACTTCATGGAAATATGACTAGAACTTAACGCAAGGACACGCATAGAATACATTCCGTACGTACTACGCTACCCTCTTTATTATCTGGGTCCGGATATCCGACACTTGTGGAACAATTTAACCTTATAATAGAATAGAATGTCTTTATTTGTAAACATAGGTATGTAAATACAGTTCTTAATTGATTAGGAAGTGCGCAATTTTTTGCCGTATAGCATACAAATATATAAATAAAGTTGATTAGTAAATCATGCTCATTAGTTAGGATGTACATTATCATCTTATACTCGTATATAAAATGTCACAATGTTAGTTACCATACTCTTCCGAAACGGCTTGACTGATTTGTATGAAATTTTATATGTATATTCAGTAGGTCTGAGAATCGGCTATTATCTATTTTTCATACCCCTAAAAGACAGGATAACGTCTGACGGGTCAGCTAGTAAAATTTTTAAATGTCAAATTCAAATATTTTACTACGCCTTGCTACGAATACCATTATATAACTGGAACTGCGTGCGTAAGGCATGGTTTAAGAAATGTCCTCTACTTGGATTGCGTGCGGAAGATTTTGGATATTTAATTTTCGTGATTTGCTCAGCTATCAATTTTGAAGCTATTAGAATTGGACTTTAAACATGATTTGCTCAATCTTTTATTTACAATAGATAATAGTTTTATTACATCCACCCAATTACTTAGTCGCGACTTTTGTAAAATATTAGCAATCAAGTTGATTTTGATATCATAAGCGCCAAAATCATTCTTATCAATGAGTTCCTACCAATAATTTAAACTCAAAGAGTTCATAATTGGTCTGGGTTAGGATTGAAACCAATCCATTTCATGGCGATATTTCAAATGCCTAGACAAAATGTATATTTTTATTTTATTTAAGAAAGTCTGCACCCCAATGTGCGGTCCGCCTGATGTTAAGCCGTTATCGTAGCCTATAGTTGCTAACAGTACCTAAGACATTGCTCACACGTTGCTAGCCTGAAGAGAATTATGGACCGTTGGGTTTCCGGCTCTCTCTAGGCAGATGCTCAGTGAGGTACTACTCCGGTCTAGCCAGTCCTTATATGTATATTTCTCGTCTAATTGTTTCAGGATGGTGCCCGCAGTATTCACACGGCGGCGCGGTACGGCCACGTGGGCATCATCAACACACTCCTGCAGAAGGGAGAAAGCGTAGACGTTACTACCAACGTGAGTCTTCCTTGCGTTTAACTTCTTATCTCAATGACACGTTATCGTTATCGATTCTTTTGCTTTTTTAATGACATTCAAAAAAGGAGGAGTTTCTATGTTCGTCGGTATTCATAATATATATTTTTAATATGTTCATTGGTTTCTCCATTCATTGTGGCCCGATTTTAAAAATTCTGCGCCACTTTCTTTACTCTGCGTTAGGAGTAGTTCTTAGGTAACCTACCTCCCCTACTTAGTTAAACTAACATCAAGCCCAAAGCAAAGAAATTATAAAGTCCCTACTTAGTTATTTTGGGTGCACTATAGAGTATCTATAATGCACCCGGGTATTTTTGAAACCGGTATATTTATTTACGTCTTGTATCAGTCTTGAACAACAAACACAGCAATAAAATCTCTGTATTCAGAAATAGTACCGTATTCAGCATCCTGACTGTCCTCTAAGAGACGATCTTAGGAAGCCTGAAAACAAATTGTTAGATTTCTCTTATTATGAATAGGGCGAATTGGTTAATGACTCGATCATTTCTTTTACTGGAAATAACAAAAACACATTCCAGGATAATTACACAGCGCTTCACATAGCGGTAGAGTCATGCAAGCCAGCCGTGGTAGAGACGCTCCTAGGTTATGGGGCGGATGTCCATGTCCGCGGAGGCAAACAGAGAGAAACAGCTCTACATATAGCCGCGAGGATACCTGACGGTACGTCGAAATAGATTTTTAAGAAAGCTTCTATAGTATTTTATTCATATCTTGAATTGAGACATCTCTACACCGGAATTTGGATACAATTTCAAAGGATTTTATCTCAATAAAAAGGTAATTTACCTCTGGCCTTAGAGAAGTTATTTTGAAAAAGTTGTTGTTTATAGGTTTAATGGTAGGTACTGAATAATTTTACTTGACGTTACCATCAAAACAGCATAATAAGTTAAAGCTACTGATCGGTGCCTTTTTCAGGCGATAAATGTGCACTAATGTTATTAAAATCCGGTGCGGGGCCTAACAAAGCGACGGAGGATGGCATGACGCCTGTCCACGTTGCCGCTAAATTCGGAAACCTGGCCACTCTGCTTCTATTACTAGAAGACGGCGGTGACCCTCTCAGAAAAACCAAGGTAACTTAACTTCAAATACCTATAGGTACAGAATATATTATTTCATTATCAAGAAAATAAATTGCTTTAAAAAAAATACATTTTCTAATTAATTCAAGTTTTCTATTGCTACCTACACGATACCAGGTACTAAAAATAGAGTTAACTCTGTATATGCAAACATTATGTTAAACCAATTGCATCACGAATAAGGTGCAAAAACATTGTCACTTTCCAGACGGGCGAGACGCCCCTCCACATGGCGTGTCGGAGTTGCAAGCCAGACGTGGTGCGACATTTGATAGAGTTCGTCAAAGACCATAAAGGAGAAAGCGTCGCCACGTCATACATAGACGCAGTTGACGAAGACGGGGCCAGCGCTCTACACTACGCATGCAAAATAACAAAGGAAGAAGTCAAAATACCTACAGCAGACAGACAAGTCGTCAAATGTCTCATAGAGAACGGCGCTGACGTCACGCTCACAACTAAACATAATCACGAAACCGCCTTCCATTACTGTGCTATGGCTGGCAATAATGACGTCATGACTGAGATGATTACTCACATATCGACAGCTGACGTCAGCAGAGCGTTAAACAAACAGAATTCTATAGGCTGGACCCCTTTACTAATAGCGTGCAATAGAGGTCATATGGAACTGGTTAATACCTTATTATCAAACCACGCGAGAGTAGACGTGTTTGATACTGAAGGGAGATCGGCTCTCCATCTTGCAGCCGAGCATGGTTTCTTGCAAGTGTGTGATGCTCTTTTAACGAATAAAGCATTTATAAACTCAAAAGCTAGAAACGGCCGGACCGCCCTGCATCTAGCTGCAATGAATGGCTACGCGCATCTAGTAAAATTCTTAATACGAGACCATAACGCTGTGATAGATGTACTGACATTAAAAAAGCAAACGCCATTGCATTTGGCAGCAGCGAGCGGTCAGATGGAGGTTTGCAAACTATTGCTTGAACTTGGGGCCAATATTGATGCTACAGATGAATTAGGTCAAAAGCCTATACACGCAGCCGCACAGAATAATTATTCCGAAGTGGTTCAACTATTCCTACAACAGCATCCAAACCTAGTGATGGCTACAACGAAAGATGGGAATACATGCGCTCATATAGCAGCTATGCAAGGTTCAGTGAAAGTGATTGAAGAGCTGATGAAATTCGATAGGACTGGAGTGATATCGGCTAGAAATAAATTGAATGATTCAACTCCGTTACAATTAGCTGCTGAAGGGGGTCACGCTGATGTTGTAAGGGTCCTCGTTAGGGCAGGCGCGTCGTGTACCGATGAGAACCGGAATGGGTTGACAGCTGTGCATTTAGCAGCTCAGTATGGACACACGAATGTGTTGGACGTGATGCGATCGACGAACACTTTGAGGATATCAAGCAAAAAGTTAGGATTGACGCCACTTCACATAGCCGCGTATTATGGACAAGCTGGTAAATTGTTACTGAAGACTATGATACTAAATTTAACATTTAAATTTATTAACACATATAAACGATACCCTCTTTGTTGCAGAGACTGTCCGGGAACTTCTGTCTCATGTGCCTGGAACCGTTAAGTCCGAAGCTCCTACGGGAGTTTCATTAGTGCCAGAGTTAGGTGCGGAGTCGGGCTTAACCCCACTTCATCTCGCCGCTTATAATGGAAACGAGAACGTCGTGCGATTACTTCTGAACTCTGCTGGAGTGCAAGTGGATGCTGCCAGTACCGAAAACGTAACTTATAAAATTATGAATTACTTCATTTAATTTAAATTTTATTTCCCTTCTATATGTTGAGTTCCACGAAATAATTACTTGATTACAGGGTTTTAATCCGCTACATCTAGCGTGTTTCGGAGGTCACATGTCAATAGTAGGGCTCCTTCTAAGTAGATCAGCAGAACTACTGCAAAGTACAGATAGACACGGCAAAACTGGTCTACACATCGCGTCAACACATGGACATTACCAAATGGTGGAAGTGTTGCTCGGTCAAGGAGCGGAAATCAACGCGACGGACAAAAATGGCTGGACGCCGCTACACTGCGCAGCTAAAGCTGGGCATCTCAATGTCGTGAAACTTCTATGCGAATCGGGAGCGTCACCTAAAAGTGAGACCAATTTAAATTGTGCCCCCATTTGGTTCGCTGCCTCGGAGAATCATAATGACGTCCTGGAGTACTTACTGCACAAGGAGCACGACACACAGTCCCTGATGGACGACAAGAGGTTCGTTTACAACCTCATGGTGTGCTCAAAGAACCACAACAACATACCTATTGAGGAGTTCGTGCTGGTGTCTCCGGCGCCGGTAGATACCGCAGCGAAGTTGTCTAACATTTACATCGTTTTATCCACTAAGGTATTGTTGTTGAATTATTGATTTGTTTGTTATTCTAGTCGTTAATATTTAACGCGCGTCGTCTCCCTTATCAGGAAAAGGAGCGTGCCAAAGATCTTATAGCAGCGGGGAAGCAGTGCGAGGCGATGGCCACGGAACTGCTAGCGCTGGCGGCCGGCGCCGAGTCCGCCGGCCACATCCTCACCTCCACCGACAACAGGAACATCGAATTCCTGGATGTCTTAATAGAGAACGAACAGAAAGAAGTCATCGCGCATACGGTTGTCCAGAGATATCTTCAGGTAAAAAATAGGTAACTTCCGTACTACACAGACGCTTGATTTCGAAAACCGATCACGATGCTTATTATGCGTTTTGTTTTCAGGAACTCTGGAGAGGGTCCCTCAAATGGACCGGCATCAAAATTATGTTCCTTTTTTTCGCGTTTATAGTGTGTCCACCAGTGTGGCTGGTGTTCTCTCTTCCACTAGGCCATAAATATAATAAGATTCCAATAATTAAGTTCATGTCGTATCTAACTTCACACATTTACCTAATGGTGTTGTTGTCTCTAGTAGGGATAACGCCTATTTATAATTCGATATTTAGGGAAAGTTTACTGCCGCGGTGGTACGAGTGGATGCTGCTCATCATGTTGAGCGGGCTCCTGCTATTCGAGCTGACGAACCCCAGCGACAAATCTGGCTTGGGGTGGATCAAAATTGCCGTGTTGCTGATAGGCATGATCGGTGTCGCGACCCACGTCGTCGGCTGGATATTCGTCAACAACAAATACTGGCCGACGCTGATGTACTGCAGGAACCAGTGCTTCGCGCTATCATTCCTATTAGCCTGTGTGCAAATATTGGACTTCTTATCTTTCCACCATCTCTTCGGCCCGTGGGCCATCATTATCGGGGATCTGATGAAGGACTTGGGAAGGTTTCTTGCTGTATTAGCGATTTTCGTGTTCGGATTCTCGATGCATATAGTTGCGTTGAACCAGCCGTTCAGGAATCTGAACAAGGCGGAAGACAATAAGTACGCGAGACAACAAAGGAAGAAAATATTCTCAGACGGTAAGTGTGTTTCCATAACACGTTGCTACGAAACCATTACATCAATTTACACACTGATATATCATTATTATTCGTTCATTCAACTATTAATGTTTGACTTGTTACGTAATAGACAACACACGGTCAAAAAGACAAGCGTATGATACACAGTGGACAAACACACTGTCTGGGGAATCGTACAGGAGGAAACAGGGGCCAACTGGACGTAAGCTTGTGTTAGAGAGACAAAAATACATTTTTTTAAATCATATTTTTATCACTTCCATGTACGATGATCGCATTACAACTCGATGTGCTTAATATAATTTAATTTAATTTAAGACCTTTCATTTAATTTTCCGACGATATGCACATCCGCTTTCAAGCTTGAACGTTTGCCGTCGCATCGAGAATGTTATCATCGTCGCCGGTATGTCAATATGATACATCCCATTAGATAACTATCGCTATTGACACAACGGAAATGTGGAATGTGTTAGAACTCTGTAATATACAAAAACACACCTCGTCATAATTCGATACCAATTTTAATTTTCATTGCATCGGTTATGGCACGTGTCAATGACTCGGTGGTTAGAATGTTCGATGTCTAAGTAAATCACAATGCATTTTCTGTATCGATCGCATCATCGCTGCAAAGCTTTATTAAGATGGTGGTTTTCAGATGTCGACACAGAACATGCATTGCGCGTCACAATACTAGTTTTAGTGGAATGAGTGGCCGACCTCACCGCATTCGATGGAGCAAGTATTATTTGCGCATGCCGCGGCTGGCTTATTGTCCTGCGTTTGTCACCGGCGTATCGAGGTACCACTTTATGTTTCGGACCTGGTCCCGTTCACTGTGTGTTTGGCTGTTTGTCGTCGATGTTGTCGTCCACACTGTCGATGTCGCGACGCCTCCCGTAGAGCCGACTGCGCTGACTTAGGGGACGGGGTGGATTGATGCCGATGTTCCTTAAAGCCTACCAAATTTCAATACCTACCTCACTTACACCTATCAAAGTATTTAACTGTACAAAACAAAGATTTGACTACAAACGTGCCTACATACAAAACTTTACAATAATACTTGACCGTATCAATCTGTCTCACCCACACTTATCGGTGTCAACTTAGCTGTCGTAGATCTAGATTTGCGGGAAGATTGATGCAAGCTCATAAAAAATAGACTCTAAAAACTTAAAAAATACAGTTCATATTGTTATACATGCATCAACCTACCCCCACCTACTCTTTCCACGGAGCAAAGAACGTGGTCCATGTTGAGTGTTGTCTTCTAGCGACGTTGTCACCCTTCGAGGCGTTCGAGAAACTGTTCTTCGCCCTTTTCGGCCAGATCACGTTGTCGGACCTGAACTACGTGTCCGCGGTCCGAGCCCCCTGGACCCAGAACCTGTTCAAGCTGGTCTTCGGCGCGTACTTGCTGATGTCAGTCGTGGTGCTCATTACGCTCCTCATTGCGATGATGTCGGACACTTACCAACGCATACAGGTAACTGCGTGTCGCCCAGAACTCTTGTATTTGTTCGCAGTAACCATGAATCCAATTTATTCGTTCGAGTTGCTATTCTTCGCGGTGTTCGGGCAGACGACCACTGACCAGACGCGCGTGCATCGGAACGACACGACCATCCAACCGCAATGGACCAATTATCTATTCAAAATTGTTTTCGGCATCTACATGCTGGTGTCCGTGGTGGTACTGATCAATCTGCTGATCGCCATGATGTCAGACACGTACCAGAGGATCCAGGTAACGCGTGAACAGAATAATTGAATGCCTGTGAGCGTGATGCACATACTGACACGATCTAAAGCTTAACAAAGACATTTGAAAGTTAAATAGATGCAGATGGGTCGCCCTCGTAGCCGACAGGTTCCGGGTGAGATCCTTATCCTGCCCATTAATCAAAAATGCGTATAAATTATAAAATAAATTCTGAATATTTAATGTTAATGAGTAAATCATTTGCGAGAGTTACTGTATATACAGGTTTTCAGTCTGTCAATACCTACCTGCTCAGTGTTTAATAATGTGGTACATATTGACTTAAGTACGTGAAGAGAACAGTTGAATCAATAGAACTACCGCCCACGAAAATACAAAATGTAAGGGGCATCGTAACGAACACTGATACCATGGTTTCAACTCATGATTCTGGAGAGAGTTGGTTTCCCAGAGTTGGAATTTTCCGTCGATATTTTCATGAATTATGCTAACATTTTTCACTATGGTAAAATTGATTTTAGCATCAAATGCGCCTCGAACGCGTATTGAGTATTGTCTGAAATAGTAATTATTGATTTATTTATGTAAAATCACTTGAGATAGATGTGTACAATGATTTCATGCTAAATAAATTTAAAAATGCTGACAAATTGAGAACAATTCATTAAAATATAGACGGAAATTTACAACTCAACTCAACATTTCATAAGTTGTATCCATGGTATCAATTTTCGTTACAATGTCTCTTACAACCACTATGTAGATAACTTTCTACATTACTTTACGTTAATTACAAGGTACATTCTATAACTAAATAACAAGATAAAACTGTGTGTTTCCAAACTTAAAGCAACTAAATAATACAATCGCCTTTGACTAAAAATGCTAACCTAATATGGACAAACTAATAACAGCACCAAAGCTCTATGCACAGTCACGAAATATACCACATTCCATTCAGGTCTTTCAGTCTGAAACACTCAGTCTAATTGATTTTCAAAGCGCACCGTTATGTGAGACGCCATGCCAGTATGAAGCGGTGATGGGAAAATTAAATCTTTATATGCCTACTTACTTATAGAATCTGGTGGCGTGTGTTCGTAATTCTTATCCTCCTAAACATTTTGGTGTCATTTTATTTGTACTTATGCTGTCAGATGGATGTGTTTTTGTTAACATCCAGAAAAAAACGCCAGTGAAAGTGGTTAATTAATAAAAAATTAAATTCTGTATTAAAACGTTTCTATTGCCTATTGGCTAGTTGCCTGAATGGTTTTATTACAATATCTTGTGATTAAATAAATTCAGTTTTCATTATCATTTTTTTACCTTGTATATTAACAGTCGTCTGCGTATAATAAACTGTTTACTACAATGATTACCGAAAAATTACCTGTCTAAATAATTTAGATCTCTTTTTCAAAATTTCGTGGCTGTGTTTTAGGAGCGATCACCTTGTTTTTTACAACAGTACTTACACCAATTAATAATATTCCAGGCCCAGTCAGACATAGAGTGGAAGTATGGTCTGTCTAAGTTGATCCGCAACATGCATCGCACGAACACAGCGCCGTCGCCGCTCAACCTGGTCACCACGTGGCTCATGTGGCTTATAGCCAGGTGCAGGGTGAGTGGATATTACGTCACAAATAAACTCTTGAAGATAAGAGAGTAGATTCGATGTCGTAGAGCCAGTATGCACTGACTTTCTTCATTTTGAAGCGCTGTTTAAATAATGGTAGATAATGACGCCTGGACTTAAACTGAGTAGCGTTTTCAAAAGAGTGTTCAGCCAAGCCCCGTAGTATAAGCCAGCGCGGTTGGGTTCAGTCACGACGAGCGAATTCACGGTCCACCGATATTCCCCATTCATTTTCTAAGAGCCCGCATAATTATGACTCTTTTAGTTTTTCACAATAATTCTTACTCAATCTGAGGTAGCGTTAACCACTCCTTCTACTATTATGAGGGAGGTTAAAGCAGTGTGCTATTTCTTTCAGGACCGGCTCACTAAGAAGAAGCGGCCCAGTCTTGTGCATATGATCGGCTTGCAACGGCAGGACCAGATGAGCGCCAGGTCGAAGGCGGGAGCCAAATGGCTGTCCAAGGTCAAGCGAGGGCAGGTCGTGCCGAAAGGTAAAACTTCCAGAACTTTATCATAGAGTATTCCAGATTTCTAAAGATGCGTTCTTCTGACTAACAGCACAGTGTATCAGTCTCTATTATTCAGATGTTTTCTTCGAGAATGTAAAAATCAATGTTCTTTACTTCTCTGATAAACTGATCTTAAAAGGGTTCAATTTTGGTTCAACGTTCTTTGGGATTAAGGAAACTGGAAATATTCGTGCCTCATACAATACAACCACAAACATTAATATAAATAACGCCCGACTAACACCAACTGTATGGTCACAAACTAAGCAACGCTTGTACTGTGGGTACAGTACAGTGGACTGAGAGCGATCCTTTTGTCACCCAGACCAGAACAAATTGCGAAAAGGTAATTAGCCGAGCGGCCTGCGCTCGAACCACTACGCCAAAGTATATAAATCACACACACCCTCACCACTGTTACTCCTGTATGCTAGGATTGACAATGGCGTCCAATGATGCCACCGAGGTTTGACCCTCAACGAGTCCCGGGGAAAAGTTAAATAACAAAAATAACTATTGGTCATAGAAGCAAGACTACAGGTGATTGAGGACCAGTTGTAAGGCACCACGGATCGTAACTAGACCAATTGAATTAAACTACGCCAATGTAATAAAATCTTTTAATTCCAGATTCAACCCGTCTATCAGTGGTCCACCTCAGTCCACTAGGGTCACAGCTTAGCTTTAGCAACACCACTAAGATAGAGAACGTGGTGGACTGGGAGATCATCGCTAAGAAGTACCGAGCCCTCATGAGGGAGGAAAGTGAGGAACCAGTTGCGAGGGAGAACGAAGAGGACACTGCGGACAATGTCTCTGAGATAGTTCCTAACAACATATCCGCTGCTCCTCCTTGAACAAGTGGGGTGGAGCATTGGAAGCAAGTGTATTATATTGTAAAGTATTGATGATAGGCGCGAATTGCTGAATTTTCGATTGGAAAATGAAGTTATACTTAAGTAACCAGTATCTAATAGGATGAGAGTCCACGGTGGTCAGTTCTGATGGCCACGTTGGAGAATTTGTACATTGACTACTCGTGAGAGCAACTGGTATATGACAATATGGATAAAAAAAACTAATTTTCAGATCAATCAAATGGTGTTTCTAGTCATTTTTATTTTTACTTGCGGCCTAGTCACAGTGGACGGACGTGGTATATAGGCAGGTATACAGGGTGTAAGGAGCATCGTAACGAAAACTGATACCATGAATTCAACTAATAATTCTGGACCCCCACAGTTGTAATTTTTCGTCGCTACTGTCATGAATTATGCTAAAATGTTTCAGCATATTTAAATATGTAATACGCGCTCCAGAGTATTGAGTCTTAATTTACATTGCAGATTATGTATAAAAAAATAATTTTAGTTTTTTTATGTGAAATCACTTGAGATATATTTATGTATTTCAAGCTAAAATCTGTTTAAAGATTCTGAAAAATATTATCATAATTCATGACAATATTGACGGCAAATTAAACTCTGGGGGGTCCAGAATCATGAGTTGAATCCATAGTAACAGTGTTCGTTACGATGCCCCTTCACCCTGTAGAAGGACATTGTATATTTTACTCTAATTAGTAACGGTACATATAACTAGCATTACATTATCATAGATTGTAGAAATAACGAATTAGCTATACATAAGGACAGCGAAGTTATTTTTCCAGCCTGGTGTTGTTTAGTACATAAGACTAATTTATTTCTACTGATATTTTTATAATAACGTGTTGTGTATTTGTGTAACTGTATTGTTTTAAATAAAATCAGTACAATTTTCTATGACTGTGTCGTTTTCTTTTGTAATCGGGGTAATACACATCACCGAGAGACCTGGAGTCCTGAAATACAGGGTTGCCCTAGTTTAGCCTCCAGTCCACTTTCAGATATATTTAAAATAATTTGTTATTAGCTCTAATTGTACCTCCTGTTATCTATAAATATATAACTCAAAGGTGACTGACTGACTGATATAGTGATCTATCAACGCACAGGCCAAACCACTGGACGGATCGGGCTGAAATTTGGCATGCAGGTAGATGTTATGACGTAAGCGTCCGCTAAGAAAGGATTTTGATAAATTGATAATTTTTTTTTTTAAACTTTGACAATTAAATTCCACGCGGACGAAGTCGCGGGCACAGCTAATCAACTTATAAATAGCTATTTCATTACTCATACTCTGAAAGTAGGTCTGAAGTTGCCTGAGAAGCGGGTTGAAAGTAATACTTTTCCGGCCCGGGAGAATCGCTTTCAACTGACAACTGTCAAATTATAAAAAAAAACTAGTTCCATTTTCACATTTCTATGGAACCATGTTCAAACTTTTTCTACAGTCACTCAATTACAGCACGATGTAAAACTGAAATAACATAAAGTTAAGTATCAAAGAATATATCTTTTTAAATGACTTAATTATAATTTAGTTTCAACAATTTCTTTAAAATAACATAGATTTGGGCAAAATATTTAAAGATGAAAATGAAAAATAATGGCTAAATAATGAAGTTGGCCGGCCAACGAAAAAAAACAAAATAGGCGGCAATCCGATCTTTATTTTTTTTTTCGAGTTGTAGAGTATTGTTCATACTTCCTTGTATTATTCCTTAGCCAATTCCTGTTTTTATTTTTACTTTCCTTGTACTCGTATTGAAAAGCACAGTGTTTACCTCGGGTGAAAGACTTATTTTGTCCCTCGAACTATTAGCGCCCTCGCTACGCTCGGGCGCCAAACCCCGTCTCGGGCCATAATAAGCTACATTCACCCCTTGTGTAACAATGTACTATTGGCCCCCCCCCACATTTTTGGATGTAATACCCGTCATACTCATTTTGTTCGTATAAAATGGAGCATATTTTACCCGGGCCATAATAACGAATCAATTGTCATCTCATTTATCAAAATCGGATGGTTAGTTTAGGCGCTACGGTGAAACACAAAACTAGACTGCTTACACATTACCATTCCTTTTAGCTTTGTCGTATCCGGATAAAAATAGATTGTGGAAACCATCCCAATTCAGCATACGCTGGTTGTCGACACTCAGCCTTATTCTTCCATTGTTAAGATTAAGTAGGGTAACTATACAAATAAATAAAATTGGAGTGTCTGTTTGTAATATAAAAATAACACCTTTTTCACTAAATGAATATGAAAGTACATACGACACCTATAACAAAAAAACGATTTAATTTTTTTTTGTCTGTATGTCTGTCTGTCTCTGTGTTTGTTCCGGGTAATCTCCGAAACAGCTGGACCGATTTCGACAGGACTTTCACTGGCAGATAGCTAATCTTATAAGGAGTAATTTAGGCTACTTTTATTTTAGAAAAACAACATTTAAAAAAATGGGTCCTGTCGCGCGGGCTCAGAACGCGGGAGCGGGCTTTTTATTAAGTTAAATTCCACGCGAACGAAGTCGCGGGCTCAGCTAGTTATAAATATTTGAGGTCCTCTGAACACTCCACAAGGCTAATCCGTTCAACGTGTTTGACAAGTCTGGTTAATCTTATTTTCAAAAACAACAGCTAATATTTAAACAATTTGTCAACATAATGAAAATAATTATACAAAATCGTTCGTGACTTCATCATTTTCGAGGTAAGTGTACACCTATATATAATAATATATAAAGGTATATGAGTAAGTGTGTTCTTGTTGATTACCATACGCATATAGGAAGCAGTCGCAGAAAACACAGTTGATAGTGTCACAGGAAGTGTCTTGTTACAATACAATAAAAGATAAAAATAATGGTGCAGTATCGAGCTTGGGCAATCTTAATTGTTTTAATTAGTAAGTATATTTATGTAGCTGTAAACCCGTTTTTAGTTAGAACACGTTTTGTCTAGTTTACATAACCTACCGAACACCTTCAGTCGTAACGTTTTACAAATTTTACTGTTATATAAAACTAGTTTAGTTAGAGTCTAGGATTCCTGGGTGGTTATTAAAGAAATAACCATAACCTAACCTACCCAGGTAGTTATAACTATACCAGATTTCTGGGTGCTCTTCAAAATAACCCGAACGTACATTTTTTTTCGTTTAGCTGCCTGTGTTTAATGATAATTCCCCGATTATCATTGTTTTTAAGTAAGCAAATGTGTTCAATAGTTGCGAAATATGAAATAATGTATAACTCATATGGGATGATAAGTCTTGATGCCGATCAAATACCGATAACTTCAACGGGTTGATTCAACTTCAACAGGTTGTTTCAACTTCGGTTTCAGTTGCTTCATAGGGTTTTGCGACTATTACTATCAAATTATTTCTGTGTCGGTTTACGGTGCCATCACCGTAATTATGTAAACGAGTATTTATAACAATTATAATTATTATTAATTTACCAGTATTTACATGTAGTTAAATGTTTATATTTCAGGCACTATTCAGGCGATACATTCAGCATATTTACGATGCTACAATGGGTATGTACCTACTTATACTATTCTCCATCTCCCTAATTAATAAGCGTGGTTTAGTGGGCGAATAGTTACATACCGAACTAAACCTTGCTGGCATCAGTAATTAGATGTTCGAAAAAATAACACAAAGCATGGTGTAACTACACAACCGCTAACCCACGTTTATTAATAAGGTGGTAGTAGTTTATAATTATGTATTTAGATTTTTATACCAAACTTTACAATTTAGAATAGAATAGCTTGCTAGTCAATTTACTGACGTCAATAGTAAATGTCACTATTTAAACGTTTGCTCACGTTAACAAAGTCTAAGGTTGATCTAAGGCATGATAGGTTCCTTTGATATTCCTTCTCTAGCCAGCTCTATCATAAATGAATAGGTTTGTGTGTGTTACGTGTATCGTCTATATATGGGAAATTGCTGGTCCTCGAGTGAACAATACAGTGCTGTGTTAACGTGAACTAGTACCTATATACATATATAGTAATATATGTATAAACATAAAGTTCGCGGTAGAGCTACAGCCCTACCCGTCTCTCATATTGTATTACACCGTATCAAAACCTATACAAATATTTTTCAATGAAGGTTCTCCTTTTATAAGTAGCAGTTAGTTAGAAAGCAGTAACCAGCAGCTATGAATGCAGGAAACAATAAATTCCGGTTTCTGAAGGTTCTCAAACATTGTTGACTACAAATTAATATAACCTTTATTAACAATACAACATAATATAACCACAGCCTTCGGTGATTCCTAAAATTTTACCATCAACAACTTCCTTGAATGTTGTAAAAACAACTTTTTAAACTACAATTATTTTCTCCAACATAACCAGTGCCCGATTACATGGATTGTCTTAGTAGGAAAAGTTGTAACGTTTCACGTTTTTGTGACATCGAGTAAATTCAATATACCACATCTTAATAAGTTTCACTCAAAAAATTACGCTCAGGCAGAGATGAGTGGGTTTAATTATGCGGGGCCCCCTTTCGCGCGGGGCCCGTAGCAATTGCTACTCTTGCTACTATGGTTAATCCGGCACTGAACATAACAACAGTTTTGAAACGTATTAATTCAATTATATTCCAGTTCAATCGACAACTATAAGGAAGTGAGTTTAGAGAACGTAACACTGCTCATAAACACCACATACCTGGAGATCAGCCGGCAAACCTTCATGTACACCTTCGGGTACCTGGGCAAGGTCGCTGGTCCCTACACCAACAAAACAATAAATGCTTACGTCACCAACAATGTTACTAAGAGGAATATATGCTTGTTGAACTGGGAAAAACAGGCCAACTCCGGCGTAATACCCTTCATCAACTACCCTATAGTGGTAGAGGCATCGGAGAAGGTGAGATCTTTTACTCGTTTTGACTCACTGTTCTTTTTTTTAATGGGACTGGTCCCCCCACACACTCCCACCACTTACTCCTGTAAACCACGATCGACAATGGTGACAATAATGACGTCGAGGTTTGACCCTCGACGAGTCTCAGGAAAAATTTGAATTGTATTGGAACCCGCACGAATTTAATCGAAAGAAATAATAGGAGAAGTTGGAAGAAAAAACTCCACTTCACTTTGACTTCCGGTTCATCAATCATCCTGAATCAGGTTTCTTAATTGGCAAGTGCTCAAGCATGGACTCTGGCAGCAAGGTGCATGCATGCCCGCCCCCCTGTGACGAAAGAAAGTACATGGTTTTTTTATGCCTTAAGTCGAGGCAGTCGCAATTTTTGGGTTTTTAATTCGAAATATTTCTATCATTTTATAGATTAAGAAGCTTATTTTCAGATATGTGTTATTCAAGAACATTAACTAGGATTACCTATATAGGAAAACACGATTAAGTGAAATTTCCTCGATAGAAAAAAAATCCAAAGTTGGCTGTTATTGCTTTTTATTTTCATTTCATCCACGATATTATTACGAATTAGATGACGATATTTTTTTAAAACATAGTAAATGATAATATCTAGGATCGCTTATAAGAAAAAATTTAATCCATTCCCTAGTTTTGTTAATAACCAAAGAAATATTGTTTAGCGCTTATGTGGTTTACTTCCGAGCGCGCGGTCACTAGTGTCATCTCATATTTTCTATACATGAAGTCATTGCATCACTGTCATATTCTAACTAGCTCAGTCGTCTGCGGACGTCATCGAGGTCGGACCTATGCCGATTTTTTTCAGATCCGAATTTAAATAAATTCGTCGTAACCAATACGTAAACGGAGAGAGTGGAAACTCCTTTGGTCAAATAAAAAATATTTCAAGTGCGAGTCCGATACTATATGTACTTGTATATCGTAGTAATTTGACAGATTGTCAGTCTTTTTTTTAAAGTTTATTATTCTATTTCCATATAATTTCCAACGTAAATTTTCACTTGCTGAACGGCGAAGGGAGACATTATGAGAAAACATACGTTTATTTAAAGACATGTATTTCAGTAGACATTGCTTTTGAATATTACTTAACGAAATGGTTATTTTATTAATGATTTATTAATTATATTTTATATTATAATCATTGTTTATTTACAACGTCGTTCAGGGGGAAGGGGTATTTTAAAAGTCAACTTATATTTTTGACTATTTAAAATGTACTAAAAAATATAATTTGGCCGCCGCTTGGCGCAGTGGTTCGAGCGTAGGCCGCTGGGTTCACTGCATCGTGTGGTTGCGGGTTCGATTCCCGGCAGGGTAAATTTCGAAAATGGCCTCTTCGTAATTTTCCCTAGTCTGGGTGACACTGGGATCATCCCCAGTCCATTGTATGGTACCCATAGTACAAGCGTTGCTTAGTTTGGGACCATACAGTTGGTGTGTTCGTCTGGCGATATTTATTTATTTGTATGTTAATAATCGTATGACATTCGTGTGACGTAATCGAATATGTCATAACATACAACAATAAAATGACATGAAAAAATATTCAAAATAAATTTTAATTTGGCACTAACACAGACGTGTAAGTGATCTTATCCGTGTCCGATATCAATTCGGGTCACTTGCCTCCCCTCAACACGAGAGGGATTCAGGCCATAATCCACCACGCTGGCCCAGTGCGGGTTGGCGGATTTCACATGTTTTTCGAAAATTGGTTAAATCCTCTAAGACATGCAGGTTTCATCACGATGTATTCCTTCACCGTAAGCAAGTGATAATCATAATATAGAAATTATGATTCGCACATAGATTTCGAAAAATCCAGAGGTTCGAGCCGGGGTTTGAACCCGAGACCTGATAGCCCGCAAGACGCGGGCTTAACCAATCGGCAATATTTAGTATATGGGATTTATTTTTTTAAACTGGTAACCTACCCTATAATTATATTGCTTTTAATATTTAAACACAGTTTTGTAGCGGTACCAAAATCCATTTTAGCGCCAGTTTGCAGCCTTCTAGCCTCTGAATAAAAGGACTGTGACGTCGGGCGCTCGGACAGAGTGACATGACCAAATTATCTGGGGAACCATAGATATAGGAAGAAGCGAAAACTAGGAGTACTATACTTCATAAAACATAGCTTGATTGTTAGAAATAAAATAAGGTTTTATTTAAATTTCATATTTGATCTCTTTTTCTGGATTTATTCTCTGTCAATTGTTTAAGAAGATCAATTGTCACTCTCTTGTAATTTTTCGTTCCTTTATGTGTCAAATAAATTTACTAACTAAATTTATTATATACTAGCTGAGCCCGCGACTTCGTCCGCGTGGAAATTTAACTTAACAAAAAGCCCGCTCCCGCGTTCTGAGCCCGCGTGACAGGACCCATTTTTTTTCTAAAATTAATTAACCTGCTTATAACATCAGCTATCTACCAGTGAAAGTCCCGTCAAAATTGGTCCAGCCGTTTCGGAGATACTTTTTGATTTCATGTGTTTTTATTTTTATACGCTGAACCCTAATTGGTTTTCTAAAATTAAAGTAGCCTAAGTTACTCCTTATAACATCAGCTATCTGCCAGTGAAAGTCCCGTCAAAATCGGTCCAGCCGTTTCGGAGATTACCGGGAACAAACACACAGACAGACAGAAAGACAGACAGACAGACAAAAAAAATTTTAAAACACGTTTTTGTTATAGGTGTCGTATGTACTTTCATATGCATTTAGTGAAAAGGTGTTATTTTGATATTACAAACAGACACTCCAATTTTATTTATTTGTATAGATTTCATTTCCATCCCACTGAGCTCTGCAATAATGAGTCATAAAGAGATGCCATGACTAATATTGATATCTGCGACTTAAGTCAAAGTGATATTTATAGGGTTGTGAGGATATAAAAAAATGTCGATAGAAATTATGGACGTTTCTTGCTATCATCAATGCTAAAAACTAATATTTTAATATAAAATGACATTTATTCTCTTAAAGGAGTACAACCCAAATCCATGTCTGGATCAGTTTCTGAATCGCTAAAACAATCTTGTAAATTAATTATAAACTCTTGTTCGCAAATATTATCAAATCGGACGTCCCGCTCCCGAAATTAGATTTTATTTACTCACTATTATTTTAGATCCAGTATGCACAAATGTATATAATGTTATGATATTAAAATATACAATAAAATTAAAAGATACATTAAGTTTTATTTCAAATATCGTCTGTGGTCACGATGATTCATCGCCCATCACTAATTAGATCGGCATGCCCATAAAGTATGACATTGACAGGTACTGTTTGTACTATTATGAAATTCAAGACTTCATAGGCGTGATTTTACTGACAGTTGTCGCAGAGATCAAGCTATATTTTATGAAGTATAATTATGAGATTTTTTTAATCCCAAGTTGCGGACTATTATATAATATTTTGGAAAATCTGGCATATGGGTATAATTTTCTAGGTTTTTGGCGTGCCGATTACGATTATGACGTAAATTTTGGATTCCAAGATGACAGACGACCGACCTTACTATCGGTTTATAATCTAGCTAACTACCGAATTTAAGAAAATACAATTTTTCGCCATAATTCAATTTGCAATTGCCTTTGTGTTTTAAGACTTATTACCTGGTTTTTTTAAACGGAACATCTTTACTTCGACTATGTCGCGGGCACATGGAATCAGTATACTTGACGCCCAAATTTTTGGTGTAATGGGCGACTAAGGAATGATAAAAAAAATAGAACTGACTTCAATAAAACAACAGACAATTTATGTCATATGGAGTCGCTGCGCTGGTGGAATCTTTACGTTAGGACAGCTTCTTAGGTACCTACCAACTCCTACTTACTTGAATTGACACTGACTCCAAATTAGGGACCTCCAAATTTCTAGCGTTTTATTTAGCGCACCCAGTTTTATTGGAATCGAATTTTTTTTTATAAAGTTTTGGTCATGTTTTTAATGGTAAACTACGTATTGAATTGCTGGTAACCGTAAATAGTCCATCTCCCAAACTACTGAACCGATTTTGGTGAAATTTATATGGGTCCTACAAGTATCAATAAATAATAATATAAACAATAAAAAATATCAAATAAATAAATATTCTTTCAAATTGGTTTATAAATGACGGAGATCTGAGGTAACATACATAAAAAACAACTGAACTGAGAACTTCATCCATATTTTTAATTCTGTTAAAAAATAACTATTTAGACTGCTCTATAGATTTCCGTAGTGCCGACGTAATGACGTGGCTAGCGAACGCGAGTGTCAGATAGCCCAAAACTGATATTCATTTTTCTGGCCATAGCCCCTTAAGTTAGTACAGATATAAAGTTTGTTTTCGATACGCGAACTACATTCAACAAATTTGAATTTAACATTACATTAATCTACATATTATACACTAGCGGCCCGCCCCGGCTTCGCACGGGTACATTGCGGTTACATTATTCGAGTTTTAGTAAGGATCCCTATTTTTTTTGAAAATATATTATAGCCTATGTCACCCGGGGATAGTGTAGCTTCCCAACAGTGAAAGAATTTTTCAAATCGGTTCAGTAGTTTCGGAGCCTATTCATTACAATCAAACAAACAAAGTTTTCCTCTTTATAATATTAGTATGATGTATAATTATATTTTTTATATAATGTTCATCCTACTTATATTATAAATGCGAAAGTTTGTGAGTGTGGATGTATGTTTGTTACTCCTTCACGCCAAAACTACTGAATGGATTTGGATGAAATTTGGAACACAGATAGTTTATAACCTGGATTAACACATAGAACACTTTACTTAAGTCTACGCGAACATAGTCGCGGGCATAAACTAGTATAGTATAATGTGTAGACGCAGATCTATGCACCTTCCTGAAGGTAATCCTGGCGGCGCCTATACCCTCAAGTGTATCCAATGTTATGTGTGTAATGTTATCCAATAGTTTTTGTTATCAAATGCAATTTAATTTTAGGTTGCTGAAGATTTTGCGAAAGCGATACTGGAACTATCAGAGGCTGGTATGAGCTTAGACACGCTGCAGTTGGCTGGCCTGTCCCTGGGAGCACATCTGTGCGGATATGCCGGGAGAGAACTGATTACTGCCGGCGCATCTGTCGGACAGTAAGGCAACCTAAATAGAGTTGAGATGTTTGAAAGATTTATGAATTTATATAATTTGTTAACTTCTGTTTTCTGTTAAGTTAAAAGTAATATTCACACTCCAATGGATGCTCGCGGCCGTATTCACAAACCATACGTCATATCGACTAGGGACCAACTCTATATATATAAAATTTATCACCAAAATAACATAACTTCGAACTGTTCGTTGCAATCTAATAGAGTAAAACTTATCTGAAAGGCGTCTTGTTTTCACTAAGTTATACAAACATTCGTTTTATGGGTAGGTAGGTTGGGAGAGGTTTGAGAGCTTGAGATCCATCCTGCAAGGATTACGACACATTATCAGTTACCCTCCTATATAAGGTGTTACTTCTTTTCAGAATCATTGGCTTGGATCCCGCATTTCCGGAATACGATGGTACATTGCTCGGTATAAAAAAACCGCTGAGCAAGACAGATGCCAAATTTGTGTACATCATTCACTCGGACCCCGGACATTATGGAATGAAAACGCCCACTGGCACCATTGACTTCTTCCCCAACTATGGGTTCTACGAGAACGGTACTAACAGACAGCCTGGCTGCACATCTGGAGCGTTCCTTCCTTTTTCAGAAGAAGGTACGTTACCTACCAAGGAGATTGGTGTTAATTCTATAGTCTATAAATTATGACTTCACTAAAAATATGATGTCTTGCTCACCCATTAATTTATGAGATGGACAACAATACAGTTTGTTCAAATTTAGTTTCGGGTCTGTTCCACAATCTTCGAATAAAGCAGTCAGGACTGTCAATTCAGAATAAACCATTTATCTGAGGCATATGGAACCGGCAGTAACAACTATAAATAACCCAATGAAGTTGTAGTTTTAGATGAAATACATAGTCTTCTACCAACCGCTATCATGTCCCGATCTCCCACTAGAAATCGGACGGGTTAAGCCATCGTGCGAATGACCCCTTCGGCAGTAACCGGTTAACTAGTGAGACGGATTATTTTACAAGTTTTATTTATCTATATTCACAGCTGTATACTTTGTCATTTATTCACCCCCGCAGAGTTAAGTAGGATAAGTAACCGTGATACTAGCACTGGTGACACTACTGACGGCATGATTAGACCTATATGTCAGCTAAATGGCCTCTAACCAACGAAGACACCAAGGATTGCCTGGAGGGATAACCAACAACAACAACACCAACAGCAACAGTGGGAGGGAGCAACAGTGTTATTAGACTCAAAATCAAGAATAATAATTCATAATACTCATTAGGAAGCAGTGATAGCTGATTAACTAAGCACGCGTCTTGCAGGCACAAGTTCCTGGGTTCCAACCCCGACTCGCACCTGTGAGTTTTTAGAAATCTATGTGCGAATCATAATTTCTATATGATTATCACTTGCTTACAGTGAAGGAAAACATCGTGAGAAAACTTGCATTATTATTACATAGTATTGGTTATAATAAACCAAACCAATTTTCGAAAGACATGTGAAATCCGCCAACCCGCACTGGGCCAGGGTGGTGGATTATGGCCTGAAACCCCCTCGTATTGAGAGGAGGCCCGTGCCCAGGGGACGTCAAAAGAGCTAAATTATTATTATTTATTATATTTCTGATCATCATCATCATCATCTTAATTCTCCTCAGATCTGTGCAGCCACAATCGTGCGCCGGAGTTATTGATCGAATCCCTTTCGAATCCTAACGGTCTGCAGGGCAGCAGAGCAGACAGCTACGAAGCATGGGTCGAGGCTGACGGCGAACCAAACTACGTCACTTATATAGGAGATATGATTAATACAGAGTAAGTAGAGGCGGTTAAGTACAGTTCCGGGAAGTTGCGTAATATCTTCTCGTCCGAAATTCCGCAGAGCTTGAAGACGAAGGTCTTCAATCAGTGTGTGTTGCCAGTGATGACCTACGGAGCCGAAACTTGGTCCTTGACAGTTGACCTACTGCATAAGCTCCAAGTCACGCAGCGAGCTATGGAGAGAGCTATGCTCGGAGTTTCTTTGCGTGATAAGATCCGGAACCAGGATATCCGCAAAAGAACCAAAGTCACCGACATAGCTCACAGAATCAGCAAGCTGAAGTGGCAATGGGCAGGCCACATCGCTCGTAGAACCGACAACCATTGGGGAAGAAAGGTTCACGAGTGGCGACCTCGAACCGGAAGACGCAGAGTTGGACGGCCCGAGATGGACCGACGATCTGGTGAGAGTCGCGGGGAGCCGTTGGATGCAAATAGCGAGCAACCGTCCATTGTGGCGTTCTATGGGGGAGGCCTATGTTCAGCAGTGGACGTCTTCCGGCTGATGATGAAGTAGAGGCCTTTATCAACGGCTCGTCTCGTATCGCCATACAAAAAGTATACCGTCACTGTCATTCTTGTTTATTCCATCTATCGTGTATAAGGGACAGAAAAAGGTAGTAATGATCAAAATAGGTACTATATTAAAAAATAGTTACCTATTGTGTTTACCACGTGTACGTACCGCGTGCGCGTGGACGTACGGAATAATAATTAATAAATAAATATCGCCAAACTGACACACCAACTGTGTGGTCCCAAACTAATAACGCTTGTACTATTATGGGTGCCGTACAATGGACTGAGGGTGATCCCAGACATGGGCAAATTACAAAAAGATCATTTACGAAACTTGCCCTGACGGGGATCGAACCGAGTGAGAGCGGATCTGTGAGCCGACCGCTTAAACCACTGCGCCAAGCAGTCGACGCTTGACGTTTTAAATTTAATATTATATTTATTCTTATCAACAGGTATTCAGGCGTGTACTACTTGACCACCAACTCACAATCTCCATTCGCCAGGGGGGCCACGGGACTAGTACCATGAACATTTACTAATCCGAGAAGTACCGGAAGATATCCAACAATGTTATCTTTACTTTATTATTATGCAGTACAAAATATACTAATAAAATGTTATCTTCACTTACTTAATCATTATGTAGCCCCAAATTTAAACGTGAAGCACTAACTTTGTATCACTTTTTACGAAAATCGTGCGGACTTATAGTTTATCATTTATAACATTTATAATTTATAACAAATAAATAAAATTGGAGTGTCTGTTTGTAATATCAAAATAACACCTTTTCACTAAATGCATATGAAAATACATACGAGACCTATAACAAAAACGCAATTTAAAAAAATGTTGTCTGTCTGTCTGTCTGTCTGTCTGTGTGTTTGTTCCGGGTAATCTCCGAAACGGCTGGACCGATTTTGACGGGATTTCACTGGTAGATAACCGTTGTTATAAGCAGTAACTTATGCTACTATTTTTTTAGAAAAACAAAATTTGAAAAAATGGGTCCTGTCGCGTGGGCTCAGAACGCTGGAGCGGGTTTTTTTGCTAAGTTAAATTCCACGCGGACGAAGTCGCAGGCTCAGGTAGTTTATAATATAGAGAAGGAGTGCAAAATGCTAATGCTGTTCGTGTTTACGTAACTAGAACATAGGTTCTAGGTACTTATACCTAGATCATGCATAGATTACTTACTGATTTATAAATCTTACGACCTCCGGTTAAGGCTGTGCGTTGTCTGACAATCCTTATCAATTGAATTCTTTCATATTATGTTTAGTAATTATTTAGTAGGGATCAATATTTAAACGGTGCTTGGTAAATGTTATTTTCTGAAACAATGTCAATAACAAATGCACCCCTTAGTAATTATGTGAACAACTGTACAAAGTCATCTGTGACCTCTCCAATATCGCAGTAAATATACCTACTTAGGTAAGTATATAAAGGTTTATAATTGAATGTTTTCATAGATAGTAAGTTTTCACAGTAGTAGATAGTTCCACCAGTACGTAGATACTTACGTAGGCACTTAGGTGTTTCTTAGTCGCAATAAATAAAATATAAAAATAATGATGTGGTGTCGTGTCTGGGGAGTTTCAATTGTTTTCATTAGTAAGTATATAAAATGCATACTTTCCATAGATTTTACATCGTCAATATCATTGGTTATGTGAACTGAAAAGGAAGGATAACTTAAGTAGTCAGATACCCACAATATTTTTTTAAACCAGTCTATTTATCTCTTTTCAATCAGCAGATTTGATTTGTATAGATGATTTCTATGAGTACCTATTTGTTTCACATGTCCTATGGTAAACAGTCACTAGCCCCATTAGTTAATAAACGTGGACTACTTAGTTACACACCGAAATATCTCTTTCTTTCATCAGTAATTTAACATTTGAAAGAAGAAGACAAAGTATGGTGTAACTACACGACCGCTTATCCACGTTCATTAATAAGGGAGTACATATTTTATGTTTTATTATGTTTTAGCGCTAGTATTGGTGTTCGATTCTGATCATAGCTTCAAGCTGACGAGGTTACACAACTTCAAATGTATTTATTTCAGGCACTATTCAGGCGATACATGCAGCCAAGTGTAGATGCTACAATGAGTAAGTACTTTTTCTGTAGTAGTTTATAATCTTAAGCTATATTCTACTGTTAACAGCAATTTTTAGAATAATCTTCACAATTTTATTTTAGGACAGATTAGCATCCTTCCTACTATATAGATATAATATTATAAATGTGAAAGTTTGTGAGTGTGGATGTATGTTTGTTACTCCTTCACGCAAAAAACTACTGAACGGATTTGGATGAAATTTGGAACACAGATAGTTTATAACCGGAATTAACATATAGGATACTTTTTATCCCGATAATCCCGAAATTTATAAATATTATTTATTTATTTTTTATTTTTAACTAATACGCGGACGAAGTCCGGGGGCACAGCTAGTGCTAAATAGGTTGTGGCTTACCAATAACACAAGAGATGAAGCATGATTTATTTACTTGATACTGTACAGTATTCCTACGAATACAATTATGTTCCTGTTCCAATTCTGCCATGTTTCTGTTTTGACATGTTCGTGGACATAGTCGAGTACTTACTTGCCTTAGAAGCTTTACATAATAATTCTTACATCGTTAATAAACAATAATGGAACCACGAGAAATTCGTCTCCCTTGTTGTCCCATTAATAGGATAAAATTTTGGGTCAACGAGTAAACAGCGAATTCTTGCGGGCCTATGATATAGTTCGGCTCACATCATACACAATTTATATTCCAGATCAATGGACAACTATAAGGAAGTGAGCCTTGAGAAAGCAGTAGAACTGATAAACACCAATTACCTCAACATAAGCCGGGACACCCTGTTTTACACCTTCGGGTACACGGGTAAAGTCAATGGTCCCATGACCGTAAAAATAATGAATGCTTACGTCACCAATACCACCAAGAATGTATGCATGCTGAACTGGGAAGAAGAGGCCAACTCCGGCATATTTCCCTTAAGCTACGCTTCAGTGGTAGAAAAGTCACACCAGGTGAGTTGTTTTATAGCATGTTGAAATAAAACTAATTTTACGGATTATATCGCGTTTTTTTACTTTTTTATGTTCCCGACGTTTCACGGGAACGTGGGGACATAACACACGTGGTCACGGGGGGACTGAGGTGTTAGACGTCCTGATGTCATAGTTAAAAACTGGGTACCCTCAAAATTTAGTTGTTTGCGGTCCGATCCACGCAGAAAGTGCTCACTGTGTCTCGAGGTCTTGCAATGGTACGCTTGGTTTTGGATGTAATTATATTAATTACTGGATCCCAAGTTGGTGGTAGCACCCAGCCATCTTCCCTATTGAAATTAGGATGTTTTTTAATTTCAATGGCCTCACGTATCACCCTTGGTCGGAATCGATGTTCTTTTGCGAGGATCTGTGGTTTATCAAATCTGATATAATGGCGGGTGCGGTCCTGTACATGTTCACAGATTGTAGAATTCGCGGAGCGCCAGTGTTTCACGTCAGCTATGTGTTCTTTTACGCGGGTTTTTACTGATCTTTTAGTTTGCCCTATGTAGGAGAGGCCACATTCACAATCGAGTTTGTATACCCCTGCATCTTGTAGAGGAATGTGACACTTGACAAGTGGTAAGAAACTGACTAATCTTCTTCGGTGGCTTGAAGTAAGTTTTGATTGAAGCCCGTTTCAAGATGTAGCCAATCTTGTCTGAGACACCTCTTATGTATGGTAGTAACTAGTACTACAGTAGGTAGACGCTCGACTGTGGCTGGTTTCACTCTATATGCATGATATAGCATGTCGTTCTGAATCAGGGTTCATAGCTAGCAAGCTCCCTGAATGCATAGGAGAGTTATTGCAGTCTTAATCCTAGCTAACCTTCGAGGAAGCTAGGGTGCCGTCATTCAGACTCCTAGCGAGGTGAGGAGCCAGGAAGCCTGAATTCAGAATACACTTTAAGAACACAGTGGGTTCTGCCGAAAAAACGACCCCAACCCGACGCTGTACTGTCCTTACCTGTCGATTGTCCTCAAGTTGTTGAAATAAATCTTTTAACTACGTATTTTAAGTCTTCTTTAAAAAAAATCCATGCGGCTCAAATTGAAAAAAGAACCTTAGATAATTTTATCAAATGTACCTTTGTTTATTTTGTTTAAAAATGTAATAAACTTTCAGGTTGCAAAAGATTTTGCAAACGCGATACTGAAACTGATAGAGGCCGGTTTGAGTTTAGACACACTGCAGTTGGCTGGCCTGTCCCTGGGAGCACATTTGTGCGGGGATACCGGGAGACAACTTATTGCAGTTGGCGTTACTTTACCACGGTAAGACAATCAACAACGACTTCAATATATTTACAACACCCAAGACAGTTTAGACATTTAGTTTTCCTTGTTTTTAATGTTGGCCTATATAGATTGTTACTTTCAAATTTCGAATAAGTAGGTACCTGTAGTAATGACAACATTTGGTAAATTCTCATCCGCCCTACCCTGTTTACTTATTTATTGTACTATTATTATATAATCTGTTTATTTTCCCACTGACGCCATTTGCCCAGGCATCACCTTCTTTCTTCTCTCTTTTCTTTTCTATGCTACAATGGGCCTATCTTTGATAATATCCAGTTTTTTCCGCCAAATATTTCTAGTCTTATCGCGTTATTATCTAGCTACCAAGCTCTCTCTCTCTTTCTCTTTTTCTTTGGTAATGAATGCCCAGTCGTCAAAATTGGCTCAAGTGGCCTTTGAGCATTTTTTGCTATTCAATCCATATTATAGTTTCGGATTCGTCCATACCCACACTTTTGATAAATTCACCCTGCGTATATTAACTTCTTCGTTTCAGAATCACTGGCTTGGACCCCGCGTACCCAGGATACGACGGTATAGTGCTAAATATAAAGAAACCGTTGAGCAAGTCAGATGCCAAATTCGTGTACAACATTCACGTAGACCCCGGATTTAAGGGTATGAAGACGCCCACTGGTACTGTTGACATCTTCGTTAACTATGGGTTCTACAAGAACGGTACTAACAGACAACCCGGGTGCCCACCTGGACCACACGTGTATTTTTCCGATGAGGGTATGAAAACTGTGAAAACTCTTTTTTATTGTTATATAGTACTTACCTGCGAAAGACTGCAGGCAGATGCTGGATGCGGCAAGCTGAAGACAGGGCGCTATGGCGCTCATTAGAGGAGGCCCATGTCCAGCAGTGGACAAGCATAGGCTGATGATGATGATGATGATGATAGTACTTACCTTAGTTACCGCCCTCTGCCCCACTCGCCCTTCAGGGGAGGTTGGGCCCGTCGGCAACATGCTTACAATGCCTTTTGTAATGCAAGCATTTATAAATAAGCCATGTTAACTAGATCGTACGATTGTTTATAAATAAATAAATATCGCCAGACCGGCACACCAACTGTATGGTCCCAAACTAGGCAACGCTTGTACTATGGGTACCGTGTATGGGTACCGTACAATAACACAGAAATTTACCCAGCGAGTATCGAACCCGCGACTACCATGTGCAGTTGTTCGAGCGGCCTGCGCTCGAACAACTGCGCCAAGAGGTCGTTATGTTTAACGGTCGTTAACTCTTTGAGCAATTTCCATTAAAAAAAATTGGTGCTCTTTTTAGTTACCCGGGCGTAAATATTTACGTTAGTTTAATCAAGTTTTTAGTAATACGATGGTGTCAATATAGCTAAAATCACTGAAGGAATAAATCAATATCGCCAGACTAAAACGCTAACTAAGCGACGCTTGTACTATGGGTGCCGTAAAATGGACTGGGACTATCCTAATCCAAAGAATTTGTAATAATAATATTACAAATTCTTTGATCCTAATCACACCCAGACCAGAGCAAATTACGAAAAGGTAATTTCTCAACGCCTAGGCACGGGAATGGAACCCGCTACCGCCCGGTGTAGCAAGCGGAACTTCACTTCTAACGATCGTGATGAACGCACTACCCCGGATGAGCCCGTATACGAGTATGAGTTGTAGTTAAGTCAATTGGTTACAACTTGGATCAATAGGTTGCAATTAGGTACAACTACGTTTGACTCACTCTACAAATAATTTGTAATTTCTCTTCAGATCTGTGCAGCCACAACCGCGCGGCGGAGTTGTTGATCGAATCCCTGTCGTATCCTACGGGCCTGCAGTGCAGCAGAGCAGACAGCTACGACGCATGGGTCGAGGCTGACGGCGAACCAAACTACGTCACCTATATAGGAGACATGATTAATACAGAGTTAGTAGAGACCTTTATCACCGGCTCGTCTCGTATCGCCATTGAGAAAGCATGCTGTCATTTTCACTCTCGTTTATTCTATCTATGTTGACGACCGCTTGGCGTTGTGGTTCAAGCGTAGGCCACTCGGCACTGCACATAGTGGTTGCGGGTTCGATTCCCGCCAGGGCGAATTTCGGAAATGGCCTTGGCGTAATTTGCCCTGGTCTGGGTGTCACTGGGACAGCCCCCAGTCCATTGTACGGTACCCATATTACAAGCGTTGCTTAGTTTGGGACCATACAGATGATGTGTCAGTCTGGCGATATTTATTATTATAGTATGTCTCTGTGTCACTTTGGAAGGCTTGCATGGGGACTTAGGTACCACATGTAGAGGCCCTTTGTGAGAATTTTATTGTCATGTAAGGCACATGTTGAGGTCAACTGCTGCAAATGATGGGACATATAGAGCGACTTGACCCCAGCATTTATTATTATTATTTCATTTATTAATCTATCATCAACTAAAATATTTTTTTAAACGAAACAAAAAATTATTTAAAAATATAAAAAATCCCCACCGTCATCGGGGTCCTAGTTACCGGCGGTCAAGGCTCCAGGGAGAGGAACTTTCTCACTATCCGAGCCGTCTCCAAGAGTACTGCCTTCTGGATCTGACCCTTGATCCAGCTACCTATCTAACGAGAGCCTCTTAAGGTGTTTGTCGAGTTTGTCAATTATTATTATTATCATCGTAGGTTTGTCCAAAATGTATGGAATAATTATTGCGTGTTTTGAATGACGCTGTTAACGTGACTAAAAGATTTTAAATCGTATGCTATAATGAATATTCTCCTTGTTCTTATCGACAGGTATTCAGGCGTGTACTATATGAGCACCAACTGCCAGCCTCCATACTCCAGGTGGGCCGCCGGATTAACCCCATAATATATTACGCAGAAAGAGGTCTTATTTTAATTATGCAAGATACTATTTATACATGGTGCTTTCTCCTACCAAGCACACAAGAAAAATCAGATGATAATAATATACATATTTTTTTCTATTGGTTGGTAGAGAGAGCTTTATTCGCCACTAGCTGTGCCCGCGACTTCGTTCGCGTGGAATTTAATAGGCAAAGTTTCATACAATCTTTCATCCCCTATTTTATCCCCTTGGGGGTGGAATTAATCAAAATCCTTTCTTAGCGGATGCCTACGTCATAACATCTACCTGCATGCCAAATTTCAGCCCGATCCGTCTAGTGGTTTGGGCTGTGCGTTGATAGATCAGTCAGTCCTTTAGTTTTATATATATGTATAGATTGAGAAGAAAACTATCAGATTATTTTTTTATAGTTAACTAGCTGTGCCCCCGACTACATCCGCATAGTATTTAACGTAACAAAAATTTCGGGATTATCGGGATAAAAAGTATCCTATGTGTTAATAATCCCGGTTATAAACTATCTGTGTTCCAAATTTCATTCAAATCCGTTCAGTAGTTTTTGCGTGAAGGAGTTAGGAGTAACAAACATACATCCACCCACACAAACTTTCACATTTATAATATTAGTAGGATAGGTACACATGGCTACATATCAATCTACGAATATCCAGTATAAGCTGATCTCGCATTGTATAGGATTTTGTTGCAATGAGAGATCAGCTTATACTAGAACTATATAGCTTGATGTGTATTGTAGGGGGCGTTTCATGTTCTTTAGCATTTGCTAACAATGACAGAAAATAAAATTGAATCTTATATAACAGGTTATGAATATTTGCGTGATACTCTGCAGCGGCGCCACCATGATAAAAAGTGACAAATCATAGTGGGAAAAAATGTACGATTAACGTATATAATGTACGCATATCGTATTTTAATGTACCTTTCCCAGGTACCGAGATAATTGACATTTTTAGTGGCGCCGCTGGTGAGTATGCTCTCCAGAGGCGCCACCTGGTTCTCATACTTATGAATGATATTGGCTGCTAAATTTTATTGGAAATAAATGTACCTATGCAGTCTACTATGCACATGTCAAAAAACATCAATATTATGCAGTAGTTTAATTTATTTTGATCATTTATATTACCCTAAAAACGCCCGAACAGCTTAGGTTCACATACCTAGCACCGACAAAGCTAATGGTATTAGCAACTATATTCTATTGGAAATAAATGTTTGGACGCTAAATAAGAAGTACATGTTAAAAGATATAATTATTAGACGGTAGTTTATTTTTTTTCATTTATTTTAAGTTACCCTAAAAATGGCCGTTTACAGTTGATATTCACATGCCTGGTACTTACAAAGTATTATGGTTTAGCAACTATATTCTATTGAATATATATATACGAATCCTGTATATTATTTATAAGTTACAAATTATCATTATAAGACGATTGATTAATTTATTTCAATTAATTAATTTTACCTTAAAACTCCCGTATACGGGTGAGGTTCACATACCTAGCACCGACAAAGCTAATCGTATTAGTTACTATATTCTATTGGAAATCAATGTTTGAACGCTATATGAGAAGTACATGTTAAAATATATAATTATAAGACAGCAGTTTATTTTTTTTCATTAATTTAATGTTCCCCTAAAAATGGTCGTATACAGCTGAGGTTCACATGCCTGGTACGAACAAAGTATTATGGTTTAGCAACTATATTCTATTGAATATATATATACGAATCCTGTATGTTATTTATAAGTTACAAATTATCATTATTCAATTCAAATCGTTTATTTTGTTTAGGCCTACGGGGGCACTTACAAATTGACAATTTTACATATATTTATTTCTTATATCTACAACCGGATCGGAACGCGACCTCGATTGAGAAGATCCGGCAAGAAACTCAGCGGGCTTGTCTTTTTACATGTCATATTTTTTTTTAATCGCCAGTTGCTTATATTCAATAATTACAAAGGGTAGTAGATATTAACATAAATATTATAATAGCTCCAGTGTGTTGCCTTTTGATGTTAACAAGAATTACACAAATAATTCGGACTAGTAGGGCAATACACGCTACGCTTTGACATTATTATTGACTGTCGAGATTTGAGCTGCTTGGGAGTAAGCTGATTTATAATCCAAATAATCCGAGATTTTGTAATAACCCTTTGCACTGAGTTTCGTTTTAATTAGGGTTTTAAACTTATTGATAGGTAAATCTCGGATTTCATTGGGAAGCTTATTGTAAAAACGTATACATTGTCCCATAAAAGAATGACTTATTCTGTGGAGACGAGGTACATGTACGGATAGCTTGTGCTTATTCCTTGTATTAATAGAATGAGCGTCGCTCCTTTTCTCAAAATTATTTGCATTTTTTTTAACGTACATGAGATTTTCATAGATAAATTGTGACACAACAGTTAGAATATTTATTTCTTTAAATTTTTCTCTGAGGGAGATTCTTGGAGCTAGATTGTAAATAGCTCGTATAGCTCTTTTCTGCAGAACAAAAATGAAGTTTAAGTCAGCAGAGCATCCCCAGAGCAGTATGCCATATGACATAACGCTATGGAAATAACGCTATGGAAATAACTAAACTAAACAATTCTAGCTGTTTCAACGTCGGTTAAGTGCCTGATTTTTTTAACAGCATATGCCGCACTGCTGAGTTTACCCGACAATTTTTTGATATGAGGACCCCATTGCAATTTTGCATCTATAGAGATCCCTAGAAAGACAGTTTCCTCCACAAGGTCCAATTCTGCTCCATTTAGTCGTATATTGGTTCCTACTTGTCTCACATTTGGCTTTGAGAACTTTATACATTTCGTTTTATTCTCATTAAGTAGAAGATTATTTACATTGAACCAATCTACAACTTTAGCGAGTGCGTTGTTCACATCGTCATAATGTAAAAGCTGTCTTTTAATTTTAAATAATAAATTTCATAATATTTTTTTAAAATCTTCGCCAGAGTCACAGGACGAACGGCGGCGCGGCGCACCTCAGCTATAAACGGGCGTTTACAAAGTAGCTTTAATATTAATAAAATAAAATAAACTGCTGTCTTATAATTATATGTTTTAACATGTACTTCTCACATAGCGTTCAAACATTGATTTCCAATAGAATATAGTTACTAATACGATTAGCTTTGTCGGTGCTAGGTATGTGAACCTCACCCGTATACGGGAGTTTTAAGGTAAAATTAATTAATTGAAATAAATTAAACAATCGTCTTATAATGATAATTTGTAACTTATAAATAACATACAGGATTCGTATATATATATATTCAATAGAATATAGTTGCTAAACCATAATACTTTGTAAGTACCAGGCATGTGAATATCAACTGTAAACGGCCATTTTTAGGGTAACTTTAAATAAATGAAAAAAAATAAACTACCGTCTAATAATTATATCTTTTAACATGTACTTCTTATTTAGCGTCCAAACATTTATTTCCAATAGAATATAGTTGCTAATACCATTAGCTTTGTCGGTGCTAGGTATGTGAACCTAAGCTGTTCGGGCGTTTTTAGGGTAATATAAATGATCAAAATAAATTAAACTACTGTATAATATTGATGTTTTTTGACATGTACATAGTAGACTGCATAGGTACATTTATTTCCAATAAAATTTAGCAGCCAATATCATTCATAAGTATGAGAACCAGGTGGCGCCGCTGGAGAGCATACTCCCCAGCGGCGCCACTAAAAATGTCAATTATCTCGGTACCTGGGAAAGGTACATTAAAATACGATATGCGTACATTATATACGTTAATCGTACATTTTTTCCCACTATGATTTGTCACTTTTTATCATGGTGGCGCCGCTGCAGAGTATCACGCGAATATTTAGTAATCCCCGAGGATAGTCGAACTATGTAGTAAGTAGGGTATGTGTTTAAGTAAGTATCCAAAAATGTTCTCTTATTTAACTAATTAATACCAGCCGCAAATAAAAAGCCATTATCAAGTTAACCACAGGTTCTGTCAATAACGTTAACACAACATTTTGTTACTACAATCGTTTTGTAACCACAGTCAATTTGATCCGCGGTTCGCACTAACTTTTATCTTGTTATGTGGTTAACCACCACCCAGCCACCAAGGGGGCGTCCATTAATTGCGTGAAGTGTTCTGGGGGGGGAGGGGAACACGCTAAATATTTCCAAATCTCACTTTGGGGGGAGAATTACTAGAAGAAAACGTTGTAAAATTATTTGTGTGAAAAAATATTTCTAGATTAAAATATGACCAAATCTGAGACAATAGTCTTTGTCGTGTTCGTCCAAACCCCGCAGAGCAGTGAATTAGCGAGAAGTTGTAAGGATGGGCTTTAGGGTCAACCGTTTTTCTAAATTTTTTTTCTCAATAATCCAACACGTTTACAACCAAAACATACATTTTGAAGAATCTCCCGTGAGATTAGGGGAGTGGGGAAGGAGTTGAAAAAAATCTTACGATATCTCACCAAGGGGGAGGGGGGGGGGTCCAAAAATTCTTAAAAATGTAACACGTAATTAATGGACGCCCCCTAAGGGATTGGTAGAGCTAAGCTATAAACAACAAGTGGTTCTTCAAGCGAAAGGTGTTGGGGGAGGCGGGGATATTGCCTCGCGGCCTAAGCTGTAGCCAACTCACAACAGCTCATATAAGAATTGACTAGACCGGAATAGTACTTCCCCCTCCCCCGTCCCCCTTGCATCGCCTCCCTCTATCCCGCTCCTCTTTAGGTCGGCAATGTGCGAGCAATGCCATTGGTATTCCAAGCAGGCGCCTGTCTAGCCCGCGAAATTCAAAATTTTCGAGTATTTTTATAGTTTATCCAAAATCTGTTAACATTTAAGACAACATTTTGTGATTTGCGACAAACACAGTATGCAGTGCGTTTATTTTACACTAAATATTATCACGGTGGGTATGATACTGGTTAATCACTAAATATACAAAAATTGCCAGATTATCTGGATAGCTGTCGTTCTTGAAATGTTTTAGAGTAAGTTGGGTATATTAATAAATGCACTGCACACGGTCTTTGTCGCGAATTACAAAATATGCCTTTTATTATTGTCAGATTTTGAAAAATTTCTAAAAAACCTCAAGAAATTTGAACTTCGCGGGCTAGATGGGCACTTTAGCCTTAATGAGAATTTATTTGACGGCCTCCAATGTTTTTTTGCTGAAAATTATAATTTTATATCCGCTATTGTAAATCGTATCAAATCCATGGAACTTCAAAAATATTTTTAAAACGAAAAGACTCCAATGGCAATATGCGCAGTGCCGCAAATTAGTCAATAGTCAATACTTTATTGCATTCCATATGTATTAAAATATGGTATAACAAGGTACCAATATGGACCCTGTCGGGCACAGCAAAATTAAAATTAGGCGTAATGATATATAATTAGTTATGCTAAAATTAACTTGAAAAAAAAACGAAGTCAGTCGCAAGCTCAAAGTCAAAATCTAAGAAACTCCTACAAAATACCAAATCAATGTCAGTTGCAATAGTGAAGCTCCTGTGATTTGTAGAATACGGAAAATGGTCAAAGTTGAGCATTTGACAAGCAGTTGCTTTCCAATTGCAATTGAAGTAGCGAGCGTATTTTTTTTATTTACACACACAGTGGTCTGACCTTCTCTGCTATTCATCGTACTACCTACATTCATTTACCGAATACCCTACATTACTGCATGTTTCGATTCTCCAATGTAGATCAACCTTATATTTATGTCATCGCAAGAGTTTAGTGTCCAAGATACAGGCTCGGCCCAGTTTGGATGCTAGTGCTCAATACACTATAATATTAACAATAATTATAATTAAACAGATGTAAGTACATAGATTAAGAGTATTGTTAAAACCCAAATTGATGTCAATAAATATTTTATTATTATTAATTAGGGCCCTGGCGTGCCAGTACCTACGCGTTTGCCGAACACACTAACGGATCGTTAGAGCAAACCAATTGTTTGTTTGTACGACAATCATGTCTTGCTTTAACAGTCCCTTAGTGTGTGGGTAAACGTAGCAATAAGAAACTTTCATGAATTAAGTACTTAGACTTACTATGTAAAAATATAGGTATCTAAGTAATGAAATGTAACTAGCTCCTTTTAAAAAAAGCCAACTGGATATAACGCGGAAGATAAAAAAATACTCAGTAAATCTTTATGAATAGATAAGGACGTTTAAATTCGATTCAGTGATCAAGTTAACGAATAACAGTAGAACCTTGAAGGTAATAAAAACAATTATTATTTTCAATTTAATCACATTTATCCATTGTTTGATACTTCAGGATATAAGAACTAAAGGCTGGCTACTCTACAACGTAAATTGGTAATTATATACACCTTCATTATGATTCTAATCCATATGAATAAAGTATATCGTAGCTGCTTGTATGTTTCTCCATCCGTCATTATGTCGATGAGTTTATTTTAAGTTTTTATACCATTCTAAGCGTATTACGTTTCCGCACCACGACTTGGCTATTACTTATCGTATTATTTATAAAAAAAAAACAACAACTACGAGAGATCTGAGTTTATGAATGCAAGACTGCCATACCTATCCACTAACAAATAATATACATGACAAATTTACTTCTACATGCATAGTTTGAATCACTGTTTGTTACCGATCTTTAAGAACTATATTATACCTAGTAAATTCTAATTAAATGATTATGAAAACACCTAAACTTAAGAATGTTCATTCTAGTCTTGGAATCTTAACAACCCTACATACCTATATAAATACCTACCGACACTGGAAGTCAGAAAACCTTACATGAAAAAATGCAAATCGCAAATTTATTATGTTCAGTACTCACTCGAGCGAAGTCTGGTTACAGAATTAGTGCTAAAATCTTTATTTATAAACTTTCACCGGTTTATTTATCATAGTTAACTATAAGAAACTGTAAGAAATACATTAATACCTTGTGGTCATCAGGTTGTAAATTCGTATTGTACAAAATATTAACAGACGAGCGGTATGCGGGTTGAGGGGAGGAAAAAGTGGGAACCTGTACCAAGAACCAGTAATCCTTTACCCAGCATTGCTATACGATAGGTTAATTACTAGAACTTTGGTTAAATTATCCTGGGTTCATAATGAATACGGAAGAAATTATTATTTTTGTATTAATAGACGCATCTTCAGCGCTTGCGACAAAAAAAAACAGGAAGGCATTTTAAGGCGATCGGCCGGAATCTTTCATACCTTTATCATACTATACGATCCTAATTCTAAACATGGCATTGCTTCCCCTAGTTAGTTGAGAAGTCATCAGCCATCGTTTTATCAGAGGCATCGCTACGTATACCTATCAGTAGGCTGCGCGCACGCCCTCGGTAACACCCGTTTGCGGCACGACGCGGCATAATAAACACGCAACTATACAACGTAACTTTAACCAAACAAGTAACATAAAGTGCGGTCAATTGTTTTGTTTTAATACAAAAAATATATAAAATGTGCTGTGTGAATGAATATGTATTAAGAACAATCATATTCGTGTGTTAGTATTCTTTAGTTTCATTTAAATGGTTATTTAAATATAATTTACATTATTCATGTGAATGAAATATTTTTAAACAGTAGGTACCTACCTAAAGTAAATGATTTAGTACTTAACTAAATAAATAACCACATGAACATATTCGTTAAAAAAATCGAGCATGATTTAGAAAAATACGTGTATCGTTTGATCCATAACAGCTCTAAAGAATACAAATAAAATTTCACAGGTTTCCTTCAGTTGTCAGCAGCAGCATTTCTGCGATGTTACAAAGGGTAAGTGGGTCTATAAATAATTAAACCAGCCTCGTAATTAAATACTTAAATAAGCCTTAATCCATTATACAACGTAACCCGTCCGAATGAGTGCATCAAATTTTATGACCCATATTTTATTAACGCTTGAAACCTGTTGACCATACAGAATCGCAATCGTATATAGGTACTTTACCTATAAGTCCTTAAGTTATCAGAACTGCTATTCGAAATTAGCCTTATGATGAGTTACGCTGCCGATTACAATTAAGAAAGTAGTTGACTACATTTATACTTTTACCTAGGTACTTGAAATTACCTAATGTCGCCGCCCTAATTGAACTAATTCAAAACAAGCAAATATGCAATGTTTGCTTGTATAATGTTCCTGACCAAGGTTATGAAAAGTGGATAACTAGGCCTGCAAACACAAATTACATAACGAGCATCGAACCGCCTCCTAATCGGATGCGACCACTTTCTTTACGCACCGTGTAGGTACTTATAGCTATGCACTACGAAACTTTTTTGTTTATTTAATTATAAATTCATATGAGAGTAGGCATTAATCTTTATTTTGTGGATAACGGTGCTGGTTGTGTAATTACTCCTTATTTGTTACTACATCATCTATACTTAAGCTTATTATGCAATTGTTTGTTGTCCTGAATAAATAAAAAATAATCTAGTCTCTTGTTTATCATATTATGGAGGTAACAGACATGAGCCGAAACGAGCTGAACAATGAATAACCCATTATTTTTGTTTCAAATATGAATTTGCTTTTCAATGAAAATCCGTAGTGTTGCTCGCGATCCAAAATCTCTGTTGCACCGCCATTATATATGGCTATACATTATAAATTTAGTGATATCCTGTAATTGGCGAAGTAATGTTGTATGTGCACACTCTATGTCCTTGTAATTAATAAGCTGTTGGATGTCCAAATAAAGATAAATAATCAATAACATCTAGGAATATGGAGTTACAAACACCTTATATACATGCGTATTAGAAATAAAAAATATTATTTTGCTTAGGTATGGTCTTCGGCTGATTAGTATCTACTGTTTAGCGATTAGCTCAAAGTGACCGGAAATGAAGCGATCCTATTGGTCGAAAAGGGCGGGTGCGCTTCATAGCACAGCCAAGTGGACGGTCATCCTACCAGACTAGCTGGACTGTTTCTATAAGATTTCACATTTCAACCCACCTGTAGTACCTACTTACCAACATTTTATCTATGGTCACGGTAATGTTATCTATCCAGTGTTGTGACTCGGCACTGTCCTTGAAATAATTACCTGCCTACAGCCGCGTGGTATGTAAACAAGCGATAGGGCTGCCAGCCAGTAGGCTGACGACCCCGACTATACAGTAGTATAGTCGGGGTTAATCCAGAAATTATTTTGTTCAGTGGAAAAAGCCAAATACCTGCCTATTAAAAATATAAACATAAATTTCGTACTATAATCGGTACATAGTTTTTTTTTAAGTCTTACCTTTTGGAATTTTCAGTTAATTTAGTTAATGTTGGCACAGGAGCACGCACGAGATAAGGAAAACAATGGCGTCTAGGGACGCCCAAAAGAAGCGAAGCTTTATAGCATCCTTTCCCAAAGTGGGCGATAAAGCCCCCTTGTGGGCGCTGCAGGCCTAAAGGGCGGGGGCGGTAAGGGACCCAGAAAAAAATGGGGGCGTTGTGTAGCTCACAATAATCAATTAAATTAATTTGACGTTATAGTGGTATTTAAGGAGGTGAAAAACTGGGGGCGCTAAAAACAATTTATTCTCAAAGTGGGCAGTATACAAAATAAGTTTGGGTTTACTATTTATTAAGTACGTATTTGTACTTATTTCAATCAAATATTTAGACACTATCTTTGAACACAACTTCGCGCTTCCTAAGGGTCAGTTCTAATAAAAATAATAATAAATATCGCCAGACTGACACACTAACTGTATGGTCCCAAACTAAGCAACGCTTGTACTATGGTTCGGTTCAATGGACTGGGGGCGATTCCAGTGACAACCAGAACTGGGTAAAATAGGGACGGCAAGGCCATTTCCGAAATTTGCTTCAGCGGGATTCGAACCCATAACTACCCCATACAGTGAACCGAGCGGCCTACGTTCAAATCGCTGCGTCAAGAGGTCGTCAATAATAATGTTTAGCTGTGTCAAATTATAAGCAACAGTTTAACTTCCCAGTGGAAGCAGATTTCCCAACCAATGGTAGAATCAGACTATTCTTTATTCGAATATAAATATTTTTATTTTGTTTAATGCCTGTCTATTTCCTCATATTTTGGAGCTTGGATATCTTACGTTTTAAGGTTTAGCTTACCATGTAAATACCTACTTTGACCATCATTATAGTTTCCAGCATAATTATTACAAATTATAACAACTTCAATGCCGAAAAATAAGCGAAAATCCGATTTGACAGTCAGGAAAACGAACGTTGTCATAGCTAAAACAATAGCGGCACATTTGAAATGGCCATCACGTAACAATGCCTTACCCAGCCTGCTTAACAACCGGCCATAATCAAATTTAACCAGGAGGAATACTAAACCAGAATACTTATTGTACATACTTTGAAATAAGTTCACATTGAAATCGCTATTTTAAACCTGTGGTCGAACATACATAAGGAACAGGAAAACAGTGCCGTCTCAGGACGCCCAAAAGAAGCGAAGCTTTAATAGTAAGTATAAAGCGTCACTAATTAAAACTAAGAGGGACCGGGTTCGATCCCAAACTATTGACGTGTACAAGTAAACGCTGAGATAACCCTGCATTGCTAGTAAAAAACCTTTTCATTACTCATACTCGGAAAGTAGTAGAAGTTGCCTAAGGAGCGCGTTGAAAGTTATACTTTTCCGCCCTAGGGAGAATCGCTTTCAACTGACAGCTGTCAAATTATTAAAAAAATACTAGTTCCATTTTCACATTCTATGGAACCATGTTCCAACTTTTTCTACAGTCACTCAATAACAGCGCAATGTTAAATTGGAATAACATAAAGTTATGTTTTTTTTTTTTTTTTTTTAATAGCCAATTTGTGTGTCCCACTCTTGAGCAAAGGCCTCTCCCAGAATTTTCCACGAAATACGGTTTTGTGCTGTTTCGGTCCACGTATCCCCCGCAAAGGTGACCAAATCGTCCCGCCATCTTTTCCTGGGTCTACCCCGGCTGCGGTAGCCGTCTGCCGGCACCCAATTTGTGATAGCTTTTGCCCACCTTTGCGGGACCATACGTGCCACGTGACCAGCCCACTCCCATTTAAGCTTTGCGGTCTTTACCCCCACGTCAGTAATGCGAGTAATAGAGCGCAGGGTGGTATTTCGGACGCGATCTCTTAACCTCCCAAAGTTATGTATTAATTAAATAATATATATTTATAAATTACTTAATTATAATTTACTTTCAACAATTTCTCTAAAATAACATAGATTTGGGCAAAATATTTAATGATGAAAATAAAAAATAATGGCTAAATAATGTCGAGTTGTCGAGTATTGTTCATACTTCCTTGTATTATTTATTTAGCCAATTCCTGTTTTTATTTTTACTTTCCTTGCATTCGTAATGAAAAGCACAATGCTTATTGCTTACCTCGGGTGAAAGACTTATTACATTTACATTCACCCCTTGTGTAACAATGTACTATTAAAATAATGGAACCTACAAAAGAACAAAGAAAGGATTTCTACCAGTCACAAGCGTTTTCAAAATGAATAACGCAAACTGAATAAATCATAAGGACATTGGCCGAGACGTGATGGACTGGTGTCAACGAACGACAATTATTAATTAAGCAACACATTGAAGCAGTGTCACTTAATGATACGTAGATACTTTACACATTAGAGACAAATAACCTTCAGAGTGCCCCAGTAATAGAATGCCATGGTATTACACACTGACAAGAAATGTAAAAAATATCCTATAGTAGATTAGGTAAGTAATAAAACTTATTAAGTATGTAAATTAGCTGTTGTCCTCAGCTCCGGCCCTGTGATATTTCGGTAAAATAAAGGTGTCCTAAGTTAGTTGGTACTCCTTATGAGATCGTCATCTGTCTGTGAAAGGTCCGTCAGAATCGTTCAAGTCGTTTCAGAGATTAGCCGGAACAAAAAGAAAAGCAGACAGATATAAACTTAAAAAAAATATTTTTGTTCAAGGTGCCGTATAATATATTCTGTCATAAAACAGTCTTTAATTTTATTTATTTGTATAGATAAGTAACACAAACCTATCACTTTTATATTTAAATTAGTGATTAATATGTAAATACATATATCTAATCGAATTTATTTAACTAAACTACCTAATGTAAAACATACAAGTTTACTCGCTGTTCTTGCCTAACTAGGTACGAATAAATTATTCATGGGCATCATTATTTGGTAATTTTCCATAAACAAACAATTAAAAAAACTATTAAGCAGCAAAAAAACTCAAGTACCTACTTTAAACCCGAATCAATAGATATGAATACACGAGCGGTTACTTTGTATAGTTTGGACGCAAGATGAAGTAGATTCAAGTTCAGCGCGACCTCCGAGTCAATCGTAGCGTTGCAGCACGTGCTCACGCTTTTTTTTTTTTTTTTTTTTTTTGAATTGACTATATGTTGTTGGCCAGAGTGGCCATAACAACTTCACCCGGACAGAGGGCGAGCGCAAGTGCGCTCCAGCCATAGGGGCAGGGGGGCAGCTAGCTCAAGGGCGTCACTAGGGACACGACCTCGGCTTGGGCCGCTGCCAGGAGAGGTGGCGAGGGTAAATCTACCACCGGATCGGAACGCGACCTCGACTGAGAAGATCCGGCAAGAAACTCAGCGGGCTTGTCGGGTGCCAAGGTGCGTCTAGGTAAGTAGACGCACCTTCTAGCGGAAGCGGGGGTTCGTCGACCTCGCCGGCGAGGTCGGTGTCTGGCGGGGGCGTGCTCACGCGTCGGCGACTACTGTCACGGATGGACAGACTTTACAACTTGTCTCATGCGGACCATGTCCTCACACACCTCGACATTCATGGCCTATGACCACAGTCAAAATATAAGAAGACTAGCTGTGCCCGCGACTTCGTCCGCGTGGAATTTAATTGACAAAGTTTCATACAAACTTTCATCCCCTATTTTATCCCCTTAGGGGTAGAATTAATCAAAATCCTTTCTTAGCGGATGCCTACGTCATAACATCTACCTGCATGCCAAATTTCAACCCGATCCGTCCAGTGGTTTGGGGTGTGCGTTGATAGATCACTATGTCAGTCAGTCAGTCAGTCAGTCAGTCACCCTTGAGTTATATATATTTAGATTTGTTACAAAAAAATCATTGTAAAGGAATCGGTTCAAACATTTGAAGACCGCTTGGCGCAGTGGTTCGAGCGTTGCGTTGGCCGCTCGGCTCACTGCACATGGTGGTTGCGGGTTCGATTCCCATTTTCCCAGGTCTGGGTGTCACTGGGATCGCCCCCATTGTAAGGTCAAGCGTTGCTTATTTTGGGACCATACAGTTGGTGCGTCAGTCTGGGGATATTCTTCTATTCTATTCTTATTATAAAGAGACATAGCAGACGTATAGAAAAATTACTCGAACTCGAACCCCTTTCTCAGATGTATCGGGAATTAACAAACTTCCTTCCTTCTATCCCTACACTCCTTTAGGCCGGCAGCGTGCGAGTAATTCCATTGATATTGCAAGCTTATATAGGTAACTGCTTAACATCAGTCTAGTCGTACGCACACTGGTTTGCCAAGTTTGTTACATAACAAAACTTAACCACTTATACTAAATTAAACTAAACTAATTTTAAACTGTCCCTACAGCAGTTTGTCCAAATAAATGTATGTACCTATATTAGTTGGTGTCTAACCACGGGTTTGTGTGAGTCTGTGAGTCCGGCAAGTAATTGGTACAACTGAAGCGACTCAGAATGTTAACCAACATCTAATTGCCATTCGAATCGCAACGTGGACCTACTGAAACGCGGTGCCTACAGATTTCCACAAACATCCTTGGTTACGAAATAAATCGGCAGTCTTGCAATGTACTACACCTGCTTCTTCAAAACATGTTTTCTTTTATTTATTGCACTGTGATATCTTTTAACTGTCGTTTTAAAGTTTGGAATTAAGTATCTACCCTTGTAAATGCTATCTGCCTGTCCTCAACTTCCTATTTAAATTCTATTTACTAGCTTATCAATGACCTAGACGCGTTTAAGGTCCTGTAATCATGGTCAATATACAGTTTCCGTGATAGGAATAAAACCTTAAAGTAGATTATTTTAGTAAGTACTTACCTACCCGAGCCAGTTGAGACTTGAGGTCCTACAGACTTGTCTTTAAAATCTGCGATAGAAAGATTGCGGTCATAAGAAAACGGTTGATGTTCAAGACACAAATGGCTACGGAAAACATCGTGCGGAAATTTAATTTTTGTTTACTTTAGGTACTCATGCTACCTTTTTTAAACGTAACCAAACTTGTCTTGGGTGACGGTCACCACTTACAATCAGGCGAACAGTCTGCCTATGTCTACTTAAGCAATAAAAACACATCAAACAGTTTCTCCCATTACAGGACACTAGAAGACTACCTAGTGACACCTTTAGACAAGCCCCTGTCCATATGGCCCTGCTTGAACACCACCATACCCACCATAATCTACACCTTCGGCTACCGTGGCAGAGTGGCCGGCCCGGCCACCACGTCTGTCCTGAACGCGTACATCGCCAGAAAGAAAAAGAATGTGGTTCTCCTGGACTGGGAGGAAGAGGCAAAAAGTGGACTGCTGGGTATACCGCTGGGGTATGCGTTGCATGCCGTGCCTAAAGCTAAAAAGGTGAAATGATTTTTGGAACGCATATCCTTTACGAGGCTATGACCGTAATCGTCACGTCTGAAAAGCGTTATACGTAACTTTGTAACGTCCACTGTGAAAAACTTCTTCATAAATCAACTAGATGGCGTGACTGGATAGAGCGACATCGAAACACTAAAAATTTTGTGCATGCAAAACACTTAAACTTTGTTCCTGACAGGGGTCCCCCGACTGCACAATTTTTTTGTTATCCCTTCTCAGACAAATTAATCACTAATCAGTATGGAATAGAAAAAAATTAAGGACCGAAGAGTGTTCATTTTACAGTATTGTCACAAGATGCCGATCTCAGTAGGGAAACCTTTGGATAGAGAGAATCTGACTGTGTCAAGGTGGCGTGCGTGCTGCTGACATTGCATATTGAAAATAGTCCAAGATCCTCCTAGTCTTATCCTAATTTTGCATCATGGGCTTCCAGTCTATCTTGATTTAGCTGTTCAACGACACCCCTATGTGTTTATTGTAAATGTATGTGATCTTAAGGCACTTTCTTTCTCCAGATTGGTGTAGAATTGGGTGAAGCGCTGGTGCAGCTGCAGGGTGCCGGTCTCAACATGACGGGCATCCACTTGGTGGGTCATTCCCTGGGCGCGCACATCATGGGGTTCGCTGGCAAGCAGGCCAGGGAGAAAGGGCACGTAGTGTCGAGGTAAGCCTATTGCCGTCATGATGATAGTCGAAGGGACGTCGGGTCCCAGTAGGCCTGAACCATCAGTTCCTGGGTTGCAACAAAAGTATTTTATTTTTGGAAAATCGTTATAGGTTGCTTCTTAATTCCGTGTACAATCGTAAGGACCCTAAACATTCTATGTACAACTCTATTATCTACCTTCAGACACTTATATTCATTGACCTAAATAAACTCAACATATACCTACCTACCTATAAAGTTATATGTCTAAAATATTGATATATCCTGATCTATAATCAGTGACTATATCTACTACTACCAGTAAAAGAAATGAAATTTTCAGGATCACCGGCCTAGACCCAGCAAGAGCCCTCTTCGAAGGCACTTTCGCGATCCAGTCCGGGCTGGATCGAACCTGTGCAAGGTTCGTGGACATCGTCCACTCCGACCCTGGCGGCTACGGTACCAGCAACCCCACGGGGTCGGTGGACTTCTGGCCCAACCAGTCCGGCAAGGGAGCACCGCAGCCTGGATGCCCCGTGGGCGAATTCGAAATGTTCAGTGCGAATGGTATGTTAAAACCTGACCCATAGTCAACGCAACGAAAAAACACGATAGAGACGTGACCTAAAAACATAAAACGTGACCGTGAACATAAACGTGAATAACCCTTTGATTAAAGTCGAACGGCCCCAAAAAAAAAACTTACCCTGGAATTTACATAAGTCGTGACTTGACGATAACATATTTTGCATTTGTTTTATTTAAGCAAAAAAATCGTATGGCTACCTTTTTTAAGAATCGCTCTCAACTCTGAGAATGAAACCAAATAGTTTTTTTATTCAAAAAGAAAATATCTTCCAGGTCACCGAGTCACCTATGTAGATACTAGTTCCAGATTCAACTAAAAAATCATTAATAAGTAATAATACTAGTGTACTGTCAGCCTTTAATTTTGTTAAAGTACCATTTTTATCAGAAACTAACTGAGCCCGCGACTTCGTCCGCGTGGAATTTAACTTAACAAAAAAGCCCGCTCCCTCGTTCTGAGCCCGCGCAACAGGACCCATTTTTTATTTTGTTTTTCTAAAATAAAAGTAGCCTTAGTTACTCCTTAAAACATCAGCTATCTGCCAGTGAAAGTCCTGTCAAAATCGGTCCAGCCGTTTCGGAGATTACCCGGAACAAACACACAGACAGACATTTTTTTTTAAAATCGCGTTTTAGTTATAGGTGTCGTATGTATTTTCATATGCATTTAGTGAAAAGGTGTTATTTCTATATTACAAACAGACACTCCAATTTTATTTATTTGTATAGATTGACAAGTATTATTTCAATGCGAACAAATTCTTCCGAGTGGAAAATATCAAGATCTCCTATTGTACCGCACTAAGCCTTATCAAACGCAATAAAACAAGCTCAATGACAGTACACTGTAGGTATCTACTTCCTAATTTTCATTTCAATGCAATCCAATTAACAGAATAGAACAATTTATCACAGTTTTATCTAACTAAAATATACCGTGACACATTTACGAGTTACTCACACCGTCTCATGGCCTAATTTGCTAAGATTCAGATAGCAGGTAGGTAATTAGTTATCTAATAGTAGGTATAAAAACCCGCATTTCCTCGGTCACATTGTCACTAAATGAAGGCAATTCATCAATCGTACCTAAATGCCTGGATTATCTGGATTGCTCTTAAATGAATAGGTATGTGCATGTATAATCAGTGTTAATTAATTCGAAAAACCTTGCGCAGAAAATAAGTGTCTATGTACCTAGATAAAATAAATCTAGTTAACAGGCATAGGCAGAGTTCGGTGTAGATCAATGTACCTATATTTTTACGGCGATTAATGATACAACCGGTGCAACTGCAATTATAATTATTTTCGTGTCAGACAATTCCTTTAGAGACTAGTCTTGATGTTATACTAAGATAACTACAGAGATGCCCTGCCGACCCAAAACTGGGGCTATAAGTAAACATGGTGTTCAGAATGAGCCTTCATTGAAATGGAACTGCATTTTTATACCGTGTCACTTTTCGTGAGGTGACCCTACATAGAGCGAACGGTACGAAACGGTATGAAATTAGCAACCAAACGTCCGACCCGCCTCATTGCCGTAGCCTATACTAGGTGAAACACAAAGGGTACTATTTTCTTGCAACTTTACTTTGTAAATCTAAAACTATCGGCTTTGTGAGACAGTTGAAGTACTGAAGGTTTTGTAGACTGAAATCCTTCAAGAGCTGTATTCCTATAACGCCTTTTGCTATTCAAGTTGCCTCCAAAGCTGATAGTTTTGAAATTACAAAGTTAAGTTTAGAAAAAAATGTATACCCTTTCTGTTTCAACCTGTAGATGCTTGCAATATCAAATGCATTTCTCGCACAGACATTGCCGACCGAAGGGCAGTGGGATAGATAGATAGGAAGGTAGAAGGGCTTCCGGCTCTCCCACAAATCATAATATGAAAAGCTACTAATAATAATATAATGGCTTTTTTAATAAAGATTACTAGCAATGTGTGTTTATCACATTACTAGTATTCCCTTTAGCCCCTCCAACTAAGCTAATGCTTGTGCTAGGAGTGGGCTCACGTCAATAGTTTAATGGCCAGGATGGGGATCGAACCCGGAACCTCTCAAACCGGAACTTTACGCCGATCTTCTAAGTAGGTATTGCTACCCTTGTCAAGCAAGACCGTAGCTGAAGTCAATTTGCTACAGATTGTCTCTACCGCCGTTATTCATGTTTTTCTAGACCTATGTAACCACGACCGCGCCTGGCGCTACTTCGTGGAAGCGATATACTCGCCTACTTCCTTCCCCGCGGTGCTCGCCAACAGCTACAGCGACTGGCTCGCGAACGATGGCCAGACCAACCAGACCATCTACTTGGGAGAACTGACTAGCACACGGTAAGCTTTTATCATTATAAATAATTGATCATTACCTACCTCCAAGTCCACGCGAAGTTTTGGGCGATCTTGGCTCAACAATTTATGCATAAATATAAAAATAAAAAATCACGAATGTATTAATTGTTATTTAAATATTATAATTAGTTCACCTTTTCGTTTTGTTTTTCATTCTAAAATACGTAGGTACCCACTTAATTTAAAAATAAAGAATAGAACTCAATTTAATATTCTGTGAAACAATTATAAAAAACATCTTGATTTTTAATTTGAATAAACAGCGAAAAAAACATCAATTAACTCTGGGTAGGTAGCACCTACCTACTTCATTAATGTTTTTTATCGATAACAGCAAAAAATATTAAGTATGTTAAATAAAATCAAAGGTTAAAATAATTAATTCAAATGAGGTATGGTTAGAACCTCCTTTAAAAAAAATGAAACACCTACCCACAACTTATAACACTGTGCATCTACCGATGTATTTTATTTTTAACTGTTTATTAAAATCAAGGAAGTTTTAATTATACCAAAACTAAAATAGATAGGTTAGAATATAGTCGAACCCTACATCTTGTGTTACTATCTAAGATTAACAGTGTCACTACGACTTTATCCTTAGGGTAATATCTACAAGTGTAATATAAACATTACTCTCAACATGACCTCTATTCTTTCACAGAGCCAAAGGTAACTACTATCTAACGACGAACCCGAAGCCACTATTCGGCCTAGGCATGGAAGGAATCAAACCACGGGATTACCAACCAACCAAGCACGAAACCAAGCACCAAGCACAAGAGAGACGGAACTCCGTAATATCAAGACTACTGAGGTTTCTAAGATGACAATATGGCATAAACTGTAGAACAAATTAGGAGAGGACCCACAACCTATCGTCGCATCTGTTAAATCATCCGAATTGATATCAGATACTTCTTTTATTTTATTTTGAAAATGTCTCACTGTAATAAGAGAAACTTAAAATCGAATTGTCTTACGATTATTGATAGTGAAATAATTTTAAAATTATTTTCAAATTGGCAGAAATACAGGGGTTTCTACCAAAACGGTTTTCAACCCCAGCTGATAAAATAATAGATGAGGCCAACAAAACCGAACTGAATCTGTGAGATTTACTCATTGATGATAATGATGTAATTCCTGTAATCCCTCATCTGGGACATAGGGCTCGAAGAAGAGATTTCCACTTTTCTCGATCTTGTGCAGTAGCTTCCAGATCCTTCCAGCCGAGTCCAGTTGATGCAGCCTTCTTTTTCAACTGAGCGCCTCCAGGTGATACGGGGGCGGCCCGGCTTTCTTTTTCCATACGCTTGCCACGTTAACCCTTGGATAGATGAGTATCTGGTTTTCTCAACGCATGTCCTATCCAGCGACATTTTCTCATTAGAACCTCCTTGTCGATGGGTTTGTGGTCAGTCCTCTCCCACAGCATTGTATTTGAGATGGTTCGTGGCCAGCAGATCCCTAGTATGCGCCGTAAACATTTGTTCACGAAGACCTGTAGCTTGCTGGTTACTTCATTTTTGACGAGCCATGTCTCGCATCCGTATTTACTCATAACTTGCTTCAATTCAACACACAGGTTCAACCATTGTTTACGACCTTACCGTGTTTACCACAATGGGTAGGTCAATCTCAACGACCGCAAACTTAAACCAGCTTGAATTGAGCTTTAAAGACATCGAATAAAATTATAAGTAAATAGGTACACAATGAAAGATAATCATAAAAATATATTAAGCATTTTATTTATAATATACCTATGTTACGTAGGTACTTACTCAATATTTACATTATTATTCTCATGTCATAGTCGTAGCTAAAACGCTACGATTATTACCAAAGACGTATTACAACCAAAATACATTTCTACTGTAGGTAGGATACCAGATTTTACTCGAGTAATTTTAACTTTAGATTTGTAAGCTTTGACATTATTTCGTCATTTTAGTATAAATATAATATACCATAAATATAATGCATAAGTGTATACTCTAGCGAGTAAATAAAGAGGATTTAATAAAATAATGTTTATTTTTGTCAAGAGACCTTAGCAAGAATATTGAAAATGAAATTTCATTATGTTCTGACTAGAAATTTACATAATATACACATATATTTTTAGCCTATGCTTATGTAAGTATAATTATCTGTGTATTTACCTAGATCTACTAAAATAAATGCTGTTTCTTCACTTGATAAGACTTACACTTGGACCTAGTTTTGCAAAAAGGAACCAACCCACACTTCCTCCTGCAGACTAATAAAATCAACTCCAGTTGAAGTGATTGTAGGTTGGTTTCAATTTGCAGAAGTATTGGTGGTTGGATCCATTCTGCATATCTATATTCACTTGATAACGTCCTAAGTTTGACGTTCCAATCTAAAGCAGGGTCGCTGAACACGAAGAATTTCGTACAATGACCTGTTATTACGTGTCTCTTGTCACTCCCGCGTAAATCTAATACGTCTCGCTCACACAATTGCCGTGAACTGCGTGTGAGCGAGACGTATTAGATTTACGCGGGAGTGACAAAGACAGGTAATAACAGGTCATTGTACGAATTTCTTCGTGCTCAGCGACCCTGCTTTAGAAGCCATGTATCACAGGGCTCATATATACCTGTGGTAAACAGGCGGTTGATGTACAAACAGGCTGCAGTACTTTTATCACATTACACTCTGCATCACTTTTATCACGTCCTAATCGTAATGTCAATTCTAGAGGCCGTGTCACACGGCGCTCACAGATACCTGTGCTAAGTGGGCGACGTGGAATAGAACCTTTTCATAGTGACATCAATGTCCACGATAGCGTTGCGAACGTCGTGTGTAGCCGCGCTTATAGTTTCGAACGTGTTCGCTAACCGGTCGATCGCTCGCGCCTGAAATTATTAGGGTATTAAATAAATAATAAATAAAAAATATCGCCAGACTGTCACACCAACTGTATGGTCCCAAACTAAGCAACGCTTGTGCTATGGATACCGTACAATGGACTGGGGGCGATCGCAGTAACACCCAGACCAAGGCAAATTACGAAAAGGTAATTTCCGAAATTTGCCCCGGCGGGAATAGAACCCGCAACCACCATGTGCAGTGAGCCGAACGGCGTACGCTCGAACCACTGCGGCAAGCGGTCGTCTAAATATCGTATTAGTCGTATTCCAACTCTGGGGAGTCCAAAATCATGAGTTGAATCCATGATATCAGCTTTCGTTACAATGCACCTTACACCCTGCATAGAGCAACGTTCGATCGATCACGTCCACCGACAGTCGATCGATTGGTGTGAACATTCTAGGCCTGTATTAACAAATCTGTCTCAAGTCTGAGAGCGATATTTAATGCGTTTGTTTTAGACAAGTAATTTTGTACTGGGATGACATTTCTAAGATCACTGTCAGACTTAAGATCGATTCATTAATAAGGGCCCTATTGCGTTAATGTTAGGATAACAACCTGTATTTGCGAAGCGTCCGCTAGTCTCTCCATGGCCTGCGCGTTGGCGTGGGTGGCGTGCGCCAACTGCGATATAGCCGCTGCTTGGTCGGTCATCACTTTTACCTATAAAACAAGTGTGAATCTTCAGAATTACTTGGTATTTCTATGTCGTCAAGGTCAATTTCGATTGGCAATACAAACATTACATATTTAGATACGATTTCCGAAATTTGTCCGATTTCCGAAATTTGTCCCGGCGGGAATCGAACCCGCAAGCGGTCGTCAGATTAATTGACATTTGAATGTTAACTTTAATTTATAGTAGTACAGTTCAATTTACGACAAAATATTGAGGTATATTTGAATTTACATACCATTTTCTCCATGATCGCGACTTGCCTCTCTTCTACATCAACGACAGGCTCCTCAAACGCAATAAGTTCAGGCTCTTCGTAGGCCACCAGTTCAGGATCATGATTTTGATCCATGCTGTCGTCATTATAAAAACTCTCATCAACAAAACTTGATTCTTGCTTCACTCCACGAGGTTCTGAAAGAAAACTAGGTTAAGGATTGGCCTGTTCGAAAAGTGAGCTAAAATAAGTGTGTACTACAGAAGTACCAACACATGTATCAATGAAAATAATTTTATTACTACCATTTTTATTATTATATTGTCCAAATCCTTACCTAAAATAGGACATTAGGGTTAGACCACACCAAGCAGAATTACACACCATGAGATTGTATGCAAAATCGCAAAATGAATTGGTAACATTGCGACATGTCAAGTGCGGTCTAACCTTTAGTGGCTTTTCAATCACAGACAGACATATGAATATGGAATTGAAATTTATTTATAAGAAAGATGCATATCTTACTGCCGGTATCATTTGCTAGAAACAGATCCCAAATTTTCTTTTCAATATTTGAACACAGACTATTAGAATCCCCGCCACCACCAAGCACTTTGGATCTGACTGTAGATTTCTTATCTGCCCAATACTATAACGAAAGAAAATTAATTAATTAACTTTATATAAACAGCAACAACATAAGTATAGAATCAAATAACAATAATTTGTTATAATAATAATAGCACTACACATCACAGTACACTGTACCCACACTTCCTTTTGTCCTGGTTAAGTTATTATACCAGTAAAAATTTTTATTTCATTATATATCATTAATACTTTTTGGTCTTAAGAAATTAGCCATATATGTCCACCTATATTGGTTAGACAAATGGATACTTTAAGCATGAGCCACTCTTCTAATCAAATGAAATTAAGTTTAATATTTTTTATAAATGTACGCTAACAAAGCACTTATGAATTGAATAGTCAAAATCACCGGTTCGGAATGCTGCTTCCACTGAGAAGATTCAGCAAGAAACACTAAAGTTACTCTTTTATATGAATAAAAGATGGTGTACATTCTCAGGAACAGCAACACAAATTCACTCATCAAAATTAAATTATTAATGCAGTCTGGTTTTATTATTGGCTTACTTTGACCCAAGATTTCATAGGCCTTGTAGGCCCGGTAATATTATTGACAACACTGGTGAGTTTGAACCAGAGTTTCTTGCTCTGTTCCCGGCCTTCCAGTCCTCTGAGCTGCCCAAGGCCGAGTGCTGGATGCTTCTCCATGAAGTCCACAATGGCTGTAACTTGCTCCAGACTGGGACGTGACTGGAATTAATTTATTAATCTTTATGGAAACAGCAGTAACAATATTTTGTAGTCATATAATAATTAAATTAATTAATAACTTAATTATTTTATTTTTAATTTAATTTATTACTGTTGTACAGGCTTACAGACAAATAAAAAAACTATGTTCAACTTACACTAAATTATTGCAATATTAATTTTATTGAGACCTAATAATGACCATCTAAGTATTAGGTACATACATGTATCTAAAGGAATTCCATAAAGTACCTAGTTCATTATAGTTGACCTAATTTGTCGTAGTTTCTCCAATAATATACAAAAATCGACACACAATGATCACTTTTGATTTGCCTTTTTTTCGGTTCATGTTCATAGGCGGTTAGGTAGGTACCTACATCTGGCTTAAACAACACTGAATCTAAGAGTGTCTAACCAAACACTTTCCCTGTGCAAGACAATCGCCCAAGATTATTTTAATTTAACATTGAAATGCTTTAGGTTTTTACAAAATGTCGAGTGGAGGAAGTCTTTAATTCTCATCTCACAAGAAACAAAAAAGAGTGAGTGGATAATGAGTAGTAACCAAAACACGGAGTTACGCCAACATCGAGTTTCCGTGTTTGGAGAGCAATGGTTATTTTACTAGAATAACTATTAATGCAAGTCTGTTGTACTTACGGCAATCACACGGTCCGACATAGTGAGAAATAAACAAATGCTGGTATTTAAAAGACTTTAAATATAATTAAAGTGGCCCGAATAATTGATTTCGATAGCCGCAATGGATAGCCGACTTCCATTTCGAATCCAATTCGCCGTATAACTTGCTCAAATCCTTCTTTAAAACGTCGATATCAAAATGACAAGACAACCATTGGTTGGGGCTAGGGCGCGACGCACGTCGCGCACTGTGGTCGCGCACGCCGCGCGGGGACTCTGCCAAGTAGTTCTCTTTGCAAGTAGTGCCAAGTTTGTATTGAACTTGGCGTACTTTAAACCAAGTTAAGTATACTTTGACTATTTAAGGCCTGTATAAATATATCTCAAGCCTATCTTGCGTACAATTTTGATATTTGTGTGTTTTGCATTGGTATGACATGAGATTAAAATTCTCAATTCGATTTCTCAGATCGATTTATTAATATAATGCGATTCAAATAAGAATAGGAATGTCAATAACCTCTATCTGTCAAATGTCACTTGAAAAGTATGGTTTGCAAGAAACTTATTTGCATAAAATAATATAATAAAATAAATATCATAATATGAAATTTACATGAAATTTAAATAAAAATATTAAATTAGCAGTAAATTGTCTTAATATAATATTTAATTATTTAAAGTCATAATTAGTTTTTCAAAACCATACCATCACCTTTTAATTTTCATTTTTGGCGCAAAGGCCCAGAAGCCATGCCAAAATTATGAAGACTAAAGCGCCCATCTAGCCCGCGAAGTTCAAAATTTTTGAGGTTTTTTATACATTTTTCAAAATCTGACAATAATAAAAGGCACATTTTGTAATTCGCGACAAAGACCGTGTGCAGTGCATTTATTAATATATCCAACTAACTCTAAAACATTTCAAGAACGACAGATAACCAGAAAAACTGGCAATTTTTGTATATTTCGTGATTAACTAGTATCATATCCACCGTGATAATATTTAGAGTAAAATAAATGTATTGATAAACGCAGTGCATACTGCGTTTATCGCGAATCACAAAATGTTGTCTTAAATGTTTTCAGATTTTGGATAAACTATAAAAATACTCCGAAATGATGAATTTCGCGGGCTAGACAGGCGCCTTCACCTTAATACATTTATTTTACTCTAAATATTATCACGGTGGATATGATACTAGTTAATACCTAAATATACAAAAATTGCCAGATTATCTGGATAGCTGTCGTTCTTGAAATGTTTTAGAGTAAGTTGGATATATTAATAAATGCACTGCACAGGGTCTTTGTCGCGAATTACAAAATGTGCCTTTCATTATTGTCAGATTTTGAAAAATTTCTAAAAAACCTCAAAAAATTTGAACTTCGCGGGCTAGATGGGCGCTTTAGCCTTAATTCCAAAACTTTAATTTGTGTAGGTGATTTTAAAACTACCTATTTCTATTGTTTATTTTTTAATTATTAAAACTGCGATTAATTCAATATTTTGGTGCTTATTTTGGAATTTATAGAAAAAAATAGAAAAAAACGATTACATATGTATCGATTTTCATGCAAAAAAAAATCGATTAATTAATAATCGTTTTTTTTATGGTGAATGTTCATCCCTACTATTCACTCATTATAGGTTCATGCCTCTACTAATGATGTAATTCTTGGTAATCTCAAAAGGCAACACACTGGAGCTAGTGAGCTACACATATTTCAATATTACAAATCTGTGTGAACTAATTTACATTAATTTATACTACCCTTTGTAATTATTAATTATATAAGCAACTGGTGATTTAAAAAAATATATAGTATTAAAAAATTTAAAAGACAAGCCCATATATACAAGGTACTCTGTGGACAAGCCTGCTGAGTTTCTTGCCGGATCTTCTCACTCGAGGTCGAGTTCCGATACGGTTGTAGATATAACCCTACGTTCAGTACGTTCGGCGTTCGCACTGGACGAAACAAGTACAGGAAACATAATTTGTTGTCTCTATTTTTAGTTGTCATAGAAAAATATGAAATTACAATTTGCAAGTGCTCCTGTAGCCCTAAACCAAAGACATAGGATCTATAGACTTGACGTGGTAATAATAATACCAAGAGTGAGTGAGAAATGTTTACGCTCGACATGCTGAGAGTAAAAGAGATAGACATATTATCTTCTGTCACTTTCTGCGTATCGCCTTCAGTTTGTTTGGCCTAAACGTAGTTTGTGCACAACAATCTTGACATTTCTCAGTTTTTGTGAACTAAATCAAATTATCTCATAAAAAATTGTGATTATCTCACCAGTACCAAGTGCTTATGTCAAGTTACGTGTGATAAACATGGTTTATTGCTGTGTTATTGGATGTAAAAGCCGTAGTGAGCGGAAAGAAGAAAACATAACCTTTCACACGTAAGTTCCACATTTACGTAATTATTTTAATATGTTCTAAGAAAAACATAAAATACACTAATAATGCATATTAAATAAGGCCCATACAGATATCCTGGATGTGTAAATTTTAAAAATAAGATTATAATTTTAGAAAATTACCCACCCAGATTTAGAAGGCGTATAGGTCAAATTACGTTTCGTTTCGAAGTTATATTTTTTATTTAGTAGGATAATACATATTTTAGTAATACCAGTTTTTGCTCACTTAAATTACCCCTTATTTTAGGGAAGATTTTGCTTAAATCTGTTTGTGCGTAAAATATTTTAGTAGTTGATAATACTTATGGTTAACTAGTTAATTATTTTTATTCTAGCTTTCCGAAATATCCAGATGTACGTCAATCGTGGATAACATCAACTGGGCGTTCAACTTGGGCACCCAAAAAATATGATCGCATCTGCTCTAAGCATTTTGAGGAAAACTGTTTCCGGAAGACGCTGCAGGTTTATCTCAATGAATTCTCAGTTCCAACTATAAACGTACATGTAAGTAAATTAAATTATTGTACAGCATTTAAAAAAAATAATATTTGTGTGGAAGTACTACAAATCATGTTACCGATTTCAGGATCCTGCTCAAGGAGAAAAAAAAACTACCCTAGACCATCAGGAGGAACTACCCGTTGCCACTACTAGTGCACTATGCGGACACAGCCAAAATTTTACGCTAATTAATGAAATGGACTGTGGGATAAATACTGTAATTTTGTTTAACCATATTATATTTGAATTGGGAGTACTTGGAATTATAATGATACTTTTTTTGGGTCATTTATGTTTTTACAAATCATTCGCAAGATGTTATTCGATAAAGAGTACAGATTCTACTATGCATCTAAAGTATTCAAATTTCATTATATTATCATTTCGTTCCAGAAACATATGACTGACGATGTAGATCTGCAAATAGAGATCCCTGTCGCCGCCACTGCCAGTGCTATAATGGGAGAGTCTTCTAAGTCTGCAAATACCGAGGCAGTGGACAGTGAAATAAGTTCTGTAAGTTCCTACGAATTTTATTTGATGGATAAGTACAAACTCTTGACAAGCCATTGTTCGTTCTGGAATAATTGTCTTAAAATATGTATGTTTTATTTTCAGATAAAACATTGTTTTCCAATTAATAAGTCTCCCACCAGTGGAATAACCTATACTCCTCGAAAAAGGAAACTGGTGAAACAGTTGAAAATACAGACTCTGTTAGCTGAGAATCGAAAAAAGAAATTAGCTGTGCTACGGTCCCGAAACCGACGCCTTCAGAAAAAAAATGCAGAACTGTCAGACATCATTGAAAATTTGCAATCAAAATATTTAATCAATCAAGAAACAGCTGATTTACTCTCTTGTATAAGCCCACAGAATAACAGTTTTTTGAAATCGAAAAATCGCAGATTTTCACCTGAAATACGTAAATTTGCATTAAATTTGCATTTTATCAGCCCTAGTGCTTATGATTTTGTAAGAAATATGTTCAACACGTGTCTTCCGCATACTCGTACACTATCCCGGTGGTATCAAATTATTGACGGAGAGCCTGGCTTTTCAACGGAATCTCTAGAAGCACTTACTGAACTTGATCTAGTATCAGTAACATTTGATGGATGTGCAGCAAATTTTGCTATGGCAAAGTTGCTGGGCTGTAACTTACAAGGTGATCTAAATCCAGTATTTGAATATAAAGAAAAAAAAATGTTGTATTTCCTGATCCGTCACATATGCTGAAATTAGTGAGAAATACACTAGGTGACAAATTGTTTTTAACAAATGGAGAGGGTGAATGTTTTTCTTGGAATTTCGTAAAATTATTAGTAGAGGTACAAGAAAATGAAGGGCTTCATTTGGCAAACAAAGTAAGAGGCGCTCATGTAAATTACAAAAAGCAAATTATGAAGGTGAAACTGGCGGCACAGGTCTTCAGCGAATCAGTTGCTGATGCAATAGAGTTTTGCCATAAAGAGCTACTTATACAAGAATTTGATAATTGCACAGCTACAATAGATTTCATACGGAAATTTAATATATTATTTGACATACTGAATTCACGAAATTTAAATGCATATGCATACAAAAAACCGTTGATGCTTTCGAATTTCGAAAACATATTTTTTTTTTGAAAGACATGTTAGAATACATACAATCATTAAAAATTGGCATGGTTAATATTTTAAACTCAAACAGGAAAAGTGGCTTTTTAGGGTTTCTATTAAGTATAAAAGCTGTAATATTTTTGTATGAAAACTAGTTGCGACAAGGCGCGTAGATTTTTTGTCAACATACAAGCTCAGCCAGGACCACCTTGAAATATTTTTTAGTGCAATCCGAGCTAAAGGTGGTTTCAATAATAATCCTACAGCTACTCAATTTAAATCCGCGTACAAGAGGATGCTAGTACATGGTGAATTAAAACATTTGACGACTGGTAATTGTATACCCCTCACTGATATACATATACTAACTTACAGTCATCCTGAGTTAGCCATTAATAAAACAACTGACCGCAACCGACTAACTGATGAAAACTTACAAGAAAATTTGGAGTCTGAAGTCGTCGTGCCTCAAGATCACGACTATTTATCTGATCCGACGAGGTTATCTGAATTTTCCAGGCAGGTTATTGTTTATATTGCTGGCTTTGTCATAAAGGCTATGGAAAATCAAATCAAATGTGAACAGTGCCTGGCCTCTCTATATAGTCTAAATAAAATAGAGAGTAGTCTTCAATTCAAAAAAGATAAAGGCGGCCTTCGTTATCCTTCCCAGGATTTAATACGCTTGTGTATTATAGCAGAAGAGGTCCACAGAAAAACTGTTGGGATACGGAAATACGGGATGCATGAACTCTTGCAGTTATGCATGAAAAAATGTGTAGGCCTCAATTTATTTGCAAAAGTGTCACGCGATATTACAAACACCATCAATCATTATCCACCATCAATATGATCAAAGCTATTTATAAGAAATATTTAAACGTACGTCTACACTATGCGACTAAATCAATGGTAAATAAAGGTGATAGTGTGCGAAACCTTTACACAAAATTAATTTTATTTAAAGGACAGTAAAAATGTTTGACTTTGAAAGATTTATTGTTTTATTTTCTAATGATCACTTGCTTTCACCTGAGGAATGATCTGTGTGACAAAGAACTAAATAAATAGCTCTTTTAATATGTACTTTGTCATTCCGCCTTATTGGTCTAGTAATTGCAAGGGCGACTACTACCCATGAGGTCCTATTTTCGATTCCCGAGTCGGGCAGTGTTGTAAGGTCTCCATTAGGCAATTCTCAGAAGCAACCTGCAGTCTGGATTTGTATACGGTCAATTTCTATAAGTTCGCCTTCTACAACACAGGCCTCGCAACTGACGAAATATTGGTGTATATTTCTGCTAACCCATAGGGAATACAAGCGTGATGTGCTATGTAATCTCTCATATTAATATTATCGCATTTTTTTAATTGTTATACTAGGTACGTCATAGTAAACAAGTTCTTAAACTCTGATGTCAATAAAGTCTACTATATTTTTTAGGATACTAGGTGCCTATTCTTTTGGTATTAAATGACGTAGTACATCCAAGACATAAATATGCTATTAACTATACGAAATACTCAAACAGGTAAATAACTGGTAGGTTCATTCAATTATGGAAATTATCTGTAATTTTAAAAAAAATCTGGGGTAAAACTTGAGACTTTGGTAACCCAATAAACGCGATGTACTTTTATAATAAAGGATTTCGTCCTTATTCCACGGGAGGTCGAATAATTACACACATCTGCTCACAATTTATATTCACAGTAACAATTATCGATAGCGTACATCGAATAACACACAACCTTATTTAAAGTATACTTCGAGATCCGTCTCGATTACTCGATCAACAACGAATGCCCGTCCTTCACTTCGCATGCATCTTAAATACCGTGAGTTAGTCAATTGAGGCACTAGCTTTATAGGAAGTGACTCAATTGACCATCTTTAAGTCAAAATACAACATCTAAATTAAATATAGCTTACAGCTCGGCCATCCGATTCAAAACGAGTCCTCTCGTTACAGTTACATAGGTAAATATAATTAAACAATAAATTATGACAATAACGCACAAAATAATAAAAAAAATCATCATCACATCAATTAGTGATTACATAAATAGTAACAATCGAAATATATCTTGAAAAAATATATTATTATCATTCTAAATTCTTAAACTTGTATGTTACCATAGCTTAATAGTGCCCGTGACCTGGCACATGATAGCCCGTGACCTGGCACATGATAGCCCGTGACCTGGCTCATGGTAGCCAGTGACCTGGCCCATGGTAGCCCGTGACCTGGCTCATGGTAGCCCGTGACCTGGCTCATGGTAGCCCGTGACCTGGCTCATGGTAGCCCGTGACCTGGCTCATGGTAGCCCGTGACCTGGCACATGGTAGCCCGTGACCTGGCTCATGGTAGCCCGTGACCTGGCTCATGGTAGCCCGTGACCTGGCACATGGTAGCCCGTGACCTGGCACATGATAGCCCGTGGCCTGGCTCATGGTAGCCCGTGACCTGGCTCATGGTAGCCCGTGACCTGGCACATGATAGCCCGTGACCTGGCATCATAACTGGTATTATTGTGTCCACAATCTTATTATGCATCAACGAATACGCTTGTCAAGGTTTGACCGCTTGTTACCTAGCTTGTGAAGTTATCACGGAAGCTCCAGCAATCAACTCAATGACAACCAACCGTATGATGCCTGAGAGAGCAAGAGGTTTATGGACATGACACAATTTTTGAGTATAATATTACAACATTGTTATATTACTGTAATTATTATATCTTTAGATACATGAACTGAAAACTTAAAATCACGTTAACTTATAGGCTCAACATTTGAATTGAGGATGAAACACAATCGTCATTGTCAGTTTCGGTACGTTTGTCGCTCTTATCATTTTCCGATTCTGAAGACCCAGCATTTTGGAATACTAGCCAAGGAAATATTTTGTCTATGGCTACTACCGCCTCGTATCGCCTTCCCTTTTGCGTAATAGGCGTATCCTCAACCACAAATCGATCATTCGGGAGGACCTTCTTTATCCTATACGGACCTTGGCATTTGGGTTCAAGTTTCTTAGATTGCCCTTCGATGCCTACGGTTGCTCTCACAAGACGAACTAGATCCCCTTCAGAAAACTGTCTTTCTAACTTTCCGTTTACTAAACCGTTCTTTATCCTTTTCCTGTTGTTCCCTAATGTGTTAACTTGCCTGTGCTCTAATGGTTTCTAAATTATTATATTGTTAATTATCGGGCGCTGCTTCGACCATTACATCGTTCAATAAGCCTTGTGATGGGTTTGTTACAGTTCGCCCAAATAATAACTCAGTCGGAGTCTTTTGGGTGGTAGCGTGTACGGTTGTATTTATGCCTAATTGAATATTAGGCAAATGCTCATCCCATGACCCATTAGATCTATCGTGATTCATTACACCAAGTGCACCTAAGATAGTTCGATTATATCGTTCTACCTGGCCGTTTGCACGAGGGGTAGCTACCGCGTTATAAACGTGTTTTACTCCTATAGACTGTATAAACGACTTGAACGAACGACTAGTGAAGCTACTACCTTGATCGGTAATCAATGGCGTCGGCGTGCCGAAATAGCTAATATGATCGCGCATGACGTGTATACTGGTAGAGGACTTTGTGTTGCGTACCGCTGTGATATTTATGAATTTGGTAAACGCGTCTATGATCACGAGGATATACATTTTCCCGCGCCTGGTCCTGATAAAGAGTCCCAGATGGTCCGCTTGGATTGTGTGAAAAGGTATGTCTACCTGTGGTATAGGGTGTAACTCGCCAGCCATAGTGACTCCGGGAACCTTGTGAAGTGCGCACCCTAAACACGCAGCGACATACTTTTTCACAAAACGTCGCATTTTTTGAAACCAATACGATGATCTAATTCGCGACATAGGGTAATGTTCTCGTATAGTCTTTCGGTTAAGTGCTCGATAATCCACACAGAGGTGTTTTTCGCCAGACTTTTTATTCACCAAGACTATCGGACTCGCGTAAGGAGAGTTAAGATTCTCTTATTGTACCGCTATCTAACATTTCGTTGACCATACCTCGCACTAACTGTCTTTCAATTTGTGGGAGTCTATATGGGCGGTTTACCACGGGATCAGAGTCATTTAAATGAAGCACCATTCAAGTTTCCCTGCAGTATCCCAGATCGTGCAATCCTGAAGAGAAACACGTAGAATATTTGACTAGTATAGCCTTTAGTTTAATCTTTTGCTGTGTATGAAGTCCTTCTCCGTAATTAACTGATGCTTCATCTAAACTAGATCCGCAATTAATTCCAACATTATTTACCATTAATGATTCATCGGCAATATAACTACGAGTTATCAATTCCTGTAGCTTAAATTTTAAGTTTTTAGAACAAACATTCTGTATGATCACGAATCCTAGCCCTTGATTTAATTTATATTCTCCTGATAATAAATAATACTCTTCGCCTTCGCGTCCTCTAAGCGAGCCTTGTACATAAACTCTGCCAGTAAAACTTTCATCTGATTTTACCGGCACGGCCTTAATCTCGCTACAACTAACTATTGTATCGGAAGAACAGTGAAGTGGATACTTAGGTTTTCCAGCAATACCCACTCTCTGAAATATGACATCTGTTCCTGTTTTGACAATTCTAATAGAGGGTAGTTCAGTCAATGTGTGGCCAATTAATAATGGCGCAATGGTCATCGACTATAAGTATCTCTACATCCTTTTCCTCTAGACCTTGAATTTCTATAGTACAAAAGGACACACCAATCGGACGGTACGGAGCGCCACCAAAACCTTTGAGGAGAGGCCCTTCAATTGGGGCCCATTTCAATTTTCATCTTTCCGCGTCACTATGACGAATCAACGTACCTTCACTACCTAAATCTACGTAACTATTCAACAGTTCATTGTTAACTTTAACGGGTATTTTATATTTTAGGCTCGTACTTCCAAAACATTCAACATTCAGAGTATTTTACTAGTACTCTCTAAGGTACCTATATTTTTCTTAGTGCAGTTAGCCGCCAAATGTCCTAATAACTTGCAGTTATTGCACCGCGCCTTAGGTTTAATACACCGGTAAAATGGGTGACCCTTCTCGTTGCAATTAAAACAAGTCATTTTATCAAATCTATCCCGTTGCGAAGAATCACTGCTACTGGGGTTGTTAACTGGTGTGGGCTTAATAAGTTTGTCTTTAGATAACTCTGTTGGAGTTTTGTCTTGGCCGACCTTGACGGATTTCAAAAATTTAAGTACATGCTCGGGTTCTGTGAACTCTGCTGCTTGGGCACCTAATCTGACACCCCTATCGTCTATACCAGACACCAAACAGTCCACTGCCTTTTTACCTGATATTTCGCATCTATTTAAAAGGTTCATTTTTGCATAATAGTACAATTCTAGCGATTCTCCGTACCTAACCTTTTTATTCAACATTTCCGTAAGTAAATCGGCATAATTATCTCGCGTAGGAAAAGATTCTCTAAGTTTGACTTGCCAGTCAGTCCATGAATGTAACAAACTAGGTAGTCCCTGGTACCATGATTTAGCAACTCCGGTGAGTTTCGGTAAAGCATAATGGATTATTTGTTTTTCATCCCAATTGTAAATTTGAGCACATTCTTCAACTTTAAGAAGCCAAATATCTATAGTCTGTTCTTTACATAGTGGGTCAAACTCAGGTATAACATTATGTAGTACCGGAAATTTATCCCGTCCGCTACTGGCTTTATTATTCATTTCTTTCATAATATCAATAAACTTCTCAAAAAGATTTACTTGTTATTCGGCATACCTGGGTTCCTGCACAGATTCGTGATCACTACTACTGGAAGACCGTCGCGGTCTACGATTTTCTTGACGATATCTGCCCTCTGTAGCTCGTCGACTTGTACCAGCACGCCTGCTGCTCCCTTCATCATCCCGATGTCCGGATTTCCTGGAGCGGTGATGTCTTCGGCGGTGCTTACTGCGCTTGTCTGTTGATTCCCGAGAGCTACTTCGGCTTCGACCCGAGTTGCCGCTTGTTGGAGTCTTAGTGCGCGTTCGTTTTGGCATGTTGCTTTCAGCTCATTTGAAACAATAAAATATTCGATATATATTATGTGTTTACTTGTAAACATTGGTAATTAAAAGCAAAATAAATATAGATTTAGGTATTCATGGTTAAGACGAAACATTTAGGCCTTTAGATGATGAAATAATTCGTAATAATATGACAACATTATGTCGTATATTGTAATTTGTTAGTCAATTTCAAACCATGTTGTCAATAAATAAGTCATACGCACATGTACATGCTTATTATCGAATTTGTGTAAATTCGTTACCTCGTTGTATTCAATAACGGCATCGTTTATTAGATACCTATTTTAAAAATTATTCAACAACATCCGTTTGAAAACGAGGATCTAATTTTATTTGACTATCCAACATGTGTTTTGTCAATAATATATATATTTAGGGTGTTAGCATTATAATGTAAAATGAATTGATCTGTACTTACATTTTCTGTGTCCGCGGGCGATATTAGCTTTATTTATCAGCTAACAGATCCCACTTCTGAGATATAATAAAGGATTTCGTCCTTATTCCACGGGAGGTCGAATAATTACACACATCTGCTCACAACTTATATTCACAGTAACAATTATCGATAGCGTACATCGAATAACACACAACCTTATTTAAAGTATACTTCGAGATCCGTCTCGATTACTCGATCAACAACGAATGCCCGTCCTTCACTTCGCATGCATCTTAAATACCGTGAGTTAGTCAATTGAGGCACTAGCTTTATAGGAAGTGACTCAATTGACCATCTTTAAGTCAAAATACAACATCTAAATTAAATATAGCTTACACTTTGTACCTGTCCCTTACGGGTGTACGCGCTTGTCAAATCTAGAGGATCCTTTATCTTAGCCCTAAACAAAATAAACGCTTTGACTTTGACTTGACTTTGGCAGAATCCCATCCACAGATTAGAGATATACAGCAAGCTAATCCTACCTCTATTACATTCTCTTTGCAGTATCTAAGCATAATCACATTGTGTCTGTCCAAGAACTTTATACATGTGTTCTAAGCTTCTTGGGTCTGACCATCTCTCTGGTCTGACTCAATGGCAAAACGGCAAACTATGGCAAGAGGACATAAAAAAAACACGCCTAGTGTCAATCAATAATGTCATGTTGGTGAGCTGTAGTGTTGCCTAACTATCGATAGTTGATGACTTATGTATCGATAGTTGACCTCGACAAATAGTCACAATATCGATAGCCCTACCGATACTATTGAAATTTTACAATACTATCGATAGTATATATCCAAGAAATTGAGCAATACTTTTGATAAATTATTGCTAAAGTATTGCTCAATTTCTTGGATAGATACTATCGATAGTATCGACAGTATTGTACAATATCAATAGTATCGATAGGGAAAAGATATTCTAACTATTTTTCGAGGTCACGATAGTATTGACAACCTATCGATAGGCAATCGATAGTAAGGCAACACAACACTAATGTTTTGCCCGTGATTAGCTTGCTACATATCTCTAATCTCTGCCCGTGATCTTTAATTAGTCCATTCTGATACAATTTTGATTCATAAAATTATTTTTTTATCCCATCAGTGTAACTATATTCTCTGATTTGTATTGATAATTAAAGCCAAGACGATATTTCAATTAAGTTTATCAATGTTTATTTACATGTCAATTCATAAACGAACTTAAAAGTGTTCTTTGCCCAAACCTTAGAATATAAATTATAATCTGAGGCCCAAACCAATAGAAATGTTTTGAGACGAACATTGGGGTCGAATAGTAATAATTCAAAGTGGAAAAAGGGCGCAGACATGGCAAATTCAGTAAATATATCAATAGAAGCTCCCATTGAGAATCAGATCCAGGAAATAACTTACGATGGTCAGGAGATATATCAAGCGTAAGTATTATTCTGTACCTATATATTAAAGGAGAAACTGACTGACTGACTGGGTTAGAACCAGAACTGTTGTTTGTCCTGTCATTGCAGTGCCAAAAACTGTATAGAGAAATTCAAGACGACTCGTGAATGAAAGTCCAGAAGAATGTTTTACAGACATTCAGTGTTAGACGTGTGCCAATAACGTAGGACGCCTACATTCTTTGAAATTGCAATTAAAATCGCAACTTAAGGAGCTATGATGAAACATAAATTAACTTGATAGCAATCTTGTGATCCATCATACAAAATAATATTTTCCGTGCAAAATGATTGATGATACTAGTTTAGTCCCGCGACTTCCGCATAGTATTTAACTTAACAAACATTTCGGGATAAAAAGTATCCTATGTGTTAATCCTGGTTATAAACTATGTGTGTTCCAAATTTCATATCTGTTCAGTAGTTTTTGCCTGAAAGAGTAACGAACATCCACACTCACTAACTTTTGCATTTATAATATTAGTAGGATTGAGATAGATTTTGGAATTCCAATCTGTCCAAATGTTATGTCTAATACCTACCTTAATTATGTGAAATGTCCTCTTGTTATTCTTTCGTAAGCACCTCACTAATTTCATCTCTTCAGTCCCCTGTCCATGTCAGAGAACCTCGCCCGTTTAGCACAGAAGATAGATTTCTCTAAAACTGAAGATGAGTTCTGTAACATCAAGAAAGAGGGCGAGAGTAGTTCTGACTCCAAGTCGGAGGATGAGAAGGAGCCGGGGTACCAGTCCAGCTTGTGGCCGTGGGACTCAGTGCGAAACAAACTCAGGAACGCCTTGACTGAGATCAGCGTGCTGGCTGATGTGTTGAGTATTGCTAAGGAGAAGAGATACATGGTAAGAACCCTCTAATCATATTAAACAACTGCTTGGCACAGTGGTTTGAGCGTAGGCCACTTGGCTCACTGCACATGGTGATTGCCGGTTCAATTCCCGCTGGGGTAAATTTCGGAAATGGCCTTTTCGTAATTTGCTCTGGTCTGGGTGTCACTAGGATCGCCCCCAGTACATTGTATGGTACCATAATACAAGCGTTGCTTAGTTTGGGACCATACAGTTGGTGTCTTCATCTGGCGCTATTATTATTATGTAATTATCATGTGTCAAAACAGGGCCAATCATCTGTTTTAACATAATGATTGGAAGTGTAGTTATTCTTACTCTCTTTTTACTTACCAATCCACAGTTTTTATAATGGTTCATTTCTCAGAATCACAACCTAAGAGATCTCTCTCAATATCCTCCTATGTGCTGTGTATTGGCAGAGAATACCTATGTATTGTTTCACTACAAAATTATAATAAACTAGTAACTATTAACAGGATCAATATTCCATTTAGTTTTTGTTTATAACTATAATTTATCAACGGGAATTATTATTTACATACCTACCTATTTTCATAAAACCCTGTTATTTAAATATGTATCAATATTATGTAGGTATTCAGGGTTACTGGTTATTCAACATATTCCTTGCAGGGTACGATAGAAGCTAAAAAGAGAAACAACTTTTGCTCCACCCCTTTGTTATATGAAATTCAGTTTATTTCAAAATTATGATAAGTATTCTTGGGCATTCTTTAATACCGCCTTATATGACGTCAGTAATAAGTAATTATATTATTGATTTAAATCTCATTCAATTCAAGCTCTTTAGTTTTTTAGGTCTTAATAAAAAAAGCAAAAGGGAAATATCTAGAAAACGACAATTTCGCGGTACATGCTCTGACCCACTCAGATTTGTTGCATTTTACCTCTCACAGTTTGCAAGGTATACGTCGAATTTCCAGTGACCCTGCATAATTGCTTACAGTAAGGAACAGCCACATAAATAATTTTCTCCAGGTTTTAGACCCAGTACAACCAGAGCAAGTGGAAAGCCGGCCGATGGTCCAAGTGTATGGTAGAAAGAAGGCCCTCGGAGCGGCAGCAGCCGTCCTCCTGGCCGGCGTGGAGCGGCTCCGCGCCAGCGAGACTATGCGCATGACGCGCATGCCCGACTTCCACATTGACCTGCTCCGGCTACGACAGAACTGGAGACTGAAGAAAGTCTCCAACACTATCGTGGGAGATCTGAGCTACAGGACAGCCGGGTCTAAGTTCAGTCAGACTGGAGTTTTTGAGGTAGGCAATAGTAAATGTTTCAGTTTCTTCATATAAGCGATATACTTAAGCCTCTACACACCAAAGCTGCTGGTGAATTTAACCGGCGGATAAGGCTGCCTGCGCCGCCGGGCTTGTTTTGCAACAATCGTGTTGACACTGACACTTTTGCCGGCACTAACATGCCGGATTGTACCCGCGCTTGGCCGGCAGCTTTGGTCTGAAATTTGAACTATATATATACATTGACATCTATATAGGGTCAAACTAGTTATAACTGGCCATCAGTTACTAGCCACTACATACTTAACTATCTAATTTTCGAGAATTGTGGGCGTTCGAAAATGCGGTTTGAATTGACCAAGTCAATTATTACGTACTAGTTTGTGCTCGCGACTTCGTCCGCGTAGACTTAAGTAAAGTATTCTATCTGTTAATCCAGGTTATAAACTATCTGTGTTCCAAATTTCATCCAAATCCGTTCAGTAGTTTTTGCGTGAAAGAGTAACAAACATACATCCACACTCACAAACTTTCGCATTTATAATATTAGTAGGATTTGGTACATACAATTGGTCAGGTATTATGGTAATCCTACTAATATTATAAATGTGAAAGTTTGTGAGTGTGGATGTATGTTTGTTACTCTTTCACGCAAAAACTACTGAACGGATTTGGATGAAATTCGGAACACAGATAGTTTATAACCCGGATTAACACATAGGATACTTTTTATCTCGAGATTCCCAAATTTTTTGTTAAGCTAAATACTACGCGGACGAAGTCGGTGGGCACAGCTAGTGTAATATATTTAAATGAATATTGATTGTGTTAGGTGACCAAAGCGCCTGAAGATCAGATAGCCCAAGCGCTGAGCGCGGCGGGCCCCGTGCCCTCCGCGCTGCGGGTCACCGTGCCGCCGGAGCTGCAGGGCGTCGCATTCATCTCCGTGCTCTGCCAGAAAGGTACTTGGTACTTGCTGAACTCCCAAACCCCAACACATTCTCTATCACTACGTAGTATAATAAATAAATAAATAATAAATATCGCCAGACAGACACACCAATTGTACGGTCCCAAACTAAGCAAAGCTTGTACTATGGGTACCGTACAATGGACTATAATAGTAATAATTGTTTATTTATCACCAGAGACAGATACAAAATTACAACAATTGCCTTAAATTTATGTACATAGCAAAAGCGTATACTTACTGTGGGTCACTGGTGCCTGAGGTAAAAAAACCGTAAAAAAGTATAAAAAAAGTCGCTTCCCGCTGTCTCTCTGTCCCTATGTATGCTTAGATCTTTAAAACTACGCAACAGATTTTGATTCAGTTTTTTTAATAGATAGGGTGATTCAAAAGGAAGCTTTATATTATGTATAATACATGTATAATATAGTAGAGACACACTTTTGTATCAGCATTGCACCCGCGCAAAGCCGGGGCGGATCGCTAGTACATCATAATAATGACTTATGCACTTTAATTAGCTTCAAAAACACAAACTGATAGTACTAGTAAGTATTCTGATCTATCAATATTGGTATTACCACACCTATTTCTGTCCTGATTGGTTCATGATGCCAATTTCAACGACCCCTCAGAACATTTGATAATAAGAGAAACTTGCTGGCTGATCTATAAAAAGCCTAAACCACTCGGGTTAGGAACTTGAAATTTTGATATCAGGTTCATTTTATACTAAGAAAGGTTTTTTTTTAAGTTTATCTTCCCGAAATACTCTTTGTTCGAGTGTGGACTGTATAATAAATAATGTCTGAGGGCGCTTGTTGGAGCCAAAATAAAACTGAGATGTGGAATATTATTAACTGTATTTATACTGAGAAAAACGCTTGAAAAACCACAAGTTAATGCACCAGTAACTAACGCGTCCAATTAATGAATCCTGTGTTGCTAGCCACATAAAATATTAAAATTTGTTGGGATGCGAACACTCTTTACATATTAGTGTAAATCCCACAGAGCAAGAGGACGTGGTGACGGCGACGCTGAGCTCGGCGGCCATCAACTGCCCCGGCGCGCTGCCCGGCGACGGCGCCGAGCTGCACTGGCAGCAGAAGCTGGAGGCCGCGCAGAACGTGCTGTTCTGCAAGGAGCTGTTCGCGCGGCTCGCGGCCGAGGCGGTGCAGCTTGACGCATCCATACCGCACATGGTCGTCGGCAACCAGATCATGGCTACGGTAAGTATTCGAAAGAATCCGCTGTCTGAAGACATACAGCTTGAAACAGAAAAGGTATATATTGTTTTCTTATATTTACGCGAATACTACACATTGAAATCAAACTATTTTTTTTTACGACATCAGGACGTCTATCACCTCAATCCCCTCGTGACCATGGCTGCTGTAAAGCAGCCGAAACGTCGGGAACATAAATATAAATTTAATAAACGCGATAAAATCCGAAAAATAGTTTGATTTCAGAAAAGGTATACTATTTTTTCAAATCTTTACTTTTTAATTCTAAAACTATCAGCTTTGGAGAAGACTTGAAAAACAAAAGGTGTTATAGGAATACAGCTGTGGACAGATTTCACAAGTCTACAAAACCTTTAGTACTTCAACTGTCCTCCAAAGCCGATAGTTTTAGATTTACAAAGTTAAGGCCTTACCTTACCCTTTCTGTTTCATCTAGTATGGTATGTAGTAATGTTCCCCAAATTCATAGGTTTTATTCATTAACTTTAATTTAATTAGATATTAAGGGTTGCCCTCATACTAAATCGCGTCGAAATGCGGCTGATAAACAGCTGTCAAGCACAATGTTCTTGATCTTCTCAGTCGAGGTCGCGTTCCGATCCGGTGGTAGATTTACCCTCGCCACCTCTCCTGGCAGCGGCCCAAGCCGAGGTCGTGTCCCTTGTGGCGCCCGCGAGCTAGCTGCCCCCCTGCCCCTCTGGCTGGAGCGCACTGGCGTTCTCCCTCTGTCCGGGTGAAGTTGTTATGGCCACTCTGGCCAACAACATAGACTAGATAAAAAAAAAAAAAAAAAAACAATGTTCTTTCTTTAAAAATATGGCCCACACAGGTTAATAGGTATTTCGCCAGTGTCAAGTATCAAATAGCAATGCAGACACATTTATTAACAATACTATAAAAAAAATTGACCGTTCACTTTGGAATCAGAATTACTTTGGGCACTGCCATCGCTTTGCCTACGACGTGACACTGAGCAAGCTTGGGTTTACCAATTCGCAGAGTTTTAACGCCATTTATAGTCATAAATTGTTTACAGATATAATTAATTTCATCACACTGAGTTATAAGTTTACGCTTCATCAAAGGTTTTGTCCATTTACGTACAATGACGTTACAATGCGTTTGTATTTTTCTGGAAAATGCTTTGTAATGCACAGAGTTATAAGATTAAACTGTATAACTGTGTTGTAAAGTTATATGAAATTGATTACTTATATTATACTATGTATTTAGGAATTTATTTGAAATAAAATTATACTATTCTGTATGTAACCAAACCGATAATTTTTTTTAAACATTCTTAATTTGTTCTAGGTCCTACCAGGCATCCAGCTGTTAATAGGACTCTGTCACAACAACGGTCAGAACAATAATGGCACTAATCCCGAGGGAGTAAAGGTAAATTATACTACACTAGCAACCTGCTCTGGCTTGGCCCTGGTGCAATTTACTAAACAGGATTTGTAAGTGTCTGTTCAACATAGATTGTTTGAGACACATATAGTATTGGCCCGTTTGCTAGCGTTTTGCTATTTACCGTTTTAGTAAGAAAAAAAATGTATACTTTACATAATACCCTTTTCTTACTTTCAAACAAAATATTAACAAAAGTAGCTATATACTTAACCTAAAAAAATATAATATACTAGCTGACCCAGCAAACGTGGTTTTGCCATATCGGTTATTAAGGCGTGGAGTGGACCCACCCTTAACATTTAGGGGTATGAAAAATAGATGTAGACCGATTCTCAGACCCACCCGATATGCACACAAAATTTCATGAAAATCGGTCGAGCCATTCCGGAGGAGTTTGGCAACAAACACCGCGAAACGAGAAATTGTTATAGAATGTCAGAATGAACTGAAAGCACTTAAATTGAAGATTTTGGGAACGAGAACATTAATTTATCCCGTTTATTAATAAATGTGGTTTAGCGTTTTCTTCTTTCGAATGTCAGTTTTGACGATGGAAAGGGATAATTCGGAGTTGTAACTATTCGTTGGTGTAAACGTGTTCTTGAGTTGAGACCTCGACTCGGCAGCCCTGCAGGCAGATTCTGGATGCCGCAAGCTGAAGACTGGGCGCTATGACGCTCATTAGGGGAGGCCTATGTCCAGCAGTGGACTGATATAGGCTGATGATTATGATGATGTACTATTCGCCCGCTGTATCACGTTTGTTAATGTTCTGTTGGTATCACAGATATATATTTACAAAGATAACGCAAGTATCACGATTTGTATTGAAACCAAGCGTGCTGAATTTTTAACACCTTTTGTGACGTCACAGCCGAAATTTAGTCCAAACCGATTCAAAGACACCGATGCCGACTCTCGAGTGATTATCTCGCTCATACCCATCTTTTTTATTATATGTGTTGTCACGCAGACTGTAAGTTAGCGGCGACCAACCTCGACGCTTGGTCGGGGTTTCGTACACGCGAAGTACATGCATTTGCGTTATCTATATCTGTGGTTGGTACGGTTGGCAGCCGGAGAGCGCGACGGGCAAGTCGGACCACGACCACGTGCTGGAGCACTCGCTGCACCAGCTGCTGCGCGCCGTGCACCACGCCAACACGCACCACCCCTTCCCGCACCCCGCCACCGGCCCCCTCGGACCCTCCAAGCGGCGCTGTCTCGCAGGTACTTCACCATTTTGTTTTTCTCCCTCCCATCCCTTTGACGACCGCGTAGGCTGCCCGGCTCACTGCACGGTGGTTGCGGGATCGATTCCCGCCGGGGCTAATTTCGGAAATGGCCCTTTCGTAATTTGCCCTGGTCTGGGTGTCACTGGGATCGCCCCCAGTCCATTGTACGGTACCCATAGTACAAGCATGTTTGCTACCATACAGTTGGTGTGTCAGTCTACCGATATTTATTATTAATTTATTTTATTTATCTACTAGATAATACTACTCTAGCAAACTACTTACTACAAGTACTAAGCAATGTTTGTGAATATGGGCGTAAGTCTCCGAAGCAATCTCGTAATCTACAACCAAGTGTCTTTAGACCCTCTTTTGTATACTCAATTTCTCTTGTGACAGGTCCCACAGCAGCCGACAGGTACGAGCTACTGGATATGAGCAAAGAGCAGTCCTTGCTGGAGCAAATAATACAGCAAGCGCAACACTTCTTCATGCGGCGGCGTAGTGAATACGTCCTAGACACTATTGCTAAAGAGGTGCGTACACGGAGGTCACATACATTAGACAATAATGCAACCTTTTTAGTAGTAGGGCTAATTATTAAGTTCCTCCGATGGCCGATTTACAATGGGTAAAATAACTAATAGGGGTGGTGACCTTTTATATTATTGTTTGCTTCATTAATGTTATTTGTTGCAGGTGAAAGACCCCCTAATCGTTTCGCATTGGAATGCGTTGAATAGTCCCACCCAGTCTTGCGTGAAAATTAATATTATGGCTTATGGGTATGTCAACAACTGCATATTACGATATCCAGTTTATTTATAGTAAAACATAAAGTACATCGAGATTGATAGTAAAGTACTTCTGGAAGCCTGTATTTACTGCTTATTTTTAGGTATGACGCGGTGTGTCGAACGTCATTGGTGGTACATGTTGGTGAGAAGACCCTGAAGTGTATTTGCCGCGATGGTAAAGTGAGACACTTGTCGTACGAACTACAGGAGCTTAGGGATCTAATATACTGTCAGGTAATTTAATTTTATATGCCCAACTCCATTTTAATTTCCATTTTTTTTGCGAATTCCTTAGTTTGATTTTGTTTGCAGATATACCAACACCAAATGACGGCCGTGCAGGCGGTGGGCCGCTGCATGGGCTGGCAGCTGCTGGCCAGCAGCTCGCACCTGGGATCAGGGCCGGTGGAGCCGCTCGGGAACGCCTCGTCGTGTCTCCTCGCCTCGCCCAATGGTAAGCATCCTTCAAACTGTCACACGAGAGAATAACTCGAGCTAATTCGCAACCCTCTGTAATACTTTTCTTTTTCAGGTGACAGGATGATAGCAATAAGATGCGAACCATCCGTCGGCATTCAAGTTTTCATTGCTCAATCGCCAAGAAAGGACTTCTTTGCCAGTGAACTTGTTCAAGACAAGAAATGGGAGCACCTTGGGGGAGCTTTCAAAGAGATCAAGCTGGACAAAATGGAAGGCAAAAACTTTTTGAACAAGATGGAACTTCTCATGGCCTGTTTGAGCAGCCCCTCATAAGTGTAACTAGCAATAAGAATAATGTTGGTGATGACTAAATAAAAGATCCGAACTGAATTATAATCATATATTTTTTTTGTCATATTATATATAGGGAAACTTAGCATTAGGGTGCTTAGGCAGAATGTTAAGTAATCACTGAAGGATTGTTCTTGCATTAAATTCTCGACCAAGTGATATGACCCCGAGATCAGAAATTCCAAGGAACTGAAACAAAGATTTTGATTATGAAATTATTCATAATAAGCAGTGACTTCAATTCTGTTGTAAGCATCTTGGAACATAAAGATAAAACATTTACTTGGAATGACCAAAATTTAAACATCTTTAGTGCAGATACTAATTTTGAAATGACAATGCATAAAAAAAATAATCACACTTGTAATTCGTAACAACAATTACAGCATATTAGAACTAAGTCAATATGCATACAACATAATTGATATGAATAACCCCTGGTGGCACGGTCACTATAGGAAACATTGAATAAATGAAAGGTTTACAATTCTATACATCATATAACCTAGACACCCTTAAGTTTTACAAGTGATTTATGTAAATTACTAAATAGATTCTAAATCTACCTAAATACCTAGATGTTCCAAACACATGTTATTTCCACAAATAAATTGTTATGAGTCATCATCCAGTTTAAATAGAAAAACATTAAATGCAATCGTAGTTTCGATTCTCACACACCTAAGAACAAAGAAGTTGTTCAAAAACCTATCCCTCCGTCAGTTTGCAAAACTTTTCATTTCACAAATATACCAAGATCCAGTCAAACACACAAAATAATTACAATTCATCAATGTAGGTATTACAATACAAAATAGATCCAAGCAATTTAGACCTAGAAAAAACAATAAGATAAATAGAAAATGTGTTACCTCAGGTTCCTCGAGACATCAATGGAACTCCTCCTAGTATTAAACCCTCAGTTTTTACCAGACATTGAATTTAACACTTGGAAGGCTTCAGATTACGATAACACTAACACCTAACGTTATTTTAAAAATTAAATTAATATCGAGACAGCGGCGACCTAGATCTGAAGTTGCCACCGCCAGAGCCGTACTCTTCGCGCCCGTTGTTGCGGTTGTAGGGGCGACCACCACCGCCGCCTCCGTACGAGTTGAAAGATCTGTTCCCGCCGCCGCCGCCAGAAGGGCCGCCGAACGGACGACCCCTGAAGTTACCGCCGCGCCCGCCTCGGAAACCGCCGCCGCCGCCGCCGCCACCGCGGCGTGGCCCGTCACGTTTTCTCGAGATCTCAACTTTTAAAGTCGCGCCTAGCATCTCGAATCCGTTCATCGCGCTACAAGCATCTTCGGCCTCCTGCAAGTTCTCAAATTCTATGAATGCAAAACCGGGAGGGTTGAGTGCCACCCAAACGGAGTTTAGTTTCCCATATTTATCGAACTCCCTTTCGAGATCTTCCTTTTTGATGCCTTCGACCAGTCCCCCGACATAAACGCGCGTGCCGCCATTATTGCTCATGATTGTGTGTGGAAATCTAAAAACGAAAGAACTCATAAGTCGCGCACGATATAACAACCAAGAAACAAGAAATATTATAAATTGTTCGTATAATAATCATGTTTTTGTAATTGCGTCGTAATCACAGAGATATAGTACAAAAATATAAATATATAAATACAACGAAGAAAACAAAATGTCGACACTGGGGGAACGCCACGCCACGCTTACATTGCTGTAAATTACTATTTAGAGTATTATACATAGTTACTTACGTGTATTGAAGTTACAAAAATATTATGGAATTAAATAAACCTATAGTTACTTAAATTAAACTAATTTTACCAAATTATTTTAATAAAAATTGAAGGAGACATTAATGGTCGATGAAATTTGGGAGTGAGTGAACGAGAATAGCAAGACCGAGCGTGAAATTTTATTGAAGTTAATGAACGAATGAACTGTTTTGATCAGTGTTGCTATAAAAATAAAGTATTCATAATATAAATAACGAAAAATATATTTATAAGGAATGTATCTTCAATAATAGGGATTTCGAATTTATATTTATTTTGAATGTATAATATATTTACAATGGTGGATGATTTATTATTATTTTTTTGAAAATACTTGCTCTTATAACTTCTTGTAATGCTCTACCAAGAACTCTATGCTTTTTCCAGGAAGAACGAATGAATGAATGACTTTATAGTTTAGAACAAAATCCTTCCTATGCATGTGGGTGTGCGTAGACGTATCAGAAGCGCATACACACATTTACCAAGTTAAAAACCAAGAGGCTTGCTCGAAACAGTCGAAACAAGTAGTGGGGAGCCATGGTGGGGAGAAGGCTTTCGACTTCGTCAAGAGTGAATGAGTGAGGTAGGACTGTTAGAGGGAGGGCGTGAGAGGGGTACGGAGGGCGGAGGAGGAAGACGAACGAAACGAAACCGGCCAAACGACTCCGTCCAACGGTCGCGCGGCAGCGCGCATTTTCGCTTGTTTTCTTTTTATTGTGCCCCACCTTTGTTTCGTTATGAATTGTTTTGATATAAATTTAAATATAAAGTGAACAATATTCGTTTATTTATGCATTTCTAGAAATGTTTTTTGCCCTATGATGACGAGTTAAGTAGGTTCATGTGAGATGTTTAGATAGGTGTCGAAATAAGCTGCAGGCAGGTGAAGAGCGTAAGAGTGAAATGAATATTTTCATGTTAAGTTAGTGAATAATGGAGTGCTGTAAAGATATGGGTGTTCAGAAGAGACATAGTCAATTTAGCGACACGAAATACAAGTGGAGGACATTGTGTGCGTTGTTTGTAACGGTGTTTTGTTTTGGTGAGTGTGAAGGACAGGAGGTAGTCGGTGAGACAGACCCTTATCTTCTAAATAAGTCGTTGGGACTTACGGAGCTGCCAGGCGGCGTGCTGGCCGGCGGCCGGACGGTGTGGAAGCCCAACAGCAGCCCGTACTTGCTGCGGGATGACCTGCTGATTGAAAGAGATGCAGAATTGGTTGTGGAGCCGGGTGTTGAAGTCAGATTCGCGCCGATGGTCGGCATCACAGTACGAGGGAAACTAGTCGCTGCGGTAAGTACTTTCATAAGATTGGGATTACTTATGTTCATATGAAATGCGTAGATACTAGTAGCCTGATAAGTAATAAATATTAATACTTCGTCGCAGTAAGTAAACTGGTTGCGTCGCGAAACCTGTCGCGTCTGTGAGTGCCTATATTTTAGTTCTATTTTTAGCCCATTCATTGCTTTTACTTTAATTCCATTTATCATGCTAATTGCTATTTATTTTGCCATAAAAGGCAGGTGAACTAGATTGAATTCATATTAGATTCCTATTAGAGTAGCACCTAGGTATTATATAGCTTATCTCTATCTACTTAGTGCATTTAACTTATCAAGTTAGAATCTTTTGCAGAATAAAAATCAAGTTTGAATTCGGAAGAAAGAACATTAAGGCTAAAACGCCCATCATTTTTTGAGGTTTTTTAGACATTTTTCAAAATCTGTCAATAATAAAAGGCACATTTTATAATTCGCGACAAAGACCGCGTGCAGTGCATTTATTAATATATCCAACTTACTCTAAAACATTTCAAGAACGACAGCTATCCAGATAATCTAGCAATTTTTGTATATTTTGTGATTAACTAGTATCATATCCACCGTGATAATATTTAGAGTAAAATAAATGTATTAATAAACGCACTGCATACTGTGTTTGTCGCAAATCACAAAATGTTGTCTTAAATGTTTTCAGACTTTGGATAAACTATAAAAATACTCGATAATTTTGAATTTGGCGGGCTAGACAGGCGCCTTCACCTTACTACTATTGGAATGCCACATAATCTCTATCATATTACAATAAAGCTATTAACAATAAAACAATAGTCTAATTTATTTATAAAAAAGTTTTACGAAGTTGTAGGTATGACAAAAATGTGGTATTGTCCAGCTAGTTAAAATAAACGTTCTTCACGAAAAAAAAATTGTCCACATCACATTTTATTGATCACGCACGCTAGACCTTTCGATAAACAAACACTTGATAAAGACGATAGCGGCACGTACCTGCCCGCCCTGATAAGGGACATGTATCATGCCCATTCAACTGATATTGATTTATTCACCTGCTGGTGTGCCAAGCTAATATTAAATCCAAATATTTGTAAAATATTGCGAAATGAAAATACTATTTCATAGATAGAGCAAGCGCTCGAAATTATTTGTGACAATACCGAAAATGTACGATGTTCAACTATCTATAAGCTGCATAGATGACCTATTGTATAAATGCGTATTCTGTAGATTATACATCGCTCTATTTATATTCACAATCAGAGTCATACAAACCGTGCATGTGCTCCACATTAAAAATCATGACTGACTCATGTATCAAATCCTGACACGGAGCACGTGTTAACAAAGGCAGCTGATGGCATCAAGGGTGCCGGCATAAACTGACCCGGCTCGACCCCGGACCGACATCCTTTCGCTAATTCAATCAACTCGGACAAATCACTCCGCGATGACCTCTTGAGGGCTTACGTTAGATAACTTCCTTAGATTAGACAAGGAACAAATTGAAATGTTTTATGCTACAAACGCGAATGGTGACGAAAAAGGAAAATAAAATCCAAGGAACGAAAGGACAAGATCAAATACCTCACTCTAAATAAATAAATGAATAGCAAATAGAAATGACATGGACCGGATTTTATCCTTTACCTTTAACTTATAGGAAAAAAGGCACCTAGATAAATAGTAGTTTTAGTAGACAGCTTACTAAATAAGACCTAGAAGATTATTTTATAAAGTCTGGGATTTCACTTCACATTTCATTTCATAGATCATCAAAATGCCATTACTATGTTGCATACAGTTACATATAGGTATATAGCATATGAAATTACGCATGTCCAATTCAATCGTATGGATGGAATACCAACTTCACAATAGATGCCATTTGATGGGTGAAAATCATCCCACGATAGTTCCTGACAGGCAAAGTAATATCAGAGAACAATAGAAACAGATGGACGAATGTGTAAAAATCGTTCAATAGTTTTTAACTACTGAACGTATTCGATAAAGGCATAGTTAAGCTAGAAAACATTTGTTTCGTCCGGTAATTATCAGTAGTTAACAACAATTAACGGTGAGAACCTAAATGTTTTTCTTGCGAAGCTTTGTGAGAAACAGAGCTTCGGAATTCTATCTTTAAGGACCTTCTATCGATGTTTAGCCTTGTCCTACATTCAGTGACTTACTTTGTGTTTTGAATAGGTTCCAAAGTTATATTGGAGAATATTGTTATAATATAAGTACTCTGTATAAGTAGGAAACTTACATCCCAAAAGTATGTTTTTACTTTCCTTGGCGATATTCATGTTTCCTTTGCTGTCGCTCAAAGCTCAAAGTCAGCTGATTATGAACTAACTAATTCGCACATGGGTTAGTAGGGAAATCTATGAATTAGGTATAATCTAAAGAATATTGCGATCCTACACAGTTTTCTTCTCTCCATAACCGAAAAAACTTGAACGCTCAAAGCATCTTAGGGCTGGTATCAAAATCGTGTCAAGATCTATAAACAAGATAAGCATTCAAAGGTACTCTCAACGCTTTGTTACGTAGCTTGAATCCATTTATTTTCATTTCTTATCGTTCTCTTAGTTTAGGTACAGGGTACACTTGTCGGCATCTAATGACCTTTTATCACGAAGTAATCCAGCTTAATAACAACAGTTAGCTGAAGAACTTAACGGTTGCGGTTGACTACCAAGTAATTTGTTCCAATACCGTATGGCCAGCAACCTTGAAGGTAATTATTGAACGGCTCGGCGCCTACCTACTGTGATTCATCGGGAATTGGAATAAGCAGTTTTTGACATTTATCTTCACTAATCTGTCCTATTATTTTGCAATATTAGACATAAAAGCATTATACATAAGAGGATTCTTGTGTAGATGTTTGTAATTTTACAAGTCTCGATAAGTTATATAGAAATTACATTCGGGATCCTTTAAAATCCGACCTAACTTGCATTATCACCTATATTCTAGATGATCCCCTATCTATCATTTATCTATATAGTTATACCTTCTTCATTTCCGTCAAGGTACTTTGACGTATGATTTGTAAATCTCAATGCATATGACTCATTGTACTATAACGTACGTGAATCACGGATACGTGGGACAAGTTGAATGTTTCCTCTTATCAAGGAAAGAAAACAGTTTGTCATCGAGTAGCTTAATGAGTAAAGTTATTAAGGTATATAAGTCATTACACAAACTTTGGTTTAACTATAATTTAATCATCTTCAAGAACAGAATCTTAAATCAGTGTCATTAAAATATGGTGTTTAAGAAGATAACACATCTACTACTTAAGTTGGTTCCACTACTTTATATCCACAAGTTACCTATTGCCAGTATCATTTCGTAATTAGTGTTTCTTTCAGTTCAAATCAACTAATTTCTCTTTTCCAGAACTAAATAATAACTTATTACACACACTTACAATTAATTACGCATCCTCAACTCATAAATTGTATTATTGATGACTATAATAAAATAGGAAAGTGATGGATGACATAATTATTAGTTCCATTCACAAAGATAACCTAAGAATACGTGATGAAGTTCAGTTAAGTAAGTACTTACTGGATCTAGTTAAATGTGTGAGTACCTAAGAAATCACTTATCTTTGTCATAAACTACAGTAGCTATATACCTTCTAAGGTGATGTTTAAATTTATCTACGGATTTTTAAATCTAATATCTTTGCAATTAAACAAATGTTCTCCTTATTTCAACGCTTACCTCAATTCGATTTGTGATATGTTTCTTCCAAACTATTAAATTATGTTAGTACATATAGGTACGATCTTTTAGTCTATAAAGATGTTTCACGTTTCAGCTCACTAGCTACGTCATAGTGAAAGTCCACCAGTAAATTACCTACAATACCAGCTCCTTCGTAATTTTTACTTTACCTTACAGCAGACGGGCGAATGGCCTAGATGAGTCATCGCATCATCTGTGTTTACTAATTTCATATCGTGAAGTAAATCAAACATTTAAGTATAGCAACATAATATAGGTACTACTTCCGTTATGATATTGTCCATATTTCTTATCAGCTACCGTTCGGACCCATTGCATTCTCTGATATCGTTGGCATGTGATATCCGCCCGTCCTTCCTGACTAGTTATTTCTGCTCACTGAAAAATACTCCTGCTTGCGTGATTGAGAAGCTTGGTATTTCTAGTTTCGGCTTTATAGCACAGTATTTCGAGAGATAACCCAATTGAACCCATATGATTGTCCAATACCTGCGAATTCTGGTCCCTAAACTAAATTGAGATGTATTCCTTTTTACCATTTTCACTAGGAACATTGTGGTAGGTATTTGAAATTATGGAATGGTGTTATTTCTGCAACAATTAGTGGTAAACACTAAAATATAAAGTTCAAGATGATAGGAACTCCTTATTCTATTTGTTCAGTGCCAAAAATCATGAGAAAGTAATCTTATAACCACAGTGATTATACAGGTGAATGAACACAATGACCATCGTTAGAGAAGCGCTACAGTTCCTCTGATCGGTCGTTGATTGTTTGTGTGATATTTCGAGGTCGAATTCAGCATTCAGCTAACAGTACCGCATTAGTTTTGCAGAGAACTGGGTTGCGGTCGGGACTGGCGTGTTCTGTTACGCAATGAGGCTACCTCGTTATACTTGAGTAACCTTAATACGAACAGGGAACTTGTTATTACCTGGTAGCTTTAATTAATGAAATGTTAAACATATTCGTTGTAATTAACTAATATAAGTTTTAGTTTACCGGAAAGACTGCACAGATTTTTTTTTCCAAAGGTTGATGCATGGAGTGAATAAGAAATCATATACTTAACAAAAGATCAAAATTTTATTTGATTATTAAGAACCTATAAAACTTATTGTTTTGGCAATAATATAAATTCTATTTAATATATCTTAAAGACCCAAGTGAGTTTAATAATACCTTCTATAAATACCAAAACGAAAACCCCACTAAAGATCTAATTTCTGTAATAAGAACATAAAGCAATTAATCGTTGTCAGAATACTACAAAAACACCGCAATTAAAAGCGTTGTTCATATGATAGGTTTAAGCTTAGTTTTATGTGCGACCTTGTGAATCAATAAATCGTAGCTGTTAAATTGGCTGGAACTGTTTCACCCACTGGAAATCCTTATCCGTCCATTTGACGCTCTAGCTAATACTAGACAAGGCGCGGGTGATGTGCGATTTGATAGGATAGCTAATTAAAACTCAAATCTGTCGACTGCGGGTTCTCGAATTAATGTATTTGGTTGGTACCATTCGAAAAACTATTCTTCCAGTGGTAAATATATAAAAAATAGTCCAGCTCCGTTTTCTCAAATGTAGTGACTATAATAATACTTTTAAATGCATTTTTTGTGGAAGCAATAATAGGATTCGGCGATTTAAACTAATTGCACAAAAAAATACTTACTTACCAAATTTAGAGAAGAGTACATTCGTTTTGCAACTCTCGCTACAAACTATACAATACAGAAAACTACTAACAACAGGTATATAATTTTAGATAAGTGTATATAGAGTAGTGACTGGGTGACTAGGTTTATCAAATCAATAGCTGAAAGAAATATAGAAGACAAATTATTAACGTTATATAAGAAACAGTGCAACATCGACTGAATCTAAAATAACATCTTGATGCTGCGTTTAAGATTTACGATAGTTCAAATGGAATATTCTCATAATAGAAGCACCGCAACGCCATTCAAGAGAGTTGCTCAATACATATATTCAATATTATACGATTCCATTTGCTCTATATAACCATGGTAGCAAACGACCTGGAAACCTTAGTCGGTGTGAGTTCAATGTCTGGTGATATCACTGCGATCTCGTTACGGGGCCTTCTTATAGTGCGAGTAGGCTGTTATCCGTCTCGGTTGGTGCTCTTCTTCATAGCATTTACACTTGTTATGTTCAAGTTTAAATGTGACATATTACTTAGGTACTGTTTTAAATTCATTAACAGTGTGCCGTTGAGCTGTATGTAATCTAGTTAAAAGAATAAGTAGTTTTTTATTTTTTGAATTGGGTATTTTGTTACAATGTCTTTTCAAGGAAGACTGGTGGTTTTTTGTCTATAGATTTTTTAAGGCTACCCGGTTCAGTGACCCCTGATGGCATTTTAAATGTGCGACAGTATATTTTCGCTGACAAACGTTGCTGAAGAATTTGGTACGATTCGATTCGGTTTGTGCAACGAATCTGTTTCGCACGATTTGAAAGTCCAACCAAAAAGAGAATTTAATTGTGAAATGGTCTGATTTGTTGGTAATTTTATATTCCTTTATACCACAATAACTTTTTAAATGCAGTTAGCTCTGTTTTGTACTTGATGTTGTGTTAATCGAAATTAAATTTATTTAATAAACACAATTAAATCGAACTTAAATAATACCAAAATATATAAATTATAATCGCTAGTAAAGTGGTGAGAACTACTACACATAATGCGAGTATGTGAAGGGTCACACTCACATATTCGAAATACAATCATATCTATTGAGTAAACATATTTTCATAGGGGATAATTTTCATCCAATTCCTCCTTCTTTCTTTCGAATAACAAAATTTCATAACTATTATCAAATGCCACTATCCTTGTACGAACGGATGTAGATTTCACCAGCTGATTTTGTTACGTCGACTATCGAACAGTTTGCGTAAACGACTCCATTCATACACAACCTTGGCGTCAGCATCAGCAATAGGTATTTATGCATTGCTTGCAATAATAATTATAACTTTGATAAAAGCAAAAACAGTTCTCAATCACGTACATTTACGCATCGGACCGATTAATGCATGGTAACGATACGGATTTAAAACAAAATTTGCAATTAATAAGAAAACTGAATATATACCAACATAGTAATATTTAAAACAATATAATATCCATGCACTTAAGCAACTCTGGATCAATTTTAAACATGTCTATTTCTAATATTATTTCTGATCAAAATATTTTAATCCGTATATTTTAAATATAAATGGTGAGTTGTTAAAGGTCTTAATACTTACTAATGACTTGGGATATGAATACGCGATGCCATGCTTTGTATAACACCCCAGGAAAACATCCAGGACAAAGGCTATTGTGAAACTTGAACTCACAATAACATTGACAGAGATGTTTCAAAGCAGAAGAATATTTATTTGTCTGTGGCAGAGGTGACAAACGATGGTGGAATTGAATATACCACAATCGAGTATTTATCAGGAGCACACCTTCCGGAACAAAATAAAACTTGCTATCTCTGATTAGTCTTGATAAACACTGCTCGATTAGGAATCCGGCTATGGGCAGGTCGATGTATTTTCAGTTAATATATAATTTGCACTTCTATAATTATTTTGGTTCACGTTTACTTCATAACAACATCATAACAACAGATTATTTCATATTGCAACTTAAGTTAGCATTTCTTTAATGAAACTATAAATAAGAAAGTACCTGGGCATAAATTAGCTAATGGCAGTCGCATGAATATTTTATAAAATACATATATTATCATCTGTGTAGATTACTTTACAGCATTTCCTACAAGATAACGTGTGGTTTGACATAGTTTTTACTCATGGGTAACTTTTTTGTTATAAGAGTAAAATAATCTCTATTATTTAGTTTTTTAATTGTTTCCAGTTAGAAATATAACAAAGGCTGGATGAGACACGGGGTTTGCGCCGCCGTTAACATTTGGCATGGGAGATACCATCGTCCCGCTCTGTTTGCCGTGAAAAGCGTGACAAATTCACGCGCTTTGCTCGGATCTGTGAAAAATGATCGCTACTGTAACTGCTAGGCTTGTGGTGACAATTCGACTTTCTAGATTTACTTGGTTGATATCGGTTTATGTGTACCGAAATAATGAGTAGGTACTATATTATACTAGGTGAGAAAGGGTAGGTAGGTATAGGTACAAATTTTTTTGCAACTTTACTTTGTAAATTGAAATCTACCGGCTTTGTGGGACAGTTGAAGTACTAAAGGTTTTGTAGACTTATGGAATCTGTCAACAGCTGTATCCCTGTAATACCTTTTCTTTTTCAAGTTTCCTCCAAAGCTGCAAAAGCATAAGTTTTTGATACTGACCAGACCAAAGATATTACCATCCATGGAGTGACTGAAAGTGGTCACCTGCGGTTATCTTACAGCATTTTCGAAAATTGTAACGTCATCTGTCGCGCTTTAACACACGTACACGTACGTTCTAAGAACGAGGTGATGGATATTTAAAAATCTTGGTATCTTTCCTGAGACTGAAACAGAAAAGGTAAATAGAACTCGGGTAGTAAAATTTATTGAAGAGCCACTAGCAACCATAAGTACTCGCAGTATTGAGGCGTTGAAACGTCTGCTAATTAATTAGACGGATAAATAGTCGATGGAAAGGAGACTATAAAATTGGAAACCATTAAAGTTCCTGTGGTAAGTAATATTATGGATCACGAATCGTCTTCTAGTAAATTGAATCAGGAACTTTGTGTTGGAAGAACAACCTGGAAATGTTTGCAGCGTCACGACGTTTGTGCCCTGTCAGCATCGTGACTTCGTGTCTCGTGATCCAATGCACAAAGGGCTTTTTATAGCAACTCTTGGATGCACGCAGTGTTACGATGCGAAATCTTTTTAGAAACATGGTTGTGCACATAGATGCTTAGGACAGTATGATCTAGTAACAGACAGTATGAAAAAGAGATTTTTGGCAACCAAGGGTCTAAAGAAAATTTGAATCACCTTAGTATATTGAAAACGGGAGAATCAATGATAGCAATACCGCCGATAACATCTATAAAAATCGCGTCGAATTCACAGATATTACAACTGTGTGTTCGAATTTGTTTAATCCTATCTGGATTTATAATGCTAAATAAAATACAAATCCGAAGACGTCAAAATAATAAAGCCCCACTTTTCTTAGCATCAGGGGTAACATGAAGTCATAAATAATGACTGCACATAAGGCCTGAGGAAAATTTTGAGGAGCTTTATATAGGTAGGTACCTGTACTTCTCACCTTGTTCTGTGGACTCCGATATTAGTAAATTGATGACCGCATAATGAGCCCATTCAATTTCATAATTGTAATGTTTATTGTTTGATGTACGGACGTACGACTACATAGTGAGGTGCGTTGATTGATTAGTAATTAATTATGCATACAAAGCAACTAAAAAGTCCCAACTAACATGGCCTAAATTAGAAGGTTTTTATTTTAACATGTTTATAAAAACCGTTACCTGCACAAAGATTGCTTGACGTCTTTGACCTTATTCAGTCTAATAAATAGGTACGCCAAAACGGCGCAAGGACTCACAACTGTTTCCCGGACATTGTGATAATAGTTCATTGTTTCGATAGATAAGTTGTGAACTCAATTTTGCAAAACATTGCATTCATTTTATTATAATTGTGTGTGGCGGCATTTGGGGAACAATGAACTTTAACTGTATCCATGTTTGGGGTCATAACTTCACAATTTGATTGTCTAGAGTTCGGCATGATTTGAACTTTCAGGTAATGTTAAATGTCTGTGATTTACGTTGGGAACATTCAATTCTTCAAATGAGAATATTGATTTAACATAAAGGGAAAGGAGAACTTAATGTCGATGCAAAGTATTTGTCTGATTGAGGCTAAACGAGTCGGTAAAACATTGAAACCGCTGAACCATAATGATCAAAATAGTATATATTTACATTGTACATGCCAGCCATCTAACTAGCAAGCCATGGGAATCCAGACAGGCGATGTAAATAGCAGTTATAGCACGCAGCGAGCACGAGTCGTGCATTGCGACGTGAAATCGGCGGAAGCACGGCCCGCTAGTCCAGCAGTTTCTACAGTTCTCCTTCTATTTGCAAAATACGTAAATCTTAATATAAAAATGAATCTATATTTCCTTGGTCATCGCATCACGCGTGAACGGATGCAACGTTTTCGCAATTTTTTTTGTTGTGTTAATTATTGTCAGGCATAGATTAACGATTGTCAGGAGAAGGTTCTGAAATGAAAGAAAAAAAATAGAACGTTGACCGAAACAATTCGAATTCAATATTCAAATTTAAGACAGGACAACATCTGTCGGGTCAGCTAGTTCTATATAAAATTTGAAATATTTTAACTTGGCTTCCTTGGCCCTTGGCTCCATTGCGTCCATTAAGTTTGATAATTCATTTTGGAAATTCCCCGTGAGAGATACATTTGGAAATCCCTGACACCAAAGATAATACTTATAACCACTCATCTGTCAGTTGTATTCTGGCCAACAGTAAAGTAGGAGTCGTTTGTCTTGGCTTTGTTCGCACTCGGTTCATTTCTGATTCCACGCGACGCGTGTTGCTCGAACGCAGGAAGTCGTCACTATAAGCTAAGGAATTTACCATGAATGTTGAATAGCATTGCCAGTACTATACAATATTATGACACTTAATCATTTCATAGTATAAAACAAAGTCGATTCCCGCTGTCTGTATGTCCCTATGTATGCTTAGATCTTTAAAACTACGCAACGAATTTCGGTGCAGTTTTTTTTAATACATAGAGTGATTCAAGAGGAAGGTTTATATGTACTCTTATAATACATGCATAATATAGTAGTGAAACACTGTCAATTTATTGCATCCGTGCGAAGCCGGGGCGGGTCGCTAGTAGATAATAATACTTTTCATTACTCATACTCTGAAAGTAGGTCTGAAGTTGCCTGAGAAGCGGGTTGAAAGTAATACTTTTCCGGCCCGGGAGTTTCGCTTTCAACTGACAGCTGTCAAATTATAAAAAAAAAACTAGTTCCATTTTCACATTTCTATTTCTATATGTTCAAACTTTTTCTACAGTCACTCAATTACAGCGCGATGTAAAATTGAAATAACATAAAGTTAAGTATTAATTCAAGAATATATTATTTTAAAAGACTTAATTATAATTTAGTTTCAACAATTTCTTTAAAATAACATAGATTTGGGCAAAATATTTAAAGATGAAAATGAAAAACAATGGCTAAATAATGAAGTTGGCCGGCCAACGAAAAAAAAACAAAATAGGCGGCAATCCGATTTTTTTTTTCTCGAGTTGTAGAGTATTGTTTATACTTCCTTGTATTATTACTTTAGCCAATTCATGTTTTTATTTTCCTTGTATTCGTAATGAAAAGCACAGTGTTTACCTCGGGTGAAAGACTTATTTTGTCCCTCGAACTATTAGCGCCCTCGCTACGCTCGGGCGCCAAACCCCGTCTCGGGACAAAATAAGTCACTTTCACCACTCATGTAACAATGTACTATAGTTACCTATTTAGTGAGTCTTTAGAGGCCGGAAGTTAGAAAGCAATAAGCAATGCTAATTCCTGAAAAAAAAATGGCATTATTATATACCTAGTTATCTTCAACAACCATGTTCGTTTTCTTTTGTAATTATTACAATTTCTTAAGCTGCAACAATCGATTGAAAAATTTAATTATATCACTTACTTGTTTTCAATCGAAATTTTCGCCGAGTCATCGAGTAATATGATCGATCTAATGCAATAAAAATTCTGACGATGTTTTTGTGTCGTCTTCTATTACTGTCTTGACTTTGACCTTCAAAAGAAATTTAATTACTTAACAGTGAAATCAAATTGTTATTTGAATATTTTATTAATACATTACGTTTCTGGGTATCTGGCCATACGTACTTTGTGAAATAATTATCTACCTATCTATCTCCTACTTATTAAGCAAGTAGTTAAAATTAATTGACTAGTGATTACGTCAACCAATGGTGATGCAATCGATCAACTTGTCAAAGCTTCTCCAAATTCTAAACCTCCGCAGTTAACGTTCGACACATGATATCATTCATATCTACACCTTAATTTTATGCTCAATGGACACCTGGCATAATTTCCAAACCGTACATAATTAAAAAAAGACTTCGTGTGTTTCGCGACCTCAAACGCGAAAATGCCTTCGCTTTCCCCTTGCAGTGGTTTCTTTTGCATGAATACTCACTACGTCATATTGAAACTAAATTTACTTTTATAGATGCTTGCAAAAATTACAATGCAGTCTTTTCTTAGTTGTATTACCTACCCCTGTCTGTCGTAAGCCCGTGATTACCAACAGAAAATTATAAAAAGGAAAGCATCACGCATGGCCTCCTTTTATCATACCTTATAGCTGAATCACAACGTTAACCGGTGTCCTTGCATCGTCCTTAATCATAACCGGTCGACCACTAATGTAGGAGTTTTTATGTCTTTGCCGTTGATACCAAGCCACGCGTGACGATTTAACGGACGTCCACCGACCTGCCTTAAAATATGCAGGGTGACGTGTACGGAATCATGAAATTAGAATTGTGTAGGAATGGCGTGCTGTCGCTAGAGTATCGACGACTCTTTTACGCCTGCTTGGATAAACAAAGAACGTTTAATTGAGGAAAATATCCATGATATTAAGGTGGATGCTACAATTTTGACGACCGTTTGGCGCAGTGAATCGAGCGTAGGCCGCTCGGCTCACTGCATCGGGTGATGCGGGTTCGATTCCCGTCAGGGTAAATTTCGGAAATTGCTATTTCGTAATTTTCCCTGGTCTGGGTGTCGCTGGGATCGCCCCCAGTCCATTGTACCCATAGTACAAGCGTTGCTTAGTTTGGGACTATAAAGTGTGTTAGTCTGGCAAAAAATAATAATAATAATAATTTTAGCTTTTTTAACGTCCCACTCCTGGGCACGGGCCTCCCCTCAACACGATGGGGATTCAGGCCATAATCCACCACGCTGGCCCAGTGAGGGTTGGCGGATTTCACATGTCTTTCGAAAATTGGTTAAATCTTCTAAGATATGCAGGTTTCATCACGATGTTTTCCTTCACCGTAAGCAAGTGATAATCATATAGAAAATATGATTCGCACATAGATTTCGAAAAATCCAGAGGTTCGAGCCAAGGTTTGAACCCGAGACCTGGTAGCCAGCAAGACGCGTGCTTAACCAATCGGCTATCACTGCTGCAAAAAAATAAATAAAAAAAATTAAGTAGTTTTATGAATTGAAGATCTCATTGAGAGTATTCAGTTTATCAGTCAGGTTCGTGAGCACCACGCGTATTTTAAAGAATAGGATCGCAAGAAACTAATCGTGTATGAAAAGTAGGTAGAAGGAAAATAAAAATATTATATCTAATAGATTGATCTAAGAATGACATGTGCAACTAGACAGTTTTAAACTGTCACGATGCGCAATTTGTTTGCGTGCTAATGTAGGCGTCACACCTACTCGTGCTAGACGTTTGGGCTACGTATTGTGGAACAGTCGAAAACACTTGTAATAGCGAAAGGCTACTTCTAATACTGAACACTTTCTACTTTCAAAATCAGAAAATATCCTTATCCGGTATACCTACGTATCTTACTACTAGTAGTAGTGTGTATCTATCTTCCTTTGTCTTCTGAGTATTATATTGTAGGAAAATTATATCGTTTCTTAATCAGAACTGCCAGGCTGGTTGACCTTACTTTTTCGAAAGGCATGACGTCTTCCAACCCACACTTTGCTTGGTTCCTGATACTACATTCTGGGTGTTAAATGACAATAATATTCATCCGCGGACTAGGGGATTCAAATAATAGATGAAAGCAGTTTATTTTCATTATTATTATTAAGCAATGCGAGGTTATTATATTACTAGGTACCCTTAGCCCCGTAAGTAAATGCTTGGGCCCACGGTGATAGTTTAATAAGCCAGTGTGGGGATCGGCCTTCAGGTACCAACTAAAAGTTTAAAGTGTTCGGCGACGTTAATGTAGGTACCTACCTTTTTGAGGTCCTTCAACTTCCATTCAGTGAATGCTGTTAATTTTAACAGCTATTTTACTCCAACTATTGACAATAGTACCCTCACATTTGATGTATTGCATCACACATTCCAATTTAGCGACAGCGAGGGAACAGTTGGCCGGTAGATCGTGACCATATGAATGGGGATGTGTGAAAAGGCAGGAAGCCGTATAGACGAGGTGCAAGGGCGCAACGGTGCGTTCATTGTTTAGGAGTTATGGCAATAGGACCGTTAAAGAGTAACAAAAATAATTTGTGGATACAAACAGAAAAATAGAAGACACTCATACCTAAATGTTCGTAATCTATTTATAAAAAACCTTGCCTCTGTAAAAGTGTATTAGAGTTTTATTTATGTAGAAAATCGAGTTACTTTTTTTTCTTATACTATATACTTACAAGCAATGTGATTTTATCACATTACTAGTATTCCTGTTAGCCCCTCCAGGTAAGCTAATGCTTGTGTTAGGAGCGTGCTCACGTTAATAGTGTCCAGTATGGGGATCGAACTCGGAACCTCTCAGCTAGGAAGGCGGCCCCTCTAACCACTAGACTATTGACGCTATTGGCACTTAATGATGTAGACGGTGAAAGTTAATTTGAAATGGTACGGATGTTCCATTTTATGCAATTTAAACCTATTTTTCATTACTCATACTCTGAAAGTAGGTCTGAAGTTGCCTGAGAAGCGGGTTGAAAGTAATACTTTTCAGGCCCGGGAGTTTCGCTTTCAACTAACAGCTGTCAAATTATAAAAAAAAAAACTAGTTCCATTTTCACATTTCTATGGAACCATGTTCAAACTTTTTCTGCAGTCACTCAATTACAGCACTATGTAAAATTGAAATAACATAAAGTTAAGTATTAGTATTATGTATTATTTTTAAATGACTTAATTATAATTTAGGTTCAACAATTTCTTTAAAATAACATAGTTTTGTGCAAAATATTTAAAGATGAAAATGAAAAATAGTGGCTAAATAATGAAGTTGGCCGGCCAACGAAAAAAAAAACAAAATAGGCGGCAATCGCTTTTTTTTTCGGGTTGTAGAGTATTGTTTATACTTCCTTGTATTAGTTCTTTAGCCAATTCCTGTTTTTATTTTCCTTGTATTCGTAATGAAAAGCACAGTGTTTACCTCGGGTGAAAGACTTATTTTGTCACTCGAACTATTAGCGCCCTCGCTACGCTCGGGCGCCAAACCCCGTCTCGGGACAAAATAAGTAACTTTCACCACTCATGTAACAATGTACTATTTCTTGTTTGGTAATCCTGTTAGGCTATACATATACACGGCCAGTGTGCCGACGCAGGACCAAATGTATGATGTCATGGTAGTAGCTCGGCGAGCTTAGGTGTCGATGACCAATGGGATTTTATAATGATTCATTTGTTATGTTGCGAAGAAGTCAGAACTTGATAACACATGGTAACCCAGTAGGAAAGTAGAAAATATTATTTTTGAAAATTACACATTGTGTGTTGTGTAAAGTTCTAAAATACGTTATTGTACGCATGGTTATGGACTTCAAAGGTAACATAACTAAACTGTTGTATTGCATATCAAAATATAATGTAGAGCCAAACACATTATTTCCAAAAGTTATTCAACGCTCCCACAATGACCGCTTCGTGGACATAACGGATATTAAAATAGGCATAAATATAATAATCGGACATGATTTTAATGGTCACGGAATAAGTGTCAATCGATTAACCGTGACAGTTTCCGAGCGTTTTCGCAACAAACTATACCTTTATATTATTAGCAAACCTGGCGACTTGCACGTCCGTCCATTCTTATTGAAACTCCACCCTTGTACGTCTATTGGCACAATCGGCAATTCACAAACTCTTGTGAAATAACAATGCAATTGTTTTCTGCCACTTTTTCTCCAGTGAACAGGCCTTCTAGCCAATGATATTTTATTCATTAGATACTTACCTACACTGGTGTACCTACTATTCAAAGGATCATTGCTTTCTAGGTCTAGCTTTGTCTAGATAAGTACAATATTTATTTTAGTTTATATTAATTTTTGTTATTCCAGGGAGATCACCAAAAGAGCATAACATTCACAAGTACAGAAGAACCAGCTACACCAGCCAAGACTGTACCAGATATCCGTCTTGTCGATGGACCGTCCATTTTGGTGGGAAGAGTGCAGTTGTTGCATCGAGGGCAATGGAGATCAGTGTGCACAAATTCAAGAAAGTTAGTACCTACATAATAAATTCACTTGCAAAAAAGTACACTTAGTACACTTGATACAATCTGAACTGCGTTTCTCTGTTTCAGTTGGACCGTCAACGATATGGAAACAGCTTGCAGGCAGTTAGGTTTCATGGGAGGATCGTTCTACAACTGGATGGATCGACAGCCGGGTAGACGGCCAAGGCTTTTGTTTGAGGAACCGAAATGTAAAGGAACGGAGTATGATATCTTTCAATGCGATTGGAGTTCTAGACAGCTCGGTTCAGGTGTCTGCGACTACCATCCAGATCTCGCAATTCAGTGTTCACCTCATCATGATGTCTCAGGAAACTCGGGCCGATACTGGAGAGGCATTCGATTCGAGAATGCGGTATTCGAAAGGATTCTCACTGCAGGAAACACTTTATACGTTCCTACTTCTATGTCTAGACTTGTTCATGTAGGAATAAAAAACGCAGGTCTCGGCAGAGACAACAACGCCACTAGTGCCTTAGACGTGATTGGAGTACCTCCAATCATGGAAGACATAGAAATCTCGAATTCCGCTTTCAACGCTATCAACGTGACGTCACCCAACGCTCCCATAGTAATAAATAATTGCACGATACAAAACAATAGAGGATACGGTGTGTACGTCAACTCTACGTACGGCATGACCAAGATTGAGAATTGCCTGATTCACGACAACGGTGGGGACGGGGTCAAATACGTGGTGCACGAAATGAATATTGATGAGAGATTCGATAGGAGCGAAATATTCGATTTATGCACATTAGCATCAACACCCAGCCAAACCTTCCCAATCCAAATGTCAATTGAACAGTCAAGATATTCCAACATGGAAAGGGATTGCAATCAAAAATTTTACACAGTGGCAGATCACGTTTTGACTCTAAGCTTCTTTAAACTTCTAACCAATCAAAATAATACGGGCGAATTATACATATACGATGGTCTAACGGCCGACGATAGACTCCTATTAGCGTTCAGCATACGGAACCACACACGACCGCAGAGTATTACATCAACCAGGAACCGCATGTACGTAAGATTCCGCGCCAACACGAGAACGGATATCACAGGATTTCTGAGATTAACGTCAGGTGTAAGCAAAACGTATGACCTAAATGTAACTGACACGATTATATCGGATAACAATGGAAGAGGCGTGGCCATAGAAAATCTCAGATCGCAAATTCATATTCATCGTACGTCTATATCCAATAATAATCATGTCGCTGGGCTTCAAGTCGTGAGTGGCGCGGGAGATGTCAATGTTACGGAGAGCAGAATATCTTTCAATCAAGGCGACGGTATAAATATCACTGTAACTGGAGGCAACAGAAACATATCAAGAAGTATTATAAGCTCCAATCAAGGATACGGTATATCTGTATGGCTGAATAACACCCTAGAGACTGAATACATACCAGTAAATCAAACGACTGTGGTTGAGTACTCCGAAATATTCAAAAATCTGGACGTTGGAATTTTACATGGAAACTTTTGTGGTGACAGTTGGGTTAACATAACTGGTAATTGGTTTAATACAAGCATAGAAAGTACTATAGATATATCAACCTGCTGGAGGTTCAATAATCCTGCAAGATTGCTCAATTTACAAGTAGGTCACAATAGATTTTATGAAAACCAAAGAGTGCCTCTGAAAATTCAACCAGCTTTAAATGTTATGGGAAGGATAGAATACAATTATTTTGAGCACGGCAACTTTGGTGCAATCGTTATACTTAACAGAATAGAAGGGAAATATTTAGAGGAGTTCGAAATATTGCCCGCTCGCTTCAATATACAACATAACTATTTCTTTGGCAACAAAGGTCCTTTTGTGGTGAATCTCGGTTTGTCACCGTACAGCGATCTTCAATACATTATGTTTTCTAGAAACTTCCTGCGGGACAATAAAATAAGAGAACCGTTTGAGCCTTTAGAAGGATTGTCTTCAAGACTGACTCCGAGAAGTAGAGTTGCCGCAACAATTGTACTCGCATCGAGCAATATTGACGTCTTCAGAAATATTATTAACAATCCTGAAGCTCAGTACGAAATTGGTTCACATGTAGAAGACCAAAGTAAAATATTAAATTGCACGTACAATTGGCTCGGCTTTGGCGAAGAAGAAAAAGTATATAATAGACTATTCCACAGAAAAGATAGATATAATTTGGCGAAAATTTCTTACATGCCTTATTTATTACATAGCAGTAATCCCGGTGCAACGCAAATAAATTATAATTCATTATATGTGCCACAGTTCAACGTGCCAGGCACTTTTGTTGTCGGAGGTGAGGTGGAAGGTATAGAAATACTTCGGCAAGGAGAATACGACGTTAACAAAGATATAAACATACGTCCCGGAGGAAAATTAGTTTTACAATCCGGCGTAATATTAAAGTTTCCACCGGCTATAGGTATGATGGTTGCAGGAAAACTAGACGCGAGAGGAAAACGACCAAATGATATCATGTTTACTCTAAAAGAAGAAATAGTGATGAATAACGACAGTATTTATGAAACTGACTTCGAACCGACTACACCTGGTGATGCTGAACCTATTGTGCCTATAAGGCTGTTGGGTGGAAGAACTCAACACGAAGGTAGACTGCAAGTTAGAGTCGATGATAAATGGGGAACGGTGTGCAACTACAAATGGAACGTCATCAATGCGGCATTGGTCTGTAATCAACTTGGTTTAGCCCTTAATCCAGATGACTGGTTTTTAGAACCTAATGAAATTCCCACAGCTGGAATCACTGAGGACGTTATTTTATCAAATGTGGAATGTACGGAATTTGACAACGATATTACTAAATGCAAAGCTGAAACAAGAGAACAATTCGAACATTCTTGTACACATGAAAATGACGTAGGTATAAGATGTTACGAAACAAGTTGGGCCGGACTCAGATTCAGTGTGATCTCTGAAAGAGCAGACCTACAATACATTACAGTAGAAAAAGCAGGACTGTTAGATTATTCCTCGAATGTTTTCAAGCCTGCGCTCCAAATAGATTTCGCCAGGCATAGCTTGGAGAGTGTTAAAATAGCAAATAACTACCACGATGGTTTAGGAATTTTGTATTCTGATATTTACGGAGCTGATGCGGTAAACACTGTTCGTAATTCTGAATTTATTAACAACAGAGGAAGTGGCATCAGTTTTAAACAGCTGGGACTTAAAGTCTATAGTTCGATAATCGAAAATAATGATTTGGCTGGTATATCTCACAATCCTCATATAACTGGCCGCCAGCAAAGAGAAATAGCAGGATGGTTCAATCTGGACCCAGGATTTAACATGGACGAGTCCAACTATCATCCAATAATGATTCCCGAGTACGAAACGGACATAAGTTTGGTAAATGGTGAAACAAGGCACATAGTTTTCAGTAAACGCTATGGAGATAATATAGCCAAAACTTATAATATCAAATGCAACCCAGGATTCGTCCTTGGTCTTCAACTTTTGAATCCCATACATAACTTTTCGACAGAAAGTATCTGCATATACGATTCCCAAAATATCAACGAAGGTAGCACTAAATGGTGTCTCGATCGTGATTTATCAACTTTTCCAACAACAAGCAGCAGTTTTAGCATTGTGCTAACGTATGAAAGTGGTACAAGAGCCTTAGGAGGAGTGGTTTTGGTTGTAAGCACGATAGTAGCTCCAGTGCAAAATGTAAGAAATAAAATTATAAAAGGCCCGATTCCTACACTACAAGTTGTCAATTCGAAGATCAAAGGAAACACTAAAGGCATAAAAGCTCTATATTATAACAGATATTTGAATGAACTCGGTGACCATTTTCTTCGGAAAGCAAATGAGACTATTAAAATATTCAATTGTGAAATAGCCCACAATAAAGAAGAAGCAATTTATGTTAATACACCATATTGGGATATTCATGAAAGTAATATAACTGAAATCACAATAATGATCAACAGCAGTTTGATCACGGACAATGGTAAAGGAATCTATCATTTTGGTAGAGATTTGAGAAGCTCTAATAACTTATATCATTACGTTATACAAGATAATACGATAGAGAGAAACAATTACGGGGGATTTGATGTCGGCTTACCGTATGTTTGGCAATATAATGAAAACTTCACACATTCAGTGTACATGAACAACAACACCTGGCGCAACAATCAAAACTTCGCAATGGTTATAGACGGACATTTTGCTGAAGTAAATATAACTAAGAACACTTTCACTGATAACAACTGCAAAACAGGGCTTATGTCGATCCAAGGAATGGAGAAGAAAATGATGATTGATGGCAATTATATCGAAAGGAACAACGGGCAGTTCATGGTGAAGTTCCACATGGACAGTCAAAGTGAAATAATGGGTCTCGTGTATGCGCTATTTGTGTATAACCAAGTTAAGAATAATAAGCACATTTTATCGCAAGCCAATCGCGGTGCTTTAATAAGAAGCGTTGAGCCCACTTATGTTATAGGTTTCAAAGGAATACAAAAAGTCAAGGTGAGCAGAAACTTATTTCGAAATAATGCTCTGGACTATACATTGCTGGCTGGTATTAAGACAGCAAAGATCAACAATTTACTAGATGTCACTGAAAATTGGTGGGGATCAGCTCTTGAAAATGAAATTAAGAAACTCATATTCGACTTCGATGATTGGAACAACCATGCTATTGCCACATATCGACCTTATTTATTAGAAGACAATATGGACTCCAGTGTCTCAGCCACGTTTAGTCCTGAAACACCCATGAACGAAAATGAATTGGGTGGTCGTCTAACTTCTAATTTCACAATAGAATCAAGAATAGCGCCTTACGTGGTAAAAGCTGATATTACTGTAATGCCAGACGCTATTTTGACTATCAGTCCCGGTGTTATATTAGAATTTGCACCTAATGTGGGCATACTTGTCATGGGTACCCTACAAGCTGTAGGTCACAGCCAACTACCTATAGTAATGAGACCGATGACGCCTGGAGCAAATGTAGAAATGAATAGAGTACGAAGGGACACTGGACAATATACATCAGGTCATCATAAACATAGACGTCAGTTAGAACTATTAAGAGCGCAAGATTCGATTAGGTTGTGCACTGGCAGAAACTGTTCCATAAATAACAACGCTGCCGAAAGAGCTAATGAAGGTTTTCTGGAATATTATAATAAAACTACACTACAGTGGGTACCGATGTGTGATAATCGTTTTACTGAAAGGAACGCTCAAGTCGTGTGTAGGGAATTAGGTTTTGATCCAATTAACGTATTCTTCGCCCATGATAGAAGAGTAGAATACCATAGCAATTCACTTTCACGTATCTGGTCATGGCCAGAGCCTTTACAATGTGTTGGTACTGAAGATCGTTACGAAGACTGCCCCATAAGACTTAATGGCCAACTGTATGGACACCGGCACGAGTGTAGATGGGATTCAGAGTTTGTGTTTATCCATTGCGGGGCAAGAAATTTGGAGGAAAATCTTGAATACTGGGGTGGCATAAGATTTGCCAATCCAGAATTTGAATATTCACTTTATGAACATAGAATCCACAATCACCATACACATGAAAATATGAAGAAAGCTGAAAGTGAATTAATACACGTGCAAATAATGGGAGCAGGTATACTGCACAATGAGAAATCACCGGCAGTTCAAAGTATTATAAAGAATCCTGTAATTAGAAATGTGAATATTACCAAATGTGCCCACCATGGAATCAATTTAGTGTCTCCCACCGACTCTATTAGTATGACGTTTAATTCTGTCAGTGATATTTTAGGGGAAGGGATAAGTGCCATATCTTTAAACGGGGAAGGTAGAGAATCTGATGAATCCAGTTTCATACCGCTCAAAGACCTGAGCCTTCCGTACCATTTGTTTTCACTTATAGATATTTGTGATAGTACTAAAGTAATTACAGTCGAAGAGCGCGTGCTTTTATACTACAAATATGATAATAATCCAGTGAACTGTGTTAAGATTTTCAAAAGTATGTCGAGGGTGAAACCGTTCGGATTCCGTCTGCTCCAATTCAATCTATTTAACCATACCCAGAATTATGGTAAACGGGATTCCCTGAGCCTGTATGACGGTGATATCTACAATATAACAGCACCAATGATTGGTTATTTAGAAAATGGTTCTCCTGATGAGAATAAACTTGTTAAGACTGAAGGACCTAGTTTGAGTGTTAAGCTGTTTGCGAATGGTGCTTCAGCTGTTCATGGATTTATTGCTGAGATTGTCACTCTACCTATATCAGCTATTGGATTTAGTAAGTATCAATATTTACCTACGCCTTTTTACACTTCCTCAATGTAAGTATGTACTAACTCTTGATATTATTTCCGTAGATCGTGACGTCCAACACAACATTTCTAGTAGTGAGTTCATAAATAACAGAGACGGGGCAATTACATACCAATCTGTGGGTGAAGTAAATCCATTGGTAGCTATCATTAGAAATGAGATTGTAAATAACTGTTTGAAATTGTATGGAAACTTTACATCCTGCCCTTCTGCTGTTAGAGTGGACGTGCAAAATACACAAACTTTAGTGTTTAGAGTAAGTATATCTTTATTCAAATATCAGGTGATTTCCGAGCAAAAAATAGTATAATAAGGATGTTTTTTATTGATTTCAGAACAACTTAGTACGCAATAACATTGGAGGTTTATTAGTAAGAGCAGACTCGAGGGGTTCCGCTACATCGCTTCGTGGATGGATACACAATAATCTTTTCTTTGCCAACCATGGCATGCCTTGTCTTAAAGTCGAAGGTACTTAATTATGATTTCCTCGAACTTTTAGCTGGATGTACTTAAGCATCTACATCTAATGCCTTACACTTTGATCTCTAATGCCTTTGATCCTATTCCTTAAGAATCTACTCCATTTTCATGTGTTGCATATATTCTAGGTCGTCAATCTACGCCATACCAGGAAGTCACAATCTATCGGAACTACTTCACTCGCAACCGTGTGCCTTTTAGCGATGTAATTATACTTCGACAAGTCGTCTCTAACTTCACATACAATTATGTCCACGAAAATACAGGGTTGAGGATTTTGGAAGTGTCAGGATTCGATAAAGTCAGATTACCTATTTACCAAACGACATCGCACAATGGATTTTATAAGTGAGTTTTATAATTTGGTTTTATAGTTTTATAATTGGTTTTGATATGGAAAAAACATTTATGCTAAATTTGTTAAGTGCATTTAAACCGGATTATAAATTTTACAGAAACTATGCCACAGATCGTGAAGGCAGAGCAACAGTTGTTGCCGGCACTGCCGGTCAAAATTATGTGGATAACATATTTTTCAATCCGGACAACGATTACGAAATGATCACTGTCAATAGATCTATGTGAGTACTTTTAGCAAATAGCTATGAGCAAGTCTAAATACTATCTGGCAATTAATTTAACCTTGTGAGCTTACAGCTACTTATTTAATTTAAAATATGGACTAATGTATTCCCCAAGTGATTACTTATTATATTGACAAAAGATAAAGACCCAAGTTACAAAATATAAATATCGAATAGTATATCGAAGGATGGTATATGGAACGGTCGGCCAGTTTAAGCTTATGATATTCGCTGCATGATTATTTATATCGAAATTATCTTATTTGCATGTTTTTGTTGCATGACTATCGGGACCATAGCTTTGTTGACTATAATCCGGCTATAGTGAGGTAAGTCGTATTTAAAAATTCTGGTTATCATATTATTTTTTGCATGAGCTTTACTTATTCCATTTATGTTTTTGTTAAATTTTATTTTATTTTGGTTGGGGTGTTTTCGACATTTTATATATTTGATGTAACTAACATTTAATTTCGTTGTTTTTATATCATTCTAAATAATATGTTTTGTTAGGTACCGGTACAGATTGTTCTGTATGTTCACCTTTATCTTATATCACCATATAAGTTACTGCCACGTCTATTCCTATTATGCCTACAATAGCCACATTATTTCAGTGCCCTTGACCTCTGGCGTACGAGAATTGACGCGAAGCACAATTTCTGGAGTTACAACGAGACTATCGCCGTTGGAGGACGTATAAGGGACCAGGCTGATAACCCATTACTTTTAGAAGTGGACTATAGACCGTTCTATATGAACAACCTGACGGTCCTGGGAGGCGGAAAGTGCCCGCCGGGATGGGACGCTGTGGCCGGAACCTGTTACATGTATATCGGAGCTCCAATGACGTATGAAGAAGCTAGACAGTTTTGTTTGGTAAGCTTTAAAGCATCATTCTATAGTAAATAACAATTAATAATTAATAATTTTAGCCCTTATTGACGTCCCACTCCTGGGCACGGGCCTCCCCTCAACACGAGGGGGTTTGCCAAAATGAGGGAGAGGCCAAAATCCACCACGCTGGCCCAGTGCGGGTTGGCGGATTTCACATATCTTTCGAAAATTGGTTAAATCTTCTAAGACCTGCAGGTTTTCTCACGATGTTTTCCTTCACCGTAAGCAAGTGATAATCATATAGAAATTATGATTCGCACATAGATTTCGAAAAATCCAGAGGTTCGAGCCGGGGTTTGAACCCGAGACCTGGTAGCCCGCTAGACGCGTGCTTAACGATTGGTTAAATAACAATTAAAGAAATAAAATATTAATTGTTGGTTCTAAAATATAATAGTTCTCTTTTCAAAATCGTAAGACAATAGAAGGACCCAATGCCAATGATATCATTTGGTAAAGTGAGTGAGGTGGTTAATGCATTTAGCGAAACAATAAGTCCATCAAATTGTTTTTATGTTGAACAGTCTGACAACGCATCGATGCCATACGTGACCGGCAAGTACGCGGTCCTCTACGACTTCATACAGCGCCAGAACCAGTGGTTCCAGTACGGCGACAGGGTGTGGGTCAACCACATTGATTACGTCACGCAATGCACATCTTTCGCCTTCTCGTCCGTTGAGGTTTCTGATTGCAACCAGAAGAATGCGTTTATCTGTGAGATTGGTAAGTTATCTGACCATTGTGTGACGATACATTTTCTTCTTCTTCCTAGTCTAACTGGGTACCTACTGACTGATTTATCCATATCTACTTGAGGGAGGTTATGGTTACTCTGTGCCCTCCGCGACCCAACTAGTGGGATTACCAGTAACATGAGATACATATAATATTATGCTTGCAGAATTCTTCAAGTCTCCGATTGCCGTTACATCTTTCAAAATGTTAGAATTACAGCATAAATCGCCAGCTTAGTCTACGTACAATAGTCTACACTATTGTAGGAGTTTTGGCATCTAGACTGAAATCTTAACATGTTTTTTCCAGATCCGAAGATATCGATAGACCCGATGTCATGGCAGGGGGATACCCTGGCGGTGGCATTTATCGGAGTGTTGCTGGCTGCTATACTTTTAGTAGCAGCTGCTCTTATCTGCTGGTACTCCAAGTCTAAGCACAGGTAAATGAGCCTTAAGCTGTCTCCAAGTGTCTAATTTAGATACTTTGAGTGAATTCCATGAATAAGGAGGCTAAATTATCATTTTTCTTATTTCACAGACATGTCCAAAGGTTGGAGCGTCGCAACTCAATACGGCAATCATTGCACTCAGTACGGTCCATCGGCAGCATCAACGGAGGCTTCCCAGACAACTCATACAGAAGAAAAGTGGCGCAAATGGTGAGTGGACTCAACAACTTAATGGCATATTGATGATGGCAAGCATACTTATAAAGCCCACCAAGACTTACTGAAGCAGTGTAGATAACGTTAGCTAAAATCCGACTCGCATTGAGCTGAGGTCCATGCCAATATTAATGAACCTATTAATGTATATATTTATATTACTGATATCTAATGTGACATATGTAGACGACAGCTTGGCGCAGTGGTTCGAGCGAAGCCCGCTCGGCTCACTGCACATGGTGCTTGCGGGATCAATTCCGGCCGGTGCAAATTTAGGAAATGGCCTTTTCGTAATTTGCCCTGTTCTGGGTGTCACTAGGATCGCCCCCAGTCAATTGTATGGTCTCCATAGTACAAGCATTGCTTAATTTGGGACCTTACAGTTGGTGTGTCAGTCTGGCGATATTTATTATTATTATTCCACAGAGCACCCGTTCCACCGACACCCTAACAAAAACCTCAGACTATAGAAAAATGCTAGCGTCCACCACATCCATAGAGTCAATGGAGAAGAGCCAATTCAACTCCTCACTGGACGACACCCAGAGCTTTGACATATACGAGGCGCACAACCCGAATCCAAACGTGATGCCGCTGACACACAGCACCTTTGTCAAAAAACCCATAAGCCCAGAATACTCCGTACCACAAAATAACAATAGACCATACGATTTGGGCTACAGAAATGAAGGTTATAAGGATATCTCGGGACCAGCGAGTGGAGCGCCATCAATTAATACAATGGCTACGGAAGAGACACCGATTCTACATCATCCTGAAGGCGTTAGGTCGCCTCAGGATGAGTACACCATGTCGCCAAACAGCGATTCTCAATACTTCACTTCAGACACTTTACCTCTAAGATCGGATTCTGAAGATGGTAACACTTTGAAACGCCAGTTGGAGAGGGCTGGCAAGATATACGGGCCTTACGGTGCTCCCAACTTTGGGCAGCAGCCGAAGCTGTCGTTCTTGATGGAATTAAGGTCGAAAATGCCGGAGCAACCGCAGCCAGGGGCAGCCCCGACGACGACGTTTGGACAGAGGAATAATATTGCTGGTAAGTGTTTTCGATCTTTGTTTTTGAAATAATAAAATGATTTTCGGCCATAGAATCTGTCTACACTGATGCAGTACTCCTGTGTATGTGTGATTATAATTATCAACACAAGTCATCGTCATCAAGACTGACATCTATTATCAAATCATCTTTAGGACATCCCATATCACTTCTCCAAATTTCTCCTAATTTTTATTTATCAATCGTCAAGTTTTACTTAGTGTCTTATGGTTGTCTTCAGATCAACAACAATACTACGAAGAAAATCTTCCAAGCCCACCACACCCACCTGTCTACTCCACCTCCTTCGACACATCAGCATCAGAGAACATACCCAGTTACGACTCCAGTCCCCAAGATCTGTCCAGAGAGTTCGATGACTCTCCCATTCCAGAACTTCACCACAGGTCTAAGTCTGAGGCGTTACTGGAGACAAATTTCGACTTTGAGGACTCTGAAGCAAGTCCGTTGCCGATGACCGAAGCCAGTAGATCGCATAGTCAACCTTTAGAAACAGCAATGTAATAGAAACAAATTAATTGCGCCAGATTAGACCTTTCGGAATAAGGGATGTCCTGACCCTTATTTCATCCAAAGCTAAAGGTCTCATTATAAGTACCTACTAATGCTTATTCATATTGTAGTTACTTAATGCGGTAGGGACGTATAAATAATCAAAGGCGATAGGTTTTTATTCCTTCTAGTGGCTTGATAAGACATTTGAGAATAAATCCACGCTAGAAATATCGCAATGAAAAGACTGAATACATGTCTTGCTTGAGATGTAATTTTTCATGCATTTAATAGCATTCCTTATAATGTTTTGTGTAAAACAAGTGCCTTGTTAACTTCTTACATTCCATCTATCCCTTTCAATGTGTAATGTAGTTAATGTCTATGTAAAAAGTATTGTAAGGAGTATATAACGTACCAGAGGTGATCGATCTCATAATGAAATAAATCCTTACGTTAACAATGAGAAATGGCTGCCTTATTTGTAAGCTTGTTTAATTTAAATACCTAAGTACCTAATATAAGTTTTTAATATTTCGAAATTACTTTTTACGAATGCTTAGCAAGCAGATAATTATTTTAATTTTGTACTTGTTTTAAAGATGCAATATTAGATATGTAGCTACCTGTCTATTTACACAATTTTGCACATCCGTCCTTGTATTGTTCGATAAACGAATTTGTTAAGTAATCTACAAAATATTAGTTGTAACTATAAATTAGTTTTAAGTTACTGTAGTAGGTATACATAGTCTTTCCATATACATTAGTTAATTTAATCAATTTAAGTAGATGGTATATTTTTAACTTTTATACTACTATATATAAGTACCTAACTATGTACCCTTATTTCTAGGTACTTTGTTGGAACATCACTATGAATGAACTGTGTTTATTTTTTGGCACAACTTTTATTTTAGGGACTTATGTACTCAATGCTAATTATTTATTTCTTGCTATCCTTTCTACTTTAATTACTGAAATTTTTGAACTACCTACGCCTGGTATAAACCTAACCTACCTACAAGTTTTATATACCTATATTCCTGTTTACCTAATGTTTATGCTTTAATTGGAAATTGTAGGTACAAGATCGTAGAATATTATGTTAATTATTACCCAATAATAATTGGTAAAAACGACGAAATATAATTTATAGTTGATTGATGAAGCATTAATAATCAATAAAATTATGACACAATATTTTTCGTAATTCTAATAGTTTTATTATACCCTGTTTGTTATAACATAGTAACTAGGTACTTGTCTATTTGTTAGAAGCATATATGCTACTAAGACATAGGTACCCAGTTTAGGTTTATTGGAATAAAAAACAGATACATAGGGAAATAACATTTTTTATTACAGCAAATGTTCAAATTGTTTGCCATCAGAATCAATACACGCCCTACATCTTCTTAAAAAAGATCTGCTTATTAGCCGGGCATATCGTCGAGAGTTGATGTCCTCGGCAGCTTGAGAAATTCGTTCACGCAGCTCGGCTACGCTCTAAATGGGCTCTGAATAAACATTTTCTTTGAGAACGCCCCAATAAAAAAATCCAGGGGATTTAAATCTGGGGAACGGGCTGGCCACGAGATAATGCCTGAACGTCCAATCCACCTTCCCGGATATTCCTGGTCAAGGAAATTTCTTACTTGCACTGCGTAATGCGCTGGGCAGCCATCTTGTTGATACCACATGTGGCGAAGATCCGTTAGTGGTACGTCCTCTAACAAAGTTGGTAAATTTTCTCGTAAAAAATGTAGCAATTCAAGTTCTCAGGCAGCTCAAAAGGCCCAACAATCTTGCCGTTTAAAATTCCGGTCCACAGGTTTACTTTAAAGCGATACTGGGATCTGTCTTCTCGCATTAAATGTGGATTCTCCACACGCCACTCGTGAAAATTGTGTAAGTTTATGTAACCATCTTTTTTAAATATAGATTCATCTGACCAGAGTTTTTTTTGGATAAATTGTGGATTTTCATTATGCCTCTGTAGCATTGTTCTACAAAATGAAATCCTTTCGGGATAATCTCGAGGGAGAAGACTTTGAACTCGTACGTGAAACGGATGCATTTCGGCTCTTTGTAAAATACGATGTGCTGTGCTTTTGGGTATTCCCGTTCTTTCTTCTGTTACACGAAGGGAAATACTTGGGTCATCTGCGACCTCTTGCAACACTTCTTCCTCGTAAGGAAAGCGAGGTCTACCTCCAACCCGTATTTGATTCGAGAAATGGCCGCCCTCCGTGAGTTAACGGTGCACATTAACAAACACGCGGTGATCCGGATAGCGCTCTAAATTTGGATATCTTTCACGATAAAGTCTAGCGGCGGCACTTGCGTTGCATCTGCATTCTCCATAAATGAGGTGCATGTTCGCATATTCTTGTGAAGTGTAGCGCGTAGGCATGGTAGATAACATGGATGCCAACACAAAAGTCCAATTCACAAAAATCCAAGTCCAATAAGAGAAGCCAAAGTTGTCAGTACTAAATCAACACAAGCGTATACGGAAAGGTGCGCAGTAGACGAATGAGCGAAACGTACAGGGTCCTCAATCTTAGAACAAAATTAATTTCTAGTATATATGTCGCCGCCAACTAGCTTAATTCGCCGTTCAATTAACAGCTTAGGCACTCAATTAAACGGCGCCGTTCAAATAGTGGCCTGAATGATATTCAGCCATTTGATCAAACAGCTAGGCAAATGACTTGGATCGATGACGTTTAACTACTTGCCTAGCCGTTTAATTACCTGCCTAGCCTGTTCATTTCAATTTAGTTCTACTTTCTGCCACCTAGCGCTGAAACTCACCAAACTGTCAATATCTCTATATTCTATATTCTCTTTGGTCAATATGGCGTCGGAAAAAAACAACTTTGATGGAATAATTTTATTAGGTACTTAGGTTTTTTACGATTTTTTTATGATCCACCGAATCTATTTGCCGGGTGGGGTTTCTGTGCGGTCATAAAAAAATAACCCTAACCTAAACCTATCCAGGTCGCTGTGCTTGGGTAGTATTTTAAAAAAGTTTTGTAGTACTTAAATGTCAACCAGTTGCCTAAGCATTAGCCAGCCAGTTTATTAAATGTTGTAATAGACGATACGGCTGAATATCATTCAGGCCGTTAGTTGAACGGCGCTGTTTAGTTAAGTGCCTAGGCTGTTAATTGAACGGCGAATTAAGCTATTTGGCGGCGACATATACAAGGTACTCTGTGGAAACGTACTAACCTAACTGGTGTCAGACTAGTAGCTAGCGTAGACATTTGCTTGGTCACTATCTGTCTCGCTCACTCATGGCAAACATGTCTACTATCCATCTCTCTCATCGTTTTGCCGTAAAATTAAGAACCTACCAAGAGCTTGTGCGAATAAAACACATTATAACTGAGTAAAATGGGATAGCAAAAATCGGGTTACTTGAGGTTTTTATTTTTTTACTCGTTTTTTTTTAGTAAAAACTAACAAGTATTGTACCGTTTTACAATTCTGATTAAATGCGCCAACTTTTAATGACACTTGCCAAGGCACTCTAGTACTTTTTTTTTAAAGGAGGGCCTTTCAAAGTTGACAAATTTTGAAAATTTTAAATTCATAGTTTAACAAATAGTCTTCATTCTAGGAAACGAGGGGCAATTGTGTCATTATTTTTACTGTGATTCTAGAAATGTTATTTAGGGTTACGGTTCCAAATGTTAAATGATCAAAAATAATAAAAGTTAACCACAATAACCGAAAAAGGGTTACAGTTCGACCAAATTTCTAGATTTTTCTTAAATGCCCATAATTTTCAAACTGCATGGGATAGATTTTTTTCTTATTTTTCTCATGATGGTTACAATCACTCCTGTCACCCCGTTTCGTTTTGACGTTGAGTTTTGGGACACCCTGTATAACTAGTTTGTGCCCGCGACTTCGTCCGCGTAGTATTATATTAAAGTTTTCGGGATTCTCGGGATAAAAAGTATCCTATGTGTTAATCCCGGTTATAAACTATATGTGTTCCAAATTTCATCCAAATCCGTTCAGTAGTTTTTGCGTGAAAGAGTAACAAACATACATCCACACTCACAAACTTTCGCATTTATAATATTAGTAGGATATAATAATAACAATATAATATGTGACGAATGAATACAAAATTCATATGAATTTTAACAAGCGTGGTTTTATAATAAAGCAATAGAAACATTCCACCTTTGCCTTCCACATATCTAGGATTACTGCTCATCAATGGCTTTGAGATTGCGTTATCTTATCTTTTTGAGCAGTCATTCTTTTCTTGTGCAAGGCAGTTATAATTATGGTCTTGCTCTTGTGTAAGTAACTCAAAGAACATAACTATTCTTAAATAGGGGTCATATTTTTATGGTGTCACGTTTGAATATCAGGTACTGGCAACACTGGAAAAATATTGTCAATCAATGGTGAGTGACAGATGACTGACAGTATTATGTTCAATTTGACAGTACAGTCATTCGAGTCAGCGAGAACTGTGAAGTTTCTGCTCAGTGTTGCCAGACCGTACGATAATTTTGGTGTCGTACGATAATTTGACCATTAGTACGTTGTACGATAGCGGATATCAAAATTATGTAAAACGCACAATAATTTTGAGCAACGCTTAAAACAAAACATATTTTTCATTACTCATACTCGGAAAGTAGGTCTGAAGATGCCTGAGGAGCGGGTTGAAAGTAATACTTTTCCGCCCATGGGAGAATCACTTTCAACTGACGGCTGTCAAATTATAAAAAAAAAACTAGTTCCATTTTCACATTTCTATGGAACCATGTTCCAACTTTTTTTACAGTCATTCAATTAGAGCACGATGTAAAATGGAAATAACATAAAGTTAAGTATTTATTAAATAATATATATTTTTAAATGACTTAATTATAAATTAGTTTCAACAATTTCTTTAAAATAACATAGATTTGGGTAAAATATTTAAAGATGAAAATGAAAAATAATGGCTAAATAATGAAGTTGACCGGCCAACGAAAAAAAACAAAATAGGCGGCAATCCGATCTTTATTTTTTTTTCGAGTTGTAGAGTATTTTTCATACTTCCTTGTATTATTTCATTAGCCAATTCCTGTTTTTATTTTTACTTTCCTTGTATTCGTTATGAAAAGCACAGTGTTTACCTCGGGTGAAAGACTTATTTTGGTTGGAGTGTAGCCTTAGGGGCGCTATGACTTAGGTTTAGGTTAGGTTAGGTTAGAACAGTGACCAAAACGCGCGAGCCGAGCGAGCGAAGCGAGCGTGCCGCGGCAGCGGCCGGCGAAGCGCCAGAATCCGAATGTGTCATTAGGTTATGTCAGTTCCCAGTTAGAGGGGCTATGGAGCCAGGACTTAGACGAATTTTCGAGAAAAAATGTTTTTTCGTTTTGATCACTGTTCTAACCTAACCTAACCTAAACCTAAACCTAAACTAACCTAAGTCATAGCGCCCTTTTTTTCGTGGGAAAACCCTTTATGGGTCCTCTTCCGCCTCGGGGGAGGCGGGAGGGGTATGTGGGAGTCTGGCAGTCGGCCGTATACCCACTAAAAACCCACGGTGTACCAGCTTCCATCTTTGTGTGGGGCGCCCGTGATCGCGGCAGCAAACTAGCCGAGACGCCCCGACGGACGGCCAAGCCTTACGCCGGGCCACCAGCGCTAAAGGGAGACGGCCTGGTACTACCCCAGCCGTCTCCCAGACCGCCGAAACCGTGCAATAGGTGATGGTCCCCCCGGACCATCACCCTGGTTTCGGCTAGTGGGGTGGAAGGAGGCGATCGAAACGCCTCCTTCTCCTCCCCACGCGTCTGCGCCGGAGCGGATCTGCCAGGGGATCCTCCTCCCTGGCCCGCTCCGCGGTCTCCTTCTGTGCCATCACCTCTTCGCAGAAGGAGACCATCGCCTCCCATGACCTGTCACTTGCGAGCATAGCTTGGACCGCCGCCATCAGAGTGCGACGCTCCTGATCCCAGGCAGCACACTCCTCCAGAGTGTGCTGCGCTGAGTCCACCTCCGCGCCGCACTCATGGCAGGCGGCGGTGGGCTCCCTTCGAAGTCATAGCGCCCCTAAGGCTACACAATGACCCTTATTTTGGCCCGAGACGTGGTTTGGCGTCTGAGCGAAGCGAGGGCGCCAATAGATCGAGGGAGGTTACATTCACCCCTTGTGCAACAATGTACTAATGTCATCTGGCCAAATAAAACAATAAACACGTCTCTCTTTGCGTTCCTCACTCATATGCATACTCATCTTTATTATGGACGTTTGTGTGTTACACCTGAAAATCTGCAAACAGACTGGAAGTCATAATTGTGATTAATGTTGGTATTTGTCAGAAGTGTATTCTTTTAAGAACAGGAAAATAACATTTTCTCAAAAAGCATGCTTCTTTAGTAATAGTTTTTCATTTTTTCCTTTTGGAGTTGAGAAGCCAATATATGACGATGTACAATAATTTTCTTGAAAAACGTTAATTTTCACGGTGACATCCGATAATTACAACTTTTGGACCTGACAACACTGTTTCTGCAAAAAAAAAACGGCCGAATCTATTTCCAAGATGAGTTTAGGGGTGGGGGAAAAAATGGCGGATTTCATTTGACAGCTGTGAACTGTCAAAAGTCAGTTGTCAATGTCAAATTTGGACGCTTAACTGTCAAATTTACTACTCTACTGTCAAAAAAACTTCCTACTAGCGCCACAAAATATGAATGAAAAAGATTTTCTTGAAAAACTCCCATGGAAAGTTGCTGTGATTGGTCATTCTTTTATGAATGACAAAATTCGAACCAATCATCTTCGATCGAGGCATAAAAAGCTGTCAAAAGCTATCTATTCCCAAGATTGAAGTTTATCGCCCACGTGTTTAATTACGCTAATGTTTACATTTTTACTACTCAAGATCGACGTGTATGACCACGTGATTGGTAACGTGGTCTACATTTTTACAAATCAACAATGATCATGAAATTTGTCATTATTTCTCGTAAAGTGCCTAAAGGCGTTCCGTAGTGTTCTGTGCTAGTATTATATTAACCCAGATTAGAGATATGTACCAATATAGTCTCGATAGAGAATCATAATCTTGTTTAGTAACCGCGTGCGGATAAGTTTTGCCTGAGTGAGCGATTCCAGGGTGTTATTTGGATTTGTATATTATTAGTTTGAAAGAAAAAGGAAATCAATATGTGGAGGTATCCACGTTCAAAATTAGAAGAACAATTCATCAGAGTCTAATAACATATTGGTATTGTAGGTATATGCCTCCTGCCACCTATTGCTGGAGGTGGTACCGGCCTTTGGTCAATTTAAAGAATGTAGATACTGGGAGCAACATGGTTAGTAAGTAAGTATATGAGCAAAGAGTGTATATTTACCCCACACATCTCCCAATGTGTGGGGGTTTCAGGGCACATTTCACTATTCTTTATTCAACCAGAGATAGCTTTAAAGTGTTAGCAGCAGTGATCTCTAACTGTTCTTTACACTTATGAATTCAGTAAAACAAGTTGTGCTTTTAACACAATGTTTATAGATAGAGTCAGTCAGCCGACCATTATTAAGTATTGTTTTCATGCTACTTATAGAGTGAACCATGTCAGTGCAGTTTTCCAGGCTGGTACCAAGTTTGACCATCCATTAATACTATATTAAATGAAGGGAGGTCTGCATTCAGTCTACATTGATATAAATAGTTATCTATCTGTATGTAGTTCCTAAATAAGTACTTCATTACAAAAAATGGTTCCATAAAAATTAAAAAGTGTATGGTGTATGTAGATACACAAATAGCATAGGTAAGTACTTACTAACTTGTACATATGCCTTAGGGCAATCATCAGCACATCAGTTTGGGATTACCTAATACTCAAGTAAAATAATAAATAATTTTAGCCCTTTTGACGTCCCACTCCTGGGCACGGGCCTCCCCTCAACACGAGGGGGATACTCAAGTAAAAAACTTATTTATTCTACTTAGGTACAGAGGTAAGTATTATTTTTACATAAGAACCTAATAATTACTTTACTCTATGAGGTGGTAAGCTAGGTAGATAAGTATATAAGTATTCTGTGTCGCTCATAATATATAGGTAAGTACCTAATAGGTAGATAGGTAGGTACTTATTATTTCTATTAAGTTATGTCAGAAGGTACAATAAGGTACTTAAACTACTCTGTAAGTAGCCATCCAAAGAGAATACAATACCATTTATACGCTACGGCGGCGTAGTGGCCTACATGTATCTCTATATATATAACTCAAAGGTGACTGACTGACATAGTGATCTATCAACGCACAGCCCAAACCACTGGACGGATCGGGCTGAAATTTGGCATGCAGGTAGATGTTATGAGGTAGGCATCCGCTAAGAAAGGATTTTGATTAATTCTACCCCCAAGGGGATAAAATAGGGGATGAAAGTTTGTATGAAACTTTGTCAATTTAAAACCGTGCGGGCTGAGACTTAGCATGCATAAAGGTACTATGACGTAGACATCCCCTAAGAAAGGATTTTGATTAATTCCACCCCCAAGGGGATAAAATAGGGCATGAAAGTTTGTATGAAACTTTTTCAATTTTAAACCGAGCGGGCTGAAACTTTGCATGCATAAAGCTACTATGACGTAGACATCCCCTAAGAAAGGATTTTGATTAATTCCACCCCAAGGGGATAAAATAGGGGATTAAAGTAATCGTAATCTTATTATAGTTAGACTTATTTTCTGTTTTTTTATGCCTATGTGGGTAGGAATGTGACGAGTTTCAGTATATTATATATTTTTGAAAACCTGTCAGAGAAGCTAATAAATAAGATGGAGTTAAAAATTTCCAAAAATACAACTTTTCACCTTAGACCATTTATCCTCTCTGCTTTTCACAGAAGGGTTTAAAACAAGAAGCCATATATAAAATTCTTGGTTTAAAAGAATCATATCCGTGATGACATAAAAACTTATAGTCTATGGTCTCATTAAAAAACAAAATCTTGTCATCATTGTCTATGGTCGCCATACGTCAATCTTGACAATAACTCTTTCGAAAAAAAACCTAGTATCGGTCTCGCTCGATTTCGATCGACATGAACGATTTTGAAGAATTGTGTTATTGGGTAAAAGTAATTCATTAGCTCGCTCTCAAACCCTATGACAAATATGGTCATTATTTAAACAACATAATTCAAAGGAAACACGAATTCCCTATGCCACATTCCATGAAATCACAACGAAATAGTAGGAAGTGAGTACTCGTAGAAAGAAAATTGTTTCGCGCAACGCGCAACCAAGTTATTGTTTCGCCTATTTCTATTAAATAGAAACAGTGGTACAGTGACAATGGACGCGACTGGGTCTATCAATACCGAAGCTATTGAGAGCATTGAGAATGAAGACGAGGTTATCGACGATTCGGAAGAACGGGAGTTAGTTTCTGACTCTTGTTCCACGAAAATTTTGGACTCTGCTGAACAGCCAAAAGACAAGTATTGGGTTGTTTATATCCTGTTCTACCTCTTTGGTGTCACTTCTTTAGTACCATGGAATTTTTTGATCACTGCCAATGATGTAAGTAAATTATTTTTATGCGAAAAACAAAGATTTATATTTTTATCAATATTAAGAGTTAAGCAATGACCTATACCTATTGATTTTCATACGAGAAAAATCGACTCATTGTTATAAAATATTATTTAAAATTGACACACATTACATTATTGTTTTTGTTTTTAAATTGATATTGATAGTATTACACATTTAATAAATAAATTGAGGTCCATTTTAAGCGCGTTATTTTCTTATGGATAAGTGAAATATTTCACTGATTAGTTTCTCTAATTAAGTGGAGGAATTAAAAGGAGGCGTTCATACAGCAGCAGTGGGGTGACACAAGCTAGGATGTGATCGTGATATGGGCTTGCAGGGCAGATGGTATAGTTGTCTGTTGTAAAAATTAGGTTATTCTTGAAACTGATGCTAATAGTCCTAAAAAGGCTAACAATGAGATAAATTTTAGACTTAATACTAATAATTATCTGAAATTGCAAACTTGCAACACTTGCACTAGTGGTTAAACCACAATGGATTATGGGCGATCCCAGTCACAATCCAGACCAGGGCAAATTATTAAAATACCATGCTCAAAAGTTGCCCTGACAAAAATCAAATCTACAACCACCTAATGAACACAATACACAAGAGTGGCTAGAAATAAATCACAAAAGCAAGTGGTTTTCAAAGGTAAACTAGTTCTAATTATTTCAATATTTTTAGTACTGGATGTACAAATTCCGAGATGTCACACCCAATAATCTTACGATGGTGGTCCGCAAGACACAGTTCCAGGCAGAGTTCACATCATACCTCAACGTTGCAACCGCTATTCCCAACTTAATATTCCTTATACTGAACTCCTTGTATGGCCACTTGTAAGTATTAATTTTATATTATTACAATTCTTGATCTGTCATTGTATAAACAGGGGTTGGGTCCTGAGTCTATAAAACTGAAGTGGGAGAGCTCACATTGTGTATGTACGGATTGGTAAAGGTGGGCTAACATTACTGCCAACTGGAGTCCCTGAGGTACATGTCACTGTACCTTACCTGGAGGAAATATAACATGAAGCCCTGTGCCTATAAAATACTGGGTGTACTAATTATGTACATACATACGTAATTCTACATAAATATTTTAATGAAATATACAAAAAAAAACAGAATTCTTCAATTAATTTCAGCATGAAATGTGTGCTCGAGTATATTGAGTTTTAATTTACATTGCAGTTTATGTCTGTCAGTTATTTATGTAAAACTAGCTATGCCCCCCGACTTCGTCCACGTAGTATTTAAGGTAACAAAAATTTCGGGATTATCGGGATAAAAAGTATCCTATATGTTAATCCCGGTTATAAACTATCTGTGTTCCAAATTTCATCCAAATCCATTCAGTAGTTTTCGCGTGAAGGAGTAACAAACATACATCCACACTCACAAACTTACACATTTATAATATTAGTAGGATCACTTGACACAGATTTTTGTATAATGATTTCATGCCATGAGAATCCATTGTATCAGTTTTTGTTACTATGTCCCTTACACCCTATATAAATTACTAGCTGTGCCCACGGACTTCGTCCGCGTAGTATTTTACGTAACAAAAATTTCGGGATTATCGGGATAAAAAGTATCGTATATATTAATCCCGGTTATAAACTATCTGTGTTCCAAATTTCATTCAAATCCGTTCACTAGTTTTTGCGTCAAGGAGTAACAAACATACATACATACATCCACACTCACAAACTTTCACATTTATAATATTAGTAGGAAGTAGGATTGCACCCTGTGCCTACAAAAATTCAACCGGTCTACAAATGAAATAAGTACATACATCATTATATATACAGACATTTTAATCCATTTGTTTTATGTTTCAATTGTTTTATGTAGCATTGTTCAGAACAATTATACTTTCTGTAAATTCATTATAGCATTGTACACTTTGAAAAGTAAGCACTTAGTCATAAAATGTATTAGTTATACATTTTATGAGTCACATTTTTGGAGATGCTTGTGACCACAATTTTCTGACTCAGTTAATTATTTTCAGGGTGTCCATAAAAAGCAGACTGCAAGGGTCACTCATAGTGGTGACCATATGCTTTCTGGTCACCACCTCACTGGTGCAAGTCAACACTGACGACTGGCAGAATGGGTTCTTTATCATCACCATGATTACTGTCGTCATCATGACAGGTAAGTTAATAATTAGCTTTGTATTTTATATAGCCTGTAAGCTGTCCTACAGCTGCCCGTTCAGGATCAGAACATTCAAAAACATTGAAACAAATTGCGACTCTTGCTACAATGCATTAAAGTGCAATTCAGATCATACAGCACTGTTACTCTAAAAATCTATAAAATGAGTATTAACATTATTAGAAGTTACTTATTTAATAATTAAACTCATAAGTAATGAGGTTGGTAGGTTAATATCTTCTTGCCTACTTATTGTTTATCTTTAGAAATTAGATGCACGTGCACCATTTGACCCGGTGCAGTGATTCGCAAACATTATTTGGGTCAAATGTGTCTGATAACAAATGAATAACAAACTTGTTACCTATGTATGTACTGCCCAGAAATACTTTGGAAGCGTACCTACCTTTGGGTACATATTTTACTACATAGGTACTTAGTTATTTATGTTAAGGTAGGTTTTATCTAAATAAAAATACATATTTATATATTATTTATTTCCTGTATAAATCAATACTAAAGATTTTAATTAATAAATAATTAGCGCCAGACCGACACACCATCTGCATGGTCCCAAACTAAGTAACGCTTGTACTATAGGTGCTGTATAATGTATAGTAAAGTGGATTGGGGGGCGATCCCAGTAACACCCAGACCAGGGCAAATGACGAAAAGGCTATTGCGGAAATTTACCGTGACGGTAATCGAATCCGCGACCACTTGAGGCAGTGAGCCAAGCGGCTAACGCTCGACCTACGCCAAACGGTCGTCAAAAATAATAAACTTAATGCTTATATAAAGCAAAGGTTACAAAGACATAAACCAGTTTGATATTATTATTATTAAAGCTTGTCTGTATGTCCTTTATAGAATCGTAAACTATGCATTTGATCATGTCATGATCTACAGCAAAGTTTTGTGCATGATCCCACAAAAGTTTTTGAGTTGGTACGACCAATCTTTGACAGCGTAGCAACGCGCGCAGGGTACAGCTATTTATTAATAAATACTGGCCAAGTGCATATCGAGAGTTGAACTTTGAGGGTTCCGAACCTTGACGTTGATATCATGGTTTTGCTCGTTCTCTCATGCATAATATAACCTAGCCCAGACATCTGTTTGGTTTATCCACTACTTAGGTAATGCTTGATTGTGGTATCATCGCCAATATTGTTACCACTATTAGACTCGGAGAGAAATAATAACTTGGACGGTGGGCATGCAAACCAACCAAATAACATCAACCAATATTATTTTTTAAGATTGGATATTAGTTGTTCCTAAACCGCGATCGGGAGCGCCCGTCTGATCACACATCCTACTATAATATTATAAATGCGAAAGTTTGTGAGCATGGATGTATGTTTGTTACTCTTTCACGCAAAAACTACTGAACGGATTTGGATGAAATTTGAAACACAGATAGTTTATAACCTGGCTTAACACATAGAATACTTTACTTAAGTCTACGCGGACGAAGTCGAGGGCAGAAACTAGTAAAATAATAATTGTATGTATGTAGGTATGTCGTATTACGTCGCGTCGCAAAAATGTAAAATACATGATCTAATCTTAAACAAAAATACTGGATTAGTGCTACCTATTTGGTACCCTTGCTGGCTTCACTCAATAGTTTCATGCGTTCCGTCTTATTTATTTTTTCGTCTGAGCCATTTGAATAAATTATACCTATTTGCTTATCGGACATCTAGGACACTTATTTATTTTCTATTTGCCTTTGGCGCTTGTAGAGGATTTTCGAATCGTCCTTTATTAGGACGGAGCGTTAGGTATATGACTCATCCTATTACGAAAAAAGTATTGTCCATAAAATAGGTATTTTAAACACACCTGCAACTTCACCCATGTCATGTTACCCTCTAAAGCTAGTATGATTCACATCGAGCAGAGCGCATTTACAATGCGGTAAAGGCAATCTAAGTTTATTTACAGTAATTAAAGTTTATATTTCCATGACACTTATGCCAAGCCAAGGTCCATGGAAATTTGAACTTTTTTGACTATGGTTCTATAGCGGATGCGTCCAAATTCGCGTGGCTAAACTTCGCTCGATGTGAATCATTCGAGGCAATCCATACAGTTGAACAAAGGAACACACCACCACAAGTTTTAACGAGATTGAGAGATAGCTTTGGAGAAGTGAAGAGTTTGGAGAGTAAGTAACAAAGCAAAGTTACTAGCCTGAAAACAACTATCCATCTCTTTCAGCTGCCAGCGCAGTCTTCATAGGCGGTCTAGTCGGCATCGCAAGCAGGTTCTCTCAAGAATACATGGCCGCAGTAGTCAGCGGTCAATCATTAGGCGGAATCATAGCGGCCGTCGCCCAAATCATATCACTAGCGTTCAAAATCTCGCCTTTGCACAGCGCCCTGATATACTTCGTCATCGCTGATGTCATGGTTATTACGTCACTGGTGTCCTACATCATGCTGTACAAGATTGACTTCTTCACGCACCATATACTGCGAGGGTCGGCAGGTATTGCGGCTAATAGACACCGCGAGGTGTTCATGACGGTGGTGATCAAGAAGATATGGGTTTATGCGTTTAGCATTTTCGCTGTGTTCGCTATAAGCATGGCCGTGTATCCCGCTGTCACTGTGCTGGTGGAATCTCATCCGGATACGAAGGGAACTGATTGGAATAGTGAGTATTTTATGTTTCTTTTCACACTACTAGTAATCCCGTTAGCCCGTCTATGCTTGTGTTGAGATTGTGCTCATGTCAATAATTTAATGGCCAGGATAGGCATTGAATCCGGAATCGCTCCGTTACGATTGCGGACGCTCTAACCACTATAGTATTGACGCTTAAATTGTTGTTAAATTTGTTGCTAGATAAACTTCACATCACTGTATATCTTGTAGGCGCTAGTAGTTGGTTTTCCCAACCTTTTTATACGTTGGCGTCGACATCCTGTCGATGTCAAACTCATAAAATTTAGTTTAAATAATATTGTTTGCATGCATTACCTACACTACCGTGTTTGTGTTTGCAGACATTTACTTCGTGCCCGTCGTTAATTATCTGATATTCAACTGTGGCGATTACGCTGGCCGGTTGGTGGCTGGATTTCTTTTGCGAGTAAGTAATATCTGACAGTTTGACATCCTTTGTCTGGCGTAGGTATAGGAACGGAGGCAAATTCGATTATAATGTCTTCCAAACATTGGTTTATTTGAATTATAATTTCAAAGACAAAGAAACCAGTTGTAAACTGCAACAAACACTGTTGAGTGCATACCTTTGAGATTAGAATTTAGTAGCCTTTGTACAGTCAACATTAAAAAAAATAAAAAAATATGAGCGTGTTTAAAAAAATAATTGGCCCGTTCGTTCGTTGGCACCGTTGAGATCGATTTATGAATAACTACCGGCCTAATCTAACTAGGATATGCGACATATAGCGGGCAGCCTATATTGTAGCTTTTGCCTTTTGTATGTCACTTTGTGCTAGTTGGGTATCTTAAGGGAAGGTAGTCTAGAAGACAATAAATATAAATCGCCAGACTGACACACCAACTGTAGTGTCCCAAACTAAGCAACGCTTGTAATATGAGTACCGTACAATGGACTGGGGGCGATCCCAGTGACACCCAGACCTGGGTAAATTACGAAAAGGCCATTTCCGAAATTTGCCCCGGCGGGTATTAATGCGATATATCAGATTTTAGATAACTTTATATCGCCAAAGAATTACATTCACTTTACGAGTAATTTAAAACTAAGATACATAATGTAACTACGGTTAAAACAATTTGGGACGATTACAGTAATTGAAAATAAAAAAAGGAACACCATAACAAATATAAATAGAAAAACCAATAAAATCAGTGGGTAGTTGTGAATATTGTCTCGTCTTGCATTCCTTTGACCTTTTGTTATGGAAAATAACACTGAGCAAGCGTACCTAGATGTGGCTATAATTCGTGTCGATATAACAAGTTTGAGCCTACTTATTTAGTATGTTTATGTTATTAAGTATGTGGAGATTTAGCATTTTTATACGATTGTATGCTTCTTATCTCTTTAATGGGTTTTGGTAACTGATTATATATTTGTGCATTTTATATTTGTATATCTGATTGTATACTGGTTGAAACAGAAATGTTATACTTTTTTCCCAAACTTAACTTGTAATTCTAAAACTATCAGCTTTGGAGGAAACTTGAAAAACAACTTGAAAAACATATCAAATTATTTATTTGTATATCATTGATCTTGCAGCCTAACAACGAGTGGATCACGGCGGCGGCCAGCGTGCTGCGCGTGGTGGGGGTCCCGATGCTGATGCTGTGCAACGCGCAGCCGCGGAAGCATCTGCCCGTGCTGTTCCTGTCGGACTGGGAGTACATCATCATCATGATCCTGTTCGCGTTCTCCAATGGATACCTCACTAACATCGTCATGATCAATGCGACCAGGTACATCTCTATTACTCGTTACTTATTTATTTATTTATTTTCTAAGGAATCCCAACTGGGTAAACGATATAATATCGAAAAGATATATACCTACAAACAAAATAAAACAAGCTACTTAAACATATAAAATAAAATTAGAAGAAAATAGGATTTATTTTGAAAAGCCGGTTTTGGTCAAAAGAATTTAAGTAATATAGGTATATGGTAATGTAATTACCTTTATTATGGATGCTTTTGAGGCTGACTGTACAAAAGTCATAAATAAGACAATAATTAAATTAAAACCTTGAGTTTGCAGACCTTGTAAGTATTTATATTATTATTATTAAACAATGCAATCATTATAAATTATAAATAAATAATAAAATTGCATAAACATTATCACACCACGAAAGTCGTCACGCAGCTATCTGGGTGACTCAACAAGGATGCGTCGCGCTAACTGGGTTATCAATGCTTTCTAGGTATTTATTCACCTATTAACTAATGTACAAACATAACTATTTGTTGTTATTGTACTAGATATACCTACAATAATAATAATAATATCACCCGACTGACATGCCAACTGTATGGTCCCAAACTAAGCAAAACTTGTACTATGGGTACCGTATAATACAATACAATACAATAAATGATACATGCAGCAATGAAATACAAATAAGGATTGCAATCCGGCACTAATTTCAGTCGGGTCGGATCTGCCCGGATTGGTCGCGTCTAGGCTATATTACTTTCCGTTCCAAAATTAACTGTTTCAAACATTATTAACTGCCAAATGATACCGGATCCAGTTTTCCGGATTCCAATCTTTCAAGTTGGCTGTAGTCGTTTGGAGACAGATTTAAATTGTCGTCAACAACTCTACTACAAGTTTACGTTTGCTACATTTATCGCAAACGTAAATATTTGTATTAAAAATTGTTAATTTGTCGGGTGACCGATAAGGACAGAACCATCAACAGTCGGCGCGAGCGAATCGTTCGGTGCGATAATTGACATAAGTAGTATAAACATTATTGTAGTTTTTTTGGATTTGACGACCGCTTGGCGCAATTGTTCGAGCGTAGGCCGCTCGGCCCACTGCACATAGTGGTTGCGGGCTCGATTACGGGGCAAATTTCGGAAATGGCCTTTTCGTATATTTTTCAGGTCTGGGTGTCACTAGAATCGCTCCCAGTCCATTGTAAGGTACCCATAGTACAAGCGTTGCTTAGTTTGGGGCCATACAGTTGGGCGCGTCAGTCTGGCGGTATTATTATTACTAGTAGCCGCCCGTAGTCGAAATTCGACCATGAATAAAAAAAAAGTATTATTATATAAAAATACAAAGTTTTTGCTTCACGTATTAATATAATGATTCATTATTCCTACCTTATTATACACATAAGTACTACCGCCAGTTGCATTTTTCTTGGTCGTTCATGTTATGTTTTGTGGATATTGTTATTTTGTTTATGTTGTTTAACGCGTGAAGTCAATTACAAGTGTGAAATACGAGAAAGTGTTTAATATACCGCCCCCTGAAGATATCAGAGCACCAACACCACAGTTTACAGTGGCGCCCAATGTGTGGCGCCACTGTATACTGTGTTGGTGCTCTATTCTATTCTATTATCTCCAGGGCGGTGGAGCTCCACGAGCGCGAGAAGGCGTCTGCGCTGGTGGCCACCATGCTGAGCGTGGGGCTCACGGTGGGCGCCGCCGTCGGCATGCTGCTCGTGCACTTGCTGTAAACTATTGCTGCGTAATCTCGCCACGAGAGAAGTTACACACTCAAAGGAATTGAAGAACCAAGTGACAAGGTGAGGAATACATCTTGGCTCTTACATACTAGATGAAACAGAAGGGATATGAAAATGTACGGTCACATTTTTGTATTGTATTGTTATTGCTATTTGTTACTCGACATTGGCAGAATCATATTGGGCTTGACCCAATGGAAATAGGCCATTAATATAAAAATATAGAAAGGGTATACATTTTTTTTTGCAACTTTGTAAATCTAAAACTATCGGCTTTGTGGGACAGTTGAAATACTAAAGGTACAAGACTTATGAAATGTGTCAACAGCTGTACCTTGTAATACCTTTTGTTTTTAAAGTTTCCTCCAAAGCTGATAGTTTTAGAATGAACCTGTATTCGACGACTCCTACGTAGAAAGCGCCATGTCGAAACAAATGTTTTCAGACATGTCGCTTTATACGTAGGGGCCGTCTATGTGACATTTGACGCTAGCAGGCGTTGTTAAGTCAAAGGTATGCGACATTTGATCAAATAATTTTGTTCGTTCGGACGTATAGTCAGTTGATGACACAAAGACGCGTGAATTATTGCAAATTGACCCGTATGCCAGTGCCCAAAGACTCACAGTACGCGTCTTTGTGAAATGCACTAACTGTACCAGCTAGTGGTCAACTCTAGTGTGGGAGTTTTCAGACCGCCATAAAATATTATTTATATGATATCAAATAAAACACATGGCCAAAAACAGTTTTTGGTGCTAATTCTGGGCACGAATTACAAATAAAATTAATTTGACACATCTTAATTAATTTAAGGTAATGAGTGAGATGCCAACACATTATGCCAGTTCAAGCTCAGAGGCTCAAAAGTGCTTGTAAACAGGGCCGTAAAACTAACTATAATAAAGTTCAAGTTAAGTTGGCGCAACAGAACAACATACTTAGGACCGTATCAAGACAGTAATTATTTCGAGATTTGTAATAAAAAAAAAACTGACTTTATGTTTTGCTTATTGATTTATGTTGTACATAGGTAACTATAAATAATCTACATATCAATCGTTATATACTTTCACGGCGTATTGAAGACACTGTATAAATTTCAATTAACTAATTTCCTTTGATTGTGTAACAATTAATTAGTATGGTGTTACCGCGGGCGGTGCTTCTATGAATATAAAAATAATTAACATAAACGACATATTAAAATATCCACAAAAAATGTAGTACTTGCATTTAGTGTGACATTTTACTATTTCTAATGTTAACCTACCACTACAACTTATAAGTGTCTTATAAGTATGTCACTAATTAAAATAGCGTTAGAACATGTAAAAGTATACTCAAATAGGTGCTTTATAATTGTATTTGAGTATTATTTTCTTTTAGTTAGCTTTATTTTAGAACAATTTGTAAGTACGTAGGTAGTTAATTATTAATAATTATAATTTTGTATTATCAGAATCCTGCCAAACCAGTGTAAACCAAATCTCATGGAATTGCATTTACCAATTTGGTATAAGAGTTCTTTATTAATTGCAATAGTTTTGTGAATGTATAGTTAGACGTACAGTCGCGTGCATGAGTGCAGTATTACGCTAAAGATTGTACTGCTGTAAACATTTATGGCACAATATTGATTGAGATTGCTATTGGACTTATGAACGCAATTGTACCTACATTATTTAGGTATTTAGTTAACTGTGTATGTCGTTGTCATAAAATTGTAGCGGGGACAAGTTTTTTTACATTTACTGTAATAATTTACGTACATATACGGAATTAGATATATGTATAGATTTCTAGTGAAGACAGTCTATTCTATTTTCTGAGTAACGAGCCTTCAAAATATTCTTCCCAACTTTTGAAACACTCTGTATCATACATTTGGATCTCATGGAGATTTAGACGGCTATAGAAGCGAACCTTCTGTACGGATGTTCGGGGCGCTCGCCGCGCGGCCACTATCCTTGCTATGCGTCAGTTGCGTCACCTGATGACGTCAGTAGCGTTACACGATATATATAGGTATACAGAGTGGCAGCTGCGGCGCCCTGCGCTTTATACTATAAGGCTTCGCTTCTTTCGGGCGTCCCTAGACGGCACTGTTTATATGGATGATGGTAGAAATGTATTTTTTATCAATATATTTTTTATTTTATCTATGAGCGGCCACAACAATATAGACATTTCCCATTGATCATCTCCCGCTTATAATCATAATTTAAATTAAAAATGCAATGAAAGAAACAATTTGTGATTATGTAAAAACATTTTAGTAGGAATAATTATTGTGTAATTAACAGTGTTATATAGATCTCAAGTAGATTTTAGTTTTAAGTGTTTATTTTTTTGACCCTTGCAAATATCTAGCATAATTAATAAGATTTTATTGATGTTTTATTTTGTAATAAACCATGAGTTTTTTATTGAATATAATATTTGTACCTGATTTTTATTTAAGTACATAATATTTACTTAGACAAACATTAAATGTATGTGAAGTAACAAAAAATAAGATCTTACTATGAATAATCTATGTATGTGATAGAATATACAGGTTGAAACATAAAGGGTATACTTTATTTTTCAAAACTTAACTTTGTAATTCTAAAACTATCAGCTTTGGAGGAAACTTGAAAGACAAATGGTGTTACAGAAATACAGCTGTTGACTGTTTTCACAAGTCTACAAAACCTTTAGTACTTCAACTGTCCCACGAAGCCGATAGATTTAGTTTACAAAGATAAGTTGCAAAAAAAATTGTATACCCTTTTTGTTTCACCTAGTATAACTTTTGTATTATCATTTTATTAATTCTAACAAAAAATGTTATCGTTATTTATGCTTTTATTATATTTTTTAAACATTCCTAGCAATGCCAGTTTATCACATTTCTAGTATTCCCGTTAGCCCCTCCAGCTAAGCTAATGCTTGCGTTAGGAGTGGGCTCACGTCAATAGTTTAATAGCCAGGATGAAGATTAACCTCGAAACCTCTCATTTACGAGAGCCTTATTAATTAAACTATATAGGTGTACCTGTAATATTTTTATTTCTATTTAAAATTCAGTTTGAGTAAGAGCCCGGTAGGAATATTTACATCGATTTATCGATCAACGTAACTCAACGGCATACGTCCGTTTTAGGGTACGATGCAAGGAACCTAAGGATTTATCACTAATTATTGCCTATAGATATGAATATTAAAATCGATATGTAAATATCCGATCAAATAAGTTCTTCTTGTATGTAGAGCTTCCTCTACATACACAAACTTAGATTTTATGTTCATGCACTTAGAATCTAAACTCGAATTGTAACATAACTCTAGCTCGATCAGAAAAAATCCCCGCCATTTTGTAAAGCCTACCATAGTTATTGGTTCTCCATTAAAGGCTGACGCTATACTTAATTTTCCTGATCGGCATTTGTGTGAAATTTGCTACGTGTATTCACCAACTTACAGTCCACAAGTGGTACCTAACAGTAGTTACCAAGTAGACCACGTTACTTACTCTAATTAGATGGTTTCAAGATGTGATAATTTGTTGACGTAAAGATGAATTTAATGAATAAATAAATTATTTATGTGACAAGTATTTTGGATTTAGATTTCCTTATAACCGTAGCAACAAATAAGTGACGCCACTGAAAGCGAGCTTATAAGAGTATCGCACATTTGGGCAGCCCACACCGAATACCTAATATAAATAAATATCCCCAGACTGACACACCAACTGTATGGTCCCAAACTAAGCAAATCTTGTACTATGGGTACCGTACAATGGACTGGGGTCGATCCCAATGACACCCAGACTAGGGCATACTACGAAAAGGCCATTTCCGAGATTTACCTCAGCGGGAATCGAACCCTCAACCACCATGTGCAGTGAGCCGAGCGGCCTACGCTCGAACCACTACTCTCAGCGGTCGTCAAATAAAATTAATATAGATGGTATTGTAATATTCGTGTGATGCGGTGCGGCAGCGAATACTCTTGTATGTTCAATACGCCAGGTTAGTATCTAATTAGTGGGTAAAATACAAACAAACATAAATAAGTCAGTCCGTTTAATAAATAATGTCATGTAAAAAAATCAATCACAATTTCAGGTCTATATGATGATCAATGATCGTGATACAACAATTATTACACCTTAGTTTTATACAAAGCGATTACTATACACGACAGTAAGGTAGAAAAAGAAAACATTGGAGAACAATTCCAGACACCATTTCAATACACCAATAATAAAAACTTTACAGTTTTGAAATAACTATTCATACACCAAATACAAAATAACGCCCAGTTCACATTGTGCAAGTTGCACAGTAGTTGGCATACTGGTGAAATCGGTAAGTCCAGCATACCACACAATATAAGAAAAAAATATTAGTGAGAACGACTCACCCCACCCCACTCACCCTCAGCTAGTCAAACTCCAAAATTAACAAACAACCAAATAATTTGATCGATAAATATAAAAGGCCATCAAGACTGAAATCTGTTAGTCAAGAGTCTGTCTATCATGACGATGTGAGTGGTGGTAAGTCATTCTCCCAAATAATTTTACAATGGATTTCGCAAAGTCGTTACTTTGCCGAAGTAACGACTACAGGCGTTTCTGAATCAAACAATTGTCTTACATATTAGCACCCTGTGAGTAACAATATGATTACAATAGTACATTGTTACATGAGTGGTGAAAGTTACTTATTTTGTCCCGAGACGGGGTTTGGCGCCCGAGCGTAGCGAGGGCGCTAATAGTTCGAGGGACAAAATAAGTCTTTCACCCGAGGTAAACACTGTGCTTTTCATTACGAATACAAGGAAAATAAAAATAAAAACAGGAATTGGCTAAAGAAATAATACAAAGAAGTATATACAATACTCTACAACTCGAAAAAAAAATCGGATTGCCGCCTATTTTGTTTTTTTTTTCTTTAGCCGGCCAACTTCATCATTTAGCCATTATTTTTCATTTTCATCTTTAAATATTTTGCCCAAATCTATGTTATTTTAAAGAAATTGTTGAAACTAAATTATAATTAAGTCATTAAAAAAAAATATTCTTGAATTAATACTTAACTTTATGTTATTTCAATTTTACATCGTGCTGTAATTGAGTGACTGTAGAAAAAGTTTGAACATGGTTCCATAGAAATGTGAAAATGGAACTAGTTTTTTTTTTTATAATTTGACAGCTGTCAGTTGAAAGCGAAACTCCCGGGCCTGAAAAGTATTACTTTCAACCCGCTTCTCAGGCAACTTCAGACCTACTTTCAGAGTATGAGTAATGAAAAATTTATTTAATTACTAGCAATGAGAGTTATTCCCGTATTAATACATCGATCTCAATTCTGCGAGCGGTCTTGAAAATGGAATTCTTATGTCATACCAGTACAAAATTATGTGTCAAACACGAACTCAAGACCACTCTCAGACTTGAGATCGATTTATTAATACGGTCTTAATCACTTTACTAATATACCCCTTAGCCTCTCAAGCTAAATGCGTGCTAGGACTAGACTGACGTCAACAAAGTACGGCCGACCGTAACAGTGACTTCAATAACACAGGTTGAAACAGAAAGGATATATGTACTTTTTTTTCCAACCTTATTTTTTGAATTCTAAAACTCCCAGCTTTGGAGGAAACTTGAAAAACAAAATGTCTTATAGGGATACAGCGATTGACAGATTTCACAAGTCTACAAAACCTTTAGTACCCACGTCAACTATCCCACAAAGCCGATAGTTTTAGATTTACAAGGTAAAGTTGCATAAAAAATAGTATACCCTTTTTGTTTCACGTAGTAATTGTATAGTTACTTCAAAAACTGCCAACATTCCCGCCATGACATGATCAATACCAAGTAGCATGATAAATCAAATAATATTTTGGACAACACAATATCAAATCTATAACAGGGCTGTGCAAAAGTAGTTACAAGAATTTATTTACTGTACAGAACATGGTTATTTTATTCATTCGTTAGATACATTATATACATAAATTGTGTTTATTTTTATTCATAGATTTACAATTTATTTAAGACATATGTATACGACCATATTGTATCGATAATCGCATAAATATTTCCTCAGTTCAATAAGAAGCGACACACACAAGTACTTCCCTAATGTCATCTGATATGTACAATTGATTTTTTTAAAACCAACTAGACTATTTATTCACGACTAGACCTTACGAATATCAGCATAAGGTTGCATATTATGTAAGATTCGGAAATTATCGTGATACCGAGCGAAGCTTGCCAACGTATCGTTTGAGCATAAATATATTAAATGGACATTTATCCAGTTTGCACAACCCTGCACCAAGTACATTATAATATACAATAGCGATGATTTACGTGTGTCAGTGCGCGAGTCACCTGTTCCGATGGGTGACCACCTCGGCGCCCTGCCGCACGAAACGGAACAAACCGTTGGATATCGCCACCACCGGCGAGAACAGCCGCAGGGGATATTCGCTGGAAAACAAATTGTTTGGCTTTATTATTGCAATATAATTGTAATAATTCTTCCCAAAAATAATAAAAAAACTTTTTCATTTCTTAGTCGCCGCTTACGATATTGTATGATAATACTGTTGCATAGAACAACAACAATTATATTTTATGTTTGCCATACTGCATTGTCTCTACATGTTTGCAGCATTGCATTATGCTATTAAAAAACAAATATTCTTCTTCATCGCCTCTTTGTATCGAAAACATCGCTTTTTACTTGAGTCGTTAAATTTCAGACATGGCCATCTCCATATTTTTCCGATTTTAGGATTTTATGATATTATTATTTAAAAAGAGTACAGTACATAAAATATGCCTGTAAATTCAAATATGTCCATATACACGCGGAAAAATATGGAGATGGCCATGTTTGAAATTTAACTACTCACTTGCTCTACAAGTATTTTATTTGTGACGTAATCTACCAGCCCTACAACACCAACATTACAGCAAGTAAAGTCTGCGCATCAAATACGATCATCAAAAGTTGGCGGGGTATCGGAGAACACGGCGAATACTGATTGGTCCGTTCAAGGTCGAGCTGTGAATGGACCAATCAAGATGTCAGGTGCGATCACATATTTGCGGTGACAATACATAATATTATTATGTTAGGCGATCGGGGGTGATTGGCTATGCGCCGTCTATGGCTCACTAGCTGTGCCCGCGACTTCGTCCGCGTGTAATTTAACTTAACAAAAATTTCGGGATTATTCATCCCTTATTTTATCCCCTTGGGGGTAGAATTAATCAAAATCCTTTCTTAGCGGATGCCTACGTCATAACATCTACCTGCATGCCAAATTTCAGCCCAATCAGTCTAGTGGTTTGGGCTGTGCGTTGATAGATCACTATGTCAGTCAGTTACCTTTGAGTTATATATATTTAGATTGGTACTGCACACCTGTATTTCCCGAATGGTTTGGCAGAGGTATACTGCAGTTTATCCACATTTCACCGTTGTTATTTTGGTCCCAATGTAATAGGGGAAGAGGCTTGGCGAACTTACGCCTTTCGAAAGACGTGAAGGCTTCCTTCACCGTTGAGAAAGATGTCTTAGTTGGAAAAGAGGATTTAATAATACTATGCTTATATGCTTACCTTCCTATGACAGGAGTCGCTTCATTGCCGCTCAATATGAACACGGGGAAGAATATAGAGAAGACACAACCACTGAAAAGAATAAAATAATACCTATAATTTTTTTTCATAACACACTGCGAAACGAGTTTCTGGTCTTTTGCTTTACTGCTTTCTCTGAATTAGACTTCGCAACCGATTTATAATGTGTTTTTCCTTAAGATTCGGGTTCAGTAAATAATCGTTGCATGTCTTTTTAAGGTGAAGGCGCCTGTCTAGCCCGTGAAATTCAAAATTTTCGAGTATTTTTATAGTTTATCCAAAATCGGAAAACATTTAAGACAACATCTTGTGATTTTCGACAAACACAGTATGCAGTGCGTTTATTAATAGATTTATTTTACTCTAAATATTATCACGGTGGATATGATACTAGTTAATCACAAAATATACAAAAATTGCCAGATTATCTGCATAGCTGTCGTTCTTGAAATGTTTTAGAGTAAGTTGGATATATTAATAAATGCACTGCACACGGTCTTTGTCGCGAATTACAAAATGTGCCTTTTATTATTGTCCGATTTTGAAAAATTTCTAAAAAACCTCAAAAAATTTGAACTTCGCGTGCTAGATGGGCGCTTTAGCCTTAATGTAATTCGTCTTTCGTAATTATTAAACGAAGGTCTAATAATAATTTAACATAAGTATTAACATTTTTTAACCTAATACCATATGGGAAACTGGTACCTAATTCTATATTATGAACAAATATTTAAAAAAGAAACATTAAAAAGGCATCAAGCACGTGCTAAGCGTGTGTCGTCCTGCTCACATGACAGATGTTATAAATAGGAAAGACAGTGACAGCATGCTTTTTGATGCGGATACGATTACGTCATAAGTTTTTGCTAGGCACAATGATTACATGGATCATTTTGCAGAACGGAATCAACCCACAAGCACTGCTGTAGACCAAAACCAACCTTGTGCTAGCGGTTCTAGGTTGGTTTTAGTTTGCAGAAGTGTGGGTGGGTTGGTTCCATATTGCAAAACTACGTCCACATTATCTATACCTTTTAATTACCAAAACTGGTAAAGAAACCAGAAAATATACAGTTATCATAAGTTGAGTAGCACGCAAAAAGCTTGTATCGCTGTCAACATATGCACAGTATCGATTGAGATTTCTGCTTGACTTATGAACGCAGATTAAATAATAACTATATCGTCCTTGGGTGATTAGATAACATTGACCGGAATTCTGTTTTATCTAATAGGACTGCAAATGAGAATTATCATGTAACTCACGAGTGATATTTTATCTCGGTGTTGCAGACTTTTCGCAATTACTTCGTGTTTTAATTGAATAGATTAATGTTTTATTCTTTTACAACGTTCAGATGGTCCGATCGACAGAGAAAAACGAAGATGTAAGTTAAGAGATGCACGCCTACTGCTATTTTTCTTTCTTTCCGTTGTGCTGACCATGGTGGGTCTGGGTATTAACAGTCGACGGAAAGTTTCCGTGTCGGAAAAAACAGCTTTCAACTTTCTTCTAATCTGTCAGCTTTCATTAATTTGGGAGCTGTCATAGAGGGGTAATTTCCGGGCACTTGAAATGGCATTTTCTTTACGAATTTGCTTAAGAATCTCATGACCTTGTAGTAGACAGAGCAACCCACATTGCCTTCGTATTATACTGAATGTGGCCAAAAGGAACCTATATCAATATTTTAAGAGTTCCAAAGTTGATAGTTGTGCATAAAAATATTAATTCAAAAAATATCGGTTCCTTTCTCCCATCGCCTCAGATGCATTTCGTCCCAGTGTTAAAAGTATACTTAGTAGACGAATCTGTTTCGGTGCAACTTTATTTAATATGGACGCGATTCGACCCATGCCGTTTCGACCGGAGCAAAATAATACATACCTTATAATATAAGACTGTGGTATCTGCGTTAGTACCGCCAACGGCAGTCCGAAGCCGAGGAAATACGGCCAGTTGGTCTCGATGAACGTGAGCCTCTTGTGGAGCTCCCAGCCCATGTTGAACCACTTGTACTCGAACGAGTATAGCGAGTACAGCAAGCACATGTGCACGAGGCATAATAGCTCGCCTATGTACGCTATTGGCAGCATGTTTACTAACATACTCTGAAAAAAAAAGACTATTATCTATAACATATTACAAAAAAAAACTAATCTCATTTCCGTATACTGCTACAGGTTTGCCCTTTAACATTTGCCCATTTGGATATATGTAGTGCAGAATGGATCCAACCGCCAATACTTCTGCAAACTGAAACCAACCTACAATCACTTCACCTGGGGTTGATTTTAGACTGCAGGTGAAGTGTAGGTTGGTTCCTTTTTGCAAAACTATGTCCAATTGATACCTTGTATAATAGGTATGACCTTAGTGAACCAAACCTTACTATTAGCGGTGGTAGTAGAGCCAAACGTTAACGAAGTCGCTACCGACAGTACATATAGTAAAGTATATGTATTATAGATGCGTTTCGTACGATGAGAGAGCCGGAAGCCAGAATCCCCCCCTTTCTCCCTCTAACCCACTTCATGTCACCATCGTGCGAGCGATGCCGTTGGTATTGAAAGCACCTTTAGGCCATAGTAACCGCACAACATCAGGGCCCTAACTACGCTAACTACTCAAATCGTAATAGAAAAGCAAACGCTCGCGATTACGTTTCAAACGCTCCGCTTTTGACGTTTTGCTGACACGAGCTTCACGATTTCTACTGACATTGATATGGTGTGGTGTCAGCAAAACGTCAAGAGCGGAGCGTTTGAAACGTAATCGCGAGCGTTTGCTTTTCTATTACGATTTGAGTAGCTAGCGTGGTTAGGGCCCAGGTGGGTTGTTCACTTGTTTGCCGATGTTGTTACATAAAAAATGGAGACTGAAAACAGTATTAGCAAAATGTAAGTTCCCAATTAATAAATCGATCATAAATCAGAGAACTACCTTGAGTAGGTACGCTTCTGAAATGTCACTTAGTTCTGGTAACAATGACATTTCCAAGATCACTCTCAAACTGGAGATTTATTAATACGGGCAAATATCTCTTGGGAATAAAGGCGTGGTTATTCACCTGTACTAAGAATAAAGCTTGCACCAGCAAGCTGAACAGTGAGTCGGCGATGATCTTGCTGACGCTCGACATGAACTGCGGCCGCCCCCTGCGGTGTCTGTACGCCGAGTCCGCTATATCCTGCAACAATTTAATATAACGGGTATGTTTATTATAAAAATATTCAAAGAATAATAATAATTTTGCCCTTTTGACGTCCCACTCTTGGGCAAGGGCCTCTCCTCACTACGAGGGGGATTCAGGCCGTAATCCACCACGCTGGCTTAGTGCGGGTTGGCAGATTTCCCATGTCTTTCGTAAATTGGTTAGATTTTCTAAGACATGCAGGTTTCCTCACGATGTTTGGAAAAGTAAAAGAATATTACAGAAATTTAACGCTAGCATGCTTTATGTCACTTATTTTCACACTTAACTTTACTTGAACATGGTTATGAAATCCTTGATCTTATGTACAAGAGTTAATTTGTATGCAATGTTACATCCTCTTTAAGAATTATTTATTTAATTTGATTGGAAGTAGCTTTAAAATGATTATCTATTTTTATTTACCTACAAAATGTTAAAATTGTAAAATAAAGAGATTTCAAATCTTAGATCTACTGGAGCTAGAACCTGTGAAATCAGTTACAATAAAAACAAATCACTTTATAATAAGGTATAATAGTGGAACCATTATCTTACCTGAAACCACAAACTGTTGACTAGTTTACTCAACAAAAAGAGTGGCAGGACCCATATCATCCTGAAGGTCATGGACAGGAACGGCTGCATCCACGCCCACACATTGTGGGCCACGCCAGGGTCATGCCCGAACACCACTGTCACTAAGTACTTCACCGTTGGCAGTAATGCATACTCAAAAACTAGTATGCTGAGTAAAAATATAAAACCGTTTAGGATGCATGATTGCAGCACCCTCGTAAGTACTTTAGATTCCCTGGAACAAAAGTATTATTATACTAGCGGTCTGCCCCGGCTTTGCACGGGTACATTGCGGTTCCATTATTCGAGTTTTAGTAAGGATCCCTAATTTTTTGGAAAATATATTATAGCCTATGTCACCCGGGGATAGTGTAGCTTTCCAACAGTGAAAGAATTTTTCAAATCGGTTCAGTAGTTTCGGAGCCTATTCATTACAATCAAACAAAGTTTTCCTCTTTATAATATTAGTATGATGTATATTTTTTAAAATTTATAGTACCATAATCTAAAATATAATGGCATGGTTTCAATATTATTGTGTTGGACTAATCACGCTAAAAGTGTTATTTAATAAATAATGTGGATAAAATACATATTGAATTAAACTACTACCTATGAAGTTTAATTGTAAGAAATATCGAACATAATGATTTTATGCAAAAATACATAAGCAGTAACCATATGGTGTTATTAAGAAATAATAACACATTAGTTTTATATAAACTTACTGTTTCACTTTTGGTTGCTTGGCCTTAAGTTTTGAATTTTCGTACTCAGATTGCGGCGACCGACTGAGCGCCCGCTCATTGATCTCTTTATCTAAATACAAAAGTACAGTAACACCTCGCAAGCTGTCTATAAAACCCTTGATAAGCGATACAGAGAAGTTCTGAAACAAAATAACAGAACAATGAAAATGTACACAATTGAAAATGTTAACAAAGATACCGTTTTCCAAATAAATACACACTGTAACGCTTTCCATCTTGTGTTCCAAATATATTTTTACAGTTCCATAGTTCAATTTGCAAATGGTTATTCACATTACATATTTTATTGAATTTTGTGTTGACGCATATTTTACGTAGTGTGCAAAGAGAATACAATACTACGTAAGATAGTGTGATGACAATTTGTACTTGACAATAGGTAATGACAGTTCTGAAATTTGGTAGGTTAGTAGGAAAATCTTTTGCGTCATGTGCGAATTAACGAATTCTACTTCTTAAAAAAATGATTCCGTATAAATATTTATTGTTTTTTTTTTTTTTTTTGTTTTGTTTTTTTTTTTTTTTTTTATATGGCTCTGCCCTTTTGGACAATTCTGCCAATGTCAAGTGAGGCCAATACACGGTATGCACTGCAGAGTTTGGCCAGTGTGAAGCGAAATAAAAATCAAAATAACGAATTCATGCTGAAAAATCACCACACACAACAAACACATACCATTAACACAGCATTAACAGGACAATCCTACATATCATTTGCAATTAAAAGTTATGATAATACAAACTAAAACAAATAAAAAATAAAAAAGTAGCCCATTAATTATAGTTTAATGTTATTTATAAGAATGAATTTAGATAAAGTTTCAATAAACGGAGAATAAACATAAGTTAAAAGGCAGTTAGAATTCGTGGGACGGGGAATAAAAGAAGGAATTAAATCATAAAGAGAAAATATTAGTTTAGGACAGTTGAAAAACAAGTGATCAACAGAGCCGTCTTCCAACCCACATTCACACAAAGAGTGGTCCCTGACCCTAATTTTGGCAAGAAAAACGGGAGAACAGACATGCCCTAAACGAAGTCGAATGATGGTTGAGGTAACCCACTTCTTGGCATTTCGGGATTTAAAGAACCAAGGTTTCACAGGGATGTCCGATTGAATTTTTCCATAGTGTTTACCTTTTATAACTTTGGAACGTTGCCATACAGAATTCCATTTATTAAATAGACGAGGTTTAGCAAGAGATCGAAGATCTGCTGTATAATAGTTAAGATGAGAAAGGCATCCTATTGTAATAGCTTGTTTTGCACAGAGATCTGCCATTTCATTACCTTTGATGCCATTATGACTGGGAATCCATGCCAGTACCACCTCTATTCCCCTACAGTGACATTTATATAGAGATTCCTTCGTTTTGAGGTTTAAAGAGGAAACATTTTTAGATCGGAGGGGGAATTTAGATATGTCCTGAAGACAGCTTAAGGAGTCAGAAAAGATGATTGATTTGTCGAGATTGTGGGATTCAACATAAGATACTGCTTCATAAAGAGCAATTGCCTCAGCTGAAAAAATTGACGAAGAAGGCGGGGTTTTAAAACTCAAAATTATCTTAAATTTTGGGATCCAAACAGCCGCCCCAACACAGTCCGAAGGCGAGGCCTTAGAACCGTCTGTATAGATAGCAAGCCAGTCATTCCATTTGTCATTAAGGATACTGTTAAAAAGTTGATTCGCGCATGGATGGTCCTTACCTATTCCAAAGTTAAAAATTATTCGAGGGGTGAAAAAGAGAGCGTAAAACTTGATCAGAAAGACAGGGTTTATTGCAAATTGGATAACAGGATAAGGTAGATCAGTGAAGCTTTTATAACTAATAATGAGGCATGGAGGCTCCTTATGGGCCCAGTATTTAGAAGTGAGAATGAGTTGGGAGAGTGAATTAAGTTTAAAAGACAGTGGATGGTGTGAGAGCTGCATTGCATTATATAGAAAGCGGTCAGAGAGATATTGCCTGCGCAAATGTAGAGGAGGGTCTACGCATTCTACTTGCAGGGCGTTTGTCGGTGATGATTTCATTGCGCCAGAAACAATGCGAAGACACTTTGATTGAATTTTCACCAATTTGTCTAGGGCTAGTTTACTACACGGTTCAAGTAAAAAAGTCCCATAATCGAAGTGACTTCTAATAATTGCATTATAGAGCAATTTCTGGCAGTAAGGGTGAGAGCCCCACCAGACACCAGAAAGTGCCCTTAATACATTAACATACTTTTCACACTTATCAGCTATGTAATAAAGATGTGGAACTCCTGTTAATTTTGAGTCAAGGATGACTCCGAGGAATTTTATTTGATCTTTAATTGGCAGACGGTGGTCGACAAAACGAATATCTAAATTTGGGATTAACCTTTTTCTGGAAAAAACTATTACATTACTCTTTTCAGCAGATAAATAAAGGTCATGAACCGATAACCAACTATGAAGGTACGATAAGGCGGTGTTAAGTTGAATAGAAGCATCCGCAAAGGAGGGCGAAGAGGCATACAATGCGATGTCATCGGCATATTGTAATATATCACAAAATGAATCGACCGATTTATCCAGATCATGAGTATAAAGGCTGTATAATATTGGGCTCAACACAGATCCTTGAGGGAGTCCTTTCCAGATCGAACGGGGGGGTAGGAGAGAGCCTAGGTGACGAACAGAAATAACCCGAGCCATAAGAAGATTACAAATGACGATAGTTATCCTCGCAGGAATACACAGATGAAGCAATTTTTGCCTGAGACGTGAAAGATTAACCGAATCATAAGCAGAGCTGATATCTAAGAATACACCCACAACATTTTCATTTCTGGAGAAAGCAAGTCTTATATCCGTGGATAGTAGCGCTAAACTGTCTAAGGTTCCCATCCCACGTCTAAATCCAAACTGAGACTTAGATAGAATGCCTTGGTTTTCTACCATATATTCTAAACGGTTCTTTAATAAGTATTCAAATATCTTTGCCATAACTGAAGACAGAGCAATAGGTCTGTAAGAAGAGGATTCTTTAGGATCCTTTCCAGGTTTAAGAATTGGAATTATTATTTGATTTTTCCAGGAAATAGGGAAGGTCCCAGAGCAAAAGATCTGATTTAAAATATCTAAGAAGAAACGCTTTGTCGAGTCAGATGACTTGCAGATAAATGAATATGGGATTCCATCAATACCAGGAGCAGAATCCTGAAGATTATTTAAAACGCAAGATAGTTCATCGAAAGAAAATAACACATCCATTTCATGAGGGGAAGAGGGAACAGGGATAGGGGATGGAAAACAGTCATGAGAGGGGGCATACGGAGGAGCTAACTTATCCATAAAAGATTCTAACCATGCAGAAGTGTCATTGGAAGAGATATTGTAATTCCCGGATGTACCACTACGGAAGCGTTTGATGTTCTTCCAAACAGTAGAAGAATTAGTACGAGGGGAAAGGTTTTCACAAAAATCTTTCCAACCCTGTTTTTTTTTACTTGATAGAAGTTTGTTACACTTCGCTGAAATTTGTTTAAACAAGAGAAAGTTAACCATACTCATATTACTACAATAATTGGCCTCAGCCTCCTTACGTTGTTTTACAATAGATGTACATTCAGAGTCCCACCAGGGAGGAGAAGGTAATTTATTACATGAGGTGTTTTTAATTGGAATAGCAACGTTTGCTGCCGAAGAAAGAGCAATAATCAACTCTGAGTATGAATTTATAAAATTTTGATTGTCAACTGGCGCAAGAGAAGAAATTTTTTCATCAACTAGTAGTGAGTATCTATTCCAATCAGCTAAATCCAATCTGTATTTTAATAGAGGAGGGGGAGTAGGGATGGGAATTGATGAATGAGGAAATGAAATTAAAATGGGGAGATGGTCACTACCATATGACTTTGACAAAATACTCCAAGATAAGAGAGAAGCCAAATTTGGTGAAGCTAGTGATAAATCAACATGGCTAGAATTTTGGATTGGGGAGACCCTGCGGGTTGGAGATCCATCATTTAACAGGCAAAGGTCTTCGGAATCAAATAAGTCAACTAAAGCTACAGAATTAGGTGATGAGAGATGGGAGCCCCACATAGGGTGGTGGCAATTGAAGTCGCCTAAAATAATGACAGGGCGGAGAAAATTGAAGATAGTTCAGAGATAATAGAAGCATTAGGATGAGGGATATAAACTGAAAGAATAGTCATATTGTTAACATTAGCAGCTACAACGTTAAAACTGGAGCTGTGAGTTGGAAGGGAGAGTTGAGAAAAAGACAAATTCCTTTTAACAAGAAGGGCACAGCCACCATAACCATCATCTCTGTCATCCCGGAGACAGGAGAACCCAGAAACCCTAAACTGGGCTCCAGGTGACAGCCATGTTTCAGAGATGGCGCAGATGGATGGATTGTATTTATTAACAAGCGTAGGAATAACATGTTTTTTATGGTTAATACTTTTAGCATTCCATTGAAGGAGACGTTGGATGGCCATTTTTATCAATAATGGAAATCATATCCTGAAGCTTTTGCAAAACGCTGTACGGTATGGCATCATTAAATTTGTATACAATGTTTATAAGCAGATCTGATAGAAGCACAATAAGACTATCATTGGGAGAAGTATCTTGGGAAAGAGGTATAGCACTGCCATTAGGCATTGAAGAGGAAGGGGTAGATGTAATAAGATTATGGGCTTCATGATTGTAGGAAACACCCGGAGAGGGTCTTGGACGACGATCAAAAAATACAGTTTTTCTGTATGAACTTGTTGAAGAGTTTGGGCCGACAGTAGGACGTGAAGGAGAGGAAGTTATTGGAGAGTTGGAGAAAGTTGATGGTTGAGACCAGGGTTGTGATTTGGTAACATCAGAGAAAGGTCTACGGGAAATCATGGGATACCTTTGGGCAGCCTCAGTGTACGAAATATTGTCTTCTGACATGACCATCTTAATTGATTTTTGTCTTGAATGTTCAGGACAAACCCTGTTGGATGCAAAGTGAGAACCTGAGCAAAAGAGACAGGTAGCCTCCAGCTCAGGCACCTCACAGTTGTCTCCTGTATGCTGTTGAGCACAACGAAAGCAGCGAGGTTTGGAGCGACATTGCACCTTGACATGGCCAAAGCGGCAGCAAGCCAAGCATTGGATTGTAGGGAGCTGGTAAACACTAACGGGCAGGGAGGTGTTAAAACAAAACACTCTTGATGGTAAAACTTGACCCTGAATTGTGATAACAACTGTTTGAGTTGGAATCCATACTGGTGCGTTATCTTGGAAAGACTTTCTATTGAGACGCCTTGTTTTTATAATAGGGCCACAATTTTGGGGACACTCCAATGCATAAAAGAGCTCTTCCATCGACCATTCAACCGGAACATCCTTTATTATCCCCATACGGGTAACATGAAATTTTGGGATTACTGCAGCAAATTTATGTAATCCAAGAAGAGGGTTTTCGAGAAAAATGTTTGCGTCATCAGCAGATTTAAATTCTATGGCAATACGGTTGCGGCCAACCGATTTAATGCCATCAGACTTAATACCGGGAACAGAATTTTGATAGAGAAGTTGACCGAGCTTAATAGGACGAATAGAAAAGCCTGCCGAAAGATCCGGCTCCACTCTCGTTACATGAACCAAGAAGGGGCCATTGTCAGTTAAATTGTACTTTAATTTTGAATTATCGTCGAATGCAGGGTTGGAATAAACCTGCTGCACTGAAGCGGACGGAGCTGTGGAAGATTTTTTCAAATCGGACGGATTTTCTTTATCGGTATCATGGGGCCTTTTTTTGAGGATGACTTAGATTGAAGATTTTCCGAGGATCCAGGGAGGCTTAGATCAGCCGGTTTATCAGGAGGGACAGGAGGGACAGGCGGAACAATACCCATATTATGGTATTACATATAAACCAAAACAAACACTCACCAACCACCCAACACCACACAGATACAACCACAACACACCCAGGTGGATAATTCAACAAAAATAGATGAAAATAAAATTAATTTTTTTCTGACACGTGTATCAACCGACACCTCAAAATTCGAATCCATTTATTGTTATTGTCTGTTAAGAATAATGTGTCACAAATCTCTATCATTTTGTCACATGCCATGCAAACTTCTACCTTTAGATTTTACCCATACATATTTTAAATCGGGCGATCTGAATCGCATCTTGTTTTTTAAAATAGGTAAGTAAGGTACTTGTTTGATTTATTTAGTACATAAATTTTCTCTCTCAACGTTGCGCCGGACGGTAGATCCGTAGTATTTTGAAAACTGTGGGTAGATCAAATTATTAAAATTACAATGTTACTAATATAGTAGGAAAGTACAAAAAGTTTACGTTGGCAATCTGCGTTTGCAATACAGAAAAAACAATTACTATAAGACTAAACAAAACGTTTAATTATTATTATCTCATGTTTGCTCTGAAACAACAATAAGGGATATGTTTTGTGGTAATGTTTCGTTTAAGGTTTCGTCCAGTGAAAACGTCCACCTAGGTCCATCCCCATGTAGGACTCAAACAACTATCGACCTATATTGCACAATGATAATAATAAAACGTTCGAGAGAGAAAAAAACTTCTTCTATGGTTGCGATTCTGTCATTGTCAACTGTCAATATCAATCATCTGACACTTTCATTGTAAACGTGTATTTGTGTCTCTTTCACTCTATAGGGGCGCCGTATCACTCTTTCCTTTTTACACGCACGCATTTATGTTATGCACACGAAACAAACATAATTATTTTGTGTCGGTTGGTGGATAAGAGAAAGTTATACATTCTGTTTTTCTTATTATTATATGAGTTTCTTTCCATTTACAAATAAAACTGCCTGAACAAGTGAAACTAGAATAGACTCGAGGACTTATGAGGTGGTCACCATGGATAACGGGTATATCCTTAATAACTTGAGGTAAGACATTACTTGTTGGATTCTTCATGCGTATTTCGCAACTTTTGCTTACATTTATGCGTGTTATGTAGTTATTATATTCCTAACCGATCATAATAATAAGAATAACTTGTACCTATATTCGGTATCTTGGTGCAATAAAAGTTATTAGGTAAGTATAGAAAGTTAATTTCACTTCCCTTAAAATAATATTCTGGCTTCCATCGTATTAATCGATGATGTTGTTGGATTTTGCCAACAACAGAGATTGATGAGACACTTGGTTGGTAGGTGAGGCTTTACAAAACATATAAAATAAAGTTTTTAAGTTTTGCTGACCATTTTCTTAAAAGTGACTAGGTAAGGAGTGATTAGGCGAGTTAAATAACTGTTTATGGCTGTCTCAAACATGATTATTTTTATTTTTATTTATCCCGCCTGACCCTACATGATTGTGATGAATATTGTTGCATTCTCCAGTACTAGACTTAAAGTATTATGGAAATGAAATTTAGTAAGTATGCATGTTCCTTTCACCCTCCATCCAAGTCCTCACTAAGAAAGTTTGCACTTAACACTGTAAATACATGCATAGTCATGGGAAAATTTGTTTCTATTAATTTGTATAGTTTAGACACAGTAATGGACAGACAGCAGAAAAATATTGATGATGATACTACATTTTTTAATAAAACTGTCTTTTTACATAGTAGGTAGGAGTATAAGTTTGAAAATACAGTGGAAATACATACATATGGTGGAACATAATGGGTATTCTAGTTCTTGTTATTCTTCTTTGTAACTCTAAAACTATCCATTGCCAGGGAAAGTTGAAGAACAAAAGGAGTTATTGGCATTCTTCAAATATCAATGTTAATTATTCTAACCCTCTTTCATATTTCTGTTGTCGCTATTAGCGCTTATATTTTCAATGGAATAAGGTTTTAAGGTAGGGTTTTATTTTGAGTTAGTATACTTAACATAATGTATAATGTAATAAATTTTCTCATGAGTGTTCAGATGGCAGTAAAACAAAATAAGTGAGTGTGTTTACCAAGTGTTGACAGACATAAATGTTCTTAATTTTACCATTAGTTGTACTAGATGGCGTTGTAGGAATGTTCTCAAAATTGTATTACTGTATTATATATCTGGTCTTGCAAATCACTATTTTGCTAGCTTTTGCCTGTGGCTCTCCATGTGTAAGTATAGTCTTGTTCTGCAGGGTTGAACCCTAAATGGTCATATCATGATGTTATGTACCTTATCTTTTATGCACAGCTGTACTCAATCAAATAGGTATATATCCCATTAAAATCGGACCAGTAGTTTTTTGTAATGCTCGAAAAATCTGACGAATTCCATAAACACGTGACATGCAAACAACCTAATGCATTTAATTTTTTCCTATTTGAAAAATCTTAATTATAGCGGCTATTCAATAAAATGATGATTAATTTTAATAGTTCACGCTTCCACAAATTCAAGTTGAATATTCGCTTATTATATATGACTCGCGACCATTTACCATTACAAGCCAAAGTTCATACAAACTGGTATACCTAATCGCGGGGACGTCACAAGCAGGGTCCGTGAGCGAAGTCGCTCAGTCGAGTGCTCGGCAGCACACAGTGCGCGCGCGACTCCGGGCGACACGCCTCCCACACTTATCGCGATACCTACTCCTTTGTGACGTACGGATGACCAACTGAGTTTCGTCAAAACCATTGTGTACAAAATGAAAGTGGACAAAGAACTGAGCCTCGCGGGGCCCGTGGACTCTAGACCTATTATCTCTGACAGGAAGGGCAGTTTGAAGGTGACCATCACTCCGGCGCAGCACAAGACACTCACGCACCTACCGAAGAGACCCCCGGTGGACCTCGCGTTCACCGATCTGACGTACAAAGTCCAGGAGGGAAGGAAAAGCAGTAAGTTGCTTTATCATGTTCTAGTAAAGACGGTGGCATGCATGAACGTCGGAATTTATGAAGCGCGCGTCTATGTGGGACAACAGCCTTCTCTAGTAAGCGTAGATGGTTCTGTATCAGATGGTAACAGGCTCAAAATCCACTCTTCACTCTAGGACGCCCCTTAATATCTACGAACGAATGTTGCCTATTTTGAGTAAATTTTCATACTAATATTATAAAGAGGAAAACTTTGTTTGTTCGATTGTAATGAATAGGCTCCGAAACTACTGAACCGATTTGAAAAATTCTTTCACTGTTGGGAAGCTACACTATCCCCGGGTGACATAGGCTATAATATATTTTCAAAAATTAGGGATCCTTACTAAAACTCGAATAATGTAACCGCAATGTACCCGTGCGAAGCCGGGGCGGGCCGCTATCTGTAATACAAATACCTGTAAGTACCTTTTAGTTTATATTCCCATAAGGTTTGGATGTCACGTCTTTAGTCCCAACGAAATTGGGGCAAGTATATTGCCATTTACCAAATACATTGTCAAATGTCAAGGGTTGTTAGAATTTGTTTTCAGCTAGATACAATCGGAGTCAAACCCTGGATCTCTGGATTGGTAGACCTTAGAGTAACAAGCATCTATCTTGAATAATAATGATCGTATACAAACCTTCGTATCTTATTGGAAGCTAGTTATTATTGGAGTGATATCGCTATCTAGAGCTGCTCCAATAACAAGATAATGAGGTCTCTTAATGATGACTAAATAATTAATTATGTCCGTGTTAACAAGTAGCTGTGCACTTTTGACCTCGCAACAACAGTCGTTTCTATTTGCAACTTTAATTCAGCAAAGCAAGTTAAAATTTAAGTTTGAAAATTCACAAACGTGATAATGATCACGTCTGAAGTCTCTTTCATTAATGTTTAAAATAACCAAAAAGGTTAATTAATCTGTATTTAATGAATCTCTATTTCGTTGGCCATCGCATGACGTGAGAGCGGATGGAAAAATTTCGCTATTTTTTTTGTTGTGTTTATTATTGTCGCGAGAAGGTAACTATGAGAGAAAAAATAAAGAATTTAAGCGGACCAATTCGAATTCATTATTCAAAGTTAAGACAGGACAACGTCCGTCGGTTCCGCTAGTATAATAATTATAAAAAATATACCTATTATGTATAATTATGTATATGGAATAGGTAGGTAACAATTTTGAGACCACCTGCATGTGCAACCTGAAGGTGTAGAATGAATTGAAGGTAATGACACCTAATTAATTAACATTATGTTCTAGTTTGGCAGGAATGAAACTGGTGGAATCCAGTACCTACGTAATTCTCAAAATTATTTTAATAACATGATTAAACCATGTTCAACTACAGACTCAAGTTGAATTAACAATTTTTTTATCGATGTATCATACCCACATTATTTATGATTTTTTGCTGTGTTTTTGCCATCATGCGCTTTTAGTAATATTATAGGTATATTCTAAAATAACTGGTGACCTGAGATGTCGTTGAACTAAAATGTTATTTATTTATTTATTTATTTAATATTAAGGAAAACCAACAGCTTCTTTAAATACATATACAATGACAGTAGATCACATGAAGCCAATTAGAGGTTTCCACGGATAGCAGTCGACTGATTAACAGAGTTTTAGCGATCTCTAGGCAGCACACAATATATTAGGTACATTTAAAATTTAGACAATAAAAGCACAAAAAATAATAATAATATAAACATAACAAAGATTTTAAGGTACTGAGTGGGAAAAGGAACATACTCAAAACAAAACATTATTTAAAGAACTCTAGATTCAGCCGCTGCCTAACCACATTGCTTTTGGTAATGAAAGGGTCAATAGAAAACTCTTTACACAACTTATTAAGATCATTGCTCGCTCGCACCATGTAGGAGTTTTGCCTATAATTTGTGGAGGAAGCGGGAACAGAGATGGGTGGATTGAACCTAACCGACTTACGGGGAACATTGAAGTAAAGTTTTTTTAAAAGATCAGGACAGTCTATTTCGTTGGATATTATTTTAAGTAAAAATACACAGTCCGACAAGCGACGACGATTGATAAGTGGCTGTATGTGGAATTTCTTGCAGTTATTTATATAATCAATTGAGCGATAAGGTAAATGAAGGCGATAACATAGATACCGGATAAATCTTTTTTGTATGCTTTCTATACGATCTATGTATTTATCATAGCAAGGGTTCCAAATTTGTGAGGCATACTCTAAATGGCTTCTTACGTAAGAACAATACAGTATTTTAAAAGTCTTTGCTTTTTTAAAACAACCAGACAATCTCATGATGAACCCAAGTGCCCTTGAAGCTTTGGCAACAATTGATTCTACATGCACATTAAACAAAAGCTTAGAATCGTGGTGAACGCCCAAGTCACGCACAACCTCGCATCTTGATAGTACTTGCCCTTTGAGCTTATAAGTGGTAAGGAGTGCGGAGCGTTTTCTTGTAAAAGAAATGACAGAGCATTTCAGTGGGTTAAGATCCAGGTTATTAGTTTGACAGTACACATCCAATCGCGTCAAGTCTGACTGAAGAGCTTTCATGTCATCAAGCGAGGATATAGTTGAAAATATTTTCATATCATCGGCAAAGCACAGTAGCCTAGATGTAAGAAAACAAGAGTCGATGTCGTTTACATAAATAATGAAAAGCAAAGGACCCATTAATGATCCTTGAGGTACCCCACTAGGAATAGTAACCCAACTAGAGATGTAATTACTAATAACAACTGCTTGAGTTCTGTTATCTAGGTAAGAGGAAAACCATCTAAGTAGATCACCTCTTATGCCATTGTTAAGCAGCTTAAATTTAAGGATATTATGATCTATCCGGTCGAAAGCTTTACTATAATCAGTGTAAACGACATCGACCTGTGCTCCATTATCCATGCTTTCAGTCAGAAAATCATTCAATAATGTGAGGTTCGAAACCGTAGACCGACCCTTGAGAAACCCATGTTGTGAGGGACTAAATGAATTACTAAGCGCTGCATAAACCTGGTTGTATACAAGTCTTTCAAGGACTTTGGCTAAGATACAGAGCTTAGATATTGGCCTGTAGTTAACTACTTCTGTTTTCGGTCCCTTCTTGTGAACAGGAGTAACATAGGCAGATTTCCATATTTGGGGAACAGTACAAGTATCAAATGATTTTTTGAATAATAGGAAGATCGGTACAGCAATGGTTTCAGAACATTTAATCAAAAATTTCGGTGATATGCGGTCCGGCCCAGCTGATTTAAATGAGTCCAGATTGGCTAGCAATTTCTGTATAGATTCAAGATTGAATTCGATAGAATTGATGTCTGAAGCTACCCCAGAAATTGTAGAGGGGTTGACATGATTATTAGAGGCTACATCAATGACAGGATCAAGAAAGGAAGAATTAAAATGGGTTGAAAAGGCATTACATATTGAATCGGCAGAGGAGATGGTTACACCCCCAAAATTAAGATGACTAGGTAGTCCGCTAGACTTGGAGCGATGCTTAACAAAACTCCAAAAACGCTTTGGATTACTTTCAATAGATGTTTCGGTGGAGGCAAGGTAATTACTATAACAATCTGCTTCAAGCCTTTTTATCTTATCACGCAGATGTTTGAACGTTCGATCATCAGAAAGTCTACCATATATTTTAAACTTCCGAAAGTACTTAAATTTCTCTCTAATTAACCGTTTGAGTGAGGTCGAATACCAGATTGGATAGGTATTAGGAGTGATCTTTTTCGAGGGAATAAGCCTATCATGAATGTCATTCACAGAACTATAAAAGTAGCTAACTGCGTCCTCTAACGAACGAATACGAAATTCATTTAACCAGTCAATGGCTGCAATTTCACTATTAACTGCATCAAAATCACACTTATTGTAAAGATATCTGGTATACGGCCTTGGTGATAGGTAAGAATGATGAACAAAATCTGCCTCAATTAAAAGAGCCGGGTGATAGTCATCAACTGGCACTAAGGGTTCCAAGCATTCATTAGTAGATACCACTTCGTTACACAAGACCGTGTAGTTATAAGCGAATGTTCTTTTGAATCTTCGTTTTTGAGATTATTATCTACATCAATAATTCGTTCTTATTTTACAATAAAATAATTACCATCTTAAAGTGCCTATCACTTGGTAAAGCCTACCTGTAGCCAATTGAATATAGCTCATATTATTATACAAGCTGGCTCTACTATACTGTACTACCACCCACCCTCAGACGGGTCGTAAGCTTGCGCGTTTGTTTGCCGACTTTGGGACATAAAAAAAAAACAAAAAATGCAATGAATATAATTGCACCCTAATCGCCAGGTCAAGCAAAGTTTATCCTTCGTCTTCTCGACCAAGGTCAAGCGGCTGCCTTCTGTTTACCAAATTTAGATGACTCTGAAGTAATTACCTCCTTATCCGTGTGGGATTTTTTAGCTTGTTATGTTGGTTTGTTAAATGCAATGATAATATGCAAAAGATTCTGGTGTAGATATGAGTAATAAATCTTCGCAGATATTATGTTACGTGGCATGCGTACCAATATTAAAGTTAACTGAAGTTCTTTGCGTGCACAAAGCAGAAATTGCTAAATGTCAGAGGGAAAGCATGAAATATCATTTATATTTGAAATGAAAGATGCCGATTTTACTTGTGACTATCTGTTGCGGTTCTTTATGACTCGAAGTGAAAGCATTTTTAAAGTAAAATCATAATGTTTGTTGATGAACTCCATTTCAGGGTTTTGTATTTATATGTAACTACTAAAAGTCTTAAACAGTATACACATCAGTAGGTATACTTATCTAATACAACAAGTAAGTTTTTAACTATGACTTCAGGACGTCTAACACCTCAGTCCCCCCGTGACCACGGTTGCTGTAAAGCAACCGAAACGTTGGGAACATAAAAAGTAAATAAACGCGATATAATCCGTAAAAATAGTTTTATTTCACCAACAAGTAAGATTACTTTTGTGGTCCAATCAATACCAGATGCGTTTTTTTTTTGGTTTTATATTATTTATTTTTTATTTATTGATATAATTTACCTACACAGGTTTAAGATATCTTTGTTGTGTAAAAATCATTGTTATCTATAATCTGTACTTATTTTGTTGAACTGCAACGAACACCGATATGTTTAACTTATCCATAAAGTTTTTTATAATATCGTGCAGTGTTTTTTATGCTATTTTGCAACGATTTAAAAACATCTTATGAATCATTGCTGAAGTCTGAAGCTTGGTTATTAAATTTATGTTCATCTAAAACGTAATGTATAGATGGACATTTTTGCTTTTCCATTAAGATATTAAAATCTATTATCTGATAAAAGTACTCTACACGAAATAGTCGGGCGTACCGTGTAATTCAATAATGAAACGGCTAAGGAAACACTTAGTAACGTTCCGGTAGGCGTTCGAGACGCAATTGTGCCTTCCGCTGTAATTGGCGATGCTTGACTGTAACCAAGCATGTTGTTATGTGCGCCGCCAACGACGATACGATGTGGTTACGAAATGCAAGTCACTATTCTGCTGATGACACTAATGGAACACTTGCATACGCTTGTTTCTTTGAAATTATTGCTAAAAATGTTGATCGCCTTGCATTACTAATCAAATTGATGTAGGCCAGCAAAAATCTTATAAATAGTCAGAATCTAACACCGGTTCGGAAGGCAGCTTCCACTCAATATCAAAACCTATGTGTTGCTCAACAAGTTTTGGACTCTATAAAATATTTACATAGTTTGACTCTTTGATTTATTTATCTTCTGTACTTTTGACTTACTCAGTTGATTTTTAAAATTATATGGCATAGTTTGGAAACAAAATTTATGGCATTAAAATCCTGCTATGTGTAATTTTACAACCTGGTCATATTTAGATCTACGTACGAAAAATAATCCAAGACTACAGTTATCGTATCCTGATATTATTTGCAACATATTTGAAATACGTAGATTTATGTAATCTCAAATTATCGACTTAAATTTGATGAAAATCTTTACATTAGGAATTTACAAGAGCATTATGCTATATTTTTATGTATTCAGTGCACTGCAGTCATTTGAGTACCATTTCATAGTTATAATTTTCATTTGGGGAAAACCTTGGGGCTTGAAATTTCATTCTGATTATCTTGTTTTATGCGATACAACCCGTAACTAAGCGCGATTTGATTGATCACGAGTTATCAGCCCACATTTGTGGAGTCGAAATGTTACAACGTGATAGTACTCTGTTCATTAATTCTTTAATCTTCAGATAAGAACAGGTAAATTTTTATCGTTATTGTCTTGATTCGAAACGGATATTAACTTTTTAATTAGGTATCCACGCGGTCATCGATGATCATCCAACAATAGTTTAGGGTTGAACCCTCAACAAGTTTAAGCTCATACTCAGATTTTCTATAGAATTCCGTTTACTTCCAATGTCATCATTAGCGTGATCAGCACGTTTGGTTTGCATTGCGTCACTTGACGATTGATTGATTGATATCATGAATACCTAATTCCTATTTGTAGGTGCTCAAATAAGACACAAACAGAGCCGGCCAAGACATCTTCCAAGTATTGAATCTTGAGGAATTGTTTGATCAAATGAGATATCATATGAATAGACGTGAATGATATACCTTTTAAAATTATTTGGATGTTCAGGGATCATTAAATTTAACATTGGCGCCAATAATTTCATATGAAAGTCAAGTTCGCTCGAGTTATTATCGTTAAACGAATAAAACATTAAGCAAAGGTTATAAATGAAAAGGTTGTTGGGGAGCCTCGGCGTTCGTAAAGGCAATTGACCTGTTGACAGTATTCAAGGAAGTAGGAATTAAAATTATTTTAAAAATGTTTGGTTCAATATTCCCTGACATTTGCGTAAAAAATGAGGAAGGGGAAAGAGGTAGTGATGAATTATAGTTCATGTTGCAATCTTTTGAACTTTTACCAACCTTACGTTGTGCAATTTGGGAGGAAAATTCCTACTTCCGTTCAATATCAACCTTTGTAGAGCGGCGAAGGCTTCTTTTATATTTATAGACAATACATAAAATGTCTCGTGTATGCAGTTGTTTAAAAATATGCTTCTATATGGGAACTTCCAAAAGCATCATACTTGTCAAGTTAAACATTTCATCGATTACTCGCTTGAAATGAATATTAATATCAACTGTCCTAGCGTTGTTTGTATAGCATTGAACTTAGTTATGCTGGACAAGTTCTCATATTATAAGTGGTATTATTTAGGAAAATAACCTTAAGAGACAGTCTATCTGATTTGAAGAATGACAAAATTATTGTTTTATATTTACGTTCTTATAGTTTAAATGTATTTTAGTTATTATTTATTAGATACTGATTTAACAAGAAAGCTTTGATTGTGTCAAGTTCTAATTTGTTTATGAAATGTCCATAACACTCAAGGTTTTGAACCGGATAATGTTTAAGGTAAACACCCGGATTTGATGTTATCATTGGACATATGCAATTAGTAGTTTTAAGATAGAATAGCTGGTTTCCTTATAAGCGCATTTGAAACTAATTACTCCTCTAATTAGTAAATTAACTCATTAACTCAATATATAAATATGTTCATCGTATTCAATAGGTGCCTAGAGATTTATATAATTCTTTTTAAGTACCTAGCAAGTGTTAAGTAATAAAAATACAGTAATAATAAACTGTTAACTTCGACATTTATTTGTGTCTTGGATCTACGGAAACAAGTTTTGGTAGAGATATATTGCTACATTATAATGTAGTTTAATTCAGTATTTACCCTATGCTGGTAAATAATATCGTTCTATTAAGTTTTTGTCTCGTCCAAAGTACTATATAAAAACTGCATTTGAAATCTTATATGTATTCCTAATCGGTTCTTACTAAATCGTTATCTATATGACATGTTTCCAAATGGCCTCGATGATTCTCCGTGCGGCAATTAGGAATTGGGCAATTGAATTAGCTCGATCTAGTTTTGTTTGAAACTTGAGGAATATGTATCATAATAATAAATACGTATCAATAGTTGATACATTTTAATGCATGACTTGTAAAATTACAATTACAGACCTAATGTAAGTAAGTACGTAAAACTTAGATATGTACATGCCGAGAAATCAGTAGGCATTTTGTAAAATTACTTGGGAGAAGGGCCTCGATTACTCAATCTCGAAAATTATAAACCAAATTAGTTGATCGATAGAAGAGGTCCACAAGATCTAACCCGTTATTCAAGAGTCTGTCTGTCATGAATGTCAGGGACTCTAATAACATGCAATTGTCCACCGAACAATGCAAACGGAAATGATAAGTTTAATAAATCTTTATGGTATTTATTTATATGGAGAAAATTTATGTAATAGGTATCAGCTAGGGCGTTGTTGTGACAAGTACGCAGTGTATAAAGTAGGACATATGAGTTTCGCTAACCCTACGTTTCCACTGGTCGAAGTATTCACACAAGACATGTTCTTTTCTCTATTTTTGCTGTCATTAAAAAGAGACAACAGTTTGTTTTGTATGAATGTTTCGTCCTGTGCCAACGATGGGTAATGAAAAACAAAGTCTTTGGGGCAATGGCAAATAATAATAATAATGGGGAAATTAATAATAATAATTTAGCCCTTTTGACGTCTAACTCCTGGGCATGGGTCTTCCCTTAAATAATTTGTAATAATAATGTCTTATTATTACAAATTCTTTGGTTTCCCCTTACTACGAGGGGGATTTAAGCCGTAATCCACCACGATGGCCCACAATAGGTTAGCGGATTTCATATGACTTTCGAAAATTTGGTTAGATTCTCTAAGACATGCAGGTTTCCTTTCCTTCACCGTCAGCAAGCGATAATCAAAGAAATTATGCTCCGCACATACATTTCAAAAAACCCAGAGGTGCTAGCCGGGGTTTTGAACCCAGGGCGCCCGCAAGACGCGTGCTTAACCAATCGGCTATTAATGCTCTCTGGTTTATCGCTGTTTAATTAAAACAGCTTTATTATGTGGTATCAAACAGTACTAAACGACCTCGTTTGACCTTTGCACCCTCTATTGTGAATGAAACAATGCAATTATGGTATTGCGTGTACATCACCTTTTATGAAGACAGTGTTAAAGACGGGTGACATTTAACTATAATAATATCTCATAGTGGAAGAGCTGAGCTGTGGTCAAATTACTACAGGTAAATTACACATATAAGACGGGCTTGTTCGAATGATGTGTTTGGTACGATGAGTTAGAGAGGAAACCCAATCGTCCCTTCCTCCTCCCTGTGTCCTATACTCTTGTTCAGGGCCCTAAGCACGCTAGCCACTCAAATCGTAATAGAAAAGCAAATGCTCGCGATTATGTTTCTAACGCTCCGCTTTTGACGTTTTGCTGACACCATACCATATCAATGTCAGTAGAAATCGTGAAGCTCGTGTCAGCAAAACGTAAAAGCGGCGCGTTTGAAACGTAATTGCGAGCGTTTGTTTTTCTATTGCGATTTGAGTAGCTAGCGTGGTTAGGGCCCTGGTCGGTAGCGTGCGAACAATGGCATTGGAATTGCATACATTTACAAGCTACGGTAACTACTTAACATCAGTTGGGTCGTACGCTAGTTTGCCGCCTTTATTACATTAAAAGGAAAAACATTATATGTAGTATACAAAATATAAAACCCCTGGAAGAAGCACATTCCCTATTGTTTGCAACTGACGCGATCATCAAAATAACATGGAATTCTAGGAAAACATAGAATAAGAAATATATTGGAATGTACAATACAATGTTCAAATCAAAACAATGAGTACTGCGGACTTTGCCAAAGGATGACTAATGTGGACATTATTAATGCAGGAACAAAGCATTCCAATACCGCAGTACATGTACTACCTACTTTTCAAGTGATGAATGTATAATTTATAAGGTCAGATCTTCAGTGTGCTTTTATGGTAACGTCAAGGTAAGAGGAAAATTAGGCAGAACCAGTGCCGTTCAGTTTTTGTGATTTATTTATGGATTTCTTTTTTTTATTACAAACAGCTGTTTTTCCATAATATTATAATGGTTATTTTTAAAGGCCTCTACAAACCAAAAGACACGCCAGCCCGGTCGTGACCAGCCTTTGGAAAGGTTTTTTTAATTCAAGGATGTCGTAAGGACTATAATGTCTCATCTTAATCTGCGCTTGAGTCGTGCAAGTAGGCACTGAAAAGCCGTCAATTCGTGTACTTATTACGAAACAATTTTCACTTTCTACCTCATAACATAATACGTGAAAGTGGTTGTTAAATTTGATGTGCTTCTGGGATATTGCGGCTTGAAAATTCAGAAACTAAAATGAAAGTACCTTCCGGGTTTTTTACAAGTAACAGAGACGGCTAACATGCTTATCACCCGCGTTATGTTAAGCAGTTACTACAGCCTATAGATGCTTGTAATAACATAGGCGTTCCCGTACGTTGTCGACCTGATGGGCAGTGCGTTAGAGATAGGCGATACAAGGGGGGTTGTTCTTCGGGGTCTCTCTCTTATTGTACGAAACGCCGCGATCGTAATCTATTTTACACCGATCTTATGTGACCCAAATGCAGGATGTACCTAATTGGTTCATTTGTTTTTACGTGACTCAAATGTAGGATGTATTTGGCTCATTGGTTTACCTGGAGTGTCTACACGTGTTAGTTGTCTTGTTTGTATGTGAATGGTATTACTGTTTCGTGCTAAATTAGTCTGAGACACATAAAATCCCCTAAAAATAACCTTTTGCACTTAAGATGAATCTTTTCTAAGATTTGGAAATTTATTTTGAAAGAGTAGCCTTTTACTCGATCTAGAGTGGTCTTAGAACTTATTTCAGTGGTAGCATTTACAACTATTTATATATAACTATACAGTCTAAAATAGTAATTAATGATTTATTTATGTAAAATCACTTGAGATAAATTTGTACAATGATTTCATGCTAAATAAAGTCCAAGTCCAGTAAAACATGCTGAATAATGTGAGAATAAGTCATGAAAATATCGACGGAACTTTTTAACCCTCGGGGGTCCAGAATTTTAGCTACGATGCACTTTACATCCCGTATACAAGTATGAAGTTGTTCATAGCTATGTTTGATGGCAATGAGTTACATCTTCTTGAAGACCTATTCAAGATACACCCATAGTCTTTCTAAAGATGTGTTCCTTCTTATTAATATGTAATCTTTTCCACAGATGTGAAGACAATCCTGAAGTCGGTCTCCGGCCGTCTCCGGTCCGGCGAGCTGACTGCCATCATGGGACCCTCAGGAGCCGGCAAGTCCACGCTCCTCAACATTCTCACGGGTTACAAGTAAGTATCTACATTTACTAAACGATTTCAACCCATTTCAGAACGTAACCTTCTCCAAACTGAAACCAACCTACAACCGCTCGCACTAGGGTTGGTTTTGCGAGTTGGTTCCATTTTGCAAAACTTGCCTGCTGATTGCTGACGTCATTTGTTATTGTTATTGCACATTTATGCAGTTCAAAAGTACTGTTTATCTAGTTTATTGGGGGGCTGGCCTTGTGCGTTTTAGATATTGTTGAAGAGTACCGTTTGCACTGGCGAAAACAGTACACCGTTATATGTTCCTAAGTATCTTTAAGGCTAAAGCGCCCATCTAGCCGGCGAAGTTCAAATTTTTTGAGGTTTTTTAGATTTTTTAAAAAATCTGACAACAATAAAAGGCACATTTTGTAATTCGCGACAAAGACCGTGTGCAGTGCATTTATTAATATATCCAACTTACTCTAAAACATTTCAAGAACGACAGCTATCCAGATAATCTGGCAATTTTTGTATATTTAGTGATTATCTAGTATCATATCCACCGTGATAATATTTACAGTAAAATAAATGTATTAATAAACGCACTGCATACTGTGTTTGTCGCAAACAACAAAATGTTGTCTCAAATTTTTTTCAGATTTTGTATAAACTATAAAAATACTCGAAAATGTTGAATTTCACGGGCTAGACAGGCGCCTTCACCTTAATATTGACAGCTATCAATAGATAAGAAAAATCACTAATAGGTGTAAATGTTTCGTCAGTGTAAACCAGGGGTAACGGAGTGCAAACAGTGTCAAAGCAAACATGACTTAGTAACATCGTGTGAGCTCTTTTAGTTTAGATACAAATAGGGTTGCGATATGTTGTTATGTAATATAGCGTGAAAGGTATATAATTTACTAGCTGTGCCCGCGACTTCGTCCGCGTGGAATTTAATTGACAAAGTTTCATACAAACTTTCATCCCCTATTTTATCCCCTTGGGGGTAGAATTAATCAAAATCCTTTCTTAGCGGATGCCTACGTCATAACATCTACCTGCATGCCAAATTTCAGCCAGATCCGCCCAGTGGTTTGGGCTGTGCGTTGATAGAGTCAGTCAGTCACCTTTGAGTTATATACGAGGGATGCCTTTTAAGTTTTGTCGTTTGAAGAAAAAAACACAACTAGAACCTTATAGTACTTTTTATTGTTTTTCAAAGTATTCACCACGTAGCTTAATACACTTTTCCATTCGCTCAAACCAGTTATTATAACATTTATTCCACTCTAAAGTGGGGGTGTTCAAAATGGCTGACTTGAAAGCGTCGACTGCTTCTTCACTGGACTGGAACCTTTGACCACGAAGACTTTTCTTAATTTTAGGAAATGTAAAAAAATCGTTAGGGCTTAGGTCAGGACTGTATGGAGGATGGTCAAGAATTTCTACTTTTTCCTGCTTCAAATACTCAATCGTTTGACGAGCGCTGTGTGAACTTGCATTGTCGTGGTGCAGGATGATGCGTCGCTTTGAGTTAGATTTTCGAAGTTCGGCGATGACTTGTGGTAAACAAACTGTGGTATACCACTCTGCGTTAACCGTTCTACGATCATCAAGTGCAATAGTCGCAACATGGCCGGTTTTTCTAACGAACGTGGCCACCATCTTCTTTGAAGTGCTTCGAGAACGAACAACTTTAGTCGGCTTTGGCTCGTCTTGAAAGACCCAGATTGTAGATTGTTGTTTGGAATCAGGATCGTAGGCATAGATCCAAGATTCGTCACCACTGATGATGTCGTAGACGTGATTTGACTCTCCTCGGTTGAACCTTTGCAGAGTTTTCTTACACCATCTGACGCGGGCCGCCTTGTGATCGTCGGAAAGCAGATGCGGTATCCAACGGCAAACTAGCTTTCTTACACCAAGCGCTTCATGCAAGATCTTCTGAATGGTTGTCCCTGAGATGCCTAATAGAGCCTCTATCTCTCGATACGTCACATGACGATCTTCGAGAATTAGTTGTCTCACTCCAATGATGTTATCTTCAGTGAATGCAGATTTTGGGCGACCTTCGCGAGATTTGTCACTAACACTAGTATGTCCACGCTGGAATTCTAAATACCAGCGTTCGACAGTCCGCAGACATGGGGCTTCATCCCTGAACACAGATATTAGCTCTTCAAAACACTGAAGCCGTGTCAGGCCTCTTCTAAAGTTGTAGAAAATTATTGCACGAACATTTTCCTTAGAAAGATTCATTTTCGTACGTAACCTGACAGATTCTAATCGACGCTGTGACTAAACAATAACATTGATCCTAATACATTCAACTGTTTTGAGATTCGAAATTTAAACACATTCGAATATAGAACAGTTCCAAATTCAAAATTGCCGGGAATTATGGAAACGACAGAACTTAAAAGGCATGCCTCGTATATTTAGATTTCTTTGGAGTCGGTGCCAATTGAAGTAAGTAGGGGTAGGTTGGAACCTACCTAAGAAGCAGTCCAAATTAAAGAAATTACAGGGTCCCTAGTTACTTCTAGCTTTTTAGTGCACCAAGGTTTTTGTGAAGTCAGTAAAATTTATTTATATAAAAAAAAACATGACTTCTAGTGATAATTCTGTGTGTGATAATTACTTTCAAACGAAAAAATAATTATCAAAATCGGTCCACAATACATACATACGAATATACTAGGTGAAACAAAAAGGGTATACATACTATTTTTTTGCAACTTAAGTTTGTAAATCTCGAACTATTGGCTTTGTGGGACAGTTGAAGTACTAAAGGTTTTGTAGACTTGAAACTAGAAATCGGTCAACAGCTGTATTCCTATAACACCTTTTGTTTATCAAGTTCCCTCCATAGCTGATGGTTTTAGAATTACAAAGTTAAGTTTTGAAAAAAAAAGTATACCCATTATGTTTCACCTTGTAGAACTTCCTTTATTGTAAGTCGGTTAAAAAATATATCAGCGTTCAGAGGCGTGGACTGAATAGCTACTTTAAGTTTCAGTACGTAATTCGACGACAAAATTGAGTAGACGTAGGTATTCATAACACGATATCTAAGTATCGCACACACGGAAGTTAGTAGGTATGTGTGAAGGACGAGCTTGTATGTAATTGTATTGATACCAATTATACCTATACTTTTTGTGTAGGGGCCTCACCGCTGTTTGAAAATGAATAATCATAGTCGGTCTTCTGCAACTTGAGTACGACCTTCTCTAGATTCTCATAATACCGCATTGGGATACTGTCATTGCGAATTATTAACCTTTTGGTGCCTGTAGCAGCTTTAATTTTGTTCCCTATTGTATAGGTAATTAAGGGCCGTGTTAGTAAACCAATGTCAAATCTGAGAGCGATCATAGAAATGTCATTCTCACCGATCTCAGACTTGAAATCGATTTATTAATACAGGCCTAAAGGCCGTGAAATGAATTTCCAGTCTGACAGCGATCTTAAGAACGACATGTCATGTCATGTCAAGACAAGTCGTTTTGTGCTGGTATGACATAAGAGAATGACATTTCCAAGATCGCTCTCAGACAAGTCTGAGAGCGATATCAAGATATTGTTTTGTTTAGTACGGGTCTTAAACCGTTCTAATGACAAAGTTTCTTCAACATATTGCTGTCTCACTCAGTTACGCAATATTACGTCTCCAGCATCCTCTAGTTGTTGTTAAGATATCTATCAAAGTGTCATCGGTGCATGCGTTGCGCCATCGGACTGTTATGCAACTGAAATGTACACATTCGCGGTAGTCAGTGGGATGGAATTCGTTGTTACAGATGCTGTATAATTTCCTTTTTTTATTTCCCAAGTAAGGTTTTGACGTTTGGACCTCTACAAATGTAACCAGTAGAACATAGATGCCAGTACCTCGTATAGCGAATATAAACAGCTCCCTTGTTGCGTCAATTACCGATGTTTCCAGGACCAGTACTTATCTTAAATCTGAAACCTGGGCCCCAAGACATACCAATTTCATACATTAAGATAATAATCATCGTGCTACTCGTAAAAGACATAGGCAGTCCGTTAAATCCTCGGCTGTCGACATGTTTTTTCTTTTATTTAATTAGGTCGCCGGCCTTGTGCTTAGCAAATATACAACCAAAACTGTCCAAAGAAGTAACAAAAGCCAATGCTTTTAAATTTTTTAACACACTATTGAATTGAAAGACCCAGGGCCATGTTGTTATTCCGATGGACCCAGGACCGTATTAATAAATACATCTCAAGTCTGAGTGCGATCTTGAGTACGCTTTTGACATGTAATTTGTACTGGTATGACATAAGATTGTCATATCCAAGTTCGCTCTCAGACTTGAGATCAAAGAATTTGTAATAATAATTACAAATTCTTTGCTTGAGATGGATTTATTAATACAGGCCTATGTACCAGGATTACAATCCCTGTCAGTCAGTGTCAGTGATGACACCAGGGCTCGGAAACCGGTTAATTTTCCAAACCGGTTTCGTACATTGACCCCGGACCGGAATGGATTTCGGTTTAGGTTTCGGTTACCGGTTATTAACCGGTTAATCTGAGATACCGGTTTATTACATATTGCGGTTCGGGTGAGCGAAATTAACCGGTTAATTTCAGATTCGGCGGTATTAGCAGACACTGTTCGCGCCATCAGTTTTATACCTACACCGAATAAAAGTCGCTCTGACACGAATACACGTGAAGCTAAGAGATTGAATAGGTAGATAGGAAGTTAGGAACCTACTTCAAGTTTAATTGGTATTTCTGTGAAGTGTTATATTTTACTGTTTATAAAATATCGACTGCATGTCGTTAGAGTAAAGGTTTAGTAGGTTTGTACCTAATAAACCTATTAGGTACCACACTCATGATAATCTTGTTTTTTCATAGATGTTGTAGGACCTATGCTTAAAAAAAAACTAAAGCTAAGTTTGACAGGGTACCTACCTATTTAGCGCCACCAGAATGGAGGCTTAGGGTAATTTTTTATATTTAACAAAATTAAAACAGGAGGTAGGTATCAACAGTAGGTATGTTATATTATTAAAACAGCATAATATGATAGGTATTCACTTATACTAGTCTACGTAGTCTGCTCAAGAAAATGCACCAAATTTCACCGTCATGTAGGTAGTTACTAAGCAGGTACAACCTAGGTACTTATGTAGTAAGTGTGCATTTTTTTTGCGAAAGTTTAGTTTGGCTTTAAATCGTATATCTAGTGATATTACGAATGTTGGATTTTCACATTCGTGAATGCGAATATTGGCCTCCAAAATACGCGAATCCGAATCCGAATGTTCACTTTAAAATAAAAGGCGCGCAAAATGTTAGACAGGTTTGACATTTCGTCTCAGCCATGTATAAACCGAACATAGCCGAGCCCATACTGGTGGAAAGAATGAAGTTAGTCACATAAAGTTAATTCGAGGAGATTTGTTTTGATTTGAGGGTAGTTTAGTATTATTGCATTAATCAAGTTTAATTTATATTAATATACGACGAAAATAATAGAGATATCTATATCTACACTAATATTATAAAGAGAAAAGATTTGTAATTTTGTATGTTTGTAACGAGTAAACAAAAAAACTACTGGAACGATTTTAAAATTATTTCACCATTAGAATGCTACATTATTCCTGAGTAACATAGGCTATATTTATTACTAGAAAATAGGGATCCCTACTAAAACATCAATAACTACGGGAGAGGGGTGTGTATATCTATAAAATAGGTTAAGTTAGGCAGTTCTTTTCAGAACTACTTAGAAATTTACTCTGAATGTCCACCCGTGCAAAGCCGGGGCGGGGCGCTAGTGATGTTATGGAGTGAACTTACTGTTGATAACTACTTTTATTACACACAAGGCTGGTATGCAGCCCGAGACTAACGCGAGGGCTGTGATGGCCTCAAGATGTGCAATGAACAACGCTCATGCATTTAATATGACGTGTTACAAAACACTTGCGCGTAAAACATTATATAAAATATTATAATCTTAATTGACAAAAAATCACAGTCCATTAATTTGTTTAAGACACGTAGCTAGAGAATTGCAGGATGAATTAAAAATATAACAAGCTGGGGCACCGTATGCTTTTAGGGTTTCATAATCAAACTCGGAACCCTTATAGTTTCGCCACGTCCATCTGCCGTTTTAGTAACTTTACTCAAAAATCCTCCATGATCATTTAGCGGTCAGGAAGCATTGTGCCCGGTGGATACCTCATAATTTGACAGAGCCCCAAAAACTCCGTCGTGTAGATTGGTGTCGTGAAATGGTTCAAAGATTCAACGGAGGTGTCTCAAATGCTGTGTTCGATATACTTACGGGTGACGAAAGCTGGATTTATTGTTATGATTCTGAAACTAAGAGACAGTCGGATGTCTGGGTGTTTCTTTCCGAGGAGTTGCCAAGTAAAGTGAAGAAAGGTCGAAGTGCGGGAAAAAGATGGTGGCTTCGGAAGGACAGGTCATTACGCAACAATTGTTTTAGATGATCCAAAAACAGTTACTCCAGAGTGGTACACTCACGATTGTTTGCCATTTGTCTTGGAAGAAGTTCGGGAGAAACGACCTCGCAGTAGAATCCTCCTTCACCACGACAACGCCTCGTCGCAACAACTTGGCGACGTCAGACGTGGAATTACTGGGTCACCCGCCCTATAGCCCCAACCTCGCACCTTGCGATTTTTATTTATTTCCGAAAATAAAAGAAAAACTTCGAGGTTCGAAAACGTTTTTAGACACCGAGGAAGCAGTGGCTGAGTTTCAAAATGCCATCGAAGAGACCCCTAAGGACGAGTGGGAAAAGTGCTTTTCACAGTGGTTCCATCGGATGCAACGATGTATTGATGTAAATGGAGACTATTTTTAAAATATATAATAAAACAAATAAATTGCTCGTTTGTTTTGTTTTTAATTTTTTTAAGAACTTTCAGTGTCACCCTCGTAATAAGCTGCTTTATTAACCTAAAAGCGATGTAATAAGAGCAACATTAAGAACAAGTGTGAAAATATATTATAATTCTTACGAGTTGTATTAACATTCCATATCCAATTATATATAATTTCCTTTTTGTTTGTCAAAAACTTTCGCCAAACATTCGCATAGTTTCTTGCGAATGCGAATATTCGTTACAGCACTAGTACATACCTATTTCCGCACCTGGCTATCATCAACTGATATTGGTGATGATCATATTCATCATAATGTTCAATAACTGCGATCGATAATTGCATTCCGGCAAACTACGTGAAACTATTCAATATGTACATACCGAGCGTAGAACTAATATCAATAAAACAACAAATAAAAAGTTGGTTAAAAAAAGGGACCTTTTAAAAAAAAACATAATTATCGTCACCGCCATCATCATCATCGTCATCATCATCATCATTATCATCATCATCGTCATCATCGTCGACGTCATCATCTTAACCAATATTATCATAAACGTTATCATCCTCATAAAGATCGGATCGGAAAATCAGAAAAGTGTACATCATTAATCATTATGCGCCACACACATATTACTTAATCGACTTCACATAAATCAGTGTGCGGCGCCGCGCACCGGGGCACCGTTGTGCGGCGCGCGGCCAGGAAACATAGTGGATGAAAAAGATGTATCCCTCATTATCATCATCAAAAATAATATCTAATTCCATTACATAATAAAGACAAAGCTTTGTCCTAACTCATGAGTACCGACTGACTGAAAATTAAGTATTATCATTATTGTTATAATAAACGACGGTCACGGTACGTTAACGTGTATGCAAGTAGCAACTCAATCCCCTTAGTGGCGAAACTGAAAGAAACCACGAGTATCTGCGTGAATGAGACAAACGAACTCAAGGCAGCGCATGCTGGAAAGAGAGCGCATGTATGACTCAGCGCTTGGCCTTGAATGATTACTAGCCAGCGTGGCGCAGGCGGCGTGCTTCTGAGAAAAACCGGTTTATTCGAGTCTTAATACCGGTTAGCGCATGTTATGAAATTCCGTTCTCGGTAAACGAGCGCGCGTGTCCTACTTTTGTAAAAAACCTTTATTTATTCAGGTCTTAATACCGGTTTAATTGATTAACCTAAATTTTTTCGGTTTCGCTCTAAACCGGTTCCTCCATTAACCGGTTACTCAAAGAACGAAATTTTAACCGCTTCTTGAACGAAATTAACCGGTATTTCAAAACCGGTTTCAAGCCCTGGATGACACAGTGTTCTCTTCATCTTCTTACTTCAAAAATATTTCCCACCCAAGTTTATAGGTATTTCGCCAGTGTCCAGTAACAAATAGCAACACAAACTCATTTAATAACAATACAATACAAGAATGTGACTTAACTTTGGAAAACGAAAATGGGTAAATGAGCCTCGTAGATTTACAGAGATTATAAACCTTGAAAGCTCTTTATTTTGTTAATTTATGTTAATTAGTTTAGAAAGATGATTTTAAATAAAAGAAATTGTTTTCTTTCAGTTTCAACATATGATAATTATCAAACGCAATGACCGAATCTATGCCTTGCCTAATATTTCTTGAAAACCGATAACTACAAAAATATTAAACTACATTTTTTAAAAGATTGTGTATTATGAGTCACATTTCACCCGAGCGAAGCCGGGTTTTCACCTAGTATCTTTATAATAATAATTTTTTCATCATATTAATATATAATATAATTGTTATTTTTTGACATAATGTGTACTTATATTGGATGAAGCTCCAAGCCAGTTGTTTGTATCAATCACGAGTTGAAAGACTGGTTTATGTTGTTGTGACTGGTTCAATGCCACGAACGGTAGGGCTATGTACTTCAGCGGTTAAAAGTTCATTGGTTTAAAGAACGGAACAATAGAGGAATAATTAATTGCCTTATTTATTAAGTCCCACATACATAAGGTTAATATCATTTGTAAAAGTACCTTCGGTGTAATATTCTTGATTGTTCCGGACAGTGAATTTTTCAACATTAACACTTGATCTTAGATCTGACAAAAAATGCTGACTAATACCATCTTCTCTTATAGAAAAATTCAAAAGAGAACTATTTCAAAATTTGTATTGTTCGATTCTTCATTTTGTGCCCAAGACATTAGTCTGATGTTGTGTCTTCAATTTTCTTTCTTCTTAAAAGAGAATGAGTCAAAATGGATATCACATTGTCCGTCGATATGAATTGCAATATCAATGAACTCGCTTTTATTATATGCCTTGTGTGAGATCAATGTCTTATCAGCTGCAGGATCATCACGTGACAGGATAATACTATCCTGTTGTGTGATGTCATGCTTCAATTCCGAGCATTTCCCGTTGTATTTTGGCCACTGATGGTCAATGCTTATAAATATAATCAGGAACAGTGGTTCCACATATAAATAGACGAACCGTTTCGTAATTTTATAACTGTCCTTTTAGCCATGATGACTTTATACAAGTACCTATATCTACAAATCGTTGCGTTGAAATAATATGGAAATGATTATGAGCTTTCAATAAGTAATCACTTAGTTTGTGTCATTCCCATACATAGAATTGCTCGTAGACCTTTAGATCGTTGTAATGATCTAGGCGAGAAGAGCTGGACTGATTCCTCGTCTTTCGCTATAGCTTCTACCGTTTGTTCTTTTTGAGTCCAAGAAAGGTACTCAAAAGTGTGGAAGTGACACACGAGTTAATTCTGGGTTGGATGATAGTCGCCTGTTGACCACAAACTTCAGATATTGCTTCGAAAGTTTCTAGCCTAATAGCCAATGTTACTAGCCCGACTGGAAGTGAATTTTTACTATAAACTCCATGCCTAAAAGATTTGGTTAATGGAAGTCTTCAGTAGGACCATGTTCGAGGAGTAAATATATTAAGATAAAGTTACTATAGATGCAACGAAATATACCTATTTGTTTTCATAGTATAGCGCAACCGGACTTGTTTATCGTGGTATCGTAACTAGGTCGCGCGTCCGTCTACTATATTTACGCAGTTTTGTGCTGTTGCGAATGTTTCTGGGAAAGAGAAAGATAAGTGCGCCATTTGAGATGCCACGTGCGATTTGATGACCGCTTGGCGCAGTGGTTCGAGCGTAGGCCGCTCGGCCCACTGGAGATGGTGGTTGCGGGTTCGATACCCGCTGGAGTAAATTTCGAAAATGGCCTTTTCGTAATTTACGCTGGTCTGGATGTCACTGGGATCACCCTTAGTCTATTGTACCCATAGTACAAACGTTGCTTAGTTTGGAACCATACAGTTGGTGTGTCAGTCTGTCTGTTGGGGCCTTACCAGGCTTACTAATAGCTCAAGTAATGTAGATCTAAATATGATTTTATCTGTGAAAAGCTAGGTCGATTTAAACCACAGATATAGATCTATATCTGTGATTTAAAGACTAGACGCAAGACTCGATAAAGTATGCAAACTTTTTGCTGTGGAGGACAATTATTACACTATTCTAGCATGATGCTCTGTCACTGTCTAATACTTATTAGACAGTCACAGCACTTCATGCTAGAGAGTAGGCAGCGTTACAACGACCAAGACTAGGGCCCGTATTAATAAATCCATCTCAAGTCTGGGACTGACCTTGGAAATCCAAGGTCAGACCCAGATCAATCAAGGTCAATCCAAATGTCATTCTTATATCATACAAGTACAAAATGATATGTCAAAGGCTTACCTACTCAAGATCGCCTTCAGACTTGTGATAGATATAGGCCTAATGTTTCTCGGTACGTGGCTAGCAGGGTATCCATGAGAAAGGCAAGATTGCGCGTCCAGTGGTTTAATAGAAAGAGCCACGAAAGAGAAAGTACCTATACAAGCTGAGTTGAATCTTAGGGTCAAGATTTCGCTCCCCGTGTCAAAGATTCCCATTAATCTTTTAATTTAATGTTACTTCAACAATAAATTCGTGAAAACACAATAAACTCAACATTTCAGTGTATTACAATAATTTCCTAAAAAAAGTTATTTTACTCCAATTAAAATTAACAATACAATTTTTGAGCTAGTTACTATTTCATAATCACAATGTAAAACAAGTTTGTATTTATTAATATACTTAAATGGCACAATAATAAAGGTATTGTCATGAATATTTCATCAATTAACAACCGGTTGTGATACCCTCTATGGAACTGTTACGACCTTGACTAGTTTCTTCTCGTGACGTCGGCAAGGGCACGGACGACCCGCATTTCATGGCTGTTTGGAAATGAACTACTTATATATAATAAATAAATGCTATATTGAAGCGATGCGCTCTGATTAGTATTTTCCTTCAATTTCACGAAATACAGTTGTAGTATTTGATGTTAGAATTTATTCATGGTTGATTTTGTCGTTATAACTTCCATCCGATGTAACATCAGGTTCTATAAATGTTTGAATATTTTTTCATAAGGTCAAGCAATGGACATGTTGATTTATATATTAAGCCATAACAACCAATAAGTTTTTGGCACATTTAAAATATTTTTTCAAAAGTATTATATTAAATGGTACCTATTCGATATTAAACTTTTTTTGCTAAAACTCAGTTAACATCTGTATTCGAAACTTTAAAAGTCTTACTTACATCGAACATCCGAACTGGTTTGCCAGCGTACATAGTTATTTTTGTAAAAATACAACCTCATAACGTGGTAGATATTTTTTTGGTTATCTACATCTTTACAGTTCAAATCATGCTCCACGCGGACCGATCGTGCTGAACAACCTCGCTTCATAATAATTCCATAGTAATGACCATTTTAATATTCAATAAAAAGCGCTTTTTTCTGCACTCGACTCTTATGACTTCATTAGCTGTAATTTCAAGAATGTGGTAACATTATGCGTAGGAGCAAGGCTAAGCACCTCTTAAAACGAGTTCTTCTCTATTGTAGCAGTTTAGCATGCATTGAAATGCACGAATGAATATATTCACAATTTGAAACCTCGGAAATTTTAATCTTATGTTTCTTGTCTGATCATATAATCATTGTTTTAATGGTGGTTGAACCAAGGTGTGGGCAATTGACTACAGGTCATATAGTACACTAGCTGTGCCCGCGACATCGTCCGCGTGTAATTTAACTTAACAAAAATTTCGGGATTATTCATCCCCTATTTTATCCCCTTGGGGGTAGAATTCATCAAAATCCTTTCTTAGCGGATGCCTATGTCATAACATCTACCTGCATGCGAAATTTCAGCCCGATCCGTCCAGTGGTTTGGGCTGTGCGTTGATAGATCACTTATCAGTCAGTCAGTCAGTCAGTCACCTTTGAGTTATATATATTTAGATTATGTAGTACCACCGTCTCACAGGAGATTGGCGTAAAAAAGCTATCATAACTATGTTTCGTATGATACGTGAGAGAGCCGGTAGCCCATCCCCCCTTACCATTCCCTCCCTTTGTCCCGCTCCTCTTCAGGACAGCAACGTACGAGCGAAGCCTTTGGTATTGTAAGCATCCTTAAGCTACAGTACTTATTTGATTGCCAAATCATACTTACTTATATAATAATATAATCATACTGATATTATAAAGAGGAAAACTTTGTTTGTTTGATTGTAATGAATAGGCTCCGAAACTACTAAACCGATTTGAAATATTCTTTCACTGTTGGGCAGCTACACTATCCCCGGGTAACATAGGCTATAATATATTTTCAAAAAAAATTGGGATCCTTACTAAAACTCGAATAATGTAACCGCAATGTACCCGTGCGAAGCCGGGTCGGGCCGCTAGTTTGTTATATAAAAAAAAAATTAACCGACTTCATAAAAACCTGGGTGCACTAAAAAGCTAGAAATAAATAGGGACCTTATAATTTATTTTATTTGGAGTCGATACCAATACAAGCAAGTAGGGGGTAGTACATAGACCCTCCTCCTTTTTTTGGAAGTCTTAAAAAAGAGCAGTCCCGTCATGTTACTGCTTTTGTCTCGTGTAACTAACATCACCGTTCCATCTCCAGGACATCGGGCATGGAGGGCAGCATCACAGTGAACGGCATGGAGCGCAATCTCTCCAGCTTCCGCAAGCTGTCTTGCTACATCATGCAGGACAACCAGCTGCACGGGAATCTTACGGTCGAGGAGGCGATGTCGGTTGCCACCGCGCTCAAACTGCCCAGCACTACGACCACCGCGCATAAGGAACAAGTGGTGAGTGGTGACGGATTTATACTAATATTATATATAACTAGCTGTACCCGCGACTTCGTCCGCGTGGAATTTAATTGACTAAGTTTCATAAAAACCTTCATCCCCTATTTTATCCTCTTGGGGATAGCATTAATCAAAATCCTTTCTTAGCGGATGACTACGTCATAAAATCTACCTGCATGCCAAATTTCAGCCCGATCCGTCCAGTGGCTTGGGCTGTGCGTTGATAGATCACTATGTCAGTCAGTCAGTCACCTTTGAGTTATATATTTTTAGATTATAAATAATTACTAGTTTCTGCCCATGACTTCGTCCACGTAGACTTAAGTAAAGTATTCTATGTTTTAATCCAGGTTATAAACTATCTGTGTTCCAAATTTCATCAAAATCCGTTTTTGCGTGAAAGAGTAACAAACATACATCCACACTCACAAACTTTCGCATTTATAATATTAGTAGGACTAATTGTGTCCCGCACCTCCGTTCGCGTGGAATGCAGCCCTTATCACTTAGGGGTATGAAAAATAGATAGTAGACGATTCTCAGACCTACCCGATATGCACATAAAATTTCATGAAAATCGGTCGAGCCGTTTCGAAGGAGTATGGTAAATAACATTGTGACACGAGAATTTTATGTATAAGATTACGTAATTTAAAGGTCCTACTCCTGGTCACTGTACTGTAATACGAGGGGGATTCAGGCCATAAAGTAATTCAGAGTGGTGGCACGCTGGCATAGTGCCGCAAAATAAATGTTTTGGTGATAATATTTTCCTCTATTAAGCAAATTGGTAGTAAATTACCTTGAAACTGATGAGGAAGTGTAAGTTCAATCCTCAGTCAGGGATTTCCCACAATCATCTGAGAATCATAATTTAAAAAATACCCAGCCATATAGGAGCTCTTTAAAATTACCCTCAATTTATTACTAAGAGTAACACTGAAAACTGAACCTATTTAATTACCAAATAACATACTCTTTGTATTCAATATCTATAAGCAAGGAGGTGATTAAAAAGTTTTTTTTTTTTAATATCAGTTGACATTGCGTTCCATGGAGGAAAAAATCAATTTTCGATGCATATGTCAAGTATCTCCTTTTTTCAGATCCAAGAAATCCTCGAAACCCTCAGCCTCTCGGAGCACCACAAGACAATGACCTCCAACCTCTCGGGAGGTCAGAAGAAACGTCTCTCAATCGCTCTGGAGTTGGTCAACAATCCGCCTATCATGTTCTTCGACGAGCCCACATCGGGGTTGGACAGTTCCTCTTGCTTCCAATGCATATCGCTGCTGAAGACCTTGGCTAAGGGCGGGAGGACCATCATCTGTACTATACACCAGCCTTCAGCGAGGCTGTTCGAGATGTTCGATCACCTATACACGCTTGCCGACGGACAGTGCGTGTACCAGGGTAGCACAGGAAGATTGGGTAAGGGATCACATATTGTTTTCTTATATTTACGCGAATACTACACATTGAAATAAAACTATTTTTCGGATTTTATCGCGTTTATTTAATTTATGTTCCCGACGTTTCGGCTGCTTTACAGCAGCCATGGTCACGGGGGGACTGAGGTGTTAGACGTCCTGATGTCATAGTTAGTAACTGGGTACCCTCATATTAAGTTGTTGTTTGCGGTCCGATCCACGCAGAAAGTGCTCACAGTGTCTCGAGGTCTTGCAATGGTACACTTGGTTTTGGATTTAATTATATTAATTACTGGAAAACTGGACTTAAATTAAATAAACGCGATAAAATCCGAAAAATAGTTTTATTTCATTGGGTAAGGGATCTTATTTATTTGCACTAGTTTACAGCTCGCATGGAGGAACGGGCCCGGTGGTATGCCAATAGGCACCTTATCACATAGGATATAGAATCCGTCGTGAATGAATTCCGCACTAGGAACAACTTGCAACGCATTGTGAATGGTCTGCCGAATATTATGATGTATTAAGTGTATGTGTTTCGGAAATTTGTCTTAGAGAGCAGAATCCAAAGTGTGGTTGATCAGTTTCCAAAGGTGATTTTGGCCAGATTAAGAATGAGAGAAAATTAGTCTGGTTCTTATTAGAGCATCACGTAAGGTTACTGTACCCATTTGTGCAAGGTTTAATAGTTTACGATAGTCTATTTCGATATCGTATCTTTTCATACGTTGTCAGAGAATCAGCAAGTTTCCGCTAGGGGAGATGTTGGTGGTAAAATGTATCAACAATCGGACACTAAATATGGTTTTCGATGCCTTTAAAACTTGTCTGAAGACCTCTTTTATTGAATACCGCAGGATTTTTAAAAATAAACTGCAGCTCGTATAGTAAATGGACTTTTAATTTCAAGAAAACTGGTTTGCATTTATTCTCTTGAGCAAATTTAAAATTGGAACAAAAAACCGTAAAAAAACTTTTTTTTACTGACTTACCTACGTTTTTATCTGATATTCCACCTTACATCCTGCATTTGCTTATTCAAAAGCAAAGTGTTCGCGTGTAGGTTATTAAATAACACAATCTTATATTCAACTTTACCACCGAGCGTTAGAGTTTAAATTCCCTTGATCACAAGAGCTGTTTCCAAATGATACCGGTTTCATTGTGTTCCGTTGTCCCCAGTGGAATGGCTGGGCAGCCTGAAGCTGAACTGTCCCCCCTACCACAACCCGGCCTCCTTCATCATCGAGGTGTCCTGCGGAGAGTACGGAGACAACACCGGGAAGCTGGTGCGCGCTATCAACAATGGAAAGAATGACATTAGGTATGGCCTCAATTAAGTATAATTATATATACTAGTCGACCGTGGTCGAAATTCGACCATAATTCATTAACATTTTTAAATTGAACGTTATTAAGGTTCTATTGTCAACTATTAAGGCGAAGGCGCCGGTCTAGCCCGCGAAATTCAAAATTTTCGAGTATTTTATAGTTTATCCAAAATCTGAAAACATTTAAGACAACATTTTGTAATTTGCGACAAACACAGTATGCAGTGCGTTTATTAATACATTTATTTTACTCTAAATATTATCACGGTGGATATGATACTAGTTAATCACTAAATATACAAAAATTGCCAGATTATCTGGATAGCTGTCGTTCTCGAAATGTTTCAGAGTAAGTTGGATATATTAATAAATGCACTGCACACGGTTTTTGTCGCGAATTACAAAATGTGCCTTTTATTATTGTCAGATTTTGAAAAATTTCTATAAAACCTCAAAAAATTTGAACTTCGCGGGCTAGACGGGCGCTTTAGCCTTAAGTACAAAACCCAATATCCTCTTGAGTGATACTGGCACGCAGAATATATGGAAGTCCCGCCCTCTGAAATAAAGAGAAAAAAAACTGTCACCGTGTGTGTTTGTCAGTCAGAGAGTCAGTCAGTATTATATCAGTGTTGCGTTGTATGCAATTACTTACTTATTTTTTACTTATAACAATGCTATTCCAGGAACGGCATGCCTCTTCCGGAGAGCGTGGTGCCGGATTATAACAACAAGAAAGAGATGGAGGAGTCCCTGAAGACCAGCCAGGGGTGGGACAAGAACGATCTGTCGCAGCTCCAGGAGAAGTACACCAACGGCGCCAACGGAAACGGAAACCTGAACGGGGTGCTGCCGTACTCAGAGTTCTCTAAAGGTGTGTATGATATGGCAGGATTTTTGATGACATAGAAATGTAGCAGTGATAGCCGATTGGTTAAGCACCCGTCTTGCGGGCACCAGGTCCTGGGTTCAAACCCTGACTCGCACGGGATTTTCAAAATCTATGTGCGTATCATAATTTTTATATGTTTATCACTTGCTTACGGGAAAGAAATCATCGTGAGGAAACCTGTATATGTATTAGAAAATCCATTATAGATAGTCGTGTGAAATCCACCAACCCGCACTGGGCCAGCGTGGTGGATTATGGCCTGAATCCTCCTCGTAGTGAGGAGGCCAGTGCCCAGGAGTGGGACGTCAAAATTATTATCAATTATTATAAATATCTCCAATTTTTTTTTGGAACTAGAGGAGTGCCGTTTGATTTATACTTGCTTTAGGGTGTTCGGCTTGAGCCGGACAGGCTGGCTAGGCTAGCTGATGCGCTTCGACCAATTAAATAGTTTAGCAATGGCATCGCTCACATGTTGCCTACTTAAAAGGGAGTGGGATAGAGGGAGGGGAAGGCGTGCGAGGTCGGGCTTCCGGCTCTCTCACGCCACGTACGAAACGCAGCCATAATAACTGTACTTTACGCCGATCTTCTGTGAGAGTGTGGTACTACCGCGTTCGAGCCAGCCCGTATGAGCTGTAGTCATTCGGCTACAGCTTGGCTCTGCCACCGTCAGCTTGTAAACCGTAGAGTTTTATTAGGTGTCGGCACAGATGTAGATTTACATAGATAACGCAAGTATCACGATTTGTATTGAAACCAAGCGCGCCGAATTTTTAACAACACCTCCCGTGACGTCATTAGTGACGGGAAATCCAAACCGCTTCAAAGACACCGATGCCGCCGATGCCCCTCCGCCCGCTACGATTCTCTCGATTGATTATCACGCTCATACTCATATTTTTATATCTGTAGTCGCGAGGACTGTAAGTTATCGGCGACCAACCTCGACGCTTGGTCGGGGTTTCGGACACGCTAAGTACATACATTTGCGTTATCTATGTAAATATATATCTGTGGGTGTGGGCTAATACCAACTGTTTATGGCCGATATAGGAATCGACCCCGGATCCACTCGGTCACGAGGACAGCTCCTTTGAACTCTTAGGTTAGAGTCTAAGCTATTAACATTATCTAGATCAGCCGGCATTCGATCATGACCTTTATTACTAAGCTCATAAGAGTTAGTGACTATGAACGTGCATACTAATGCCACTATAAGATAATGTCATGTTAATCTAGCGAAAACGGTACAAACAGAAACAGGAAGCGTTAGTGTGTGTAAACTTTGACCTTCGCTATCGACGCATGCGCATGGGCGGGTATAGTTCGTTCGTTTGACGGAGATGCGTAATGTGACTCTTATGTCACTGGCATATGGATCAATTTGCAATAAATCACGCGCCTACGTGAAATGTAATGACTTGATATAACTGTAAGATGCTAATTCAATGGTAAATATTGGTAGTATTTTATTAGTTATACTGCATTGGCTAGACTTGGGGACCAACTCCGCTAACGATTATCGCTGGATTCGACTCGCATTCCTCTCTGAATACGTCACTTTTTACAGTTTTCCTATAGAAATGCTTACCATACCAATTTTTTTTTTTTTTTTTTTTTTTTTTTTTTTTTTTTTTATCCGGGCCTTTATGGCCCGGCCGCGTTCACCTCTGATGTGGGGGTCAGAGACCTTACTTAACACGTTATTAATGAATGTACAAAAACTTTTTATTGTAGTAAAACACAGTATATAAAATGGCATTTTATCAAAATCGAGTAAAAATACCAATAAAAGAAACTTATCAAATATATACAAAAAATGGGACAGCGGAATAAATAACAAGGATATAAACGTGATAAAAATAAACAGAGATTCCCTCCCATTCCATTGCACGAATATGTCAGCCAGCGTGATTAATAGCGCAGTGTAGTCTAAGTTGCTGTTGGGGCTTATTGACACAATAAGTGGACAGCTGGCCTCTTTCTGCCTAGGTCTTATTTCTATTAATCACGCTGGTCGCTACCTCCGTGCAATAGCTTAAGAAGGTATAACGTTTCTCGCTGTCCATGACAAGTTTACAAACACTGTGTAAATCTAAGATTACCATACCTATTATTGGAATCAAGTATAATCAGCTCACGAGTTTAGGTCCAATTAGTCTAATTACGATCCGTGGTAGGCACCACGGATCGTTATTACAACTGCTCTTCAATCAGCTGCTAGTCAATAGAAAAACTGTCAAAGTTGGCCGCCCTGAAGTTAGTTCAAGCGGCACGGCAACACTGCGACGCCATTTGAATATAATATAATATAATATAATTATATTTATTTGTCAAACAGGTAGGTATATGACAAGATCTTGGTTCTTGAATAGAGATATCATTATGTTTTGCTATGTGGCATACAAATATAATTACTATATTAAAACACAACTAATTATAGGCTGCGCAATCGTTACAGTTACAAGAGGATCAAAGTACAAGGTGTCAATGAAGGGCGTGAGTTATAATTATAAATGACGATTGCGCTAATAACGAAAACCGGATTCACTTCGAAATAACCTTACGATTTGTTGCCATAATATTTTTTAATTTAAATATGTACTTATGTCTAGGCGAATACGGTATATTTTTACAAATTCTCACGGTAAAACAATATATGGACACTTTTTTCGACCAGGTTTGTATTACCCTCTCACAGAAGGTCGGCGTAAAGCAGGTATTATAGCTGTGTTTCGTACGATGTGTGAGAGCCCGAACCTCTGGTACGCCGGAACACAGAACCACGCGAGACATAATTGATTTGATTTTATGTTGTATATGGGACTAGCTGTGCCCGCGACTTCGTCCGCGTGTAATTTAACTTAACAAAAATTTCGGGATTATTCATCCCCTATTTTATCCCCTTGGGGGTAGAATTAATCAATATTCTTTCTTAGCGGATGTTATGACGTAAGCATTTACGTCATAACATCTACCTGCATGCCAAATTTCAGCCCGATCCGTCCAGTGGTTTGGGCTGTGCGTTGATAGATCACTATGTCAGTCAGTCAGTCAGTCAGTCACCTTTGAGTTATATATATTTTGATTGCAAGTATGCAGCTAAACTATCTGACGGGCCGTCCATATATAAGCATGGTAGAGAATAGTCTAATACCTCCCCCTCCCCCCATTTTCTTGTAACAAAAAAGTCTTGGTCATTTGGATATCGTTTTGCAGAACGTCCAGAACTACGTCCATTTGTTTATTATTATTATGAGGTTATAAGGCTGTCCCACTCCTGGACAAAGGCCTCTAGTTGCTATTTGAAATTTAGAAAAAATGCACCTTTACGCTAAAGCTTGCGGAAATGATATCCAGTTAGTAATTAGAGGTGGCCAATGACGCAAATATAAAACTTGTTGTGTGAGTTCAGTGCAGAAACTGTCGGACCGGTCTTATAATACTGCTGACGAGATATAACACGGATGGAATGCTATATCTAATGTATCTTTGTATTTTAGTTTAGCTCAATTATTTCGGGTTGAAATTACCTACAAAATTGTTCGCAATTTCCTATTATTATCTTGTATTGTTCCATTGCTAGTACATGCGAACGTTTTAGATATAGGTAACATTAGCATTATTATATTTGTTATTTATGGATTTATTTAATGGATAAGGTGAAGAATGTGTATATAAGAGGTAGTGTCAGGGTAGCGCCAATAACAGATAAAGTGAGAGGTAGGAGGCTGGAATGGTTTGGACACGGACTGGATGAGAAGGGATGAGAAGCGTGTGACTAAACGAGTGATGAATATGAATGTGGATGGATACAGTGCGAGAGGAAGGCCCAAGAAAAGATGGATGGATTGTATTAAGAATGATATGAACGAGGTTGGAGTGGATGTGAGTATGACGGGAAAGTGCGATGTATGGAAGGAAAATACATACTGCGCCGACCCCAGATAATGGGAAAAGGTAAGGCAGATGATGATGATTTATGGGGTATTTATAACGTAATATTTTTGATATTGCCCCTATTACGACGAATCCCATGCCCGGTGTCGATTTGTATTTAGATCCTCCCCGGCATTGTGCGTCCGTTCTCTACTATTTGCTTGTAATGTATTATAGATATAAACACTCCGAAATAAATCCTTTTTACTATAGTGAAAACCGCATCAAAATCCGTTGGGGACTTTAAAAGAACTAAGCGACAAACAGACAGGCGCAGATAACGACGTGGCCGTACAGTTGGTGTGTCTTGCGCTATTTATTAAGTTATTTATGATACTGAAACACTTTGTTTACTCCTCAGGTGATCCACTGGTTGTCCAAATAGACACGGAGAAGCAGGACAACGCCGCCGTGGCGTTGTTGGGCGACGACGGCTCCCCGAAACGCTACGCGACCTCGGAGTTCACGCAGTTCTGGGTGGTGCTGAAGAGAACACTGCTGTTCAGCAGGCGAGACTGGGTGAGTGGAGCTGAGGGTGGAAGACTTATGAAGGTCGCGGGAAACCGTTGGATGTGAACAGCTATTGCCGTGTAACTTGCGGCTGGCCCGCGCCACAGCCGGAGCAATAATTTTATTAGGTTCTCGTTGAAACGCTTTATACTGTAAAGCTTCACTTCTTCGTGTCCCTAGGCTGTTTTTTTTTATTAGGAGGGCTCGAAGTCTAAGTTGTATCTGTAAGTTTACATTGACTGACCAATGTGCTATTCGCGCTTAAAAAAATTGAAGTATGAGTTTTGTGGATATTAATTATGATTAATTGATGAAGTCAAAAACTTAGGCTTGCCTCGTCGAGGCAACGACCTTTGTTTGTCTAAACGTGTAAAAAATAACTCGTTTCGGGTGCGTTAACATTTTGAATTTGAGATGAACCGTTGGTGCTCGACCCACGCATAATAAGTGACACTTATAATGTACAATTATTACTACTGTTGTAATTAAATTTAATGGGCTTCCGGCTCCCTCACTCGTCGTACGAAACGCAAATTTTATAGCTTCTTTACGGCGATCTTCTGTGAGAGGATAGTACTACACAGCGCGTATATGAGCTGTACCCTATTGCCTACATGTAAAAGGAGGTATAGGTGAAATAAGACAGTATATGTAACCGCTAGTGTTGTTCGTCCTCAGACCCTGATGTACCTGCGCCTGTTCGCGCACATCCTGGTGGGCTTCCTGATCGGCGCGCTGTACTACGACATCGGCAACGACGGCTCCAAGGTGCTCTCCAACCTGGGCTTCCTCTTCTTCAACATGCTCTTCCTCATGTACACCTCCATGACCATCACTATTCTCAGCTGTGAGTATTACTTTGTCGTCGATCGCCAATGCGTACGCGCAGTGTTGGATTTATTGTTACCCCAAGTATAGGCTTTTAAATTTTTGCCGCCCTTACCTCTAAAATTGACAGTTTCCTACTGCCGTATTAATAATTTGATCTCAGTGTGAGACCGATCTTAGAAATGTCATTCTTATGTCATACATACCAGTATATAATGACTTGTCAAAAACCAACTTAAGATCGCTCTCAGATTTGAGATATAATAATTAATACGGGCCCTAGATTAGTTTTGCAAGCCAACTGTTTGGTGAAATTGCAAAATAATTAGGTTTTGGGTACAGAGTACAGTAATAGTTTGTCCCCAAATTTGTCGCCCTAAAATCTGCCGCCCTAGGTTCAGGCCTACTCGCTATCTGGTAATGCGCCATTGCATAGGCAATCTACGGCCAGTGGTTGCGGGTTCGATGCCCGTCTGCGCAAATTTAGGAAACGGCCTTTTCGTAATTTTCCTTGTCTGAGTATCACTGGGATCGGCCCCAGCACGGTACCCAGGGATATATAATACAAGCGTTGTTTAGGGACCATAGGTTGGTGTGTTACTTCATATATAAATAAATAAATAAAATATCGCCAGACGAACACACCCACTGTATGGTCCCAAACCAAGCAACGTTTGTACAATGGGTGCCGTACAATGGACTGGGAGCGATCCTAATGACCCCCAGACCAAAAAAAATACGAAAAGGACATTTCCCAAATTTATCCTAACGGGAATCGAGCCCGCAACCATCATGTGCAGTGACCCGAGCGGCCTACGCTCGAACCACTGCGCCAAGCGGTCGTCAAAACGATACCTATAGTATATCTGATAAACTCATCATCCTTTCCAGTCCCGCTCGAGATGCCGGTGCTTATAAAGGAACACTTCAATCGGTGGTACTCGCTGCGGTCTTACTACTTGGCCATCACCGTGTCGGATATACCGTTCCAGGTAATTTGATTATTATACTAGCTGTGCCCACGGACTTCGTCCGCGTAGTATTTAACTTAGCAAAAATTTCGGGATTATCGGGATAAAAAGTATCCTATGTGTTAATCCCGGTTATAAACTAACTGTGTTCCAAATTTCATCCAAATCCGTTGAGTAGTTTTTGCGTGAAGGAGTAACAAACATACATCCACACTCACAAACTTTCACATTTATAATATTAGTAGGAATATTCGGGATTATCGGGATAAAAAGTATCCTATGTGTTAATCCCGTTTATAAACTAACTGTGTTCCAAATTTCATCCAAATCCGTTGAGTAGTTTTTGCGTGAAGGAGTAACAAACATACATCCACACTCACAAACTTTCACATTTATAATATTAGTAGGAATATTCGGGATTATCGGGATAAAAAGTATCCTATGTGTTAATCCCGTTTATAAACTAACTGTGTTCCAAATTTCATCCCAATCCGTTGAGTAGTTTTTGCGTGAAGGAGTAACAAACATACATCCACACTCACAAACTTTCACATTTATAATATTAGTAGGATAGGACTCGTATTAATAAATTGATATCAAGTCAAAGAGCGATCTTGGAAATGTTATTCCAGTACAAAATGGCATGTCACAAGCGTATTTAAGTTCGCCCTCAGAGTTGAGATTGATTTATTAATATGGCCCTAAAACGTGCCGATTGTGTTGACAATCATCTTTGATTCTTTTTCTTCTAATAGTTATTATGTACTAAGTTGGTACAGTCCCATACAGTGGCATTAAAATAAATGCCACTGTATGGAATTGTACCAATAAAAAATATAAAAAATGTAGTGCATGAGCAAGACTTATATACTTATACAAATAATTAAAATGTAAGTGTGTTTGTAATGTCATAATAACAGGTTTTTATTTAATGCGTATGGAAGTATATACTCTCATAGTACGGTAGATACCTACGTACCGTACCTACTGCAAAAAACAAAGTTTAAATTCTCGAAACGGGTGGACCGATTTTGATGGGAATTTCAAACTATTTTATTTTATTGTATTTGCTTAATCGCGCGCTTGGTAAGCTTTTTTGACATAACGTCGAGAGGTTTAAAACCAAAACATGTTTTTTTTTGGATCGTATCCTCTGGTTTGAACTATGGCGTGTAACCAGTCCATTGTACGGTACCCATAGTATAAGCGTACCATACGGTTGGTGTGTCAGTCTGGCGATATTTATTTAATACTAGCTGAGCCCGCGACTTCGTCCGCGTGGAATTTAACTTAACAAAAAAGCCCGCTCCCGCGTTCTGAGCCCGCGCGACAGGACCCATTTTTTGTTTTTATAAAATAAAAGTAGCCTAAGTTACTGTTTATAACATCAGCTATCTACCAGTGAAAGTCCCGTCAAAATCGGTCCAGCCGTTTCGGTGATTACCCGGAACAAACATACAGACAGACAGGCAGACAAAACATTTTTAAATCGCGTTATTGCTATAGGTGTCGTATGTACTTTCATATGCATTTAGTGAAAAGGTGTTATTTTGATATTACAAACAGACACTCCAATTTTATTTATTTGTATAGATTTATTTATTTACTGGGCCCGGCTGTAGAGGCACACCTCTACAGCCGGGCCCAGTGACGAGTCCCATGTTGAGACATGTTGTGTGTGCGCAGGCGATATTCTGCGTGATCTACGTGGTGATCGTGTACCTGCTGACGTCACAGCCGCCGGTGTGGTTCCGGTTCGCGATGTTCCTGTCCTCCTGCCTGCTCATATCCTTCGTCGCGCAGAGCGTGGGGCTCGTCGTGGGCGCCGCTATGAATGTGCAGGTATACACTCGCCTTTATCTATTTATTTAGTATATACGGTATATATCTATGGGCCTGTGATGCCTGATTATAAACGAATAAATAAATAAAATTATCACCCGTTCTATTAAAGAACATTGTTGCACTAACCTTGTGAAGCCAGAACTGCCTACGGAGAGATTAGACCTGCGTGTTTTTTACAAGCAAAAACTTTGTTTTAATGTCGTTGGCAACAATGTTGTTGCTTTCGATCTGGCAACAATGAATATCATCTATACACTTTGCCCCCGTGCGAATGGTGGTAAACACGGGCCTAAGTCTGTTAACCGCTCGCATATCGCACGATTCGTCTAGAATACGTCTAGAATAGAGTAACTGTCAAACCTGACGTATTCAGATATGCGATACGGACCGCCATCTAACAGAAGATCGGTGTAAAGTCGCTAGTGTAGATGCGCTTCGTCTGATGAGTGATAGAGCCAGAAGCCAATCCCCCTCTATTCTACTCCACTTTAGTTCGGCAGCGTGCCTTTTGTTGGCGACGTACTGGCCGCTAATAACTGTTTTTTATTTTATTTACAACATGATTGAGTATTTTGTCTTCTTGTCAAACTGCTACTGAAAATATACATCTTTTGAAATAGACTTGGTTTGTGTGGTTATTTCTGGAGCGAATAATACCTTTGGTAAGTAGTATTGCAAGAATCTATAGGCTACGTTAACTACTTAACATCACACAGATAATACGCATGTTTGCCGACATTGTTATGCTGAAAAAAAAAGTTTTCCATCACAGGACGCCCGGCAGATGTGACACACGCTTAGTTTTTACACACATACAGGGGAATTGATAGCGGTGGCGTAGAGGGGACATGACGGCATGAGCGAGCATCATGCCGTTTGCCGTGACGGCATACGGCGTGACGCTCGATTTTACATCAATGAAACCTTCCTGTCCAGAACGGCGTGTTCCTGGCTCCGGTGATGTCGGTGCCGTTCCTTCTGTTCAGCGGGTTCTTCGTGTCGTTCAACGCGATTCCCGTGTACCTGCGCTGGATTACCTATCTCTCGTATATCCGCTACGGGTTCGAGGGCACTGCGCTCGCCACCTACTCCTTTGACAGGCCCAAGCTCAAGTGTCATCAGGTAATTTGACTTTTCCACTGTAATTTAACATACAACTGGAAGTGGGTTTGCGAAAGGACACCGATCCATATATACTTCTTCAAATGAAACAGACTAACAAGCGATAGATGCAGGTCGTAATCCACCACGCCGGCCCAGTGCGAGTTGGCGGATTTCACATGTCTTTCGAAAATTGGTTAGATTTTCTATGACATGCAGGTTTCCTCACTATGTTTTCCTTCACCGTCAAGTGATAATCTAAATATATATAACTCAAAGGTGACTGACTGCCTGACTGACTGACATAGTGATCTATCAACGCACAGCCCAAACCACTGGACGGATCAGGCTGAAATTTGGCATGCAGGTAGATGTTATGACGTAGGCATCCGCTAAGAAAGGATTTTGATTAATTGAACCCCCAAGGGGATAAAATAGGGGATGAATAATCCTGAAATTTTTGTTAAGTTAAATTACACGCGGACGAAGTCGCGGGCACTGCTAGTCATATATAAACTATGATGAACCCAGAGGTGTGAGCTGGGGTTTGAAGCCAGGACCTGGTGCCCGCCAGACTCGTGCTTAACCAATCGGCTATCACTGCTGTACATTTTTATAGTTTTTAATTAATTATTTTTCTTTTCCAGGCGTATTGTCATTTCAAGAACCCAATAACTACTCTTGAAGAGCTCGATATGGAGGACGCCGACATCACGCTCGATATAGCAGCACTCTGTCTCATCTTTGTAGTACTGCGTATATCCGCCTTCCTCTTCCTACGCTGGAAACTCAAGTCCACTAGATAAGCGATTGCGCACCTTAGTGAATAAGAAATAAAGTAGATAACTGAACGACACAGGTAAGTTGACTTCGGTCCTTTAAAAGTGTGATTGTTTTGTCAAAGCGCTGTGATTGGTCGGAAACATGTAAAATTTGTTGAACTCATAACACCTCTCATTGTGGTGCGTCGGAGGTTTAAAGTGTCTTAATGTGTAGGTGCAGCTTTTATATAAACAAGAAAACGGAAAAGATTCGTCTGATGTAAGAAACTAGTGAACAGATTATTTCCAGTTTGACAAATCAGGGTTACCAAAATACCGTCTTAAATCTAGACTAATAAGGTTGAGATCTTCATAGCATGATGACACAAACGAGTCTTCGCTAATTGCCGCTATCGTTATAGTTAATAACGCAGTTCATGTGTGATAAATCATTGTATTTTTCGAATGGAGGACTTTACAAGATTGAAATTATTACATCTTTGTTCAATCAAAATCAAATTATTACAACTAAAATCAAGGTAATTTTTGACTTTGTCTTATTTTTTTCTTCTAATCAATAAATTATGTATTTTACCGATTTAAATTTGGATAATAAGAATATATAAACGGCAAGGTCAACAGTCGGAACAAGAAAATATTACTTGTGATTCGATTAAAATATATAATGACATCGATAGATGTAAAGATGTCGGCCTCAAGAAATAATATTTATATCATGACATAATGATTTAACGGTTACGTCAGCCACTGGTTTTTCTGAAAAAAAATGATTCATCATCATTAATATTGATAATAGAATGTGATAATCGTCTTTATGATGTAAGGGAAAGTGTTCACAAAAATATATTATTATTCTAAGTAACTACATTATACAATATTTTTATTATAAATACATATCAAATCATATTAATTCATAAAAGACATATTATATTGGTGGCCTTAGAATATATTTACTGTGTTTTTATTATTAATAAATTATAATAATAATTACCTTGTGACTTTGTTCGCGTCAAAAAATGTCTGAACTCGAAGAAATACCATTGGAATATTTATTTCCCATGGGAAATTGACAGCTATGTCGTACATTTATAATTTTGCCAATAAGGGTATTCTTTTAATGGAGCAAAATGTTTGGTAAACAAACTTGGTCAAACTAAATTGTGTTGCTGTCCTGCTCTCGGCCGAAATATAAGAGTGAGATCGCGTTATTCCAACTTCTGACAAATTTTGCGTCCTAGCTTATAGCCAACAGAATTAGCACCAATCAACTCTCAAAAAGTTTGATTATATAAATATTCTTAATACCATAAACCATAATATGTCGAAAGCATACAATACTAACAAAATTAGACACTATGCTAGTGATAATACAATTGAATTTTGCTCATAAATTATTCCTATGTCTTGCCTCATCGGCTAGCCGTCTTTATATCAAAGATAGTTAATGTTATTTTTAATTTAACATGGTAACGGTAATTTATATTTATAGTTTTAATTACCGATGTTTTAAAATAAAGCATATTGATTATTATATTTTTGATTACTTATTAAGGAAAGAAGATAGTAATTAGGTTGATCTATACATATATGATAACCTGATCAATTAAAATGGAAGTAAGTCATGTTAAATCTGGCATTGGAATTAAAAAGGAAGAGACCCCTGGCGGTTAAAATAATAATAATACATCTGTTGACTTTTGAATAAATGTTACCATTTATAAATATAAATTACCATTACCACTCGTAAAATAATTTCAATGGAACTTTCAACGTCTGCAAATTGTGAATTTCATTTCGGAATAATATCTTTAGTTACCATAAAATGTCACACCGCTAACATTGTTTGCAAACATTGGAAGTTTCAAATGTAGTTAGGTATAAATAAATCAGGGATCATGGTAATATTCGTACTTAGTGATGTAATTGTCGATATTTTGGTCCAATTAATTATTATAATGGCTAGTTATAATGGTTATAGTTTGTATAATATTTTGTACCTATATTATTATATTTTTAAATAAATGGTCTATGAAATTTAAATCTGTTTTCGGCTTTTTATGTTGACTTCATCCACGGGTTACATACGAACCGATATTTCTCTTAGTAAAAGCAATTAAATCAATTGAGACTTTTGTTACCACGCAATAAAGCGGATCTAGCTCGCACAGCACTGCGTGCCTAAAATTCACTGGCACTGAGAGTGGGGAACAGAGGGGGTGGAGCGTTTCTCACTCATCGTACGAAACACAGCTATGCTATAATAGCTACATTGTACCTGAGACCCAACTCTCGTTAACCATTGTCGCTCGACTCGACTTGCCTTACATCAAAACTGGCGTACCTATCGCGTATCTGAATGCGCCACTTTTGACATTTCCCTATAGAAGAACTGTCAAACTTGAAGTTTTCATTCACGCGATACGTCAATTTTGACGTCGTGCGAGTCGAGCGATAGTGGTTAACAGAGTTGGGCTCCTGACCTTCTGTTAGAGGATTTAGTACTACCTCAATCGAGCCAAATCTATACAAATAAATAAAATTGGAGCGTCTGTTTGTAATATCAAAATAACACCTTTTCACTAAATGCATGTGAAAGTGCATACGACACCTATAGCAAAAACGCGATTAATATTTTTTGTCTGTCTGTCTGTATCTTTGTTCCGGGTAATCTCCGAAACGGCTTGACCTATTTTGACGGGACTTTCACTGGCATATACTTAATTTTAGAAAAACAAAAAAATGGGTCCTGTCGCGCGGGCTTAGAACGCGGGAGCGGGCTTTTTTGTTAAGTTAAATTCCACGCGGACGAAGTCGCGGGCTCAGCTAGTCATATAACATAAACTAGTCAATAGGCAGCAAGTACAGCTTGGCTTTCCACCGTGAGTCCGCCAGGCCTGCTAAAACTGGCTTAAGCACGTAACCATTCGTTAAACAGGGTTCTATAGGTAAATGGGATACTTATAACGTTACCACTGTAACCTAAAGGGCGACAACATATCGACCACCAAGGTTTTACGATTTACGATGATGAGATAATGGCCATTAAGTGTTTAATTGTAAAAACAAACCAACCCATACATCCGTTTGCAGACCAAAACCAACCCTAGTACAAATGCTAGTAGGTCGGGTCCACATTACAAAAGTATATGTGGGTTGGTTCCATTTTGCGAAGCTGTCCAATTGGTTTTAAGTTAGCAGACCTAGGACCCAGGTCATTAGTTTAAGGTGAAGGCGCCTGTCTAGACCGCGAAATTCAAAATTTTCGAGTTTTTTATAGTTTATCCAAAATCTGAAAACATTGATAATATTTTGTGATTTGCGACAAACACAGTATGCAGTGCGTTTATTAATACATTTATTTTACTCTAAATATTATCACGGTGGATAGGATACTAGTTAATCACTAAATATACAAAGATGGGCGCTTTGGCCTTAATAGCTAGGTCGAGGATCGATCTGGGACCTTTCGGTTACAACAACTAGAGAGTCGACATATTTTTGAAGGAAGAACAGTACCTAATTATTATTTCTTAAAAAATAAGGCCCACTCTGATTAAGGCTTGAAATGTAAGTGTTGGTAGACTGCAACGCACCTCTGCCTATGCCCTATGGGGAAAAGATCGTGACGGTATATTATTATTATTCCTACAGTCCATTTCACATACAAATGCCCGTAGACGCGACGCTGTAGTCGCGTTTTTACACTGTCCACAATTTAGTTCCATATTATTCAGCGGGACTAGCTAGCTACATATCTCTAACTAGCTGTGCCCACCGACTTCGTCCGCGTAGTATTTAACTTAGCAAAAATTTTGTGATTTTCGGGATAAAAAGTATCCTATTATTATGGTAATCCCGGTTAGAAACTATCTGTGTTCCAAATTTCATCCAAATCCGTTCAGTAGTTTTTGCGTGAAAGAGTAACAAACATACATCTACACTCACAAACTTTCGCATTTATAATATTAGTAGGAAGTAGGATTAGTAGGATCTGTGCGCGGAACTTCCTATGTGAAATAGATTGTACCTACGTGGAGGGACTTTTTTTTTTGACTGACTATTATGTTAAAGCAGTGATAGCCGATTGGTTAAGCACGCGTCTTGCGGGCTACCAGGTCTCGGGTACAAACCCCGGCTCGAACCTCTGGATTTTTCTAAATCTATGTGCGAATCATAATTTCTATATGATTATCACTTGCTTACGGTGAAGGAAAACATCGTGATGAAACCTGCATGTCTTAGAAGATCTAACCAATTTTCGAAAGACATGTGAAATCCTCCAACCCGCACTGGGCCAGGGTGGTGGATTATGGCCTGAATCCCCCTCGTGTTGAGGGGAGGCCCGTGCCCAGGAGTGGGACGTCAAAAAGGGCTAAAATTATTTTATTATGTTATTGGCCAGAATGGCCATAAGAAATTCACCTGGACAGAGGGCGAACGCCAGTGCGCTCCAGCCAGAGGGGCAGGGAGGCAGCTAGCTCAAGGGCGCCACAAAGGGCACGACCTCGGCTTGGGCCGCTGCCAAGAGAGGTGGCAGGGGTAAAACTACCACCGGATCGGAACGCAACGTGGAGGGAACAGTGCAACCTCTGTGATTATAGCCGCATCGTTGAGCGGCCGATTACTGTACGAAACGAGTGTGTGCGCCAATCAGACGCGGTCGATGGCTGCCGTCCATCCGGGATGTTACGCACGGCCCGCTCAGCCGAGTTATTGGCACAATCATTGGTTACTTACCTTACTGTGATAAAGCCGAGCCGTAGATATTACACTATAATTCATATACGGACTGGCTCGAACGTGGTATGATAGCCGACATGCAGAAGATCGACGTAAAGTGTTATTATAGCTGTGTTCCGTACGATCAGTGAGAGAGCCGGAAGCTCAAACGTCCTCCCTCCCCCACCCTCTGTCCACCCCCTCCCTCTTTCCTTCTCTCCATCAGGTCGGCAACCATCTATGAGCTACGTTACCACCTTAACATCAGGCAGGTTTTACGCTTGATTGCGGATTTTTATATGAGAAAAAAAAACGATAAATTAAGCAACTAGTTGCTTAATTATAGGAACCAATATAATATTGCATGATTTATGTGTGATAAAGAGTTAGGTATGGTATATCTAATTACTTGCCTGTGCCCACGACTTCGTCCGCGTAGTATTTAACTTAACAAAAATTTCGGGATTGTCGGGATAAAAAGTATCCTATGTGTTAATCCCGGTTTTAAACTATCTGTTTTCCAAATTTCATCCAAATCCGTTCAGAAGTTATTGCCTGAAAGAGTAACAAACATCCACACTCACAAACTTTCGCATTTATAATATTAGTAGGATAGGTATGTCTACCATTTGTAAAATGATAAAAGCGTCGTATTCGCGTCAGAAAATGTAGTCAAATAACATATTAAAATCGTTAGGTACGTACCAATCTAATTAAAATTCCGAAATTTATATAAAGTAACCGAAAGGTCGAATGCAATTAATTTATTCATCCTGACTAGACTAGGTAGCTACCTACTCCTACTACTTATTAAATTTAAATCTAAGCAAGTATTTTAGATAGACTTCTAGGTTTTGCCCGCAGAATTACATGTCGCATGTCGTCACAGCGCCGCTTACCGGGTTGAACTACAGCTATGAACCATCGAAGTGAGTACCTCTAATAAAAAAAACAGCCGTTTAGGAAGCCGTTTAGGAGTTATACAATTAGGTATGAATAAACGCACTCACAACCGAATAAAGATAGATATGAGTAGATTGGAAGCTAGAGGAGAAGGTACAATAAATATGCAAAGCAAGAACGAAATAAAATATAAGAATTAGGCAAAATAATCACAACATAGACTGTTGAAATAAAACTATTTTTACGGATTATATCGCGTTTATTTTTACTTTTTATGTTCCCGACGTTTCGGTTGCTTTACAGCAACCGTGGTCACGGGGGGACTGAGGTGTTAGACGTCCTGATGTCATAGTTAAAAACTGGGTACCCTCAAAATTTAGTTGGTATTTGCGGTCCGATCCACGCAGAAAGTGCTCACTGTGTCTCGAGGTCTTGCAATGGTACGCTTGGTTTTGGATTTAATTATATTAATTACTGGATCCCAAGTTGGTGGTAGCACCCAGCCATCTTCCCTATTGAAATTAGGATGTTTTTTAATTTCAATGACCTCAAGTATCATCCTTGGTCGGAATCGGTGTTCTTTTGCGAGGATCTGTGGTTTATCAAATCTGATATAATGGCGGGTGCGGTCCTGTACATGTTCACAGATTGCAGACTTCGTGGAGCGCCGGTGTTTCACGTCAGCTATGTGTTCTTTTACGCGGGTTTTTACTGATCTTTTAGTTTGCCCTATGTAGGAGAGCCCACATTCACAATCGAGTTTGTATACCCCTGCATCTTGTAGAGGAATGTGACACTTGACAGGTGGTAAGAACTGACTAATCTTCTTAGGTGGCTTGAAGTAAGTTTTGATTGAAGCCCGTTTCAAGATGTAGCCAATCTTGTCTGTGACACCTCTTATGTATGGTAGTACAGCAGGTAGACGCTCGACTGTGGCTGGTTTCACTCGGTCACTGTGATGGCGGCGCGGGATCCTCAAGCTTGTTGTCATGCAATACTTGCTTGACGTGACGGATCTCGGCAGCCAGGTGTTCCTCATCAGATTCTACAAGCGGTACGTAGACGATACCGATAGGTACTTAAACGGTGAATCTCACCACCATCCAACACAGTTAGCTACCGTGGGTAAATCTTTGTTTCAGAGAGCACAAGGGATCTGTGATGAGGAACACCTGGCTGCCGAGATCCATCACGTCAAGCAAGTATTGCATGACAACAAGCTTTGGATCCCGCGCCGCCATCACAGTGACCGAGTGAAACCAGCCACAGTCGAGCGTCTACCTGCTGTACTACCATACATAAGAGGTGTCACAGACAAGATTGGCTACATCTTGAAACGGGCTTCAATCAAAACTTACTTCAAGCCACCTAAGAAGATTAGTCAGTTCTTACCACCTGTCAAGTGTCACATTCCTCTACAAGATGCAGGGGTATACAAACTCGATTGTGAATGTGGGGTCTCCTACATAGGGCAAACAAAAATATCAGGAAAAACCCGCGTAAAAGAACACATAGCTGACGTGAAACACCGGCGCTCCACGAAGTCTGCAATCTGTGAACATGTACAGGACCGCACCCGCCATTATATCAGATTTGATAAACCACAGATCCTCGCAAAAGAACACCGATTCCGACCAAGGATGATACGTGAGGCCATTGAAATTAAAAAACATCCTAATTTCAATAGGGAAGATGGCTGGGTGCTACCACCAACTTGGGATCCAGTAATTAATATAATTAAATCCAAAACCAAGCGTACCATTGCAAGACCTCGAGACACAGTGAGCACTTTCTGCGTGGATCGGACCGCAAATACCAACTAAATTTTGAGGGTACCCAGTTTTTAACTATGACATCAGGACGTCTAACACCTCAGTCCCCCCGTGACCACGGTTGCTGTAAAGCAACCGAAACGTCGGGAACATAAAAAGTAAAAATAAACGCGATATAATCCGTAAAAATAGTTTTATTTACAATGTGTAGTATTCGCGTAAATATAAGAAATCAATAACATAGACTGTTACTTATGGACCTTGGCTTCAACAAAAGTCGGAAGTCATCAATATACCTACTTACTGTAAATTCCTTATTAAAGGCATCTATCTGACTTTGTACCTACTCTGTGACCTTTATCTCCTTATCAGACGTCAGTAAAAACATTAGCTATATAAAAAGTTAGGGAACTAATCGACTTCCTAATGGCGTGGAGTTAATTAACCTTTTAACAAAACGACCAATGTTTTATTTGTTAAACAACTTCAAAGTAACAACTGGGTACAGCCTTACAATAAAGTGATGTTGACTTTTTACCTATTAATATTTTATTTTACGACGGCAAAATGCGAAAACCTTATGCACTTAAACACTCCCAATAATGACAATTTGATCAAATGTGTGACAAAAATCCTAGAGAAATATTTATCTGAAAGTAAAGAAGTGACGTACGTCGATATAAATTACGATGACAACGAAATAATTAAAGCAGTACACTCTTTGAATAAAGTCACTCTGATATCAAGAAAAACTGATCAAAGATTGGTGGCTTCTAATGAAGGGTATCTTATAATGGCTCAAGATGCACTCGACTTCACGGAACACTTCTATCGCCTCATTCAAGAACCAAAGTGGAACCCTTACGCAAAGTTCCTTACCGTCATCAAAGATTTAGAAGACGATGAACTTGTAAAAATCTTCACTGTCTTTCTGAGAGAGCATGTCAATAATGTTTTGCTTGTAAACGGTACTGAGGATGCTCATCTGTACAGCTACAACCCTTTTGAGAATAATGCATGTGGCAGATACTTTGACAGAGTCATTAACTACGGACAATGCTGTGATATAACCCAAGATTTGTACCCGAATAAAGCAGTGAATAGTTTGGTGAATTGCACCTTCTCCGGGACGGTGCCACATCGTCCACCTTACGCTTTTGATATAAATCAAATTAAAACTGGAGAAGCTACGATGGGGGCAGAGCAACATATATTCAAAGAATTAGCTGAGATCGAACAATTTCATGTGCAATTTAAATATAATTATGGTCCACTGGGTTTCACTAAGATTTCTCCTAATATGACGGCTGTTGGCACAATGGCAAGGTTACAAAATAACGAAACTGATATTATACTGGGCGGTATGATTGCCACAACGGCTAGGACAAGCGCTTTTACATTCCTAACTGGACACGCCGATTATATAGATGGCTTTGCATATGTAGTGAAAAAAGCTACACCAGTCCCTACCTGGAAAGATGTTTATCTAGAATTCGATGAATACGTATGGTTATTGTTAACACTAGCTTTTTTATTATACTCAGTGATAATGATGATTTTCTTGGAAACTGAAGACAAGAGTGCCGTAATGCTGAAAATGTTAGATAACTTATTACAACACGGTTACTACTTCCGTAGTAGTATGATGGTGAAGTTAATCTTCATAATATGGGTGTGGTTCGCGTATTTGATCATCGCCTTTTACCAATCAAACTTAATGAGCATCACCACAAATCCAATTAAGGAGTACCAAATTTCAAGCGAAAACGACTTTGTCACATTACAAATGAAGGTATGCCTTGGTCCTAATGTACGGACCTTCATTAGCAATGAGAATCCTGATATAAATCTCACACTGAACCTAATAAAATGTGTTGATATGTATGATAGTGTAAATAAGGTAGCTAAATCGAGACATTTGTTTACTCTTGTATCGTCATCTTTCTTCTATTATAATAATATGTTGTTTTACGATGAGTGGGGCCACCCTCTCACATACATGTTTAAGCAGCGTTACTCAGAGCTGATTTTGGGGATATATTTTTACAAAGGCTTCCCGATTTCGGACCGTTTGCGAATGAATGTGATTCGGATGAGGGATAATGGATTGATGCAAAAGAGATTGAGCGACCAGTATCATGCGAGGAAGATAAAATGTCACTTTCGTAATAAAGATTATGAAGCCCGTTTTGCAGTGCCGTGGCTTGTGTATGGAGTAGGCTGTTTAATTTCTTTAGCTGTGTTTATACTAGAAATATGTTTTAATACTAAAAAGTAAGTAATACACGACTCATTGACTTGAATTACGAAAATAATATTCCATGTATATTGGGTATATTGAAAAAAAAACCCTCCCCGCCGTCAATTTTGCATGCACAAAATGTTAAGATTTTTGGTGTCGCTCCATCAAGTAACCTGAATAAATCACGCTTAGAGAACTTTTTCACATTGGACGTGTCAAAGTTACGCATAATACCTCTAATGTTTTTAAAGCGTGTCGATTCCGGCCATTTAACTCTACTACCGCAAGCCGCATAAAGGAATCTTGTTCCAAAAACAAGTCAATGTTAATGAAGCAAGGTATTAGGTAGCACGTTAGTACAAGTGATAATTAAGTTGTCAGTGTTCACATAACAATCATCTGCACTGTGGGCATCCACTAATCATTTCAGCAATTATTAACTACTAGCTGTGCCCACCGACTTCGTCCGCGTAGTATTTAACGTAACAAAAATTTCGGGATTATCGGGATTAAAAGTATCCTTTGTGTTAATCCCAGCTATAAACTATCAGTGTTTCAAATTTCATCCAAATCCGTTCAGTCGTTTTTGCGTGAAGGAGTAACAAACATACATCCACACTTACAAACTTTCGCATTTATAATATTAGTAGGATAGCGACCCGCCCCGGCTTCTCACGGCTCTAAAATTATTTCTGTACTGCATACTTGTGTGTTTCTCTACTATAAACCTTCCTCTTGAATCACTCTATCTATCAAAAACAACCGCATCAAAATCTGTTTCGTAGTTTTAAAGATCTAAGCATACATAGGGACAGACAGCGGGAAGCAACTTTGTTTTATTCTATGTAGTGCTAAATTATGACGCAGTAAACAGTACCTCTTCGTTTAGGTATAATAATGTCAGCATGCCACACAATCCAAAAGATTGATGGACTTCTGCACAAAACAATAAAACCTTGCCACGAAATGGTAATAAAAAGACAGAAGTCAAAAATGTTGGTCGTGTTTCTACTTTCTTTACTACAACATGACGCAAGAAGTGAAATTTTAATACCGGTGCACAATCCACAAGATCAAGCGTTAACTCGATGTGTAACAGATGTACTACAAAGATATTATACAGATAAAAAAGAACTCACATTTGTGAATATAAATACCGAAAACGATGTTCTTTTGAAAGCAATTCACTCCATGGCGATTTCATCGCTAATACTTAGACAGTCGAATCACAAAATTAAAATTCCACACGAGGGATACCTGATATCTTCAAACGACGCCACCGATTTTATCAAGTACTTCAAGTATCTCATCAGAGAATGGTCCTGGAATCCATATGCGAGGTTCTTCATAGTAATAAGACAACTGCAAAGTGAAGATCTGGATCATGTGTTCACTGCGCTTTTGAAGCAACACGTTTTCAATGTGTTACTTATCAATGGCACCGAAAACTCAGACTTGTATACCTACAATCCCTTCGCCAATTACGCGTGCGGTAATCATTACGATTCCGTGACCAGCTTCGGTCATTGCTCCAACAACACGCAAGACCTGTTCCCAAACAAACTCGTTACAGGACTAAGGAACTGTACTTTTAACACGGTGATACCCCACTGGCCACCTTACACCATAAATCCCCTGAGAAATGAAAAAGGACCTAAAATTGGTGCAGAACAGTCTATATTTCAAGTGATCAGTGATTTAGAAGGATTTAAATTGAATTTCACGTGCGATAATGACGGAGATGATTTTTCTACAGTCACTGGAGATATGGAAGCTATCGGATATCTGAGCAAGCTGCAGAACGGTGAAGCGGATGTTATATTAGGAGGAATGTTGCTTGTGCCGTCCCGCGTCGATGCTTTCACTTACGTTTATGAGCACCTAACTTATATAGATGAAATACAGTTTTTTGTGAAGAAAGCAACATTTGTAGCTGCGTGGAAAAATGTATACTTAGAATTTAATTCAACAGTATGGGTGCTGTTGATTCTAGCTCTGATTTTATATTGGCTATTAATGATTGTTCTGCTGCGTTTGAAGGATAAAACATATTTGATGTTGAGGTTGCTGGACATCTTGCTGTTGCACGGGTTCGATGTCCGTTGTCGGTTGGCTGTCAAATGTGTGCTTATACTCTGGGTGTGGTTCGCTTATTTAGTTAACACGTACTATCAATCGAGCCTTGTCAGCATTACTACGAACCCGATTAAAGAATATCAGGTTGCAAGTGAGGAGGATGCAGTCCAGCACAAATTAAGATCGTGTGTAAGCATGGCTGTGAAGAAATATAATACAGATGTAACGCAGATGGTGCATAGCCCAGATTTAACTGAAGGTTGCCATGGTATTTTGGAAAGTCTCGCAACAGTGGCTCGAAGTAATGATATGTACACAGTAATTTTGCAATCTGTGTACAGTTATAATAAGCAGCAGTTCTGTGATGAGTTTGGTACATCTCTTGTTCATTCTTTTAAGCAGCCTTACGCTAAAGTGATATATGGCGTGTATTTTTACAAAGGCTTTCCAATGCATAGGAAATTGAGTCTTAATGCTTTGAGGATAAGGGAGAACGGATTGGCGGGCAAGCTGCTTGAGGATATGTACTATTTGAGGGACATTGAGCAACATTATCGTGCAAAAGAGTTGCATTTGCAATTCGCGAATCCGTTCTTGGGGTATGCACTGGCGTGTCTTGCTGCAATCATTGTGTTTGTCGTTGAAATTTTGTCTAAGTATAAATAAAAGATTGTAAAATTGTAGAGTTGTTAAAAGATTTGAGTAATCGGATAGGTTGATTAATAATAAATAAGTCAAATAAAGCCTGTGCATTTTACTTTATCTTTTGTAAGTAGTTTTTAATTTCACCAATCCTATTTACCAATGCTTCTGCCTATGAATCATAGAGATGTTGGGTTTATAAAGTAATTCATATTATACATTATCTAAATTGGGAAACTTTGTAATGTATTAGATAGGTACTAATTTACAGATTTAACGTTCTATACTCAGTATGTTCTGTGCTCTTTACATTCATTATTTACTAATGATGTAATCTCGAATGGGAACAGCACAGTGCAACGAACCATTGCCAGTGTGTAGTATGGATGGTGCTTAGGTTTTGCTAAGGTCATCGTAATTTGATTAAATTATAGAAGCTGGGCTGCATAGTAGGGTTATTTGATTCTGTGTTTAATTGTGAAATGGTATATCTATACGCATCTACTTAGTGTGTAAGTATATATTTATTCTAGCGTTCCTATTTTATGTCCGCTTTGGTTACCAAACGAAAAATCAACCAGCATTGAAGCAACTTTATATTCTTTATTTTATGTTAAAAGATCCGTCAAACAATACCTAAGCATTATATCATCAGAAGTGTTTTATTAAAAGTACAGAAAAACTAGTTCGTTTTAAAGTGGTAAAGTAAAGCACAGTATCCAATAACATCATTAGATTATCTTGTTTTAGTATTCTGGGTCAATGTCAAAAAGTATTTTTGTGTATGGACATTATTACCTCAGGTTCCGTACACGCCACAGAAACATACGTAAGTTTAATGATGTGGCTGAAGACAAACATTTTAATGTCTATAATACAAATAATCTGCTGACAACTAGTATAGGTGCATACTTACCTACTTGTTAAGTGCTCTTGTACCGGTTAACCTCGTCTTCTAGTCTGTTCGTAGCTATACATTCGCTTTTGAAATAGACTCTGTACAAACTAGATGTGTGTGTAATTTCAGAACTTGATCAAATTGGATGTAGCAAAATGTATGCCTTCCTAGTCATGAAAGCCATATTGTTTCAAAGTTTCTATTGATTATTCAATGCATTTCATTAAGAGCTCAAAAAGCAAAAATGCGCTTGGATTAAATTAAAGCAGTTTATTTGAATGCCGATTTTGGCTTTTATTAATAATAATAAACTATTCTGAAGAGTGTCGATGCATAGAGGTAGGTATACATATAAATTGGCAACCTATAAGGTTTTACTACTCAGGTCATTCTAGGTCTTAAACGGCGCATACATATGTAATTACATAAGTCTACCATCCATTGTATTCTTCAACGAAGTTGAATGTACATACCTAATTATGGAATAATTATTTAAATGTATGTGCATTGAATAAATTACACTCACCTACAAATTTTTAATGAAACATTTTTTTTATTAACTTACAAAATTGTTTTTACATCTTACGGTACCCTGGTCACTAAAAGGCTTGTCTAATTTATTTTATGGTCAATTTTGGCTTAGCAAGGCCGACCCAGGCGCATTTTGTTATGCGGTTGTTTTGAAATTAAGATTATTTATTTAATAATAGGTTAGTTATCTAGTTAGCGTGACTTAATTTAATTACTAACTACGTATAATATACCTGCCCATAAATAACTAGCTACAGACTGATACAGATTATCGCAAACATTGTTATTAATATTAATTGGCTTATGCACGCGAAAATAAAAAGTAAGTACTTACTTACTTTAGTAAGGACATTAGTAATTGCCTACTGTTTTGTTTTATTCAAGCAGATTCTTTGCGCTCTATACTAGCCAAGACTTACGTATATTATGTGAAGATGGAATTTCAAGTTGACCACCGTCACCGTCGTGTAGGTGTTTACAAAAAATACTGTATGGCCTTGGGGACCTCCACCCTGTGAGGAACGAATTCGAATAAAAATATTTAATGTGATTTCAAGTATTTAACTAAACTCTAACAAGATTAGTTCACAAAATGGTCAACAGATGTCACGCTATCTAGTTACCTGAATAACTCACTTACGCCATCTAGTTGAATTTTTAGGGTACTTTTTCACAGAAGACTTTGCAAAGTAGTTTACACAATTACAAACAGATGCCGAGGGGGTACATCGCTTTTCCTTACCTACATGACCATTTCTGCTAGTTAACTCCTACCACAACCACAACCTACGTAAAGAAACTTCTTTAAAAAACTTCCCTGACGAGCTGACATTTAAATAATAGCCACATTGTAAAAAAATGTCTTTAATACCTAGGTATTAAATTAATGGTATTATTAGCATCTACTATCGTTATATTAAAATATTATAATGTCAGTGTCTATTAAATAACACTGTTTAACGATGCGTCCTGTTTACTACATACAACATATTATTATTATTTAAATGTGCAGAAGTATCAATTGCCAAGTTGGTATTTTTATAATTCAGTCACCCGAGTCTGAAGTTAAAGATGGATTGCAGCAAGAAAGTTAGTGCAACTGGTTCTCGGTGTCTCCATCGCAGAAAAGTCGTAACTTGAGTTACCACACGAACCGCTGCATGCGGCTTCATAGACATTTACAATAAAATTATACTGCAGAAGGTTGAATTTTCAACAAAAGAACACTTTGGGAACGGCAAAGGAACATATCGTGAGGAAACGTTTGTTAATTTGAGATGAAACATGACCCGACTTGAAACACGAGTAAAATAACGAATTTTCAAAACAAAAACAACTGAGCATCAGAAATAAAAACTGCTCCTGTTACGGCTAAGGCCCGAGCCGTACCCGTGCGGCCTCGGCCTGAGGCGATTCCGATGCGATGGCGATTTCTATACACGCTTAGGCGCTGCACAGACGTAGACACTTTTGTGTCTCGTGTTGGATACAAGATGCCAGTGATTTTTTAAATGTAATCGATATCCCCACGCGGATGTAAGTATACATTGTTTGTGTGCAGTTGCTTCCTCTTGTAACATGCACATAAAGTATTCGGTGTAGTAGTCGGTAACAAAAAGTTGTCAGTTAGCCACAAGCAACATTTCCAACAATCGTCCGGAGCCATGCAGACGAGTTTTATTTTAGCAACTGATTTCCTGTGACGTTATGCCGTGTCAGTAACAAAGTGTGTCTACGTGTGCGCAGTGCCTTGGGCGATGCTTACATTAAGTTGATCGCTGTCGCATCGCAATCCCGTCATCGTATATAGCAGTTGGATTACTAGTTTACCTGTACATTGGCATGCGAAATCTATTGATGTACCTACAAATCACCGTTGCACCAACAAGTAGTGGTTATTTCAAAAGCTCTGAATACATAAAATAATTGTTGGTATATATGACGTCACATGACGGTGGTTGAGCCATGCTGTAGCCAGTTGACTACAGCTCATATACGCGATGTGTCCACTGGCGTAGTACCACTCTCTCACAGAAGGTCGGCGTAAAGTAGTTTTAATAGCTGCATTTCGTACAATGCATGAGAGAGTCAGAAGAGCAACCCCTTCCCCTCTATTCCACTCTCCTATTGGTAACATGTGAGTAGGTACCTACTACCTAACTAATGCTTTTGGTATTACAATCATTATAGGCTACGATAACTGCATAACATCAGGCGGATCGTACGATTGCCCGCCGACTTTGTTACATAAAAAATCCTACGAACCCGGCGCTGGCCGCCCTGAACTCGAATATGATTACCATTTCGTATTGCTTCTCGTTGGCCGTGGTGCAAGTAAACACATACCTAAAACGACAAGTATTAAGTACCATTGTGCTTACCTAATTAATTAGGTATATGTACCTACACTACAGTCTTCGAATTCGAGTGATTTGATTTGTAACAATGAACATGACGAATATAAATTTCTGTGCCCATTCTAAATAATCATACTAATATTATAAAGAGGAAAACTTTGTTTGTTTGATTGTAATGAATAGGCTCCGAAAATACTGAACCGATTTGAAAAATTCTTTCATTGTTGGGAAGCTACACTATCCCCGGGTGACATAGTATATACTATATTTTCAAAAAATTAGGGATCCTTACTAAAACTCGAATAATGTAACCGCAATGTACCCGTGCGAAGCCGGGACGGGCTGCTAGTACTAAATAAATTTAAAAGTATTCATGCGGGCAGAGTCCAATTGAACGAGCATTAATCCGAAAGGCTTATTGAAGCGCATTGGTGCTTTGATTCAACATTATGGAAAAAGATATGCTTAAATTCTAATGTGATTCGTGTAGTAATGTTGTTTAGAATTATTGTTGCATACAATTACTCATAGCTGTTATAAACGCACGCAATACTGTGTCTGTAAGTGTCGGTAAGTTTGTTAGGCTTTATTTGGATGGACTTAAATCAACAGGTACGTTTTATAGTAAAACTCATTATAAGCAAAATCGTGGATAAAGTCTAGACTCAAACATAAATGTAGTATTTGGCTGTAGGACTTTAAGACTTTAGCCCTAGACCACCGACTTCATCCTAACGTTACTTCATTACTTTAGTACGGTTTGATTGCTCGCAGCAACCTGACGCACGCGCATTTTATCGAAGAAATATACGCGAGTTCTAAATTCGTTTACTATTGAAAAGTCTCTAAATTCGTTTACAAAAATAGCGGGAAAAGTGACTTTGACATTGTTTTTTTTATGAAAGTGCTCTATGGACATTGACAGAGCGTGTATATTTTTAAATCGAAAGGTATGTATTTAATTATTTTTTTGATGTCGAAAAAAGTAGAACGGTTTTTATCAATGTTTATAATGTCACATTTAGTTTTCTTTATTCTGTCGTACCTAAATGTGCCAATACCTACATGCGCTCAAAGATATCAGTGAAGTGTAGAAAGAAACAATAGCTATTGGTTGTGGCAAGCGTAGTAGGTACTTAGGTACTCCACTCCAAATCTAAGAAATACCAGATGACGTTTCCAAATTATTACAATTTCTTTTAACGTTCACGCCGCAATAATAAGGTATGCATGATTATCCTTTTATACAGTCTTCCAAGCTTATGTAATGAAAATAATAGTAAAATCTTTTTGATTTCTAGTTTTAGGTCCAATGCTTGTGTGATTAAAATATTATTTCAGACTTCTGAAAGATTCTGTGGTCAAGCTACAAGTGCACTTGCATGATAAGCGCGTTCTTTATTCAAATACAATATTAAATTTATTAATCACGCGATATTGTATCGTTTAAATTTACTTTTTATTGTTCCCGCCATTTTGTTGTACCTATTGTTTTCTTCTACTTCTTTTGTTCATGTTGAACGAACTTATTACTACCTACTTATTTAAATATTGTTGGATGATTCATTATTATTTTATACGATGTTCCCAAACAGCCTCATGTATAATAGGCATTAAGGTGAAGGCGCCTGTCTAGCCCGCGAAATTCAAAATTTTCGAGTATTTTTATAGTTTATCCAAAATCTGAAAACATTTAACATTTTATTTAGAGTAAAATAAATGTATTAATAAACGCACTGGACACGGTCTTTGTCGCTAATTACAAAATGTGCCTTTTATTATTGTCAGATTTTGAAAATTTTCTAAAAAAACCTCAAAAAATTTGAACTTCGCGGGCTAGATGGGCGCTTTAACCTTAAATGGAACGACGTTTTGTAATCGCGATGGTACAAAAAAACAAAAAGTAGTTATGTGTTTAATGCTCTGAGAAAAACTTTCAGTTAATGACATAAGATAATTAAAGGGCTCCTTAGCTAGAGAGCGAAACCTCTTAAATGGCTAGGTAATGTAATACTATTTTTTATTTTCTTCTTTAAATATTAAATCACTGTGTGCGTGCGTTCGGAATTTTTCTTCTCGTAAACGGCTTAACCGATTTCGGTGACTTACTTTTTGTACGTTTATGGTTACCTGTAAGGTGCTAAACGCGTGCTAAATAAAGTCCTATTGCAGCAAAGAATACTAAATAATTAGGTAGGCAAGTACTAAAATAGCAAAAATGATTTGCGATTTCTATCGAATAATTTTTATTTTTTTTAATGTATAAGTAGGACTTATATTTTATATTTAAGTATATTCGAAAATATACAATCATGAATTCGGTTCAAAAATAAGTAAGTATATACCTAGGTAATTGGTTAGGTAGGTATTGAGAATATACTTAAATAAATAAATAAATAAATAATGTAATATTAAATAATAATAGTAATTCTCTTCCTCAACTTCCAATCTCAACCATGTGACAAACGTACATAGTATACCTACCCAGTATCAGATATCGCAAACAATATTTAACAAAGGTAGGTTATTTCTGAATTGCATTAATCAAGTGACCTCGCAGCCTTGCAGCGAAACAGATTACAACCATGATAACAAATAACAACTGACTGAACTGGCATACGGTAGATAACTACCTATATTTCATACCTATACATTTTTCTATGTATATAGGTAGGTACTAATCCAAAATAACAAATTAAAAAGAAATACTTAATCGCAGTGGTTCGAGCGTATGCCGCTCGGCTCTCTGCACAAGGTGGAAGCGAGTTTGAAAACCACCACGGGGCAAATTTCGGAAATGGCTTTTTCGTAACTTGCCCAGGGTTGCTACTCTTAGCAACGATAATCGATATATCGTGTCATTGGTATCGTCGAATCCTACTTTAAATTCCATATATTTTACCGTAGTCTCGAGTACTGAACGAACAATACAAAATTATCGTTCGCTCAGACGATTTACGACGGCAAAAGAGATGGGATTGAGAGTAAGATACGACAATACTAATGTCACGATATATAGAAAGAAATAAAGAAAGAAAGAAACACTTTATTGTGACTAGCTGATAGAATAAAATAATATATTATATAAAAAAAAGAAATAAAAATAACTAAAAAAAAAAAACTGCTCGCCACAACCGGACCCAATTCAGCATGTGCTGGTTGACAAGAACCAGCGCTGGTCTTCCATTTCCATTTTGGTATCGATTATCGTTGCTAAGAGAAGCACCCTAGGTCCATTGTACGGTACCCATATTCAAATTCAAATTCAAATCGTTTATTTTGTTTAGGCCTACGGGGGCACTTACAAATTGTCAATTTTACATTTTTTTTTTCTTATATCTACAACCGGATCGGAACGCGACCTCGACTGAGAAGATCCGGCAAGAAACTCAGCGGGCTTGTCTTTTTACATGTCATATTTTTTTTTATCGCCATAGTGCAAACGTTGCTTTCTTTGGAATCATACAGTTCTAGTTGGTGTGAGAGTCTGGCGATATTTATTTTATTTATAACGATGCGCTGGAGTTCTGTCTATTCGTCTATTCAAACGATTTATATAATTTTCTGCGCGTGTACAGTATAGTTCCATGTTTTTTTTCCGCTGGAGTCCTCATATGGAGTATACTGTAGTATGGGTTTCTATTTGCCAACATATATTTTAGACGCAAGCTAGTAAAATTCGTAAAATTCACGGTAAGTAGCATACTGCAGATATAAATCTCAAAGGATATTTTGACTGCAACATTTGATATTACAACCGGTTCGGCACTGCATACAAAAGAAGATACAGTGAAACGCAAAATGATGACTGACACATAACGATAATAAATTCTACAAACTAAAATCTAAGTGAGTCAGTCCTAACAACACAGAAATACGTGGAAATAGGTAATCAATTGTTGTAATCAACGACCGCTTGGTGCAGTGGTTTGAGCGTCGGCCGCTCGGCTCACTGCACCGGGTGGTTGCGGGTTTGATTCCCGACAAGGCTAATTTGGGAAATAGGCTTTTCGTAATTTTCCCAGGTCTCTGGGTGTCTTTGGGATTGCCCCCCGTCCATTGTACGGTACCCATAGTACAAGCGTTGCCTAGTCTGGGACCATACAGTTGGGGTGTCAGTCTGGCGATATTTTTTATTTATTTTTATTATAAATTACACAATTGGTACTAAACCAATCACATCACCACCAGAGTTGGACACTAGCTCGATAAGAAGAAGTATAGTGACTTACTTAATAAAAATCCTACTAATATTATAAATGTGAAAGTTTGTGAGTGTGGATGTATGTTTGTTACTCCTTCACGCAAAAACTACTGAACGGATTTGGATGAAATTTGGACCACAGATAGTTTATAACCGGGATTATCACATAGGATACTTTTTATCCCGATAATCCCGAAATTTTTGTTACGTTAAATACTACGCGGACGAAGTCGGTGGGCACAGCTAGTATTATTTTTTTTTTTTATGCTCGTGCATGATTCGGTATTATGATAACTTTTAAGTGGTATTTCTTGGATTTGCAGAGTTGAACTAGTATGGTAGGTGGATTTTAAATTCGGAGTGTGTCAACATTGCTATGCTGTTGAATTTACTGCAAATTACTGAATTGCCTTGGGAGAATGTATTTTAATAATATCCATTTTTGGCGCAATATCCAGCTAAGTATTTCGTAAGAGTAGTTGATAAGGAATAGCAGTAAGACAGGTTGGTAACCGGCCTTACTCCAAGCTAGACGCCACACGAAACCTTAGATTACATACGATTTGTAAATTTGCCCGTATTCAACAACATTACTGTGGGGTCTCACAATGTCCCCGAACACACAGTCTGTTTAGAAGTGTCAAACTCTCTTTCACCAATATTTATGGGTGGGTTGGTGCCTACTGGTGCTTATTTTTAACAAATTAGGATAATTGGAACAATTATTTTTATACCTTTAGCTAAAGCGCCCATCTAGCCCGCGAAGTTCAAATTTTTGGAGGATTTTTAGAAATTTTTAAAAATCTGACAATAATAAAAGGCACATTTTGTAATTCGCGACAAAGACCGTGTGCAGTGCATTTATTAATATATCCAACTTACTCTAAAACATTTCAAGAACGACAGCTACACACACAGAAATATATTCTTGAACCAAGTAAATATTTATTGGTCAAGAATAATATTGATTCATATATGGGGAAAACGATATTTTCTTGGATGTAGCATATATTTGTTTTGGATTTTATTCTTAGATTAACAATAATTAGCTTGAATTAAGAGTAAGATATCTATTGGTTAGAGAAATGAACACTTTTTGAAATCAAGACCGATACATTTCTCGGGGCTCAAAGACATGCATTTTTCTTGAACAAAAACAAATAACTTGAATTTTCAATTTAATTTTTATTTTTAAACCTAGAGTGAGGATTTTCAAACATAAACAATATTTTCTTGAAATTTTATGTTTCCATTGTTGAATTAAGATAATAGTGATTAAATGGAAGTATTTTTTTATTCGATTAAAAAATAAAGAGGCTCCTACAGAGAATACTGAGTTTTGAAGTGATTTAAAATATTTGTTAACTTGAGAAAGTAGATGTTTTAAACTAAAACGGATTTATCTTGATTCAATATTTTCTACATTTTATTTCAATGATACAATTCACTTGCCTTGATAATTGTTAATCTTAACTGACGAATATTGTAGTATTAGATTAAGAAAAAAGTTCTTGAACTTGAGTCTTATTTTTTTTTGTGGGTCTCTCGTGAGTGGAGGTGTTTGTCGTGCTTAAGTGCTTGCTTTTATTTTTGGTATACATTTGTCTTTCAAATTATCGGTGCCTCTCTTACTATCTTGTGGAGTGGCCCCATAAGATCCAGTCGCCTATTGGATTCTCGTCGTATATATTTTGTTTGATATTTTGCATTGAGATCTCTCTGCCTGCGGTTGGGTTTGAACCCGCGTCCTGGGCACGGTCGGTCGGTGTGGGCGGGCTGTTTGCGCGACGCACCACCGTAGCTGTGCTTTTTGAAGCAAAAATTTCCGTCACTATCATTGCAACTCCCAAAGGCGGCTTAAACTGAACTATTGTTTTTAACTGTCGGTCAAGTGCATTATTATAATACACTCTGTTTTGTGTGGTCTTATATATTAGAAGCAGGCTTTAAAGCTTTATTTAAAAATGAAATGCCTAGCATGTAATATGCAAATAGAACAGGGAAACGAACTTTGTTGTAAAACCTATTCGTCTCAAGATTTGTTTTTATTAGACTGAATATTATTCTTTATTTTAACAAAACGCTCGTTCATCTCATATAGAAACAAAAAAAAACTTAGGTGGACGCAATAACTGATTCTCACAAAACTACAAAAGAATTGTACTAACTCATCGGAGTATCTCATTTTAAATTATTCAGTTTCTTACATCAATACTCAGATTTATTCGTCTCAATTAAATGTTATAGAACTGAATATTATATTTTCTTTATACAAAACGCTGGTTTATCTTCTTTGCAAACAAAAATATTCTTAGCTGAACGCAATAATTCATTCTCACAAAACAACAAAAGTGTTGTACGAACTAATTGAAGTATCTTGTTATAAATTATTCGTTTTCTTGGATCAATTCTTACATTTACTCATCTCAATAAAAATGTTATTGAAATAAATAATTATAATTTCTTTAAACCAAACGCTAGTTCATCTTTTTTGCAAACACTACAGTCTTCGTTTAACTCCATTATTTACTAACACAAAATATTCAAATTTATTGTTTACGCTCATTGAGCATCTTGTTTTAAATTAATTATTATCTTGAATTGATACCACACTTTTTTCACGCCAAGAATATAAGGTTATAATCCAAATATTTTTATTTTTATTTGAATAGCATTTTTTCTCGTTTGTATTTGATTTCATATAATTAATTCAAGTATATTACTATTTTAAATAAAAACCATTATTCTTGAAACGACACACATTTTTCTTGGGCGAAAGCATTCATCGTTTACAGTTTAGGAGAATCACACTTTTTTTGAAGGAAGAATATAATGTTTTATTCTAAAACAAAAAATCTTCATCTAACATATTAAGAGTTTTGATTCACGAAAATTGTTACAGGTTTTGATCCAATTAATTATGGTTCTTGTTTATAAACAATGCTGTTTCATATCAAGACATATAAATTTTAATATCCAAAACTAATTTATTATTTGGTCAAGATTGATATATTCTCGAAGAGACACTAATTGTTTTAATTCTAGTAAATTTATCGAGAATAATATTGGTTTACGCAGAGAAAAACTTTTTTGTTAAACTAAGACACTATTGTCAGTTCAAGCATATATTTACTTGTTATTAAACAATATTTCTGAGAATAAAATTATTCTTGACTGAAAACAAATTTTGGGCGCCTTTTTTTGTGTGTATCCAGATAATCTGGCAATTTTTGTATATTTAGTGATTTACTAGTATCATATCCACCGTGATACTATTTAGAGTAAAATAAATGTATTAATAAACGCACTGCATACTGTGTTTGTCGCAAATCACAAAATGTTGTCTTAAATGTTTTCAGATTTTGGATAAACTATAAAAATACTCGAAAATTTTGAATTTCGCGGGCTAGATGGGCGCCTTCACCTTAACAAACTTCGCAATTACAAGCGTTTGGCCTGAATGATTCTAAGCAGTTACCATAACCTGCTGTAGCAATGGTATTGGTATTGCAAGTATATTTATGCTGCTGTCTGCCTGCACTTGCAGGCCTGTAGGGTATCTAGTGGGACAGCAGGAGGGAAAAGGTGGAGGCGTCAGGGTTCTGGCTCTCCCACTATCGTATGAAATGTAGCCATAACAAGTACTTTACACTGATCTCCTGTGATAATATTGCCCGTGCGCCGATTTTAGTGTAATTCTCAGTAAGCTATTTAAAGGATGGATAATGGAAGGACAGAAAAAGGATTTAAATTCGTTTGTGTATCAACAGAGCGTTATAGGAAATCCAAGTGCGTGGTGGCTCCACTAGGCATAAAAAGCCTAAATCTACATCGTAATTTAAAAAGTTTTTGCTCCCTCATAACCGCAAATTGTTCCGCCATTGCGCAAACGGCGGCGATCGGATTATTCTTGTTATGAAAGATCGTGTGTTAACTTTCCCGTCCTGTGTGTTATGAGGCTTATCAATCAGGGGTATAGCATCACGTAAGTATAGGTACTTAGTCTAGCCATAAAAATACAGTTACAGTTAAAAATAAACAAAATATTACATTTGAATTTGGAACCTGTCATTTTTATATGATTGTTCATTAAAAACTCTCCATACGCTTGGTATTGGTAAAGTGTTTGTGTACCGAGCTATTAATAGGTACAATGAGACCTCCTCTGTTTGTGACAGAAAAAGATCTGGTCGTCCACGTAGTGTTCGTATGAAAAAGGTGGTCAAAGCAGTAAGCATCCCGTCCGAAAGCAAAAGATTTTATCTCGGGAGATGAAGATAGCAACTAGAACCATGTCCCTAAAACAATCCGTACGATTGGCAGTGAAGAATTTTCCCATGGAAAGAGTGCGTGCTTCTATAGATAACTGGCCTCAACGTTTAAAGGACTGTATTGCAGAAAATTGTGACCACTTCGAATAAGCTTTTTATATTTTAACTTGTTTTATATTTATGTATAAAACTAACACACTGTAAAAGTAATAAATGTTATTTGCAATAAAAAAATAGTTTTTTCTTTGCTTCAGTATTTATGGCAAGACTAGGTATATCGATCGAGTGATCATATATCTCCATAAATATGCCAGGGGCCCAACTCTGTTGACTGTGTCTCGACTCGACTGAATACGTCACTTTTGACAGTTTGCCTGTAGAAAATCTGTCAAAATTTACGTTTTCATACACGCGATATGTCAGTTTTGACGTATTGCGAGTCGAATTTGAGTCGTATCAAGCGACAGTTGCTAACAGAGTTAGACCCCAATATAACTGCACGTTTCTACTGAGAAATGTAATTCGATTCGATCGGTAGGTATTTGAATCTGTGATGAATTGTGCTGAGCTCCCAGATATATACTGTATACAGAGTATACTCTGTGTCAAAGTCCTGTGAGTCTGAAGAAGTAAATAAACAGTGATAACTTTGTTGGGCAGTGGAAAAGTCTTGTAGACTATGTTTCATTGAATCATATAAATTGTCATTCTGGTGGAATATGAATGACCATTAGGTATAAAGGTTTATATAAATAATTTTGAATGTACCTACGCAATTTGAACAAAAGTGGTGAAGTCTGTTAGTTCTGGTTACTCCATGAATTCCAATAATTTGTCAGTTAAGTAACCACCACTTTACTGATAAGTAAATTTATAACGTCAATAGCCTAGTGGTTAGAAGGGCCGTCCTCGTAGCTGAGAGGTTTTGGGTTCGATCCCCACCTTGGCCATTAAACTATTGACGTGAGCCCACTCCTAGCACAAGCATTAACTTAGTTGGAGGGGCTACTAGTAATGTGAGAAACATACATTGCTAGTAATCTTTAAAAAAAAAAGTATAATTTGAGTATGATATTAATATGAGTCTAGCCAAAGGCCTTCAAAACATAATGTACAAGTGACAATGGAAAAACACAGACTGTGCAAAAACGAATAATAAACAAACAGCGCAATTACTATATAAATTGTTGTATTCTCTCCACCGTTATCATTTGACTGACACACATTCAGATTGATAGCCTATTATAGATGCACAAGAGTCAGTGATTCACGTCGACCTAGTGAGGCCAACTACATTCTCGATCTGTTCAATGGGGTAGAGTCGTAGGTAGAGTAGCCGATACATTTGTTTAGAACATGACAACATTGCGTTTCGAATGCAATATGCAAAACAGGGGCGAAAAACCAGACGCTATCCTTGACATACTTGGGGTATACTAACTCTACGAGTTACTTCCAAAACCAATGGGGCTCTACCATGAGTTATTCGGACTTCTGCGCTAATCTGTAGCGTTTGCGCAAAATATCTGTTGGCGAATTGTACAGCGTCACCCGACTGCCTTAGGTACTATAAATTTGCGATAGAAATATTTTACAACGCTGACGACTAGCGGCTTTTAGTGAACGTATAATTCCATGATAGAGATACTGAGCACGCGTTTCGTGACTGCACGAAATAGAATGCGTCGTTTTTGTCGCCCACAATGGAACAATACTTACTCTAGCGAACCCCGAATAAAATTGAAACGCGCTCTCTAAACGCGTGACCATAAATAAATTAACTTTTAAAAATGGTTAAATTTAAACTACTATGTTATGACGTCATACTTAATTTTATTAATTGTTGGGCTCACTTCTGTCACCATCATAACACAAGTGTGCGTTGTTGACTTAAAATATTTTACTGATATTACTAAACGTACCGACGAAAAAAAAATACTACAATGCGGACACGAAGATCACAATATTATTATCACAGGGATAACACGAAAGGTTTTATTCCCATAAATTTGAACACTGAAAAAACTTTGCGTGAGCCCGAGACGCTCGAATTATAACGTATGTAATAAAAAAAATGGTAGAAAAATAAAGTAATTCCAACTAATTACGGAATAAAACAAAGTAACCGGTTACATATTTTATACCTGCATTCAAATTAAATACCTACCTACCTACTAGATGAAGGTAAACAACATTCGTAGGTAGGGCGTAGAATCCTAATTTTATTTCGTGCGTATGATATAGAAGTAGTTTCAATTATGATAGAGCCACTACTCTTAAACTTAAACTGAAAACTGAAACTCAAAATTGATTTCAGTCGGTTAATTTAAGTTCCAAAGAATTTATGAATAGTCAGAATCTACCACCGGTTCAGAATGCTGCTTCCACTGAGAAGATCCGGCAAGAAACCTAATCGTCACCTACTCTTTTCAATGAATAAAATATGGTGTAAATTCTCAGGAACACCGACAGAATGTGAGCATGCAACACCATTGTCACTAAATAAGTAAGTAAATAGTAGTCAAATCTCACTCAGATTTAGGTATTTACGAGTAAAGTAGAGAGCTAGTTAAGTGACGTGTCCATACCTACTCACACTTTACATCAATTTAAATGTTTACAAAACAAAATAATAATAATAAGCTCATTAGCGGCTGGCTCTGCCAGGTTAGTTGTGTCGGCGTACAATAAATATGATGGCTGTGTTTCGTACCATGAGAGAGCGAGCCGGAAGCTCATCACTTCCTATCCCCTCTCTCTATCCTATTCTCTTTCAGTTCGGAAACGTGGGAGCAATGCCTTTGGTATGCAATCATCTAAAGGTAACGGTAACCGCTTAACTTCTTTTAACTCTTGACTTTGTTATATAATATGTACCTACGGTGCAAGAGCCATTAGAAACATTAATTGTTTTTAAATTATTTTGATAATTATGAAATTAATAAATATAGCATAACCATATCGAAAATTGTTTCGATACGTTGTAGTACTTGATAGCATACCTGACGCATAACGACCGCTTGGCACAGTGGTTCGAGCGCTGGCCGTTCGGCTCACTGCACATGGTGGTTGTGGGTTCAATTCCCGCTGGGGTAAATTTCGGAAATGGCCTTTTCCTAATTTGTCCTGGTCTGGGTGTCACTGGGATCGCCCCCAGTCCACTGTACGGTGCCCATAGTACAAGCGTTGCTTAGTTTGGGACCACACAGTTGGTGTGTCAGTCTGCCGACATTTATTTATTTATTTTATTTATTTATACCTATGGGTCCTGTAATGTGTGTATTGTGTAATATGTATTCTAAATCGGCCGCACGAATGTTGGCGAGCCCGGCAGTGATCGACTTGAACTCGAATATATCTACCACTTCGTATTGCTTTCCGTTGGCCGTGGTAGAGTCTAGGTGTTGAACAATTACACATCGTAAATCAGGCAAAACTCGTCCTTTAAATAAGTACCTAACGCTCAGTTATTATTATTCAGCTATAAGGGACTCTACATAGCATAGAGCAGTAATTCTCAAAGTGGGCGATAACGACCCCTTGTGTCATTTATTTGTGGGCGCTAGATTCTACAGGCGGGCGTTAAAGGGCCCAATGATAATTAAGGGTGTTGAAGCGGTTTAGGTAGGCGTTGGCTGATTTTTGTTTTTCTAATAATTTAATCAAAATATAAGATACTAACACAAAAAGCTAGCCAATTACGTTACATGTATTATTACGTTCTTATTTTTTCCCCACTGTAACTTACTAAAGTAATGATTGCGATTGTGATTATTAATATGCGGCATAGTTAAAAATTTTAGTGTGCACCAGGAAATAATCGATTCTCATAGTGGGCGGTAGACGAAATGAGTTTGAGAACCTCTGGCATAGAGCATAAACTCAGTGCAAAAGTTCATACAGATTTGGCAAGTCATTGCACACGAAGGCATTGCACAAGTCCTAGTGTGCAACTCCGCAAGCGCTAAACGTTGAGTAAACACGGAGTGATGTCTTATCTACTTATTTAGTTATATTGTATTAGCGCGCGGTCCCACTATACTCTGACGGACTCGTTGATCGGAGTATTGTTGCTTTAGCATTATTATATTACTAGCTGTGCCCACGGACTTCGTTCGCGTAGTATTTAACGTAACAAAAATTTCGGGATTATCGGGATAAAAAGTATTCTATATGTTAATCCCGGTCATAAACTATCTGTGTTCCAAATTTCATCCAAATCCGTTCAGTAGTTTTTGCGTGAAGGAGTAACAAACATACATACATACATACATACATCCACACTCACAAACTTTCACATTTATAATATTAGTAGGATTTGTCCCACAGCTAGGAAAAGGCCTCCCGTCCGACTCTCCAAAATTTCAAACAAGCGACCCTCCCGATGTTAAGCCGTTACTGTATCTTATAAATACTTGCTATGCCAAAAGCATTGCTAGCATATTGCCGACCTAAATGGGAGTGGGATAATGGGAGGGAAAGGGAGAGGGGATTGGTCAACCGGCTCTTTCACTCGTGAGAAGAAATTATTAACAGAAAAAATCACACGACATAGCGTCAATGTCAGTTTCATTTCACCTTGTATGTCTTCATGAACAGTTCCATTTAACGCCTACAAGCCAGGACAGATTTACCGGAAAAAAGGTGTCGACACAGCATGGCCTAATGGAAACACACTCTTTAAAGCTACAGAACAAGGAATTTTGCGACCTAGCAAATAAAAACAGGTTAAGTTGGTTAATATGTACTTTGCATTAAAATATAGAAACAAGATAATCCTTGGATAAAATTACATGAACAGCAAACAAATTAGACATAATTTTTAACTGCTTACCTACTATAAATTATGGTGATATTCTCATTGCTTTGCATAGTCTTAAATATTTGATATTTCTTCTACTATTCGTTCGTTATGGCCATAGACATTAGTATTACATGGGAATGCCATTCTATGCAGAACAATGGTAAGAAACTATGGTTACATAAAAACATGATTGCTTATTATTTGCAAGAGTTGTTTGTTTTTTTTTGTGGGTATGGTACAACAATAGCCGCAATTTCAACATTTAGAAGTTCAATTAAATTATATTCTGAAGGTCTAATGGCGCTTTCACATTGCGGTTATAAATAAATTACTAATTCAGCCCTTTTGACGACCCGCTCCTGGGCACGGGCCTGCCCTCATTACGAAGGGGATTCAGGCCGTAATCCACCACGCTGGCCCAGAGCAGGTTTGTAATTTCACAGGTCTTTCGAAAATTGTTTAGATTTTCTAAGACATGTAGGTTTCCTCACGATGTTTTCTTTCACCGTAAGCAAATTATAATCATATTGTAATTATGATTCGCACATCGATTTGGAAATATCGCTCGCTCGACTTGCGCTCCACTCGGACTCTACCGACCACCAAGTAGAGTGGTTAGTGGACTAAGGATAACTATCTAAACTGATTGGGCCCCAGGTTCAATCACGGCTCGCACCTCTAAAACCTCGAAAATCTCATCAAAACCATTGTATGTGAGGTAACCTTTATGATTTTCGTAAGAAATGTGAAGTTTGCTTACCCGCACTGTCCCAGCGTGGTGGAATATGTTCCGAAACCCCTCTTATTGAGCGGGATTGTGCATGGTATAATGGCAATAAGCTTAAGGAAAATTGGAACCAATATACCTACAGTCATCGATATGTGGTGAACTGTAATGCATACCTGCTTTTCTTCTATGACTTTTAATAATTCATTAGACTTTAATACCAAAATAAAAAATAACATTAAATTCATAATACATAATAAAAAGACATCGAACAATAAAATCATGTTTCTGATATTTAAGTAATACAGCCTTGAAAGGTAGTTAGTGTATTACCATAACCGTGTATATGTCGCCGCCAAATAGCTTAATTCGCCGTTCAATTAACAGCCTAGGCACTTAACTAAAAGGCGCCGTTCAACTAACGGCCTGAATGATATTCAGCCGTATCGTCTATTACAATATTTAATAAACTGGCTGGCTAATGCTTAGGCAACTGGTTGACATTTAAGTACTACAAAACTTTTTCAAAATACTACCCAAGCAGAACGACATGGATGGGTTTAGGTTAGGGTTATTTTTTTTATGACCCCACAGAAACCCCACCCGGCAAATAGATTCGGTGGATCTAAAAAAAATCGTAAAAACCTAATTACCTAATAAAATTATACCATCAAAGTTGTTTTTTTCCGACGCCATATTGACCAAAGAGAATATGGAATATAGAGATATTGACAGTTTGGTGAGTTTCGGCGCTAGGTGGCAGAAAGTAGAACCAAATTGAAATGAACAGGCTAGGCAGGTAATTAAACGGCTAGGCAAGTAGTTAAACGTCATCGATCCAAGTCATTTGCCTAGCTGTTTGATCAAATGGCTGAATATCATTCAGGCCGTTAGTTGAACGGCGCTGTTTAGTTAAATGCCTAGGCTGTTAATTGAACGGCGAATTAAGCTATTTGGCGGCGACATATATAAGATTCCGGTGTGCGTTTGTTCGTAATCTTTCTCTCTCTAAACGGCTTGACTGATTTGGAGGTTTTATTGAACTTATGGGGCCACTTGGATGTTTCTTAGCTATATTTAGTTGTTCCCGCTAGTAGTAGTGTTATACAACGTTATATAACATGAGTACTGCACGTGACTTGCAATTTTTTGTATGTAGATTCTTTTAGATACAGACACACAAACTTGACCTGCTTAGGTGTCAATGCCGCGTCTGGTTACCGTAACCGTTTAACGAATTTTGCTGATGTTTTATTGTTGCATGTTCGAGATAGTTAGGAAATCATGAGTTAATGCTAAACAATTCAGTTCACCAGATGTCGCTCGAATAGACCGAAGTGACGTTATCTGCGAAGTTGGAAAGAGAGAGAGAGAGAGAGAGATACTGTCTGAACTGACAGGTGTCACTGTCAATTTAAAGTGGCGCCACCCTGCCTAGTGCTAAAATAACTCCGCGAAGCAACCGTTACTTTTATTTTTCGATTACGTGGTGAAAACTTGTAAAGACATAATACTATGAATTCCATTAGTATCTACCTACACAAACTAAAAATATATAAATGTATTGCTATCCTTGTCATGGTCGTAGCGTACGTGCGAGACAGAAATATTTCAGAAGTTTCAAATATAATATAAATATTGTTATTCTTTATTAGCCAATTACAGTTTTTCATTGGAAGACGGCTCATTACTACCTGTTTCATGGCCTTCCTGAAAATTGGGTAAATAACAAGTGGGTACTTATCATTGCACGATGTTATAAGAGAAAATCCTGACTTTCTACATGCCTACGTGAAATTGCAAGCGAAGTATTGTTGCATTATGATTGCAAACTTTCTTGTAAACGTCGTATTACGACTGTTAATAACAGGAAGTTGTGTAAGAGCCAAGTAACATCAGTTGGCAACCAGTTAAGCTGCTGTAGACCGTATTTTGAGCACTTATTCAGGTAAAATACAGCTCATATATTTAAACAATTATATTTGGATAATACTAGCTCTAGCCTGAATGCATATATTTACGATTGGTCTATTTTTTGTCTAAGTTAGAATGTATAATTCATTAATTATTTAGGTAAAACAAACTCAAATTGATTGGTGGTTGAACAAGTTGAAAATGAAGGTTAAAACAGAATACCTACTTGGATAAATTCAAATAAATGTTTAGTTGAAAACCAAAAAAAAATGAACACTCCTGAACCAACCATTTTTTTACCACGGCCAACGAGAAAAGATACCTAGATTATTGTATGAATATCATTATTTTAACGTCTCGCCTTAATTTATTTTCAAATAGCATTACGGTTTCCGAATGAATGAATGAATCACGAATTTATAAAATGGCCGCCCGAATATTGACGAGCCCGGTGATGACCAACTTGCACTTTTGTTAAAGAACATTTTTCTTTAATTCCAGATATTTCGTCATATAATGCTGTGTAAGTGAATGTGACAGGATGACGTCACAGGAAGCGCCGGGGTCGTCCCGGCCGCGGGGCCTGGCCCACCTGTCGCACCTTCCGCAGCGGCCGCCCATCAACCTGACCTTCCAGGACCTTACGTACACAGTACAGACTGGAAAGAGTGAGTACAGAATCCATGTACTTATTAAAAGAAAAGGCAGACTTTGTATGTATATTTTAATTTAAATAAAAACAAGAAAAAATGTTTTAAGCTTAGTACGGCCAATCAGAAGCAATACGGATTTCCGGATATATAAAAAAATAAATGTACCTATTAATTTGAATAGATTATTTTATTAGTATATTCGTTCAAATTTCCGATCCAGAATGAACCAATCATTTATGATAATAATATAGCCGCCTGAATGTTAGCGAGCTTGGCTCTGACCGACTTGAACTATCTTGTAATATGATATTGTTTAGTATTATTGATTGATTAAGATCTTTAGCAGAAGAAAACCTGAAAAGTAAAAACGCAACCCGCATAAGATCGCTCTTGTGGGGCCGACCTAAAGCTATTCGACGAAAATATCACCGGTCAATTACCGCTTCCACGAAACGTGATTCGACGAAATTAACTTCGACTTAGCGTGTACACACTCTTCAGACATTTATCGCGAAAACTGTAGTAAGAAGTACGTACAAAGAAACATTTTATTTGTTATATTGAGGAACCGTGTATTAGAATAAAGTGAAATAACTAAGCCCATTCATGTGGCTGTCATACGAATAGAGACTAAATAAGGCGAAGCGATACAGTCGCTTATCGGCTACAATTAGGTCGTTTCCGTCCTGGCCCACAACTGTAACAGTTTGAAACATTGTTATCTACAATATGACCGCACTGCAACTCATAATAAGTTCGTAGATCGTATATTTGCGAATGACCCGGTAGGTTATTCTTTTTTTAGAGAAACAGGGAGCTTGGTTTCGATTAAGGTGATAGGTTTGATGTGGTAACACATATAGGGATCCTTAGCTTTTTAATTAGGTACCCATACTTTGAAGGCACAACACTTTTTTACTTATTTATTTTATTTTCACTGATAGCAGTGATAGCCGATTGGTTAAGCACGCGTCTTGCGGGCTACCAGGTCTCGGGTTCAAGCCCCGGCTCGAACCTCTGGATTTTTCTAAAAATATGTGCGAATCATAATTTCTATATGATATATGATTATCACTTGCTTACGGTGAAGGAAAACATCGTGATGTCCGCCAACCCGCACTGGGCCAGCGTGGTGGATTGTGGCCTGAATCCCCCTCGTGTTGAGGGGAGGCCCGTGCCCAGGAGTGGGACGTCAAAAGGGCTAAAATAATAATAATAATTTTATGTAAAAAGTCGAAGAAAAAAACGTGCGATCTACCAGATGTTAAGCAGTTACATAGCAATACCAAAGGCGTTGCTCGCACGTTGCCATCCTGCAGAGGAGTGGGACAGCGGGAGGGGGACATCTATTATATACATATACATACATACATACAAATAAATAAAATTGGAGTGTCTGTTTGTAATATCAAAATAACACCTTTTCACTAAATGCTTATGGAAGTACATACGACACCGATAGCAAAAACGCGTTTTTTTTTTTTTTGTCTCTCTGTCTGTGTGTTTGTTCCGGGTAATCTCCGAAACGGCTGGACCAATTTTGACGGGACTTTTACTGGTTGATAGCTGATGTTATAAGCAGTAAGTTATGCTACTTTTATTTTTAGAAAAACAAAAAAATGGGTCATACCGCGCGGGCTCAGAACGCGCATGCGGGCTTTTTTGTTAGGTTAAATTCCACGCGGACGAAGTCGCGGGCTCAGCTAGTATTAAATAAAATTAAAAGGTAGCCGAACCTAAAATGCAAATTAAATGTTAACGAAGAACACGGTAGTCAGCATACAATACACAAAGGTACTTAATTAAAAAGGCATTATCATACCAAGTACTCGCTTATTTTAATAACTAGCTGTGCCTTCATCAGCGTGGAATTTAACTTAACAAAAAATATTCGTTGAGTTCGCGGAGTTTACGAAAAGTTCTATTCCTACTAATATTATAAATGTGAAAGTTTGTGAGTGTGGATGTATGTATGTATGTATGTATGTATGTTTGTTACTCCTTCACGCAAAAACTACTGAACGGATTTGGATGAAATTTGGAACACAGATAGTTTATAACCGGGATTAACATATAGGATACTTTTTATCCCGATAATCCCGAATTTTTTGTTACGTTAAATACTACGCGGACGAAGTCCGTGGGCACAGCTAGTTCTGTTAATAAAGAAATACCTATGCTAAATTTAATCTCATTTTTCTTTATATACCTATTATATACCTTTATATACAAAAGCCCGCTCCCGCGATCTGTGCCCGCGCTAGAGGACCCATTTGTGTTTTTGTTATTTATCTTAAATATAAGTTACTCCTTGTAACAACAGCTATCTGCCAGTGAAAGTCCCGTCAAAATCGGTCCAGCCGTTTCGGAGATTACCCGGAACAAACATATAGACAGACAGACGGACAAACAAACTATTTTTAAATCGCGTTTTTGTTATTAGTTCCGTATGCACTTTATAATATGCATTCAGTGAAAAGGTGTTATTTTGATATTACAAACAGACACTCCAATTTTATTTATTTGTATAGATAATAGAAAAATGTAGGAAATTATTTATTTCATTCTCTAATATTTAGATAAAAATAACCACACATATTAATTTGACACTACCTACCATCATGCTTCCTAATTCCCCTTAGTACCGGAAAAATAACCTTTTTAAGGCATTCATACATCGTTGAATGTTATTAGTTAACCATCCAGTTTAAATCTTGCTCAAGAAGTAAAGCCGGGGTCTTTGGCTGACGCCGGTTAATGGCACTTGCAGTCACAGGACATTGACCCATTGTCAATCATTAACTACGTTTAAACGCGCTGGAACAGCCAGGGCTAATATTAATATGAAGCGAGTCACCAATATCGACGAACACTCTCGCTAAATGAGTTTAGCCAACTTTTTTTAGGGTTCCGTAGTATAAAAAGTTTCGCCATGTATCCGTCTGTCTGTTTGTCCGTTTGTCCGACGACATAGTAATTTTATTTTAAGACTAGAAGGCTGTAAATTGGGACAAGAATAGAGTATTGGTACCACTTCAAAATTGTGTATTTAAATATTAAAAGCTGTTGCTAAAAATGAATATAGGTTAATTCCCGAACTTGTGCAAAAAAATTTTTTTCAGTACTCATACTCTGAAAGTAGGTCTGAAGTTGCCTGAGAAGCGGGTTGAAAGTAATACTTTTCAGGCCCGGGAGTTTCGCTTTCAACTGACAGCTGTCAAATTATAAAAAAAAAACTAGTTCCATTTTCACATTTCTATGGAACCATGTTCAAACTTTTTCTAGAGTCACTCAATTACAGCACGATGTAAAATTGAAATAACATAAAGTTAAGTATTAATTCAAGAATATTTTTTTTTAAATTACTTAATTATAATTAAGTTTCAACAATTTCTTTAAAATAACATAGATTTGGGCAAAATATTTAAAGATGAAAATGAAAAATAATGGCTAAATAATGAAGTTGGCCGGCCAACGAAAAAAAAAACAAAATAGGCGGCAATCCGATTTTTTTTTTTTCGAGTTGTAGAGTATTGTTTATACTTCGTTGTATTATTTCTTTAGCCAATTCCTGTTTTTATTTTTATTTTCCTTGTATTCGTAATGAAAAGCACAGTGTTTACCTCGGGTGAAAGACTTATTTTGTCCCTCGAACTATTAGCGCCCGGTCTCGGGACAAAATGAGTAACTTTCACCACTCATGTAACAATGTACTATACCACCTCGAGTGGGTGTTCGTAGTTGCTAGTGTCTAGCGACTCCTAGCGGAGGTCTAAGCTCATGGTAGTGGTGTGGCCACTCTACAAAACTGTCAATTTTTTTTTATAGACGACAATAGTTCCGGTTTTCCCCATACCGACAGAGTTGGTGTGGAATATGATAAGTGTTAGGTACTACACCTTTCAGTCTAATCAACAATCGAAATTTCCCACAACCTAGTTATATGAATAGGGTAAAATATGTAGCTTCTTGCTCTATGCAATCCCGAGGCGGCTGCAGTTGCATCGCATATAATTGTTGTTGGCACATTGGTCAATTTTAGAAAGCTGCTAGTGATATTTAGTGAGGAGAAATGCTGTTTTTCCTCGATATCGAGGTTATCTTTAATGTCGATTACAAATTTACAACTTTTTACACTAAAGTCATCAAGCGATCTTGGATTTAACTGAAACAAGTCAAATGAAGGTATGGAGCACCAACCAACCAACTCATTGGTCGTTTTTTTTTGTACAATTTCTAGTAATTATAAAATTATTCGCATTCTTATAAATCATTTTCTATTACTACCGACATTAAGAATCGATAATGTATAACAATAATAAGTAATTCTTTTTTCTAAATTAATTGTACTTGAATCACGTCGAAGCTGTCGAATATAATTTATCGATAAAAATGTGCCCGTCACTACACATAGGAGCCGTACACGTGACTGTCCTGCGGCCTGAATAAGAGCAACGCTGCTATGCGCTTGCGCACGTGAACGAGCATAGCGCACAGTGAAAAGGCGGTCACGAGTTGTAACGAGATATCGCCAAACCAAAACACGAACTGTGTGATCCCAGATTAAGCAACATAATAAATAAATGATGTAGGTAGGTACCTACTATTCACAATTTACAGTGTCACCCAAACCAGGACAAATAACGAAGAGGAGCGTCAACGTAGATATTTAGTACAAGCGAGCCCGGCCTGGATGGGCCGTCAATAGAGGTGTCCCTGGATGTTGAAGAGTATTGAACAAACAGTTTTTATATATAATAAGTTTGGTAATACTTAATTTATAGTGTATTACTCTCTAGTTCTTTTTAGCGATAATAGTATTTCCTGCTCACATTGTGTTGCTGTTCCTGAGATAGAGACACCATCTTTTATTCATTGAAAAGAGTAACCATTGAGTTTCTTCTTGGTTTGATTTGATTTGATAGTATGCTAGCATTTGCCCGTATCTTCGCTAGCGTACATTTTATTTTCTAGATATCGACAACAGCGCCATCTACCGGGTCCAACTATAGTTAAGAACCATCCATAAGTCCAAATAAGTCCAATAAAAAGATTAAAATCAAGGAGTTTAGGAAGAGAAGTATTATGAACGCTTGCACGCCGGAATTCCACATCCAATCCTTAAGATGGTTAGAACTCGCTCATCATCTTTTTACCTTACCACCTATCCAATATTGTACTAATTAGCTCCAAATAAGGCTTATTATTCCAGTATCACTTGCGAAAATCAGAAATGGTGAAATAAGTAGGTTGAAATACTTAGGGCTCTTGCATACTTGCGCTGACGTTCAAGATAAACAATAATGGCGGTGCATTATGGTTTGCGACATCCATGATGCTGGCAGATCTTGCATCATGTGAAAATTCAGGGAAATATTTGTATTGCATTATCTTTTGTAAGATTAGTTGTGGCAGCTATTTCATTACATACCTATAGTTTGTAAAAATATAAGTGTCTTGTTGCCAATATATACATTCTTATACTTAAGTATTTAAAAATATAGTTATTGAAAGTCATAGGCTAAGGCGAGACTTTCAGTAATAATAGTCCAAAGTTATTAATCGTATCTACTCGCCTTCGGACGTTGACTCTAAAACGCATTTCTAATTATATAGTAACTGTATCCTTGGGTCTGATTTCAGTCGAATGACGGGCAGTCACCGCGAGGTGTGCCAGGACCTTGGGGTGCCGATGTTTCGTTATTTATTTGCATTTCCGTTCGAAACCTATGATTAGATCTTGCACTTTTGCGCCTGTTATTGAAGGTATCGCCACATAATGCAACATTCTAATTATTATTGGGAGAATAGAGTATAAACAGTGTGACCGCTTATTCGGGGATCATGAAGCGTGGCCACCCTCGTGATCAAGAGAGTCAACTTCGATCATTCATAGTATATTATATATTATATATATAAATATAATTGGAGTGTCTGTTTGTAATATCAAAATAACACCTTTTCACTAAATGCATATGAAAGTACATACGATACCTATAGCAAAAACGCGAATTAAAAATTTTTTGTCTGTCTGTCTGTCTGTCTGTGTGTTTGTTCCGGGTAATCTCCGAAACGGCTGGACCGATTTCGACGGGACTTTCACTGGCAGATAGCTGATCTTATAGCGGGTAACTTAGGCTACTTTAATTTTAGAAAAACAATTAGGGTTCCGCGTAAAAAAATAAAAACACTTGAAATCAAAGAGTATCTCCGAAACGGCTGGACCGATTTTGACGGGACTTTCACTGTTAGATAGCTGATGTTATACGTAGTAAGTGAGGCTACTTTTATTTTAGAAAAACAAAATTAAAAAAATGGGTCCTGTCGCGCGGGCTCAGAACGCGGGACCGGGCTTTATTGTTAAGTTAAATTCCACGCGGGCGAAGTCGCGGGCTCAGCTAGTAGTATATATAAGTTAAGCCACTATTAAATTGTAATGTAAAAATCTCCCATTGTAAATAATATTGCATAAACATCCGCAATTGGCACTCTTCTAATTAGGCTAATTGGACCTAAACTCGTGAGTTGATTATACTAGAGACTACTCTAGTATAATCAACTCACGAGTTTAGGTCCAATTAGCCTAATTACGTATGATCTATGGTGCCTCACAACTGGTCTTCAATTAGCTGTCAGAAGTGTGCTTCTATGGAAATCAGCCTATACAGTTATTCTTGTTTCCCGCTATGTTATTTTCTTTTAACTCCTCCGATTCTTCAATCCTGGCTTATAGTAGTTACAGCGGTGGGAGAGTGTGGCTGGATTGGTCCCACTTTTGGTAGGCACAGTTATATGACGAAAACCAAAGATAAGTGGGATTCTAAAATGGTATCTACTTCTACGGGTAGGTATCAAGTCAGTTTATCATCGTTGTACCAATTTAACATAAAACGGACCTAATTGCAGTACAATAGAGACGTCGTATCGTATGTCGTAACGTGCCGTATGAACTCATGCGTTAAAGACGCCTGGTGAGTTGAACTGGGCATAAAATGTATAGGACTGACGTTTCAAATGTTATCACGAAAAATAAGAGAACTTTTAGGCACGCACGGCTATTATCTTCAAAAGACAAAAGCGACTCTTACAACTATTCAACAAAGTGCAATTCAGATCACACAGCGCTGCGTGCCTAACATTATATTTACATACAAGGGTATCTGTTTCTCTTAGACAATATCCCTGCTGTTTTTATACCTTTTCTGATGCGCGGCAAAGCATTGCGGAGGGCCACGGTTTACCAAGTTGTACAGTGTAGGGTGTAGTTCGTTCACTTCACGAATTGCTTGCTGTGACTCTTCTTTCTGTCTTCGAAAAATTACCTGACTATACTTGTAGACTTTTACCTAGGGTTTAGAGTGCGCTGGGCCTGCTTTAGCTAAAATACCTAGAATCTCTTGGTTACTATGGCTGTAGCTAGAGGGCTGTTGACATTAGTGTCCTTACGTGTAGTACCTTAGGGTAGCCCCGTCTTCTTCTTCTCTCTTTAAAAATATGGCCCACCCAAGTTAATAGGTATTTCACCAGAGTCAAGTAACAAATAGCAATAACAAATACAATTAATAACAATACAATACAAACATGTGACCGTCCACTTTGGAAAACCAAAATGGTTCTAGCCCCGTCTTATTATTCTCCGTACTCTTGACAGGTCGTCATGTGGAGTGAGCCGTCAACAGAGTGTATTTTTGTCTGGCTCTGTCTGATTATTTTTTTTCATTTCGTTTCTGGTTGATAATTATTTTCATCCTACAGTTGGTACTATAATAATAATATAGCCTTTATTACTAGGAAACCTTAAAGTTATAACAGTGTGTTATTGCTAAGTAAGAAAGTATTCATATATTATCTAGTTTTATTTATGAATGTAGGTATTTATTATTATTATTCTCCCTCGGTATCCTCAGTATGTCTCTCGACATAGGCCTCTTCCAGAGCCTTCCACAATTCTCTATTATTTGCTGTTTGCTTCCACTTTATTCCTGCTATTCTCTTAAAGTCATCTTCCCATCAAATTTTTTGTTTTCCTCTCTTCCTCAGTCCATCTCTTGGATACCATTCTACTATTTCCTTGCTCCATTTTTCTTTTTTACTTCTAATCATATGTCCAGTCCATCTCCATTTTAGTTGTTTAATGATTATTTTTGTTTGTCTAGTTTTTAATTTTTTCTTAATGGACCGTAGGTTAACTTTGTCTTTCAATCTTATATTCAGGATACTTCTCTCCATATTATTCTGGCATATTTGTAGCTTTTGAGTATTATTTTTAGTCAGGGCCCATGTCTGGCAACCATAAGTTATAATAGGTAGAATACATGTATTGAATATTTTGCTTTTTTCTTTGATTGGAATTGATTTTTCTTTCATTATTTCTTTGAGTGACCAGAAACGTTTCCATGAGTTATTAATCCTATTATCAATTTCTTTATTCATCATATTGGATGGTGATATTGTTTGTCTCAGATATTGATAGTCTTCCACATATTCAACTTCAAATCCATTTACTTCCATTCTGGTTTTTGTACTGTTGGTCATTATTTTAGTTTTACTGGTATTCATGGTAAGCCCTACAATCTGACTTTGATCAGTTGGTACTAAGCGTTGCGTAATTACAGTACGTCCGTGGGATATTGCTACATGAGTCAATTGTCCACCGCGACGGTTTCTGTGTACGTGTTAAACAAAGGACCCTTCTTTCGTCATGAGAATACTTATATCTATTTGTAGAATGTATTAGTTACAGAGTATTATTAAGGTAGGCTTCCTTAAGTTAATGAATTATTTGAAGAATCACAGTTCAATATTTGTGTCAACGATTTCTAGGTAACACAGAAAAATTATAGGTAGATTTTAGTATTTTGCTTTAGAAAGACAGCGTAGCTATTACGCTAACAGTAGAAAATAACGATAAAATTTTATAATTTTACTGCTAGCAATTTACGATAGCAATCAGTAACGATACTTTACGGTAGATATACGATGCAAAAAATCTGAATGCGGCTCGCGTGAACGCTTCGCTCTGCCGCCATCGGCTCTAGTGTGAGTTTACGTGCGCAGTTGGGATTTGGGGATGATGAAAAATCATAAATAATAAAACAAAACTAAATTTAAAAAGGTTTGGCTGTTTCGGACCTAAATGCGCTGGACCCATGATTTATTTTTGGCGTCATATTTTTGACACTTATTGTTGACCCACGTATTGCTATCGATATAAACGCTGGCCGGTTAGAGACTTCTTCTTCTTTCTTTAAAATGATGGCCCACCCAGGTTAATAGGTATTTCGCCAGTGTCAAGTAACAAATAGCCTTAAATAGCAATACAAACACATTTAACAACAATAAAATACAAAAATATGACCGTCCACTTTGGAAAACCAAAATGGAGCCGGTTAGGGACTTATCTATTAAAGAGTGGAGATTACGTTATTTATTTCTACACCAGCTTAACCTTCAGCTCTATTCACGTGTACTTCAATGTAAAAAGTAAAACGTCTAGTCCAGTGGCTCTACCAAATAAATTGTAATCTCTTATTATTTCAATGTCTTTGGGCTCTACCACAGATATACATTTACATAGATAACGCAAGTATCACGATTTGTATTGAAACTAAGCGTGCCGAATTTTTAACACCTACTGTGAAGTCTACAGTGACGGGAAATCCAAACCGCTTCAAAGACACCGATGCTGCCAATGCCCCTCCGCCCGCTACGATTCCTTTGAGTGATTATCACGCTCACACTCATATTTTTATATCTGTAGTGGCGAGGACTGTAAGTTATCGGCGACCAACCTCGACGTTTGGTCGGGGTTTTCAGAGACGCTAAGTACATACATTTGCGTTATCTATGTAAATCTATATCTGTGGGCTCTACCATGAGTTTCTAAGTTCGCTACGGATCGCTAGTCTTTAGACCGTATGTAAAAATATTTAAGGTGTACTTTTTACTTTGCTCTTGTGACTGATACCATTATACAATTTGCCAATCTAATATCTACACGGAAATGCTAGCGTACAAGTTATGGTCAAGCGACTGATAGGAATTAATTACAATAGATCAATAAAATATTCAGACTTACACGTTATAATAGTACCTAATTGCTTACAATGATATTTTTTATAGTTCTTATAAGTTATTTGTAATCATGTTGGACTTTAAAAAAAAAAAAACGTTTTGTAATTGTTTGTAATTATTAAAACACGTTTTGATTTATGAATACGAGGCATTACAAAAAACTTTGATAATATTGCAGAATGTTTAGTAAAAAATACTAAAAGTTATAAGAGAAACTAATGTAATATTCTTTTGTTATATTTTTTTGAATGGTGTCATGAATATAATAACAATAAAACATAATCATGCTTGTATCACCAAGGGATAGGCAGGAAGGGATAGAGGTGTACTGTCGCGAACACACATTTCGCTGATGGTATTTTGGTCGCTGTAATAGAGGGCGAGTATCGATATTAAGTTAATAATTAATTCAAACTAAAGTTAGGCCTAAGGCCTCACAAATTGGCGTTTTTACATAATTTCCCTAAGTCTAGAACCCGATCAGTCATTGCGAGGGGATTTTGGGCCGTTAGTTCACCACGTTGGCCAAGTGAAGTTTAGCGAACTTCACACGTCGTTTGAAAGATATGAATGTTTCTCTAAACCGTTTCCTTCAAATAAATAAATAAAGTTGGCCGTCACGGGCCGCCCGGTAGATTTCAAACATACATAGTGTATAGTATACTCTCCTGGCAGCGGCCCAAGCCGAGGTCTTGTCCCTTGTGGCGCCCTTGAGCTAGCTGCCCCCCTGCCCCTCTGGCTGGAGCGCACTTGCGCTCGCCCTCTGTCCGGGTGAAGTTGTTATGGCCACTCTGGCCAACAACATATAGTCATATCAAAAAAAAAACACAAGGGAGTCGAGAGCGGTGGCGTAGAGGGAGCATGACGGCATGAGTGAGTGTCATGCCGTTTGTCGTGACGGCAAACTGGTTAATCTTACTGCCAAAGTATACCAATAGATGTCTCATATCTACAGATTAATTTTATGATCTATTGTTTCCAGGTTCCAAGATAATTCTGCGCAATGTCAGCGGCGACTTCAGGTCGGGTCAGCTTACCGCCATCCTGGGCCCGTCCGGCGCCGGCAAGAGCACGCTCTTGAACATATTAGCTGGGTATAGGTACGTCATAATCTAATTATCATTTCAACCTAGACATATCGATATGATGCCATTGAAAATATGTTGTACCTGGCTTTAAATTCGCGGTTGTCTAGAACTTTTACCAAATATATAAATGTGATAATTATACCAATTTCCGATCAAACAGTTTCCATTCAGGTACTAAGTGTATCTACTTAAATAAGATTATATTTAGTTGAAATATAAATTTTGTGATTTACGTTCACAATACTGTTGGTATAATACTTACATAATTTATAACTAAGCGACCCGCTAGACCGAAATCATAATTGTCACGGCCAACACTGAAGGTTGTTCATAATATATTGATGATGATTATGTGTTAGCTCTATAATGACCTAGTTCTATCGGTTTAGATACATTCTTGAATTATACAACACAATGAGAAAAAATGTAGCGCCAATTTTGTTTGACTCGCCTTAGACTGATAATTAGAACTCATTCTCTACAAATTACTGCCAGCTTGTAATACCAATGGCATTACGGCCAACCTGAAAGGCAGTTGGATAGGGGAAGGAAAAAGGAGGATGGGAGCGGGAGTTCGGTTTTCTGCCTCTCTCATGATTAAACGAAACGCAGGTATAATAGCTACCTAAATAACGTCGTTCTTCTGTGAGAGGATGGTACTACACCGGTGGTGATAGTCCGTATAAGAGCTAGGCTCTACCGCCGTATGTTTACGTGTATAATAAATAATAATAATAAATAAATATCGCCAGACGAATACACCAACTGTATGGTCCCAAACTACCTTTCCGAAATTTACCCTGACGGGAATCGAACCCGCAACCATCCGATGCCGTGAGCCGAGCGGCCTACGCTCGAACCACTGCGCCAAGCGGTTGTCAAAAGAATTAGCGCCTACATATAAGGTATTATTACTGTGGTAATATTTCCTCGAAAGACATTGACGTCGCCGCATTTACGAAAACAGGATAATTTGTTTCGGCATTGAGCCGTCTTGTTTAGGATTTTAGGCGATCATCATCAGTGCATTCGTCGTAATTAACACTAGCCTTGTCTCCGGGAGGTCGGGGCTCAATGAGATCTATGTTACATACTTACTTAGACATTGGTGCTAATTCTGTTGGTTACTAGTTATGGTCAAAATGTAGCGACTTTTTTTTTTAAAATTTACTAGCAATGTATGTCTATCACTTTACTAGTATTCCCGTTACCCCCTCCAACTAAGCTAATGCTTGTGCTAGGAGTGGGGTCACGTCAATAGTTTAATGGCCAGGATGGGGATCGAACCCGGAACCTCTCAGCTACGGGGACGGCCCCTCTAACCACTAGGCTATTGACGCTTCGAAGCTTCTAAGCCAATTTGAGTAGTAATTTGAGTAGTACCAACTTCTCACATATGATCTGCGTAAAGTAGATATTATGGCTGCGTCTTGTACGATGCATGGGAGAGCCGCAAGCTCTACCCCACTCCCTTCTGCTGTCTCTATCTCAATCTCCTTCTGGGCGGCAAAATGCGAGCAATGCCATTGGTAATGCAAACATCTATAAGCTATAGTAACTCAAGCGGATCATTAGCTCTTCACTGACATTGGTAAATAAAAATCTAAATAGATATAACTCAAAGGTGACTGACTGACTGACATAGTGATCTATCAACGCACAGCCTAAACCACTGGATGGATCGGGCTGAAATTTGGCATGCAGGTGGATGTTATGTCGTAGGCATCCGCTAAGAAAGGATTTTGATTAATTCTAACCCCAAGGGGATAAAATAGGGGATGAAAGTTTGTATGAAACTTTGTCAATTAAATTCCACGCGGACGAAGTTGCGGGCACAGCTAGTATATCATATAAATGATAGACAAAAAATTGCTTGAACTAAAAATATTTGCTATCTTGCTCGCATTAGGCGCGACGATGGGAAGCACGCAAGCAATTTTCACTATTATTAAACATAATTTGGAAGCATGGCAAAATCATTTAGTCTAGTTTATGTACATACATACCAACAGAATAACCATATTAAAAACTGAATGTGCTTTCTGAGTTATTCATGAATAAAATGATCCAAACTTTTTATAAAAATACTGACATTTGTCGCGGCTCCATCGTTTTTGTGTTGCAGTCCGAGGTCCACAGATCGTAGCGTAGGTACCGTAGACATTGCCTCATTACTATCCCTTGGTGGTCGCGTCGTTGGTTGACTGAATTACTTTTGTATTACTGTTAATTAAAATGTGTGGGCACTACACAACATTTATTACGCACGTCTTATAACACAAATTTATGAACACTTGTTTAATTGTACGAATTGTGGATTACTGCTAATAAGAGATAGACAGAGAGAGTAATAATAATAATCATTTATTTGCACGGAATGTAGGTATTTTTACAAAAGTGATGTTGCCATTATTTTTGTTGTGTTCTTGACACGTACTTACTATACTTTACCACGCACTTTCTGCGTGGGTCGGACCGCAAACAACATCTAAACATGAGGGTACCCAGTTATTAACTATGACATCAGGACGTCTAACACCTCAGTCCCCCCGTGACCATGGTTGCTGTAAAGCAGCCGAAACGTCGGGAACATAAAAATGTTAATAAACGCGATAAAATCCGTAAGATAGTTTTATTTCAACGTACTATACTTATATATTTTAGATCTAGTCAATATTGGAAATAGTAGCTACACATTAGATACAGGTAGAAACAAAATTAAATGTTGAAAACACAAACATTAGGTTATGTAAAAACAACTGGTATTATAGGAAGTCTAGATGTTGACGGACACATGCATTAGAACTCGTTAGTCTTGTCCGAAAAGTAAATGTCAGTGAATAGACCTGTTATTTTACTGTACCTGGTGTCCTTGGTTTGTCTGCGGTTTAAACATTTCTTGTAATTTATGATATTTCTCAGTTTGTGTCTACTTCGCATCTACTCGTTTGAAATCACTTCTGTTTATTTTTATTCCTTTGTTCCTGCTGTGCATTATTTAAACGTATATTTTGGGGGGAGAACATTCTAATTTTTATTACACTTATAACCGTCATAGCTGTAAGCAAAGCGCTCTCAAAGAACTCCCAGAACCGATGGCTGCCGGGACAAAAGGTTCTAAAATGGTGACCACAAGGCGAACCTTGTGTGAGATCACCAAATGTGTTATCAGACGGTTCACATTTTATTAACTTCTGTTTCTCATTTCATTGGATCAAAGTTGAAGAATGAACTTCTAATTAATGAACCCATCTCATGATATTATTATCTCGGTATCCGGAATCATTCACTCGAGCTCAAAAGAACTAAATATGAAGCGTTTGAATGATCACTCGTGAGTGAAACGTTCATTCGATTTCATCCACTTAGTCATGCATCCTGTAGCGCATAACTTCGTTCGATGACATTTTCGAAGTCTATGTCCAGCAATTAAGGGTCGTCTGATGGATATTGTTAATTATAATCACCTACGCTCTATAACAACAGGGTGGCAGGAGCATCAGGAGTGATCTCCATGAACGGCGAGCCCCGGAACTTGCGGCAGTTCAGGAAGCTGTCGCGGTACATCATGCAGGACGATATGCTGCAGCCGTTCATCACGGTGCAGGAGGCGATGGTGATTGCCGCCGACTTGAAGCTCGGGAACGACTTGAATAGGGAGCAGAAGGCGACTGTGGTGAGACTCCCGGCTAGGCTGGAGTATTTATGGTATAAGACTTAGGACATGGATAGGGCCTGCTTTCTGACATCGTAAATTCCCTTTTCCCAGAATTATCGGACTTCGTGTTGCAGTATACTCTACCTGATTTCTCGGGGTTAAATATACTTTGTTGATTTCTCGAAGACGCGTGAATGATTGTAAATTGATTCATATGCCAGTGCAATAAGGTTCGCAGCAGCGTCTTTGTGTGAACGAACTATACAAGTTCTCAAAGCATCAATTACGTTGCACAGTAGCGCCCCTAGTGGAAACGTGCGGCTTTATCAGTCAATGTAGAGACGATCTGTATTTGGATTGTATATCCTCAATTTAAAATAATTAGATTTGAAGAGGAGGTATTATGCGCCAGCACTTCATTAGCCATACAGCCATAGTTGATTAGCCATACAAAAATAAATCAACAAACTTGTTTCCTGCTTATAATAAATGTTATGAATAAATTAATACTAATTAATACCTATACAACAACCTATATTTAAGTTTTTCTCACATTCATGTGGGTACCAACTGATTTAAATGGAAAAACTGATGCTATGCTACCACGTCCGGCGAGAATAAAATGTATTATAATATTTTATTGACTTGTAAATTTAAATATGTAGATGTTTTCCTTCATTTACTTATTTTTATTTAACATGACGGATTCCAACACAGTAAATCACAAACTTATAAACTAGCTGCCTGAAGTCGGAAAACCGTGACCCAGCTGAACTCGCACATTATTACCATTTGGTTGCTTCTCGTTAGACGTGGTATACCTCAAGTTAACTACTAGGCGTACAAATGGCGATCTCCTTAACATCTCTTTCTGATCAACCCATGGATTATGGCCGTGCGTGTCTTCCTCAGGTGGACGAAATAGTCCAACTCCTCAGACTCGTGAAAGCCAGGAACACAGCGCCGGAGAAGCTTTCCGGTGGCGAGCGGAAGCGTCTGTCCATTGCACTGGAACTCCTCAACAACCCACCTGTCATATTCTTGGATGAACCTACCACGTAAGATAGCGTATTTGAACTCTTCTGTAATATTCTACTCCTCGATAATCTAGACACGTCCGACATGTTTTGTTTCGTTCCAATTTTGCGGGAATTTAGCAAGAATGAGTTTCTTTTTGGGACTTGTCCTGCCACACAGTCCCTCCACTGTTACTCCTGTAAACCAGGATTGTCAATGGTGACCAATAATGACGTCGAGGTTTAACCCCCAACAACTCCCGGGGAAAAGTTAAGTTGTCTTGGAACCTGCGCGAATTTAATCGAAGTTGGAAGAAAAAAAACCACAATTCCGCATTTTTTTTTAATTACGAAGAAAGAAGAAAGTGCCAAAGATGTAGCTCGCTGGCTCAGTAACAGCCTGTTTACTCTAGATTTGAAGAGACCCACGTTTGACCGTGCCGGAATAACATATAAAAAAGCTTTCTCTTCCTCACGCCTTATTCCTATATAGACAAAGATGGCTATAAATAAATGAATAAAATATTATTATATACAATCAAAAGAAACTGTAGGTCCTCAACTGCATGGTAATTCCAAGAATTTTATATATAGTCATTCTCACCGGAAATTTTTTATACATATTACTGTATCCAAATGTCAAATACGGCCAATATCTTTTATAAGTGTAGAGACAGAAAGGGGTCGTCTCTTTCGTGTAAAACACAGCTAAGTAAACCCTAACCTTAATCTTAGTAATATATGGAATCACAAAGTACGAGATATATCTTAATATATATAACTCAAAGGTGACTGACTGATTGACTGACTCAAAGAGAATACAATACTGACTGACTGACATAGTGATCTATCAACGCACAGCCCAAACCACTGGACGGATCGGGCTGAAATTTGGCATGCAGGTAGATGTTATGACGTAGGCATCCGCTAAGAAAGGATTTTGATTAATTCTACTCCCAAGGGGATAAAATAGGGGATAAATAATCCCGAAATTTTTGTTTAGTTAAATTACACGCGGACGAAGTCGCGGGCACAGCTAGTTAAGTATAATACTTACAGAAAATTACGGAAATCAACCCCAGGAGCAGTGAGCCGAATTCCCTAGCAAGTGATCACCCAAAGATTCTGTAACCCATTTTTATTACAGAGGTTTAGATGACGTAGCATCCTCAACCTGCGTTTCCCTCCTCAAGCGAGTGGCCAGAGGTGGGAGAACCGTGATTTGCTCCCTCCACACGCCTTCAGCTCGTCTCTTCGCTGAGTTCGACCACGTGTACGTGGTGGCCGGAGGCAGGTGCGCCTACCAGGGCACTGCTGCTGGAGTGGTCCCCTTCCTCAACGACCTGCAGCTGCCGTGTCCGAAGACGTATAATCCTGCGGATTTTAGTGAGTATTCATATTCAGGAGGTGTTTAAGATTGGAGCGGTGGTTATTTTGGTCGCATTATCTTGCTCATGAAGGAGGCAAATTGACTCTTAGTAGAGCTGGTTATCTTATTGCCGCAGTAGTTCAAGTACAATATCTTCAATTAGCAAGTGAAAATATATTCTTCGTGTAATTGTTGTCATTGTAATTCATTAGGGAGTGCATTCAACACTAATCAACATCAGAGTCTAATTACCTTGCTATTAATACTCTTCGGCATGTGAGGCATATAAATCGTTTAATTATCCCTGAACACAGAGATAAGTTTTGAAATAGGCACATGATGCGTAGATAATACTAATCTGTCAATACACATCTTGAATGTCAATAAAACCAATACCTACACATACCGACGTGAAGGAAATTATAGCACAACATCTGTAATAGTATCGCAGCATTTGCAAATGCCAACTATCTTAACTCTACCTCAGTTCTTATAACACAAAGACGGAAAACATAAGAGTACGACCTGCCTCATGTTAAGCATTTAACGTGCTTTATAGATGCTGGCAATACCAAAAGTATTGCTTGCACGTTTACCAACCTGACGGGGAGTGCGACAGAGGGAGGACAAGAGAGGGGTTTTTTTCGTGCGGCTTCCTCGCTCATAGTGCGAAACGCAGCTATAATAACTACTTAAGGCCGATCTTTTGTAATAGTACTGTAGTCAACTGGCTATAGCTTTTCTCTACCACCAAGCGCTTTGCTGACCCAATTTCGACATTAGGAATGCAAAAAAATATTTCATGTATTTTTTTTAAGATTACTAGCAATGTCAGGTTATCACATTACTAGTATTCTCGTCAGCCCCGCCAGCTAAGCTAATGCTTTTGTTAGGAGTAGGCTCACGTCAATAGTTACGAGCTCTCAGGTACTAGGGTGGCCCCTCTAACCACTAGACTATTGACGCCTTAAGTAGACTTACTCTTATGCAATGCGATTCCCGTCTTACCATACAGCCAATAACTTTCTTAAAATATCTTACCGAGACTTTCATTGCTATTACTCTTTGATAGTTATCGAAGTTTCGAGCGGTGAGTACGGACCTCACGTGGACAGGATGGTGGCAGCTGTTGAAAACGGCAGATGCCAGAGTTGGAGGCACTACGCGATCGAGGAGTCCGTCTTCCAAGAGATGGAGATCGAGCAGCTGAACTCCGGGGGAGTGGAGACTCATAACTATAAGCACGGCTGCTCGGCCTGCCAGCAGTTCGTCGTGTTGTTGAAGAGGATGTTACTGCAGACTATACGGAATACGGTAAATTTTCTGAACCAATGACAATTATTCATTGATCCCCCACCCAAAGAGCAATAACCAATAATGATTATCAGTTGACTCAAAGTACAAGCGTTGCTTTGTTAAGGACCATGCATTTGGTGTGCTACGTCTGCAGTATTATTATATCCTTACATTATAAATATGAGTGTATTTGTTAGTTTGACTGAGCATCGGCTGAACCAATTTGGATAAAATTTGGTGTCGAGGTTGATTATAATCTGAAATAACAAATGTGAATGACATCTATTCATTCGAATTATGTTTCCCAAATTATAAAAATAAAATGGTGGACGAATTTGGTAACAAAAGCAACACGCTTGTAATTTTCTGGGTTTGCGTGTTTTCTCACGTTTCCTAACGTTTGCTTTAAATGAATAAATAATAAATATCGCCAGACTGACAGACCAACTGTATGAACCAAACTAAGTAACGCTTGGGAACCGTACAATGGACTGGGGGCGATCCCATTGACACCCAGACCTGGGCAAATTACGAAAAGGCCATTTCCCAAATTTGCCATGTGCAGTGAGCCGAGCGGCCTACGCACGAACCAGATCGTCAAACACAATTGAATATTACGCAAATAATAAATAAATGAATGAAATTTATATAGATATAATCAATCAACCCGAAATTTCCTTGCCTTATTTCCAGAATTACCTCTGGCTCCGTGTGGGCATGCACTTGTTCCTGGGTTTCATCGTGGCCAGCCTGTTCTACGACATGGGCTACGACGGCTCCAAGACCATATTCAACTTCGGCTTCTGCTACGCTTGCACCATCGCCATGCTTTACATACCCATGATGCCTGTTTTACTTGCCTGTAAGTACTATTTGATTATCATCATTATTTATTATTAATTTACTTTTTAGATAAATTGCAGCGTGAATTTCCACAAGAAGATATGGCATTGGCCCTGTGTAGCCTAATCAGGGTAGACTGAAGGCCGGCCTCACAAATACTGTGTCTATTACTGGTTATGTTGGCCAAATCTTTTGGAAGTATTTAAGCACCTAAACTGTATATTTCCTCAGGATTCCGATTTAGTATATAAACAATTTTAGCATGCGTTTTAAATGTATTTCAAAATTATTAAAAGACGTTCCAATTAATAATAATTTAACATAAGGATTAACAATTTTTAAACTAATACCATTTGGGAAACTAGTAATTCTAAATTATAAACGGATATTGAAAAGTAAAACATTAAAAAGGAATGCCAAGATTATTGACTAAATCCGCACCCTAAGGAAAACACAGCGAACCTATTTGTGCTTACTTGATGAAGGAATTGAAAAAGGTAGATTTTCCAAGAGCGCTACATTTAAACGTGAAATACATCTTTCTTAGATGCAATAGATAGAATAATGTGCCTTTCGGTCGCATACTGAAAAAGCTACTAAAAACGTTTCAGATGTCGATAGGTCAGTTTTTTTAAGAAGCAGCACTAAAATCTGAGTTGAGCTTGTGTCGGCAGCTTGCCCAATACTTTGATATCGTTTTCAGTTCCAAAAGAAGTCCAACTAGTGAAGAGAGAATACTTCAACCGATGGTACGGGCTGAAGCCTTATTACGCTGCATTAGTTGTATCCCGGACTCCGGCCACCATATTCTTCAGCCTCATATACTTGGTCATCACCTACCCTATCACATCGCAGCCTCTCGAAATGTCCAGAATACTGATGTTCAGTACCACGTGCATTTTGGTGGCGTTAATATCCGAGTCTATGGGTACCGTGATATCTTCTATGTTGAGTGTTGTTGTGAGTATGCATTGTTTATTTTCTCTTGCTTATTTTGGAATTAGTTATAACTAGCGACCCGCCCCGGCTTCGCACGGGTGCAATAAATTATTAGTGTTTCTCTACTATATTATACATGTATTATACATATAAAAGTTCCTCTTGAATCACTCTATCTATTAAAAAAACCGCAGCAAAATTCGTTGCGTAGTTTTAAAGATCTAAGCATACATAGGGACATACAGACAGCGGGAAGTGACTTTGTTTTGTAATATGTAGTGATGACTTCTTTTGTTAAAGTGTCTGTTAACTGAAATTACTGACCAGTTTCTAAGCAGGGTGTGCGGCTTTGTGTTAGATTCTCATTATCGTGAACTTAAGCAAAGCATTTAACGCAGCGGTTCTTGGGACTGTATTAATAAATCGATCTCAAGTGTGAGAGCGGTTTTGGAAATGTCTCTCTCATGTCATACCCGTGCAAAATGTCATGTCAAACGCGGACTCAAGATCACTCTGACTTGAGATCGATTGATTAATACGGCCGTAGACTAATATTATACACTAGCTGAGCCCGCGCCTTCGCCCGCGTGGAATTTAACTTAACAATAAAGCCCGGTCCCGCGTTCTGAGCCCGCGCGACAGGACCCATTTTTTATTTTGTTTTTCTAAAATAAAAGTAGCCTCAGTTACTGCTTATAACATCAGCTATCTAACAGTGAAAGTCCCGTCAAAATCGGTCCAGCCGTTTCGGAGATACTCTTTGATTTCAAGTGTTTTTATTTTTTTACGCGGAACCCTAATTGTTTTTTTAAAATCAAAGTAGCCTAAGTTACCCGCTATAAGAACAGCTATCTGCCAGTGAAAGTCCCGTCGAAATCGGTCCAGCCGTTTCGGAGATTACCCGGAACAAACACACAGACAGACAGACAGACAGACAGACAGACAAAAAATTTTTAATTCGCGTTTTTGCTATAGGTATCGTATGTACTTTCATGCATTTAGTGAAAAGGTGTTATTTTGATATTACAAACAGACACTCCAATTTTATTTATTTGTATAGATGTATAGATAATACCTGACATTACTAGTAGTATGACACATTATTTGACGACCGCTTGGCGCAGTGGTTCGAGCGTAGGCCGCCTGGCTCACTGCACATGCCGGTTGCGGGTGCGATTCCCGCCGGAGCCAATTTCGGAAATGGCCTTTTCGTAACTTGCCCTAGTCTAGGTGTCACTCGGATCGCCCCCAGTCCATTGTACGGTACCCATAGTACAAGCATTTCTTAGTTTGAGACCATACAGTTGGTGTATCAGTCTGGCGATATTTACAAAGAGCCTCACTCTTATGAGTGAGGCTCTTTGGAACTTAAATAAATCAGTCAGTCAGAAAGTGAGGCTCTTATGAGTGAGTTATGTTCTCGTAGATAACTTTACTTACTCTCTTATTTTCTCTTACTCTTTATTTGCAGAATTCGGTGTTCCTAGGGCCAGCGATGAGCGTCCCCCTCATGCTGCTGGCGGTGTACGGCATCGGCAGCGGCGACGACCCGCCGCCCGCCGTGTGGCGGCTGGCGCGCTCCTGCTCCTTCCTGCGCTACGGCATGGAGGGGCTGGTGGCCGCTATATACGGCCCGCCCAGGGAAGACCTCATCTGTCCCGATGATGTGGATTATTGCGACTATAAAAATGTTACGTGAGTACTATCAGTGTTAACCAGGGACTATTTCTGTTCGTATTAGCCTCAGGTATACCTTTTCGTGGAATAATGTTCTTTGGATTTTGATTTTCCACAGTTTTTGCAATTCCAATTCGTCATATTCTTTGTAAAGATTCAATTTGTGCGGGTTCCAAGACAATTTAGCGTCCCCGGGACTAGTCGGGACTCAAACCTCAACGTCATCATTGGTCACCATTACTGATGCTGGCTTATAGGAATAACAGTGGTGGGAATATGTGGCAAGGCTTTAAAAAGTAGGTCGGTAGTATCAGTTGTTTCTTATGACATTGTTTTTCAATAATTATTCAATGTCAATTTGTTATCTTTGAAAGGAGGCGAATAACAAAAACATGCCATCTTTAGCAATTTATTCCCTTAAGTAGGTATCTGATATAAATAGTAGATACGAAAACAATAAATACGTAGTAGTTATTTATAAATGTTTTTGTCTCTCACACTTACCTAGAAGAAGAAATGTACAATGGTTAAATACCTAAACCATTTCAAAATAAATAACACCTTCGTAAATAACAATATTAGGAGGGTAGATGAAAATCGTAGAATAGGAAAAGAGAACACATATATGAGCTAAATAAAATAACTAATATCTGAAGTCAATATTTTAGTATTAATTATTTTTCCACGATAATTAATTATTTTATTTATTTTATTATTTTAGTCAAATTAATTGTTTGTTTATATGTGTTATATTTCTCCAGCTACTTCGTCCATCTGATGGGTATGTCCGGGGTGTCGTTCTGGGTGGACTTCGGAGTACTCCTGGGAATGTTGCTGGCCATGAACCTGACTGGGTACTATCTCCTGCGCCAGCGGCTGTCCCCCAACTACGCTTTCAGGGCCATCAAACTCATCGGCAATTTCGTTAAGACAAAAATGAGTTCGGTCCAATAATTTTAATTGAATACTTCATAATTTATTGATGAAGTATGTTATCTAGACACGCGGTAGCGTGACAAGCCAAGTTCATTTATTATACTTATTATATCTTTGTTATTATAATTTATTTATGTTATTGTTATTGAACGCCTGGAGCGATAAAATTATAGTTTTGATGTCTATTGTATTAATAACTTTCGGAAAGGTTGTAGACATGCTTAGATATTCGTTACGCATCTACAGGAGAACACATAACCTTCTTGCTTATGCAGATATTTCGCGAAGTAAAATAAATCGAAGTCTATGGTTATTTATCTTGTGGATGAGCTGGAATTTTATATACGATCATTGTATACGGTCCATAAATATTTATATGTATCCGTCGCAGATGGATTGTAAAATTAGCTGTTTTAAAAACGTTAAGCTAGATTGCCCAACCTTGATTGTTTAACGTAGAATCTCTGGGTAGTTACCAAATATATAATAAAGAATAGTTTATAAAATGTAACATAAATAATAACATACAATGCAATGGCAATCAGTTCAGCTGTTTTACAAACCGAGCTATTTTGCAAAACAGCTAATTATATAATCTTTCTTCGACATATCTACTAAAACTTAACTGTGTAATTCTCAAACTATCAGCTTTGGATGAAACTTGAAAAACAAAAGGAGTTATAGGGATACAGCTGTTGACAGATTTCACAAGTCTACAAAACCTTTAGTACTTCAACTTTCCCACAAAGACGATAGTTTTAGATTTACAAAGTTAAGTTGCAAAAAAAATAGTATAGGCTTTTTGTTTCACATAGTATATGACATCACAAACAATTAGTTCGTAAATCAAGAATTTAAAAATAATGTTTATTTGTGATATTCAGTTAGAATAATATACTTTCTTATATTTATTTATTTACGCTAAGTATTGTGTGTAACTAACCATATATATGTGATTCCACCATATATGTGTAACTAACCATATATTGTGATTGATATATATAGATTCCAGTGGAATGGTTAACCTATAGTTAGTTAAACGTATTTTTTTTGCAGGTAATTAAAATGTAGGTTCTGAAGATTTTAATGAATCTTCAATCTTAGTTATAGCGGTGTGACGTCTGTAATTAAAAAGGATATAATTAAGACTGATTGATAGTTATATTTTTGTTTGATTTAAGGAAATATTGTAGGTTCTGTTGATTCAGAAAATATTCTTTTTGTATGTATTGGTGATATATATTAAAGTAATACTCGGTATTTTTAATAAATCAGTATCGATAACGATGTTGCTACCAAGGTTATGGTGTGATACCTATCAAAATATGCATAAATAAAAAACATAATGTTCTTCAAACGTATTTTATTTACCATATGTATCTCTCACTAGAAATCACGCATTTGTTAGTGAACACAAACAACATTTTCATCATAACCTGACTAGGGCAGTGAATCCCGCTCAAAAGAGTTATATTTCGGACTAGCTGAGCCCGCGACTTCGTCCGCGTGGAATTTTGATCCTTTAGGGGATGCCTACGTCATAGTAGCTTAATGCATGCAAAGTCTCAGCCCGATCGGTTTAAAATTGACAAAGTTTCATACAAACTTTCATCCCCTATTTTATCCCGTTGGGGGTAGAATTTATCAAAATCCTTTCTTAGCGGATGCCTACGTCATAACATCTATCTGCGTGCCAAATTTTAGCCCGATCCGTCCAGTGGTTTGGGCTGTGCGTTGATAGATCACTATGTCAGTCAGTCAGTCACCTTTGAATTATATATATTTAGATATTTATTTTCGCAAAACATTCTACGTGTGTTAGATCCTTTATTGTGCACTTGAGATTATAAAAAGTTATAATACTTATTGCGATAATTATATCCAAAGTATCTACTGCATTAGGTACTTTAGCGGCCGAATATTGAAACATTCCTCAAATGATGTCCTACTGCTTTTTAAACCTTTCAGGTCCAAAATGATAACTTTCCTAAAAAAATTGTTCACTTCTCAAATGACGACATTTCCAAAATGACCACAATCTCAACATGACCACTTTCCCAAATACGTCGTTATCTGTTGTGGTATGGCGCATCAAAATCATAGACATTATTATTATTTCATTTATTGATTAGCTCTCAAATTTGAGGAACGTTTGAGCATTCGGCTGTGGAACGCTCATTGCAATTGTTATTTCATCAGGCGCCCGAAGAATTCATTTCAAAACTAGCGGTGCCTCCTATATTCTCTACCTGTGATATTATATTCGCTAAACTTGAAAGTTAAATAGTTATATAATATCTTATAGATTCAATGTCAGTATCTATAGTTATTAGTTATTCGCAAGTCATATTTTAGGCATAAGTTTACAATATGCTAACAATATTTATTTACTTATTTACATACAGGTATCGCACTTGAACTATATCAGTTATACCGGAATGTTCACGTTTTATGATAGAAGAAATCGTAATACTATGTAGAATTATCAGTGTTAAAAATTAAACCTAATAGTGGAAGCTGCCAAGATTTTAGTATTTATACATACCTGGGTGAAGAAATTATGACTTGGATAGATATATCTAATAAAATTGCGAGAGTTAACTCAGTAGTCACTATGATGAAAGTAATCTATTTCAGAAATGTAGGTAGGTGTGGTTAAGTTCCAATACGAATGAATAATCACACAAAATAGTGCTTAGCCTCAGATGATAAGAAAAACTTAGACGCAGTGTGAAGAACTAGCGACTAATGCTAGTATAAGTGGATAATACCAAATAGCAAAAAAGCAGATTCATTTTAAGAATTGCTTATCGCTTTTGGCGATCCGCTATGGGAAACGTAGGTACGCGTAATTACATAAAAATCTTAAAAAGGTTACTGGATTTATGCTATTTCGTATTACTTTTGATGGCTTTATGCAATAGTTCTTCGCGCCGTGTCTATTTTATTTTTTTCGTCTGAGTGTTTGTCGTATAAAATATCCTATAACAGCTTAAGAATTAAGTACACTTTTTTGTTCTACTAAACGGCAATAAATACAATTTGAATAGGTATTAAAATGTACCTATTATTATTTATAAATTCCTACCATTTATATCACAAGTGACAGTTTATTTTGATGACGTGATATCTACATACATAATGTATTGAGCTTATAGTACCTAGATCATTGTGTTGATAGACTGTACACCATTTAATATTGATTTTGATAATAATATTATTATACACACAATTGGAAACAATCCAAGTACACATTATTACATTCCTATACTCTTCAGTGAGTTCGATACAGTAATCGCGCTTACGTTAAAGTTAAATCGATGTTAGGTACATGCAATTATTTCATGGCGCATAAAAAATCAGCAGCACTCAAATTTGAGTTAGTTTCATTCAGCGGTGAAGAAAATTAAAAAGAAACAATTAAAAAAATAAAAAAATATTACGTACTTATTTACAATAAATTAATACTTTCTCAAAAAAAATATGATAACAATTGTAAATAAAAACTCCAACTTAACATAACGAGTATTTAAGATAATTAACCTAGTTTGAGAATTGTGAGATTTTTTATGAATACCTTAGGCCTTGTATTTTCAAGGTTGTCTTTTTATATACAAAAACTCTTAGCTCATTCATCATAGATTTGTTAAGCTTGCGTTGTAATTACCAATATTGCTTCATCAAAGCATAACATAACCTAGAAACAACGTAATTGTTACAGACTTAAAATTAACTGTTGTGATCGTAGATTGTACTGAGAGGCGATAACTGAACATAATCAAAATTATTATGATGATACAAAACGGATAACTTACAAAAAATATTCGAAACTCTTGAGATTTTTGAAGTTTAAGATCTTATAAATCACTGTACTATAATGTTATTAATTACATAAAAGTTAAACACGAGTGGTAGGTACCTCAATTTTGTTACACTAATTTTGACGTAACTCCGGTTTATCTCGTGTTTAACTTTTTGGTAATAACGTTGTTAAAGTTTATATAAACTGAATGCTTTAAAGGAGGTTTTTTGTGTTTGAATTTGAGCCTTATAAATTATTAAAATTAAATAATTGTAGATAAAATTGTGACAACTTGTAATCCTGATGTCTGTGGCTACCCTAAACATCTACAGCTAATTTATAGTACAAAATATTCCATCTAATATAATCCACATTCCACATTCCCGGCACTTATACAAATAACTATAATAGTGGTAACTAAGTTATCCTAATATATTTAATAACTGAAAATGTAACTAATCATAAAATATTTTAATGATATCATTATAAATACATGAACATATATGGACGAATATAATGTGAGATATTTAAGATATAAAATGAAAATGTGTCCTTTTAAGATATAACAAAATGGAATGTTGAATGTTGACTTAAAATAATATTTACAAAATTGGTAAATTAATTTGGCACCTAGGTACTTCTGATAAGGAAGAATTTCGATACGCGGTGCCATAATACTTAAGGTGCTGGTTATAAGTACCGTAACTTACAATAAGTGATGTTAGTGTCATTAAGTCTTATTTGTGACTAATTCCCTGATAAGCAAAGTTTGCTATCTTTTACAAATGGACTCAAATTCCATAAGCATAGCTTTCATCTTCATGCATTCTCAAATTATCGTCTTTATTACTTAGGTAGTTAATTTTATTCCTGGCAAAGAAAACTTATGATACCGAAAATGAAACAAATTATCAGATGCTTTCATTACATTACCTTCACTCAAACGCTACTCAAATTATTTAAGTCCCATTTATGAATCTATTGACTTTTATCTTAATTTTGTATCGGGGTCGTCTGCAATGTTACTCTATCCTCTGCTATCTTGAATATTTTGTATGAGATGCTAATTAATCAGCCCTCAAATTTAAGTTGCGTCTGAGCACTCATTTATCCATAAATCATCACCTTTCTAATAGATGGTCCATAATGCGTCTGAGTACTCATTCATCCATAAATTATCACCTTTCTGATGGTCCACAATCAAAAATACTTTCAATCAGGTACATTAGAATGTGAATTGCTGGCTGGCTTTATTATCGTCGCACTGTCCTAGGTATAATGCAGGTCGGTCGGCATCTAGACAGGCGTCAAGTATAGCGTGTCTGAGCTTGTGGCCCTGTCGCCGCCAGCGCTGGGCGTCGTCTGATGGGTCGCAGGCGGCGAGGAGGGCTGACACCCGGTCTTCGGAGGAGAGGGAGACGCAGAGACGGTGGTGGCGGATGAGACCGTTGTCGAAGGTCCACTCTTGGTTGCCGCCTGTGTAGTGGCAGGGGTACATGCCTGGAAATCAGAGGAAGAACGAGACCGTTATTACTGTCTGATTAACGAGCATCGTCCACTAGGCTGCGCTATGATTTCAGTTCCTCAGCTTCAGTCGATTGACAGAAAAATAAACCCGCTTTATTTTGTATATACTTTGATTAAGTACGTAATAACGTACTGACAATTCTTAAATTTTTAAGATAGTCGACAAAACTGGTTAGCCAAACATATCATTTCGTTATTGAAACGGCTACGGAATCTTACATTGTGCGTGACACGACATGCACTCGGCCTGTTTTTTTTAAAGATTACTAGCAACGTGAATACTCGTATATCGCATTGCTAGTATTCCCGTTTGCCCCTTTAGGTGAATGCTTGTGTTGGTTTAGGAGTGAGCCTAATAGTTTTATTGCCAGGATCCTGGAGCCTCTCAGTTACGAGGGCTTGGCAGTCTTGGTAATTAATAGATAGAAATTACCTAATGTGCCGTCAACGACATGCCCCATGGTGTCCAAGCAACGGACCCCCTGCCTGATGACGTGGGAGGTTTCAGTCATGGCCGGCACCTGCAGCTCGGGGTACACATGCTCCAGGTACCAGCGGAACGGCTTGCAGTGGAGCTTCTCACGGAGGTTCACGCGGTCCGATATACTGAGGTGATGAGGAATACATTGTAAGTAGACCTAGCTGGTATTTCTGTACGGTAGAAGAGGCAAGCTATAGCCAATTCACTAAAGTTCATGTTATAATAAATAACAATAATAATGGCGCGACCTTGAAAATATTCGGTTCAATATCTCGAAAAATACTTCGAAAATCAGCTTAGCTTAATATACTACCGACCTAAGCGATAATACGGGACTATTGTGCGACTGTTAAGTGATTCGGAACTCTGCGTGTTCTGTGTAAGTGAACTAGTGCTTGTAGTATGTAATTGTCAAGTTTGTGGAGAGCGTTAGTAAACCTTTTTACACGTAAACGGCATTTAGTATGCCCCTTGTCCGTAACAATAATAAATATCGCCAAACGAACATACAAACTGTATGGTCCCAAACTAAGCAACGCATGTACTATGGCTGCCGTACAATGGACTTGAGGCGATCCCGACGACACCCATACCAGGGCAAATTACGAAAAGGCCTTTTCCGAAATTTACCCTGACTGGAATCCAACCCGCAACCACCCGGTGCAGTGAGGCGAGTTTTGCTACGCTCGAACCACTGCACCAAGCGGTCGTTAATCATAAACAATATATTAACGTTCAGCAGAAAATTTGCCATCAATACTTACTCTCCATAGTCAACCTGTTTGGCCAACGGCTGGGACCTATAGTAGAGGTCCTTGTAGTCGTCCATCCACACTTCAGCCGCTCTCCTGGTGTTCCTCGCGAACACGGCCCCGGACCCACCGGGGAAGGTGTACGGGTGTCGTTTCCTGAACACGTGACCCACACGGGAACACGGCACGATTTCAAGGGAGCCGCCGCACTGCCATACTCTGAAATAATTGTTGGTTCAGATAGATGAATTTTGGATGTGTGCTGAGAAGTCTTATTTGACGTCTTCGGTAGAGTCCTGGGGTAGTACCAGTCTCTCACAGAAGATCTGCGTAAAGTAGTTATTAAAGCTACAGTTCGTGTAATGAGTGAAAGAGCGTGAAACCCAACCCCCCTCCCTTTGCGTCACTTTCCTGTGGGTCAGCGTGCCAGCAATATCTTTAGAATTGCATGTATCTATAGACTATGTTAACTGCTTAACGTAAGGCTGGTCTCACGCTTGTTTGCCGACTTAGTTCTATAAAAAAACGTTCATACATAAAATTATCCTCCTTTGTCAAACGACTCTCTGGGAATTCGTTGGGACCACAGATATAGATTTACATAGATAACGCAAGTATCACGATTTGTATTGAAACCAAGCGTGCCAAATTTTTAACACCTACTGTGAAGTCACAGATGGCGGGAAATCCAAACCGATTCAAAGACACCGATGCCGCCGATGCCCCTCCGCCCGCTACGATTCTCTCGAGTGATTATCTCGCTCATACTCATATTTTTATATCTGTAGTAGCGAGGACTGTAAGTTATCGGCGACCAACCTTGACGCTTGGTCGGGGTTTTCGGACACGCTAAGTACATACATCTGCGTTATCTATGTAAATCTATATCTGTGGTTGGGACTATTAAATTTCTAATATTGTTTTTGGAGGATGAAAATATACAAGTATTAAAATCCCCAAGCTGGAATTTCTCAATTACACACATTTGTCCATCATACTGCAAACTACTCTTGACTTGTTCCACTATCTGATTACCCACCTGAAAGAGATCTCCAAATTCTCCCCTCCCCACACGTCCATTTTCATGTCGTACTTCCCAAGCTTGTTGAAGTACTTCCTGTCCATGCTGAACAGCCCGCCGGCGATCATCGGGGTCCTGATGACTTGGGTGGGGTCGCTGAGGCGGGCGCTTCGTTCCGCGTGGGAAAGGTACTCCCACTGAAAATTAAGATGTTTAGGACCTGCCTTTGGTTTCTAAAGATTGTTTTAGAATAACGGGGCGATAAGTAAATTCAAATTATTCAATTTGGATAGGTACCTATATTGTGGAAAGAGTAAGAGGCAAAGGATTGAAAGGACAATTAAGTATTTGTGAAATCAGTACGAGTATTCGTGTTTATTTATGACCGATTGACCAATTGACATTGCTTTACCAAGGGTTTTTTCAAAACCACTTTTAAAAATAAGTTGATTTATAATTTGGTTCAATTTTGGTGTAAACTAGTAGGTACAGCCTAGCTTTAGTAAACCCACACTGAAAGTGTATTTAGTTTATTTGTTACTAGCTGTGCCCACGGACTTCGTCCGCGTAGTATTTAATAATTAATAAAAATAATAACAGTATTTTACGTAACAAAAATTTCGGGATTATCGGGATAAAAAGTATCCTATATGTTAATCCCGGTTATAAACTATCTGTGTTCCAAATTTCATTCAAATCCGTTCAGTAGTTTTTGCGTGAAGGAGTAACAAACATACATACATACATACATCCACACTCACAAACTTTCACATTTATAATATTAGTAGGATTTTAACAACCAGATCTTGCTTCAATCAAAGTTCTGCTTCATAAATAGCGTCAATGCTAAAATCGTTCCAAATTCTTGATTAATTTTATATTATGGTATCCAACCACAAAGAAATGAGTTTAAGTAGGACAATGAATATCCGCGATATCAATACTGTCCGGTCGTGTAGCGGCTTACCTTGAACACCAGGTTCCAGTCGAAACCGCCCCGGAGGTCAGCTGACGCGCCGATGTACTGGAAGGTGTCCATACTGATCACGTCGATTACCGGACATACCACGCGGGTTGGGTCCTGGAATTAACAGTTACGGAATTAGAACCTTTTCTCTGTGCATAGACTGACATAACAGGCTTTATTTACGTTCTATGATACCTTTAAATGTTTCCGTTAAAGCATCCGAACGACGTCGCCTACTATTGCAAAGAGGGCTCTACACTAATAAAACATAATATTCTAACAGTAGTACCTACCTATGCAATCGTTAGTTTTAGGGAAAAGTGGTATACCACCAAAGCTAGCTTTTTTTTCGGGTTTTGGATTTGGAACTCTAAATTAAGGTTTGTTAATAAGTAAGTATCTATTACTTAATTATGATATCACACTTATACAAGTACTGTTTTCGAAACATTGAACATCTGTATTTCTACCAAAAAAAAGGTATTTTAAAACTATCTTTGGAATATTAGACAATTTTATATAATTATAATTAGGTTATAAAAAAAAAACACATGCCCATTATGGCGCTTACGAGCCTAGAGGGCGAGCTGAAATAAGCGACACGTTTCCCAAGTGTCTCCACTCTACACGCCTCGACTCTGGCGTAAGTGACAATTTCCACCAAGATGCAAACCGTCTTTAGACTGTGTGAGTGGTATGTTTGTCCGTCGATACATCTAAGCATTACTTCCAACCCTTTCACCGTTTGTTCCAAAATAACCTATTCACTATTTTCAATGCCAAGTCTAGTGTTACGTCAAGGTTGTCGTGACCATTGTGCTTGGAACCGGTTCACATGTGCTAATATTATGTGATAGGTCACACGTAGCTGTGTATTCAAGCGGAGGTCGAAACGACCTCACGCGTTATGTAAGCTTTGAGAACCTTAGACCCACATTAATAAATCGCTCTCAAGTCTGAGACCGATCTTGGAAATGTCATTCTTATGTCATACCAGTACTAAATGGCATGTCAAAAGCGTACTCAAGATCGTTCTCAGATTTGAGATCGATTTATTAATACGGGTTTAGTGACAAACATTCGACCGCTACTCAAATTTGAGACAAACTTGCCAATTCAAATTTGTATCTATACAAAAATTACATATTCGGAGTCGGACAGACACAGACAAAAGGTACTTAAATATTACTAATGTAAGTATTTATTCCCTTTGAATAAATATATTCAAGTGAGATAGGTCGTGATAATTCAATGTGTAGCAATCCATTGCCTATTAACAACGCACAAACTTTACATAGTTGCATTACAATCAGTAAATCAGATTGCAACAACTGACCAATTGCGGGGAATAGTGAAAGGACTAAAACTTGCATAATGCACCATATTTCTTGGTTTTCTTGCAATGACTAGAGCAACATTAATTTGAGATGCTTGTATCGTGCTTCTAATGTAATTGGTATGCATGAATACGCATTTAAGCTTTATGGCTCTGAAAGTTTCAGGAGAAATTTCTCTTTTCACGATATACCACAGTCTTGTTTTATTTATTTATTTGTGTATTTATTTATTATAAAAGGAAACTACTTTTGTTTTATAAAGTACAATGTACCATCAACAAAGTTGACGCTTGATCAATTTTTAACACTTTTCCCTTGCAGGCAGTAATCATAGGATGCCTCGCCCATTATGTTGTTGTCCAATGAGACGAAAAGCGTCCGATGAGACGAAATCCCTTTTTTCAGAAAGCCATTGTTTTTATGACCATGCTAGTCGCATGTGGCTGCTGGTCACTGCATACAAAATGCAACCTTAAGGTGATCAAGCGTCGAGTTTGTTGATTGTACTAAAAGTGATGTTTCGCCTAATGTTAAGCAGTTCTTTATGGATGCTTGCAATACTAAAGGCAATGTTATCACTCTCAGTCATCGTACGAAACACAGCTATAACAGCTACTTAACGTCGATCTTATGTGAGAGTGTGTTAGTACCCCGGTTGAGTGGTTAGAGGGGCCGCCCTCGTAAAAGAGTATCTGAATTCGCCACTTTTGACAGTTTTCCTTTAGAAACTAAAAATTGACGTACCTATTCATTTATACAATATGTCAGTTTTGACGTATAGGGAGTCGAGTGTGAGTGGTTACCAAAGTTGGGTTCGGATGTTAAGCTATTTGAGTGAGCTCACTCCTTGCACAAGCATTTAGCTTACTTTTAGCTCTTTAGAAGTCTAGTTCTAAGGAACTTCAGGGTTTGAGTTAGGGCCACCACAGTTGAGCAGTGAGCAGACAGAAGCCTAAAGTAGGTCAGGTTATAGAGGTAGTAAATATGGCGTGGGTTGTAGGTATTCTGTAGCGGGGGTGAAGGGACTACATCGTCGACGTACCTTGCACAACGCGCGGTATCTTCCGTTCACCACGCTTGAGCAATCTGGTTGCCTCGAGTTGCAGGAGACAGCGGAATCGTGGGTAAACAAGCAATAATTTTATCGCATATATTTTGCTCGATTATTCGTATCCAAGATTTACATTGCCATTAAACGTTTATATATTCGCTTTTTTTTGCAGATATTTGCATCATCAAGGAATGAATGAATTTATGAATATTGTGGATACACATGTAACTTCAAGCATGACAAGCCTGCTTAGACCAGAATTTTTTGATAACTTCAGTCCCAGACAGAGCGGCAAATAATTTAAAGAAAATGTGCTTTTATTTTTATGACAGCATTAGAATTGAATAGAATGTATTTAGGTCATCCTTTAGACAGGCCTTAACCAGGGACGTCAATTATAGACTAAATACTAATATAGAATGCTCTCTTATTAATATGTAGATCAATATCAACCGTGGTATACCTATACACGGTTTCACGGTTACACGTGGTTCTCCTAACGCCAATACTTTTAGATTAACAGTAAAAACAGTATACTCTGTTTTTCCTTGCATACTCTCGTCACGGGTTAAAATGAATTTCAAAGCAAAATTTAAACGCTCATCGCTTATGTCTTACATGCTATAATAAAATGCAGTACAATATCTGTAACATTATGTGTGGCAAGCGGCTTTCAAGCGATACGTTTTGCAACACCTAGACATGTTTGTTCTATCTCTTACGCTTTCCGGTTGTAATGGCAATTTGATTAATGGACTTTGCAGGTTTTATTTTATTTATTTTATGCGATTCAGCATTCGTTATTTTTCAGTGCTAAGTGAGAATGGAGAAAGTTGAGTGTAGTATGATAGTCTTGGAAAAAAGTAGCAATTTTTTTTTTATAGCAATAAAATATTTTATAAACTCATATAATTTCACACCTTAATATTCGATGTATAGTTGTCAATTTCTCATATTTAGACCACAACAAAATAGGTATATTTACCACCTATTTCCTTATAATATCTATATCCATTTAAAAGTAATTTACTCCATTATAGATAATGAAATAGACGACCGCATTATATTTAGATAGAGTTCATTATGCATTATCGAATGTCGGTTTACGTAAGTATTGGAACAGATTTCAAATATATAGTATTTATGGTAGTACATATATTTCAATAAACCACGTTTGAGAATGATTAAGAAATCGTTAAAATGTTATTTGAAAAGCCCACGTGTTTTTGGTAGAGAACTGGGACAGATTAATTACCAGACCTAAATGCTTTAATAATCTAAACTTTTCAATCTTTTCAACAAGTGAGCTCTATCTTAGTTATAATAAGATATTTTTACCATTACATTTGACCAGTCATCAACTCATTTCATTAGTTCAATTTATTCATTACTTCTAACCTACATTACTTGACATTTGAACACATTTAACCCGTCTTCAGAAAGGATGAGATTCGTAATTCGGACTGTATATTTTTTTTATATAGATGTTACAGCATATTTCCGGCATTTATGAACAGATTAAGTTTTATTTTTAATGTAAGAAAGTAATGTACAAAATGAATGAGCATTACCTCATCTGATCAAGTGTAAATAAAAAAACAACAATAATTTGATACAAAACCACAGTTGTTCAAATAACGCGATGTTTCTCTTCCTGGGCCAGGTTATTATGGCTTCAAATGGGCTTCAAATTCAGCGACATTACATGATGTAACTAAGGCAATTAAAAAATCGATCTCAAGCCTGAAAGTGGTTTTGAGTATGCTTTTGACATGTAATTTTGTAATGACATTTTCAATATCATTCTCAGACTTGAGATGGATCTATTAATACGGGACTTAGTCATAGTTAGTCATTTGTATTGAAGCGTAGTAGGTAATACCCGTAAATTACCAGTTACTATAACAATGATTGATGGTGTTAATTACAACGAAGAGAAATGGATGTGTGAACTTTGTAGCGGAATCGCAAAAAGCCCGCAATAAATCTGTGTCATAATTATTATAACTAATCAAACATAATTATATTAGTGTCATAATTATCGTTATACATTTATAACAAGATATAAGGTGTGTTTATAATGGAGGAATGTTGCCCATGATGATCTATAGCATTTGCGCAAAATATTTGCCAATCCAGAATGTTCACTGTGCGTTTGCACGGACGAAACATTCTCATCGATTTATGTTGTTTCCTCTATTTTGTTGCTGTCAAAGAATGAATGAATAGAACTAGTCTGTGAGTGTTTTTTCAGTGTTAACGACGGGTTAGGTAGATGCTAAGTTAAAAGCGATTATGTACCTGCCTATAAAAAGACGACTATTGGCCAATTTTCTGCTCTATTTTTACCTACATAATAATGTTTGCAGATTAATAAAAATAATGTAACATAATTATACACTTTATCTCTATATATAGTTTAGTGAATATTTTTTGGAAGTTTTGCCTCACAGTACGAAATATCCGTTTCCATGAAATAACATCAAGTAAGACATCATTATGTATTTGTTTAAAAAATATATATTATTAGGTAATTTTAAATATTTCAGTTCATGGCGTAGCGTTGAAACAGCCCATCAACGATACATCTTTCAAGTTACAAGAGAGCTTTTACGCACACACAACCTTCTCAGATGTGCACCAAAAACTACAGCTCATCTGCCGACCTTGCGCATGCGACCTCACGAAAATAATGGATGACCAATTTATTTTATTAACGTTATTGAATATTGCATTTAAAACTATCTTCCTCTAAATATGGATACGGGATTTATCGCTACCTAACAATTTTAGATGTGGGTAGACAAAAATAATGTCCCGACAAATGATTGACCTACCCTCATAAACCTGATATTTAGTAGTTTCGACTGACGCCGTGTGGCTACGACGTGACCGCGTGCGCTCCTGTGCCGAAAATTCCTATCCTTCGCGTAAACAACCTCCTTGGCGATATTTGTGTTGTAAGAACCCAGTGAACCCAGTGAACCCCACTAATACGTTCGTGCCTGAAGACCCAGTTATACCGCGTGAGGAATGCACCTACGTACACCTGCTGCTAAAGTGAGCGCTTGATTTTGACCTTACCCCTAAAATGTTTACTTCCACTTTTTATATGCCCTATTAACCCGTAAAATACAGATTGACTTTGATCTCGTTGGCAATATTTTCCATAAAATTCAGTTTTTTTTTTAAATAATCGACCGATTAAGTAAAATGTATTTATTTACAATAACACAAAGTATAACCTAAAAATAGAACGGAGCCTAAGCGTGAGCGTATACTGAGACGCAAGCGACGCAGTTCAGCGCAGGGCAGGACTGATTTTGTAACGTATGAACAAGCACAGAGCTGCGTACGCTATAACGCATGCTTGTGACACCCAGAGTTCTGAAATTCTTTACGAATAAAAATGATATGGGAGACCTATAAAAAAGGCTAAAGAGCCTTTTTAATTTGAATTGTCGATGTTTACGTCCTCGATTAAGTATCGATCATTGATTATATTCTTGAAACGATATGAACAATTATTTAAGTTATATATCGCATTATTAAAATGTACTACATTATTTTTATGTGAAAGTACTTCCGGTGATTCTGAAAAATGCCGATGTATTACATCCATAGCGTGTTGTATTAACGGTCATGCTCGTTTATGTTGAACCGTTGCACGCAATGTTATGTAACCTTGTTGTTATTTTCGTTTTCTGTTACATTTCCGTTTCGTTGAAACTTCATAAATAATAATAGATGACATTGTAATTACACAATCAATAATTTTTTTTTAAGAATAAAGAGGAAGGCAAAATATTATCCCACACTTTTTCTGTGGATGTCGTAAAAGGCGACTAAAAGTAACTGCGCAGAGAGCTCACCTAACCGTCTCACATGTAATTTGGGTGTAAAGCGGATTTTCTAAATTTGTTTGGAGTTTATCTGGCCATCATTGGGCAACATCCTTAAGGCTAAAGCGCCCATCTAGCCCGCGAAGTTCAAATTTTTTGAGGTTTTTTAGAAAATTTTCAAAATCTGACAATAATAAAAGGCACATTTTGTAATTCGCGACAAAGACCGTGTGCAGTGCATTTATTAATATATCCAACTTACTTTAAAACATTTCAAGAACGACAGCTATCCAGATAATCTGGCAGATTTTGTATATTTAGTGATTAACTAGTATCACATCCACCGCGATAATATTTAGAGTAAAATAAATGTATTAATAAACGCACTGCATACTTAAAATTACTTTTGGATAAACTATAAGAATACTCGAAAATTTTAAATTTCGCGGGCTAGACAGGCGCCTTCACCTTAAAGGATGAATTAAAAAAGAAGTCCTTTTTGTTAATGTTTTCCGTTATATACGGAAGACCTGTGTGAAATTTCATGCTTCATGTTTCAGGGATTATGTTTTACATGCTTTAGGGGACCGTCCACTTGGCCTGTGCTATGTGCCCGCGCATTTCGACCAATAGGAGAACTTCATTTCCTTCGCTTCACTCGGCGTAGCTGAAGTTGACAGGAAATGAAGCAAAGCGACTACCGCTTGGCGCAGTGGTTTGAGCGTAGGCCGCTCGGCTCACTGCACATGGTGGTTGCGGGTTCGATTCCCGCCGGGGCAAATTTCGGAAATGACTTTCTTAATTTGCCCGGGTTTGGGTGTCAGTGGGATCGCCCCCAGTCCATTGTACGGTACCCATAGTACAAGCTTTGCTTAGGTTGGGACCGTGCAGTTGGTGTGTCAGTCTGGCGATATTTATTTATTTACCCTGTTGGTCGAAGCAGGCGGGTCTGCTTCATAGCACAGTCAAGTGGACAGACACCCTTATGCGTAATTCAGTGGTGAGGATAAAATTCAAGTGATGTTGTTTATCAGTGAACATAATCCACTTAGCGGCTCGATACCCACATTTTAATAATTATTCCGGTCGTTTATGTCCTTCGCAGACTGTTTCGTGATGATGTCATTGTATAAAAATGCCGTAATTATATTAACATATTTGCATAAATGTAATGACATTGAAAAAATTACAAATAATAGTTAATTAATAATAGCATTAAATAATGAAATCTTATTTTTACATCTTACGTAATTATTAAAGTTGTATGAATAATTTATTATGTATTTTTATAGTTTTGCACACAACTACATATTATTAAAACAAATATTAATGCAATATTAACTCAAATTAAATTAAATTATGTCATTGGCCAAAATTGATATGGGTATCAAATAGAGATGGGAAAGGAGTTAAAAATGATTAAAGGTACACAAACTGGGACTTTCAGACATTTGAGTAATTATCGATTTGTCAGTTCACCGCGACACATTCGCGGCATACCTTCACGTTCGTTCAAAGTGGGCCTTGACATTACCGTATGATAGAATGGACGCCGCTCGCTTCGGGACATTTTGACGATATATAAGATGGCGTCAAGAAATAGAGCAAGAACATAACGGATTGTTACCCGAGACATAGCAACAAAAAACGCAGAAGACATTTCAGGTACACCAAACTTAGCAAGAAAAAATGCAAATGCCATTTCAGAAGATGGGAAGATGAATTAAAAATATTGGCTGGTCCATCATAGTCCAGAACAACTAAAGCATGGGTAAATTATGGAAAAAACATGCTCAATTTATAGAGTTAGACTTCGGTGGAGTTTGAAACTCTGTGTCTTATTTCTTTATGAGTTACAAGCTGTTGCCCGAGGCTCCGCCCACGCAGTTACTCTTTATAACCACAGCTATCTGCCAATGAAAGTCCCGGCAACATCAGTGCAGCCGTTTCGGAAATTAGCCGAAACAAACAGATCAACAATAAAACAAATATATATTATGACGTGTTGTCCGGCTAGGTCGTGTGGGTGTCGGGAGCCACGTGTTGCCGAGGAGAAAAGTAAAGTCACACACGATACTGTAGCACGTTATTGTATTTAAAAAAGTAAGAGAAAACACATAAAGTAATAATCAGCGAGGGAAAATACAGAGAGTGTTAAATATATTTAGCCGGCCGCTTGCGTTGTCGCCGGGGACGTGGTGCGGACGTCACGCGCGTTCGAGAACCTCCTGACGTGGAGGGGCGCGAGGCGGACGCGGCGGGAGCGGTAGGGTGCGTTCGCAAATACGGTCCCGTTATAATATTTATATGTACCTACCTATACTTGTATAGCATAACATACAGCCACTTCAGTTTAATTTATTTGTGCTGATTGATGGCTTATTAATAATTGTATTCGTAACTATAAACTTATTGCGTTTTACCTAATAGTGATAGTGTAGCCTCCCAAAGGTCAGTTAGGTACCTACCTACTGTTAAATGTGTGAGATTATTTTATATTGTGGTATTCACCACACTACAATAACGATTTTAGATATTATTATGTAAATAAATTGCATGTAATAAATATAAACCATTTAAAAACTATTACATGAATAACGTAAATAAACATAAATGTTAAGTGTTATAATAGCACTATTACCATTATTTAAGTCATATTAATTATGATTAACATTTAAGATATAATGTGCATAAGCATCGTAATACATTATGTAATATTCCGGCGTTCAAACTAGTTCGCGGCATTCGTATACTAAATTGAACGACCAGTTTAAAATTCATTTCATTATCTAGAAAAATATAATTTATAACTAGCTGTGCCCCCCGAATTCGTCCGTGTAGTATTTAACGTAACAAAAATTTCGGGATTATCGGGATAAAAAGTATCCTATATGTTAATCCCGGTTATAAACTATCTGTGTTCCAAATTTCATTCAAATCCGTTCAGTAGTTTTTGCGTGAAGGAGTAACAAACATACATACATACATACATCCACACTCACAAACTTTCACATTTATAATATTAGTAGGATTTAGCCTTTTTGGCGTCCCACTCCTGGGCACGGGCCTCCCTTAACAACGAGGGGGATTCAGGCCAAAATCCGCCACGCTGGCCCACTACGGGTACGCATTTCACGTGTCTTTCGAAAATTGGTTAGATTTTTCTAAGATAGGTTTCCTCGCGATGTTTTCCTATACCGAAAGCGAGTGATAATCATATTGAAATTATGATTCGTACAAGAGGTGCGAGCCGGGGTTTGAACCCAGCACCTGGTGCCCGCAAGACGCGTGCTTAACCAATCGGCTATCACTGCTTCTCCGAATATGTGATAAACAAATAAATATAACCAGACTAATGGTAATAAACCAAACTGTATGGTCCCAAACGAAGGCGGTCCCAGTGACATCCAATCCTGGACAAATTAAAAAAGGCCATTTTCTAAATTTACCTGACGGGACTCGAACGCAGAACTCGGTGCAGTGATAGAGCGGACTCCGCCCAAACCTCTACTTTCAAATTAAACTTGGACAGTACACGACGACCGCTTGTCGCACTGGTTCGAGCGAAGTCCGCTCGGCTCACTACACCGGGTGGTTGCGGGTTCGATTCCCGTCAGAGTAAATTACGTAAATTGTATTTTCGCAATTTTCCCTCGTCTGGGTGTCACTGGGATCGCCCCCAGTCCATTGTACGGTACCCATAGTATAAGAGGTGCTTAGTTTGGGACCGTACAGTTGGTGTGTTCGTCTGGCGATATTTATTTAAGTTACTGCAAGGGTTCTAAAAAGGAGAAGGTCAACATACCTCCTTAATCCTCTGCAGCAATGGCTCCAGCCAGCGCACGTTACATTCCACGTGTGAGTCGAGGAAGGTGAGGACCGGCGCGGTGGCGGCGTCCGCACCTCGGACCCTCGACCTCATAAGTCCCTCGCGTTTGTTGTTCCTTATCACCTTCACCTTACGGATTGCACGGAGGGCTGCACCGTCATCCGCTGGTAGAAAAGAGTATTCTTAGTAAATGCTTATACAACGTGGTAAGGGAACATTAAGTCTATGTACAGTAACATAGAGTCTAGCTTAGAGTTCATAGGTAAAGTGACGTGCGTTTGTTCGCGTCGCCGCTGGAATTAGAACTTTAAATGACTATAAGCCCGTTCAATTTCCTTTATCGCATTGAAAATACCTATAAATACTAAAAAGGGATAAGCACATTAATTAAATAAAATACAGTTCATTGTAATAGCGGTTGCAGCATTGTACAACAAAAAGTATCGAGAATCATAGCTGACCTATGATTCTCGATACTTTTTCGATACGGTTCCTTTTGTCGCCTTATATAACTGTAAATATTGGGAAAAGTGAGAGGTAGGAGGCTGGAATGGTTTGGACACGTGATGAGAAGGGAAGAGAAGCATGTGACTAAACGAGTGATGAATATGAATGTGGATGGATACAGTGCGAGAGGAAGGCCCAAGAAAAGATGGATGGATTGTATTAAGAAGGATATGAACGAGGTTGGAGTGGATGTGAGTATGACGGGAAAGCGCGATGTATGGAAGGAAAAGACATACTGCGCCGACCCCAGATAATGGGAAAAGGTAAGGCAGATGATGAAATATTGGGAAAAGTGCTTTTTTTTAACCTGCCTTTATAATTTCCTATTTATATAATTTAATACAACTCTTACCATGAGTGTTAAAACTTTCGCTAGAGACGCTTACTATACGCTAAACAAAAATATTTTTGTGGGAAATAATTAGTTCCTCTGGTGACCGATAAATGCGGTGTACACTTGTTAAACAAATATTTTACATAGGCGCTAGCGAGTAACGAACGTACAACTGATAGAGCTACTGATAGAGTTAATGTTTACTGTTGGTATAACTCTTATTAAAGGCCGAAGTGAATTGAATTTTAGACCTTCCCGCTCATGACCTTTAGGACTATAAATATGCTCAAAGTTACTAAGGCTATAGGTCGGTTTTAATTATTATTTAAGTAGTCCGGCTACCTTGACCGTATTGACAACTATGTATTGCAAATACATTTTATGATTCAGAGCTCTAAAGTCAAAGAAACCTTGCTCTGTTGTATTTATCAATTCTGTAATATGTATTTACTGTCAGTGCTGAAATTTCAGGTTTATCATTTAGCGCAAATACATAAGGTTGTGAAATATTTCATGTTTCTTACTCTAGAGGTAAACGCTGTGCGTTGATATATCAGTCAGTCAGTCAGTAAATCCTTTTATATTTATAAACAGATATTCAATGGAACTACAGGAACTATTTGTCGAACCAAAATATGTTTAGTAGGTCTGGAGCTACAAGCAAATATATTAAAAAAAAATCTGTGCCGTCTAGGGACGCCCGAAAGAAGCGAAGCTTTGCAGTAGATATTAGATATATTATATTAACGCGTAACGCGTTACGCGTCACGCGTCACGCGTTACGCTTTTCACCGTTTTATTGCCCGGGTAGCGAGCGCCCCGAACGTCCGTAAAGAAGCTTCGCTTCAACAACATCATCGAAAATATAACCTTATTTGTGTATCTACTCGTATTGTTGCTATTATCCTGAATCTGAATCTAAAGCTCTAACTTGACTTTAACGCTAGTTGCTAGCGTACGTAAATTATTTGTATGGCATATTGAACAGCGCCACCATTGGACAACCGTGAAACTAACAGTTCTCAAGACAAATATTTTACGAAGATGCTAGCTAGCGATCTTCTATATAGTAGAGCCACTGAACGAACACTGACGCCGTCTAGGTACTTGTCGAATCTAGCACACAAGCGTTACAGATTATTAATATTAGATAGCTAACTGGTACATAAATTGATCTGCCTGTGCATCGGTCGACCGGTTGGGCAACCAGTTGTGCAATCTGATTACTATCGATCGGGATGCATTCCGTGCACGCGTATAAACTGAAGGAGATACACGGTCAGATTGCGTAACAAGTTTCGCTTTGAAATCTGTTGTAAACCATCGAATGACTAAACGAGACTTTTTGTAATGTCTACCAAGGCCCGGATTTTTATGTACGTTTTTTGATTTCTTAATTTGAATCCTACTATCCTACTAATATTATAAATGTGAAAGTTTGTGAGTGTGGATGTATGTATGTATGTATGTATGTTTGTTACTCCTTCACGCAAAAACTACTGAACGGATTTGGATGAAATTTGGAACACAGATAGTTTATAACCGGGATTAACATATAGGATACTTTTTATCCCGATAATCCCGAAATTTTTGTGGGCACAGCTAGTAGTATATAAACGGAACACATGTAAGAGACTCGTCCGTCTGTTTCGCAATGTTACTCATGATGATGTGAAACTAATTGTTTTATCCGCCATTGTTTTTGCTGTAACTGTGTGAAAAAACAATTTGAATTAAATGATGTAGAAATCATAATGGTGTGTACAGACCAAGCTAACAGACGGTGATGAACGTTTAATTTTTTTTCAAAGCGTAATTTTGGTGCATTATTATTTTAATGAATATTCCGGGATTCTTTTGAATAGGAATTACAAATAGGTATACAACATTAAACTGCATTTATTTCGGTGGTACAGCAAAGCTTTTGCCAATTAACTACGACTCATATAGGGTCGTCTCGACATAGTCTGTACATTCGAGAGTTATATTTTTTTAGTAACAAGTCAGTGTTGAGCCTTCTATAATTCCTTTCACTGTTTTTAGGTACCGCTGCTAGTGCGGTAATGTAAGTAACAATAGGTAATAAGCTTATGCAATAGCTTGAACTAAGATTTTGTTTGATGCTGAGTTGAAATGTGATACATATTTGTATGTCATCTCCGTCGTGCTGAAGGCAGCCAGTGGGGCCTTAGGATGTCAGGATCTTCAGGGCTTATTATGTTTGCTGCTTAAATTAAATTAAACACTTACGATCATCACTAAAATCGTCGACTAGGATAATTTCTTTGATGAGATGCTCCGGACTTCTGTTCAGGACACTGTGGGAGAAAATAAATATTTAATAAGCGATGAGGGCTGATGCTGAACATCCCTAGTTGAAGAAGCATTTCGTTTTATAGTACCCGCCAAGCTCTAGACAAAGCGCAGCGTTCGCACGATTTAGATGACACTAAATAAAGAGTTTTATAGCAATTATTTTAAAGTACAAAATAGCTTGAACGGGTCTCCGATTACCATTTTATTTTACTAGTATACCTTTTTGCTCCGTTTACGCGAGCTTTAAGTCACCAGCGACTTATATATTGAAAAGTATTGTGTTATAGGGCTGAAGTATTAATTTTAGCAGCTTGCATCTAAGCTAAACTGAATCTATTAACACCCACACCTTTAGGCATGACGTATCGACCAAAATTATATCAAATTCTGCCTCATCGCGAGCTATTAGAGGCAGTCGTGAGGTGATAAAGCTCTACTCGAGGCTGCCTCGAATGGATAGCTATGACTCCATAGAACATACCTGACGATGGTCCGAAGAAGTGTAGACCGGGCTTCATTGTGAAACGTAATGATGACACTCGTCTCTGGCAAGTTATCTTCATATTTCTTGAGTCGACACCTGAAATATGACTTCAATTAATATTTTTTTTAGATGGTAGAGCAAAACTGCTCACTACAGTTCATAAACGAGCTACCCCAGTTGGATTAGTACCACCCCCTTACAGATTGGTGTATGATAGGTACTGCGTTTTTAAATGCGTGAGAGAGAGTGCCGGAAGCCCAAACTCCCTTCCTTCCCCTTCCTCCGTTGCACTGGTTTCCACTCTTCTTCATGTCAGCAACGTGTCAGCGATGCCTTTGGTATTGCAAGCTTATGCTATACCTCGGTTTCGGTAACTGCTTAACATCAGGAAGACCGCACGCTAAAGTTGTCGGTCGTAAGGAAAAAATATGGCTGGATTAAACACCAAACAGAGAGAGACTTGTTATTTTCAATTTCATTTATACTTATAGCTCTATCTCTTAAGATATAAGACTGTAAGACGGCAGATCACAGCGTGTAGAATGGATTACCACGCTATCTATAAACTCGAACGATATACAGGCCGCAATTTACTTATAATATATCACTTAAGTACCCAATTGATCGTAAACCATGTACGACAGGTGATTTATATTAGAAATGAATAGAGGCGAAAAAATCAGTGCGGTCTAGGGACGCCCGAAAGAAGCGAAGATTTGCAGTAGATATTAGATATATTATATTAACGCGTAACGCGTTACGCGTTACGCTTTTCACCGTTTTAGTGCCCGGGTAGCGAGCGCCCCGAACGTCCGTAAAGAAGCTTCGCTTCAAAAATAGTGTCAGCTACAATAGGGCTGAGACACTGCACTGACCTCACGTACCGGGAGGTCACCAGGGTACAGGGAGGTCACGGATTCCGGTATTTAGCGAGCATCACATGCATGTAACCACAATACAGATTATATGCAGAAGGTGCATTTAGTTATTGTTGGGAATTCTAGCGCTGATTTTATTATTATTCGTGCAAGAAGTACGGTAAAGGAAAACATAATGAAGATGTCTTAGAAAATCTAACCAATTTTCGAAAGACATGTGAAATTCGCCACGCCGCACTGGCCTAGTGTGAAGGATTATGGCCTGGATCCCCATCGCATTGAGGAGAGGCCCGTGACCATTAGTGTGACGTTAAAAGGGCTAATTTTAATCATATTATTCACGAAGATCAGTCTGAGGGCATCGATTGCTGGACATAGGCTTCCCCAACAACTTGATTTAGAATACCTATTTTGTCGTATTTAACAAAGCTGTTATAAATATTATTAGGTATTAACCACTTAAAAAATTACTATCGACTATCTAATGTTAGAACTGTATTCACAGCATATCCTAATTATTCATATATGCATTGTCGATCAAAAGGACCAAAACTAAGCTCGATTTTGTGAATATACTTTGTATGGAGTTTACCTTCTGTAGTATTTACTTGTGTTCTATGATGCAACATTGGGGCCAAGCACACTAAACGCAGGCATCTGCGGTTTAGTAAACCGGCTTCGGATTAGAGGAGGCAAGCACACTACTCGCATCAAATTGCACGCTTTTAAGTATGTAAATAGTTTTCGGAAGGCCCGCCATCTTACTTATGTTCTTGAGAAAAGTTTGATGCATCGATGTGAATTGTACATAAATGGTAACACCGTCACATCGAACATAAAATCTCGCTCGGTACTCGCTGTTTCAAAAGTCCAAAATAATACGAGGGTTTGAATAAATACTTATCGGGTGAGAATTAAATACCATTTCATTTAAGTAGCCGGTATTATACTCGAAAAATGGCTTTTTGCATTTTTTATTATTATTTATATATTTTGTTCTGCCGGATCTTCTCAGTGGAGGCAGCGTTCCGAACCGGTGGTAGATTCTGACTATTCATAAAAGCTTTGTTGGCTTACATGAAGAAATAAAAAAAATGTTTGATTTTATCTGCAGTTGATACTGATTTCTAGGCCATTAATTGTGTTCAAAGAACACAAAAGTTGTATCAAATGTTCGAAGGCCCGTTACTCAAAAAATCTGATAGTTAAGTACGTATAGTCTGTCTCCACTAGTCATATCAATATCGGCTACTGTATAAGTATACAGCTGAATTATTAATTCGGACTTTTGAAACACTCATTAGAACATCAAAAGCGGAAAATATAATTATTAATATTGGCGACCGCTAGGAGTAGTGGTTCGAGCGTAGGCCGCTCGGCACACGGGATTACGGGTTCGATTCCCACTGAGGCAAATTTCGGAAATGAAATTTTTCGTAATTTACCTTGGTCTGGGTGTCACTGGGATCGCCCCCAGTCCATTTTATGGCACCCATAGTACACAAGCGTTGCTTAGTTGGTGTGTCAGTCTGCCGATATTTATTGATTTTTTTTTTTTTTTTATAAACTTACATAGCATTCCTAGTATCCGGTACCGGCCTATTGCTAGGCAAGTTGTCGGACGCCGCCTGGTTGAACCGGTTCCTGAGATACGGGTCCGAGTCCTTGGTCCCCCCGGACACGTATCCGGACTCGTCGAAATACGCCCGCCCAGTGCTGCTCGAACCGGATACGTCTTCCGGTGACGCTGGACTGCTTTCCGGCTCCTCGATGTCTGAGTGCTGTTTTATAAGGCGCAGAGCTATGTTTTCTTCCTGTAACAATAGTATTGGCGGTTAATAACTGAAACATATACTCAACATCACAGATATAGATTTACATAGATAACGCAAGTATCACGATTTGTATTGAAAGCAAGCGTGCCAAATTTTTAACACCTACTGTAACGTCACATATAGCGGGAAATACAAACCGATTAAAAGACACCGATGCCGCCGATGCCCCTCCACCCGCTACGATTCTCTCGAGTGATTATCTCGATCATACTCATATTTTTATATCTGTAGTCACGAGCCGTGACGAACCTTGACGCTTGGTCGGGGTTTTAGGACACGCTAAGTACATACATTTGCGTTATCTATGTAAATCTATATCTTTGCTCAACATCTACAGGTTGAAACATAAAGGGTATACTTTTTTTTCAAAACTTTGCAAGTTTAAAACTCTTAGCTTTGGAGGAAACTTGAAAAACAAAAGTGTTACAGGGATACCACCTGTTGACAGATTTCATAGGTCTGCAAGCCTTTAGTACTTCAACTATCCCACTAAGCCGACAGTTTTAGATTTACAAAGTAAAGTTGCAAACGTATACCCTTTCTATTTCACCTAGTATATATATACGTGTAGGAAAAACTTCCAAACGCGAACTTTCAAGACGAAAATGGGAAAACGAGTATGAAATTTGGCACACTTATAGTTTATATAGAGAAGGAGTGCAGAATGGTAATATTTTTAAATTATAATACTTAGAAATACATCAAAATCAATAAATAACACATTACACACACACTACTATGAATTGACACACACACATTTGTAACCTCCACACCGACTGACTGTCTGACTAACAAACGGTGACAGTTTTTGGAGGGCCGAACTTCCATAGTGCATTCTGCGTGCTAGTATCAAATAGTCTTTGACAATATAACCAAGATGACGTTTATTCAAATTTAAATGGTTTATGATCGAATTTCGACCAATGAATACCATTTCAATTAAAATAATGATAAAGGTCGGAAAAGTGACGTACGACGCTTGATGTTAAGCAGTGATCGTTGCCTTAGATACTTGCAATACCAAAGGCATTGCTTTACGTACCCGACCCCAAGGGGAGAGGGACAAAGGGATGTGAAGGGGGTTGAACTTTCGGCTCTCTAAAAAAACGTGCGAATCGTAGCTACAATAGCTACTTAAAAAAAAAAAGGATTACTAGCAATGTGTGATTATCACATTACTAGTATTCCCTTTAGCCCCTCCAACTAAGCTAATGCTTGTGCTAGGAGTGGGCTCACGTCAATAGTTTAATGCCCAGGATGGGGATCGAACTCGGTACCTCTCAGCTACGAGGACGGCCCCGCTAACCACTAGGCTATTGACGCTTATAGCTCTACTTTACGATGATATTCTGTGAGAGGGGGGGTACTGCCCTATTCTAGCCGGCCCGAGTATGAGCCACCAACATACTCGTATATATATTTTACTTCAACAAGAGATAGTCTGACGAAAACCCACGATTTACTTTGAAATCAACAAAACACACTTCAGAATTTTACGCAATTTGTACTTTACGTAAATTATTCATTGCATGTAAGTTTGTTATACGCTCGCTTTGGGAATAGCTAAAGGCCTTTGGAAATACTACGACAATATCCTCAAAACAAGACTTAAAGAGGCTTGTTAGGGAATCCTAATGTGATGAGTTACGTCTATTGTTTGGGGTTAAGATGGCTGTTGTGTTAAGTATAAGTTGGTTAACCTATTATCCGCGCAAATTTGGATCGCTACACCACCAATATGTTGAGAACTAAACCATCCTTATTCAGACGTCGGTTAAAGAGGCTTCGACAAGTCACGATTTGATTGGCAACTAAATTGACATTAAATTGAGCGCGATGAAATCGGCCGCCCTCACAGACAATTTAGTTCCTGATGCATTGTGTCCTAATTGCCGATACAATAATTGTAACGAATTTTCTTATGATCGATTAATATTTAATTAGTAACTTGATTCGTCATTTGATATCTAAACATTAAGATTCTTTAATTACGCGAAAACGGGAGTTCCTTTAAGTATAAGAAAACATAATACAGCAGAGAAAAGCATCGTAATAATAATGTATTATTAATTGATCATGATAAACTGTGTGATCGATTATTATAATTATCGAATCGGCTTATCACTACAGCGATTTTTTCAAACTAAAGTCATGAGACACGATAACTTTAAAAAAAAGTTTTTCTAGTTTGTTCATGTTTCAATTCATATTCTGAATCTTAATAATAACAAAAGAAATATAATATTCTATATTCAAATTGTGAATGTAAAACACCTTGGTTTTAATATTCTATGCTTATGAACTGATCTCAAACCTGTGTGAGTGAAGTGAGGACATGTATCTTTTCAACAAAATTGGTCGCTATTGGTGGTCTGCCGTCTCTTATTCATTATTTATATTACATAACAACCAATCACAAGTGACCTTGCTGCTCGTCTCCTCCTTTCCGCGGCCCGTCCGTCTCCTGACCTTGACATATAGTTTCACTACCACATAACGCACAATTCGAATGCTAATAAAACCAGTTCTGGAAAATCATGTCAACATGCGTTCTGTAATAGTTATAGAATTTGGTTGCTATATTCGGTGCAGGGAAATCGATATTACAAATCGTTACAATATACCTATGATCGAAATCGTGGGTGAAAGCCCTGTAGCGGACGTGCACCATTAGACTTCGGCCTTAAGCCTCCTTGTAATAAATCTGAAGTTGCAATCAACTAATTTTGCACATTGAGGCGTGACTTGGGTATCTTCTTACCTTATTATGTATAGGTTAATTTAGCATCGTACCTGTAAAACAACTTGCATGTTATTAAAATATGTGTTCGCATGTGAGCTAAGTAATGACTGTGGAATAACAGGATGCATCGGAAAATAACATAAATCTACTTTAATAGGTTTGTTATAATGACGAGCCGATTAGTGTTGTCGGAAAAACGGGTCGACGTAATGGTGTACTGAAACAGAAGCTGGAGGCGATTCACGACGCCTTGTTGACTTTGTTCTTTAGGGACGTACCTTCGAACTTATTTTACTGTTTTATTGATGTAATCGATTTTATTCGTGATTTTGAATAGTCCAAGTTTTTTAAGCTAAATAAAAGCTAAATAGAACCTTTGTAGTCTGATACTCAACACGGGAAATAATTATTATTATTTAATTAAAGTTTGAGGATAGACATGATTTGGGCTAACCACATTTTCACCACTGTACCTACCTAGTCTTGCAATCAGGTTATAAATAGTTCCAAGCAGTTATTGTTTTCATTGGTTACGCATCCAATGAAAACGACGAGGTTTGACCTTTCGTCGCGAGTCTCGGGAAAAACTAATAGCTGCGTCCACATGTACCGAGCTTCCGCGGCCGAGCAATCAAATTTGACGTCTGACCAGGGGCATAACGTCATTACTAACTTGTCGGGTGCAGCTGTTCGGTATTTGAACCTAGTAAATTTTGTTAGATACCGCGTCATCTGTTTTAGGCTGCATTAACACTACATGATAATTGAAAATATAAATTCAGTGAGCTCTAGTTTCCAGTACTTAGGTAAGATTTTTTGTTTGAACCTTGATCTGAACTCAATTAAGTATAGGTAGGTACTTATTGTCAAACAGTATTAACATTACGTAGTAAACCATAATTCCAATCAATTTCGAGCCGGAATTGGTATCGAATCGGTGTAGTTACATCACTATTCTAAACATTATCTCGACTGTCAGTTAGTCACGGTCCCGTTGCTATAGTGGATCTAACTGAGAACTGCTTACTCGGGTAATTTAACGACAGAACTGAGATCAATTTGGTGTGTATTATGACGCTGTAATATAGCATCGTTATTTTAGGCTTAAGTGTTATAATAAAGGTCATTATTCAGTGGTTTTGGAATAGGTTACAATCTATGTACGTGTAAAAGCAGATTGCCTACCCCATACTACCTCGAATTGCGGTGGAAATAAAATTAATAATGATGTGAAACAAAAACAAATCGCTTTCAAGCCAGTTACGGCCTTTGCTAAAAATATCCCAACAACTTTCCATTAAATTATAATTGTTTCCGAACCAACCCATGAAGCGGACGCGCAATTGATTTTGCATACCTGTTCCTGTTTTCCGATAATTACTGTGGACATGAATACTGCTTTACAACGAGCTCTCTACAGCTATCCGACGGATATCACGCTAATCCTGCGAGCGAAAGTGTGATAAATATTGAGAAGCTTGACTTAGCTAATGAAAATGAAACCTCTGTAAATGTTGGTGCAGTGATAGCCAAGTATTTGAATGAACATGCGATTTGAATATGATTTTTCTTGCCATTTATTTGAGATCGGCTCCAAAGTCTTTTCTGATTACAAATTGCAAAACTGCACCATAAACTTTTTTCTTAAATGTGTGATCTGCGCGAAACTTCTGCTGGACTTATCTGGTGCAAAAATCTAAACATCAGACTAATTTTCAGATTTTCTGACATTCATTTGATACAATGAATATCGGATATTTAAACTAACATCTAATTCGTATGGTTTTCAAAGGTACCAACCTCTAGTCTGGTCTGTTCAGTAGTAATTTGTTCACCAATTTTAAACATACGACTACCAAGGAATCATAACAATAAAGGTGTTTAACCTCACAGAAGCCCATGACAATTGTTAGGAAGCAAAGTGCAGTGGAAAGTGCAAGTGAGTGAGTGGTCGGTGCATTATGACGTGTTATCACACGCTCGGTGAGCGTGACTGACTGAGGTTTGACATTAGCCGAGGGTGGGTTACGTCGTAATGGATCCAGGTATATGGTTTCAATGTAATGGTGAAGAAGTGAGTGATATAATAAATAAATTGATATCGCCAGACGAACACACCAACTCTATGGTCCCAAACTAAGCAACACTTGTACTATAGGTACCGTACAATGGACCGGGGGCGATCCCAGTGACATTCAGACCTGGGCAAATTACTAAAAGGCCATTTCCGAAATTTTCCATATCGGCAAATTTCGGAAATCGCATCGAACTCGAAATCGGAATCGGATCAAACCCGAAATCGGAATCGGATCGAACCCGCAACCACCATGTGCAGTGAGTCGAGTTGCCTACGCTCCAACCACTGCAATAAGCGGTCGTCTAATAAGCAAAACAGATCAATACAATCACATATTTTGTAACGGAATCCTGCAGAATTAAGATGATTCAACAGATCCAAAAATCACCTTGACATTTATTGTTAATAGTCAGGTTAGACTATCAGTATTTAGTTGTGTTATTGGTAACCCTACCTTCACTGTTGATTGTTAAAGCATTTGTTGGAACTGTGAATAGTATATCATTAACTCGTTCAACGGTGTACGAAACCATATAATATAAATATCCATAATTTGTTATAACGTTCTGGTCTTTTCTGATTTTAATGATAGTGGCTAGGTGGGAGTATGAATTATAAACATGACTTCTGTTTAAATTTGCTTCGTATTACTTCTATTGATGATCAGCTGTTGAGGTTGCGCTCGGTTGATGTGATTAAATGAAGTTTTAGGTGAAGGAGAGTTATCCTCATAAACTATTTAGAAAGACCATTTTCGTTTTTTGATTGTGGCGCTCCAGGAAATTGCATTGCAAACTAATATTATGTTAGTGATGTAATATAATTTGAAGGGTCTGAAATGAATATCACACTATATTATTTGCCTGTCTCAGGTTTGTGATGAGTAGATACGAGAAGAATCTTATTGAAAGAGCCTTAATGTAGACGCGTACTGTTATCACGAGAAAACCTCGGATCTTTTTTAAAAAGGTTGTTTATTAAACACTAGAATAAATTGGAATATAAACATGGATAATTATTATAATTGAGAAAAAATTCAGCAAGTGCTCACTGATTCGCGGTCCAACCCGAACTGAGCTTGAAATCCTAGCATTCGATAGTCTAGAATTAAAGGTGCTGATAAGCGCCTATTATTTAGCGCATATTATTATATAACAGGACGAAGCAGGGTATCAAAAACGAGATGAGGCGCATACGCAGGCTCTACATGTCCTGATCTGATGAGGGACAAAGAAGGCAAAGAAATGTAGGTGAGGTAAAGAAATTTGATGCACTATCAGTTGACCATCCATCGCCTATCTGTCACAGTTCAGAATGTCTTAAGAGGTTTAGTTATTCTCAATCACCTCCAACCAGACTACCTGACCTTTATAAGTAGTTTCTTACGTTTCATCCGTTCACGTAATCCACCTTGACTTTATCACAAAATCGATCTAGAATCATCGCCGCTCAATAGACATCAATCATTTTATGTGCGTTAATGATGTTTATGTATGCAAATGTGACCTTAAACACTTTTTGATGATAATCATGTAAAAATTATAAGGTATCAGAGAGGTTTTGTTTTAATATATTTTTGTTCAATTAATAACTTTATCTTGACAGATTTTTGAAATTGTATGTAGGTACTTAATACTCGTTCGCCCCTATGAGCTTCTGGCCATCTCTCGTTCTGCGGTTTTCAGGTCATTTCAGACTATGATCGGGACCAACAGCTTAACAAGTTCCAAAGAAACGTTCAGTTGCAAATATCACTTTAGGTCACCCTTCCCTGTGTTTAACATCTTCGAGCGGCTCTGTACGTTCTTATCAGACACTCAAGACTTATTTCAGGATGAATACCTACTTTTAAATGTGTAAGTAGAAGTGATATGAGTTTTATAAAGATGACATAAGAACATACCTACTCAATAAATTATTTGGTTAATAGGTCAATTTGCGTTTAGGATGTTTGATACGCAGGAGTTGATTGTTGATGAATGAATTAGAAAGTAAAATCTAGCCAGATATTGTTTTCTTATATTTACGCGAATACTACACATTGAAATAAAACTATTTTTCGGATTTTATCGTGTTTATTTAATTTATGTTCCCGACGTTTCGGCTGCTTTACAGCAGCCATGGTCACGGGGGGACTGTGGTGTTAGACGTCCTGATGTCATAGTTAGTAACTGGGTACCCTCATATTAAGTTGTTATTTGCGGTCCGATCCACGTAGAAAGTGCTCACAGTGTCTCGTGGTCTTGCAACGTCGGGAACATAAATTAAATAAACGAGATAAAATCCGAAAAATAGTTTTATTTCAAAATCTATCCAGGTTATATATTTGCATATGCAATCTTTACTTGCGTATTAAGGCCCGTATTAATATATCGATCTCAAGTCTAAAAGTGATCTTGAGTACGCTCTTGACATGTCATTTTGTACTGGAATGACATAACAACGTCATTTCCAAGATCGCTCTCATACTGGAGATAGATTTATTAATTGACCTTAGACTTGTGACGTCATACTGTTAACTCAAAGCTCACACTATTACCGTTTGGTTTGTAGTGCCTACTGCGTTGTTGTCGGAGGCTGCTACTATCAATAAAGCTATAATGGCCACTTGAGACGAAGACACTCGTCTCACTTCACACGTCATACAATTGTAACAATGGAAACTGTGTTTTTTGTGTCGCTTAAAGTTAGTTCAGACGGGCGTCACGGAAGCGTGCAGTGAGTTGGAATTTCCGCGTGGTCAAAGATTGACAACTGGTCTAATTACGAGATTCAGACCTTACGGAAGAAACGCTTGACGCGTTTATTATAAGTAAGTAGGTACCTACTAGATATTAAAATTATAATAATAATAATAATAATATTTATTTATTTATTTATTTATTATGAATGTTATATATTGAAAATAGTAATTAAACACAAATTAAAGTGTCGCAAAGTGAGCTTGCATTCCACCAGCGGCGAAGTATAAATATTTTTTCTGATATGAAAAGTACTTTTGCACCTACAATGTATAAATAAAAAAAATTTTGAGAGATGCCAAGTGACAGAGAAAAGCTCCTCTACCACTTTCCAATTGCCACAATTTACGTGACAGGTTACAACTAACCGTACAACCGCGTCGTCTGTACCCGCCATTACGCACGCACGCGCACAAATAAACCGGATCTCAGTAATGCGATGTTGTAACCGCGGCGGGCGCCAAGGACGCGCGGTGACCGTCCGCACTGCACTTTCACGCTCGCTGTAATTGGATTACCGCGGTAATCTTCTACTCTCGGAGGTTAAGCTACGTTTCGTAAGTTTTTGAATTGGATGGGTGAGCAGTTATATGATTATGGTTTTCGGATGTATTGTGTGTTCCACGTATGGTACCTATAGTAGACACTGTCTATGAATGCGCAGGTGGCTATTATTAATAATGTACATATTATGTACTAGATTTTTCCCGGGACTTTGTTCCCGTGGGAATCTCAATCCTGTTCATCGATGAATGGTAGGTAGGTATCATCTGACATTTGGTATGTTGAGCATTTTAAATTACCTCCTTAGTTGCTAGTTCTACGGAGAGGCCAACCTGTATCTCTGGTTCATCCCAACCGAATTAGATTGGATGTGACATAGATTTTAAGTTGAACCCTAATCTGTGAAAACCGAATCCAATTCCATTAAGTATTTTATGCGTGATGGGCCCAGTAAGAGAACTCGTCCAAGAAACTGGTGAAAGAAATACAGTTCTGCACGTAAGTTCTAGAATATCTATAATGTACAGACACGGCTTTTTACAGTAGTATTATGAATGTATAAGTATAATATATATTCCTTTACTATTCAGGCACACCAAGCGACCTACATTGAACCGTTTTTGTCTAGATACTAATCTGTGGAATAAGAACAGTCTCCCAACAATGCGTTGGCGCAAGCCGCGAAGGACACGAGGCGGCCGCGGACTTTCACTATCACACACTCGGAATGCACGTAATTAGTTTAGATATCTCGTGATTGCGTTAGCTAACACGTTAATACGTTAGATTTTAGTTCAGTAAAAGTATACCGAGATGATTTGGTATGATATATAGTTGCTTAAATGGTAGTAGAAACAAGTTGTAGCCTATTATAATAACTCATGACTCACCAACCATGCTCAGACTGACACACCAACTGTATGGTCCCAAACTAAGCAACGCTTGTACTATGGCTACCGTACAATGGACTGGGAGCGATCCTAGTGACGCCCAGACTGTGCAAACTACGAAAAGACCATTTCCGAAATTTGTCCTGGCGGGAATCGAACCCGTAACCACTATTGGCAGTGATCCGAGCGACCTACGCTCGAACCACTGCGCCAAGCGGTCGTCAATATACGGGCTGTCGCGACTTTGAGTCTGTCCCAGAGGAGATCAGCGTAGCGGAGTTATTATATATGCATTAGAATAAGAGAGAAAGCTGGGAACCCATCCGTTCCCTTTACCCTCCAACTCCCTCTTTCCAGTCGCGAATTTACGAGCAGGCTGCGTAGGAGCCTAGGGCGGCAGATTTTTGGGGCGGAAAATTTGGGGACCGATTTTTTTTTACATTCACCGAATGTACATTATTGTGTAAGTAGCATACATTACCCCGCCTTTATTAATCGTACATAATTGAGAATAGTACATTGTTACACGAGTGGTGAAAGTGACTTATTTAGTCCCGAGACGGGGTTTGGCGCCCGAGCGCAGCGAGGGCGCTAATAGTTCGAGAAATTATTTTTCATTAATCATACTCTGAAAGTAGGTCTGAATTTGCGTGAGGAGCGGGTTGAAAGTAATACTTTTCCGGCCCGAGAGAGTCGCCTTCAACTGACAGCTGTCAAACAAAAAAAAAAAACTAGGTCCATTTTCACATTTCTATGGAACCATTTTCAAACTTTTTCTACAGTCACTCAATTACAGCGCGATGTAAAAATGAAATAACATAAAGTTAAGTATTAATTCAAGAATATATTTTTTAAATGACTTAATTATAATTTAGTTTCAACAATTTCTTTAAAATAACATAGATTTGAGCAAAATATTTAAAGATGAAAATGAAAAATAATGGCTAAATAATGAAGTTGGGGGTGAATTTCAACAAAGTCGTTTTTTCTTTAATTTCGGTTGAATTTTTTATTTTTAACTTTTTTAAAATTGTATCTGTTATTTATTGTACTTCTTGATATAGTTAATGCAAATTTTTAATGACATCAAAATATCTTAATTAACTTATGAGATATACGTGTTTAAACTTTTGATGTCACCGAAATGAAACAGCCGTTCACCGAAATGAAATAACCAGTCACCGAAATTCTCTTTCATTACGGTGACTAGTTATTTCATTTCACCTAACCTTTCCACCAAAAACGTATACAGAAGGCTTATCTTTACAAATAAATAAAACTGCAGTGTCTGTTTGTAATATCAAAATAACACCTATTCACTAAATGCATATGAAAGTATATACGGTACTTATTACAAATCCACGATTTAAAATTGTTTTGTCTGTCTGTCTGTGTGTTTGTTCCGGGTAAACTCCGAAACTGCTGGACCGATTTCGATGGGACTTTCACTGGCAGATAGTTGATGTTATAAGGAGTAACTTAGGCTACTTTTATTTTAGAAAAACAAAAAAAAAAATTCATGTGCTGCCTGTTGCGCGGGCTCTGAACACGCGGGAGGGCTTTTACGATAAGAAGGTATATAAAACACGAAACATCAACTTGCAAAAAAGAAAAATGAGAATTAACTTTTCGTAAACTCTGCGAATTGAACGAACGTTTTTGGTTAAATCAAATTTTTGTTAAGTTAAATTCCACGCGGACGAAGTCGCGGGCTCAGCTAGTAATAGTATTATAAAATACACCTTTACTTTAAAACTTTGGAATTAAAACAATGTTAAAGCATATACGACTCTTTGGCGGAATCAACTTTAGTCAGTTTAACACAAATGAAAGCGAATATATGTTCTAAATACATTATTACATTATGCTGTAGTAATATATTCTAAAGCCAATTTAATTTTATACGAGCAAAACAATGTACTCGTAATTATAACATACTTTAGTTAAGCTCTTACGACATAAAAATATTATGAGAACCAAAACGGCGTATGTTAACCATTTTGGGAAAAAAATCATAAATAAAATCATAGAAATAAAATATTTTTAACAATAAAATTATCATATAAGCAACAATTTAAAAAAAAAAACAATAATTTTAATATTTATTTTATTGAAATAAAACTATTTTACGGATTCTATCGCGTTTATTTATTTTTTTATGTTCCCGACGCTTCGGGTGCTTTACAGCAAACCATGGTCACGGGGGACTGAGGTGTTAGACGTCCTGATGTCATAGTTAATATGTAACTGGGTACCCTCATATTTAGTTGTTGTTTGCAGTCCGATCCACACAGAAAGTGCTCACAGTGTCTCGAGGTCTTGCAATGGTACGCTTGGTTTTGGCAGCCAAAACGTCGGGAATATAAAAGTGTATAAACGCGATAGAATCCGTAAAATAGTTTTATTTCAATGTGTAGTATTCGCGTAAATAAAAGAAAACAATATATTTATTTTATATTAGCAATGTAATAAGAGGTTAAAGGAAGACTATTTAATCAACGCCCGCCCACCTTCAGCTCATTATTTTGCAATTTCTCAGCAAGCACCAATTTGCAGACACGTTCATCTGGTTCTTAACTGACGCAATGTTAACCTAGGAACCTCTGTTATGGTAAATTTTAGATATTTTTCTGGGTAACATACTAAAAAAAACACAATAAAAGGAGTAAAATAAAATAATAAGTAAAAAAAATGGTTTTTTTTTAACTATTTACGGATATCTTAGCTTTGGCTTTGTGCAAATGAGATTACAAATTACGTGAAGTTACATTCAACTATACAAATTCTTTGTTATGATCAACGCTCAGCATCCTAAGCATAATAACATCAGCGAACCTTGTGAATAAAAGTAATCTCTTCTATATTTGAAACTTTGTACTTTAACAAAACTAAATCTACACAAATAAATAAAATTGGAGTGTCTGTTTGTAATATCAAAATAACACCTTTTCACTAAATGCATAAGAAAGTACATACGATACCTATAGCAAAAACACGAATTAAAAAATTTTTGTCTGTCTGTCTGTCTGTCTGTCTGTCTGTGTGTTTGTTCCGGGTAATCTCCAAAACGGCTGGACCGATTTCGACGGGACTTTCACTGTTAGATAGCTGATGTTATAAGCAGTAACTGAGGCTACTTTTATTTTAGAAAAACAAAATAAAAAAATGGGTTCTGTCGCGCGGGCTCAGAACGCGGGACCGGGCTTTATTGTTAAGTTAAATTCCACGCGGGCGAAGTCGCGGGCTCAGCTAGTAAATAATAAATTGCGTTGCTGCTTGTACTTAAAAATAGTACTTATAGGTGAAACATTTTGAATAATTCACCTGCTGGCCTGAATTTTCACTGAAATGAAATAGTAATCAACCGAAATGATAAAACAATTCACCGAAATGAAAATATTATACACCGAAACCCTAAGCACTCACCGAGATGATAATTTTTATCATTACGGTGAGAATTTTATCATTTCCATTGACAGTTTAGGCCACCGAATCAACCGAAATGAGAACACTGAAATTAAAAACAGGGACAAAAAATTGTATTATAAGAAAACTATTTATTATAGGATGCAGTGAATACTACACAATTAAACGTAGTACAATAAGCTTGCTCACGAATACTTAATTAAATGTACTAGATCATTGGGTGACAAGTTATACCTATAAACGGAAATGAAAAGAAATTTGTCCCATCACACCGATATGAAAAACTTTCGTATTTTTCGGAACTACGCAGGCTTTCTGCGCACGTCCTCCGACGATAAGCACATAGGCAGCATTAGTACGTAACTTTTAAGGACATGAGGGGGGAGCTAGAGTTGTTCTATACAAAAATATTCGTGACAAACTTTAGGTCACCGAAATGAAAGGACTTTCTATGACACATGCATTTTTACTTACCAGTTATTAAATTGAGGAGATATTAATATAAAACTACTTTGTGATAATACTATCAATATTCACGATTAAAATAAAAGTTACCATAAATCTGAATAACCAATAGTTTTTGTTGTACGAGGGAAATTACACTGAAACATGTAATGCGGACAGCTACCGAAATGAAAAAAACAGGGCTTTAGGATTTTTTTTTCCTAATTAATTGCTAACCTAATGAAGAAATAATTTTGCCTCGCATAGGCACAAACCTCTTCAACTTAGAAAAAAATAATAGAACTGTATAGTAACGTTCCACACTACCGATTTCATCCGTGCCGCGTAAATTTTGCTGTTGGGAAATCCACCCTTGGCCGGCCAATGAAAAAAAAAACAAAATAGGCGCCTTCGATCTTTTTTCTTTTTCGAGTTGTAGAGTATTGTTCATACTTCCTTGTATTATTTCTTCCAATTCCAATTCCTTTTTTTATTTTTACTTTCCTTGTATTCGTAATGAAAAGCACAGCTGTTTACCTCGGGTGAAAGACTTATTTTGCCAAACCCCGTCTCGGGAAAAAATAAGTCACTTTCACCACTTGTGTAACAATGTACTATTACGTGCAGTTTCAACGAAATTATTGGGTTGTAAAAATAATCTAGGACATGACATTTGTAGAAGCAATGGCGGCAATAACTTTACAGCCTATACCTTGGAAATTTGTAAATCCTCCACTGCCCCTTTCCCTTCAGGGCAGCAACGTGCGATCAATGCCTTTGGTATTACAAGCATCTATAGGCTACGGTAACTGCTTAATATAAGGCGGGTAATACGCTTATTTGCTGACTTTGATGGTATATAAAAAATGCTTGAGATTACATAGTGATTCTTCAATACCTAATGTCTGTACAATGAATCCAGTTTAACACTTTCGATAATACTGGACCAAGTCTTACAATTGGATTAGTATTGATAATATGTGCGTCACCCGCCTACAGTGATTGCACTAATTGGGCGAATAATGGCGTCAAATGAAAGTCAAACGTGTATCAATCTTCCTACGCATATAGTTCTGAGTGCGAACAAAGGACACAACTTGAGTAGTGTAAGTTTTTACACGCTGTGATTCAAAAATGGCATTTCGAAATTTAAACGTTTAGTAAACTCTATAACTTCTTAATATATGAAACCTATTCAGCCTATTCATTAATACCTGGAACTGTTTAGGAATTCGAAACGCCTATAGTAATATTGAAAAATAAATAACATACTCTTATTACCTAAACGCAATCGTGTAGGAATTGTCGTTAACTTACCAATGATTGTATTTTTTTGCATTCTGACAGCGACAGAGTTTAGATAATGACCCCACAGGGTTTGAAGCGTATAACTCAAAACACTTAGATGTCAAAGTATTATTACTACAAAATATTATTACTTACAATAGGTGGTCAATATTGTATGCATGATAGTACCACGTTACCGCTTGATAGAATTTAATATTAAATCAATTTCTTAAGTAAAGCTGTCTTATCGGGTTCAAAAAAAAATATCAAAAAGTGGTTGTATACGTCTATCTTGAGTAGCTTGATCATGAAGACGTGGGTTCGATACTCGGATGGTGAAGGCAGTATAATTAAGATGTTGAAAAAATGGTGAGCTACTGTTCACAGCCTAACTTTTAAAAACACAAACTGTAATATTAGTAAATTTTACTAGAGCATACAAACAAATCTGTCAATCATGTCAGTTAATCTTATTGCGACTGTTTTTTAAATGTATGCAAGCGAATATAAATAAATTATTCGTAAATCAATAAATTTTGATTCAATTAAGGTGTGAAATATAAAAGTTTAGGCAGCTATTAATAAAATGTCTTCTCAATACCATATTGTGGACGACTGATAATTAATTAACATCTAATCAAAAGTTAAGCGTAGTTTTGACCATGCCACAGCTTTTATCCAAGTTTAAAATTATAAAATCTTACTTTGTTTAAAGCTGTTTCAATTCTCACGTTGCTATTAAACTTTAAAAACCTTATATCCAAATCATAGCCGACCGATCAACCTAAAGGTCAATCAGTCCGAATTGAGTTACGAAGTAGGCGAGCGGTCCCCGGGGAGTTGTCGAGACGGGATATCATACATTTGATATTTCCCGCCTCCCTTGAGGCGCGACCTCTTCTATAAATAACCAAGATGGCAGCTATTTTTAGTTTATAAATAGTGGCTTTTCCTCAAATGGTATTTACACTGACATTTGATCCTGCAGTGCTTGGCAAATGGTGCAGAATCAAAACCCCAGCTCGCACTATTGAGAAATTCGAATTTTACTTGCAACAAATTTGACGACCGCTTGGCGCAGTGGTTCGAGCAAAAGCCGCTCGGCTCACTACACCGGGTGGAGGCGGGTTCGATCCCCGTCAGGGTAAACTTCGGAAATGGCCTTTTTGTAATCTGGGTGTCACTGGGATCGCCCAGATATATCATATCCAAAATTTTTTTTATGAATTATACTTTATGACCTAACAAATATACCTATACACTATATATAGATATAAAATTTGTATTGCTCTCTGAACGGTGAAGGAAAACATCGTGAGGAAACATGTACAACTTTCGAAAAACATCTAAAGTTTTCCAACCAGTACTGGGTCAGCGCAGGCTTCCATCAGACCTGGGATAAGTTCCTTACGTCTGCCGGTCTCCCAGATACCCTGATCGTCGTTCCGAAGAAAAAAAATAAGGTACCTATACTTATAATATAAGAATATCGGCTTCTGCTTGTAGGTACCGTCTTATTTTTTTAGACTTCTTATTTTTTGTCCAGTTTTCAAGGTTGCTCAAAGGGCTCTTGACGACAAACTTGACGCGTACAATGACCATTAACGTCACACTCTAGGGCCGACTTCCGTATTTTATTATGAAGCTACAAAAGTAGTTAAAGGTTACAATATTTTAATTTTTATCTTCGTACTTATATTTTTTTACGTGCATAATTTTTGCCCATAACATTGTAATTGCAGACCTGTTTTCATATGCCCTAGGTCTGAGTGCCACGGGGATTGCACATAGTACAAAGGTCGCATATATTTTGGGGCTCCACAGTCTGTGAAGTCTGGAAATATTTCCCTTCGTTGATCGTCAAACCTCGGCGTCCTATATGGACACCATTCATGATCCTGGCTACAGGAGTAACAGTGGTGGGAGTGTGTAGCGGACCTAGTCCCATAAAACCAAAGCCTGGCGATATTTATTGCTAGGAGCACGATACAAGCAATGCTTGTGATATTTCTAATAGTGCACCAATTATCAGCTTGCACTGAGCTCACCAAATATTTTTAATAATAAGACATTATTAATAATTATTTGGTGCTCACTCAACTAATTTGATGCGGACAAAGCTACAGGCGAAAGCTAGCAATACAGTACCCTCAAGTAATAACCACGTAACACGTAAAGTATGCTACGGAAACGTGCAATAAAGAGTAGGATCCCGCGATATCTATTTCCTTCGCTGAGCCGGTTCCACAAACGCTGCGGATTCAAACATGTTTGGAAAGTTACTTGCGATAGACTGGTCACGATGCTTGCCTAGACTGTTATTTGGCCACACACCACCCCACTCTTGATAGGGACTGTGTTTTAAGCACGGAATATGAAATTACTGGAAATAATATAGGTAAGTAGGCCCCGCGCGCGTCAACTAGTAGTCACGTAAAAATGTAGCAATCAATCAACCAAACATATGCATACACTACCTGTGCCCGCGACTTCGTCCGCGTGTAATTCAACTTAACAAAAATTTCAGGATTATTCATCCCCTATTTCATCCCCTTGGGGGTAGAATTAATCAAAATCCTTTCTTAGCGGATGCCTACGTCATAAAATCTACCAACATGCCAAATTTCAGCCCGATCCGTCCAGTGGTTTGGGCTGTGCGTTGATAGATCACTATGTCAGTCAGACAGTCAGTCAGTCAGTCAGTCAGTAAGTCAGTCAGTCACCTTTGAGTTATATATATTTAGATTATTGATCTCTGGCAGAACATGAATGCACTTCATGAGTAGAAAACAAAACAAACCGAATGGTCATGTTGAAGGTCTATTCTGTGTTTTTTAATTCGTGAATACAGAATTATTTACATTTTAGGCTGTATCAGAGGCTGGGTAGCTGTCCTCGCGTGAAACACTGGCTTCAGCTACTCCTGTAAGCTAGGATTTAGAGTGATCTTTGATGATGACACCAAGAGTTGATAGAGCGAGTCCCAAGGCAAGTCATTATTTTACGGTATATGCAAGTTAATGTAAGATTTATTGTGGAAGGAATTAGCGTGGGAATGGCAGAGCTATTTGAGTAATGATTTATGAACATTAGGTCCACCCGGAGCATCCTTCAGGTTCGAAACCCGGCTCGCACCTCTGGGTTTTTCGAAATGCTCTTCTACGGTGAAGGAAAACAGCACAAGGAAACCTGCATATCTTATAGAAACTCTGGCCAAATGTCGTAAGACATGAAAAATCTGTTGCTCTCGCATTGACAGGAGGCCCGTGCCCAAGAGTGGGACATCAGAAGGACTGAGTAATAATAATTATTATTTTCTAAGTGTTTTCAAACATACTAGTACTCGCTTTTTATGTTAATAAGCGTTGTACAAAACACGATTTAAATCAATTGAAATAAATAAGCCGTCAATAACTTTAATATGCATTAAGTACCTATATTTATTACTTACGGCTCCTTCGCGACCGGCAACTTTCATCTCAAATGCTAATTGTATAATCCGAATTATGATTACCACGCTTGAATATAAATAATATAATAAAACGTCAGACACGCGGTATATACTTAATTGCGCTTACGTAACTATGTAGTATAAGTTTAGGCGAATACTTATACGTAACGACAAACTAGTGCGTCAGTCGTGGAGTGGTAATTGGTGGCGTAAACGCACGATGTAGATGGATTGGTTTTTTTGAAGAATAGGCTTTTGACTAATGTCTAATTTTGTATAAAGGGTGTTCCAAACGTCCGAAATATTTTATTCTATAAAATTCTTATGAAACGCCACACAAAAACGAAACATAACGACATCTCAAGCAGAACATAAAAATGTGTGCAGTGTTTCAGTTTAGCTGGTAATGGATTATTTAGATAAGATTCTTATATAATATAAGATCAAGGGAAGATCACATTTGGCAATTTCATACTATTATTTACTAGAAAAAGGCTGCTCAACCCATGCTCACGGGCCACAATTGTCGGGCCACCCTGAAATGGCCCGCGCAAGCAAGTAACAAAATTTCAGTCAAGTTATAAAACTATTGCGTGCCGTCTGTGGCCCACAATAACTGTAGGAATCATCCGTTTTGTCCTATTGTTAAAAAAGTTGAGCCGCCTTATACTAGAGCTACGATTAAAAGTCTCTACTGTGCGCGGGTTCTAAGTACAAAAGTAAAAGCTCTAAACAGTAGTTCGGTCAAGTTGTGGCGCCGTGGGAATGTCTCGGTTATCTAGTATACTGTGATCATGTGTGGAATAGATAATATCTTACAGTTTCTACCTGCGAATAGACTCTATCATTGAGAAAAATATAGTCCAGTTTCAGGAGAGATAGAGCTATTACTATAGACTTCTTTATATTTTGGATAAGTATGATACTCTTTAAAAATGAATAGTTTAGTTAAATTGAGACTGGAAATTGGTCCTAAACCAAATCAAACCAATCAAATTAGGGGTAAAACTACTAATTAAAATAAAATAATAATAATTTATAACTAGATTTAATTCCGTGTTTTCTAGTCTTATAATACGCTTAACATTCCGTTGCCAAGTTCAGGCTGACATAACAATCTTAATGTGTATTCCTAAGCAAGCCTTATAAACTAAGCCTGACCCTGTTTTGAATGCTAATTCCGAAAACAATTTAGAATGCACCTCTAGTACAGTTGAAATATATCGACAAGATTTACGAACCAACTATTTTGTTGTAATCGTGTTCAGTGCATGAAGTACTCAAGCTAGAAAGGACTTAAGTAGTAAATTCTTGAATGAGTTTGTAATAGAGATAGCATTTGAGGATTTTAGAATAATAAGTATAAGTCTCCAATGTTTTTCGCTAATGTACATTTTTGACGACCGCTTGGCGCAGTGGTTCGAGCGCAGGCCACTCGGCTCACTACACCGGGTGGTTGCGGGTTCGATTCCCGTCAGGGTAAATTTCGGAAATGGCCTTTTCGTAATTTTCCCTGGTCTGGGTGTCACTGGGATCGCCCCCAGTCCATTGTACGGTACCCATAGTACAAGCGTCGCTTAGTTTGGGACCATACAGTTGGTGCGTTCGTCGTTCGTGTAAACTCGATGGTAGAGCCAAGTTTTGGACAATTGACCACAGCGCATATACGGGCTGGCTGGGCAGGGTAGAACCACCCTCTCACAGAAGATCGGCGTTAAGCAGTTATTACAGCCGCGTTACGTACGACGAGTGAGACAGGCGAAAGCTTAACCTTTCCTCCCTTTGTCCCACTAACAAACTACTATAAGCTAGGAATTGCTTAACATCAGGCAGGTTGTAGCTTGTAGCGACTTTTTTCTATAAAAAAACTTGGTTTGATCATTCCTGTTTTTGATGTTATGATTAAAACTTTAGATAGACGAGTTTTCTATCGCATCGCAAATTCAACTTTAACATTTTAATAGTTCTAGCTTCATTAGCTAAAACTTGTGCGCTGACTACACACCTTTCCTTAAATAATAATATAATAGTATACGATAATTCATTCACGAAGACCTATTCCAGTAGCATCGTCTGGGCGCGCCAGCATGCACTGAATATCAACCAGTGAATACCAATTGTTTGGAGCAGACAAAGGCGTAATTATTTGTAATTATCACTGTTTTATTATATTATGAGACTTAAAGTATTAATAAATCGATCTCGAGTCTGAGAGCGATCCTGGATATGACATCCTTATCTCATACCAGTACAAAATTATATGTTAAAGGCATACTCAAGACCGTTTCAGGCTTGAGATTGATTTACTAATACGTGCCCTAATGAACTGATCATTATTATATTGTGAGCACCGTTTGCTGTACCCGCGGGTTGCGGGTTCGATTCCGGTCGGGAAAACAATTGAAAAATTGGAAACTTCCTTTTGTAGTTTATCCTAGTCTGAGTTAAGCTAGGATTTACCCCGTTCCATTGTACGGTACCATTGTACAAGCTTCACCTACTTAATTTTGGATCATACAGTTGGTTGGTGTATTTCGTCTCACGATATGTACCTATTATTGATAGGTACATAGTATTTTGGTTTTGGTTTTCATCGAGCCAATTGTTATGCAAATTATTTGATTAGAAATGGCAAATATTTCGTTGCAGTCGGTCACCCGATAAGTCTAATTATCATAAAATTAATTAACACAGATGCTAGCGAGTAGCGAGTAGCGAGACTCTATCAACTAGAGTGGTAGAGATTTCTATTCACATTACATCTCTAGTTCAAGTTCAAAGGCGACGTGCTCACCCATTATTGATAGTACACTTGTACATTGACAGTTCAATGAGGGACCCTGAATGTGTTTAGACAGACGGACAATGGAATAGTAAGTACAGTGCCATTGTAACAGGTAGATACGTGTGGTATTGTGTCGTGAATGGTTACATATGTGAGTTTTTGGTAGTTATTTTCAGGGCTTGCGGTAGGGTAAAAAGGGAGGAATTGTTACGCTAAAAAGCGTTATGTGAAACTTTGTAACGTTCACTGTGAAAAAGTTCTCTCAAAAATCAAGAGATGGCGTAAGTGAACTACTCTGTATAATAGGAGGCGTATATTATATTTGTAAATAGTTTATTGTTTTTACAACCTGCCCCTGTGACCCATAGTAATTAATAACTCGTAAAGTCTTCGCTATATCAACTCCTCGCGTTATCTGTGTTTATAAACAAAATTATAATGATTTTTAGAGTTCAAAATAAACTATTTGAATAAGCCTTTATCTTCTTATTATAAACTAGCTGTGCCCCCCGACTTCGTCCGCGTAGTATTTAACGTAACAAAATTTTCGGGATTATCGGGATTTAACGTAACAAAAATTTCGGGATTATCGGGATAAAAAGTATCCTATATGTTAATCCCGGTTATAAACTATCTGTGTTCCAAATTTCATCCAAATCCGTTCAGTGGTTTTTGCGTGAAGGAGTAACAAACATACATACATACATACATCCACACTCACAAACTTTCACATTTATAATATTAGTAGGATTTGTCAATTTATTAAGATGCTATGTTTATACCTCTCTAATTTCTAAGTAACTAAAATATTACCACATGCACATTATCATGTAAGCAAAGTAGAGATGTTGAAACTGAACGAACTAGGCTATATCCAGTCGAGATAAACCTGGGGCTAGTAGACTGGTGATGTGAATAGATAGCGCGAGATAGAGTGGCGAAATTACGCATTGTTTCTATTACAATGCCGGTTGCGATATTCGCGGGTGCCGGGCCAATGTTACGCAATAATATGTTAGCATTTATTTATCCGATAATTGAAAATGAAATCTATGTTGGAAATAGTAAGGATGACTCTAGATTTGTATTTTGAATTGTGGTTAATATGTTCTTGAAAGAGTTGCTGTGTCTAGTTTGAGTTGAATTATATGTTATTAATTCAGGTAGTCTAGCGTTTTTAAAAAATATAACAATGAATCTAATAAGATAAGTCCCATCGGCATCTAGCTGAAAAATATCTGAATTTTTCAGATCATCAATTTATTTATGGTTATCATACTATGATCATACTTAATATTATAAAGAGGAAAACTTTGTTTGTTTGATTGTAATTAATAGGCTCCGAAACTACTGAACCGATTTGAAAAATTCTTTCACTGTTGGGAAGCTACACTATCCCCGGGTGACATAGGCTATAATATATTTTCAAAAAAATTAGGGATCCTTACTAAAACTCGAATAATGTAACCGCAATGTACCCGTGCGAAGCCGGGGCGGGCCGCTATAAAATAAATAGCCTGCATCTTAAAAAGTGATTGCCTAATCTATAATAATCCATCAAAATCTGCCACGTTGATTATTGCATATTTTACAAATTGGAGCAGATGACTGTCGATATATAGGTACCAATTTACGATTACATAAAAAATACAGAAAATACAACTTTAAAACTACAACAATATAGAGTTTAGAATACTGTTTTACGAATATGATTAAAGTAGTTTAGGTCTGCACTTCACTTAAGATAATTACATGAAACGTTATGTAATCGACTTTTTATAAAGATCAAACCGAACGTTTATACTGACGTATACAAGTAATGCAGTGTTCACGTTGTTAACATTTATGAAACCGTACACGAAGAATCAGTGGCCGCAAACTTAATGTGTGTAACTACGGCGGTGTATCAAAGAACATATTTATTTTTCTTTAGGCCAAATATATAACGCATAATAAATGATAACATTATTCTATGTTATTAAAAATATTTCTAAGTAAGTACTTGTATTTTATAAAAGTACTAGTTTATGCCCGCGTCTTCGTCCGCGTAGTATTTAAATTAACAAAAAAATCGGGAATATCGGAATTAAAATTATCCTATGTGTTAATCCCGGTTATAAACTATCTGTTTTCCAAATTTCATCCAAATCCGTTCAGTAGTTTTTGCCTGAAAGAGTAACAAACATACATCCACACTCACAAACTTTCGCATTTATAATATTAGTAGGATAGTTCCTGGATATCCAACAGTAACAGCACCACTGTGTCCACAGCCGTACCCTGTCACCCTCGTTTCAGCATAATGGTATCTATTGCGGTCAGCTCTTAAAGTGACGTAACTAATTGCTCGAGCATTGGACGTATCCATCTAAGTTGATACATTTATGATCCGCAGAGAACGAAGCTGTTGATCATCTCCATCCAAAGGTGGCCTGGTAGAGATTGATAATAGTGATAAGGCCGGGATTCTTACTCTCTATGTAAATTGTGTCTAATTTTCTTTTTTATTATAATACTTTTTATGTGGTGGTACAATAAGTAATTATCTAAGTATCTATACGTCCATAATTAATACCTTTTTACCTTTTTCTGGATATACGACGACCAATGCGAAGCAAGCGTTTTGTACCTCTCCTTAAAGGAAATTTAGGGTTACGTGTTGACTTTATTACCTGAAACAAAATAATTTAAACATTAATGTGGTGTACCTAATATTATAAATTTCATTCACTTGGTTTTTTTATACGCATTATTATTCATAATACTCTGTAAATATATTTACTTGCAACGAAATTTCTAATTTAGCAGAAGGTAATATAATTCAAATTGAAAATGAAAAATCCATGATCAGATCAATTTTTAATAAGCTGAAAATTTTGAGCATCATTCATGAAATCCTGAATTAAATCAATTATATCAGTTTTCGTGACGATGGTGTAAGGGGACCCTGTATAGGTAAGAATTTTTTTTTTTTGCGGCTCTGTCATTCGTACATTGTTATGTCAGTTAGTTGGGAACTGTCATTCTAAGTTGAATAAATCCAGTTTACTATATAGTGGCTTCAGAAAAAACTAATCGGACATTCCATAAAATGTCAATATTATTGATACAGGTCAGCACCCAAAATGTCTCTGACTTTTACTACGCTCGTTAACGTTACGCAACCCAGCGGCTTCATTAGTCATTCGCATTGTTTCTAGTTTGTTTTATTGTATTGTAGTTGCTCTCTTTGTTTTCACATCAGCCATTCATGAATAACTCGCATAGTTTGGTTTATTTTTATAATTTTTGTCTTAGAATGTTGACGCGCTACCGCTTTTTCGGCTTATGTAACACGCGAGTACCCAACAGGATTAAAAAAGGAATTAAGTACTTGGCCTAAATCATAAAATAAGTACGGGTTCTAAATTCGAATTAAATATTTTTTTTAAATTCTTTTATTGATTATCAAATAAATCTATCTTAAAAACTCAGAAAACGACAATCCGTGTTACTGTAACTTAATTTTTCTATGATAATTGACAAAGCTAGTTAGCCAAACAGATCATGTCGTTATTAAAATGGCTACGGAACCCTAATAACTTTTATATTAAATGTTTCTATTATATTTTGATTATACAAATGTCATATTATTAAGCACCTTGGACAATAACAATACCTACGCATAGAGCGTGACGAAATATGACGATACTTCACTGCACAATATTCCTTGCTTTGAAGTACAGTCAGCATAAAGATTTAATACAGTTAGTTGTTTTTATATAGAAACAATTATTATAATTACTTTTTTATATAAATGTTGAATTGTGTCATTAATAAAAAATCCGATACTATAGCGACAAAGGAAATTAGACCCGGTTGTTTAAATCTTGTTTGACCTAAGTACTTAAATTTAATATATTGAAATTACTCTCTCTTACCTTGTTTACTCCGGATTTTACCTTATCCGGACCAGTGAATATGAGTGGAAGAAGTTTTGCTGCTGTCCTTACATACGAGCCGAACAATGTATGGAGCATTACACTTTGACCGCGATTATTAATCGCACTCATTTCCTGTCACGGTCGGTGTCACATCAACTCGCTGACCTCTGACATTTGCTTTTTTTGTATGTAATATGTATTACATATGTACAGATTACAGAATATGCAATTTAGATTGGATTAAAGATGGAATTTTGTGGGATGAAAATATGAATTGAAATTTTTTATACGTTTTTTTTGACGACCGCTTGGCGTAGTGGTTCGAGCGTAGCGACTCAAGGCACCGGGGAGTTCAGGTTTCGATTCGAATTTCGAAAATGACCTTATGTCATTTGGCCTAGTGTTTGTGTTACTGGAATTGCCCCCAGTCCAAGCATTGCTTAGTTTGGCACTTCATATTTGGTATACTAGCCTAGAATTTTTTTTTGTAAATTCTATGATCAAACCATGTGTTCCCTTGTATAAAGAGAAAACCCATACCTCACCAGTGAGACATTAAAATATATATAATTGTTATGTATGTATGGCCGATTTTGATAAATTTTTTGTGTGTTATTGTATTGAGTGGGTCCCTTGATGGTTTAGTTAGATTCACAGTTGGACCCGCTAAGTGGCTCTGTGATCAGGTTATATATAGAGCAGGCCCACGTCCGCCGGGCCTCTAGTATACCCGAGTATATGATTATAAATTGTATAACAAGAGTACATTAGGTGCGACCCGCACGTCTTCTTGAACTTTCCCTTACATTAACCAAAACACGTCACAATCTCATAATATACCCGCACCGTAATTCCAAGTCAAATGTCAAGATGATTTTGCTGATATGAAGGCAGGCAAGTCTAATGATCATACGTATCACGTAACTTACGCATTTAGCGTAAACGTTGTAATATTTCATCGTAAGTTCGTAACGCGTAAAAGGCGAAAGGGAGGGGGTTAATTGTTCGCACGATTTACGTTAATTGGCATCGACTTTCTTCTTAATCTTACTTTCTGATCCAGATAAGCAAGATCTTATTCACCTTATCTATAGGGGAAGGACGCGTGCCAGGAAGCAGTTGTGATTGGGGGAACACCATGGTCTTGCATACCATGATGTGGGCACACTGGAAGTTATTGGAGCCGGCCTTTGTCGAGCAATGGACATCTTTCATCTGGTAATCCGCCTCCGCATCTGGTAATCATAAGCCGTTCTTTCCATGATGGCCGATATCCCCTTACTTGAAAAGGATGGGAACTTCTAACTGTTCAATAAAAACTGTATAACTAGGTATTGCAACTTCCAGCAACCCAATATAGAAACCCGCAAGGTTGAATATACAAGGTGAAACATAATGGGTATACTTTTTTTTTCAAAACTTAACTTTGTAATTCTAAAACCATCAGCTTTGGAGGGAACTTTAAAAACAAAAGGTGTTATAGGAATACAGCTGTTGACCGATGTCACAAGTCTACAAAACCTTTAGTACGTCAACTGTCCCACAAAGCCGATAGTTTGAGATTTACAAAGTTAAGTTGCAAAAAAAATAGTATACCCTTTTTGTTTCACCTAGTAGAAACACTCAGCAAAATGCGAAACCTGTCATCTGCCTCGGTCCTAAGAAAGCGATCGCTTCCGACGTCCTTGCTTTCTCTGTTTAGACCCGGTGCGGTGGGCTTTCTATATTCGTGATAATTGATAACTTGAACAGAACGAAGTAGCTACGTAATACAGGTTTCAGTAATGGCTGTCGAGGAGTTGACAGAAATACTCTTATTCGCAGACTTAAAAAAAACCTATTTAGGAAGCCGTTGATAGAGAGTAAAATTTACTGTATAAATTCTGTTTTAATTGTTTAATTGCCAAGGATTCCCAAGTGCTATAAAATCCACAATCATATTCATCCAACAATGTACAAAATATTTATTTTACTTTTGTTTTTGCGCTTCTAGACCCAATTTATGGGACTGTGTTTGTAGAACGAGCTAAACTGTAATGATGACTAAACCGAATTTTTCACATCTTTTAACAAGCGTGTAATAAAATTGCTATGACCCAGTTATTAAGCCGGCTTTGAGTACATACATACGCAATGTGCTCTGACAACCCTAACTTGCTGACGTCAACAAAGATCTAACAGCACGATAAATTAATATGAATATTTCAAGTCCTTTCTGACTGCGTCACGCAGGGTTCAGCGTGTAGCGTGTTTTTGTGGATGTCCGTCCACCTTTCGAAGTCTAGTATGTGTAATCCAGTGATTAATTAGATGTAAGTCGTTTGATATGTATTCCTATTTATACCTAGTAGGCTACTGTTGCTTTGAATAACTGTTAAGGCAGAGGAAGATGGAAAGGGGGTTCACCGGGCGTCTTAATTTTTCTTAACCTCTGCCCGCTTTTCTTTTAGCCGGTCCATTCCATTTGAACAATTTCAAGACATTGCGGACTCTCAAGATATCAAAATATGATGATAACTGTTATTGATTTAACCCAAGCGATGTTGCGGTAAAAGCCTTTAGTCCAATTTCTACGCGATAAATAAATTATTATACGACTTGTTGCCGCTGACTGTACCCAGTGGGGCGCGGCACGGTTGTTCAAATATTTACAAGCTCCTGCCGCGGCTCCACTCGCATATTCACTTTTCTGTTTATAAAGTATGCAAGATTATGTGGATTTCCTCTGAGTAACATACGATACGAGTGAGTATATCGAGTGAGATTATTATTTTAGGTAGAAGTGTTTTCTGTTGATTGAATAATTTGTTATTTGATAAATGTGTGTCAATTTCCATTAAACTGTTATACCTCTTATCTCATATACATGATCTCCATGAGTATTAAATCATACTTTTGAAACATTCTATTTAATTACCAAATAAAATATAGTGTTGTAATAATAATCTTTATGATATAACAGATGAAGTCTCGGAAATATAATTCTCGAATCACGAAAATATTAAAACATTTTATACATTATAAATAATTAACAACATATTATTGTTTTCTTATATTTACGCGAATACTACACATTGAAATAAAACTATTTTTCGGATTTTACAACTATTTTTCGGGAACATAATTAATTTTAATTAAATAAACGCGATAAAATCCGAAAAATAGTTTTAACAACATATTGTCGATCGGTCGCGTTTATGACCATAAAAATAAATTTAATTTAATTTTTGTATCCTTTTCATAACAGGCGAAGGAAATACAAATGAAGAGGTTTATAAAAACCCATTAACATTTCATTGAATATTGCGATCTATTAACAAGTTATTAAGGCTTATAAAGGAGTGTGCTATATGTACTGTGAATGTCAGTACTATATTGTACTCTCTCTCTAAATGGCACTAATCAAATCGTGACACTTTCTATCTGTTGCCAGGCCTTTGTGGAATAGAAAACGACATTAGTAGTAATGGAGCGAGATAAATATATTCTATATTGTTGGATGAATATTGTTCAGCATGTTGTATAGCTAATTACTAAGGTAAAAGACATAGCAAAAATAATAATGACCCAAAAATGGAAATAGGCGGGGCATGTCCAAAGATCACCAGGGAACAAATGGTCCAGAATTGTGACTAATTGGTACCCAATTCACAAGAAAAGACGGAAATGAAGGCCATTTAAAAGATGGAGTGATGACATAGTTGCCACGGTGGGTAATACCTGGAGCAGACTGGCAAGAGACAGAGCGAAATGGAAGGAAATGGAGGAGGCTTTCACCGCCAGAATGGTTCTTGCAACAAAACGCGCTAACGCAGTTTAATATCATATACTAACAAACTAGAATAAGTACAATACTAACACTACAAACAATGTTTAGAATTAAGGTTTATTTGTTTTGAAAAGTTCTTTATTACAATAATAATGATACATATATATACATTACAGCTCAGTGTAAATTTAGATCCTAAGCGTAAGTAAACATGGATATTTAAACACTACAGTTCACTAAGCAGTCGCTTATTTAAAACTTTAGGACATATATATTTTGTGTACAGAATCTTAAATATGTGCTGACTAATAGTCCAAGATCCATTGTTACAAATTTTGCAACTTTTGAGGAAGTTTACAATTTATGCATGCTAATTACCAACGTAATTATAACAAGTATTTAAAAATACCCTATGAATGTAAATTACTGTTTTAGAATTAAGGTAAACTATGTGTAAGGAATAAATAAAGCTTTATTATTATTATTTATGTTGTATAGCACTCGGGAATCCTTTCAAAATTTTATATTATCAGCCGGATGTTAAGCAGTTACCGAAGCCTAAAGATCCTAGTAATACCAAAGGCATAGCTCGCACGTTGCCAAGCTGAAGGAGAGTAGGACAGGGGGAGGGAAAGGCGTTGTGCCTCAGATTCTCTCGCTCTTCGTACGAAACGCTGCCCTAATAGCGAATTTACGCCGATATTCTGTGAGAGAGTGGTACTATCCCCGTAGAGCCAAACAGTACAGCTGGCTCTACCACAAAATAAATTATTCTTTTTTAACTGTCCCTTAAGGTGAAGGCGCCTGTCTAGCCCGCGAAGTTCAAATATTTCGAGTATTTTTATAGTTTATCTAAAATCTGAAAACATTTAAGACAACATTTTGTGATTTGCGACAAACACAGTATGCAGTGCGTTTAGTAATACATTTATTTTACTCTAAATATTATCACGGTGGATATGATACTAGTAAATCACTAAATATACAAAAATTGCCAGATTATCTGGATAGCTGTCGTACTTGACATGTTTTAGAGTAAGTTGGATATATTAATAAATGCACTGCACACGGTCTCTGTCGCGAATTACAAAATGTGCCTTTTATTATTATCAGATTTAATTTTTTTTTTAATACCTTATAAAATTTGAACTTCGCGGGCTACTTTAGCCTTAAGTATAATATTCATTTTTAATTTAAATACTTTGTTGAATCCTCATTTTATCGGATTATTTATTTCTTGTTTGAAATACAATGATTAGTTTGATTGTTTTAGAACAATTAGGTATTGTTTTTTTATACTTCAGTCATGCAACTGTAAGAACAAAGATGTATTCGTGAGCAGAAAAGAAATTACATCATTTAATAATTGGTAAATACTGAACTTTTATTTAGATTGAGGACCTTAGGACCAGCCTTGGTCATACTTACTCTGCAAACACATATAACACGTAATACACATATACATTGTATGCAATTAATTATGTAGGTCAGGTGTCCATATAAGATAAAGCTAAGTAGTCTCAAAATGCTCCAGTCTAATTAGGTCAAGCCTAGAGCATGGTTAGAGCAGGCGTTTGGAATGAATGCCGGATGTGACTGTGCGGTATAGACTCAAGGTTTCAAATCAATATTTAAAAAAAACCTAGCTTTTTCCGTGTCTTTGCTAGCGTATTTTCTGGATATCGATGACAGCGCCACCTACTGGTCTCAACTATAGGGAAGACCCATACAGATGGCACTATAAGTATTGTAAGGAGGTCCATGTCGACGCACTAGCCACTGGCGATAAGCGTTCCTGGCCGACAAGAATATTTAAATTTAAGAAAAAGATTAATTTTGAAATTAAAAGCTCTGCGGTGCGCTGGCAGTGACAACCGGTGGACCGCTAAGATAGGAAGTGTATTTGAATATAAAAATAATTATTTAAATAAATGTATTAAAAATAAATATTATAATAAATTTTATATTACCAAGCAACCTGAGTTATTAATATAAACCCGGTTGCAACAAATGTAAGGAGGTCCATGTCGGCGCACTAGCCACTGGCGATAAGCGTACCTGGCCGACAAGAATATTCAAAATTAATCTTTTTCTTAAATTTAAATATTCTTGTCGGCCAGGAACGCTTATCGCCAGTGGCTAGTGCACCGACATGGACCTCCTTACAGTATCTACAAAAAAACAAATTATCCACCCGTTATGGAGGAGAAGAATTATGAACACACACACACAGCAATTTTATATCTATACATAGATACGTACAAATAAATAAAATTGGAGTATCTGTTTGTAACATCAAAATACCATCTATTCAGTAAATGCATATGAAAGTACTTACGGGACTTGTAACAAAAACCGTATTTGAAAAATGTTGTCTTTCTGTCTGTCTGTATTTTTGTTCCGTGTAATCTCCTAAACAGCTGAATCGATTTTAAATCGCTTTTACTGGCAGATAGCTGATGTTATAAGAAGTAACATAGGCTACTTTAATTTTAGAAAAAATGATTAGGATTCCGCGAAAAAAAATCTCCGTAACGAAATTAACAATTTCAATTCACACGGACGTAATTGCTGGCACAGCTAGTATTGTATTAAATGAAGAATAAATATAATATAGGGGCCATAAAAAAATATTAAAAGTTTAACCCGGCAACCTTAACAAAAACGTACTTAACAAATTTCCATGTCGTAATCTCAGTGTAGTTTTAACCAGTATAAGATGACACATTAATTATATATCTTTCCAAAATAAATTGGCATAATAAACCTGTCCAATACGATATTATGCTATCACGTCGGAAGCACAATAATAATGAAAGGTCAAAATAATAGACAGCCATAAACACCACATCTAGTAAATCATCTCCAACATTTCAGAGAAATATGACCTCTATTGCATCTTATACGATAATCACCTACATCATATAAGTAAAATCGTAAGTCGTAATTTCGAATTTGCACGCTTGAACCATTTAAAAATTAACTGCAATTGAAAGAGTCTTGCTTATTTCCGTAGTTAGAAAGTGTATGTAAAAGTTTTGATCATTTTACCAAATAAATACATTTCAATATTGTTGTAGAATATAATATAATAATATCGTATATAATAATATCGTTTTCTGAAAGTTTAAAACGCTAATGACAGTCCCCATAAAAGATATCGTTATAATAAAGTTTATCTAATCTTAAGAGCACCGATGATTCCGATTTTATTACTTGTGCATATTAATAATACCGATTAAAAACATTGTTAAATTTTACAGCCTTACTATTAAAAGATGCAGAATAATAAAGAGACTGATGAACTTGGGAAATTTTTTAACAAAAAATATTATTGTGCCATAACAGAAACTACTTCAATACCTATTGTTTTTATTTTATAATGTTACTTTAAATATTTTAATAATGTTTGATTGATATCAGATATTTGATTTATTACACATTTCTAATAATAATTAATCTCCAATATTCGGATGTTGCGAAAATATTAAAATGAGAAACGGGCTAATTTTGTTACAAAACAAGTTAATTAATTAGATTTGTTTACATGAGACTATTATTAAACGCTTAACTTACTTATAACACACCTACTTAGAAACCAAATACAAGTAAAATTACAAAATTCGAATCAAGATGTTGATCTTGATACGAAATTTGTTAGTTTACTGAAAGTTCCAATGTCACAGACAAAGAAAACCCCATGAATGGCGGTTCCCAAGTGGCAGTGTAACAATGGCGCGCCTTGGCGTTTTTTGTGGCATGTGTGTTGGCACGCTTCGCACGACATTGCGACATTTTCGCTAATTGGTTGGCAACGTGCGTTTACTGGAGAAAATTTACCTATTTTTTTTTTCAATTGAATTATAAGTCATATTCTTTTACAATACTTTTAGCTAGATTTAAATACATGTTAATAAGTACCAACCAACATTCTGTTCTTATGTACATAATAAGAATACATTTTTAGCTGCAACACCTTCTTTTGACACTGACTGTACATACTTATCGTCTCATGTTATTTTAATTCCGCGGTATTCACGTGTCGGCCCCATTATCAATACCTCAGGTATGTTATGTATAAATAAGAAACACTGTCAAGCAGATTTCAAATTTCAAATGTATTAGTAACCATTAAAAAAGAAAAATATCGAAAGCACAATGGCTATTTCTGCTTTTCCACAAAGACATAATGACACCGTGAAGCTTGATTCACTACGCCCACTGACAACATCAGTCGCGTTCAAGAGTCCATTTTAGCACAATAAGTGGGACCAAGAAAATTATTCGTTCCAAAGTAATCCGAGTTCCACTATGTATTTTGGGCAAAAAGAAAATTGAGATGGATGAATAAAATACACATAAGACGGCTGCCGCAGGCGAGGTAGACCCGAGAGAAGATAGCGGGACGATTTCGTCACCTTTGGGTGGCCTGTAACAGCGCAAAACTTTATTTTGTGGAGTATTCAGGGAGAGGCCTTTGCTAAGGTGTGGGGCATCTAAATAGGCTAGTAAAACACGTGAGCATCGTATATTTAATCATTAATACATGACATACCTATTAACCTTATGGGCTGTCAAATGAATGATTATTTAACACCTTATTAGGTAGCACATTATTGTGTGACGCTATTGGATATCCCTCGCCTCGAAATGATTCATAGTCGTATATTTTATAGAGGAAATTCCAACAATTTATTCCACAATCTCGGGCATATTAATTATTAATTACGTGTAAATGCAAAATTAAATTAAATTGGTAACAGTACAGTTTAATCGCTTTATGTCGCTTGAATTGGAGATACTAAAACGTATCGATAAGAAAATAAATAAATAACGCCAGGCAGACACACCAACTGTATGGTCCCAAACTAAGCAAAGCTTGTACTATGGGTACTGTACAATGGACTGGGGGCGATCCCAGTGACATCAGGCCTGGGTAAATTACGAAAAGGCCATTTCCGAATTTTACCCCGGCGGTAATCGAACACACAACCACCGCCAAGCGGTCGTCAATTAAAATGAAAATGAATATATTATTTTATTAACGTTTCGCCATCATTTCTTTTTAATTACGGTTTCCGAGTTAGAATTAACCACGAAGTTAAAAAAATGTTGGCCAGCCCAGCGGTATTATCTATTTCTGATGCGCACAATCTTTAGCATTTACTAAAGCACGCTATGCCAAATACCGTACATTATTAAAAAGACCTTGTATATTTTTTGTCACACGCAGGCCGATTCCATCTTTTTACGCCAAAATTCTTGCAAAACAATATCATGATTCACGTTTACAACGCTGAAATCATTTCGAACGTCGTATTTTATAATTAAATTTTATGTGAGAACTGCAAATGGCAGACGTTTTGAAACCAAACGCGGCTTGTGAAATCCTCTCCGAAACAGATGCACTTATGATGCATGCCGTGAAATCGACACATTCGTATTGTTATGTTAATATATTGATTCTCATAGTTAAATGTGTTTTTGAAGCGAGGCGATGAGGCCATTCTCCGAGACTTGCATTATTGAATACCATGCAGATTCATCCCGCGGAGTCCGTGTGGACTTTAGTAAAGTAGCCTTTCTGTGAATCCAGGAGCCGAACTCTGTTTACAGCTCGCATGTCGATCGACATCGCAATACGTCTAAACTGACGTATGGCGTAGCTGAATACGTCAGTTTTGTCAGTTGTTCTATAGGAAATTCGTTAAATCTGACTTATTCAGATATGCAATACGTTAGTTTTGACGTATCGTCGATCGAGATGCCAGCGGTAAACAGAATTGGGCCCCAGGTTATAAACTATCTATGTGCCAAAAATACATCTAAATCAGTTCAGTCGTTTTGGCGCGGTTCAGTAACAAAGGAAAGATCCAAACATCCAAGTACCTATGAAAAATAACTAATTTAGTTAAATTAGGCCTTTGCCCAGCAGTGGGACACTACAGGCTCCTAATAATAATAATAATAAATTAAATTACCTAAAGATACTCCTACCTAAACAATGCACGACGCAACCACCTGGTGCAGTAAGCGGAGCGGCCTGCGCTATAACCACTGCGCTAAGCGGTGGAATAAAACCGTACAATATGGATACAATGAAGTTAATTAAAGTGAAAACCATCGCGACATGGGGTGAAGCAGGCGACAATGACTATTTACCACACTTTCCCCGTGGATTCGCTTTCGATCGAGGTGAAGTGCCATGGTGGGTGGGTTTGAAAGCGTTCCCATGGATTTACGATTTACTGAATAAAATTGGTACCTATCTGATTAGATACATAGTTAGAGCCGTCAAACTGCACTCAAATGCATGCAATTAAAAAATATCATTCGTATTTTTTACTTTTATATACTACTAGATGACCCGGCAGACGTAATGTGTTAACATGAATATTGAATTTGAATTGTTCCGCTCAACTTTCTTATTTTTTTTTCTTTATAAAGAACCTTCTCCTGATAAGTAAACAATAATAAACACAACAAAAAAAAATAGCGAAATCGTTCCATCCGGTCACGCATGATGCGATGACGAAGGGAATAGAGATTATTTTATATACCTATATACATATATATAGGTACCTACAGATTATATTTTTAGCGTCTAGTACCTATTATAAAGTGGTAAAAGAGGTCCCCTCTTAATGGAGGCGTTCCCAGTTTGGATCCCAGACTAATTAATTAATAGTGTAAATCCATTAAAACTGCTTGAAATTGTCGATATCTTGCATTTCTGTATGACGGGTTCAAATTAAGCACATCTGAAAAGTGAGTACATGATAGTTAAATAGATAAATTAGAGAGGAATAAAAAGGAAACATCCTGGTTTTCGATTAATGGAGGGAACAAGAGTTTCTTCAACATATTAGTTTAATATTATAAAAAAAACGACTGATTAGTTCCACAGAAATATCGTGAAGATGTGTACTATGTTCAATGGACCGTTATAAATAGAAAATATAACCGGCGTTATTTCAGAAATCGTATAATAGTTATAAGATAATGCTTTAACGTAGACGGCCGATCAAGCGTGTCATTAATTGATGGATCGATTCAATCGTTTCACCCGATAGTAGGTATCGATTATTTAAAACAGATCGTTGCGTAACGATTTTTCTTTTTATCACTTTTTCACTCGACGCGCTCCAGTTGGTAATTGTTTTTAAAAGTGATGGACCACTTGCGTGGTTATTTATTGATGTATTACCGAAGTGTTCATTTATTTTGTAAATGGAAATGCATTTTCAATTTCTTTTGTATTTGAAAATAATCCTAAATTGGACAAAAAATGTATATACCTTGCGGGTTTACAATATATAATTAATAATTTAGCCCTTGTGACGTCCCACTCCTGGGCACGGGCCTCCCCTCAACATGAGGGGGATTCAGGCCATAATCCACCACGCTGGCCCAGTGCGGGTTGGCGGATTTAACATGTCTTTCGAAAGTTGGTTAGATCTTCTAAGACATGCAGGTTTCCTCACGATATTTTCCTTCACCGTAAGCAAGTGATAATCATGTAGAAATTATGATTCCCACATAGATTTCGAAAAATCCAGAGGTGCGAGCTGGGGTTTGAACCCAAGACCTGGTGCCCGCAAGACGCGTGTTTTAACAAATCTGCTATTACAATTACAATATAATAAAAGATAATGAACTTCAAGTGAAATAAGTAGTTCATCGTTTTAGACACAAACAAAACGGCAATATGTCAGCGTACATTGCCCGGGGCGAAACATTTACACAAAACATGTTGTTCTCACTATTTTTTGTTGTCATAAAATAAAGACAACAATAGATATATTTTGTGCGAATATTTCCTCCAGTCCAAACGAGGGGTTACTATTATATTTTCTTAAATTAGCATTTGTTAAGATAATCTCGCGCGTTGAAAACAAAAACATCAGCTTCAACTAATTTCAAAATTGTTATTTATGACAAGTGTTAGGTACTGAAAATTATGTAAAGTAACATATTTCGGTATTTCAGTGTAAAGTGACGTCGGAACAATAGCACAAACGTACATTGACATCGGTTATGAACATACCTTGTTTATATCTCGTTAGAAGTTGCCCACTTAAAATGTTATAAAGTTGAAAGTTTTTTGTGTCTTGTCGTTAGAGAAAACAATGGAAAGTCGGATAGTCAATTGCTTTAAATTGATAAGTATTTTGAAAAATACTTGAGTACAGCCTTACGTCCTTTTTATAGCGTAGACATTTTTCTGTATGAGGCAGCTCATTACTTATTATTATCGGTAATATCTAAGGTTATAAAGATTTCAAATTACCTACGTTAATTATTAAATTACTTTTCATTAAAAAAATACAAAATTGCTTCCTCCGTACAACGCTTGCCCATCTCTAAAACAATAGAGTATTTAGCCATTTTTAGGGTTGCGGACCTTAAAAGGAAAAACGGAACTGCAACTTTGTTTTTTGTGTTTCACTACTTTGGTTATAGATACGATAAATATGTGCTATTAAAATGCGTCCGGAAGCCTTCATTGTGCGTGTCTTCACGTGCACTTGTCCGGTTTTAAAAACATTATTATATCGCGCCCTTAAATACCAAAAAAATGTATATTGTGACACATTGCCATAAGCGCAAACAGTGGCATAATTGGTTGCTTAAGCGACTAATAGATAAACCAGATACCATCCCAAAATAGACTTTGAAATAGTCTTGTAGTTATTTCATATTTAGTTAAATATTGAGTAGTAGAGTTGGTATCTTGTTTTTTGTGGAGTCTTGTCTATTTATTACGTCTGAGAGTGATTTATGCAAATGAAGTAGCTACCTATCGAAACTATTTGATTTGTGTGGACTGAGAAAAAAATATATGAAAAAAAATTATTTCAATTCAATTCAAATCATTTATTTTGTTTAGGCCTACGGGGGCACTTACAAATTGTCAATTTACATATTTTTTTCCTTATATCTACAACCGGATCGGAACGCGACCTCGACTGAGAAGATCCGGCAAGAAACTCAGCGGGCTTGTCTTTTTACATGTCTTTTTTTTTATCGCCAGTTGCTTATTTTCAATAATTACAAAGGGCAGTAGATATTAATATAAATATTAAAATAGCTCCAGTGTGTTGCCTTTTGATGTTACCAAGAATTACACAATTTGTAGTTCCTTTTAGTATTTCATACTTAACGTTTTGAAATCACAAGAATTAATGACCATGTCTTCCGTTTTGACAGTTTCATTACTTGTTTATACAATACAATTTATTTATTAAGAATGGTTAACTGCCGTTATGACTTAGTTAAGAAATTACTCAAGAACAAGTAATGACTTGCGTATAGCTACGGTTAATTTCAAACTCGTTTCACATTTCATTAATAAATTATCATATAAGCCTACATCCGATACCCTCAATAGCATATTAACATACAGACTATTACATAAAGCTCGATTGTATTGCAAATGAACGATGCTCGTACCAGTTTTGCCTACAACCTACTGCAATTGGATTTATAATACAAATAAAAAAATGTGTAGTAATAAAATAGTTATGCGATATGGTAGACAAAGTAATTTTTGTAAGTTCAATATAATTATTGTAGCTTATATAAATGAGAACGAATACGATATAGTATCATTGAAGTAATAAATTAATTAGCATGCGTTAGCTTGAAAATTATAGAGTGACTAGATGTGCCCGCGATTTCGTCGGCGTTTAATTACACTTAACAAAAAAATCGGGATTATTCATCCCCTATTTTATCCCCTTGGGGTAGAATTAATCAAAATCCTTTCTTAGCGGATGCCTACGTCATAACATCTACCTGCACGCCAAATTTCAGCCCGATCCGTCCAGTGTTTTGGGCTGTGCGTTGATGGATCACTATGTCAGTCAGTCACCGTTGAGTTATATATATTTAGATATATGATGTCCCATGAGAGGTTTGATAATGAATGTCAGTACAAATTCTGTTAACCACAGTGTAATGTAGAAGAAGCCCTTTAGTAGTTTCTACGCACTGAGATAAGAATAACGACAACCAATTATTTTGGTTATTCCTAGTATTCCTTTTAGTATTATTCACTAGAAATATGAGAAGGTAGTACTACCGCAGTCGAGCCAACCTGTATAAGGTCAGTTAGTAGTCGATTGGGTCCATCATGGATCCACCACCTTTAAGGTGAAGAAGCCTGTCTAGCCCACGAAATTCAAAATTTTCGAGTATTTTTATAGTTTATCCAAAATCTGAAAACATTTAAGACAACATTTTGTGATTTGCGACAAACACAGTATGCAGTGCGTTTATTAATACTTTTATTTTACTCTAAATATTATCACGGTGGATATGATACTAGTTAATCACTAAATATACAAAAATTGCCAGATTATCTGGATAGCTGTCGTTCTTGAAATGTTTTAGAGTAAGTTGGATATATTAATAAATGCATTGCACATGGTCATTGTCGCGAATTACAAAATGTGCCTTTTATTGTCAGATAAAAAATACTAAAAACCCCAAAAAAATTTGAACTTCGCGGGCTAGATGGGCGCTTTAGCCTTAACGTTCTTTTTGGTCAAATTCTAGTCCTGCACCTGTTTTATCGACATACTCACAAATGTACCGACAATCGCTTGCTGAGGTAACTAAGCATCGACATTTTCTCACGATGCGTTCCTCGACCGAATATAGATTTACGGTAGATTGGGTCAGTGGGTATACGCTACTGCAGTAGTTACGTATCACGCGATCCGAATATAAATTAACGCCTAATTGTAAAGGATTGGCTTGTGACTGATCGCCAAACGGTTTGGGTTCCGCTTATGTATTACATGTGCCGTGATAATGAGAACAGTCCTCGACTTGTTGTAGGAATATAAGGTATAGGTATATCTTCTACTATATAAAAATAAGTCGGGTTTTCCTTCCTGACGCTATAACTCCAGAACGCACGAACCGATTTCCACGGTTTTGCATTCGTTGGAAAGGTCTCGGGCTCCGTGAGGTTTAAAGCAAAGAAAATTCAGGAAAAATTTCAACAGAAAAGCGCATTCCACGCGGACGGAGTCGCAGGGCACAGCTAGTATGATTTAAAAACACTTTTGTGTACCTAATAATAATAATTTTTATGTCTATTATTTTCGATTTGATTTTTAGTTCGGCTAGTTTTGTGTTTAAGTATATTATTAAAATATAATGAGTATATTAATGAATTAGATTAAATATATGAGTATGTTAAATATTACTAGAAAAACACAGCTCCTGTTGGCTGTGCCTATAGTATGGTCCCAAACTAAGCAACGCTTGTACATACTGGAAGGTGTAAATACGTGACGTATGGTGGAATTGGGAAAAGATGCGACTTGGATTCGAAATTTGAATGAGTCAGGGCCATTTCGGTTGCGATACCTCGTGATCTCATCCGTGAAATTTTCCAATTTGTTGGGCCATCATAGAAGATATCGTTGTTTTACCCTAAATGTCTATTTTTTCTATTTATTGTTCAAATAAAAAAAAGTTAAAGTTTAAATAGGGAAGTATATTTTTAGACATAAGTATCAATTCTTGATGGATATTTTTTGAAATACTTTTTACGGATTTAAATATTGTATGATTGCAAATATGTTCGCTATTAAAGTTTGCTTAAACTACTAAGTTATGACGTGATACGGCAGTAGCTATAGTACTGTTTTGGAAACTTTGAACGTTTGCAAATTTGTCAATATTAAAATTATTAAAAAAAGCAGTGGTCGAAAACCGTATTTCAAATGTCCACATAAAAAAAATTATGATCCTACATTGACAGATTGAACGAAACATTTTAATTAAGTACGTATTTTATTATTTTCAATTTGATTTTCTCTTTAAGTCAATGGGTTTTCTTTTCTTGAATTCAATTCTTGGAATTTACGAGCGGGTCTTATCGTTTCCATCGCAACTATTGCCGACAAACTTGGCACGTTTTATACCTATAACACAACATTTATGTATCAACCGCTATTCTATTTGTTTTTTTACGCGAATGCGCTTTTTGCTACCTAATATAAACGGTCACTGGCCTCTTTATTGGGACAATGGGAGCGTTTAGAAAGGAACCTACGTTCTAAATTGCAATAATTTCCGAGAAGTTATGCTTGGTACAGTCGTCCAAACATGTGGTTGACCAATCCACCGTTGAACTTCGTTTGAACGTCATAAAACAATACGTAAGAACATAAATATTTTTCAATGAGGTACTAACTAGCCTGTGCGCGCCCGCGACTTCGTCCGCGTTGTATTTAACTTAACAAAATTTCGGGATTGTCGGGATAAAAAGTATCCGATGTGTTAATGCCGGTTATAAACTATCTGTTTTCCAAATTTCATCCAAATCCGTTCAGTAGTTTTTGCCTGAAAGAGTAACAAACATCCACGCTCACAAACTTTCGCATTTATAATATTAGTAGGATTAAGCAGGTACCTATTAGACGGGCGGACTGGCTCGACGGAGTAGTACTACCGTCTCACAGAAGATCGGAGGAAAGTAGGTACTTATAATAGCTATAATAGTATGTATGGCACGGTCGTTGCTCACGAAGAAATTCGTACAACTGTGTGAGCGAGACGTATTAGATTTACGCGGGAGTGACAGAGACAGGTAATAACAGGTCATTGTACGAATTTCTTCGTGATCAGCGACCGTGCCATAGCTATAATAGCTTCGTTTTGTACGATGAGTGACAGAGCCGTAAGCCCAACCCCTCCTTTCCACTTCCTTTGTGACTTCACTTAAGGACGCTAACTTACGCGCAAGGTCTTAAAAACATGTTTAGTCAAGTACTGAAATAGCCATGCCACAATGACCGTTTAGTGAGTGATCGATAAGGCTCGATTTGCTATAAACACTCTTAAGGGCCCACTTATTAACAAGTGCCGCTCTGTCACGATTCGGTTACAGTACACATTTTAGGTTGGATGCAAATATGGTCCTTAATAACGTTTCAACTATACCTACTTATATAAGGACAAATGTTGGTACATTGCATTAGAGCGTATTAAAACTAATGTGTTCTGTTATTTTCCAGATAAAATAGCAACAACATTATAGATAAGACCTGCATATCTTTTAATTAATGTCATCTGTTACGAGAGCATCATGTTTCGGTCTGATAGAGTATTTCGATGAAATTAAACTATTTGGTGTAACTGTTTTGTATGATGGTTTGGCTTTATCATCGTTACGTACGGGGTTCTCTATATCTTGGTAAACAGATGTTTCAACTCTATGTTCTCAACTGACTTTGACCAATTCGGGTTTATTACCTTATATTCTCATATAAATGATTTTAAATACACATAAGAACTCCCTTATTAATAAACGCGGTTGGCCACCATGCTTTGTAACGTAAATTACTAATGACAGAAAGAGATAGCTGGGTGTGTAACTATTCGCCGGCTAATCCATGTTAATTATTAATAAGGGGGATAGTGTTCTACAGTGGCTTGGGTTAACTTAGCTATGGAAAATTAGGGAAACTCTACTAATAAAATCTCTGCCACGCGGGAATGAAAACGAAAGGGATATAAATTACCAAACAGTCTAAATGTATTGAAATAAAACTATTTTACGGATTTTGTCGCGTTTATTTACATTTTTATGTTCCCGACGTTTCGGCTGCTTTACAGCAACCATGGTCACGGGGGGACTGAGGTGTTAGACGTCCTGATGACATAGTTAATAACGGGTACCCTCATATTTAGATGTTGTTTGCGGTCTGATCCACGCAGAAAGTGCGCACAGTGTCTCGAGGTCTTGCAGTCAGTCAGTGGTCTAGTTCAACCGCAACTATTAAGCGTCATCATTCTAATTAAACTTAAAATTATTCATAGTAAAATAGTATTACATAAACTTTCACACTTCAGGAACTATGCGTAAGATCCGCCGCTCCACTGGTTTCGCATTTTCACAATCTCAGCCGTAACATTAATCTGTTTGCACAAAAAAATGGAGTTCCAACATATCCATTCGGGTGATCAAATTCGGAACTAGCGTTGTCAGTACGAAATTGTCACTTTTCTGATAGCTTTCTAAAGACAGTAGCGACACCATCACTGGAACAGTTACGTTGGTGAGGCTCTATCTTTTTTGCTACAAATTAAAATTACGTCCGAAATTGTGAAGTTCATTTGAATCTCATCGTTTTTGTATCGAAATCGCAGTTGAACGGTTCGAACATCCGTAAAAACGGTTTCGGAGTTAATTTTGCATAGAATTGGACATTTAATTACGTTAACTCTGCAATCTGTTTTGTAAGGTTGTGTAACTAGTTCGGCGCTTGGTTTGGTTGCCTTATAAAGAATATTTGTGTAACAATTTTAGCTTCCTACACAATGATTCTAGTTTTAAACGGTATGTTTGTGTTAGGCGCTTCAAAATTATAAATTTATAGAAATAGAACCATGCGATAATGATATTATTGATGATATTTCAAGCTTCAATATCTTAATTGATATAGGAGAAGCCCTTGCAAGAGAAAGTTCTGGGTTCGATCCACACTGTGACCATTATAATATTAACGTTACACTTAGTTCGGGAGCCTAACTACTAGTAATATACAGCATGTTACAAAGGTCCGAAATACTAATTTAGGCAGATAGGTAGCTGATATGTAAAGACAATAATGTTGTCTAAAAACAACTATCATATTTCCTGAGTTAAGTTACCTTTAAATATTTGTCACTACTTTTGTGTTGCGACCTTAAAATACATCCAATGGCCTAGAAAACGTAAACCACATTTACGAGTAACAGCCACACATATTTATGATATGTGTTTTTATATGCGCGTTTTTTATCGATATAATGTTTATGTCGCCGCCAACTAGCTTAATTCGCCGTTCAATTAACAGCCTAGGCACTTAACTAAACGGCGCCGTTCAACTAGTGGCCTGAATGATATTCAGCCAGTTGATCAAACAGCTAGGCAAATGACTTGGATCGATGACGTTTAACTACTTGCCTAGCCGTTTAATTACCTGCCTAGCCTGTTCATTACAATTTCGTTCTACTTTCTGCCACCTAGCGCCGAAACTTACCAAACTGTCAATATCTCTATATTCTATATTCTCTTTGGTCAATATGGCGTCGGAAAAAAACAACTTTGATGGAATAGTTTTATTAGGTACTTAGGTGTTTTTACGATTTTTTTTAGATCCACCGAATCTATTTGCCGGGTGGGGTTTCTGTGGGGTCATAAAAAAAATAACCCTAACCTAAACCCATCCAGGTCGTTCTGCTTGGGTAGTATTTTGAAAAAGTTAAATGTCAACCAGTTGCCTAAGCATTAGCCAGCCAGTTTATTAAATGTTGTAATAGACGATACGGCTGAATATCATTCAGGCCGTTAGTTGAACGGCGCTGTTTAGTTAAGTGCCTAGGCTGTTAATTGAACGGCGAATTAAGCTATTTGGCGGCGACATTTATACAATATAACTCCATTCCCGATACATTACTAGTATTTTTTAGGACTTTAGAAAGACCCTGAGTAATTTTAAAAAAGTAATCCCATTCTTCAATTCAATTCAATTAAATTCAAATCGTTTATTTTGTTTAGGCCTACGGGGGCACTTACAAATTGTTAATTTTACATATTTTTCATATTTTTTTTTTTTTATCGCCTGGTGCTTATATTCAATAATTACAAAGGGTAGTAGATATTAACATAAATATTATAATAGCTCCACTTCTTCACTTATTATAATAGCTCCGCTTCAAACGCTCACTTCTTACTTTAACACCAATCAAAGACAGGATACACCCAAACATGGGTGGAATAATGGGTTTTTTATTAATAGCTATTACTTACTGAGTGCGTGTCTCGGATCAGGACGCTAGGTAACTTTCCCAATCGTGGGGAGAATACAAACGTATTTTAATCCGAAGATATAGCACTTTACATACAATACTAATTTTGTATAATAAAACCATGAAGCCTGTGATCTCCGAAAGGTTAGTCAGAGTCATTCTAAACACATTCACTTGCTATCAAAATGTTATAGTTATTAAACGTTCCTATTACCGAGGGCCATGTTTTTGATTTTACAGGTGTATCAGACGTCCGAAAAAATAATTTACTTAGTATATAGGAACCTGTATTGTAGCTGGTATTTAATTGCTAGATAAGAACATAGGCATCCGCTAAGAAAGGATTTTGATTAATTCTACCCCCAAGGGGATAAAATAGGGGATGAAAGTTTGTATGAAACTTTGTCAATTTTAAACAGATCGGGCTGAGACTTTGCATGCATAAAGCTACTATCACGTAGACATCCCCTAAGAAAGGATCAAAATTCCACGCGGACTAAGTCGCGGGCTCAGCTAGTTTGTCATATGACTCCAGATATTAGGTACATAAGTAATTACAAAATGGGTTGTTACATATTGTTTTCTTATATTTACGCGAATACTACACATTGAAATAAAACTATTTTACACCTCAGTCCCTCCGTGACCATGGCTGCTGTAAAGCATCCGAAACGTCGGGAACATAAATTAAATAAACGCGATAAAATCCGAAAAATAGTTTTATTTCAATGGGTTGTTACAATTAATTATTTTTAAGTATACTTTCAAAATTTGTCTACTTCACTCTGCGTACCTTAGTATTATTTCGGACTTCTGAAACACCTATAGAATGGAGCCAGTTCAAAAAAGGAGGGGGAGGCTTTGCCCTGCATTGGCACTCTATAAGTTAGAAGTAACGAAAAAGCTTACTTCTAAAATATCGTGGTCCCCCAATTACCGCGGTGTCAGCGTTAATATTTCTTGGGATCTTCATGAGAGGAAAATATTAAATTCCTCACTTCTTGTCCTCATTCCGCAGTGTCCGTACAAATTGACGGGTCATTTATATTCATACCCTCGTAGATAGAGGCTCCAAGCTGGTTAATGTTTCGTAAGGAAATAGAGAGCTGAATATAACGCCTCCTCTTTTGATTCTGACCCGTTCTTGCCCGTGGCTCCGACAGCGTGGTACGGCGATAAAATAAAACTAACCCAAGTTACAACTTACAACATCAGCGATCTACCACAGAAAGTCCCGTCAAAATTGGTGCAGCCGTTACGGAAATTAGCCGAAACACACAGAATAAAAATTTAAAATTTTATTTTTGTTTTATAATTACCGTATATCATAATGTATTTAGTAAAAAGCTGTTATTTTGATATGACGACCATACTTATTTACAGTATTATTTCTAGTATAGATGATATTATTTCGCTCCAGTTTTTAATTGTCATTTAGTAGAGTTTTGGAACTTTTTTTGCTGGTCTGTATGTACAATATAGTATTTAACTCGGTTTTCATAGCAATACAACATACTCATGCTTTAAGAAGTAAGTACAGTTCCTAAGAAAAATAATTTAATCATTTTATGATAAGTAAATTTAAAAATAAATAATTTTGTGATGCGTGGAAAAAGCGTAAACGGAATAATATATCTTGAGTTGTATCTATACGTTACATTGTAAGTATACTTAATGTCACTATATCATCTGAAACGTGTTCAAATCACTTCAAACCTTATTACCCTCAAAGCCTACATTGAAAATGTGCATTATCTGTGAGGTCCTTCACCTCGCTTTATCAGCCACATTACACGGTGTAGAGATAACAGAGGGTAGCTTATGTAAACAGCCGTTTTATCTCCAGTTAGGTTTGCACTAAATTTGTAAACCTGAACATTGAAAAGGCCGGCGAAGGTAGCACGTAGCAAGGTACTTTGACTCTTATTTCTATAGAATATGGTTGATAATGCTTTTTTTTTGTTTCCCTGCGAATTAGTGTATGTTTAGGTACTTTGTTTGCTATGTTTTCCCGACTTTAACTATTGCAACGAATTCATTATTAAGAAAGATCTCCATTTAATGTATAAGAATTGGCAGGACAATAATTATGCTATCTTTAGGTATTATATTTTTAATCCTGTCGTAAGTACCTTAGTACTTGCTTCTAATTATTATTGAGTACGAAAAACCGAATTATATTTTTTGTCATTATACTAGGTTTATTAACTTTGGTTTACCTATCAATCACTTTTGATTTCATTACGATTAGTAAGTCACTTTTGACGCTGACTGTAAGTACAATTGGACATAGTTTTGCAAACAAAAACCAACCTAGAACCACTAACACAAGGTTGGTTTTGATCTACAACAGTCTACAACATGTGGGCTAATACCGTTCTGCAAAACATTATCCAATTAATAACAAGTTACTATGAAATGATACAATATAGGTAACCTCAGTTGGTTGTCGCCGCTAAAATAATTATCTAGAAACCGGATTCTATGATTTCTGTCCATTATACTTAATCAAATAACAAACTAATCGTTTAGCGATAATAACGAAGCTATGAGGCAGCCAATCGATGGCCGTTCTATATTTAAATGACGATACATAATACGTTAATTAATTCTATCCGGCCACGTGGGGATGGCGTGTGGCTAGTGATAGAGTTATGATAAAAGGTCCAAGATTTCAAGTCTATTTTAATCAAAAAAGCTTTTATGTAGTTATGTTGGACGCCAACTGAGTTTGCTAAGTAATAATTATTTTTATATAAAAAGAGTGGTAATTGCCTTCAGTAGCGCCTGTAGAAAGGAGCGTTACGTGGCAAATATTTTTTTAATCCAAGTACCTACCTTATCCATAAAAAAGTCTATAGTTTTAAACGCATAACAATTAAAAAAAAAACAAAAAAAACTTTTTTTTCAAAAATATAAGAACAGGCTTTTTTGTGTAATTGTTATTTATTAATTTCTTTATATGCAGCCAGTATCATGGTAGTGATTATATTCTCTTTGAGTTTTGTCACGCGCGTATCAAGTGAATGAACTATTACGCTTACAAAGTTTAAATTCACCCCTCGGTGAAGCATATATTGATCCAATAGCTGCCCCACTGCCTAGTGAGGGTAGTAATCCGTCTTTGTCACAGCAATAACCGCGTCCCTCTCTATTCTTGTTCTAGTATTTGCCTAGCGAAAATAGAAATAAAAAAGTTTCTGAGCTTGCTGGCGATCTACCAAAAGCTATAGATAAGTAGGTACATACTTAATTAATAGGTACATTTTTATAATTCATTTTCGCTCTAAGGAAAACAGTGAGTAACTTTATCTTATAGAATAGATAATAAAGTTAGATAATAATAATAATAATTATAATAATTTAGCCTCTTTCCACTCCTGGGCACGGGCCTCCCCTCACTACGAGGGGGATTCAGGCCGTAATCCACCATACTGGCCACTTTTCACATGTCTTTCGATTGATCGAAATTGGTTAGATTTTCTAAGACATGCAGGTTTCCTCACGATGTTTTCCTTAACCTTAAGCAAGTGATAATCATAAATATAGAAATTAGGATTCGCACATAGATTGCGGAAAACCAACAGGTGCGAGCCGTGGTTAGAACCCAGGACCAGTGCCTACAAGACGCGTGCTTGACCAAGCGGCTATCACTGCTATAAGGTTTTTTTTATAAGAGTCATGTTAATAATGTCCAAAATAATTCTACGGTATGAAAGGTAGAATTATTATCATCATGTTATATATGTCCATAATTATAGTGACAATTCTAAACACGAGGGTAATAATTTTATGATGCTTTGAAATTTAATAATACCTAAGCACCGACCTACCTACAAAGTAGAGGAAAATAAAGAATTATATGTAAGATAGACTGGTGAACCAAAAATACGACGAAGATACGAGGTCACATGTGTTAATAAGATCTAGAATAATTTAGACTAATTAAAATACTGGTTCTATTTTCTGTAATGTTCTTAAAAATAAATATTTATTAATATAGCCACTCTATCAGATTTATAGGCAAGACATGATCAAAGAATTACATCAAAAGTTTCATCATCATCAGCCGGAAGACGTTCACTGCTGGACATAGGCCTCCCCCATGGAACGCCACAATGGACGGTTGCCCGCTATCCGCATCCAAAAGTTTACAATTTTAAAATATAAGCTAGTCTATACAAATAAATAAAATTGGAGTGTCTGTTTGTAATATCAAAATAACACCTGTTCACTAAATGCATATGAAAGTACATACGATACCTATAGCAAAAACGCGAATTAAAAAATTTTTGTCTGTCTGTCTGTCTGTCTGTCTGTCTGTCTGTCTGTCTGTCTGTCTGTGTGTTTGTTCCGGGTAATCTCCGAAACGGCTGGACCGATTTCGACGGGACTTTCACTGGCAGATAGCTGATCTTATAGCGGGTAACTTAGGCTACTTTGATTTTAGAAAAACAATTAGGGTTCCGCGTAAAAAAATAAAAACACTTGAAATCAAAGAGTATCTCCGAAACGGCTGGACTGATTTTGACGGGACTTTCACTGTTAGATAGCTGATGTTATAAGCAGTAACTGAGGCTACTTTTATTTTAGAATAACAAAATAAAAAAAATGGGTCCTGTCGCGCGGGCTTAGAACGCGGGACCGGGCTTTATTGTTAAGTTAAATTCCACGCGGGCGAAGTCGCGGGCTCAGCTAGTAGCTAATAAATAAATAAAATTGCGGGCTAGAGATAAAAAATAAAGTTTCTCCCAAAGTTTGAATATATTCTTTAGCTCTTTGAAATAAACAAGAATAATTAAAATTGAATCATCCAGACAGAAGTTCCGATTAAATTAACCTTGCAAATTAGCATTAATTATTTGACACGTCTCTTGTGCGCATTAGAACAGGGTTTCCGAGCAGCATAATTCTTAATTAAGGACTATTCAGACAAGCAGCATTTGGACCACAAGATAGCTGAAAAATTGCAGATTGGATTATTTTTTTCATAGGTATGTACAATAATTCTACTTACTATTTAATTAACAGGTTTTATAGTTAGTTGACGACCTCTTGGCGCAGTGGTTCGAGCATAGGACTCTCGGCTCACTGCACTAGGTAGTTGCAGGTTCGATTCCCACCAGGACAAACTTCAGAAATGGCATTTCGTCATTTGCCCAGGTCTGGGTTTCACTGGGATCGGCCCCAGTCCATTGTAAGGTACCCATAGAAGCTTTGATTAGTTTGGGACCATACAGTAGGTGTGTCAGTATGGCGATATTTATTTATACTCACATCCACCGCAATCCATTAGGATGGTGGTAATAACATAATACAGATCACTAATAGATCAATCAATTATGTATTTATATGTAAAACTAGCTGAGCCCGCGACTTCGTCCGCGTGGAATTTAACTTAACAAAAACGCCCGCTCCCGCGTTAAGAGCCCGCGCGGCAGGACCCATTTTTTTATATTTTGTTTTTCTAAAATAAAAGTAGTCTAAGTTACTGCTTATAACATTAGCTATCTACCAGTGAAAGTCCCGTCAAAATCGGCCCAGCCGTTTCGGAGATACTCTTTGATTTCATGTGTTTATATTTTTTTACGCGGAACCCTAATTGTTTTTCTAAAATTAAAGTAGCCTAAGTTACTCCTTAAACCATCAGCTATCTGCCAGTGAAAGTCCCGTCAAAATCGGTCCAGCCGTTTCGGAGGTTACCCGGAACAAACACACAGACAGACAGACAGACAAAAAAAAATTAAATCGCGTTTTTGTCATAGGTGTCGTATGTACTTTCATATGCATTTAGTGAAAAGGTGTTATTTTGATATTACAAACAGACACTCCAATTTTATTTATTTGTATGTATAGATGACGTAACTCTGTACTTTATTTTCTGCTGTTGCGGTTTTACAGAAATCAATTATGGGTGAGAGACTCGGCCAACCCCTGTCCGTTCCCTTCCCTCTGTCCAACTTCCCTTCAGGTCGGCAATGTGCGAGCAATGCCTTTAGTATTTCAAGCATCTAGATACGATAACTGCTTAAGGCTAAAGCTCCCATCTAGCCCGCGAAATAATTTTTTTTTCGTTTTTTAGAAACTTTTCAAAATCTGAAAATATTAAAGGGCACATTTTGTAATAAGCGACAAAGACAGTATGCAATGCATCTATTAATATATCCAACTTACTCAAAAAAAATTCAAGAGCGACGGATAACCAGAAATGCTGGAATTTTTTTGTAAATTTTGTGATTTACTAGTATCATATCCACCGTCATAATATTTGGAGTAAAATAAATGTATTGATAAGCGCACTGCATACTGTGTTTGTCGCCAATCACAAAATGTTGACTTAAATGTTTTCAGATTTTGGATAAACTATAAAAAAACTCGAAAATTTTGAATTTCGTGGGCTAGACAGGCGCCATCACCTTATTAACATCAGGCGATCGTATGCTTGTTTGCCGACTTCATTATACCTATATACAAGACTCTTTATCCTATACTAGCTGTGCCCGCGACTTCGTCTGCGTGGAATTTAATTGACAAAGTTTCATACAAACTTTCATCCCCTATTTTATCCCCTTGGGGGTAGAATGAATCAAATCCTTTCTTAGCGAATGCCTACGTCATAACATCTACCTGCATACCAAATTTGAGCCCGATCCGTCCAGTGGTTTGGGCTGTGCGTTGATAGATCACTATGTCAGTCAGTCAGTCACCCAAATAATTTGTAATAATAAGACATTATTATTACAAATTCTTTGCAGTCACCTTTGAGTTATATATATTTCAATTTTTATGTATAAATTATGATCGTGTGTCAAGGTTAGGTATGATTACACTTTTATTAAATTCAACTGGTACGTAAATACTATAGTATTTAAGTTGTTAAAGCGCAGTAAACGTGTTTTCGCCTTCGAGCTGTATCATTACGTTATACCAGTAGGGGTCCGGACAGGAAACAATTTGTTTTGAACGTGGGCGAAGTCGTTCATCGTTATTGGGTAACTCTCCGCAAAGGATATAGGTATTTTTTAAACGACGCAACACCTAATACATACCTATTTTAATTAAAATGATTTGTACCTATTAGAATAAAGAATGGTGCTAATTAATTATTTTAATGTTCCTAGGAAAGGATTTAATTTTATTTATTACATATCATCCACAAAATATGTTTGTGACGATTCTTTCAATCCTACTAATATTATAAATGTGAAAGTTTGTGAGTGTGGATGTATGTATGTATGTATGTATATTTGTTACTCCTTCACGCAAAAACTACTGAACGGATTTGGATGAAATTTGGAACACAGATAGTTTATAACCGAGATAAACATATAGGATACTTTTTATCCCGATAATCCCGAAATTTTTGTTACGTTAAATACTACGCGGACGAAGTCCGTGGGCACAGCTAGTTTTGAATATACTCGTTAAAATGAGTAACTTATATGTAATTCGATATAGGTACATCATGAACTATTGATACATACTTACTATTAATAAATGAAAAAAATATCTTGTTCGTTACTATAGGTACCATAATAGTTATTATTTATGTCAAAAATCTTTGCGTTAAATTTTTTGCAATCATTAGTTTCGAGATATATTCGCGTGATATTCAGAGTTCTGTCCACCTGGCAGTGCTTTGAAGCAGGCCCGCTCGCTTCGATCAATGAGCTCGCTTCATTTCCTCAGTTTCACCCAACTGAGCTCAAGTTGATAGGAGTGAAGCGATCCTATTGGTCGAAGCGGGCGGGTACAAGCGTTGCTTCGTTTGATTTTAATTTATTTTCTTACTGAGCAAATTAATTTAATCTTTTGAAGAAAGTGAATATCAATTTTAAATTTTACATCGCTAGAAAATACTATTGAATTTTAGACCCTGAATTTTAAATTCTATTTATATTTTAATAGATAGGTGGTAAAATTTTAATATGGTTACTTATTAGTAACATTGAAAGGTATTTCTGGGTCGTTCCGCCGTTTCGCGCAAATTCGACCCGTTCCGCGGAATAAAAAAAAATTGTAGTTTTCATGTTTTTTTTGCTCATAATCGAATTTAATTCGTCACCTGAGTCATAAAAACTGGGAGGCACTTTTGTAAGTTATTTAATTACTGAGATATTTATACTTGAAATTTAACGCGTGGATGGTAATGAAAAGTGTTAGGATTGTAATGATTTAGAGCAGGATGGTAAAGATATAAGTGGAGATGGAGGTGAAATATATCAAAAGAGTTATGAAATAGGTCTGGATAGTAATTAACCATAAATGACGGTAATTCATGAAGGAAAGTAAACAAATATTTATTAAATAATCAACGTTTATTATTTCTATTCAGACTTACATTTCAAATCAGTCTCAAATAATCATCTGGGTGAAGTTATTTTTATCACTTGCTACTGCAAAATATCTTAGTATTTAACAGTAATATAAACCTTATAAAAGCTAGAATTAATCACGCTATAATATGTCAGGTAAGAATATAAGTAGTATTAACTAAAATGGAAATAAAAATCTTCAATACGTAACATAATATTTAAAGGCTCTTAAACGTAAATCAAACAACCATAACAAAAATGAATGACTTACTGGATCTACTAACAATCAATACAATACTAATTATGGTCTAGACTAGGTTTCCTCAATCTCCGAAGTAAACATCACAGTTTTTAACTTTAAAACCATTATACTTATAGGTAAATTATAACAATCTTTCATTTGAATGCAGAATCACAGAGCACAACCTAAAACAGTAAAAGGCCATAAAATAGTACAATACTGAAAAAAAAATAAAAAACCTAAAAAAACTGTCGTTTAATAATAATCTATCAACAATCAACATGATGTAATCAAGCTTCTTAATTTTGCAAGTCAAATGAGAGTTAGGAAATTCAATCACATACGTTATAAAACCTAAAAAAATTATAATTCTTCACTGTCATCTGAATCATCACAATTATTGATGTTATTTTGTGTTTCTGATTTATTTGATTGAATGAAAGACTCGAATTCTCGTTGATGAAGAAAATTAAATACTGATTCTAGTTTTATTGGGATATTTTTTTCATTTGGTGTCTTATAAAATTTACGGTTTTCCCAACTAAGACGTACGTCAGATAAAATCTTGATCTTAGAAGATCTTGACTCGGTTGAAGATGTAGCTACATTTACCATCGGTGAGAGCTGTAAATCGATTGAACCCTCTAGAGGTTGTAAGTTATTGAAAACATCAGAATCTTCTAGATTATTTAAAATGGTGGTCGTATCGATACTTAATATGGACTGATCGTCATTAACGTAAGTGGGATTATTTTGATCACATTGAAGACTTGATTGACCTGGCTCTGCTTCGCCGTAGTTATCAGAATGAACAATGCCTAAATGTTTATTATGTATACAAGGAATGCTATAATCTTGACAGTCAAAACAACTAAGACTTCGCAAAGTAATAATTTTATCATTATCATCAGTCCAAATTACTTGATGAACTTGCATTGTTCCTTTAAATCCCGGAATATTGGGTGGAAACGTTTTTTCTGCAATATCGTACTCAGTTACTATTTCAAAGTATACGTTCCGTATGTTTTTGGTAACCAAAGCCACAAAATCCTCGAAAGAACCAATATCTCCACCATATTTAACAAAGTCGTCTGCAGTTCTCTTTACAACTGCACCAATACCGTCCGGGGCTCCTTTGCCGTGGCCGGATTCCTGATAATTCCATGTTACCTTACGTATATTACGATAAATATTTTTTAATTTAGTAATCATATAAAATGTATTCTTATTTCTATATTGGCTGGACGGTGAATCAGATAAAAAATGGACTACATTATAAGGCACAAGTACTTGTGCCATCTTTAAAATAGGGCATAAGTGAGCCCATATGGCTCCAGCATCATGTTTTAAGCAATTGCTCATTGTACAAAATGATTTAGTTTTAAATTCACATGTTTCAATATCTTTATAGTAAATAACGCCAGTGTGTAAAGATACTTGTTCTCTACTTCCTCCGAAGTGGAAGGATTGTATCTCTTGATTATATTTCAAACAATAATTTTCACTGAAGTCTATGTGTACTAGTATCTCTGTGTTTTTCAATTTTTGTTTCAGTTGCTTGATAGTCTCATATTAAATAATTAATTTTAGCCCGTTTGACGTCCCACTCCTGGGCACGAGCCTCCCCTCAACACGAGGGGGATTCAGGCCATAATCCATTCATATTGTACTATAATATTTAGATTGTGCTTAAAAAATGTACTTAAAGTTGACTCTAATTTATTAATAACATTGCGAGGATAATCTTCAAACCTCTTTTTGATGGTGACTATTTTAATCTTCTGTTTTCCATCTTTCACCAGATATGGCTTTTTTTCAACGACCCACTGATGAAAAACTATTTTGATATCATTTCGAAATTCATGATACTTTAAAACTTTACCAGCACGGGTTGGGCATGTACGTTCAAGACATTTTTGTTTTGTATCACAACATAGACTATTAATAACATGTGTCCCATTACTTTCAGAGATGATTTTCGCGTTTTTTAGTGCCTTAATCAAAAGATTAACATTTGAATGCATTTTGCATTGACAGGTGTCTCGATCTGTATTAGGAACAACCACCCAGTAGGGCCTATACTTACAGAATGTCGAATAGCTTACATTACTTTTCTCCGTCAAGAATTCAGCATGCAGATTTTTTAAATTATCGTTCATGTACCGTTTCTGTTTCTTTACACCTCTCTTCTTTATAAATTCTCTTTTCCCCGCTGCAACTCTACTGTTCACGTCTTCGTCAAAAAAGGAATGGATTTGATTGATCAATTTTTGCTTTTTTTCTACTAAAATATTCGTTATTCTTCGGTCAAATGGCAATTTATGAAGCAGTTTATATTTTTTAAATCTTTCGCCATCTTTCTTTGTTCTCGTTGTGCCCTAGGAGTCATGTCTTTAATGCTACAAATCTTTTTTCTTTCTTTTCTGGTTAAATATCTCTTTCTTTCTTTTTCTTTCTGTAGAGAATATAACTCAGAATCACTTTTTATTTTAGAATATTTTTCTCTTTTGCGAATCCTGTCTTTTGCCAATTTTTCTTCTCTTGTTAACTTTTTACGTCTTTCGACAATTCAAAACTAAAAAAATAAAAATAAATGAAATATTGAACAATTTAAATACGAATATCATCAAATATTAATGATATTTTTAATTTATTATTTAAAATTAAATATAATTTCATTTCCTTCCAAAACAGTTCATTACCTTCCCGCAAAAAAATGGATGGGAAGGATGGTAATGAAGGGGAGATGAATGAAAAAATTTGACTTTTTGTTTGATAACTCCATAATCGCATATATTAGCAAATATTTAAGAAAACACTTTCTAAATAAATTAAAAAGGGAAACATTTTTTGATATAAATATTTTTTATTTATTACAGTAGCTTGTAAAATCGAAGGAATGCAATGAGATGATTTATGGACGAAACACTAAAAACAATCCGAAGATCGTAAATAATTTTAACAGGGATTGATATAACATCCACCTGTCCCCGTTGCCATGCCAAGCTAATAAGTATAAACATATTGTGATCTGAACTATAGTCGGGCACGTATAAATTTTATATAAAATTATCGAGTTTCTGAGTACGGATGGTAATGAAGTTTTTATCGTGACAAAAAGAAATAAATTTTTTTCTGTAATTATAATTGTGTTTAAAATTTATTCACAATCCGCAATCAATACCTGATGATATAGGCTTCAATACTACGTATTAATTACAGCCAGAAATACAAAAAATAACAAATGAACATTAAAAAACCAGCCGAGGTACCCCGCTGGACGCAGAGAGGAATGATTTTTCAGGCAGTTTTATTTATTTATTTTGAAAATTAACCAATTAAACTGTAATATTAGAAATACTCCTTTTAGAATTCTTAGGTTTTAACCTATTACGCAAATAATATTTTAAATTAAGTATTTTTTTCATGGTTAAATTAACCTGGAATTGCTTTTGGTGCGAAACGGCGGAATGACCCTTCTATTTTCATTAATTACACCATCATAATAAATTTCTCGAAGCTGTTGAAATGCTATAAGCAATTTAAAACATGCCTGTAGTAATGCTAAATCGTTAATCGCCATGCGCACATGTTTAAACGTTAAGCCTTGGAGTTTGGAAAGGCGAGACGAGTGCCAATAATGTCACAAAGGATCAATAGGTACAAGAAAATGCGAAGTGGCTGCGAGGAAATTTCTGTGGATACACTGAATAGATCTTAGTCACAAAGAAGCTATACTTACGGCTTTTATTCAGCATGTGTTCAACTTTATTTACATCTCGTTGATGTCAACGAACATGTTTTCAATGTCATCTATACAAATGAATAAAATTTAAGTGTCTGTTTGTAATGTCAAAATAACAGCTTTATACTAAATAAATGTGAAAATATATTATGGTACTATAAAAAAAACGTTTGTCTGTATGTTTCTTGATCTATCTGTATGTATGTTTGTGTGTTCCGGCTAATATCCAAAACGGATGGACCTACTTTGACGGGACTTTCACTGGCAGATATGTGATTTTATAAGGAGTAACTTGGACTACTTTTATTTTATCGAATTAACACGAGGGCGGCGCTGCGAACAATAGCTAGTTTCAGATAAATGTAATTTTTTAAATAGATGTAAGTATACAATAAAATAAAAGTCATTCGGAAAAATATGGAATACTTATTTAACATTTTAACAATTAGAGCTACGATATTTTTAATTGACCAGGTAGGTAGTCACATTATTAGAAATAAGTTTCTTAGCACCACGTAACGTAACCAAACCTCTTTGTGTTACGTAACATAATGGAACGAGGTAACAAAATGTAACACGTGTCAACATGTATTGTGTTAAATGTGTTTCATTCGTCAAGTTGCGGTTTCAAGACCGCTGGAGTATCAAGTTTGATTCTGTCATATCTGTGATTTAGTGATTTTGATCGTTTATATAGTTACTTAATTAGATAATGTCTTAGTAGGAAATAATAGCGATGGTTGCAGAATGAAATAAATTAGTGACAAACGGGGAATATATTTTTGATCCAATAGATAAAATTGATTCATGACTAAACGTAAAAGCGTAGTAGCTACCTAGCATAGTTTTAAGGCTAAAGCTTCCATCGTGTCCGCGAAATTCATTTTTTTTTTTGTTTTTTAGAAATTTTTCAAAATCTGAAAATGTCAAAGGGCACATTTTGTAATTGGCGACAAAGACCGTATGCAATTATATTAATATATTTGTTTAATTACATTAATATATCCAACTTACTCTAAAACATTTCAAGAACGACAGATAACCAGAAAAACTGGCATTTTTTGTATATTAAGTGATTTGCTAGTCTCATATCCACCGTGATAATATTTGGAGTAAAATAAATGAAAGTATTTATAAACGCACTGCATATTGTGTTTGTCGCCAATCACAAAATTTTGTCCTAAATGTTTTCAGATTTTGGATAAACTATAAAAAAACTCGTAAATTTTGAATTTCGCGGGCTAGACAGGCGTTATCACCGTAAAATGTTTATTTACATAATATACTACACCAAGTAATATGTTCTTCATATGGGTACAAACTTTATATAAGTACCTAGCTATAAAATATTTGTCGTCTCGAAACACAAACAAAAAATATTATCTAAAGTGAATGTTACATTATATTAAGGTCGCTTGATTAAATTAACATAAATTAGTTATTATGTAAGCAATATTAGACATTGTTCCACGCAAATAAGGTAATTAATAAGTTATTGACTAGACCAAGGCATCCTCAAAAGAAATGGTCATCGGTAACATTCTGAACATATTTTGTTCAATGTATGTTTAAACATAATTTAGTGATACCAGTGTCTATATAATAGACACAATGTATAATCTACTAGTTGCTTCCCACGACTTCGTCCGCGTTGTATTTTACTTAACAAAAATTTCGGGATTATCGGGATAAAAAGTATCCTACATGTTAATCCCGGTTATAAACTATCTGTGTTCCAAATTTCATCCAAATCTGTTCAGTAGTTTTTGCGTGAAGGAGTAACAAACATACATCCACACTCACAAACTTTCGCATTTATAATATTAGTAGGATAGGATTGTTCGATCCACACCCGGATATGTAAAAACGACGCAAGACGGGTTAGTTGTAAGGAATTTTACTAATCGATTCGAAACCCTAAAGAACCTAGACTTGTGATTTTGTTACCGTGATTTTGCACTGGGGCCAAACATTAACAGCCATCTATGTATCCTATTTTTTGACTGCACAAAATAGGGAAAGCATTAGAAATGAGTGCACCTATATGCTTCGTCGGTGCAAGCCGGGGGTTTTACAAAACCTTATTAGTATTTTGTGATAAAGTCAATTGAAATTTCAACTTTGGATTTCAGGGTAATATTTGATAATCTTTAAATAACGAAACGACCACGCCAATAATCAATTAATGATCATTATTTTTACCTGTCTGACGGGTTTTGTGTAAATTTACAATGACCTTCGCTAGTCTAAATAAATAATTGCTTATTTTTATTAGTTTAAAATAAAGTCGTTCTCAAAATATCGTGGAATTATAAAATGTTCGTCGATTATTTTATTTTGAAACGTTGTCAGTCATAAATAATATTAATATTAGGAATATGATACTAATGTAATTAAGAATTTTGAAAATATTTTCTTAAATCCCTTATGTTAATTAGGTAAGTACTGAAATAATTAACAGTAATAAGATACAGTCTACAAAAATCGTCGTTACGTAATAGAGTTTTTTAATTAAAATTATTGGGAAAGGAATGTTTTTTATGTTCATTTAGTTTTCCAAAGTCCTTACAAGTATACACTTTTATTTTTTAGCTTAGTACATGTTAAATTAAATGTTTGCTGCCGTAAATAGTTTTTTCACTGACCTAACGTCTAGTTTTCATTCAGTAAATCATATTTATTTACTGCATTAACGTATTCCTAGAGCTGCAGTTATCACGCGGCGTCGGATGCGGCGCGCATGCGTACTGCACCACAACCTCCGGCTGCAGCGATCCTTAACCTAACAGCTGATTGATAAACAACGAGCCCCTAAAATCGGTGATAATCCATTATCACACAATAGAAACACCAATGAAAACTCACCTTAGATTGCACCGAATCAGGCTGCATGTAGTAAAATAAGAAAAACATCCACACAGCCCCAATGAGGAAAAGGATTTTGACGTTTCGACGCATTTTCTAAATTTGAAATTTAAAAACAGAACACTGATCGGATCGCACTGTTGTTCGGGCGCGTTCGATTCACGTCGCGTTTGTTATTATTTTTGTTGTTGTCGGTACGCGGCGCGCGGCCGCGCTGTGTGTAGCGGCGTGCGGACTGAGCCCGGCTCACAGAGTATTACAGATAGCTGCCGGTCATGCGCGTATCGGTCCTCGACACCGCGGGTAAAAATAGAACTGGCTTAGTTCGGCCAATGTATGTGCGGTAGCCTCTCTCTGCATTGTTCCTTGAGCCTCTGGTCCCCTGGTCAGTGGCTCTACCATGAGTTTTTTTTTGGTTTCTACTAGCTCGACAGTTGCTAGCGTCGACGTAAAATAAATAAGGCGCAGCTAATGTGTATCGTCAACCTAAGGGTTACGCTAAACTTGGTACAATAATACTTTCACGCCAGGAATTAGCAAAACGACCTATAAGCAATACAGCTCATTAGCCAAACCACCTATTAGCAAAATGACTCAAGAGTATCCTCTGTGTTGCACTAGGATCGTACTGCTTCACCAGTGCCTCCTAGCAAAGGACTTTGAAAGCATGAAAAATTGAGAGAGAGAGAGAGAGAGAGAGAGAGACTCTATCCTCCCTTCATTCCCCGCTTTTTATCCTATTCCCCTTCAGGTAAGCAAAATTCGAGCATACCTTTGGTATTGAAAGCATCTGTCTTGTTTGCCAACTTTGTTATAATATAATAAAAAATATACAATAATAAATAAATACTAAATATTAATAAACATACCTACTTTTATTGTTCTAGGCAAAAATAAAATAGACACTTTCGTGCAAGTATGCATTTGCATATGCTAGTAGCTTGCATGCAAGAAGCGGACACAACCGCACATCTTATTCGAATAAAGAGATGTGTCTTTATTTATTGTCAGTTTCACTCTCTACGTGAATATTTTGGCAAACTGCCCACTGTGCAAGAAAGTTGTTATTTTGTTACTGTTTTTGTTTTCTACTTACGCACTCGTATGGTCTCCCTCATAGCGGTTATATAACGATAAACAAAGTGTTTACAAAGTCCGAAGCAATATTTCTTTTAATACGATGGGTAGCTGATATGTAAAACCTATAGGGAAGACAAGCTATAAGTACTTATCTCTAATATTTCTGAGCTGTGGGGCCTTGATTATAAAATATGTCACAATTTTTATGTTGCGGCCTTGGAATACATCCAATGAAAACATTAAAGTTGAAAGAAAAAAAATTTGAAAAACGTGTTCAAATTTCAATGATGTTACGTTTAATAAACTTTGTGTAGAGAAGATATGAATGGGTGACCTAGTATAAATAAATATTCTTACCAATATTGCTGTCGGTGTCAGTTACGTTTAGGATTGGTGTTATGCTCTTCTACTAAGTTGGTAGCAGCGCCATCTATTGGTGAAGTACGCAAGTAAGACATACCATGTTAGTTCAAAGTAAAAGTAACAAGTAGATACGTACGTTTGGTTAGAGATGACTCTACCAAAGAAAAAATGATGCTGTGCGATATTTAAGTTTTAAAATCGATTAAGTACCTACTACTTATCGATATATCGTAGTTTAAATGTTTTTTTGGATAAAAGTTATAATCAATCGAATTTTAATTAGATAAGCACTTACACACATATCTATACAAATAAATAAAATTGGAGTGTCTGTTTGTAATATCAAAATAACACCTTTTCACTAAATGCATATGAAAGTAAATACTACACCTATAACAATAACGCGATTTATAAAATTTTTGTCCGTCTGTCTGCCTGTGTGTTTGTTCCGGGTAATCTCCGAAACGGGTGGACCGATTTTGACGGGACTTTCACTGGTAGATAGCTGATGTTATAAGCAGTAACTTAGGCTACTTGTATTTTAGAAAAACTAAATTTTAAAAAATGGGTCCTGTTGCGCGGTCTCAGAATGCGGGAGCGGGCTTTTTTGTTAAGTTAAATTCCACGCGGACGAAGTCGTGGGCTCAGCTAGTAGCATAATAAATTTGTTTAGGTCAAACTGCACCAATTTATTGGTGCCAATCAAAATATTGTTTCAGAGATTGTGCCAGATTAATTGCATAACAATAACCAGAGTGAGGTGTGTATACCGCCAATGTATGATAACGTGTTCTAAAAGTATCTAATTAAAAACGGAAGTAGGTACCTATTATTTCAGTCAGATCATCTATCACAATTTAACATCCCAATTTACAAAGACATACCGAAACAATATTCGAATATTCCAACAATATTCGAATATTCCTATCAATTTACTAACTAACACACGCTTGTTACTGTAAATGGTGCATTGTTGGTTAACACAAGACGTCATTGTTTAAACTCTATCTTATCTCTACCCACCTCTACGATCTACTCGCGCAACCTTGACCTGATGCAGAAGGCACTCTCTCATTAGGCCCACTAATGGCTTACGGTAAGTATGCATTAGAATAATTGTGCTATTACAAATAATAATTACTCTGGAGATACATTAATGTTAAACTGAGATAAACAGTGTGTATAAGAGTAGGTAAGTAGTATAATCTCAAGTATGTGGGCGATTTTGCAGTCATCATTCTAAGATCCAACCAGTACAAAATGACATAATAAGCGTCTCAAAATCGCTCGAAAAATACACTTCAGATAGATTTATTAATACTTTAAAGTCCTTTAAAGTCTTAAAGTACTAACCTTACCTAATTAAGTATTGGTAATGGACATATGTATATATTGCGAGGAAAAATCGAGCAAACCTAAGATAGGAATTAACTTCGCTTAAACATGAGATTAAACCTCGTACTAACTCGGACTAAAGCCACCTAAAAGGGATTTGGTAGAGCCAATCTTTAATCACTTGATAACAGCTCTTATACAGCCTAGGTCGACAGGACCAGTACCACCCTCTCACATAAGATCGGCGAAAAGTTGCTATGCTTCGTATGATGAGTGAGAATGTCGGTAGCCCGCGTTCCTTCCCCTTCCTCTGTGTCACTCCCATTCAAGTCGACAGCGTGCTAGTAATGCCTTTGGTATTCTTTAGTATTGCAAGCATAAGTGCTTAACATCAGGTGGCTCGTACGAACGTTTATTTACCGGCTTTGTTTTACCTAAGGATTTAAAAAAATTAAGCTATCTAATATATAATAATTTAGCCCTTTTAACGTCCCACTCCTGGGCACGAGCCTCCCCTCATAACGAGGGGGATGCAGGCCATTATCCACCACGCTGGCCCAGTGCGGGTTGGCAGATTTCACATGTCTGTCGAAAATTGGTTAGATTTTCTAAGACATGCAGGTTACTTCACGATTCTTGCCTTCACCGTAAGCAAGTGATAATCATATAGAAGTTATGGTTCGCACATAGATTTCAAAAATCCCAGCCGACGAGTACGAGCCGGGATTTGAGCCTAAGACCTTGAGCCCGCAAGATGCGTGCTTAATCAATCGGCTATCACTGCTTCTAACTATCTAACGATATCACAATTATAAGTCAAGTAAATTATAATATCCACGTATTATTGCCGACCTATATGTAATTTTTAAATTGCATGGGACCCGGCACCATCTGTGAAAAGTGGGTATACTATCAGTGCACCTTTGGCTGTACCTTCGGGAATTACCAGGCGTGTTGGTATTCACTAAATAATAAGATTTTTTTTTTTTTTTTTTTTTTTTGAATTGACTATATGTTGTTGGCCAGAGTGGCCATAACAACTTCACCCGGACAGAGGGCGAGCGCAAGTGCGCTCCAGCCATAGGGGCAGGGGGGCAGCTAGCTCAAGGGCGTCACTAGGGACACGACCTCGGCTTGGGCCGCTGCCAGGAGAGGTGGCGAGGGTAAATCTACCACCGGATCGGAACGCGACCTCGACTGAGAAGATCCGGCAAGAAACTCAGCGGGCTTGTCGGGTGCCAAGGTGCGTCTAGGTAAGTAGACGCACCTTCTAGCGGAAGCGGGGGTTCGTCGACCTCGCCGGCGAGGTCGGTGTCTGGCGGGGGATCTAAATAATAAGAGTGGAAGCATAATAGGAATGGACTGAGGATTCATTTTCACTCTCCCTGTACCAACATCATAGCGCATACCCTACATTTTGAATCCCATAAAATAGAACCACCCCTAGCGGGATTAAAAAGAAACCTTTCCCGCTTTTTCCCAATCCCGTGCGTCCGGGGTCCCGTTTCCAAGCACTCGGCAGAGTCCGCGCGGTGTCCGCCGGGAGCGCGCGTCCCCTCGTGACGTATCGATTCTGAACGAACTTACGCCGAAGTTCGAATTTCGAACATTCGAAAAAATTCCGGTCTAATTAAGTTTTTTTTGTTGTTGTTTATGTTTCTGTGATGTGAAGAAAAGAAAGTGATGTTTTGTGTTTCCTTAATTTATTTGTTGGACGTAAAGTTTTAGGTAAGTTGGACACATTATATTTTTTTTTACTTCTTGTATTCTTCTTCTATTTATCTACTGCTTTCGTTCGTTCATTCGTTTTATGTTACAACTAACTTTCATATTTGTGGGTACGCTACATGTTTAAACAAAACTACCGCCGCCAAAAGAAAAATTGGATTGCGAATCACATTATCAGCTACGAAGTAGTTGAGTATACCTATACCTATAAAGGTAAGTATATTATGTAGGTATACCTAAGGTTTATTTTCAAAAATGTCAACCTTTTGTTAAAAATATTAATCGAATCTACCTACTCACTACTATTTCTCATTATCACCATCATTATAATCTTGTCAGTTTCGAAACCTGAACGTATATACTTGTCTGTTTAATTTATTGAGGTAATTAACTTTATATTAAAAAAAAAAACAATAATAATATTTGATATGTTCAGGCTCTATTTTTTACCTATTCGGCAATTTCATAGATACCCTCGCGTAACGCTACTGTAAGCATGTGCTGTCCCGTTCAAATTACAGTTTTAATGAATAATAATGAAGGTGACAGCCTGCTTTCTAGATGACGATGATGATTTATTTATATTTACTTATTATTCTTATTTACGAAGAAATTATAATTGATTTGCTTACTAGCGACCCGCCCCGGCTAGCACGGGTGTTTTTATCAGTGTTTCTCTACTATATTTTGCATGTATCTATACAAATAAATAAAATTGGAGTGTCTGTTTGTAATATCAAAATGACACCTTTTCACTAAATGCATATGAAAGTACATACGATACCTATAGCAAAAACGCGAATTAAAAAATTTTTGTCTGTCTGTCTGTCTGTCTGTCTGTCTGTCTGTCTGTGTGTTTGTTCCGGGTAATCTCCGAAACGGCTGGACCGATTTCGACGGGACTTTCACTGGCAGATAGCTGATCTTATAGCGGGTAACTTAGGCTACTTTAATTTTAGAAAAACAATTAGGGTTCCGCGTAAAAAAATAAAAACACTTGAAATCAATGAGTATATCCGAAACGGCTGGTCCGATTTTGACGGGACTTTCACTGTTAGATATCTGATGTTATAAGCAGTAACTGAGGCTACTTTTATTTTAGAAAAACAAAATTTAAAAAATGGTCCTTTCGCGCGGGCTCAGAATGCGGGACCGGGCTTTATTGTTAAGTTAAATTCCACGCGGGCGAAGTCGCGGGCTCAGCTAGTTATACATATAAACCTTCCTCTTGAATCACTCTATCTATAAAAAAACCGCATCAAAATCTGTTGCGTAGTATTCAAGATCTAAGCGTACATAGGGATAGACAGACAGCGGGAAGCGACTTCGTTTTATACTATGTAGTGATTTATGAAATCTGTCATGTATGGGAAACAAAAAACTCTTCAATTACCTACTTATTATAAACTAGCTGTGCCCGCGACTTCGTCCGCGTGTAATTTAATTGACAAAGTTTCATACAAACTTTCATCCCCTATTTTATCCCCTTGGGGTAGAATTAATCAAAATCCTTTCTTAGCGGATGCCTACGTCATAACATTTACCTGCAAGCCAAATTTCATCCCGATCCGTCCAGTGGTTTGGGCTGTGCGTTGATAGATCACTATGTCAGTCAGTCAGTCAGTTAGTCACCTTTGAGTTATATATTTAGATTAGTTTGCCTACACCAAACAAGACCACCACACTCATACGTTTGCATCTGTTTAAGATAAATTGCTACTTTATTCCAAACGGTTAAACCGCGAATGTCAATAACATTTTAACTGTGTTAATTTAACTATGTGATGTGCGGTAACTAAGTTAAACACATAATATCTAGTTGGTAAAAATATTGGGTAAGAAGTACTTACTTCAGTAAGCCATAGACGCCGCACATGCCGCCATCATCTATACATACAAATAAATAAAATTGGAGTGTCTGTTTGTAATATCAAAATAACACCTTTTCACTAAATGCATATGAAAGTACATACGACAATAACAAAAACGCGATTTAAAAATGTTTTGTCTGTCTGTCTGTCTGTGTGTTTGTTCCGGGTAATCTCCGAAACGGCTGGACCGATTTTGACGGGACTTTTACTGGCAGATAGCTGATGTTTTAAGGAGTAACTTAGGCTACTTGAATTTTAGAAAAACAATTGGGGTTCCGCGTAAAAAAATAAAAACACATGAAATCAAAGAGTATCTCTGAAACGGCTGGACCGATTTTGACGGGACTTTCTCTGGTTATAAGCAGTAACTTATGCTACTTTTATTTTAGATAAACAAAATTTAAAATATGTGTCCTGACGTGCGGGCTCAGAACGCGGGAGCGGGCTTTTTTGTTAAGTTAAATTCCACGCGGACGAAGTCGCGGGCTCAGCTAGTCTAACATAATAATTAATAATGCATTGCCATTGCATATATGACCGCACCTGCATCGACGTTGAACGGAGCAATCAATATTCGCCATCTTACCCGATATCCTGGCAACTTTTGACGATCTTATACAATAGTAGACGTAAGCGATGTCTTGTATCTATTAGTACCTATAACTTAGGAAAAAGCATCTCTAGCGAGTCATCCTAGGTCAAAGTTTTTTTTGTTAATTACCTAGGGTATCGCTCACCTATCTGCTCTACTTAACTTAACATGGCTATTAACATGGCTACTAACTACAATGACAACCAACTTAAATTATTACAGCTTAGCTAGAGTAGTACATTTTAGATCAACAACAATCGACACAGACATTTTATTTCTTCCGGCTCTCACACCTATCGTACAAAACGCATACAGAATGGCGCTACCATGGCGACTTTAAATTAACACCCGTATTAGGCTTCGCATTTTCTTGATATTAAAATTTTATTAAACATTATTATTTATAAAATAATTATTTTTTTTCTAAAATACCATTTTGGAGCAATCTGTACGTAAATAACTCTAGCGCAGAGGTCATCTGCCGAGGTCACGGATAATAACATTTCTTCAATGAAATTAAAATGAAAAAGAAATACTATTAGAAATAATACTAATACTATTAGCTCGCCCCGCTCCGAGTAGTAGGTAAGAGCGTAAGAGTAGTTGAATGAATCGGATTTCAAGGGTGATGCCAATTTGATTACTTTATGTATTATGTATTTTGTTCGAAAATTATATTTTTTCTATTTACGGACTTTTCTTTTTTTTATTACTATTAGGAATAAGCAGTGATAGCCGATTGGTTAAGCACGCGTCTTGCGGGCTACCAGGTCTCGGGTCCAAACCCCGGTTCGAACCTCTGGATTTTTCGAAATCTATGTGGGAATCATAATTTCTGTATGATTATCACTTGCTTACGGTGAAGGAAAACATCGTGATGAAACCTGCATGTCTTAGAAGATTTAACTAATTTTCGAAAGATATGTGAAATCCGCCAACCCGCACTGGGCCAGCGTGGTGGATTATGGCCTGAATCCCCCTCGTGATGAGGGGAGGCCCGTGCCCAGGACGCCAAAAAGGGCAATTTTTTTTTTTTTTTTATGATTTTTGACCACTAGCCCCTGTGTGTCAAATTAAAGTCACCATGGTAGCGCCTCGCTGTATACAGCAGCTACTTTACGTAAATCATTTGTGAGAGGGTGGCACTACCCCGTTCGAGTCAGTCCATAGACAATTGTAGAATTAGCTACAGCTCAGCTCTACTACAATTAAAAAGTTATTTACATTTTAATTTTTCTAAATTGTATTCTATGTGGAAAAGCAACTCCGTTACAGCTTCATAATAGTACGGATATGCCAATCCTTACTTAATATTTTAAATGCGAAAGTAACTCTGTCTCTGTCTGTCGCGCTTTCACGCCAAAACTACTGAACCGAAATGAAATTTGGTACACAGGTAGTCTAGAGCCTAAGAAAGAACATAGACTACTTTTTAATGCGAAAAAAGTATTGTAAGGGGTTGAAAGGGGGGGATGAAAAGTTGGGTTCGGTTAGTTATCGTAATTTTTAGAGCTAGAAGCTTGAAACTTATTTTTTAGCCTGTTGATTCGATATAAATTATAATGACATTCAAAGTTTGCAAAAGTATTACCCTCAAGTGTGCTAATAACAATAGGGAATAGGGGAGGAAACTTTTAATGGAAATATATAGCTATTTGCAGTGAAACACTGCATATAAATCATTAATGCATTTATACGTATGTGTCTTATTTGTAAAATACTTTAAAATGCTACCCAAATACACTATTCCGCACGGACGAAGTCGCAGGCACAGCTATATTATATATTACGGAATCGCCAAAATATCGTCACAAGGTCGACTGGTTAATAATAGGGTGAGTGCCGAATTGCGGCGCGTCTCCCCCACGTGCCGCCTCGTCATGAACACTCGCCCTAACCTAGCGTAATCCTAAACAGGAGACCGTTTTGTTTGGATAACGGTATCGATTTTATGACTTATTTATTCATGTACCTGACACTGGGCTGATACTTATATGTAGGAGACTATGCCAAACTCAATAAATTGAGGCATCTCATCACAGGCATTGCCTGGATACGCAAACGTGTATTACGTAGCGTGATGTCCTGCTGCAAATCCATACAATAGGAATGATGATATTTATAGGATGATTTCTACTACTTTAGTGAAATAACGTTTTAAATAAGTCCAAAATTTGAAAAAAATACATAAGGTGCTATGCACGAGCTGACGCATTCATGTAGGTGGCAAGGCTCGTACGATGACGTCTCACTACAGGATCGCGGATCATAATTTCCTTATGATTATCACTCGATTACGGTGAAGGAAAACATCGTGAAAAGACATTCGGATTCCACCAACCTGCCCTGGGCCAGCTAGCGTGGTGGGTAACGGCCTGATTCCCCTCGTAGTGAGGAGAGGCCCGTGCCCAGGAGTGATACGTCAAAAGGGCTAACTTATATTTTATTTATTTTTAAATCTACCTAGCTATGTTGTCTGTAAAGTCAGCTGCTCTAACAATATCACGCAGCGGGTAGTTAAATGCATCCGAGTGCACACCGCCCTCGGTACTGACCGCGTGCGCGCTATCCCAATTCAGGGGAGATTAGTATAAATTGATATTGAAATAAAATACACCGCGTGGAAGTATTCGTAGGGATGTTGGTGACAGATCGAGGGATATATATCTAAGATCTTATTTTAATGATGCACGATATTTTGTATGGCGGGGTGACTTAGTAAATATTAAAGTCGATGACATGAAAAAAAATAAAACTGATAGGTTTCTGTCTGACAGTTGACTTTTGATTAAATCACTCGCTTCGCTACCAGCCAGCTGTATCAACCAACAGATTTATCACAACTTATTTAAGAACTAAATAACTTAAGTTAAACACTCCTAATTAAAGTGTGTGTTGGGAGAGTGTCCATTTTGAGAAAATTGTATTTTCGGTTGAAATTGGGTTCAGGGACGGAGTAATTCTTTTTTTTAACGTCTTTATTATTATATTTTGCGTTTAACTAGTTTGATTAGTAATGGTACTAGTAGTTAAAAATACAGATGATTAAAATTTGGAATCAGATTAATAAAAAAGAAATAGCATAGTAGAATCTTAAGCTTAAAACGAAGCACTTGCAATAAAAACGTCGTCTACCGTTTTCAAGGAGTGTTCGTGACATCTAAAACCTGAATCACTAGACAACCAGACTCTAGTGAGGGTGGAATGAGACTTTACTGCCGTCTGCTGGGATCTCAACGTGCTGTTAATATTAAGATGTAGTAGTTACAAAGTCAACGCGGATTCGCCACACAACACTGTTGTTCGTCATGGGTCGCGACTCGCAACCTATATAAAATAAAAAATTAAATAAAATAGCCTTTATTAACAGAGAGAGAGAGATACTATTCAATTAACATAAACCTAACGAAACTAAACAACGAAAAATATAAAAATACTCTTAACTCAGTATACCTAGTGGCAAAGGCCTCCTCTAACTCTTTCCAATGCTTTCTGTCTCGCGCCATTCTTCTCCAGTTCGGGCCGGCAGTGAGCTTCAACCTATCTTCTCATCTACATGGTTGACGGCTTCTACTTCTTTTTGAGGCCCTTGGATGATTCAGTGACTTTTCGACTCGATTTGTCGCCGTGACCCTTACCTACTACCGAATATCTGAATATATACATAATACCTAAGTGCTTACTAGTTCAAATTCAATATCAAATTATGCAGGATAACTCAGCTAATCTATCTTCCAGCGACTACACGAAGAAATGGTTAGACTCCCAGTAGTTACTCCTTCTAGACTGTAATATGGTTTAGTACTGTTAGTTTACAACATTATTAACATTCATTTATCTGAAAAATACGCCACATACGCAAACGTGTATTACGAAGCGTTATGTCCTGCTCATATTATCATAGACTTCATAAATAAGAATGACAGTGACAGCAAAAATTTGGCAATGGCGATAAAAGGCTGATCTTCGTTCATTCGGACGATAATTAGGCGGGGTTAGCGAGACAAAGAGAAAATGCAAGACTGCAAAATTAAAACGAATTGGGCAACACTAGTTTAAACCGAGAAATCTCATTACCGTTTCCTTTGAATTATGCGCCACTTAAACCGGATTCTTAATAATAAACAATAAAGCAACCGCTTCAAATCTCTCATAGCTCTTTGTCTCCGCAATTAATTGTCTGACTCAAAACAAACTTCAAGCGCGGTGAAAATTTTTGGCGCCTATCCCCAATTAGTCGCTAAGCTAAGCGGCGTATTGTGTGTGTTACGCGAGTACTAATTAAACAATTTGTTACGTCCGCCTCACTTGTATATACTCATCTTTTTCATATTTATTTCGTGCTTTATAACTTTAAGCTAGTGCTCACTTGAACGGCGCATTGGTAACCCAATACATTCAGGGTTACTGGTACTTCGAGTTATTCCTTGCAATGTATGACCTAAAAAAAGAATTAAGTACCAAGCTAAAGTGAAACAAATCTGACCCCCTGTACGGTCCGCGAAATATAGTAGTTTTTGGATGTTTCCGTATTTGTGATTTTTCTATGAACACCAAAACAACTAAATAAATTGAAATAAAACTATTTTTCGGATTTTATCGCGTTTATTAACTTTATGTTCTTATGACCATGGCTGCTGTAAAGCAACTGAAACGTCGGGAACATAAAGTTAATAAACGCGATAAAATCCGAAAAATAGTTTTATTTCAATGTGTAGTATTCGCGTAAATATAAGGAAACAATAACTAGAGAAATTATTTATTAAATGAAATCTATTTCAATAGCAGCTTATTGTTGACACCAAAGAATTTTTAATAATAAGACATTATTAAAAATTTTTTGGTTGACACCGTGATAAAGCGATATCACGTTATAGTAAAATGTCGATAATACCGAACAGTTAAGGTAATTACTGCTTTCGGCCGCTTTCATAAAAAACATATAAATAATATTAAAGTAGTTAATTTAATTCAACGTTAAAAAATTCAACGTTTTATTTTGTTAAAAGTACCGCACTTAAATACTTACTATAATTATGCATTTAGTAATTAAAAAGCTGTTATTTTGACATTGCAAATAAACACTTCAATTTTATTGATTTGTATAGATATAAGTTTTATATCACTTAACGGTCTATAAAAGTAACATAGAAGAAACTAGCCGCGACATGTTCCCCTCAAAAGCGGTGGAGTGAATTGCGATCGCACAATAGTTTGGCGCACGACGCACCATTACTGCTTACCCCACAGGGCTACTCCCACAGTGGATACGGTGACCATGGGTTGTGGAAAAAGCCGGACTAAGTCGGATAATTTTAATATGGTGCATAAGGATATACTGATAATACATAATACGGATACTATGTTTAAACAAATCTATTGAGCATATCACGAAATGAATCTATTTGGTTCAGCCATAAGATATATAATATGATATGCACTTTTTTCCTTAATATTATTTGCTGTATAAAAAACAAAACTATTTTGTCTGCTTACGTGCCTATTGTTGAACTCGACGTTAAATTTTATTTAGTTTTACTATTTTATATTTAGTTTCTTATTTTTCTAACAAGCAGCATTTAAAATTAGTGCTAATAAAGACATACAATGAACTATATAACCATAGAATAAGACTAATTTAAAATCTAGAATACTACCTATTTTTTTTAGCCTATTTTATGTCCCACTTCTGGGCAAAGGTCTCCCCTTTTTTACACCACAGGTCCCTATCTTTCGTTTGTTTTGGCCACGATTTACCCGTAAAGGTTCTCAAATCGTCGCACCATCTTCGCCTTGGTCTGCCGCGACGACGGTGACCATTCTGATTCACCGTCGTCACCATCAGAATACTACCTACTTAATAAAAATAAATTATGAGATCGCCACTCTTAAACTTAAGAGCAAATATCCTGGAAAAACGTGAGACTTGGTAACCCTGTCGCAATAGTTCCCATTGAAAAAGTCAGAACAATAGTTAGGCCGTGTTTACATTCGGGGTTTTCGGGCGACAGCTTGCGCTCGGCAAGAGGCACAATCGTACGCAAATAGCACCGCCAATATTTGGCTCGGCGCCGCTGAATAAAATGTAAAGGAAAATATTCTGTGTGTCCGTTGCTTTCGGGTAAATGAAAAAAAAAATAGTCTATAGTACCAGTATTTGTGTACTGCAGATATAGAAAAAGCAAATATTTTTAGGTAGATAACTACTATTGCTACTTTTTACAAAGGATATATTGGATATGGAACTAAATACAAGTTATTAAAAATGTAAGCTAATATGTTACCTACTATATTTTCTAGAGCAAAATAATACATCGGTGCAGATTGTTTTATACAGCCTGGCGCTACCATGGCGACATTAATTTAACACACAGGTAGGGTTAGTGGTCATTAATCATAATAGTAATAAAAAAAAGTCCTTAAATAGAAAAAACAATTTTTCCGAATAAAATAGATAATACATAAAGTAATCAAATTGGCATCACCTTTGAAATCTGATTCATTCACCTACTCTTACGCTCTTACCTACTACTCGTAGCGGGGCGAACTAATAGTATTATTATTATTTCAAATAGTATTTATTTTTCGTTTTAATTTCATTGAAGAAATGTTATTATCCGTGACCTCGGCAGATGACCTCTGCGCTAGAGTTATTTACGTACAGGCTGCTCCAAAATGGTATTTCAGAAAATGTTGAATAATTCAATAAATAATAATGTTTCATAAAATTTTAATATCTCCAAAATTAGAAAATGCCAGGCCTGATACGTGTGTTAATTTAATGTCGCCTTGGTAGCGCCAGGCTGTATAACCAAGCCGCGGACGTACTACCAGTAGCTTAAGATTAAGCAGGTACCGTAGCCTATACATGCTTGCAATACCAAAAGCATTGCTCGCCCGTTTTCGGCCCTGAAGAGGGGTGGGACCAAGGGAAGGGAGAGGGGGTTGGGTTTTGAGTCTATTATAATCTTAGCTTAACTTACTGCATGGCTACCTTGTCATTGCCATAATACAATTTCCATCATATATCGACGTAGGAAAACGTATTTGCTGTAAGCCGCAAAACATGAAATGTTCACCAGAGGCAAAAAACTTTTGTGAAATTAGAAAAAAAATCGTTATTCAAAAACTATACATCGTAGGAACACGATTTTAAAAACGTATTTTTATTTTTTCTCGTGACATAATCTTGGCTATAAGATATCCTTCTAACTCAATGATTGTCAGTGTTTTTGTGGCTTACAACAAACTAGTTATTTTTTACAGATCTATATAACGCTGTAACCTTAGGGAGTTTTCTTTGGCAACAAAATATTTATACTATGTTTAGAACTATAAAATGTTGTAAATTAAATTCAATTCAATTCAATTCAAATCATTTATTTTGTTTAGGCCTACGGGGGCACTTACAAATTGTCAATTTACATATTTTTTTCCTTATATCTACAACCGGATCGGAACGCGACCTCGACTGAGAAGATCCGGCAAGAAACTCAGCGGGCTTGTCTTTTTACATCTCATGTTTTTTTTTTTTTTTTAATCGCCAGTTGCTTATTTTCAATAATTACAAAGGGTAGTACTTAGATATTAATATAAATATTAAAATAGCTCCAGTGTGTTGCCTTTTGATGTTATCAAGAATTATACAAATAATTCGGCCTAGTAGGGCAAGACACGCTACGCTTTGACATTATTATTGACTGTCGAGATTTGAGCTGCTTAGTCCCAAGCTGTTTTATCATCCAAATAATCCGAGATTTTGTAATAACCCTTTGCAGTGAGTTTAGTTTTAATTAGGGTTTTAAACTTATTGATAGGTAAATCTCGGATTTCATTGGGAAGCTTATTGTAAAAACGTATACATTGTCCCATAAAAGAATGACTTATTCTGTGGAGACGAGTTACATGTACGGATAGCTTGTGCTTATTCCGTGTATTAATAGAATGAGCGTCGCTCCTTTTCTCAAAATTATTAGCATTTTTTTTTACGTACATGAGATTTTCATAGATGAATTGTGACACAACAGTTAGAATATTTATTTCTTTAAATTTTTCTCTGAGGGAGATTCTTGGAGCTAGATTGTAAATAGCTCGTATAGCTCTTTTCTGCAGAACAAAAATGGAGTTTAAGTCAGCAGAGCATCCCCAGAGCAGTATGCCATATGACATAACGCTATGGAAATAACTAAAATAAACAATTCTAGCTGTTTCAACGTCGGTTAAATGCCTGATATTTTTAAATACTTGTGTTTTAAAGTATAGTTTAAAAGACGTAAGCCATAGTGAAAAATTATCTTGCATTGATGTTATTGATTTAACTGAATGGAGTGGGAAAATGTTTTACGAATGAAAGGCAGTAAGTTAGCTGTATTTATTTAATGTAAACTTTTAAAACGTAATTAGTAATAAACACTGCTTCGATCAACAAATCTTATTATTGTAATGACAAATAAATCAACAAAATCAAATTATAAATTAAAATCAACAAAATTATTAATACAAAAACATCTAGTACTTGGGTGTTTAGAGGATGTCAAGAAAAAATCAAATCAGATACAAAAATTACAAAATTAAACATTTTCAATCCTCTGCATCAGTATCTGGCAAGCGGTCTACTGTCTTGTTATTATGCTCTAGGTCCAGGAATTCTTTTGCATAGTTAGGTGGAATATTTTTTTTTACAACAAGATTTTTCATATCCTTATATTTTTGGCAAGAAATCGGTAATTTCGCTCTATATAAATTTTCCTTCGGTTTGGTGTTACCCATATCTCCCAGTGGAATTTCAGAACATTCAGCATCAGCTGCCATAGATCTTTTAATAAACATCACGTTTGGCTTTTTCTTTTTGAAAACTACAACACTTATCATAGAAATATGCAAATTTAGATTCTTTTTAATTGATTTATTTACGATGTCATTAAACCCCATGAAAAACTTTCCATCTCGTACATGAACTTCATAGGGAAACGGGTTTTTTCTAGCAATTTCCATGATAGTCGGCCACTGAGAAGGTGCCCACACAGTTGATTTTCTAACCGCACGTTCTATAGTTGCATGCATACTATCCACTGGCATGTACGTATGACCTGGGGTTAGGTAATTTATTTGAATTACTTCTATGTTTACGCATTGAGACAGTGCATAGCGGAGCATGGCTAGTACGATTTTGTTCTTATTTTGGCCAAAACAAGAGTCACAATAGAGTAGTAATGTCCTTATGTTGCCTCTTTTGTCGATGTTATTTGTAATATAATTGAACAAACAAGACGATATCTCGTTTGCTCCTCTGTGAGCATCGGTTTCTGTCCAAACATTGCAAAAACCATTTCGGGTTCCATTCTCATAAATTGTGAAATTATAAACGGCAATTTTGCGTGAATAGTATAAAGACATATTATTAGTGCCATGTGGAGTGTTTAATACTTTTTGTAGGTCAAAACTTGCGCAAATAATGCTTCTGTCTTTTTCATATACATTTTGGTGAAACAGGAATCTTTTTTGAGAATCATCTTTGTCTTTTAAATGTATGTTTATCTTATCCGTCTCTTCTTCTGTAAGTACATCGTATGATTTACAAGAACATATGTAACATTTGTCTTTTTTGGGTATGTGGAATGCAATATTAAAGTTATTTTTAAAGTATGCCGAAAACACTTTAAGTGACATAGGGTTCTGATCTTCTTCTCTACACTTCTCAACATAAATGGAGTGCAAGTTTGTAATATTTTTAAATTCCTCTGGTAAATATAACCGTTTGCTATCCTTTCTACAATAGTGAGAAGGCAACAAAGGCAAGCAATAAATAAAAGCTTTGGCATACTCAATAACTTCTGCAGGAGTTTTATTATGTGAAGTGTGTTTGCCTCGTTGGTCAAGTTTTGCAAAGCCTTCATCCGAAGAATTTTCGGCAGTATATAGAATAAATCTTTGTGAGACGTTAAGAGTTGCAATCAAAAATTGTTGACAAACTTGTCTCCTCGACTCACCTTCATTTATGTAATAACTGTATGTCACGCTACGTCTAGAAGTAGCTGGCGAATCGAACTTACTGCGTCTAACACTTCTTTTTACTGTCGCTTGAGCAATCCAATCTTTACGTCTTTGCTGGCTTTCAAGCTCCCAAAAATATGTAAATAAAGCTCTACGGCGTTATTCACTGATTTTAGCACAATTGTTTTGGCATAACTTTCCAACACAGGGATTATCCTTCATTTTTTTTCCATCTATGATTTTTCCTTTGACGTTTGCGTAACTTTCACCCTTCAGTTTATTTTTATAGTTGCATAATTTAAGTTGTTTCTTTGTTTTACCCTTTTCAATATTTATAATCTCAGATCCATTTTCTGTATTTTTCTTCATCAGTCTTTTCTTATTTTTGTTCTTTTTCACTTTAGTTATCCCTTCTGCTTCACTAGACTCATCATCTAATTCATCCCAACTGTCAGAATCTTCAGATGGATATGCTTGATTTAGTAAAATAGTATCTGCGGAATCTTCTTCATCTATAAAATCTAGGTAAGATATATTAAAATTTAATTTGCGTTTCGATTTTCGACGTTGTGATTGTTCAATTTTTCTACTGTTGTTAGATTGAGTTAGATCGTTTGTATGAGGAGTGTTTTGTGTCGTGATGCGATGTTGGAGATATGAGTTGCTAGTTCCAGGTATTGGAGAATCAGGTAAATCATTAACAGGTACAGGGTCGGCATCACAGGACGTGCTTCGGGGAACGCTCACAGCGCTGCGGCGGTGAAGATCAGGTAAAATATTAACAGTTACAGTGTCAGCATCAAACGGCGTGCTTCGGGGGACACTCACAACGCAGCAGTGAGGATCAGGTAAAACATCAACATGTGCAGCATTAGCATCCACCGGTATGCTTCGGGGGACGCTCACGGCGCGGCGTTGGTGAACATCAGGTAAAGCATTAACATGTACAGGGTCGGCATCACAGGACGTGTTTCGGGGGACGCTCACACCGCGGCGGCGGTGAAGATCGGGTAAAATATTAACAGGTACAGTGTCAGCATCAAACGGCGTGCTACGGGGGACACTCACAGCGCAGCAGTGAGGATCAGGTAAAACATCAACATGTGCAGCATTGGCATCCACCGGTATGCTTCGGGGGACGCTCACGGCGCGGCGTTGGTGAACATCAGGTAAAGTATTAACATGTACAGGGCCAGCATTACAGGACGTGCTTCGGGGGACGCTCACAGCGCGGCGGCGGTGAAGATCAGGTAAAGTATTAACAGGTATAGTGTCAGCATCAGACGGCGTGATTCGGGGGACACTCACAGCGCGGTGGTAGTGAGTATCAGATAAATCATTACACACAGGTACATCGTCAATATTATCTGGTGTTCTTTGAAGGACACTGTCAGCGCCAGGTAAGTGATCATTTGCGCTATTTGTATCTAATGATATATCTTGTTCATGATCAATAGTTACAGTCACCATATAGGATGAAAGATCAAAATGTGATGGCGAGTAGTTAAATGATTCGCAATTGTCTCTTTTGCACGGTGTCATTTGCTTCATGACTTCTTTAGTAGCTTGAAGATAAGTGTTTGTACTACGAAATGTAGGAGTTAGTGTTTCATAAAATGACCTTTTTTTACTATCTGGTGTAGATGACAATACTGGTGTGCCTGGTTTGTGAATAGTTTCACTCAAAATCTCAAGTTTTGGCTTTTTCTTTACCAAGTCATCATTTCTAGATTTTAGCTCATCTATCCACTGTCTTCGTTTCGCCATCTCGCCTGCAAAATAATATTATAATTGAAAAATTACAATACTTCTTCCCATTTTCTTGACCTTGAAACTGCTACTTAGACAATGAACTTTCATTTTAGATGAAGACTGACCATTTATTTTTATGTCATTAAGAAAATTTACATAAGTAAGTACAGGAAAAATTATTAAACAACATTATAGGAAAGGTATAGTATAATTGACATCAACAACATAATCGACCCATATACATCCCACTGCTGGATACAGATTAAAAAAAATATTACATGCAATATTTACAAGTACAATAATGTTTGGTCGTCAAACAATAATCGATACACCCCAATAGTGCACCCTTGCGTTACCCTAATAATAAATAATACCTAGGTACCTACCAACGAATAACCTTGGTGTTAACTTGATCATTAGGTATTTATCTCAATATCAAGCCAAGACCTCAAGTCTGTAGGTATTTCAACCAAAAATAGTAACAGCAAAAAAATAGGTGCTACAAAATAAATTAGATATGGCATTGTGTATTTTTGTTTCTCTTTCATACATTAAATTATACCAAATACCAATTCCCAATAACTAAACTTTCAATAACAAGCTATATTACAGGTTAACTACCTATGATTATTATCAATTTTGATTAAATACTCAAATAATACGTATTAAAATTACTAATAATTTATAAAAACACAAGATATACATACCTTCTAATAGAAATGATTGATTAACACACAAGTAAATAACACTTCAATGATAAAACCGATAAAACAACCAAAGATTATTACCAACAACAGTCTTAAATGACGCGTGTGGACCGAATGCGGGCCGTGACTTGATGTAGGCATGGCAGGGCAGCGAGCGCCAGGTTGCAACCAATAGCGTAACAGTATTCGTTGACAAGTATTTATTCGAGTTAAAACGTTGTAAGTCTATCATAATTGCGATTTAATTTCCGTCAAAAATGTGTTATTTTGAATTGTTTGAAAAATAAATGCTGTTTATTTGTAGTACTTGACTTTTAGTTATGAGAGGCATACTGATAAAAGTAGTAAATATCTCTGACGTCTTGTAGATGGACCACTAAAATGATATAAGTGTAGGCAATCAATTAATATCATCCTGCTAAAATGGCGTAAGCCTCAGTTTGAAAATTTTGCTGACTGCAAGACTGGCGTAAACAACAAATGCATAGAAAATACTCGTTTTTGGTAGACTTGCGACAAAAAAGCACTAATATTGTTCAAAAAATTGACGGCGTAAGTGATATTTTTGTCGTCGTAAAAATATGAGACCCAGACCAATCGACGCAGTATTTATTTCTGATAAAAATGATGTAAAAAACGTAATTTTGATTTTTTGAGGCTTACAGCAAATACGTTTTCCTACGTCGATATGATCAAGAAATAAACAATGAATCAAGTAATAATATTATGTGTTCGTGCCGTTTGCCGTGGAGACGCTAGGCCCATGGAGTCATAGTGCTAAAGTGCTATTCAACAAAGTCACCCCTAGACTGGTTACCGCCACAGGTGACAAGAGGGCTGGCTCTTTCCTCGCTCAAAAAATTAGCTTATCAATACAGCGAGGAAATGCAGCCAGTATTCTTGCCACCATCCCACGCGGACGGGATTTGTTTGATTAGGGGTAGGTTTTTATTTTATTTTATCTTAATTCTATTTAATATAATATGTATATATTTAAATAAAAGATAAATGAAAAAAATAAATAATTTGTTGTGTCAAAGTAATTTAAGTCGTAATTTGACGACAACTGTATAGAAAAGAATAGAATAACTCTTTATTGCACACTAAAGTTGGGAATATATCAAATAACATAAAAAACAATAATGTACATTAGGCAGTCTTATAGCAGTTTGCGATCTCCTCCAGACAACAACCTTTGGATAGAGGGAATCCTACTAATATATTAAATGCGAAAGTTTGTGAGTGTGGATGTTTGTTACTCTTTCAGGCAATATCTATTGAACGGATTTGGATGAAATTTGGAAAACAGATAGTTTATAACCGGGATTAACACATAGGATACTTTTTATCCCGATCATCCCGATTTTTTTGTGTAGTTAATTACTACGCGGATGAAGTCGCACAGGCTAGTTATAATATAAATAGAATAGCACATTAAAAAGCTATATCTTTTTAAAAAGTCCATTATAGGATTACAATTAGTGTTTTATATAAAATCGTACAATGTATCCAAATCCCACCGTAACTTAAGTATCTCTTAAACACTTATATCAAAACCAACCTTTGGCAAAAACCATAAGCCATTTTTGAGAGGCTGAAAGCTTTTTGACAGTTACGAAAAGATTTCGACGTGAGGTAAAACGGAGAGAGGCTTGGAGAGCCCTTGGCGCCACGCTGCCTGCCCACTTATTGGTTCCTCTCACTCGACGATTTTTGCACTCACCTATGAAGATTCTTGTTATGTAATTTTAGGAGATGTAAAAAATATCTAAGCTAATTTTACAATAAATCACTTTGACTTCTACGTCACCTTATTTAAATTGAGCGTGATTAACAAAACAAATATTTACGTAAGTAATTAAGATTAAACAATACTCTCTTGACACAGAGTCATGGGCTTTAGAAAAAATTATCATTTAAAAAAAAAATGGAGTTTCAACATGATTTGTGACAATGAACTAACTAATGTTAAGTATTAAGTAAGTATTAAACACACAGGTTTCTACTGTGCGGGCAGATTGACTTACAAATGCGCCCGTAGTCCTTTGAAACCAAGCTTTTACTTTTTTATGCCTTCAGAACGTAAGTGCGAAAAAAAATATGAAGAAAAAACTTTTCTGTCATCGCCATATAATCCAACACTACACGCACGCGACCGTTTCAACACGTCAATCATCCAGCAGGGTACGATAGACCGGAGTGGGGTGACGCTGGTAAAAACTCACCCCCCTCTTTTATAAGTAAACAATGGAACTTAAATTGAATCCCACTTTTATAGAACTTTGAATGTTTTATTAGTTCCATTCAAATAGTGAGGGGTTGATCAATCGAACGTCAATTTAAACTTATCAGTCCTTCTGTATTCCAAATTAAATTTAAACTTTAATAAACCATTGACTTATTCTTTTTTGTCGTGTTTATTAGTTAAAATGTATTATTAAGGCTTATTTATATGAAAGCACAAGTGATTTAATCAAAAAGTTTTTACACTTTTAGTTTTCATTGTAACATGAATTAGTTTTTATATAGTTTTTAAAGTCTGGTTTAGTTATAATTGTATGGTCTATTCGACAATCGTCGGATAACGTAAAAATTACGGATACGAAAAAAAATAATTTCAATGGAGCAACTGTCAAAACGTCAAATTACAAGAATAAACTTTGGTGATTGCTAAACACGTCCCAGGAAATCGATTTTGGTTTTCCAAAATGGACGGTAACATTTTTGTATTGTATTGTTATTAATTGTGTTTGTTATTGCTATTCGTTAATCGACATTGGCAGAATCATATTGGGCTTGACCTAATGGAAAGAGGCCATTAATATAAAAAATAAAAAAATATAAACACGTCCCATACCTATTGTACAAATAAATTGTGAGATAAAAGGGGAGAACGGACTAATGATGGCCTGGATATATAACAGACTGTTAGTAATCTTCTTACAATGAAATATAATTTTACTACGCAACTCTACAAAAAGTTTACACAAGCATTGACGAGGCGACCTCTCAAAGAGATATAGGAACTAAGTTAGACATTCTCATTCAGGGTAGGAGCACCACTCACTCGTTAGGAGAATATATGCTGCAGACGGTTTCAGGTTTAATCTTTTTCATTATTATAGTGCTCGTACATATTTCATTACACGTTCTTTCATGGATGGGATGTTCATTAGGAATCGGTGTGCGGTCTGTTAATGGTTCACTAATTATTAGTCGTTTTTAATCCTCAAGAGTGCTTCGGTACTTTTCCGTAAATAAGTTAGTGGTCATTGGGATGTAAGGAACAGTATTCAGGAAATAAATGCGCCTATCAGTAGCTGATATTCGTACGATGAGTGAGCGACCCGGATAAATAATCTATATCCAAATAAATAAAATTGGAGTGTCTGTTTGTAATTGTCCGATTTTGACGGGACTTTCATTGGCAGATAGCTGATATTATAAGGAGTAACTTAGGCTACTTTAATTTTAGAAAAAATAGGGTTCCGCCTAAAATAATTAAATAACGTGAAATCCAAGAGTATCTCCGAAACGGCTGGGCCGATTTTGACGGGATGTTCACTGGCAGATAGCTCATGTTTCTTTATGAAGTTGTTCATTATTTTTGTAAACTCTGCGAACTGAACAAACATTTTTTGTTTAATAAAATTTTTGATAAGTTTAATTTCACGCGGACGAAGTCGCGGACTCAGCTAGTTTGTAATAAATTATTACATATTCTTTGGACCCGGATGTACATCCTCCTCCGTTCCTCTCCATTTGTCCTGGTCTCATTCCGGTCAGCAACGTGTGGGGAATGCCTTTGGCATTGCAAGCATCTCTAGGCTATGATAACTACTTAACATCAGGCGGGCCATGGGTTAGTTTGCAGACTTTTTTGCTTAAAAAAAACTGTCTTTGTAGCTGGGTACCTTCTCCCTACTCCGACAAGGACGGATTGTCTTAGTGGGGAAGGCATACACAACTTTGCATTCTCATGACCTTACTGATGTTATATTTACCAAAGTGGTCTGTAAGTTCCATCGCGAATCTCAGTAACGTCTCGCAAAAACCTCTGCATGAAATTTAATTACAAAGGCGTGAAAATCTAATTTTAGTACCTATAGTTAGTTGTCTTTATATGCCGAAATAGATGACGCTATGAATATGAATAAGTTATCGCAATTTGTTTTCTATTTCTTCACTATGTTTGGTGTCCTCTATAAATTATCATTGATGTGTGCTGGGTGTTTTCTTTGGATGGTGCCATGCACAGATATAGATTTACATAGATAACGCAAGTATCACGATTTGTATTGAACCCAAGCGTGCCGAATTTTAACACCTACTGTGACGTCATTAGTGACGGGAAATCCACACCGATTCAAAGACCGGTGCCGTCGATGCCCCTCCGCCCGCTACGATTCTCTCGAGTGGTTATCTCGCTCATACTCGTTGATTTTTATATCTGTAGTCGCGCGGGCTGTAATTTAGCGGCCACCAACCTTGACGCTTGGTCGGGGTTTTGTACACGCGAAGTACATGCATTTGCGTTATATCTGTGGTGCCATGTATGCCTGGTTTGTCTGTGGGAGCCCGATTGTACTAAGAACAGTAAGTTATGGTCTGGAATAAAATGTAGGTGCTTTTTATCATTCAAAAACATGCCATTAGGTAATATATATTATGTTGTTTTTCGGATTTGATGTGCTTAGATGTTTAAAAGGCATCTAATTTTTTGGAAATTTTTTAAGAAAATAATAGAGTCCCTAAACATTAAAATCATCTTGATCTGGTTATCTGTAAGAGATTTATTTATTTCTTATTATTCCTATGTAACAGTAGTATTACACATGTTATGTCTATTGATCCTCCTATTTTCTTTGAGTCTGACTGGAAATTTCAAAACCTGCAGCCGCATTCCGTCTGTTGCATGCATCAAATTTTAAATGGTCTATGTGGCGAAACGTTTTACTGTGTTATACAGCGCTCTTTACTTTGGCAGTATATTCATGTTTGTTAGAACTCTTCCGGATAACGAACCTACACTTTACATATTAAGTAGCTACAATTATTGTTTCTGAATACCACAATGTATGATTTTAATCCTTATTTTCACGGTATTTCGGTGCACTCTATGTGCGTACGGTAACCAAAGACTTGCTGATGACTCATAACGTCAGCTTTGTTTTGACAAATTCAAGATTTAATACCTTGAATATTTAAGTGAGTTTAACAGGTTAAGCCTAACTACGACCTTTATAATTTACGCAGACGTAAACAGTTTTAGAATTTATTAACGCAGAAAAACCAAAGTAGGTACTTAGCTATCTCTAGAGAAATATGCGGCGCACTTAGAAATTACCTCGGTTGTAACGAAGAGCCGCGCTTTTTGCTGTTTCTCCTGAAAATCACGTTTTGCTGCGTGTTCCAGACTTCAGTTCACTTACGTAGATTGAATCTGGGGTTGGTAATAGAGGTTGCCTTTAAAATTCATCTCAGAAGTTGATTAGAAGGAAGCTCTTTGGAAACCTATTTATTATTTAAGTATTTTTTATTATTTTTATTATACTTCAGGTTTTCATTGAGATTTATAACCAAACCGGTTCAACAATACTCCAAAAATACTCACTTTACCTATTCCCGACCGCCCTGAAACTTCATATACTGTAACTAATTTGTACAGCCAATAAAACGGCGTAGGTTTCGTAACCATAAACCGCTTCCTTCGTCGGAAACAAACGTTGCAACGTTCATTGATTTGTTGGAGTTAAAAGAAGGGTTACCTGAAACATCAGTTCGGACTGTGGATCAGTCGGTACGACACCGATGCGTCTGCGCATCATGTAAACAGACGATTCCAACGCCCCCCTGTGTTTATATAACGAGTCTAACTCTATCAAGGTGTAAGAATAACATTTGAGTCAATGAACCGCAGGTTACTTTGTAGAGGCCGCTACGTATAAACAAAGTACAATTCATTGTTTATATTATGTAGATATTTTTTGGAACGCTGATTTTTTATGCTTGGAACCCTTTTAGAAAGGGTTTTTGTTTATGTTACGTTAAATGTTCTAAAACTATTTTGGTAGAGTCTCCTGCTGACTGTAGAGTTATTATAATAACTAGAAATGAACTCCAATATGTTGTTTGTGTGTCCGGGGAAAGGGTTTAGCCGTTGCCCATACAAACAGCGATGACCAACAAAACCACAAGTCATTTCTGAGTTGAGAATTTTTGCATGAAACCTTTATTTTGTGTACATTCACTCCCTAACTATCTATCAATGGCCAATGAAATTGATTGATAACAAGAGTAGCGGCCACTGGATAGAATATACTAACACGGTTATAAAGTATTTTGAATTATTTGTACTCGTCAATTTTGGAACATAATATCTTAATGGTTAGAAATCTCGATAGATTTTGGCTTGGCAACGATAAAATACAGCGTGTTTACTGATCGCAGGATCGTTAGTATGAATGGGAGAGGGAATAGAAGCGAGGAGGGTTGGGCTTCCGGCTATTCAATTCATCGTATGAAACGCATATACAATTGCTAATTTACGCCGTTGTTCTGTGAGAGGGTGGTGCTACCCAGTCGGCCATCCTGCATGTCAGATGTAACCAAATGGCTACTGCCCGGCTCTACCGCCACTTGGTATGAGTGAAAGGGCACATTCAAGGATTACATTATGTATGCATTTCCTGAACAAACAGGGCCCTAACCACGCTAGCTACTCAAATCGTAATAGAAAAGTAAACGCTCGCGATTACGTTTCAAACGCTTGACGTTTTGCTGACAACATACCATATCAATGTCAGTAGAAGTCGTGAAGCTCGTGTCAGCAAACGCAAAAGCAAACGCTCGCGGCGTTTGCTTTTCTATTACGATTTGAGTAGCTAGCGTGGTTCGGGCCCAGGGCTGTCTCATACACGCTTATTGTCGCACTTCAGGCGCTGTACTCCTGAAATTCGTTTCAGATAAGGGAAACGGGAATTGAACATCATTTTTGTGCGCAAATATTTATCTAAAAACAAAATAAAAGTGTGCAAACACGCGTATTTGCGTACACATAGTAGAAATTGCTCTATGCGTTGATTTTTAAACAAACAGAATGGCAGGCTTATTGAAGTTTAAGCAAATAGAGGGGGGCATATTTGCCGGCAATAATATGGATATTTACAAATGAGCTTTGTGTTACAAATTAAACTAGAGGAGTATTAGCACAGGACGAGTGCTGAGTGCGTCCATCGATAAAGTATCTCGTGTGGCAAAAAAATATTTTGTTTTATGTTTTACATTGAATTCAGTTTCATTAATTATTTATTTAATTAACAGTTTAGTCATAGCTCATTTATTTTATCAGCAGTTAACAGGTAGATAATTAAGTAATACAACTGTCGTGTGTTCAAAAGTCTCGGCATACCTTATTCTAAATCTATAAATAGGTGCCTGATTAACTCTGCAAGGCAAAAGATCCCATATTGTTTCGATAATAGACCACGTACGCACTTTAAAAGCACTACCTGGCAATAAATATGACTTACCAGGAAGCCTTAAGTGTTTTTTTAGTTTTGTAATAGTACGGACAGTCAAAATCAAAAGTAGCTTGATATCTGGTATATCCAAAAAATCACATCGCCATTATTATTATTATACTATGTTTGACCATGACATTCTTTTTGACATTCCAAGAACCAAGCTACTTTGATGTTGACTGTCCCTGCTACCTCCTCTCTGATCATTCATGTGGTTAAGTTGAGGCAAAAAATCGTGATTTTTATCATCAAAATAATAATGACCTGATACACCCAGAAGGCGGCGGAAAATATATTAAGATGAAAGTGAATAACTTTACATGACAGCTCCTTATCATAACAGAGGTACACCAAAGTTTATGAACATTCTTACAAATCTTAAATTACAATTTGTGATGTATTGAAATACATACTAACAAATCATACAGTCTAAACCCGATGAGGAGAATATGTGCCATATACATTGGCCTCTAGTGTAGACGTTAATGGGCATACTTCACTTATTCCCAGAAGTGCAACAGTGTGCCGTTTCCTGTCGTTTAGGTGAACTTATCATTTTAGTTAACTGCAGCGTGTACAGCACAGGCGCGGCTCTGTTTCGATATTCAGGAAGTAAGTGGAAGCGAGTTAGGGCTTGAGTTAACTGTGGGTTCACTGGAACTGAGAAAATGGAGATTTGTAAAATTTAAGAACTATTATTTTTATGTAGATAAGTATTAATACTTTCCAAATTATCTTTCTATCTTTAATTGTATGTGTATATATAAACCATTAATTGGTTTCTGATTTATGCACAGACGGGCGAGCATACAATAATTAGGTTATAGCCAATGTAACACTAATATTGGTGCTAATTTTGTGAGCTGCAAATTATAAGTATACAACATTAAATAATACTAAAATTAAATTGTTCTTGCTCATATGAAAAGGAAGGCAAAACAATAAAGTTTGCATAAATGTTAAAACAGTGAACTCAGGCCACGAGTTCACTGTTTTATATATTTATTTGTTTTATAAAATAAAGTTTGCAGGAAAGCTTTCGACCCGTCTGATGTTAAGCAGTTACCATAGCTTATATATTTCAAGAATGAGGAAGATAGATACTTACAATACGAATTTGTAAATTCCTTCTTTTCCATGCTGTCGACTTTTATACAATTCTCTAGAACATCCGGATAAAAGCGTCTAATATGAGAAAAAGCAAAAAGATTTTCATCAATCGCTAGATAAAGCTTTATACCTATAAAATTTCAATATCCCCGTTAAACGGCGCTAGACTTGGGACTCGGTATTCCCATTTCTAGTCAATGAAATTGCATATAATTCCCTTCCAATCTGCCATCTCTTTTGTTTGGGAATGATGGAGAAGGACGAGTAATGAGCTCGATATTCAAAGGTAATAGCGAAGATATGAATCGTTATAATGTGATACAGATGGATGTGAATCTGTTTCTCTGTGATGTCCCGAAACATTATGTGAATGGGCAGACTTTAGTGGCCTGTAGTTTAAATTCGAAAGGCAACCAGATGTGAAATAATATTGAATAACTATTAGTAGGCATGTGTGACCAAACAACGGTGATATTTATGGCATATAAATATGATAAAGAATACAAAGTAAATATATTTTTATTCTTAGAATAAATGCCCTCTAATGTAACATTATTCCTTTCGGGTAAACTGATATGGTGAAAACTGAAAGAAAATCGGTTCAGATCTAATTTTGGGACAGCCTACGCAGACTTAGTTTGAAAAGTAGAACAATTATGGGAATCTATATAATATTTCAATTTTACTTTAAATACTTGATTTCATTTGAGGACCGCTCGGCGCAGTGGTTCGAGCGTAGGCCGGTCGCGGCTCTCTGACATGGTGGTTGCGGATTCGATTCCCGCCGGGGCAAATTTGGGAAATGGCCTTTTCGTAATTTGCCTTAGTCTGGGTGTCCTGGGATCGCCCCCAGTCCATTTTACGGTGCCCATAGTTGCTTAGTTTATTGCTTAGTTTGTGACCATACAGCTGGTGTGTCAGTCTGGCGATATTTAATTATCTGATAACACCTACAATTATTGGAACTTATTTCTGAAGAAAATATCAATAAAAGTAAGTTAACTATTGAAGGCACAGCGCGAAATTTTGTCTGTTGAGTATAATGATATTCATATCATGTACCAACGAATCTATTAGGGATGCGCGGCTCGCGCTGGATTCATTATTTAAATGATAATATCTAATTAAGTCAAAGCTGCGGAGCCATGCCCCGTCACGCGCGAGCGTGTGGTGGGTGATTAACGAGCGGTGCGAATGACGATGAAATGACGAAACACGCCACTTAAGCTTTTAATTGAGGAGTTAACAGCTTTTTAAGAAGCGGCCGCGCTTCTCTATAACTAAAAAGGCAGTTAAATGTCATTACCAAGCGGGTTTTCGTTGTGTGCAGTACCTCATAATCTATTTTGTGCTTATCTTCTCTCTAAATGTTTCTAAACTACGTAACAGATTTTGATGCGGTTTTCACTATATCTTCAGAGATATTCTGCCAAAAGGATTATGTGTATAATAATGAGGGTTAAATCAAAGAAGCCAATAATAAATTAAATAATAAACACCTATATGTCCCTTCAGTGTAAAGTTTTAACAAAAAAACCTATATGACGATTATAAAAACAGACAGTGAGGATGTGTAAAATAATGTACCTTTCTACACATTTGGAAAATAGAGTTGTACCTTCTCCAAATCTAAAACATCACTTCGTACATTTTAGGTAACTCACATAACTACAATTTTCCTTAGCAATAAAAGGAACCTCGATTTGGTTTACACCCGTTTTTCCTGGCATTTCTTACTTCTAAATAAGAAGTCGGTCAGCAAGTAAGCGTAATCTAGATAGCCGCTGATAAGATCCGCTGCGTCTCTACGTCTTTTCATGGCATTGAATGCGAACCCGCAAGTTTGAAATAACGCTGCATGTAGCTTGAAGAAAAATATTTCTTGGGCCATCTGCATCCGTTTCGCTTTTCACAAAGATACTTTATAAAAAAGTAGATTTTTAAAACAATAACTCATAAAGTGTCATATGAAGGTGTTTGGTTGGCTTTTCAATTCAATTTTATAATTAATTTTTTTAAGTAATTCACACTATAAGCCTACACGTGACACTATTATTTCTATACATTTTGGACTGATAATGGCACTATTTGTTTTTTTTTATATGACTAATCACGCCACACACTTCCACCACAGTTACTCCTGTAAACGAGGATCGGGAATGGTGACCCAATGGTCATGATGTATGAAGTTTTTGGCGGTATTTGACATCTGGATTCAATAAAATGTATAGGAATTATCGGTTCCGGGTTAACCGCGTGAATGACGGCTTAAATATGTTTCCCAACGACATGAGCGAAGACAAAAATCTAATCAATTAAACAGACTTTTTTTACTCTTCTATTTACTTATTTATTATTACTCAAATTTTCTTCAAAAGCTAGTGAATTAAACTTCGTCTGTTAATTTTAAATTACTTACCATCTGCAGAGTAACACAACATCATAACGTAGCTAGATAAAAAAAACAAACCTCTCTATCAGTGCCTCTGAATCTGGGTCCTCCGCGGCTGCATTGGAGATGCTTTGAGAGCCATCACAATAGCAACGTTGCTTCCTTTGACTGATGTATCCTAGGCATTGTAAAAATGCACTGAAACTCGCTGAAGAATATTGAACCTTATGTGCTAGTGATAAGGTTTAAAGGTGTATGCTTGTTGCTTTCAACAATTATTAGCGCTGAGTAGTGATAGAGCGTCTCTGTTATGATAGGACTGTATATAGTTGGTAATAGTTTTATTTATTGTGTGGATGAAGTCTAAAATCAAAAGAGTATAAATCTATCACCTGTCCAAGATTAAAATCAATCTTGGATTGCTGTCTATCGTTTGATCGGAGCCCTAATTGCGTGCCAATGGAGAACACATTCACCATTGGTTTTTGCCAAGGTTCACCAAAAAATGGATAACATTTTTAATTGTAACATTCAAATAATAAATCTAGCCTCAATTACAGTCAGTGAAATGCGGGTGTACCACAGGTCAACCCTCCCTGCTACCCCTTTCGAAAATAATAAGGCGTGATGTAATGTTAATTCAATAAAAAACCCTAAACCCTTATCTCATTCGTTAGAGTGTTCTGAAGAATTATGTTTTTTTTTTCAGTTCCGCCTTGAGGACAATCGGGGTGTAAGATGAGTGGCAACGGGATGAAAGGGGGCAGGAGGATACCCACCCCCATGCCCCCTTCCAAGGAAGCTGTGCAGAATCCCAGGTAAGAGTTATGCCATTGAGTTCCACCTGCGCATTCAAATCCTTCTTGTTATCAGGGAAGGATTATGGTCTATAAGCAGGCACAATTGATATACACCCGGGTGTATGAATAGCAAGCTAATTGTCCGTCAAACTTCATACAGAATAGGAACGTGACATTCTGAAGGCGACTGAGCTGTCAGATAAGTAAGACATTCAGCAGGGTCAAAGCAAAGGCAGCATGGTTATGACCGTTTTGACTTTGTTATTAAATATACGTATCGCCAGACTGACATACCAATTGTATGGTCCCAAACTAAGCAACGCTTGTACCATGGCTACCGTATAATGGACTGGGCGCGATCCCAGTGACACCCAGACCATGGGAAATTAAGAAAAGGCCATTTCCAATGTTTGATCCGTCGGGAATCGAACCTGCAACCACTATGTGTAGTCAGCCGAGCCTACGCTCGAACCACTGCGCCAAGCGGTGATTGTATTATAATGACTTCTTAGAAAAACAAAATGGATTTAATAGACCACAAGACGTATCTTCTATGTCGCGCTTTTGATATCCAGGAATCTATCTCTTTGGCAAAAAGTATATATTAGAAAAAAACAAAAGCATATCACAAAAATGTTGAATCCATATTGCGATCTCCAAAAGCTCTTCTATCATTATTTATTCCGTGCAATGATACTTAGCAAGCAAACCGGAGATTGGGTGCGACATTACTGCCCCAACTTTGCCCTTGTTTCATGCAAATTGATACCTTACTTATAACAATTTTCGGGATTCCACGGACCTAATCTACATTAAATTTAATATACAAGATTTTTGTCGTTTTGTATTTCGGGATAATTTGTATTTGACTGTGACATACGGTTGTAGAGCCAAGCCACAGATATAGATTTACATAGATAACGCAAATACATGTACTTTGCGTGTACGAAACCCCGACCAAGCGTCAAGGTTGGACGCCGTTAACTTGCATTCCGCGCGACTACAGATATAAAAAATATGAGCATCAGCGAGATAATCACTCGAGATAACCGTAGCGGGCGGAGGGGCATCGGCGGCATCGGTGTCTTTGAAGCGGTTCAAAAATGTCAAAACGGTCAAAAATGACGTCACAGGAGGAGTTAAAAATTCGGCGCGTTTGGTTTCAATACAAATCGTGATACTTGCGTTATCTATGTAAATCTATATCTGTGGGCCAAGCTGTAGTCTATTGACAACTTCTCATATACGGTGTAGCCGACCAGGGTAGTACCACCATCTTACAAAAGATCAACGTGCTTTAATAGCTTCGTGTCGTACGATATAAAAGAGAAACGCAATTTTAATTATAAATAATGATACACGCAGCTATAGTAGCTTCTTTCCGCCGAATCTAGTAAATTGTTAATCTAGGTGTATAAGATACATAATAGAGTATAATTGTTACAATAATTATCAAAAATAGTACATTGTTACATGAGTGGTGAAAGTGACTTATTTAGTCCCGAGACTACGCTCGGGCGCTAATAGTTCGAGGGACAAAATAAGTCTTTTACCTGAGGTAAACACTGTGCTTTTCATTACGAATACAAGGAAAGTAAAAATAAAAACAGGAATTGGATAAATAAATAATACAAGGAAGTATGAGCAATACTCTACAACTCGAAAAAAATAATAAAGGACCGCCTATTTTGTTTTTTTTTCGTTGGTCGGCCAACTTCATTATTTAGCCATTATTTTTCTTTTTTCTTTAAATATTTTGCCCAAATCTATGTTATTTTAAAGAAATTGTTGAACCTCAATTATAATTAAGTCATATAAAAATATATATTCTTTAATTAATACTTAACTTTATGTTATTTCAATTTTCATCGTGCTGTAATTGAGTGACTGTAGAAAAAGTTTGAACATGGTTTCATAGAAATGTGAAAATGGAACTAGTTTAGTTTTAATAATTTGACAGCTGCCAGTTGAAAGCGATTCTCCCGGGCCGGAAAAGTATTACTTTCAACCCGCTCCTCAGGCAACTTCAGACCTACTTTCAGAGAATGAGTAATGAAAAATATATTTATAGAAGTTTATTGACATCAAATAAATAAATTACTACACTTCAGACAATTTATTAGTTCAAGTTTCAGTAGCACAGAAATCCCATTTGTAATAGTTGCTGTAAAGTTGTCATAGCGTAACCGATACTGTTGTTTTGATAGCCACAACAGTATCACGTAACAGTCACACGTCCCAAAACTGATTCACACGTGTTTTTTAGTGTTTTATATTATATAATATAATTATGTGTCTTAGTTCAGTTTTTGATATGGGAACTGCTGTAGGAAAGTAATCTCTTGGTGTTTTGTGTTTTATTTCTTTATTTGGGAAGTTGCTCCGGGCATTCACACGGCTTAACGTGGCACCGATAATTTTTATATATTTTACTGTATCCAGATGTCAAGCTCGACCATTATAGGTATGGTAGAAATGTAAAGACAGATCAGAACAGTTTACGACTTCTTCGAGTGAATGATCTCTACCGGTATGACCACACCATCCATCGACTATCCATCGATCCATCGATTGTTGTAAGAATTAGTTAAATCGACTTCAATCACCAGTTTGTACATAGAGCAGTTTACAATCGATAAGTACTTAACATCTTTATTCACAAACCATGCGATGAAAAAAGACACTAAATATGATGAGCCATCGTCAATCGATAGTATGAGGATCGTCAATAAGTCGCTAAAGTTTCCACTCGATGTAGTTACAGAGAAAAGCAACAAACACACACGCATTTCTTGTATTACGACATAATTATGTATGTTGTAGACTGTAGAGGTATATGACTGAAACAAGACACCCTGTAAGTTATTAACTGCACTCTTACAAGTGCTGAGGCAGGTTAGGTCTAACTAATTCGGTGGCGAAACCAATACTTTTAAGCACTTACTTATATAAAAACTTGTGTACATACATGTTACGTATACACACTGAGAAAAAATAATACGATGGTAAATGATTGCTGTATGTGAATTTTCTATTATTTGTAATTTCAGCAAATATGTATGTAATGTCATGTCTTTAAATACATTATTTGCTGGAATAACAAATCGTTTAGTATAAAATAGATCGAATACTTTGAAGCGATATATGAAGTGGTCAAATAAACATAAACTATATGTGTAGATATTTATCTCAAAACCTCTGAAGCTAAGATCACACACTGCCAGCGATTATGAGCTCTATCTCTCAAGTAGCTAGCTCTCTACATTCTTATGATAAACTCTTTAGGATCTCCCAAAGGGGGTGTAGCATTACCTTTAGGCGTTTGGTTCGTTTCAATAGCGTAGCTACTTATCTGTACTGAGCTCAAAATATCTAGACATTTTCAAGCGAAAGGCGATACTCATAATGAAGTCAGTGTTTATTGATAATTCGTGATAAAATCTTTACACCTAGCCTATTTAACTCCGGCAATTTAATTAAACCTCTCACAATAGAGGTACAACAGTTCCAAAAGTCTATTAGTTGAATACAATAGGTACTTATCTCAAAACTCTACTATACAAATTCAAAACAAAAAAATGTATTGATGCAGCTGTGAATACTTTAAACATAGTGATCTGATAAAATTCCTGCATTGAAATAATTAATCAAGGGTTGTGTGAGGGAAAGGGAGGCCTATAGCTTTGACGATCGCTTGGTTGGTTTGAGCGTAGGCCGCTCGGCTCACTGCACCGGGTGGTTGCGGGTTCGATTCCCGCCAAAGCAAATTTCGGAACTAGCCTTTTAGGTCTGGTCACTGGAACGCCCCTGGGAGCGTTGCTTAGTTTGGGACCATACAGTTGGTGTGTTAGTAAAAAAAGAAAACAAAAGCTGGCTATCAGTAACTAGGTACTTCCAGCTGACGGATGGATGGATGTAATCGAAAGCAAGTGTAAAATAACAAGTATTCAGATACTTATACTTACACTGATACTTAAGAACTTTTTATATTTTTAGTACAGCACTTTGGCTGACACTCTGTTCAGTACCCGACATATACACCATTAGGTACTTCTTCACACGCGTGTAAATGAGGTAACAGCCATGACGTAAAAACAGTCCAATCACGCCCCCATCATTAGGCCAGATGTGCACACAACCCTTGCGCCGCGGCGCTTTAAAAATAAATATTTTAGCTTTGACCACAGCGGTTAATGCTTATAAAAAATTAATGTAGCTCCCATGGCAGTCTGTGCATTTTCGATGACAGCAAACACAAACATAGGTGCACGTGTGGGGTTATGTAGGGATGGGATAACGCAGAGGAGGAAGCGATTTAGTGCAGGTTTGTTTTTAATCAACTTTTATGTCAATTCTGCTTGACTAATAAATTTTCTGTCTTGCTCTCACGCTACGAACATTAGAGAGATGGCTATAAGGGTTTGTGTATTAACAATATTAGCACCATTGTCTCCCTTTTAGGCAAAGGCCACTCCGTACTTGCCTCCACATATTGGTAATAATGGTATTTGACGCCATTTTGCAGAAATCCCTTATAGATGATAGTCGAGTTCATCAGGCCACTTTGTCTCGGTTGACCACTGCCATGATGAAAACTGGGCTCCAAACACTCCAAATTTAGGCTATTTGATTCATTTAGAACCATAATTATGAAAGAAATAGCTAGTCTGAAATAGATACTGTTAAGTAATGCGCTCTTGAATCATTCTTGAGGACATCAATTGAGTAAATTATATGCTAAGTCTTAAGTCTACGATATTTTGTCTAGTTTATTTGTGAGTAAGGCCTATATTAATAAATCTTAAGTCTGAGAGCGATCTTAGAAATATCATTCTTATGACATACCAGTACAAAATGACATGTCAAAAGCAAACTTAAGACCGCTCTCAAACTTGAGATCGATTTATTAATACGAGCCAAAATAAATATTATCTAGATTAATGTCATTATGGTACAATAAAAATTATTTATTTAAATTCTGCTCTGCCTTGTGCTACTAAAAACACAACTACCGGAGTCTATTAACGGTTACTGTGTTATCCGCGTGTAACGTATGAATTAAAAAATCACGAAGCAGTTCACATGCTGACGATTTTTTAAATATAATGTGTATGTAATTTATTTGGTCAGCATATTTCATACCAATTTCTGATTATGAAGCACTATATAATCAGGGAAGTAGAGAAATTGCAGTACAGTTAGGTACACATAGTACCTCCTAGTTCACACAACAACAATATGTACATTTGAACGCTAGTTCATCACGCCTCTTCTTAATCAGTTTTACCTTCGCGTCAACATTCAAGTGCTTACTTTTGCATACTTTTTCGTTGAAACAGCGTAGGTTACCCATTCTAGTCGAACTAAAGCAAGGTTAAAACGCACTTAGAATCAGAATAGGTGCCTAATAAGGCGGGATCCTTCAAGTAGCCAGCCATTGTTAGTGGCTCTTCAGAACTGCACGCCTCTCCGTGGCGTTCGAGTGTCATCTGGCTTACGCGCAGCCGGAGTCATCAGAGAGTTAAGTACACCCCTGGATATGTTTAGCTATATTATTTTTCGAAAATTGATTGTTTAATAGCTGTATTACAAAACAGCTCTATTATGTAAAACTGCTGAACATCGTTTAGCGTGGATTGTCATTGCATTATACATTATTTAACTTTTGTGTTTTGTGTGTTTTTGTATTTTAGATATTATATATAATTTATTACATACCTATTTCATTAAGGTTAAATTTTTGTTTTAAGTATTACTTCCCAGAAATACTGCGCTAAACGGCAATCCGGCAAAAAGTGGGCAATCCGGCTGAACGTATTAAGCTGTTTTGTGAAATAGCTAATTTTACAATCCATCTGCGAATTCTCTTTTCCTTGTCTAATTTAGTTTTGACTTAGAAATGTAATAGATGATAGTGGTAAATAATTCAGATGGCCGCAGATGACCAACCAGAATTTGACACAGCTAAACTGATTGCCGTCTTGCTCGTGTTTTATGATCTCGACAAGGACGGCAATACACTCAAATAAATATCCTTAATAATATTAATGAATATTATTATTAGGTTTTGTGCCCTAAGCCGCTCGGGCGGCATCTTGCTACTTCGACCATTACTGATCTTTTGTAGCCAGCACTGAAGTGTTAAAGTTCACTGCCTAGTCCTGAGGCCTTCAGGAACTTCCAAATGCGTTGAGCAGTGAGTGTTTGTATCTCCTCCGGATGCATGATGTGCCGCCCTAGGAAGATACTTCTGCAACGCATTAGTGAGCCGCACGAGCAGAGGATGTGCATTGCACTTTCCTCTGCTTGTTGGCAGAATCTGCACATTGTGCTGTCGCTCATCTTTAGGTTGAACAAATGTTTGTTTAGTTTGCAGTGCCCGGTGAGGATTCGAGTTACTGCGCAAGTTTTATACCGACTGAGCCCTAGGAGCTCTTTCGATGCTTTCTTGTTGTAGCCTTTAATCAGAGCTTTTGAGTGTTCTAGTCCTGGTATGGCCTTCCACCTCTCGACCGCCCTTGATAAATGTTGGGTATTAAGGATTGTGTAGGCTCGCTATTAATGAATATGTACCAGGGTTTGTTTATTCGTTTTTAAGTTTGCTTGCGAGTCTTACAGGAGCGGGTAAGCAAATTAAGGACAGTGCTAATCAAGGTCTGAAATAAGTAAGATATAGGACTATTTTTCCGAGGCCAAGCGGGCGTGGATTAGGATAAATACTACTTAAAAAAAATCTAATAGCTTTTTAAGTTATGTCTCTTCCAGAATCGTTTCATAATCCCCGCGAGGCATTAACCATTGAAGCTGTCATTATACAGCCATTCTTTGGACAATACGCTGTATTAATGCCTGGTCTCGTTACTCTATTCATGGACTTACTACCGATAATGCAGTCTTAAGACTCTACCACTCACACCCGTACTCGACATTTATACTTGTTGTTACATTTTTTTTTTTAATTTTCTTACTGCAGTCAACGGCAGTTTAGAATTCATAATAAATAAATCGAATTCTATAGACATGCCTACTAGCTTTTGTTCATTATAGCTTCGCTTTCAGTTCAAATATAACTAAAATCCATACAGCTGACCCAATAAGTACAAAATACATCAATATCGATCTAGCCATTTAGGAGGATAAGAATTACGAACACACGCACATACGAATTTTATTATAATTAAATATATATAAAGAAGATTAGATATTTTATCTATTTAAGGAAAATATCGTAAGAACCTGCATGTCTTACAAAATCTAACCAATTTTCGAAAGACATGGTAAATCCGCCAATCCGCACTGGGCCAGCGTGGCGGATTACGGCCCGAATCCCCCTCGTAGTGAGGGAAGGCCCGTGCCCAGGAGTGGGATGGCAAAAGGGCAATTTTTTTATTGGCTAAGCTGTAAGCACAACAAGCATCTGATGATAAATAAATAAATAAAAGGGCAATTTTTTTAATAATTATTTTTCTATCTATAGACTAGCGATGCGACTACAAAACGAGACACCAAATGAAATGCCAAGTTGATTTGGTGGCTGGTTCAGGTGGGATATCTCTATTCTTTCTGATTTACCCGCTCGGCACCCAGCTCGAACATAAAACTCAAAAACCCAAAACTCATAACACAGCTTTTTCCGTATTTTCGTTATCCTTCAATGCGAATGAAAAAAATATCAAGTCATAGTACTTACTTAATTACTTACTAATTAACTAATGATTCATTTAAATGTAAAAAAATGTTCCTTTTGCCATTGAATCGATTTCTTTGTTCAACAAAGCACATTTATTTTATAATAATTTGAATGATAAAATGTGCTTACACGAGACAATGTTTTATTTAATACTGTTGTAACAAACGCGGTATTGAGGCATCAATAATAATATAATTAAACTCATAGGAGATAACAGATACAAAGACCAAACTATTTATTCTTATCTTGGCCCTTGATAACGCATACTTTGTTTAAGTATGCTTCTGTAGGAAAGCATTAAATTAAATTTTATCAACTTTAATTTGGGTGGAAAATAATAAAAAATAAATAACTAACGTTTAAAATATAATTGAAACAAAAAGAATCTGTCAGAAGTGGGATTCGAACCCACGCCCACAGAAGTGGACTGCGACCTGAACGCAGCGCCTTAGACCGCTCGGCCATCCTGACGATATGAGTTAAGTTGAAATTAACAATCTTATTCTATACAAACATTGTCACATGGTTATCATCATTGATTATTTGCCACTGGCCAACAGAGGTCCAACCGAAGCGAAGTTTTTTTAAAGGGCTTTGGGGCCCATCTCTTTTAACCGTTGCTGTCACTCAACTCCACTCACACTCGACTCGCAAAACGTCAAAAGTGAGGCAGGTATTCTTCTTCTTTCTTTAAAATATGGCTCACCCAAGTTAATATTTATTTCGCCAGTGCCAAGTAACAAATGGCAATAACAAACAATTCATAACAATACAATACAAAAATGTAACCGTCCACTTTGGAAAACCAAAATTGCGTATCTGAACGAAAAACGGGTAACAGTGTTGGGCCTCAGGATAGCATACTGTTTCAGAAATGTATGCAGCAAGGTTCCGTATCTCGAAATAAAAAACACGGAGTACATTTGAAAAAAAATTGTCCCTACTTATCTTTTAGACTAACAGAATAGGTACTTACTCGATCGATGCCAACATGTCCGTACCTACATACCTTCTAGACTAACAGAATGCTTAGTCAATCGATGCAACAATAAATCGCCATCCCCATTTAATGATATGGATGATAAACATAATAACACTAATTTTAGCCAACTTAACAAGCGTCGAGTATTCGCACGTGCGTTGTTACACGATGCGCACGCGCCGGAACCACATGGCGAGATCAAACGGAACACCGGACGCGACGCCATATTGCTTGCACCGGTTATATTCGCTAAAATACTTTATTAATAATTACAAAAATAAGTCCTTCTATAATTCTACTTGCAGGTAGGAGAGATACATGGCAGTTTTAAAGTATACCCTGCCTACTCTCGACATAAATGTGTAGGCACTAGGTTTGTACTCAAACTTGGCGTAAAAAAAAATAGCGTTTTTTAGTTTCTATAAAATAGTACCTACAATTCGCAGAGTACTTTGCATAATACGAAACGACAATTTTTATTAAACGCTGTAAAAAGATCCCTACCTACTGCTTACTTTTTATTAGATTTTATCAGACGACAATTTTAAATAAACCATATCAATATACACGACGGGAGTACTTAACATAATATTTATGACATAACTTTACCTTATAGATTTTAGTAGGTAACATCTTACACTACCCTAGATAATAGTTAGGTATATATTTATGTAAAGGGAATTCCAACAAAAATAAAGGTACACTTTTTGTAAAGCGTTAGCAAAAGAACGCATATGAATAATTTCTACGGCAAAGATTACAAAAAACTCTGCGACATGAGTTACCTCGCAGAAAACTGCGCTAAGCTTTACAGACTCTACCTGGTAGAGTCTACATTTCAATGCATTGCCGCTGAAATTCAGTACTCCAACGGCTCCGGGAAGCCTCGGTTAGATATAGGCTAATTGGCTGCATTTATCATCCTCGATGAATGCTCTATTGAAATGCATCTTGAACTGTCGCGGATACGCATGGCAGTTCAGTGTCGATATTTTTAAGCTGTACATCAACTGCATGATGACGTTAAACCCAGGTAGCTTGTTGAGCATCCTTTTGGAAGAGTTTCACTGTTAACTACTATGATCTTTTTTTTCTTATTTAATCAGGACATTTAGGACTCTTGCGTCACGGAATAAAGCGCATTTCACACGTGGCAATGTATTAAATGGGTCAACCAAGACGAAACCGCCGATTTACTTTTAGCCAAACCTAAAGTTCGGAGTGCGCCAGGTCTGAGTATAACCATTAAAACTCTAATATACAGCATCGCAATTGTTTGTTCCTCTCACGTCCGGTGCCCACTTTGATCTTAATTTTGCTGCGGTCGCATGTGGAGACTTTATTTCGCGTGTGTGCTTGCAGTAGCTATTATGTAATTACAACACTGATTGCTAGATAATAGAGAAGGTATTAGTTTGGAGACAGTTCCGCTGCCGTTGCCATCTACGAAGGTAGAGTAAAATGTATGAAGATAAACATAGTTATCATCTAACTGGCGATGGCATTCGTGCCTTCCTCGTCTGTAGTTGCATGTTTAGTAGCCCATGCTTGGTAGCTTATCTCCGTTGATAATATATGGCTTACAAGCATTTATTCGCGGCTCAGACCGCATGGTATTCCGAGATATTGGCTATAAAACTCAAAGATAGTGTAGTTTTCTATAGTTGAAATCATTTTAAGTATCTGATCTGTAGTTCCAGAGATGACCTCCTTCAAACATAGATACCTTAAGAACATCAACTTTACATCTTTATAATGTACTAGCTGTGCCCACGGACTTCGTCCGCGTAGTATTTAACGTAACAAAAAATTCTGGATTATCGGGATAAAAAAGTATCCTATATGTTAATCCCGGTTATAAACTATCTGTGTTCCAAATTTCATTCAAATCCGTTCAGTAGTTTTTGCGTGAAGGAGTAACAAACATACATACATACATCCATACATACATACATCCACACTCACAAACTTTCACATTTATAATATTAGTAGGAAGTGTAGATTACTAACAAGGAAGTTTTAAGTAAGTATACTAAGTTCATGACTACCTACTATTAATCTTATCAGCCCAACTGTCTCTGAAAATTGTCTGAGAAGAGGATTTACCTCGAACATAATTTTTGCGACCCCCTAAGTCAAATGCAATAAGCTCATGACAATAAAGTTTTATTACTACAGTCATCTCTCACACCACAATTAAATCTAGTACTTACAGGTAGTTCTATCTCTCTTATGTACTTTGTGAGTCATCATCATCGCGATTATCTGGCTCCGTCTGACGTCCGGCTCAATTATTTGATCTCACCACGTGGCTCTTATACTGAAGCAAGCATGTGTTCACTTTCATAGGTACTTAGAAGGAGAACGCTCTATATTTGCAATGCTATGTTTGCTTTGATTGAAAAGTAAGTAGTTAGTAAGTTAACTGCGAAAACAAGTCCCATAATTTTTATAACCAACCTATTTCATACCCCGTATAATATAATCGAACAATGGAAAGGTCTCAAAGCATACGAAGACGACCATAAAATCCAAACAAAAGGGATTCAGTGCTCTAGCTAAGCATAGTGCATTATTCTGTAACTCGTTAGAATTTTTACGACCTAGATACTTATCTTTGAAACCAGCTTTTGTACTTCTCTTGCTATAAATACATCACTGTATTGCATACCAATCATTATAAATTTTGTGGGCACGGATTAGTAATACTTGATCTCTCTTGGATCACTTTTGTAAAGATAATTTCTATAAAAAACCTGGATTGTAGTTCCTGATGTTATTATTTCTTTGCTGCATTTTACTAAGGTCAGTCTGGGTGTTTGTCTTAGTTGGGGCAACTGTAGATAGAATTTGGTTTGTAGAAGGATCAGTGACGGTGTATGTGATAACTAACTGACTTAACCTGCTGGTTTTATTTTTTACTATTAATTAAGTAGTTTCGCCATTTGATCCAGGTGTAAGTAATTTGTCAAATAGTCAAGTGGGTGTCTACAGTCTAAAATCAGCATCTATGAGCTTACTTAACTTTCTTACACAAATTTCTAACTTGCTAACAAAATGTACTAGTGATCTAAACAGAATCTTCCTACTCTCACTTTTGATTAAATTGCCGGTTCCAAGACAATTTAGCTTTCCTTGGGACTCATCAAGAGTCAAACCTCGGTGTCTCCGTTCAACACTACTGTCAATCCTGGCTTGCAGGTGGGAGTGCAGTGGTGTAGGTCCAAATTTACCTAAACATACTACAACTATTGTTACCTACCAGTGTAGAGATAGTTTTGTTTCTGCGTGCACCACTCGTAAATAGCTGTGCAGAGGGCGACGGGCCCCGGAGGGTGCGAATGTATGTCTAATTGCCCGCGGACGTGTCTCAACTCGGTTTTACGGTTCTCGTTCGGTAGTAAGTGCATCTGCGTAGGGCTGGCACCGATCCAACGGCGGTATTAGAGGTGATAATAATAATACTTTCACGATAACTGCATTACTTTCGATTTATGCAATATTGATGAGTAGTTGTCACTATACGTCTCTAAGTGTATGTAAAATGCAGAAGGAGGTTATGACTGAAGCATAAATTAATCTGGTGAAATCATAAAATAGTCTCTTTTTTATTCAAAGAAGAGAATAATGCTTCTTATCCTCTTTTAGTTTGTTTATTCATAGCAGGACTTGTAACAGCCGAAGAACGACTGGCAAACGCGACAGAAATTCTATATTATACTAGCTGGCCCGGCAAACGTTGTTCAGCCATATAAATTATTGATGGGTATGAAAAATAGATGTTGACCGATTCTCAGACCTACCCGATATGCACACAAAATTTCATGAAAATCGGTGCAGCCATTTCGGACGAGTTTGGCAACAAACACCACGACACGAGAATTTTATATATTAGAAGATTATGAACCCATGCCTAAAAATTACTGAATGTTTTTCGCATGCAGAAGCTAGTACTTATGTCAGAAATATCCCCTAAAATTTATGCCAACCCTGGCCGGTACCTGTGGCGTCATAAAGGCCGCTATGCACCAGGGTGGGGTGCACCGCGCCGCACACACAAACATTCCGTCGCGTGCGTGTAAGTTGCAAACCGCGCCGATTACCGGGACTATAAAAACCTAAAGATAAGTACTAATGCATGCGTGCTGGGGGAAAGATATGAGATATAAAGATATAGACGCAGTATAAAGCTCATACTGTATGGATGTGATAAAACTTGAATGGAATTTTGCTGGTGTGGTTCTTTGCAATTTTACTTTTTGTTGAAGGTAAGTAAAGACTTACGTACGATACTTAAGGGTACCTAGTTCTCATTTCCTTTAATCTCTTAAATTACCTAAGAATTGTTTTCATTGTAAGCATAATCTTTTTTGTAATAAAATTACGTTGGTATATTTAGGAACTTACTCAAGTACCTACCTACTAAAATTTTAGGCTACAATATTGGTTATTACTAATTCTACTAGTTCTATGCATATTGAAATAAAACTATTTTTACGGATTATATCGCGTTTATTTTTACTTTTTATGTTCCCGACGTTTCGGCTGCTTTACAGCAGCCATGGTCACGGGGGGACTGAGGTGTTAGACGTCCTGATGTCATAGTTAGTAACTGGGTACCCTCACATTAAGTTGTTGTTTGCGGTCCGATCCACGCAGAAAGTGCTCACAGTGTCTCGAGGTCTTGCAATGGTACACTTGGTTTTGGATTTAATTATATTAATTACTGGATCCCAAGTTGGTGGTAGCACCCAGCCATCTTCCCTATTGAAATTTGGATGTTTTTTAATTTCAATGGCCTCACGTATCATCCTTGGTCGGAATCGGTGTTCTTTTGCGAGGATCTGTGGTTTATCAAATCTGATATAATGGCGGGTGCGGTCCTGTACATGTTCACAGATTGCAGACTTCGTGGAGCGCCGGTGTTTCACGTCAGCTATGTGTTCTTTTACGCGGGTTTTTACTGATCTTTTAGTTTGCCCTATGTAGGAGAGCCCACATTCACAATCGAGTTTGTATACCCCTGCATCTTGTAGAGGAATGTGACACTTGACAGGTGGTAAGAACTGACTAATCTTCTTAGGTGGCTTGAAGTAAGTTTTGATTGAAGCCCGTTTCAAGATGTAGCCAATCTTGTCTGTGACACCTCTTATGTAATCCGTAAAAATAGTTTTATTTCAATGTGTAGTATTCGCGTAAATATAAGAAATCAATAGTTCTATGCATATTAATTACTAATTTATATGCGTAGAACTAGTTAGTTACTTACTTTAAAATTTACTGTAAATTGGCAGAAACATTTCAAATTTGTAGTGGACATGGAAAAAAAATATCTCCTTTTATCGACACGTCTGCCATCTATCGGGTGAAAACCATAGTTTTTACTTCGAAGTATTTGTAAACCATTCATCAAATATTTCATAGATGGCGCTTTATAGAACTAGTTTTATTGTTCATACTACCGCCATCTACTGTAAAATGTTGTACTATTCACCCTAAGCTTTCGTGGAGCTTAATTATAGTTCAAACTTTTACTACGAGATGGCAGTAGGTGAGGATATTTCATAAATAATTATAATCGTTGTAGTTTTGTATCTTTTTATATATTTCTGTGTATGTCAATATTACATTAATAAAAATTATTTTCTAGGTACCTTCTTACCTAATCAAATCTAAAGGTTTGTTTTCACAAAATATGGAAACTTATCACGTAAGGGCTTCATATAAAATGTAGGTACCTATCTTAAGCATAAAGCTTCGACACAATGTACCTACTTCATCCGCTAGGAGCCAAGGAGCCGTGTCTGGGGGTAATAAATAACAAGGTGCATTGTGTTGTGAACTGAACACTGCAAAATGCATTCGCCAAGAAGATTGGTGATTGCACTATGTAGTAAGTAGGTAGGTATTCGTTCTTGGAATGATAGTGGCTGGAAGTCTACCTACCTAACATAGTGAATGCCTTTCAGCAACTCCACAAGAAAATATTATGAGCATGAGTCACCATAATAAGTCCCACCCCCAAATCTATAGAAAGTTACAAGTGATTTAAATTTCTACATTGTTTTGTCTTTCCAACGCTGACCAGACAATTGGACATAATTTCCTATTTTCACTAATATTATTATTTAATAAATACATTGTACCTAAGTAGTAAGTTGTTTTTTGACTTGCCTATATTGAATTTTAATTAATTAATAAAGTGGCCTCGAACTTGAACTCTTGAACTCGAAGACTATAACCATTCCGTATCGCTTCTCGTTAACCGTGGTAGGGTTAGGTTACTACAAACCTACTACAAAGGCCAATTTTAGAACAAACTGTTCTGTACCACTGTTAATGAGACACCGATAAGATCGATCACACAGCAGGCAAGTACCCACTGGAGGAATCCTTGCGCAAGGGATCATCGATCATACGCGTCTTATCGCTTCGTTGCGGATCGCATGCGATGACGTGTGGTGGCACGTCCCCATTTAGTTGGGCGGTTGAATATCTTACAATCATCCTAAGATTATTAATGCACATCGTGGTTGCAGGTTCGATTCCCGCCGGGGCAAATTTCAGAAATGGCCTTTTCGTAATTTGCCCTGGGCCGGGTGTCACTGGGATCATCCAGTCCATTGTACGGCACCCGTAGTACAAGCATTGCTTAGTTTGGGATCACACAGTTGGTGTGTCAGTCTGGCGATATTTATCTATATACATAAAATGAATGTTTGTCTGGATGTCCTTTATAGAATCGTAAATTATGCATTTGATCATGTCATGATCTGCAGCAAAGTGTTGTGCATGAGCCCACAAAGGTTTCTGAGTTGGCACGACCAATCTTTGACAGTGTCAACGCGCGCAGGGTACAGCTAGATTATTATAAATTTATTATTCACCCTGGGCCGCTCGATTCTGAAGATCGCGACTATTGCAGAAGAAGGGCATCCCTTCCAAATGTCACTGTTATAGGTACGTGCTGAGTAGCTACCGCCTTGTAAGAATTGACACCTGCAGCGATCGTCTCAAAGTGGATAAGTATGTTAAAATTATGGGGTTAGTTTAAAATTAGGTAGGTAGTACGGGCCATTTAAATATGTTCCAGATTAAGAATGGTGTTCCGGTATTTCCGAGCTTGACATTAAAAACATAACATACTCCACGGGATTTTTTTTCGATTCACACTTTTATTATCATGCATGTCCATTCTCAGCACAAAGAGTCGTACTTTGCTCGTTGCAATGACCATTAAAATCATAAATTATAAACTAACAAACAAGCAATGGAAACGTGCCAAACGATACACTGCTCACAATAGCCGGTATTAAATCCAACCAATAAATTATTCAAAGACTATTCAACCGCAGAACTGCTGGCGGAAATACCAATTTATTTATACCTCTCAGCTAATTTACCGACACCCGTACACGTTAGAATTTAAGATTGAAATTTGGAGAGAATTAAGTGGGGTGGTTGTAAAGTTATGTTGGTGCTATTGTGTGAACGAGTATAATTCAAAGCCCAATGGTGTCGAGTCCAATGCGTGCTCGTCAAGATATGTGGACGACTGTATTACAGATTGGTTGATGGACAATTTATAATGTCTCAAATGTTTAATGGATGCATTTGTAAAGGATCTTGCTGTAACGGCAATACAAGCTGCTATGGCCTAATGCGAGGTGGCAGATTTCACAAAAGCTTCGAAACTATAATGATCAAGACCGATATTAATAAGGCGATCTCATCTCTAAATAAATCTTCAGTGTGGCCTAGTGATTTCATTTTTCATTAATGAAATTTCCAAGTTACCCAGATTTAAGTTTGATTGAATATAGCCTTTAATGACCTGACGGAACGGCCGCAAAAACTCACAAAAACATAACTATTAAGATACTGTAGATAAATAATAAGTACCTATGTTGTCAGCATTGCCAAAATTCCTGCTTTCAAGAAAAATATGTGAACATCAAATTATGACGTCAAATCTCTCTATAATAATAACAAAACCATAAGCGATGACAATATGCAGTAAAATCCACTACTATGGGATCAAATATAAGTGTACGTACCATAGCGGAAACGATTACTCCAACCTTAATAAAAGTGTATTATCAAGACGATAAAAAGGAATTCATAAGACGAGCCGGAATCTAACGTAAACATATGACGGATATAGAAGAATATAGAAGCCTTATGCGGTCCTATTTGGCACTTCAGGAACCAAATATTGTTTAGAAATTACGTTTCTACTTATTCCTTCCCAGTACTATGTTTATTTATTTATAATTAACATAATTTATATTGCGGCGTAGAATTTTCATTTATATTTATCTGTAATATATAATATAATAATTTTGTTATTTAGCATAATTGATAGTAACAGCCTTATCCTTACTAATATTATAAATTCGAAAGTAACTCTGTTTGTCTGTACCGATTTAAATGAAATTTGGTACACAGATAGTCTAGAGCCTGAGAAAGGACATGGGCATACTTTTTAATGCGTAAAAAGGGTTGTAAGAGGTTGAAACGGGGGATGAAAGTTGTATGGAAGTATCGTCATTTCTAGAGCTAGAAACTTATTTTTTAGGCTGTTGATTCGATATAAATAAATATGACATTCAAAGTTTGTAAATTGTCATTAAAGTATTCATACTTATGTGTTGTTTGTAAAATAATTAGCCAAAATATTTAAAGATGCTACCCAAAGACACTATTCCACGCGGACGAAGTCACGGGCACACCTAGTTAACAATAAAAGCAATAACATATTACATCAAATCTTTACTTTTTACCACCACCGCATCGTCTAACTAAAGTATGCCATCAATAGACACTATGAAGAGTTTCTTCCATACATTCTCAATACTGTACCTACCCTTGGAAACGATTCGCTAAAGTGTCTAAACGTATCTTACCCTCAAAACTATCATGGGACAATTCGAAGGGACCGAAGGACCTCCGAAATCTGATCCATGCCGCTAAAGGGACGATATAAAAATAAATTGGCACCCTCACAAGGTCGCGGCTAATGTGAAACTGATACATGGTAGAGTTTAGTGTTGACAGGATCGGTGTGTGTTGTGAGTGGGCTGCCAATAGGCAGATTGAATTTTATGGAAGTAATTTTTGAACCATAGACATAGAAGATTTGATTTGAACTGATACAGACGATGGTGCTTCTGTTAGTCCACAAACAAAGTTTGACTAAACTAGCTGCATTGCTGGCCTTCCCACAGTCGTAACGTAAGAGCAAGATGGAAATAGTAATATTGTCTCAAATTTAGTTGATTCACGAAAATACTTACAATCCTACTAATATTATAAATGTGAAAGTTGTAAGTGTGGATGTATGTATGTATGTATGTTTGTTACTCCTTCACGCAAAAACTACTAAACGGATTTGGATGAAATTTGGACACAGATAGTTTATAACCGGGATTAACATATAGTATACTTTTTATCCCGATAATCCCAAAATTTTTGTTACGTTAAATACTACGCGGACGAAGTCGGGGGGCACAGCTAGTAATAGAGATATTTTCCAAATTAGGAAGATCTCGTTAAACACACGCAATTTCCTTACAATGTTCGTGTTCATCTTTAGAACCAATACAATTATATTATGTGGCTCTACCATACATTTGTACGTAACCTAGAGTCGCTACTTGCTAGCGAGCTTTGTACCTAGCTTTTTGTGTGGAAAATGTTAGTTACCCAGGTGGCCGATACTTATAATGGCATATCAATGTTTTCCGTAGCAACCAGCGTGTAAAAAATAAGGTAGAGTGTCTTATTTAAAACCAATCCAGGATGTACCAAGATACGTACCAAGGTACGAGGTACGGGCAAAGGTTTTACATCAGCAATGTGAACATTATGGGATGTCACCATTAAGTATGGAATTTATTTCAAGGCCTTTTTCGCTCAGATTTTATGTGTTTCAATTTAACGGGTTACTGATTTAGTTATATACCGTCCAGCCTTCGGGTGCCAGATACCGGAAGTTTATGATGACCAGCGCCTGTGGCTTTTGATAAGAGTTACAATGGACATTCCTTCAAAAATCAGTACGTGTTGTGTCCCTTTAACAGCAAGGAGTTATTATCGCACACGTGTGAAGAACTTACTACAGTTATAGATAGATATTTGCAATTTCCAATACCGTTACCGTATACCGTCCTCGTATCTGAGAAGTACCGGTTTCGATCCCCATCCTGGCCATTAAACTATTGACGTGAGCCCACTCCTAGCACAAGCATTAGCTTAGTTGGAGGGGCTAAAGGGAATACTAGTAATGTGATAAACAGACACTGCTAGTTTTTTTTTTTTTTTTTTTAAAGGATAGAGGGCGAAGAAAGGAGGGAGGTTGGGCTTCTAGCTCACTCTTTGTACGAAACGCAGCAGTAATAGCTAATTTACGCAGATTTTCTGTGAGACCCAGGTGGGTGACCCTGGGTACTACCCAGGAGCAAGCCTCTGTATATGAGTTGTGGTCAATAGACTAAAGCATGCTCTATCACCATCTCTAGTTAGGTTAAGGTTTACTAATAATTTGTCGGTCGTGTACGATAAACCATTGGATTTCATTAAAATATCAGTCATTGAGTACTTATATACTTAAATAAAATAAATAAATATCGCCAGACGAACACACCAACTGTATGGTCCCAAAGTAAGCATCGCTTGTACTATAGGTACCGTACAATGGATTAGGGGCGATCCCAGTGACACCCAGGCCAGGGAAAATTACGAAAAGGACATTTCCAAAATTTACCCTGACGGGAATCGAACCTGCATCCACCCGATGCAGTGTGCCGAGCGGCCTACGCTCGAACCACTGCGCCAAGCTGTCGTCTAAATATAACATTACACGTGGTACATCTCTAGCTATGTATTTCGTGCGCAAAATGAATTTCACCCGAGGTGAGACCTCGTTACGTCAATTTGCCAAACCCATCTCCGTAAATTTTATCACGATCATTAGAGCCATTTTCGAGAGCTCTTTTGCATGCATAAATAAGTACTTACGCTTTACATTTTTAAGAACTTCATCAGCTTAATAAATAAGATTCATTAAAACTAATTCAATGGTTCCCAAACGATACTCATACAAAATAACAATAAACTCATTTTCTATAATACCTGATTGTGGTTTTGGTGTATCCTGACGGACTAATTATCCGTGATCTTGCGACCGTCCATCATCCATCAATCAATCGGAAGACGTCTCTGTTACATAAAGGGTTTTATTCTCTTTGGACATAGACCTCTTCCACTAGCTTCCACACTCTTACGTCACTCGCATACAACGGTTGGTGTCCTGCAATGAGTCTGATGTCATTGGTCAATTTGTCAATTACTGCTTGGCACCGAGTGGTTGCGGGTTCGACTCCCGTCACGGTAATTCCGAAAACTACCTTCTCTAGGTGCCTGTCTAGGTGTCACTGGGATCGCTTCAGTATATTGTGCATTACCTATAGTACAAGCGTCGCTTAGTTTGGGACCATACAGTTAATAATCTTCTCAAGTGTTAATTGTATTCAACAAACTTCTATATTTGTTGCTAAAGCCACCAAGGAACATCACTGAAACATAATTACTCAAATTTTCAGCGTTAATTTTATCCGCGCAGCTCCCCACAAATGTATCATCGAGATGTTTTGACAGATGTTCGTTTAAAACTGTTATTTTTGTCGCGGGGGGTGCAAACCGCCTGTTTATTTAGACAGCAGACCCCGACGCCTCAATTAGTGGATTACTAATTTGCATTAGTTAAGGGTAGCTTTGTTTCATGTTGAACAATTCGTCAGATGGTTTAAGTGACGGCACAGTACCCTGTGGTAATGGGAAACGTTGGCCTCACTTCCATTTTATTTTAGAAGCTGTTAATATGAGACAAAAACTTGACGTCCGCTTGGCACAGCGGTTCAAGCGTAAGCCGCTCGGCTGACTACACTGAGTGGTTTTGGGTTCGATTCCCATCACTACTTTGGTAATTTGCCCTAGACAGGGTGTCTCTGGGATCGCCACCAGTCCATTGTACGGTACCCATACAGTTACTGTGTTCGTCTGGTGATATTCATTTATTTACTTATTGCTATTGTGATTTGTATGCTACACGTTTCTTTGCATCTATTCTTTGCAGTGTGTTAGTTATGAATTAAATATTTTCTAAATAATAAGTACATAAATCTTCTTTGATGTCTGATACAAACAAAGCATATTCCAGAACAATTGGCAAAAGTCACAAAATACGTGAGAACAATGTCGCAAGAGTTCACTGTTCGAATGTCGTGACGTGTCTGTTTCACCATGTCGAACTAATAGTGCGATTGGGTGGGGGAGCCATGAACAATTTGAGTAACGAGACTTTTGCTGTGGCTATCTTGAAACCTTGAATAAACACCCTAGTAACAGTAATAGATTTCAGAATATCTCTAAGACAGAAATTAATTATATTCCAAGACACCAGAAAAGGGACAACCTTTTTTAGTTTATTTACTTAGGTGAGATCACCAAGGTATGATAATAGAGAAAGAGTATGAGATGCTAAATGAAAAGTTTGGCTCGAAAACAACTTTATGTTATAACTTTAACAATTTGTGTTCTACTCCTGAGCATGGACTTCCTCTCAATACATAGGAGATTCATGCCAGTATCGACATAGCTGGCCTTTTTAACGCAGTAGATTTCCCATGTCGTAACAAATTTGTTTGGACTTTATTTGATATGCTGGTTTCATCATCGTGAGCAAGTGAAAATCATATTAATATTTCGATTCTGAAAAATCCAAAGGTGAACCTCTTTTGAGGTCTCTGGGTAAAGCATACCTACATTTTCCACTTTCAATTGGTCACCCTAATCCCCACGTGCGCTTATTTATTTTTGAAAATATTTCTGCCCAATTACTTTACGTAACCTTTATGTATTTTATTTACGACTTACAACCTTATGACTTCTAGTATAAAGACTTTGAACCATTTCTTAACGGTAATGTTATATTTGGTAACACAACATTGTTCCTATGATCGGGGCATGCCCACTCATTGTTTTCGTTGACAACAACTTATGTTATGTGTCGAAACATACAGTTCGAACTGATGAATGCAGGCACGACCCTGGTACTTCAAAGGTCAGTGCATAGTAAATACTACTAAAGGGCGATACAAGTTTCTGATGCAAAGATCTTTATGATATTTTACAAATAAACACAGTTATAATACGTACATGTGATTACTTTAAAATTACATCATAACTCGCAATCAGGCTCCCAGCAATCTTTGGAGGTTATTGCGTTTATATGCACCGCCAGAATCCTAATAGAAACACCAGACAGCCCTCGGGCTAACAGACATCTTAAGCATTTATGCAACCCTGGTACCTTCTCTTACTATTTGTTCTAGGAATAAGTTATAATGAAATTAGAACGTCGATTAAAATTTGTCCAACAGAAAGTTTCTCATGTCTTATTTGATGTTTAATTCTGGTATTTATTTAGTTAACATTACGGTGCACTTAAAGGTACCTATAGACTAGATATTGAATTAAAGGCTACAATTTTTTCATTGGGTGATTACCATACATCTGCTGTCACCAATATTAAAAGTTGTAAGATAGACAGTCCAATAGTATCTAGAAGTCTACTGATACGACCTAATATGAGTTTGGCCTCATTAGGATTGTTTGTTTCCTGCTATATTCTACCTATCTACGACTCTAATAAAAATAATTTTTCGGCTCGTAAAATGAAAACTTTCAGTTTTATGAACTTACAAGAACTTTTATTTTTCATGTTTAGGTACCAAGTTATCGGTGGGATAGGTACTTATTTTGAACTCTTATTTTGAACTCTATCTCATTGTAATAAATAGTGTGTTGTATGTTTGTGGTGAATGTTCACTGTCTGAATATGAGTTTCATGTTTTTTGTGCATCTATTTAATAGTTTTGATCTTTCAAACCATGGATTTTTATATTTTACACATGAAACTTTTACTGTAAAATTACTTTGGATCCATACTGAAAAATAAAACAGAACTTTTCACATGAAATTTTACAAACCTGCTTTTTGTTTGCTCGCCGACTTTATAAAATAGTTTTTTTATATATTACTCAGTTTGCGATTGATTATAAATTTATATCATAATAATAAGTCGGACAATAATGTTTCAAAAGTTGAATTTCTTACAGCATACGCTTTAAACTTGAAGGTGCAGACGAACTTTCAACCATTCTTGGCCTGAGGTTGAGCACGGTTATTCTGATACACAGACAGAAAAATATAAGATCAATTTCCCTTCAAACGATCCAGGATATTTATTTATCGATACCTTCATTAATGAACCTAATTTATTCCATTATAAAGATACAGCTTATGGGCACTGGCCTCATATAAGATAAATGGATTCCATCTCAATGCTTGCACATAGTTTTTTACTATTACATCAATGGCGATGTATTTCGCGTTTCATATTATCTTTTCAGTATTTTATGTCAGTTTTAAGTCGTCAGGTCAACCAGAATACGGCTGTGCTAGTACAAATTTGTTGGAACACGGACGTTCGGGCGCTCTCCGCAGGAAATGAGCATATTTGTCTTACCTGTGTGGTGTGTGGCTCCACTTTAGACTCCGCAATCTAGGACAAAAGTTACCAAAACAAATACGCCTAGTAAAGTGTACAAGGTTAACGATTTACCAATCACAATGCGTTGCCTTAGTTTCCATCCCGCAACTTGTTTCGGAATTATTTCGATGCAAGCTATTCCTTGTGCGGAGTCCGAAGAGTGGTTGGTCCGTGGGTTCTACTTTTAGGGGTCAAACTATGTAGATAAAGGCCTTAAATAATTTTCTAGTAAGCTTATGGACAGCTAAAACATGAAAATACAATAGTACATTTGTACAGCAAGTCATAGAGCTCTCTCTATCGCTTGCAACGGGATACATGTTTAGGTACTAAGAAAAATAAAATCATTTGTGCCATAGGTTGCATACCTATATCGCATATTTTAGGCCCGTATTAATTAATCGATCTCAAGTCTGTAAGAGATCTTAAGTAGATCTTAAGTTTGATATGACATTTCGCACTAGTATGAAATAAGAATTACATTTTGAAGATCGCTCTCAGAGTTGAGATTGATTTATTAATATGGGGCCTTAATCATTTATAATGGATTTACAAAGCATTTTTCAGAACATAAGTGTCATTATCGTTGTTAATCGATTGTTAAATTCAATAAATGTGTGAGTAGGTCTTTAAGGGATCTTGGTTTGGTAATTACAACCAATATTAAGAACAAAATTTTCAGTACGCTATAATCCAAGACTCACCATCGTTAGTTTATCTGTGTCCGGTTTAAATGTCACTATGATGCTGGCTTATAAGAGGATAAGAGATGGAAGTATGTGAGGGTACAGATGTACAATCGTACTATTGTATTTTCATGTTTGATTCTCCATAAGCTTACTGGAAAATTATTTAAGGTATTTAATTACTGAGGTCATAAGCTTACTATTACTCTTTAATACAGCGTGTTACTCGCTCACACCCGCACCACCTCAGAAGCCGAGAGACATTAATAAATTCACTTACCAACATTTATGAATGTAAGTCATTGAAGCCGGTATGGTGCCGCTGTTCATCTTGTGTTCCGTTTAATTGTTTAGAGGCAGTCCGAATGTAGAGACAAATCTAGTAACTCTAGGAAACCTAAGTTATATTTCGGGGAGTAATAATGACTACTAAACATTCACTTAAGTCTAATATATTGATTATAACGGTTTTCAATCTCTTTATCCGGTTTTTCCGGTTTCTACCAACATAAGTAAACGCTTTCTGGTATTTGGATTATTTAATCTGCATGGTAGTCACACTGCCTGTATGCTAATCTACACATTTAGTCATTTGGTCATTTGATACGTAATAATTAACTATCAACCGCACAGGTCGGTTTCCTGGATATTGAGTCGGACGAGGCCCCTCAAAAGCCGGATAAATCGAAGAAGAGACGGTAATGATGTAAGGATCTTTAATCAGTGCTGAAATAATTCATGGTGTAGACCATTCAAATGCAAAGGACCTATGCACACGAATATTTTTTCGAGCGCGTTTTAAAGTGCACCCTAATGTAGAGACCTCGTAGAAACTAACAAAAAATAACTGTTTTCTTTCTTCCACAGATCGACACCACGTTTGGTTGGATCGGATGCTTCATACAAACTGAACCAGTATGAAATGGAGGCGCTCCATGCTGTAAGTCCATTACAATCAATATCTTATCTTATCTGAATGCTCTACCTTTATTGTGTGAGATAATCTGCATGGATACTCTTACCTCCCGGCTACTTAGCTAAAAACCCAACGGTGGACCATCTCCCGCCCTGTGATGGAAATACGGGAACATTAAGACACATCCGAGACAATGCTATACATACATTAGTCATTCTAATTGCGTTTTGTATGAAGAGTGAGTAGCCAGTAGCTCTATCCCACTCCCTTACTCTCCCTTTGTCCGACTCTCCTTCTGGTCGGCAACATGTGGTCGTTAACTGCTTAACATAAAGTAGGTCACAGGTTTATGTTTTAAAACAACCTTGTCTTAGTAAAAAGAAATGCAAAAAGTAGGAAAGTTTATATTTTGGGGTATTGACTTATCTGCTAAAAAGTGGATAACCCGACCCGCGGGCATCAATCGACAACCAACCTATCCTTTTCATCGGCTCTTAGTGTTAAGATAAAACCATAAACATTAATTTCACTAATGAATATCGAGTTTCCAATATCCCCGCTACTAATATCGGTATAGATAACTCTCAGCGGATTAAATACCATGAAAGTAAACATCGTTATTTACGAGATATCGGGCCGAAGACAAATAATAACATAATAATACGGCACGCATTTGGCTTTGCACGATAGGGGGTGATCTAGAGCGTGTGAGACGAGCGGTACACTTTACTCTGGTGTCAGAAATTCCAGGTCGCCCGAAGTAGTCCGACTATAATAGGCATGACCAACAGCTTAACTGTGTCTTGTACAAGGCCTGGCGTTATACTAAACACCATATCGCGTTAGTTACAGAACGAACAAAACTAGGAAGGTCAATCCACGCTCTCGCTTCCGCCTATGTTTTGTAATTAATCTACGCATCCATAGAATTTATGACTAGTTAGGTATGCCGCTTAATGCTATCCAATGGCAAGTTCGTCTATCTTGTACTTTGCATTACATTAAGATAAGTGTAGTTAATTGCATATATTAAACTATTTTACAACTATTAAACTATTTTACTTATAAACAATTTTAATATTATTATGTTACTTGTTTGGAACTTTTCATTTGTTTGTTAAGTTTTAAGTGTGATGTAAAAAATTGCAGAATAAAACTCTTGAAATCGATAAAATTCAAATCAGAAATAGTACGTTAATGGATTTAAAAGCGGTAGTTTCGGTTCAAGGGATTATTTCAATAAATACTGTCTTTCATTTCAGCCGCACACACAAAAATAAAACTGTAAATGATAAGTAACGTAACGTATTGTAGTTAATTAACGTAACGTAAGTCTGAGTTGATAGAGTTTCACGTTGAAATTGCTGAATCGACTAGTATTTCATTTAGTAGATTCTAAGGATTATAATTTTAATTTTAGCCCTTTTTGGCGTCCCACTCGTGGGCACGGGCCTCCCCTCAACACGAGGGGGATTCAGGCCATAATCCACCACGCTGGCCCAGTGCGGGTTGGCGGATTTCACATGTCTTTCGAAAATTGGTTAAATCTTCTTAGACATGCAGGTTTCTTCACGATGTTTTCCTTCACCGTAAGCAAGTGGTAATCATATAGAAATTATGATTCGCACATAGATTTCGAATAATCCAGAGGTTCGAGCCGGGGTTTGATCCCGAGACCTGGTAGCTCGCAAGACGCGTGCTTAACCCATCGGCTATCATTCCTTTTTTATTGCTAAGCATTATTATTCCAGAATATACCTAGCCATGACCAGCCTACTATGGTCATAAAAAGAGCAGATACACGCATTAGAAGCCGCGACTGGTTATTTACTTGTATTTCAATACTGCCATTATTATCACTTGATTGGAAGCCAATTAGCAAGTAGTAAGTGCTTGTAATTTGTAAGTACTGATAAAATAACTGTACAGAAGTTATTATCGCTGTTAATAATGTGGAATAAAACAGATTACGATTGCTCGCTAATTAACTAGTTGTTAAAGGTATAAAGGGAATAGAAAATAATGGCGAGACATATTTCAAAAATATGTCTATCTTTGTCATGCTTGTAACGTGTGAGCATGACAGCAATAGTAGCTTTAATAGCTGCATATCGTACGATGAGTGAGAGAGCCGAAAGCCAACACCCTCTCCCTTCCACTCCCTCTATCCCAATTGCCACTCCCCTTCAGATCGGCAACATGCGAGCAATTCCATTAGGCTGCTGTAACAGCTTAACATCATGCGGGTCGTACCTACGCTTGCTTTTGTTAAGATACTTACTTACTCTTGCAACGTGTTCGGATATTTTTACGATAAACGCAGTGCAACGTAACACGTTCAAACATTGTCATATTTAAAAAAAAGTTGACTTGATAGCAATAACCACCACATTGTATATCAACACGTAATACATCACAGAGTAGTACGTACCGAGAAGACATACAGGGATTGTCGCTACGCTGTTCCCGAATATTTGTTTTACGATATTAGTTCCCTTTATGATATCAAATGAATAATGAATAGTATGATAACTGTAGCTGTAGTTGTATCTGTAGCTGAAGCTGTAGCTGTGTAATCTGTGTCATTACCGAGGGGTCGTAAAGGTGGATTTGATTATTCAATTCGTCGGAAATGGTAATTAGTTAGGTATGTTCCACGGCGAGATCGCATTGATTATGTTCCTTCACTCATCATGTCTAGAAACATTTCGCGCACTGCTGTTTAACCCCCGACGAAATAAAAGGGTGTTATAAGTTTAACATGTGTATCTGTCTATCTGTATGTCTGTCTGTGGCATCGATCTTAATGTTGTATTTTTTGTTAGAAAGGCAGGTTCAGTCGTTTGAATATTTCAGCTATTTGGTAGTTAAAAAAGTCGCCGCATCGGGAGTTTTAAATGTTCAATTTCGAGTTATATAGTTCGTGTCTACAATCTTCATGAATTTCAAATAAACAAAAGAAGTAGCTACTCGTATATGAGCTGCCTTTTGTACGAAGAGTGACAGCCGGCATCTCCGGACCCTTCCCCCTTCCTCTCTCAGGTCGACAATGTGCGAACAATGTCATTGGTATAACAAGCAAATATATACAACGGTAACTGCTTAACGTCATGACGTCATACGCTATACAGATTTTGTTCTATAAAACCAATGCGATTTACGGTATGGATATAGAACATGTTCCATCTAAAGTACATTTCCGAAAACAATTAAAAGGTTAATTACAGGACACTAAAGGACTTCCTAATACGGTGCCCTACAGCTCCCAGCTCCTACGGTATCGTATTCCAAGACGTTGTACTTGAAAGTACTTCTTAACTAAAGTATCTATTGAACCTATAACCTTCCTTTTACATCGCTGTAGTCGGGTAATTGGATGAATATAAATATGGCTCGAAGTTACGATAAGTGTGCGCCGCAGGTGCCACCATGTTAGCGAGGCGCCGAACCTTACTTGAACGGTCTTCTTGAAGCATAGCTTTGCAGCTGTTTAATGTATTTAAATGGTTTAGGAAACTAACCACCGCTTTTGGAACGAAACTAATAGTAATACGGTAACCACACATGCTAATACAAGTGAAATTTGTGGCTCATAGTTATAAAAAAATAATAGTATTTATTTTTTAGTAATTAATTAATTTAATTAGTTGTTATTAATAACTCTAAATTGAAAATTTAAAAACCCCCGATGCGACGACCTTTTCATCAAATGTATACAATAATCAACAGAAAATCTGTGTAAAATGAGAGGCATTATTGTATGAGACATTATTTTGTTATGACATTATAATAATTGACATTAGAAAAGACAACGAATGTAAATATTGATGCCACGGAGGTTTAATTCCTTGTAAAATATTATCAATTATGATTCAATTTCATGTAATAACTCTGGTTGAGGTGGACGGGAGCAGCCCAGGGGAAGAATTTTCAATAACGCTAAAATTATTTTAAATTATATTTGTTTATTTATATTTTTTCTCAATGGCGGAGCAGCGCCCTCTAGAATTATTATAACGTAATATTCCATGACCATTAACAAAACAAACAAAATTTTACGCATGTGCTTATCCATCATTTGGCACGTGACTTATGGAACGTCTTTAGTTCATACACAAATCTCATATAAAAATTGATAAAATATACATTTTTTCCAGAATCAGGGAAACTTTTCATATTTATAAATTTGTAAAAAGCCAGTTCAGACTATTACGATCATTTAAAAATATAATAAATCTAAATCCAATAATCTCAAATTTCGATTGGATTCGAGCCGTGGAAGTTGGTTTTGGCCGTGAATGTGGCTTTTTTAACCTACAAAAGAGCTGATGATCTTCAAACGGCTGAACCGATTTTCATGAAACATAGCTAAGAACACTCTCGATCAGAATACCTATCTAACAAAATAAACACAATTGAAATCGGTTCATCAGCTTGGGCGCTACGTTGCCACAGACAGACACACAGATACACAGATACACATGTTAAACTTATAACACCCCTCTTTTTTCGTCGGGGGTTAAAAAAGGGCCTTTGCCCTGCAGTGAACATAAAATTGAATACTAAAAAGAAAAAGTTATTATTATAAAGATTTCTAGACAGCCAACTAAGTGAGTAATAATAAAAATGAATATTATATAATTATAAAAGATTAAAACCTTTGAAGCTTATAATATTAAAGTCATAACAGGCAAAATCACGTCTTTTTGTTTTAGTAAAACATAATATTGATAATTCGAAGATTATTCTCAGACTTGAGAACGAATTATTAATACGGGTCTTAACCTTGAAGTCGCTTTATTAATAAAGGCCTAATTATATAATGCCAGTCGAAACGAATAAACATGAGTAAATCGCCTACCAAAATGGGCAGACATTCTCACAAGTAGATTCAAAACAATGACTTACATTACCTACTACCTACCAAATACTTAATACAAAAGTCAGGCAACAATTTGTGCGGCAAGCCTCGCCTTCATTAGCTCATCAAGACGCTTTTGAGAGCAGACCTAGCGGAAACAGAAGGGATTTGATGTATAATCTGTCAAAACGCCCTTTCAGTGTTACCCGGGTAACTCGATGCCTACCTTTATAATTTTAACAATAATACCTAGTGTACAATATGATAAGAGGTTAATAGGTTAGTTATGAAGATCACAGTCTCATAAAAACTGAATTAAGGCTAAAGCGCCTATCTAGACCGCGAAGTTCGTATTTTTTGAGGTTTTTTAGAAATTTTTCAAACTCTGACAATAATAAAAGGCACATTTTGTAATTCGCGACAAAGACCGTGTGCAGTGCATTTATTAATATATCCAACTTACTCTAAAACATTTCAAGAACGACAGCTATCCCGATAATCTGGCAATTTTTGTATATTTAGTGATTAACTAGTATCATATCCACCGTGATAATATTTAGAGTAAAATAAATGTATTAATAAACGCACTGCATACTGTGTTTGTCGCAAATCACAAAATGTTGTCTTAAATGTTTTCAGATTTTGGATAAACTATAAAAATACTCGAAAATTTTGAATTTCGCGGGCTAGACAGGCGCCTTCACCTAAATTAGAAATGTTTGTGAAAAGTTATGTTTCATCTAGTACTATCGACTTAATAAAATTTCAAGATTACACTCTACCTATATGTGTGTCTATCTACAGATTTATGTAGAGAACATGTACTACTTTACCCCGTAACTGCGTGTGTACCGACTAAAATAAAGGGAGCGCCAGTAGGATAAGTCCCTTATCTAGTCCTAGGAGGTTATTAGTATAAAAAACCCTGTATAATTCTAAAATCAATTTATATACTACCTCTTCTGTAGCGTTCCATGGTAAGGGATCTAAACGTCGATTCTACATCTGAATAATTCCACGCAATACTCGTTGATTGAACAGTAACCAGCCGTATCTTTGTTCGAATCTTTTGTGGCGTAATTGTTCCTCATTTTGTCTGTGATGCAACGTTTTGGGGGAAACAATGAACGGATTTAGGAGTACTTAGGGGATTCGGACGTGTTGATTCTTCGAAGGATTTTGAAAATGCTCGAAAGTATAATTCATTCACTCAGCATAATAATATTTTAGCTCTTGTAACTCTATAAGTAAAGTATCTGGAATGGCTTTAATAGAGTTTTTTTTTGACGTAATAATAAATTGATACACATCAACAATCTCTTTCTAATTATTTTAAGATTTATAATATTGAAACTATAACCATTTTCCTGAATATTGTTTTCTTATATTTACGCGAATACTTCACATTGATATAAAACTATTTTTCGGATTTTATCGCGTTGTGAGCACTTTCTGCGTGGATCGGACCGCAAACAACAACTTAATATGAGGGTACCCAGTTACTAACTATGACATCAGGACGTCTAACACCTCAGTCCCCCCGTGACCATGGCTGCTGTAAAGCAACCGAAACGTCGGGTACATAAAGTTAATAAACGCGATAAAATCCGAAAAATAGTTTTATTTCATTTTCCTGAATTTAAAAAACCGTTCACGAAATCTTAACATTGTTTTCGTTGCCAAGTCAGTGAGATACAAAGTCTAAGATCACTTAACATTGTCACTGCAATCTCTATATAATATCAGCACCGTTCTCTGGCGCCACATCCCCCTCTACTATTCGCTGAATCACCGCAACCTAATAGACTGTAAATTTATCTATCTGCCCACCCCGTGACTGTCTTTATTCGGCGTTAATGTTTTGATTTCATTGTGATGTACATTACAGTTTCGCGGTCGAAGTCACAATGCGATTTGGTCTGAATAGGTTTTGTGTTTACGGAAATTAAGTTATACCAATTTAGTTTACGGGTAGCATGGCACTGTAAATAATAATTTTGTGGTGTTAAGTAATGGCGTAAATAAATGTACTTGCTTACTGTATTGTAGGTACTCGTAATGTACTGCTTAACTAACATAGTAGAAATCAAGACAATACAAAAACTAGTTAGATTAGAATCCTACTAATATTATAAATGCGAAAGTTTGTGAGTGTGCATGTATGTTTGTTACTCTTTCACGCAAAAACTACTGAATGGATTTGGATGAAATTTGGAACACAGATCATTTATAAACTGAATTAACACATTTTTTTTTTTTTTTTTTTTTATATATTTTTCTATGCAATCTGTCTCGGCGGACATTCAACATTTTTTTGGGTTTTAATTTAGAAGGACATGCAGGTCAGTGTTCAGTAACACCGCCCTATTATTATTTTTAGGGTAGACAGTCTTTGCACCTGCCCAATTCTTAGCAATAAAGAATTAACACATAGAATACTTTACTTAAGTCTACGCGGATTAAGTCGCGGGCAGCAACTAGTATGATATAATGTAATCTCTTTTGTTATACTTAGCTACTTATTTTATACTTACCTATAGAAGTATCTACCTTCTTGTTTATATTTTGAAACCTGCTCATCTAGATCTAGTAGGTATAATTAATTACTTGTTAAGTAAAATGTATTTTCAAAACCTCAGTAATCCATATTCCGAAAACACTTATAACACTAATACCCTGATCGCGTCAGCCAGTGTATGAGGTGTAGTCTATTAGTTATAGCTTGTCTCTCTTATTACCAAACTTAAATTCACCAGTATTAACCAACATTAACCCACTTTCACACAGCCGAGGCGGGGAACGGAACCCGGCACATTGTCAAAGAACTAATTACTCAACGTCTTTTACTGCTTCGCTTCGCTTTTTACTGCAATCGTAAAAAAACACAATTAAAGTGTACACTAAATGTCATCGGTTTTACGGTTACGGTACGGTCGCGTAAAAATCGTAGTCTTTGTTTCGAATCGGTAAAGGTAATAACAGTGGGAGAGTTCACATTCAAGTTACTAAACTTCAACGCGATTTCTGTTTTTTTATACAATCCGCAAATAACGACCGGGGCCGGATGTTAAGTAGTTACCGTGGTCCGTAAATGCTTGCTAAACCAAAGGGAACGCACGTTGTCGGCCTGAAGAGGAATGGGACAGGGATTCCGGCTTTCTCACTCATATTATGAAACACTGATATGATAGCTACTTTACACCAATCTTCTGTGTGAGAGTGGTGCTACCCCGTTGGAGCGAGCTTATATATGAACTAGCTGTGCCCGCGACTTCGTCCGCGTGGAATTTAATTGACAAAGTTTCATACAAATTTTCATCCCCTATTTTATCCCCTTGGGGATAGAATTAATCAAAATCCTTTCTTAGCGGATGCCTACGTCATAACATCTACCTGCATGCCAAATTTCAGCCTGATCCGTCCAGTGGTTTGGGCTGTGCGTTGATAGATCAGTCAGTCACCTTTGAGTTATATATATATAGACTTGGCTTTACCACCGTCAAACTGATGAACGTATAAGGCATACCTATGCGATAGGTATCTACATCAATGATTACTACGGTAATACTTACTTATATATTTTTTTGTCTCTATCTTCTTTATTGGGACTTGGGACCTAGCCTACCACACACTCCCACCATATGAAAACCAGGATCTAGAATACGGTGTCGAGGATTGACCCGCGACGAGTCCCGGGACAAACTAAATTGTCTTGGAACCTGCACGAATTGAATCGAAAGGAAAGAAAAACGACGTTTTGCCGACCGCTTGGCGCAGTGGTTTGAGCGTAGGCCGCAGGTTGCGTTGGTTGCGGGTTCAATTCCCATCGGGGCAAATTTTGAAAATGGCTTTTTGGTAATTTGCCTATGTCACTGGGATTGCCTCAGTCATTATACGGTACCCATACTACAATCGGAAATGGTCCTTTCGTAATTTGCCAAGGTTTTGGGTGTCACTGGGATCGCCCCCAGTCCATTATACGGCACCCATAGTACAAGCGTTGCTTAGTTTTGGAACCATATAGTTGGTGCGTCATTCTGGCGATATTTATATATTGGTTTAATAAAAGGGGTAAGGAGAAAATGATGCACTGAGATGCAAACAAACATACATTGCTACAGAAGCAAGGCTGCTACAGCTAATGTTATGTCTCTGTCTATCTACTGTCATCAGTATATTTGCTGCACTCTCCAACAAGTAGGTTAAGTATCCGTGCCGACACGCTTTATTTTCACATCAACCCACCATCAACCGGTCTATTAAGCCATAATCATTTGACTCCCATTTACCTTTACGTGAAGAAAAAAATATCAAAGGGGTACGTTAATGCATCGCGCTGGCAATCTCAAAATCGAGGGGTGCATAATTTATCATACAGAGGCACTGCCGTATATCTGAAGATATTTAGGGTTCCACCAGCACTATAGGGTTTTAACTTCACGACCGCTTGGCGCAGTGGTTCGAGCGTAGGCCGCTCGGCTCACTGCACATGGGGGTTGCGGGTTTGATTCCTGCAGGGGAAAATTTCGGAAATGGCCATTTCGTAATATGCCCAGGTCTGGGTGTTACTGGGATCGGCCCGAGTCCATACCCATAGTACAAGCATTGTTTAGTTTGGGACCATACAGTTGACGAGGTTTAGTGATGTTTATAAAAAAAAAGGCTTGCCGTACAAAATAATTTCGAATAACCTGCGGCGCGGGAGTGGAATCAACGCCATTGTCATTGATCGGGAGCGAAAGCAACTCATTGTAATTGGTCTATTTGATGTAATTATGCATTGTGATTGGTTGATCGTAAATCTTATACACCAAAACGCTTTTGTTTTGGAAAGTTTTGGCCTAGGCTGCGGTTCGCGGTCACACATGAAGTTGTTGAAATCAACATTATTAAGAATACATCATTTTCTAATGTTTAAGAACAACTCATTGCTATGGCCCGATTCACACTTGACTGTTTATTTTATTACATCACACGTTCCTGTGAAGAATGAATTTCAAATGGTGTCGGAAGTTTGTGTTGGGGGAATAAATCCTGGGCGCCTACTAGTGGAAACAATTAGAGAATGTCTGAAAGACGGGATACTCGAATTAATGTGAGTTCCTTTCGAGTCTCAGCAGATTGTGGTGTTTGGATGTGTTTCGATGTATTATAATAGCGCTACAAAGCACTTTTGTACTAAAAACTGGTCTGTAAAGCATTTTAATATGGATTCCAATACCTGTTTGTAAAGAGTTTATAATTAAGTCTTCTTTAATTCGGTACCATGTTAATGTTTTTTTTTGACGTTGTAAATTGGCGCGCAAAACACGTAAATAATTCGAATAGTCGAACAGTTCTCGCCTTTGTGAATTATTGCAAACCCGTAGTAGCTCGTCAGTGTGTTTTAGGGTGTTAGAATCTTGAAAGAAACATAAACCCTGACTGAAGTATGACGTATTACGCACAGTCATATCTAACGTAATATTCAAAGTGGTAAAATATACAGGTGTTATGAAATTCCCATGAAACTTGTACTCATTTTCTTGGCCAGAATTACGGATCGAAAGGCGGGTCAGTCACCAACTCGCACCGTGGCTTCAGTTTCAGTTGTTAAAACTGCATAGCTATATAATTAGGTATTTATTTGCCACTCCACCTCGGTATCGGTATATCTCTTATACTTACTTATTTTGTTTTCGCCAAGTCGCCCCCTCGAGTTTTGGTTAAAAAGCGGTCAAATGGAAAGTTAATGCAATAAAGTCGTAAATCTTCAAATTATTTAACTAATAGTGTCAACATGCGACTAGGTTTTGAGCGATACATAATCATGATTTTCAGATGTTTTTCAATTTGTTATTTTGCTTCTTGTTCGTCTCCTGTCTGTCAACGCTATTTATGTAAATTAAAAACACCAGAATCACCAAGAATAAATCTTTTGTAGTAAGGAAATTATGAAATTATGCAATTTAATATCGCACCGCTAAATATTTTTCGACTTAAACAAAGCGCACAGCAAAGCACATTTATCTCCTTCGTCACAGTTATCAGAACACCTTGCAACCCCCAAACATGCCATTTACCAACCAGACGATACATACAAGGCCTCTAAACGAATTAAGCCTTTTGTATCTGTATTTAAGGTCGAAACTTGATTGTTTTTATTTCACCAACATTAGACCGACATTTTTTTATCAATCCCCAACCACAGAACATCTATCAATATCGTAAATTTGACTATAACAACGTATTTCTGGTTTGCCGTGAGCGTGCCGTGCGTGTCGCGGTACTAGGGGAGCAGAAATTAATAAGAGGAAACGCGATTTTAACGACTTCCAGACAAATTGATGCGGAACGATCATTTGTTATGTTCGAACTTTGGGCGCTTATTCTGGGATACTAAGGCGAGAGTAGAGCAAGATACGGGAACAAAACAAATAAGAAGAGCTGGTACAAGACATTTTTTTTGGTAGCATTAGCGCAAAAACAAAAGAATTAGAATCTTTGCAGTGATCTTGTGTAGCCAGAATGGTCATTCGCTTATATGATCTTGCTTAGAAAAGTCATACAGAAAGAGAGAGAAAAGTTACTACAAAAGAATTCAACTTATTTTTATTCAGGGGGAGGTACTCTACCTATTAAAGTCATGAAGGACTAAATATGATCAAATGTCAAACGGTGAAGATAAATGTCGAGAGGAAACCTGCGCGCAGCGGTCTTTTTAAAACATGTGAAGTCCGCCAACCACTTGTATTGAGGGAGAGTGTGTCCAGTATAAAGGCAATTGGCTTGCCCCCTATTCCAGTGAAATGTGGATAGCCACAATGCACCTCGGCCTTATACATGCGAGCAACCAGAATTAAAATTGCAAAACATAAATAAAATTAGGACCTCATTACTTATAGTAAATGTTAAGGTTAGCAAAAATCAATCGTCTTTCCCGAATACAGCTGTACCTGTCAACCGAACCACCCCAACTACAAACTAGAATTGACGTTCAAACAATAGACCAGGCTCAACATCTGGCGACTGACAAGAAAACAATTTAGCCGCTAACTGTTAGTTCCTCCCCACGGCATACTTAGCGGGCGTTTGGTCCGCGCAAAAATAGAGTTACCGTGGCATTCGGGATGCTTGCTGTGCTTACATCTGTTTAAAAAGTTCATAAAGTTTAAAGATTGCAAACTTTGAATATGGAATCGCTATTTTGAACAACGATTACTAGGCAAACATAATTTTGAAGGAGCCCATATATTTAAGTATACCTGAAAGAACCTTTTTGAAAAAGTCGACTTTCACTGGCCTAACATGGTAGACATACGGTCTGAATCACTTTTGCTTTGATAACCACGCTTTGATAGTAGCTCCGTCTTAATTGATTTGCCTGATGAAGTATCCTTTAGGTATCTGAAAAAATAGTTGACTTTACGTGACTTAACATAATTTTTTTTTTGAGTTGGATCAGTCTGAGGTGTGTGGTAGTGCCAAAGGATTAAGGAACGCCATGGGATAATTACAGTCCCAAAGGGTTTGCTCTCACGATGCTGACCTGAAGGGTAGTGGGAAGAGGTGGGAGGTTAGGCTGCCGGTTCTCTCAATCATTGTTCGAAACACAGCTGTTATAGCAACATTACGCTTAAGGAGGTAGTACTTCCCTGGTTGACCCATCTCATATATGTGATTAAAAATATTATGTGTAGAAGAAAGATAAGGGTTTCAAAATTGTCGCATGAATGCATAGTAGTAAATACATATCCTACTAATATTATAAATGTGAAAGTTTGTGAGTGTGGATGTATGTATATATGTATGTATGTATGTATGTATGTTTGTTACTCCTTCACGCAAAAACTACTGAACGGATTTGGATGAAATTGGGAACACAGATAGTTTATAACCGGGATTAACATATAGGATACTTTTTATTCCGATAATCCCGAAATTTTTGTTACGTTAAATACTACGCGGACGAAGTCCGTGGGCACAGCTAGTATTTCAATAATTTTAACTATAGCAACAATAATAATTAAAACATTATGGAAATGTGTACCGATGTTCACGGAGGACGATGTAGAACGAACGCGCGCGATACAAACATAATATGGCAGTGATACAAAAAGTAGTAAATAAACAGATGCAAGTTATTTACATACAGCGAAATCTCGTCGGGATGCGGGCAGGCTCGGTACGCTGGAGAGCTACCATTGGTCCGCTACTGATTACCGAAATAATAATTTTCATATGATATTCGTGTGGTTGTGCTACTATTTACTTACATATAGACAGGGTGGAATAAAAAAGAGATAATGGAAAAAATCGGTTACTCTAAATTATTGTTATTATTTTAGTAAAGGGATTGTAGAGAAATCACGGAAGTAAATGCAGATATGTGATTTGAGAAATACATTTTGTAATGATGTACTTTTTATAGTGTCGACATAAAAACAACCGTTCGAAGACATATTATACCGTATTATTTACACATGACCTTATAAAACTTGCCATAACTCGTGTTTAACATTTGGTAATAACGCGCTCGTGAACAGTTTCGGTGATATCACATCACCCTGTCTCACTCCCCTGCGCAGTTGGATGGGTTTAGACTGCTGGCCCTGTACTTGGACACTCATGGTAGCGGCGTCATAGAGACATCTCAACACCCTGATGTAACGATAGTCTATGTCATACCAGTAGAAAAATAAATGTCCAAAGCGTACTCAAGACCACTCTCAGGCTTGAGATCGATTACGTCTCGTACACGTCCGGCATCATGATCGACTTGCCAGAAACAAATCGACTTCCATTGTTATCCCTCCACTCAGCCGTCATAAATGATACACATTCAACACAGCATTTGCATGCGAACGAGACGTGTTTGCAAATCATATGTTGCGGGTTGTTACCGAGGCTGTTACATATATTGCCGGCCGTGTAGGCATATTCCCAATTCACTATATTCGGGTTTGACTACAGCAATCAAGGTTATTTATGTTTTATGTATGTGTGACGCGATTTTATACTTATTTAGTGACAATGGTGTTGCTTGCTTACATTCTGTTGCTGTCCCTGGGAATGTGCACCATATTTTATTCATTGAAAAGAGTAACCATTGAGCTTCTTGCCGGATCTTCTCAGTGGAAGCAGCATTCCGAACCGGTGGTAGATTCTGACTATTCATAAATACTTTGTTGGCTTATATGAATAAAAAAAAAAATTGTTCGAGTTTTAGTTTGAGTATGAATGAGATTATTTCCCAAGTAAATAAATTTAACAAAGTCAGTTTTCCTCTAAAGTGCCTTGTAATGTCATTTAAAATGGCTACTAAACTCAAAAGATTACTTTAAAAAAGCTGCAGAAAGTGGTCATTGACACGGTTAACCCTACAGCGATGATTTACATACATTTTACTGTCAAAATGTATAGAAACAATGGTGTCATCGTGTGAATGACCTCTAAGCTCTATATATTCTATTATCACACCTAATGTATCCCCTGATGGTGTAGGTAGAGATGCATTGTTTTACACCAATTACAGGTGGTATTAACAAGGTTCTAGGAATCAGGTTCCAATAAAATAAATAGGTATATCACCAAAATATTACATTTAATGCCATCTCTACTTTAATTATTATTCAACATTATTTAATTTAAAAATACCTCATAATCTATTCCAACGAGTAGGGGATGAAGCTAGCGAGGCTTGTAGCGATAGAGATCGCGGGATCACTGACGCGTAGAGATCAGCTGGGCGTGATGCCGCTCTACACGCACGGATGTGATCAGATACTTTATGATATTATACTTTTGTGTGATGTTATGGGGACTAAAGAGCATGGCACTTAAATGCCACTCAAATACTTTAAGTCCTCCTTACGTTTTTAGAAGAATCGTTACCCCTAACTTTTTCTTTGAAGCGTTTTACATGTTAAGGGTTCAGAAAATTTTCCGCCGGTTCGGAATTATGTTGATAAGTCTTGTTCAGCGTATCGGATTTGAGTTCAACCGGCGTCTTTTTTTTGGTGCCAAACCAGATGAGTTTTAGTGGTTGTGGTGGATTTATTTGCATAATACGAACCAAGACTTGATTCTGTAGCGTGAAACTCTTTCAAAAATAGTTTCATTTGTTTTAGTTGGTATTTCTGTGTACTTTTGCTGTCTCCTATTGTGTATGCGATATTAAATTTCCATGGGATTCCTAGTTCCATGGATGTGACCTTTTGAGAGTTTGTATTTATGGGAATCTGTCTTTTCTCGAGGAGAACTTTTCCTTCATTCAAACTCTTTATATCTAAAACAAAGAGCAAACTACAAACCTGAATACTTATAGCACAGGTGTTACTAAGGCTATGTCAGAAATTAATCACGAGGTCTAGAATTGGAGGCGGCATCGATGCCCCTTCAATGGGCGTCGAGTGGAAACCAAAACATAACGCGCAGATCAAAGCGACAAAGTCGGAGGGTGAATTTGTCTATGCGACGGGAGTTGGAGATTACGAGACCTGGATGTGGCGACTGTATGTTCCCGCAGGAATTAAAAAAGAATAACCAAAAGTTCTCCCATGTAGAGCGCTTGTATTTTATTTAACATGAACATATTATTATATAAACTTACTAGCGGCCCGCCCCGACTTCGCACGGGTACATTGCGGTTACATTATTCGAGTTTTAGTGAGGATCCCAATTTTTTTTTAAAATATATTATAGCCTATGTCACCCGGGGATAGTGTAGCTTCCCAACAGGGAAAGAATTTTTCAAATCGGTTCAGTAGTTTCGGAGCCTATTCATTACAATCAAACAAACAAAGTTTACCTCTTTATAATATTAGTATGATAAGTACCTACTTAGGATTCCTCAAGAGAACACCTACATACATTTTGGAATTAGGGCGTCATATTCGACAGTTTCTTTAACTCTCCCAGTGATTCGCTGTCCTGGACTCTTCTTTACTTGTTAAAATCAAAGAGTTTATTTTGTTTAGGCCTACGGGGTACTTAAAAATTGCCATTTTCACATATCTCCAACCGGATCGGAACGCGTCTTGCGCCTTATGTAAATCCTGGATTGTAGAGGAGTGGTGGGAGTGTGTTCCGGTCACATCTAGCGGCTCTATGCTTTCACAATACACTAATAACTGCGGTGTCTCGCCACCGCTCGTCATTACAGCACAAAGAGGGCTCGATATACAACTCACTTGGCTGCTGACGACTCTACATATATGCTCTACGTGTATTGGGAACATACAAATAAGAGATATTTTGGAAGTTAATACATATATTATATGAAAGGACACCATAAGTAATCTCATAGCAAGCACCCCGTACGAATTTAATTAAAAAATAATAATAGGAGGAGTACACACAATGGAAAACATACAATTATTATTATTATGACATCAGGAAGGTCGTACGCTTGCTTACCGACTTTGTACTATAAAAAAACATAATCAGGATAAGGCAGCTATACCTACATATTTCCATTACTAGTCACCATAGCGATAGATCATAATATTCGCATTACTACTCCCCTAACGGAGATGGGTGCGAATGTTTTTTTATTTGATTTCGCATCCAATTTGCGCTCTCGGCCGCCAGAAGCGGTCTGGCCGCGATGCGCCTCGGCACCGGGGATTATGTTACATTAACACATATGTTTGTTATATGGCTATGCTTAAGAGCTCAGTTGATTGAGGAGGGATTGCAGGGAAATAAAAGAGAAATGCTTTTTGCAGGTTATTGTATCTGTAGATTGAGGAACAAATATCAGACTAGTGAGCTATCTGTGTTAAAAAGGATGAACCGTTCTTTTTGTTAGCTGTTTTTAGGCAAAATGTTTTAGGTAACTCCCTAATTAACTACTAAGTTCAGTTCAACTCAATTATTAAAATAAAAAAATTGAGGTTTTTTTACTCAAATATTTTATTCTGGGACTAGCCGATGCACAGAGCTATGTCTTTCAATATGATAAAAATCTCTTTCAGCTGCTAAACCAACTTCTAACAAGCGTATTTCACTTAGCAAAGCACATGATACACATAAGCAAATCCTTGAAGAATGGTATCCATCTGTAGAGGCATTTAATTGGGTGTCAGGTGCGCTCACGACGCAATAACCGCGCGGAATTACATACTAGCGGCACGCACCAGTGTGGTCTCCCCTTTAGTTATGGCGAGACATTCATTGCGCGACAGAATAGGTACCCACATTTTTTAAAGAACGTTCGAGGCACTCGTCGCGCGGCCACTCTATCCGTGCTAAGCGTCAGCAGCGTTACATGATGACGTCGTTAGCGTTACACGATAATAGGCGCCCTACGATTTACACTATAATGAATCGCTTCTTTCGGGCGTCCCGAGCCGGCACTGTTTTTGTATCTTTGATTTTTTTGATTACTATTAACGCGCAACCGAACACTGTACACTATACAAATATTTTATACACTAAACTGTTAAGACGTCCTCACCTAGCTTTGTCTATGACGTCATTTTTGTAAGGTTTTAGTTAAAATGAAATGCTAAAAAAATTACAAAGTGTAACCTCTACGATAGTGAGTGGGTTCTCTTGTGTGACTTTACGATTGGTTAATTTAAAAAAAAAAATGGTACATTACAAGTTCGGTAGGTGAATAGACATCTTTAAGTACAAGCGTAGAGTCGAGTTTGGGATTAAAATATTACGATATGGGAAACGCAACAAAAATGTTTGTTATTCAGTGCGATTTCAGGCAGTAGCAGCAGGTAGAGATTAACATAACATTAAAATCAAATTATAATTATCATGATTAATCACTGACCCTTATCGTATGTGGGACTCATTACGCAAAATATGAGTTGATTTTCAACGGATACAGCCGAAGGATAATTTGGTGAAAGTGGCGCAATAACCCTACATACGCCTTGATTGATTGGCGCTGATAAAAATGCATTACGTGTAGGGATGCCAATGTCAAAAAAATATCTTATGAGAAAAATCTTGCTGTTATTTCTTTTTACTAACTTAATGGTTGTTGAATTTTTTATTTCATTAATGAATCCCACCGAGAGCCCTGGTTGTGCTTCCCACCACCTTGCGTCCTTATTTCAACTTATTGAACGTAATTGATATCTAGCGTGAACTGAAAACAGTTATAGAACCGCTGAGGCCAGTGTCCGTACGCAGGGTCTCCTTATGGCCGATCAAGAGAGTGTTGCAATTTTTTAATTATTCAAATTAAAAATATTGGCAGCTTTTTCTAATGGCCTTATAGTTTAAAACCTGATATAGTGTAATATTTTATAAATAGCGGTCATTCACTCAATGAAGACGACACTTTTTCACGACACCGTTTCTTTGTACACATTTTTGTCACATAATGGCCGTTTTCGGCACCCGGGCATTGTACAGTAAAATGTAAGGAAATTATTGATGTCGTTTTAATTGTGTGAATGACTGTTTACCAGAAAATATGATTACAATGAAATGAAATGTATTTTAAAAGTATTTAAAATACCAATAACGTAGCAACCCTTACAATATGAACGCAACCAATAAATTATGACGATAATATCGCAAAATATAAAAAAGTCATAATAAAAATATGTACGAGCGCGATAAGCAATTACCGGTGAAATAAAACGACGGTAGCTGTTGTTAAATGCGCCACCGTAGCCTAGTGGTTAGAGGGGCTGCGCTCGTAGCTGAGAGGTTCCGGGTTCGAACCCCATTTTGTACGTACTCACTTCTAACATAAGCAAAAACATTAAAGCAAGCCAGTGAGCAGGTTCTTACTACTTACAGCAAAAATTGAAATAGACAAACAAGTAGATAGACAGGCATAACTCAATGTCGCATACTTTAACTAGTTCGCCTACAGGAACCTCAAACCCTAGTATTTATCCTCTTGGAGGCCTTAAATGTAGGTCTTCAGATTTCATTTTATGGAATGAGAAGATCATTGGTCTTTTGACCGTATTCGGGTGCTGAATGGTGTCTTGTCTGAAAATATAGCTCTATTTTTATTCAACCCGTCTGATATAGAGAAGCGTATGCGTTCTAAACTACTAAATATATATTTGATATGAAAATATCGAGATTATTTTGACTTTGGTGTGTGTGATTATTATTCTTTTAGGTATATGTTACTTTGTGTACTTTGGTTGAGGGCACATTGAAAAGCCTCTTCAATCAAAGTAAACTTATTTTAATTTACGTGATGTTGTTTAAGAATATTTCGACTAATATAGGTGATAATGCCATTATGTAACCTGAAGGAATGCAACGATCTGTGCAATACCTACATATCACAATTAGAGAATTAAAAAATAATAATTAGTCCTTTTGTCCCACTCTTGGGTACGGGCCTTCCCTCAACACGAGGGGGATTCAGGCCATAATCCACCACGCTGGCCCAGTACGGGTTGGCGGATTTCACATGTCTTTCGAAAATCTAACCAATTTTCAATATAATCTTCTAACACATGCAGGTTTCCTCACGATGTTTTCCTTCACCATGAGCAAGTGATAATCATTATATTATATAAATTATGAATTACACATATATTTCGAAAAAAACCAGAGGTGCGTGCCGGGGTTTGAAACCAAGACCTGATGCCCGCAAGACGCATGCGGCTATCACTGCTTTTTATTTTCTTTACACTACACTATATTCTTAAATTGATGAATTGTTGCGTTTAGTAAATATGTGTTTATGTTCGGTCAATTGTGATGTACAAATACACTCTATTAAAATCTCAGGAAGTCTAAACCCTCGATTTTAAAATTTCAAGGCCTGAGGTCAAAAGCGAGAAGTTCTAATTCATTATCTAAACGTTCTAATATCAACTGCACTATAAAACGCTTTAGAGTAAAATTGCAAGGGATTACAAATTGGAAACGTGTCTCAAGTAGCGTTTTGGTAGCGCCAATTAATGCGGAAACTGTTTGTAGTTGGGTTGGAATCAGTGCTTGAATGGGTAAAGTCTTCAGGGTTGAATGACGGCCTAATGAAGTTCAACACTTCAAAGGATTTTGTTGGAAATGTGTATTACGGGGTTTTATAGAGAGATTGCATTAAGTAGGGACATATATTATTGTTTTGCCTGCTTTTTCTGCATGACAAAATGCTACTCAAGTTTGCTCTTAGAGTTAAGATCTATTGAAATTAAATTATATATATATTTCATTCTATTAGTTATTAAGTAATAAGTCAAATTACGTGCTTATTTCACCTTTTTTAGTATTACATAAAGTATATTTTTGGAAAATAATTATAATGTTATGTAAAAAGTTATACGAGTAGGCACTTACTTTGAACAAAGGTTGTTGTTTATGATGTTATCAATGTGGCCCTAAGTGGTTGTTAGTGTTTTACCAATAATCCTGTATATGTAAGTATGTGTGCTTCTAAACATCCTGAGCAAACATACACAGCATACGTTACAAAAAATATTATGCAGAAAAAAACAAAATGCAACGTTGTTCAGTTGGCAAATGTCGCTTGACATCGCGATTGGAGTGACGCAGCGAGCGGCGGCGCGCCGGTGACAGGTGCGACCGATTACCGCGGCCAGGGGAAAATGCACTGAGAATAATCATTTATACTGAGGTGTTTATACCGTTATAGGTTATTCACCATTAAGAGTAGATTATGAACGTTAGGTACCTAGTAGTACATAGATACACCTGCTTTTACGTTAGCGGAGACTGATAGCGATATGCGATATATTTCATAAAAACATATGGTCGGGTTTGAGGAGCTAATCGCCGTTCAAACTTTGGTTTATTTCATTAACTGGATTGTTTGGGAACGACGTATAATTGTTTTAAAATGACACTGTACACACAGACTGAAGACGGAATAACTACATCCTGTGAGAAATATCCTGGAACTTATCATCCAAACAATATCAGTAGGTATCCCATCAAAAATAAAACCAACAAGTCTATTATCAAAGTAAATAGGAAACAAAAGAAAAAACAATGTTTTCATTACCGGCCGAGCCGGTTCGAACACGTGGAGGCTTTTATTCACGTCAAGCGGAGCGTGAAAGCGCGTGACGCACTCGTCATGTACACGTCAATCCGGCGCGTGTCACGTTGTAACTTCATTTGTGAAATATTTTGTAGTAACTTATGCCTATGTATGCGCTATCGTAGCGAGTTTCGTTCGTGCCCAATGTTTTTTTTTATAAAACCAACGAGTTTGTATGCTACATTATTTCACACTAGCTGTGCCCGCCGCGACTTCGTCCGCGTGGAATTTACTTCCTTACAACTTATAATTCCCCCCTTTCAACCCCTTACAACCGTATTTTCGCATTATAAATGAAAATGCTATGTCTTTTCTCAGGCTCTAGACGATCTGTGTACCAAATTTCTTTTAAATCGTTTCACTAATTTTGGCGTGAACGCGCGACAGACAGACAGAGTTACTTTCGCATTTATAATATTAAGGTAAGGATAATTCCTGGGCAAAAGCGCCGTTAAACTACTAAACGTTTAGTAAAAAAACTAAAAGGAATGCCAAGGAACAACAAAAAAACCTATTAGTCGGCGCTATTTTTTTGGATCAGTGTAGTATTTGGAATTCACATTGTATAGTCTGATAGACTTGAAGTAAAGCATGTTTTGCTTACGCAGATAATTACTCGCAGTCATTCCCAGCACTTTTTCCAGCTTTCACAGCTCTCAGAGACCGTTCACAGCCAATTACAATGCCATTGTGAGAGAAGCTATGAATAAACGATCGGTCGTCCGCCATCCGCGGACCAATTATTCGCATAATCCTGGGCCTCTTTAAAAGCAATTAATATTCCATTGATCCGGACGTGGGTTCTGCCCACCCCGCGGTAATCTGCGCCGTGATGTTTGGGGATGACCGACACCTCAGGTGATTTGATTGTCCTTATATTTTGATGCGTATGGTAGGGGAGTATGGTTTGGTTGTTTGATGGAGCTTGTTCACGAAATTGTATTTCATTTTGACGACCGCCTGGCGCAGTGGTTCGAGCGTAGGCCGCTCGGCTGACTGCACATGGTGGTTGCGGGTTCGATTCCCGCTGGGGTATATATCGGAAATGGCCCTTTCGTAATTTGCCCTGGTCTGGGTGTCACTGGGATCGCCCCCAGTCCATTGTACGGTACCCATAGCACAAATGTCGCTTACTAAGGGACAATACAGTTGGTGTGTCAGTTTGACGATATTATTATTATATAATTCACTATGTTATGTTTTTCTATGTTAACAAATATTGAGTCATTAGCACAATATCATTGTTAGACTCTAGTGGATATCCTTTCTCTTAATTAACGTCGCTGATACTCAAACTACATGTGATAATTAATAAGTACCTGGGTAAAGCAATAAACTTATTATCGTCCATAAAAACTAAACTAAATAATAAAATGTAACACTGTATAGAAAAAAATACGAGTTTCTAATATATCTGTAGCTCATCTCTCTTAAGTTTGACTCCCGTCTTTGTTTAGAAGCGTCGTTCCCTAACTCGAGGTTTTAAACATACTCGCAAATAAAGAGAAAGATAATAGCTAAACAACCCTTTACCAACGTGAGACAGATATAAATGTTTATAAATGTGTCCATACAAAAAATCCCCCCGTTCACATTATAATGGGGCAGCGCAAATGACGCGTGGGGCTTCAATTAATTTATCAATTAAATTGACCGTGACAGCGTGACGCATGGGCTGTATTGATGTGTAGTGACGAGCGTGACACAGACTTCAGGTTGGATGTTAGAGGCAGGTGGCATCCGGACGTATTGAATAATTATGAAAGTGAGAAGTTTCCATTCGCTATCATAATATTTGTTGATGCTATTAAAATTTGTTACTTGGCACTGATTAAATACCTATTGAAGTTGGTAGGGCATATCTTTAAAATAAATAAATACTTATTTATTTTAAAGAGAAGAGGTCGATAAACTGCATTTTTTATGTGGTTAAAATATAATAAGTGTCGTATAAATATCGCCTGACGAACAACTGTAGGTACTTATGGTTCCAAACTCAGCAACCCTTGTACTATGGGTACCGTACAATGGACTGGTGGTGATCCCAGTGACATCCAGACAAGCCATTTCCGAAATGTATCCTGACGGGAATCGAACCCGCAACCATTCTGTGCAGTGAGCCAAGCGACATACGCCCGAACCACAAGTATCTAACCCTGGTATATGAGTATTTGTCGATTGAAATGATACCATAGAAAGGGTATGCAGAAGTAGTAACCTGCACTAATAACTTTAGTGCAGGTTTGAACATTTGTGCGCCATAAAGTTATCATTAACAACATATTTACTTACACATTCATAAAATAATCGGACATTTATTGCAACTTGCGACCATCTGTCCCCCTATTTATCGATATATCGGCATAATCTCGAGCCCAAATGCCCGATACTGTCGGACATGGGGTGTCGGCGAGTGCAGTGTCTACAGCGACCCGTGTGGCCGACGAGGGGTCACCCGCCTTCTATTGTTATAATTTTATTGCAACGCGATCACCTGCGGCGAGGAGACTGATTGCTGAACGCGTGAAATGTGGAGTGTAATAGTTTGTTTATACGAGCTTGGTAAACAAATCCTAGAATATAATGGAATTATTCTTTATTGTACACCAACATTACACACACATCATAACATGGACAAAAACATAAACTAAAGCAGTAACTTTGTTTTTAGTGGTTCACTTCTTAGGTTATAGATACGATAAATCTTCGCTGTGGAAATGGGTGCGGAAGCCTTCATTGGGCATGTCCTGACGTGCACTTGTCCAGTTTTTTATATTTAGGTGCTTTATTTATTTTTTATCGAAAATGGTTTATATTTAATAGGCTCTGCCGCTATCATGTAAACAGAAATTCGTTTGTTAGTGCCCCCGAAGGACATTACAAAATAAATAATTTTACTGTGATAAATTGATAATCACAGATAGTATTATTATCAACATTGCAGATGACAATGCCTATAATCGATGATTCCTAGATTATCTTTTAGGGACATGTATACATAAAAAAAGTTTTCTAATTACTTGAAATCAAATAAATTAGGTAAATTCCAACTGTTTATAATGTGTGTAACATTAAGTACATTAGATATTACTCTTTAGTTATGCTTGTTTACGTTGCTTCGAAAAAGAGCGTCATTTTTTTCGTAACTAAATCAACATTCCCATACTATCCTACAAACAGGGGTGGCACATAAACACGTCGACACATAATTTTTCAATTTGCCCAGTTAAAACGTTTCGGAGATTGATTAATAAATCTCCCCGCCTAGGGTGGGATTATCGAGTTAGGGCAGCCCTCGCCCCAGCCTTCCGAGAACCATGATCTCAGATGCTGATGTCTGTATTTCTCTAGATGTAGGTACGTATAGTGTCGGAGACAAATTGCGACACCGCGATATTTCGTTTCGTTAGCATTCCAATTGTCTTCCTGTAGTTATTAAACGAACGTATCTACTTATATGACGACCGTAGGCCGCTCGTTACTACACCGAGTGGTAGCGGGTTCGATTCCCTTCGGGGCAAATTTCGGAAATGGCCTTTTCGTCATTTGCTCAGGTCTGGGTGTCACTGGGATCGCCCCCAGTCCATTGTACGGTACCATTAGAACAAGCTTTGCTTAGTTTGGGACCATACAGTTTGTGCGTCAATCTGGCGATATTTATTTATTTATATAGGACTGCGTAGCCAAAATTCTAAGATATCGTTGGTGGTACGAAGTCCACCGGGTCAGCTAGTAACATAGTTATGTTATAGTTTTGTTATTCGACAGTCTTCTTACAATGCCTCCCAGGTCCAGAGATTACAATCAATGGCTATTCTAAACCGCGTCATCCCACTAAAAAGGTCTTAAAGTCATTTTTACTCTCCCAATCTTGATAAACAACTTGTCTAACTCATAGAGAACGAAAAAGATTTCGGTCAAAATTGAGACATTTTGCGTTGCGGAAACGAGAAACACGCATACTTAATAATATACAAACCTATGCGTAGGAGTAAATGAAATTCAAAGAGTTTGTGTCTTGCTCGGCGACTTAGTTTTTTAGATCACACAGCGTTATTTTTTTGGTACCATACCAAAAAAATAACCATAATTTAGATTCCGAGATAGCGGCAAGTTATGAACAAAATAATAACTCGAATGAAATTTGTGTACCATTGATATTTCATTCTGTACTGTGAGAGTCATTCACAAATGCTTATTGCTTATTGCTTCAATTACTGTTTTCAACGGTTTTACTGTGTTCAATTACTGTTGCTGTCCCTTGTATAGCGCTATATTACGTTTCCATGGCATCCTAGTTCCATGGTGTAACTTATTCAGTATTTCGCTCATAATTTTGAATAAGACATAGAACCATTAACAACTCCTACACACGAATGCATGACATCAAACACAGAGCTTTGTAACAATTTTCGTGGTACTATATTATATAAACTTCGCCACAGTTGCTGCGGTAAATTACCCTCTTACTTTGTCACTGCCCCTGACAAAGCGAACCAGTCATCCGCCAGTTATCAGCTCGATGCTATCAGCCCGTATCCACCCACTCCTCACCCTTAGTTTACCGGTTGTTTAATTTGTGAGGATGTTTAATTTTAGTCACTATGTGTCTTTAGTTGAGGAAGTTGTCTGATGCACGGCAATTGTTAAAAAATTGCATGGATGTTTGATTTTAGTTTTGTTTAGTTTATTTATTATTATGGGCTGAATCCACCACGGGTTAAGGGACCGACTGTGCCATTAAAGGGTTTATATTATATGCGAATTGGCCAATGTTACTAAAATAGGTATTTCCAGATACTATCCACTTCGAGTCGAGTTTCTATTTATTTTTTCTGTTGGTTAGTAGGCGGGTAATTCAATCAAAGGTCAGTTCTTTTTTCTTGTGGTAGTTACATATACATCATTCTTGTATTTATTAAGGCGCCATGCAAAATAAGACCTTATATTTGTACGGTATAGCGTTTATCGTGTATCCGATTATCGCCTCGCTAAGTCTCCCTCGGTGCTCTATCTCTTATCTGCCCGCATCCGGCCCACATTCCCCACCCCTCTTTATTCGCATGTTTAATTTGCGACAATGTTTAATTAATCAGAGTTTGTCTTGGTGATTGCCCCGCCAATTATAAGTACCGTCTGCATGCGACGTTGATTTGTGACGCGATATAAACCTTGTTAGAGATTTTGGAATTCTTTGGAGTTAGGTACGGTCGGGAGAGAAAGTTGAGGAACCTTTTAGGGTGTTTGCATTGTTGTTGCTGACTGTACAATAAGCTTGTGTGTTATAAAGATTCAAGTGTGTATGAGGTATGTTTACCATATTTCAAAATAATAGGTATGCTTTTTCAGCTTTGAATTAGACTTCATTTTTCACATTTTCACATAAACAACGATTTAAAGTCCAATATCTTTAATTAAAAAAATAACTCGCAATGTGAGTATATCGCATCAAAAGTATTCCCGTAACCCCCTTTAGCTAAGCTTATGCTTGTGTTAGGAGCGGGCTCACGGTAGTAATTTAATGGCTAGGATGGCGATAGAACCCAGAACCTCTCAGCTACAAGAGCGCCTCCTTCAACCACTACGCTATTAATGCATCAAATAACTTTGCCATGTATGTCTTAACATACAGGGTAACATAGAACTCCTTCTTATTATAAGAGCTCCACAAAGCAGCTTTTCCCCCCACACAAGCCTTATCGAAGTTGTACAATAATATTTTTCCTATCGCTAAAGAAATTAGGTAGAGCAAATATGAGGGGCGCGCGAACTTCCACGCGAAACTTCTTAATAACTTAGAATAAACAATAACGGAAGCAGAGGAGAAGCTTGCTATACATTATTTTGCCTATACTTTGTAGGTTAGGTCCGTCTAACATTAGTGTGCTTAAAAATATACAGAGTGGATTGAATTCAGTAGCCAAATCGAACTGAGAGACAACGGCAACAAAACGTCAAATAAAAAAAAATTCACCCGACTTCAAAAACCCTGGGTGCAAGAAAAACATTTTTTTTTTTAATTTTGAGTCAGTGCCAATTCAAGCAAGCAGGAGTAGGTGCCCACCTAGGATTTAAGTAATCCTAACTCGTAATGATAGTGGCGCAGCCTTTTAAACAACAAAAAAATATTCAAGATCAGTCCACAACACAGATATGGATTTACATAGATAACGCAAATGTATGTACTTAGCGTGTCCGAAAACCCCGACCAAGCGTCAAGGTTGGTCGCCGATAACTTACAGGCCTCGCGACTACAGATATAAAAATATGGGTATGAGCGAGATAAACACTCGAGAGAATCGTAGCGGGCGGAGGGGCATCGGCGGCATCGGTGTCTTTGAAGCGGTTTGGATTTCCCGCCATCTGTGACGTCACAGTAGGTGTTAAAATTCGGCACGCTTGGTTTCAATGCAAATCGTGTACTTGCGTTATCTATGTAAATCTATATCTGTGGTCCACAACTGACGGAGTAAATGGTAAAAATAAATAAAAAATACATACAGACATTCATCCTTATTAAAAAGTCGGTTAAAAATGTAAGTTGCCAGATTCAAGAGTTAATGTCGCGGAACTTTAGTAGCTAAAGTTCTGTTTTATTTACATACTAGCTGAGCCCGCGACTTCGTCCGCGTGGAATTTTGATCCTTTCTTAGGGGATATCTACGTCATAGTAGCTTTATGCTTGCAAAGTCTCAGCCCGATCGGTTTAAAATTGACAAAGTTTCATACAAAGTTTCATCCCCTATTTTATCCCCTTGGGGGTAGAATTAATCAAAATCCTTTCTTAGCGGATGCCTACGTCATAACATCTACCTGCATGCCAAATTTAAGCCCGATCCGTCCAGTGGTTTGGGCTGTGCGTTGATATGTCAGTCAGTCAGTCACCTTTGAGTTATATATATAATAGATATGCTTTCTGAATAGTACGGTAATTTGATAATTGTATATTTGTCTCCTCTACATTATTCCTTGCTCTATCTAGTTCTGACACCTTGTGCAGCAAAAACTATTCTCCCTAATTGATTGACGACCCCAAATTAGTTAGCAGTACAGCGATGCAGTAAAAGTTTTTACCCTCTTATATTATATTTATGTCTTATTTATATCTAGATGTATTGGGATAATGATGTTTGATAGTAAAATGGATGGGCGTACAAAAACAGTCACAAATTTAATACACATTATTATCACTCGCATGTCACGCACTTATAATAAATTATTTTCCTCGGTAGATCCCTTCATCTGCTCAAAGAGCACATTCAAAGTTAATTTAATAAAAATCCTTAGCAGTCAGGTTGTCCAGATACTTAGGTAATTTTATTTGATAATTCATAAAATAAAATAGTATTCTCCACCCTCACACACTGTACATTACACACACAACACAAACACACCCTAACACACACACACACACGTACCTCTCTCCTTGAATCATGCCTTACGTAAATAAAAGGAAAAGATAATGTAAAGAGGTCTAACACACCCAGCAGATTCGATATACCTTCACTTTATTTTATTTACTTTAATAATATACTTACACTATTATTTGCTTAAGTTACTTTTCTTTTGCTTATAGCTTTGCTCATAATGATACTAAAACTTGTAACTTAATTTGTCATTGCCTGAATATTTTGAAATCACGATCCTTTATGTTTATTTCTAAATTACTGTGGAAATCTGTAATTGGCCTTACTTATTTTATATACTTCATTAACTTAAGTAAACACACTATGTATCGCTGTTGATTTCCCAAATAAATAAATAAATAAATAAATTATCATCCGAAACTTGGTCCTTCACAGTTGGCCTACTGCATAAGCTCCAAGTCACGCACCGAGCTATGGAGAAAGCTATGCTCGGAGTTTCTTTGCGTGATAAGATCCGGAATCAGGATATCCGCAAAAGAACCAAAGTCGACATAGCTCACAGAATCAGCAAGCTGAAGTGGCAATGGGCAGGCCACATCGCTTGTAGAACCGACAACCGTTGGGGAAGAAAGGTTCTCGAGTGGCCACCTCGAACCGGAAGACGCAGAGTTGGACGGCCCCCACTAGATGGACCGACGATCTGGTGAGAGTCGCGGGGAGCCGTTGGATGCAGATAGCGGGCAACCGTCCATTGTGGCGTTCTATGGCCTATGTTCAGCAGTGGACGTCTTCCGGCTGATGATGATTATTTACCTAACGGTGGCAGAGCCAAGTTGTACTCAATTGAATACGGCTCATATACAAGCTGGCTGGTCCGAGCTAGTACCACCCTCTCACAGAAGATCGGAGAAAAGAAGCTATTAAAGCTGCTTTTCGTACGTTGAGTAAAAGAGCCTGAAGCCTCTACCTCACTCACTTCTCCTCCCTTTATTCCACTCTTAATTTTGGTCGGCAAAGTGCGAGCAATGCCTTTGGTATTGTAAGCATCTGTAGGCTTTGGTAACTGCTTAATATAAGGCGAGTCGCATGCATATTGGCCGACATTTTGGTACTTTTTTAAAAAACTCACTCAAATTTACCCATTGAATATATCCAATGTTGGTAAAGTGTAAGCCTTCATTTGAACAATAAAATTAGGAATAAATAAGGTACAAAAAAATATTTAACCAATCAGAATTGCGGTTGATCGCATCGAGGCTTCAGATAACCCTAAACTGGTTAATAATTTCATACCACAGCTTGTTTTCTTTCATTCTTTACTTTCATTGGCGTATGTAGCATTCTACACTTTTTTATGTTAGTGTTCACTACTAATTATTTTCTGGTTGTTATTGGGTGTTATAAATTAAGTCCACGACAGCAAATTGGTTTAAAGTATAGTTTATTTAAATGTCCACAAAGGTAAGGTAATAAACTTAACACAGCACAATAACTGGTAAAATGGTTATTATTAACACTATGTTAATTATATATTAATTAATGTTGAATAGTGGTGAATACGCGACGAAATGGTTTTTATGGTTTGTATGGTTTGGTAGGTGGTTGGTAACGTACTAACTTAAAACGGGCTTACAAAGCCGCTGCGTATAAAAAGTGCATACTCTGCGCTGCTCGGTTTCATAACCCGAACATACTCCGTACTCAAAAAAAAACAGGATAAAAGAAAAAAATTACCATTATTCTTACAAAGGATTTCTTGTTTTAGGATAAAAACTAAAATTAAAATAGACAGTGAAAGTGAAAGTAAGTGTGCAATGCCCCTCCGAGAACAATATCCATTTCTTATATCATTATCTAACGATTTCACCTCCCTATCATCATACGTAAGATAGAAAGAGATGTTTGCACAGTGACATTGCAGGTTTGTTTGTGCATTGTCATAAATTATCGATTCTATTCACACTTTTGGTTATTAGAAATAGATAAATAGTTCACTCTATGGATTCTCTAATAACTAGGGTAGTCTTACATCTATATATATATAACTCAAAGGTGCGACTGACTGACTGACTGACATAGTGATCTATCCACGCACAGCCCAAACCACTGGACGGATCGGGCTAAAATTTGGCATGCAGGTAGATGTTATGACGTAGGCATCCGATAAGAAAGGATTTTGATTAATTCTACCCCCAAGGGGATAAAATAGGGGATGAAAGTTTGTATGAAACTTTGTCAATTAAATTCCACGCGGACGAAGTCGCGGGCACAGCTAGTCTATTTATATATGCAAAAATCCCTCTCTTTATCCCACTCCCCTTTAAGTTGGCAACGTGCGTGAAATGCCTTCGGTATTGCAGATAGATAGACTAACGGTAACTGCTTAACATCAGACGGCTCGAACGCATTGTTTGGCGACTTTGCCACATAAAAAGAAATCATAACATCAAAATAAATCCCGGTTTTCATCTCAAGGCCGACAACATTACGAGAACCGAGATACATCTGCCGGATGCTGTATAAAAAAGCTGTTAGGTAAATACGGGATTGCGGGAAGCCCGTTGACTATTCTAGCTGTCAAGAGGATTTACACTTCAACCCATCATGAAGTTCTATGGAATAAGAAAGTATAATATGCAAAAAATACGCTTTAATTTCCTGAAGAGAGCTTTAAAGATAGGTACCCACTCTTACAGAAACAGCGGAAGTTAGGTCACACTACCTACATAAAATAAACTTAATACCTCAGTAGGTTAGGTATATTGAATGTACTGGATCTTACCTATAACGACAGTTGTTACAGGTAAGAAACCAGTGAAGCAGTAGTAAAGTAATGAAACATGATACTGTTGAGAATTGGTGGTTTTTTTCGGCTACAAGCAAAAGTCCATCAAAAGCATGCGACTTTAATATTAAGCAGGTACCGTATCCTGCAGATGCTTGCATTATCAAAGGCATTGCTCGCATGTTGCCGAACTAAAGATAAATGTGACAGAAGGAGTGGAAGGAAGGGGCTTGGCTACCGACTCTTTCACTCATCTTACGAATCGCAGCTATGAGAAGGTGGTACTACCCCATCCAGCATGCATATGAGCTGTAGTCAACAGGCCGCAGCTAGGCTCTCTCTTTTCTCCTAAGTCGTTACGCTCTTGACAGAGCGGTCGTGGTCGTCATGTATTGTTTTCCGGGGCAGATGTTGTTCGCCTCACGATGTCTCGCCATCTCTCCGTATTGGACGTTATTCTGGTGCACTCGTGCACCGCCAATGGCAGATTTAATCTGATCGGTCCATCGCATGGGTGCCCTTCCACGTGGTCTGGTACCCTCCACTCGGCCCTGTACAACTAACCGTTCCATGGAGTCGTTTTCTTGCTTGAGACGTGTCCAAAGAACTTTAGAATGCGAGCCTGTACTAACGTGGATAAACGCTGCCTGATACCAAGTTCTTCTAGTATGGATATATTGGTGCGAAACTCGGTCCACGACACCCCAAGTAATCTTCTCCAGCACCACATCTCTAGAGCGTTCATCCTCTTTTTCTCTACCACCGTGAAAAGCCCTAGCTTGGTAAGAGCTTACAAAATGATGCGTAGGAAGGAATATACTAGGTGAAACGGAACGGGTATTCTATTTTTATGCACCTTTACTTTGTAAATCTAAAACTATCGGCTTTGTGAGACACTTGAAGTACTAAAGGTTTTGTAGACTTATGAAATCTGTCAACAGCTGTATCCCTGTAACACCTTTTGTTTTTCAAGTTTCCTCCAAAGCTGATAGTTTTAGAATTAGCAAGTTGAGTTTTGAAAAAAAAAGGATACCCTTTCTGTTTCAACCTGTATCCATAATATAATAATATTATATTATTCGTTATCATATAGGTAGTATCCTTCAATTCTTAATCCTGAAGAAGACCCATCATGCTTTTCATGGCGTCATAATCGTAAGTCGTAAAGCAGCACTTTTCGTACGAAACGGATTTTTCATATTCGTTTTTTCCTATAGTCCGTGCTTAGTAATAAAAGAAATCACTTATGAAATGCACTTGGGGACAGCGGAGGGTTGATTCCTTACATTTCGGGACACACGGACGTAGAGTTTGGAAAGTTTTGTTGTTTACGAGCTTTAATTTTGTATCTTTAAGGCCCGCATTAATACATCAATCTCAAATGCGATCAGTCTTGAGTACGCATTTGTTTTTGGATTATTTTTTTTTGGTCTGGACTATATGTTGTTGGCCAGAGTGGCCATAACAACTTCACGCGGACAGAGGGCGAGCGCAAGTGCCCAGCCAGAGGGGCAGGGGGGCAGCTAGTTCAAGGGCGCCACAAGGGACACGACCTCGGCTTGGGCCGCTGCCAGGAGAGGTGGCGAGGGTAAATCTACCACCGGATCGGAACGCGACCTGGACTGAGAAGATCCGGCAAGAAACTCAGCGGGCTTGATGACGTATCTCTAAAACCTTACGCCTGCGGGTGCTTGAACGTAAACATCAAAAAAGCCTCTTCATAATAAATCCGCAACATCAATGAATCAACGTCTATTACGTCCATGCTGCGGTGGTTGTCATCTCATTTTGAACTGGTATGACATATGTATGATATATCTGAGATCGCTCTCAGACTTGAGATTAATTGATTAATACAGGCCTAATTCTGTGATATTTTATAACTTTTTATACCCCTCTTGGATCAAGCATTTATATTTTTTGTTGCAGTATGTTTGTAACAAAAGTTAATATTAATTTGTATAATAACATCTAGTACTACCTAAAAGACACATCTTTGTGACCTATATAAATTTTTTTTTCAATGCCAATGTTAATCATATTTGTAAAGCTCACTTATCTAGTTATTATTAGTACTTACTGTCTCGATAATTACCAGGAGTAGGTTGCAAAGGATCAGGACTCATTTTCAAATCAATAAAAAATAAAATACAGCTCTTTTAAATTTGTTGCCCGCCCAATACGGTAGTACACACCGCAGGGGAAGGAAACAACGAAGCAGGGAACATTGTAGAAAATCTGGATGCAAACTCCATGGGGCGCGTTCCTCCAGGTTGGAGCAATAGAAGATTAATACTGCCAGGCTTTGTTGCGCCGCTAGGGGGCGCCACCTCAACATGGACGTAATAGACGTTGATGCATTGATGTTGCGGATTTATTATGAAGAGGCTTTTTTGATGTTTACGTTCAAGCACTCGCTGGCGTAAGGTTTTAGAGATACGTCATTAGAAAAAAAAAACAATTGCGAATGTCTCACAGGCCTTTAATGTCACCTGTACTCGAATATATACTTAGGTATTTTCTTTTTCTATATTATTAAAAAAAAATCCGGCTGTTATATTCAACTTAACCCATAAGTTATAATAACCGTGTGACTGCATGAAGTACCCAATTACGAGATAATTAATGTAATTGAATAGCAAACCACTGCAGCGATAAGTAACTCGACTTATTAGTAACACTTAGCAGTAATTTGGAGTAGATAAGTGCCTTGATGTACGCTGGCGTAATTGGATAAAACAGGTACCTGAGCGAAATTAACTTTTGTCATCCTTAATTTTCTCAAAAATTCGTAAGTTTTTTCCGGCTATGGCAGGTTTGGCGCACTCTGAACTTTGGGTATGAAGCTTCAAGTATATCGGCGACTTCACCGTGGTAGATTAATTCTCTAAGTTTCTGTGTCAAAAAATCGAAGCGTTACTAAGAGAGACCCTTGTAGGTATAATATAATCTAACGCATGCAGCGCTGGCGCTGTGCGAGCTAAATTGCACTTAATTGCATGGCAGCAAGTATTCCTATTTTATTGAATTGTCTGTGTTCTTTTCTTGTATGTCCTTTAGTATTTATCTATTGTATTTAATTTTGTTGTAATTTGGTTTTTAGTGGCTGTAAAAAGTGATATTGCATTTGTTTAAATAATGACAAAACTGGTATAATAACATAGCGAACGGTATTACATAAGTCATTTATTCATCTCTGCGCTTTGAATGGCGGGACTAGGATTATGAACAGCTTATTCTCGCTAAATTGGACGACCTTTGATGTTCACTTAATACGTAGAAAAATTGTAACATGGCCAACGTTTTGACTTCAAAAAGGCGACGGATTTTGTTGTTAATTGTCAATTTGTAGATAGGTTGGTAATAATCCTACTAATATTATAAATGTGAAAGTTTGTGAGTGTGGATGTATGTAAGTTTGTTACTCCTTCACGCAAAAACTACTGAACGGATTTTGATGAAATTTGGAACACAGATAGTTTATAACCGGGATTAACATATAGGATACTTTTTATCCCGATAATACTGAAATTTTTGTTACGTTAAATACTACGCGGACGAAGTCGGGGGGACAGCTAGTATGTAGATAAAGACAATTCCTTAATTTCAGACTTTCAGTACATGTATTTTCAAGTTCACAGGTGTCTTCGTATAACTGTAAAGATACTAAAATAGATTATTGCATATTTGTAATTTACAAATTATTAGAAATTTCAGTGGAATTCCAAAAGCCGGTTTTAATAATAATCAGTGCAGTATTCAACAAAGAATCGTTAATCGCGAATTCTATTAATATAACAAAAAGATGCTAGTACCTTTATGAAAACGCATGTTAGCGGAGAAATTATGCGAAATATGTATTTGGGCCCGCACTACTACAATCATTATTGTCATTTATAACTCACTCAAATCGCCCTGCTACGTGGGAACCAGTCTGCAATAATCACCTCAAATGTACCTATTTATAATTACTAATCATAAAATACTGATCGCTCATGGCCCGCTCTCAGACGGCACGCAAGAAATGCATTAACGTACACCCCGTCTACCGGAAGTGCATTCACTGTTACTAATTAATGTATCACGGAACTCTTGTTGTGACCGTTAGGTTCAAGATTTGAACGAGGAGCTGTAATGCTTTATGAGGGTATTTTAACAGTATTCAATTAATCGAATTTGATCGTTACATTAAATGGGCGTGGAAGCGGGTGAATCAAACCACTTCGCTTAGCTCTTGGTTGTGACAGCCCTGGCGGTGAACTACAGGGATTCATAAGAACACAGTCACTTGGAAATTAGGACACAGTAAATAATTTAGGGAAATGTATGGTACCTGTTTATACTATGAAGGTACCTAGTGAAGACCGACTCACGGTAACTGTCATAATTTACTAAGTTACCTTATTACCACGGTATTCATTCGGTATTTAAAAAAATTTAAATCACAAAATTGTTTTACAAAATTCAAACCTGTCAAAGGACAATCGATACAAAGCACACATCCCGGGGGTCGACGTGCCAATATTTGATGCAGCAAACGGGGCATAAACAATCCGAAGACAAAGAAGAGTCTACGATCCCGCGGGTAATTGGCATGCACCTACCTTTGATACGGATGCTGTGAGTTTTACCAACTTAATCCCTGATGCAACGCTCGGTAACGGCGCAAGTTTTGGTTTTGGTAAACTGCTTTTGGTAAATAGAATGGCGGTAGTTGAGGCAATAGTGGAATTAAATAGCTTTAGCGGTTTGGTTGGGTATCCTGAAATATTTGTAAAAATAAAAATAGAAATAATACAGGCTTTTAATAGAAAAATCTTCTTCTTGCAAGAATCGTTGTTTTCTATAAAAAATGTAACGATAAAAGAGGCGTTACAATTTGATACGATAAGAATTTCTTTTCTTTTCAACTCTATTCAGAATAACTAATGCTTCATAATTCCTTTTGAAAACAATGAAAATACACTCAGAAAATTATTTCGAATAAACGTTCCCATCTTTAGTGCCTACGTGCTCCAGTGGACAGCGGCCTCCGTCTCTTGTGGGGATTACACGAGGCCACTGGTAAATACACTTTTGTGCTCCGATTTCAAGCTGTGTTCCCAACCAGTACCTTCTCCGTTTCACTTAAACTCAGTTTACTGGGGGTTGTTCTATAATTCTGAGCCTCATTTAGATAATTTTCTGGATGGAGTGGGTAATCTAGTTAGAACAGAAAATATATTATTTTCCTAGTTTCGATACTTTGTCTATTATGCCTTTGGTCATTATATCGCCTACATTATCTTGAAATAGTATAGAACACAGTTTTATCAGACGCCTACTTATCTGACTGACTAATCATCCGCTTAGTTCTTCTAAACTTTGCAACAGATTTTGATGCGGTTTGAAATTTAGGGAATTGTCGCAATATTTTTCGTATAATACATTTTTATTAAAATTATGAATAGTAGAGAAAAATCCCTCCGTTCGGGTCGCTAGTAGGTCATAATACCCAGTAGCCCACACTAGCGGCTAAATATCACATCAATAATAGGAATGCCATGATTGAATCGGTTAAATGAATTCCTAATTGCAATACTATTGATGACCGCTTGGCGATGTGGTTCGAGCGTAGGCCACTCGGCTCACTGCACATGGTGGTTACGGGTTCAATTCCCGTCGGTGGAAATTTTTTCAGGACTGGGTGTCACTGGGATCGCCCCCAGTCCATTGTACCCACAGTACAAACATTGCTCAGTTTGAGCCCATACAGTTGGTGTGTCAGTCAGGCGATATTAATATAAAATAAGTCTGCCACAATTTGCCTACCAAACGCTGTAAGCTGTAAGAACCAACTCAAAATTCAAACAAAGACAAACTAGCATCCGCTTTGTTAAACACTAAACACAGACAGACGGCAATCTAAATCGCCGAGAAAAATACCTGCAGGCCACCGGGCCGGTATCAAAGTGGGGATCCGTATGTAGGGGCACAGATGTCGTAGATAGCGCTTTGCGAGCATTCAACGTCCAGTTAGCATTCAGAAAGACGCCGCGGGTGGAGGCGCGATAACATCATCGCAGTGAGCTGTGACAGACCACACCACACGGTTTTGTAGGATGACGAACTGTATATTAAAAAACATAATAATTTAGCCTTATTGACGTCCTACTTCTTGGCACGTGCCTCCCATCTCTACGAGGAGAATTCAGGCCGTAATCTACCACGCTGGCCCAGTGAGAGTTGGCGGATTTCACATGTCTTTCCATTGATTAGATTTTCATTCACCATAAGCAAGTGATAATCATATTATAGAAATTATGATTCACACATTGATTTCGGAAATCCCAGAGGTGCGAGGCAGGGTTTGAATCCAGGATCTGGTACCCGCAAGACACTATCACTGCACTGTATTTGAAAAAAATAACTAAATAGGTACTTACGGTGTCCAATACGTTGAGTTACCTGCGGGACGAATGTTGGCGAATCTTGCAGCCGTTTTCGCGAACAAAATTTAATTGTAGATGTTTCCCTGCGAGCACAAAACGACCAAAGCAAGAAAAAAATGAGATTTGATTGCTGTGCTGAAGGCATATATAGAGAAGTGATTGAAAACATTTAAACCTCTGTTGAAACGGCTGGACCAATTTTGACAGGACTTTCACTGACAGATAGCTGATGTTATAAGGAGTAACTTTATTTTGTAGAAGCACTACACAGGTGGAGCCGCACGGAACAGCTTTAAAAAATAAAACCCATAAAAAGCGCGCAATTCTACTAAGAAGTGTGTCTCACGGCCATCACTATTCATCCTGCATCCTACAAAGGTGAATTGGCGGCAAAAGCGTGTCAGTTCCATTGCACTCCGGCCAACAGCGTTGCAAAGATATGTGCGATATCGACCGGCAATGAAATGGGTGCAAATAACTTGAGCAACTTCACTAAAATCTACTCTCTGTAATTAGCAATAATGATAATTTTGCCCATCAATTAATTTGCTAAAGTATAAGTTGCTATCACAAAAGGGTTGACACTAGTTGACGTAATTACTTGATTAAAAATAATAACATTAAACAAAATATAAACGAATGATACAAGTAAATATGGTCTAAGAATTATATAATCGTTAGTAGGTAATTACAAATAAATTATCCAAAATAATACTGTTAATACACCCATACAAAAACCTGTATTTATCATTCACTGTTCGCTGTCATTCTCACTGCCTGCAGTGCAGACAACGCAAAAAGCGAATTCGCTTTACACCTTTGAAACGTCCCCGATAATAGCCGCCATTGTTTTGACGGGCAGCCGGAAACGGAAACAGAGATATGCAAACGCGAACTATCCAGCCGTTACGAGTTCCGCTAAAAATATTTACAAAACGGTTTAAATTGACTGAAAAATCTATTTATTTAATGTAACGGGAATGCGAGTAGGCACGCACTTTATACTTTTGATTGTTGTAATAATTTTATTTGAGGGTAGATATAAAACGGCAATTAAATTGCTACATCGTTCTTCCAATCAATTAACTTTTCAGTTTCATCGCCGCCGGCGGTGTAGTAGCTCTCTTTGAAAAAAAATGATTTAAATCTGAAACCACATGAACATATAGGTTCGTAGGATACTAACGAAAGTATGTAAGTAGGAAGCAGCCCGTTGAATCTATCCTACTAATATTATAAATGTGAAAGTTTGTGAGTGTGGATGTATGTATGTATGTATGTATGTATGTTTGTTACTCCTTCACGTAAAAACTACTGAACGGATTTGAATTAAATTTGGAACACAGATAGTTTATAATCGGGATTAACATATAGGATACTTTTTATCCCGATAATACCGAAATTTTTGTTACGTTAAATACTACGCGGACGAAGTCCGTGGGCACAGCTAGTTAACTATAACTTCCTTGAAGCAGCCATATGGCTAGTTGAAACGTCACTGAGCGACCGTGGCGTAGAAAAGTCCAGTATGGGACTATTAAAAAAAACATTTCATGTATCATATTTGAGAAGTAAAGTGTTCGGGTAACCGTCCGGGTGGTTTAAGGTCAGGTATTAAACCCTATTATTCAAAAATAGTAACTCTGATAAATCTTTGCAGGTCAAAGCGACGGCACCAAAAATGGACCGCAACGGTTATTTTTTCTACGTCGCGTCCACCGCCAAGAAGAAGAAAATAAGCCTGATGCAGCCTAAACCCCCACGAGTGGCTTTCGCCGAGGAAAAGCGTCGGCCGGGGGTAGCGGAACGAGTTTACTCAAACGCCAGTGTGGCCCTGACTGCCACTGAGTACGGACGTGGGGACTCTATGACGCACCGCGGCTTGTCGCCCGCGCCTCGTGCGCGCCTCTACTCGCAACTTGAAAGTTACCAACCGCGGTACCATACGATACGTGATAACAGTGATAAGAGAGTGGAGAGTGAGTGTAAGAGAAGGCGGAAGGACCAGAGGATTGTTGGATACCCCCAGCCTGTTGCTACAAGGTAAGTGGATATTGTTACTTAACGTTTTTTTATGTAAACAAAACACTAGTGATTTGGAAATAAGAATTTGTGTAAGAGTAAAACGCTGAGGAAAACATTTTCGCTAAATAGTGAACGCTCCTTCGACCTTTGGGAAAACGCCATTAACAATTAGAGCTAATTAGGTAGAGAGTGTACGGTACAAGAAGGAAATAAATGAGGATGTTCGTAAAATAAGTTCCAGAATAATATTGATATATTGATGGAAATTACTTATGTAAAGATACTGTATTATCTTTTGAAATCATAAAAAATATGACCTACTGTTACTATTCAACGTATTTTTTTGTTTAAAATGTATGTACAGACACCCTGAAAACCAAAGACTCTATTATTCTACTTACCTCTATTTTTACTATTCAATAGTAATTTTTTGGTAAACCCAGTCATCATTTCTTTACCAAGTGTATATACTTAACCTATTACCTACTTTTCTCTACAGCTCTCCCGCCCCAATGTCTGAACAGTCCACACTAACTAGATAAAACAAATTACCGTCAAATGTTAGGAATTAATGAGGAAATAAACTATAGGTGTCGTTTACAGGGATTTGGGTGCAGTGTGAATATTAATATGGACCCTAATAGAGCGGCTGGATGACCCCTTTCTAACTATAGAGTTATTGATAGCTTAGCAGATTAGCGCTGGCGTGTTTGCAAAATATAAATTGCATTAGCTATAATCAGTATAATTAAAATTTATAGTGCCTGCTATGATAATGGATGCCTTCTATAAAATATTTAAATAATTTACGGTGGTAGAGTGCCTACTTTTACTACGGATGCCTTCTATAAAATACTTCTAGAAATAATTTACGTTGGTAGAGCCAAACTGTAGTCAATTGCCTGGCTCCACCGGGGTACCACCCTCTCACAGATGATTAGAGTAAAGTAGTGTGACATAACATTGGTGAGAAAGAAAGCCCAATCTCTCCTCCCTCCCTCCTCCTATCCTGCTCCCCCTCAGATCGGCGACGTGTGAGCAAAGCCTTTGTTATTGCAAGCATCTATAGACTGTAATAGTGTAATTGATTCTAGCAAAACATACATCTGTTTTAGACAAAACACGACCCAAATTATTCCAAATAATAAAAGAAATACTGGTTTTGTTATCTTTCAAAACTATAATATGCTTTGGCATTTAATCTAGGTACTTATCACGGTGCCCACAGAAAACATCTATTCAGTTGATCGTAAAGTGACTTGGAGATTTCAAATCCATGTTGTAGGTTTTATCCTTTGATAAAAGATTACTTCTTTTATCAAAGGTATTATCCATGAGAATGTAAAATGGGGAAATGCAAATTAAAATAGTTCGGCGCATTATGATCAAAAAAGTTGTCTTCAGGTTGAACATAAAACTGTTTATTGAATGAAAGTACAGGAAACTTTATTTTTATAAGATTTTTATCGACTCTCCCCTTTGTTACACGGTCGAGGCGAGGCGAACTTACACTTTTTGAACTTTCTACATCTTTTGTAGTTTTTTTTTAACTTAGAACTTTTATTTTATCTGCTTTCAACTTTGATCTCAATTTAATGTTCTTTGCTGCGGTACCTTCAAAATATCAAATGCAAACTCTTGTTTTGTGACTTAATATTTTACATATTTACTAACTCAAATGTGTTACTGGCCAAATCTGAAACGCTACTTAAATGATTTAAGTCTACTCGTCTGTTTGATACGTAGAAACTCTTAAATTTGAGGAGCATTTGAGTAAGTGATAACGGAAATAAATTTACTAAAATCCGAGCCCAAAAGCTGAGCTAAGTCTATCCTCATAAATTTATTTTTAACCCCCGACGAAAAACGAGGGGTGTTATAAGTTTAACATGTGTATCTGTGTGTCTGTCTGTGGCAACGTAGTGCCCAAGCTGATGAACCGATTTCAATTTTGTTTCTTTTGTTAGATAGGTATTCTGATCGAGAGTGTTCTTAGCTATGTTTCATGAAAATCGGTTCAGCAGTTTGAAGATCATCAGCTCTTTTGTAGGTTAAAAAAGCCACATTCATGGCCAAAACCAATTCCCTCGGCTCGAATCCAGTCGAAATTTGAGATGATTGGATTTAGATTTATTATATTTTTAAATGATCGTAATAGTCTGAACTGGCTTTTTACAATATTATAAATTTGAAAAGTTTCCCTGATTCTGAAAAAAATGAATATTTTATCAATTTTATTGAGATTTGTGTATGAACTAAAGACGTTCCATAAGTCACGTTTCAAATGATGGATACGCGCATGCGTTAAATTTTGTTTGGTTTGTTAATGGTCATGGAATATTACGCTATAATAATTCTAGAGGGCGTTGCTCCACCATTGACAAAGAATATAAAAAAACTAATCTAATTTAAAATAATTTTAGCGTTATTGAAAATTCTTCCCCTAGGCTGCTCCCGTCTACCTCAACCAGAGTTATTACATCAAATTGAATCATAATTGATAATATTTTACTAGGAATAAAACCTCCGTGACATCAATATTTAGATTCGTTGTCTATCCTAATGTCAATTATTATAATGTCATAACAAAATAATGTCTCATACTTTTACACAGATTTTCTGTTGATTATTGTACATCTTAGATTATAAATGAGGAAGCCAAAACAAATGATTTAATGGTGCTTTCATAATCTGGCATCGAAACTAGTTGTACCAGATGAATTTGCGAGATGAGCTATGGATACTGAGCTACGGGAGCTACGCAAATCGCGCTAACATCATTATTTGGAAGAACTAGGTAAATTATACATTTGATGAACAGGTCATCGCATCGGGGGTTTTTAAATTTTCAATTTAGAGTTATATTCTATAGACAAGTAATGCAAGTGTCAGAACGAGAGTCATATTATATTGCATAAGTAACAAAAAAACAATTTACTTCTCGGCCAACAATTCTAACGTATGACAGATTCTTACAATCTGAACGATTTAATAAAATTATATTTTACTTAATAACAAGTAACCACCCGTGTATAGGTAATACCAACTTTCTATTCTGAGCTTTCAATCTAATCTCCCGATGTCCTATTAATTCAAGTCCTTATACAGCCTCCCGATCAGATAGTAAAGCCTCAATTATTCACTAATAAGTGGTCTCGCGTAATTGTACGGTACTGTCATGCGATTGAACCCCGTAGAGAGTGATGCTTTATCATAATCCTCTTTACCATAATGGGTGGACAGCAATTATGAAATAGATACATACACAGATGAATGAATCGTAAGCGTGTTCAATGTGTCAGATGTAGAAAAGTTTTTTATATCATTCACGATTGGTTAAATATTTTGTAAAGGTTCTGCTGCGGTTTTGTAGATTGTTGGTTAAGTATTGCTAAGGAATTGATAGGTACATATTAAGCAGTCATTCACACATTTAAGACATTACCGCCTTTTATTTTCATTTTTGGCAGATAATTTGAAAATATAATGTATGGAAATTAACGGTGTGGGGTCAACCGTGTGAATGACTGCTTAGGGCGCTTAGTTGTGATTTTAAATTCCTAGCTTTTATCAGGCCGAAGCTATGAATAAACAAGTAATACAACCTCAAAATGGCATAGGTGAGAAGGATTAATACATTTCTACAAGACAAATATCTTATATACTACACTATACTTCTCCGAGACCTGTCTATAGAACAATTGACCTTAACAACATCATGTTTTGTTAACAATGGCTCAAAAAACACCTTAAAATATAGCTTTTTCGAGTATCAAACAGTAAAAGTACTTCTATTGGCAATAACATAACACAGTACAAAGATAAAAAATAAGTAGAGACTAAACTGCTAAGCAGAATCACGATACTATATTAACAGTTTCGGATAACAAACTTCACAATACAATTGATGAAACGCTACAATTTCTTAAAGCGGGAGATATAAGGGTGGGTTTGGAATGGAAATAATTTATGGAAACGCAAATAGATGAAACAGAACGATGGAACAAGCGAACGCTGTCGGGAAAAATGGAATGAAAATATTCGGGATGATTGACGAAACGCCGGAGACGAATGTTTTGATAGGTTTTTCGGGTTATGCCGCCTCGCAAATTGAATGTACTGTTTTTCCACGAGTGAATAGAAGCAGAGTTTGGGCTGTATATTGACGCTTAAAGGATTAATGATTGTGTAATGTGGACGAGAATCGATTGACTTTTTACGCGTCGAGTTAAAATAGGAGTGTAGTGTATCCAGAGTTCATGTAGGTGCTGAGGTGTGTTTGTTATTGTAAGTTTCTTTATTCCCTTGTAACTTATGAACGCTTTCGTTAATTTAGATGACTGAGGTAACGTTAGAATTCTTACATTACCTCAAATAACATAGGCTTGGTTACTTTTAAACACACGTTGCTGCAACAAAATATTTCAATAAAAGATATAAAATATGTTTAAAAAAACTGCCTCTAAAAAAGCATATAAGAGCATGACACAGTTTGAGAATTTTCCTCCGTTTTGCCTTCTTACAGTATTCGGCAAAAATATACAGTGAACATGTTTATCAATTATTTTTATTTCATTACTAGCTGAGCCCGCGACTTCGCCCGCGTGGAATTTAACTTAACAATAAAGCCCGGTCCCGCGTTCTGAGCCCGCGCGACAGGACCCATTTTTTTAATTTTGTTTTTCTAAAATAAAAGTAGCCTCACTTACTACGTATAACATCAGCTATCTAACAGTGAAAGTCCCGTCAAAATCGGTCCAGCCGTTTCGGAGATACTCTTTGATTTCAAGTGTTTTTATTTTTTTACGCGGAACCCTAATTGTTTTTCTAAAATGAAAGTAGCCTAAGTTACCCGCTATAAGATCAGCTATCTGCCAGTGAAAGTCCCGTCGAAATCGGTCCAGCCGTTTCGGAGATTACCCGGAACAAACACACAGACAGACAGACAGACAGACAGACAGACAGACAGACAAAAAATTTTTAATTCGCGTTTTTGCTATAGGTATCGTGTGTACTTTCATATGCATTTAGTGAAAAGGTGTTATTTTGATATTACAAACAGACACTCCAATTTTATTTATTTGTATAGATATAGATTATTCTAAATACACTGGGGTGTATATAGGACACGTAATGGGTCGTGTAGGTTAATCGAGAATAATTCGAGACGTTACCAAGAAAATTGAGATGAAACCCAAAGGTCAAACGGAACGTGAAATTCCATCTACCTACCACTGAAGTTGATAATGTCAATACATTCACATTCATTGGAGATGGCGGCAATAATATTGGATGAAAACATTACCCACCGCGCGCGAGAAAATAAACTTTAATAATATTTTTATAAGCCCTACATTTCGGTAATACGATCTCCTCTTAACTTAATATTTTTCCTGCATTTTATTTTCAATTAAGGGTAAGTATCATTTGATGAACGGTGAAAGTAAATAAAACATCACGATTTTTTTTGAAGCGAAGCCTCCATACGGACTTTCGGGGCGCTCGCCGCGCGGCCACTCTATCCGTGCTAAGCGTCGATATCGTTACAATATGACGTCAGTAGCGTTACACGATATATATAGGTATACAGAGTGGCAGCTGCGGCGTTTTATACTATAAAGCTTCGCTTCTTTCGCGCGTCCCTAGACGGCACTGTTTTTTTGTTTGACACGTCCAAACACTTCGCTGTTTATTTTTATTTTTTTTCATTAGTCTTGGACGTCATATACTTAGTTAGTACTCCAAAGTAAACATAACACGATTTTTTCTTATCAATCAGAAATATGTCGTATTTCACGCGGAATAAAACATATTATTTAAAGTTTTAAAATAAAAATTATGAATAATATAGTAGCCTAAAAGGTAGCCTTGTGGCATGCCTGCCTCTAGGTGTTAAATATCGTTCTTAATTAGCATTAAAAGTGCAGGAACTTGCCTGACATCTCTTTACACTCGAGGTTTCCAGTCACGAACGGTCAGGACCGCCATTACCTAATGCACTTTAAAAAAAAAAATGAATTGTGCTGTTATAAACGCTGTTAACAAAGCAGTGAACTTTTATTGCAATACAGCATAACTATACCTATAACGGCATGTAACCTCGAGAATCGATGTAATGTAGTAAGTCTAATTAAATCTATGTTAAAATAAAGTGATATGACGGAAATACTTAAGGAATAACTATCTGAGGAGCGTCTGAAAAAAAAACAGTCCCGTCTAGGGACGCCCGAAAGAAGCGTAGCTTTATAGTACGAGTATAATATCTTATTATTACAATTTTTTTGGTAGAAACTAAGCATTAAAAACAGCTGCAGCGCCGTAGCTCCCACTCTGTATACCTATATAGATATTATGGCGGATAACGCTACTGACGCTTAGCACGGATAGAGTGGCCCCGGACGTCCGTGTAGAAGCTTCGATTCAAAAATCTGCAAATTTGAGACTTTTGGATCAACATTCTCGTTAAACGTCAGGCATTCTTTATCAGAAGCGTAATAGACGAAGTTGGAGCCAAATGAAACGGTAATATTCGCCAAATATGCTACAATTTGCCGCCTTTATGTGCCAATAAACATTGATATCTGCTGGGTTATTTATTGGCAACACTACCTACTAAACGGCAGACGCTGAAGAAAGCAAAGTGCTCCAGTTAGTTGTTCGATAAGGATGCTTATTGCCGTCCTGAGAGCAATATTTCTCATGGTATCAAATAACATTTTGTGAACATCAAAATAAGCCTACCTTTGTAAGTCATTATTGTTGAGGGCGCTACGATAACTAATAACACCAGCGGTAACGTGTGAGCTAATATGATACCAGCGCCATCTATTGACAACATTATAAATATTTTACTCAATTATGAAATTGTTTTTTTTTTGTTTATACTGGTTCTTCTTTTACAAAAGTATTATTTGCAATCAATAACCATTCTAATCGCGTATTGAACGTGCAATACAGTCACCGTCTTACAAAATACTGAATACACATAGGAAATCTTTAGAAACGCCGAAAGGAAAATCTCTGAAAAACGTCCCCGAACGTCACCATTCATTTAACTTTCTTAATTTCGATGGAAAGCCTTTGAAAAGAAACTGGAATGTGGGGCATTATGATATGGGTAAGGGAGAGGAAATACTATGGGAAGGATAGCGGTAGGTATATTTTTGCTACAGAGAATTTTTTTATGTAAAATTCGTGCATTATTTAATTAATAAAGTTATGTTAGCTTTGATGTGTTTTCACTGCACTGGTATTGGTCGCTTATATTAACAACTAGCTGAGCCCGCGACTTCGTCCGCGTGGAATTTAACTTAACAAAAAAGCCCGCCCCCTCGTTCTGAGCCCGCGCGACAGGACCCATTCTTTAAATTTTCTTTTTCTAAAATAAAAGTAGCCTAAGTTATTGCTTATAATATCAGCTATATTTTATATACAGCTGATATTTTGACGGGACTTTCACTGGCAGATAGGTGATATTATAAGCATTAAATTGGGCTAGTTTTATTTTAGAAAAAAAACATATGGGTCCTGTCGCTCGGGCTCAGAATGCGGGAGCAGGCTTTTGCGATAGTATATAAAGGAAAATTAGATTAAACTAAGCATAGATGTTTCATTATTAACAGAATTATCAACTTTTCGTAAACTCTGCGAAATGAACGAACATTTTTCGTCAAATTAAATTTTTGTTAAGGATATTTTTTTACGCGGAACCCTAATTGTTTTTCTAAAATTAAAGTAGCCTAAGTTACTCCTTATAACATCAGCTACCTGCCAGTGAAAGTCCCGTCAAAATCGGTCCAGCCGTTTCGGAGATTACCCGGAACAAACACACAGACAGACAGACAGACAGACGGACAAAAAAATGTTTAATCGCATTTCGTGAAAAGGTCTTATTGTGATATTACAAACAGACACTCCAATTTTATTTATTTGTATAGATATAGATAAACTAGCTATTGCCTGCGGTTCAGCCTGCGCGTTACTACGATAAAATTAAACTACCCCAAGATCACCGCCCAAGAACCTTATAATATCACTTATCGGCTAGTGAAGTTCCCGTCAAAATCGGTCCGGCCATTTTGGGGATTAGCCGGAACAAACAAACATGCAGACAGGCAGATTTTTTTATTAAATGTGTTTTTTAATATGCAATATAATTTACATTATGCATTTAATAAAAATATTATGTTATATTGACTTTACAAACAGACCTACTTCAATTTTATTCGTTTGTATAGATAACAAAGTATTGTTTAGATCTATTTTCACAGTTATTCGAAGGCATTTATTGATATTTTAATTGATATTCAAAAGCTTGAAAGGCAATAGGCAATAGCTACAAAAACGATTGCCGTTTCCATTCGATTCACATTCGATTCATTCTAACTTTCCCGGAAGCAACACGGTCTCGCTCTAAGCTCCACCGCGCCCACCTCATCTCATTAAACTCAAAAACTCCTTTCAGACACTTTCCCATCGGTTATTGTTCGACGAAACATGTCGAGAATTATGGATTATTGAGAGAGACGTTGTTAGTAGTCCCAGGTTACCTTGGGCTATTGCGTTTCATATTAGAAATACTGTACAAATGTGTATTTTTTAACAAATATCAACATATTATTTTCTGGAACAAATAAATCGCCAGACTGACACACCAACTGTATGGTCCCAAACTAAGCAAGGCTTGTACTATGGGTATCGTACAATGGACTGGGGGCAATCCCAGTGACACCCGGACCTGGGAAAATTACGAAATAGCCATTTCCGAAATTTGCCCCGGCGGAAATTGAACACGCAACCACCATGTGCAGTGAGCCGAGCGGCCTACGCTTGAACCACTGCACCAAGCGGTGGTCAACCGTTAGAATAGTCTCCAGGTCATTGTACGATACCCGCCGTACAATTGTTGCATAGTTTGGGATAATAGAGTTGGTGTGTTAGTCTGGCGATATTTATTTATTTATTGTGGGCGGCGACAATTTGGCTTGAGGCTGTATCTTCTTAACATGAATTAATACTAGGCATGAAAATGATTGCTTCTATAAATTCATTTACATTATGTGAAATTGTATTTTTCTTCCACCGTTATTGCTCTTGTGATTTTTCACAGTCAATGATTTTTTTATAGTGAATTTTCACCGTGACACGTAATCCTATGAAGGCACTGATGGTTGATCTAAATAAAATTGGAGTGTCTGTTTGTAATATCAAAATAACACCTTTTCAGTAAATACATATGAACGTACATACGACACCTATAGCAAAAAATCGTTCTTTTTTTGTCTGTCTGTCTGTATGTTTGTTCCGGGTAATCACGAAACGGCTGGACCGATTTTGACGGGAATTTCACTGGCAGATAGCTGATGTTATAAGGAGTAACTTAGGCTACTTTAATTTTAGAAAACCAATGAGAGTTCCGCGTAAAAAAATTAAAACACATGAAATCAAAGTTTATCTCCGAAACGGCTGGACTGATTTTGACGGGACTTTCACTGGCAGATAGCTGATGTTATAAGCAGTAATTTAGGCTACTTTTATTTTAGAAAAAAAAATGGGTAGGACCCAGCGCGGGCTCAGAACGCGGGTGCAGGCTTTTGCGATAAGTATATAAAGGGAAATGAGATTAAACTAAGCATAGATATTTCTTTATTAACTTCATTATTTATTAACAGAATTATTAACTTTTCGTAAACTCTGCGAATTGAACGAACATTTTTTGTCTAATTTAATTTTTGTTAAGTTAAATTCCCGAGGACGATGGCGCGGGCTCAGCTAGTTTATCATAAAAACATGAGTGTACATACAGGTATGCCAGGTATGAATTCTATAATAAATTAATAATATAATATATGATGTGAAATCCGCCAACCCGCACTGGGCCAGCGTGGTGGATTATGGCCTGAATCCCCCTCGTGTTGAGGGGAGGTCCGTGCCCAGGAGTGGGACGTCAAAAAGGGCTCAAATTATTATTAATTATTATTAATATAATATATATAATAATTAATATAATTTTTCACACGCTACCAGCGAAATGACACGTTTTAATATTGCTAACAATTTGCTACCAAATATATTCGCATCTTGAAATTTATCTATGGTACCACATCCTTCACATCCATCCTCAAATTTTACCCTTTTCAGAGTCAAATTATCAACTAATACACCCAGATTTATTCCGCACGAGGTGACGGGTGTTTAAACGGCGATTTATAACAGATAAAGAGTGGCCCGCTCATAATATCGTAAATCGTTCATAATCATGCCACGAGTGTCGATTTATGAAGTCACCCGCAGAGGTCGTTTTACATAATTCTTGTTTGTGGAAACACACGGATGGGGAATGTCGGAGCGCGGTCGCTGCGTTATTTGTTTAGTCGAAAAAATTCAGACGACATTAAAAATGAACTTTACGAAAACGTATTATGACGAAACTGACTACATATCTAAATCCTCAAAAGCGTAAGAACAAGAATTATTTAAAAACACTTAGTAATCTAATCTATACTTTAAATATCTCATAATCTATTTGTGTTTTACAAGATATTGGGAATTTCCTATTGGATCTGCGTCTTTTAATCGTAAAATTGATTTCCATCTAACAGAGATGCCTACCTGGACGAAACTAAATATTCAACAAATTACTCGCTGATGCGTAAAGCGATCATCGCACTATATCCGCGTGTTCTCCGTTACATGTCCCGTACAATAAAAGGTCGCGTCTCAATCGCTTACACCCTATGTTTTTATCCCAAAAGGTTTCAGAAGAGGACGATTTCGCTGTCGGCCCGTTCGCATTGTAAATTTCCCGTAATAATACATCCAAGTGATGTTCGGCTACTCTTCCGAAGAATTCCGACGTCATTTCTTTATAAAAGGTTCTTTTACTTGCTTTAAAATTTATAGCAGTGACTGTCAAATTATGCCTTCGAAAGGTTAATAAAGTACAATGGGAGCTTATAAGAATGTGCCTCCTTATAATAATAGCGCTTTAAGAGTTATTGATAACTAGCTGTGCCCACCGACTTCGTCCGCGTAGTATTTAACTTAACAAAAATTTCGGGATTATAGGAATAAAAAGTATCCTATGTGTTAATCCCGGTTATAAACTGTATGTGTTCCAAATTTCATCCAAATCCGTTCAGTAGTTTTTGCCTGAAAGAGTAACAAACATACATCCACACTCACAAACTTTCGCATTTATAATATTAGTAGGATTTTCTTATTGAAGTTAGGCCTGAAGGGGAGTGGGATATAGGGAGGAGAGAAGGGGAAGTTTTCAGGCTTTCGTCTCTCTCACATAACGTACGAAACACAGCTAATAGCCACTTTACGCCGATCGCCTGTGTCTGGTCAATGCGGGCGAGACCATTTCATAGCACAACCATATGGACGGTCATCCTTATTTTCTAAGAATTATAATACTGTAGCCTTTTTGACGTCCCACTCCTGGGCACGAGCCTCCCCTCACTACATGGGCCGTAATCCGCCACGCTGGCCCAGTGCGGGTTGGCGGAGTTCACATATGTAAATTGGTCAGATTTTCTCAGACATGCAGGTCCCTTACTCTCACGAGTTAAAATAATAGGTAGGTAATCATTTCTTAAATATATCTTAACTGAATCCTCACAAAGTACCGAAGATCATGTCTTGAAAAGAAGAAATATTGCTTCCACTTAGCCCGAAGGTTAATTAGCAGAATCCCTGCAAATTCGTTGTCGGTATAAAATAGATTATCCGCCGGAGGTCCGTAAAGTAATTAAAAAAGTTTAATTGGAGGTATAAAGACGGAATTGTGGCGGCGGGTTTTAGCTAAAATGCCGTGTCATTGATGAGAATTTGTGGTTTATTATGAAGGGGCATTGTCCCACGGCAGTCCGTATAATTGACCATTACTTCAGGACAATTTCTTCAGGACTGCTACCAAACAGGCCTAAAGAAATAGTCTGCATATCCGAATGGGGTCTATTCGGCTATGCAGACTTGCCTGTGCATGATGGTAAGCAGAATAAGGCCAATATTATCTAGGACAAAACTCTAGTCAGTCTCGCCTCCGTTTCTCAGATCAGCCTTGAATGTTAATATTAATTTTCTAAAAACAGAGGGCGCTTATGCAACATCAGTATAAGTATCCCAATTTGTACAGGTTGAAATATAAAGGATGTCCTTTTTTCAAAACTTAATTTTGTACTTCTCAAAATATCAGCTTTGGAGTTAACTTGAAAAAGAAAAGGTGTTATAGGAATACAGCTGTTGACAGATTTCACAAGTCTACAAAACCTTTAGTACTTCAACTGCCCCACAAAGCTGATAGTTTTAGATTTACAAAGTAAAGTTGCAAAAAAATACTATAGGTACCCTTTCTGTTTCACCAAGCCCGCTGAGTTTCTTACCGGATCTTCTCAGTCAAGGTCGCGTTCCGATCCGGTTGTAGATATAAGGAAAAAAAATAATGTAAATTGACAATTTGTAAGTGCCCCCGTAGGCCTAAACAAAACAAATGATTTGAATTTGAAATATTATAGACGCGGCTATCCCAATTTTAAAGGTAGTTAATAGTGATGTTTTGTATTGCCTTACGCTTGCAAGACGAGTCAACAACAACGTATACAAGTAATAAACAAAAGAGGAGTCAATTCATGTATACCTACTAGTAGTAAAAAAATGGCTAAGTGCATGTCAGGCCATGCACAATGAAGGGTCCCGTAGCCATTTCAATATGGAAAAAATACAAAAAAATATGAATATGGTGAAACGAATATCATCCCATTCTTATTTAATAATAAAATCTACTTATATCTTATTCTATAATAATCTTGGGTAATTTAATTAATGCCCAATATGATTAAATATGTAAATACAAGCGAATGGATAGCGTTAATTAATTAGGCGGTCTATTCAGGTTGCCATGGGTTTGACGGCACAATGGACCACAGAGACACCTGATTGAAATTGATAGGTATCGATATATAGAATCACGTAATCGATTTGATTTGATGACGGACTGACTTTCCTGAATCGATTTGCCAAAGGATTTACGAAAGTTCTTTATTAACTTAAGTTCCAGTATGGGTATTAAAGGGTTATGTAACAAGTTGTAAACAATGATGACCAAGTCTTCATTGTGTAGGTCAATTCCCAATCGCCCTATTCGAACTACGTACTAAGAACAACTTGCATCAAAATTATTCCGGAATAAAAGGAATTTGGTCACTATATACTTAACAGTAAAGTTCCATTATTCTTGCGGCGTGAGCGAGGGCATCGCCACTGTGATTGGTCAGGAGCAAGAACAACGCATTGCGATTGGTATACCGAAAATAATAATGTAGGTACTGTGATTGGTCGCTTGAAAATCTCATATAACTTACTAAGCGAATGTGTTTCGGAAACTTTTGTCCAAGACTGCTGAATCCAAAGAGTTGTTAGTCCGTGGAATTTTCTGTAAACGAAGCTGAATTTTTAACAATTTTATTTCCGTAACACGCCATAAATGTGTAGGGATGTATTTTACTTATGAACAGCAATACAATAATCGACATAGGGGGGAGGTTTACAGGGAGTGGGGGAGGCGTATGGGGGTATAATCAAAGTACCATACCGGAGCCATCAGACTTCAAAGCCACACTCGGTTATAATGAGAGTACTCGCGCGATGGCGGTAAATTAAAATATTTTTAAATTGAAACAGTCAGGCTCCTGGTGTAAGGACTAAGTCCGCTTCACTCCACAACACTGTTACTCTTATAAGCCAGGACGGACAGTAATATCCAACTTAGACGTCGAGTGACCTTCGATGAGTCCCGGGGAAAAGTTAAATTGTCTGAGAATTTAATTGTAAAGAGATAGTAGGAGGCTGAGGTGGTGTAGGTATTAAAATAATTCTTATATAATTATAGTTAATTCGCGTTATTAAAATAATTCTTATATAATTATAGTTAGTCGCGGGCACAGCTAGTGCTGTGCCCGGGACTTCGTCCGCGTGGAATTTAAGTGATAAAGTTTCATACAAACTTTCATCCCCTATTTTATCCCCTTGGGGGTAGAATTAATCAAAATCCTTTCTTAGCGGATGCCTACGTCATAACATCTACCTGCATGCCAAATTTCAGCCCGATCCGTCCAGTGGTTTGGGCTGTGCGTTGATAGATCACTATGTCAGTCAGTCAGTCAGTCAGTCAGTCACCTTTGAGTTATATATAATTAATTTACACATACCAGTTTCCTAATTAAACAGCTACATTTTGCTCTCGACACCAGAAACTCTACCATAATTTTTACGCTCGCTAGTTACTAGCGTTTGTGTAAAATATTTGTGTGGCAAACCGGCCTCCCTAGGAGCAAACAATTTGCCATGCAAGTAAATTACGTTAACTCTAGCGACAAACGAACACAAAATTCGTTTTAGCGTCACTGTAGAGAATCCAACATTTAACATTAAACCATTCAATTAAGCTACCGATATTATTCCGCAAACCAAACATCCAACAACTTGAAATTCCTCTTAAACTTTAATATTTGTCTAAGAGACCTTAAAACGGAACAGAGGCATAATTACAGAAGTTTTTCTTTGAAAGCCAAACACTGCCGTCCTTTAAGTTAAAATAAGATGAAACACAGAAGGCAGAATGTAATAGAACAGAGATTGAATTAATATTGTATAAGAATCGGTGATTGTTTCATGCTCTATAAAATAATTTCTTCTTTATTCGTGTTTTAAACCCAATGCTTCTATTATATATAACACGGTCACCGTGAAGCGATACTAAATGTTAATAATGCTCCAGTTTATATAGGTCACAGCTGAGCTCGCCAACATTTATTTTGTGCCGGAAACCGTAATGTCAATGAAATAAATAAAGGCGAAACTTTTTAAACCACTAATTTAATAAAATAGTCTATTTAATTTCGTATCGCTTCTCGTTGGCCGTGACATATTAAGGGTGCTTCAACAACCTAAATGTTTTTTTTAAATGCGTATAATTGGCGATGCATGGGCATTTTGCGTATTATTTCCACTAATTCCTTACTCCGTGAGCAGAAATAACAAATGGCTTGGTCAAATCCTTTGCGCGTGCAATGGCGGGAGGTAATTCCCAGGTTTTCTCAATAAAACTTGGCTAATACGATTTTGTGTGGCAAGTTCGTGGGGAGTGAGAGTCGGTCGGGATAATACCTAATGCTCGAACAAAATGACAAAAAATAGAGAAAACTGGGTTGGGGAACTGCATGAGGAACGAAGAGTCTGTTAAGTGTATTGCATGCACAGAATTTTTATTTTTTCAATGTCGCACTATCCATTCATCTGAATTACTTACTTACGCCATCCAGTTAATTTTGAGAGAACTTTTTCACAGTGGACGTTCCAGTGTTATGCACCTATAACCCTTTTCAAGCGTGACGAAGTCGGCCGTTTAACTCATACTGTAGGTAAAGAAACATCGTTCCAAAAAAAAGAAAAGGTAAGGAATATATTTCAGTGTTGTTATCACAACCCCATAAAAACATTGAATTACCATTTCTACTTATTTGGAAACAGAAAAAGCCGTGCCCCAAAAGGAATGTTCGATATTTCTGATTTATAGACAAGTTTTCCTGTTCCGTAAGTTTTATTATGCGGGCCCGTGGAAGTGTGCGAGTTTTGGCTTTAGTTCGTTTTATCGCGCGTGTAATCTTAGTTCCACAGATATAGGTTTACATAGATAACGCAAGTATCACGGTTTGTATTGAAACCAAGCGTGCCGAATTTTTAACACCTACTGTGACGTCATTAGTGACGGGAAGTCCAAACCGATTCAAAGACACCGATGCCGCCGTCGCCCCTCCGCCCGCTACGATTCTCTCCAGTGATTATCTCGCTCATACTCATATTTTTTATATCTGTAGTCGCGCGGACTGTATGTTAGCGGCGACCAACCTTGACGCTCGGTCGGGGTTTCGTACACGCGAAGTACATGCATTTGCGTTATTTATGTAAATCTATATCTGTGCTTAGTCCCGTTGTACTTGTGATACTCGGATGGTGTTGCGTGCGACTGGGAGGTTGCTTGCAGTCGGGGGTAGAGCCAAATTGAGCCAATTGACTACAGACTGACTCTACCCGTGTGGTAACTACCCTCTCATAGTACATCAGAGTAAGGTGGCTATTATAGCTGCGTTTTATTCGATGAGAGAGAGAGAGACGGAAGTCCAACCAATCCTTCCCTGCCCGCCTTTTGTCCCACTCTTATTCAGCTACGTGCGAGCAATGGTTTTGGTATTGCAAGCATGATAGAGTACGATAACTGCTTAACATCGGGCAGGTAGTTTCAAATTTGTTACAAAAAAATGTTTTTGTGCGACAACCGCTTGGCGCAATGTGGTTCCAGATTCGATACCCGCCAGGGTACATATCGGAATAGACTTCTTGTAATTTGCTCTGGTCTGGGTGTCACCGGGATCGAACCCAGTTCATTGTACGATACCTATCATAAGACGAAACTTATAAATGTACCAGCTTATGGCTCCTGCTTCGCCAGCGTATTTTCTGGATGCCGACTACAGTGCCATCTACCGTGTCGAACTACAGCTAAGAACCATTCAGTCGACTGTATAAGTACAAAAAAAAATCATCATAAGCGGCCAAGCCCTTTAGGAGGCAAGCTATTACAAACACACGCACACCTGTATTTTATATTATATAAGTAATTATTAAAGATCACTTAATCACAACCTCATTGCTAGTACTGCAACGTAATTTAACAAGCGGCAACGCAACTTTTTTTCCATTCGACGACAGATGTTTTCGAGCTTGGTGCCGATAAATCAACAAATTGGTCCCGCGGCTCCATTGGTTTTTTGTTCGCAAACCGATAATTCACGGCCCACATTTCGTTTATGACGCATTTTGATTAATATGTCTGCAATCAGTGGTAAATTGTCGTTGTTTCAGACTTGCCATCCCTTTTTTTGGCTGAAATGCGAGCAGTGTAGCTTATGAGTAGGTTATATTTCTTCAGTCTTTAATATTTAACCCCCGACGAAAAAATGGGGATGATATCAGTTTAACATGCGTATCTGTGTATCTGTGTATTGGCGGATTTCACATGTCCCTCAAAATTTGTTTAGATTTTCCAAGACATGCAGGTTTCCTCAGTTTTTTCGTTCTTCCTCTTTGTATTTTACTTAATATCATAAGACAATTACTACGATATATTTCAAATATTTTGGATGACAATAAACCGGCTAAGATTCATGTCTAATAGGTCATATTTGGATATAGATTAGATTTAGATTTTTGTCTTTAGCGTTGTTCTATCTGCCCTGCCCATTCCCTATGTATCTATCTATTGACCAGTAACTTATATCACTCCCTAAATAATGTTTATACCCATGGAACTCGACCCTGGTCCCTGGTGCCAATGAGACAGTCTCGTATATTTGAACTCAATGTAAATTGTTTTATTTTCGGTATAAATGTACTTTATAGGTACGCAAAGTTTCGTTTGACTTTGAAACCACATTCAGGATTCGACCTTTACGAACGAAATTCGATACGAGTTAGGGAATTAAAAAACTTATCAGACTGTCACCTTCGTTACGACTGTACAAAGATGTTATAAATAGAACCATTTTTTTTAAAAAAATATGATGTACAATTTTGTAGAATGTAACTAAACCACACGTACAGCTAAAACCAACTCTATTGTGAATGGTTGCAGGTTGTTTTTTTCTGTAAAAAGGTTGATGAGTAGAAGATAGACTTCAAAATAAATAAGTAGGTACATACTTAATTACATGTGAATTACTCGTATTTTCAACTTGACATCTGGTAAACAATATTTTTAATTGTGTAATCTGTAGGTAACGTAAGAACTAAAAATAATAACTTACATATAATTTAAACACGAATAAGAAATTTAATATTTCACAAGATACAAATTATTAATTCAACGCAAGATTAAGGCCTCTTGTACACACACGGTTTTTCGCCTGCACGGCCTGCACGGCGCCGCCGCCGTGGCGCCGCCGTGCACGTCTACAAGCTTCCATAGTGATCCATACAACACTGACGACCGTGCCTACACACGGCGAATCAACCGTAGATTTTCACGGCGAAAAACCGTGTGTGTACAAGAGGCCTAACTGACTCTACCTGCAGCACGTTCTTCTAAGTAGAAGTTGTTAATTTTTAGGTCAACACGATTATGGTTAGCGAAATCGATGTAGTTTTAAATCGATTTATGTTGGTTATCGAGTTATAAAAACTACGTATTGCAGTAATCATTAAGAACTGCTAATACCTAATCCAATTTATTGAAAAAATGTTTTTAACTACACACGATTTTAAAAGCCGTGGTTTATGTAAATTGGCCAATCTACAACCTTCTTGTTTAACTTTAACTAGTGCGTAATCCAGTTCATTTATTTACTAACTAGCTGAGCCCGCGACTTCGTCCGCGTGGAATTTAACTTAACAAAAAAGCCCGCTCCCGCGTTCTAAGCCCGCGCGACAGGACCCATATTTTTAAATTATGTTTTTCTAAAATAAAAGTAGCCTAAGTTGCTGCTTATAACAACAGTTATCTACCAGTGAAAGTCCTGTCAAAATCAGTCCAGCCGTTTCGGAGATACTCTTTGATTTCATGTGTTTTTATTTTTTACGCGTAACCCTAATTGTTTTTCTAAAATTAAAGTAGCCTAAGTTACTTCCTAAAATATCTATCCTATCTGGCAGTGAAAGTCCCGTCAAAATCGGTCCAGCCGTTTCGGAGATTACCCGGAACAAACACACAGACAGACAGACAGACAGACGGACAAAAAAATAATTAATTGCGTTTTTGTTATAGGTGTGCTATGTACTTTCATTGCACGCATTTAGTGATAACTCTAAATTGAAAATTTAAAAACCCCCGATGCGATGACCTGTTCATCAAATGTATAATTTACCTAGTTCTTCCAAATAATGATGTTAGCGTGATTTGCGTAGCTCCCGTAGCTCAGTATCCATAGCTCATCTCGCAAATTCATCTGGTACAACTAGTTTCGATGCCAGATTATGAAAGCACCATTAAATCATTTGTTTTGGCTTCCTCATTTATAATCTAAGATGTACAATAATCAACAGAAAATCTGTGTAAAAGTATGAGACATTATTTTGTTATGACATTATAATAATTGACATTAGAATAGACAACGAATCTAAATATTGATGTCACGGAGGTTTTATTCCTAGTAAAATATTATCAATTATGATTCAATTCGATGTAATAACTCTGGTTGAGGTAGACGGGAGCAGCCTAGGGGAAGAATTTTCAATAACGCTAAAATTATTTTAAATTAGATTAGTTTTTTTTATATTCTTTGTCAATGGCGGAGCAACGCCCTCTAGAATTATTATAGCGTAATATTCCATGACCATTAACAAACCAAATAAAATTTAACGCATGCGCGTATCCATCATTTGAAACGTGACTTATGGAACGTCTTTAGTTCATACACAAATCTCAATAAAATTGATAAAATATTCATTTTTTTCAGAATCAGGGAAACTTTTCAAATTTATAATATTGTAAAAAGCCAGTTCAGACTATTACGATCATTTAAAAATATAATAAATCTAAATCCAATCATCTCAAATTTCGACTGGATTCGAGCCAAGGGAATTGGTTTTGGCCGTGAATGTGGCTTTTTAACCTACAAAAGAGCTGATGATCTTCAAACGGCTGAACCGATTTTCATGAAACATAGCTAAGAACACTCTCGATCAGAATACCTATCTAACAAAAGAAACAAAATTGAAATCGGTTCATCAGCTTGGGCGCTACGTTGCCACAGACAGACACACAGATCCACAGATACACAGATACACATGTTAAACTTATAACACCCCTCGTTTTTCGTTGGGGGTTAAAAAGGTGTTATTTTGATATTACAAACAGACACTCCAATTTTATTTATTTGTATAGACTACTTAATTAGGTGCGGTTGGAAATATTCTAAAAATCTTACTGCTGCTATCTTAGTAGGCGTTCTTCTGATTTTATTTGTTTTTTTCTTGGAGAACCTATTTTCAGATGTTAAAACCAATCAATAAACAAAAAAGTGTGAGATAATAATAAGTTATTAATTAAATAACCCCAAATTCTATATTTAAAAAACGATTACTTTTTAAACTACAAAAGAGCTGATAATTATCAAACGGCTGAACCGATTTTCATAAAACATAGCTAAGAACACTCAATCAGAATACCCTTCTAACAAAAAAATAACAAAATCAAAACCCCTCATTTTTTCGTCGGGGGTTAAGATAACTGAACAGAAATACGGACACTGAATTCATCCACAGTTCAAACCTTTATGTATACATCTAACGCTACCTATGGCTGGCCATAAAGTATAAAGCTATATTTTATTCATCGGTTCTCGGGTCAAGTTAGCACGGTCGTCGGAGTCAGACGCAAGCAATATTTCAGAGCAGACTGACGTATATATTATTCTATGAGAGTAATTTGTCTGGGAACAATGAAGGATTTTTCGCTTGCAGCCAAGGGCAATGTCGGTAAATAGTGGCAAGTCGGGCCCTTGGACCGGGATGGTGGGTGGTGCAAGTGATGAAAGAGGAGCGATTTCTGAAAGCTCTCTTAAATTTTTTTCCGAGCTTTAGAATATTTTATTCATACATATGAAAAAAAATACACCACCACGCCTTTATTCCCCACGAGGGTGAGCAGGGGTATACTGCAGTGAACTCAGTTTGCCGACGGTGTTTTGGTCCCAATGTAGTTAGAGGCAAAAAAATGTAAACTGATAAGTAACTACTCATATGAAAACATAATCAAAATTGACGAGCTTAGATTGTGATTTTTGTTACTTATTGCATGCAACAAATTATGATTTTTTAAAGCAGGTACCGGAGAACGGCATCCTACCATGTCCTACTCAGTAGTTAAAACGAAATACACTTGATATTCATTTTTTTTTGCTCAGGTAATAAATAAATTCATTAATCCATTGATCGCAAAACGTCCACTATTGTCAAAGATTCTCAAAAAACACACAGCCAAAGTTTTTTTCTAATCCATTTATTTACTTCAGACTCTATCGATCGCCATCGCCACCTCCTATAACTAGCCCCACATCGCGAGTGAAGAGCTTACACGGGCATGTTCAGATAGCATCAAGGTATCGCTCCTAATCGCCCATTGTGAGCGGATAACGATCTCCTCCCGACGGGCTACAATAGAGCCCTTTCCCACGTGGCGCGGCGTCACTCAAGCCGGCTTTCTAAATCACTAGTCAAAGGTTCGATTCGTCTACAGTTATGATGACACCGCGATTGCACGTGACTTGTGATTCGCTAATCGATGTTGTGTATCGAGAAACAATCGAGGTTACGTGACTCGAGTTCAGTGATATTTGTACTGTATGTAATATTATCATCACGCTTTTATATTAGTTAAAGAGGTTGTCAGAAGTTCACTACAAAGCACCCATATTTTGTCGCTGATATTTTAATCCCAATGTATTAGAGAGCGAATCTATAACCATTATGCTTCCACCCCACAATGGGAGCGGAGTTTAGGCCATGCTACACCAGCGCCGGTTGGCAAACGTTACACGTCTTTTGAAAGACCCACTGACACACATAAAACATTAAACCTGCGAACTATAAAATTTATAAAGAAACGAAATTAATTAATCTTTCCCAAACGTACATCCTACTAATATTATAAATGTGAAAGTTTGTGAGTGTGGATGTATGTATGTATGTATGTATGTATGTATGTTTGTTACTCCTTCACGCAAAAACTACTGAACGGATTTGGATGAAATTTGGAACACAGATAGTTTATAACCGGGATTAACATATAGGATACTTTTTATCCCGATAATCCCGAAATTTTGTTACGTTAAATACTACGCGGACGAAGTCCGTGGGCACAGCTAGTATACAATAAGTGTAAACTTATAGGAATTTTTTTTTCTAAAGATATACATACACAAATTACATTCACTAAAAATAAAGACTACGAGTACCATAAACGTATGACTAGGCAGGCTGATAACATCTGTTTAAAATTTTCAAGGACAAACTATGGTAAAAAAAGTATTTTGCAAGAAGGCGCTGACATATACAATAAATTGCCTAAGACTATAAAAGATGCCAAATGTCTTATTACTTTTAAAAAAACTATTAAAGAGCTACATCTTGAAGGACTATTAATGCAGTTTTGAATGGATACAATAAGAACCATTATGTCACAGGCCTTAACAAACAAGTGTCTATTGTATCTAACCACTCTCGCACAACTTATCAAACTACCCTACCTATCTTTTCTTACTAATATACCATTACCTGCTATGTTTTAACAAAGTTTAAACTAGAATTATTTTAATTAAAATTAAGTTAGCTTAATTTACTCATCAGTTGTATTTTCTCTGTAAGTGATTTTGTAATCTTTTGAGAAATAAATGTCTTTAACCGTAACTAGATGGCCTCTATAAAGTAATAACTTGCCCCTCGCCTCGTGCCTTGATTTATTTTATACCCGGGAGCAAATTTGAACTCTGACATTTACGCTATAATGGTCAACTAATTAGTACTAAGTGAAAATAAACTGCTCAAATTGCTGAAACTATACACACTTTCATCATACTGAAAGGTTTGTTTACAGGACTAGGCCCACACCGCCTCTGTTACTCATGTAGACCAGAATCAACAATAATTTCAGTGTTAAAACACATTTGATACACTCCATTTTTACCCGACTACGGGGAAGCAAAAAGGAAGTTTATGATATATATAGCTCTATATTATGACAAACGGAATCTATGTGATATGTATATGTACATTATATAAGGGTTTCTAAGTCCCCACAAGGAACCCTTGTAAGATCGACATTCCACCCGTTTGTGCTAGTCTGTTAAAGTGCTATAACTTCTATAGTTTTTAATACTGAAAACCGATTTTCCTAAGAAGTTGTACGTTTTACCACGATTTTATACGTATGCCTTTTTCTCTATACAATGCAGTAACTGGAAATGTTAACAAAAACATCAACGTCACTACCGCTCTCTATATAAGTATTCCTTCTCCCGCCTCCATTATTTGGCTCCACTAATAAAGCAATCGCAGGATTGGAACTGAAATTAAATTACAGTATAAATAACTAAGCGCCTTTGCGAACGCACGCTCTTGGATCTGAATTATGTAGCGTCTCTATTCGGAGTAAGCTAGTTACGAAACTGCGACATAGTTGGTTATATAAAGCTAGAAGCACATTATCGTGTTGAGTGTCACCAGGATTGCCAGTAAGGCACCAGTGCTGCCTCAGCCTAAGGCATTACACAAACATTTTCTGTAATAACAAAACGTTGAGTAAAAATAGTAAAGATAATTCTAGGAACAACAAAAAGGTTTTGCTATCGTTTTTTGTCAGTGTACACAGAAAAGCTTTTAGTTTTAAATTTAACTCCAATTCAGCATATCATTTAAAATGCCAATATACTGAACTACCTATTCAAGAAGCAGTCTAGTCACTCGAGAACAACTTGATACACAAATACCAGCCACCGCGCTCCTAGTTTTCCATATGGGATTCCTGAAATTCCGGAGGGACTCGACTCGTCATGTGTACTTCGGTATCTGTTTGAGTAAATTACGCGCGTCGTCGCACACGTCCCGAACTAGATCTAAAGCACTACAGCCGCTTATTTACGAGATGTTGGCTTCTGTATAAACGGAACTTTCATCTCATCATCTGTATTACCTTTCGATATTTGGTATAGTACCCCGCGTATCGCGAACCATATAATTGCGATATTGACGATATTTAGTGATAAATCCAAAATAAATAAATAAGCCTAATTATGTTGCCTGCTCACATTCTGTTGTTGTTCCTGAGAATGTACACCATCTTTTATTCATTGAACAAAGTAACCATTAAGTTTCTTGCCGGATCTTCTCAGTGGAAGCAGCATTCCGAACCGGTAGTAGATTCTGAAAACCATTTTTTGAGGTTTGATCTTTGAATTGCGATACCAGTATCGCAATTTGGTTTGATAATGTAATACCCCTCATTAGTAGGGGCCCCCGCATTATTTCTATATCTTGTTGACGTCCCCTACAATCTATTTCCAATCACTTTAAATATACTCGGACCATATACTATAAGATCTTTCTCTCGCTTTGTATTCATTCACATACACACTAAAGTATTTAAATAAATAAACATCGTCAGACTGACACACCAACCTTTTGGTCCCAAACTCAGCAACGCTTGTACTATGGGTACCATTCAGTGGACTGGACGCGAACCTAGCCACACCCAGGCCTGGGAAAATTACGAAATGCCATTTCCGAAATTTGGCCTGCCGGGAATCGATTTGACAAAAAACACTGGGTACCGTGAGTCGAGCGGCCTGAGATTGAACCACTTCGTCGAGCTGTCAAAGATTTTAAATTACATTTAAGTATTTCTATGCTATTTTTTCTCAAAGAATTAGCAAGCTGAAGTGGCAATGGGCTGGCCATATCTCGCGAAGAACCGACAACCGCTGGGGTAAACGTGTTCTTGAGTGGAGACCTCGACTCGGCAAGCGTAGTGTAGGACGCCCTCCGACCAGGTGGGATGACGATCTGCGAAAGACTGCAGGCAGATGCTGGATGCGGCAAGCTGAAGACAGGGTGCTATGGCGCTCATTAGGGGAGGCCTATGTCCAGCAGTGGACAAGTATAGGCTGATGATGATGATGATGATTTCTATGCAGCACCAAAATATGCAGTATTACGTAAATGCATTACATACCTGTAAAACCGTCAAACACCTGAAAATATCGCACAACTTTTATAGAGCAGTACCTATAGATTAACAAAATATCTTTTTCGCCTCCGAGGCTCACGAAGTATCAAACTTGTAGGTCGACTTTCGTGGTTTTATTACTCCGAAGCTTACTCAAACGATGGGATCCCTGATTTTCTCATAAACGATAGCTTTTACAAGTTTCTTGTAATTTTATGAAGAAGACTGTTTTCATACAGCGAGTAGGTAAGTACCCGACGATTGTTATTTCCGAGTATTTCGCATTTAAATTCAACACCAAATTATAAATGAATTCCGTCTTTGGGCCTACATTCTATTATAATAAAACTTTTTCTTTCGGCTCTCTCACTCATCGTGCATAACAAAGCAATACCTACTTGACGCCGATCTTCTGTGAGAGGATGGTACTACCCCAGTTCAGACAGCCCGTATTTGAGTTGTAATCAATTGGCTACAACTTGGCTATCGTGAATTTGATTCCCACCTTGAAACAACAGTAAAACCGTCGCGATATTCGTGACACCTTTTACAACCCCAAACACATTCCAGCCTGGAACACGACGCAATAATGAAAACGTTTCGTTTTACGCACTCCAACGCAATCATTGACTTTGTTATAGTCGTTTAGTTACTCGTTTTACAACTGGGAACGTTATTCGAAGTCGGGTTCTTGTTAAATGCGCGCGTAAAATGTAATGAATCGGGCGGTATAGGGATTTAGTGTTCACGACACGGGACGGATTAATACGTCAAAGATGCAAATTTAGTTAGCAGTACTAGGTGTGTTTGACGAGAATGAAGTCGGTTGCGTGTGTATCAGTAGCGTTTTTCCGCCGACGGCGTATTATAATATAGGTGATGTAAAACTTCTCCGAATTTCCTGAGAAAGATAATAATATCGACAGAAAATATTTTGCAGTTCCTAGTTATAGCTTTTTTACTTAACGTCATCTTCTATACAAATTAATAAAATTGGAGTGTCTGTTTGTAATATCAAAATAACACCTTTTCATTAAATGCATATGAAAGTACATAAGACACCTATAGCAAAAACGCGATTTAAAAAAAAATTGTCTGTCTGTCTGTGTGTGTGTTCCGGGTAATCTCCGAAACGGCTGGACCGATTTTGACGGGACTTTCACTGGCAGATAGCTGATGTTATAAGGAGTAACTTAGGCTCCTTTTATTTTAGAAAAACAAAATTAAAGAAATGGGTCCTGTCGCGCGGGCTCCGAACGCGGGAGCGGGCTTTTTTGTTAAGTAAAATTCTACGCGGACGAAATCGCGGGCTCAGCTAGTTACAAATACATATATTTGCTGTAATTACAAACCATAAGTAAAAAATGAAGGTCCGGTGAAGGAAAACACCGTGAGGAAACCTGCATGTCTTAGAAAATCTAACAACATTTCGAAAGAAATCGGAAATATGCAAACCCGCACTGGGCCAGCGTGCTTGACTATGGCCTGAATACCCTTCGTATTGAGGGGAGACCCGCGCCCTGGAGTGAGACGTTAAAAGGGCTAATTTAATTAATCAATATAAAGTAAAAGATACTAAAAAAAATACTAGGACCTACAAAGTAAATTTATTCCAGTAATTTGTTTTCACAGTGTTGGAACTAATGTTACATTTACATGAAAAAATGAAAATGTAAATTGTTATATGTTTACATTTTACACTGAGATGTAAGTTAAAATTATATCTTGCTCTTCTTTCTGGCCCATGTATCGGAGTTCGCTAAGTTTTTTTAATAAAACTTTTTAAACGTGCAGGTTTCTTGTTATTAGATACCCTGTACCTACTTCCTTGGCTTACATTTTCGCGTAGAATTCTCATAAGTTTTATTTTTAGATAGGTATTCAGGGTCTGTATTTAGGTTTTACTGAATTCCACAGCATAAACTTACCTAAATTAGCATCTAAAGTATTTCCTTGGTAGAGCTAATTCACGTTTACGTTTGTCGAATAACCGTCAAAAATATGTAAATAGGAACGTTCCACCTTGGCTTGGCGTTAACTGGCTGCGTAAAATGGAACGGAATTGGCAATAAAGCAATTCAATGATGGCTACGGGGCAACAGTCGCGGTTGCCGCGTTAAAACACTTTTATAGCTGGTTCGCTACATTGATTGCTATGACAAAAAAAATAAGCTAGGTATACTAACCTGCCTTCTCCTGGTAACTAGCTTCTGATTTTCTCCGATTTTGGAATAGTCCCCATAAATAGCTACGAATATTTTGTATTATTTTGAACGTGTCGTAGTCGTATCATCAATTCAAAATGAGCCCTCGTATGATATACATCATTTAACAATACAGTTGCGTAATTTGAAGCGTCAATAGCATAGTGGTTAGAGGGTCCGTCCTCGTAGCTGAGAGGTTCCGGGTTCTATCCCTATCCTGGCCATTAAACTATTGACGTGAACCCACTCTTAGCACAAACATTAGCTTAGTTGTAGGGGCTAAAGGGAATACTAGTAATGTGATAAACACACATTGCTAGAAATTTTAAAAAAAAAAAACAAAAAAAAATTGTACTACCTATAAATCGTTAAGTTATTACTAAAAGATTTAAGTATCTAATCGGCTACATCGTATAATTAACTCGAATTCAATTTTATGTTAGAAGTAAAATCTTAAGTAGAATCTAGTTTATGTTTTGCTTTTGTCAATAATATCATTATACTTAAGCCTCCACAATGTTAGTCTGAATTCCTGTCAACTTTTAAGAACTTAATAACATTTTTTATTGTTATTACATCAATCTCACATTTTTACTTTGAGAAAAAGTATTTGCACTAACATAGGTAAGATTTACGATCTCATACATTACCAAAAACCTTCCACCAACAAAATAAATAATCAAGGAAAATCCAGGGAAACCTTTAGAAAATTAAAACTACATACATTTTGGCGTAAAGAGATTATGTAAATGCAGGTAAACAGGTGAAGCTGAACAGTGAGCGCTCAGCGGCGCGGACCGTGTGTGGGTTCAGTTAAAATATTACTGTTACCTAGTAGAGTTGGTCCACCCGCGCCGGCTCACGGAGAATTAGTCAAATAGGACAGAAAACTTTGCCTATGTGGACCTCGCTATACTATAGGAACTCGACTAGGTCGTAGGTAGGTCGACTAGGTCCGACTCGGTAGGATGGTAACGTGTGAGTGAGAATTAGTTAGCCTGGTTATACTGAATGACTAGTGTAGTACTCTCTCTTGTACTTTTAGTGGCAATGGTGTTGCCTGCTCACATTGTGTTGATGTGACTGACAATGTATACCGCTGAGTACCTAACCAATGAGTTTCTTGCGGGATCTTCTCAGTGGAAGCAGCATTCCGAACCGGTGGTAGACTCCGACTGTTCATAACTAGTTTATATTAACTTATTACCTTTACCATTCGTCAGAACAACTTCTTTGGTACCTACCTACCCCTACTTAGATACTGGATTTGGCAAGGACTCCAAATGAAAGAAATTATAAGGTCCCCATTTATTTCTAGCTTTTTAGTGTACCCAGGTTTTACGAAGTCGGTTTATTTTCATTTTTGTTAACCTATATTGAGGACAGTGCCACTAATTTAAGGTGTAAGTAAAATTATTTTTACATGGTTAACAACGTAGCTTGTTATTTGACTGTGAACGTAACTATTACTTTTATTAGCGTTCTAGTAATAAGCAATTAGTTACCAAAGTCATTAAATATATAGGCAGACGTGTGTTGCCCCAACTAACATAGTAACTAAACTAATTACAACTTTATAATCTAAGGTATGACTCAAAATCCTTGTAAGTTAGTCAATCACCTTGATGAGATATAATACAAATAATAATCACGGTATTAGAGCCAGTCTGTAGCCTATTGACAATATGCTGCTTATATACGGGGACTGGCTTAACACTATGCTGCTTATATACGGGGACTGGCTTGACAATATGCTGCTTATATACGGGGACTGGCTAAACCGGGATGGTACCACTCGCTCACAAAAGATCGGCGTAAAATAGCTATTATATAATTTTAAATAAATTCAAGCGTCAATAGCCTAGTGGTTAGAGGGGCCGTCCTCGTAGCTGAGAGGTTCCGGGTTCGATCCCATCCTGGCTATTAAACTATTGACGTGACCCCACTCCTAGCACAAGCATTAGCTTAGTTGGAGGGGCTAAAGGGAATACTAGTAATGTGAGAAACACACATTGCTAGTAATCTTTTTTAAATAAAAAAAAAATCGCTCGGTTGGCACACCAACTGTATGGTCCCAAACTAAGCAACGCTTGTACTATGGACCCCGTATAATGCACTGTGGGCGACCCAACCAGCGGAGCTCCCCGCAGAGCCTCTGGTGGCAGGCACGGGGGTGTCTGCCATTACAGCATGGGCTCGAGAGGGGGCACTGTGTGACGTGTGTCAACACAGCGCTTGAGGTCGGAGAGGCGCGTCCTTGGACGCGCTCTCAGTGAGGGGGCCTTACCAGGCCAAGTCGCGCCGGGTTGCGGTTGTGGCTTTAGCCTACCCGGGACCCGGAACTTGCGACCGAGAGGATACACCGTTGGTGGGGCGATCCCAGTGACTCCCAGACCTGGAAAAATTACGAAAGGCCATTTCCGAAATTTTCCCCGGCGTGAATCGAACCCGCAACCTCCCGGTGCAGTAAGCCGTTCGGCCTACGCTCAAACCACTGCGCCAAGTCGTCATATATTTCGTACGAGTGACAGAGCCAGAAGCACAACCCTCCCTTTCCTACCCTTTGTCAGACTCCTCTTTAGGTTGGCAGCGTACGAGCAATGCCTTCGGTTGTGCTAAGGTAACAGCTTATCATCAGGCGGGTCGTGTAGGCTCGTATGTCGACATTGTTATAAAAAAAAATAGTGGCGCTTAGGGACGCCCGAAAGAAGCGAAGCTTTAAAGTATAAAGCGTATAGGACCGTAGCTACCACTCTGTATACCTATATATACATCAAGTAACGCTACTGACGTCATCGTGTAACGCTACTGACGCTTAGTACGGATAGAGTGGCCGCGCGGTGAGCGCCCCGAACGTCCGTGTAGAAGCTTCGCTTCAAAAAGGTTCGTGGTAGGGGTCGCACTTGCTTCACTCGAACACTGTCCGGCAGTTAGTCACGCCGACTTCCACCGAGATGAGACTAGTTCAATGTATTAATCACAGTTTATGGAACGGCTTCCAAATTAATATATTAAAAGGGGTTTAATTAATTAACTTTTAGGTCGACAAACTTCTGAGCAATGCCTTTGGTGTTGCAAGCTTCTATGGGTTATGGTAACTACTTAACATCAAGCGGGGTATACGCTTGTTTGCGGTTTTTATATAAAAACCCTCACGCATTATTCTGTAAAAACTCATTCACAGCACAGGTATTCAGTGAGGAACAAATTTACAAAAAAGAAAAAAATCTCCTGTCGAGTGTCAACGGTGAAGCTTCCGTTTTCTATTATATCTTAATTAAATAAGACTCAAAAAGTCGCCTTATTAAAATCTAGTCTATTTATTATTCGTAGACATTTGTGCGAGTAACCTGAAGTATACAATTAGGTTCTTATTCCGACATTCATTTGAATGTGAAAACATTTCTACTTCTTCCCACTTGGGTACATAATGCTGACAAAAAATAAATTAATATTACTTACAACGCGGAAGCTAAGCTAGTGCGAAGTTACAAACTTATCCTCTATTTCAACGTTTGTAGAGTTCTTAATTTTAATCCAAGTCGTCTTGTGGAAGTTAAAAAATAATGTAGTTAGCAGTTTTTTCTCCATAAGGTACCTAGAAGAGTCAATAAAACATGCTGGATTTTATGAAATGTATGAAAGACTACTTATTTAGTATTTACAAGTAGATTTTTTGATTATATAATAGTTAGGTACTTTTAAGTTAATAGGCCTTACGGGCATTGTTATGCCTGCAAAATCTGAAAATAGGAAATAATTAATTTAATTTGAATATAAAGTGACATTTATGATCAATTTCAGAGTCACAGATCTGGGATAAATTTATCAACGCACAGCGCACAGCCCAAACCACTAGACGGATCGGGCTGAAATTTGGCATGCAGGTAGATGTTATGACGTAGGCATCCGCTAAGAAAGGATTTTGATTAATTCTACCCCCAAGGGGATAAAATAGGGGATGAATAATTCCGAAATTTTTGTTAAGTTATATTACACGCGGACGAAGTCGCGGGCACAGCTAGTCAACAATAAAACACAATCGGTAATCAGCCTAACAGGTCAGACTGGAAGTTCACCCCTAAAACGGAAAATAACTTTTCACAGAAAAAATATACAGCTTAATAGGCGCGTCCCTATATTCAAAGCAGCCGTGCCCGTAATCAGGTATGATGACGTAATATCTAGGTGTTCAGACGTCAAACTCTTAGACCATGAATGGTCTAAGGTCGAACTTGTTCGGGCGCGCTGCTCGGTACATGTGAACGCACATAATAACAAACACATTCACGTCCAATTCAAAGCCTTAGATGACTTTTAAACCATAAATGAAACCACATACAGGAATGTACTCTCGTTCTTTCGTATCCATATCAACATGGAAATTCCTGCTTATTCATAAAAATGCGCGATCCACATTAATAAGTGTACAGATAGCCGATAAGGGCCGCCCTTCCACCTTCGCTTTATCAATAACTTGCCACCGAAGGCCCTTTAATATTGCAGGGCCGTGCCGAAGCGAAGATATCCCGAATATTTTATTCAGTGAGGTAAAGAGGCTGACAAAGAAATGCGAGTTAGATCGCAGCCTAAATAAACTGTGGGGTACTATCGGTTCGGGATGGTTCGCATTCCGTGAACTCGAATGTTACTCGTTTTAGAATTTGCGTTTGGGTCATCTTTTTACATTTTATTGCCAGACATGGATCTCTGTAGCTGAGCTGGTATCTTTTTAATACCGACTTAAATAGTAACCGAGTTATTATAAAAAAAATAAACACATGATGAACGCGTATCTTGTCAAATTTTGCAAGGTTCATTTGCATGGCATGCTTTTATTGCGTGGTTATTTTGTTTTTTGTATGAACGCAATAAGAGTTATGATGAATCAAAATAGCAGTATTTTTCCCTTTACCCGATTAAAAAGCGAATACGTAACTTTTATCATGCATTGCTAGTGCAAATAATTAGAATATGTAAACTCTTTAAAATAATATCAGAATTCAAATACAGTGCAACTTTGAGCATGAGCGACTAGATATTACGATTTGGAATGAGACTACAGCCAAAGCAATTAGCGGAAAATAATCTCGATCGAAGGTCGTTTCAATATTGATAACAATAGTACCTCCGAAAGGCAATACTGGGTCGACCCGGCCCCAGGCACCGACATTATTTATTTAATACGCTCAAAGGCCCAATAGTTAGATAATTGTTCCTTCACAGGTCCCCTTGGATATACAATAATCCTTTCGGCTTTAAGGGGAAATTAAAAACGTGCGAACAAATGTGGAGGAAATTGGTTTTAATTTTTAAACACTACGAAATTTGAGTACGGGATAGGTGCCCATGCAATTTTGAATCCTATGCCTGTCTGGTGAATAGTGTTATTTGTGTAAGTCTACTCTGAATTTGTATAAGTCCAAAAGGACCTTATATATATTTTTTTAATGTGGGGAACCACATTTAGTAATATATATTAGGTCCTTTTTATAATGCAATATATTTTGAGTGGCGCTTTATTAAATGCTTAATGACCACAAAAAAAAAACTGATTTTTAACCATATTTTAAAAATAACGTTTCCTAAATATTGCACATTATAATTCGCCAAAGATACCTACGTACGTATATTATTGCGTAGATGCTCGTACCTTCCGAATCAGTTGGGAATTCCTATCAATTCCTTTTGATCAGGAATCCATTACTGTGTATAAAAAGGAATATAATATTCATTGTTAGAATTTCGAATTCATATTACTTGCGATACGACATACAGGCACCTGACTGCTCACAATTGAATACAGAACAGATAGTTAGCAAATGTTAGGGCAGCCAAAAACACTGTCCACGCTTTTGACGCAAGCAAACATTCATTCTCACACAATTCATTCACACGTAAAAGCCACTCTCTTTATTTATTTTTTTTACAGAAAATAACCGTGTGTCTGGATACAGTAAAATGTATAGATATTATCGGTGTTGAGTCAACCGGATGAATTAAACTCAGTACAATAAAAAAACAAAAAGAAAACATGTTTTAGAAAGCTCCAAAGTGCAAAAAGTGCAAAAATGTTTTTTAAATTTAATTTTACATTAAGTATTTTTTTTTGTATATTTTTGCGAGGCTGGTGACCACGTACAATTAATACATCCAATACATACTATGTTATTAAAGTTTTTTTTTCATTTCAATACAAAATTTGACATTGCACCCGCGGATTTTCATTTCATTTCACGCGTGACATAATGATTTGTCGTTACAGAATATAAATGCTGTGTGGAGGGTCGAAGCTGGAAGAGACTAATCCCTCTAACCATTAGACTATTGATGCAATACAATATAATATAATACATTTTAAGTGTCAGTAGTCTATATAAAAGATATAAAATGTAAAATAAAGGACAAATTCAGGGCTGGTCCGTCAGACATACCGGCTGTTCATTATTATTCACCCTTGCAGGAAACTCTCAAAAGGTTTCGGGTATAAATCAAAGTTCCTTTTAGTGGAGTAACTAGTCTTTGAATAATTAAACGGGAATAAAAATAAGTTACTTACGTACATTCTAAAAATATAGTCTTGTCAGTTTGCGTTGATGTCTCTTGGTAGACTAATGTAAAATAATGTCTGTAGAAATTACCTGTAACTGCCTATCTATTTATTTTAAGAAAACTGGAATAAGTTTCATAATTTTAATTATATTATTGCTTAATATGTTTTCGCAAATTCTTATAAAAAATAAATAATTAATCTTTAAACAATTTCATGTTTTTATACTCAATAAACTTTTCAAAGACACATGTATTATTATACAGCTGGAGTTTTATACTTATTTTTGTTTTTTTTTCATCTAAATATATATATATAACTCAAAGTTGACTGACTGACTGACTGACATATTGATCTATCAACACACAGCCCAAACCACTGGACGGATCGGGCTGAAATTTGGCATGCAGGTAGATGTTATGACGTAGGCATCCGCTAAGAAAAGATTTTGATTAATTCTACCCCCAAGGGGATAAAATAGGGGATGAAGGTTTGTATGAAATTTTGTCAATTAAATACCACATGGACGAAGTCGCGGGCACAGCTAGTTATTTAATATAAGCGGCAGTAGCCCAGTGGTAAGAGGGTCCGTACACCGTCGTAGTCAAGAGGATACAGCGTGAGTTCAGTCCTTGCACACTGAGACAAAAAACTACAACAAATGATTTTTATACTTTCAGTATCTTTTACTAAACATTTTGTAATTACAGCAAATCGTTTTTGAATACGAGGCATTAAGGTAAACAATCCCAAAGCAATACTAACTATTAGGTAAAATACAAATGATTTTGATTGCTGTTTAAGAAGTATGGATATATTTTTTGAACTTCATGTTCAGCCCTAAAAGGCCCAAAAAGTCCTTCATGCTCGGAATGTATTTTGTTCGTTTGCGTGTTTGTACTATCGCGGTATATCTAAAGTGTTGGCATTGTGATAAACATTATTATTAATGGGCATGAATAATTTTATTGTTAATTAACAATGCGTGCCTTCGTATCAAGCGTTTCGGCTATTATTTTATGGCTTTTTAATTATTTTTATTTGTTACACTACACAAAATACTTTGAAATTTCGAAAAGAGTGTTATGATGATCTTATACAGGAATATAAACTTAGTACAAGGTATTTAATAGGTACACAATGTTTTTGGTTGGTTTTCTTCGGTTTCTTTTGTTGTTTTCGATGGAAGCATCACTGATTTAAAAACTTTATACTCGTAATATAATCTTGTTTTTGAATTTCATAAGAAAATAGGGTTACTTAATGAAAAATCTTCCCACATGTTTTTAAAGTATTTAACCAATCTTTCTAAAAGTATAATTCAACTATAATTAAGCACCTACTACCCAGATATCTTTTTCATTTAATCTCAAGATTAATCCGCAAGTTTCCACTCAGTATGCAAGAAGGCTAGTGTATTTATGTTAGCGAGTGCGGGGAAATGTGATTGGTTCGTTAGCTTTATTACTGTACGCTGTGTACGAGGAGGCATCCGTTACTTTAATAAATAAATTGGTAATTCATTTTAATGTGCTAGGTATATAGATTGGCGCTTGGGTCATTGTCTCTACTATTATTTATCAATATTATACAAATGAAAACACAAAAAGATTATTTTATTAAATACTGTTTAACGTTTCGTCTTCAGTTATTTTTAAATTCGTTTATTAGTTCCGCCGTGCTGTAATAGCCGAGTGGTTAAGCACTCGTCTTGCGGGCACCAGGTCTTGGATTCAAACCCTGGCGCGCACCTCTGTGTATTTCGAAATCTTGTGCGTATCATAATTTCTATATTATGATTATCATTTGCTTACGGTGAAGGAAAACATCGTGAGGAAATATGCAATCTTAGAAAAAGTAACCAATTTTCGAAATACATGTGAAATCCAGCCTGAATCCCCCTCTTAGTGAGGGGAGGCCTTGCTCAAGAGTGGGACGTTAAAAGGGCTGATTTATTGTATTATTATTTTTTTAATTTTTCCGACAGAGTATGAACTGCAACTTTATAAACCGCCCGATTTTTAGCGGTAACTAATTCAATAGTTGTGTAAACAAAACAAAAATACATTTAAATAGGTAGAGCCATATGACGAAAGAGACAGTAATTACAATGCGAGTTGTATCAGAAGTGCGAAATAATAGTAGCCATGCATGGGTACGTGTATGTGATATAACTCATAAAACATTATGTGGAGACATACTGGAATAATCATTTTTGTAAGAAATTGATGTGTGGCCGCCAATGAATCGGATTCATAGAGCAACGGCGGTTCCTATTTAATAATGTGAGAAGTAATATAAGAAATAACATAAAAAACGTTAATTGAAATTCATGATACCTTTAATTATTGAGTAAAATAGTTCAGTTATTAAGCGTGTTGAAAAACATTTCAAAATCTTCAAAATGGTAACTGCTATCAGATCATAATATTAAAACAAATAGCATGTCTAATAAATTAAACCAAAACTTAGGCGTTGGTGGACGAATACAGCTTTCAGGGGTCCAGAGAAATTGAATTAAAACGTTGAGATTACAAGTAACTAAGTTTAATCGTTAATGCTCTAAATTTAATATTTATCTTTAAAAATATGGCCTATCCAGTTAAAAATAAATACTAATTTGGTTGTATTTATGTCTCAAGGCAAGCCAGGAAAGAGTATACTCGGTTACTTCCCGTTTGGTAAACATCCCATAAATTTCCTTTCTTTAAGATAAATTTGGCAAAACAGAGTAAGCTGATAACCCACCTGATGTTAAAAAGTTATCGTAGCCTATAGATGCTTGCAATTCCAAAGACATTGCTCGCACATTACCAACTTAAAGGGGAGTGAGACAGGGGGAAGGGGAGGGCTACGGCTCTACACAACTGACGTTCATTAGTAGAGCAATCGATTCAAGTATCCACATCACAATGTCGTCCACAAAACCCTCTCATGGATATCAGGTCAAACGGAAAAAACCTCCGGAACCACACAAAACCGTTCCCTCACACTTGTCCATTAGGAGTTATGCCATCGGTCCCATATATCATGGTGAGAGCTAATGTACACTAGCACGCGAAAGCGGGGTGATTAAAATTAATAAAATTAGTTCAGGGAAGGTTGTGTGGAAGTATTCGAACGGTGAAATGGTCCGAGTGCGGGTAATGGAACGGAATAAAGGGCTAAGTGGAAAAACGGAAGTGGCATTATTTCCTGGATTTGCTTCCTACGTATGTTGTTTAACCCCTAGATTGTTGTTTAGTTGCTACGTTTAGTAACACGTCAACAATAATAGGGTTTCATAGATCTATTATGTCAAAGTCTATCTGTTTTAGTAACGGTTCTTAAGGCAAAAGTTTTTTAGAAATTTTTCAAAATCTGACAATAATAAAAGGCACATTTTGTAATTCGCGACAAAGACCGTGTGCAGTGCATTTATTAATATATCCAACTTACTCTAAAACATTTCAAGAACGACAGCTATCCAAATAATCTGGCAATTTTTATATATTTAGTGATTAACTAGTATCATATCCAACGTGATGATATTTAGAGTAAAATAAATGTATTAATAAACGCACTGCATACTGTGTTTGTCGCAAATCACAAAATGTTGCCTTAAATGTTTTTAGATTTTGGATAAACTATAAAAAAACTCGAAAATTTTGAATTTCGCGGGCTAGACAGGCGCCTTCACCTTAAAACAAACGTTACTGATTGGCACAAAAAGAAAAACTAAAAATAACTTGAAATTGGCAAAATACACACTGTGTGACGCCATAAAAAAAAATACATATTTCCGAAATACAGAGGGCGCTCGGAGGTGGGAATCATTTAATAGGCAAATAGTTATTTATTTAGTGGCAATGGTGTTGCCTGCTCATATTATTTTTATACTGTTCCTCAGAATGTATACCATCTTTAATTCATTGAAAAGAGTAACCATTGAGTTTCTTGCCGGATCTTCTCAGTGGAAGCAGCATTCCGAACCGGTGGTGGATTCTGACTATTCATAAATGCTTTGTTGGCTTACGTGAATAAAAACAATTTTGAGTTTGAATTTGAATTTGAGTTTGTTATTTTAATGGCTCTTTGTAGAGGTAGTAGAGTCAACCCGTAGCCATTTGACTGCGGCTCCTATACGCGCTGACTTGCCCGGGTAGTAACACCGTCTCACAAAAGACAGAGTACCTATTTTAGCTGCGTTTTGTACAATGAGTGAGAGAGAGCTGGAATCCTAACCCGTCCCTTTCCCTCCCTTCACGTCAGTAACGTGCGCGCAATGTCTTTAGTATTGCAAGCATCTTACTTACCATCAGTCGAATCATAGGCTTGTTTCACAATTTTTTATACAAGTATAAAATATGTAGCAGCAGTGATAGCCGATTGGTTAAGCACGCGTCTTGCGGGGTACCAGGTCTCGGGTTCAAACCCCGGCTCGAACCTCTGGATTTTTCGAAATCTATGTGCGAATCATAATTTCTATATGATTGTCACTTGCTTACGGTGAAGGAAAACATCGGGAGGAAACCTGCATGTCTTAGAAGATTTAACCAATTTTCGAAAGACATGTGAAATCCGCCAACCCGTACTGGGCCAACGTGGTGGATTATGGGCAGAATCCCCCTCGTGTTGAGGGGAGGCCCGTGCCCAAGAGTGGGACGTCAAAAAGGGCTAAAATAATTATTATTATTATTATAAAAATATGTATTATTATTATTATTGTAAAAAAATAAGGTTGTATAGACTATGCTCAGTGAAGCCCGACTATAATACGTAACTATCTTATTTTCTGAGTTACCGTTTGCGTTGCTTATAAACACATACTATGTATAGAACATTAACGAAGACCAGCCACAAATATTTAATAGCCTAAACTGCGGATTCTGGGAACATTAAATTTGGTACAGGAGTTACTGATATATTATGTAATTGGGCACAGTAAGGAAATTTGGAAATTCATTCCTTAACAGGAATTAAATAAGGGAAATAATGTTTTTTAAAGAAATCCCACCAGGCTAGTATTTTCAATTAAATTTAATAAAACCTTCATTTGACACTCTCGTGCCATTGAAATTCTGTCAACACAGTTTTTGCGCGTATCTGCGTAACCCCGAGGTCGTGCAGATTATACACCTTCCAATTAGATTCCCACACGACAATGGGGCTGCCCGCATTGTCCCGGTGAAAGCCCAGGATGCCCCGCTATCAGTCTAATAATTTCCATTGTCTTATTTACTAAGGGGAGGGGGTAGGAGCAATTAATGCGTCAGCTCTCTGCGTGTGGAATCTGGTGACCGAACGCGTAATGAAGATATTGTAATTTAAGTTTCTAACGAGATGGATATTGCTATGAGTAAGTATAGCCGAAGGCAGGTCGATAGCATGACGATCTGAGCTCATCGTCATATGATGTCTATGAGTGGTTAAGAAACTTCACTGTAAACTGAAACGCTACTAAACTCAGCCTTTTTAGACGCAGTTATCTGTAATTCTTAATGTGGCGCGTTATAATTAAGCAGCTCCCAAATTTAAGTTAAGTTTGAGTGTTACACGGCGGTATGAATGTTTTTAATAAAATGAAATGGTATTATTTTAACAGTGTCATCGCACATTTAGAAATGCATTTTCATTCACACATTTTATATTCAATTTAAATATAGAAAATGCAAATAAAAAATGTAATAAAATTTACATTAAAGTGTGACAAAAGGAATTATTTTAATTTAAAACAATGATCCGCACTTGAATAAGAGTTATTTCAATATTTTCGCCGACTTTGTCGAAGCAAAGGGAATTCCTAAATGCAGCGAAATAATTAGTTGCGAAGCGCGCGCGTGCCTGGAGACATACGGATGTTGAGATTGCAAAGCTCATCGATGGTTTTTCTGGCGTATTTTAATTTTATATAAATTCAGGGTATATTCGAATTGGTAAAATTAAATCCCCAGTAGATTACGAGCCTAATTAAAGAGTCATCGATCTCATTCAGAAGCTTGTTGAGAGGTTAGCTCGCTGTCAAATTTAAAGGACTTTTTTATTATTTATTCATATAATTTTCGTCAAAAAATAGGCAGATGGCAATTAAGGTTTTTTCAAAAAATAACTCTCACTTGGAACATGGAACACCAGTAGTTATTTTGTGTTATATTAGCTTCACAAAACTTTTTATTTAATGACATAAATGTCCATCACAATGTTAAACACTTTTGACACCCGTATATTCCGTAAGGGATGCATTAATAATGCAGTGACGCTGGTCGGGCGGAGATGGGGGCCGTCGGATGGAGCGTGGTGGATGACGCATGGTAGACGGTGGCTGCCACCGCCAATCACATTAAAATAACCCCTCTACGGGGCTTAAGTCGCAACTTATTGTTCGATACTTGTATAGGTAGTGTCTAGACTATTTTTGCATAATTTTTGTGCATGAAATTAAAATGTATTGCATACATCTAGTAGAAGTTTCAATTTAGCACCTATGACTCACAATTTAATTGAATATTTGAGACAGGGTGACTGGTAATGGTACAGCCAACTAAGTAATAGAATAGAAAACACTATGTCTTCTTGAAAACAAAAGGGACCCCGTGAACTTGATCAACTATTATGCCGAGACTGATTACTAACGACAATTTATCTCATCTAACAAGGCTAGTTAGCTATAGTGTGCTGCTTGGTGCCGTTAACTGTCACCAGAGGTGGGATAGTACTAAGACAAAATATATAAAAAAATATAAAGATTTTAAAACACGCTACACACTGCATGACCCGATGTCGGACAGGGTTATGGGAAAAAAGAACACATATAATCGCTGTTTCCTAAAATCACGATGTGACTAATCATCTGTACTAGATACTATGTTCTAAGAAACGGGCGAACAATTGACCACCAACAAAAACCCCTACCATTGGTATTCGTCTGACGGCTGTAACGCACGGCTCGTGACTCTCCGTAGCGCGTGTCGGCCGCGGCGCTTTGAGCCTTTGACACCGCTAACTGTCGTCTGCGGCGTGAATACTAAGTGACGACCTGTGGTAGGTGTCATTGATGATAATCAACACGTTGATGGGATTATCTACGAATTCGTGAAATCATGAGGAAATGATGAAACGTGGCCAACGAACAATGGACAAATATAACACGTGAACTAAGGTGTGTGTTATTGGTTGTTAGAAATTATTGGAGAATAGAATATAAACTTACGCCCGAAGGCTAAAACGCTATTTAAATGATTAAAGCTAGTATAAATCAATTTAAAATTTAAACTTGTTTACCATTTTGCACCAAAATGACGTTTCCAAATTCGCTTCCAGTGTCGAGGACGATTTTTTAAGCGCTACTTACTACTAAGTTGTTTAAGATATCGTATCGAAATCGTCTTTTGTATGATGCTTAAATTAAGCAGCTCTCCGAGCTATATACCTGCTTATTAGTATTCTGGCACCATCTTCGGAGCGTTGATTAGCAGTGATAAATTCGACAAAGGAAATTACTTGATCAAAGTCGTTTCAAAGTCAAAGTCGTATAAAGGATCCTTTGAGACCCCATGGAAAAGCTTGTCCTAGGATTAAATCATTACCTATACTGATCTAGTTAAAGGACGCAGTAGTGATTCTAAAATGATAAGTAATATACATAATACTAGTGGCCCGCCCCGGCTTCGCACGGGTACATTGCGGTTACATTATTCGAGTTTTAGTAAGGATCCCTAATTTTTTTGAAAATATATTATAGCCTATGTCACCCGGGGATAGTGGCTACACTACTTCACAACAGTGAAAGAATTTTTCAAATCGGTTCAGTAGTTTCGGAGCCTATTCATTACAATCAAACAAACAAAGTTTTCCTCTTTATAATATTAGTATGATTATAAGTATGATGTCAGCAAAATCCATGAACTAGTTGGTACAATGCAGTAGTACACAGAGTAAAATATAATACTTACTTGAGTTTTTCTTGTGAACATTATTAAATGTAGGCATGTTTGTATTTATAAAATCAAATATACAGATTGCAGAAAATGGCGTTAACATAACAGTAGTTAACAGTTACCTAATGACGGTGATCGATATTAACTGAATAAAAAATAGCGAATTTTGCAGACATATTTCCTGATTTTCCGATATATTATTAATAATAGTACATTGTTACATGAGTGGTGAAAGTTACACAAAATAAGTCTTTCACCCGAGGTAAACACTGTGCTTTTCATTACGAATACAATGAAAATAAAAATAAAAACAGGAATTGGCTAAAGAAATAATACAAGGAAGTATAAACAATACTCTACAACTCGAAAAAAAAAATCGGATTGCCGCCTACTTTGTTTTTTTTTCGTTGGCCGGCCAACTTCATCATTTAGCCATTATTTTTCATTTTCATCTTTAAATATTTTGCCCAAATCTATGTTATTTTAAAGAAATTGTTGAAACTAAATTATAATAGAGTCATTTAAAAAAATTGATTCTTGAATTACTACTTAACTTTATGTTATTTCAATTTTACATCGTGCTGTAATTGAGTGACTGTAGAAAAAGTTTGAACATGGTTCCATAGAAATGTGAAAATGGAACTAGTTTTTTTTTATAATTTGACAGCTGTCAGTTGAAAGCGAAACTCCCGGGCCTGAAAAGTATTACTTTCAACCCACTTCTCAGGCAACTTCAGACCTACTTTCAGAGTAAGAGTAATGAAAAAACTATTTCGAACGAAACCCACAAAAATCTAGGTCTGAGGTTTAGCTTGTGTTGCTGAGTGACCATTTTCAATTTCCCAAAGACATAAGTATAATAGTACATTGTTACATGAGTGGTGAAAGTTCGAACTATTAGCGCCCTCGCTACGCTCGGACGCCAAACCCCGTCTCGGGACAAAATAAGTCTTTCACCCGAGGTAAACACTGTGCTTTTCATTACGAATACAAGGAAAATAAAAATAAAAACAGGAATTGGCTAAAGAAATAATACAAGGAAGTCTATCAATACTCTACAACTAGAAAAAAAAAACGGATTGCCGCCTATTTTGTTTTTTTTTTTCGTTGGCCGGCCAACTTCATTATTTAGCCATTATTTTTCATTTTCATCTTTAAATATTTTGCCCAAATCTATGTTATTCTAAAGAAATTGTTGAAACTAAATTATAATTAAGTCATTTAAAAAAATATATTCTTGAATTAATACTTAACTTTATGTTATTTCAATTTTACTTAGTGCTGTAATTGAGTGACTGTAGAAAAAGTTTGAACATGGTTCCATAGAAATGTGAAAATGGAACTAGTTTTATTTTAATAATTTGACAGCTATCAGTTGAAAGCGAAACTCCCGGGCCTGAAAAGTATTACTTACAACCCGCTTCTCAGGCAACTTCAGACCTACTTTCAGAGTATGAGTAATGAAAAGATTATTTACAAAACAAAACTTGCGAAAGTGGGTCGAAATCTTCAAGGAGAACTGAGTATGACGGGACAGGCCGTAAATCCCCCATTAATCCGGAGGATTCCGGGATCTTAGCACAAACAGCTGGGATTCTTCGCGGAAAAATATTACGAAGCATTAAAAACAAAGTAAGTACTTGGAATAATAAGTAAAATAAGTCAGTTGTGGAACAAGGTGGGTTTGATATGTCAAAATGTTAAAAGTGGTTTTCATTATCATCAATCCAAAATCTTTAGTAATATAAAAATAATTGAAATGGGTGTACTTAAATATATAATAAATTTTATGAGAGGCTTAACAAGAACAAAAATTAATTTTATACATAAAAAAAATCAGACGATATAGCGCTTTCTCGCGGAAAGATTAGGAACTAGGGAGTTCCCGTTGGCTGGGGAAAAGTTGGGATGATTCTAATTCTTGCAGGTATACACAGATGGCGTTAAATGCGTTTTTGGAAGTTTTTTATTCATAGCAGATATTTATTACATGAATAATGGCTTAATTTTACGTCAAGTACATTCAAAAGTTCACAGAATGTTGTATTTTTAATTTGTAATCTTGTTAATATTATAATGATGACTAGATTTTTCGTTTTGTTTTGTATTTCCAAAATTTATTAGTAGTGGTGATGGTGTTGGTATCCACATAGCTATGTACTTCATAAATCCTAATTACAAAATATCTACCATCAAATTAAGTAGGTACCTACCTACCTATTTAATTATTTGTGTCTACTAACATTGTTGACGGAAGACATGACACGCTTCATTGTATTGTATAAGGGGTGTGGAGAAAGCAATCTCACATCAACGTGACAGACAGACAGACAGACAATCTGACTTGGTGTTTATTAAATTTGCACGATGTGCATGACATGGAATCTTTTAGCCGGTTACGCCGCCTGTGCTTGACTGACTTATGCGGAGATGAAGGTAAAACACAATTTATAATTGTTCACAGATCACCTAAGTACCTATTAAAATTTTAATGTTAGAACTCAAAATAAATATTTAAAATAAGTTTATTATAACGCGGGCATGGTTTATTTTAATGTATTTTTATTTTTTTAAGTTTTTCTGAACTACATTTAAATTAATTATTAGTATATCTAATTACACTAAACCTTTGTAATGACCTATGTACTAGACCTTATGTTATGGTAGGCAAGAACAAGTCAAGTTGTAATTGAATAAAGTAAATAAGTATCATTTTACACCTTGTAAAGTCACACTAAAGTCTTAAATGATCTACTTACCATACTACCCAAACACTTGCGTGGCAAGTTTCCATCGAATTTTGGCAAGTGGTCAGTGGTTAGCGCCAGCCACTCGACTCGCCTTTGTGCGCACTTAATTAACAAGTTTAGTAGCCAGCCACTTAATACTGTCCTGAGACCACCGCCGGAGTGCTTGCACGGTGTATGGTGTTTACCGTTTTAGATTGTTCGTGGAGAAATTAATGGATATAATAGACTCTACATTAATAGTTGTCGGAAGAAGATAGGGTGTCGTGAAAATCAATAAAATTTTAATGCCAGTAAGTTAGTTCGAAATGATTTAATAGTTTTGCTGGTTTACTGGTACGATAAAGTTTCAATTTAATGCACACACAACGAAATAAGATGTTATTTGAAAGTGAATGCGACTTCATAGTGTAAGCCACGTTTAGGCTGATTGAAAGGAAGCCGTAAGTAGTATGCCTGCTAGACAGTTAAATTTTCTCTTCTTGCAGTGGCGGAAAAGGTGGTTGTAATTCGGATTAAAAATCAATCACTACAGTTAATGGAGTATGCTCAAGAAACAAAACTCTGACAGCTTGCATAAGTATAATCAAGCAATATAATTTGGCTCAGCAAGCATTCTGCTTCCTTTTTTTTCTCATACAATATGGGTGCAGCTATATAAATACAAAGTGTCGGAAGTATACATCTATTATAATCTATTCGTTAAAATGAATAATGAAGAATCCCTAAAATATCACGAAAAAATCTCTACTAAAATACAAATGTGGCTGACATGAGGGCAATTTGTAAATTATTCCTGGCGTATGCGGCGCCTATTAGGATATCTTGATAGCTGCCTGTCGACTTCTTTCAACATCTATTTAAAAGCTCCTGTAATGAAAACACTATTTACTACCCACAAACATAAATCCTCGCCATTTTCAACTCTATCATCCAAATGATAAAAGTCTTCTGTAGTTTGTTAGAGTGTTCATTCAAATTTGTCGAACCCTCAGCGAGTATTTATGGCAACAGCAAAACCAATCCATACTGATCCCCCTCGCTTCTCCGAGTCCTTTACAAGTCAAATATTTAAGGGGTTGGTTTCCAAGTTGTTGGGGATCCGATGGAACTGGTTATGCGTTCGTTCGGAACCATTTTGTTATGACGCCGACATCAAAGCTCTGGATAAATGCTAACTTATTTTTAAGTGGGAGATACAGTGCATCGGAAGCAAAATGCCATGTACAATCTATAAATGATTTATTGTTTGAAAATTATGGTTTCGGATAAGGATAAACAACTGCATAAGGAAGATGGTATTTTTGAACTACTATTATAGGAAATTGGTATAATTATTTTTAGTAACTTCCACGACTTATTAAGTTTCAGAATCTTTTTTAGATAGCAAACTCACACCAGTGAAGTTATTCAAAATTTATGGACTGAAATGCAGTATCTAACTTTGCTCAAGACGAATTAGATCAGGACAAATTTACTATATGCTTTCAACCAAATATGGGTCTTGGAAAAGAAGATATAATATGAGATGCAAGCTTAGATTAAGATTGCGCTCCTAGTTGCGCTCCAACCGCAGCGGAGACTTTTACATAATTATTTGATAAGTAGCTACTATAGCTGCTTTTCGTATGGTGAGTGAGAGAGCCGAAAACCTTCCTCTTGAATCACTCTATCCATTAAAAAAAACCGTATCAGAATCCGTTGCGTAGTTTTAAAGATCTAAGCATACATAGGGTCAGACAGCGGGAAGCGACTTTGTTTTATGCTAGGTATGTAGTGATACCAATTATTAATAGAGATGCAAGTCATGTTAGTAACTAAACTAGCAATAAATATGTTGCATTTGTCTATAGTTAGTATGGTTGGATTATACCCGGTTTGCTGATTGGTCTATCAATCCTACATGGTTGATCAATAGATGCATATCCGCTAGTTGTAAGTCTTTGTGCGTGTGACGGCACAATTATCGGCCATTGATTTATTGCTTACTGCAGATAAGATCTTACTGTTAATTTGCGTTTACAGCAACGATCCCTTTATTATGCATATCCAATGTATAAAACAATATAAACAACATCACATATAAGCCAAAGTCGATGCGGATGGTCTAGACTATGGTTTGTAACTCTGTATTTTTAACCGACTTCCAAAAAGGAGGAGGTTATAAATTCACAGAACGGACGGGCTTTGCTAACACTTGTACAATGAATCTCTCAATCGTTTTGATGTGAACATTTCATGGAACATAGTTGGCCCAAGGAAGGATCTCTCGTTGGGTTGTCGCTATAAAGTGCTATTTGTGGAAAATTATATCGAAATCACGAAATAAACTTGGCATTTTAAACAATGTTATGAACATCAAGCACAAAACAAAAAGTTTGAGATTATTGTTGTTATTCTTAGTTATATTTTTTTTTTACGAAATGTGCAGGTCGTTTTTTTGCTATGCAAGAAACTGGGAATAATTAATCTGATGCGTGAAATGTAATGTAAAGTTTTACAGATAATAAGTTATGTCCAAACAAAACAAACACATACAGCAGAAATCATCGTCAAGCCCTTTGGTTTATTAGTGCCGACGGAGTTCAAAGGGGCGAGGCCGAACGAATGCTGCGCCAAAAACAATAAATCAAATCGTCGGGCGCAGCAACAGCAGCGGTGCGGGAGCCGGCAAAACTTTCATTTCATTCCCGCCTCGACGAGTGCACTTTACTTGAAACATCGCACCTTCACTACGCATTCTCACTCCAAACTCACTTCTAAATTGACAACGAAAAAAACGATCCGAAACACAACATTGTGTGCACCACTAGAGGCGCTGTTAAATTTTTAATTGCCATACAAAAAACTTACTTAACAAACTTAAAATGCGTGAGAGTTTTTTAGCAAATATTTTCCTCCTATCAATTATTGTTGGATACTTACATCATGGGTATGATACCTACTTATGGTTAAATTTTTCACTTAATTTAGGTAGGTGGCTGATTTAAACAGCCAGTGTTGACTTTTAAATGGCTTGAAGGCTATAGAAAATACAATCTAAGGAGAAACACCTGAGTAGTAAAATCATAATATAAATAGCGTCAACTCGAAGGAATGTTTATTATAAGCGACATTACACTATTTACTGTTCCAAATACCATATAAGTTCAAATAAATCTAAGCGACACTAACTGATCAAATCTCGAATGAAACTCGATTACTCTTTCCTAAACCATTAGTACTGGGGATGGTACAGTCATGTAAACAGTCCCAGAGACGGGAGAGCACCGCTTGCCCGGGAGCAACATTAACCCCGGACACTTGCGTCATAGATTGTTTTTAACGCTCTAAATGGTGCACAAACTTTGTTCCGTCTATTTCTGTACAATAGAAGTTCTTGAAAGATAAGTTCTCTTTAATAAAAGTTTTTGGAGTAAGTTTGACGCGCTTGGAAATTCTGTTAGGCTGCTTTGCTTGACATACTTGTTTTATATGAGGAATTAATTTGAACGTTTAATACTTAGATAGTATAGTCGTGAAACATCGCCGTTTGATATCTAGCAGAGAGAGGAAACTATCAATAAATGGCGCCAGAGGTACCTATGGAAGTGACATGGAGATTGGTCTCAACAACATTTGTCTTTTGTAACTATTAGACCTTTAACAAAACATTTTTTAAATTAATTAATATTCAATCAATGTCCATGTAAGGTTTGTCATTAATATAAATAGTGCTTTCACTATGGACATTCAAATAAAGTGCTAATATTTGCCCGTAAAACAAAACGACCAATTCAATGTGATTATTGGAATGTTTATTGAATTGTGAATACAAATGGTGGGCTGGGCTTGGTCCGGTTTCATGCAAATTTGGGTAAAGGTATTGTGATGGACGCAAAGTAAATACTTATTATACCCAAAGCGCTGTGAGTGTTGTTTAATTTCGACGCGTCCAATTAAAATGAAAGATCGCCTCAAACCGCTGTGAGAATTACAGAATACAGCCACAATTCCTAATATATCGCGGGTAGAATGGAGATCATGGAATAAATGTGATACAATCAAGATTATCAAAAAACCCGAAACCTCAGATTATCAATTAATTGGAAGCGTACCCAGGATGCTATCCGCATTCCCTCGCTGGATGGCTAGAGCCAAATTTTGTACATTTTTTAAATAATTGAGTATTAAGTTTGTTTTTATTTAATCTTTATATATATTATTATAATTACTTAATTATTGTCTATAATTCTCACTCTGAATGACAGACATTACTTTCAATCACAGATAAACACATCTACAGATAAATAAATAAAAAAATATTATCTTGCATTATGTGACGAGGTCCTTGTAAAAACAGTGGTTGTTAACCACTAAAAATGCACAATTTATTTAGATATCAATAAAGTTGAATAGATGTTACACAAATGTCTTGACGAGGTTTTTACGCCACTAATGTCAGATTTTGCACACTCTCGTCAGATTTTGCGCACTTTCGGTAACAAAATTTCCAAAAGTTTTATTGACTTCCGAGTTCAAAGCGCTCCTAATTTTATTTTCAAACCATTTTAATATTTAACACTGCTAAAAATGCTGGACAACCACCGTCCATGTATCAAAGCCACTCAGTCCGTTTCGCGTCGCATTTGCATATGAAAGCCATAATTTTGCGACACGGAAAATTTAATCTTTTCGCTAATTAAATGAAGTCCCGCTCCGCTGACCTAATTAACGGGTGACAGGAATATTGTGCGACCGTTTCTAATTATGCTTTTGTTTTTGCAGGTACGTACCGCGGTTTCGGCGGCAATTTGTGAGTACAATGAAATGCTACTTGGCTGAAATTATACCGTGTTGTGTTTCGAAACGGAAATTAAGATGATTTAAATATTTTTTGGAACATATAGAATATCTTAGTCGAATAGAATATTTATTATTCATGTAAGTAACTTAAATTTATTTTGGTTTCTTACGAAACTTTTTATAATAATGTCTGCATGATAATTATTATTTGACGACCCCTTGGCGCAGTGGTTTGAGCGTAGGCCCTTCGGCACACTGCATCGGGTGATTTCGGGTTCGATTCCCACCGGGGCAATCTTTGAAATTTGCCTTTTTCGTAATTTGCCCAGGTCTGGGTGTCACTGGGATCGCCCCCAGTCCATTGTACGGTACCTATAGTACATGCGTCGCATAGTTTGGGATTATACAGTTGGAGTGTCAGTCTGGCGACATTCATTTATTTATTTTAGATAGGTCAGTACCAAGTATTATCTTTTATTAAATATCTTTGGATAATTAAGAAAGTGCCTACTCTATTTACGAGTATACTATTCTTGCATCCATTTCTATCAACACCAACATCAAAAGTCAACATTGTAGAACAGCGGAGTTCAGTAAAACTATACGGGAATGTACTAGGAATGCATTTTACTGGGAAGCGCTAAGAAGCTTCCCATCTTCGCAAACATAAAGCTTGCAGCAGCGACAGCTATGCACTCAGGACTTATTTTGCTATTACTAGGGCACCATTATCAATCCATAAAAATAGTAACAGGTGATAATATACCTTACTACCTAAGTCAAAAGGCAGGTTATGTCGCTGAAACATTTTTGTAGCTGCAAAAATATCTTTTCATTACTCATACTCTGAAAGTAGGTCTGAAGTTGCCTGAGAAGCGGGTTGAAAGTAATACTTTTCAGGCCCGGGAGTTTCGCTTTCAACTGACAGCTGTCAAATTATAAAAAAAAACTAGTTCCATTTTCACATTTCTATGGAACCATGTCCAAACTTTTTCTACAGTCACTCAATTACAGCACGATGTAAAATTGAAATAACATAAAGTTAAGTAATAATTCAAGAATATATTTTTAAATGACTTAATTATAATTTAGTTTCAACAATTTCTTTAAAATAACATAGATTTGGGCAAAATATTTAAAGATGAAAATGTAAAATAATGGCTAAATAATGAAGTTGGCCGGCCAACGAAAAAAAAAACAAAATAGGCGGCAATCCGATTTTTTTTTTCGAGTTGTAGAGTATTGTTTATACTTCCTTGTATTATTTCTTTAGCCAATTCCTGTTTTTATTTTTATTTTCCTTGTATTCGTAATGAAAAGCACAGTGTTTACCTCGGGTGAAAGATTTATTTTGTCCCTCGAACTATTAGCGCCCTCGCTACGCTCGGGCGCCAAACCCCGTCTCGGGACAAAATAAGTAACTTTCACCACTCATGTAACAATGTACTATTGTCGTTTGTCAACCATACAACGCTTGTTTTGCGAGTTCGAAATACTATTTTCACCCTTATTCCAAGTGTTTAGAGATTGTAATCATTACTTTTAAAGAAATAAGCTACACCATTATAGTTTATGCCATATTAAAATCCTAGTAGTAGGTACTTATTTGTTATGTTTTAGGATGGCGGCTGAGAAAAATTGCATCGTCATATTTTTAATGCGAAGTTGAGAGGGATCTCATAATTAAAGTTTAGTACAAATGTAGTTTGCTAAAGGCTACCCTATTATTTAGTTGATGATGCCACTGAGTAGGGTGCCACTAATCATCAAGTAATTCTATAATGCACTGTTATAAAATATTTTCAACCACAATTTTACTTTAGGATTAAACGTGTTTGCGAAGACTGCTATAAGCAGAATTCAAGATATTTTAAAAGGATTCACTTTATCCTCGGGATCTTGGTTGCTGCCAGTGACGTTAACTACGAAAGTCAACTTAACCACTTCAAAGCGGAGCCAATATTCTAGCTCTTACATAAAGAATATTCTTCGGCAAAAGCCAGCTGTCTATATATTGGATCCGCAATCGGATGGCCGTAACAGCGGCTTTACTACACAGAGCCAGTCCAGGCATTGTTCAAACTGTTATCGGCATTCTTCTATTTTCCTCCAGCAAGCCTTGCTGGTCCAGAAACAATGGCAATGAACATTAGTAATGGGATCGCGGAGTCTCAAGGAGCTCTTGAACAACATTCTCCGATAAAGTATTGTGGTTACTGGTGTGGTTTAATGGATAAGCGATGGGGTGATTTTTAAGGGGTATCTTTGGAGTTTCTGTGTGGGAAAGTCTATTACTGACACTGCACACTTGTTGCGACAGTGCGGGATGACACTAAATATATTGACCCCACCTATAGTATTGCCCGAAACCAGTCCGAGCCTTACTTTATCGCCAGACCAATACAGAGACCAAGGCAAGACTTGAATAAAAATAAATTGGTTCAAAGCAACATTCTCGCATAATCAGTATTTTGAGTTGTATCCATATTCACGTTTTATCAGGTTTTACCATAGATTGACTAACATGCCCGCAGCGCTAGAAACCATGACAAGATATTGTAGATTATTTATTATAATTATGAATGTGCAGGATCATCGGAATAATTATAAGTTTGACTATCAATCTCCAGTGGTCGACGTACCGGGCAGCGGTTAAAAGCAGATGATTTATAAATTTACGTAAATGTTAATTCTTGCATTATTGACTCTTCAAAGCGTGAAGCGTCAAGACAAATGGGTTTTTGAGCCGTTTGATATACAGGCACACAGAATTGTAAACATTATCTTCTAGTACTTGCATGTTGTAATAAGCACTCAGAATAAAGTAAATGTTTCTGAAAAGATTGATTAATTGTTTAAATAAAAAAATGAAATAGCGTTTCAGTTATGAGATCCATTTGGTGCCTATAGTATATTTAGATAAAACATTCCTTCATGCCTCAGAATTGTTTAGCAACAAAACGGTTGTCACCAATATACCTAACCAAAAAGTCCAGTGATAAACAAAAGGGGATAATATATCTATTAGAAAACTATCCTTGAAGCTAAAACTTAAAGAATAAACTAACAAAAATGTAATTAAAACAAAGTTAACATCCGAAACCAGTGAACGCTTTGCGCACTAAGGAGCAAATAATTAAAATGCTTAAAATACCGATACACTCAGGTCCAATATTGGACTCTTTCAATTCAGTTTAGATTGTATTGGCAACGCTCCTAGCCTTGCTGTTAAGGAGAAGACTCCTAGAATTTTGAAATATTCCTTTGTTTACTTACCATAATAATATAGCTACTTAGTTTTCATAATTGCGTGCGATTTCATATCTTATTGCTTAAAGAAATAGGTATTATTGCGTGTATTTAGCAAAACTCATGGTTAAAGAACTTACCCTTAACTTATCGGTTGTACTTAAAATATCTCTCGAGGGTGTCTGTGCCAATGATTAAATTTTTCTTCGGCTATTTAACTCAACGTCTTGCCTCACATAACTTTCATTTAATGTTTTCAACTCAATCTCTCGCCATGATATCTTTACTTTCCAAATCTTTCTAGTTACCTATGAAAATTTTAAAGTCATGACTAAATACTTGAACGATATTGAAATAACATCCTTTTTAGGTACGGTATTAGATGCTATATTATAATTTTGCTTTTTCGCATGAGCCATTTAAATAAAACAGTGAGTGAATTAATAAGTATATTGAATCGGTCGTTACTTTGTGGAAATCCATTGTAAAATTATTTCGGAGGGCCCACCAATCAAGGAGATTACGGCTTATTATCCTCCAAAATTTTAAACCATAAATGTTGATCGATAATATAGAAGAGGTCCAGAATACCGAACTTCGTTATTCAAGAGTCTGTCTGTCATCAAAGTCACGGACCCTTTGATAAAAGAAGTCCTTTATCAAAGCACGGACCTTAATAATATCCTTTTTTCGCGGAATAACTTAAGTCTGAATTACGTTTGAGTACCTACCTATTCGTAAGTCCGAAACGTGTTTTATTAACCCCTCAAATGCAATTCCCTTTTTAGTCTCTAAAATGAACACATTAACGTTCATAATTCTTAAGTACAACAGCCATTTATTGTTTTACGGCATAACTGTTATTATCTCTAAGTAATCTAGGTCCACGCGGTCCAATTTTGAATGTTATGATAATGATAACAAGGGAGGTGTACCCCATTCCAAACTGTTACTTTTATTGTTATTATCGCAATAATGTAACAGCTGCTGTGAATGATTGGAAGGGAAAGTATGTAAAACAGGTGATAGCGGATGGACAAAAGTATTATTGTTACTAGCATTAAGTTTTATCTTGTATTTTCATACTTAAGAGAGACTTTTCTTACTTATTTGAAAGAGTATTCACATTGCCTCGGCATTACAGGCTCGCATTCTTAAGTTCTTTGGACACGTCTAAAGGCAAGAAACTCCATAGAACGGTTAATTGTACAGGGCCGAGTGGAAGGCACCAGACCACGTGGTCACCCATGCAATGGACCGATCAGATTAAATCTGCCATTGGTGGTCCCTTGCACGAGTTCACCAGGATGACGTCCAATAGGTAGAGATGGCGAGACATCTTTTACTTTCCTTGTAATCGTAATGAAAATCATAGTGTTTACCTCGGGTGAAAGACTTATAATGTCCCTCGAATTATTGGCGCCCTTTACTTTCATCCCTAGGGTAACAATGTACTATTTCGTAATTTTCCTTGGTCTGGGTGTCACTGAAATCGCCCTAGTCCATTGTATGGTACGCATAGTACAAGCGTTGCTTAGTTTAGGATCTAACCGTTGTATTGCCTAGGTAGGCACAATATTTCTATTATCTGTTAGCCAGGACATCTGCCAACTTATACACGAGGAGACGCAGTCATTAATGTTTTTTTTTATTGAAATGCAACTTTCTTATCTCCTACATCGACGTCATGGTACCTTAGAACATATCTTTCAATCTCGTACAGTATCGTATATTTCCATCCTACTCGATATTACACCTTGTATACACTGAAAGAATGAGTTCCCAACGTTCAAGTAAGTAAATTTTGTTTCAAACACTTGTCACACTTGAACCGCATAGACCTCAACAGGCAATATCAACAGCCAGTGTATTAATTAAACAAAGGCACACATGCGTGTTGCTGCGGCGACACGTGTCGTGTCCATGGCAGACACGTGCGATAAATCAATCAAGCGACGCTCGCTCCATTGGGCGGTTGTGTCCTGGTATTTTAATACTCTTGTTTTTGACCTTTGAGGGAGGGAAATGTTGATGGATTTCACAAAGGCCTTTTTATACAACAAAGTCGGCAACCAAGCGTACGAGCTGGCCGATGTTAAGCAGTTACCGTAGCCTATGATGCTTGCAATACCAAAGGCGTCGCACGGTGCTGACCTAAAGGAGAGTAGGACAGAGAGAGATGAAGAAAGGGGTTCGCTTCTGGCTCTCTCACTCATCGTACGAAACACAGCTATACTTTACGCTGATCTTCTGCGTGAGGGTGGTACTACTCCGGTCAGCCAGTCTGTATATGAGCTGTTTTCAATTGGCTACAGCTTGCCTCTACCACCGTCAAAGAGTAGATGCGAGTGTTAAAAATAGTGATCAGTGGATAACTATACCTAACAGCAAAATTCAATTGCATTTTTAATTGGAGACTTTAATTTTGACGCGCCAAGTAAAAAATACACTTAATATCATACAGCTACGAGGGTCTAAGCATTTGAGTAACGTTTCAGTATTCGACCGAAACAGCGAGCATCTTGAAGCTAATGGATGAAGGTTGTTATCGCTTCTTTTTGAAGCGAAGCTTCTTTACGGACGTTCGGGGCGCTCGCTGCCCGGGCACTAAAACCGTGAAAAGCGTTACGCGTTAATATATCTAATATCTACTGCAAAGCTTCGCTTCTTTCGGGCGTCCCTAGACGGCACTGATTTTTTATCTATTCTAAATTATACATGCGAATTAACAAGACTCAAATTAATTTACTAACTTAGCATAGGTCACCTACTATGCTGATGGTTGTAAGGTACTGAGGATTTAAACAATATTTTGCGGAGACCGGTAATCAAAACCACATTTGCGACGACTATACCTGACTGTCCACAGACAAACAAAATACTTTTGTACTTCGTGTGACAATATGTGCGCTTTTAAACCATAGACAATATAAGTACGTGGAAAGTCCAATTTTATGGCTTATTTGGTAAAAATGCGCTGTAGATCATTGCCCCTACTGTAAGTTTTCGAAGTCGCCCCCGAGACCGAAGTCACGCGATGTCGAGTCTGGAGCACCGCAAAAAGTGACAGTGCACTGACAGCGCGACTTGTTTTATGCAACTTCGGGAATAAACTTTACTTTAATGTATTTGCGTTGCTAATGTGTTTTTGTTGATAATACCTACGGTGGAATTTTAAATAGGCGCTTGGAATTTGTTTTATTGAATTCGTGATCTCCTAGTTATACTAATTAATTATTTAACCTCGATGGTAAGGGACAAAATTTTTGAACGAAATTCTTTGAGAGTTCCTTAATTTTGACGCGTAAAATAAAAAAAACAAACAGCTGAGAGGTATTTATACACTTGAATAGTGTTTGAGTATTCGACCTTTAGTCTGGTTAGGAAAAGGAACTTCGTAAAAGGCGCTCCAAATAATGATATGAGAAAGAGAATAATTGGAAACTTATACACCTTTCCAATAATTAATCCTATCTAGGTACGGAGTGAAAAATGAAAAGCCAATAATTATGAGCTTATTAGTCAGGGCCGTATTTGAAAACTAAAACAGGGATGAATGCTGTCATTTTCTTATTTTTTCTGAAAAATCTTTTGTTTTAGAAGTAGGGGTCATCCATTTTTTCTCAACTGGACTTTATTTATGCACCATTTCCGCCAGGGGGACTTTGACAAATGCCCGCAATTTTTGTTTCCGCCGACTTCCTACCTTCACGTGTCCGTAGGCACAAACGTAACTACCCATAATTGCTTATCTATTATATATTTTCATTGCTAGACGTGGCAGTTCCTTTATTTACCTATTATTCTTTGAGCCGGAGACTGTTTATGTTTTTAAATATTGGTGAATTGGGTTTTTTTTGACGCACCATCAACTGTCCACGGATGGCTGTGTTGTCGGACTACAAAACACCATAGATATAATATCTGATCTGACCTGATCTGACTTACTGTCCCTTACAAACCTCATATGGAGATAAGGCTGTATTGTTTCTCCGTATAGATCTGTCACTCTCTGTAAGAAATCAAATAGTCATGCTTATTTTTCATGTAGCTATACTGTGGCTGTCTTGAACAACAAGTGTCCTTTACTGTGGTTGAAAGAGGTCTTAATAAACTGTTCGTAACAATAAGTACACTCAGTGACAGTACAGTCAACACTTTGCTTTAATTAAAACTTGAGATTCATTGTTCGTATAATTTCATTGCGCCGCTGTCGCGCCATGTCGAGTGTACGGCCCTTACTGAACTTTGTAATTAATAAGAGATAATGTTTAACTGTTGGAGATCAGACGTGGGAATGAGATAAATAATTAAATTGTTAATTAAAATTAACTATGAATAATGTTTCGCTGAGATTTTCGAATGTCGAAGAAAATTGCTGCGAAGGTAGAGTTAAGGGCAAAAATATGTAGACAGTTTACTTAAATACACGTATGGTATGACAACACTTAAGAAATTTCAAGAAATTAAAGTTTGGAACAATGTAGGCGTGAAGACACTTACAAAAATTAATTACATATTTGACATATTTGTTTGTCTACTATATCCTACATAGTTTAGCCCTTAAATGTACATTGCCAATTATGGTCATAGATTTAGATCCATATTAACAAATCAGTCTCAAGCAAAGAAAATGTAACAATAAAATATATTATGAGATTTTTTTTTGTCTCAAGCCTGAGAACAAACTTGTGTACGCTTTTGATGTCATTTTGTACTGGCATGACATTAGAATGTTACTTCCAAGATCGCTCTCAGACTTGAGATATATTTATTTTTACGGACCCGACAGTCAAGTTAAGAATCTACTAGAAAGCAACCACAATCTGTTGTGTACGATGCATATCCCTCAATATACTTTATAAGTCAACTAGCTGAGCCCGCGACTTCGTCCGCGTGGAATTTAACTTAACAAAAAAGCCCGCTCCAGCGTTCTAAGCCCGCGCGACAGGAGCCATTATTTAAAATTTTGTTTTTCTAAAATAAAAGTAGCCTAAGTTACTGCTTATCATCAGCCAGTGAAAGTCCCGTCAAAATCGGTCCACCCGTTTCGGAGATACTCTTTGATTTCATGTATTATTATTTTTTTACGCGGAACCCTAATTGTTTTTTCTAAAATTAAAGGAGTAGCCCAAGTTACTCCTTATAACATCAGCTATCTGCCAGTGAAAGTCCCGTCAAAATCGGTCCAGCCATTTCGGAGATTACCCGGAACAAACACACAGACAGACAGACAACAAAAAAAAAAACTCGTTTTTGCTACAAGTGTCGTATGTACTTTCATATGCATTTAGGTAGTGAAAAGGTGTTATTTTGATATTACAAACATATACTCCAATTTTATTTATTTGTATAGATTAAGAGGCAACCTCGTCACACATAAATACACATAATGCTGGTTAGCATTATATTCATTCTTGAATAAACTGGTCACATCAGTAGTCACTTACGTGGTTTTAATATTTTTTTATGGACGTTTTATCTCTGACGCAGACTTGACAACCCCGTACGAAATGTAGTATATGCTGTTTGCAACGAATTTTATGATCTTTTGTGAGAAAAAGCTATTGCTATAGCTACATAACTTACAACTTTCTTGACATTTTTCTTACGGTCTATTATGGTAGGCGCTCTTTTAAGAATTTCGCAAGGAAGGTAAATTTTGTATCCATCACAAATAATACGATATTAAAATTAATTTGGAAATTAATCCGCCTAAGGGAATCGAAATTCTAATTAAAGACGTCAACATGGCGCCTAGGCTGACAGCAGAACGTCGCTGATTGTGAATAGGATATTTTAAAATACAGATTTAATTAATATTTTTATAAATTTATAAGGAAATCAAATCTGTTCACTTCACAAGACTGGAATAGTGTGGCTATGGTTTCAAATAGGTGTTGAAACCAAATTATGCCAATTACTCCGTCATTACTATACTATACGGCCCATATTAATAAAACGATCTGAAGTCTGAGAGCGATTTTGGAAATGTCATTCTTATTTTATATTAATGGCCTCTTACAATTGGGTCAAGCCCAATATGATTCTGCCAATGTCGAGTAACGAATAGCAATAACAAACACAATTAATAACAATACAATACAAAAATGTGACCGTACATTTTGGAAAACCATGTGAAACCCAATGTCATTCTTATGTATACCAGTATAAAATGACCTGTCAAAGACGTAATGACCGCTCTCAGACTTGAGATTGATTTATTACTATGGATTTAAGTCTATGGTCATAACGTACACTTTGCACACAAATATGACAGTTTTGTTTTTTAATACTATATTACAACACCAGATTACAGTCCATCTTCCATTATACTCCCGTTAGCCCTGTCTCCCCGTTATGAAATAATTTCTCGCGCAATGAATCCCGAGTTTTAATTAAAGGGTTGAAAAGTGTCGCCGGGACGTCGCTTCTTCGCGCCGACGACAATCTGATTGTGTTGTTTTGAGCACTTTATTCCTTGAAATTTAGGTAACCCTCATTTTGATAAACTATGAAGCTTTTTGTTTATGTAACGTAAATGACCATTTTGCTGGTTTGTTCCTCCCATGATTTTATTGTCATTTGTCATTGTAACGTAATGCAGTAATACAGTGAGTGTAGTTTTTTCCTTGTTATCCGCCATGCTTTTGACTATAAATTGCACAAGTTCTTAGGACATTTGTAGAATAGACAGAAAATGGTACGTGAAGGTTCCGTACCTATTTAAAAGAACAAATACTTATTTTTATACACAGGAGACCGGTAATAAATTTGAGTTGAGAATATCGCGACATAGTCACGGGTCATCTTGAAAACAATAATAAAAATATAACCGATACATTGTACAAAACCGATAAAAAAATTACATTGTAATGTGTCCACAAAAATATTTACGATGATATAAATCATGTACAAGGAGTTTCACGACTCCCGCGATCGGAAGTTATTGCTTTTTAATTTGAAACAGACGGAAAGTGAAATGCGCCAAGACGTGTCTAATTGGATTGGTCGCGATTACGAATGTTATTTTGATATTTTATGAGAGGGCATCATTTTTTGGACGTAATTACTGTACAGAGCCAACAGGAACCAAAGTGAATAATGCAATACCGTTTTTTTTGTCTTACTACATGTATAACTAAAATTGAAAATTAAAAAAATCCCGATGCGACCACTTTTCAAACTACAAAAGAGCTGATAATTTGAAACGGCTGAACCAATTTTCATGAAACATACATCAAAAAACTCGATGCTTGATCACCTTAAGGTTGTATTTTGTATGCAGTGACCAGCAGCCACATGCGACTAGCATGGTTATAAAAAAAAATTATACAATGGATTTCTGAAAACAGGGCTTTTGTCTCATCGGATTCTTTTCGTCTCATTGGACAACAACATAATGGGCGAGGCATCCTATGACTAGTGCCTGCAAGGGAAAAGTGTTAAAAATTGATCAAGCGTCAACTTTGTTGATGGTACCTAAGAACCCTGTCGATCAGAATCCCTATCAAAAAAAAACTAAATTTTAATGGTTCATACGCTTGGGCGCTACGATGCCGCAGACACAGATACACATATAGACAATTTAAACATATAACACCCTTTTTTGTCGGGGGTTAGAAACAGCCAAATTCACCAGAGTTTCATTCATTTAACAATATCAAAAGCTCGTTGTGATGTGTTAAAGCCAATTACCTAACTTAAAATAAATATAATAATATAGGTGTCTACTATCTAAACGCAGTTATCTTTATAATAATAAATATAACTTAAGTAATTACTATGGCAAGTTTATTGTTAGATTAAGGTTGCTGATAATTTACTCATAGTTCTTTAATTCCGCTCTTTATTTAACGATTAGTGATAAACTTACCTATGTTAGCTTATTGACCGAACATTCTTATTTAAATTAGTTTCATAACTAACAATTCCAGTTAATCCGTGCGTAATTAACCTCCAATTAATCCAATTAGAACAGAAACGCACATACGACACGAGTTTAACAAAAAGCTGTAACTACGTAGTTACGACTTTTTGTACAAACTCGTAACTGCGTCCCATGTCAAACCGCCATTGTGTTGTGGCGTGCTTTCACAAAAACGCTGTTACATACTTTGTTTGTGCTTCCGCCTTAAACTGCCTCATTGGCGCAACTTTGCCTTCATTACACGGTGTTTATTTCGCATGCTTTATGGACTTCTTGTTAACTTGTGTTTTATACGGTTTTTGTTGATCTTTTAACGATTTTTAGTGGAAAATGTTAGGCAATAATGGTTAGTGATTTTTGTTCCGACTGTTACCGGACTTACGTTTGGTAGCCAGTTTTTTGTACACTTAAAAAACCGCAAGGAACCATAAAAAATAAGCCAAAATAAAACACCATCTTAATTCGGAATTTATAAAACGTTCCACTCACCGTTACAATTAGAATTTTGTTTTAAATTTAATTTGAAACAATAAAACGAAAGCCCAATATTAATGAAGGCGATGGCGTCTGTTGGCTGCGGATGCTGAACGGATGGAAGCAGGGAGGGTATGGGCACTTTAAAATTTATCGAGTTTTCGTGTTCGTTGCCCCGACGCTCGCGCCCCCTATCGGTGTCGCACTGTCATATACTAGTAAGGACAGTGTCATATTGAGAGAACATAAAATACATTCCTGAAAACAATACACAACACATACAATACAATTAACTTTTTTCTACTAATGCCGATATGTTTTGAGAACCAATTCGCTGACAGAGGTCTATTCCGAACACATCGCGCCATAATACAGCCAGGCATTGTCATAATATGCTTTTGAGGACTATTCCTATTAGGTACTTTCGGTACGAAACCGCTTGAAGTTAGGAATTTATATTTAAAGTTTAACGTACTAATGCTCTCAGTGTAGCTCTGTTTTTAAGTATCGCTGTAGGGCTAATTGAAGCGCGTGTCTGAAAAAAGTATTTTAGGCACCTATTTGATGGCACTCCAATGTTACTTACTCGATGTAGGCTTGTTTGTAAGTAAATATGTGTTTCTAGTTAGTATAACTGTGTTATTTTAAATTATTGATTTGACAGCTAAAAAGAGGATCTTTCTTTTCTTTGCCTCGCTTACTAATCCAGGATTGATAATTCTGAACTCTAGTTGAAAAAGGTTTTATTATAAAGAGTAATAGGTAGGTTATCGAATATTCGAAATCAATTCATCCAATTTTGAATATCGAAAACACTTAAGACTTTGAAAAATAAATAAAAAAAGACCTCAAATCACGTTTCATCAATCAATCATTCAATAAAAAAAACATAAAAGTACACTCGCATACGCATAGAGTTCACCATACACCCTGTATCCCTGTTTCACCCGTACAACGTTAATGAGCGCTGAGCTGACACCTAGTTAGTAAAAAGCGCGGGGTCGCCACGCGGACAAATAAAGATTTATGCAGGACAATGTCTGTTAATTGCGGCCGTCGGGGCCTGAACTGCTGTGTTGGACGATGGTGTTATGGTACAAAGTTATATAGAATAGGGTACGCAACATTTTTTTAAAACAAGTCTGTACTAAACAGAAATAACATACTGTGTGACGGCATATAAAAAAAAAAAAACAAAAAAAAATGATTGCCAAGATCCGCGTTATTGTAGGCGTTTTTGTTTTGGTCACGAAATTATGAGCTAGTGTTGTACAAGGGTTAGGTATTGGGCAATCACAAAAGCAGTTGTCTTCACTATAATATATAATATTAAATTTATTAACACGAATATACTACTTTAATAAATTAGCCCCATCATCACAATTATTTACATTTCCTCTTTTCCGTTCCAACCAATCTGACCATCTATTAATTATTATTTTTAAACTTCGAACACTCTTCTTTTACTTTTTAATTATAATGCAAAGAGTGCTAGCAGATTATATTATATCAAATAATAATTAAATCAAGGGCAATTAATCAAGTAGTACAAACACTATGCATTAGTTAATTACGTTACCTAACACCAGGTACCTAGGTATTTTCATTTTAAGTCGGAATAATTATATTAGAGGTTACAAACTCTTTACATTAAACTTCACTAGTCAAAGTTTAGAACAATATAACCATAGAATTTAAAATTTTCCTCTCAAGCTGCCAAGCTGTTGAATAACAATTCAATCCTATCCATTCCTAACCGCCCATCCAATAAGAATGAAATCTTAAAGTATATTACTCCTCCTCTGAAGATTAAATCTACCGAATGTTTAAGCTATTAAACAATATCGATTGGCCATACACCAGGTACATTAACAAGCGAGCCACGGCCCGCTGCGACCAGTCCTGCCGGCCTCGTTAGAGCACTGCAAACAAATTTGATTACCTAACGAGACAGAGTTAGACGTGCCCTAACATTTGTGCAAAGACTTTGTTAATGTCCAAACGAATTTATACCTTCAAATGTAGATGGGAAGTTGATATTCCTTTGTCAAGTTAGCGTGGTGATGGAAGGTGGATATTTCAAACGCTGCAAAGGAGTTTCAAACCCTCAGATGGCTGGAATGAGGTTGGTTTTCGGTTGTGAAGGATAGTGATGATGAATGTGGATTGGGCGATGATAGTGCATTGGGTGACTGTTTCTCAGGGCTGATTATGTTACAGCTTGTGTAATAGTAATAATCTTTGTGATAGAATCTTGATCCTTAAATAGAGGTCTTATTTTAGTTAGCCTGCTGATAGGCAGCATATTGATATTACAGAATATTTATTTTAGTGATGTGGGACGGTCATATTCCCAGAAGAATCGATAAGCGTAAGAGAAATCTTGATCGACAATAATCACAAGGCAATTTGCTAATTTTATTATCTACCTATACAAAATCCAAGTAGGTACAAACTACCTAATTAAGCATTTTAATTGATGTGTGTTGATTGCCATTGTACTATTCAAAACAAAAAAAAAACAGAAAATATTTTGAATGCAGAAAATAATGTTTTTTTTTATTGCCCACACAATGAGCAACGCCAATGTTCGTGAATGCATCCGCTCCACGCACGGAAATTAAGAGACAAATTAACGGGAAAATTAAAAAAGTAAAGTACTCCAAAGTCTATGACACAATGACAGCTATTGTCGACCACTTGTGCCTCATTAGGAAGAAAAAAAAAACAATTAAGCTGCCTCTGCCTGTACAAATTTATAATGCGTTCCATCAAAATACAAAACGACTTTATTACAATTTCATATAGGTGATATTCCATTACTAATCCGCTGAAAATCTGCAAATTGCTGCTGTCGGTATCCTTCGTCATACATACGTCGCTGGCACAGTACTGGAGCTGTCCCTTTATGAGCATTGTGAACTTTATTCCGGTCGTCAATGGCATTGTTTTAAATCACCTACGGCTCAAAGGGCTCCGAGTATTCTATTGTACTGTTGAGTATAATGCGATGAGCGCTTTGATATGTGTTTAAGGGTTAAACGGTGATATTCTGATTTCAGATATTACGGACCGAGCTCAATGTGAGTCAGCCATTGCGATATATTTTGAAACCCAATGCCTAACTCCTGCACTGGGATTGTTATTTACTTTACAATCGGTACTTATAATTTCTACTTGACAATCGATTAACATTAACATCGATTTAATTTTATAGGGATTAATGTTGTATGGAGTAGGCTGATGACTTCGACAACATAATTATCGAGTCCAGACTCGAGTAATTCGTTATTCGTTAACTCACAATCGATCTTGATCGCTATTCTGCAATTCACTCGGTCTGCTTAACATCGATTTGTGTCTCGATAACAAACCAGAGATATAGATTGATTGTGAAAATCGGCCCTTCACTTAACTCAGTAATTATTTAAGAATGTTGGGTTGCAAGAAATATGAAAATTTATGCAGTAAAATTATAATTACATAAATAAACACAGGAAAAGAGTGTTATTTTATTAAATTAATATACTTTTAAATAAAAAATACAAGACTTAAACTTTAGAAGTAAAAATAAATACCCAGCGTGATAATTTAAATTTAAATTTGGAATAGTCAATAGCCAATATTATATATTACGATATACGACGGTAAACATACGCTTATTTATCCTATTATTTCCTACTTTTTCCCCGTCTACTTCCGAGGCAGACTACTATTACTACCTACGTGTATTTGATTTATGTGTATTGTGTGTTGTGATTTATGTGTATGTATTTATGTGTTGCGTCTATTTACAAAATTTAATTTTAAAATCTCGAGGAATTTATTGTCTTAATAGGAATTTTCCTTCATAAGCGAATTGACTTCTCAATATTGGACTGCATATTTCCATCAGTGGCGGTACATTTACTCCGAATACACTCTAAACGAGGCGGCCACTCCAAAAATACAAGGCGCCTATTACAAGGATTTATGGGCCGCACAGAGTGATTCTTTAAATTCAAGGAAAAAACCTTTTTTCATGGCATCATGGTGTATTTACGATCGTTTTCTGAGGACCGTGTAAGTTGAGTGTGATTTGGTATAAACTATACGTGTTGCTTGTGTAAAATTAACGAAGAATCCTCTGTAATCGGCGTCTCTTACCTATTATACCTCTTTCCTTATCCTATTTTATTAAGAAGAGCAGCATGATTGCGCAAAATTTATTGTCCTGTTCTAATCAACAACAAAATAAAACAAGCCACCGCAGCCTCCAGCATATGTCTATAACATAATAATATCTAGGACTCGTCGACAATTCTTATACACTGTAGAAATATTTCAAAGACAAATAATTCTTAAGATCCCAATTATTCAACCGTCTTCCCCAGTTTCTTCGCGTGTGACAAAGGCGAGCGATGCAAATTAATCCGACCTAATAAACAATCGTCACCCGGCCGATTGCGTGCAAAAGGATTAAGGAATAATGCGTGCGATTCCAGGTCAATCGAATTTCAATTTCAAAGTCGTTCTATATCATTACTTACCTATATTTATCACGATGATAGAACTGATTGCATGTAGGTCTAAATGCTGGCAATAATAGGATGGAAGATAGTGTTAAGTATGTATAACGGAACGTAACTGTGTGACAGCTGAGCTGTCACTTGACTTTGACATTGATTATTACAAGACCTGAAATCGAATGTTCTAAGGTATACATAGATTGTGACTGATAATTATTAAAATAAATAATTAGTAAGATACATTTGTGAAATGATAATAAAATAAACCAACCAGAAGACCCAAGTGTTATTTTATTTAAAGAACAAGACTAAAACAAAGGAGGTATGTAGCTAGCTACCTTGGAAATCATATTCCTCAGAATATCATTCAGTTTTTCATAGACATATTAAGGGGCCTGTTTCCGCATTATTTCCTATAAGTAGTGTGAATTACTAATTAAGATAAAAATAACGTTTCGAAACATAAAAACACGAATATTAAAGAAAATAATCTGAAGTCTGCAAACATTATTTTCCATTACCTTATTCTCAAATTAGTCATCTCAATAACCACAGTAAGTATATTTTTACACAGTAGCTAAAACATCATTACGTATAGAGTTCATGCTAATTGCGGTGGGGGGTAGGGTGGTCCATTGATGGTGTCAGTAGGAAATGGCTTTTAAGAAATGCAATAAATTATTCTGCGCCCGCCGACGCCAGGTGACGCGGGGGCTTTATGTTAGTATGTACAAGTTATAGGCTAATAGCGAGTGGGTACAAAAATGGGTGAAAATTAGGTACTGTAATTGGGGAAGCAACTTGTATCTGAAAGCTTGTTCCAAATCGTTTCACTGTTTACAAATTCTATAGCAAGCTATCGGGAAATCCGTGAAAGTTATTGTACGCCTTTAAAAATATTTAAATAAAAAATTGAACCGACTTCAAAATACCTAGGTGCAATGAAAAGCTATAAATGCCCTTACAATTTCTTTCATTTAGATCTTTCGGTTATAACATCATCGGGTATTAAACGACGAAATTCTGAGGAAACAAACATTAAAAAATGTATAACCGAATTGAGAACCACCTTGTTAATTCGGTTATACATTTTTTTTAAGTCAGTTGAAAAGGAGGCCCGTATAAGTACTTATTGAAACGAACCTTCTATACGGCACCTAGATAGCACTGTTATTTATTTTATTTATTTTTAAAATTAATATACTTTTTAATTATGTAAATTTTAAAGATATGCAGAATAAAAGGTCAGTCTTATTGGATTTTATTATCTTATTCGTTACTTAGGTATGTTATTCAAACTACATGGCGTGTAGTATTTCTCGTTACTTGCGCCGCGATCCCGTGTCAGACGTACGAGTACGACGTGCTCTCTTATCGTTCCCGGAATTCGTCTTTTACTAAGTAATTTACAAAAAAAGATATCTTTTAGGGGACAATGTTTACTTTAATCATTGTGAGCGATTTACTATGTCTGCGTACGTATTTATGTACACGTTTAGATAAAGTGATGTAGTGGATAACACTCAGAAGGCATTTAATTTAGTTAAGTTAAGTTCAAGTGTATAGATACCTACCCGATATTTAGAGTAAACTTAACAGCTCACTGTGATAAAAATGAATGATTTTGTAGTTTTGTATTATTTTAAAAGTTTTATTTTATTTATTACGGCAAACATTTTATGTATAGCCTCGTATTCATGAATTGTGTGCTCTAATTATAAAAAGTTTGATAAATCATACAAAAAGGGACAAAAGTCGTTTGTTGTCGTTATTTTTTGTTTCTCCTCGGATCCTGAAATTCTCGGATATCATGTGCAAAACATTTCCATCAAGGATGATCACTTGCTGAATGAACTAGGAAAACATTGTGAGGAAGCCTGAACCTACTTCGAAAGACGTATAATGTTTTCCCACACACACTGGGTCACCGTGGTAGACTTAATAACTATGTGTTATTTTTGTAGTACAAGTTTGGCTTGCCAGGGCAATAAAAATATAAAGTAAGTTAATGTATAAATGTAATCTAAATATATATAACTCAAAGGTACTGACTCACTGACTGACTGACATAGTGATCTATCAACGCACAGCCCAAACCACTGGACGGATTGGGCTGAAATTTGGCATGCAGGTAGATGTTATGACGTAGGCATCCGCTAAGAAAGGATTTTGATTAATTCTACCCCCATGGGGATAAAATAGGGGATGAAAGTTTGTATGAAACTTTGTCAATTAAATTCCACGCGGATGAAGTCGCGGGCACAGCTAGTGTTATATAAAATATGTAAGTTGTGATTTGGAGTAGGTATCTCCTACTTTGAAATTAACTGAGAGAATGAAATTCAAGCCAAAATAAACCTTACGCGAAGCAACTAGGGACGCATCAATTCTCTTAATAATGAAGGTTGTCGAGTGCGTGTTTCAGGGGGCAGGTAAGGTAAGGCCTTTCGTTAATCACCTCAAACTTCGCGATGGATCCATTTTGTATGAGATAGGTTAGTGTGTTGTTGTGTTTATGGGGCAGTAATTGAATTAAGCAGTTCAGGTGAGGGGTAGACGGTAATTATTTATTTTGTATTACCTGCTCAATTGGAGTACTAAGTTTACTTCGGAAATATGATAAAACTTAGAATACATAGAAAACGATTGTTTTAATGGTTGTTTCAGTATATGAATGTATCTTCTTGGTAAGCTTTTACCACAATATGAAATAAGTCTGTGCTTCTGATTAAGTTAAATGAAAAACTAGTTTTTTTTTACATGTATATAAACGTGTTAAACGTTCTATTTGCTATCATAACATTTCGTGGGTTTTCAAGCGCCGTAAAAACTTTGACTCTAGATTTAACTTAAACACATGTTATATCAAGTAACACACGTATCTACAGTGCTTTATTTACTTTTTTAAAAAGCTAGTTAAATGTCTCTATTTAAATTTTAAACTAATTGTGGAAGACGATGGTACAAAATAATAAAGATATTTTCAACTTTTTTGGAATGCATGGTTTATCTTTGGGAATTGGGGAGGACCAATTTCAATAAAATGCAATCACATAAAAGTAACAAAAGCTATCTAACGCACGTTTTCATTCACATTTACCAAATCTCCGATCGTCACATTCAAAAAGAAACTCAAAACCTGGTCGAATTAAATTGTGAAAAAAAAGTCGAAAAGAATTTCAACCCCAAACCTTCGAATCAACTGTTTCCCTTCAAAGCAGGGGTTGTAGGGACCTGTGCGTAAAAAATCGACGTTTAATAGGCGTCCAGCCATTGCGCAAATGGCGAACCAGAAGGGTGATGATTTACCATCTTCGGACGCCGGGTCAAATAGCAGCAGGGGACGGTTGACGATTCTGGGAAATCTTTTTGAAATAAGCCTACCAGATGCAGTGCGGTTATAATCAAGTTATATTATGGTATAGCGACCTGCCCCAGCTTCTCACAGGTATTTTTGTCAGTGTTTCTCTACTATATTATACATATAAACCTTCCTCTTGAATCACTCTATCTATTAAAAAACCGCATCAAAATCCGTTGCGTAATTTTAAAGATCTAAGCATACATAGGGACACAGAAAGCGGGAAGCGACTTTGTTTTATACTATGTAGTGATCTTGATAAATAAGATGTTGCCAAAATGTCGTGTATCAACATGGGTATACTATCACGCCTATGTTCCCCGAAGAGTAGAGACCCCAGGGAAAAGTTAAATTGTATCCTGTTAGTATAGCATCTCCTTAAAATACCTGTAACGAAAGCTGTAACGGAATTTCACACTCATTGAAGTTCCAATAAGGATATGCAATAAACTTATGTATGTAAAGTGGCAGTGTGCCAGACTATTAACGGATTACAGTAGATTTACACGCCTTTTCTAAGCAATAAACGATACATGTTCTGTCTAACATCACACACCACTACCCTTAAAATATAAATATTAAACTTTACCCTTAACCTTATTAACAATTCTCTCCAGCTACTTGCAACTTGTACAAAATTGTGTGTTCTAATCTGTTCGCAATATGGCTCACTTTCGTGTCTAGATGAAAACTATCCGATGCACAGTACAGTGTCGTCACATGCCGAACAACAGGGCTGCGCCGTCTCCAGGAAGTGCCACGCAGGAAGTCAAGGGAAACAGTCAGTGACAACCCTCGGCATAAGCGATAAGAGGTGTGAGAGTGATGACTTTTTCTACCATGAAACAAATAGAACACGAGTTCTATTGCGCTGCTATCGAAGTCGCCTAAAAATCACGTCACAACTGGATGACCTGGATCACGCACTTGGTTTGTTGTGATAGCAAAACAACAGGCAAATTATACCGCTGGTGTTAAAAACTGCACTGGTGTTTTCTTAGTGCAAAGGCTTTTGCCTGAATTGTGGCCATGATTAGGAGGTTTGGACCATAGTCACCCTGGACAACCTGGACACCATGGACTCCTAGGTTTGGACATAACACCCTGGTTTGATGCGAGTTGGTGGACCAATCCTCGTTTGTTATTTAGCAAGGTGCACTGCAAGCAGGCGAAGTTGACTTGGGTTGTTAGATAATGTTGGTACCCCTGACACCGTTAAAACAACTCAATTTATATAAAAGTGACCAATAAAATGATCTACACAGGTGTAACTCGCTAACCGTTCACGACTTGTTCTAAAAAACCATAAGTATTAAGTTCGTCGCCATTTTGAGATTACCAACGGTGCGCGGCGCGAGTTAATTTATCGTCTACGAAAGCGTCTGAATTGTTAATGTTTCAGTCTTACTTACAGGAATGTCGGAAGTGCATACTTATTTTTATTTTAGTAAAACATTGGTGAGGATATAACTGTGATTTAGTGCGGTTTCAGTTAAGTCATAAGATTAAATGCCTTCCGATGTATTAAGTGCTATTTTGTACCATATTATGATTTAAGTTAGGTGGAACCGTGGTCTAGAAAGCACAGTTAACGTCCAACAAATCAATTCATTTAATAATTTGTTCTTCTGAAAAAGGGCATTGTAGATTTCCATAAATATAAATACTGAAGCAGGAAATGCTAGCTTAAACCTACACAAAGAGCCTTTAATTTTGCTGATTAACTTATAAATAACGAGAAGTAATTTTTGATTAAAATTGTCAACTAAATAGGTAACTTCATGAATAAATAAAACTTAGCTGTTCTAATATTTTATGCATGAACTTTACCGACATCGTTACTAACCAGTCAACTGTCAAATTTCTGTCAAAACTAATACATCTATAGCCGCGGGATGATGGAGCAAGAACTAAGTTTTTAATTTCCTAATGGAGTCCGCTGGGATTGTGCCCTTTGAACACACTAGCGGTTAACTAGTGAATGCATATGGGTTTTGTTATTTTTATCTTATGACTGACAAGTGGACTGGCACTTTCAATGAAACTAAGGATCTAGATATATTATTATTTAGAACTAGTAACAAGGATATTATGATAATACATATCGTTCCATAATTTGACATAGTTTTGCAGAATGAGACCAACCCACTCATACTTCTACAGGCCAAATGCAACCCCATTGCCAGTAGTTGTAGGTTGGTTTTAGTTAGCAATAGTATCGGTGGTTGGATGCATTCTGCATAAAGAACTACTTATATCCGATTGGAATTCCGTATTATTGACACTGTACTGTTATTATTAATGTCATTGAGCAAGTAGATGCCACACAGTGTCGGCTAACTACCTCTAATACGTAATGAAAATAAATTATCTCTTCACTACATAGTATAAAACAAAGTCGTTTCCCGCTTTCTGTCTGTGTATGCTTAGATATTTAAGACCACGCAACGGATTTTAATGCGGTTTTTTAATACTTAGAGTGATTCAAGAGAAAGGTGTTTATGTATAATACATGCATAATATAGTAGAGAAACACTGATCAAAATACCCATGCCAATCCCGGGCGGCTTGCTAGTATTTTTAATAATAAATAGTAAGAAACGCAGAGACACACATATTTCTTTGTATGTAATACCAATTTTAGAAGAGCCATGAATCGCCCTAGGGATTGCTGAGTCGCGTCAATCAAAAACCACTTTATTCTTTCTATTCTTACATAATAGCAGCTTTGTTGTAACGATAATTTCCCATAAGCATCGCCTCCATTTGGGACCTGACCTTATAAGCACTTAGGGAATAAAATAATAACGCTGCGAGCCTAATGTAGACCTTTTGGAAAGAAACATTGTATTGTTATTTTCTTGAAAGAAAATACATAAATATATTTTTTGTTCTTCATGTGACCATCACCTGTGACGTAGGTAGGTAAGATTATCTCAAGATAATCCTTACATATATGAAAGTGTATTTGTTTATACTTTGATTTGTACATTTGAGTGAGCAAGAACGGCTGCATGGATTTTATTAAAATTTGGCTACATCTATCCGTGTTATGGTCTGAAATATAATATAAACTACTTTTCACATTAAACTTCACGCAGCCGCTAGTAAGTGGTAATATCTCCTCTTAGCTAAAATTTGATATAGATAATATATTTGGAATGTATCTGCCTTACTAAGGTTATACAAATATGTATAAAAAAAGAAAAAAAATAAACTTAACATTTTGTTAAAATCAAGCGTTATTTTAAGAAACCAATGTCGAAACTATCCCGCTCCAGTACATTTACATTCAAAATTCAAACCTCTGCAACTTATTTCGACACGTACCTACTGCTAGTGTGGCGATAAAATTCAGGGTAGCACTCGCTTTATAATATTCAGAAAGCTTCGCAAACGTGCATTCCACGAGGAAAATGAATTGTACTCGACTTATATGTCTTGGGAAGCCATTTAAATCACCCCTCCTAATCATTACTAAGAGACTTCGGTACAAAATAATATGATAGTTGTAATACATTTATAGATACATGCGATGACTTACCAAAATAATTGACCTTTTATATGTCTATAAGCCAAACTCCGTGAAAACATCGTTCGCGCTAGTTCCACGCCAGTCTTGACTACAAAGTTCAATAGAGAATTCAAGGAAATAGATATTCATTCTGGTCTATACAAATAAATAAAATTGGAGTGTATGTGTGTAATATCTAAATAACACCTTATCACTTAATAATATGAAAGAACATACAACACCTATAGCAAAAACGCGATTAAAAAAAAATGGTCTGTCTGTCTGTCTGTCCGTATGTTTGTTCCGGGTAATCTCCGAAACGGCTGGACGATTTTGACGGGACTATCACTGGCAGATAGCTGAGGTTATAAGGAGAAACTTAGGCTACTTTTATTTTAAAACAACAAAACAAATGTGTCCTGTCGCGCGGGCTCAGAACGCGAGAGCGGGAGTTTGCGTTAGGTATATAAAGAAAAATGAGATTAAAGCATAGACAGAATTATTAATTTTTCGTAAACTCTGCGAACTGAACGAACATTTTTTGTTTAGTTAAATTTCACGCAGACGAAGTCGCGGGCTCATCTAGTCTTTATTATAAATGAAAATAATATCTCTCACTGGCATTGCTACTGCGGCATGTTTATCGCAGCATTACCGAATGAAAGGGCAGTCCAGTCTGACGGCCATCCTTTTCAGAATGATATTAGAGTGAGGTACCTATCCAATTATCACAGCAGTATGTCCCTCATCATCAGCCTATATCAGTCCACTGCTGGACATAGGCCTCCCCTAATGAGCGTCATAGCGCCCTGCCTTCAGCTTGCCGCATCCAGCATCTGCCTGCAGTCTTTCCCAGATCGTCATCCCACCTGGATGGAGGGCGTCCTACACTACGTTCGCCGAGTCGAGGTCTCCACTCAAGAACACGTTTACCCCAACGGTAAATGTATGTATGTCCCTATCGAGAGCTAATTGGGCCATCGAACATTGATCGCCGTCCCTTTGACTCGGAATGCGGGCGTGCGAGTCGCCTGTTGATATCACGGACGACATTAGTCTTTATTACTTTGTCTCTTTCAGTTGGCCGCTAACAAATACGTGTCGTCACGTTGGGTGTATCGATTCCTTTATTAATGTAATTTTTATTGAGAGATTAGATTGTGTAATTGATTGATTGGTTGATTTTGTGGTTGCTGGATGAAGATTGGTTAAGGGCGACTATTGATTGATACTAATAATACGGCATGTGCTTACCTAAGAAAAAAGTATCTACAGTCGGGGAATTAAAAGGTTAACCACCATACAGTCTACATTTGCTTGCACGAGTGCAAGAAACAGTAATGCCAACATGCCAGTGCAAAAAGCAGTGAAACGTAGTTAACCCCCGACGAAAAACGAGGGGTGTTATAAGTTTAACATGTGTATCTGTGTGTCTGTGTATCTGTGTATCTGTGTATCTGTGGATCTGTGTGTCTGTCTGTGGCAACGTAGCGCCCAAGCTGATGAACCGATTTCAATTTTGTTTCTTTTGTTAGATAGGTATTCTGATCGAGAGTGTTCTTAGCTATGTTTCATGAAAATCGGTTCAGCCGTTTGAAGATCATCAGCTCTTTTGTAGGTTAAAAAAGCCACATTCACGGCCAAAACCAATTCCCTCGGCTCGAATCCATTCGAAATTTGAGATGATTGGATTTAGATTTATTATATTTTTAAATGATCGTAATAGTCTGAACTGGCTTTTTACAATATTATAAATTTGAAAAGTTTCCCTGATTCTGAAAAAAATGAATATTTTATCAATTTTATAGAGATTTGTGTATGAACTAAAGACGTTCCATAAGTCACGTTTCAAATGATGGATACGCGCATGCGTTAAATTTTGTTTGTTTTGTTAATGGTCATGGAATATTACGCTATAATAATTCTAGAATAATGGTAGAATAATGGTTTGTAGTATGTGACATTAACAATTATAGAGGAATAAAACTCATGTCACACACAATGAAGGTATGGGAGAGAGTGATAGCGAGACGATTGAGAGGGGAGAGCGAGGTATCACGGAACCAATTCGGGTTTATGCCGGGACGCAGTACAACTGATGCCATATTTGCATTGAGACAATTGTGCGAAAAGTACAGGCGTGCTCACAGAAACCTGCATATGGTCTTCGTTGACCTGGAGAAAGCGTACGATAGGGTACCCCGTGAGGTTCTGTGGTGGGCTATGAAAGCGAAAGGAGTGCCTGGAAAATACCAGCAGATTATCCGAGCGATGTACGGTCATGCGAGTACCTACGTACGGTCTGCAGCCGGCCTAACCAGCAAATTCAGTGTGGCTGTGGGTTTACACCAGGGATCGGCTTTAAGCCCATACTTGTTTCTCCTGGTAATGGATGCACTGACATCAGACATACAGGATGAAGCACCCTGGTGTATGCTGTTCGCTGACGACATTGTACTTGTTGGGGAAGATGGGCCTGAGGTACAGAGTAGACTGGTAAAATGGCAGGAGAAATTGGAGAACGTGGGGCTGAAGATCAGCCGGACCAAAACAGAGCAGATGTTCTGTGATTTTGGCGGCCTCTCCAGTTTTACTCCAGTTGCCCTAGATGGCGTATCCCTTCCAGTCTGCTCAGACTTCAGATACCTCGGCTCTATCTTGCAAAGCGACGGCGACATTGACCGGGAAGTAGCAAGCAGGATAAATGCTGGTTGGATGAAATGGCGACAGGTCTCAGGGATAACCTGCGACCGGCGAATGCCCCTTAAACTTAAGGGACAAATTTACAAGTCGGTTATAAGGCCTGTCGTATTGTATGGATCAGAGTGCTGGGCTACAAAAGTGGTGGATGAAAGAAGAGTGCATGTAGCAGAAATGCGAATGTTGAGATGGATGTGTGGTGTAACAAGGATGGATAAAATTAGAAATGAGTATATAAGGGGAAGCCTGAAAGTAGCGCCGGTGACAGAGAAAATAAAGAGCGGAAGGTTAGCGTGGTATGGACATGTTATGCGAAGAGAGGATGATCATGCGGTCAAAAGGACGATGGGTATGATAGTGAGCGGTAGTCGGGGTAGGGGACGTCCTAAAAAGACGTGGATGAACTGCGTGGAAGAGGGTATGAGCGAAAAGGGAGTGAGTGCAGAGATGACGGATGATAGGCTTGAATGGAAGAAGAGAACGTGCTGCGCCGACCCCACCTAGTGTGGGATAAGGGCAAGATGATGATGAGTATGTGACATTGACATACACTGAGAATAACAATAGTTTTAATAAACATAACGACCAAAGAGGATATAATTACTACGTGTATCAAAAATATGAATGGCAGGTCAAACCATAAGACAAGTTGAAAAACAAACATCTTTGTTCTGAATAAATTTAAACTTTATTTTCGTACATTTAAAACATCATTTTCCATGCAACTTTCTGTTCTATGACTTAGTTTTAAAACGTAATATGTGTTCGCAAAACGAAAAACAAATCAATTACATTTACACATGGAAATTATAGTATAGCAATGAACTTCCGTTTTAGACAGACACGTCGGTTAAACATTCAACTGCATTATAATTTGATAACCATAAGTAGGTCGTTCACCGTCTGCTCACCCCTCCAGGGACACGGCTTGATAAACGTCCGTATGCAAATGAAGCTATTAAACAAAGCATCGAATAGCGCCTAATGTTTTACTTTAAAAAAACGTAAACAACTTTGAATTGGGTGTTTTATAATCACGCTATATTACGATTAACGTTGTTCCGTGGCGGTCCTGAATTAATACGGGAAGTGGGAACACCCTACTGTGGGTATAATGTGGGACATTGCCACCGATTGTGGGCCTATTGTGATAATTACCGTGCTATCCAAACTTGACGATTAAATTTGGGTGGCCCATATTTGGAACATTTACTTACTTACCTCTAATTTTGTACGTGTTACCTACAGTATTTTCTATGGAATAAGTGTTAGAGAAATTGTGCGTATGTCTGTTTGCGCATAGATCATTTGGATACCACTTTGCTATTATTATGATGTTAGGTTATATTCTGAGGCCATTTTGTGCGATACTTGCTTAGTTTGGGATCATACACTTGATGTGTCAGTCTGGCGATATTCATTTATTTGTTTATTTATTACTTTGCACATTGATCCGGGTAATGAAAAGGCTCCATCGCGGTCATAGCTAGTTCATCATAAATCAGCGAACATTAGGGACCTACCTCCCATGTCTGTCTTCACATAATATACCGAGCTTTTAGGGTTTATTATATTAACGATAACACCGCATAATGACGCTTTTTATTAATCATAAATTCTACACCTTTACGACTTAATGTTACGGAGACGGCAGGCACGGTAAATATTTACCAGCCTATCAACATATTTATGAACATTTAAAACAACTTTGAGGAGCAATCAAGGAGTGATAAAAGTAATAAAGTTTACTTATATTTTATGATTGTAATAAAGGAATGAGATAATTTATGGTTTTAGAGATAAAAGATAATATTGAATCCCGTACGTAAGATTATTTTTATTTTATCCTTAAAGAAAAATAATTCGGCCATTGCTTGGAAAGTATAGTCTGATGTAATGTTAGTTGAATCGTTCTAGAATGTTACCCCCTTAAAATAATATACCTACTATTTTTAATAGTTTGATGGTATTATTATCTCATTACTTGTCAGCGATAAAACAAGATTCTAAGGAAGTTATAAGATTCTTAAGCAACTGAAAACCTATCAGTAATAGGTACTCCTTCAAGTAATAACATTACATAGAAGAAGAACATCTTTTGTCTTGTTCAGGGTTTTTCGTTATACCGGCACCCATTTTTAGTGCCAATCAAAATTAGTTTCAGTGGTTGTGGCCGATTATTTGCATAATAATAACCAAAGTGAGTTGTCTCACGTCGATATTATATTATGTGCTGTAAAAGACGTCCATAAATTAAAAAATAAAGAGCCCCGATGCGACGTCTTAATAAACTACAAAAGAACTGATAATTTTCAAACGGCTGAACCGATTTTAATAAAATATTTCTAGAAACACCCGATCAGAATACCTTTCTAACAAAAAAATCAACATTAAAATCAGTTCATCGGCTTGGGCGCTATGATACCACAGACAGACACACGGATATGCACATAGACATAGATACACATTTTAAACTTATAACACTCTTGTTTTTTCTTGGGGTTAAAAAGGCTTTGTTTTAATTGGTATTTCCGTATACTGTTGCTTTCCTTTTGAAATAAAGGAATGACACGTGCCATTACCTATTACTGATATTATTGGAACCAGTAGGTAAATTTGCATTGATGAATAATTTACACCGATTTATGATGTTGTCTCTATTTTGTACTGACAAAAAATAGAGATAGCGACATATATTGGTGTCAAACTTTCGCCATTGCAAACTAACGATATTATCAACTAAAACAAACACCCAAACCTGGCACTCATCCATTAATATCATATGTTTCCATAGAAAGACACGTGAAGAGGTTTACTTCCTCTGTTATAGCTTCCTTTGTCGGGTGAGAGTTGTTTGTTTCTCTTGCCACGTTACTTTGAAGACTAGCGTATCGTTGTTTACGCGATATTGTGTAATAATGGATGGACACCTCAGAGGCGCCTTTGAGCAGGGCTGTGTGTATTTTGCGAGTCAAAATGTTGCCTTGCTCTCTCGTTTTTACGATACGTATTTTCTTAATTTTTGTTTTATTAACATCTTTTTTTATGTAAAAACGAAAACGTGTTGAAAAAGTCGTTTTCCGTTTTCTCGTTCAGTCTAGAACTAATTTATAATTCATCTCACTCGCTCCAGACGCGACAAGTCAACGTACGCCATGACATTTCGATACAGCCGTTTCGGAGATGCGGCGTATTAAATATTAAATTCTAGTTTGACAGGAAAGATATTCAACGGTAGGTACTTGCAGGCAGGAATTTGTAATAATCTTTTCATTACTCATACTCTGAAAGTAGGTCTGAAGTTGCCTGAGAAGCGGGTTGAAAGTAATACTTTTCAGGCCCGGGAGTTTCGCTTTCAACTGACAGCTGTCAAATTATAAAAAAAAACTAGTTCCATTTTCACATTTCTATGGAACCATGTTCAAACTTTTTCTACAGTCACTCAATTACAGCACGATGTAAAATTGAAATAACATAAAGTTAAGTATTAATTCAAGAATATATTTTTTTAAATGACTTAATTATAATTTAGTTTCAACAATTTCTTTAAAATAACATAGATTTGGGCAAAATATTTAAAGATGAAAATGAAAAATAATGGCTAAATAATGAAGTTGGCCGGCCAACAAAAAAAAAACAAAATAGGCGGCAATCCGATTTTTCTTTTTTCGAGTTGTAGAGTATTGTTTATACTTCCATGTATTATTTCTTCAGCCAATTCCTGTTTTTATTTTCCTTGTATTCGTAATGAAATGCACAGTGTTTACCTCGGGTGAAAGATTTATTTTGTCCCTCGAACTATTAGCGCCCTCGCTACGCTCGGGCGCCAAACCCCGTCTCGGGACAAAATAAGTAACTTTCACCACTCATGTAACAATGTACTATTGTGCCTAGTCGACGAGTGACTTTTAGTGAACTGGACATAAAAAAGCTCCTGAAAAAAGTTATTATTTCAACAAATTTGCTGCAAATGTCGCTAAAAGGTCAATTTTATTATACTTACGAATATTTTATGCACACTATCTATAGTGTGAAACTTTTATTTTATACTAGCTGTACCCTGCGCGCGTTGCTACGCTGCCCAAGATTGGTTGTACCAACTCAGAAACCTTAGTTGGCTCATGCACAACACTTTGCTGAAGATCATGACATGATCAAATGCATAGTTTACGATTCTATAGAGGACATACGGACAAACATTCATTTTTATATATAGATTTATTTAGTTATAGCTGTTCTCTACATGTACAGAAAAGTTAAATACGTCTTCCCCTTTAGAATAATGCCAATATAATAACACGTCATTATATACAAAGTTCACGTGTGAAGCATCGCCAAGGGGCGTCGGCGCGCCGTGCGGAACCGACGCGGATGGGTTGTCAGCGGAAACCATGAGCGCTGAACTTTATTATTAAGTTTACAGAGCTTATATAGTTTTGGGTTTGAGGATACGATTTTGATCACAAATTGATTATTTTTAGCCATTTATAACGAATAAACACAACATGAAATATAAACTAAGTCCTAAATAGCTCTATAATACCTACGAGTACTGATATGATAACCTATAAAAAGTACAATAAAACTATTACTTAAATTGTCACTTACCACATGCTTCTGTTATAATTACTTATATTCTGTGTAATAAAGCTCTTTTATCACTGGACTCAGTATTCCTATTGATAAATATACCTACATGTAAAACAGAAACTTAATTATTTTTATTTGACATTGACAGGATATGGTTCCCTTTTATTAAAATCCATTTAAAACACGACTTGTACGGACAATGCATTTATTACTCACATGACATTCATCATAAAAGCTCACTGCTCACGCAAATTTAGACTTTATCTTGCTGGAGCATGATATGAATTATGTTTACAAATGTAACACAGAAGCTCTGCGCGTACGCAGTGGAGTGTGATTAAGCTGTGTAATCAGCTGTAAAAAGTTTATTATTTTAATGTACTGACATCCGCTCTCAAGCATTTTGTTTTATATTGAAACGAGCACTTACATTCGAAAACAAGTTATAACCGCGACTTCGTTCACATGGGTTGTACTTTATTGGACTACTATAATTATTATTATAGCTGTGTGCTCGATCGAGCTTCCATACATTAATAACTAAAAGAAATATAACAAAATGTAAAAAGACAAACCCGCTGAGTTTCTTAACGAATCTTCGCAGTTGAGGTCGCGTTCCGATCCGGTTGTAGATATAAGAAAAATGTAAAATTAACAATTTGTAGGAAAAATGTAAATATAACAATTATTTTGTTTAGGCCCCCGTAGGCCTAAACAAAATAATTGTTAAAGCTGTTGAGTTGAGCTAATAAAACTGTAAAAAATCAGGACCAATACTTTGCTAGCCATGTGTAGGCAGACTGCACACAATTTGAATCACACATATCAAGCAAATACACATTTGAATATCCCTGCAAACATTATTCACTACAAAATGTTAGGCATAATAAACTAGACGGCGAATAAGACAGCTCATAATATACGATACTTATATGAATACCTTACAAAACTAATCTGGTTACACTCGTAAATACGTCTAAAACACACTTTATGCTTTTAAAAATTGTCTCTTTTGTTCTAAAGAGCACTGAATTTAGGAGATGGAACATATAATTTCGTAAAATGACAATTTCTGCCTGTAAAATAGTTTTCGTATGGCCGTGTGGCCACATCATTCTTATAGTCCTGATTTTGCTAATTTTCTACCAAATACTTTTCTCAATTCCATTCTAATCGGCTATTTACACAGGGCGACTTCCTAATCAGACTCCGAAACTACTGAACCGATTTGAAAAATTCTTTCACCGGTGGGAAGCTACACTATCCCCGGGTGACATAGGCTATAATATATTTTCAAAAAAATTAGGGATCCTTACTAAAACTCGAATAATGTAACCGCAATGTACCTACCCGTGCGAAGCCGGGGCGGGCCGCTATAAGATATAACTTAGATCTTTGGTTACAAATTTTCTGGCATTTTTTACGAAGATATTCTAATGGCAGTGACACACCAGCCGAACCACGAGCCAAGCAACGGTTTATTTATTAGAAATCTTTGAAACACAGGAAAAACTTTAAAACATTTCACCTACCCAACTTAAAAATAGTGCCGTCTAGGGATGCCCGAAAGAAGCGAAGATTCATAGAATGAAGCATAGGGCGCCGCTGCTAGCCCCCGTAGGTATATTTCGTGTAACGCTTCTGACGACCGACGCTTTAAACGTCGCTTTAAAACTGAAATACTCATTTCTCTCGTGTCTGTCACCGCCATCAAGAGTACATGCCAGAAAAAGTGAGCGCAATTTCAAATAAGCGGAGCAAGCGACAAAAGCTAGGATCGTCTAATTTAGATGAATCGTTTCAGATAAGCCGTACAAATCACTGAATACAAAAACTACTTTGCATAGCCCCTTTCAGATGCAAATGGCTGTATTAAATTTGCAGTTCCGACCTCGACAACGCATGAGGATGTGGTCCAAGGAAAAGGTTTTGATGACCGCTTCAGCTTATAACACAATTCTGTAAGTAGTAATGCTTCAAGCGCGTTTATGAAACTGAATTAGAAAATTAGAATGGAACATTTTGTCTTGTTACAAATTAAGTTCACATTCATCCAAGTGGTTTGATGGTTTTTCAACTTATATTTTAAAACTCCTGTTGAACTGAACTTTTTTGCATATTTCTTGACCTACTTATCACTTCCTAGACTATGCATTACTTCAATAAATAATATGAATTTAATCATAATTAGCCCTAATTAGCCACACATTTGAGGCTAGGTATCCTGTGCCCTCAATTCCAGGGGGATCCAGGCCATATTAATCCACCACCCTGGCCACTGCGTGAATTTTTTATGTATTTATTTTAGTTAAATTAGAATTGCCCCAGGAGATTAATATATCATCAAATCCTACTAAAAGAGTTGGCAAATCATAATATATTATAAATTCTACTCACTTGACACACAATTAATCTATTCTACAAACCTATGGATGAAGCTAGTTTTCTCCCGCTCAACTTTTTTTACTTGCCCCAAACTACCGTTGGCAACGCGTTGAACCGACGGAACCTTCAGACAATGAAGACATCGTATTGTGATGCTTAAATGCATTTTATGCTGTGAAGTCAGACTGACCATTAAATTGATTATTCTATATTGTAAGATGTTAAGATTAACATGAATTTTATGATTTTTTTATGTAAAAAGCACTATATTTTAAGAATTTTGGGTATTTTGGGTAAATTGTGAAAAATCTTGGAAGATGTTTTGTTTGGAAACACTGCAATTATTCTCCCATTTCACGTAATTTTGTTAAAATATGTTTTTATTTGAATAGTATTTGTAATATGACAACCGCTTGGCACAGTATTTTGAGCGTAGGCCGCTCGGCTCGGTGGTTGCGGGTTCGATTCCGCCGGGGCAAATTTCAGAAATGGCCTTTTCGTGTCACTGGGTTCACCCCCAGTCCATTGTACGGTACCCATAGTACAAGCATGGCTTAGTTAGAGACCATACAGCTGGTGTGTCAGTCTGGAAAAATATGTTATTTTTTATTTATAAAAGAAAGAAATCTAGCTTCTCTGCGATACCGTTAGTTCTAGCTACAAGACCCACAATCATGTTGATGCTTAAATGATTGTTACCGTACAAAAATACCTATCCAACAAATATCATTTTGTGAGTATTCAGGAAAGGAAAAATGTGACCATAAGGATAATCCACATTAGATAATTTCCAGCCGAGTGGTCAGTCGTCTTGGGCCGGCGCGCGGCGGTCGGACGCCGCGGGGAGCGCAAACTGGCGGAGACTTAGCAGGAATCTCTTAATTTATAGCTCGTACTATTTGGAGGTACAAGTGAGGAGGGATGAACGAGATGCGGTTGATTCATAATTGTGTAGTAAGGTCTACAATGGACGCTACATCTTTGCCACATAAAGATACTTATTATGAGAAAGTAGTGGTGGGACCTCCTTCTTCGTATATAGATCGTATAGATTGACATATTAATCCGGAAAAGAAAATCATCTCCCAGCATTTTCGCCACTTCTTACTTTCTTCAGTCACCTTTGAGTTATATATATATAGATGTGCCAATCTTAAGATTATGCACTAACTGGCACACCCTAAAAACTAATTAACTAATTAGAAAAGAATGAAAAACGATGAAGAAATAAATGCAATGCATTGACACTAAGATCAACTAGCGCACACAGGGACAAGACCTCGCCCAGCAGTGAACCAAAAAGGCTAATATTCTAAATAAACCAATTTCGATGAATTCCCCGCAATTCTCCCATCTCCTAGACACCACACCGCCGTTATCTACAGGCTCATAGTGGGTGAAATAATCTGATTTGTCCATTTGCCGGTCGCGGCCGGTAACAAACGGCCGGCTTTCGATTAACACGATTGCTTTTTGTACTCCCTCTGCTTGCGACGGCGACGCTTAATTGACGCTGGATTTATAATCTTGGGAGAAAAGTGTAGTGGAGCACATTATTTTGTTTTCCTATTAAAATGTTAGGGCTATTTGGATATTGGCAAGTCAGGCGTTCTAAACAAAAGCGAAAGTAATGTCTAAAAGTAAAAGTGGCTTGTTGTGTAAAGCAAGGAGATTATTTGCCAAATCAATTTTGTTTCACGTATTCTGAGAAGAGGGAAAGCGAAAGTTGGCTCGCTCAGACCTTGGATAGGTGATCGAATTATCTTTCTTTTCTGGCGCATTTCGACCCGACGAATCTCGGTTTTCTACGTACCTGCTCTATATAATAATATATAAATATCTATACCGCGTTATCAACCGTGTTTCGCAAATCCGGGCGCGTTAGTAACGGACCCGGGGATTATCGGCCCGCCCGGGGCAAAAACGACAGCATTCACCCGCAACCGTTGCGACTGCGACAATGATTCATGATTCGAAACTTTTTACTCGACGATTAATCGCTGCGACTTTTAAGGGACCGGCTTCGCTTTGCACGCGTATTATTTTAATGATGGCCGCAGGGTGAGGATTTCAGATAGTGGGTAACATTTAGCATTTTGTCCGGCGACTTTTGGAAATGTTATCAAAAATCACTTAAGTAGCGTCCGGTACAATAAACTGGACCCTACTTGTGTACCTGTTTTCTCTGAAAGGGTAGGCATAATGTATTGATAATTAACAAAGGTAGGTCATGTTTATAAAATTTTCGTATAACAACTTATGTCCACGGAATACTTCTTACCATGGTAACATATTATGTTTGCGAAACATTTACCTTCACCGATTTCTGGAGGTTGTCTCTTTTCTGTAAAAAGAAGACAACAATATAAGCCGGCGATGTTTCGTTAGTACGAGTACATACAAACGACAGATAAAGCTCATTACCCATAGATAGAGACATAGATGCTGAATCGTCAAAAGTGTTAACATAGTAGCCGCAAATATTTTTTTAATTTGATACCAGGGAAACATAGTCTTAGAACGATTGTTCGTCATGGCCCAGTGGAAAGAGCTCTCGATCCGAAGGTTGTGGGTTCAAATCCCAGTAGTGGGTTTTTCATAAAAAAAAAACTGATGTGCACATAAGTATGTGGCGATAAACACCTGGACATTCGTTTGTGTTTTGAAGGTCATGTTAAGCTGGCTTCCCGGCTATCACCGTCATTAAACCATATCGGAAGCCTCCGGGCTGCCTGAAAAACTCCGACATCTGAGGCGACCAGTAGCTCATACAAACAAACCAACCATATATACCTAGATTATTTGGCGATATTATCATCCCATACAGTCCACATAACTTGGCTATAAATTTAACCACCTATTTATCACATCGAACAAAGCAACTGCAACCGCAATAGTCTGAAGACCATCCATTTGCGGCGACAAATCAATCACTGCTCAACATCAAGAACGGAATAATGATCCACTCAACACTACCAGTAGCACACAACACTGAAAAGCAACCTTATCACTTACAACATGCAGTCTGAAATCGATTGTTTTATGTAAACAAATGCACAACACTAGCCACCTTGAAGAACCTTCATTTTAGACTTTACATGTTGGATTTAAGGTTGAGAATGGTTAAGTGTGTGTATTGAAGTGGCAATGTGAGTTATTCCTTTGAGCTATTTAAGCTGGCGCTAAATGATTGATACGTCATGTTGTGGCATGAGACAAAGGGTACATTAACTTTGGACGATGATTTGCAGAGATCGGGAATGTATGTATTGTATGTCTTAATAGTGCAGGTTCGATTACAAGTTGACATCACTTGATTGACGCAACCGCAATGGGGGTTAAACTAGGACTATTGGTTAAATCGTCCTAGAGGCTAAAGCTCCATACTTCTAGGCTTACATACTTAGGAACTAGGTGTATATTATTTATGTACTAGTACTTACATAGTACTTAATGTTTGTTTTGAATAAAACGCGAGTAAAACAGCAAACTGGGATTGACAAAGTGATTTCTAACATCCAGCCGGTTAAAGTTAACGCTATAAATAGGTAGGAATCGATTCTGACGAAATAATTTTATTAGTAACCTACTCCACTTGTTGTTATTGGTTTGATATTATTATGTAGGTACATATTTTAAACTGAATCTTGTTTTTTTCTACTATTTATTTAATTTTATTACTAAAATTCAATCTTGTTGTGGTTAGATTCACTATCGACGACCTTTCAATATAAAAAAATAAAAAAGCTTTTAAAAAAGATATGTCAAAAAAACGAATTTTAAAAAGCAACGGCCTCGCTGTCTTATTTATCCAACGGTTTGCGTAGCATTTACCCGGCTGAATGGCCGCCCGAGGCGCGAAACCCGAGGCACGCCTCAATAAGGCACGCAAGAGTCACTGTGCGCGCCTTTTGTCCGCGCCTCAAGTGCAAATAGCCTAGCGTTCTAATTTCAAAATGCCCGCCCTTGAATAGAGTGAGCTTATTTAACTTTTTTCGTTGTTTTTTTAAAACGGTTCTGCAGACAAAAAAAAACATCATAACTGAAATTAATGAAAACATTTGATAAAATTTGCTTTCATTTAAATGAATAGATAAACATTATTAATACCATGTATTGTGTGTTTCAGGTAATTTAATACGAACAAAGAAATTAGTAGTTCGACGCTCCTACGAAGAAATAATTAAGGTATTCGTGTTTTATGCTAGAGCATCTAGAGCCTTAGCTAATGATGGTCTGTACTTCGTCACAGACTCCATTTATTTATTTATCGTAACTTAATGTCAGTACACTGTACTTATAGTACACACATGACAAAATCTTTGAGATTCTGTGTTAACTTTTTATACAAAAAACTTATTCCAAAGATACTCTACCCGAATGTTCAAATATCTTTGCATACATTACAAAATCTAATATTCTCCTGTCTGTTTCATATGCTTCGGACAATACAAATGTATGACACCTCATCAGATACAACACTGAACTAATTTGATGAGACATAGATACTGTTGCCGGTACCATTCGTGGCGCCTGCGGTTGCCAAAGTTGGCAGTAAAGTGACGTGACAAAGGCAGTAGCGAGTCGCCTGCTCCTAATTGGCAGTACAATGTTATAAGGTGTATGATAGGGATATTACTAGTAACAATATGACTGTCTACCGAAACTAGCAGGGATGTGATCAGTCCAAAGTTCTAATAGCCATTTAACTAGTCATCCTAAATTATCTAAGGCTAAAAGTGGGCCAGTAGCTCTACCAAAAATGCATTCGTTTACCACAGTCGCTAATACTTAAATGCAATACAAGATATTTGAGGGCTGTATATAGAGTTAGCGCCTTATACGAGAAATTCGAATTAACGATATCTTGGTTTCTTTATATAAACTATAGATATTTGTAACCAACTTGAAAGTCAAAGTGACGACCGTCTGGCGTAGTGGTTCGAGCGTAAGCCGCTCGACTCACTGCACATGGTGGTTGCGGGTTCGATTCCCGCAGGAGCAATTTCGGAAATGGCCTTTTCGTAATTTTGTCCAGGTCTGGGTGTCACTGGGATCGTCCCCAGTCCATTGTACGGTACCCATAGCACAAGCGTTGCTTAGTTTGGAACTATACAGTTGGTGTGTTCGTCTGGCGATATTTATTTATAATTTATTTACTTAAATATTCATCCGAAAAGATCTAAGGCCAGTAGCTCTATCCTAATACTCCAATTTGAAACAAAATATTTAAGGGCTTACACGAAAAATGCAAGTTAACGATGGCTTGATTTCTTCATATAAGCCCTATTTGCAACTAACTTGAAAGTCAAATCAAATAAACTCGCAAATAAATTATTCAACTACTCAAATGCACCGTTTACTCCCCTATTCTTAATAATCCGCCCCTCACCAAACGTCCCCTACAAAAATAATAATATAAATATCAATGGTGCATTAAAGTGTCCTGAATTTGTTTGCGCCGTAATATTTACCTGACCACTGGCCCGGTTAATTCTGACCCCAGGGGTTAGACGCGACCCGCGACATAGAAGAGCGAGAACAGTAGGATAACTCGGGACTTCTTGATACATACGCTTGACTCCGCAGTGACATCACAACCTCTTCTTCTTTCTTTCTTTACAAATATGGCCCACCCAGTTTAGTATTTCGCCGTTGTCAAGTAACAAATAGCAATAACAATACAATACAAAAAATGTGGACGGTCACTTTGGAAAACCAAATTGGAGGACCCATCACAACCTCAAAATTAAAAAGTTATTTTGACATTATAAAAAAATATAACGCAAACGTCAAAGCGTAGGGCAGCCTTGAATGACGTCAAGTGAAGTCCGTAAGAATCTTTAATATGGGTAGTGTTCGCGTATAGGCAAAGCGGTCTTTTGTCGAAGGAATTTTGAAAAAGTTATCTTCTCAAAGGCCTAATTGAGTGGGGTTGTATGGAGATAACTTACTTTTCAAAATAATACATTGTGGCTGCTATGCAATGGCACGTCATTTCAAACACTCTCGGAACAGATTTTTATAACTGCAACATTTTATCTTGCATTTCTTTGGCTGAAGACTGTATTTTCGTAGGTATATAGTTTAATTTTGTTTGGCAATTTGTTTGGTGATGGTAAATGTAATATGGTAGTAAAATGTGAAGGGTGCAACATACTTTGACTAGGATGCCTCCCCAGTAATTCGATACTGTTTAACTCGTGGGAATGAATGAAAGATTTATGGGCGTTTCGTATTATGAATAAAGATGGATAGATTAAAATTGATTGTTTTGGTGTATTTTTTAAATTGTCTGGTTCTGGTTTAGTGATAAAACGCGGAAATACCTTTACCCCTTTATTCATAAATGTGCTTTAGCTGTTGTATAGTTACACCTTGCTTTGTCTTCTTCATTCGAATGCCAAATTACTGAAGATTGGAAGAGATAATTCGGTGTGTAAATATTCACCCGCTATACCACATGTATACAGATTATTATATTGCATAATATAGGATTTTTGACGTATGACTATAAAATATTTAGGACTAAGCCAAGATAACTACTTCCGGGTGCAAAGATGTACATAATAGCTACACTAATACCCACATAATATTTAAAAACAATCCCAAAATCAATATACCCTACCCTATATAATTAACATAAAGCAGCATCAAAGAACGTTTTTACATCCAAAAGGAGTTTTGGACATAAAGGATTGCAAATGAGGTGCCCCCAACGGGGCTTCTTTAATTATAAGGGAAATTGTTTGTCCGCATTCCGGGGAGACTCGAGGCTCTAATTACTACTAAAATCTCGAATCTCAGCGCCAAATTGCACAATTAGGTTTTTTTAGACTTAAGATTGGATGTCGATGGTTTTAAGTTACATATTGTACATAGAGCATCCGTTAAACAGACCACTTCGTGCCAACTTAAATAGAAATCGGTGTTATTGTTCTATAGGTGTTACCAGCGCGATTACTTCATTCCCGTTAATTTGGGCAACCTTAAAGCCTTTTTAAAGTATCAGTATTGGGCTTAAGCTTCCAGAAAGATAAGATATTTTGGGCCCTAGTAAACGTTTTGTAAGTTCATTTTACAGAAAACTTGACTGAAACATTTTTTTTCTAATGTATACATAGGTTTTATTAATGTTTTCTTATAAAGCTTGAGTCCCACTTACAGTGAGTGGTGGCTTAAATATTTAAGTACGAAAAGAAAATTTCCCTACAAAACCCACATAATCCAATAGTTCTTAAGTTGGAACTATTTCTAAGTTCTCGCGGGTAAGCGAAACAAATGTAGAGCACTTATATAACTTTGATTTTAGTAAAAGAAACACAGACCAAGTTGGACGTTTCTTGGATAAAAGTTCCCGAATTGGGCACGATAGTTTCAGGTATAAGTGGGTTTGTTGATAAATAAGCTTTCTTGGGATCGTTCTGAGGTATAGAAATTGTGTATATTTGAGGAAAACATGAAATTTTCTTTCGAATCAGGTAAGTACTTAAGTTTTACTTTTCTCGCATTTATTAGAAAATTTAGTATTTTGCAATACTGTAAAGTACATCTTTGGCATGAACATGAATACGGTGAGAAAAATTCAATTATAATCATGCGATTTTTTTTAATTATCGCGTAATGAAAATGAAAATAGTGAAAATTTGAATTTTAATAACGATTCATATAAAATTCTAGTTGAATTTTCCATGAAAATCCACTTTTTTCACCAAAAACGTTCCAACGGTACCAGGCGCTCAGTTCGACGAGGAGGTATCGTAATCGAGATGCATGAGATACTATGAAACTGAAGTTCAGCGAAACAGTGGCGCGTCGGCCGTGGCAGGGGACGCACGTGTCGCGACCTTCCGAGACTGCCGTTTCCGTGTTTATATCGTGTGTTGGTGTTTGTGTAAAGGATAATAATTATAATATCTAAACACAATTATTTAGTGGTTTTGTAAATGTTTGCTGAAAGGTTTGTAAATTATTCGCCATTCAATTAATTTTGATAATTTATTTTCATTGAGGGTAGGATATTTTTAAAAGGCTTATGAATAAAACGCTTTCATTGAACTCGTTAACAAAATAATTATTCTGGTTATTGATCAGGCGTGTAATTCATTCTGGCAATGATACATTTATGACCTACCTACTTACGAAAATGATGCGCGAATATTATTGGCACTATAATTTTAACCAAGTCTATCAAGACCAATATCTCAAGACTAGAGAAGAAGATAAGAACAATAATGTACTCTTTTTTTTACCTACTTATCTTATTGCGGCAGTGGTCGCAAGCGCGCCTACCAGTCCTGAGGTTTAGGGTTTAATTCCTGGGACGTGCAACTTTGTTTTAATTCATAACATATTCGGTAAATAAGCGTACGACCCGCCCGATGTTAAGCAGTTACCATAGCCTATAGATGCCTATAGATTACAATACCAAAGACATTTCTCACACGTTGCTGACCTATTCTATGCGACCTTCTTACATCGAAAAGTAGGCACACAACATAGCTCCTCTGCCTACCCCTTCTAGTAATAGAGACTTAGTTATATTCAGCTACTTGTAATTTTACAGCGGCATAATATACTTAAAAACAAAGGTTAGCATTTAGCAGAATTGTCAAGAGGTTTTAACCCAGCGTAACTACTACAATCATATTCTATTTCCAAAGCTATGAAATTCAGCTTCAGTATCGTTCCAACTTGAGCTACGCTTTTAATCAATGTAAATTGTTTTCGGTGGGCCTAAACAAAATAAATATGTAAAACGGAACGGAGATCAATCATGAGCGCGAGCTCACAAATAACGATAAAGCGTGCGTTCCTCTACCAGAGCTAAAGTTAGCTTTGTTTAGGTACCGTAGGGATATGAAAAAATCCCTTCATGTTTTTAAGTTTACCGAAAGTTACCGTAGCCTATGAAGCATGTATGTAGATACTTACAATTCAAAAGGCATTGCTCGGTTGCGGTTGTTGTTGACCTGAAGGGAATTGCGGTAGAGCAACGAAAGGGAGGTAGGAATATCATACAAACGGCCGAACTAATTTGAATGTAGATTGGTACGGAGTTAAGTCTGTAAATCCTTTCATCTCGATTCCACTATTGTTCAACAACAGGTAGGTTACTTCAATAATATTTCAACAACCTACGGGTTCTACATTCTAAGTGCGGCTCACACTTGACTTTTTTACTTCAAGGAAGTAGTAGGTAATTACAGTAAGTGGTTGCAGTACCCTAGAAAACGTTAAACTTGGGGAACGGTGTTCAATATAGCACCCTCTTAAGGTTTTAGTATTAATCAAATACTGTTCGTAATTTTATAGAAGTAGCGAGTCGGTATAATAGCCAATGGGTTGAGTACGCTTCTTGCATGCACCAGTCCCTGGGTTCAAACCCAGCCACGCACCTATAAGTTTTTCGAAACCAATGTGTTCATCATAATTTAAATATTACACTTGTTCACGGCAAAGAAAATTTACATGAACAAACCTGGATGTCTAAGAAAAAAGAACCATTTTCGAAAGACGTTTGAAATCTGCTAACCCTAAAACTATAGAAAGATTCGATCATTCGATTGGTATTTAATCTCTTTAACGCTGTCGAAATTGTACTAAACCCCTGATCGTGGTTCGGTCGGCTTTACGATGGTGGAGCCAAGATGTAGCTCACATATGAGGCTGGCTCGATTGGGGTACTGCCATCCTCCCACAAAAGATTAGAGTAATGTATCTATAATAGCTGCTTCTCGTACGATGAGTAAGAGGACCGGAAGCCCAACCCCCTCTATCCCTCTCTCTATTCCAATTCCCTCTCCCATTCGGGTCTTGTGAGCAATTTCATTGGTATTGCAAAGAACTATAGGCTACGGTAACTGCTTAACATCAGGCACGTCGTTTACTTGGTTGCCGACTTTGTTATATAATTATATAAATAAATATAATAAGTATAATATGGTCTAAGCTGATTGTTAAAGAACGTATAAAGATTTAATAATACATTTTGAATCTAATTCAATTTATTTCCATTCCGATTGTTGTATCATTTCGCACCTTACTGACGTTTGCCAAAGGTTTGCAATTGGTGGCAAATAAAAACGTATTTCACGAGCTCAGTGATGTTGTTTATAGTTACGGACACTAGAGCGCGTCCACCCTCGTTTCATTAAACGGTTTATTTCAATTGTTTACACTGGAAAACATTATAGAGATAATGAACACGAATTAGGTAGGCAGGAAAATATGAAAAAAAAAATGGTATTCCAGTCCACGTTTAGGTACATGTTTTTTATATAATATTGACCTATTGATTTCTTATATTTACGCGAATACTACACATTGAAATAAAACTATTTTTACGGATTATATCGCGTTTATTTTTACTTTTAATGTTCCCGACGTTTCGGCTGCTTTACAGCAGCCATGGTCACGGGGGGACTGAGGTGTTAGACGTCCTGATGTCATAGTTAGTAACTGGGTACCCTCATATTAAGTTGTTGTTTGCGGTCCGATCCACGCAGAAAGTGCTCACATTGTCTCGAGGTCTTGCAATGGTACACTTGGTTTTGGATTTAATTATATTAATTACTGGATCCCAAGTTGGTGGTAGCACCCAGCCATCTTCCCTATTGAAATTTGGATGTTTTTTAATTTCAATGGCCTCACGTATCATCCTTGGTCGGAATCGGTGTTCTTTTGCGAGGATCTGTGGTTTATCAAATCTGATATAATGGCGGGTGCGGTCCTGTACATGTTCACAGATTGCAGACTTCGTGGAGCGCCGGTGTTTCACGTCAGCTATGTGTTCTTTTACGCGGGTTTTTACTGATCTTTTAGTTTGCCCTATGTAGGAGAGCCCACATTCACAATCGAGTTTGTATACCCCTGCATCTTGTAGAGGAATGTGACACTTGATAGGTGGTAAGAACTGACTAATCTTCTTAGGTGGCTTGAAGTACATAAGAGGTGTCACAGACAAGATTGGCTACATCTTGTCACGTATGGAAAAACTACTCTTCTGTCGTAGGAAAAGAAACACTTGGTTGTTGTGGGAAAAAAACACAATGTTTACATAAGTAACAAAAATAATTTATTAAGTAGAAAATAACAACCAAAGTAACCAAAATTATTTATTTAACCATTTCCTAAACGGGTAGAATACAACAACCAAAGTAGTGTTGTCGCTGTAGTTACACAGTGGTTGCAAAGCTTATACGTCTGTTGACATTGCCGTGACAAAAATACAAGTAACAAACAAATGTCGAATGTACACTTAAACCCAAGCTAGTCACCAGAGGGGTGAGTCCGTCTTTACAGTTACACCAAGCACCCTACCTAGGTGAAGTACATACTTAATTGGTAGCTACCTTAATGCTAGGGTGTCTAGGTGTAATGCTCAGCGAATGTGCCACAATTACAAACAATAAGTTTCATAAGGTACCGAGAAAATTTAGATGTTAGGTTGTGAATTGTTGGCCGATGTAACCGGTGAATCACCCATGTCTCAACGGACACTTTCCAGTGTTCAGGCTAACAATTTAAGAAGCCACTCAAGGCACGTAGACTCTTCCGACCCTTGACTTCGTGATTGGGGTGACTACCATCACTCACTTGAAATTTATGTGTAAACAAAGTACCTCTAAATAGGACAGACCAACCAGGCCTTTATCAGGCGCCAAAACACCGAGCACGTCAGCTTCCCAGCCTCCGGAGCCCTTCCTGCGCCTCCAGGGCGCTATAGCAGACCAAACCGGCCACCACAACGCGACCTGCCGGGACACAATATTTGGTTACAACCTAGGTCCATAAATAGCCGGTCCGTGAGAATCCGGACAAGGTTTTGCTTACTTTGCTTACCCCGGATTACTTTCAATGCGCTTGGGACATCTCCAGACAATGACGCCGCTCGGCCCTCCACACCAAGGTTTATACCGGCTGCGAGCAAAATACACACAATCACTATTTTATCATCCAGGGATCAATCCTTTCTTCCTGGAACGAAAGAGTGCCGATTACTCACCAGCCAGATGAATATCAGAATAAATCCTGGCCCTTTGCCGGCATTTGATGTGCGCACAACAATCAAACCCAATGAAAAATGTGTGAACCGTCACGAAACCAAAGGTCCCCGAATTTTCTCCCCATTTCCCTACCAGAACAATTTATTACCCCGTTCTTTTCATCTGCTACCGCCAAACGAAAACTAATAAACGGGACTTCCTATAAGGAATATATTTTAAACCCTACCTAGCTGCCTCAGGTGGATTTCCACTTGAGGGCCTCCCTGAAATTCCGAATTCTCCCCATTTCAGAGTAAAATATTCCCCCAATTTTAGGGTAACATACTAACGCGATAACATTTCCATAACCATGGACACACGTCCGCTTTACCTAGAGGAATTAAGAAAAAAAAAATGATGACACCACTACGTCATAGACAACCGATTTATACCGATAATCGATTTATGGGCATCCACATGCTAGTGATAATTGAAAAACCGATTTGGTCGGGCCTCCACATGCTACGTTACAATCTTGAAACGGGCTTCAATCAAAACTTACTTCAAGCCACCTAAGAAGATTAGTCAGTTCTTACCACCTATCAAGTGTCACATTCCTCTACAAGATGCAGGGGTATACAAACTCGATTGTGAATGTGGGCTCTCCTACATAGGGCAAACTAAAAGATCAGTAAAAACCCGCGTAAAAGAACACATAGCTGACGTGAAACACCGGCGCTCCACGAAGTCTGCAATCTGTGAACATGTACAGGACCGCACCCGCCATTATATCAGATTTGATAAACCACAGATCCTCGCAAAAGAACACCGATTCCGACCAAGGATGATACGTGAGGCCATTGAAATTAAAAAACATCCAAATTTCAATAGGGAAGATGGCTGGGTGCTACCACCAACTTGGGATCCAGTAATTAATATAATTAAATCCAAAACCAAGTGTACCATTGCAAGACCTCGAGACACTGTGAGCACTTTCTGCGTGGATCGGACCGCAAACAACAACTTAATATGAGGGTACCCAGTTACTAACTATGACATCAGGACGTCTAACACCTCAGTCCCCCCGTGACCATGGCTGCTGTAAAGCAGCCGAAACGTCGGGAACATTAAAAGTAAAAATAAACGCGATATAATCCGTAAAAATAGTTTTATTTTAATATTGACCTGTTTTCGTGTGCATATAACACGTTGAAACAGAACGCGTATATAATTTTTTTGTAGTTAATTTAAGACTATCTGCTTTGGGGGAAAATAGAAGTACAAAATATGGTGTTGTCGCTGTCCAAAGGAATAATAAATTTAATTAAACTTTATTTTAAAAAATATTACTAGCAAAGTGAGTTTATCACATTACTAGTATTCCCGTTAATCCCTCCAACTAAGCTAATGTTTGTGTTAGGAGTGGGCTCAATTCAATAGTTTAACGGCCAGGATAGGAATCGAACCCGAAACTACTACTACTTCTACTTCGCTTGCTACTTCTTTCTCCCAACTTTTAGATCATACTAATATTATAAAGAGGAAAACCTTGTTTGTTTGATTGTAATGAATAGGCTCCAAAACTACTGAACCGATTTGAAAAATTCTTTCACTGTTGGGAAGCTACACTATCCCCGGGTGACATAGGCTATAATATATTTTCAAAAAAAATTAGGAATCCTTACTAAAACTCGAATATGTAACCGCAATGTACCCGTGCGAAGCCGGGGCGGGCCGCTAGTATACTAATAAAAGAATACCCTTCCTGTTTCACCTCGTATATTTAATTATTAGATCTCGTTACAACTAAAATTCAAAACAATAATTTATTAATTTCAAACTCTATAAAACGTAAAGGAAACTGCACTTTATTATAAAACTTTAAAAAGTTATGTCGATACATACTGCAGGCAGACAGAGCTGAAAAAGTTGTATTTTTACAGCGATCGCAATAAAACACACCGATATAAAAACCGACTGTTTAACGTGTTTCCATCATGATTTACAACGAGCAACAAAAAATTTAGATGCAATACAATTTGTATTGCGGGGTGATTGGTAACAAAGAGATGTAAAAGTGATTAATTAATGTACACGATGGTAACTATGTAAATAGTGCTCGTAAACCTCCCAGGCTGCGTTAGGAGCTTATAACACGATACACATTGTTGGGATGTTTTGTGAACAATAATTATGATTCTGTTGCTAATAAAACAAACATAGGTACTCATTTTGTCCGACACGTTTTACCTAAATCCAGTCGAGGAAATAAACGCTACGGATACCCACTTACATTTCTTTGCCTCAATCAGATCTTACAACTTTTTACGACTATTTTGGTAGTGGGATGTTTTAATCACACCACAACACAATATAGCCATACAATATTATTTCAAAAATGGTGACGACCTAAACGAAATGTCTTTATTTTTTATTAAAATCACGAAACGTCCACGGCAACATGTTTTAATCCAGCCCGTTTGCACATGCTCGGCGTCACGGGGTACAGTGTGTCACAAAAGCAATAAACGCGATCGTCCAACAACATACGCTAATGAAATTTATAATCCATAAAACGGCGAAGCGTGGCCGTTGTTTTATAAAGTGTAATAATCATAAAGGCAGGGCTCCACCGCCGCGGAACCCGGCGGGTATTTAATTATGTGAACGACTGTACAATAGCTTATTACTCTGTGGAGGATTCGGAGTTTGGCACTGGAATTGAATTTGAAGTCTATGAGGTATATTTGGCCATATCTCGCGAAGAACCGACAACCGCTGGGGTAAACGTGTTCTTGAGTGGAGACCTCGACTCGGCAAGGGTAGTGTAGGACGCCCTCCGACCAGGTGGGATGACGATCTGCGAAAGACTGCAGGCAGATGCTGGATGCGGCAAGCTGAAGACAGGGCGCTATGGCGCTCATTAGAGGAGGCCTATGTCCAGCAGTGGACAAGCATAGGCTGATGATGATGATGATGATGATGATGAGGTCTATTTTTGGGGTGGTGCTGAATAGTAATAGTAGTAGTACCTATTTCATTCTAGGATTCTAGGTACTTATAGGTGGATATAATTGAAATAATGTACCGCATATTATGGACATACCTCTTTGGGGAGACCTTTCCGTGGGATAGAAAGAGTTAAATAATTAAAGAAATATGTAGGTTTATGGTTATGGGATTCAAAACCACTTGTTGACATAAAACAAAAGATCGTAAATAAAATATTTTTAAATCACGAGATATCTCCTAAAATGCGTCCCCTGTGGGAAACACATGTAAGACATATTTTACGGTTTTTATTTGTGTTCTTAAAATGTCTAGGGCAATAAAACTAATGTTGAGTCAATGCAATTCAGATTGGAACAGAAAGAGTATACTTTTTTTTTCAAAACTTAACTTTGTAAATCTAAAACTATCAGCTTTGGAGGAAACTTGATAAACAAAAGGTGTTACAGCGGTTGACTGATTTCATAAGTCTGCAAAACCTTTAGTACTCCAAATGTCCCACAAAGCCTATAGTTGTAGATTTACAAAGTTAAGTTGCAAAAAAATTGTATACCCTTTGTTTCACCTAGTATATAAATAGGACAACATTTACATTTAGATGTTAGTTAAGATTTTCACATGACGTACATTATGACGGTATCAACCATTAACTGAAGCAGGAGCTAAATAAATAATACAAATAGAACCTGATTTTCAGATGGCGTTCAATGAATTCCCCTGTCTCGAGATGTTACTGCCATTCGTTTTTATATCGAGACCAGTTCTTTAAAATTTCAGGAAACACAATACCAAATTCACAATTCACTGTTACTTTAACTATAGTTATGTGAATGTAAGCCGACCTCACCTTCAAGCTGAAATTTTGATAGGATAGCTTTTAATTCATAAATTAATTAAACTTCGGCCGGGTTCCGAAGACAAAGTTGGCTGTCATTCAGAATGATAAGCAGGGGTGATTAGGATGCGCGGCCCTGCCTGACCCGCGCCTAACGACTCGGTCACTTCAGATTTGTCTACTTAATACCCCTTCGGTATTCGGGTAATTATTTAGGTTAGTAAATTGAGAGTTAGACTGTACTTGTGGATTTTTCTTCTATTTAGAACTTGAGATTAGAAGTTGGTTTTTGGTTGTCGCGAGCGTGCCCTGCGAGTTAATAATTCATATGTAATTAATTTAGGCCCGAATTAATAAACCGATCTCAAGTCTGAGAGTAATCTTCGAAATGTCCTTCTGACGTCATACCAGTATAAAATGTCATATCAAATGCGTTCTCAAGACCGCTCTCAGACTTTAGATCAATTTATTAATACCCGCCTTAATTTAGTTAAAGTTACAATCAGATTGTATCATATAACTAGCTGACCCGACAGACGTTGTCCTGTCTGTTAGGGGTATGAAAAATAGATGTTGACCGATTCTCAGACCTACCCGATATGCACACAAAATCTCATGAAAATCGGTCGAGCCATTTTGGAGGAGTTTGGCAACAAAGACCGCGGCACGAGAATTGTATATATTAGAAGTCTTCAATAATCCTGGATCTCATTCCATTTCTCGATGACCTGGCCCCTAAGGAGTTCAGAATTCTTTCGGCAACTAGACATGTATTTTAATTATTCCTCGCAGTTTCGTAGTGACGGCGGACAATAAAAGCACAAAGCGACGCTGAGCTATAAATTTTAACGTCTTCACGAAACACTGTTCATTTAGTCCCTTTGAGACTGCGACGGCGCTTTGAGCGAGCGTGGGACGGAGTGGTTTGTGTATTGTCTGTCAAAATTTGTGTTTGATTTTCGAATGTTAAAAATGGAATGTTTTTTGGCATATTTGAATAGAAGTGAATTTGAACAGAATTGAAGTGATAATTAAAATCTACAGAAAAACGCTATTTTTAGCGACATGATAATAAATTCGTCACGCCTGTTTTTCTGCTAGAGATAGGCAGAGGGGCTATAATGTTTATCTTCCTTGTTGGTCCCCTTTTGCCATTTTGTCAGGCAACATAAATCAAAATATAATAAGTAAATTAAAAAAAATATTATTTAAAATTCAAAGCTGCTTGTATTTATAAAGTAAACCATACATACTTTCCAAACACCACTTCTCAAAAATTATGATCCTTTGTCTTTAGCGCACAAACTATATACTAAGCTGTAATCAATCGCATTTTAAATCCCTACATTTGATCGCTCAATCCAAACTCACTAATACTATTTGCTATAACCTGTCGCATAAATTCGCAGCCAATCGTTTCTGTTTAACGACATTCAATGTAAGCGTTTTATTGGTCGTCAAATTGTTTCGGGTAGCTGGCAGTACGTGTGTGCCTTTATTAATATAATCGTTTGATTACTTTATATAGCGTTTAAATTGTCATAGAGGCGGACAATATTAATATTTAAAGGTTTAATTAAATTAATTATTAAAGACAAGAAAAAATTAATTAATATACATCTATAAATAATAAATAAAAGGTGTTTTTTAGTAATTGAATTTTATTTGTTCTCAATCGAATCTGGTGATTAAGTTATATGATTATCATTTGCAGATGTTCCTAATAACAATTCCTAGTGTGAGTGTAAATAACTGACTGAATATTTGATAATGAGTGAACAGACTGATAAATGAAAATGGCGTCATACAACCATCAGGAGACTCAGTCCAGCCCGGCTAAGGAGTTGCCACGGTAAGATTAATTAGCTTTTATAGATCCCATCCAATATCTTTTACTTGTATTTTTAAGCTAGCATTTTTCTACGATATGCCCCTTCTAAGTTCCGTATTAATAAATCAATCTCAAATCTGAGAGCTATCTTGAGTACGGTTTTGCCACGTCATTTTGTACATGACATTTCTAAGATTCCTCTCACACTTGAGAAAGATTTATTAATATTAGCCTTACAATTAGATAGTTTGTTTTTTGTTTCTCAATTGAGTTCCAAATTTAAAATTTGTTCCGAGAGCAAATATATCAACCCCTCGTAACATTTAACTCGATTCGAAATCGATTTTTATTTACATATCGATATTCCAGCAATGTCACAGACAATGGCGTCAAATGACTTATCTCGTTGGCCGCCCGCCAGCTGCGAGGCTTATCTGAAACGGGCCAGCTGATAAATTGGTTAAACTATCGCTAGCCACCCAGACATGTGATTGACTATTGTAATTATTTATCATAAACGGTGATAAAGGTTGTTTGTTTGTTGTCAACTTGACTTTGACATGTATGGGACGTCTCTCGGTTATGGGAGATTGCAGTCATTTCGTTACATAACAGATTTGGAGTGGGGATGATGACTAATGTTGAATTTATTTTTCATTTTTATATTAATAAAGTAGAAATTCTTATTTGACACATTTATTGCGTTTTTAGTAGGTACCTATGTTATGGAATGTTCCCCTGATAGGTAAAGACCTCCCATTTCCGTCTGGCTTTCAGGTTACTCATCATTGGCTTGTGAAATGTTATTCCAATAATATTATGACGTCATACTACACTAGCTAGTAGGTAGGTACCTAATGTTTTGAAGCACTGTATTTTTACCAAATTCAAAGTTAATTTATAACAATTTTACTGCGTAGGTAATACATAATGAATAACAAAAAAATACATCTCCATTGTAACATCTTCTTTTCACCAAAACATGTACCCTGCACCCAGTAAGAATGTTGTGAAATCATATGGAATGTAAAAACCTAAATTAACGCGGACTAGGCAAATACGCACAAAACAAGCGCTTCGCCAGTAATTTTCAGCAGGAAACAGCGCGGAAATCGCCCAACGTCCGTCTGACAAAACAAAAGGCACGTTTTTACCGATTGTCGGTGTAAATGCAGCAATTCGTCGGAACCTGCGTGGCGCGCCGGCCGACATTGAATGTTTGGTCAATTTGACAGCCCTACTACTTACTTGTTGAAATTACTTTAAGCAAATAACAGTTGAAAAACTTCTAAACCACGTGAACACGCAAGTAAAACAAATGGTACATAAATAATATTTAAGTGATTAAAAGGATTTCATTTTAAAATTATATTCGTGGTCAAACTGAAAGAATTTCGCCAAAAAAAAACATCGTGAAAATTGGCAACCACGTCCTTTCGGAATTGAAATTTAATCGATTTCGAAATCAAATCTTCCCGATCTCAAAAGCCCATCGAGTACCGGTAGTGAGGGATAGTCCATTTTGGTCCGCAACCGGATGTAAAATCGATACAATGAGTGCGCGAGGAGATCACAGACATTTGGTATACAGCCGCATTCAATAAAAATGTTTATTATTTTATCGTACATTTTTACTCCCGCGGAGTTTGGATTCGCTCGCTCGCTTTTGTTTTCTTCCCTGGGTATTGTTTGTTGGCTATGCAATCGATGTTAGTGTAGTTGGAATTTTATTGGCAGTTTTTAAATTGGGTTCTGGTTTAAAAGCGTAATAACGGTGTTGAAGTTCTTGTCGACATATTTAATAGCCAAGCGGAAAGCTATGCTTACATGGGTCGTGAAAATTTATTTTATCATTACTCATACTCTGAAAGTAGGTCTGAAGTTGCCTGAGAAGCGGGTTGAAAGTAATACTTTTCAGGCCCGGGAGTTTCGCTTTCAACTGACAGCTGTCAAATTATAAAAAAAAACTAGTTCCATTTTCACATTTCTTTGGAACCATGTTCAAACTTTTTCTACAGTCACTCAATTACAGCACGATGTAAAATTGAAATAACATAAAGTTAAGTATTAATTCAAGAATATATTTTTTAAATGACCCAATTATAATTTAGTTTCAACAATTTCTTTAAAATAACATAGATTTGGGCAAAATATTTAAAGATGAAAATGAAAAATAATGGCTAAATGATGAAGTTGGCCGGCCATTGAAAAATAAAATAAAATAGGCGGTAATCCGATTTGTTTTTTCGAGTTGTAGAGTATTGTTTATACTTCCTTGTATTATTTCTTTAGCCAATTCCTGTTTTTATTTTTATTTTCCTTGTATTCGTAATGAAAAGCACAGTGTTTACCTCGGGTGAAAGACTTATTTTCACCACTCATGTAACAATGTACTATTATGATCACTGGCTAAATGTAAAAAATGGATGTGAATTGTACAAAAAAGTAAAAAATTTATTATATTATCCCTATTGTTAACAACATTATTCAATTGATCATTATGAAAATATAAAAAAATAAAATAAAGAACCCTGCGACTGCCACCGCTTCCTCATTCGCTATTAATATGCCAGTCAGACATACGCTAGAAGAAAATTATGAAATTCCACGCAATATTAATACTATTATATTGATATCCGTTTTAATATTAATTTAGGGACAACGAGTATTATGACTTCAGCTTAATGGATTACTGTGATGATCAGAAATCTGATCGATTGGTAGTTTGGTGAGACTTAACTATTAATTTATCAAACCCTATTATATTACACTTGGAGAAAAAATATTTTGTGATAGGCACTACAAAAATAATTTAATGTGTTTGTTTTAGTAATTGCTTTCTCAGTAATTACCTACGTAGGCTGCTGCCGGAGGACTAAAATAACGAATTATTATAAACTAAAATGTATTATTAACGAAATTACAATCTAGGTATTGACTCGATCGACGTATGTACGTAGCCATCTTGGTCACGTACCCAGGTTCCTTGGGCGCCGTGGTTGGAGTCAACACTTTCCCCACCTTGCTGTTTCTTTGTAAAGATGAGCACGCGTCGTCGTTCTGCGTCAACACTTAATAACGCTCGGTATAACACAGTGAAGGCTCCTGGGTTTGAATTTAAACTACACATTTTGATACCAAATAAGATCTCATATTAATATTTTTAATAACCAGTTATGTTAGTAAATAGAAAATAAATTATTTAAAATTTCTTCGGACGACGTCGACGCCTTTGGGAAAACCTCGTGTGATACGTTTTGTTGCGCTATGTCGCTCCGATCCCTTGACGATGTCGTTGCGTTGTCGTCTCTCCTTTAAATTTCAGCACAGCGCTATTTTTAAATTGATCAATTTAAGACTAGACTGAGTCTTGATGGACAGGAGACCATCAGGAACCATCAATTACTCACGCTGCTGCTTTTAAAAATAGCCAGATATATATGAGAGTCATTTTAAATGGAAGTATAAACCTGGACTGATTGAATTTTATAGTTTTTTTATTGAATACCGCTATGAACGAGTAAGTGAGTGAATTTGGTTTGGTTTGAGGGTGGGTTTTCATACTTACTACATAATACAATTTCAAAATTGGAACTTCTTGTTGATATTTATGCAACGAGCGTCCTTTCCTCTTCGCTTTTTACCGTAAAATTATGACAGCTTATAACCATTCGATCCGAAAATACCTACCGGTAGTGACATCCCATCGTAAAACCTCAACGTAACTCTAAACCCGAGCATAAATCGTCACATTACACGTCTGGGCGCGCGCAATAAATTTACATTTTAAAACTGATCACAGCGACATTACAGCACTTTAATATTAGCGCACAACGAGTGTGGGGGCGCTACTGTGTAAGTTATAGCGCGATTATCGGTGAGGTATGAGTTATGAGGTGCCGGCCGGCGGCGGGCGCAGGGTTAGGATGAGGAACTTTATTATATTTGATTTAAAAATATCAACTTTTTGACATTGTCATGCTATAGTGTGACGTTCTCACAGTAAATAAATATATAAATATCGCCAGACTGACACACCAACTGCACGGTCCTAAACTAAGCAAATCTTTTGTACTATGGGACCGTACAATGGACTGGGGGCGATCCCAGTGTCACCCAGACCCGGGCAAACGAAAAGGCCATTTCCGAAATTTGCCCCGGCTGGAATGGAACCCGCTACCACTATGTGCAGTGAGCCGAACGGCCTACGCTCGAACGACTGCGCCAAGCGGTCGTCGTAAATAAAATTACGATAACGGAATCGGACTTCTGCAGGATCACTGTTTTTGTATATCAATGCATAATCTGTGTAAATTCTTACATCATAGCTATTTTAACCAGATAACACAAATTAAGTAATGCATGTGAGGTAACCACCGCAGAGATTTTATTCAAAATCTATTTTACTCAACTCTCAAACTTGTTTCTACAGTTATTTAAATAGTTTGGAGAATAATAGGTGCAGCGGTGCATTTGTAAAAGTTATGGCACGATTATCAGTCGGAAATGAGTTATGAGGCTCCACCGACACGGGAAGGGTTACACGAGGTAACTTTATTTGAATTTAAACACGATTTCGACGTACTCTTTGTGGATTATAATTAATAATTTCATTCTTTAAATTGTCTCGCTTTTTTAAAATTTATATAAAAGTTATTGGGCGCCACTTCATCAAAATAGTGTTTTTAACACTATTTTGATGATTTAATTTTACAATACGCTCATAAGTAAACATAATATTGATTTCCAAAATCACGCTTAATTTTATACTCAACGAACCCATAACTCATACAGGAAAAGCCATCAATAAATCTACTTAATCCATCAATTTCCAAACCGACACGAAGCTTCAATCTATCAGCCGGTTTTAAAAATAATTCGCAAAAACATTTTCCGAAACTTGGAAAATTGCGCCATATGTTTCCGAACTTATCTCAAAATATATCCAAATGACATGCAATTTTTCTTTAAAATTACACCTCCCAATAACGTTACGGCACGCGGTACCAACACGTGAGCCAAATGACAACGGAACAGTTTCCCGGGAATTTCCGAAAATTCTCTCATATTTGACAGGCGAGCGAAGACTCGCGCGGCCAATCGCGGTGCGAATAGCAATGAGGCACCGTTTGATGGCTGCCTCGCCTGACTTATGCAATAGTTGAATTACCTAAGCCTGGAGATCTAAGGACTGAAGTGTGAAAATTTGTTGTTTTTTGTACTTATGAGGTCACTTGTTCTGTCACTGAGGTCAGTTGGACCCAGTCAGTAGCGCTGTCGTCTCCATCCGAAATATACGCCAGCGAAGCCGGGGGCAAATCTAGTTAGTTGAAATAAAAGTTAGGTTAAAAAAACTGCAAAGAAATCCTCAGCCAACATATTAGCGAGTGTAGTTTTTAATAAGCATGTCTCTGTTGCTACCATATTATAAATCGATTCGAATTCTGAGAGCGATCTCAGAAATGTCATCCTAACTTCATACTAGTACAAAATGACATATCAAAAGCGTTCTCAAGAATGCTCTCAGATTTGAGATAGATTTATTAATACGGGGCGGAACTGATTGGTTGGACAAATAAAAATGTATTTTTCTACGAATTCACAAGGACATTCATGTTCTATTTTGTACACAAATACTTAAATCAAAGCAATAAAGATCATGTTTGATTAAGGTTATGGACGAGCGCCATTTGTAAATTACATGGGATTTTGCATCAATACCGACTTGTTCAGCAATGAACTATACCCGGCCAAGGTTACACTAATAATTCAAACCAATTATTAACCTAGCATGTTACATGAACATTTGTTAACCCATGTTCATAATGATCAGCGTATATTTTGTGCGTTTAATTATAAGTAGAACTACAAGGCCTAAAAATTTGGCCAACAATACCAGGATGCCGTGACGTTTGGTAATTTTGCCCTTACAAGACTTAATATGTTATGTTTTTGTTAATTATAACAAATTAGTTGGGTTTATGTTTTGGAGGCATGTGAGTTGAACATTGCTGGGGACTGAAATTAAAATAAAATGCGCATGTTATGTACAGCGGCATAAATCGCGCAAACGTAAGACGTTCATCAAGTTGACGTGAATGCGCACAGTCAGTTCATTTCACAAAGACGCGTGAATTATTGCAAATTGACCCATATGCCAGTGTCATAAGAGTCACAGTACACGTCTTCGAGAAATTAACGAACTATAAACGACGTAAACTGCTTCCGTAAATATCAATATAAGCTAGAGTCAGATAGAGTCCGTATTTATTTCCGCCTTAAATCAATAGAGAACTATATTTAGACTGTAGCTTCTCCATAATATTGCGTATTGGCAAAATTTACATTTTGCGTGACAGGAAACAGTTGAACGTTGCGAATTGGTTCCGTTGCCATGTGATTGTATCTAGTGAGCTATGCTAGAAACTCTACCATAAGTTTATACCTTCGAGTAGAGTCGCTGGTCGCTAGTATAAACGCATTTTTATATGGAAAATTGTTGGTTTCGAAAGTGCACAATTTTCCTGACAAAAAACAGGGTCGTCTAGGGACGCCCGAAAGAAGCGAAGCTTTCTAGTATAAAGCGTAGGAACTAAGTTAAAAACAGCTGCGGCTGTTGACATAATTCCTTACAGAATGTGATAGAGAAGCTAAAATGCAACAAGTTTTACTCCACCACTATCTTATACGAAATTAATTATTTTTCTAGATCATTAATTTTTTTGTGAACCGATTGTATTATTTTCGGACATATTGTTCTATTAATAGTGTCAAAAATAAATTTAATATTGATTTCTAACTCATGCAATAAGTTATTTCTTCTCAATAAGCCGTTAACTTTTGTTATTATTTAAGGTTATATAAAAAAATCACAAAAACAGAACGCGATCATAGAGTGAGGTCACATTTGTTGCGATTTACCTCCCCCAGATCACCCTGCAAGGTATAGGTACGTCAAATTACTAAACACCCTATATAATACAGAGTTGTAGAATTACCGCCAGGGTGGGGCTGCTTTAGTTGTTTAAGTACCTATCTATTTTGAATGCATAGCACGCTTGTATGCCACGTCATATCTCCCGTATAATTCAATGAACGAAAATAACTATTTGGGAGCGTGTCATATTCAGTTAATAATGTGGTGAGCTATTTTGGATTACCCCCTCCCTCGCCCTTCTCCTCCCTTTGTACCACTCCCCTTCAGGTCGGTGTGAACAAGCTTATATAAGCTACGTTAACTGCTTAACATCAGGCAGGACTTATGCTTGTTTGCTGGCTTAATAACAAAATAAGACTACTACTTCTACTTCATTTATATTTTTAGTTATGTGTACTATGTCAAATATGTTCGGAATTCGTTCTAAGTGTGAAGCCGTTGCAGGTGCGCCAGCCGATAAAACACCGTTTCCACTCCAAAATGCCGTTTATTAAAATATGAAAAAGTACAATTGGTCTGGTAGCTGAAAGGAGTTGCTTCTCAAGTGGATGTGTGTACCGAACAGACGACTGCCAGGGCGAGCTGTTACAAAAAAAAAGACTAATGTTCTCGCTACCTACATTTTAAAATAAAAATAGCAAAGATCTACCTTCAATTTACAAATATTGCGGTAATCCACCTTCAAATAATAAATATCGATAGGACACTACCTTCAACTTTTTAATATAAATAATATTCGACAAAATGACATAAAATTAAACGCGTCGCTAACAAAGTGCATTTTATGAGTGAATGAGTCCAACCATGGAACAAGATGATGTTATTTATTAATATAAAAATTAAATAGTGTTGTAACTTTCATTCCGGCTAAGAAATCACGCTATGACGTTTGTTACCTAAAGCCGGGCAGGATAGGCATAAGATAGATAAGTAAACTTTACATTATGAAATCATGATTTACTGTAAGTCTAATTTTGAATAGCACTTCTGATCCCATAAGATTTGTTTTCTTTTTGTAATATTTGTTGTTTTTTGTTTTTCTTACACGTGATAGTTTGAAGCGGAGTTCCGCGTGGGTGGGTCACGAAATCGTAAATAAAGTGCGGTTGACTTGAACTTAAATAAATCGTACCTGGAAGGAGAAAAACACTAAAGAAATCCATTATCCAATCATCATCCGCCATCTAATAGCCGTAGACAAGAAGCCACGCGCGGCGCGTTCGCTCCGCTGGCCAGCCCTCTGCAATATCCGCATTTCGTATTCCCGGGAAGCCTTCCGCTTACCGGGCCGTGCGGGATTGGTGCGGATACTGGTACAACACTAGCCTTTTGGAACTCATTGTTGTGGTGTTATATTGCTTACCTGTAATTTGGTTATACTCATTTAAATTGAGAAAATAGATAATAAATTATTTCTGTAGTTCCTAGTAGGTATCAATTTTTTAATATTTTTTTAAACGTATTGTTATTGCATCAGTAAAAAAAAATACTAGGAACTACTAAAGTCATTTGCCGTCGTAACTTTTTTCTGAGTACCTACTTATTTCTTAGCTTATTCTCATTTTTGCATTATACTTGCGTTTACATATATGTAAAGTATACAAGGTGAAACATAATGGGTATACTTTTTTTTTTTAAAACTTAACTTTGTAATTTTAAAACCATTAGCTTTGGAGGGAACTTGAAAAACAAAAGGTGTTATAGGAATACAGCTGTTGACAGATTTCACAAGTCTACAAAACCTTTAGTACTTCAACTGTCCCACAAAGCCGATAGTTTGAGATTTACAAAGTTAAGTTGCAAAAAAAATAGTATACCCTTTTTGTTTCACCTAGTATAATATTAATATTCTAGTGCTCTTATATGACCATATTATGCCATTCCTAAGAATATTTCCAAATTTTGACTATGACGGACATAGGATTACGAGTTACTCGTATTTATGAATTATGTTCCCGGGAACGGCACATCACTATGCTTACGTAAAGAACTAATCAGCTAACAATAAACCCGGCACTTAGTTTTTCTCCTCTATTTCAACCGAGTTACGCATTCCGTCCACGTCCGTCCATTTGTTCCGCGGTTTGGGCGGACGATGCGCGGAACACCTGGCTCTGGGCGGTAGTCGAAATAATGTTCCCTTTACCAGAACATTTAGTTCAACTTGGCGGGATTTGGTGTTTTATTGAATTCCCTCAGTAATCCCGTAAAGACATACCGGATGAAATAAATAGGAGGATTTTCGTTATTAATGGTGGCTTTGTAAATATGATTTGTTATAATATTGGAGTTTGTTTACAACTTTAACTGCGTTTGAACCAACATTTTTATATTTATTTCAATTGTAGATAGGTGAATAAATTATTAGCATAGGAGATGTCACGCACAACGTTACAAGTGCCGTAACCTCCGTCAGTAAGCTTATGGACAGGCCATAAGCGTGGTTTACCTGTGAGCAGTTATCATTTTCTTAGGAAGACAGTTTGTTTTATGCAAGCATTCGTTGACGTGCTGTGCGTGTTTACCAAAAGTGAAATATAATGTAAGCGAATTGATTGCGTTCTCAACTCTGTTGCAAATTATTGTGATATTTTATGATAAATGAACCTTGTATGCTACAGATTTGCTGGAAAATTTTACGCAAGTATTCCCATAGCCAATCTCCATAGGATAAAGCCGCGGTGAGGGTCAGACGTGACTCGATCTCGACGGGAGATTGATATGTCGAGTTGCGGGCAACGCAACGATACTTTTTTATCATTACATTTTATACTGCCATGCGATTCCGTGCATTATGATATAGGAACACATATTGAGCTTGACTGAACTAATTGGGTATATATATATATTGCCATCCTTCTTCGGTCATAACGTATGAGCCTGAGTTACTCCTTATAACATTGGCTATGTGCCAATGAAAATCAGACAGACAGACAAACTTTTTTATTATTATTACCATATACAATAGGTAATTTCAGGTCCATTTAGCAAAACCCTGTTGTTTTGACATTTCAAGCAGACACTTTTGTGAACATATAATATATTTATATCGCGATAAAAGCCCTTTTAACTAGATTATTAACAACATTAGCAACAATAACTCAAATCACATACCTATTCGTACATATGCTAATATGTTATCGACTGACTGCCGGTAGTCAGCCCAATGCCGCATCCAGTTTTCATTAGAATTTATAGTGCCAATCCCTATCTATACCTTAGATAGTATCCTAAAGATTAAACAGATCATTTTCCAAAGATTCTTCTAAATTGTATTTCATTCAAACCGCCTACTTGACGACGCTCACGCAAATTGAGCCACAACGCCTCCGAAATCCACTATCGAGATCGTTTAGCGGCGTACATCGTTTCCGGGATTAAGCCACCAGCTCGCGAGGCTCCGGAATTAACATTCATGAGTGCCAGCCAATAGCGACGAGAGCTGCTCTACGGAGGGATACCTTGTTGAGGGTTTTTCAGTAGGACCTTTCCTGATATTAGGGAAAGACCGATTGCTGGTCCGGCACAGCTCAGGGAACATATCCAGCATAAGCTGAGCTCTTACTATAATTGAAAACCGTTAATAAAAAATGCATTTAGTTAATATCACTACATAGTATATAACAACGACTCTTCCTGCTGTTTACCTGTCCATATGTATGCTTAGATCTTTAAAACTACGCAACGGATTTTGATGGTTTTTTTTTTAATAGATAGAGTGATTCAAGAAGAAGTTTTATATGTATAATACATGCATAATATAGTAGAGTAACACTGACAAAAAATACCCGTGCGAAGTCGGGGCGGGTCGCTAGTAAAAAGTATAAACAGCTAAATCAACCTTTTTTAACCTTTTAACTTTCTAATTTAATTTTTTAACATAACTTTTTCTTAATTTACTGGTATTAAAATTAATATTTTATTATAATTAGATATATTATAAACTGTCTAATGTAAAACAAATAAGCAATAATCAGCTAGTAATCTGCGAAAACTGATTAATAGTGATAAGTTATTTATGTAGTTGCTATGTAGAAGTAAAACACTGTAAGTTTTCCGAATAAAATAAAATAAAATAAATCAATCGACCAAACTGTACAACACCAGCTTTTCCAATCAAGAGTTATTTGCAACAACTGAACACAATTCCTTGAGTCATCGCAATAATTCCAAAGACAGTTTCACCCTTCCAAAGATCCTGGTGGCCCTACCAGCGTCACGTCTGCGTACACGGCCTCGTTAATATGCGCCTCGGGCGAGGCGCCTCGTCGAGTTATTCGACTGTTCCAGGCACTTTTTTAACAAATTCCTCCAAGTTCGGATGGAAAATGAATGTTGATTTCTTGGGCGCTCACAACTTTGAAATTCGGGTTGATATGAATGGAATATATTCTTGGTACGCACTTTAAAATATACAGGAAGCTTAAATTGGATACCTTTTCTTCTTATACTTATGAAATACATAACGCTTACATCAAAAGTATATCTTAAAGTAATCTGTTGGCCGCGATAAAACGCGTAAAATGCGTATGAATTTGAAAATCGTAATCTTTAGTTGCTACTTTTCCAAATTCCGTGCGGAATTATTAATGTCAACTACTTATAATATAATTTAAACATCTGCTAGTTATATTTGAATCAATAACTATTAAATACATATTGCATGCATAGGTACATAAACGTTGTATATTTATACTAGCTGTGCCCACTGACTTCGTCCGTGTAGTATTTAACTTAACAAAAATTTCGGGATTTTCGGGATAAAAAGTATTTATGTGTTAATCCCAGAAATAAACTATCTGTGTTCCAAATTTCATCCAAATCCGTTCAGTAGTTTTTGCCGGAAAGAGTAACAAACATCCACACTCACGAACTTTCGCATTTATAATATTACTAGTTTATGCCCGCGACTTCGTTCGCGTAGACTTAAGTTAAGTGTTCTATGTGTTAATCCAGGTTTTAAACTATCTGTGTTGCAAATTCCACCATAACATTTCAAACGTAAATCCACACTCACTTTCACATTTATAATATTAGTAGGATAGTAGGATCTGCACCATACGACACAAATAGGAAATTTATTCATAGAGTTTTGTATTTTAAAGGAGTTTTGTTTTATAACTTAAACACGCATAAAAATTGTACTGAACAAAATAGAATATTTCACTGCAGCCTGCGTACCACAGAGCTATAAAACAAAATCGATCCTCAGTCCGAGGTTATCGGCTGTCGTGCACAGCTGCCGAGGACGATTCCATTTTAAAAGAAACGGGGGTTTAAATAGAAACATGCTTCTTTACGCTAATCTTACAATGTCCCCAATACGGGGGTGACGAAATGTTCCGACACAGATATCTGTTTAAAGAGGCATTGGTTGAAGATGTATGAAGACTGGAAGAAGCCGAAATAAGCGTTCCATATAAAAAAGACAATCGAGTGATATGACGGAACATTAACAACCCAAAATGACATCAGATGGCGGTTTTCTTGGCACCTTCTCGTTAAGCTAAAATAATCTTTATACGTATTCATTCAAAGGCGATTTTTAAACTAAGACAAACGAAAAATAGTTTGAAGGAAGATAGAAAGAATGAAGATCCAAGTGGTCATCTACAAAGCATCATAATAATATCAGAAAGTACTATATGTTTTCTTATAACTAGCACGTGATCGTTTCAGAGACCAAATCATCTGATTGATTCTCAAAGGCATTAAAAAGAGAAAGTCGTGCGTCACAGCCCTATGAGCTAAGAAAGCAAAGTTGCGGTAACCACATCCATTCCCTCAGCATCTTCGCGAGTATAGATGACAAGGAAGTAGGGTGGCTGGTAATTTACATAATGTAATCAGCCGGGAGCGAGATCCGATGATTTGGGCCGCCGCGGCGCGGGCGCCTCCGCGTGCGAATCATGGAATTTTAATTTATTTAAAAAGTCCACCTCTCGGGAGCCGAGCTTGTCCTTTGAGGGCGTTGATAGATGCCAAACGCTTATTATTGGAAAATTGAGGGCGAAAAAATCGTTTAAGGTTAATAGGGTATCGGGTGAGAAGTGAAAATCAGATGTTGGAAATTTATTGACGACTGCGGGCAGATATTTGAACGGTTGCGAAATAAGAAGGTTGTGATGTAGATTCAATACCATGACCACTATCGAAAACGATGTGGACACAAAGAAGAACTGATGTTCTATGACGCTTTTGGCTTTACTGCAGAATTGCAGCCCAGAATGGATTTGAATCAACATTATTGTTTTCTTATATTTACGAGAATACTGCACATTGAAATAAAACTATTTTTCGGATTCTATCGGGTTTATTTACTTACTTTTTATGTTCCCGTCATTTCGGCTGCTTAACAGCAATCATGGTCACGGGGGGGACTGGGGTGTTAGACGTTCTGATGTCATAATTAATAACTGGGTACCCTCAAATTTACTTGTTGTAACATTATGTTTGATGGTTGATATGGTTCGTAGCTTTGTTTCACAGAAATTGGTACTTTCATGTATTTGACGTATTCATTTGGTTCTTTACTAATCTTGAGTTAAAATAACGTTCAAAGTAGTAACTTCTAACACGCAGCTTCCTTTCAAAAGAAAACGCGATTAAGCTGAAAATTTCGCTGAAGCGATACCGGTTCCGATCGCGATAACCGCGCGAACCGACAGTTCCACGGATCCGCTTTGTATTCATGGGGTGAAAGGAAGTTATCCCAGGTGCGTACCGCATCCCCCCTACCCCCTTATTCCCACCCGAAGCCCACTTCTTCTACTCCTTTTGAAAAATTTCGAGCATTTTTAAATTACAGTCTGCCTTTAGTATGTGGCTATGAGGTTAGCGGGTATCTATGTTATATGTGTAATAAAGATTATAAAAATATAAATCAAATTAGCGGCACACTTTATCACCAATATGTAATACTTCATTGAATTATCATAGAAGCACACCATACTAGACCTATTATATTCCAGCCAAAACACTATCCAGCTACTAGATATAGTGTAACCTTAAATAACAATTACATTTTTGTCATTACTACGAAAATTCTAGATGGAACGCTATGGCTACCTGGAAAGATATGACGATGTACGGCTTGTAATTCGTGTATTTTAAGGCCCCATAACAACTTTCTCATTTTATCATCGTACTTTTGTTGTACAGTACTATACCATACTCTTGCTATCTATGTACATACTCTTCGGTTTATCTTCTTGCGTCGCCCTCGTTATTAATCTGCGAAGGAGCGGCTACAATAAGGCCAGTTCCACTCGAAACGTCACGATGCAACGTTATGCCTGATGGGATTTTTAATTAAGATTTTTAGCAAGCTCTTAAGATGCTGGCAATCGTTGAATAAATTTGTGTATTTTCAAGAAGTCCGTATTGTCTACAGATTATAAAAATAAAGGCTTCGAGAACTGGTACGTAGTAAATATTTTAGGAGTACCTAAAACTTTTTGTATGTTATTCAAAAGATACAGTAGGTAAAGTAAGGCTTTTCAACGCTCTAGGTATGCATGATCGGCGTAGTTTAACCTTAACACGAGTAAGCAAAATAGACGCCACTTACGTACCTTACAATACGTATTATTTAGTAATTTCCAATGGATCATACTTAACATGGATTGAGAATGCACACCATCTTTATTTTATTGATAAAGTTGTCAGAAATTGGCGGGGTTTCAAGAAAGACGGCCTATTTTGATTAGTTCGTTTACGGTCAAGGCTTGATCAGACCTGTCAAGATGTCAGCTGTGGTCATACATAAGTAGTGGTAATGCGCAAGCTAGGCGAGTGAGGATGCCCAGTTACGCGGCGTCTATTAGACCTATTTGTCTGTAGGCCTAAACCAAGCCCAAAACATCATAGTCCGCCGCTCGCATGTTCCGGTTTTCTATGATGCGTAAAATGTTATAAGTTTGTCAACCTTGTAAAAGGCCCTACCACACTACACATCCACAATACACACTGCATCTAGTGGTCAAAATTCTAGAAACATTCCGCCTCAAATTTCGTAAAAAATACTTTACAATTCATTACATATCCGTATGGGCTGTGTTTGTCACCAAACATTAAACGGAAACCAGAAGCGATATGTTAATTAGTAACCCATAATATGAAATACTTTGGCTGTGAAAGCACCCTCCAGAGTATTCGTTATTATTATCATACGCGCGTTGTTAATACTGCGTTTCAAACAAACACACATAAATCTATTTTCACTCCTGGTTGGAAACAGCTTTTTATTGCACTGCTGTGACTTATAATTCTGTTATAGATTTGTTAGCTAGTGTACTTACTGAAAAATTGATTATTATCATTAATGTCTTGAGATGCCTTTTCCTGTCCACTGCTGTACATATGCCATTCCTAAAGCAGCACACTAAGCTCGATCGTCAGCTCTGAACTATTTAAAGTCTTATCCTACTAACTCCTATATTATAAATGTGAAAGTTTGTGAGTGTGGATGTATGTATGTATGTATGTTTGTTACTCCTTCACGCAAAAACGACTGAACGGATTTGGATGAAATTGGGAACACAGATAGTTTATAACTGGGATTAACATATATGATACTTTTTATCCCGATAATCCCGAAATTTTTGTTACGTTAAATACTACGCGGACGATGTCGGGGGGCACAGCTAGTCTTAATATAATAATGCTCCAAATTTTGCCTCGCGCCTTAGTGAACGCTAAAGACGATGTGCCTACCATATAAAACAAATTGTAATGGTATAAATATTTTCTGTTGGTTAGTTCAGCTGATTGGAGGTGAATGATTTCATCGGATCATTATTTTTGGGTAGGTCGATACATATTTTTTGCATTTACCAAGGTACTATACCTACTATAATATCGTGCATTATTAAAATAAGACGTTAAAAGTTCTGATATTATTAAGATGAGTTTTATGGTAAAATTGTGTCGAGTTTGCTTTTTTTGAAGCATGGTCACTAATACCATGTCAGTATATGAATCGTCTTAAGGTGAAGGCGCCTGTCTAGCCCGCGAAATTCAAAATTTTCGAGTATTTTTATAGTTTATCCAAAATCTGAAAACATTTAAGACAACATTTTGTGATTTGCGACAAACACAGTATGCAGTGCGTTTATTAATACATTTATTTTACTCTAAATATTATCACGGTGGATATGATACTAGTTAATCACTAAATATACTAAAATGGCCAGATTATCTGGATAGCTGTCGTTCTTGAAATGTTTTAGAGTAAGTTAGATATATTAATAAATGCACTGCACACGGTTTTTGTCGTGAATTACAAAATGTGCCTTCTATTATTGTCAGATTTTGAAAAATTTCTAAAAAACCTCAAAAAATTTGAACTTCGCGGGCTAGATGGGCGCTTTAGCCTTAAGTTAAATTACGTAAATAATTTTCATTCGAGCACCCAGAACATATGACTTACAAGTTACAAGTTAGGCTACAAAGCAAGTACTTAATATAAATTTTGCCGTGAGTCAATGCGCGAGTCACTGGTATACAGATGCCTAATTGTAAGATACGACAAAACATTATCATAACTCCTCTCTAATTACCTCACTCTCTCTCCCGTAGCATTACTAAGTTGCTAACAAACTTGTAACTTAGAGTAATATACAGCGTGTGTCGTAAGTAATGGAATAAAATAGTGTCTCCGGTGATATTAATTACTGTATAACACGACATTTACGTTGTGTAGGGAGGCTCCCGAGGGGAATTGTGGTAGAGGAGCAAAATAACTACTTCTCAGAATATCATATGTTTAGTAAAGTAATGGCCCGTCTGCTTCGACCAATAGGAGCGCTTCATTTCCGCAGCTTCATTCCGCTTAGCTCCAGTCGACTGGGAAAAAAGCGATCCTATTGGTCGAAGCGGGCGCACCCTCTCTAGCACATCGAAGTAGATTGTCACCTTTAGAGTAATTTAAAACTCATTTGAGTTCACGTTTCTAGAAAAAATCATAAGTACCGCAAAATGGACTACAACCTCTTTTACCACAGTATAATTTTATGTCGCTTAAATCACAAACTTTTTCTACTTAAACTTCTGTTCCCATCTCATTATCATATAGAAAGGTAAGTAGGTCGACAAGTCTCTGGTGATAGGATGGGGAGATTAACTTTGCTTGGCGAAATATACGAGGCTTGCTTCTAACTGGACGTAATTGGCACTTTGTCGTAACTACATATTATATGCGGATATGAGCATATTATAAATAACCGTGCAACGAAACTTACTACAAATAACTAAATTTAAATGTCTAATTGCAAATCTCAATGTTTTTAAATTTAAAATTTTATTACACTATACACCATACAACAATGTCATTAGGAACTTAATTTGCTAAACAAAAGATAATCTTATCAACGTTCCAATTATTTCCTAATCGCGTAGTTAACTAATAAAGACATTTGAACCGAAATATTTATCGTGGGTAATGTAGCAAACTAAAGCCGAATTTAACGTATCCGACACGACACGTGACAAATTGCTAATGTTGCGTGGTAAATTATTGTGACGGCCGAGAGTTGTGACATAACGGATGTCACATTTAATGACGCGCTAAAACATTAAAACTAAAAATTACAGTAATTTAATCCGAGATTTTATCAGATACAAACAACTTGTACAAGTTAGCTTGATATTTTTGACAGACGGAAAACTGACATTTATAGGGTCAGGATATAAAAAATTGTCCATCGAAATGATTGAGGTTTCATGCTATCATCGATGTTAAAAACGAATATTTTAATACAAAATGACATTTATTCTCTTAAAGGAGTACACCCCAGATCCATATCTGGTTCAGTTTCTGAATCGCTAGAACAATCTTATAAATTTATTATAAACTCTTGTTCGCAAATATTATCAAATCGGACGTCCCGCTCCCGAAATTAGATTTTATTTACTCACTATTGTTTTAGATCAAGTATGTAAATAATGTTATGATATTAAAATAAACAATAAAATTACAATATATATTAAGCTTTATTTAAAATATCGTCTGTGGTCACGATGATTCATCACCCATCACTAATTAGGTCGGCATGCCCATAAAGTGTAACATTGACGGGTACTGTCTATACTATTATAGAATTCAGGACTTCATAGGCGTGATTTTACTGACAGCTGTCGCAGAGATCAAGCTATCTTGTACAGATAATAATGGGTTTTACTTTGTTTAACAATAACAATATTTGGAATTCGTTCGGAAGGAATATAAATTCAAGGAAGCGGGACTACTTACTTACCCAATTGTTACACGCATATTACACTGAGATAACAGTATTAACCAGAACACATTATTTTTATAGTTTCTGGTATTATTTTAGTAGTTTTTACTAAAATTTCTGTAAGTACCTACCGCAAAAATAAATGTAATGCCTGTATTCGTAGTGAATGGACTTTATTAATTACCCAACTTTAAAATACTTACGATTCCTGTTCTTATTATTTAGGTTAAATTCTTAATATTATCGGTGAATCGCAAATGTTTATCGCTGATATCTCATCGTTCGGGATGGAGCACAAACGTAACAAGGCATGAGAGAAATGAGGTAGAAGGCAGCGAGGCTGTCTCATAATGCGAGCGCTCACGGCTCAGATTTTAATATGAACAACGAGGGCACAACTGAGCAACTATAATGTTTACAGTTGTTTATTTTCACTCTGAAGCTTTTTTTGAGGGGGCAGAGTGGTATAAAAATTCGGATATATTCAGATATGATTTGGAGTGTTTTTGGTACAATTATAGATCACTCTTGTCTCGATATAATTATGTAAAATACCTCATATCTCGTACTCCCTAAGTTCGGTATGAAATACGTTGTTCAACCAAGAATGCTTATAGTTTAATCAGGCCGGGAGACCGATAAAAAGTCCAATCCAAATCACAGATTTATTCAAACTCGACTCACGAACAGCCTGCGTGGTGAACGGTACATCTTGGCAGTCAATGCCGCCAACCTGCCGGAGGCAAGCACTCGGCTGAGTTCGGAAACACAGGGAGGCGACGGTCGGATACATCATCAAGTTTTTTTTTTTCTTCACTATGGGATTGACAGTATAATATCCAATGCAAAATAATCTCCTAAAGCTGTCTGATTTTGAGTCCCATAAAATGTTGTCTAAGAACGTTAAAGTAGATAGACTGGCTACATTTATTTATTTCTTCAAAATGTGCACTTGCCCCTTTCAATAAAAAAATATCTGTAAGTTTTCCTAAACCTAGGTATATTGTAACCTGTTTCCCGTCTCTATATCCGGTAGCTGAAACTTGAAACCAATATTTCAGGCAACAACAATACCTGTCACACCCACACACGACTCAATTATGTGCGATCTACTGTCAATAATTCGAATGAAAAATTTCATACACGGGGTTTTAAAACGCAATATTTTTTTGTTGGCGAAAGCATTTTATTATGTGTATTCAATTATACGGTTCATTAGTTCACTGCGGTTACGGAAACTGAATTTAATTGAACATTTTCATGAGGGTTCTGGTGAGTTCTTGTTACGTTATCCGAAATATCTGAATTATTCAATATTATTTAATTTCCATGATAATAAAATATGTCCGAAAATTGCTTGCAGGATTATGAAAAGATTTCCTTCCTTAATGTTGCTGTTAACAGCACTTTATCAGGGTCTCAACTCATGAGAGCCAAAGAGAATACAATACTACGAATGAGAGCGAACAAAAAAATATATTCTAATGACATATCTGTTCGAAATATGAGTGTACAGCAGAGTATATCTGCTTACTCCTTTGGGGAAACCCCACGTGATGGAGAATTATTATTTTCTGTATAAAATTAAACTTTTCCTCTAACATCCTACTGGATGTCCGAGGAAAATGGATCCGTGCTTTGGTAATGTTCATTACTACGAACATTACCAAAGCACGGAATAGGTACCAAAAAAAGCCTCAACACTATACAACGCTAAATCGTTAAGCCGTACGTAAAGCCTGCGGCACACTATCGTGCCACAAACAGTAGAGCAATAAAGGTACCATTTGCATTTCCCATTAGTAGAGCTGTTTGCGCATACTGCGCGGTGGGTGAGAGAGTATTCGTTAGGCGATAAGGATTCGTGGTGTGGCGGAATGGGTTTTAATGGCGGTTTTTTTATCGCTAAAGCAATACCTATATCGATGCTATAAGTACCGTAATTTAAAATAATGCAGCCTACAGAAAGGTAGTCATCTAACTAAGAAGTATGGAAAAATACTATTAACTAGCTGTGGCCGCGACTTCGTCGGCGCAAATTTAACTTAATAAAAATTTCGGGGTTATTCATCCCCTATTTAAACCCCTTGGGGGTATAATTGATCAAAATCCTTTCTTAGCGGATGCCTACGTCATAACATCTACCTGCATGCCAAATTTCAGCCCGATCCATCCAGTGGTTTGGGCTGTGCGTTGATAGATCACTATGTCAGTCAGTCACCTTTGAGTTATATATATTTAGATTTATATGTCAGTGTTTCTTGTGGTGGTTTTCAAATAATTAGTACATATTTCATCATGTTGAGATTTCAGTTTCAAAGTTAACACAGTAAGAAATTGATTCCAGACTGCAAGTATTACCCAAAATGCACTTTAATAGAAAATTATTAAATATTTTTTAACGTTACTATGCAATATTAATTAACGCGGTCATAAAAATAAAGCTCAAAATTTTAATATAGACAATTTTTATTAGTATATAATTACATGCTTAATCGTATAAATTGAAATGTCTCTACCTTTAACTCTACCTCCTCACATGCCTTGCTCTATAAGTTAACTTACATTATGTTGTAAGGAAACCACACGTTCACTGTATGTAGTATATCCAGACGAGTGTGAAAGTCGCCCGCTGAATACACGCGACAAAACATTTGCATTTCCATTAGTGTGATGTGGTTGTCAACACGCGACATTGTTGACAAATGTTCTATGATAGTTGATGTTCATTCAATCGATGCATCGATACTTTATTTTTCCATCGGCTTATAATTTGAATGCCATCTGGCCTAATATTCATATCACAACGGAAAGTTTCAGTCATATGTAAAAGAAGGATGGATGCTTTCATTTCCGACGTCGGAATCTTTCCGCCATTTGTGAATCCGCCCTTGGTTCATGAACGAATCAACCATAGTTTGGACTCGCACTTGGAACAGCTTACATCAAAATAATGCAACGTAATCTGATTGGTCGATCATAAATCGAATACACTTCATTCATCGTATGTGTTACGTAAAATTTTATCCTACATTGCGGAGTTCAAACGATTCATCATATTTTCTTGTCATGGGTATCATGATTGCGAAACTCGATTCACGGGAGCATTTAAGCAGTTAACAAACGTCTGAATTTCAGCGTCTATACATCCCGAACACGGCATTTGCATTCCCATTAGTGCGTCCGTGTCGCCCGCAACACGCTTGTTGACAAATACGACGCGACCGCCCTGACGCGACGGACAGTCGCGTTCCAATGTTTACTAGGAGTCGTGCGTTTGTGGTGGAAAACATAGATCCCACTCGTGGTCCCACTACTCCATGACGTTTGGGCAAATTCATCGAGTTTTCAAATCGTAAATAGCATAGGTAGCCTAATGCTGTATAAGAGCGTAGAGATTGGCTACGTACTCGTATCATAGATCATTAAATTAGCATCTGCAAGGTTTAACCCAAGATTCTTTTAAAAATTACTTATGTTGCACCGATTCGCTCTCACTTTTTTATTCATAAACAGAATGGGATAAAACATATAATCTCACATTTGTCTTGCAGTAAACCTAGATCTGTTTTGCCGTAATCCAAATATGAGAACAGATTTGTGGCTTCCACCTTTCAATGAAAATAGCAGTGAAAAAATTGGATACTGATATGAATATTATACGGAATCGATAGAATCTCACTAGTAGAGTACTGCCTATGAGATATCCCATCTCTATTTTAAAATTGATAGAGAAAAGAAAGTCTACGATAGTCTGTGGCTGCCTGCTTTGGCTTCCGGTTGTTATCAAAGCTGCAGTGTCCCATCTAGCATTAAAATAACACTTACTTTAAAATATTGTGCGAATTGATATTAATAACCTGTTCAATGTCAGTGGAGTAACCCAGTGACTAAACGAGTACATAAATTAGTGCACACCGCACTATTTACGCATGTGCATGTAGTACATGCGTTATATTATAGCGATTCCCACAGACGCATGTGGCCGTATCCACATGGTTGAAAACTGCATTTTGCGACGCAGTGATTAAAAAAAGAAGGGATGCGCGATGATGCGGCAATACACTAGGGGACAATGTTATTGGAACGACATTTTTTTTATTTATTTTTTGCTTAAGTTGTTGAGAACTCGATTGAACTGTTGGCCCTACAGATAATGTTGTGCGATAAATTGAAGGGCATCATAAAAATTTAATTGTTTTGGTGTTAATGTTCCGGCAGTACGTATTCACCGTTATAAAAATAAGTCTAAATTATGGTAATAATTATAATACCCATCACGATAATTAAATCACAAAACAAGTCTGCACATTCATTTCAGGTGTTTGCAACACAAAATAAGCCACGAAACTGAGTTTATTCGTTCTCTAATGATATTAATTTGTTAGGCCGTCAGTTCTCGGCAGGGGCCGCTTTAATCTTGATTAAATAGTCAGATAATCGCAACAAATCGGGCTTGAAATTGTTTCACATTTTGTTTGTTAATCCTATACAATCTTTTTTATTTACTTTAAAAAGAAAAATATACCAGCCACGTCACTAAACAAAAGTGAATGTTATGCTAATAGAGGAATGCAGTATTTTCTTCCGTAAACGCCAAATGCTACAGAATCACTGACACATTAATTCATTAGGATTTTTTAATTTAGAATTAAATATACATACATACTTAATAGGACAGGTTTTCTTTAACAATCGATAACTACGTCAGGTAGGTACTTGTGTAGTTTATACCTTTTAATGATCCCACGTGTAATGTCATTCTCTTTAGTATGTTCCTTTCATCAGTGTCGGTGCCCGCGAATGTTGCATACATTTAGGATAAGAAGACTTTTGTGAAGCACATTTTTTGCAACTCGACCGCCGACGGCGGCGCGGCGGGTGCTATTAAAGTTTTTTAAATCCCGCATTCAACATGTTCATGTTTCGGACCATATTTAAAATCAAAGACCACCGAGACACACACGTTTTGATTTTACCAGGAAAAATAAACGTACCTATATATAAAAGAGAGAACTTTGGTAAATTGCGTTCTCTAAGCGAAAAAAAAGTAGCTTGACTTATTTACGTCAAATATCTTACCGTACTTCCTTTCAAACTGTTGCTGGTTCATGTGTAAACAGATTATCACTCATGAATCAGTAGTAGTTTTAGTACTAACCCCGCTACCTCCGCCTTTGCTAAACACATCCGCCTGTGTGTCGAGCGCTTTAGCAATATAATTTTACAAACTGGCCCACATTTGTAGCTATTGTGCGTTCATCGCATACCGCCATCTATAGTTCAATATTTACCCACGAATGAATCACGCAGCTCATTAAATCTGTTATTAATACCGCGGCCCGCGCGGCGGCTCGCGAAATATTCCCGCGGTAATGAAATAATATTTTTCCCGGGAAATTGCGGGCTTATTACATTCCGCCAATTATGAGCTTGGGCCTGTGTCGCGTTTTCGGCATATTGTCCGATGTGAGCGGATGAAATTGTTTATCGATTCATGTTTTGTTGGGAAAATATAATGCAGGACAAGGTAGGTAGGAACTTAAGTGTTAAATGAGCTTTGGAAATAAGAGCGTATAGGCGGTATCGCCTGTTATTGTAAAAACTATGTATAGGTTACTATCAAACCTCTTTTTACAGTAGATGCTTAAACTTAGTAGTATAAGTATCTACTACTACTGTTTTCTGTCACCCTAGTACAACGTTTTTATACTATCATAATCAAATTTCTCATAAAATCAGAAATTCGTGGCACATTGCAATTGGTGAAAAGTGATAAATCCATCTCTCACATGGAAATAGGAAACATTTCTCCACAACGGGAGACCTATGAAAGTGGCGTCAGCTATTTCTACCGCCACCTTAGGGTTGCAACAGATGTGATTTATATCCAATACTTATTCAATGTGGCGCGTTCATGCCGCGCGCTATTCGCGGCAATCCGCGACGAATTCCCGCGGGAATCTTGCGGCAAAGATATTGTTATGTAAATTATTATTTCACTGAAGTACGGAAAAAACCTTTTTATAGTAAAACACGTATATTTTGTTATGTATATATACAATTTCAATGAAGAAAATCTTAAGTACGTTGAATTATTTTGATGTGGAGCTGGCTTAAATCGAGGCTTTTAATTTTTTATTTACCACAAAGCTCCTCAGATAATCAGTTAAAATTTTCACAATATTGTCGTCATGTGCATTCTTTCAAAACCCTAAACCCGGACGCGATAAACTATATTCGTACATAAATCTGTATTTCCAAATCATAACACTTAAAATAGCGATATTACGTTAATTTGGTACTCAACATGCAACATAGCGTGTGTAAATAAGCGTGTAATTATTACCTACTGCAACAGACGATAACAGATAGGTATTTATTCAGTGCGATGGGTTCAGATCGCGACAAGGCTCGAGCTATTCCCGCGAGCATCGCCGATAAGTCTGCAAGCCGCGTGGCACACGATATCATTATGTAAATTTATATCGAAATACTATTTCGAAATCGGAAAGTGGAAATAGCACCTTGTCTTTTTGCTAGCTGGATTCCGAGACAATTTAGCTTTTCCTCAGGAATCGCCGAGGATTAAGGCTGCCTGGCGTGGCTAGCATTCCACTAATAGGATCGTTTCATTTTCCACAGCTCGTAAAATTAAGCGAGACATTAAATATCTACTTTAACATCGCTACGTACCTACCTATCAGATCCTTCCCCTCAGATAATGCGACAAAACAAAACTTTCATTTACAATTAAGCACCACAGTTGAACAAGGAAAACTCCCAAATATCTTCAAGCTCCGTTGTCCAAGTTTTGGGGGTGAAATATGACAGCGGCTGGGGTAGGGCGGAACATGTAATAAGCTCAAATGTTCAAATGCTATTGTTTAAGTTGCGGTTACAATCGCTGCGTCTGCGGAGCTGTCGGCCCGACGTTTAGTGAGCGTTTGTTACGTGTGTTGATGGCAATTGTGTTGCTATCTTTTATGATACTTCATGTTGTAAAGGATGGGCTACTTAACAAGATTTAGGTACGAATTTAGGTCGATCAATGGGAATGTGTGAGTCAACATTGATTGACAGTTTCAGCATAGAGTAACATTCGATTGACTGTCGATCTGATCATCGTTCGATGGTTGATCGATCGTTGTGCGAACACCCTAAGAAATAAAATATAAATTTGTATAAAACTTAGATCTAACATATTTCTGATGTATATGGTATTGTTCAATTTGGCCTGGCTTTTTATGTGAGCATCATCAAAAATATTCCAAAAACACGGCCGAATACTTAAACGCTACTCAATATTAATGCACACCTTAGCTATTGGAGTCCTTATCTGTATTTTTCTAAAGTACGGCGTATTTACATTTAAATTAATTTCTAATATTTGGCCATGCCAATTGAATGCCATGCCATGCAATTTTTACCATGCCAATTGAATCTAACTATCTGCGATTCGTCTCGGGCACGTAATAGTTCTCTATCGTAAAGCAGGGCCGGCCCCAGTTAATCCTGGCCGAGTCCACGCCACAATCTGACAGAAGCCAGACCCCACACACGTGCCACTACCATTTGCCTCCAAATGTGATTTATTTCAAACATACGGCAACAGTGGGACTTCAAATCTAAACTACTGAATCGAAACAGACAAATTCTTGTGAATATATTTATTTTGCATTGGTTTAGGACTTTCAATCTAGAGATCAAGAGGACTGTTAAGTCCAATCGAATACTAAATAAAGTCGGTTGTCTTTTAAGGTGAAGGCACGAGAGCACATTCGCAAAAAGTTGGTAGAATTGTCACAGCGGTAATTCGTTGGATTTTTTTTTTCTTTCTTAACAATTTTGTTTTTAACCCCCGACAAAAAACGAGGGGTGTTATAAGTTTAACATGTGTATCTGTGTGTCTGTGTATCTGTGTATCTGTGTATCTGTGTATCTGTGTATCTGTGTATCTGTGGATCTGTGTGTCTGTCTGTGGCAACGTAGCGCCCAAGCTGATGAACCGATTTCAATTTTGTTTCTTTTGTTAGATAGGTATTCTGATCGAGAGTGTTCTTAGCTATGCTTCATGAAAATCGGTTCAGCCGTTTGAAGATCATCAGCTCTTTTGTAGGTTAAAAAAGCCACATTCACGGCCAAAACCAATTCCCTCGGCTCGAATCCAGTCGAAATTTGAGATGATTGGATTTAGATTTATTATATTTTTAAATGATCGTAATAGTCTGAACTGGCTTTTTACAATATTATAAATTTGAAAAGTTTCCCTAATTCTGAAAAAAATGAATATTTTATCAATTTTATTGAGATTTGTGTATGAACTAAAGACGTTCCATAAGTCACGTTTCAAATGATCGATACGCGCATGCGTTAAATTTTGTTTGGTTTGTTAATGGTCATGGAATATTACGCTATAATAATTCTAGAGGGCGTTGCTCCGCCATTGACAAAGAATATAAAAAAACTAATCTAATTTAAAATAATTTTAGCGTTATTGAAAATTCTTCCCCTAGGCTGCTCCCGTCTACCTCAACCAGAGTTATTACATCAAATTGAATCATAATTGATAATATTTTACTAGGAATAAAACCTCCGTGACATCAATATTTAGATTCGTTGTCTATTCTAATGTCAATTATTATAATGTCATAACAAAATAATGTCTCATACTTTTACACAGATTTTCTGTTGATTATTGTACATCTTAGATTTTAAATGAGGAAGCCAAAACAAATGATTTAATGGTGCTTTCATAATCTGGCATCGAAACTAGTTGTATCAGATGAATTTGCGAGATGAGCTATGGATACTGAGCTACGGGAGCTACGCAAATCGCGCTAACATCAATATTTTAAGAACTAGGTAAATTATATATTTGATGAAAAGGTCATCGCATCGGGGGTTTTTAAATTTTCAATTTAGAGTTATATATGTAAGTATGTATCTATGTATTTATCAATATATGTATATAGGTATAAATTTCTCTCGTTTAAGTTGCACCCGCCATGTTGTTTCTGCACCACCCTAAGGTCGACTGGTAGAAAATCCGTAAGGCATTAAGTCCGCCTTTGTACATTGTGTTTTTTACGTGTGCATAGAGTTTAAATAAATAAATAAATAAACCTATTCACATTTTTGCTAAAAGATAACACACACACACACAAAATTTTATCGAAACCAGTCCAGCTGTTTAGGAGGCGTTCTCAACTCAAGTACATAAGAAATATTATTTATAAAATACATATATGGATAAATATATTACTATTGGTCTGTATTATCATGGGATAATAATCTAATTCGTAACATATTCCATTCGACTAATAATAGCGGACCAATAGTAACGCCACCCAACCCTACCGCTGCGAATTGGGGTACAAGTCGCAATATGGTATTTCTCATTTCCGCGTGTTCCCGGAATTCCTCTTGTGCGTTTATTTTTATTCGTATTTGTATTCGTTTCCTGTAACGCAGTATATTTTTCGCGACGTTTCTATTCGCGGGGTTCGTCAGGGGCCTGCCATACTTTATTTTGCACCTGTTTCAAGAGTTTATGTGAATGAAAAGCTGTGATGTTTAGTTTTTCTTTTTTAAAAGTGTACAAAATATGTTTTTACAACTACCTGCGTAGTAAGTGAAATCACGTCAATTCTGTGAACTCTACAATCGTTTGTACATATTGATGGGCCTTATGTGATATTACTCAATGAACGTTACGTACTGGATTTAATTTTAGAAGTATTTAAGTACGTATATTCGGCGTCAATAGCCTAGTATTTAGAGGGCCGTCCTCGTAGCTGAGAGGTTCCGGGTACGATCCCCATCCTGGCCATTAAACTATTGACGTGAGCCCACTCCTAACACAAGCAAGTAGCTTAGCTGAAGGGGCTAACTGGAATACCAGTAATGTGATAATTTAACATTGCTTAAAACAAAAAATACTGCTTGGCCTTCACATTTCACGTGATTAACTTTAATATCCACAAACGCTTAAGCCAAATAAATCAAAAAACATTATTTAATATAAAAACACCTATACATTATCCTTATAAAGAGCATGTGTAAATCACACGCACGTGTCGGCACCTAAATCTGTCGTGAATAAAAAAAAGCGGCATAGAATTCGCGACTTGTCGTAAAACACATGGAAATGCCACTTTATGGCGCCGTGAACCCGGTGACGGGATTACTATACGTATTTTATAAACGCCCCGAGGTTGCGAAAAAGATTTTCGGGGTAGGAAAGTACCTACTGCAGTTGTAGGGTTAAGAGTAAGGCGCTTAGTATTTGGGTAGTTCAAAGGCAGGATTCAAACGAGTTTAAAAGAACCTGTGCAATTAGGAATAGCTTCTTGTTTTAAGGTTCTTTTTATAAATACATAAAGCGATAATATTATAAACAAGGCAGTTTGTTACACAATAATTTGTGACTATTTTTTATCACTTCGTTGTAAATTTTCTATTCAAATAAATCTGTTTTTTTATCAAATTTCTGTGTTCCCCTCCAGTGCCCAAAACCATCCTAGAATAATAAATACATTAAAAATATATTATATTTATATTTAATTGGAGCAATAGTACCTTACCTCCAAAGACTTTGGTCTCCCATTTCCCAATAATACTATATACCCTATAATACAGACGCGTTCATAAGTCCAGTGGCAATCTCATTCAATACTGTGCCGTATGTTCATGGCAATACAATCTTTAGCATGATACTGAACTTACAAACGCTAACTGTACATAAATTTATATCCCAAACACACTTATTAAATGCCCTCACTCAATTTACCCGCAATAAGCTGTATACGGCCGAGCACGTCATTAGGTTTATGTGAGCAAATCGTTGATGAAAAGCTGAATTAATAGCTGTTCCGCATGCCGCTAAAATGAAGCCACCCTTTGCCAAACTTTACCATCAGACACAATACAAACATCATACGTAGACGTGTTAGGGATGGAACTCTTCAACCATAAATATTGGGCCGAGGTATAAGCGTACGGCGATTATTTTGTGTACCTTCAGGAAAATTTTGGTTATAAGTAAGGACAGACACATCCGTCATTTTATTTTGTTTTATATATATGGTTTTGTTTCGTTAAATCAATTTGATAAGGTTCATAAAAAAGTAACACGCAATTATATGTACCAAAAGCTAAAAAAAGAGTTTTATTAAAATGTATTTTTTTAATTTCATTTAACCAGCCTTAAATTATAATAAACACTACTGCTTTAACACCCCTTATGAGGGAATTTAAAGAACGAAATATTTTAAATAATTCTCAATAAGTTTGATCTTGCCCGAGATTTTAATTTAAAACAATAAGTAACGTCGCTGTAAAAATATCTGTTTTTGTAGTTTTATCGAATATTATAAAAGTGTAATACTGCACTGTTTGCAACGCAGCGAACAGAACGGACAGAAAAAAGAAAATTTCACTAAATGTATTGTAAGTAGGTACACAGGTTATCTAAGCATTTGTTTTAATCATAGAGCAATTGGTGTCAATTCAATGGGGTCCTTAAATTTGTCATAGCTACCTATAAGGTAGCTATGCCATCTCACTAATAAGATATCTCGGTGCATGCTAGTGTGATCCCGTGTCGCCCTCCAAAGGCAAATGATGGTAGACCGCGCGCGGGTTTTTAGCGGGTTTTAGTGGTAGTCACATACTCCTCCCGGCTCCCCCGCGGTGAAAGGGTTTCCAACATTTAAAAAAATACATTAAGAAAGACATACACTTTGCGTACTAACAGAATTAGTGCGATTGTATTATCAATGAAATAATAAAATAAACTACCATACTACTCAAACCTTGGGGCAAACACCAAAAGTTGCGAAAAAAGGTCCGGCATCCCGGACAAAAGGAGCATCCCGCACGCAACAATGCCGTGATCTGTCTAATGAAGAGTTCCGCACACAGGGGGGCCGACACAATCCTTTATTAATACCGGAGTTATGAGCTACGCACTTTTTCTTTATGGGATCATTGTTGAACGGACTTTTTGGGGTATGATACGAAATTTAAATTTTGTGAATCGGGAGTATATTGTTGGTTTTGTTCCCCATTAAAGTTGTGTATGGTCTCATGACGAAATCGGGAGAAAATCTTTTTTGCAAAGTAAAAGTCTCGATCAGAAAACTCTATTAACATAGAGAGACGATATTAAATATATAATAATAACTAGCTGTCCCGGCAATCGTTGTTCTGCCATAATAAATATTTATATATAAGTAGGTATGAAAAATAGATGTTGACCGGTTCTCAGGCCTACCCGATATGCACATAAAATTTCATGAAAGTCGGTCGAGACATTTCGGAGGAGTTTGGCAACAAACACCGCTTCACGAGAATTTTATATTATTAGTTAATAAATTGCCAGATTAATCTATCACAAACACTAACTGTATGGTCCTAAACGTAGCAATACTTGTACTATGGGTAAAGTACAATGGACTGAGGGCAATCCTGCTGACACCTCGACCAGGGCAACTTACAATAAGGCCGTTTTGAAAATTAACTCTGACGGAAATCAAACCAACAACCACTTTATGCAGTGAGCCGAGCGGCGTACGCTCATACCAAGCCAAGCGATCATCTGGATCTTAATGTAACGAAAATATAGACAGTAAAATCTGTAACAATAGGTTATAATAATCCGGGAATGGGTAGAACTTTTTCCACATTTTACAACCTTAAACAATAGCCAACGTCATTTCAAACTATTAAAGAGCTTTTAAAGTGAAAATCAGCTTACTTCTACCGTCATGCCAAGCTGAAAGCTCGCTTGAACGTTATTTGATAGTTCCAAAGGCCTCCTATAATATTTATTGCCATCATTCTCCCAAACAATATGATGTTCCCAATATAAAAATACTTTTAGCAGCCTCGAAAATGCATTTAAGGCGTTGGAATAAAGTTGAAAGTACCGTGAACTTTTATTTGGAAGCTGGTAAATAAAATTTATTTCCCAGTTTGGCTCGATGCCACTGTGTTGCCAGCTAAAAAAAATCGTCCGCAAATAAAGAGCTGTAATGTTTTGAATTCGCTAACTTAGTTAAAGTTATAGTCTTTTAGCGTTGCTAATTTTGTCACCATTTAAACTGTGCATTTTTCGAAGTAAAGAACCTGTAGGTATGTATTTTTATACAACATGCTGGTATTTTACTGCGCTTGCCGAGAGTACTGCCCGTCGAGTTTGTAACTAATCATATTGGAGATTAATAGTCTTTCAACTTTTCTTTCAGTGGGTAGGTAGACATTCAATTAGGTTATAACCTCTATAAATAAATGTACCAAGTAACCAAGTAACTCTCATAGCTTAATTCGTTTGAAACCGGAATTACTATTACTGTTTTGTCTTCGTTGATAGAAAATGGGAGTTGAAAATGAAATACCTCACAATAAATGAAGTTGCTAGCTTAATATATATATAATCTTTTCCACGAAAGCAACCCCATTCAAAACCATAACGATCCCCGATAAATTCAAATCACGAACGTAAATAAAAACGTTTTTGCCGCCATTCAACCGCGTTATGACGTAATGAATTAAAAAGAAACAATTGTAATGGGCTCAATGTTTTACGAGGATTAATTACGGGTGCTTCGAAACGGTAGAATCACGCGACGCGTGTCTACGGCCGTGTGTAGGTTCCTTTATTAAACAGAAGTGATAAGGAGGAAAAATAACCCTGGAATGTGTTATTGACCTATTGACCCCTTAAAATACTTAGGATAACGTCATAAACCCTTATTTTTAAAGAGGGTTTAATAAACTTCTGACTTATTTCGAATAATAATTGGAATTAAGCAAAGCACAGTGTACTTCTTACACCCTTTATCTTCTTAGTAGTTCTTAATTCCTGCTCAAGATCAAAATATGGTATGTTCTCAGTAAAACGTAACATTTTGATTACTTTTTCACTTTCGTTAGCAAGAAAACAGCCTTTATCCCTCAATTCATTGTTCTGAAAATGGAAAAGAAAAATAAAAACGATAAAAGCAAAATTGAAAAGAGCATCAACAAAACATTTTCCTTAAAATCTGAAAGGAAAATAATACAGCGACATGACAAGCTAAGTCTAAACCCATAGGCTTATTCATGCTCCAAGGGGCATTCTATCAAATGTCAAGAGTCGACCTTTCCGGAATTGTTCCGTGGCCGGCGTCCCGTGAAATCAACTGTATCTTTACAATATATACATCCTGTTGGAGACGAGGATCTGTCTCCAAAGCATCATACCATTTCTGTTTTGTTTAAGAATTTTATCATAAACGGTACGATGTTTGAAATCGAATAGGAGTTTAATAAGTGAACATTGCATTTAACTTAACGAATAAACTTAACTAACCTAAACAGTGCCACAATCCGTGTAAAGTACCAGGAACTCATAACGTGTGTGTAGTGTATGATTATTATGATCTTAATAACCCGCGGGTTCGAGGAAAAATTATAATTACAATTCATAATTTTAATACATTTTCAAAAGAGCTACTAGGAAATCAAAATGAATTAGTAAGTCGGTATATACTTCCACAGTGATTTATATTTTATTATTTTTCAAATAATAAAAATCCTTTATTTCATAATTAATATACAGTGAAATTGTTACATCACCATGGGACCTACAGGGACCAAAATCATCATCGGCGAAATTCGGTTGAATCTCTGCCTACCTCAAGGCTTATTAATAGTGTATGTCGTAAGTTTTTTAAAAAAGTCAATATCCGAAACTAAGACGTATTATCTAACTCCTCATATAACATTATCAGTCCGAGCTACCAGGCGCCCATAACGCGTCCAGAGTTATCTAAACAATCCCGTAGAAGAATGTTAATAGTTGGTACAATAAAGTATGGGCCGGCACGCGACCGCATCACGCTATGAAACCTGTGGTATGCGGGAACGGCAGTGTTCCTAACATGGAATGTTTTTTCAAGTCTGTTAAAGTTTCTGAATGGTGTTCAACCTGAGCATGGACGTCATCAAAAAATATTTAAGTGGTACATGATATATTATTGTTTTCTTTAAATACGTACCTAATACATTGAAATAAAACTATTTTACGGATTTTATCGCGTTTATAGTTTTATTTCAATGTGTAGTATTCGCGTAAATATAAGAAAACAATACGTACACTAACACGTTTAACATCTTCGTAAATTTTCCAATCTTGCTTTTTGGTTTACTTACGGCTGAAGAAGCTGTTTCGCAACTACTGATTGAACTTGAATGAAACTTCGAAATAATTTCAGAGGCTCTGCCGGTAATTTTTCCAATACCTAAACATCGAGAATTTTCAATTTTAAGCCTCTCCCGAGGCGGAGGCGGGTGACGCCGCCGTTGGCATTAAAATAAAATACGGCCGGTGTCGTCAGTCGACACGTAAGCGCCATCCATCACTCGCTCGTGTGCAAACCCCCTTAGTCGGGGGAATAGACGCGCGACAAAAAGTCATGGAATTGGAGAACACGTTTTTTGAATTTGGAATTTTCGCGTTTGCTACGTCATCGATCAATTTTAAAGTAAGAATCTAATGCTGTGTGCTGACTTGCGAAGGTCGTATTGGATTACTTTTATTTTTATTGCAGTAACGTTATCTAATATTCTTAATAAAACTTTTCCGGATATAGAATCTAATGAAAATAATAAATATTGTTTCAATACGAGAAATCAATGCTTAAACTAAAGCTTTTGCATCAAATTAAGGTGGCATAATCCTTAAAAATATTATAAATGCGAAAGTAACTCTGTCTGTCTGTCTGTCGAGGTTTCGCGCCAAAACTACTGAACTGATTTAAATGAAATTTGGTACACAGATAGTCTAGAGCCTGAGAAAGAACATAGGCTACTTTTTAATGCGAAAAAAGGGTTGTACGGGGGTTGAAAGGGGGGATGAAAGTTGTATGAAACTATCGTCATGTTCAGAGTTAGAAGCTTGAAACTTATTTTTTAGGCTTTTGATTCGATATAAATAAATATGGCATTCAAATTTTGTTAAAGTTTTAACCTCAAGGGTGTAAAATAGTTAGCCTAAATAATTAAAAATGCTACCCAAAGACACTATTCCACGCGGACGAACTCGCGGGCACAGCTAGTAACAATTAAAACAGTAAGGTCGCAAATAAGACGAGTGACTAAGGGCGGTATTAATAAATTAATCTCAAGTCTGAGAGCGATCTTGAGTTCGTTTCTGACTAGTAATTCTTTAACGGAATGATATAAGAATGTCATTTCCAAGATCGCTTTCTGACTCGACATCGATTGATTTACGGGCCTTAATGTTTTATCGTCGAGAAATCACTACATAGAAAACAAAGTCGCTTCCCGCTGTCTGTCTGTCCCCATGTATGCTTAGATCTTTAAAACTACGCAACGGATTTTGATGAGGTTTTTTTTAAATAGATAGAGTGATTCAAGAGGAAGGTTTATTATATACATCCATAATATAGTAGAGAAACACTGATAAAAAGTACCCGTGCGAAGCCGGGCGGGTCGCTAGTTATTTTATAAAAGTGGAAGAATATTGTCACACTTGCAGCTTGCAGTGTCCCGTCTGCATCAATTGTTATGCATCGGCATCTCCCACTATTGACGGGAGAGCGAATTTTTGAAAAATGTAAAAAGGTCAGTGGGGGTGTCATGTCACGTACAACGCATTTATTCCCGTTCCCGGTTCCTTCGGGCGCCGGTCCTGGACGGCCAGCGGACGGTTACGTATGGTTTTTTGGTTATTTTTCAATTACACGGTGGGATGAAATATGATTCGGGAATATGAATTTTTTTTATAAGTGTTTTTTTTAGATTTCGTAAAAGTGTTAAGAGGCTTTGTAGATGCAAACATGCGATCTATATATATGAGCCACCATAAGCTGATACAAAAGAAAATAGGTTATACGACATACACCAAGATGCAAAAATGTTATGTAAATAAAAGAAGTAATTTGAATGAAAGCAGCTACCGGTCGTTCACACAGATAACCTGGCACATATATTTTAGCCCTTATATTACGGCACTTATCTGTAAAAAAAATTTACACAACATGGTGTCGGCTTTATCGTGTAATTCATGACTGTTTATAGCATTGACAGCTTGCACAATAATTATACATTAAAAACGTTTATTATAAATTAAAAACGTCTTAGACACATATTAATAGATCCATCTCAAATCTGAGAACGAAATTGGAAATGTCATTCCAGTACAAAATGACATGTCAAAAGCATACTCAAGACCGCTCTCAAACTTGATATCTAAGTATTTATTTATATTTATTATTAAGTAAAAATAGTAAACTAAGGCACCGAATTTCGTCTATCTCGCGTCTTAACACCTCTCTTGTTACAGGACATCCTCAACAAAATGCGCGGGCGGCTCCCCGCACCGGGAGCGGCGGCGACGGGACGAGGACGCGACGACATCGGCCGGGTTCAGCGGCGCGCTGCATCGGGCCGCGCCCGCGCCGCCGCCGGCGCTGCTGCGGCGGCTCGGGGTGAAGGAGCCCACGGGAGTTGGGAAGGTGAGTCCACCCATCAGCTGGGAGACGACCACTGCGTATTCCTCCCCCTTACACTAGTATATACACGTTATTTCTACACTTGCAATCACCGCGACTCGTTTACCCACGGTAGCTAACTGTGTTGGATGGTGGTGAGATTCACCGTTTAAGTACCTATCAGTATGGGTCTTTACCGTGTATAGGAAAAAGACCCATACTGATAGGTACCATACCACTACCACATATAAGAGGTGTCACAGACAAGATTGGCTACATCTTGAAACGTGCTTCAATCAAAACTTATTTCAAGCCACCAAAGAAGATTAGTCAGTTCTTACCACCTGTCAAGTGTCGCATTCCTCTACAAGATGCAGGGGTATACAAACTCGATTGTGAATGTGGGCTCTCCTACATAGGGCAAACTAAAAGATCAGTTAAAACCCGCGTAAAAGAACATATAGCTGACGTGAAACACCGGCGCTCCACGAAGTCTGCAATCTGTGAACATGTACAGGACCGCACCCGCCATTATATCAGATTTGATAAACCACAGATCCTCGCAAAAGAACACCGATTCCGACCAAGGATGATACGTGAGGCTATTGAAATTAAAAAACATCCTAATTTCAATAGGGAAGATGGCTGGGTGCTACCACCAACTTGGGATCCAGTAATTAATATAATTAAATCCAAAACCAAGTGTACCATTGCAAGACCTCGAGACACTGTGAGCACTTTCTGCGTGGATCGGACCGCAAATAACAACTAAATATGAGGGTACCCAGTTACTAACTATGACATCAGGACGTCTAACACCTCAGTCCCCCCATGACCATGGCTGCTGTAAAGCAACCGAAACGTCGGGAACATAAAGTTAATAAACGCGATAAAATCCGTAAAATAGTTTTATTTCAATGTGTAGTATTCGCGTAAATATAAGAAAACAATATATTATAAGATATTATGATAAGAATGTGGAACAGATAAGTGAGTGGTAATATGTTTTAGACATTGCTGTTTTGTGTCTGAATATCAAGTGAAGAAACAAATAAATTCTCTATTATTCTTTGTTCTTCCTCCGTCCGTAATTCCACCATAAATTCTAACTCTAGAGAAGCAATTTTAAAAATAATTTACTTTTTAACCAACCCTAAGTCAATATATTTTGGAATCGGAAAAAGGTTTAACATTCCAAATTCAAAAACTTTAAACTCATTCAGGTAAATTCGCGATAACACTTCGCTCGCGTCACGGAGGCGATGATTTAAGAGCGCTTAAAGCCAACTCCTAATTGGTCGCGTCTAATGAGACAACTGATGATCTCGCGCTAATGAGCTGCCCTTTAACGACCGGCAAAGCGCTATCGCCGCTTGCCGGTCTTCAGACATTGTTTGTTTAAGGGTATCGTTAAAGAGAATCGACGCATTTATGTCTTAAAGGAATAAATGTGGAAGAGATAAAAGGGTATTTAAAACAAAATAATTTTATACGTACTCTAATGTCATGGAATCTATACAAATAAATAAAATTGGAGTGTCTGTTTGTAACTTAGTATCTTAGGCTACTTTAATTTTAGAAAAACAATTAGGGTTCCGCGTAAAAAAAAACACTTGAAATCAAAGAGTATCTCCGAAACGGCTGGACTGATTTTGACGGGACTTTCTCTGGTAGATAGCTGATGTTATAAGCAGTAACTTAGACTACTTTTATTTTAGAAAAAAAAATGGGTCCTGCCGCGCAGGCTCAGAACGCGGGAGCGGGCGTTTTTGTTAAGTTAAATTCCACGCGGACGAAGTCGCGGGCTCAGCTAGTTTTTAATATATTGGCTCAACTGCATGGTTGGAATAAGGAACCTTTTCTGGATCTGCTCTTAAAATTTGTCTGACTAATATTTTTTTTTAGTGTATTTAAATACCTTTCATGTCCCTAACCTAATTTATGACATATTCGAAATCCAAACCAAATGTCACGCGTACTTGATATGAAATCGGAAAACAAAATAAAACAAGAGAGTCAATAGTTTTTTTTCGAATTTTCGGAAGTAAATGTTCAATAGTTTATCTACAATTGAAAATAAATAAAGTAAACACTATGTGATTGTAGTTAACCATTACAATGCGATCGGGTGGTCTACAAGACCATCGGTTAATTTAATACGTGCCCGGCAAACAGACTGCTAATGTTATAAGACAGTTCGATAACGAGGTGCACTGCGGGGATCGACACTGGAATTCTTGATGCTCCTGTGCTAAGGAATTAACACTAGATAAACATGTTATAGGAGATAGTGTAGACAATTCTTGGTGAAGCGTTTCTAATACAGACCTGTATTTTAATGGGTTGAATATTAGATTACAACTGTTCTCTTTTAATTCCACTTTGTTGTGGACCCGTAAACTAAATTGGACACATCTGAAAATCTTTCTGTTTTGCTCGTAGGTTATGACAATATAGAGGTTAGCAATACAGTATAGTCAAGTGTAGTTTGTGCAACAACAGAATTAGTACTTGCAAGTCGGTTAAGAAGCTAGCATTTTTAATCTAACTACCTATTCCTAATCCACCTATTCTAAATTTAAGTCTTCTTTTTTTAAGTAAACTTGTTCGTAAGTAGAGAATTTCGTACATCAAATAACTTGGTAATAAGTTGGTAAACTTGACACTAGACACTAGTCTTCTCTCTCACACGCATAGATCTCACAACCGAATCTTAGAGTGCATTATATATTCACGTTTAATGGGCGTGTAAAATATTAAGAAGCCGTTCCAGGTAACACTTTTACGCTACTTTTACGCTCGTAATACCAGCATAGCGGGGTTTCGCTTGTTTATTTAGTTATTTACGCGCGCCGCCAATTACCGCGGCGTTGGCAGGGTTAATGTGATAAGTGACGCTCTAACAAGATGCAGGAGCAAGTATGCATTTAAAAAATCTAATTTAAGATATTTATAATCACAAAGTAATTTAAGAAAAAAAATTTCATTGTCAATATATTTTTTGTGCAGTTAGTAATTTTATCCGAAAATAAAACAATCGGGTCAAATACACTGCCAATAACATTAGGACAGTAAATAAATTTATGAATGAGGCATAACACAGATCTTCTATTACTGTTATTACAAAATATTTTTCTCCGTCTATTCTATCTGTTTCTTTCTCAGTAATTTACACTGAGATACACCTATTCATTTGATAGACGATATGCAATAAACAGTTTTATACCAACATCCCATAAGCCATTTAAACAACTGAACCAAACCGTTGTAGTAACCGACAAAATAAACTGATATTTTAGTGTTAATGTTACTATTAAAACTGAAATCTGTATGTTTGTTTTGATAACCTAAATTACAACCGAATTAAACGGAAACAAATCCCAGCTCGTTATTAATATAACGGTTATTTGGCTTGTAAATATAGTTATTTAAAAATAACGAGGTTGGGTTGCCGATGCGTTTAATGGATTAATAATTAATTGATTGATGTGTTTGTTGAATCATAGTCAATTATCAGTTTCGTAACAGTTTGGAATGAACATTTTTGGCTGCGATCGAAATTAAAATTGTGTAATGGCTACTCATTTTGATTAAGTTGCAATTTACAATATCGTGATTTATATTTTTAACCGTTATTAAAAAACGGTTGATTCAACAACTAAAAACACTGGTAAGATTTTAAGACCAAAATTTTTTATTCCTTCTTGTTTTTGTTTTGTCTTGACGGTCAGACAACATAATCCATCACTTACGCACTTACAGTGTGTCAAACAATATCACCGTTGGCCTAACTAAGACGTATATGACCAAAATAGGCTTTCACATACTGTTCGGCACACGTATTTATCATCACTGATATTGATTATGTTACGACAGTATTAATTAATATCTTAATGCATCGCTGCCAATGTAGTTTATTGTATGCCTGTTTAGAAAATAAATAGCGATCTAGGGATGTAAGATTTGCAATTCACGAGGCAGACTAGAATGGTCGCGAGTGTTGGGACAGTTTTTGCGTCACCGCGACATCGCAGGGTTAACGATAATGTCCCACATTTGACATGAAACGGGTAAAAAAAAATATTTTTGCATACAGAACAAAAATATAACGCATTTTTTGTTTAAATACAAAATGTTTCAAACGTCCGGAATGATAATTTTGGTAGGTAGGTACAGATTATACGTGCATATCATAATTGTCTGAGTTATGTCTGAATGTTTGCAACAATTAAATAGGAAACAATGGAGACTGCATTTACGGGCAGTAAATAGTAGACAATATTTTTTATTTTTTTCTTAGTATTTGATATATTAAGTTTGGCTTTAAAAATAATTGAAGAAAGTATTTGAATTTCCATTAAAATGGTTATAGTAGGCACTTGATAGCTTTTGCCTTATAATAGGTAATATGTATATTCGGACATTTGAAACACCCAATATAATTCCTGCTGCCAATAAAGATTTTAAACAAGAATCATTTCGCAACGGTGATCTAAATCTAAGGAGGCAATTTCTTCACATACCTAAACAAAAGAAAACAGTTGCGTTCTGATATCATGTGTCAAAACAATCTCGCGCGTTATTCGGCCGTAATGTTATTGCCCCGGTCCCTCGAGGACCTGCAGGGCCGGTGGACATCCACACATTCATCACAATTCATGCTAGATGCGGCTTTATTTCTGAATAAAAATGTTGCATAAAAACTCATACAGAGTTCCTAGCTTTTTGATGATAGAGCTAATCTTTAGCCAATTAAACAGGTCATTATATGTGCTGGCTCGAGTGGGGTAGTACCATCCTCTCACAGAATATCTAAAGCTGCATTTCGTATGTTGAGTGAGAATTCCGGATACTTTTTTTTTCGATATAGGCAAGTATTTGACCACAATCTCACCTGATGGTAAGTGACGATGTGGTCTACGGTGGTACATACTTGCCTAGAAGGCACCTGTTCACTCTCGACTTAAAAACATCCAGGTTATAGTCAACCGGGAACAAAGACGCCGGCAAGGTGTTCCATTCCTTGGCAGTTCGCACAATAAAAGTGTATACTCAATCCTTTCCCTTCCCCTCCTTCTGTATCACTCCCCTTCCGGTCGGCAACGTGCAGGCAACGCCTTTGGTATTGTAAGCATTTATAGGCTAACGAACAAAGACTAATACGGTTACTGCTTAACATACTGTACCGGGTTACACGCTTTTCCAGGGCTGGTTTCAATCTAGTTATTAATCACATTTTTATTTGATGTTTTGCTCAGCACGCAAATTGCAAAATGGTAATTAAGGACATTGACCTGTCTGTTAGCCTCCGACAATACCGCGGTCCGCGACTATCGCTTTGGGTCAATTATGAGCCACTAATACAGAGATGCGAATGTTGAGATGGATGTGTGGAGTGACGCGTATGGATAAGGTGAAGAATGTGTATATAAGGGGCAGTGTCACAAAGTAAGAGGTAGGAGGCTGGAATGGTTTGGACACGTGATGAGAAGGGATGAGAAGCATGTGACTAAAAGAGTGATGAATATGAATGTGGTTGCATACAGTGCGAGAGGAAGGCCCAAGAAAAGATGGATGGATTGTATTAAGAGTGATGTGAACGAGGTTGGAGTGGATGCAAGTATGACAGGAAAGCGCGATGAATGGAAGGAAAAGACATACTGCATACTGCGCTGACCCCAGATAATTGGACAATGTAAGGCAGATGATGATGATGAGTCACCCATGCCAAGGTCAGGGTCAAAGGACATGCACGGTTCATGTATGGCCAAGCCACGTGATACAGCAGTACTCAGTATCGCATCTAGTTTGAGACAGTTCTCATTCCCTGTTCCCTCCCACTATCCGTCTGTCAATTTGTACCGGCCAATGAGATCGGCGGCCAGTGCCCGCGGGATTAAACTCCTTATTGATTATTGGACCCTTTTTTATTCGTTGTGGTCCAAGTTGTAAGGATTCGCGGTGAATTTTTCAGCTCACAAATGTTCACTCACCACTGAGTCACGAACTAGTGCTTATAGTTAAACTTAATAAAATATGGGTAGTATAGTGTTTATTTTAAGGCTTTTGATCAGAGCCATTTACAATAACTTCGACGTCTCTAAAAGGGTTTTCGGTGGTTTTGTACAGACTCTACTCACTATAAGCAATCTTGGAAAATACATACTTATGTCATACAAGTAAGAACAAAATGACCTGTCAAAAGCGTTCTTAAGATCGGTCTCAGATTTGAGATTGATTCATTAATTCGGTCCTTGACAATTTAAGTTCCGATTTTAATCAGCAAGTTTCAATATTAATTTCTGTTACAAAAAAGGTTGAACATTGAAACTAATTTTAAATTTGTTTCCAACGGTTAAGATGCATAAGCTAAACTCTGTCCATTATCGACAATGTATGCGCTGACCTTCGATTGTTAATCCATCGCGTGCTGTGCGTGCGTACCAGGCCCCACATTGACGTGCCTAGTGCGAACCAAAAGAAAATAGGAATTGCGATTTTTAAAATACCCGCTTTTTTCGTATAACTTGTCCAGCTAGACATCGAGACATCCCTCTAGCATATATGATTTATACATCGAAGGGTCCGCGATATTGGTACGAACTACAGACCCAGTTGTTTCTTTGATGTGCACGTTGCGAGGCCAAACATATCAATTTGGTATTTGTTGTGGCCCGGAGTGGGTACCTACAGGGTATTTGTGTTAGAAGCAGTGGGAAAATACCTTTAGGCTATATCCAGACCCATATAGGTAGGCCTACTAATATTAAAAATGTAAAAGTTTGTGAGTGTGGATGTATGTTTGTTACTTCTTCACGCAAAAACTACTGAACGGATTTTGATGAAATTTGGAACACAGATAGTTTTTAACCGGGACTAACGTATAGGATACTTTTTATCCCGATAATCCCGAAATTTTTGTTACGTTAAATACTACGCGGACAAAGTCACAGGGGGCAGGCACAGCTAGTATCATAATATTTTTGGATGGAATTGTTTTGGTTTTTTATTATCATTAGTGGACTTTTAATCTTAATAGCTTAAGCCTATATTCGTTTGATTATAATGAGGATGACGACTCGTATTGGATTTAGTCACAGAGTTATAATTATATTGTGAATTCAGTACTTGTTTTTAATAGAATAACTGACAAGTACCGATTCTTATTTGACAAATTGTGCAATTGTTTAAAAAAATATTTACTATTAAAATTTGCTATAAATACTCAGTCATGACGTCATACACTACCAAGTTCTGATTTGAATCGTCTGTGGTTTCACCAACTTTATTTTAGGGGGCTTTAAAGGGAAAACGTCACCTCGTATCTTTTTCCACAGGCATTGGTATATTGCTGCCTAGGATGATGGCTGCCCGGGACCAATACATCAAGTTGGAATTCAGCTCATCCCGCCAATTTTGGCCGGCCGCGTTACCGGTTCCTGCCTTTGTTAATTAAATAAATTAATAAACAGTTAAATTTATGTTAAAGAAGTGAAAATAACAACCGGTAAGCGGCTTTGGGCAATACAAAGCAATCCCGTAATGTGGTTAAACCTCAATGTTTGCCCACTAGGGTTTTGCTAAGCGCAGGTTTTTATCAAATTAGTGGAAAAATAGGGGAATATTTTGTAGACGAGCCCGCTCATAAACGTCGTTTTCGTAGTAAAGTGAGTGTCAGGTTAGACCATTGCCCTGATTGATACTCACTTAATTAGATGGAAGTTAATGGACTCAAAGGTATTTATTTCTGATATGTGTCAAAGAAAGGTGTACTGAGGGAAATAGGCTAACTTAAATTAGTTAATTTATCTGGCGATGTATGATTATTTATTTCACTATATAACCTACTTCTAGTTAAAACCACCAATTGTACCACTCTCCAAAGCGTGTCCGTTCACAACAAGTTCCCGTATATTTTCTCACGTACGCGAACACAGTTTAACTAAGTTGCATTTTTATCCAATTACCCGCGCCTTTGTGCGCCTCGTCCCTGGAAAATAAGCCTTTGAATATAATTAGTGAAATGAGAATATACCCACAAACGCCACACGCATTATGCACTCGCCAGTGAAGCGGCAGTGAAAATAACTAACGAATTTAACAACCATTATTACTATGGGCATAGGTAATTTAATAGCTTTGTTTAGTTTAGAATTTTTTATGTAGGTAGTTAGCTAAAATGTGTCCCGTCTACCGTTATCTGCCTACCCACATTTAATGTGATATTTTGTGCTGTTGTATTTAACTCCCTTCATGACACTGTACTGACCGACTTCCGTGCTTCTGTGCCTAAAATTCCTAATCGGGTGAAATCTACCTAATCTTCTGTGTAATTGTGGTGTGTGAACTCTAAATTCTTTGGGAGCGCTCCAGTGCTGTGCCTGTGCTGAAGGACCAGCCATACCACCCAAGGTATGCGCCCGCCTCCATCGTGCCAGTAATGTACACGCTTGACATAGATCTGACCCTTACTGTTTTGCCTCCCCCTTCTTCTTGCCTTATTGGATTTAGCCCAGCATAGCAGTACCTAACTAATCAGAACCCTGCACTTTTCTCGCGACACATCATCCTAATCGCAACTGTCGGTCATTATTGATAAGCTTATCAACGACGCAGATTATTTTGCAAGCAAAATGTGACGTCACCATAATGGTTAAAAAAGGTGTCCCATGTCTGTTGAACTGTTTGGACTGTATCTCAACAACGCTCCGTGATGCTTTGTTGAATAGTGAGTTTTTATTCGTATTGAAAAATTTTCATCCTGCTCCACTAATTCTAAGTCTATTTTGGTGATCTCAAACTATTATTTTAATAAAGCCTGCACGATATTTGAGCTGATCATCACGACGAGCAGAGATCGTTGGATAAACATAAAACATCGCTAATAGAGATGGTCCGAGGTTCGGGCAGGAGTTGGTTTTTATCAAATTATCTGTGCGTCTGGCGCGGCGCCAGCCCGCCGTGCTCGTACCACATAAACCATCACGTTATGTTGCTATTTGAATATTATTCCGCTGATTGCATGCACTGTGTTGTATAAAAACAGAATTGTGTAAGATTTACACAAGCTTACAATCTTACAGCGGCATTAAGATTGGCTCAACTGAAGCGAGCGAACGAGCGACCAAATCGCTCCTGAAGATCAAGCCTGGAATCAGACAGCCGGAACGTCTCTTTAAATTCAGAAAGAAAAATAGATTGTTTGTGGAGTAGCTTCGAATAATATCGAAATCTGACATTTTTGAAATCATAATAATGAATTCAGTCTCTTAGTTGAGGCTTTCTAGTTACCTTACACTATAAGGATAATGTATCTAGTTATTTATACCTAATCTTACTAATATTATAAATGCGAAAGTTTGTGAGTAGGTATGAATGTATGTTTGTTACTGTTTCAAGCAAAAACCACTGAACGGATTTGGATTAAATTTAGAACACAGATAGTTTATAACCTGGATTAACACATAGATTACTTTACTTAATTCTACGCGGAGGAAATTTAAATGTAGAGATACACACGAGATGCTAAAACAAACTCATAACTCTACTTAAAGACTCCGCTCAATCTTTTCACAACGAAAGCGAAATCACAGAACACAAAGGCCACAGTGGCATAATCAAAATTTCAACTAAGCAATTATTTAGTCTGTGAGTGTACCGAGTGCCGACTGGTGGCCACCGGCTAACTAATGCGAGCTATTACACGGCTCGTTTTAACTGACTTAGCCGCGGGGACAGTAGTTACGAAGCGAGCTGAGCGAGGTATTCGGAGCTAAGCGAATACATTTGTATTTTTAAGCTCTAAAGACAGTATTAGGTATTTAACCTCATGAAGAGTAGTCTCTTGCCATGTCATTGTGTACTTTCTCATATTGCTCTCAAAGTTGAGGTTGGCATAAATCTACTCATCTTTCAATGACGACCTTGGCCACTGGTCATAACCTTTTCTCCATTACATTATTTGATCCTCAATTAGTTGTTTTAAATTGACAACGCAACAAACTCGAATCTCTAAGCTTCCAATAATCTAAGCTGTGCGTAAAAGCTACCTTGCTACCACTAAAACACAGCATTATGCTAGCTAGTCCTCGCTTAGCTCGCAATAGAACCTCATCCCGTAAACAAACAACGTCCCGCGACCCCGCCCGTAGTGTGTCACCCATGTTTCAACCCTGTTGTTTCGATTCTGTTGTTTTACGTCTGCTACGTTTTGTTGCGCTTTTCAGTCCTCGATATTGTTGTTGTGTGCTAACTTGTGCTACGACGCCAGTGACTACGGTCGCCGCTACGAGATTTATTGGCTACGATTGATGGTCGCTACGAACCGCATATATTTTCGTGTTCTTGAATATAAAAGGGTTTCAGCGAGTAACTTTTGCTATCTTAAACTTTTATAGCACAATTTTACTCGTATACACAAAAAATAATGTAGCCATACGCTTAATCAAAGTTATAATCTCGCCTTCACCTTATATTATTGTATCAGTATTGTAAGTAAGTATCTCTATGCTTAGGTAAATGCTTCACGTCGTCGGGCGGCTCGTATGCTTGTATGTCGAATTTATACCTACCTACATAAAAAATAATAATTATGTAGTACCTACTTTGCCCTGTAAATGAGGTTTTACTATACATTTCTGCGGGCATGATGTACACGCGCGCTAATGTGCTCCGGTGTCTCGTTTAATATTTGCGGCGATACCTGACACTTGGCATTGTCATGCTTTATCCTTCTTTGACGTGGTTCTAAATTTCCACATTAGCATAAAAATGATTTAAGTAACACCTTTCTGTAAAAACCTTACGACGAACAAAACAAAACCGTATTAAAATTGGTATATCAATTCTGGAGCTGTGTTGGCACAGATAAACGATCACACCATACTCAATAGCTCTATAGTTTTGTTATCATAGTGATGTTCTGAAAATCCTGAACAAGTTTTGAGTAATGACAAACATTTCAATTTTCCCCCAATATTATATCTGAGTTGTTAGTATCCTCCGAGTGATTACGCAATTCAGTATTAATTTATTTAATATCTCTCTCCAGATAAAAATGACACATCAATTGAAATTGCGAAATCATTATCTCGCGGTTGATTTAAAAACCGAATTGTGCATTAATAAAGTCGGGGTCGCGCTGTGAGCGACTGCGACCTGTTAATCAATTACCCGCTTGTTTCCACTCAAATTAGCGCCCGCTTCGTCCACTTCCTTGTGCGGCTCCTAAATAAATGGGTCTAGGCTTCGATTAATCAATCTGCTCTATTAAAAAAATCCCTTTAAAGACTATTTAATATCGAAAACCTAAGGATTGGCTTTAAATTTCATGCTTTTAATAAAAATGGACATCAATAGTATTATGATCTTATCAGCTTCTTACTAAAATAATAATCGACACCATTATAATTATGTTACTGGGTAAAAACAAAATAAAAATTAAATTAAAGTCAATGTTCTTGATGCTAAAACTCGCTTTTTTCAGTGCCCCAGCAGGACATTCCAGCGTTCCAGATCATAACCCTTCGATTCCCTTCGACCCTTCTCTTTTTGAATTTTAATTTACAGTTGATTAATTCGTCTTTTATTTTCATTCGAATAATGAACTCACGTTCAATTTGAACCCCTTTTATTTTCGTTATTATTGGAATAGACGTTATATTTCTAATACCTTGGTGTTAAAAAAGTAAGTAGTACTCCGTGTAGTAATTTTTTCGGGTAAGTAATTAATATTTTATTTACTCATCTAATTAGGTACTCCAATGTGAGCATTATCATTAAAGTGCCCAAAATTATTTTCCCATTTCACGCAAAATCACTCCACGATAAAACGTTTAGTCAACAAAAGACAGTCGACCCTCAGTAGACCTTACCAAAATAAACCATTAGCGCCCAAATTAAACGATTTATTCAAACCAAAATTGCTTTCATACCCACGTTAAATCGAAACCATTGTCTGAATCACCGTTTGATAAGCTTATTACGGCAAATGTACACGAAATTAATTAGTCCGGGGTCATGGCGACCCGCAATGGCCATTTGAAGGTTATTTTGAATACTGTCAAGTAATTATTGCGTCGACCGCACGATGTACGATTCGTGATATTGAATTGTATTGTATTATTGTTAGGGTATTATATTGAGCGTTATAGTTTTGGATGAAATTAACATTATAATATTTCTTCTGTGTTAAGTAGGTATTTCAAACAAGTAATAATAGTTGTAGTTCTCGCTGGTAAATTATCCTTGACTTAAGAAGATAACCAACTAATTGGCTCCAGTATTAGATTAATACAGCCTATACTGAGTTTGAGACCTGTATGGTGTGTTAGTCTGAAGATATTATTTATTTCTTTTTTATTATCATCAATTCTATAATCCCTGTAGTCCCCTACTACGAGTATTTGTCATATACAACAATATAAATCTACAAGGAGCTAGTAAGTGTATATGTGAGTTACCGTTATTGGCCTTTTAAATCAATTTGCTGTTGATAAAACAGCAGTAAGGTTAGAAGGTAATGAGGGTATAACACGAGATCGTAGTAGGGGACTTATTACATGCTGGACCCGTCAGAGCCCCTGCACATTTTGAGATAGATTATAGGATAAAGGTATAGGTAGATGTATTGAAGGAGGTATTGAGTTAATCCGAAAATTGTATCGAACAATGACGGACCCAAATTAGTTCCATTGGTAGGTACTTAATACCTGTGACAGTTCACTTCACTATTTGCATAGTAGGGCTATGAAAACTATGGTTGTTGAATTTGGATACCTAATAGTGATGCGACAAACTTGTTGTCGAGATAACTAAAAATAATGTCAATTTGTACTTACAAATTGACATTGCTACTACACTAGCAACAGCTCTTGTAAACCTAAACGAAATAAATGATTGTGCTTCACTGATAAGTTTATTTTTAACCCCCGACGAAAAAAGAGGGGTGTTATAAGTTTAACATGTGTATCTGTGTGTCTGTGTATCTGTGTATCTGTGTATCTGTGTATCTGTGTATCTGTGTGTCTGTCTGTGGCAACGTAGCGCCCAAGCTGATGAACCGATTTAAATTTTGTTTCTTTTGTTAGAAAGGTATTCTGATCGAGAGTGTTCTTAGCTATGTTTCATGAAAATCGGTTCAGCCGTTTGAAGATGATCAGCTCTTTTATAGGTTAAAAAAGCCACATTTAGGGCCAAAACCAACTTCCACGGCTCGAATCCGCTCGAAATTCGAGATTATTGGATTTCGCTTTATTATATTTTTAAATGATCGTAATAGTCTGAACTGGCTTTTTACAATATTATAAATGTGAAAAGTTTCCCGGATTCTGGAAAAAATGGAATATTTATCAATTTTTATATGAGATTTGTGTATGAACTAAAGACATTCCATAAGTCACGTGTCAAATTATGGATACGCGCATGCGTTATATTTTGTTTATTTTGTTAATGGTCATGGAATATTACGCAATAATAATTCTAGAGGGCGCTGCTCCGCCATTGAGAAAAAATACAATATAATTTCAAATAATTTTAGCGTTATTTAAAATTATTCCCCTGGGCTTCATCCGTCCACCTCAACCAGAGTTATATTCCATCAAATTGAATCATAATTGATAATCTTTTACTAGGAATTAAACCTCCGGCATCAATATATTTAGATTCGTTGTCTATTCTAATGTCAATGATTATAATGTCATAACAAGATAATGTCTCATACTTTTACACAGATTTTATATTGGATATTGTACATTGCATTGGAATCGAATGGAATGGCATCTTAGATAAATGGCGCTTTCATAATCTGGCATCGAAACTAGTTGTACCAGATAAATTTGCGAGATGAATACTGAGCTACGGTAGCTACGCAAATCTCGCTAACTTAATTATTTGGAAGAACTAGGTAAAGTTTACAATTGATGAAAAAGACGTCGCATCGGGGGTTTTTAAATTTTCAATTTACAGTTATATATCTATAATTAATAACTATCTTCGATATATTTTATTTATGCATCCAACTGAATTGAATGAAATTATTTCATTTTAACCAATTTTCATATTTCCCGTCCGCTTTTCGCATTTGGTCGTAAACCGGGCGTCATATTTCAGTTCAGTTTACATTGAATATGAACAGTGCAATAACTCGAGTGGGCAGCACATAATAACGACAACACTCGGTGCTCAACACTTTCATTAAACCTTTCTTTATGGGGGTGGAAATGTGTTTTATTTTCACAATCGGCAATGTATGCACTTACGACATTTTGACCGTCAGCTAGTGCATTTTTGAATACGTAATAATAAAAAATATAGCCATGAAATGTTGTATGTTACATTAAATAGTCTCGTTCTCAGCAGTTTAATTTAAAAATATGTTAATATAAAACGTTGTAACACACAATGTTTATATCAGCTTAAACATCTTTAAAAAATGTTTAACTTGATTCCACCAAAATGTGACACTACAAAGTATTACATCACCATTCCCAAACCCCATGACCCTTAACACTGTATTTATATCCCATCAGCTTTGGGCGTTGGTTCCAAAAGGGTCGTTCCGTGACTCCATACTATTAATTCAATTAGTACAATAAATAGTTTGAAGTCACCCGTTTTTTGTAATAAGCAGGACTATTACCGTATATTATGTGGTATATAATAATGGTGAACGCGAAAATGTCGTATCTCAACGGTGGTAAAGTGTGTGGCGACACGCTTCGGAATTGTTTATGGGGCATTACTTAGTACGTTCCAACCCCAATGGAAGCAGAAATAAAAATAAATAATTTCTAAGAAAAGCATAATATTATTTTTGTAAATTGTGGAACTAAAATAAAATCTACGCTATGTTGGGTTACATTTACTGAAGCTGTGTTTCTTGCCGGATCTTCTCAATCGAGGTCGTGTTCAGATCTAGTTGTAGACTTACGAAAATATGTAACAATGATAATTTGTAAGTAGGCCTAAACAAAATTTAAAAAAATACTTTCACTTTGACTGATTTGCTAGTGAGTCAGCGTGCTAAATAATCACCGTACTCGTGTTGTACTGATGCCGCCACACATGCCCACCACTGTAACTCCAGTAAACCAGGATCGATAATGGTGACCAATAATGACGTCGAGGTTTGACCCTCGATGAGTCCCGGGGATAAGTTAAATTATCTTGGAACCCGCACAAATTTAATCGAAACTCGCACTCGTGTATAAAGAACATATCGACGGAAGAAAGCGGAATTGTCTTAACTTGAAAAACACAACTTTACACCAGAGCCAAAAATTATTTAAAAAGTTCATAACTTATATATTTATTGATATAGAAAGTTGAAACTTGGTATGTATTTATATTAATCTAAGGCCTATCTGATGCTTTTGTCTAAATTGTCGTAAAGTGTGTGTATCAAGGGTTTTGCACAAGTTACGCCAATTCATGTTTAAATTTCAGGCTGCAAACATGTTATATCTGTGAGATAAAATGTATGGACAACTTGGACAAAAATGTTTTTTTAGCTACGGATTTGCTGTATCTTACAAATAAAACCTTCGATACACGTTTCATTTAGCTGTATTACTTCTTTTATCAAAGGGTGCATGTCGTTTATTTTATGTATCGTATCGATAAAAATTTTAATGGTAGGAAAACGAGACCCAGACCTTTCGAAGCAGTATTTTTTTATACAATAATATGGTAAAAAGTTTCTTAGCCCAAAATGCAAGTTACGACATTTCTGCTTTCTCCCGTCGATATGTCAGTCATCCAAACGAAATCGGAATACCGTTGAAATATATAAAAGTAGGATAGGCTTTACAGCCTACGGAGTTCAAGAAAATCTTAAAAAAGAGAATGCACTGCACAAAGCCCGTTAGCGGCTCTCATTACTTACAGTGCATTATGCGAGACGGTGCCGGTGGCGGCCTCGGTGACACAGCTCGCTTTTCTCAGATGACCTGCTTTTGTGAACGATATATAAGTTCTGTACTGAGGAAACTCAAGGAGGTTACACTATGCCATTTTTTTGGATTTACTTTTTACCGTATCATAATTCACTCTTGAGTCAGTCTGTAATTTTTTTTCTTCACTTCAGTATTAATGGATCGTCATTATTGAGTCGCTGCCAATCCACGAATGTGACACAATAACTAATTGGAGATAAAAAAACACATTAATCCGTCCTAGACGACCGCTTTGCGTAAGGGTGACCGTCCACATGGCTGTGGCAGGCCCGCCCGCTTCGACCAATAGGATCGAGTTGAAGTGGACGCTACACCCTAACGGTTCCGCTGGGCTTACTGCCCCGGGTGGTTACAGGTACGAACCCCTTTAGGGCAAATTTCGGAAATTGACTGCGTTCGTAATTTTCCCTATTCTGGATATGACTCCCCAGTTCATTGTATATGATGTATACAGGCGTTCTTTGTTTAGGACCACACAGTTGGTGTTAATCTAGCGATATTTTTAAAGAAAAAATCAGTGCCGTCTAGGGACGCCCGAAAGAAGCGAAGCTTTGCAGTAGATATTAGATATATTATAAGTGGCGTGCATAGGGTTTTGAAACAGGGTAGGCAGAGTGTAACATAAAAATACGCGTTACGCGTTACGTGTAACGCGTAACGCTTTTCACGGTTTTAGTGCCCAGGCAGCGAGCGCCCCGAACGTCCGTAAAGAAGCTTCGCTTCAATAAATTGTCACCCATGGCCATGAAAGAGAAGGATCATAATAGGTAGGTAGGTACAGCCTTGGCGCAGTTATTCTTTTTAAAACTGAGTCATAAATCGGAGTCCGAACCCAAAGGAAGTCACGTCCACAAACTATAAAAGTTGTGGCAGTTACAAAAGTTTTCAATGTTATGCACAATATAATCCGTGCATAATATCTAGCACAAAACTGTGCGCTACCAGCCCCAAGAGCGGGGTGGGGCTTCGACAACAGCGATTACTATTAAGCAAGTTTATTCAATAGAGAAAACATAAATTTGTTCAAACTCTCGATGCTTAAATGGTTGGTTAACTTTATTAAATGTGCATGAAATCCTACTAATATTATAAATGTGAAAGTCTGTGAGTGTGGATTTATGTTTGTTACTCTTTCACGCAAAAACTACTGAGCGGATTTTGATGAAATTTGGAACACAGATAGATTATAACCTGGATTAACACATATAATACTTTGCTTAAGTCTATGCGGACGAAGTCGCGGGCAGCAACTAGTATGAAATAGTTAAGCTAACGTTGACATTTAATTAAACTTAACAAAATCGACGTTGACATGTCGAAGCAGGGCCTTTATTTCCTCCTAAGCCCGCAGTTCTCGTGGCTACACCCGGCGACCCGACGACACAGACATAGCTCGGAGGCTGTATCGATTGCCGCCCGCACGTAATTGCCTGCCTTTTCTTCTTATTGACAGGCGCTCCACAATCATCCGAGTGCGGGAGCGCGGCCATTTTAAAACTAGAATGACGCGCTTTGCGTTTGTTGACAGCCAGCTTTATTTTTCTGAAGTCAGTAAGGATCTTTTTACGCGGAAGTAGAGACTTTTTAACCCCCGACGAAAAAAGAGGGGTGTTATAAGTTTAACATGTGTATCTGTGTATCTGTGTGTCTGTGTATCTGTGTATCTGTGTATCTGTGTATCTGTGTATCTGTGTATCTGTGTGTCTGTCTGTGGCAACGTAGCGCCCAAGCTGATGAACCGATTTCAATTGTGTTTATTTTGTTAGATAGGTATTCTGATCGAGAGTGTTCTTAGCTATGTTTCATGAAAATCGGTTCAGCCGTTTGAAGATCATCAGCTCTTTTGTCGGTTAAAAAGCCACATTCACGGCCAAAACCAACTTCCACGGCTCGAATCCAATCGAAATTTGAGATTATTGGATTTAGATTTATTATATTTTTAAATGATTGTAATAGTCTGAACTGGCTTTTTACAATATTATAAATATGAAAAGTTTCCCTGATTCTGGAAAAAATGTATATTTTATCAATTTTTATATGAGATTTGTGTATGAACTAAAGACGTTCCATAAGTCACGTGTCAAATGATGGATACGCGCATGCGTTAAATTTTGTTTCTTTTGTTAATGGTCATGGAATATTATGTTATAATAATTCTAGAGGGCGTTGCTCCGCCATTATAAAAAATATCAAAAAACAAATCTAATTTAAAAGAATTTTAGCGCTATTGAAAATTCTTCCCCTGGGCTGCTCCCGTCCACCTCAACCAGAGTTATTACATGAAATTGAATCATAATTGATAATATGTTACTAGCAATTAAACCTCCGTGGCATCAATATTTAGATTCGTTGTCTATTCTAATGTCAATTATTATAATGTCATAACAAAATAATGTCTCATACTTTTACACAGATTTTCTGTTGATTATTGTATACATTTGATGAAAAAGTCGTCGCATCGGGGGTTTTTAAATTTTCAATTTAGAGTTATTAAAGAGACTGATTTCCTACCGTTTAGTATGTAATGAACAAGTATCTTAACAACTTAATATGAGGGTACCCAGTTACTAACTATGACATCAGGACGTCTAACACCTCAGTCCCCCCGTGACCATGGCTGCTGTAAAGCAGCCGAAACGTCGGGAACATTAAAAGTAAAAATAAACGCGATATAATCCGTAAAAATAGTTTTATTTCAAAGTATCTTAATTTTATTTTTATTTAATATAATTTGTATATATGTATAAATAAATTTTGTATTGACATGAACAAGTGATATTACTTGTATATTCTGTACAAATAACGGGTTTCACGCATTTATTCTAGCAAACTTAGGATAGTTGACTGGTGGCAAGACAAACAATAAGAAATATTGTTTTTACTTCTTTCTCTCCTATGATTTAGGAAGAAACGACTCCGTGTGACAAAATCCGTGACATAGTCTTATCGCGTGAATGTGAAAGTCTTGCAGTCCCATACTAATTTACTCCAGCATGGCCATATTGACGTCATAGGCCCAACTGGGTTGTATCTCCCTTTATTCCCTTATAGGCCACCAATTTTCTCTCTTCTTCCTTTCCGTACAGCTTGCTACTTAAAACAAATAAACCTATTACTATTATTTCGGACAATAATATCCAATTTTAATAATCTATAGACAGTACAATATTACTGCCATATAAATTAGCAAAACCGTTTACACCACGTGCCACGAAAACTGCACACCAAAGAAATAAACATGGTACCCAGTCGAGCGAGCATATTATTAGTTCCACAGTAGTTCGAGCCGCGACCGCAGTGCCCTCTGGGGAGCGAAATACTGGGGTTTATTAAAGTGCAGAACAATAAATTCGAATAAAGGATAGTTATGCGGCTGGAGTGTCCGCCACTGTAATTTAATAGGTGACAATGAATTTAATACACTTTTAAGGATTTAATATTGTGTTGAGTGTGTGCAAATTCTCATACAAGGAATAAAAAATATTGCATAAAAAAACTGAAGGATATTCTAAGTGGCTGAATAACAGATTTTAAACATCTCAAATATTCCAAATTAAGCAGTAATGGTTATGCCATCGTGGTTGATTTCTTGTTATATGTATAACATTGGTTGTCCGAAATCTTTGCTTTTGAATAAAACAGGACATAATTTAACCTACTCCCACCACATCTCACCATAATGTCTCTTCGCTATCTACCAGGCCTCGTATAGTAATTACTATTTTATACAACCACAGGCACTTTCTGAGCCCAGCATTGACGTAAACAAAACAAAAACTTATGTAGTAATGTGCAAAGTTGCGCAGTATCTTATGCGATAACTCTCCCTGCCCAGCTCCCGTTGGTCAAGCCCTTAATATTATGGACATCAGTAAACGGCAGTCCCCTCGTAAACCATTGTCTTGCTTGTAACTTAGCGAGTACTGGTGACTACATTGTTCGCATTTTAATTAATATATATTTTAACCAAATACGGTTTCTTTATTGCTACAAATTTAAGTGACTTCACAACGAAAATAAAACGCAAGGGACAAAGTCCATATAACGCTATCTCTCTATTTTATTTCGTTCAAAAACAGCCGCTAAACTTCATAAACAGACAGAAAAAGTATGGGATTCGCTTGGAGTCGGGGCAACACCTTAATATACTTCTACCTGTTTAAAGGATATTTTAACAACATACGGTTCCTTTATGGCTTCAAATTTAAGTGACTTCAGAACGTAAATAACACAAGAGACACAATGTTATATACATAAGTTTCCATATACCTACCTAGCTCCATCCCTCTACTTGTTTCGTTCAGAAACAGCCGCTTAACTTCATACACAGACAGAAAAAATATGGGATTCGCTTGGAGTAAGGGCAATAGCTGAATATACCTACCTACTTACCTGTTTATAAGGACCCAGCTTCTACTAATACAGCGGTATATCGTCACTCCGCTCACGTTTTTTGCCAAACGAAACTCCACAATTCTTGTGGGATCTTGCTTGCCGAACTATAACTTCGTCGAGAGATATATACTACGGAACTGTCACCTTATTTTCACCTTGAGTTAATTTGAGGTGAGTGATACTCTTTTGTCGAGCGCTTTGAGGGACTCATGTTGTAGCCACTAAACTCCTATGGCTACTTCTGTAAGATAAAATCTATTTACAAAGTTGACCTATTCGTAAGAAGTGTCCGATGCTATCCGTACTACACGTTTCTGAAACAATGCATGAAACTGTAATATATTTTTTTTATTTTTAGAGCTAATTCAAGTTACCATTTATTTTGGAAAACCAAAATCTGTTTTCACTGCAAAATTCGGCCAACAGTGCCCCTAAAATTCACTTGGATTGCAAAAATGTATGGTTCTAAAACTTTCACAGCCCCCCACATTCTTGCTAATTAAATAATGACCCTCCAAAACACTAACAATCATACAAACAAAACTACATTAACATAACGAAACCAAACATTCGAGTGACTTGGCCGAACGGTAGAACAAACACTAAACTAATAATTAACTTTGAACGAGTGGCAATGCGAGAGTTGTTTAATTTGCGGCGCCTGAAGAAGTGTCCCCGCTTAGGCACGTAATGCCACTCCAAACTTGCAGCGTAACGCAAACGGCATGGAAATTCGGAAATAGGGGAATGCAGGTTCGAACTCCTGTCCGCAACTAAAGTTTTTTGAAAGTCATGTTCAATTTAATAGGCATCTTACCACTTTTGTCGCAACTGGTCTCTAGCTTGTACTGTAAGAAGACAAGTATTTATAGCCCCTAAAAATTCGTATAATGTGCTATTGCTTAAATTTCTCACTCCTACTTCTACATATTTCGTCTCTGAAATTCATAAATGAGAAAACAAGACTTCACTTTGTTTATCCAATGGAAATAAGTCTACCCGTTTGCTCACCTACCTGCCTGTGATTCTCAAACATTTTTCCGAACGCCCCTCGAACGCCGTTGACGCGTAATGAGCCACTTTACGCCCCTTTTTCCACTTTTGAATGTTTGCGCTTTTCCAAATTTAAATTTAGTTTTGTATAAAAATTCTATGTTTCGATGTCGACAGTTGATTTATATTTTTTGATATTGGAGTGATTTCGCTTGTTAGTTACAAGTACTTTTAAATTACTATAAATATAACATTTTGTAATCGAGAACTTTTTACTTTAGGCAATTATCAAGTCAATGTGCCTTATGTGACCATAACTAATATTTTGGTACGAGTATTTAACGTACTAAAGTATATTTATACTGATCCAAAGTATAGTAAGTACCTAATTACAGTCATAAAGTTCGGAGAAGCATTAAAAGTTAAATAAAGTTCTACGTATTTAGACTAATAAACACCACCCTGAAAATAACATTAAACTAATATCCAACGTGTCAAACTAGCCCGCAAGGCCACAGTGTAGCAACGCAACAGTAATCCAATTTGCAGTAAGTTCCAGTAAAGTTGGCCAACTCGCTAGACTTAGTGATTTAAATTTACAACTTCGTCCATCCCGGGCGCACACTTGCAATTTTAACGATCACCCGAGCAAACTTTAAATCAGATTTTGCTTTTAAGATGTAGGTAATAGTGCGGAGTCGGGTGTCGTGCCTCTTTTGGACTTTACCTCTGAGTTTTAATATTGTTTTTACTTACAATGTGAATTTGAACCTTATGAAAAAAATTGACGATTTATACACAATACTGGTAGGATAAAAGGGTCAAGTTGGTGTAAGAAAATGAAAATGTCACACTATCTTTTTCAAATCCTTTGAGGTCGGCTTCCAGTTTAGCCTGATTAGCTTGCGTGCCATCCGCTGTCTTCGCTCCAAAAATCATTCGCCAGTATTATTATTCGCGATTTTAATTCACCAGATTTAAATAAAAAAGTAACAAGCACAACCACTTACTGGAAGCGTCTTAAAACTGTAAATAACATCGAGTTTAACATCAGCGTAAAGCGCCGCTGGGAAGCAAAAACGTGTAAACGCAAGCCTATTACATTAAAAAGCGTCGTGCAAAAATTACGAATTTATCGCCCGTAAAAACTGCAGGAATCCAACGAACGATGGCGACGCGCGGCGAAGGGACATCTCAATGTTGGTGGCCATCTCAGAATAATTTTGTGAAGTGGCGCTTTTTATTTCTGCTAAGTTTATGAGGCCGTTTGCGGCCGAACCTCCCTTTATATTTACTACCCCAAGTACTATCAATTCGGCGGTACGGTTAAACCGGCGACGTTCAACGATTGTGTATTTCACTGTGATTCACTAGTATTACTTCGGAGCTATTTAAAGTAAACATTCTTCAGTTAGACTTAATTGAGTTTCTGCGGTTTAGTGATTTTTGGAAGGTGCTAAAATGTTTTACTTTTTTAGGAAAGTAGGTACCTGTTCTTTTGTCAATAGTTAAGGCGTAGACATATTCTAGTCCATATGGTAATAATTTTCAAGTATATATTTGCTGTTTGTTCAATTTACATAACCATGTTTCTAGTACTGTGTTATAAAACAGCATTTTACTTACAAAGGATCTTATTCCCCAAAGTGCCTATAAATACATGAAAAGAATAAAATGAATTGCTTTACCGCCACCACAAACAAACCGAATAATTTCTCTTTGAAAAATATTACCCTTGCGTATAATAAGCACACACCAATTTCCAATATACATTTGCGAACATAAAACCACTGTGTTTATAGAACATTGTGCAGACCCCCTGTACCAATGTTTGGTTTAAATCTGGTGCACCCCTCCTTTGATAATTCTCACCTGAGACGCCCCGGGGCGCTCCCTTCGCCAATTTATGTGCCCTGAGATACCATCTTCGTCGTAAGAATTCAGCGCACAATTTAGAGTGCGGACAAAAGTTTAATAGAAGAGATAAAAAACTAACATATTCTGTAATAGTGACCAGAAGAATTAACGCTTAAAAATAATTAATTTGAACTTTCAACAGAAATTCTGAGAAAGTGCGTTATTTAGATTTTAATATAAGCTAACCTAAGGTTTTATGTACTGACCAAAACATTACACTATAACATGTTGTCTCTATTATGTGACAACAAAAAATAAGACAACAATATGTTTAGTTTAAATATCGTATCCAATGCAAACGAGAGGTAAGATGTACCTGTAGAATTGTGTGGATAGTTTCCTAGTTTAAATAATTAATTAAACATAATGCGTTGTTGTATTTTATTGCCAGTCAAGTTTTCATTGAAATCAACCACGCTCCACTTTCCCCTCTACACCACGCTCTTACCACTTCCAGCTGCACTCTACCTCAAACCGTAAGAATAAGGGTCCTAAAGTGTCGCTTACAATATTACGATGTTAACCGCCAAGAACGATTTACATAATTCATTCCGGAGCACGTGATCAGGGGTCGAAGGGAACGTATGCCCCGCGTTTAGTTTACGCCAAACGTTAATTGCCCTTAGAAGCTTTGGGGTTATTATTAGGCTTATAGGGATTATTTCTGTCTTTGTTTTAATAAGTAAGGCGGAGGCTTTAATGGTGTAAATTGTTTTTATGAAAGTACTTAACTATCTATTAAGTGCTGAATGAGTAAAGCTTCTGTGAATATTTGCTGGCTAAATGATGTAAGCAACGAATTTACACGTAAATAATCGAATAATTGGAACTCCCCACTGACAATTAGACGGATAAATTATTTAGAACTTCATGTATGCTGCAAGCTTTGCAAAATACCGTTTATAGGACTTTTAATACACCATCAATACTTACCGCAACTCTCGGCCATTACCTCGACCAAAATATTATCTGTCTGAACAAATTTTGCCAATCATATGACAGACCTTCATATTCTTAATACATATAATTACAGATTAAACAAAACATAACGAATCCCTTCACGTAACGAAACCTGTAGTTACGGCCCTTGACATCGCGACATATCTCAACCATAATAAATAACGCCTAACTATCTCGTCACTGAACTCACTTAGCGCGAACCATGCATTATTCATGCATCAACCTTAATCTCCAGTCGCTGCCTCCCGTGCCTGTCAGGTTGGATAAAAACATATGATACGGTTGAAACATTTGTTTTGGCCTACTGGGAAATGTTTATGCAGTGGCTTTCTGGTATAATAATTTCTAAGGTGCTAGAGTAAGGTATAATGTACTAGTTAAATCAAGATTCTTTATTGTACGGAACTGCAAAAACTACGTACTTATTAAAATTTTGTAAACTATAGTCTGGTTGTTGACCCAAGTTTTGTTCGACATCGGCAATCACTCGTATAGTAGTGCCAGACAGGAATATTTCTATCTGTTATTGGCTATGTGACATTTGGGTATCTTTTTAATAGTCACATACTGGAGTATTCAGCTATTTTTATTTACATTTGCAACATTTTGATATATCTTCACAAATTCTATGCTTTCACATTTGTTTATCAAGGTGTTACTATTCATATGTTTCGTGACATAGAGCAGAGCTTCTACGATTCAACCCGCAGATTTATTGACGCGAACAAACAGTAGCATCGGTGGATCTCCGTCGATAAATCAAAAGGTTTGCGGACTTCCGATGAATCTACGAGAAGTTGAGAATAAAACATTATTTCAGCGACGTATTCTTCAAATGTAGGTATTATTCTTATTTTCCAAGATATCTAGGGCGTAACTGAATAATTATTGCAATGAGACCACACAATTTCCCTCTGCCCAGACATGAAAAAAATTAAAAGTTTGACATGCACTGTCCTTAGGATGATGTTATTTTGCAGGTAGCCAAATATTTTTAGTATTGCTTTCTAATCGCGTGTTCCGAATACCACCATAATGTTCGTACCGAGGTCTCACTTCGTCGTCAACTTATGCTTAATGTAATCAGAGTCTCCTAATGTCAAATTAAATCCCCTTGGTGCTACGTCATAGCGTCGTGTTTTACGACGAGGCGACACGTCCTGATTGATTAGGCGGCTCGTAAACCGGCCCGATTCCGTGATTTATCTGCCGTGATCTGCGACGCTCACGATATTATGGATACTCATTTTGGAAGATTCGATATTCCATGGTAGATATATAAATATAAATACTACATATATGTATATGTGTGCGATTTAAGTTGTCAATGTTTATGTTTCATTAACTTAGTTATTATTTTTATAAGCCCAATGGGCTGTCCTATTACTGGGCAAGGGCTTCCTTTTCTAATCTTTTGTATTTTTGAAATCAATTCAGTAAAATATTATAAAAATCCCATAATTTCGTGAGATTTTTAATAATAATAATAATCATTTATTTGCACGGAATGTAGGTAATTTTTACAAAGGTGTTGACAATATAAAATGAATCCCTGTACACTCTGCCATTAAGGGCATACAAACATTAAATACTTATACTACTTAAAGCTATACACTAAAAACTAGTATCATTTAAAAAGTCTAACACTGAGTAATAGCACCTTTCCAATAATAAACAAGTTAGTTGTTTTTTAAAAATTCTTATAGGTTGCTATTTAATAGAATTCGGAATTTTGTTATAAATAGAAGGTGCCATACAAATAACACTTTTTTTTAATAAAGCAGTTTTATATTCACCAGTATATAACAAGTTTTGGTATTGAGATCTCATAGTTACAGTTCTAAGTCGTGTTTCATTTAGTGTAGTAAAAAGATGTTGATTACTTTTGACAAATATAGCTGTTTCTAAAATATAAAGGCATGGAAATGTTAACAATTTGTGAGCTTTAAAAATAGGTACGCAACTGTCTCTTGTTTTTAAATTGAAGATTGCTCTTATACAGCGTTTTTGGGCCTTGAATATGATTTCTTTTTCGCTACAGTTACCCCAAAATATTATTCCAAACCTTAAAACGGAAACTACTAGACCATGGTAGGCAACTTTAACTGTATTAATATTTACCTTTTTTGTCAGATTATAAAGTGCATACGCAGAAGCACTTAATCTTTTGCAGATATCTACTGCTTGAGCCTTCCATGTCAATTGACTATCTATTAAAATACCTAAAATTTTTGCAACATTTACAGTTTTTATGATTTGATCATTGTAATTAATGTCTAAATCTTCAGTTTGTATTCTTTGGTAAAAATGCATTATATTAGTTTTTTTAATATTTATATGTAGATTATTATTGCATAGCCACTTAATTATGGTTTTAAGTGAATTGTTTATTTCATTTTCATAATTTTCTTTATTAACGCATTTTATTAGTGCTGTACTGTCATCAGCAAATAATATCATCGAGTGAAGGATATGACGCGGAAGATCGTTTATATATATTAAAAATAACAACGGCCCGAGGACACTTCCTTGGGGGACACCGGATTTAATTTGTCTGTGAGAAGATGAGTATTTTATTTCACGTTTAGATTTGATGCATATTCTCGTAATTTCAGTGTATTGTTTGCGGCCATTAAGATACGTTTTAATCAGATTGAGAACATTGCCTCGAATGCCATATGCGCTGAGTTTATACAAAAGCTTATCATGATTTACATGATCAAAGGCCTTCGACATATCTGTAAATATAGCGCAAGTGGGAGTTTTTGTATCTACGCTTGCCATTAGTCTATTTAACAGGGCAAATATTGCCATATTTATGCTTTTATTTTTCCTGAACCCATTTTGTTCATCGCAAAATAAATTAAATTTAGCCATGAAATTATAAATTGATTCATATATATTTTTTTCTATTATTTTAGAAAATACAGGAATCAAAGCAATTGGCCTATAATTTGACATTTCTTCTTTACAATTTTTTTTGTATAGCGGTTTCACAATTACTGTTTTTAGACTTTCGGGAAAGACTCCCGCTGATATGCAAGTATTAATAATATGGGTAAAAGGGCCAGCTATGCTATTGCAAATAGATTTTATAACTTGTGTCGAAATGCCATCGTAACCAACACTCTTTTTGTTTTTTAAAGATTTTATTACTCTTACAATATCTTGAGGTACAACTGGAGACATGAATAACGTGTGAGGATTATGGTCTATATTTTTTAAATCATGCGATGTATTCTTTGGGACCTCTGCGATCTGATCAATGAAAAAATCATTGAAAGATTCAGCTATTTCTTTTGGATTAGTTACTATCGAGTCATGTTTTCTTATCTGTGAAATAGGTTCTGGAGTCTTTTTACTATTATTTATTATTTGCCAGGATGTTTTCGATTTATTTGTAGAGTTTTGGATCAGATGATTGTTTTGAGCTTGCTGGGTTAGTTTAATAATTTTTTTGAATCTTTTAGAATATGTATTAAATTTATTTTTATTTTCATCAGTCGGTTTAAGTCTTTTTTGCCATAGTAAGTGGCGTTGTCTTTTACTGCAAATACGGATACCTCGTGACACCCATTTAATAGTTTTTTCAGATCGAACTGTGATAGTCTTTTGAAACTTGATTACCCTTTACCTATACCCTAACTACCTACAAACCTCTTTGGCAAGCTTTAATACGCATGACTTGTTCTAAAATAATAATGAACTTCACTAATAATGAACTTCATGTACCAATAGGTACACCCAAAAAAATCATCACTTCAGATTTAAGGCCACACATTTTTATCAAATAACGCCGCCACCGGAAGTTTATTCGCGAAATTTCTCAGCTTAGCGCGCGGAGGCGCGGAGATGTTCAACGGCTCATTATCCAAGTTTAATTTTATGCATGGACGCGCGCGCAGCGTCACGATCGCTGCGTTCGGCGCCATGCCGCGTCGCGGCGCTCGCGGGCCTATTCCAAATTTAAATTTTAGACCATTGTCAAAAAATATGCGAAATTTGTTGCTATTTGCACAGTGTTAAACAACCTTTTTTGACAGGAATTATTTTTAAAATTTAATTTTTACTATGCTCATTGAAGATAGGTTAGGGCTATAATTATAATAATGACTGTGTTATTAAAATTATTAATATGTAGTTAAACAGCAAAGCTGAAGTGGGACTGGGCCGGCAACGTGCCGTGAATGGATCCACAAAGGTGGACAAATTGTATTAATACCTGGATGCCCAAAAATGGTCACTGACGTGGTGCGAGACCAATGCGAATGTGGTGCGACGATTTGAACACCTTTACGGGTAAATCGTGGCCACAACAAGCCGAAGAGGGACCTGTGGCGTAAAAAAGGGGAGGCTTTTGCCCAGCAGAGGGACATAAAATAGGCAACAAAAAAAAATGTAAGTAATAAAATATGCTTTCAAAATCCAATTACTTAAAAAAAAACATACGCATTCTCTGAAACTATTACGTATAGTATAGAGCATTACATTGATTTATGAACCCAACGCAACTAATAACTTTTGTTTGTAGATTGTAGATCTGATTGCACATGGCAATACCACTACAGTATCCAAATTCGCCCGCGGCGGCTCCACAAATATACGAAACGAGGAAACTCTATTTCCCCTATCTCGCTCGATCGCGAACATCGCAATATTGTTGACGATATGGAGTTATAATATTGCCGACCTATGTATAACTGAGTATACATAAATTACCTGTAATGGGGGAAGTTATTCCGTACGCAACATGGCAACCCTCTTCTCCGAAAATATTTTTCGGAAAATGTCAATTTTCTAGACAATTCTTTCAAAATATGCTTTCATAACCATTATGATCAAAAACATATTATTATTATTTACTTACTTGCGAAAGTTAAAATAACATAGGTACTAATTGTAATTACAATAAGACATACAGTTACAAACCAAATAATTTGACCATAAGTAATTGTACCTAATTGATTTCTTATATTATTATTTGTGAAAACCCTATTCCGGTTCAGGAAAATACAAAATGACGACGAGGAAAACCTCGACATAAAAATAAAGCTATTTCTACACACCGCGAAATAATTTGCATGAATTATCCCGACAAGATAATTTAAATCCTTATCGCGTCGGCAAATGAGTTTTCTGTGCACCGGCTGGGAGAAAAAAAAACAAAAGGCAAAAATAAATGACGGTTGACGAGAACCATTTCGCTTGTTGACAACGAGATTTGTTTTTCTCCAAGAAACACGGACTGTTTGTCATTTGGGCCGCAGCATATTACATCTGCATATTATTATTAATATTATTGCAACGGCTTTACTTATTCCGTACCTCGTGGTGAATATCTTTGGATATTAATGATATTTGTTTCTTCATAGACATAAATGTGACAACTAAGAATATAGATATGATAAGTAGGTAGGTAACACAATTTATAAAATTTTGTGATAGATCCTGATGAACGTTACGTATTTGATTTATTATTAAAATTAACACGTTTCAGTAATGCCACATCATCAATACCCTATAGCTACTGTATAGCTAAGTTCAGTAGACACCTGAAAGATAAACTACCTATATCATAGCAATTGCGACGACAATTAGGCATCTACACACCGAGCGTTTACATAAATGAAACGGCCTAGATAAACATTTGGGTTTTCAACCTAGAATTTAGTAGTGTTATGATGAATACTAAAATGTCCTAATTTGTGTTACAGATATAGATTTACATAGATAACGCAAATGTGCTCCGCGTGTACGAAACCCCGACCAAGCGTTAAGGTTGGTCGCCGCTAACTTACAGTCCGCGCGACTACTAGCGAGATAATCACTCGAGAGAATCGTGGCGGGCGGAGGGGCGTCGGCGGCATCGGTGTCTTTGAATCGGTTTGGATGTCCCGTCACTAATGACGTCACAGTAGGTGTTAAAAATTCGGCACGCTTGGTTTCAATACAAATCGTGATACTTGCGTCATCTATGTAAATCTATATCTGTGGTTATAGCATTGTGTGGTACAGACAGCCACAGAAGATAGCTCGGCGTGCATTCGCACGATATCGCCGGCGCGCGGACGTGTGTCACTCAGGCTTTGCGGATTTAGTCGTCAAGCCGCACTGGGAAGCGATCGATGTCGCGAGATCGAATAAATATATTATTAAATGTAAATTTTAATTAATTTTACATACAATTTCATAACAATTAATTAATTCTTATTGACACCATCATGGAAAGGATAGACGAATAGCTAGACACGTATCAAATTTATTATTTTTTTCAGGAGATTAGGCGGATAGTCTGTTGTTTATAATGTTGGATAGTTTCAAATACGTCACCCAAATAAATTGCCACTAATATCTACGCCATTGTAGACAAACCTTATTGATCACTTACAAACTATGTCGGTATATTTCGAAATTTACGGCACTTCCCTCGCATCACACCTCATAATAATTGGATATTCCGTACTGTTCGTACTGACGGAATATCTAATTTACCTTACAGAGGTAACTTATATTAGATTTGCATATTCCCAGAAATAATATACAAATTTTGAATTACGAATTCGGAATAACGATCTGAATTCGAAATTGGAAGTACATTCGGAATATCTAATCAAAGGGACTGTGCTATAACAATTAATATTTAATTTTATTACAATGGCAGTTTGAAGCGCACCGTTCTCTGAACATCAATATTAATTACGTCACTGTTAAGTTGTTTACACACGATTGAACATGAATTGAAGCGACAATGCACTTACACGGACTAGTAACTATCACACCGATATTAACTATGTATAACTTAAATGGCATAGTGTACGTACCTACTAACATTTACATTGACGACCACTTGGCGCAGTGGTTCGAGCGAAAGGTAAATTTCGGATATGGCCTTTTCGTAATTTGCCCTGGTCTGCGTGTGCCAGTCCATTGTACGGTACCCATGGTGCATAGTTTGGGACCATACAGTTTGTGTGTTCTTCTGGCGATATTTATTATTTATTTATTTAGTAGGACTATATTGTCCTTGTCTATGATTTACCTAACTATGCAATGTAAGAGCTACTGAGTCATCCTTACATACAAGCTCCTGCTTACGATCAACTTTGCTACAGGCATTTAATATTATTATGCATCCGGCTGTAAACTTCATACCTGCAATTTGTTTCAAGCATATTCTTTCAAACCAACTGCCAAACAGACCTGTGTCGCATGCCATAAAGCCTCCCGCACACTGAGCGACAGTGGCGCGGTATCAGCGCGGCCCGTCAGCCAGGCGGCTTAGTGGGATTTATCCCGTCTACTGCAGCCCACATTAAACGCTCCATCGACTCCGAATCCTTACTCTAATTGAAATTTGAAAGCGTTTTTGACAGTTCCCTGTGTCGCCATTTGCAAATAATAAAAGGGATTTGCGATCGTGTTTGTGCAGTGCCTTTTTTTTCTAGTAAGTGGTGAGGCTTATTCCATTGCTTTTAATGGAAAGTCTAATTCGAACACATATACCTACACTTATTACATTTCCGAAGGTCTTTTTGGATTGTTTCGTAGCATTAAACTAAGCGAGCGCCACGTGTGACAACCTACATTGTAGCCAATGTTGCTAAAGATGCGAGGAAAATAGGCGTCTCCACTTATACCGAACAGCGCGCTCGCTCAATTAGTTTTAACATCTGATCACGAACACGCGTCAAAACTGATAGCTCGGGCGCAGCTACTCACTACATTTGGACGCACCGAATCTCTAGATCGCTCACAAGAACAACATAGTGTAATCTTAGACTATAGTTGGTTATATTATAGTCTAAGAGTGTAATAAAAAGAAAATAAACTTTAAACACTGACCCATCTTCCTCCAAACCATTACCTACATCTAAGCCGCAATCAGAGACCTAATTCGAAACAAGATACTATGAATAATGCAGTGAATGGCGCACATCGGGAGTCCGTGAGACAATCAGATAGGACATAGTATGTAGTGAATACTAGTGAACAGGGCTACCACGTCTTAATTTACCTATAACCACTGTTATAGGTAAATTAAGACGTGGTAGCCCTGTTAGATATGAGCCGATCATGAGAAAATCAATTACTATTAGGAGAAGAAGCCCCGAAAATCTGGAAAAATGATGTATATTCGTTAGTTCCGCTCGGCCTGTCACAGTCGCCGTTACAATGTGTACGAATAATATCGAATAATATCGCAGGCATATACAAAAAAAAATGTTTATATGACTTACGGTGCATGTTCTTATCAAAATTCAAACTCGTTTATTTTATTTAGGCCACTCGCAAATTATATTTTTTCAATTTTTCCTTAGTATTACTTATTTATATTATTTTACATCTTTTTTTCATCGCCAGTTGCTTACATTAAATTTACCTACAAAGAGGAGGCATTTTGTAGTATTTGCCAATACATAATCTTGGCGCTTCATTTGCACGAAATCCTTTCAGTGTAAGTAGATCGTCACGGGATCACTCCACATATATTGCACAGTACCCAATTAGAAGCGTTACTTTATTTTAAAAAAAACAACATTGGCCACGGTCCTTCAGATTAAAACTAAATGACACCAGCCCTACATGCATATCCAATTAATTGTGTAATGGAATCCATAGGTCATTAATTAAGGAGATGCCCACGTATCGAGTTGCGAACAATAGATGCTGTTACACTGAGGAACGATCAAATTAATTTGAGCCATTAACACTTAATATTGTATGTGTTTGTGGGAGAGCTTGGGATGATCCTGACCGATCATGATCCTCAATGATGGAAGGATGGAAGGAAGAATAAAATTAAATAAAAGCGTAAATAACCTAGCAGCTAATACGGCCGCGCTCGTAGCTGACCGGCTCGTAGCTGAAAATCAGTGTGCGCATATTTCTTAATTGCGTTGACATCCGCAGAAAGACTGGGAATGGTTGGTGCTCTACTGCGCCTGTGTATATAGCCTTGTATTCCTAAAGGGGTATGTAGAGTTGATCTGTAGTGCACCATGATTTCACCGATGCATGGTATTTTATTACGTATGTAAAATGTCTATTGCCACACCGGCACTCGCCGTTTCGTATTGAAGCTATACAGAGTGTTCCAAAAGTTCCAAATGACCGACTGTAGTCTTGTTGACCATTTCTATAATCACGATAAGAAATATGATTACAAAATTAAAAACATATTGATAGGTAAATTGCTAGCAAAATTTTTTATCGCTCAAATAAGTAAAATACTGAGTAGAATAGGTAAACGGCGAGGGATACTTAGCCGTCTCTCATATATTTACATCCAAAGTAGAGCATACGTACCTATACCTAGCGTGTATCCAAATAAGTGTATAATATCTTAAGTATCCTTAGTAGGTATCGCAAGTACATATCCAAAGTTTGTACAACCGCCGCGGATAAGCCAAGCCACCGCAAATCAGCGATGCCTCGCGGCGCCGCAGCCACGCAGGTATAATTAATTCTCAACTAATTACACGCACTTGATACGAGACTCACATGTCTCACTACATAATCACAGGTAGGCACTTTGATACCACGCAAAGTACGTACTCGTAAGTCGTATACTATGTAAGATACGTAAGCCCATAAAAGTATAGAATGTTCAAGAATTTCATTATAAATAAGGCATAATAATAGAGGAAGCAGCAGCTGCTATGTACGTAGATGGCATCTTGAGACACGAATATCAATTTTAAGTTTTAGCCCTAATAATTCGAAAATAAAATGCAGACTTTATGCCATTCTAGCTAGAGCATAACAGCTGACCATCGCACAAAATTTTATTCAAATCCGTTCAGCCGTTTTGCTGTGAACCTCACAATCATAGACAGTTTAATATATATTTTTTAAATGTACCGATAAAAGGGCAATATAGGTGGGAACCAAGATTTTTTTATTCCACGAGTTATTGTTACCTACCAGATACGTTAATTTTTGAAATTAATGGTTACAAAATCTTAAATTACCCCACCCCGTCTTTCAAATACACTAATCCGATACTAATTTCACTAAACAAAGCACCAATTAATCTTAAACTAATCACATTTTACACGCACGACGAACTAACGTAAATCGCGACACCCAGCTACTACGCTTTCGCCGCAAGTAATAAAATGCAAGCGGCGACACTCTTAAAACTAATGTTGAAGTTATTTGATTAAAGTTGGAAGGAGATATTAAAATGAACTTATGGGTAGGTTTAAGGTCGTATAAAGTGATTACGTGTAATGCTTGATCAAAGTTTATGAAGTTTCCTTGACTTTGTACCTATAGGTTTTAGTTTTTCTTTGGAACTTCGGTAATATGAAATTTATGCACAGAAGCTAATGTTCGGACGACAGGAGTTAGACTTTATTAAAGAACATGGTAATTTTATGTTACGTTTGGTCTTAAAGTTGTAGCACCTACTCATCTTACTTTTATTAATTTGTTCATAACAAAACAACGAATTATTGTTAGAAATCGAAATATGTTCTCTTCAGGTGGAACAGGAATACTTACACTTAGGAATATGAGGATGCATTTTTTCACCTTATTTCTTTCAAAATCTCTTCATGAACTAAATTATCTGAACATCAGTTTTCAGGTCCAAAGAAGCAAACCACCATCCTTATATCCCCGGATTTAGTGCAAAGCCGTTGTCTGCCCTCGGTTCGTTAGGCAGAGATTTAGTCCACGGGGCTCACAGATCCGCGCGGCTAGTTTGCGAAAAAGTTGTGCGTTTCCAGAGGGATTTGTGATTCTATGTTTCCGAACAATTTAAAAGATTTCTGTAAAAACTTTTCGAACACGTAAACCTCGTAATTTAAACAATACTTACGAAGTAATTTCCACGATTTTCTATTCACAGTCACACATTAAGGGTTTACAAAAATAAGTGTACAAAGTCTGATTTAATTGAAATAAGGTTCTAAGTATCATAAATTAATAAAGATTTTCGTACGGTTATGAAAAAATTGTAGACTTTATTTCCATTATTCAGGACACCGATTCTCTTTGCCTCCAGGTGAAAGTGATGCTCCGGGTGGGCGCGTCCGGCGAGGGTCCGTTCACGAGCGGCACGCAAAACTTCTCAATGGACAAGCGCAAGAAGCAAGTGAGCTTGTGCGAAGCTGCGCCAGCGGCGGCCGCCGCGCCAGAAGACAGGAAGGTCGGAGTAGCGGCGCCTAAGATGTTTGCGTTCGACGCAATATTCTCACAAGATGATGCACAGGTAAGGGTTAGATAATAATGATATCTCACGGGGCAGGACTAACACCATAGGTCCTTTTCAACGAGCGATTGAAAAAAAATGTAAAAAGACATTCTCACTGAGAATCTCACCGGATCTTCTCAGTTGAGGTCGCGTTCTGATTCGGTGGTAGACTTAAGAAAAATATGTTAAAAAATGGTAAGTAAGCCACCGTAGGCCTCAACAAAATAAATCATTTGACTTTGACTTTGCAGAAGCCTCAATATTTATCATTTTACGGATATATTTTGCAATGTGCCCATAATCAGACTGTATTTAATAAGTTCTCACTAATACACAGATATGTCTATGTACACATATTATGAAAAATAAGGTTGAAGGAACTACGACGAAACTAGATTTTTAAAAATGTATTAGAACAGAAGAAACAATGCCAAATTGGGCAGTAATTTAGATATACTCTAGTCCAATTCCGCAAAAATGATGCTAACCCCTTACTTGTTATTGAAATAATATAATGGGATCTGAAATTTCAACAATTTTCCCAAAAAAATATACCCTTCAAAAAATACCGAAATCACTCAGATGCGCAGTAACCGCAATCAGTGCGGTCACAGAACAAAATGATGGCCCCCATTAGAAAGCTACTAAACTGTACGATGTCCCATTGCGCTGCGGAAGCCTTTGAAATTATCAGAACAAAAGAGGTAATTAGCGTAACAACCCCGGGCCAAATTGCCGCAGAGTCCAAACCGAGCGGAAAAAATCATAATAGACGAAGAAAAAAAATCTAAAATTTCGAAATATTTTTCTAGAATTTACCTACCTACAGCATAGAATCCTAAATTTTAATGATGGAAGAAAAATATATACGCATTGAACCTCAAACCTTTATTACGAAAACTAAAAATTCTATCAAACTACTTCAAAGTTCCGCAATAAGAAAGCTAATTGCTAAAGTTATCCCAAGTACTTGACGATATTAGGCGGAACTGGGAACACTACTAGAGGTTATGCAATATTCCCAGGGGGCGTCGTTCCAGTAACGTCTCATGTTGCATACTACCGTCCCGGAGCGGGTCCCTCGGTAAAAATAAAGGAATACTTACGTACTATTACATAAAACTTTCCTCTTAAATATACGGTGTAGTTCTTAGGCGATAAGCGTTTAAAATAAGAATAAGTATATCCTACTAATATTATAAATGCGAAAGTTTGTGAGTGTGGATGTAGGTTTGTTTCTCTTTCAAGCAAAAACTACTGAACGAATTTGGATGAAATGTGGACCACAGATAGTTTATAACTGGGATTAACATATAGGATACTTTTTATGCCGATAATCCCAAAATATTTGTTACGTTAAACACTACACGGACGAAGTCGGTTGGCACAGCTAGTTCATTAATAAAAACAATTCTACCTACGGTTTTCTTGATCTTTATATCTTTATAATATTCAGTGTTAAAGCAAATAATAGGTAGTTAGTGATTCTCAATATAGATATTTCATAATATATTGGCAGCAGGAGGTGTGTACCATCAACAAAGTTGACGCTTGATCAATTTTTAACCATTTTTCCCTTGCAGGCAGTAGTCATAGGATGCCTCGCCCATTATGTTGGTGTCCAATGAGACGAAAAGCGTCCGATGAGACAAAAGCCTTTTTTTTAGAAAGCCATTTGTTTCGATGATTTTTATGACCATGCTAGTCGCATGTGGCTGCTGGTCACTGCATACAAAATGCAACCTTAAGGTGATCAAGCGTCGAGTTTGTTGATTGTACATAATACGAGTAATTGAGGAAAATCTTCAAAATGTGTGTTATTATCAAAATTATTTTACAAAATCACCAGGCATACTGCCGATTACTTACTCAAACGCATCTCAAATTTGAGAACTGAATTTTTAACACACCATTCATAATTTATATATTTATCTTTTTATTATACTTGTCTTAAACATAATCAATACTGCTAGAGAACTTGTTTCAAAATCGCTATCTGCCAACACTTACACCATCGTTAAAACTAGGAGAGGCTGACGCTTATTTCCATACCCTCCTGAATTTCATGCACCAAAAATGTCTCTGCCGAAGCGAGCCGCGAGTTTTCGTGCTTAAATTGTTGAACAGCGCTCAACGCGCGGCGCAGAGCAAAGTAGCGCCAACTCGCACCCCGCCCTTTGCAAGAATTCTCGCATTTTTCGGGTAGAAATTGTTAGCGGTTTTAACAAGATTTTTCAGCTTATAAAGGGGTGTTATGACTTCCAAAAGTGCTGTACACTTTTCCAATGTAATGGTGCGGTTAGTAAGTAGCAAGGTCTAGGAACAAAATCAATCCTTTTGCAGAGAGGTTCCGCAATAGTTCTTATTATTAACATGAAAATTAACCTGTTTCTATTTGGAATCACTTGGTTCATAAGAACTTCGTTTGTTAATATTAAAAGTAGTGACCGCTATGTAGGCCGACTTTCCATTTGCTTCATCGTCGTCGTATTTATATTTACGTCATCAGGTACCTCCCTAAAAAGTGTAGATTTTATTTACTTTCACCATTTTTGAATAATACATTTGCACAATTCGTTTGCGTCGTGAACTAATATTGAATATGCCGCTTTCAAATTGTGTAATTTAGATATAAGCGACACGAATAATATCTGATGCAAGACTCCCACAACCTAGCATTTGGGTCTTAATGATAAATCTAATATTATTATATTAATAATAATTTAATCCTTTATGACGTCCCACTCCTGGGCACGGGCCTTCCCTCACTATGAGGAGGATTCAGGCCATAATCCACCACGCTGGCCCAGTGCGGGTTGGCGGATTGTACATGTCTTTCGAAAACTTGTTAGATTGTCTAAGACATGCAGGTTTCCTCACGATGTTTTCCTTCACCGTAAGCAAGTGATAATCATAAATAGAAATTATGATTCGCACATAGATTTGAAAAACCCAGAGGTGCGAGCCAGGGTTTGAACCCAGGGCCCGCAAGACGCGTGCTTAACCAATCGGCTAACACTTCTTTATTATTAGTGTTTCTATTGTCTAGAAATCTGTGTTAAAATTTCGCAAATTCTTCGTTGAATCATTTTTGTGCAGAAACCCTCTTAATTTATATCATAAATTAAGAGGGTAGAAATTAAAAAAGGGAAGCTTTCTCATGGTCCCCTACTAGTGGTATCACGAAATGCTTATTATCAGTTTTATTACTAGAGACATAGGGTTGTAACTTACGTGTCCCTTTAATAAATATAAAGGCGACATGAATAGTAGTCAGTAATAATAACATTTCTTATGCTATATGAGTTTATATCCCACTAAATAAATTAGCCAAACCACATCTAAATCACGTACAAACGACAGAACAATCCGAACATCCCGCACTACGCCGGCTCCACACCGGTGCATCCGGCAATCCCATTAATATGCTGTAATCCCCTCTATTTGGTGCGAGTGGGTGCATTACGCTGTTTGGTCTAATGTTACTTAGGTAGTAATTACATTCGAACATACAATGAATTGTGTTAAGATAGAAACTCGAAGTTTTGATGATACAGCCCTAATTTTCGTCCAATAGGTACAGTCCATATCAAAAAAATCAGATTGTTAAATACGTCATAATAGTTTGGAGTCTCAATAGTAGACCAGTATAATATTATGAATATCTATAAGGCATTACATACATATTTGCTGTAAATACAAAACGTTTAGTAAAAATAAAAAAAAGCAAAGTCTTATGTTATTGTTATTTTTTTATCTCAGTGCATAAATTCACCTTTCACCACTATCACTAATAATTGTATGAGCCACACACAGATATTAGTAGACAGCAGATCAAAGTAAGACAATTTCATTTTACTTGGTCAGAGAAAATTGATGCAAATCATTTACGCAATATCTCATCGGACGCCGGCCGGCGGACAGAAGCCGGTGGATTACAACGGCTTACTGACGTCACAGCAAGCCGGGAGCCCTGTTATTATGCCGCGTAATCTACCATAATGACTTGCGAATTCTGTCCTAATCACAAATTAATAAATAAATATCGCCAGACTGACACAACATCTGTAGAGTCCCAAACTAAGCAACGATTGTACTATTGGAACCATACAATGGACTGGGGGCGATCCCAGTCCATTTAACGGTACCCAGACCAGGGAAAATTACGAAAAGGGGTATTTCCGAAATTTGCCTCGGCGGGAATCGAACCCGCAACCACCATGTGCAGTGAGCCAAGCGTATTACGCTGTAAAATGGCAGCTTCAGCAAATTTACTAGGAAGTATAACTACTATACCATCTTTCAAGTTATAGTTTGGGTTTCTTCGTATCCCTACGAAAAAACCCAAACTATGCGACACTAAAACATAAAATAATTTTCAAAACTAAAAAGGCGACGTTATCAGTTATAGCGCAACGACCTAGACACAAAATGCATCAAATAAATAAACTTATAAAACTCATGTTTGATTGCGAGGCAAAAACATAAACGCTCGAGGCGGTAAACACCCAAATAGATGACCTCTAGTGACGTTTACAACTGAGCGCGTCCGTTCGTGCTTCGAAGACGATCACGGCTATATATTATCTAGTCATTATGTCAGAAGCCTTCGGATGGCATGAAAACCCCGTCATCAGGCTGTTGTCCACTAGCAAATACAAGCAAAATAAACGAACCAACAAATAACTTTAATTAAACAAAATGATCTACAAAATATAAACTAATTAACAACACACAACTATCTCACAATTTTAAACAAACCCAACCGCTACCAATTAATTTAACAACTACTCACAATAACAAGGTCCCAAATAATTAAAATATTTACTTATTAAAATACCCTAAAGTTATTAATAAATTTCATTAATAAACTGGCCCACTCTCAATAACGGATCTAAGCATTCTCAATTAGCGAGCGGCACGAGGTCATTAAAATTTCCATTTAAAACAATTTAAGTATTTCCGTTTCGACTGTACAGACGCCCTAGCTGGGAGCGCCATTGGTTGTACTATTGAGTGGAAAAGTCTCCACTTGATTTTTAATTCGTTCATTATAAAATTTTAATGTGTTAATTAATGCAATGCAATGGTTGCACTATAAGGATCCTTATTCCGAAATTTAAATATGAAGATCACATCAGGATTCTACCATTTTCGAACCCTAATATTTAAGTAAGGCTTGCGATATCATGGACAATCCTACTAATATTATAAATGTGAAAGTTTGTGAGTGTGGATGTATGTATGTATGTATGTATGTTTGTTACTCCTTCACGCAAAAACTACTGAACGGATTTGGATGAAATTTGGAACACAGATAGTTTATTTATCGGGATTAACATAAAGGATACTTTTTATCCCGATAATCCCGAAATTTTTGTTACGTTAAATACTACGCGGACGAAGTCGGGGGGCACAGCTAGTCGTTAATAAATTTGAGGATTTCATTAATAGATACCCTATTTAGTTTAAAGAATATTTGTTACACTTAAAAAATCATTCGCTAAATAAGATAAAACGAAGCCTGTCCGGGTTACAGCCGAAGTGCTGGCGTCCCTAGTCTCCTCTAATCTCGGCACTTCACCTTAAGTCCGTGTAATTATCTGTGAGGCCGGCCGAAAGAAAACGGGGAAGGTAAGAGAGGCTCAGCCGGATTTGCGCCGTAAACACGCCCTAAGTGCCAGATTTGACTAAATTATTCAAAGCGTTGGAGAGAAGTGTATTTTGTGGTGAAGTTCTTCACTAAAATTTTCACCTGAATAGATCTAAAACTGTATATTTGTACAGCATGCACATTACTCAAAGCCATTAAATTGTCTAATACTCGTATGTGATCAAATCTTTAATAAAGGAAGGAACTTCTTTTATCAAAGGATCAAATAGACTAGTAACTAGAATTTGCAAGAGTACGTTATTGTTATGTGGAATTTGTAATAATATTGACGACCGCTTAGCGCAGTGGTTTGAGCGTTGGCTACTCGGCTCACTGCACTGGGTGGTTACAGGTTCTATTCCCTTCGGGACAAATTTCGGAAATAGCCGTTTCGTAATTTGCCCAGGTCTGGGTATCACTGGGATCACCCTCAGTTCGTTGTACGGTGCCATGGTACAAACGTTGCTCAGTTTGGGACCATACACTTGATGTGTCAGTCTGGCGATATTGATGAAAAAATCGCTGAAAAGTGAATGTTCAACTGTTTAGAATGACACTATAAACACCCAATTCAGGAATTTCAGTAATCGATCTTATGTAGTCGTATGTCAGAGTGATTTACACATTACTTGTTTCAATTCAACCTTTGTTTACCGCAATGTTATGTTATGTTATCTGAATGACCACCAACTTAGACCAGCTTGGCGGAACTGGCTTCCCTTGATGCGACTGACCCCCTTGATGTCAGAGTGAGTCAACATTATCTCGTTGTTGCAGACGGAGATCTGTTCGAGCGCGCTGACTGACGTCATCCATGCCGTCATCAACGGCACTGACGGCTGCCTCTTCTGCTTCGGACACGCGGGACTTGGTAAGTGAGCGAACCTTCAAAGTACAGGGGCCCAACTCTCTTAGCGACTAACGCTTCATTCAACTCGCAATACGTCAAAACTGACGTAACGCGTAAACGTCACTTTTGACAGTTTTCCAAAAAAAGTGAAAACTGCCAAAACGTAAAAACTGACGTATTCACATTTTCGCTTAACTCTGTTAGCGACAGTCGTTAAGGCTAAAGCGCCCATCTAGCCCGCGAAGTTCAAATTTTTTGAGGTTTTTTTAGAAATTTTTAAAAATCTGCCAATAATAAAAGGCACATTTTGTAATTCGCGACAAAGATCGTGTGCAGTGCATTTATTAATATATCCAACTTACTCTAAAACATTTCAAGAACGACAGCTATCCAGATAATCTGACAATTTTTGTATATTTAGTGATTAACTAGTATCATATCCACCGTGATAATATTTAGAGTAAAAAAAAAATATTTATAAACGCACTGCATACTGTGTTTGTCGCAAAACACAAAATGTTGTCTTAAATGTTTTCAGATTTTGGATAAACTATAAAAATACTCGAATATTTTGAATTTCGCGGCCTAGATAGGCGCCATCACCTTAACAGAGTATGGGCCCTGATATCCCACCATCCATCTATTAGATCACTGACAGTTAATAGAGGTCCACGTACAGGTAGAAAATATACCAATATGGGGTGTATTACACCATCAGCAATTTCAAGTTTCTCGATCCATGTCACAAAGTATTAACGATATCGCATGAAACACCTTTTGATCGCTATACTGGTATCCCTCTAAAATTAGGTACCAATGTAATCTACGTAAATCCAATTAGACTAAACTTGTTGACTGCTTTCATCTCAGCCAGAGGATTATCTTAATCGGTCGTCAAATATGAACTTACTTTAACGCTACAGATTGCTTACATAATCAACACAGAACAATGATACGATTGAGGCGAATCATTTTTCTGAGATTATTACATAAGACGCTTTGACTGCGTGTATGTATAACTTATTAGTTAGGTATATTTACCGTGTTACTATGCTGCTTGAAACAAACTCCATTTAGTGAATTTTCACGTAGTTTCGTTTCACTACAACCCTCACTTTACCAGTTACTTTTCATGTAGTGTAAACAACTTTCCTGCTAGTTTGAGCACTAGCCTAGGAAGTTATGTTATTCAGGCGATAGCTCCTTACAAAGTACCGTAATTAAGTTTTCACGAACAAGCACTGACTCCTGAAGTCGCAGATTAAAACGCGCCAAACCGCTCGCATCCCGGCTCCGGATAGATAGGGTTGCCAAGCATATCGACGATGGAAATGGTTACCTACGCACAGAAGCGAAAATGTCTTACAAATCTGAAAATCTTTTTTCTGTTTTTATTTAATTTACAATAAATTAAAATACTTTTATTATTTTTTACGGACGATTTCTATGCCTTTAAACAATAATTAAAATAATGTATATTAGGAGGAGTATTTCTACCACCATAAACAAATAAATATACGACAAGGTGCCTAGTAAATTTTAGAGAAAAGTTTTCATTGGCCTGAAGGTATAGAGAACATGTAGTGCTAAATTAAATATTTACTTTTCCTAACGTGGCAGCCCTGATTATGCACTATGAAGTGTGGAACTTCTCACTTGCCGACGGGATTTGCATCTAAATGGCAAAGAGTCGGAGTGCTCTTAATTGAAAGTTTGATAAATACGAGGAAGGTGAAGCCGCCTCCTCCCACCTTGCCTTGCCTTGCCACATCTTGCCTCGCCTCGCACAGACAAGCGAGGCGGTGAAGGCGGCCATCTATACTTTAGATAAATAAATAAATATAAATAAATATCGCCAGACAGACACACCAACTGTATGGTCCCAAACTAAGCAGAGCTTGTACGATGGGTACCGTACAATGGACCGGGGGCGATCCCAGTTACAGCCAGACCAGGGCAAATTACGAAAAGGCCTTTTCCGAAATTTGCCACGGCGGGAATCGAACCCGCAACCACCATGTGCAGTGAGCCGAGAGGCCTACGCTCGAACCACTGCGCCAAGCGGTTGACAAATATCTGTGATCATGTATAAATTTACTAATTATATTATGGAGTGTCAAAACCCGAAGAATATTGCAAATAATCTGATTTCGATTCAATCTCTTGCCAACCAAAACCAGGACAGGGCTCGTGGAATTCTCAATGCTTACTCCCAGATAAATATCTACTAAATTAATAAAATTGGAGGGTATTAACTGTGGGAGAGCCAAGGTGTAGTAGATTGACTTCAAGGAATATACGGGCTGACTCTCACAGAGCATTGGCATAAAGTTGCTGTTATAGCTGCTAATTTATTCACAAAACTAATTACTTCATGACAAAGTTATCAAGACACCGGATAAGCGGACTCAATAACAAAGTAGATACGAAATGTTCTAACTAGATACGAAATCAATTTGGCAAGTTGCGTCTACGTGCCCTCGAGATAATATTGTAGAGCCGCGATACGGGGACAATGGCTTAATGAGGTTTACTCATTAACACGAAGGAGTTAGAGGTAATACGATGTTGGACCAGACCAACTTGTGTTTGCTGCAGCGATTAGGATTTTATGTGCGTAACAGTAGAGCCGCTTCTTGCCTCTATTACATACTCTCACATTCTACCATTGGTTAAATGTTACATTTTTCACCCAGCAATAGAGAAGTCGTACACACGAGCAATAATTAATTGACCCCACCAAATAAACTGGAATAAATTGCACTTACCGAGGTTTTCACTGCAAGTTCGACAATAAGTAATGTACCTTATCCTTTGGTTAATACTGGCGTTTTAGTTTATTCTTCCTATCGATATAATAATCAGTAGAGTTAATTTGGAAAATTAATTAGGTAGGAGTCAATCTTATATTACAACTAGCTGTGCCCACGGACTTCGTCCGCGTAGTATTTAACGTAACAAAAATTACGGGATTATCGGGATAAAAAGTATCCTATATGTTAATCCCGGTTATAAACTATCTGTGTTCCAAATTTCATTCAAATCCGTTCAGTAGTTTTTGGGTGAAGGAGTCACAAACATACAAACATACATACATACATACATCCACACTCACAAACTTTCACATTTATAATATTAGTAGGAAGTAGGATTTTGCTAACGTAACATGACTCTTTTATCTAATTCATATTAATCCTGGTTACCGTTCAGTCGCTGGTGTGTTCTACCCCTTGCTCGCTCGTCTGCAGCCACCCGCACCTACCCTGCAGATTAAGGTTTCAGATGCAAATTGAATGAGTGTCTCGCGAGATGAAAGTTTCGGGGAATCCGGCGACTGCCGCTAAATCGGAGCTCAACTCCACTACCCGCTTGTTTGGTGGATATTAGGACCCGGTGAATAATTCTGAGCCCGTTTTAATTATTGAAGGATTAGTTGGCGCGCGGTGATAAATACGGCTGGCAGATATTTTATGTGGGTTTCCATATGTTTGTTTACTATTACATCACTGTTTGAGTAATTCACTTACGGCACTGATATTCATTTAACACTTAAATATTATTCGGTGTTAAGTGTTATTTCACATTTGCCTTTTGGCATTACATTTATTTAAATGACGTCTTTTAGTTTGTAAAGCAATACTAAATATGTAGTTAAAACCGCAAATATTTTTGCATAAAAGTAGAGTTATTACCTATTCTGGTACCACATTAATCTCATGCTTATCTTGGTTAGCCATAGCTATAAAAAGGTATGGAATATGTAGTGGTGTACAATCTTAATATATATATAACTCAAAGGTGACTGACTGACTGAGTGACTGACATCTATCAACGCACAGCCCAAACCACTGGATGGATCGGGCTGAAATTTGGCATGCAGGTAGATGTTATGACGTAGGCATCCGCTAAGAAAGGATTTTGATTAATTCTACCCCCAAGGGGATAAAATAGGGGATGAAAGTTTGTATGAAACTTTGTCAATTAATTTCCACGCTGACGAAGTCGCGGGCACAGCTAGAATATTTCAGCGAATACGAGACAGGCTTGCACATTAGTATATCTTCTGGTCTTTCTCTGGTTCAGGTAAATCCTACACAATGCTGGGGAGGCCCGACTCGCCCGCGAACCTGGGCGCCGTCCCGTGCGCCATCGCCTGGCTGTTCCGGGGCATCGCGGAGCAGCGGCACAAGTGCGGCACACGCTTCTCCGTGCGGGTCTCCGCCGTGGAGCTGTGCACCAACACCAACCAGATCAGGGACTTGTTGGCGCCGTACCAGAATGGTGAGTGAAGCAAATTACACGCAACTTCGATATTTAAAAATACGTAGATATAATGCTACGCCGCTATAACAGCGTCGAGACGCGACTATAATAGCGTCGCCACTATTAAAGCGTCGCGACAGCCCTGTGAAAGCGTCGCGACGCCCCTGTGAGAGCGTAGCGACGCCCCTGTAAAAGCGTCGCGACGCCACTATAAAAGCGTCGCGAAGCCAGTATAAAAGCGTCGCGACGCCCTTGTGAAAGCGTCGCGACGCCCCTGTAAAAGCAAGCTGACGCCACTATAACAGCGTCACGACGCCACTATAAAAGCGTCGCGACGCCACTATAAAAGTGTCACGATGCCACTATAAAAGCGTCGCGACGCCCCTGTGAAAGCGTCGCGACGCCCCAGTAAAAGCATCACGACGCCACTATAAAAGCGTCGCGACGCCCCTGTGAAAGCGTCGCGATGCCACTATAAAAGCGTCGCGACGCCCCAGTAAAAGCATCACGACGCCACTATAAAAGCGTCGCGACGCCCCTGTGAAAGCGTCGCGATGCCACTATAAAAGCGTCGCGCCGCCACTATAAAAGCGTCGCCACGCCACTATAAAAGCATCGCGAAGCCACTATAAAAGCGTCGCGCCGCCCCTGTGAAAGCGTCGCAACGCCACTATAAAAGCGTCGCGACGCCACTATAAAAGCGTCGCGACGCCCCTGTGAAAGCGTCGCCACGCCACTATAAAAGCGTCGCGACGCTTCGATGCCACTATATAAGCGTCACGGCGCCACTATAAAAGCATCGCAATTCCACAAAAACAAACGCGACGCCCCTATATAAACGTCGCAACTCCTGACTCTATTTTTAATAAATTAAACCGAACAATTTCTGATGCAACAGATACAGAGCAATCTCCAGGAGTATACCTCCGCGACGACCCACTCTTCGGCACCCATCTGCAGAACCAGTCTGAGTTGCGAGTGCATAGCGCCGAGAAGGCCGCGTTTTACCTGGACGCGGCGCTGGCGACCAGGGGCGCGCGGGAGGAGGGGAAGGACAGCCACCTGCTGTACACCTTGCACGTGTACCAGTACAGCGTCGGAGGGAAGGGGGCAGGTGAGTAATACTCCTGGATACTACAAGATCTCATATAAAGCCAAACAGTCCGAATTATGCTTGGCATCAAGTTATTTAGCAACACGTCCAGCCGTTATATTATGATGAAAGCAATAGATAAGCATAGAGACTATACTGAAATTAAAAGAAATAAATTGTAACATGCACCTTTTGTTCTGCAAGTTGCCCTACATTTAACTGACGTTAATCGCAGCCATATTATGGGCCACAGCACAATGACAAATTAAAAACATTTCCCTTTGTTTACAGTTGCCGGGGGACGGAGCCGCTTGCATTTAATCGACCTAGGAAACTCGGAGAGAGGGAAAACTAATGGAGGAATCCCGCTGTCTGGCTTAGGCAATATTTTGCTGGCAATATTCAACGGGCAAAGACATCTGCCGTACCGAGACCATAACCTTACACACGTCCTAAAAGAATGCCTCGGCTCCCTCACATGCCATACAGCCATGATAGTCCACGTATCACCGAATTCACAAAACTATTCTGACACATTAACCACATTACAACTAGCTTCTAGGATACATAGGCTACGAAGAAGGAAGGTAAAATACTCGTCAAATAATAACGCAGGGTCTGGGGGCAGTTCTGGTGAAGACGCATCAAAACCGAGTAGTAGCGAACCAGATCCATCTAGTAGTGATCTCTCAGCTGACACGGTTATCTACGTAGGGCCAACGGATGATGCAACGGATGGCGAACACCCACCAGTATACATACCACACATAAATTCTGGTGACAACAGATGCGTGTTAAGCAAAGCTTTAAGAGGTTCGGCGGCTGAACAGAAACATAAATCTTCGTTATCAAAAGTTATAGAAGAGAAGAGCCCGGTACATAAACTACACGGGTCACCGAAAGCATCACCCTTGAAAACTCTACAGCCGAACCATACTCCTAAATCGTCACCTGTGCACTCTACAACATCCAAGTCCACTCCTTTAAAAAGGGTCGGAGCAAAACAATTTCCAGAAGAACCGAAAAGTAATAGCGACGAACAATGGATCGATGGCCCTAGAATATCAAAGTCAAAATTGGTGGAAGCCAGACATAACATAATCAAAGAAACTCAAGGAAAAAAACGCGAAACGTGGATCGATGGTCCGATGCAAGAATCGAAACTACCTCTGCAGTTCGAATCAGTACCAATTCCCAACCCTTTACCTCTTCAAGTTGGCGTTCTCGGTGCCCATGGAAGTGATAATTTAGGGTACGGATACATGGATAATCACAAGAAAAATATGATAAGAAAGTGGGTAGAGAATCAAACATCACAGATTCATAAATCACGACACAATTCACCGAGCCACAAAGGACAATCCGCACAAAAAGATCCAGGTATTAGAGTACCGGATGAACCTGAAACTACACACAGAATGGAACCTATGATCAAAGATGCTGCAAAACGCATTCATGTCGAGGAATCGACTATAAGAACTGGATTAAAAGCTGGTTCAAAGGGAATGGCCATCGAAGAAGAAAATGTCGGGCCACCTATAGACCAAAAGAAGCCCGTTAAACAAATAAATAAAAACGAAATAGACGACGATGACGACAGTGAAGAATTAGCTGAAATACCGCCTGCACTACCTATAATGCAACCTAGTAGCCTTAGCAGTAGAGAAGTTTCAATGGAAAGTTTAGATAGCAAATATAAAGAAAGACTTAGAATGGATGATTTAGTTTCAAATCATAGTAGGGATATTGATTCTTACGGTATGAGTAAAGGTCTTAATGATGACGATGATGAAATCTTAGAAATAATCGAAGTAGAGGAACCCCTGGAACCTGTTCCGATGCAGGACTGCTGCCTTCAAGTTACGGAAGAAGATATTGCATTCTGTATGGGACTATCGGAAAATCCTTTACCAGAAGTGGATCAAGATGAAGACGATCATCCACTAAGGATTCTTAGCCAAGAGAACTTAACTGTTGCTTCTACTTTTACGGATACACTATCTTTATATAGTGAAGTAGAGCGTCAAATTAGAAATGAAGCTTATTTAAGACAGACTATAGGATTTTACGTAGAAAATTACGGCGGAGATCATCATCTCGGTGACTTGAATCCTCATGAAAGCTTACCATCATCGCGATCAAGAATCGATGATATTATGGAACTCACTGAGTTATACGGATCCCGTCGTATGTTAGACAACAATGATATGTCTATATCTAGAATTGCTCCTCAATTTCAATCACTTTCCCTATCAAATGTACGAGACACCGAAGAATTTGGAGCTGATGGTTCCGTTTACAGCGAACCAGCGTATAGACCTAGTGATAAAATATGTAATAGTTGTAAAAGAACAATGTCCAGGCCAGGAAGTGCAGTAGGAGAGTGCGATGCATATCAGGATTTAGAAGCGCATAACGATTGTTACGGCCCCTTTGAGAGGTATAGAGGCAACGATATAACGGACGCCAGAATAGCGTCCTTGAGGCATCCGGACGGAGCGTCGGACCCTAATTTACGTGAAGAAAAGAGGATACCGGGAAATGGTGCACCTTCATTCAAAGAATTAAAGTCTAATTTACATCTTGAAGTAACGCCGCCAGTCGTGACTGCTGAGCCCCGAACGGAGAAAAGCGATAAGGGGATAGCAAGAGTAGTAGCTAGTTCTAAACCTGATGGATACGATAGCGGTCACGAATCTACTCCAAGGACAGGGAAACATAGTCCAGCGACAACATCGAGACGTGCGGAGTCGGGTTACGACTCAGTCCCGAGAGATTCAGATGCATCTTCACTAGATTCTTACCCAACGCGGCGTGCTGCTGTCGCTAGAGCCCACGCTAAGAAACACACCACAGCGAAATACAAGCAACACAGTGATCGATCGTTCTGCTCGTGGCTGCGTAATCCCTTCACTTGTAAATACGCAGACACAGATCCTGAAATAAGTGATTTTTAGGCAAAAAGCAAATCCTAAGCATGTTATGTATTTAAATGTAAAATTTAAAATAAAATATATCGTTAAGCTACGTTACCGAATTTAATCTGGAGACTGCTTTTGTACTCTATTACTCGTATTTATAAAATAAATGCTTTGACACTGTCAGGTTACCACTGTATTTTTCTAGAACGACAGCTTCCAGCTCTGTGCTCCGAAATACTACAATTTAGATAATTATAACACAATTGTAAATACAGATGTTATGCTATGAACCGTTAGCGTTTCTTCAGCTCATTTTTGTACTTTTATACTATCAACATCTTATACCGAGTGCATTTGTGAAATTTCAAAAATTGTTTCAGCTTTTGCAACGATACCCGATGTAATATAAAGAGCAAGATGTCTTCCTCTATCTTCCCGTTCTGTGACAACTTCATATCGAGGAGATTATTTTCTATATAAGCACTGATACTAACCTCATCATAGTCATCGTACATTACTTATTTATTGTAATTATTTTCATTATTATGCTTAACTTTAAATTTAAAGTTATATCAAATTGTCTATAAAAATGTATTCAGTCTGGTGTAAAGTTCATAGTACTTATATAATTTATAGTTTCCTTTTGTCATTAAAGTATATTTTTATACATTAGATATTATTTCATGAAAATAATTACAATAAAGAGCGTAATATAACTAAAAATATAGTTTTAGGTGTTAAGACTGTTTCATCATCGGCCATGTTTTATATAGCTTTAATATTTTGATAATTATTGTAAAGAACTGAATGAATGGGTCTGTTTGTCTGTACATAGACTCGCTTGGCAATCATGATGGCTTTATCCAATGTTGGCGAACTAAGTTATCGCTTTAATATCGATGTTTTGTTATTGTACTATTAATATTACAAATATATATCCTAAATTCTACTATGCGTTCGTATTAGTTTACAATAAATTGTTCGATTTCCAAGAAAATTTTGTTTTATTAATATCCTTATTTGTGAACATTATTTTCATTCTGAGATATAAGTAAAGTCTCATAGGAAAGTACTCTTTTCGAATAGAAATGGAACTATTTCTAATTGAGACACAGGATTACAAATACAGTGTACTAACATAATGCATATCTCATCACCTATTTCTTGATCATCAACAGTCAGATACAATTAAATTTCCATATTTAGAACACAAACCAAAAAAAAAGAAAAATAACGCGATACGAAAATAGAATAACCCATAAACTCGCCGTTTCATAATCGTTGATGCCGCCGTAAAGAAATCATCTAAATAGAACTACGTCTAGCGCTTGCAACAAAAAACCATGAATAAATAATGTGATACAGGCTCTTCCGACGCCCCCGGGGTGGGGGATTGCGAAATCTTTCGAGGATAAAAACTTTTTTCCCTCGCGAAAGTGGGACAACTTTCCCCTGTTAAGATGCAGCCTATTATCTTTCATTTCGCCAGTAATTTAACATTCTCCGCGCGCCCCGCCAGAATCAAGCTATAAAATAAGACGTCCCTACCCCGATTGCAGGGGTGACAACTTTTTTCCTGGAAATCTTCCAATAATTTGTTAAAGTGGCAGCTGGTTAGCCCATAACGCTTATCGGGTTCTAAAAAGATTTTAGCGTTTTTACATTTGACGGGGAAAGTAATAATTCCATCGGCGAACGCGATAAATTTTACTTTTACATCGAAGATTTTTTTCGTATTACTCGAAATTGGTTCTCTCGAGAAGCGTTTACTTTTTAATAGCAATAAGTCTGAAGGCGATGAAATAGGGGATCTATACATTTTAGCAACTCCGATGAATATACAATAAAAATCGGGAGGTACTATTTTTCACAAGTGTAGTTACTCAAGGGAGATAGCGGAAAATTATATAGCTACTAGCTGGGCCCGCGACTTCGTCCGCGTAGTATTTAACTTAACAAAAAATCCGGGATTATCGGGATAAAAAGTATCCTATGAGTTAATCCCGGTTATAAACTATCTGTTTTCCAAATTTCATCCAAATCCGTTCAGTAGTTTTAGCCTGAAAGAGTAACAAACATACATCCACACTCACAAATTTTCGCATTTATAATATTAGTAGGATAGTAGGATTACGAGACGCAGCTTTTGTTATAAAATCCTTAAATATGGTAGAACGAAAGGCAACCTGATTCCTCAGGGATTTAAATTAACATTTTGTGAGGCATTTGGTACAGGCAGTTGGTCCATAGACTAAATTCAAATATATCCTTTCATGGTTAACTTATGAGCAAAAATTGAGAAAACAATTCATACATAGATAACAAATAAGTAACCACATAAAGTAATAAATGCAAATAGAGGTAGGTATGATGTAGGTACTTATATACAATACTTATGTTAGCTTATTAAACAAACATTCGTTATTTAATACAACACCCCCACATAATACAGCACCAATAAGTACGAATGCGGATAAAAATAATAGCTTAGAACAAATGCGGCGCGGTGCCACCGGCGAGTCGAACCCTGGACGTGAGGAGCACACAAATTGAACACACCACGACACCACCAAGGAAACACCAGCCTTATCACCCTTCAAATACAGGGTATGTTTGTGTGAATGTGGTACCATGGTGACTGAAACATTGGGACGTGATACGTGGAGAAATAATAACACAACGGATCGGTGTCCGGGGGCGGCCGTAATGGTGTATCAATCCTGGGACAAACACAGACACGTTTTGCCACGTGCCAGTTGTGGAGACTGGTAAATATGTCATCTACCTATAATAGATATCGGTATATTGGTATAATGTAGAGATGAAAATAATCGTATGGTCTTTCAAATACCAAACTTTCTACTCAGACATGTTTTCTAATTATGAGTACAGAGGTACTAGATTCTGTTCACTCGCTTCACAACATCCAGAATCATAAAAAATCTATGGCATTATATTTTACGCTAGCTTAATAAATCTATACGACATATAGATACCATGGATATTTATGATCAAAGTTATATATTAAAACCCTAGCAAAGCTTCAAAACTTTCAAGCTAGTCCCAAAATTCATCTGCTACCATACGTTGCTGATACGAATAAACAAACCAAGCCTTATTGAGCAGTCCAATTTCACGCAGGTACTCGAAGCTATTCCCAGGACTGTACAACTACCCAACGGTCAAAATAAATTGAATTAGAAACGAAATGGCTTCCTAACATTTCTATAAACGGTGGCCCAACATCTAACTTCTATTCCAGATCCAAATGACCATCGACCAACAGTTTGGAAAATGGTTTGGACACGGGGGTACACTGTCACTCTACGGAAGCGAATAAGAAGTTCAAATGGCCACACGCTTACGAGTATCTTCCATGTTTAAATCATAAAATACGACATTGAACAAAGAGTAGTTTCTTCCATACACACATTTCAATGTCATCATACTAATATTATAAAGAGGAAAACTTTGTTTGTTTGATTGTTATGAATAGGCTCCGAAACTACAGAACCGATTAGAAAAATTTTTTCACTGTTGGGAAGCTACGCTATCCCCGGGTGACATAGGCTATAATATATTTTCAAAAAAATTAGGGATCCTTACTAATACTCGAATAATGTAACCGCAATGTACCCGTGCGAAGCCGGGGCGGGCCGCTAGTCTATTATATTTTTGGAAGAAAAATGCCTATGTATTCGTACTTTCAAATCCTACAACGTTACTAATATTTTATCCACGACCGAAGGACTGCTTGCAATAGTTTTCAATAACTTTTAACTAAGTAGACTTGGGCCCAGAACGGGAGTATACATTTTTAATACATAGCAATAACATCACAAGTTTGCAATTCAAAACTGTAGAGGCAAAAGCAGGGCAAAAGTTATACAGTACCCAAAACAAGAGCATACCTCCGCGTTGTATTGTAGCAAGTTTTGTTTCTTCAAAAAGGCCATCGGGGGGCATTACTGCGACGCGCGACGTGCCCCGAATACGCAGGGCTCGTTGCCGCAGCCTTCCCATACATTCTGCGAAAGCTTCTGAATAGATATGTCTACTTTATCTGCAATGATTTCGGCGTTAGGCCTTACGGTGCGATGCTAAGCTCCTACTTATTTCCTCATAAAACCCAGGCCCTGAAACAATATCCTTACCCCCGTATTGATAAACTTGGTATAGCGGACGAATAGTTTAACTCAGAATTATCCTTTTATGTCATCAGTAATTTGATATTCGAAAGAAGAAGACAAAGCATGGTGTAACTATACAACCGCTATAATCCACGTTTGTTTATAACGGTTTATTAAGTCTGGCTTTTATGAGCAAATATGGTAGTTGAGTTTAAAACATTAGCGTGCATAAAATAACAAATTCGGCTTCTCTATTTGACAAAAATAATTGATAAAAAGCTCGCAATAGTAACCACGTATAGGTTACGGGAGTAAACTCTCATGCACACAACAAAGGGATAAATGAATACTGTACAGTAGGACCTATCTACTACCATTCGTTTAAAAAAATAACTACTGTTGTTTTAGGATGAGACATGACTTTCTTGAATGTAAAAATCTATGCAACTGGTCACACTTCTTTTAGAAATTACACGATTGTTTAAAATCCAATGACCCCTACCTATCCATCATCGGCGGCTAATTCTGAACCAAGCCAGAGATGTGTACGGATATTTATCATTCCATCGGCACCGCTGCAGGCAAAAGCTCTGCGAGTGAAGTGTAAACATGGCTGGAGTGCGTGGCCCGGTGAGTGCGCTCTCAAATCCTGAGAAATCGCTGCGGGATCGGCATCTCTCGACACGTCTTGCTAAACAGCCTGAGCTATAAGAACCTAGCGGTATTTTCTAAAATTGAACTATCGAATCCAAACTGAAATATGGCAGAAGAACCAATACAATGGGTTAAATTCATTTGAAAGCTATTAAAAATGGGAGGTGGGTTTTTGCTATTCCTCAATAAGCCAAAAACTATATCACTCAATGAAGCGGCTATATATGAGTACATAACACCAAAAATACCTACTACAGACAACAAAGTGGTACAGCACTAATCGTAATTATGAATTATGTATTTAGTTAATGAAATATCACAGGAGAAAATGTTGACGCAAAAACAAGAACACTCCGCCGAGCCAAAAAAAAAACTTAGGCCAAGATACAAACAAGAATTAAGAGTAAAATTAAATGGCATCTATAAATTATCTTGTATTTTACTCAGCATAAATATAGATGGATTATGTATAAACAAAAACACAGAAAACATTGTGCGTATGTAACATGGATGCTTGATACTTTACCCGCTGACGCCTACGCATTAACACCCAAAATCTTCGGGATAATGCAGATTGATTCGGCTCAACACGAAGGAGACAAATTCGATTTGCGACAGCGCGCGGTAACGCACAGATTTGACGCTGTGAAAAATATACCACATTTAGGTTATTTATACATAATCGTAGGTAACCTCTAAGCTAGTAGATATAAGTAAAACCTTACCATAGTAAAGAACTATTCATAGACAAGATACCAACCTTCTTACGGGTACATTTATTATTACACGTATTATTAAATTCCTTACTTACAAAGTACTAGGTTCATGCAAAGTACTTAAAAGTACCGTTGGATAATTTATTTGTAGCTATCTACCGAGATTCATAATTTGCAAACAATTCGTTGATTCTAAAGTATTACGGGGTTCTAAAAGTTCAAAGAAGATGTTTAATGCTTACAAATGACACTCAGTTTTCTTCTCGCTGCTTTAACATGGATTTAATAATATAATTCTGGGGATTTCATATTACATACAATACGTCTCTAATGAAAATAAATAATCACATTAAAATCTCGATATTGCGGGATTACACGCAGTATTTCAGTGTTTAGCAGCAAATAGCTGTATAAATATACGAAAGCTGTAAACATGATTATGTCGATAAAACAGTATTTATCCGAATAAAGAAGAGATTGCAATAAAACACAATAAGCTGAGAAATGAGTATACTGGTTGATATGATTGAAACTCGAACGTATATCGGCCACGGTCGGGGATTCTAGAAATTCAGCAATCTCTACAACCTCAATCTAAAAGTAAGTGGCTACAATATTATAATATTGTTAATTATTTCAAACATATACGCAAAAGTAAGGTCTACTCACCTTCGCAAAACTTCTTGGATGTTAAATGTTACGGCACAATTATTCAATGATTTCTTCTTATTACACAAGCACACACACATTAATTCACTAGCTATACAAATATTGCAAAGTGCATTATAAAACATCACATTTTGTCACTTTAAAAAGAAAGAAAAAGTATATTAAACTATGTGGGTAGGAAATATAGAAATAATATTCGTAGGGTAGTAGGTTTTTGGAGTGAATGCTAACAATTTTGATATGAGGATGTGGTAGGTGGCGATGGCCTATGTGTACGTTGTATCGTATGAGAAGATCCTAGAGAAAGCCCCATAATATCCAACCATATCCAGTCAAAATTCATCATCATTAACTATAATAGTTAATGATGATGAATTTTGGCTGGATATGGTTGGATATTATGGGGCTTCGTCTAGGATCTTCTCATACGATTTTTTTTTATCTTAACTCACATCACTACCTGGTATAAAACAAAATCGCTAGCTATTATCTATAATGGTGGTAGATAGGTTGTTCTTGTTCTCACTCAATGATCACTTATAATCACAATCATCGCGCGATAAGCGCTACGCAGTTGGTAGTGCTTGGTTCCCCTTCGAGCAGGTAGATACAAAAGGAAAAATCGCAGGTAATTCTTATCAGCGGGGACACATGAGCTAATTCCGTAGAGAACTTTGATCCGGATAAATTGTCCTGGAACGCCTACCGCGACAGATAACAGATCCGTTGCGGTGATTATTTGTAGAGGCGCTGCGAGGTTTATAAATCCAGTAGGATTTCGTTTATTTTCTTCATATAAGTATTTAAAGGATATATTTGTAGTACCAAACAATAGTATTATAACCTATTCAAAGCGTAAGTGATCTAGCTCATTGGGTAGACTAATAGTTTTTCCCTAATTTTATAACAGGGTAAATGGTTCAGTTCCGAACCAACCACCCGTAATTAAAGACATATTACGTATCAGTAAAATATTTAATGTCAAAATTTTTTAATAAAAAATGAACCGACTTCAAAAAACCTAGATGCACTAAAAGCAAGAAATAACTAGAGACCACATAATTTCTTTAATTTGGAATCGGTGCCATTATCTTTACACTAGGATTTCTTAGGTACCTACCTACCTCTACTTAATGAATAAGCACAGACTCCAAATTAAAGAAATTATGTGGTGTCTAGTTATTTCTAGCTTTTTAGTGCATCTAGGTTTTTTTGAAGTCGGTTCAATTTTTTTATTAAATTTAATTTTTCACGATTTTTTGTGGTAAACTTATTGCTGGTAACCGTAAATAGTCCATGTCTCTCAAACGACCAATTTTTATTAAATTTCTATGGAACCACCACGGGATCCTGACTATCAAGGCCACACATAGTATACGATTTATACTAATATATGGCACTTATAGCCAGAGTGCATCTCATCACAATTCCACTAAGCTCAAACACGACTAGGTTACATTGTTACGGAGTTCCGGACCATACCTTCCAGTTTCATCATCAACTGATGATGAAGCCGGAAGGTAGGCAGTTTACTGAAACTATTTTAGTGACCGCAAATACCACTGACAATTCACAGGAAAGCAAATTACTCCATTTCGTTTACTTGAATGACGTATTTTTCCAGTTATTTTGATTTAAATGCCAATCTACTGACCCGATTTAAATAAATTTTAATGGGGCCAATCTGGAGAAACAACCTTTCAAATAAAAAAATATTTTTTGAAATCAGTTTATATATGACGGAGTTCTGAGGTAAAAAACATTAAAAAAACATACACTCCAAATGATAACCTCCTCCTTTTTGAAGTCGGTTAAAAATAAGCCTTAAAATGTGTTTCAATATTGGAACTGAAGGTCAGCAAAACTAAAACCGTCGATCTGATTCGGGACATTTTCGGACCGTTAAATACGTCTGAGTCCGAACGTATCGATTGGAGCCGCGTAAAATATGTCCCATGGAGCGCGTAAATAACCAGCGCATGTAGCTCGCCAGAGTAATGTGATGCATTAATGTGTTAGAGAACGGGTTAATATTGGAAGCTACTCACTGTATTAAATTACGCACTATAGGGCATTAATTATCCTAATAACGAGCCAAGTTATGCCTACATAGGGACCTAAAAGTTACCATTATTTTAACCGAGAATAGTTTGAAATGATAACTTTAAGTAGATTTCTGAATAATATAAATTATGTACGTTTTTAAGTATTTTCATGTTGGTTTGTAATAGGTACCTACCTAAATTTATTTACCTTTTGACGTATTACAAAATCGAGTAATGACAGAAGTTAGGTTAGGCACAGGTCTCGATTTATTATGTACCATACCAACCCATGCTTTCAAGACATAATTCTTAATTCTTTGGGTACCGTCCCCTGTCAATAAAATGTTAATACCTGATCAAGGTAAGATTACAAAGTATCTATAATTTTATTGTCATCTCGATAGACTCAGCTTCCCTCAAACTCATCATTCCATTTTATTATCCACTCCTTATTGTCTCCAATAAAAACTCAAGCGGACTGCCTATAAAGTGGGGAGCACATATTTGGGCCAGAAATTCCTTAGGATGATAAAACTTTGTGTAAATCAGAAGGCTGTGGGTGTAGGGTTACTAGGTGAACTGTATTCGACAGGACAACTGATTTAGAACATCTTGATTGACTACAACAAACAAACAAAAATTTATACAATTACATAATAGTAATACTGGATATGGATATGGGACAGTCTCCTTTTTCCTTATTTTCTAGTTTTTTTCGCCATATCCCGGTTTAGATCGAAATTCCTGGCGTCTGTACTCAAAGGAAGTGTTTATAAAAATTTATGCGTATTTAAACGAGGACGCACAGCATCTGCGCGTATTAAGTACGCCATTACGCGTACTATATCAAGTTAAACGCGAGATTCGCATCGGACGTAAGCCGTAGATCATTATAATGGGCGTGTGTAGTGATTATGTGGATTATTAAAGAATTATAATAGCGTTTGAGATTGTAATCTGTGGTTATCTGTGATTAAGAAAGTCTTTCCAGATTACATTTTTTTTTATGATTAAAATACTATTTAAGACTTCAGGATATAATTAGCTTTGGGTAATAAACTTCACTAAGTACCATATTATAATAGAATATAGTAACTGTTTCACCCTGAGGTGGGGTTATAGAACCTACACACTCTAAATGCAACACTATAAAAATACAAAATTCTTAAATAATAATTAAACCTATTTTCATTTTGTTAAAAATCTGAAACAAGAATTTAAGTTTAGAAGTCTATGCAAAAATAAATTATACAGGTGTCATTCCTTAGCAAAAAATCAAATATATCGATGGTTCAATGTATCTTCCCCTACCACATAAACTATGCAATACTTTCCATCCACCATTATGTGCGTGTCTATAAAAAGTGACAGTTCGCAATTTAAATAATATATACAGTTCCGTTTGTGTTTCAAATCCGAGCTTACGGTTTTGTAGTGCGGGGAATACGCACAGAGAGGCGATAAAATTTATTGTCACCCGTACGACATCTGGTGCCTTCACCCTACTTGTGACGTAAGCTGCGAGATCCGAGCGCTAGACAAGGACCACAGTTTGAGTATAATAATATTTCTTGCGATATTATCTGTTACCACTCCCACAAAATATAAGTCCTTCCTAGAGAAATTATCTTGATAATGTTAATTATAGGTCTCCTACAAGATGACATAGCAGATAATACTTAGGGTATGTATCCAATTGGCGCAGTCTATAGGAAACAGGAAACAGTTTCATAAGCACATCCAAAGACCACATAGCCCTCAACATTCATCCAACAACATTCAAATTTGAATAATCGCTGGCTTCTATAGCTTGTATCAGAGTAAGGCGAACGCTACAGTTCCGTGTACGTACTCAACATTCGCAAGTATAAAACCTTTGCAATCCCATTGTGTACACGTAAATTCAGTTAAAAAGTTACCCGTACCATACGCACGCTCTTAGTTTTTCCAAGCTGGGTTATTTTTTACTCATTGTAGAAAGCTATTATGGTATCAAAAAGTACTAACCACATTATATTATAATAATATGCCGAAGGAACATGAGATGAACAAATGAAAACATTATATTTATTTTCGGTTTCTGAAATATCTAGCTTAAATCTACATACTCTAGCTTATTCATTAACGAATCAAAAATCTGATAGCACACTTGGAAATGACATTCTTATGTCATAAACATACAAAATTACACGTCAAAAGCGTACTCAAGACCGCTGTCAGACTTGAGATCGATTTATTCATACGGTCCTTAGTGAACTGAAAACAAAACAATACCTATTTTAAAGATAACAAATTTCCTTTGGCGTCTTTTTAAAATGACAACAATATTCAAAGTCGTCCAAATATAAATTCTTACGGCTGAAAACCGTAAGCCCTGCTGTAAGGAGATAAGGAAAAATATTATTTATTTCAATACGGTTTTGCATATTAATTGAATTTTTTGGACGAAAATAAAAAGGGGGCAAATATTCAAATGCTGAAATGGAAAATATGAAAGTAAATGAATATGGTATAATTAAAGAAACCAACACCCCTTTTATTTTAAAATATTTTTATTTTTCATAACAAACATTTAAGTACTTCCTTATAAAATGTATTAAATGCATGCCTATTTAATTTTATATGAAAAATATGGCAGGTACAATTAACAGCAGAAACAACTAACTAAACATATCTTAAAAAAACAATTTAGGAAAAGGACCCACCACTCACCCTTGGCTTGTTAACCTCCAAAATTATAAATCAAATAGTTTGATCGATAATGGAAGAGGTTAACAAACCGATCGACCGACGGAGTTAGGTTTTGTTAACCTCTTCCATTATCGATCAAACTATTTGATTTATAATTTTGGAGGTTAACAAGCCAAGGGTGAGTGGTGGGTCCTTCTCCTAAATTGTTTTACAATGGATTTCCGCAAAGTAACGCCTGAGTCAATCAATTAAACATATCTTGTATCGCTTTATTTGAAATAGTTCAAATACAGCGATTCAAGATTTTGCTGCTTCCAATAAAGTTCCATTACTCATGAGTCACGCAAGTGCATCTAGTATCCTGAAAACAGAACAACTCATGTTTATTCAAACTCTACCAGAACTTGTTTGCGTCATTAATCCAGAGAACGCTAATTTCACTAATTAATTACGAAACACGGACGGACATAAAGTCAGAGTCTCAAAAATGCAGGGTACGCATAGCATTCCTCGGGGGCGTGCGGAGTTGACTTTTGTTTCGTTTTAATTACACGGCAGCGGCCACGGGGGGCGGGCAGAGTTAAAAAGTTAATTAGCTTTAATTTTAACTACCGGGGGGTGAGTTTTTGGATCTGACGTAATGGCCAATGCCCCCTTTTTGTTTTATTTTTGTTATAGATATACACTATTCTGACTTACATACTTACATTCATTCTCAGTCGAGGGCGCCTTCCGATACGGTTGTAGATATAAGAAAAAATATGTAAAATTGACAATTTGTAAGTGCCCCCGTAGGCCTAATCAAAATAAACGATTTGAACTTGAACAAGATAAAGAATAAAAGATCCATTACTCCTTACATTAAGGGATAGCCAGAGGTACTATGGACCCTGCCTACTTACTTATAAGAAATATATCTTATAATCTATATTTACTGGCTACACTAATTCTGATAGGTACTTAAGTAAGCCTAAATAATAAACTTTTTAAAATGCCACAATTAGAACCTAAACTTTATACACAGTTAACGAATTAGTGAACAATGTTATCGCCAAACTTTACAGGTCTGTTCGCAATCTTCTTTTATCCACTAAGAGAAATCTAAAGGTTTTATATCTTTATTGTTACGTTAAAGGGTTTACAAGCTACGATAGTCTAGAACTAAGAAATCAATAACTTTTGGTAAATAATAATGACTGGCTTACTTTCATTGAATGACGAATTAATCGAACATGTGTAGGCAGTTTGGAGCAGAGTCAAATATAAAAAAAAACTATAGTAATCTGCAAATGCATCCTATTTACAGCATACGGTTCCACACAAACTTGGCACATAAACCCACAGGAGATAAAACAACAAGAAAAACTAGAGCATCATAACCGCCCTACAGTTGGCTTCACAGAGCGAAGCGCACCATCTGGCATCAAACAGAAATCCATCCCAACACACTTATATCCAAGGATCAGGGCCTCGGGATTCCCTTTAAAATTACCGTCGTACGTGACGAGAAGGGCAAGCGGTAATACCCATTATTTTAATAGTTTCCCTTGCCTTCGTGTCTTCCCGGCAATATAAAACTAAGGAGCGGAAAAATTAAACGACGCGGGATAAATAAGTTCCGATACGAACGTAGTAAATAAACCTATGATAGGTATATGTGTTTGTATGAAACCATTAGGTATTTTTATTTAATTAAAATGTTATTAGGTGTTTATGTATCAGAACTAGACACAATAAATAGCTATAAATGTATGTAGTTCTGGTAAAATGACGTGGAAAAGTTTCAAAAAAAAATCTAAATTTCCTTAATAATTGTTACTGGTTTTTGTCTAGTATTCATACACCAAATGATAGAAGATCTTGAAATACTTTGGTGGATGCAGAAACTTAAACAAAAATGTTATTGGAACGCAATAATACGACAAAACATCTTATTTTATATTGATTATCTCACTCACTTGAACAGTCTTTTTCATCTAAAATAACCTCAGATACAGACTGTTTCAAATTGCGATCAACGTGCTAATCCAATTGTTGTATATGCAATACATTCTTAAATTATTATTGGTGATAAAGTATTGTTGAACAGCTCATCAGACCAGGTATTTGTTGAATTCAAGGTTCAGCGTGATATCAACATTATGTGCTATCATTTCCCAGGGTAACCGTATCCACTGCCGGGTATGACTATTTTTATCGTGCTGCATTTACTGCCCACTTGAGGATTTCATTGTATCTATACTGAATTACGCTTTGTTTCGTTGGAGTTTTGAAACAAGCGGAAGACATATCATCATAACAAAATAAAACTTCGTTACAAAGTCAGTGTCATCCTAAATTTGGGAGCAAAGTCGAGACGTAAATCATGTAAAAATTACCAGCCACCGTACCTGCGATAACTGTCCTTAAGCTTTTCTAAAAATCGTTACGTTAAAATGTATGGAAATGGCATTACCTGCCGATATAACTAGATCACGTGGCTTATATCATTTCCATACATTTAAGGATTCATACCCATCATAAGAAAGGATTATTGAACGTAGTGTGGTAAGAGGGACTGTACATTAATTGATGTTGTGTCCTTTCGCTTCAATAGCCTTCTACTCTGTCTACTACAATCATCAACGGCAATGCACTTAAGGTACCTTAATTATTCACCTAATAGTACCCACCCTCGCGATTTTTAAGGCCACACCTACATGCTCAAAATCGCCGCAAGCTGCACCGTTACTCGCTACGACCAATAATTGAACCGCTGTGCAGTTTAGATACCGCAACCTCTGTGCCAAGATTTCCTTGTACACCCTGTACAACAGGCGTTCATAGCGCATTAACGATGCTCAGTATAGTCACTAATTGTGCTCTAGTTGGACGATTTGTTCAGAAAAGTTCTAAGAACATTGAAGCATTCGAAATGAAATGTTTATAAGCTTTTTCAGTGAACTAGAATAATAATAATAATTGTTTATTTATCACCACAGACAGATACAAAATTACAACAATTGGCTTAAATTAGTGTACACAGCAAATGTGTATACTGACTGTGGATCACTGGTGCCTGATGTAGGTACAAAGACCTGTAGTACAGGTCACCAGGTCCCCACAACCTATTGCTCAATACAAAAACTACATACAGTTTGGTTTGGTACATACAACATTAATAGTATCTTATTGAAACTATTAAAACATACAAGTACAGAAGGACCAATTACTAACCAATTACAAATTATAAAAAGGATATAAGTGAGTAAAGAGGAGAATTTGTAGGAATATTTGATAGGAAGTGGTGATATTGTAGAAAGTCCAAGGAAGTTATATGCGTAAGTGTGGGATGAGTATTACGGGAGAATGTTGATATTAATGGGGTTTGTAGCTTACAGAATGATGGCTGTTGAAGACAAATTATTCTAGAATATCTACACACGTAGAAATACGACAGGAAGACGGCGGATGCAAGAAAAGCGGAGGAACGTGATGAGTGGAAGCGTGAGACGTATACCCATATGCCTGTTTATAGCATTGTCGAGCTAATACATCGATAAATAAATATAGACAATTAAAAATCCTTTTATTCATATAGGCCAATATATGCATAATAATTATGAATACTAAAATCTACCACCGGTTCGGAATGCTGCTTCCACTGAGAAGATCCAGCAAGTATCTCAATGGTTACTCTTTTCAATTGAATAAAAATCAGTGTACATTCTTAGAAACAGCAACGCAAAGTGAGCAGGCAACACAATTCACTAGAAAGTACTAGTGTAGTACTAGGTACTCCAGTAATTAAATTGTATTATTAATTACGAGTAGACCCTCATTCATGCATTAGCAGGTGAGGACGAAAAGCAAAATATAAAATTAAAAATTTTCCTTAAAAAACAGTAAACTTTAAAGAAATACGCCATTTCCTTATTAAGAATGAAAACAAATTTATCAGTACATTACCAGTTCAAAGGCCCCGTTTAATTTTTCCCCCAAACAATCCTTTCAGATGTAGCGGCAACGGCGAAAAGATATAAATCCCATTCGCGGGGAAACGGGGACAAAATCGATATACGCAAATCAGTGATAACAGGGGGTCTCTAAACTTTTACCGTTTATTTCCCGGAGTCTCGACCCCTGCCTCCCCCCGTCTTATCGCCTCCGATCTACAAATCCAATTTCCTAAAATAGGGATCGATCCGACAAATCATCTGGCCAACTATATTATCCCCCATTGAGGAGGATGACTTGCTTAGTCGAAACGGTTAGTGGACACTAACGTGGAAAAAGTATTGGATGTCTTATTGGGTTTTTGGGGATAAGACCGGTAGAACGTATTTTAATATATCTATAGTCTGAGAGCGATCTTAAGTTGGCTTCTGACAAGCCATTTTGTACTGGTATAACTCATGTCTCAGACTTGAGATCATTTATTGATGCGAGCCTTAATGTCACCGATCTAGGTACTTATAAGCAATGGGAGTTAGATATACCATTGGTTAGGATGAAGGAAATACCTAGGCTTAATATATATGTACAGAATTAAAATACTTCATAACGATTTGATGATAACCTGCCTACCTAATCTGCAAAGGAAGAGGAGTCGGGTAACGCTAGTTTTACACCCGAAATAATACCTGAATACAATTATGTACCATCTATTTCATAAACAACACTACAAAAATTTACCCTCCAAACCCCTATAAAGCTCTCAATAACACACATGATCCTTGCAAAACAACGTTACAATAGCAATTTATATTCATAAGATCGCGGCTGCAATCCGGTGTAATTATAAATATCGTTGGAGTTGAACATTTATGAGTGATGAGTGCAATGGTAGGCGGTCGTAAAGCGCTCTAGCTAGAGTCCCTGAGGCCGCGGGAGGCTCCGGCCCAGGAAAACAAGGCCTAAGTGATGGACTGAGAGCGTAGTTCTTATTAATGTTAGTAGCTATTAAATCCAGCAAACTGTCATCGTCTTGGTGCAATATTGTGCTATATAAGCAGTGATAGCCGATTTGTTAAGCACGCGTCATGCGGGCATGAGGTCCTGGGTTGAAACCCCGGCTCGCTCGAATTATAATTTCTATATGACTATCACTCGCTAACGGGGAAGGAAAAAATCGTGAGGAAACCTGCATGCCTTAGAAAACTTACCGATTTTCGAAAGTTATGTGCAATCCGCCAACCCGCACTGGGCCAGCGTGGTGGATTATGGCCTGAATCCCCCTCGTATTGAAAGGAGGCCCGTGCCCAAGAATGGGACGTTAAATGGGCAAAATTATTACATTTTCCTATATAATTTATCTGCTATAGATGTATTTATAACTTATTAAAATTGCAGCAAGTTTTAGCCACAAGCAACTTAGCATACGAGACCACATTCTTCTTGTTCTCTTCGAAGTTAAAACTGGCAGTATAATTAATAGAATCTAGACCGATCTGAATTCTGAGTTGAGTATTTCTCTTCTGTAACTTGACAATGTTGCTGATTTTTTTGGTACACAAACGAAACTTGACCAAACTAGCTGTATTGCCATCCTTCTCATAATCACAAAGTGTAAACAAGACATAAATAATCGTAGTTGGATTTAATTTAGTTTAGTCGTGATTTTCCCATAAACAGAGTTGGCATAATTTTCAATCTAGTAGAAAATGCACGAAGAAATTTGGCTATGTATTAAGAAAGCTGGACGAAATTTTTGGGCCGAAATGCGCCTAGCCCGCAAAGTTTCCACCTGCTATCTTTTTCTGTAAAAACTTCTTGTACCACACTCTCAACATTTACATGGCATCCAATGATGTCGACCCTTCCGAGCCGGGTTGATCCGCGGCCAAATGTCGCCGTACCTGGATTTGGCACACGCCACCAACCTACCTGGACCCACGACCTTTTCTTAGAATACCTGCCTATATACTGCCTGAAACTCTTCCCTATAAACCTAGAGATCAAGTTATAATGGCAGGGAGACACGTAAATCATAATCTCGGGATTCGTGAACGCTGATGTAGGGTTCGTGGTAAGAAAATGTAAGCGAGTTTTGGTGTCCTATAGTTACAATTTTAATGGGCTCATTCCTGTGGGAGCATAAGGGTATGTTTGCTTAAATGAACCACATGGCGAAACAAGATAGGTTCCTAGTTTGACTACGGAACCCTAAAAAGCTACATTGAAACAATATAGTAATAGTGACAGACAATAGTCCGTGTCGGTGTGAGCAGGCGACTAATTGACCGGCGGACAGACGGCACGGCACGCGCCCAGGACGCCGTCTGCATTATTCACTCCGCAATCGATAGCGGCTGCTGCCTGGGCTGTTGCAGTCATTGCCTGATCAGAAGTCACTATGATAACTTAATTTAACTTATTACCTTAGCTATTAAATACATTTTAGGTTCCTTGTTATTTATTCCGCTGTCCCATTTTTTGTATATATTTGATAAGTTTCTTTTATTGGTATTTTTACTCGATTTTGATAAAATGCCATTTTAAATACTGTGTTTTACTACAATAAAAAGTTTTTGTACATTCATTAATAACGTGTTAAGTAAGGTCTCTGACCCCCACATCAGAGGTGAACGCGGCCGGGCCATAAAGGCCCGGATAAAAAAAAAAAAAAAAAAAAAAAAAAAAAAAAAAAAAAACATTTTAGGTGGTAGAGACAAGCTGTAGCCAAACTGTAGTCAAGCTGTAGCCAATCTGTAGCCAAGCTGTAGCCAATCTGTAGCCAATCTGTAGCCAAGCTGTAGCCAAGCTGTAGCCAGTTGACTACAGCTCATATACGGGATGGCACTACCCTATCATAGAAAATTAGCGCAAAGTATTGTTACCTATAGCTGCGTTTTGTACAGTCAGAGAGCCAGAAGCCTTACCCTCTTCCCTTCTTCTCACTATGTCCCACTGTTCAGCTCAGCAACGTGCCAGCAATGCCATTGGTACTGCAAGCATATACAGGCTACGGTAACTTCTTAACATTATAGGGGGGTCATAGGATTGCTTTAGCTGACTCTGTTATATCTTCTTCTTCTTCTTAGTGGGGCACTCTTGTCAGAGTGGTCGTGGTTGCGCTGACGAGGTATATGGTGGAAGGTTTGGTGAGGCCTTAGCATTTCCGAGGGTGGCTCTCCAGGCGATGTGCTTCCATTTCTGACGGTTAGAGGCGTCGCGAGTACACTGGACCATGGTGGACTCGGTAGCCTTTGTCATGACATCTCTCCAGCGGGTTGGTACTCGACCGCGTGCTCTCTTGCCTTCCACCTGGCCCTGAACTACCAGTCTGTCCAGTCTCTCTGTTAATAAACAAAAAATATAACAATGAAGCTCTATGTGCCGGATTTTACCACATTGTGAACGGACCTTAGGGAAGATTTCATCCACTGTTCACACGAATCTGACGCATAGAGAAGAAATCCATACGAACCTTACGATGGACTTTGCAATGCTCCTGAAATAGTCATCGTGTTCGTAGACCCCACTATATCCATCTCCCAATCCATTTCTCATTCTGAGACTGTGTATAATGCAATAATTACCGAATCCACCAGTGTGTAAGGACGCATAAGCACTGAAGCGGCGTTAAGTGGTGCTAATTGACGTTTGGATAACTGTCGCCATGTCCTGGACCATTATTCTGATGGCTCGATGTATCGGTGGGGCAATTAGAAATTCACCCTTATGGAACAATGATAAGATATGTTTTCTTATAGCAAGAGTTTATGATGGAGGATGTAATGAGAGTAGATGAGAAGATAAAATAATGCCGAGTATATGAATGGTTACAGAGCGGAAGAGAACAAAGGAAGATGAATTGCATAATTTATATAGAACAAGTTCGAACTGAGTGATCCCTTATTATTTCAATTTATTTGCTTAGAAAACAGTTATTGTGACATAAAAACAACCGAACTGTGTTGAACGGAAGATAACAATGCGCCGATCCCAGATAATGGAAAATTGCGAGAAAGATGATAATTAAGCCAGTAGTAAACTAATGATTTAAAAAATTACAATATTCCTAAGTGCATAGGCAAGAGCAACGAGCGAGTCCGCGAAATGTACTAGCAAATGAAAAAAATACCAATGTTATATTCCACGAATAACAATGCGGAACGGCATCACGAATAAAATTAAAATTAGTTGGATTTTAGAATACGGATCCTGGGGCAACGCTATTATTATCCACGGATTTTGGATCGATCCTGCAGCGTTCCTGCTCCAAATATACGGTTTCCAGCGCCGAGTTAGAAATAGATACGGTATTATATTTATGAGTACGATTTTAGAATCGGTTCCGGGTTTAAGGAATAGAATGTGGAATATTGTGTATTGTATTATAAAGACAATACATGAAAATGTGAATATTTTGTGAATCACTGGCGAGATACTTGAACATTACATTCAATCTAGATACAATGAAAGTACTAAAAGAGGTACCTTTTATACAAGACACTACAAAAAAAGGTTTTTTTTTTTCTCAATCTTGTATTCACACCCTGGCTAACTCCTAGCACAAACATTAACCTTAGTTGTAGGGGAAAACGGGACTTTTGTTTTTTTTTTTTTAAACATAGGAGTAGTGATTAGCGAGCTCTCGTGGTACAGCTGCAGGTCGCTATCCTATGATAGAACAGTGGGAGAGCGGTTCCCACTAACAAATCTAATTTGACCGTCCATCGACGCGCGGCGCTTTTTGACGGAGGACCTGTGAAGTGTGCGCACTCCACGATAATCCGCGTTTTTCCTGTTGCACACTTCAACGCCTGTGATTCGGGTGAATTCACTGCAATCCTGTTGAATGGTTAGAAATAGAATTTGAATTTGGAATTGTAAACGACTATTTTTACTCTTCGCCTACGAAGCTTCGACTGGGAAAATACGCAGTACTACGAAACAGTAAGTTAAATTAATTTGAGATGTTTGTCTCTATTCTATGCTGACAAAAAATTGAGAAAACAAAATTCTATGTGATTCATTTCTATGTGATTTTTACGCCTGTGAAAACTCTCGGTTAGCACAAACTATTTCATACAAATGTTGGTAACAGAAGTAAAACTATACGAGATGTTCTGTAAAATCGACGTCCCGCACGAAATATACCTAGCTTTGTATTTACGTTTTCAACAATAAATGTTTTGCTTCCAAAGTCAATATGCAAAAACAAAGTATTACTCCGCGCGCATTCATTATTAATGCCATGACGACCCAAATTGTGTGTAAACCCGCGAACTGCGAACTGCCGAGGTTCGGCACACACGGAATTGTTAACTAGAGCCAGGTCTCGGAACAACACCGTAAGGGTTATGAAAAATTAATTATCTTCCTTATCAATCGAACTGGCTAAGATTGGAACCTACTGGTGACAGATGTATAAGAAATTATTGGTATTTCGATTCTTATCGTCTTCGTTACTTGGTTCAAATTCGAATGCAGTGCATGATGTGACTCATGGGTCAGAACGATCCACACACAAGTCAGTGGTTGATTAGTCAGCAGTGATTGTCTATTACCCTTCTTTTGAAAAGCACGCAGTTATCGTTACCGATTTCAAAGACACCGCAGAAATACAAAAGCTCCTCTAGCAGAAGTTTTATTTTTGTCTGCTATGAACTGCCGAGGTACTTAAACTGAACGGCTGGCTAGTTATTGTATTGATTCCAGCAGCTAAAAACTGAACGCTTGGCGCGAAGCCTAATAACCCAGCTTATAGCTAATTGCAATTGCCCCTCGACTATCTATGAACTGTACGAGCAGAGTATACTATATCAATAATGGAAGAAGTATTAGGTACTGGTATGAAGGGGGGATTTCGTTTGTTGGAAATGCCAAGAAATATTTTTAACTCAAGAAAGTGCAACCTTATTGACTTAAGTAGATACATTTGTATAATGTTTCAATGCAACCAATGTATAGAACAACACCTTGAAAATACTTTACAGAAGGGACATTTTATTAATCATTGATCTAGAGTATCCTTTGAACGAACTTAAAAAGATAACTGCATAATCATTTTCACACACACACGCAAACATTTAATTTTAAACAGTTCCTTTGATACGACTTTTACTTAATAAAGTTTGGCTTAATACGTGATCTTCCGTATCTCATATTTCCATCAGCCGAGCTGCTTTTAAAAAGTTTTAAATTAACCTGAACGAAGCTAGTGCTTGGAGGGTTCCAAGCACTAGCTTGATTAAATCTACTACGCTTTTTACAAGATGATATTAAGTCTGGAATACTTTACCTCTTACAACCAGAGCAAGAATGTTCATAAATGTTTAAAACCGTCGCTCGAAGGGAAACCTTAATAAAATCTGCATTTATATAGCGAAGCATAACAAAACACCATTAATAGATAAAGAAAATACTTGCCAAACTTATAAAACCCCTTTTCCCTTTTCAAATTCGTGGGTTCCACGAGGCCTAAAGGCAGCGAGGGTTAAAATATGTCTTCGAAATACAACTAAAATGATGCTCTACTATACAATATACATCACGTTAGTACGCTCGACTTGAAATTCTGAAGACTGTAGGTATTCTTTGAATTGTATCACATATTTGTATGGTAAAACGTAGCCGGGGTATCCCTAGCGAGCTACTCCAGCCACTCCGGGCCAGCTGAGCGACGTTTTAATGGAACTCCATGTATTTATTCAGAGGCCTGTCACTTCCGGACCTCGCCGTCTCTACCTTGTGATGCGTGAATTTATTTTAGATGACGGACCGAAAGGATAACACATTTTTATTATATAACAACGAACAGAAGTATTCAAAAAAATGTTCACATATATGACGGCACTACAATTACATTAAAGAAATTGTAATCTTATTTGTCATTCACACTATGAAATAGATGCCGTTTTTTCTGGATTCGAGTACAGTAGAATGTATGGATATTATCAGTGTCGGGTTGTCCGTGTGAATGATCGCTAACTACACCATCATTAGATACAGACCAGTATTTGTACATTATAAATTAAAAAAATGTTAAGGTAAGTAGATAGGAGAACAAGACCTAGATATTTTCTGCTTCAAGTATTAAAATAGCTGACATTTGACTTGGAAACTCTGTATTTAAATGAATCTATCTGGAACGTTTCAATTCCACACATCGGCCATTGTGCTCGGCTCGCTGCTGACTCCATGTTTCCCTCTGAGGGTTCCCTGCCTCCAACTCGGCTGACCAGGAATACTATGATAACGGTTTTCGACAGGATAATCCGAAAATTCTTGAAAACAATTGGTATTTTTTGTTTTCGTTTAGTCTTTACTTCAATTCGTTTAGTCGTTTTTTTCTGTGTGCACACAATGTCAACGTTATAATCCAGATCTAACCCATATTATTGCAACTTTATACAAGTAGGTATTTCTTCGATTATAGCGTGTTTTGTGCACCTTAAATTAATGAAAATATATATTAATTACATTTATTGAATATGCTAGGTAATTATTAAAAACAAAACGAGCTATCATCAATGAAAAGTGAAATTGATACTGTAATGAACATAGTCACGCACTCCAAAATATGTTACTAATAAAATACAGGAATATATATTTTAAACATACCTAAATTAATAGCAATTTATATATTACATTCACAAACAAAAACTCACTTTTATTGGTTTTTTAAAACGTCCAACCAAACTATCCTGACTTATACCGCATAAAACTGGGACGCCCTAAAATAAGAGGGCCCGTTATCTAAATCAAATGCCCTCCTCGGCTGGCGAGACGACACAGCTTGTTCAAGTCGCTTTTTTTAAGGATTTGCGTTAAATGGGTAAAAAAGGGTGCACTCTGATATTTTGTAGGTACTTATGGGTATATAGTGGGCTTATACTTGAGAGTTTGGGGGCGGAGTTGAGCATTGTTTTGATATTTTCTTCGCCATAGTGTTTTAGAAGTGTATTTATAGTTCTAAAATCGACTAAGATGGGTTCATTCTGGTCAAATTTATATAATTTTCACGTCGATATGAAAACAAGTAGGTTCGACTGCCGCTAGACATAACTCAACTTCTTGTAGTGTCTCATAAGGAAAGTAATTCGGTACTTACCTGAACAAACTTCAGCGTTTTATAAATGTTTCACATTCAGATCATAGACACATTATTATACATTGCAGAACAAATACACCTGACCCTGCATGCACATGTTTCATTATAATTATTCAATACAAACGACTACTTATTTAAACATAAAAATAAATGAGTAAATGCTTATCTAAACAACAATCATAGACAAACATTCTAACGTTTGCAAGTTCGCGCATTTTCCCAGGCTACCCGCAAATCCCTTATTGAACCGTCGCAGGATTTTAAAGCGGTAGCAACTTAGTGTTGCCACTACCACTGAACCGGGATTCCCACTACCCCCCTGTTTTATTATGTAAATGATAGGTAGTGGTGCGATTCAATCCTGTTGGGGTTACCCCTTATTGCACGATCCGGAAAACTTTCAGAAGCTGACACTGAGAAAATGTATGAATCCAAATTGTAAAGTACTTGTATGTTATTTGTTAGTGTATTGTGTAAGTAGGTATGTATGTACCTACCTAAATTGAAATCCCTGGTCATCAAAATGTATGATGTTCTTTCATATAAAAGGAGTTGTATAAATCTAACAGCAGTCTTGAAAGAGTGCGTGTAACATAGTATAACATGTTATATTGACATACAAAACCAAGCGAAATCCTAATCATAATCCACGGTATAATAATAATATGCTATGCCAGGCACCTACTCTTTCTGTGACCCAAGAGTACATCACACACAATACAATATGCATAATTGTACAGATTAGTGTCATAAATAAGATGCACCACCTCAGAATTAGGTACCCTAACTACAGCATCAATTCGACACCTCGTGGCCTCAGACAAGCAGGTATTTCAGATAGAAGAACCCCGACCAGACCACACAATGCACTTAGCGCGATAAACGCGGTAATGTGAACGGAAGCTTTAGTGCGTCTGTGTCACCGTTCGCGATACAAGCGCGACTGTTGGAAATGTGTCTGCCTGATTTATAGCGCAATTTTATTATTCCAAATAAAATAAAGGGATTATGCAAAGAAAACTCGAAAGGTGTGTAGGTAAATTTGTGTTCCTGAACTGTGAATCCTTAAGAAATAGCGGTTTGTGTTTATTTTACCTTTATATATAACGACTAGCGGCCCGCCCCGGCTTCGCACGGGTACATTGCGGTTACATTATTCGAGTTTTAGTAAGGATCCCTAATTTTTTTGAAAATATATTATAGCCTATGTCATCCGGGGATAGTGTAGCTCCCCAACAGTGAAATAATTTTTCAAATCGGTTCAGTAGTTTCGGAGCCTATTCATTACAATCAAACAAACAAAGTTTTCCTCTTTATAATATTAGTATGATATATTATTATAGTATGATTGTATGTGCTTATATAATTATAACGTTTCCGTAAATACTTCTTTTGTCAGAAGAAGTTTATCAACTGATTAATATCTCGCATGAAATAATAATAATAAACTCAGGTGTTATGGTCAACTACTGGTTTTCTATGTTTTTTTTTATCCAGATAAGTAATAACCTACTTACTATCAAATTCACATTGAATTACATACATTTTCACGACAAAACAATATAACTAAATAACATCGAATCCATTGCTTTCTATTGCATTTAGCGTGTAAGTAGCTAACCGAATAAAGAGCGCTTGAACAAGCCTTAAATCTCGAGCGCGGGTGCCTTAGCCGAAGCTCAGCTTGGTCGTTTACAAAATAAATGGTTTTGTGTAAATGACTGCGACACGACGCCGACACGGTTGAGATTTTTATCGAGGATAGACGCAGACTTGGAATAATTGTTGTATTTAGGAACCTGTTTCGCAGTTTTGAACTTTATGAACCAATTCGCTAATGTACAACACGTGAAGATTTTATTCGGAAGAACACCATTACCTATCCAATGACAATAAGGTTCCATTTAATTACAAAGACGACCATATTTTGTAAAAAAAAAAATACCGTTTGTAGCTGCTGAACACGGTCAAAATTTGTCAACAATAATGGAAAAAACGTCTGTCGCCCTTGCAGTGCAGTGCATAAGCAAGGAAACTAAAATATAAGTTTCTCTTTGTTTTGTGACAAAGAATTTGTAATAATTATTATTACAAATTCTTTGTTTTGTGAGATTTTTAATTAAGAGCTGTTATTCGGAGTCTATGGATTTGAATGCACTTGTTGTGTGAACTAGTGAAATTAAATTATTCGCATTCGCCGGCAATTGGTACCTATGCATTCCCCGAAGTTATATAATTAGCTGTTTTACAAAACAACTTGTGTTTTTAACCCCCGACGAAAAACGCGGGGTGTTATAAGTTTAACATGTGTATCTGTGTATCTGTGTATCTGTGTGTCTGTCTGTGGCAACGTAGCGCCCAAGCTGATGAACCGATTTCAATTGTGTTTCTTTTGTTAGATAGGTATTCTGATCGAGAGTGTTCTTAGCTATGTTTCATGAAAATCGGTTCAGCCGTTTGAAGATCATCAGCTCTTTTGTAGGTTAAAAAGCCACATTCACGGCCAAAACCAACTTCCACGGCTCGAATCCGATCGAAATTTGAGATTATTGGATTTAGATTTATTATATTTTTAAATGATCGTAATAGTCTGAACTGGCTTTTTACAATATTATAAATATGAAAAGTGTCCCTGATTTGGAAAAAATGTATATTTTCTCAATTTTTATATGAGATTTGTGTATGAACTAAAGATGTTCCATCAGTCACGTGTCAAATGATGGATACGCGCATGCGTTAAATTTTGTTTGTTTTGTTAATGGTCATGGAATATTACGTTATTATAATTCAAGAGGGCTCTGCTCCACCATTGAGAAAAAATATAAAAAAACAAATCTAATTTAAAATAATTTTAGCGTTATTGAAAATTCTTTCCCTGGGCTGCTCCCGTCCACCTCAACCAGAGTTATTACATGAAATTGAATCATAATTGATAATATTTTACTAGGAATTAAACCTCCGTGGCATCAATATTTAGATTCGTTGTCTATTCTGATGTCAATTATTATAATGTCATAACAAAATAATGTCTCATAATTTTGCACAGATTTTCTGTTGATTATTGTATACATTTGATGAAAAGGTCGTCGCATCGGGGGTTTTTAAATTTTCAATTTAGAGTTATGTTCAAAACAGCTCCGTTCAACTGGATTGCCAGTGCATACTATATTATATATTATTTATATTATATATTAGATACTTACATATTAATTTGTATAATATATTTGCATTAGATTAGGGTTGGGGTTATTTTTTAAAAAAAATAACAAAACCGAGCAGCTAAATTGCATCTTCGACTTACAACATACCTATCCATATACTGCGCTGTATGTACCTACTTATATCGGTTTCCAAGCACTCTATGACTCCCGATCACCCCTCTTTTTAAGGGATCGCATTCCGATAACGTGCTTAAAGTGGCAACACACGGGATAATTGGAGTATGTTATTTCTCTACATGCCCCCATGAGTGAAGTCGACGAGTTCAAACGTTTAGCCTACGTGACGAGGTTGCGAGGTATTTCACAATCCGATTTCCTATGTATGCCCTGTACACTAAGAACAAAATGATATTTGTAGTTCCTAGTACGTATTCCTTATAGTATACTAGCTGTGCCCCCCCTGTGACTTCGTCCGCGTAGTATTTAACGTAACAAAAATTTCGGGATTATCGGAATAAAAAGTATCCTATATGTTAATCCCGGTTATAAACTATCTGTGTTCCAAATTTCTTCCAAATCCGTTCAGTAGTTTTTGCGTGAAGGAGTAACAAACATACATACATACATCCACACTCACAAACTTTCACATTTATAATATTAGTAGGATAGTAGGATACTGTCATACATTATAATATCACGACCGCAATCCTAGAGGTGGCCAGATATTCCCAAAAGTTTAACATTTGTATAACATCCACATTCACAATATAAGGATTTGAGAACTATCTCCGTGTCACACTTAATACAAAGAGTATGTTAGGTTAGGAGTTCGCTCGCTTATGACAGCCAGAAAGATAGTGCAATTTAAATCCAGCACGGGGTTCTTACTTGGAAACTTTTAAACTGTACATCTGTGTAACCATGGCCATGAGAGGCGACAGCTGCTTCCCTCGCCCTCTCTCTCTGCGGCTAACCCAACCTGCCCCTGTACGCTTTTATTTTATTCTCTCCGACATTTCTTACCTATTGTAATTACTACAATTGTATATACGTAAACATGGCATTTACTACTCAGAACTGAAACGCTACTCAAATATTTAAGCCCCACTTAATTGCTTGAGAAGTTGTTATCTGTATTTTTTTTATGCGTCAAATTAAATAGATCTCAAATTTGAGTTGCCGTCCATAATTAATTTATCTGTACGCATAGTTGCGTTGGTTTAATAAAATGCATTAAATTGATATCGAAGAGGAAACTTACTATCATTAACTGTCCAGTTCCAGTTATAAATAATTGGTAAAACCAACACTGATATAGTCTGAAATTATCATACAAGAATAAACTTACCATACCTACAAGATAGGTACCTATCTATACATCTATACAAATAAATAAAATTGGAGTTTCTGTTCGTAATATCAAAATAACACCTTTTTACTAAATGCATATGAAAGTACATACGAAATCTATCAAAAACGCGTTTTTTTTTTGTCAGTCTGTATGTTTGTTCCGGGTAATCACCGAAAAGGCTGGATTGATTTTGACAGGACTTTCACTGGCAGATAGCTGATGTTATAAGGAGTAACTACTTTTATTTAAGAAAAACATAAAAACCTAATGGGTCCTGTCGCGCAGGCTCAGAACGCGGGAGCGGGAGAGGTTAAGAAAAATTCCACGCGGACGAAGACGCGGGCTCAGCTAGTACTTTATAATAATAGAATAATCGCCAGACTGAAACACTAACTGTTTGGTCCTAAAATAAGCAAAGCTTTTACTATGGGTACCGTACAATGGACTGAGGGTGATCCCAGTGACACCCAGACCGGGGAAAATCACGAAAAGACCATTTCCGAAACTAGCCCCGACGGGAATCGAACCCGCAACCACCATGTGCAGTGAGCCGAGCGGCCTACGCTCGAACCACTGCGCCAAGCGGTCGTCACTTATTTTATTATAAGCTTGCAAAGAGGAGACTCAAGTCAATAGTTTAAAGGCCAAGATGAATCTGGAACCCCTGGTACCTACAAGAACAGCCCGTCTAACCACTGAACTATTGACAAAAACTTGTATTATGTAGGTACAATTTTTTCGTTCAAATTATAGGTCCATTGATAGTCAAACAATCATTATTAACCGGAATCTGCGGACCACATAAAGAAACGGAGAAGTCGAGAGGCTTGTTTGAGTCGTGGGGCATTAGGAGCGGGAATATTGCTGGGGCAATTCACGACGTCGCGGGGTGCCTTATCTCCAATATTAAAGATTTCATTAAATCATGGCGAGCCGGCAATAAAACAGTTTGATGCCGCATTTATGCCGCTGCCGGCTCGGGTGACCAGCTTAATGACGTGTACATTTTGACCCTTGCCCCGTGGAGTAAGGGAAAGGAGACAGAGAATTCGGATTTTTCTAACTATTCTGTATGTAACTGGTTATATCCAATGATATTATACAAAAGATCATTAATCATTAATTGTAAAAAAGTAAAACCTGATAATTATCAAATAATAATTGAGTTGGGGGGAAATGTGCCCGATATATTAGACTCATCTTTAAAGACTTAAAAAATACAGGGTCTAATTACATATATAATTAATTATATATTATAAATTCTTAATTTAGGTAGTAGGTACATTATCTTTAGCGTTCACTGAGGCGTCATGCTTTATATCGTGCATTATTCAAATAAGATCTTATACAGGGATATTGGTAAAACACTAACAACCTCTTAGGACTATATTATTTATTTTATGATTTTTTAATCTTCATCACAATTTTGATTGTTACCTCTCGTCATACGTACCCTTGTAGCGATATTTGAGTGCGGTCGTTAAAACCTTAAATGTGTTAGATAGAACAACAACATTTTAAACGTTTATATTTGGAAAATAAATGTATTATGTTTTATTAAAAGTAGTTTACATGGTTTTACATAACATCCCGATACCTACTTACTTGAAATATTTTAGATAAGCCCCCGCTGTCGCTTATAGCTTGCTACGCCCAATCAAATAGTTACAACTTGAGATATTCAAGTAGGATTTGCGATTTGTAACATCAAGATCGTGACCGTCCGCTCGCTTTATAACCTTGATATAAGGTTCAAAATACATTATAATTTACTTACCGAGGGATCATATTTAATTTATCGCCCAATGGCTAGTTTGGTGTACTAAAATCATGATCCTGTTTCAAGTTGAACGTGGTATGTTGTGCACATAGGAGATATATAAGGTTATAAGAGATAGACAAGAGATAGGCAAGAGATATTTGAGCGGTAGAAAATGGTAGGTTGAACCAAAATGGCTATACCTAAACCACCTTATAGTAGAAGCATAAATCTTCTAATTAATTAATAAATCTTCGTAATTTGCACTGCGTTGCATGTAGGTAACTAACTAGTATCGCCTCGAGTCTATTGTAATTTTTTTTTCACATCTTGATTTATGTAGATGTAAAATATGAATGTGAATGAAACTAAACAATGTTAAGATCGGAGTTATATGCCATAGCGGTCTCTTACATACCCTCTAATACAGCCGTAAGCTTGGTATGACCCTGTATGCGACTATAATTGTATATATGTAGTATACACGGTGACACAGAAACGGTATATATTCTACATTTTTGCCGTAAGTCTAAAATCATCGGCATTGGGGGAAAATTGGAGAACAAATGGTTTCGTAAGGAAGAATATAAGTAGCTGTCCAAAGAATACTTTTATACATATACTATAAAAAATAAATAGTATAGTAAGGTACGAGAGTACACTAGGTATTTAAGGTGAAACAGAGAGATCTGTTTCACTTTATGTACCTAGTGCGCTACGGATTTTGTATCCATTCAACTGAATTTCATTCGATGCCCCCTAAACTTCAACTTTTTGATCGCTCATAACTATGACGTCGGCCGCCCCTCGACACATGTTTCCTTCTGCTTATAAATAATTTAACATATTTAAGTGCAAAGTGTTGGGAACATAATATGTCGGCGCGAGCGGTGTTCGGTGGCGAAAAACACGGAATTCGGGTCAACCTACTTACCCACTCCTTAGGAGAGGATAAGTAATGAAATTTCAGCTCGTAGCCTCAGGGAGTAGGCCTGCGTTATTTCCTTATAAATGTTATGAAAGTATCAAAACATTTTTATTAGGTTACCTGCTGGCAATGGTCCGCATCTTCGTGGGAAACAGAGAAGGGAATGAGTGCCTATTAATTTTAATAAATAAAGTTTAACAAATAAATATCGCAAATAATATAGGTCCTGAACTAAGCAATGCTTGTAGTACGGGTACCGTACAATGGACTGGGGCGATCCCAGTGACACTCAAATCAGGGTAAATGACGAATAAGCCATTTCCAAAACTTACCCTGACGGTAATCGAACCCGCAACCACCCGGTGCAATGAGCCGAGCGGCCTACGCTCGAAGCAATCCGCCAAGCGGTCGTCAATTAATATTTACATCTACTTATTTTGTATTTATTATATTTGTAATGTCAAAATCAGCATTTTTGGGAAAATAATTAAGATATTACTAGCTGAAGGTGTTCAGGATTTTTAAGACTGTATATAACACACTAATAATTATTATTCAATATTAACCATGAACGAATATAAATAATCGCCACCGAAATTAAAAGTTTCGGCGTCTATCAGATTTTTATTCAAACTTACCTACAATGAAAGTGTGAATGCGAATAATGAGTTGAATGAACTAGATCCTTTGATAAAATATTACTTCTTCAAGATTACTTCTCTTATCAAAGACTAGACCACATAGTAGATACCTACTTCATTTTATACATATGAAGGTTTGAACACATTTTAAATAAAAGAGCTCGACCTTTGTCTAATGATAAAACGGTTCTAATTGTTGTTTCCGTTTACCGCAAAGACCACCTCATCCCCGCGGCAACACACGTGATAATACCAAAATGCCCATCTAACGCGCGCCTTTATATTCAGCAAATTAAATCGCGAACACCGTAAGGGTCCAGTGAAGTTGTAAAATGCAAATAGAAAAGGTGAAGCCACGTGAGGTCACGGCGGAGTTGCCAGGGTCAGGAGATTTTTAAAAATATAACCTTTTTCCAATTACTAATGCATTAAACCTTTTCGGCTATAGGTACTGTAACGTCGCTGACTTATAATTATTTGAAAAATTCGGTACAGATACGACACCTATCTATCTACCTGTCACTTTCACTCGCCCCGTTTTCAAATATGTACTAAATCATAACATCACTGAATTATTCGTTTAAAAAAATATTCTTATACAAAAACGATGTTTTCCTTCACCGTAACTTACGCTTGTTTCGCTTGCTTACGGTGAAGGAATACATCGTGAGGAAACCTGCATGTCATAGAAAATCTAACCAATTTTCGAAAGACATGTGAAATCCTCAAACCCGCATTGGGCCAGCATGGTTGATTACGGCATGTATCCCCCTAGTAGTGAGGGGAGGCCTGTGCCCAGGAGTGGGACGTCAAAAAGGGCTAAATTATTTTTATTTTATTTTATCATAAACGAAATCACTAATAAGTACACACCAATTATAGAATAACAATCCTACAACGTGTATGCAGCATTGATGAAGAACGACCCTCGGTTGACAACTTATTTTATTTTCCATCCACCGATTTTCCGGTACTGGCAACTCCGTCCAGGGGTACGGTAGGTCTCGCCCCCGGGGCACATTGATAATTATTACACGGTAGCGGGTTCGAGTCCCGTCTTCGGCTAACGGTCCCGCGGGGACGGGATTATGGCCCGTATTAATTAATGTCGAAAGTATCTATGACGTGACTCAGCTGCTTATTTTCCCAGACGAAGCAATTGGCACGTAGGTGATAATATTATATATTGAACTGTGTAAGGACATTAGACTACATATTAGTTTAGTATTGTTGTCATTTTCGTTTATTTTTTACTAGCTGTGCCCGCGACTTCGTCCGCGTGTAGTTTAACTTAACAAAAATGTTATTTAACATTTGCGAGTCAATGTTTCGTGTTTTACCTACCTACCTACCTACTACCAAACCTACTATCGCATAAGCCCGCTCGCGCGTTCTGAGCCCGCGCGACAGGCAGCATCTGTTATCTATTTTTTTTGTTTTTTCTAAAATAAAAGTAGTCTTAGTTACTGCTTAAAACATCAGCTATCTACCAGTGAAAGTCCCGTCAAAATCGGTCCAGCCGTTTCGGAGATACTCTTTGATTTCATGTGTTTTTATTTTTTTACGCGGAACCCTAATTGTTTTTTTTAATTAAAGTAGCCTAAATTACTCCTTATAACAACAGCTATCTGCCAGTGAGAGTCCCGTCAAAATCAGTCCAGCCGTTTCGGAGATTACCCGGAACACACAGACAGACAGACAGACATTTTTTTTAAATCGCGTTTTTGCTATAGATGTCGTATGTACTTTGATATGCACTTAGTGAACAGGTGTTATTTTCATATTCCAACAGACACTCCAATTTTATTTATTTGTATAGATAGTATACCTAGGTTATTAAGTATGTGATATTTTTTTTGCGTAATTTAAGCTGCTTCGTGTGCGCAGACTAAAATACTTTACATAATACTTTAAATAAAATATAAAGAATAAAGAAGATAATTGACCACCTACACAACATACTGAATAAAGATTTCAATAATAAAGTACATATTAACTTTCTAAAAACATATCTCCATTCAATTCAGTCCATCTTATTTGCACCCTATTTCACTGCATTCAACCGCAAGCTAAGCGATCGCAACAATTAAACCATAAAATATATTCAAAAGGAAAATATAATTTTCAATAAAAATTCCAATTAACCGCACAATGCACTGTGGGGACGTGATTGAGTCCGTACAAAAGGCGAGTAAAACACACACACAGGAGCCTCGCCCGCCACTCAATGCGAAGGTATTTCCAATTACTCTCCAATCCTTCCATTTTCCCGTCGCCAGGAATTTTATTAACTCCATCCCTTTCCATGAACAGCAATCTCATGATGTGCGATAGGGACGGGTGGTAAGGATTTGAGCTATCTCATGAGGTTGGGTTAATTTCCATCCGCCCGCAGCGATGTCTCCGTCCACCTTTCATACGCAAATTGAAAAGATAAACCCAACTATTTGCTTACTATTCGGCGTGAGTTTATTTCGGTATAATTGATTTTGAAGAAAGTTGCATTTGATTACGCTGGGCCTGAGGCTGTAATCATTCATTATCCTACTAATATTATGAATGTGAAAGTTTGTGAGTGTGGATGTATGTATGTATGTTTGTTACTCCTTCACGCAAAAACTACTGAACGGATTTGGATGAAATTTGGAACACAGATAGTTTATAACCGGCATTAACATATAGGATACTTTTTATCCCGATAATCCCGAAATTTTTGTTACGTTAAATACTACGCGGACGAAGTCCGTGGGCACAGCTAGTTATTTTTACAATTAATAAATTAACTAATTATGCATTAATCATCATTGGTTTGTCATTATGAGTTTGCACTCAAAAACTTTAAACAGAACACGTTTTGTGCTCAGTGCAAAATCACGGAACCGATCTTTGAAATGGGCACGGGCAATTCTACAATTTATGAAATGATGCATCAGGATCAACACCTTGAAAGTTTGTTTTCTATTCTATTATGTATTTCTATGTACGTTTACGTAACAATTTTAAATAGGGATTTAAGTGATTTTCGTCGGAAATTCAATCAATCAGTCAATCTTTAGCTTATTCCATTAAATAAACACATGGATTAACATGCAAACTAATTCGGTGCAAACACGATAATCTCAGCTTATAAGCAGACGGGGTCTAATGGACCCTTGTCACCCACCCTGGCCTTTCCTTCGTCAAAGGGCAGTGGGTAATTCTGGACATTATTCATGAAGCACAGATCAGGCGCTAATGACCTAAGGACGACTTTGATTGAAATTGTAATTAGATTTTGGACATAATTCTTTAGACCAATTGGATAAAGACATACAGAATGGATCCAGGCACCCTTACTTCTGCAAACTTAAACAAAGCTACAACCAATTCTACTGAGGTTGATTTTAGGCAGCAGGAGTTAGTGTGGGTTGGTTCCTTTTTGCAAATGTATGTCCAAATATGTGTACGTCCACCCACTCATCACCCTTTTGTTTCTAAGTAATAATTTCTGATCACTTTTTATTGTTACGGTGGTACAGTTCAAGCTGTAGCCACATCTACAGCTAATATACCGGCTGGCTCGAGCGACGTAAGTACCTTATAACCTCTCACAGAAGATCGCTGTAAAGTAGCTGTCATAGCTCCTTTCGTACGATGAGTGTGAGAGTCGGACGCCCAACCAGGAGAGGTTGATGAGGTCCTTCTCCTCCCTGTCGGCTCCCATTCACCCTCAGGTTGAATTACCTATATAGGTACGTATATAATCTGCGGTCACTGCTTAACATCAAGCGGGACGCACGATTGTTTGCCGACTTTGATTTACTAAAAAAGATCCGCTCTACCACGTTCATTATTTCAACAAAAACCCTAATAAACCTCACAGAGTGCCCTCATTTTAGCAAAAACATTCAAAACAAAGAAAATTCTGTTCCGCATTCAAACAGCAGAGGTCATCGACATTATCATTACGCTGCGCTCTTAAGGGGCCCGCTGGAGATGTAAAGCTGACCGCCAATAAAAGTTAACAGCAGCAGACGCCTTTTCAATTAACTACGTCTTAGTACTTAAGCCGCATCTCTGAAAGGCGGTAGGGATGAAATGAGGGTTCTAAGTCGGATGTACCTTGTGCATACACAAGTAGTCTTTATCGCAGACTTTATGTGCTTCACCTGACTATAATAATGCTTAAGTACCTATTCTAGACGGCCGAGTTAGTCGGTGTAAACTGTAAGACGTATCTCTCCCCAATTTTCATGAGATATAGTGTCCACCTGTGCTTCCTAACTAAAGATCATCCTGAGTCGGAGAGAAAACTCTTGTTGGAATTCAAACTATTAATTTGAGTTTATTATCTAGATTTTTTTGTACCTATTTCCGCTGAAGAGTGGAATCCGCTCCCACCGTCGGTGAATCCAGAAAGGCAAAACTTCAAATATGAAACAGGCTTCGTCGTTAATCACTAATCAGTGTTAAGCGCAAAAATAACTTATCAAAGAACTACTTATGTAATTAATCATATGATGGTAATAGAAAGCCACAATTCGAAAAAGACAACAAGAAAGACTTATGGTTGTATACATATCACACTCCTCAATATAACTTATAATACCCAATCACAGCTACATAGTACATACCTACTATGACACCTATCTATCTAGTTCAGTCGTGTTTGCCCCCAGCGCCCAGGCGCCGCGCCGCTACCCTGACGAACTCCGGTCCTAAACAAATATAAACAAAAACTCGCAGTACCGTACATTGCGAACCTAACAAAAGTTTACCTGACCCAGTACACCAGCCTTTGTACCTGTTATTTGCTCACATAAAGTATTTTTCGCTTCAAACGCAAGTTAAATCGAATTCCACTCTAGCCGAGATGAAACGAGTAATTAACTTTTGAAATCATAAAATTACGGGTAAATACGATTTTAATTATCCGCTAAATTGAAATATACCTATCTTTAGCGAATTGCGGAATTTTCCAATTAAAATGATACAGGCGAAGCAGCAGAGTGGAAGTTACGTTTACATCGGTGGATACCGATTTCTGTGAAGAATTTTGGGTTCGCCGATGATACCGACATCTCTGTATAATAGAAATAAACAAACGTTTCATTATTGAAATATAGATTGCGGTTATTATTTTATAAATTATAGAAGTAGGTACTTCCTTAATTTTTCATTTCACCTTTGCTTAGGTACTGGGTACTCATGAAACACCCAATTCCCCTAAACTTTAAAAGGTTGTCCCCACGAATGTATGTAAAACTCATTACTAAACCTTTGCGGAACGACCGACAATCCCCATAACACGTCATGAGTGTAAAAATCTCTGACGAGCAACACGACATAGAGGTAAAACGATGCTTCCACGTAAAGTGGGCGACTATAAACTATTTTACGGGCCCGTCCGCTCGCCGAAACGGGCCCAGATTACGGGAGCCATCAAATGCCCCCCTAAATTATTATCTCCACACATTTTCGACCACATTCACGACGTTTATGTGTAGTTTAAGATGCTATGATGCTTTTGGGACGTGGACTAGATTTAAGAGGGGTTTCGCATGTCAGTGAGGCAAAGACGTTGAGGAAAGAAAGTTTGGAGGATAGGTCCTGTGAAGGAAGGACGAATTGTAAGTAGGTATAGCTGGAGGATGGTTTTCTTGTTCCAGTTTTGTTGGCATGCTAACTTAAGCCCCATTCCTTCCTATAGTCATTAGACTGACCGTGAGTTCTTAATCTAGGAGGTCTATACTTTAATATTCTGCTTACCTATTTGTAGGTAAGTATATTGACTAAGTGCAGTCAATCTGATTTGTGTGCAGGAGAAAATGTTCAGCATTCATATATAAATCTAAAAGCAAAGATTTACACCAATCATGATAAATTGACGTCAATTTCGTTTCGTGTTATCAACCAACTCTGACCTTGTGTGTTATTGGAGCAATATCTCTTACAATTTCGCCGGTTCAACATTCGATCTCAGGGTTATCAGGGATTCGCTAGGTCATGGACCCTCGTATCTGTAGTAGGAACCAGGTCTACTGACACAAAATTAAGTTTTCGTAGCGGAAGCATAGGTATAATTTTTAATGATTAAATAGTGGGTTTCAGACTGCATCTTATTCTCTTAAGTCTATTAAAATATCAGCAAAATTACCGTACAATGAACTGGGGGCGATCCCAGTGACACCCAGACCGGTGAAAATTACGAAAAGGCCATTCCGAAATGTACCCTGATGGGAATCGAACCCGCAACCACCCGGTGTAGTGAGCCGAGAGGCCTACGCTCGAACCACTGCGCCAAGCGATCGTCAAGTAGTATGAATAGTTATGAACAATTACGGGAAATCGATGAATTCTTACTTCATGAAGGTGCGAATGCACTAATTATAATTATAATGTGAGTATATATTAATTGTTAAATCATGAAGACCGACTGAAATTCGTCGTTAATCTAAAGGTACATAACCAAGGTAGTTTCTACAAGCAATGACAAAAGGGCAAATAATTCAAGCCATTCACCTTGGTAACTGAAGTGAATTTAAAATAAAATTTACTTAAAACAATTGAAGACTCATGTCATGTGACGAAACGACCGGCGACCTAATGTAAGAGGTGAACTAGTCATAGGAATATTTAAATAACTTTAAATACATGTATATTATATACCTCTTCATGATAGGTAAGTATTTGGTACTTATAGCTTTCGAAATGACTCATTCCTAAACATTATAATATATATCGACTTAACTACATCAATAAATACTTAGTAATAATAATGTAGGTAAGTATAAACAAACTATTTTTGCTGAACAAAGATAAATCATTTAAATTTATCAGCCGGTCTATAAAATGTGTTTTATCATTTGGCGCGTTAATGAACCGCTCACACACGGAAAACTATTTATTGATTTATTACTCTATGTAGGTATGTCTTCCTTCAATAGAAACCTTAATTAATATAGATATAAATATACATATCTATATTATATATTATACAACATAAAAATGTCTGTTATCTCTTAATAGAACTGAGTACAGATGAATAAAAATGTAATTTCAGCGGGATAACAATACTTTTTGGGCAAAAAGCCGCGAGGTACTGTCGGCCCGGGCCATTCTGGAATAATGACGAATAAAATAAATGCATGATTTTAATCTAACCGCGGGCACAGCGTCGTAAACCGTTTACGACGGGCCACTTTGGTGCGGGGACGGAATGTAGAACATAGCGACATAAGAAATGCTCCCCTCCATCCACACTTAAGTTTAAACTAAACTTTTAAACAAAATGGATAAAATCGATGTATTTCACACATCTTTCCACAAGCTCAAGTACCAGGTCCAACTAAACCAAATTAATTAAATAGTATTTATATTGGTGTTTTAATTTATTTTCTTTGTTATTTTTAATTCTTTAGGTTAATTTTATTTTTAAAAGTGAAATAATTATTACTAAGTGTATCTTTTTTTTTTAACATACCCTACTGGCAAATATTTTCTTGCATGCTGTGTTTACCTTAAAAAATTGTACATTTAGAATAAGAAAAATTGTGAAAAGAACTTTGTTATTTTTGGTGTAACAGTTATTGGTAAACCTAAATAAATAAAAAAATATCGCCAGACTGACACACCAACTGTATGGTCCCAAACTAAGCAAAGCTTGTACTATGGGTACCGTACAATGGATTGGGAGCGATCCCAGTGACACCCAGACGTGGTCAGATTACGAAAATGCCGTTTCTGAAATTTTCCCCGGCGGGAATAGAACCCGCAATCACCATGTACAGTGAGCCGAGTGGCTTACGCTCGAACCACTGCGCCAAGCAGTCGTCTAACCTCAATTCTGCCTCAAAATCACAAGTTAGTACAATGGTCTGATTCAAAACTGTGTAAGTCAAAAGTAGCTGAAGACCCCACATAGTTTATAACTCTCTATGCGGATCTAATAATAGATTTTCCGTAGGTAGGTATATGATTCGCTTGTATCCTTTGACCTGCGCCACCGACCATTTATTTAGGTGCTGGTTTATGACTTATGACATTTCCATGTTACGATTAACAGGAGCCACCGAAATCACGGGGCTTATAAGTGCAGCTACCTAAAAAAACACAGTTGCGAAAATAACAAGCAATTGCAATGCGGAGTAGTGTATGCCGCGCTAGAAACGAAACCACTATTTGTTTTCAACAATGCAATGACGCATCTTCGACTACGTCGTCGTAACTCACTGCTTTTACTCATTACTTGTTTTAAATAACCCATTACTTTGTTTACCACAATGGGTAGGTACATCTGAATGACCACCAACTTAGACCGGTTGGTTCACTGTTTGACGACGAGAACTATTGTAATGGTGGTAGAGCTAAGTTGTAGCTAACTGTATACACCTCATACGGGGTCGCCCCACCTGGATAGTGCTATCCTGTCACGAAAGATCGCCGTAAAGTAGCTGTTATAGCTGTGTTTCGTACGACGAATGAGAGAGCTGGATCCCCTCTCTTACCCTCCCTGTCCCACTCCCCTTCAAGTCCAATACCATCAGTATTGCAAGAATAGGCTACGGTAACAGCTTAACATCAGGGTTATACGCGTGTTTGCCGACTTTGTTATTAAAACGAAATGTAACTTGCTACTTACTAAAAAAGCAGTTATAGCCGAAGCACGCGTATTGCGGGCACCAGGTCTTAGATTCAAACCCCGGCTCGCACATCTGGATTTTTCGAAATCTATGTGCGTATCATAATTTCTATAATATGATTATCACTTGCTTACGGTGAAGGAAAACATCGTGAGGAAACCTACATGTCTCAGAAGAGCTAACCAATTTTCGAAAGACATGTGAAATGCCAACCCGCACTAGGTCAGCCTGGTGGAATATGGCCTGAATTCCCCTAGTGTTGAGGGTAGCCCGTGCCCAGGAGTGGGACGTCAAAAGGGCTAAATTATATAACTTGCTACTGAGTTAACGTAAGGGCACTATCACCGCTGAAACCACTCCCGTGGACAGCACCCCGCGACACCGCAACACCTTCATTCCTCCAGTCCAACCCTTTGCTGATGCTTTTGTTTTACGAGTTGCGTAACGCCGGCCTGCCGGCGGGAATGTCACCCGTTGATTAGAGCTCGTATCCTGCCAAATAACTGGCAGTTAAAAAGTTCCAAGTTGTGTTAGTTTCGGTGATGGCGTTTTGATGGCAATTAAACAGTTTTAGATGACACTTGACAGGAATAGAGCGCTTTCATCTGTTTTGTTTAGTCGAATAATTCAATCTTCACGACTATTTCAAATCTATTGATAGCCCATACTATGAATAGATTAACGATACTCATAAGTCTTACCGAAGAACACGATTAAAATTAAAATCTTTAACTTGCGGCGTATGTTACAGCTAAGGGAGACATTTGAGTAGTTGTTAATCGATCTCAGAATATCCACTGTGTCTCCTAAATAAACAATATGTCCGAAATGACCAACAAACAGTTACTTTGTCCAACAGCAGCTATAATAACCTCATGACCACGCGTCAAATACTGGGAATTCGATCATGATAAGATGACCTCATCTGTTTGGTACCTAACTTTTATTCATGAGCTAAAAGTTGCGGCTCGGTCTAATAAAGTTGTAAGTAGGTATATTCGTCTAATCCTTATGTTACAGAACCACCAACAAAATGGAAGAAGGCTGTTCACGGCAAACTGTGTTTTAAAAATAATCTTATACACGATTTGCAAATCCTTTTGATAACGAAATGTCTCATTCTGCTTGTAATTATGAAATCAGTGACCTACCAATGTTTTACTTAGCTCACTCATTTGTTAATAATCAACCAAGTCTGGGTTGGCACGGCGATCGCAATGGCAAAAAAGCTGAGGATAGGTATATTTATATATTATGATTTCGGTATAGAAATTATAATGACACCTACAAGTTATTTATGCCCTGACAAACATTATTATCTTTCATTCGTTGGTCGGCAGTATACCAAAGAAATATTACTGCCAACATGAGAGTCGTTTAATATTAAGACCTCACGCCCTGTACATGTACATGCGTCGCCATAATTCACCAGCAAAGGCAGGGCTGTGCCCCACGAGTTTATATTAATTAAGCGGCGCCGAGGCGCGGTCACGTGCGGGACAAAGTAGATTATTTGCGGACAGCCCTAGAACGCTTCATTACCGCCGACTTTTCCTTATTGTTTCGTCGACGTTTTGACTTGGAAGAATATGTCGTCAACTTATACCTAGCTGTGGAATAACTAGGTTCAAATAAAGATGACCTTTAAGAGGATCGTGACGTACCTATCCAACCCAAAGTTTGAGGGTTGAAATCGCTCCAAGAAAGGGCTAGCAGTTCCTTTCACTGGCCTTGGTGGAACCGCTGGTCATGCCTCCTGATAAGTCTTCTGGAACGCCCGCAATTCAGGAGTTCAAGATAACTGCCTGGCCTTTCAAGACGACGGGCAGGTTTGAGATGATTAGAATAAACAATGACCACGAATTTCCAGAATTCAGTGGAAATTCCTTGTTTCGTACATTTCCTCATAAACGCAATAAATAAAGGGGCTCCACAAACTGGCGACTGAGAAGGTGGGTCCCGTACAAAGCATATCGTTAACCGCGCGTCCGTCGGCGAACCGGAAGCGGGAAATCATTCACCGGCAACCGGAAGTGGGTCGGAGACGCCGCCGCCGAAAACTACCCGCAATATACGTACCAACCCCTCAATTCAATTAATCTCGACAAAAAGTCGGGCGATAAATTATTTACGACGGAAGTTGACGCAGAAAGAATGGGAGTCTTTGTTTTTAAGAAAAATATTATTGTCTTTGAGATAAATTTGGAGATCGCCGCCGGCGATTCATTTGTTCGATGCGTTTTTATCATCATAGCTTTTGAAATCGCAAAAATGGGAAGGCTTTTAATTTTGATCTTTTCTTTCATATTCATTCACATTTCACTCAGCTTTTAAAAACTACTTAGCAAAATTGGAATATTTCTTTTGGTACGGCAGGTACCTATAGTATTCATTTTTTAAACTGTTTATGAAACAGGTTGCAAGATTTCATTACAGCGTTCATTTAATCGCAAACTTAAAGATTTAAAATGTTGTGCTCGAACCGTTCTATCGTCCAAGAGGACGCTGACTCAAATCACGCTAGCATTCATTCTCGACGCCACTACCATTTGCTAAGCAATTAAGAATTATTATCACGTAGATTATTTTAGTTTTCAACGACAATTTCCCATTGAAGTACTTACCTAATGAGAGTTAGAATATTGGTAAATAATGTATCTCTGTGTTTCCTCTTACCCTAATAGGTACCATCTATATATATATAACTCATAGGTGACTGACTGACTGACTGACATAGTGATCTATCAACGCACATCCCAAACCACTGGACGGATCGGGCTGCAATTTGGCATGCAGGTAGATGTTATGACGTAGGCATCCGCTAAGAAAGGATTTTGATTAATTCTACCCCCAAGGGGATAAAATAGGGGATGTAAGTTTATATGAAACTTTGTCAATTAAATTCCACGCGGACGAAGTCGCGGGCTCATCTAGTTAGGTAATATAATAGTTTAATGCGACATGGACCAAACTACTATGGTCTAATAATAGTTACCTTACCTCATTGGGATCGAAATCGTTTCGTAACTTCAGAAAAAACCTACTCAATCATATATTATTATATTATCTATCAGTCCATACTACTCATATCAGCGATGCTCTGTGATTCCACTACACTACCATCTGTCACTACACTACCTAAATTGAATTGAGTAAGTCTGTCTTGGCAATGAGGTGCCCGTTGGCCCTACCTTTCTCGTGGTAGCGGTCGTCGGCTCGGAACTGAACATTTTTCATCATTTACTCAACTATAAGCGGTTTAGTTTAGTTTTTGCGTCGTCTACCGCCCGACAATATATTTCTGTTAATAGTTTATTAGACACTGGACTTATACAGACAGTAAATTAAGCTTTTCCAAGAAAATGAAAATTGTTAGGTAAATACCATAAACGTGAATTCGAGTTTAGGAAGAAACAGACAATAATTTAGGAAGACAGTTTAGGAATTCCAAGAATTTCAATTTGGACAGAAGCAGTACATCTAAAGTGTGACGGACCTGACCCATTAGGTCGTCTCGAATTCTATTTATGAAATAAAACATGCATTTCTTGGCAATTGTTCGTTTTGTAGGTAGGTGTCAGAATAAAGCGGCGATGCACTCAGTAGCAGATAATATTTAATATGTATTTAAATAATACTTTCAAATTAACTTTTAATAAATTCATTTATTTTATACAGGTATATCTAGCAGCCAAAGCGATTAAAAGCATGTTCCCAAAGATTTAAATAACGGTCTGAACAAACTAACGCTGACATACGCCAGCTTGGTATTAATGTTTACTGGGAGTATAACAGCAAACAATATCCATCGATTTCCCTTTCCAAAAGAAAATAAATTCGCATTTGTACTGAAGTTTTATCGTTGTTGCATTAATGTTTATGACAAAAAATACAATGATTCAATATGTGTACGTTGTATCTATCTATAGGCGATATGAAAATCTCCACAATATTTTTTTATTTTCAGTTTTTTCATAGAAGACTTTTATTAGACTAGACTACAATGAGATGTTAAAAGTCACGGCTTAAGGTATCTACCTAAGTACCTTTTAGTACAGTGGTTCCCAAACTTATTTTGTTTTCTGCCCACTTTGAGAATAAACTATTTTTAGCGCCATTTTTTCACCTACTTAAAAACCACTATAACGTAAAATTAAATTAATTGATTATTATAATTATTTATTAGACAAAAATGGGGGCGTTGTGTAGCTCACAAGTGAGCTACACTTGTGAGCTACACAACGCCCCCATTTTTTTTTCTGGGACTCTTACCGCCCCCCTATTAAGGCCTGCAGCGCCCACAAGGGGGCGTTATCGCCCACTTTGGGAAAGGATGTTTTAGTAGGATGAGTACCTACTTTTCCAATTACATATCTTCGTTGAACACTGCGCACATCGCCAAACGACATTGCGCCTTATGATCGCGCACTTACATCTAAAATTGTGTCTTGTACATTGGATTTGCGGAGTAAATAAATGTTTTGCAGCACTCAATTTAACCCAGTTAATAGCAGCATCTGAGGCACCGTGCCAGGATATTCGCATGCATTCTGAGAGCAGCGACCTGATAATTGTCATCAATTGACCCTAGACCATATTGACCATCTCTGTATTATTCCAATGTCTTTGAGACGACTTCCATCGTCTTCTATGATCCTCCATCATCGATATTGTTATTGACAACTGGGTTGCTACTCTTAGCAACGATATTCGATATATCGTTACATTCGGATTGTCGAGTTCTATTTCTAAATCTTTTTTGCCGTTGTATATCGTCTAAAAGGCATAAAATGCATATAAGGCAATAAAAGGCTTGAAAATCGATATTATAGCAAAAAATTGAATTTTTGAGTAGGATTCGACAATACGAATGTCAAGATAAATTGATTATTATCGTTGCTAAGGGTAGCACCCCTACAGTTAAATATTATATCTTTATTTTTATTTATATATATATATTAATGGCCTCTTACAATTGGGTCAAGCCCAATATGATTCTGCCAATGTCGAGTAATGAATAGCAATAACAAACACTATTAATAACAATACAATACAAAAATGTGACCGTCCATTTTGGAAAACCAAAATGGAGTCCTAAATATTATATCAAAATAAATAGGTACGAATCATGAAAAAGGCTTGCAATAATTCAATTTGTGAATCATCTTGATAAGTACTTAATGAAAATAGTTATCTTATATGGATTTGACTTACGTGACTTCGGGCACCTTTTCTTCATAGTAATATCTGCGACAACATTGTTATTGGTATTTCGAGAAACCTCACCCTATTCCACTGAAATGCGTTGACACTAAAATGTCATCAGCGGCATTTTGCCAGGAATACATGCAATGTCCATGTCACCGACCCGCCGCACCGGCACACCGACACAATCCGCGCGGATATTTTCGTTTCAGAATTATCTACGGTTAGGTCAATGCTCACAGATTAATATTCCGTTTTTTTTTTTGTTATAAATAGTTACACTACTTGTATGAAATAGCAAAATATATATTATCATGTATACTTCATCACATTCGCCCACAGTGAACGTGTACGTATTTTTAAGTACTACCCCCACAAATGAAATTTAACAATAAAAAAATTTGATAATAGAATCATAAACAATATTTTTTTATTTGAATTTTAACAAACCAGTGGTAACCATGAGTACCATGACCAAAAACCATGACAGACAAATGGTTATCAATCTGTAAGCCATCTTTTTTTATTCGTAGGTAATTGTCTACCTTCTATTTGCAACAAATAACAATCAATGAGGAACAACAACAATAACAACAAAAAAACCAACAAAATTTGTTGTTAAACGTTCCATACCGAGTTGAGTAAAGGTTTGTTTGTTCAGAGCCTTAAGGCCGTATTAACAAATTGATCTCAAATCTAAGAGCGATCTTAGAAATGAACTTAAGTTATGTCATACCAGTACAAAATGACGCGTCAAAAGTCTACTCAAGACTGCTCTCGCACTTAAGATTCATTTATGATTACGGGCTTGAGTATACTGTCCAGACTTTTTCTTTACCTATTACTAATTAATTAATTAGTGAAGTTAATTAGTAGTTACCAGAAAATACAAATTGATTTGTTTATTTACACCTAATAGTAAACCGTTACTTAAGTAGGTAATGGGAACTCTATTCACTAATTAACTAACTGTAACAACACATTAAAAGTGAATGAATTCATAATCGGATGGTTTATGAGATAGCTGCGTCATTAATGGGGACATACAAACAAACAAATTACACACTTTGATGTTGATAACGACATTCCCGAGACTGCTCCTACCTAATATTGGAGCGTGTGAGTCAGCAAGATGTTTTGTGGAAGCCGCAAACATAAAAATGAGGAACTGTTAAAATATCAATTAAAATTATTATCTAGGTAGATCAATATTAGGGTTGTTTTTCAGTAAATGTATCTCATTCGTCGTTATTGTCATCATTGTCAATGCGGGAGTGTGTGGCGGAACCAGTCCCATTTAAATGCATCTCAGCATTTCTTGGTATTTTTACGGGGTAGGAAGTAGGAACCCAGGCGGAGAAGGGGATATTTCTAAGTTTTACATTACCACAGGTTACGTTGCATTTCTTGAGAATATTTTATTTTATTTTTGTTTTCAATTCTGCACTGACGCGACATAGTCGAGGGATACAATTCAAAATTTAAAATTCCATATTACTCCGATCCCTACTTATTAATAACTAGCTGAGCCCGCGACTTCGTCCGCGTGGAATTTAACTTAACAAAAAAGCCCGCTCCCTCGTTGTGAGCCCGCGCATCATAACCCATTTTTTAAAAAATTGTTTTTCTAAAATAAAAGTAGCCTAAGTTACTCCTTATAACATCAGCTATCTGCCAGTGAAAGTCCCGTCAAAATCGGTCCAGCCGTTTTGGAGATTACCCGGAACAAACACATAGACAGACAGACAGACATTTTTTTTTTTAAATCGTGTTTGCTATAGCTGTCGTATGTACTTTCATATGCATTTAGAGAAAAGGTGTTATTTTGATATTACAAACAGACACTCCATTTTATTTATTTGTATAGATGTATAGATTTGTCTGAGGTTGAGAATCCACAAACGGTGTTCCCATTCACTAGAATCCCGTATATTACGAAACAAAGCGTGAACTATTTCCGTGATAGGCGTGTGGCGAGCCGCGGCTCCAGCCGGCTCCAGGCCAGTGTGGTGTGGATCGCTGCAGCATGTGGTCGTGCGCGGGAGTGCTCGCGCTGCTCGCGTGCGCGGGCGCGCTGACCCGGGACCAGTTCTACCCGCACGGGCACGGCCTCGACCAGGCCCTGCCGAGAGGCGGCGAGATCGCCTCCCCGGAGATACCGCTCAAAGTACCCATCGTGTTCTATGGAGAGGCTTATGAATCTATTTTCGTGAGTAAACTTTTAATTAAGTATGTTCTTACGTATGAACATTTTGAACTGAGTTCTGCAACTCGATCCCTGATAGGTCACAGCGTGATGATGTTTCATTTTCAGTTAAATGCGGTCTAATGAATGAAATAAGTACTAAGTTGGTGCGTGAGCTTTGAAAATAAAATACTTGTCTGCACTGAATTTAGAATCATTATTTGTGTGCAGCAAATTCGATGTTATGTGTCATAAAATTTATTTTTATAATCTAATCATCGTGTTAAATCACTCATTTTCATGCAGAACTTTATAACTTAAACTAACTTAGATAACATTAAATTAACAGTAACATGGCCGCCAAACAGCCAATAAGTAGGTAGGCTGTAGGTAGGTGAATTTTGCAGTACGTGGTATATTATTGGTAGGTAATTAGGTATGTACATTTTAATCAATTATTATAAAAGTCACCCGGTCTTTCAATTTCATGCCAAAAATCATGCACCACCAACTTGATTATCCTACTTCCTACTAATATTATAAATGCGAAAGTTTGTGAGTGTAGATGTATGTTTGTTACTCTTTCACGCAAAAACTACTGAACGGATTTGGATGAAATTCGGAACACAGATAGTTTATAACCTGGGTTAACGCATAGAATACTTTACTGGAGTCTACGCGGACAAAGTCGCGGGCAGAAACTAGTTTTTTTATATAACAAAGTCCCGATAATGTCATGCAGTTACCGCAACCTATAATAGATGCTTGCAATAAGTACCAAAGACATTGAAATAAAACTATTTTTCGGATTTTATCGCGTTTATTTCGCGTCCTGATGTCATGACATCAGGACGTCTAACACCTCAGTCCCCCCGTGACCATGGCTGCTGTAAAGCAGCCGAAACGTCGGGAACATAAATTAAATAAACGCGATAAAATCCGAAAAATAGTTTTATTTCAATGTGTAGTATTCGCGTAAATATAAGAAAACAATACCAAAGACATTGCTCGCACTTGCCGGCCTGAAGGCGAGTGGCACAAACAGAGAGAGGGGGAAAAGCGGTTAGCTTCCGGCTCTGTCACTCATCGTACGAATCGCAGCTATAATATCCACTTTACGCCGGTCTTCTGTGAGTGTGTGGTACTACCCCGGCGAGCACATATGAGCTACTAGTTTATGCCCGCGACTTCGTCCGCGTAGTATTTAACTTAAAAAAAAATCGGGATTATCGGGATAAAAAGTATCATATATGTTAATCCCGGTTATAAACTATCTGTGTTTCAAATTTCATCCAAATCCGTTCAGTAGTTTTTGCGTGAAGGAGTAACAAACCTACATACATACATCCACACTCACAAACTTTCACATTTATAATATTAGTAGGATTAGTAGGATGAGCAATTGGCCACAGCCTAACACCATCACCTGTATTGCAAAGAGGTGCACTGTTGTACACCCATTTAGGTATCGCTGATCCAGCCTTCTTGGTACACTCTCCTCTATGCGAGGGGGGATACTACCACCTTTATAAAATACTATCTGACTCGGCAAACGTTCTGCCATATAAATTATTTCTAAGTATGAAAAATAGATGTTGACCGATTCGCAGACCAACCCGATATGCTCACAAAATTTCATGAAAATCGGTCGAGCCATTTCGGAGGCGTTTGGCAACAAACACCGTGACACGAGAATTTTATATATTAGAAAGTACCTACACCTTTAATTAGTTCTTGAACATTCTGCGTGATTCATTGAATATTTAATCAAATATACTTAAGTAGGTAGTTACCCCCTACCCACACACTATAATCTAACAAAACTGGCGCAATGCCCTCCATGGTAGGAAATTAATTTGTACCTACTGAAAACAATGAACATGCCTACAACAATGTACGAGCCAGTTCTGAATGTTAAAACAATTCCTACCGATTTAATTAAGTTCAATATGTCGCGGTTGAATATTCACGTTGCCAAGCCCATTTGAAGAAGCAAAGAAACTTCAACTCCCAATATTAGAGAATTAACATTATTATTATGTGAAAGAACACAACGAATATTACATAATTGAGACTATTACAATGATATAAGTACCTATGTTGAGAAAATAACGCATCATAGCCATTGAATTTGTAATGATTGAATCTTTTTCTTCTCATCGTAAGAGCGCGTTGCCAACTTTGTTGTCGGGGTTTCGGACATAGCATAACGACTGTGATAACCGGGAATAACAGCTTAACGTGCAAGCACGGACGAAAGCTCTTAATGGAAAACACCACCTGCGGCCGCCCATACTCATACAGATTGATGACAGCCTCGAGCGCTTCTGCTTTGGGTCATCATCATCATCATCAGCCTATGCTTGTCCACTGCTTTGAAAGGTCCATTGGTCCATCACATCCGCTAGCAGGATTTGAACCCACAACTTTCGAAACTCAAGCCGGGGCCATTCCCACTGGGCTACCACGACCCAATGATTGAATTTACACTACGAAAGAGTCTTTCTTTCAAGTTTAATGCTAATTTTAGTTACGATTTTATAGTTTTATTTTTGTTACGTGCTATTTCTGTTTTGGCCACTTATTTTCATGTTTCTTTCCTGCGAATGCATACAGGGAACTACGAAAGAGTTACGCGCTATTTTCAGGATCGTTGCGAAGATTCGAACTGTCGTAACGTTTCGTCTAATTATCTTGCGACAAACGTCGAGTGAAAAGGACGGCAACAAACATAATGTTATAATTATTATTATTTAGCAATGTACTATGCTAAGTTAAAATGGATCTCGGTTGGTAGTTGGTTTACGCCAAACAAAAGTGACATGTGACCCACGCGTTTGCACATACTAAATAGACTGCATGCAAAACTGTTTGCAAGTGAAATACCTATCTTTGGGTTGCTGCATGGTGCAGGCTCGGCGGAAATGCACGTGGGTGGCTACCAGCCCGATAGCAGCGGTCACTGACTGCAACTTTTATTTCTAATCCCAGTACATAACGCGATTTAGACCTTTGGGAAAGCACTAACTGGACTTTAATTTATTTATTAATTTTTGCCCACTTTATTCTGGGCAGAATATATTGAAGATATTCTTACTGAAATTGGTTGTCATTTTTTTTGAGATCCAATTAGCGAGATTAATTACTGAACACTAATAATAAATCAAAGATATCCTACTCTCTTTCACATTACTAAAATATTTGGACGCGTATTGCAATCGGCGCATTAGTTTTAGGATGTAATGCAGAAATCGATCCAATGATCTATACAGTAAAATAAGCTGACTCGACAGTTACTACATAGGGCTACGTTTATTCGATCATCGGTCCCCTGCCGAACAATGGACGATCGTTTATTTAGGGTTCCGTATTTAAACAAGGAACCATCGTTTATTTAGGGTTCCGTATTTAAACAAGGAACCATCACGTTTATTATCATTGAAAAGCGGCGCGGCGTGATATCTGCGGAATGCGGAACCCTATAGTATGCCTGGTCCGACACGCACTTGGCCGGTATTTAGTAATAGCCTACTTGCAATTTTGTATCTGTTACGTATATGAACTATCCTGAATAGATAGATACGCATAGATTAGAATACTGGAAAACGGCTAAATATACCTTATCTGTGACGATAGCACAAAACTATTGTAGGTATTTTAATTTTTAATGAAATTGTTAGAACTCTTTATCGGCAAGTGTCAAGACCTTTTATGTTGGATCTGCCTAAAAATATATCACCTTATCACAAAGATGCCAGCCGATGTTTTAATGTGTATTATACCTATATGTACGGCAGTAGATAAATGCTTTAAAAAATTTGTGACTCCAAAGAACTTTATAGATATTAAAATAATGTCCTCTTATTGATCCGCTGCTTCCAGGTTTTTGTCCCTCTTTAATTTCCATGTCTGTACAATAAATTATCAATATTATCACCCACAGGTAAACAACTTTGGACTCCTCACCTTCAGAGCGGACATGCCCACATTCTTGAACATCGAGTTCCCGCTACCCTACCCCTCCATAGCCGCATTCTACACAAACGTGAACACCACCAACCAAGGCACAGTCTTCTACCGGGAGACCAACGAGACCCATGTCTTGTCCAAAGCCGAGGAGGGCGTCCAAAACAACTTTCACGATTACTACGATTTTAAACCGACAAGCGTGTTCATTGTCACTTGGTTGGACGTCACTTATAGTACACCCGAGAAGAAAATTACACCCAGAAACAGCTACCAAGTAGCGATCATTACGAACGGCACCGAGAGCTTCGCGGAGTTCTTGTATCCTGAAAGAGAAATTCAATGGTATCAGAGAGAGGCGCTGGTGCCAGGCGTACCCGATGCCAAGGCCCAAGCTGGCTTCGTGTCAGAGGACGGCCGTATCTTCATGCTGCGCGGCTCCGGTAGCCATCAAATAAGGAACATAGTTTCGTAAGTCCCTTGGATGTATTTTAGTTTATTTGTTCCCAGCTTTATAGGTAGATCTGTGCAAACATGAAATCCAATTAGACGTTTCACCTGTATACCCATATTTACGTTGTACAGTGTCCTCTTTGTAGAATAAATTTATGCCGTTCGTTAAAATAACAAAATACTTATTTTTATGTTTTTTCAGTTGGTCAAACACACACGAACCTGGAAAATATGTTTACCGGATTGGTCGCATACCCGTCGATGATAACATCGCCGTGCCCGACCAGTACGATCAATACGAGGTCGAACTAGAAGAGGAATCCAAGACGTGCACGCAAAGCGGCCCCAGCGTTTGCCACGTGCAGGCGCGGTGTGTGGACTACCAGGCTGGTATCTGCTGCCAGTGCTCCGAAGGGTTCTACGGCAATGGAAAAACGTGCATCAAAGACGACGTCCCTCTACGACTTCATGGGAAAATCAACGGTGTCGTTAATGATGTCAACTTGAACGACGTCGACATCCAATCGTATGTGGTGGTCGCGGAAGGCAGGGCATACACCGCGCTATCCCTCGTCCCCGGAGGTTTGGGAAGCAGCTTACAGTCACTAAATGTTCTTGGTGGTGTCGTCGGTTGGCTCTTTGCTAAACCGTCAGGATTCGCTAAAAACGGTTACCAATTAACAGGAGCTGTCTTCAACCACACAGCAGACATTTGGTTCCCGGCCACGGGCGACAGAGTTGTTATCAATCAAGAGTTTTTGGGACAGGACGTGTTCGACCAAATCACGTTGGAAACAGACATTCGAGGTTCGGTTCCGGTGATACTTACTGGAACTAAAATCCAAATAGGAGAATATGAAGAGCAATACACGCAAATCGAATCCGGTGTCATACGGTCGGAATCGACCAGAACAATCGTAAACAAAATCAGTGGCGAAAAATACGAGCAAAGAGTGTCGCAGACGTTCAGATTTAATCCTTGTCGTTTTGCGCCGTCGACCATAGAAGATTCTACCCCGACCACTTTGAGAGTAACTAAGAATTATTTAGGGTACGAGCACAAGGAGAATATCGTCAGATATGGAATGAGCAATAAAATATACCCATTGGGTCAAGAGGATCCGTGCATCAAAGGTCGAAGCACTTGCGGTCCGCACAGCTCATGTGTCGTCAGGGGCGATTCCTTCGCGTGCGTCTGTCAATCTGGCTTTACGGACATCTACCAAGAGGACGCAACCGTTTGTATAGACATCGACGAGTGCGAAGCCGGAACTCACAATTGCGACAGCAACGCCCAATGCTATAACTACGATGGTGGCTTCCAATGTAGATGTCATCCAGGTTTCGTAGGAAACGGTACAACTTGTGAACGCCAATCCGGGTGCTTGGCCAAACAGTGCAATAGCAACGCGCAATGTATAGATAGACCAGGCGCACCGTCGGTATGCGAATGTAATCCCGGTTTCACCGGTGACGGAGAGGTTTGTTACCAAATCACTAATGCAGCATGTGCTAAGTGTTCTCATGACGCGTCGTGTGAGTTTTCTACCGACTATAATAGTTTTATATGCGAGTGTAGGGCGGGGTACTACGGAGACGGGTACATTTGCTATCCAAACGCGCCGCCTGAGGTAACGACGCCCCTCGGTCGCCCTACGCCCGAGGAAACTAATGAGGCGGAATACAACGAGACCTTTGTGTTGCCGCATTGTGACTCATACAGCTGCAGCTGCCCGCCCGGCTACACGGCCATCACTGACCAGTTGGGCAATCAACTCTGTCGCCTACACACATGGGACTTCCAACCAGAATACCCTGGTGAAAGACAGGATGGCCAACCAGAATATCCTGGCGAAAGAGAGAATGGCCAACCAGAATATCCTGGCGGAGGACAGGATGGCCAGTCACAATATCCTGGCGAAAGACAGAATGGCCAACCACAATATCCTGGTGAAAGACAGGATGGACAACCACAATATCCTGGCGGAAGACAAGATGGCCAACCACAATATCCTGGCGCAAGACAAGATGGCCAACCACAATATCCTGGAGAAAGACAGGATGGCCAACCACAATATCCTGGCGGAAGACAAGATGGCCAACCACAATATCCTGGCGCAAGACAAGATGGCCAACCACAATATCCTGGAGAAAGACAGGATGGCCAACCACAATACCCTGAAGAAAGACAGGATGGGCAACCACAATACCCTAGCGAACGTCGTGATTACCAACCAGAATACCCTGGAGAAAGACAGGATGGCCAAGCACAATACCCTAGTCAAAGAGAGGATGGTCAACCAGAATACCCTGGTGAAAGACAAAATGGCCAACAAGAGTACCCTGGCGAAAAACAGGAGAGCCAACCCGAATACCCTGGAGAAAGACAGGATGGCCAACCAGAATACCCTGGCGAGAGGACGGAATACCAACAGGAATACCCTGGCGAAAGACGGGGGGGCCAAGCTGAATACCCTGGCGTTATACAAGGTCTACCGGCAAACCTTTATGGTAACAAGCAATATACGGAACCTAATTCACAATCTGCAACAGAACCGTACTACCAGACCACTGATTCGTCTTATCAGCCATCATCCGAAGAGGCCTACTCACCGTCGCAATCGGACACCAATGAGCAATCCACGCAGACATCTTACCAGATTTCCACAACAACACAGACCACAGAACCATACTACCAGTCCACTGAAGCCGAGAACCGACCACCAGATAACAACCAACAAACGAAGGATAATAACAACGACGCTCTAAGTAAGCACAATTAATCTAAATATATATAACTCAAAGGTGACTGACTGACTGACTGACTGACATAGTGATCTATCAACGCACAGCCCAAACCACTGGACGGATCGGGCTGAAATTTGGCATGCAGGTAGATGTTATGACGTAGGCATCCGCTAAGAAAGGATTTTGACTAATTCTACCCCCAAGGGGATAAAATAGGGGATTAAAGTTTGTATGAAACTTTGTCCATTAAATTCGCGAAGTCGCGGGCACAGCTAGTTTTTTTTTTTATTCGATATTACCTATAGCCACGCTGTAGCCAATTTCGGTGATAGCACCAACTTGTAGACAGTTGACTACAGCGCTTACACAGGCTATTACTACCCTCTCACAGAAGACACCAAACTCCAACCCCCCAATTTCCTCTGCCTTTGTCCCACTCCCCTGGTCGGCAATGTGCGAGCGGCGCCATTGATATTGAAGCATCTATAAGTTACGTTAACTGCTTAATATCAGACAGGTCATACGTTTGTTTGCCGATATTGTGCCGTTAAAAATGCTAAACCATCCCACATGTCTGTCCTAAACCCATGTAGTATAAAAAGGCACAAACATCGCGATTAATTTCAAATGAGCAGCGTAAATAGAAATATAATGATTAAGAATTTACTGCTTGCCGTGACGATCTCTCCTAACAGTGTGAAACACAATCCTTAAGAAAATGTTAATAAATAGGTATTATATTATTATTATAGTATGTAATTAAACTTGTTTCAATTTCAGTTCAATGTACGGACGACTTTGATTGTCCGCCAAACGCTGAATGCTTATCTGCGGACGACTCCAGCGACTGGGGTGAGAAACATTGCGTCTGCCCCGAGGGATACGAGGGTGACGCCTTCGAGTGCACGGAGCGGCCCAGGCCGGCCTGCTCCTGCGGCGTCAACGCGCACTGCGTCAGCACCGGCTCCGGCGAGTTTATATGCGTCTGCGATCCCGGATACCGTATCGTCGACGGCTTCTCCTGCCGACCCAGCTTCAGTTGCAATAATAATACCGACTGCGAATACAACGCCGAATGCAAGCCGGACCCCAAAACCAACGAGAAAATCTGCCAGTGCGTGAGTGGATACAAAAAGGACCAGAACGACGCATGCATTCCTGACACTCAACTATGCAACGGAGCGCTGTGCGTGGAACACGCCTCCTGCCTCTACGACGCCGACCTCGAACTGAACTACTGTCAATGTGACGAAGGATACGCCGGGGACGCAATCAACCATTGCACGGCGGGAAATACGTGTGATGTTGCCAACGACTGCGACTCTAATGCGCTCTGCACGCTCATCGACCAATCGTATGAATGCGTGTGCCTCGAGGGCTACTCGGGCGACGGGTACAATTGTATAGCCGAACAGAATTGCAGGACCGATCCAAACCTGTGCGACCCGCACGCGTCTTGTCAGTTGCGGAATGAAGCGTACATTTGCGAATGCAACACTGGGTACAGTGGCGACGGCAGCTCCTGCCTGCTGAACCCGAGGCAGGGTGGGAATTTCCTCGTGGCCAGCGACGGCGCCTCCCTATATCGCGTGCCGTTCCGCGCCACCCCGAGGGACTTCGCGACGCCGTTCAACAGCGGCGCGACGCAGATCGCCGTGTCCGTCGATGTTGACTGCGAGCTGGGATGGACCTACTGGGGTGACGTCGGTAGCTACGCTATAAAGAGAGCAGCGTATGACGGCAGCGGATATGAGGAGTTTTTGAATTTCGGTGAGTTTCAAGTCTTCATTTCTATGATCCAAAGACAGAGTTTTATGTCCTAGGTAGGTACACCTCTCTTGTATTTCTCAGCGTGTACTTAACAAAAGCATGCGATATTGAATTCCTAATATTAAACGCTACTTTTTTAACCTAGAAGTTTCTTTACAAGTCAATGTGTTTCCCAGGCGTCAAAAACCCGGAAGGAATAGCAGTAGACTGGTCGTCACGAAACATATTCTGGACGGACTCTGAGAAACTGACGATCGAAGTGGCCAATCTCGACACCAGGGCCCGCAAGGTGTTGTTCGCGATCGACGGGATATCCAATCCTAGGGGCATCGCCGTGCACCCACAGAGAGGGTAAGTTAAATTAAAAATGTAGACAGACCCCTTGAATCAACGAATGGTAGCAAGCTACGACTGTATTCACAAAGAACACTTGTTTAGACAAGGGACAAACACAACATAAAAAGTTTGATAAATACCATAGTAATGATTATGAATACAAGGAGTTAGATTTTCGTGTGGAGAATACTTAATCGAATGGTATATTAAGTCTGTTCCGTATATTAATACCCAAACGTAATAAAACTACAATTCTTGCAGGAAAGTCTTCTGGTCCGACTGGATGCGAACAGACCCCAAGATTGAGTGGGCGAATATGGACGGAACCGAGCGCGGGGTGTTCCTGGACAAGTCGCAAGTGGCACTGCCCAACTCCCTGGCGATCGACTGGGAGCGCGACCGGCTGTGCTACGCGGACGCCGGCCTGGCCAGCATCAAGTGCGTGGGCATCGACTCCTTGCAGACGGAGACCATCGCCGCCAACTGCTCCTACCCCTTCGGCCTCGCTATCAACGGGAACAGATTCTACTGGACCGATTGGAAAACGTGAGCATTTATTTTAAATAATTCAATGTTATAGTATCGCAAGAAAGACAAAGAAACGAATGATGCCCAGTTTGTATCACCATTATTATTTATTAGTATTTGTGTTGAGGTCGTGAATGGTAAAAGGAACTGCATCTTTGCAGAGATCCTCATCTTAATAACCGACCAAAATCAAGAGTTAAATCGAGCAAAACGACGAAACTTATGTAAATCCTAATTTTTACTTGCCTCTATGAGAAGAACATCGCTGAAACGAAACGAGCTAGTTAAAGTGAGACTGTTTGGGGATTATGGACGTCGTTATTCGACACAATCTGCACGATATCCCGGGTTCTTCCTCACACTCTTCCGAGAACTCCCAGTTCCCACATACCCAATCCCAACTTTCTTTCTAAAAGATGGCTTAACGCTCAACAGGCTCAAAATCGAGTTCATAGACGTGGAGACTCAAGAGCGCGGGCAGGCGCCGATGGCGAAGGCGTCGTGGCGGCTGTACGGCGTGGCGGTGGCGCGCGAGCGGTGCCCGGCGGCGCGCGGCGCGTGCGAGCCCCGCGGCGGCTGCGGCGCCGCGCAGCTGTGCCTGCCCGCCGGCCGCCAGGGCCGCACGTGCGTCGACGCAGACAACACGTTTAGAAAGTAATACCGACGCTCCGAATATGATGTTGGAGGCTGTTCGTGAAGTCGTCTCTGCCGTTGAACGACTCAATTATAGTATAAGGCATTTGCGTACCGAACGACACTAAATTAAAGTATTGATACGGCATCTGCGTACCGGCGGGCTCGGGGGCAGCCCCCCTTCCCCCGGACCTTCCTACCCCTTTCCAAAAGCTGGGTACGTCTATGGCATATGTTACTATCCCTCTATTAAATAGGTACCTTACAATTCGTTAGATCAAGTAAACTCGACCATGTTGTTTCACTTTGCATTTTTTTTTTAAGTTAGTTTTACGGCCCAGGGTACAAGCCCTTTTGAGCCTTGGCAAGTACAATCATACAAATTGACATACCCACAACCTGTATTGAATACATGTCAAAGAAAGAAATAAACAAACTTCATCATGACTACAATACTAAAATTGTATAAGGTTTTGCAAAATGGAATCAACCCACATGTACTGCAGCAAACCAAATCCAACCCTAGTGTTTGAGTGGTAGATTCGGTTCAGTTCGCCGAAGTATGTGTGGCTTGGCTCCAGTTTGCAGAAGTACGGCAAATTACCTCACAGGAATACTCTCCAACATCATATTCAATCATATACCTACTTCCACTCGAATATCTACTACGAAACCAACATTTAATAAGAAAACATAAGTAATTTAAGGCGAAAACTTTCACAAAGAAAAGCATTTAATTGTTTGGTGGTAGACTACTCTGTATAAAAGGGGGCGCTTCTGTAGATAAACCTGAAATAAAACCACGCAAAACAGTCTACTAATAAAACTCCCGCCTAAACCTAAATTTATGATTAAGGTGTGTGTGAACAACATTAGTGTGTAAGTATATTTTTAAAGATAAGCAATGGAAATAAATACAAACTGCCAAATATTATACCAAAAATAATAACCTATGTTCCTGCTAACCATAGTGGAATAAAATAATAAATACTCTTTTATAAGATCTTTAATGTACTTCAAACAATGTAATTTATTATACCAAAAGCAATAAATTTATTTATTTATACTCACATGACATTTATTTTTCGTCCCATAAACATAATTTGTTATTAAATATATCGAAATTAATATATTTTATCTTTAACATGCTCGCTCGATCATTATTATCATAAGAAAAACATACATTTTTAAATTATCTTAATTAAGTTTTTTAATTTATAACAGAACATTATTTGAAATTTTTTTTTATCAACAAAAATTAACTCCAGGGAAGAGATAATAAGAGTCCAATGAAACAAATTACACCTGAGGAGGCAATCTAAACGTTTCATAACTGCAAGTGTATGCAATAGCAGTGATAGCCGATTGGTTAAGCACGCGTCTTGCGGGCTACCAGGTCTCGGGTTCAAACCCCGGCTCGAACCTCTGGATTTTTCGAAATCTATGTGCGAATCATAATTTATATATGATTATCACTTGCTTACGGTGAAGGAAAACATCGTGATGAAACCTGCATGTCTTAGAAGATTTAACCAATTTTCGAAAGACATGTGAAATCCCCCAGCCCGCACTGGGCTAGCGTGGTGGATTATGGACTGAATCCCCCTCGTCTTGAGGGGAGGCCCGTGCCCAGGAGTGGGAAGTCAAAAAGGGTTTAAATTATAACTGCAAGTTTGTTCAGTAACTAATTTAAAATCAAATTTCCGGAATATCCGCGTATTGTTTGAGAAAATCACTATACAAGCCTTCTTGGCGTCATTTGGGCATTGATCAACTCTCACGTGGGTAAGGGCTTCGCCTCATTACGTTCGTTCGTAATTACTAATTTGCCAGCCGCGGCAGAAACCTCACAAAAATAATTCTAAAACCGTAAACTTAAATAATGTATTTTAGATTTAATAATCATTATTATTTCTAGTGTATTAAATAACTCGATTCGATAACTTCGTGCAAAAATCTTTACAACGGATTATAAGTAGGTACATTAAGTGAAATGAATGACACACTATTCAGAATGCACTTTTAAAAATCGTTTGGAGCGGTATTTTGAAGATAGCATTTTTATAAATCTGAGTTGCGATATATCACACCCCACCAAAAAAACGTGCTACCCACGCTGTCCAGTAAATTTAACATAAATATTTCCTACAACGGAGTTCTTACACTTTCTACTTGTTAAAAGCAAATAGCATAATTCAGCATTCCTATCAAATAGAAAACGGAAGGATGCACCAGGGTCGATAGGTGTTGCTAAGACATTTTTATATAAGTAGGCGTTAGTTCTATATAACATGTATTTTACACAATATGTATATCATATTCATACTGATCAACATGAACCGGAATTTAGATTTTGTTTAATTTACATTAATCTAAATAGTTACTAACAACCTCAGCGAGGCTGTACCAAATTGTGGTGGTCAATAATTTGTCAGCTTATCCTATTATGGTTTTGAATCTGAATTTGTATTTTGCATACAACAATATTATAAAGTCATGCTAAGAATTGTTTCGTTACCAAAACGCAAAATCTATCAAAAAGACGTATGATCCGAGACATTTATTGGAAATGTATAAATTTTAATTATGTATACAATGTATAATATCGATCGCTCTCACCACTATTCCATCTTTCATCAACAGTGATAGGCTCAATTAATGATTAGCACGAGATTACCCGGTTAGCCCCACAGATCCTCGGTGCGGCCAAACTTGAAGACCAAGGAGCCGGCGAATATGAACGCATTCTGCATAAACAGACTCACACCTGGCCATTTGGGGACATCAGACCCTGGAAGTGGAGACCGAGCATTAGGAATTTAGCTACCCAATTCTTAGTGTACTTTTGCCGCTCACAAAAAGCGCCAGCACTGTAGGAGCCTCCTAAAGTGATGCACGTGCCACCCATAAATTTAGTATGAATACTACAAATTTTCACTGTTCTTCCAACACAGGTGATTCATTGCGAATGAGTTTGATACCACATAGCAGTGTCCGTTATTGTCTAGACTCAATAAACTAACACAAAATCAATAACATGTTTTGAATCAATATATACCACATAACATAATCTATGAAATACACTATAAAAATAAAGCTGTGCCCCGCGATTCCGTCCGCATGGAATGTGGACCACCCTTAACATTTAGGGGTATGAAAAATAGATTGTAGCCGATTCTCAGACCTACTGAATATGCATATAAAATTTTATAAAAATCTGTAGAGCTGTTTCAGAGGAGTATGGTAACTAACATTGTGACACAAGAATTTTATATATAAGATAATTATCTAACCATTCATACCTGTGTTCACATAATTGGCAAACAGGATCCAGCATGCAGCAATGAGTGATGCAAAACCAACTACGAAGCCTAGGAAGAGCCACAAGCGAGACCCCCGGGGGCCCATGCAGCCTCCCGTGTATGTCTCACCACGCACCTGGAAATAAGACAAGGCGCCTGATAAATAGGATTGAAAATGGCCTCAATCTTGAATTTATTATTTTAATTTTGGGGATAATAAGACTATATCATGCCTTCCTCCACCTATTTACTTTTTGTAATGTTAATAAGTACACAGAGGTATCAGTTCATTGGGTACTCAAATGTACTAATTACGACCTTATATATATGTCGCCGCCAAATAGCTTAATTCGCCGTTCAATTAACAGCCTAGGCACTTAACTAAACGGCGCCGTTCAACTAGTGGCCTGAATGATATTCAGCCATTTGATCAAACAGCTAGGCAAATGACTTGGAACGATGACGTTTAACTACTTGCCTAGCCGTTTAATTACCTGCCTAGCCTGTTCATTTCAATTTAGTCCTACTTTTTGCCACCTAGCGCCGAAACTCACCAAACTGTCAATATCTCTATATTCTATATTCTCTTTGGTCAATATGGCGTCGAAAAAAAACAAATTTGATGGAATCATTTTATTAGGTACTTAGGTTTTTTACGTTTTTTTTTAGATCCACCGAATCTATTTGCCGGGTGGGGTTTCTGTGGGGTCATAAAAAAAATAACCCTAACCTAAACCCATCCAGGTCGTTCTGCTGGGGTAGTATTTTGAAAAAGTTTTGTAGTAAGTACTTAAATGTCAACCAGTTGCCTAAGCATTAGCCAGCCAGTTTATTAAATGTTGTAATAGACGATACGGCTGAATATCATTCAGGCCGTTAGTTGAACGGCGCTGTTTAGTTAAGTGCCTAGGCTGTTAATTGAACGGCGAATTAAGCTATTTGGCGGCGACAGATCGATGACGTTTAACTACTTGCCTAGCCGTTTAATTACCTGCCTAGCCTGTTCATTTCAATTTAGTTCTACTTTCTGCCATCTAGCGCCGAAACTCACCAAACTGTCAATATATCTATATTCCATATTCTCTTTGGTCAATATGGCGTCGGAAAAAAACAACTTTGATGGTATAACTTTATTAAGTACTTAGGTTTATTACGACTTTTTTTGATCCACCGAATCTATTTGCCGGGTGGGGGTTCTGTGGGGTCATAAAAAAATAAACCTAACCTAAACCCATCCATGTCATTCTGCTTGGGTAGTATTTTGAAAAAGTTTTGTAGTACTTAAATGTCAACCAGTTGCCTAAGCATTAGCCAGCCAGTTTATTAAATGTTGTAATAGACGATACGGCTGAATATCATTCAGGCCGTTAGTTGAACGGCGCCGTTTAGTTAAGTGCCTAGGCTGTTAATTTATTTATTTATTTATTGATACACTAGCAGCTTTGAGCTGATGCGTGTATATCACGACACTTGTATTTTATTGTAATTATAATTTTAAATGTCTGTCAAGTCTATTTTTGAAACTATTCACTGTCGGAGCGCTTATTACTGTTTCAGGAAGAGAATTCCACAATTTTATCACTCTAAGTGTCAAGAAATTTGATCTGGGGTTGCTAGAAGACGGAGGCTTGGTTAACCTCAAGGAGTGGCCCCTTAGTTGCTTATTCTGATTCATTGTGTACAAGTTCTTCAATTTTTTTACGTTGTAGTGGTCATTGAGTATCTTGTAAGTCTCTATGAGATCTCCTCTCTTCCGTCTTAGTTCTAATGTTGGTAAGTTAAGTTCGATGAGACGTTCTTCGTAAGCCTTGTTTTTTATGGACACAACCATTTTAGTAGCCCTTCTTTGGACCTTCTCCAGCATTTCTATGTCTTTTTTGAAGTATGGACACCAAATTGAACGGCGAATTAAGCTATTTGGCGGCGACATATATATAACATCTAACAACTGACCTGTGCATTAGATACTGAGTTGATCATTATAAGAGACAATGTGGCCATCACCCCGCACACATGGGCTGGATTTGGGAGCTTGCCGGGGTACACTGACACTGCATCAATGATGAACCACCAGCCTGTGAAGAACTGCACCAAATAATTGTATTAAAATATGCCAAATTAATAGTCAAGTTTTTCTGCAAAGCACAATGATAATTGTTGTAAAATGATATAGAAGAGATATCAAAGAAATGCAATTGACCTACTTTTAATTTCTCATTGCTCATACAAAAAGTTCATAGCAACTCTATACAAATTGGAGCTCAAACACACTAGATTTCTACGGAATTTAGAAAAAAAAACTGTTCATATGAGCAATGTCAAATAAGAATAAGCCAAAGAGGGCTTTAACCCTGACAATGTTGTGGTTTAAATTTGCATCACCGCTCATGACACAATTAATATGATCACAGTAACTAGCACAAGCATTTAGCTTAGTTGGAGAAGTAAAAAGGACTAATACTAATGTGATAGTAATTGCGTTGCCTGATATTACTTTCTCAACACATAGAGAGGGAGGTACAATTAGGATCATATGCATTGAGGCACCATCCACCATAATAAACCACTTATTGCTTTCCCTACGACAGTAAGTCCGGTAGTCTTACGAAATAAAACACTATCCATGTTTGTTTGGCCGAAAACAAAGCATGATTCATCAAATACTCACCAAAAGTCCTGATATGATGGAAGCCAGAATATTACGCTTCTCACCGCTCTCGAACCACACACAACTAGGCAAGTTCACATTCTCGAAGCAACTCATCTTGAAAACAATGTGGGTAATGTTTTTAATTATTTTATTTTATTAGATTGCGTTTGATCGCAAAAATAAATACGATCACGGAATGACAAATTTGTGACAGCAAGCCAAGCCAGCTGACTGTCAATTCTGACCAATTCTGACCACAGATTAGAGATATGTAGCATGATTCTGACCATAGATTAAGGAAGTGAACAAAAGGTATCTGATTCTGACATATTTTCGGTATATTGGTTTACTTTGCTTGAGCGTATTTGCTGCGTACCACAAAGTTATAAGTTGATAAATATAATATCTCAAGTCTGGGAGCAAGAATTTTATATCACTATCAGCTTCTTGTCTGAGAGCGATCTTGAATAGATACGCTTTTGACAAGCAATTTTGTATGTTGGTACACTGTATTATAGTTGTCAGTTTCGTTGTATTGGCCATAAATGGTGGCCCCATTTTAAAAGTAGGGTTTATTTTAATCTATGGAGTCCCGTCTCTTCTTACGTAGTATTGTATTCTCTTTGCAATTTTGTACCTATTGGTATGACATGAGGATAACATTTCCAAGACCTCTCTTGGACTTGAGATCGATTTATTACATAAAGATGGTTCGCTATATTCTTCTAAGATGGGACGAAACCAGTGGGAATGGAGTACAAACGAAGACGATCAACCCACAGGCATTATGCGTACACAGCTTAATACGGGTCAGCAGGGGTTTGGAACTATTAGGATAAGGAAATGTGCCCAGAAAGAACGGAACTATAGTAGAATAGAAATAGCAAAAAAATGTGATAGAAAGGCTGAATAGGCAAAACTTGGCTGAACGTCGTCACCGCGTAGTTTTTAAAAGCGGCTTTTCATAAAATTGTGTGGTAGCATACTCCAAAGTATAAAGTCCATTCTCTAATTAAAATTAAGGAACATTCATTTGTCTGTCTCTGCCCGCAGAGTTCATGGTAGCCACACGTTAGTAGCTCCGAGCTCGATGTGATGCGATGATAAATATTATTTCCTATCATTGCTTAGGTAAGTATAAAATGGCTTGACACGCTCCGCGTGTCTAGATTGTAATTTGTAATTATTACAATTTCTAAGGTTAGGTAGGTAGATAGGAACCTACTATATCTACCTACATTTGTAGATAATTTAGTTACCTAAGTAACTGTTTTTGTAAACAGTTTTGGGCAAGTAACCGAATGTGCCAATTACCGTTATCTTTGAACTAATGTAACAAACTCACATTTAGGACATCTTTACTTATTAAGTATAATTTATGATTATGGTAAAACAAGTCAGAATTCCTGATATTATAGTACTTAAGTACCTAGCTTGATAGGTATTTACCTATCTAACCAGCTTTAGTTGAAACTGAAACCCTTAGCTGGAAAAAAACATTAGTAAAGTAGGTAATATTTTATCTTAGCAGACTTATATTGGTACCGTCGTTGTTTTTTTTCCGTTGGAAAACCCTTTATGGGCTCCCTTCCGCCCCGGGAGAGGCAGAAGGGATATGTGGGAGTCCCTGCGCCTGATGGGCGCAGTATACCCACTAAAAACCAACGCTGTACCCTCTTAGCCGCGAATGCCGAGGACCGGAGTTCACGTTGCCGCTTCCAATCACGTCCCCGGCACGGCTCTGGCCTTAACAGGCCTCCTCTGTGGGTGGTCTAGAGGACCACCCACTCCGGCCGAGTGGCGCTGTGTTGGTACAGGTAACACAGCGCCCCCTTACGAGCCCCTGAACGGGCGTCAGGCTCTCCCGTGCCTGACGCCTTAGGGCTCAGGATATGCGGTGGTCAGGCACTAGGCGGTGACCATCGCGTCCCCTGCTGAAATAGGTACCGACCTACCTATCTTTAGCTTAAGGTATCAAAGGTGCAAAAATAGGTGTAGGTACTAACAAAGAAGTTGTAATAATAAGACATTATTATTACAAATTCTTTGGGTACTAACCTACCTACCTACTTATGCCTATAATAATTATATTATTACGTATCGATGTTTACGTTATTTTCTTTGATATGAAAAAATGTTACCAAACCAGGTAACCTTTGAATTTGGCAACCAGATTTATCAATAGCAGGTAACGATGTTACAAATACTTTACCGTTACGAAATTATGTAATATTACATTTTTTGATAAGCGAAATGATATAAATGGGTAATATGCTTAGGTATGATCATTGTTTTATTGTGACTAAACAAAAGTGGAAATGTCGGTGAAAGGGATCTTCCTTGTTAGCATTCAAGCTATTATTTTTAAGGTAAAGTACAAACACACCACCGGCAGGTACGGTTATAATGGTTCTTCTTCTTCTTCTCATAGTGCCTCTCCAACTAGTGAAGGTCAGCAGTCAGCTCCGCATACATCTCTCGGTCTCTGGCGAGGTTGAAAAGCTCGGCTGCACTTGAGAACTTATAATGGTTGGAGGCCCTCAATTGCCTCCGGGATTGTTATGTGCGCGAGTAGGCAAGCAGGAGCAATTCCCTAACCCTTGCTTGTGCACACATAACAATCGAGGCAATTAAGGCTCTTCCCCACCCCAACCCCCTAGACTGTCCTTGCTGTAGGAATCTAAGTAGCCGGCTTAAATCAGCTATATTTTCAAGTGCAATTTTTTCGTGTGTTACCTACTGGATTTTCATATGTACCACACCAATCGCCGATCGACTGTCCCTACATAAAGGGGGACGGAACCAACCCATTTTCCATTGATGGTTGACCGATTGATGCGGTAACTTTTCAAGGTTATAGTGACATAAAGCCATTACGTTTTAAGGATAACTTTTGATATAGCACCTTGTTAGGTGCTATATAAAAGTTGTTACTTTGTTGTGGGCTTGTTAAGTTGTTACTTAAAAGCAGTGATAGCGGTTTGGTTTAGCACAAAAGCGTTTGGTTGTTTTCGTCTTGCGGGCTCAAGTTCCTGGGTTGAAACCCCGACTCGCACCTCTGGGCTTTCCGAAATCTAAGATGCAAATCTAATTTAAATATGATTAACACTCGCTTACGGTGAAATAAACCATACTGAGGTAACCTGCATGTCTTGGAAAAATCTAACATCGACATGTGAAAGCCGCCAACCCGCACTAGGCCTGCGTGGTGGATTATGGCTTTAATTCCCTTCGTATTGAGCGAAGTCCTGTGCCCAGGAGTGGGTGTTAAAAGGGCTAAATTATTATTGTTTTTAGATAACAACTAATCACGGTGTTCTTATTCCAGGCGGTAATATCTCAATGCATCGGAGGGCACCTGGGCGGTCCAGAGATCATCACAAACTTACCTTTGGCTGACGGCTGCGGACTGCCTGGCCCGCTCGTCAGCCGTGTCCTCGGAGGTAACCTCCTCATCGACACTTCCACACCTTTCGACCAATCAGGAGTCGCCATTTACTCCGACGACTTGCTTATCGATGGTACAGTGTTTGTGGAGGGTAACCTGCCTTTCGTGGGTACAGTGGCTTTAGAGGGAGTTTTGCCAGCTACTGGTACGAGTCTAGTGTCATACGAATGTGGTAATGGTAATATGGGTATAGCGGAGAATCTGCCGCCCGCTGGGTTAGCGGTTTTGCCGCCTGGTGGCCGGGGATGGGTGGGTTTGGGCGGACTGCCGCCTTTCGGAAAATTGTAGATTGATTGATTAACCGCTAACATTGTGATTTTGTATTGTTTGTTATTTAATTTGTATGTAATAAATGGAACCTAACACTATTGACGTGTTTTTTTTTTATTTCGTGCACTCATGCCACAGGAGTAATATATTATAGCCGAGGTGGAGAATTTAGGTATCGAGATTTTTTTGGGGTTATTGCTAAAGTCGTGAATAAAAAACAAACTGTATTTTTCGATTTTTATTTATAAAAATGTTATTAAGATACAATAATACTCAATCTCATATAAATGAATACCACACAATGAATATAAAAAACTACATGTAAACACGATCACAGTGAATTAATTGCATCAGCATTTGATGTGACGTCACGTACTTAAATCTAAATTGCTAAGAATAATGTTTGTGATATGAAGTAAGTTTCCATCATTGATGGGAGCTCATTTGTAGCAGAAGCCCTCGTTCTGGTAGCACCACTCTGGCTCCACGGACTCCGCATTGATGTTCATACGAATAAGACGTTCTCTGTAAAGTACAAAACAACAATTTATAATTTACATTATCGTGCAGTCTCTATGCTATCATTTAACTTCTCGTCTCTATACAATAGATGCAGGGCTTTTTATAATAACCCCATATCTCTACAAAAGCCTCATGTCTTATACAATAGCCCCATGGCTGGTAAATAGCCCCCCGTCTTGTACAATAGCCCCCTGTCTTTTACAAGTGCCCCACGTCTTGTACAATAGCCCCCCGTCTTGTACAATAGCCCCTAGTCTTGTACAAGAGCCCCACGTCTTGTACAATAGCCCCCCGTCTTGTACAATAGCCCCACGTCTTGTACAATAGCCCCCCGTCTTGTACAATAGCCCCTAGTCTTGTACAAGAGCCCCAAGCCTTGTACAATTGCCCCAAGTCTTGTTCAATAGCCCCCCGTCTTGTACAAGAGCCCCAAGTCTTGTACAAGAGCCCCAAGTCTTGTACAATAGCTCCCCGTCTCGTACAATCGCCCCACGTCTTATACAATATCCCCAAGTGCCTATACAAGAGGCTCATATGTCTAGAATGGCCCTACATCTGTGCACAACACTCCCCGTCGTCCCCCGGTACTGACCGGACGTGCAGCATACGCTGCTCGGCGTCCAGCCACTTGGAGCTGGGCTCGGCCCACAGCCGCTCGGCCAGCGCGGCGGCGCGCGGCCACAGCCGCCCGTCCAGCGACGCCGAGTCCGCCTGCTCCGACCACAGCGCCGCCTCCGCGCCTGCGCGTTACACGATGCAATAAGGATGCCATAGAACCAACTAGAGCCATCAAACCTCCATCAAACTAGAGTAATCCAGTAGATACATATAAATACAAACTACAATTAAAGCAAAGCAACAAATATATACGAGCGAGAAACACGACGGTATTGGAGAAAATAGGGAAGAAAAGAAAATTGGAGTATTTTGGCGTTGTGCTGCTTCAATTCGTAATCCAGGGAAAAATAGACGACAAAAGAAAGCCCGGTCCTAGAAGGATATTCTGGTTGGAAGACTTATGCTAGTGGTTCGACAAGATAATACAACACCACTACGATTCCGAGTTACAGTCTCTAAAGTGGAAATAGCCCTAATTAATGATTACATATTAGGTAGGAGACGGCACTAAAAGAAATTGAAGAAACATGCTGAAACCTTGGGCTGGTTATTATAAAGCAAGTATAATAACGCTGCTACAACGAATTCTATCGTCCACCTCTTAGACAATCTATCATACCCACCTAAATGAGCACCTACTTATTAAAGGAGATGATAGGAAAACACAAAAATACTGAATAAATATACTTACACCATCGACCTTAGCATTTTCAAAAATTTGCTAAATAAAGTTCTTACCTAGGATTTGGTCTTTGTATTCATGAGCCATATTAGCCGGACTATTTTCGTACACTTTCTGCCAACCGATGTACGGCGAGCACCAGTTATTGCCTGCAAAAAAGTAGGTAAGCATCTTATTTGGAAGACTGACAAACAAAACTATGTGTCTCTTCCTGTGCCCTGTCTTCAGAGCCTATAAACATGTAAGTAAATTTTATCAGATACGATTCTAGAACTTGTATGAGAGAATAGCGTCAATCAAGAGTTTTAAATAGGAATAAACGAATTGTATTGGATTTATTAAATAGTTGGGGGATTACGATACTATGTTAGAATTGTTGTGTAACTATAAGATATAGGTACATATAGGTACCTTCGCCGACCCAAGCGCCGAAGCCGCAGTCGAAGTAAAGCGCGTCGTAGTTCGATATGATCAGCCGGTACCCCTTCTCCAGCAGCCCTTTGATCTGAGGGTCCACGCCCGTCGTCCACACCTACAGCGAATAGATAAAAATAATCCCAGTTATTAAGTGCTTTATACAAAACAAATATGATAAATTCTTGCACCTATGTGAATCGATACTATACATAGGTACTAAATCAGTGATAATATAGGTCGCACTGACGGTGCACTATAATGTTTGAAGACTTGAGGGTGTATGCACATTTTTTGGTACTAGAAAGGTGCATATTTCTATGTAATTATCAGCAAAGTAATTTTGATGAAATAATAGGTGGTATAGGTAGATATGTCATACAAAACAGTTAAGTACTTTAAAAACAGATTATAAAAGTCGTTACAGTATGAGATGATTCTTACTTGAATGATGTAGTCATCCTTGTCCAAGAAATTTTCGACATGAGTGAACTCCGTCAGAGTGCTAGTCCACAATATGAGCGGCAGTCTCCTGCCGAATGCCTGGAACCAAATAGGTGAACATAAAAATCAGTAGCTACCAACGCTATAGTCAAATCAGACTCATTATCCATTGATTAAGTTTTATAGATGGGAACGCATGCGTTCAAAGAAAAGTTACCACAAGGGCAAAGGCTACAGTATAATCAGACCTTGAAATACTAGGCTATTATAATGCAAGCAAGGCAGAAAATAAACTCGAACAATTAAGTATCATAATAGTACTTAATGCAACGTTTGCTTTTCAATGTATAGTAGCTAGTTGGAATGCTGCCAATAATGTATTACTGTAAGAATAACAAATAAGTACCAACGATATAAGCAGTCGTGTAAACCAGCTCAATCAATGATGGTGTACGCTAATCTTCTTCTAACCTTGTAAGCCCTGTCTTGTGCCTTCTTTTGGAAGTAGTTCCACAGCTTGAGGTAGCTGGCCTTGTCCAGGTCCCAGCGGTTCTGCAGCATGAAGTTCTGTATCTCCTCCGAGGAGTTCCAGCAACGTTCGCTCACCTCGTCGCCACCCATGTGGAACATGTCCGTGGTACTGAACGAATCTGCAGTATTACAGGAATTTTAATTATTATAAACATTTAAAGTCGATGCGGCCAAATCCGACTGCGGGGTAAATCCGTAGACAGATGATTTTGACGAATTCTGAAACAGTACGCTGTTCATGTCTTGGTCGATAAAACAGCATACAAGTTTAGTTCCAACATATAGCACATGGAGATACGACGTTAACGAGAGAAATAAACGGTGTTTTAACTTCAATTGCGTTATGAACTCTAAAGTGAAGTTCAGTGCGTTGTTGTATTTTTTAAGGTGAATATGAAATGATTCAACTTAATTAAGTAATCATCCTTTGCATTTCATTGTTCAAATTATTATTAATGGACACATTGCTTGCAGACGCTTAGGCCTTCGGGGAAGAAGGAATAGTATCGATATTATCGATTATGCTCGTCATCAATAGTATTGACACTATGGACAGCCCTATCGATATTGTGGCTAGTTGTTAAGGTCAACTATCGATAGATAGACAGCACTAGTGTGGAAGACATCATCATCAGTCATCTGAAATCGTCTGGTATGTTTACCGGCCATGTCCCTGTAGATATCCTCGAGGTGGTCGTACAGCTCCTCCCGCGTGGGGTTCAGCTGTCCGCATGGTGGCTCCACGCAATATGACGACCATGGCTCCGCCTTGCGTAACAATATATATTTTTTTATTATAACCTGCTGACTTAAATTTTGTGTTACAAAGTTTTACAAGCCAATTAAGATTTTTCAATTTATAATATCAGTATACTAGGTGAAACAAAAAGGGTATACTAATATTTTTGCAACTTTACTATGTAAATCTACTTATCTGCTTTGTGGGACAGTTGAAGTACTAAAGGTTTTGTAGACTCATGAAATCTATCAACAGCTGTATCCCTATAACACCTTTTGTTTTTCAAGTTTCCTCCAAAGCTGATAGATTTAGAATTACAAAGATCAGTTTGGAAAAGTATACCTTTGCTGTTTCAACCTGTAGAAGTAAGGAGGATTTAATCTACGATAACTGGGAGTACGCGAGGCCGGTTAATTACCTTGAAGCAGACCGTGAGTCCGGTGTCCTGCCAGCCCTCGCCGACGTGCGCGGGCGCATCGAACTCGGGCAGCACGCGCACCCCCCGCACCAGCCCGTACTGCACAACCTCTTCGATCGCCTCCTTCGTGTACACCTTCAACAAACCTTTTTATGACAAACTAGCGGCCCGCCCCGGCTTCGCACGGGTAACAGGTACATTGCGGTTACATTATTCGAGTTTTAGTAAGGATCCCTAATTTTTTTGAAAATATATTATAACCTATGTCACCCGGGGATAGTGCAGCTTCCCAACAGTGAAAGAATTTTTCAAATCGGTTCAGTAGTTTCGGAGCCTATTCATTACAATCAAACAAACAAAGTTTTCCTCTTTATAATATTAGTATGATGATAATATGATAGGAAATGCGAGTGGCGATAAGTCCAATACATACGTAAAGTAAATATTCCTCTTTCTTATACCTGGATAATGAAAACTATAATACACTAGTTGCTGCCCGCGACTTCGTCCGCGTAGACTTAAGTAAAGTATTCTATGTATTCATCTAGGTTATAAACTATCTGTGTTCCAAATTTCATCCAAATCCGTTCAGTAGTTTTTGTGTGAAAGAGTAACAAACAAACATCCACACTCACAAACTTTCGCATTTATAATATTACTAGGATAATATTTGTTTATATACTTTATACCTGATGCTGCTAAACCTTAACTACCCGAAGATGAAAGCTCGTATTAATAAATCGATCTTAAGTCTGAGATTGGTATTGAGTCCGCTTTTGACGTGTCATTAGGTACTAGAATGACATAAGAATGACATTTCCAAACTCGCCTCTAACTTGAGATCGACTAATTAATACGGGCACTAGTCATTGTTATCTATCTTTGTACTTAAATTTAGTCTTCAAACTTTATTCCTTAAGAAATACAAACTACCGCGACAAAATTTAATTTAGGTACAGGTTATGCAACTTTGTATGGACTGCAAGCATACATAATGCATTATTTTAAGTGACCTTATCAGTTTAGTTCCAATGTCAGCGACAAGTTATGCAATCGAGTTGCTTGACTCCTGACGTCATCGATCATAATGCAATGTGAGAGGTAAAGGCGCACGAAGGAATTATCAACCCACCAAAATTCAATCTTACTTTGGAGAGAGGGATGGTCTCGGAGAATATCACGTAGGTATTTTTTTTTCCGCAAGAAACAGTAATATAGCCGGAAAACTGGGTAAAATTAACTTATAAAGTAAAAGTTAAGTTAACTAGTCTTAAATAAAAATATTAAGCTAATTATTATTAATAGTTATATAATAAAGTAAAATAGTTATAGTATAAACCCAAGACATTTAAAATAGAAAAACGCATTTTTAAAATATCTCACGTTAGACTGCTGAATGGGGGAGGGGGTTATCCACAGCACATACCTATCCCCAAATGATCTTACAAACACTAGAATTAATATGCAAAGCGCATAGACAAAACTCGCATATAATGTGGTATAACTAACGATATCAGGGCAATTGCAACCTTATTGTAAAACAAATAGCGGAGAACAGCAGCTCTTCCTATTTATGGAATTTTGTTCGGTGTACTCAGTTACGGTAGGTACAGTCGCAAACAAAAACCCTAACAAAATTGTCGTCGCTGGATTTTTTTAAGGCCTTTGTCAGTGGCCGTTCTAAAATCACTCGCATTTTTTTTGAGTTCACCACTCTATTGGCAAATAAATTATTTTTAATTAAATACCAGCCTAATGAGAGTGGTAAGAAAGGTGAGCTTACCTTGGCCGGGGTGTAGGCGCCGTATTTGGTCAGTTTTGGCCTTCTGGAGGACACGAACGGGAAACTGTGACTGTCGGTGATGTGCCAATGGAATGTGTTCAGTTTCACCGCCGCCATTGCGTCTGTTGATCAAGTTTACACAATTCATTAATAACTTTTGAAGCTGATTATAAATAAATATTGTCAGACTGACACAACAACTGCATGGTCTCAAACTAAGCAACGCTTGTACTATCGGTACTGTACATTAGACTGGGGGCGATCTCAGTGACACCCAGGCCTGGGTAAATTACGAAAAGGCCAATTCCGTAATTTGCCCCAGCGGGAATCGATCCCGCAACCACCATGTGCAGTGAGCGGCCTACGCTCGAACAACTGCGCCAAGCTGTCGTTATAGTTATTAAATAATAATTAAATGATTATTATTATTAAGATGCAGTCTTGGCCGCTCTAGCCCGTTTAGTTCCAGCCGGCCCCTTCTCAGGGCATCGTTTACTGACACGAAGGTATAATAACAATTTCCTTTCTTGCCAACTTTTATCAGAATCGGTTCAGTAGCTAGGTCGTGAAGAACTTAACACAAGAACAATAAAAACTTTTTTCGCCACGACTAGCCGCCCCTAATATCTAGCCGCCCAAGGTCTGGGGCTAGTTGGTCTTAAGGGAGATCCGCCACTGACTAAAGAAGAATGGGTGACCAATAACGACTATGAATCGCGAATCGCGCTGCATTTACATAGCGATAATTATTATTTTCCTACAAAGATTTGAGATCTTCCGCGTTAATAAAAGTTTTCCTTCCCAGGCCGACATCCAGATATTTCCGCCCATCCTCCTTTAGCTTAGTCATCATTTCTAGACAACTGAATGCTCGACTTGGCGGGGGCACTGCCGTGCCCCCAGATTAGTGTAATCTTGATGTTTTTCGTACGGGATGAATTAAGCAGCACTCAAATTCATGAAGCGTGCGAGTAGGTACTTGCCTATAGTGGCCTTGATGGAGTCGATGGTGAAATAGTTCCTCGCGGTGTCGAGCAGGATGCCGCGGTACGGGTACACCGGCTTGTCGCTGATCGACACATCTCGGACTATCTGTTAGGAAAATTGTACAAGGCTTCAAGAGACAGTCCTGACCTACTAGTAGGTACTTAAGTAGGTTATAATACATCATCAACATAAGTATTAAAGCCTTGAGAATATTATAATAAGCAGCATACAGGTTACTGGGGTTTTTTTCATACCGTCATGGTGCTAACAGATTTTTATGGCTACGAAATAGTTGGTGAATATTCCGTGTTTGTTGTGTGACCTCGTAAAAGAAGGTCCGCCAGATAAATTTACCTATACAGGATATACAGGATAATTTATACGACCAAAATTATGCAATAAGAGACAAACAGATAAGTAGGTATTCTAAATATTGAAATAAAACTATTTTTCGGATTTTATCGCGTTTGTTTAATTTATGTTCCCGACGTTTCGTCGTAAATAGTTTTATTTCAATGTGTAGTATTCGCGTAAATATAAGAAAACAATATAGGTATTCTAAAAACAATTGATTTGGAATGACAGGGTTCCAATAGCCTAATGCACTTATTTTTACAAAATATTATGATATTCAATTAAAAACATGGATTCGACCCAGAAAAATGAACTGATAGAACTGATCACGGTATAGTAAAAATAAGTTACGGTAGGTAATATTCGATGTAGAGATAGAAATCTTCGATGTAGAGACACAACACAACACAACTCAGTTGTAGTTTTAAAATAGTGTAGATAAAAGCCAAGGGTATACCTAATTAGGTTATATACATATTATTATAACACAATAAGGTAAGTACTTTCGCGCGCGACTGTATTCCGCTGTATACAGTCGCGCACGAAAGTACTTACTCATTCGCTCCACTGCCCTGTTGTCTAGTATTTTACCTACGTGACTGTACCTACACCAACTACATAATTAATGAAGCAGGCCAATCAACGTCGGCCGCCAACGAATCGATATCACCTGGACCGCTAACCGGCGATAAAACATCACTTAACCACTATATACTAATTTAATAACCTGTTAATATTATTATCGTCCCGAACTTCGTTATAAGTCATCGTCACGTTGTCAGCGATCTGTTAGCAGTAGATACTCTCACCGACAATGTCGCCGTACCTCGACCGCCAAGAGTTTACGATCAAGAATTCACGGAGATAATTCAAAAGAATGTTAATGACCAACGGTTTTCAATTGGTTTTAAATTAGCATTCAGCAGACTCAAACAAAGATGTTGTTCGTTGAGTCAACGAACCTGGACCGGTATACTAAACTTGTAGCGGCTTGGCGCCTGTTCTTAGATCAAAACAACACTCAGGGGAGTTACTGAACTCAAAACTCGAATAAGGGTGCGTGCAGATGGAACGTAACGTAAGCGCGAGTATTTATGATGTTAATACTAACTAAATAACCTTATAATAACATTTGTTGGTTCGTTTTGTAAAACACTGGGAAATTTTCCCCTACGCTCATTTTCCATCTGTTCGAATGATTCGGTTACACCAATTTACACTGTATGGCTTAGTACGAAGGCTCACTTTCTTACCAGCATATGGTTCCTAATGTCGTCATACACGATCAGCTGTGCCAGGGTCTCCAGGCCGTGCCGGAGCCCGAAGAATGAGCCCGCCTTGATGGTAGCGTTCACTTTATCGCTCGAAGACGCCGACACCTTTAAAGTGTAACTCTCATCGAAGTCCAGGGAGAAATCTAGAAAAGATTAGATATTTTAGGGTCTATTCAGACGAAGATTCGACGCGGGTCACCGAAGCTGCAGAACTTAAAACATTTGTTCAGAAGAGAGCACGTTTGTAACGCGTTCTTGATGCGTTTAAGGCGCGTGATAAAGTCATCGTGTGCATGGCTGAGATGGTTGAGACAGACATGAGCCGAATCGCGAGCATAACAACACTTAGTATTCAAACATTTTACCTAGTTCTCAGATATTTTCATCGTTTGTTTCGCTCGTCTGCACTATTTTGGAATCGAACCCTACCTCAGATACTTTTTTGCCTACTACTCTCCGATCCAGATATACTAACTCGTGTTGATGTATTGTGGTGTTACCCATACAAACTAATGAGTGAATGTTTTTCTGTTACTCCTGTAAACCAGGATAGACAATGGTTACAAATAATGACGTAGAGGTTTGACCGTCGACGAGTCCCGGGGAAAAGTCAAAGAAAAAAAAAGTGACTATCACAGATATAGATTATCTGTGATAGTCACTTTTTTTTTCTTCCAACCTGTCTTAACATTGCTGGTTCCAAGACAATTTAACTTTTCCCCGGAACTATATAATATAAGCAGATAATAGATATCTAGGTATACAACGGAACACGGTTGACTGTATTAGAAATAATATTTATGCGATATTTATGCCTAGTACGAGTGACTTTAGAGACAGGATATTTTTTTTTTCTCAAAGCGTCTATTTTATGAATCATTAGGTATATCCACATCGAATTACAATGTCAGCTAAAAACAAATTAGTATGCAAATAGTAGTTACGGGTCTTATCAACTGAAAAGCTTACCAGTTTTGGGTATTGTACCGTTGTTCTGGAGTCGTCAAGTTTTGAATACAATTATACGCGTATTCGATATACCATCAAAATAAGTAAATTTTTCATACATATTTTTCATGGCGCCTTAGTACTTAAATTCTTAAGATGACGTATCTATCTGCATAAAAAAAAATCTGGTGGAATGAAACTTTTTGTTCGTTACCTACAGCTTAGTCGGTATGGTTGGTAGCCAGAGAGATGTTAACTATGGTCTAAGTTGGTAGCGAGTGATTTAAAATGTAGCCGTTAGAAAGAAATCTACCTATTAGAGTGTTTTTATATGTATAGTACGCTTTTGACATGACATCTTATACTGGTATGCCATAAGAATGACATTTCCAAAACCGCTCTCAGACTTGAGATCGATTTATTAATACGGGCCTAAGATATCATCTTTAGTATCTACTTAGGCGCTATGCAAATTATCGTGCGTTATTAAAATAGCACCGTATATGCAAATTATCGTGCGTTATTAAAATAGCACCGTATATTCGTGACTTAGTTTCACAAGCAAAACAAGTTACTTTACCTAAGGTGCGGTTTCCACTAGAAAGTTAAAAGCTGATTCTAAATGAGATCTGTCTGAGCGGGAATTATATTTATAGGTCCCACGTTATACCTACCTACCTAGATTTATACATTCCTCATCGACTTCATAATCATTATGTAGTTTATTACCTATGTAGTTTATTATTAAAATAAAGGAAAATAGCAATCATGTTATCCTCTATGTTTCATAAACCATTACCTAATGTTGCAAGCAACTAACACCACTTGATTCGAAGAAGAGGGAAACACGCCAAATATCCTTGAAATTATAATTACAAGGTATTTTTTTTGTATGGTACGTCAATAATTATTGACGTACCTACCATGCAAAATACTTGCAACTAGTGCTATGCCGTTCCCGGGAATGTTATGAAATAATCATTGACTATATTGATTCGTCGGTCGTAAATGTTCCCAATATTCCCGGGAACGGCACAACTCTAGTTACAATACAACTCACCTCTAAGATCTGGCTGATCATTTATAAGATATACCGTCAGCGCTTTCCCCGTAGCCTTTGGCGACAGTCCTTTCGGCACCGCCTGCGACACTAAACTTTTGAATCTCTGGAACAATAAAATACTTAATCAGTTACCAAATAGGCACTAGAGCCATCCTGGCTAATGTTTGCTTATACTGTACAATTAAGTATAGCGCATAATAAAAAAAAATGATTTTGATGATCATAGAATTTTATTGTCATCGACTATAGCAAATTTTTTTTTAGATTAGTAGATTACCAATAACATGAAAAATTCATGAACAATCCAAGAACATTCCTACATGCAAAGATAAAATTTTTTGATTGAAAACTTTAGATCATTTTATACTGCAGTTTAATCCTACAGCGTTCAAATATAAAGACTATTTCTAATAGGTCCTGATTTGCTAAAATCAATAGCATGAAACAATATTTCAACTCCTAACGTGTGTACCTGACCAGCTTCCGACAAGAGATCGTTGGCCCTGCCTTCCTTCGAGGGGAGGATGTCAATGCTGTTCATGTTGATTTTGGACAAGAAATTACCCAGGTCCGCTTCTCCAGTTGGTTTTGGCCATAATAGACCTGAAACAATCACTGCTATTAGAAGAATCTTTGAAAGTCATAGACAAATTTATTTGTTGTTGTCGCTATTTTTTTTCGATGCAGCTGATGTTGCTATATGATCAACAAAAAGTTTTCTGATTAACAATAACTCAACAGATGAATCATTGCATCGCATCTCACAGTAATTGCAAACCAGGGGCTGTGGGCGTACAAGGATAATACGAGTAAGTATACTTGGGGCTACAGAGTATTCTAGCTTTAATAAAACGATTGTTTTTTTTATTGTCACCACAAATTGTTGTTTAAGTATATTATGTACAAGTTTATGCTCGCGACTTCGTCCGCGTAGTGTTTAACTTAACAAAAATTTCGAGATAATCGCGATAAAAATCCGGTATCCTATGTGATAATCCCGGTTATAAACTATCTGTGTTCCAAATTTCATCCAAATACGTTTAGTAGTTTTTGCGTGAAAGAGTAACAAACATACATCCACACTCACAAACTTTCGCATTTATAATATTAGTAGGATATACAGTAAACATGCGAACATAAATTTCAATATTAATCCTAATATTCGAATTCGAATAAAAAAAGAACTTTTCGCCGGAATAAACATGGAGGCTGGCATATAAAATCCCAAACGACATTATAAATTTTTATAATGGCTTCAAAAGGACCAGATCAGGTTTAACCTGCCGCTTTCAGATAAAATGTATCTTAGGAACAAGAAATAAAACGCCTAATATTCGGCGATTTCCTTAGGCCCATAAAACGGGTACATTGTACCCCGTTTTGCATATTAACATAATCAGAGTCGTGTGAGAGGGGTCAAGAACCCGTATAAGGCGTCAAGACGCGATCCAAATAAAGATGTTGACAAATACCACGCCGAGTTGAGCATTAGGCTTAAAAGTTATTAAAATATAACATAAATATTGATCCTGAGTTAAAAAATAAAAACACGTCAATATTTTAAAATATCCAAATATAACCTTTATTTATTTTGGATCAAATGGAGCGTGGCGATCAGGTCAATACCACGTTCTGGATCAAGCAGCTCAATAAACTTCAAGAGGCAGGAAGTCAGTCATAATGCCAAAAATAAGTTTAGTATTAATAAATCGATCTCAAGTCTGACAGCGATCTTGAGTACGCTTTTGACATGCCATTTTGTATTGGGATGACGTTACGATAACATTTCCAGGATCACTCCTCAGGCATAAGGTGAAGGCGCCTGTCTAGCCCGCGAAATTCAAAATTTTCGAGTATTTTTATAGTTTATCCAAAATCTGAAAACATTTAAGACAACATTTTGTGATTTGCGACAATCACAGTATGCAATGCGTTTATTAATACATTTATTTTACTCTAAATATTATCACGGTGGATATGATACAAGTTAATCACTAAATATACAAAAATTGCCAGATTATCTGGATAGCTGTCGTTCTTGTAATGTTTTAGAGTAAGTTGGATATATTAATAAATGAACTGCACACGGTCTTTGTCGCGAATTACAAAATGTGCCTTTTATTATAGACAGATTTTGAAAATTTTCTAAAAAACCTCAAAAAATATGAACTGCGCGGGCTAGATGGGCGCTTTAGCCTTAAGATGGATTTATTAATATGGGCCTAGGAAAACTAAACGGTAATGACGTAGATGCTCTGTCGCTGCCCAGCTATCGTTAGGATGTCTCATTTGTGGTGAAACACGGTAAGCGTTGAATTATCTATTTTTGTCTGGTTTGTTCTGCGGAAAATATGCTATCACATGGGTCCCTGATACTGGTGCCAGGACTCTAGACTAACTCTTGTTGGCCTCTTCTATCATCTATCAACGTATTTGGTTTATAATTTTGGAAGTTGACAAGCCGAGGGATGAGTGGTGGGTCCACCTCCCAAATATTTTTAGAAGTAAATAGAACAATAACTTGTATGTCTAAAAACTTGGTTGGCATCAACTTTGAAAGGAAGGAAACATCGATTAATTAGTACTAACACAATAACACCTACTCACAATACAAAATAATGAACATGCAATATTATTTTATTACATTCGGTCAATTAACACATTTCATATTTTCAATTAACGATGGCAAAAAATACATGGAATGACATAGCCGTGGGTGGTGAGTTGGTGACGCATTATTGACATTTGGAAACCTGTCTCATTTGTATCGCGTCTCGAGATCATCATTTCAAGAGATACAGACACAAGTACCGCCATTGAAAATGGAAATTAGGATATTGAACCCAGATTGAATACACAAACATATTCCTTTAAGATTTGCTCTGTACTGAAATTAATATTTTGGAACTCTACCCGTTTATTTTAGACTAGCGGCCCGCCCCGGCTTAGCACGGGTACATTGCGGTTACATTATTCGAGTTTTAGTAAGGATCCCTAATTTTTTTGAAAATATATTATAGCCTATGTCACCCGGGGATAGTGTAGCTTCCCAACAGTGAAAGAATTTTTCAAATCGGTTCAGTAGTTTCGGAGCCTATTCATTACAATCAAACAAACAAAGTTTTTCTCTTTATAATAAGTATTAGTATGATATTATAATATTATGTATTAGTATGATTACATAATAAATGTTTAGATCATAATCTACAAAAAAAAAAGTAGGATGTAAGGCCGCCCAGGAATCGGATGCGGTGCCGTGTTCTGCCACCTAACAGAACTGTTTCCATCCTCTATTGGAGACATTAAGCTGACGTTCGCGGTTCTAATTTTAACATCGAGTCATTATAGGCCCCTTACGTACGAATAGCTCTATAAGTTTCATACGTGTTTAAGCTCGCCAGTCACGTCTTGTTTTACGTAAACGCTGGCTGCTACAGGACTACAGTAACAGTATTGGAAGACAGACAGCAATCCCTAATAAAATATGAATCATTCAGCCAGGCTAGAAGTAGAAACGGAAGTATTGTGTAAGAAAATTCTATTTATGTATTTGTTTACAATGTTCAAGCAGCGATAGGTAGATAATGTTGATGCGACAATCAATAAAGACTTAGGATCGTTGGTTCGTAAAGATTAAATTATTTATATAGAGATACAATTTTTTTTGATAAGACTTAAATACCCAAAGAGAGGCTTCATCATCAGCACTTTTATCTTAGCCTCAATAGATACCTATACTCCATTTGCTATAGCATTAGACAGAAGTTAAAAAAGGTTATTTTTAGTGTCCACTTTGTAATAAAAGTACAATTAACGAGTTACAGTTACGATTGACGTCGAATTTATTATAATCTATTTATATACCAGCTTGTCATACCTAACTGTAGTAATATTAATTATTTATCTTATTAAATATATTGCCTTTCATTTAAATAATAATTATTTCATTTCAATTTAAAATAAGTGTCGATGCTAAAAACCTAAAAGAAGCATGGGTGAACATACCGGGAACGTTTTTCGTTTCACTATAATCCTACCAAATCTAAAATGTTACCTAATCCCTTCAGAGCTTATGACAGCAGGGTATTTCTAATTTTGTCGGACTATGTTATCTATGAAATTGACGGAAATAATGTGCTGTCAGTGTTTGTCATTGAGTCATTCGCCTGCACTCTAAGTTCCTGTGAATACCTTGTTTGTTATTGTTGTCGAATTTTCGTGATTTAATTGTTACTTGTTACTGTTTTCCTATCAAAAGTTATGTTAAAACAATTTTAATGTAATGACTCTAAATAAAAGTTGTTTTGACTTGGAAATAAAATGTTTTGCATCCCTGCTTCTGCGAGCCTCTTATGTCTAATGTTATAATAAATGGAGTATAGCTGATAATAACTTCGTCCAACCGAGGTCAAAGACAAAAAATCTAAAAATATTTACGTTTGACTTAAGTTTTTAATTTTAATACACAAACGTTTATTTATCAAAATGCAACTCACCGTACTCATTGCAGAACATCTTGCAAGCCTCGAGACTGAGGATGGGGTCATTGTTTTTCGGGTCGTTGCGCGTTTTCACGCACTTGCTATCCTCGCAAACCCATCTCCATGGAGTCTCCCATGACTGCTCTTCAGCCGTGGTCACGCTAAAACAAGATCAATTGTATAGTAACCGCCGTTGGTCAGGCGACAACTTGTATATGAAAAGAGTCGCTATTTATAACGTCTCGCCAATTATCTTGTGATGTGAGAATAAAGAGACTTTCTTCACGGATGCTACAGCACCTCAAGCAGTCAAGATGAAATCTACTCAATGAAAATTCATATGACTGACAGACAACGCATGGCCTAACACCAGTGGGCATATAACTAGAATGATTATCTTAGGAGATTTCCTTATATGAGTATCTACTAATAACGGATTTTTGAGATTTTATGCCATAAGGCGATTAAATAGGGAATGATACGGCTATATAGTACATTATACAAAACTAGTTGGTACAGTGGTTTGAGCGCAGGTTAGCTCACTGGCTTTGGACATGGCATCTTCGTAATTTGTCCTTATGAGGAAAATCCGATGAGTCCTTTCCACGGTACCCACAACATACGCGTTGCTTACTATGATACGGTCGGGGCTAATCTGGTTCTATTTATTTGTTTACTTATTGTGTGACTAACATAATTCAGTAGATCTAAAAAAAACTCAAACACATGTGTGACAGCGAACGCTCTATTAACTCTTCCAATTGAGTATCGATCGCAAACCAATTATCCATTTGCGTCCAATACTCGTAGAACAGTCATTATGTATGTGGAGGTTGCTTTCAAAGACCTACTTACTGCTTTTACTGACGTCATGGGGAGGCATATATATATGTATAAGCTTCTTGAGCGAGCAGTAGTATTTAATTCTTATCCTGTAATTAAGCTTGTTGTGCGTGTTGGCTAAGCTGTAAGCACAACAGGCATCTGATGATAAATAAATATACAAATATCTACTACAGTCCTCTTTTTGGAGTTCCATTACCACATAGAGAATATCCATAATGATCTTCATAACATACCTATTTGAGAGATCTAATAGTCTTTGCTTTCTCACGCAGTATTATTGATCAAGTAGGTATATATATGTACTAGCTGTGCCCCCCGACTTCGTCCGCGTATTATTTAATCGTCCGTAGTATTTAACGTAACAAAAATTTCGGGATTATCGGGATAAAAAGTATCCTATGTTAATCCCGGCTAAAAACTATCTGTGTTCCAAATTTCATCCAAATCCGTTCAGTAGTTTATGCGTGAAGGAGTAACAAACATACATACATACATACATCCACACTCACAAACTTTCACATTTATAATATTAGTAGGATACTTATGTGTAGGTACCAATAGTACCACAACATGTTTGCTTACTAAAGAAATATTCTGGTGTACATGGACCAACCACTCCTTGCTCCCACACTAATATAGCGAGTAACCATATCGAGGGACACCATAAACAGAATTGATCGCAGAGGATGCCACTGCTTATTTTAAATGAGCTTCGCGCGACTATATTGAACAGTTTTGCCTATTGCGCCGGATACAGGTTCATGTTGAATATTGGCGGTTTCAACTGTCCTCTAGCGATGTGCCGTTCCCAGGAATATTGGGAGTGTACATCATTTCCATCTTTTTCAATATTCCCGGAAACGGTACATCACTACCCCTCACTAGCATAATTGAAACCACAATGTTAGGCCCTCTTTTTTAAATTGTTAGTTATACTTACACCTATCTTTATTTTTTGAATACTTACTTATTTCGTTGTTGCAAGTATACATAATGATTATGTGTTATAATGTACAATATAACCTAAAATAAATAAACCTACTAAGCAATAGACTGACAATTGGTTCAATTACTAAAAACTTTCCATATCTAATAGTCTGTACCAAATGTTCAAATGTAATTAAACCAATTGCAAGAGTGTTACGTTTTCAAATTTTTACACGAAACTCTAAAGTAATTGTAACTGGTTTAAGTTTCATAATTGTTATTATTGTGTAATAACTGGCGCTTTTGGCTTTTGATCATACAATATTGTATGCAGAACCTACATAAGTTAATCGGAGAGGTCGGTATAAAGGTATATAAGTATAGGTAGTGTGATTGTACTTACAACGATTTCATAAAGTAAAATAATTTGGAAATCCCTTATATTCCGGGATTTTTGTTTATTATTTCAAAGCATATAGTTACCTATAATCCAATGTGTGTACATAGTAAGTGGAAGTGTATATAGTACGTACCTAAGTACATATAGTACTTATACAAGAGTTTAGTAGGTACTGTAAGTACATAGGCGCTGTAGTAAACTTGTGTAATTCGAACATTCGTACGTTAATTACAAGTACTTGTGCCCTATAAAACAAACAAAAAACATTAAAGATTATGTAAATACTTAGGTACTAACACGCTGAATGTAATAAAATATGTACCCACTTTATTCCGTGAACATAACATACAATCAAACGAAATACTACCCAGATTCAAATTTAAATACTTAACTACTTAGATTGTCGTTCATAACCGTTGAGTTAAACGTTGAGATATTTAGTTATACCTACTTTACTCTATACAAATAAATAATATTGGAGTGTCTGTTTGTAATATCAAAATAACACCTTTTTACTAAATGCATAAATGAAAGTAGGTACAAACGGTACTTATAAAAAAACGCGATTTAAAAAAAACTGTCTGTGTGTTTGTTCCGGGTAATCTCCGAAACGGCTGGACCGATTTTGACGGGATTTTCTCTGACAGATAGCTGATGTTATAAGCAGTAACTTGGCTACATTATTTTAGAAAAAATGATAACAAATGCTGCCTGTCGCGCGGGCACAGAACGTCCGAGCGGGCTTAAAACGCGAAACATCAACTAGCAAATGTTGGATTTCATTCTTGTTAAGTTAAATTCCACGCGGACGAAGTCGCGGGCTCAGCTTGTGTTCAAATAAAATAACTTAAATAACATCACACCTGTATTCCCAAAGGAGTAGTCAGAGGTGCACTACAGGCACCCACATTTCGCCGTTAGTGTTTAGGTCGCAATATTTTAGGGGGCCAGCTCATTTCCATTATAACGGCATTCACCGACAATGCGAGGAGGATTCAGACCACAGATATAGATTTACATAGATAACGCAAATGCATGTACTTCGCGTGTACGAAACCCCGACCAAGCGTCAAGGTTGGCCGCCGCTAACTTACAGTCCGCGCAACTACATATATAAAAAATATGAGTATGAGCAAGATAATCACTCGAGAGTATCGTAGCGGGCGGAGGGGCATCGGTGGCATCATCGGTGTCTTCGAATCGGTTCCCGTTACTAATGACGTCACAGGTGGTGTTAAAAATTCGGCACGCTTGGTTTCAATACAAATCGTGATACTTGCGTTATCTATGTAGTTCTATATCTGTGATTGAGACCATGCTCCACCACACTCTAGTCAGCAAGCGGGGGCCACCGTTGTGTTTCGATCGTAAGCGGTCCTGTAGTCCGATTCGCAGTTGGTCGATTTACAGGGGGCGGTGACCACAACCATGTTCCCAACGATGTTCTCCTTTACCGTTCAGCAAGTGATGATAATGTTGTAATGTGACATCTAAGGAGCCCAGAAGTACGAACCTGCACATCTCGTGCTTCAAAGCGAGCGTTCGACCACTGAGCCTATCATTGTTTAAAATAATCAGACTGAAATGCCGCACCAATGCTCCGGAAGTGTCCTAGGTCATCTAGCTAGGCGGGCATTCGCGATTAGCACTGTGTTTTAGATACTATAGGACTCACCATTTTATTAATATCACTATGTACGCGGTGTATATGTAAAACCTCGGCAGCCACATTGTTATCTGAAAAGAAAAAGAATGTTAATTATGTAGGTACTTATCTTATTAATAATGATATTTTTTGGCCGTTCAACGCACTCATCTACTCCACGAAGATTACGTTCGTAATATTTATACCAACCATAGGTTACTGTACTTGTGACGGGCGAAAGCAATCAGAATTCTCTCTGATAATCTTAATGGAAGATTGACAGAACGACTTGGGTATCGTAAATTAAAAGTTAATACGTATCCAATCAATTTATTGCGCTCTAAGAGGCGATGTTTTATGCACCGTTCATTCAAAGAATCGTTGATTTAATTTTGCCAGTTAGGTTAGTACCTAATTAGAGGTGATAGTGAATTATGTGAGTCATACATAGTTAAAACAAAAGGCACCTACGTGCTAATCTTTCAATAATTACCACGGAACACGGCACTCGGTATGTACCTACCTAATTCTTAAGGAAAAAATCTCATTGGCAAACTTTATTTTGAGTAGGTACCCATACAAATTACTGCATAGCCTCTACCAAAATAATCCATAGAGTACCTAATGTAAATTACTACTGAATTTGTGTTGTCGGTGATTGTACTCAGGTCGACTCTGTGGCTGCCTGGGGGCTCCACTACCCACGAGAAGTACACTCACACTTCACCAGTTCTTCATCGAGACATCGAATGAGCATGAGCACCCGCGGGGTTTGCATCTGATTGTACCGGGGGCGCGGACATAACGAGCTACATGTATCTTGCGAGAACGACTGTACATTACATTGTACCTACCACTCAAATTGTTTACACAACTGTACGCCAAAAGCGATGTTCCGGGGAAATGCATGTCGCGAAAAAGATAGTTAAATATTGCCGATAGGTGATAATGAAATACGACCTTACACCAAATATAATATAAGTAATAAATATTTCTTACGCTCACACCGTATCGCGTCGTGAACTCGCGAGCAAAAGTAAAAGTCGATAACTGGGGCGTCTAATACTAATTATAGGCACGGAAAAAACACTACCTTACTAGGTCTATGACTTACTCAATGTTTTACAAAAAGGATAAATATGTATCTAGGTAATAAGTTTTTAAAAATATCATAAATATCCGTCAAACTGTCGCAAAGGCGTAGCGCGTAGAGGCGCGTAGTCCGAATTTTGTTCGGGCAAGGGAAAAGTAATAGTAATACGAAGGCAACAATAAAGTTCGCATGACCGTTTATAAATTCAAATAACTTAGAACAACTTCCTTATTAAAATGATTTAGGCCAAAGTTTGGGTTTAGAAAAGCTGTCTCTTTACTAAGGTTTTGTAGACCCACTTAAAGTTAGGGTTGGAGGTTTAGTAAGCAGAATTCTGATTACCTTGGTTCAGTGATGGAAATATTGTTGTTCACAGTGAGTCCGTGATGTAAATACACAATTCAAATGGATACGCACCTCGAATCAGCAAGCGTCCACACTGCTCTGCGAAGGCCAGAACAGTGACATGTGAACAAAACGTTTTCCCCTCCAACAATATAAGAACGCGAGAACAAAACTTGTTTTATTGAAATCTGCAACCTTAGCCAATGCGCAAAGTGTTTATTTATAAATATATTCACACTAAAGGTGACAGTTTCGGTATATTTTATTGATAATACAAATGATGCATGGTGTCCTTTTACTGAGATAAAATATCTTTCATGATTCAACCCGCATGAGTGGTTCTTCTGTATGTATTTCGAGAACAATTGTATATATACCTACCTACTCTAGCCTGCAGGCAATGGCTTCAAGTAGGTGACTACTTATTACAAATTATTTGGTGAATGCCTACGATGATGATATATAGGTATCTAGGTCTGAAATATACCTATGTACTTATAACTACTTACAAGCTATCGAAATTTAGGTACAGTTATCAATAATATTAGCGCATATTATACCGTCAACTTTAGTATTTGAGCGTAGGCCGTTTGGCTCACTGCAACGAATGGTAGCGGGTTCGACTCCCCTCGGGGCAAATTTTGGATATGGTATTTTCGTAATGGAACTGTGAATGGCCCTGTCTTCAGTCGCCTCTTACTTTATCTACAAAACGACATGATGCCATGCCAGGCTATAAACGCACAGTATTCTTACGTAGTATTGTATTATTTTTGCACAGTATCAACCCGACCTCTCTGACATTGGGCATGCATAAAATAAACCTTTGATAACTTTTTGTCAACAGTTATGTTTTATTATAGTGTAATGACCCCTGATTCTTCTGTGCTGTAATTTTTGGTCCGCGCAAACCTAGTATCATACTCGTACGTACACGTAAGTAGGTACTTTGGGACGCGACACGGAAAATACCTTGGAAAGCAAGAAATTAACAATATTTTTAGAAAAATATTGTTGTGTTCTTCCTTTACAATACCTATGATAACTAGTTTTCTAAAAAAAACAAAAGAAAAGATTTGCTTGTTTTTTTTTTTTTTTATGGCGTCACACTGTGTGTATTTTGCCAATTTCAAGTTTTTAATTTATAAAACGTAGGAATCGATAACGCGAACCAAGTAAGAGAAAGAGAAAAACAATAAAAACGGATCGGGAAAATAGTTAAATCAAAATTTACCACATATAATTTACATAAAGAAAGGAAATAATTAAAGTTTCAAGTTATTGGATGATATAAAAGAAACAAGGGCATTATATATATTTATATCGTCATAAATAAATAAACTAGGAAGATAAGTTGGAAGAGGAACACGAAGGGATATTAACACGTCAAAAAAGGAAGAATGATTATAAGAAGGACACGCGAAAATAATATGATTTAGATCTCCGACATCCTCGCCACAAGCGCAGCGCGGACTATTTATTATATGGAGTCTAATTTGCTTGTTTCCAGTGGCTTGTTTCTTCTTCTTTCTTTCAAAATATGGCCCACCCAAGTTAATAGGTATTTCGCCAGTGTGGCTTGTTTCAGAACTGGTGAACAAAAATCAATGTTTGACAACTTCTTTCAAAATATTCTGTCAAGTTGATTTGACAACTCGATTGTGACAGCTCCTGTTTTGCTGAGATTGTGTGTAAATAAAAGGCGAAAAATTGATTGATTAATGAAGTGATTGGGGTACTTACTTTCAAATTATTTATACAAAAGTATACAACTTGTAGTGCACAATGGATCCTGCCCTGCTTCGTGAACGAGAGGCGTTCAAGAAAAGAGCTCTTGCAACGCCAACGTAAGTGGCATTATTAGCACACCTCAACAAAGATTACAATGTTATGCACTTGATGTTCATTGGGCACTTGTTCACAAACTACCAGTAGCTCGTGTCGCTTCACACACAGACACACATGACCACTTATAGTTGCTTTCTCTGTCCCACTACAACTTTAAATGTGATTATTATAAATTTTAATATCCGTCATGGATACAGTATGGGGATCGATAGAATTATTACGCCATTATTTCATTCAACGATTTTCGTTGTAACATATTTGATGCATAAGAAACTAGAAATATTATGTAGGTTGCTTGTTCTTGTGGCAGACTTCCCCTTATTAACCCTTTATATACTTGACACTTTTTTATTTTCAGTGTTGAGAAGAAAAAGAAGGATGACTCTCAATCCAAAGATGATAGCAAGAAGAAATCTAAATCATCAAGCACGGTCAGCTCCGGACCGAAGCTTGATGCTAGCAAGTAAGTGAAAATGATTTGAAATGAAATGATTTTCTGACCCAGTATAAGTTAACATAATACTGCTTAATATAGCCATAGTAAGATAGTTACATTAAATCTTTACCTTACCTATATACCCTTATTTTCACCTGACTACACATAAGTGCTGTAAAAACCTTAATGTATTAATAATATTCAAAATATTTTCAGTTATAAAACAATGACGGGCAGCTCATCGTACCGCTTCGGTGTTCTGGCCAGGATAGTGAGACACATGAGGGCACGGCACCAGGAGGGCGATGACCACCCACTCACACTGGAGGAGGTGCTGGACGAGACCAACCAGCTAGATGTTGGCAATAAAGTTAAACAGGTATAGTTACAAGCAAGTATTGCTATTTATTTATTTATATTTATACATCCGACAGAGAACCAAAGTTCTCGACATAGCTCAAAGAATTAGCAAGCTGAAGTGGCAGTGGGCTGGCCATATCTCACGAAGAACCGACAACCGCTGGTGTAAACGTGTTCTTGAGTGGAGACCTCGACTCGGCAAGCGTAGTGTAGGACGCCCTCCGACCAGGTAGGATGACGATCTGCGAAAGACTGCAGGCAGATGCTGGATGCGGCACGCTGAAGACAGGGCACTATGGCGCTCATTAGAGGAGGCCTATGTCCAGCAGTGGACAAGCTTAGGCTGATGATGATGATGATGATGATTGCTATTTAAAAAAAAAAACTGTAATATACAAGCTTGATGGGCCTGACAGGCCTAATAGGATGTTCTATACAAACTTAAAAGGGTGAATTTTCAAGAATTTTCTTAATCTCACTATGAAACTTGTGTGCAATATGTCATGCTTTTTGTCTTTGTCCCTCTGGTTTAGGCTGTGCATTGTCTGTCAGTCTTTCTCTAAAAATGTGGCCCACCCAAGTTAAAAGTAATTATATTAAAGTGTCAGTATTACACATGTCATAATATTGCCAATCATGTTGTCATAAAATCTTGACTAAACTTAATTTGGTAAATGGTATGTGTTTGTTGTGTGTGGTGATTTTTCAGCATCAATTCGTTATTTTGATTTTTATTTCGCTGCACACTGGCCAAACTCTCCAGTGCATACCGTGTATTGACCTCACTTGACTTTGGCAGAATTGTCCAAAAGGGCAGAGCCATATATAAAAAAAAAAAAACTTAATTAGACACATCCTAAAATATCTTGCTCATGCTCCTACAGTGAGAAGAATGGGAATACAGTTACTAACAGCCTAATTATAAATACTAACAATACATATAATACTAACAACAGAATCAATGTACCTAATATATTTTTTTCAGTGGTTACAAACAGAGGCTCTTCAAAACAATCCTAAAATAGAATGTACTCCAGATGGAAAATATAATTTTAAGCCTGTATATAAAATCAAGGATAAGAAATCTTTACTGAGGTTTGTGTAAAATAATAATTAATTAAAAACACTTCAACATACTGGAAACAGATTTTGCTTTGTTTGTTGCTTGTGTCTGCAAAATCTATGGTTTGTGAAGCATTCACTGTTTTTTTACGTGTGTCTGTCCACAGATTACTAAAACAACAAGACTTGAAAGGTCTAGGAGGGATATTGCTGGAAGATGTACAGGAGTCTCTGCCACATTATGAGAGGGCACTGAAAAGTTTAGCCCAAGAAATTCTCTACATAGCAAGACCCACAGATAAAAAGAAAATATTGTTTTATAATGACAAAACTGCTACTTTAGATGTAAGTAGAATATGGTACATAAATAAATATTTAGTTGTTAATCTAAAAGTTGTTAACAGGTCAAATTACGACTAATCTATCCTATTAAATTTGAAACATGCTCATACATTGTGACATGAAAATGATGGTAGTACAGTTTACAAGTGTACCAACAGAATCATCACCTAGCTACCTTTATTGAAATACGTTATTTCAGGTTGATGAAGAGTTTGTAAAGTTATGGCGTGCCACCGCAGTAGACGCCATGGACGACGCAAAAATTGAGGAGTACCTGGAGAAACAAGGCATCAAGTCCATGCAAGACCACGGACCAAGGAAACCTTTAGCTCCAAAACGCAAGAAGACAGCACAGAAGAGACGGCAGTTCAAGAAACCGAGGGACAACGAACATCTGGCTGATGTACTTGAAACATACGAAGACAATACGTTGACACAAAAAGGTGTTACTATAAAATAAAAGTTTACCTAGGTACAGAAGTTTTTTTTTTATTGCTGTGGTATGGAAGATGTACCTATGTTTGTCCTGTGTGTGTGTGTACAATAAAATTATTTTTAATATAAAAAAATTAAACCAACTTCAAAACCACAAATACAGAAGCACAGAGTTATAATATTTAAAGTCGGTGCCAGCCAAGTCTAATAGGTAGTATAAATAGATACCACATACAAGTAACTAACTATGTACTACAGTCATAGCATGTATATTTTGAGCATGAAGAAATTTCTTTCTTTTTCAATCTATCATTGAATTAATTTTTTTTTTTATAATCGCCTTTTTCCATTGAGTCAGGCCCAATGTCGACGTAGTAGAGGAGACACGATGGTGATTGATTGAACGGATTGAACAATCGGATTTATTTTTTAATATAATAATATGGCTCTGTCCTTTTGGACAGGCACTTTGTTGTCAAACAAATACGTCATGTACGTCAAGTCTGACAATACAAATCAATCTAGCATAGCAACCACACTTTTTTCTTTGTTTTCTTTCTTGCTCTTTCTTTGATTAGCGCGGTTTCACTTATTTACAAAACAAAATAAGAAGTAAATATCATTTATAACAGCAATTGTCCAAAAGGGCAGAGCCATATAAAAAAATAAAAAAAAATAAATAAATATCCGAGCAGTAATAAAAAATACTAAGATAAATAAAATGGCACAAGCTAAGCTATCGTTGTCATGGGACGCGCATCAGAAGAATATTTGCAGTGGCCTCAGTTTACTCCAGCAGGTTTGTTTATTTTGATTTTACAATACAAACATGGTTTAATGTCTTCATCAGTTTATTCAATAAGCTGTGTTTAGCGTGGAGAATTCGTGGATATGACGCTTGCAGCCGACGGGCACTTCGTTAAGGTGCATCAAATGGTGTTGGCTCTGGTCAGTCCTTACATCAAAGACCTCATCGCCTCGGCGCCGTGTCCTCATCCAGTCATATTCCTCAATGTAAGTGAGTAACCATAATCATACTATTGTGCTGTCCATTTGCATACAAATAACATACCTTTATGCTTTTACAAAGATAATACATTAACAAGAATGTGGACCTAAAAGAGGTTAAAAAACTGCTGACCTTACCCCCAACCTTGGCCGAAATAAAACGCCAAATATTCTTAGTACAGTTACAGTCAAAAGTATCTCATCTCAAAATTAACCCAAACTCCTTATTTATGTTTTAAAATTTATTTCATAAACTGCACTATTATTATTATGAGATCTCATAATTACCTGTCCTATAACTTTTTTGCTTATATTTTCAGAATATTTCATATACAACACTATGTGAAATACTGGAGTATGTATACACAGGAGAAGTTCTGGTGCCTAAGGGAAGTCTCAGTGATCTTATCACTGCGGGCAGAGCACTACACATTAAGGGCCTGAAAGATATGGTATTGTTTAGCTAATATTTTTTGGGAACTAAGTACCTACTTAATTCACTCTTTATTTTCATTAAATGCATCAAATTGACTACTTTCAAAATTCAGTGGATGCAGCAATTTATTAATATTTAATAATAATAATAATTTATTTGCTCAGAATGTAGGTGGTTTTATAAAAGGTGTTGACAATATATAATGAATCCCAGTACACTCTGCCACTAAGGGCATGCAAACATTAATGCTTAATTTTGAAATATACATATATGTATATATCATTAATCATATTACTTATATAGTTAAATTTGAATAATGCTACTTTTTCCAGTATGAACCTACTTCCATGCTGGAAGACAAAAACTTTAGAGATGGTGAAAAATTAAATCAATCATATCTGGTAGACCAATCAAATGAATCTAAAGAGAAAAATAGTAATAAGGAAGATAGTTCAGCCCTGTCTATGTGCAAGTATGAATCAAAATATTTCTTGGGAGTGTGACATCAATTGACCAAAAGTCCAAAACTATTTTCTTTTTCTCTCTGTAATAATGTGATTTGAACTATTAAAAGTCACATAATAATTTCAATCTTATCATACAGAATATTTGTGGATGATGATGATGATGGCAAAGACACGGATGTAGCTATCGACGAATTGGACAACTCAACAGACAACTGTAGTATAACACAAGATGATGTACCTGATTACAATAAAAGCAAAAGAATAGGTAAGTTATGTAAGAACTTCACTGTAAGGGATGTTGGTCGCATGGTGGTTCCGGTTTCGATTCCCGCCGGGGAAATTTCAGAAATGGCCTTTTCGTAATTTGCCCAGATCTAGGTGTCACTGGGATCGCGCCCCAGTCCATTGTACGGTACCCATAGTACAAGCGTTGCTTAGTTTGAGACATAGTTGCAAAAAATCAGGAGAATTGAAATAAAAAATGTTTTTTTTTTTGTTTTATTCGTTTTAATCAATGATTTGATGATTAATTCATGTTCTTTTTCACATGCTTTTACTATGATTTATTCATGTTTAAAACACTGATTTAAATTGTTTTTTTCGATTTTTATTAGCGGACATTACGTGGATCGGAACGCATTTTACACAGATCGCGTCTTTGACATTGACACTTGACATCTCGATTGTGTGTTTCTTTCCTTCAGAACTTATTTTAAATAATAAAACGTTTATTTTCTACATGTACTAATAAAACAGCGTCATGTACATGACGCTGTTTTATTTGACTATCAAGCACTGATTAAATCATGTTTAAAACGTTGTTTAAAACATTGATTTAAATCAGGAGGAAAAAATCTATGATTTTTTCCCAAAATGATTAAAACATGTTTTAAACAAGGTGATTAAAACAAAATGATTTTTTTGTAACAACCCTGGTTTGAGACCATACAGTTGGTGTGTCAGTCTGGCGATTTTTATTTATTATTTATGGTCGCAAACGGGCCCTGGAGTGACGAATGCCAATGGCAAGATCGCCTTCCCGCCTGTCTCAGCGGCGATCACGTCACATGATGATCCAATCAAGTCAGACCCTTGACAACCAAAGAACTTGCAGCAAAGTAGTTCCCACCCTTTCTTGAAGCCTAATAAATCTTACATTTATTGCAGATAGTCCAAATATCCAGTTCACTGTGACACCACAGGGCGGCTTGCAGGTCATTTACAACAGGTACATGTACAATCATAGATACACCAAGAAGAACCGGACTCGACTGTGGCGGTGCGTCAACTACTCGTCAGCAAAATGTCCCGCGAAACTCCTTACCAATGCCAAAAATACGGCCGCGAAAAGGTAATACTTAACGAAGTTAATCATTCCGGAATTTAATATATAAGAATCGTATAAGTACCCCTGTTTTATCCCAGGCGGATTATGTATGACACTACTAGAGTAAATAGCCGAATCCAATTCCTGTGGCCACATCACATTAGCGAGTATGCCATCTTATAAATTGCCGTCGCTTCGCAATCGCTTAACTGTGCGGCCAAAGGATTTGATTGATGGGCAAGCTAGCTTTACCGCGGTTTCGGTGGCTCGTCGATATAGATCGCTGGTCGATAGTGGCAAGACCAGACCACAGTATTAAATATCTCCAGACTGACGCACCAACTGTATGGTACCAAACTAAGCAACGCTTGTACTATGGGTACATTACAGCCGAGCGGCCTACTCTCGAACCACTGCGCCAAGCGTTATTGTGACTGGGCTTGACATTTTGCATGTTGTAATATTTAGATACCTATTTCGAGCTTGTGGATCGCTTTTCGATAACAAATCCTGTTTTATCTACCAATGTCTAGGCTTTTATGTAGTGCGTGTGCTCATCATTGGGTTGCTACTCTGGCAACTTAAAGAAAAAAAAAACCCTCTCGCCACTCATACTAACAGTGTATTTTTTTTTTCAGATTGTATGATCACACTCATGCGTTCCATGACAGCAAAATCTTGAAGAAACTCCGCTTGGGCGCGATATACTCAGCGTGTCAGGACGCGGAAAACCAAGCGCTGAACCAGAAAAATGAAACAAATTCAGTGTACACCACTACGGAATTAATCAGAAACGCAATAAAATAATATAGTCATGAAGGTAGTTTTTTATATAGGTACCAGTACGAAAAGTGAGAAAGCCAGAAGTCGAACCATCACCAATTCACCACCCTTCCATCCCCTCTGTCCCACTCCCTTTCATTGGCAACGTGTGCCAGCAATGCCTTTAGTAATGCAAGCATAACGCTACGTGATCTGCTTAACATCAGGCAGGTCGTACCTTCTATGGTACCTACCAAGAATTTTATAGTACCTATATTATATAGGCATGGAAATGATTGCCACTTTTTATTCATTTCATTAAGTGAAATTATGATTTTCTTTCACTAGTATTTCAAGAGCGATTTTTCACAGTCAATTATTTTATTCATTGTGTTTTTTCACTATAACAATTCACATTTGAAGTCACGGGTCGATGATTGCATCATGAGAATTGGGGCAGTCCCGAATGCTTTGCGATTTAATTGCAGTACATATTTATTAACAGACTGCCTTTGTTGCTAGCAGGTGCTACGTATGAAAATCTATATAACATGATTTTTCACACTCTCCTATGAAATGTTCTATCACGAATGCTCGTAAAACATTTTAGTTTTATGGTTTCTGTTCGTAGATTTATCAAAGATAATGTAATAGAGAGTATTTATAAGTATGTGGTTCTTGGCTAAAGTAACAGCATTTGGAACGCACTAAATACAGCATAAATTGTAGTGTACAAAGAGAACATAATAGAGGTAGTGTATGTATTGTCTTCTTGATTGTATGATCACAGAGTAGGAGTACCTTTGAGTATGATCTTTGATATTAGCTATCTGTGGCACATCTGTGGATATTCTGAAAGTAAATAAATAAAATAATTTATGATAACAATTTTAAAAATAAAAACCTGTTAATAACTCGATTAGTTAAAGTATGTGCAGTTATCAGTAGAATTAAATAATGGCACAAGCTAAGCTATCGTTGTCATGGGACGCGCATCAGAAGAATATTTGCAGTGGCCTCAGTTTACTCCAGCAGGTTTGTTTATTTTGATCTTACAATACAAACATTGTTTAATAACTTCATGAGTTTATTCAATAAGCTGTGTTTAGCGTGGAGAATTCGTGGATATGACGCTTGCCGCCGACGGGCACTTCGTTAAGGTGCATCAAATGGTGTTGGCTCTCGTCAGTCCTTACATCAAAGACCTCATCGCCTCGGCGCCGTGTTCTCATCCAGTCATATTCCTCAATGTAAGTAGTTAATATTATTTAGTGAGCAAGCGTCTAGTCGTCAGTTGCACTGGACGAAACTTTACACTCAAAACATTGTTCTCTTTTTTTGTTGACATAAAATAATACCCAAAATATGTTTTGTTTGAATGTTTTGTCCAATGCAATCCAAGGATAATTTGCACCTATAAATCAGCCCCCTGGGTTAAGGTAGTGGGTTTTTCTGTTAATGATCACCCATTTGTAAATTAAGCAGGCAATGCCCAGACCATTATTTATTCACCAATGATATTCCTTAGCCAATTCATAATTATATATTAATTGCGCTTAAGTGTATAGCTAAAGCCATTTAGAAAATTGACAATATAAGTTACATATTGCACGTTAACCAGCTAAACTTAATGCTATGTGCGGCAACTGCATTGCTGGACTCGAAAAGCATAAGGATCAGGTTTCATGAGCATCTAACATGTAAACGAAAAATAGGTAGCAATTTTTTATCTTAATATAAGTTTAATTTCAGAACATTTCATACACAACACTATGTGAAATACTGGAGTATGTATACACAGGAGAAGTTGTTGTGCCTAAGGAAAGTCTCGGTGATCTTATTGCCGCGGGCAGAGCACTACACATAAAGGGCCTGAAAGATATGGTATTTTTATTTAACACTAACATTGTTCAGACTTTAGAATTATTTAACCTATACCTATCAGCTAAGAGGACGGCCCCTCTAAACACTAGGGTAATGAAGCATCAATAGCCTAGTGGTTAGAGGGGCTGTCCTCGTAGCTGATAGGTTCCGGGTTCAATTCCCATCCTGGCCATTAAACTATTGACGTGAGACCACTCCTAGCACAAGCATTAGCTTAGTTGGAGGGGCTAGAGGGAATACTAGTAATGTGATAAACACACATTGGTAGTAACATTGTTTTTTAAAACTGATTTATTACCCAAATTCGCTGTGTTATTAATAAACTTGTTATTAATTGACCATAACTATGTACAGGCTAAGGTATTAAATAATCCATAACTTTTCAGCATGAACAAGAGCATTCAATACCGAAAGAGATAAATGTTAGAGACACCAACAAACCAAAGCAATCATTTCTGGTCAACAAATTAAAAGAAAAGAAAAAAGAATCTGAAAGAATTATGAACGAAGAGGAGCAGTCTATCCAGCCCATTTGCAAGTACATAATATGATTGTAATGATGCAATACAACAATATTGTCCATTGATTCTTAGTATTATTTTTCAAATCAGGATTCTTAATATTTAGGTACAGTCAACATCAAACAAAAGTAATTCATTGTAAAATGTTTTGTCTTACTTCAAAATTATACAACACTATTGTCATGATGGGGTAGGTGAGTGAACTTGGGAAAGAGTATTGCAAAATTGTTGATCAACAAAGGGCACAATGCGTTAATTAAATTAGTAAACAAGAAAATGTCAGAGGTGTTGATTATAATGTTATCATGATTGTTCTGTACATTATTCATGCATTTCAAACTAGTCATAATTAACATAAGCATTCATAATGTTCACAGAATATTCGTGGAAGAACCTGAAAAAGATGCAGATGTATCTATGGTTGAAATGGACAACTCAACGGACAACAATATTAAACAGGATGATGCACCGAAATGTGACGAAAAAAGTAAGTAAAAGGCACTAGTAAGTTGTATTAGAACTGTTATTAACATTGCCTGAGAGCCCGTCCAGAACACCGTTTTGGTATAAAGTGGGTTTTAGTTTAGTACTGCCTGCATAGTTAAAAAAATCTCACATGAATTGCCATTCGAAAATGACCTTACCTGTACTGATAATCTTGTGTTCATTACAGAAAATTCGAATGTACAGTTCACTGTATCAACGCACGGCGGCCTGCAGATAATATACAACAGATACATATACCATTTGAGGTATGTACAGAAGAACCAGAATAGATTGTGGCGATGCGTCGACTACTCAGCGGCAGCTAAATGTCCTGCAAAACTTGTGACTAATGAGAGCAATATGGTGTTGAAAAGGTACACTATATTTACCAAATAGGTCTATTATCCACCCACCATTATATAAATAGGGTAATAGGAATCTATTAAGGAACTGCATACAGTAAAGCATAGCTTTCTGCACAGTTCTCTCTGGAAATTATGAACTCATTAAGTAATAAATGGTTCATTATTAAATAAATAAATAAATATCGCCAGCACACCAACTGTATGGCCCCAAACTAAGCAACGCTTGTACTTTGGGCACCGTACAATGGACTGGGGGCGATCCCAGTGACACCCAGACCAAGGCAAATTCCGAAATTTACCCTGACGGGAATCGAATCCGCAACCACCCGGCGTAGTGAGCCGAGCGGCCTACGCTCGAACCACTGCGCCAAGCGGTCATCATACAGCACAGCTTTCTGCACAGTTATATGGGAATTATGAACTTATTAAATAATAAACTGTTTGTTGTTAACCAATAATAAGTAATAACAAAGTGTAAGTAAGTATGTACACAGATTTACTGAAAGCACAGGTCTTGTCCGAAAGTACTTATAGAGTCTGGAGTGTACTAGTGCTAATATGTCGCAACGTTAGTTTGTACGCCATCCACACCTAACACGGTTTTTTTTAAGGAGTTATAACCACACTCATCCATTCCATGACGGCAAAATTATGAAGAAACTCCGCTCGGGCACGATATACTCGGCGTATCAAGACGCAGAAAACCAAGTGCAGACTAAGAAAAACGAACGCAATCTTCCGATTTCACCGACGCCGCGGCAAAAAAATGAGTTCAGTGAATCCGATACGCAATAAAAATAATTACTTATGTACAATCTAATAAGTGTTGTCGTTTATTTTTGTTAATATTTCCTCCTGATTTTAAGAGGATACTTTTTCTACTCGCAGACTGATGATTGTTCGCCAATCGCCCCAGTCAGTACCTGCCTTATATATACGGACTCCGCATTCGAGTATGAGATGAAACCTCCTCACACAGTCCTGCAGATGAAAACCAATTCTAGTTGATGTGTTTTTAGGTTGGTTTTAGTTTGCAGAAGCATGGGTGGGTTGGATCAATGTTGCACATGGACATTACATATTCTTTACAGTACATTACAAGCTCTTTGCATGAAACTATCTTCTTTGATATTGCAAAACTAGATTCACTGATAAAAACAACTACAATATTAATATGGCGACTGTCTTTTAAATAATCTTCTATTTCATTAGTCGATTTAGTAGGTTTTTAGCTAGACTGTCTGGCATCATAGATTTAAAGAACACGGTGATATCTACTTCACTCTCTAGTACATGGTTCGTTCCATTTAAAACATTTAATGTTTTGAGCATCAAAAGTTATGGTATTTCCCGTATTTTCTCTAAAGATTGTCTATGGGAGCTTGCTACATATCTCTAATCTGTGTATGGGAGAAAGAATTCATTCAGCTTGAGAAATAATTTTAAACAATATTGTACTTTTATTTTTTAACATTATTCTGTAAAGAAGAAACGCTTTGTGATGGCATTGTCACAATTCTCGTTATTATGGAATGCCCACAAAAATAACATATGCAGTGGATTGAGTGCTTTGCAACAGGTTATGAATCTGTGTTTATTTACCAATGAAATGAAGAGCGATTGTTTTTCTAATCTCAATATTATTTTAGAATGGTGAATTTGTGGATATGACGCTGGCGGCAGACGGGCACTTGGTGAAGGTACATCAAGTGATAATAGCTCTAGCTAGTCCGTATCTAAAAGAGTTGATATCGTCGGCGGGATGCCCGCATCCAGTGATATTTCTCAACGTAAGTTCCACTCATATTTATAGAAAACTAAAGCTGATATTAAAGTTACAACTTGGCTTTTCCCGTGACCCGACGAGGTTAAACCTTGGTGTCATCCTTGGGCACCATTGACAATCCTGGCTTTTTAAGATTACAATTGGATCTATCCACTAGTAATCATAAACATTTTTTATGGGACTAGCCACACACTGGAGTGTGAGGCTAGTCCCATAAAAATATGTTTATGGTTATATTGACTTCTATAATGTCTTGTAGAAAATCTCTTACACAACATTATCAGCCATATTGGAGTACATCTACACAGGTGAAGTTGTGGTCTCAATTGAAAACTTGAATGAGTTATTAATGGCCGGCAAAGAGTTACATATAACAGGACTACAAGACATGGTATGTATTGTGTTCAAATTCGTCTCCTATCCATAGGTGGGCATTAACTCGTTAATCCGTTAATCGTTAATTAACGAAGTTAACATTTTGATTAACGGATTAACTTTTAACTTTTAAAAATGTTAACGGACACGTTAACATCCGTAAATCGTCGCAGAAGTCCGTTAATCGTTAATCCAATGCCTAATAGTTACCGCACGGCACCCCGCCCCGCACCGACAAGTGCCGGGCGGCGCGTGGCAGCGAGTGAAACAAAAACAAAAAAACTTGATAGGTGTCAACGGACACCTGGATGGATCGAAGTTGCAATATCCGGAACTTGTGCAGAAACACTGTCAGGATTCATTATTGTTATTATTTTATTATGTACAAAAAACCTGTATACACTAAAAAAAAAAAATTGTCGCGACACCACACTGTTCAATGCGAAATAGAAAGACGAAACGAAAATAACTGGCTTGCTTTCTATAAGAGAGAGAGAGAGAGACGGGCAGAGAAACACGCGCACGCCGCACGGCTTACAACTATAGCAAAAAAGTGTCGTTACAACTTTTGGTCTTAATTTTTTCCGTCTAGCCCCCTTTCGCAACGCGCGATAAGGAACTTCGTTCCAGCTAGATATATTTTGCCGACGCGTGCGAGTGAGAAAGAAAACTGCGAGAGAATAACTGGCTTGAGAAGAGATTTGTTTTGTTTGTTCATTTCATTACTTAGCGCCGGTGCTTAGAGTGACGAGTGTTTTGTTTGTTTGTTTGTCGTTATTATAAATTACTGTCAGTCATCATTTGTGTGCAAAGAAGAGTGCAGTGTAATTTAGTTAGATAGAAAAATGTTCATGAAGGGGAGTATGCACCTTATGCCCGGCGATTAAATTACTCATATGAATTATATAAGTATTTTGTTTTGTTCCTAACCTGTTAACTTCTAGAACCTAAACCAACAGGTTTTATAAGTTCACTATTCACTAACGCAACGATATAAAGATGCAATTTTACACATATTAACGGATTAACGATTAACGTTAACTTGCCTTAATTCTTCCGAAATGTAATGCTTTAACGTTTAACGAAGCTAACTTTTTTAGTAGCGGATTAACGATTAACGAAGTTAACTATTTGATTAACCGTGCCCAGCTATGCTCCTATCCATACTTGACCATTACCTGGGTAAGTTGTTTGAATGTAGACTGCTCCGCTCACTGCATCAGGTTGTTCCTGGTGAATTCCCTTTACATAACTTGCCCTCATCTGGGAGTCACTATCACTAATCACCCCCATTCCATTGTACACACAAAACAACCATCCTTTGGGGTCCTCATCCTAAAGCAAAGATTTTGGAAACCCATAAGCCTAAAAAGGTGTATGTGATTTATGACCGACCAATCACTGTCTATAATTATTTTCGATAGACCAATAACAATATGTTGCTTCCACTCCCAACATGCAACTGTCTAACTTAACTATTCCTAGTGCACTCTTAAAAGGTGATTGGTCTGTAATTGTAGAGTGTACATAATATTATCCTAAATGTTTGTCCTTTTCAGAAACCAGACTCTGTAATAACAGCACAGTCAACAAATCATGTGGTGCAGGGTGAAAATGACACTGACTGCAATATGGAGAGTTTGGACGACGAGATATGTTACTTTGAGATATCAAATGTTAAGAGTGAAGGAAATTTAAATCAGAACTCTGAGTGAGTGCAAATTTCGAAAGATTTGTGATTAAGATAGGCAGTATATACAACGTAGATGTGGTATATACAAATCTCAGAGATCATCATCTAATTTCACCAAGCAGCCGTATCCAAGCAATCAGTTTGACATCTAACATGTAGACATAATGGCATTTCAAGAGAGGCAGAGCATGTCCCTCGCACTGGTGCTCGGAAAGTGTGGTTGTACCAATTATTGACTGTGCCTCGTATTGAGAAAAGGCAATATTTTCGGCCCCTATTTCATTGAAACACTTCTGCCTAATCTGTCAAGGTCTACAAGCATGATAGTAATTTTATGGTCTTACAGGGGAAGTTTTGAAGACTCTAGAATATTAAGTAGACCTACAGTCCTTCACGAGGAACAAGACAACGAAGACTTAGTATTAGACGAGGGTGGAGAATCTATTGTAGAAACAGACAACAGTTCTTGTAAGTGGCTTTAGTATTTAACTTCCCAACAAATATACAGGATGTTTTAAAATTTGGAAATAATTGTTGGTAACTCAAACTCATAAGCCAGATACCCTAACCTAAAACCATCCGGGTCGCTCTGCTTGGGTAGTATTTTGAAAAGTTTTGTAGTATGTACTTAAATGTCAACCAGTTGCCTAAGCATTAGCCAGCCAGTTTATTTAATGTTGTAACAGATGATACGGCTGAATATCATTTAGGCCGCTAGTTGAACGGCGTTTTTTAGTAAAGTGGCTAGGCTGTTGATTGAACGGCGAATTAAGCTAGTTGGCTGCGACATATATATAACACCAGCAGTTATAAAAAAAAGAAGAAACGCCAGACCGACATACTAACTGTATTATAGTCCCAAACCAAGTAACGCTTGTACTATCATGTATACCGTACAATGGACAGTGACACCGAGAACTAGGCAAATTACGAAACGGCCATTTCCGAAATTTTCTCCGTCGAACTCGCAACCACTGCGCCAAGCGGCCGTTGTAGTTTGCGCCAAGCGGCCGGCTCTTTTGGCACTTGAGAGCGTCGCTAGTGTCGATACATGACTGTCATAATAATAAATTTTTGTATTGAATATTTTTAGTTCCGCTTTTCGCCACCGGTTAAATAAATTTGTAGCACTATATATAGTATTGTTTCAGGTCCAAGCACAATGCAGTACACAGTATCGAACCAGGGGTCACTCCAGATGATATTGAACCGATACGTGTATTATCTCAAGCACGCGAACCGGAACAACATAAGACAGTGGCGCTGCGTCGACTACCTCAATAGCACCAAGTGCCCCGCCCACGTGTTCACTAGTAACGATGCGGTCGTACAAAGGTATGTTACCTGGGAACACTGAAGAGTAAAAAGTAATTAATATGTATCGGTGACAGTTATAGACCGTACAGGGAGCTGGGCTAAATGTATATTATATGAAATGAATCCCTATTCCCTTGGTCATCACATTACGCGTGAACGACTGGAATGATTTCGCCAATTATTTTTTTGTTGTGTTTTTTAGTGCCAGGAGAAGGTTCTTATGAAAGAAAAAAATAAGAATGTTGTGCGGAACAATTCGAATTCAATATTCAAAGTAAAGACAGGACAACGTCTGTCGTGTTGGCTAGTATGGATATAAATGTTAACTTTTGTTTAGCTATAAACAAAATTTAGGGATGGCCTGTTGGGATATTCTTTTTAATTGTTGTCTTTCTGCTGAAAAGTCCCCATGGTTTATACAATTGGGATCACAAAAAAATCAGAATATTTATACCTCAAAAAATATTGATAGAAGTACGAATAAGTATAATAATATTTATTGACCGTCGCCGTTGGTACCCTTGACATAGTTACTCACTTAACCCAACTAAGGACGTGTCCTACAACTATAACTAGGGTTCTGTCATATTTTACGACCTCGGGGAACAAATACATTTATTAGGTACTAGTAGAATCAATGCCGTAATGTTGGTATCGCTTTATTCTAGGATTTCGGCGCATACACACCCGTTTCACGACAAGAGAATATTGAAGAAAGTTCGAGCACGCGCCGTGTTTTCTGCTATAAGCGACGCGCAGAAAAAGGGACACACTGTAGCGAAAAGCTTACTGAAGAAGAGTGAATAAATATTTATTAATATACTACGTGTATCATTACTTAACTTACATGAACCTTTTTTGGGTATAAATTGGCCCCTACCACGAATTAGGCTGTTCTCCATGGCCCCAAAATTTTGACGTACCGTAACGTAACGTTTGGTGGAAAATAGGGCCGCACTTACCAATATAAAGGTGTTTCCAAATATTTTATTTTAATCCGGCCTATATATCGATGGGTCCTATGTATATGGGCCAAAATGCAAAATGACAACTTTACAGGAGAGGCTGTCAAAGTTGAAATTTACTATAATTTTAGATTGATAAAACCGAAGTTTGAAAAATTTTGCTTATTTGCTAAGACACCTATCCTCAACATTTTTACTATAGTATTTTATATGTAAATTTATCGTTTTTTTTACGTCACATTGGCCCTTCTACGTTAGTTTTTATTAAAACTATTTTTATTATAAACATCTTATAAAGGCCAATGTGTCATATTGGCCGTATTACGCTAATTAGTGTAACGTTACTCTTTTTTTTATTTTTGTCTTCACTAAATTCCGACGTCTACTCAACTTAGCACGATAACTAGATGCCATCGTTTACTTATTACATAAATTATAACGCAAAAAAACAACAAATTATAAAAAAAACGCGCGGGTACTCCCCGCGTATAAGTCTCTAATTACTCTTTGGACCTTATACGTTTAAATTCATGTTACATATGCCGTTATACTGCAATAAAAGAACGTGTTTCTATGCAGAAATCTTTTTTTTTTAATAGCTAACATGATTAAGTAGATCGATAAGAAGCGTTTACCATAAAAAGTTAAAATAGCCAAATTGTTAGTTTGGCCCTTATACATAGGACCCATCGATATATTATATGATCGGTCCCTAACAGATCAACAAGGTTATCTATAGACCAGTGCGATCTAAAATGAACCTTATGGCACAGTGGAACCGTCCTTCTAATTTTGGCCCCAGTTACTGCAGTTGACCCGTTATTATCTTAACATCCGCACGCGTTGCAATATGAATCTTGTCATATTAGCAATCTTTATAAGCGTCTGTGATGGGTTCAGGATACTCTGTTTACTGCCTTATCCGGGGAAAAGCCATCACATGGTGTTCGAGCCTTTACTTGAAGAATTGACAGCGCGAGGCCATCACCTCACAGTGGTTTCATTCTTCCCGTCGAAGACTCCACAGCCGAACCGACGCGACGTCAGCTTAGTGGGGCTCGCACCGCTCAATGTTGAGGTCGTCGATCTGAAAGACTTCGAATATACCTACTTCGATTTCGGAGGATTTTTCAAACAATTCGCTGTTATTTCAAGTTTAGCGAAATCCAACCTTAAATTGTGCGAGACTATTATAAATCATCCGATATTTGAAGAGTTTGTCGAGGGTAAGGTGGACTACGATGTGATTCTACTGGAACACTTCAACAGCGACTGTATGTTGGGTCTGGTGCACAACTACGGGCTGCCCTCAATCGGCCTGATGTCTTGTGCGATGCTGTCATGGTTTCCATCGAGGGTCGGCGCGGCAACCAATCCCGCGGTCTTCCCCAACCAGCTGTCACCAGTCACAGAAGAGATGTCCTTTTTGGAGAAATTGGAGAATGCTTTCTACATTCATTTTTATAACACGTGGTTTGACTATGCTATAAGAGTAGATGAACAGAGGATTCTAGAGGGCAGGCTAGGACGTAAGCTGCCACCGTTGAGTGATATTGGCAAGAATACCAGCGTGGTGCTCGTTAATGTCCATCACACGTGGAATGGAGTGAAAGTGATGCCGCCATCCGTGATCGAAGTTGGAGGGATTCACCTTCATAATAAAAGTTTACAGCCTTTGCCAGTGGTAAGGAACATCGAATAATGTTTATGTAGGTACTTCCTAGTAGGTAAAACAAAGTACCTGGAAAATCTATTGTAGCATCGCATCCGTCAATACCCACTTTCGAAAGGAAAAACAATAGTACTTAATAGTGTATTATTTTTAAGTTTTCTTCCTATATAGGTAGTGTATGAATTAACTTTATTACTGTTTTATATTATTGCTAAATATTCATGGCATTTTTCTTGTCTAGCACCTAGATACATGGATGAACGATGCTGAACATGGCACTATAATATTCAGCTTTGGTTCCTTGATCCGCGGTTCGAGTTTGCCGCCAAAACGTTTGGACGCCATATTGAAAGTTTTCGCGCGCATAAAACAACGAGTCATTTGGAAATGGGAAAATGAAGACATCAAGGGTTTACCTAACAATGTTCTTGTGGTTAAGTGGCTACCACAATATGACCTTCTACGTAAGTATAAAACCTACTTATTTCCCATTCAGCCGACTAGGCGCCTAATTTTGATAAAAGGTTGCAAGAATTTAAATTATAATACACGACTCAGTAAACGATGTGCTGAGAAGGGGGTGGCTGGTATTACACGACCTAGGGTGTCCAATGTCCATCAAGACTGCTATTCCGCGTCTGGATTGAACCAGGTCAACGAAAAAAAACAAAATAGGCGGCAAATGGCAATCCGGCCTTCATTAGTTTTTTCGACTTGTAGACTATTGTTCATACTTCCTTGTATTATTTCTTTAGCTAATTCCTGTTTTTATTTTTACTTTCCTTGTATTCGTAATGAAAAGCACAGTGTTATCCTCGCGTGAATGGCTTATTTTGTCGCTCGAAATATTGGCGCCCTCGCTACGCTAAGTTACCTTCACCCCTTGGGTAACAATGTACCTACTATTGTCAACATAAACGCGATTAATATAGAATATTGGATCTAATGTAGCACTGAACCTGACAGGACAATCTCGTGGATTTCTAGGTTCTCTCTATAAATCATCATCAGTCGCAGCACTAAGAAGGTTGCTTACTATTTGTGAGAGGTATGCAGAGTTACATGGTCTCCTGTATAACGGTGTTAAAAGTGAGCTCATGGTTTTCCGAGCTAAAGGTCGGAGACTGGCCTGCGTGCCCCCAGTCATGTTGAATGGTATAGCTCTCGTTAGGGTGTCGTCTTTCAAGTACCTAGGTCATGTAGTGACCGAGGACTTGAGGGATGACAGTGACATTGAAAGGGAGAGGAGAGCGATGGCAGTTCGCTGCAATATGCTGGCGCGTAGATTTGCACGTTGTAGTGTAGGTGTTAAAATAACACTGTTTAAGGCTTTCTGCCAAACTATGTACACGTGCAATCTATGGGCCAGTTATACGCAGAGAGCTTACAACGCTCTCCGAGTACAATATAATAATGCCTTCAGGGTGTTGTTGGGGCTCCCCCGATTTTGTAGTGCGTCGGCCATGTTTGCGCATGCGCACACCGATGGCTACCACGCAGTGTTGCGCAAGCGGGTCGCGTCGCTGATGCGCCGTGTGCGGGGGAGCACCAACACCTTTCTGAAGGTCATTAGTGATAAGCCGGACTGTCCAGTTTTGGGACACTGGGTGCATACACATGTGTGTGTAACTGGTGCCTCGAGAAGACCTGGCAGGTATTTAAATTGAATTATATGTCATGTCATACTAACATAGTTGTTTAAGTTGTATTGTAATATGTAAGTAGCTACTAACCAAAAAATATGGACAAAATAACGTCTGAAATAAACTTATTTTTTTTTTTTTTTTTTTTTTTTTTTTATAACTTTGGTACTTAACATGTGTCCCTCCCCCATTTCATACAGACATATACCACAGATATATAATGCCGACAAAGTCCCTCGGCTTACAAGCTTAATAGCATTTTCTCATCCCAGGTCATCACAATTGCGTTGCGTTCATAACGCACGGTGGCATGCTAAGCCTGACCGAGACTGTAGCGGCCGGCGTGCCGGCGCTGGTGGTCCCAGTCCTGGGCGACCAGCCCGGGAACGCGGCGCATGCGCAAAAAGCAGGGTTCACTGAAGTGCTGCCGTTCGATCAGATTGAAGAGGAGACGATGTACAGATTATTGATGAGAGTACTGACCCCAGAGTAAGTTGGCACTATGTTCCTATTCGTATTTTTTTTAGGTCTAGACATGTTTTTTCTCGGGCCACAAATGCTTTGTCACTTAATGTAAGCGGGCCACATTCTTCATTTAAAAATTTTTTTACGTCGTTTAAATTTTTATTATTATTAAATGAGAATAATGGAACGCTTTGGCCGCGAACTTTTGAAAATGGAATGTTGATCAGATTTTCAGGCCACTCAATAAAGTTTAGTCATCAATGGGCCAGATGTTGCCTGCGGGTAAGGAATGGACACCTTAGGACCCAACTAGAAGTTCCTACTTATTCCACCAGAAAATGAATAAACACGAAATGTTGTCTGTAGAATGAGAGCTCGCGCCAAAGCCGTCAGCCGCGAATGGTGGGACAGGCCCCTCTCCCCCATGGACTCTGCGGTGTACTACGTTGAGCGCACCGCGCGGTACCGAGGCCTGAACATGTCTTCCCACGCTCGGTGGGTCAACTCCCTTCAGCTCGCCGTGTTCGAGTCTATGGGATTAGTCCTTGTTGGTGTGTTGGTGGTTATTGGCGTTGCCTGTTGCTCTTGTAAAAAAAAACAATGTTGTTAAGGTGAAGCAAAATTGATATTGGGCGTACTTACAATCTTGTTGAGTTTTTGTTTTAGTATTGTGTAGTACAATTATAGTTAAGTTTCGCATGGGTCTTCTGTAACCATAGATTAATAGCACCATAGTTTATAACTTCCTTGATTGCATCACCGGCGCTGGGTCCTACTTAAATAAAATAGTTTTTTTTTCATAAAAAATACATTTATTGTCCCTGATTAACATTCAATAAAAACATACAAAAACATTGTACAAAAATATTTATTACGATTTCTTTTATCACATAGATGAGTTTTACGGGAGTGCAATAGCTAGCTAGATATAACTAATTATTAGATTCTAGTACTCAATTAAATTTATTATTTTCTTCATCATCTCAACTGTTTCCCCCATCAAATTGTATAGTCCCGTGGAGCTTTTCCCAGAGACATAAAAAATATAGACTAGATAAAAAACATAAATAAAATCTTATTTTTTTGTTATATCTAAGGAATGCAACGGAATATCGTCTTAATGTTGTTTTACTATGTAGAGTATTATATAAAAATAACATTATTGTCGTAACACTTACATGCTAATAGTATTCGTAATGGAGCAACAACTTTTGTAGAAAGTCCACTATAGGTAGTGTCGTGTATAAATTATGCTTTATATTTTTAATTTTGTTATATTGTATTATTAGTTCAATTGGTCATTATGACCGTTCTAATAAAATGGAAATAAATAAATGCTTTTTTTGCAACCTGTATCAAATAGTGGGACATTCGATTTATCTAGTGGTGTATAATAAACTAATTGAGGGTAACAGATGCAATCTGCTAACTACTGTGAACGTAGCTACCTATAATATTTAATCAAAAGTTTATTTTTTTGGAAATTTTAATTTCATCTCATATAAATAATTAGAGCATAAAATCGGAAGATCATGAGTCCACTTCCCAAATTAGTCTTAAAAAAATTAAATGCACATTTAAGTACACGTTTCTTTGAACAAAGTACTCAACCCAGACGGTACCTGACGAACGTCGGTAACACGAACGCCGCTCTATGGACGTCGCTGTTATAGTACCTTAAATTCAATGCTTTTTCCTCCTCGCGGGAGAACGTTACTTGAGGACTGTCAAACTTGATGTCCTTTTCTAGAGACCCGATGACGAAGCCTATTTGACCTGACGGATACGTAGGGACTGACGCGTATGCGTACGCGGCTGCGGGAAACTGGTTCCTACAATACTTCAACGTGCTTGAAACTAAATCCAAATCGTTCCATACTGTGCCCGCTTGAGAACACACTATACCGTTCGGTCTTAAAGCGCTCTTCATAAGCGCGAAGTAATCCTCTTGGAACAGACTCACGGCGGGCCCCACGGGGTCGCTGCTGTCGGTTATGATGACGTCAAACTCCTGGCTGTGGTTCTTCATGAACTCGAAGCCGTCGCCGACGTGGAGGGTCAGTTTTTCGCTCTGGAAACCCACCGCCATGAATGGGAGGTACTTTTTCGATACTTCTATTACTTTCGCGTCTATTTCTACCTGAAAATATGAAGGCAAAAGCATTACTCAGCGACCCGGGTTTACCTATTCTCTCTTTAGATTATCGTTCGGGCTCCGAGAGAATTTAGCTTCTCCCCAGGTTGGACACGACTGTCGATCCTGGCTTACAGGAGCAGGTGGTAAGACTGTGTGGCGGGAGAAGTTTAATTAAAAACGTGGTCTGGTAATTAAAAGTCGATCCCTATAAAATGCTGATGATGTTTAAAATGTGTGTCCCACTTAGGTATTGCAATCCGGAAAACCGGATCCGGTAATCCAGCGGATCCGGCATCATTTGACGTCTACCGGATCCGGTAAAAGCTATACGCCTCCAATTTCTTGGAAAAATACTATCCTAGCCCACCTCTCTTCTCCTCAGACCAGAATATACAGGTTAAAATTAAACTACATAGTTGAACTTGGCGCCGTATTGCAATCCCTAGTCCCACTCCGTACTCCTCATAAGCGCGAAAACTTCCGAAAATATGATCGATATCGGGAAAATAACCATTACCGTCAATGTCGCTTCTTCGATAATTTTCGATACGAACTTATCTTATTACGTAAATACATATTCCATACAATTATACATTGCTACTGATAATAGGGGTTACGGTGTGGTCATTGTCTACTAAGAGAAGCTCCTTGACGATAGTTCATTAGCATTATGATAAGAATTCCATGAACTATTGAAGATAAGATGATACAAATTATTGGGACTAGTTTGGAGTAGTCTTCTCTATAATACAGTATGAAGTAGGCTACATTTTATTATAATAGAAATGTGGAATATGAAAAGAGCCAATTGAATATGTTGGGCTTTATTTAATCCACACTGTACTTAGGCATAGTGTGTAAGCAAAGCCTGCACTTGAAATCTCAGCTCACTAGCAGTTTTTTTGCCTCAATTCGAGATAACAAATACGCACTTAGGGATAACGGCTTCTCCAATAATATAGTATGTTTTTAATCTTACCTGTACAATTTCCTTAACTTTGGGATGCTTAGCTACTTCCCTGGCAACACCACCATCACCACCTCCTACTATGAGCACCTTCTCTGGGTTCTTGTGACAACAAAGAGGTAGGAACGAAATCATTTCCTGAAAAAAAAAATAAGTAAGGTGATGTTCTCTTCTCAAGTTTAACAAACTGTATGGGACTATTTTAAATGCATCTCACAAATCAACATTTTGTTTGCCCTTAGATTCTACAACAAACAGTTTAAAAAAAAAAACTGTTGTCAAGAAAATGACAGAGTCACATCCAATGGAATACCAGTGATGATACATTAATTCTATACTGAAGATTTGTAACATTATTAGAAAAAATTGTGTTTAATTTAATTTTATCAATATAATTTGGTTTCTGAATACAGTTTCCAATTGACTGATACATAAAATACTTTGCCATAAAGCTCATTTTACTTTGGAAAAGTATTATACACTCGTAATTTGCATGTCAGTCGGTAGAACCCTTAATATTCACATTTAATTTCAAAAGTCCCTGTGATATAATAATACAAACCTGATAAGAGAACTCATCCTTCTCTGTGCACTGTATAATGCCGTCTAACACCAGAACCTTGCCGAGGCTGGTGGTGTCAAACACCAGGATGTCCTGGTACTGTGACCTCTCCGAGTGCAGCACCTCCTTCACCTGGAACGAGAATGTGCCGCCCGGCCACATCTCACACGACTCCGTGAACCAGTTGTTCTTTAGTTTATCCATTGCTTCTGTAAAAAGAAAAGGATCATAAATTATGATGTTTGTAGCTGCTGTTGCAGAATAACAACGTTTCCGCTGCAGTCAGTCCCTGCCGCAGCCAGTGCCTGTCAGATTAGCCATGTGCCGAATCGTAAGAGACACTCATGCTTAATTAAAAGTGTTGTTTATTATGTAGAGCATAAAACACAAATTTTACATTAAAATAATAATGCTTTGTGTTAAATAACTTACTGGTTTTATCCGAATGTATAACCTGGAGTATGACAAAACAGCCCACGTATACTTAGATGTGCAGAGCACAAAGTTACTGAATATTATTATTTATTATACCCCTTGATATTAGTAACGGTCTTGCTCGACAGGTCACAGAAGGCCCCGATAGCACGGTCGTGACTCAAACAAATAACCGATAGTCTGTTCAATATACTGCTTCTTAATGGGTTGTTTAGTTTTTATCACTTTGCTGATAAGATTGAACTTTTAAAACTAAAATTATAAGAAAACAACGAATACGTATGAACCAAAGAAGGCAAACCAGCTGAGATAACTGTATGTCAAATTATAAAATGACAAATGCGTCAATTTGACAGCACAAGACACGCTTGACCTCGTCATTAAACGTTTTAGTCGATTATTAATTGAAAATCATTGTTTTTGAACGAATGTTATTCTATCAATTGTGATTTGACAAAAAAATAGATGTGAATAATTGTCAGTACCTTGTTTTGTTGTGGATTTTGTATTAATTATGCGCCCTATTTTAATGACGTTAAGGTCCTTTTAAGAATTTAATGATATATGTAACAAACAATACCCTTTCTTTTGTAAACAATAAAGGACAGAGCCATAACAAAATAATAATAATATTCGTAAAAAAACGCATAAAATAACAGCTCTGTCCACAAAATATATGTTTATTTAATTAACATGAATGGTTCAGTGATAAACTGCGAGAATTTTCTCCAAGCTGCAAAAGAATTTGTAGAGAAATCAGTGAAACTCTACGATGGATGGAAATTATATGAAGATCAAAACGAAATAAATAAGTCTTATATTAGGAAAGAATGCTATATGGAATGCGAGGCGAACAATGCAAGTGTTTTATTGAAAGCTGAATATGTGATATTTTATAACTTGAGTTACGGTGTGCCTTCATTCAGTTTCAATGTGTGGAACTCTTGTGGTGCTTTACTATCATTGGACGACATAAGAAGGATATCTTTTCTACAGTAAGTTTAAGTAGAATAGTAGGAATAATTTATAATATACATAGGTACCTACCTACTTACTTACCTCCTTCTGATTTAATCCTACAACTATTATAGATATAGATGTCAGGTCTTACCTATGAACATTATATGGCATGTAGTTATCTCAGAATCTTAGCATGTGGCCATCGCATCGGTGATGTCTGCCTAGCCCCATGAGATATAGGGTGTGAGTATGTATGTATGTATGTATGTAAATGTCATCTACCTACATCTTATCAAGTCAATTCAATTCTTTATTTGCATAACATGTTACATAGTAAGTTTGCTTCACCACATTCAGACATTCATGAAATTTGTTTGCAGGATAAATAAAAAAGACTTCTACTCAGTGATCACACAGCAGGAGCATCCCGTATTCCAGCGGCCATACTTCATAGTACACCCATGTCACACAGAAGAACTGATCTCAACATTCAAAGATAAATCAAACAATATTATAGTGACATTTCTTGGCCTCATCACACCATTACTGAAAATTGACTTACCATTGGAATATGGCTTATGATTGCTCAAAATTAGGGGCAATCATACTGAGGGCAAATGGGGCAAACTTCTAGGACAGATAGTTTATAGGAAGAGTGGCCCAGGATAAAAGGCTGAGGGGGCAAATGGGGCACCTTAGGCCTCAATTGCTGGTAGGCCCATATTCAGAATTTAGAAATAGTCTGAAGGGTTTTTTGTGCATCTTTAACAAAAATCCTAGACCTATAGCTACTAAAATATATTTAATTAAATGTCTCATTTCTTCTTATAAATAAGAAGTGAGAAAGAGAGGCTAAGAGATATGTTTGGTACTATCTGCATATGAAGACCCTCAACTGCAATTAAAAATATATTACTGCAGCCAGTTTTAATAAACAGAATGAATAAATATAAATACTATAAAATAAACATTGGAGCATACTACAAAATGTTTGATATAATTACTTCTCAAGAAAGCAAGCCTTACAGCCATTAATTATTGTTACAAGAAACCGAGAAGATATTTAATGGAAAATAAATGAAAATAGGTAAGTTAAAACAATTCATAGATTCTCCCGAAATAAACCTTATGTTTGAGTAATAAGTTACATTTTAGTCTGTCCTTAATTAATTTATCACATTATCGTCAAAATTTGTTGCTTTTAAGATGTTATTAGATAATATATCTTGCTATTTAATCTAAACATTTACATATAAGATTAGGATTAAGGAGAACGTGAGTACCTATTACATACTAACAGTAGACTAAGCACAGCATAGGTGCATGAACTCTCTTCACTTTATTATAACAACTACATGATCTTTAGGCAATTACAAAATTAAGGATTCGCTAAACTTAGGTGAGAAAGCGATTCCTCTTCGCCTGGATTCGCTCACGCCACTTTAAACAGCAATTTCGATATAACTGATATTTACACAATCTTTGAATTTAATCCTATAGACCAGAATCAGTGCTTTTACCATAAAATAGCTCAATAATATCGCTTTTAAACATAATCAATTTGACATTAACATCGGTCAAACGATCGGGGTCAGTGATCTCAAACCACGAAGAACATAATACATAATCGACGACCGCTTGGCGCAGTGATTCGAGCGTAGGCCGCTCGGCCGCACATGGTGGTTGCGGGTTCTATTCCCGCCGGGGCACTTTTCGGAAATGGCCTTTTCGTAATTTGCCCACGTCTGGGTGTCACTGGGATCGCCCCCAGTCCATTGTACGGTATCCATCCGTTACTTAGTTTAGGACCATACAGTTGGTGTGTCAGTCTGGCGATATTTATTTATTATAATTAGGTAGGTATTACCTAAGCCCATAATATTCAAAGAGTTCCAAAAACTCTGAAGGTCTAGGCTCGACGTCACGGCGACTGACATCAACTTTTTATTGATATCGTATTGAGCGGCGATAAGATAGTTTTCGCTATCAGCGTGCGGCCGTCCACACATCCATTGTATTTGTGTCCCACAACACAAGGGTTTACGCGTGTCCTTTTAAAATGTACGACTAATGTGAATTACAATGAGAGAGTGCGGTGCCGTGTTATACAACTGTACGCAACGACTGTGCGAGTGTGTGAAAGCCTGTCTTGTGTACCTATTCTGCTGTTGCTATGTAAGTTATTGAGAATTACTCATTTGCGATGTTATGCGTCACGTCGAACGCGGAAGTCAATGGACCAATAAGGAAGCTTCGTGTTTTGGAGCGGCCAATCGTGTTGCGGCTGTGTCTCGTACAGCCCTTACGAATAAGGGTGTAAACAACTGACTAAATAATCTTAGTTTTTATTTATGAAACAATGTAATTTCAATGAATAGTCTTCCTGTGATACCTTATCAGTCAATTGTAAAATGTCAATAAGTGCAGATCCTAATTACGTTAATGTTTATTACTAGGGCTGCTTCCGATAAACACGTGTACATAAATAGTTACGTTTTGGTTTTTCAAAAGTTTTTGCCACATTATTCTACTTCATACGTACTATAATCAATACATAAATCAAATAATATTTATGATTGGATCACGTTATAATGTAGATCATAAAACATTTTGTTGTTAAAACACTTTCAAAAAACTAAAATACAGATCTTGTTATTTCTAATGAAGAGTCAGACTTATCGTACTCACTAGTAAAGATTGGGGTTCCAACTTCAGACAAATTGCTTATTCCTTCGTGAGACCAACTCCTATCTTACTTTAATAAAACTTAAGTTATTTACCCTCTCACTACCTCAGCTGTCCCCTGGGTTGTTTTCCTAAAGTTTATTTTATATTAGAAGAAAAATATAAAATATCTTAAACGTCGGATTTATTGACCGATAAATCGACGCAGCTTTTAATCTTTAATCCTACGGATAAGTCTTATCGTAAATACATGAATAAAATATTGTTTGATTGAATTAGAATTAAATATATTTTATGTACGTGAAAATTTCATTTGTTGCTGTTGTTGATAGTGGTTGAATACTTGTGATAGACATGTATCTCCTGTGTTTGTCAGGTATTTAAGTAGGCGTATGCATTCATAATAATTTCACACTTTACAGCTATCTAGCCTAGAGGGTTTTTCCCACCATAGATTATACATTTCTCTTTGAGATCGTTATTAAATCAAATCGCAATCCCCACGCCCGCGCCGCTAATGGCATTTGATAACAATCAGTAAGTTTACATACATTTATCACTGTGATCTATTTGACAATTGGCATTGTAGATAAGTTTTTCATAAGCCTCACAAGGGTTATCCGATAAAATTCATATGAATCTTGGATTTTTGAGAGTTCTCTTATCAACTGTGTGTGCAGAATTTTTAATGTTCCAAATGGAGGTCCAAAGATAATCCTTGTGAAAGGTATTACATAAAATACTACAGGTGCGCTCTCTTCTACATGACGCTTTCGTGTGATCCTTCCAGTTACATTATTTTGATAAATTATTATATTGATTCGTCTTTACTAATCCTATCCAAATACACAATCATCATACCATCATCATAGCGTAGGCGTAGGTACCTCTTCATCCTTTCGGCAAGGTGACTTCTCTTACACGTGACGTGATTATTGTTTTTTCTGCAGAGTAGTTTCTTCTTTAATCTGGAAAAGCATGTCTTCCACTTTCCCGACAGCCCTTAAAGAATATCGCAAGTACCTAATGTTATAATAAGCCGGTTCCCTCGCCAATGTCAGATGCTTGCCTTCTCACGATTACCCACCGCGGCTGGCTATCAAGCAAGCTTGACATTGCCCAGTGGCCCAGCACTTTCGCAGTAGCGAATATGGCATCCCCATATAACCATTTAATTTAAAACGATTTCCGTTAATCAACCTGTGGGACAGATGAAGGTAATTTCATGTATTTTAAATTGTGATACTATTAGGGTAGCTAGTTGAATGGTAGTTGATATAAGGAATTAGTGATACGTACGTATATTCCAGTAATTGAAACTTGTTAATCGATCGCAATCGATGATAATGCCCATTGAATTAATTCTATAATTAATCAGATAAGGAATTAAGTGACTTAAATTGCGCAACACGGAACAGTGAAGATATGTTTCAATTATCATTTTTTGCCGTAAACGAATATAATAACTTATATGATTATTTTTTATGATAGTAATTATTTCGAAATACTTAAAATCGTCAGTACAACACATAGGATTGAGGAAACGCAAGGAATGTGGCGTGATGCTGCAAGATATCATGCGATGTCCCAGAAATAAATGTAAACCTTTCGATAGACGGAGATACTTAGATATTTATATAATTGTGGCTCCGCGTTGCGATGATGGTTTATTTCTTGGACCCCCAAGGTTAAATACTAATTACCTAACTAAAGGCATCTTCTGTTGCTCGCGGAGTTCGTGAAGATAACTAAATACCGGTAACACAAACAATAACATCTAAAGCAGCAGCAAAACCGATGTCGACATATTTATAAATAACTAAATAAATAAATAAGTATCGATTAGGCATGAGTGGATATACCTACTAGGGACCTTGGGTTCACACTTTGACTCCACATTATGTTATGTCCCACGGCGCTTGTGTCTACATGAATCTTTAAGTACGCACATTCCATCGAAAGTCGCCTACTTTGGTTTCAAAGTTGAAAGTAAAATAACAAAAAGTTCCATTCAATCATAGGTTACAATTTACGAATGTTTTTTTAGAGCTACTAATATCAAAGTAGTAGGGTTCAAACTATAATTTATGAATTTAGGAACGTTTTTTGTTACACATATGAATGAACGTTATTAACCGACGTGGTTTTTAGTATTTCAAAACTGTTTTAATGGTGATCCTATTGATGCATCACAGCAGTTTTTGGAACATGGTATTAACATTTTGGATGAATTTCAAACAATCCTAGGGTAAAACCCGTTTAGATTTACGGTGTTAATTGATGACTGTGCACAATTTGTAGTGACATACTACATACTAACTAATAAATTGCAAGGAAGTCCTTCACAAACAGTGTTACCCATTGGTCTTGTGACAAATTTTACAGAAGACACAGATCAGATCAGTTCAGATCAGATCTAATAGCTCTTCAAACAGAATGCACTAATACTGTAACTTGTAAGCCGACTGCAAACTTGCAGTTCGGATGCGGTGACGATGCAGTTGATATAAGTGCATCGGAACTACAAACCGACTGGAATCGGACTGCACGCCAACAGCGAGCGGACTGGCAGTCTGGATGCAGTTGGTCTGCAATCCGCTTGCAGTCGGCGTGCAACTGCATCGAAACTGCAATGTTATATTCAGTTGCACTTCGTATGCAAGACTGTACATTGAAATTTGAAACGATTTGTCGTCCATATGTGTAGGGCAACAAAGTATCCGCGGGTTCGGAGACGCGTCAGATCGAGGTGGGCGCGGCGGACCCCGCGGACAAGCGCAAGCACAACAAGATCAAGACCTCCAAGTACACGCTGCTCATGTTCGTGCCCAAGAACCTCGCCGAGCAGTTCCGGAGGGTCGCCAACTTCTACTTCCTCATCGTCACCGTTATAGCCATCGTTATTGGTGAGTTGTCCATATTGAAAAAGCTTATTGCATCCACCTAGGCATGATGATTTATATAGAATTAACTATATTTTTCATAGTTACTCGTAGCTACTCATAAGTAGCATTTTTAGAATAATTATTGAGTAACCTTTTTTAAAAAAAAAAATTAAATAAATAGTAGTTGTAAGACATAAATTGCTATCATGTCTCTGATTGTTTGCTAACGCTTCAGTTCTATGTAAGATCGTCGCTAGTCCTCCATTGGGGTATTATTTTATCCAATATTAACTGAGGGATATTGAACCTTTTGACCGCTAAGATTGCCAGGCCACAAACATCGGTATGCTAAGGTCAACGAAACGGTAATAACACCAATAAAGTACCTACGCCACGTCAATTTTAAATTTAATAGCCGCGAATTATTGAATTATTAATTAAATCTAATTAACTCTTTCGACTATAGTTTCAACTCAAACAGCTGCAGAATCAACCTAATTTAATAATTAACTTCACGTGTTAAAAGCCGTTATATGGCTATACTTATCATACTTTTCATTACATCCAATGGGCCCTCCCATTGAAACATGATGGAATGACATTTTAGACACTCCCATGAATATAATAAAATGTCCAACAGTCAGCATTCCTGACATAACTCACATATTCTAGTATATGTGTTGGTACTTATATTTACTAACGACCCGCCCCGGCTTCGCACGGCTCTATAATTATCAGTGTTCCTCTAATATATTATGTATGTATTATACGAGGCATGCCTTTTAAGTTCTGTCGTTTCCATAATTCCCGGCAATTTTGAATTTGGAACTGTTCTATATTCGAATGTGTTTAAATTTCGAATCTCAAAACAGTTGAATGTATTAGGATTAATGTTATTGTTTAGTCACAGCGTCGATTAGAATCTGTCAGGTTACGTACGAAAATGAATCTTTCTAAGGAAAATGTTCGTGCAATAATTTTCTACAACTTTAGAAGAGGCCTGACACGGCTTCAGTGTTTTGAAGAGCTAATATCTGTGTTCAGGGATGAAGCCCCATGTCTGCGGACTGTCGAACGCTGGTATTTAGAATTCCAGCGTGGACATACTAGTGTTAGTGACAAATCTCGCGAAGGTCGCCCAAAATCTGCATTCACTGAAGATAACATCATTGGAGTGAGACAACTAATTCTCGAAGATCGTCATGTGACGTATCGAGAGATAGAGGCTCTATTAGGCATCTCAGGGACAACCATTCAGAAGATCTTGCATGAAGCGCTTGGTGTAAGAAAGCTAGTTTGCCGTTGGATACCGCATCTGCTTTCCGACGATCACAAGGCGGCCCGCGTCAGATGGTGTAAGAAAACTCTGCAAAGGTTCAACCGAGGAGAGTCAAATCACGTCTACGACATCATCAGTGGTGACGAATCTTGGATCTATGCCTACGATCCTGATTCCAAACAACAATCTACAATCTGGGTCTTTCAAGACGAGCCAAAGCCGACTAAAGTTGTTCGTTCTCGAAGCACTTCAAAGAAGATGGTGGCCACGTTCGTTAGAAAAACCGGCCATGTTGCGACTATTGCACTTGATGATCGTAGAACGGTTAACGCAGAGTGGTATACCACAGTTTGTTTACCACAAGTCATCGCCGAACTTCGAAAATCTAACTCAAAGCGACGCATCAGGAGGAGCACCACGACAATGCAAGTTCACACAGCGCTCGTCAAACGATTGAGTATTTGAAGCAGGAAAAAGTAGAAATTCTTGACCATCCTCCATACAGTCCTGACCTAAGCCCTAACGATTTTTTTACATTTCCTAAAATTAAGAAAAGTCTTCGTGGTCAAAGGTTCCAGTCCAGTGAAGAAGCAGTCGACGCTTTCAAGTCAGCCATTTTGAACACCCCCACTTTAGAGTGGAATAAATGTTATAATAACTGGTTTGAGCGAATGGAAAAGTGTATTAAGCTACGTGGTGAATACTTTGAAAACCAATAAAAAGTACTATAAGGTTCTAGTTGTGTTTTTTTCTTCAAACGACAAAACTTAAAAGGCATCCCTCGTACATATAAACCTTCCTCTTGAATCACTCTATCTATTAAAAAAACCGCATCAAAATCCGTTGCGTAGTTTTAAAGATTTAAGCATACATAGGGACATACAGGCAGCGGGAAGCGACTTTGTTTTATACTATGTAGTGATTCGTCAAATAAGATTGTTTGGCGGGTTAGGTTCTTTTAATTATGACATTATGACTCAGGCCACATAGTGAACAAATCTAGGTAAGTAGATGAAATTATCTTCTGGCGTATAATCTTAAAGCAGATGAAAAAAAATGATTGATTACTTATGTTCGTAAACGCAGTTTTCGTTTTTATCTGAACACGTGATATTGATAAATCTTCAGAATGTAGACCACACTGGAAAGTTATCCTCCTTTTCTTTTAGAACGAATGCCATTCATCAGGCTAAAATCCTGCTGGGTTAGGTGGTGGTGGTGGCCGGCTGGTTGTACCCTACAAGGTCAGCATTGGACTGCTTGAGTAGTTCAGCTCCGTGAGCTCAGTCCCTCAGTAACCCTTCATAGGTTTATAATTACACTAGCTGAGCCCGCGACTTCGTCCGCGTGTAATTTAACTTAACAAAAATTTCGGGATTATTCATCCCCTATTTTATCCCCTTGGGGGTAGAATTAATCAAAATCCTTTCTTAGCGGATGCCTACGTCATAACATCTACCGGCATGCCAAATTTCAGCCCGATCCGTCCAGTGGTTTGGGCTGTGCGTTGATGGATCACTATGTCAGTCAGTCAGTCAGTCAGTCACCTTTGAGTTATATATTTAGATATATATTTTTTTACTATTAGTAGGCCGGCTGTGTAGATATATCTAGTAAAACATATTTGACAAAAGACAGCCATAAGGTCCGGCGAAAGGTGCTTGACTTTTTTTATGTAGCAAAGTCGTAAAAGCGTACGACTCGCCTGATGTTAAGCAGTTGCCGTAGTCTATAGATCAGGGGTGGCCAACCATTCGATCGCGACTATTATCCAGTCGAGCATGGTAAGGCAAAAAAATTAAATACGTAGAACAGACTGTGCAACGTAATTACCAACTGCAGCACGCATCATCTTGTATCATTTTTCAATGGCCGTTCCGTCACGTTATTTTTCCTCTTTTATGTAATTGGTCAGACGGTGAAGGAAAACATCGTGAGGAAACCTGCATGTCTTAGAAGATCTAACCAATTTCCGAAAGACATGTGAAATCTGCCAACCCGCACTGGGCCAGCGTGGTGGATTATGGCCTGAATCCCCCTCGTGTTGAGGGGAGGCCCGTGCCCAGGAGTGGGACGTCAAAAGGGCTAAATTATTATTATATACTAGCTGAGCCCGCGACTTCGTCCACGTGGAATTTAACTTAACCGATCCCGCTCCGGCGTTCTTGTTTTTCTAAAATAAAAGCAGCCTAAGATACTGCTTATAATATCAGCTATCTGTCAGCGAAAGTCCCGTCAAAATCGATCCAGCCGTTACGGAGATACTCTTTGATGTCATGTGTTTTTATTTTTTTACGCGGAACCCCTAATTGTTTTTCTAAAATTAAAGTATCCTTAGTTACTCCTTATAACTCAGCTCTAAAATCAGCTATCTGCCAGTGAAAGTCCCGTCAAAATCGGTCCAGCCGTTTCGGAGATTAGCCGGAACTAACATACAGACGGACAGACAATTTTTTTTAAATTGCGTTTTTGCTATAGGTGTCGTATGTACTTTCATATGCATTGAGTGAAAAGGTGTTATTTTGATATTACAAACAGACACTCCAATTTTATTTAATTAATTTAATTATTTAATTATTATTAATTATTTATAGATGTAATTGGTAGATCGCACATCAGGGTTTCGTCTATAAACAGTAGATCTTGGGTCTTATTAAGTCGGCCACCCCTGCTATAGATGGTTGCAATACCAATGGCATTGTTCGTTGCCGTCCTGAAGGGGAGTGATGCTTCCGACTCTTTCACTCTTCGTAAAGCCATAATAGTTAGTTTACGCAGATTTTCTGTGAGAGGGTGGTGCTACTAACTTATAATAATCGTTAGAAATACTTAAAGATATTCTACCTAGACATAAATATGCAATCATACATATAAAATGACTAGCTGTGCCCGCCGACTTCGTCCGCGTAGTATTTAACGTAACAAAAATTTCGGGATTATCGGTATAAAAAGTATCCTATATGTTAATCGCGGTTATAAACTATCTGTGTTCCAAATTTCATTCAAATCCGTTTAGTAGTTTTTGCGTGAAGGAGTAACAAACATACATACATACATCCACACTCACAAACTTTCACATTTATAATATTAAGTAGGATATAAAATCCCGAGTTCCATCAGGCTACCATGTGAAGCATATCAGACAGGTACTTAACCAAACAGAACATACCACAGCGTTTATATAGCCGATATGTGCAGCTGACGCTGATGCTTACCAAATTGCCCTGAAGGTTGTGTAAGACTGTACCTAAAGTGTAATCATGATGATGTGGCCGCACTGACGGAAGCAAACATAATATATACTTGGACTTGGGAATCCTGATGTTTCTTTTGTAGTACCCCAAGTACATTCCCTGAACACATGTGAACTACTGACTGAGCTGCTGGTGTGTAACTGTGTGAAGGTAGAAAGACACGTTACACCCCTTGACTTGATCACAACATAGTCTTGTTACAAATATCCTCTTTCCCCACAGACAGCCCGGTGTCGCCGTTCACGAGCATAGCCCCGCTGTCGTTCATGGTGCTGGTGACGGCGATGAAGCAGGGCTACGAGGACTGGCTGCGACACCGCGCCGACAATAAGGTCAACAATCAGATAGGTGAGACACTGACACACTGATAACACGTTACATACGCTTTATCTGTGAACATTTTGACCTTTAATGCTGTAGTATTTTCGGATTATTTTATAGATTTCATTAACTTGTGTTATCAAACTTTGATAGTTTTATAAGGAACTAGCTGAGCCCGCGAATTTGTCCGCGTGGAATTTAACTTAACAAAAAATCCCGCTCCCGCGTCCTAAGCCCGCCGACAGAACCCATTTAAAAAAAAAAATCTAAAATGAAAATAACCTAAGTTACTGCTTATAACATCAGCTATCTGCCAGTGAGTCCCGTCAAAATCGGTCCAGCCGTTTCGGAGATTACCCGGAACACACAGACAGAGAGACAGACAATTTTTTTTTAAATCGCGTTTTTGCTATAGGTGTCTTATGTACTTTGATATGCATTTAGTGAAATGGTGTTATTTTGATATTACAATCAGACACTCCAATTTGTCTGGATAAATAAGGAGTAAAAGGATTTATCCAACTTTTAATAATAACATTTTCACAAAAACAACCAAGTATTAATAGCTATAAGTTCGCGTTTAACGGAAGCGAATACTTTCGACATGAAGACATGACCACTTCAAAAGTACCGTTCAGTGAGTCAGGTGGTTACACCTTTGTAAGGAATGCCCTACCTAATATATCACAAAATTCCTTACACGTTACAGAGTGGCGATAAAATATGGCATAGATACCTATTATCTTATTTTGTTTCAAAATGCGATGTAACTTTCAAAGATTTTCTGGATTTACTGATTGGAGGCAGTTATGGATGAAAAGTGTATTTTAAGTAGGTATGTAGCGTAAAAGTAAAGTATTAACCATTTACTAGGTGAAACATAAAGGGTATACTATTTTTTTTGCAACCTAACTTTATAAATCTAAATCTATCAGCTTTGGAGTAAACTTGAAATACAAAAGGTGTCACAGGGATACAGCTGTTGACAGATTTCACAAGTCTACAAAACCTTTAGTACTTTAACTCTCCCACGAAGCCGATAGTTTTAGATTTACAAAGTTGCAAAATAATTAGTATACCCTTTATGTTTCACCTAGTATAAGGAATTAGCGTACCTATACAAAGTTACTGGCAAGGAAGTTTTTAGTATAGGTACCTACTAGTAAAACACTAACAACCTCTCGAGAATATATTATTACTAACATGATAAACAATAGTACATTGTTACACGAGTGGTGAAAATAAGTCTTTCACCCGAGGTAAACACTGTGCTTTTCATTACGAATACAAGGAAAGTAAAAATAAAAACAGGAATTGGCAAAAGAAATAATACAAGGAAGTATAAACAATACTCTACAACTCAAAAAAAAAAAGGATCGGATTGCCGCCTATTTTGTTTTTTTTCGTTGGCCTGCCAACTTCATTATTTAGCCATTATTTTGCATTTTTATCTTTAAATATTTTGCCCAAATTTACGTTATTTTAAAGAAATTGTTGAAACTAAATTATAATTCAAACAAAAATATATATTCTTTAATTAATACTTAACTTTATGTTATTTAATTTTACATCGTGCTGTAATTGAGTGACTGTAGAAAAAGTTTGAACATGGTTCCATAGAAATGTGAAAATGGAACTAGTTTTTTTTATAATTTCACAGCTGTTAGTTGAAAGCAATTCTCCCGGGCCGGAAAAGTATTACTTTCAACCTGCTCCTCAGGCAACTTCAGACCTACTTTCAGAGTATGAGTAATGAAAAAACTTTTTCGTATGATTTCTTTAGACTTTTATATACTTAAATAAAATATTCAACGCCCTAAACGTTGCCCCACGCCCGCAAAGCGTCATAGATACGAGCCGTTGTAGCGATAGTTGATAGTGCGGACGTAAATAATTGAATTATTTTACACAAAACAACGATTACTTGAAGTTTGTTTTTGGTAAATGTATTTGTAAAAAGTCATAAAACAAATGTTGTTGTTTAGCATGTTAGTAATACAGGGCTGTAAGGTTGTTATTGTTTTGCCAATAACCCTGATACTTAATGAGCGTGTGGGAATTACGGCGTCGTATTATCTTTAATAATGTCGATATGCGCGATCGATGCATAATTTAATGACCAAGCCCCAATCAATCGCCCGTAATTCGTATCACTACAGTCAGACTACTTATTAACATTGTTTTATTGGTTCAATCAATGTGTGTCGTGTTATAGACGCAGAAGTAAAGCCCCACATTGACCAACGCAAATACTGCTCAAACAGGTGTTCAACGGTTATTAGCTAATTAAACATAAGCCTTATTACCTTGACAGAAAGGCTTTTATATCTGGCTGGAACTGTTTTCGCGTCGGTAAACCTTTAATATTCTATGACGTATCGACGATATAAGTACCTACAGTCAGCTAAATAAAATCGTGCCTCACCACACGGCAAATTCCAATATTTCTTACGTGTTTCTTTTTTAACCAACATTATTTACAGAGAGAGCTCCAAATCGGATATCTTGTAGGCTTTTAGGTTGGTTACGATTCAGTTTTGTCGATCGCATATTCATGAACAAGCTCGATATACGATCTATGAGGTTGGGAATTACCTATCGCCAGGAAGGCGAAGTTATCACGATATTATCTATTGCTGGAATCACATGTGCGGTATCGAGATAGTGCAGTACTCACGGTTTCAATGATCAAGGCTATCTATCTGTAAATAGTAGATATTTGTTGATAAATTTGAGAATTTCATGGACGTTTTCTCGTTCGTAACCTCGACACGGTTAGAGGCGAAATGTTACGAAGATACGAACTGATGAAGGCTATATGGTACTTATCAACTCTGTCAGTTTTTTTTTGGGGGTTTATCAGTCCACGATCCCTCTTGCATTATTGAATCTCATTTAAACTTTCATTTTGTAACTGACTGGAATGTCACCTGGATCGAGCGACTTCGTAAAACAAAATCATACCCAAATCTGCCTGCCATAGGCGAAAAATGACGATTGTTTTTTTCTGGACAAGACTAAAATGAAAATAAAAGTAAATATAGCCACACAAACGCACCAATAATTATAGTCTCAAATCAAGTATTGTCTGGCGATCTCTTTTCAAAAACACAAAAGAACTCAAAATTGTTTTTATTCATGCAAGCCAACAAAGCATTTATGAATAGTCAGGATCTACCACCGGTTCGGAATGCTACTTCCACTGAAGATCCAGCAAGATCCTTTTAATAATAATCCAGATGAGCCGCGGGCAAATCACGAATAGAACATTGAAATCCAGCCAGTGAGCTGAACGGGGCAGACCTATAAGTATTTTGTGTCGGTCACAATATTAAGTCCCTGTCCCCTATTGACCCCCAGTGGAGATAGTCCACAACAGCTGTATCAAGGAGGTACGCAACTCGTCGATCGCGCCCGGCACGCTGGTGCGCGTGCGCCGCGGGCGTGAGGTGCCCGCCGACCTGGTGCTGCTGTGCTCGGCCGGGGAGAGGGGCAAGTGCTTCGTCACCACCGCCAACCTGGACGGGGAGACCAACCTGAAGACACTGAGGGTGCCGCCGCCGCTGGTGGGGTACACTCCAGGTATTGATAGTGACGGTTTATGTATGTGTGTGTGTATTGTGTTGTGTGTTCATTAATGTGTGTGTTTGTTTCTGATCTCTGATTCGTGTTCGTCGCTGAGGGTGGTGGAATAAAATAAAATAATCAGATAATTAAGTCAGACGCAAAAGGCCAATTCGAAAAAGGTCCAATCCTTAAAAATCTACTTTGTGAAAGATCTCATCCAAAAAAGCTCCGAATTCGCAAAGGCTCAATATTTTTGCATGGTTAAGGTACTGTGAAAATTCCTAATCTGAAATAAGACTGCACTTTTTTGAATTGGGTTTTCTTCGACGGTATGACAATGTTCAATGTGCCCGCCCTATGTCATGCATTACTAGTCTACAATAATATTTTGAATGTATTGTTTCGACAATCGATATATTTACTACTGATACTTGATAATATTAATCGGTTATGTTTATTTAAATAGGTAATACTATTTCATGAAATTGTATGTACTTAAATTAGGTATATCTAAAACAGTTTCACTGAATATTCAAAACAGTAACACATTATCATAACTTCATAATCTATTTAACTACATGTGGTAAAATTGACTTTTGTGTTAGTCTGTAAGGTTCAATGTTAGTCGCAGGATAGTTGTTTATACGCTAGGGAAATTAATGTGAAAATTTAAATTTGTACCCTAATAGAATCACTACATATTATAAAACAAAGTCGCTTCCCGCTGTCTGTATGTCCCTATGTATGCTTAGATCTTTAAAACTACACAACGAATTTTGATGCGGTTTTTTTAATACATAGAGTCATTCAAGAGGAAGGTTTATATGTATAATACATGCATAATATAGTAGAGAAACACTGATTATTTATTGCATCCGTGCGAAGCCGGGGGCGGGTCGCTAGTAATTAATAAAACATGCTAATAATCTGAAAGCATAGCGTATACTAGGCAATTGACTTAATTTTGTACCTCTCTCTGTTATGCATACCTACTATCTGTTTTAGATTGAGCTGTTAAATTGTGATTGTACCAATAAAGGTGTTTGAAATGTGATGTGCTTTTATTTGTGGGATGTGCGGCCTCACTTCGCATAGTCATCATTACTGCACTGTTTGTTTAGATTTAAGATAATTGAACGCTTGTGTTAGATAAAATAAACAAGTGCTATTTTTGATAAATGTACTGTCTGTGACTCTGAGATTGATAATTCATAGGTTAAATTGGGTTTCACTACGAGTATCGCATCATGATATATGGGTACAGTGAAATAAATAATATTCAAAATAACTTTTAAATTGGCAAAAATACAGACGAAGCAGTACTAACTAGTGTAGTATAATGTCAAAACTGAATAGTTTTAGCAAACTTCAATAGTGAATATCTTTGTATTTATATAAAATTTCTGATAACATCATTTCACAATACATGTGTCTACAAATATTTGGTACCTACTTGAAAAATATTTGGTACTAAAAATTATTAAAAATATACTAAATTCAATATTAGTCACAAAGGCCATTATCCTTCCGTCAGACATTCTCCCCCGTGGCATGCGCATAGATGTCCCCACCCCAGTGGCGGACCTGTACACGTTCTACGGGCGGCTGGACATGCCCGGCCTGGACAGCCTGCCGCTCTCCACCGACAACCTCATGCTGAGGGGCTCGCGGGTCAAGAACACCGAGTGGGCTATTGGATGCGCGATCTACACTGGTGAATTATACGTCATCATTGTCATCATGATCATCGCCATCATCATCATGATCATCATTATGATCGTCATGATCATCATGATCATCGTCATCGTCATTTCAGACGATAGACGTCCACTGCCGGACGTGGCCTCCCCATAGTATTCCACAACATCCGGTCCTGTACTGCTCGCATCCAGCGGTTTCCCGCGACCGTCACTAAGTCGTCGGTGCACCTTGTGGGGAATTATTATTATTATTTATTAAGGTGCGGCGACAGTAGGGGAGTATGATTACTGGCTCTCCCACTCATCGTACAAAACGCACCAATAAGTCGATCTTCTGTGAAAGGGTGATATGTTTTCAAGCTTCAAAAAACCTCTTCATAAGTAGGTGCCATTTTTTCTTAGGGGAAGAAACAAAACTCGCTCTCAACTCGAAATACTCCGGGAACAAGTTCTCGTCGTGCGAGCTGGCCATCAACGGGTTTCTGCTGTTCTTCATCTTGCTGCTCTTCGCGGAGATGATCGTCTCGCTCGCCGCGAAGATGGTCATCGAGCGGCGGAACCCTGAACGGGACCTGTACCTGGGCCCCGGGAACCCGGTCCCCGCGCCCCTCAGCTACATCCTGCAGGACCTGTTCTCCTTCCTGTTGCTGTACTATTATATTATTCCGATGTCCCTGTATGTCACCATTGAGTTGTACAAGTTTATTGGTAAGTTGCACCTAAATTCTCCCAAATGTATAACCAAGCGCGTTTGTATTCCGCACTCTAGGACAAAAGTTTCCGAAACATGTGCGCTTAATAAAGTGTATAAGATTTCAGATCGATCTATCATAGACCATTATTATTTTTGATAGACCAATCTCAATGCGTTGCTTCTTCTTCCCGCATCGCAACTTTTCAGGATTTTTTTGATGGTTGCCGACTTTAAGGCGAGTAGGACAAAGGGGACATAGGGAGGGGAGGAGCGTCCAACTCTCACTCATTGTAGGAAACACAGTTCAAATTCAAATCATTTATTTTGTTTAGGCCTACGGGGCCACTTACAAATTGTCAATTTTACATTTATTTTCTCTTATATCTACAACCGGATCGGAACGCGAACTCGACTGAGAAGATCCGGCAAGAAACTCAGTTAAAATACTTAGCCGATCATCTGTGAGATGGTGGTGCTACCCAGGTCGAGGCAGCCGGTATATGAGTTGTGCCCAGGAGTGGGACCTTGAGAGTTTTTAATAGATTTTTATTAGTTCAGACTTTTTAAACATCCTGTATAATGAACATTGGTATATCGTAGGAGCCCTCTTCATCGGCTGGGATGAGGATCTCCGCTGCGAGGAGACCGGCATGCCCGCCATGGCGAACACTTCCGACCTGAACGAGGAACTTGGACAGGTCGAAGTGCTCTTCTCGGACAAAACGGGCACCCTCACCAAGAACCTGATGGTGTTCAAAGCCTGCTCCATAAGAGGCCTGGTATATGAGGAAAAGGACTCGAAGCTGTACGATGTCGAGAAGTGCAATGAACCGGCGGACGTGCTTCAGGTCAGTTCTTTAGTTTCATGCTAACCTGGTACTTACCGATTTAACTATACGAAAACTAAACTCGGTATGGAATGTTTATCAACAAATTTTGTCAAGTTTCTTGTTATATTTATATCTTTCACTGTTGGGAAGCTACACTATCCCCGGGTGATATAGCCTATATTATATTTTCAAATAAATTAGGGATCCGTACTAAAATTCCAATAATGTAACCGTAATGTACCCGTGCGAATCCAGGCCGCTAGTTGTTTTTATAAATAGTGAATACCTATGGCAGATGTTATAATACCGTACGGTAGGGGTAACGTAACATGTTTTTCATTACTCATACTCTGAAAGTAGGTCTGAAGTTGCCTGAGGAGCGGGTTGAAAGTAATACTTTTCCGGCCCGGGAGAATCGCTTTCAACTGACAGCGGTCAAATTATAAACAATAAACTAGTTCTATTTTGACATTTCTATTAAACCAGACCGGCCTATTTCTCCTTCTAATTCTAATTCTACTGCTACTTTTACGGCTAATTTCACTGCTATTTTTACTGCTACTTTTACTTCCACTTCCACTTCGACTTCGACTTCCACTTTCACTTCTATTCGTAATGAAAAGCACAGCGTTTACCTCGCGGGTGAAAGACTTATTTCGCCCCTCGAACTATTGGCGCCCTCGCTGTCCCTATTTTTACTTAAACAAAAATAACGATGTTTTGTGTGAACGTTTCGTCAAGTGTAAGCAAATCAAACACAAGAGCACCAATTCACTCTAGTGCGGTTAATGCTAGCCCTTCCCTCAAGCAGCACAGATACTTCCTAAGCATCTATTCCTCTGTTACCACAAAATAATAAGACAAGACACCGACAAGTCCACTATTAGGTATAAGAGAATGTAACTGTAAAAACCTGGCAGCGTATCAAGGAACACGCCGAATTTGATTGGTCCTATAAAAGTCAAGCCGTGAATAGGCCAATCAAAATGTCAGGTGTGGTCATACGGTCATGCGGGTGCTTGGCTATGTAGCGTCTATGACTTCTTGGTCTGTGTCTGTGACGCACTATTTATTTATAGCAATGTTTTCATGAACTCATAAAAGTAGGTACTTAACATCAGACGCGATTGTTTATCATAAAGACATTTCCTTTTAGTCATTATCACGAATGCAAAACGATACGCTGCAATCGTTGTTTGGGAAAACTTAAATACGTACATTCATAAATATGTTAATAAAGTTATATACGATATATTATGTAGTTAGATTAGATTATTTATCGGTTACTTCCATTCTGATCCCGCAATGCAAAAACTAGAACGAACAGTAGCCGACTAAAACGAAGTGAAGCATTTCTATTTTGTAAAAAATTCGCAATTGCAATCCCGCTGGATTCCTGGAAGGGTCGGATTCTTTTACCATTTTACACTCGTGTTATTACTATGATATGACTATCATTTCATAGACACCTTGTGGACTGGAAGCTGAATTTCAGAAGTTCTAACACTTTGCTCGTCCCAGGGATCGTATCCAGAACTTATTGACTGGCAGGCCACGTTTTAATCACACTGATAACGCTGTCAACATTTTGCCATTAAACTTTTACATAATAAAACAGCTAGAAATATTTATCTGTACTTATCGATTTATTGATATTTATAATCGTGTGGTTAATATGACTTTATTTACTTTGAAGTACAATATACTTTTGTTAGCTTATCGTTCGTAGACCATTGTGTGTGTCTTTGTACGTAATTCCCAAGAGCCAGGAGAGACTCGTATCAACTAAGTGAGACTAGTTAATAACTGAATAATACCTAATACAGAGAATCCTACTAATATTATACATGTGAAAGTTTGTGAGTGTGGATGTATGTATGTATGTATGTATGTATGTTTGTTACTCCTTCACGCAAAAACTACTGAACGGATTTGGATGAAATTTGGAACACAGATAGCCGGGATTAACATATAGGATACTTTTTATCCCGATAATCCCGAGATTTTTGTTACGTTAAATACTACGCGGACGGGGAAGTCGGGGGGCACAGCTAGTACAGAATAAATAAATATCGCCAGACTGACACACCCAACTGTATGGTCCGAAAAAAAGCAACGCGTGTACTATGTTTCCGCACAAAAGACTGGGGGCGATCCCAGTGACATTCAGACCAGAGCGTATGACGAAAAGGCCATTTCCAAAATGGACCCCAGCGGGAATCGAATCTGCAACCACCATGTGCAGTGAGCCGGGCGACCTACGCTCGAAGCACTGCACCAAGCGCCGCGCTCGTCAATGAATACCGAATAGTACTACGTTCTGAACGGTCACTTTCCTTCTGTCAGCCAATAAGAGATACTTTGCTTGTTGGCGCGATTGTTGGGATTGGGTGATTGTCCAATAACATACAAGTGCGTTTAACGTGTCGTCTTGCGCACTTAGTGAAACACGAGCATTGTATGGAGTTGCGGAGCCGGCCCTTGATTCGATTTACAAATTATAACACAACTTACTTTCTAATCCAGACAGACATCAAATTCTTCTTCACGATACTCGCTCTGTGCCATTCCGTACAAATCTCCAGTGAGGACATGAAGAAACTGAGCGCGCGCCTCTCGGGCACCGACAACATGCAGCTAATGAACTTCTTCCGGCGCAAGAAGATCAAACCGACCGCCAACGGCAGTGGGGTCATAGACAACATGACTTGGAACACGATTATTAACGGGAACGGCAGTAAAATGGACTACCAGGGCAGCAGTCCTGATGAGAAGGCATTAGTGGAAGCCGCCGATAGGGTGGGAGTGACGTTTCTTGGGGAGGAGGGGAATAACTTGCTGCTAAAAGTTGGTGAACACACGGAAATGTACGAGCGGCTGCAGCTGATAGAGTTCACTTCTGAGAGGAAGAGGATGTCGGTTATTGTGAGGGATAAGGATGGGAAGGTGAGAAATTTTAGTATAATTTAGTTTGGAAACTTGCGCAGTTAGCACCAGCAACATGGTGTCCCCTTTTCTGTTTCATAAACTGTCTGTCTTGAGCTATTTTCGCCACGTTTTTCTAGCAAAGGTGTCCAAATCTCTTCATCTTCGTCTTGGTATGCAACGCCTGCAGCTGTTTTCTACGGTCCAGTCCGCATTTAATTTTATTTCTAACTGATATTGTCCGTCTGTAGGGAAAAAGCCTCCCCTCCGTTCGGCCAATCCGTAATGTAACAATCCAGCTCATTCCGCCATCTCTTATTGGGCCAGCTGCATTGCCGTTTCCCGCTGCGTGGTTGCTTAAGTAGTTACTTTATTTACAGATTTGGCTGTTTTGTAAAGGCGCAGAGAGCTCGGTGTTCCCGATATGCAAGAATACAGCATTGATAGAGGAAACCAACACAGATATAAATGCGTTCGCGAACAGAGGCCTTAGGACGCTGGCGGTGGCGTACAGAGAGATACCAGTCGAGGAGTATGATATGATAACAGAATGTAAGTTTCCATTCAGAAACACTAACTGTTTTTTATCAATTTGTCTTATTATGTCATCTCCTTTAAGAATCTTAAAATTAGGTTCGAACTAGTCACCCGATTATCGTCACCTACATATATCTCGAGACTCACTCGAAGCAGACCAAGCGGCCGGGTTTAGACCACAATGTGGTGATTGTTGCAGCAATCAAACGTTTAGAAGGCAAAACAGCGGAGGAGCTGCAGCAGGTGACGCAGCAGTACCGCGTGCTGGAGCGGCAGCTGACGCTGGCGGGCGCCACCGGCGTGGAGGACTGTCTGCAGGACGGCGTGGCCGACACGCTCGCCACGCTGCGCCGCGCCGGGGTCCGCACCTGGCTACTCACCGGAGACAAGGTAGCACAGTACTGCTGCAGCTGCTGCTGACGCTGGCGGGCGCCACCGGCGTGGAGGACTGTCTGCAGGACGGCGTGGCCGACACGCTCGCCACGCTGCGCCGCGCCGGGGTCCGCACCTGGCTACTCACCGGAGACAAGGTAGCACAGTACTGCTGCAGCTGCTGCTGACGCTGTAGCACAGTACTGCTGCAGCTGCTGCTGACGCTGGCGGGCGCCACCGGCGTGGAGGACTGTCTGCAGGACGGCGTGGCCGACACGCTCGCCACGCTGCGCCGCGCCGGGGTCCGCACCTGGCTACTCACCGGAGACAAGGTAGCACAGTACTGCTGCAGCTGCTGCTGACGCTGTAGCACAGTACTGCTGCAGCTGCTGCTGACGCTGTAGCACAGTACTGCTGCAGCTGCTGCTGACGCTGTAGCACAGTACTGCTGCAGCTGCTGCTGACGCTGTAGCACAGTACTGCTGCAGCTGCTGCTGACGCTGGCGGGCGCCACCGGCGTGGAGGACTGTCTGCAGGACGGCGTGGCCGACACGCTCGCCGCGCTGCGCCGCGCCGGGGTCCGCACCTGGCTACTCACCGGAGACAAGGTAGCACAGTACTGCTGCAGCTGCTGCTGACGCTGTAGCACAGTACTGCTGCAGCTGCTGCTGACGCTGTAGCACAGTACTGCTGCAGCTGCTGCTGACGCTGTAGCACAGTACTGCTGCAGCTGCTGCTGACGCTGTAGCACAGTACTGCTGCAGCTGCTGCTGACGCTGGCGGGCGCCACCGGCGTGGAGGACTGTCTGCAGGACGGCGTGGCCGACACGCTCGCCACGCTGCGCCGCGCCGGGGTCCGCACCTGGCTACTCACCGGAGACAAGGTAGCACAGTACTGCTGCAGCTGCTGCTGACGCTGTAGCACAGTACTGCTGCAGCTGCTGCTGACGCTGTAGCACAGTACTGCTGCAGCTGCTGCTGACGCTGGCGGGCGCCACCGGCGTGGAGGACTGTCTGCAGGACGGCGTGGCCGACACGCTCGCCGCGCTGCGCCGCGCCGGGGTCCGCACCTGGCTACTCACCGGAGACAAGGTAGCACAGTACTGCTGCAGCTGCTGCTGACGCTGTAGCACAGTACTGCTGCAGCTGCTGCTGACGCTGTAGCACAGTACTGCTGCAGCTGCTGCTGACGCTGTAGCACAGTACTGCTGCAGCTGCTGCTGACGCTGGCGGGCGCCACCGGCGTGGAGGACTGTCTGCAGGACGGCGTGGCCGACACGCTCGCCGCGCTGCGCCGCGCCGGGGTCCGCACCTGGCTACTCACCGGAGACAAGGTAGCACAGTACTGCTGCAGCTGCTGCTGACGCTGTAGCACAGTACTGCTGCAGCTGCTGCTGACGCTGTAGCACAGTACTGCTGCAGCTGCTGCTGACGCTGGCGGGCGCCACCGGCGTGGAGGACTGTCTGCAGGACGGCGTGGCCGACACGCTCGCCGCGCTGCGCCGCGCCGGGGTCCGCACCTGGCTACTCACCGGAGACAAGGTAGCACAGTACTGCTGCAGCTGCTGCTGGAACGGCAGCTGATACACAAGCTAAAAAATAAATAAAATTTAACTTATATTAGCCGTTTTTAAAGTCTCACTTTTGGGCACGGGCCTCCTTTCGCTTTAAGAGGGATTCAGGCCATAATACACCATGCGGGTCCAGTGCGGGTTGGCGGATTTCACATGTTTTTTCGAAAATTTGTTAGATTTTTTAGACATGCTAGGTTTCTTCATAATTTTTTCCTTCACCGTAAGCGAGTGAAATTATGATTCGCTCATAGATTTTGAAAACCCCGAGGTGCGAGCCGCGGTTTGAACCCAGAACCGGTTGCCCGCAAGACGCGTGCATAACCAATCGGCTATAACTGCTTCCAAATAAATTAATAATAAAATTTGCCAGACTGATACACCAAGTTTATGCTCCCAAACTAAGCAACGCTTGTACTATGGGTACCGTACAATGGACTGGAGGCCATCCCAGTGACACCCAGACCATGGCAAATTACGAAAAGGCCATTTCCGAAATTGGCCCGGCGGGAATTGAACCCGCAACCATTCGGTGCCGTAAGCTGAGCGACCTACGCTCAAACCACTGCGCCATGCCGGTCGTCAAATAACGAATAAATAATAAATCCTGACTGTATTTAAATATGGTATCAATTCAAACGGCAAATAAATGATGTCCATGACACATCCGGATCAAAACATCAAGTAGCTGATATATATAACTCAAAGAAACACAGAATAAGATAAATACGATAGCATAGATTGCACCTACATTATTATTATAATTTCTGACTTGTATTTTACTTTCGGAAAATAGGAAATCGTGATTAAAACTTTGACGTCGGTTGAGTAACATAGAACTCCGTCCATCCTTAGACAACCAACATCATGGTCTGGCTCGCCATGTTTATTAAACCCTTGATTCCAGGTGGAAACAGCGATCAACGTCGCCCAATCCTGCGCACATATCTCAGAGAACGACAGGCGAATGTTTCTAATAGGCATCGAGGAGGACACAGCACTGCAAGCCCACCTGGAAGAGTGCAAGAGGATCATCAACGAGCCGAGCTACAGAGACCTCTCGTTGATCGTGGACGGGACCAGCATGAGCGTTATTTTGGACACGCCCGCGGCGCCCGTGTTCGCGGAAATATCTTTAAAGTGCAATGCTGTGCTGTGCTGCCGATTATCGCCCATACAGAAGGCTAAGGTCAGTTGAGTTTAGTAAATTATTACAACACTTATTTATTAAAAACTAGCTGACCCGACAGACGTTGTCCTGTCTTAACTTTGAATATTGAATTCGAATTGTTCCGCTCAACTTTCTTATTGTTTTTCTTTCATAAAAACCGACAGTAATAAACACAACAAAAAAGAATAAGCGAAATCGTTCCATCCGTTCACGCGTGCTGCGGTGACCAAGGAAATAGAGATTTATTTTTGTATGTATTATTCTTCCAATCTTATGTTTGTTACTACTATGTGATTAATCACGAGTTACGATTGAAAAATCAAAGTTTTTTTTTCGAACTAAAGTGCTTTGTAATGAAGTGAAGTCGTTACTATTGGGAAGAAATTTACCAGTACCAATGGCCTTTTCGTAATTTTCCTCGATCTGGGTGTCACTAGGATCGCCCCCAGTCCATTGCACGGTACCCATAGTACAAGGATTGCTTAGTTTGGGACCATACAGTTGGTGCGGCAGTCTGGCGATATATTTATTTTTCCCCTGTAAATATTTCCAATTTTGTCTTTTAGATAGTAAGGTTAATAAAGTCCAGTCCGGAGCGACCGATCACGGCAGCGATCGGCGACGGCGCCAACGACATCTCCATGATCCAGGAGGCGCACGTCGGGTTCGGGCTGTTCGGGAAGGAGGGTCACCAGGCCGCCAGGTAACTATAACGAACAGACCATAGTAGTAGTTTAAACAACCATAACTGACAGGAATCAAAATAAATTGACAATTAAAAGTTAAAATAATAGGTAAAGTAAAGGTAGGCAAAAAAGTTTTGGTGTATTTAGTGAACGAACGCGCGAACTATTGCAAATTAATCCCCATTCCATTGGCATAACATCATGAAATTAATTAAAGAATAAATATATAAATGTCGCCAACTGACACACCAACTGTATGGTCTATGGGTACCGCAAAATGGACTGGGGGCGATCCCAGTGACACCCAGACTTGGGAAAATTACCACAAGGTCATTTCCGAATTTTTCCCCGGCGGGAATCGAACCCGCAGCCACCATGTGCAGTGATCCGAGCGGCCTACGCTCGAACCACTGCGCCAAGCGGTCGTCAATTGTAATGTTAATTGAATTAGACTTGGAACCTTCACAATTCATGCAACCGACATCCACTCATCTGATTTGATAGTTTATCTGATATGTTCTTACCTGCTTATATAATAAACTTGTATTTTAGGTCGGCAGATTTCGCCTTCACCAAATTCTCAATGATTAAAAAAGTGTTACTAGTGATGGGACACTGGTACTACCAAAGATTAGCAACTTTAATACATTACTTTTTCTATAAGAATCTAGTCCTCGGGAATATTATGGTAAGTAACACACATATACATAATTTTATACCATTTATATTTCATATCGTATATAAAATCCTTAAAGCTGATAATTCTACAACACTAAAATTATTTTTCAGTTCATATTCCAAATCCACACGGTGTTCTCGACGCAGTCGATATTCGACTCTATGTACTTGACGTTGTTCAACATGGTGTTCACCTCACTGCCGTGCCTTATCCTCTCTGTCACCGAGCAGAGGTGGCCCTCTGACCTGCTGCTCAGGTTAGTATTGAATCACTACACAGTATAAAACAAAGTCCCTTCCCGCTGTCTGTCTGTCCCTATGTATGCTTAGATCTTTAAAAAACTACGTAACGGATTTTGATGCGGTTTTTTAATAGGTAGAGTGATTCAAGAGGAAGGTTTATAATTATGTATAATGCATGCATAATATAGTAGAGAAACACTGATAAAAATACCCGTGCGAAGCGGGGGCGGGTCGCTAGTAATATAATAAAACGTATTTAATAATAATAAACTTTATTGACATGAATGTAGAATTGAAATTTGCTAGCAACACGCGACAGCTATCAACAAGTGGGTGGAAATTTTGTGAATGTCTCCCCGCCCTATACGAAGCCTGCAAGCCCTATTGTGAATACCATAAGGTTTAAATTTAAACGGATATCGTCGGCAGGAACCCGATGCTGTACCGCGACATTCGCAAGAACAGGCTGATGTCGTGGGCGCAGTTCGCGGCGTGGTGCCTGGCCGCCAGCTACCACACGGCCGTCATCTACCTGTCCGCCGACCTCGCCGTCGCCGCCTCCGTCATCAACGCGGACGGGAAGACCGTGGATCTGTGGTGACTACTCACACATGCCTCATATACACTCTCTCAAGGACAAGCTGTTACCACAAATATAGATTTACATAGATAACGCAATTGCATGTACCTACTTCGAGTGTACGAAACCCCGACCAAGCGCCAAGGTTGGTCGCCGCTAACTTACAACCACGGCTTACAACTGTGTATAGCAAAAAGTGTCGTTACAACTATTGGGCCTTAATTTTTTCCGTCTAGCCCCCTTTCGCAACGCGCGATAAGGAACTTCGTTCCAATAATAAATGAGTTGTGCGCAGGAGTTTCGGCGCGGTGCTGTTCCACCTGACGCTGCTGACGGTGAGCGTGAAGCTGTGGCTGCAGGCGCGCTACCACACGCTCGTGTTCGTGGCCTCGCTGCTCGGCTCCGTGCTGCTCTACGTCGCTTTCAACCTACTCTACTCGGCGTTCTATTTGTTAGTATCCACTACCTTACTCGTATAATAAATTACTACGGGCTGAAATATAATTTACAAGCGAAACTTCTATAAGTGAAGCACTATAAGTTCCTAACTGTAACTTGTTTAAAATCGGGGCAGGTTGGGCATTCTTATGGTACAATAAAACCAGGTAGTCAACTCAACTTAAAAAATTTTTTATTCATGTAAGCCAACAAAGCATTTATGAATAGTGAAATTGCCACCGGTTCGGAATGCTGCTTCCACTAAGAAGATCCGGCAAGAAACGCAATGGTTACTCTTGTTAATGAATAAAAGATGGTGTACATTGTCAGAAACAGCAACAAAAAGTGAGCAGGCAACACAATTGTCACTAAATTAGTAAATAGTAAACTCTAAATGTTCTTCAATTTTCCAGCCAAATAGACGGCGATGTGCTCGGCACGTACATAAGGTTGTTTGCGGCGCCGTCGTTCTGGTTCCTGAACGTGCTCGTGATAGTGGCGAGCCTCGCGCCCGACTACTGCGTGCGGCTCGTGTCGGACAAGTGGGGCCGCCGCCACGTCGACAAGGGACCCAGCCGGCCCCACGTGTTCACCACCAGGCTCTGACGAGGCCATACATAAGTGGAACACTATGACAAAACGGGACAGAAGTGCTTTAGAAGAAGTGACGCAATGATTGTGATAAATAAATACAGGGTGTAATGTTGTAATAAGGATTATAACAAGCTGTATACTTTTTAGAAGATTCATCATTATACTTGCCAGTGTAAAAAAGTATTAAATATTTAAAAAATATAACTACTATACTCTAGGCTGTTACGACCTTAGTTAAATTAGTTATCATTATTTAATCATACTATGTCCACTAATCTATTTTGATTTCGTGAATTTTATATCATAGACATGTAATCAGCATTAGTTATAAGTTGTAAAATCAAATTTGTAAAGAATATATAATATGATTTTAATTTAATAACACTACTACTATAATAATACTATAAGACATATGGAGGGAAATAGATAAGACCTTTTCCCAGCAGTAGGACAATCTAGGTTAAAAATAAAAACAGTACTATCTCTACATAATGTACTTACTTATATTATTATTAAAGAATGTTCACAATGTTATTATTTAAGTGTTAAACTTTTTTAAAATAATTCACTAGTCAAATTAAAAATTGTGTTCTACAATTTACCAGTATAGTGAATTTTAGTACTATATAGGTACAAACATTTATGTGCGGGTATTTTTTAAATACCAAATATAATTTTAATCTAGAATTAAGATCTCATTCATTTGTTACATATCAAATAATGCAGTAGTTAGGCCAACATCTGCAGTATTTTTGGCCAAACAAACTACAGCGTAGGTTTATTCTCTGTCCACGGTCTACAGGGTAAGTAATAAAATATTTTTACTTACCACCTGAACTATAGCACAGAGTTGTAACGTATTTTGAAGTCTGTGAACTATAATAACATTGAATATATATAATACTAGTTGCTGCCCACGACTTCGTCCGCGTAGTATTTATCTTAACAAAAATTTCGGGATCTTCGGGATAAAAAGTATCCTATGTGTTAATCCCGGTTATAAACTATCTGTGTTCCAAATTTCATTCAAATCCGTTCAATGGTTTTTGCGTGAAGGAGTAACAAACATACATACATACATCCACACTCACAAACTTTCACATTTATAATATTAGTAGGATATATATAGTAGGATTATATAAGTACGTAAATCAAGTTGTGTTTACATTATTTTATGAATATCTTATTACATAAAGTAATGTTGTATGTAAATATAGATACCTATTTAAAAACTTTATTTTGTTTTGAATTTTCCGCCAGACTTTCGGAATCCTAGCTGTTGTACTCTACTCACTCAAGAAGTTCTTGGTTGTACACCATAGACGGGTGAGGACCGGACGGTGCAAATGGTCTAAGTGCCTTAGTGAGTACCAAGACCAAGTGAGTACTCATTATTTCATAAGGAATTACCTTAGACCTTTTATGGAATTACCACTGGTTCAGAAAAATATAAAAAATTAAGCAAGATTTTAAGATCAATGATTTGTAAGGTAAAAAAGGATTTCCTATTTAGAACTATTAACATTTTAGAGATTATAAAGTTCTACGCGTGGTTCTAATTTTGTTAAAAATTATAATTCCAAATCAAGAAGCTTAGAATACCACTGGAGAGTGCACGTAGAACTACGGAGTGAAGACAGGTTTTTTTCATACATACATATGTTCTGACCCTCTCACACTTCATCTGAAATTGCCATGATAAACACAATAAAATACCCAAACTAACGTGTGATGAGCCAAGATTTCGCAAGTCCATGGTTTTCGGGTCTGTTTTTTTATGGATTTTATTTACATATTACATATGCGTCAATTTGAGAATCCTCTTTTGACTTCAGTATTTATTTTTATATAGAAAAAAAAAAATAGATCAACCGTTCACTTTCCTGATTGTCGGTAGCTGTTATTTTAATAATCTAGCAACACTGATCAGTATCAGTTGTATCAGTGTTGCTAGATTATTAAAATAACAGCTACCGACAATCAGGAAAGTGAACGGTTGATCTATTTTTTTTTTCTATATAAAAATAAATACTGAAGTCAAAAGAGGATTCTCAAATTGACGCATATGTAATATGTAAATAAAATCCATAAAAAAACAGACACGAAAACCATGGACTTGCGAAATCTTGGCTCATCACACGTTAGTTTGGGTATTTTATTGTGTTTATCATGGCAATTTCAGATGAAGTGTGAGAGGGTCAGAACATATGTATGTATGAAAAAAACCTGTCTTCACTCCGTAGTTCTACGTGCACTCTCCAGTGGTATTCTAAGCTTCTTGTTCCAAATCAAAAGCTAATCCAGCTATGGACGTACAGTATACTTTTTTATTTTTATGCTATACGCATACGTATCTCTTGGACTGGAACACGAATACCAGCTGTTTTTGACATTTCCCCCGCCCCCGCCCCTTCCTAAACGTCAAATACAAATAGAAATACGATACAAAGAGGTTATGTTCTAAATAAAGTTTAAATCAATATTTTGAAAAACTTACGATTAATTATATAGATACGCAACGACGATATATACGTTACCTTCCTGGGGATTATTCCCATATGTGTTTTTCTAATTTATTACAGACCAGAAGACACTACTTCCACCAAAAACAATGGCACTCATGAAATCGAGTAATGTGCCAACTGATGCGATTGTTCTTGATGAATTAGAAGCCGTAACGTATGCATGGGACATCGTTTCCAACTGGGAGCCATCTGCCGATACGTAAGTTCGTAATTTTAATATTAAAAACTAATTGAAACAGACTGCCAATTTGAATTACTTACACTACCTACTTACTTACTTTTCCAGTTTTATATTGCTTATAATTACGGTTTGTTGCTATGAAGGTACGCATAAGTGGTCTGATAAGATACAATCATCCTCATTTCGGTGATGGTTGCCGGACAAGCAATATTTTGTTTATGTAATCATTTCTATACAAGATAAGTGGCTAAATAATCATAATTTGCAGCTGGGCGCTACGCTACGGCCCTGTGGTTCTTGGAGGTGTCAATGGACTCACAGGGCTCTTGATAAACAGACACTACAGACTAAAGCTAAGGCTCGGTTCAGTTGCATACTTCTCTTCGGTATTTCCCATCACTGCTATGCCTGCTTTCTTGACACTACTTTTTCACAGACATGTGAGTATACAGTGCTATATTTTACCCCAGCCCTAGCCCACGTGGAGTATGAAAATTAAAGTTCCCCCTCATTTTATTCCAGAGCATAACTTCTATTTAGCCAATATACAAATCCATTTAGTGTTTTCTCCATGATGATTAGTCAAACTAATTATCGCATTTATTATTTTTGTTAGTAGTATGATTTATTATTATCAAGCTGCCAACTCGGAGTTACTGAGAAGAAACCTTTGGCCTACCTCGCCTTATTTTCATGGGAAATAACTACTCTAGTATAAAAGAATATTGATAGAAATATGTTCACAATGTTTATTTTATGTATGACACCATTAAAAATTTTAGCTTTACGAAATAGGGACCTACAACAACAAGTTACATATTTGGTTGTTTGATTTCTCCAGAATAACTTGGTAAAAATATATTAATTAGGAAGCAGTTGAATGTAGTTCTCTCTTCTTCTCTAGATGGTATCAACAGAAATTCTTTTGATGAAGAATGAAGGGTGCCCAATGTGCCACGAGATCAGGTCAGCAGCAATTCAGTTTCTTTTAGGAACTGCTTACCCGCTGGTGTTGGCATCCGCCTCGTCTATGATGGTGAGTTTATCTCGTAATTGACTTGCCTTTTACTATCATGATGATTAATGGGACGAGATAACAAAGAAAGTTATGACATAACAGATACAGAGTTTAGATTTCATGTGAATCCTCGAGTGGTATGTTAATATCTTTTTTTATTGACGACCACGTGGCGCCGTTCGGCTCACTGCACATGGTGGTTGCGGGTTCGATTCCCGCCAGGGCAATTTCGGAAATGGCCTTTTCGTAATTTGCCCGGGTCGGGGTGTCACTGGGATCGCCCTCGGTCCGTTGTACGGGACCCATAGTACAAGCGTTGCTTAGTTTGGGACCATACAGTTGGTGTGTCAGTCTGGCGATATTATATTATTATTATTTTCCAGATTGCCAACAGGTACTCTACGTACAGACTACCTCAATTAAACGAAGGCCCCAAAGTGTTGTATCGATTTCTAAAGAAAGTTACGAAACCATTCACTGGTCCCCTTACATTCATGGTGTTTGGCCAGTTTGTCGCGTCATCGCTAGTCACGTATTACGAAATGAGAAGCAATATAACGATGAAACGAAAAATCATGGATTTAGAAGCGAAGCTTATTGCTGAAGGGAAAATGGATGCAAGTTGAAATTATTATGGATAGTAGTTTATTTAGTTAGTCAATAGATATTTATGATGACACTTCGTTTTGTTTTGAAACTTTATAAAAATGTAATTGATAAACAATGATGAGTTCTAATATCATTGTACAATATATGAGGACTGGGTAAGTTATCAATTAAAATAAAATAAGTACTTAATCTTTCATAGTAATCTATATTAGTTAATCATATTTTAAGAATTACAAAAATCTGACAACAAACTATGCTCAACTGTTACCAGGTATAGTGTCTAGATTTGAACACATGCAAAACCACTCTTGGCTAAGCACTTATCACCATCTAGGATCAGAAGAAAGATATCCACAAAAAAAAACCGAGACAAAAATACTATTTCTAAAGCACTTCCTAGCGATACGTAAAATATTACAGATATCTTTCGCCGTCATGCGTCCCATGACTTTACAGGATATAAATGTTTTATTATTTCTGCTCACACAGTCTGTTCTAAACAAATCTAGTCCTATACAAACACCTTTTATTACTGCAAATATAAGGGTAAAAATAAATATAAAATCAGTAATATAAGGGATTATTCCCATTAACTGTCACTAATTTTCACACTGGCGCTCATTGTAATTACAGAGTATATATTGCAGTTTATGTATGAATCTTGAGGAGAATATTTAGTTAAAACTATGGGCATCATTATAGTCAAGAATATCAATTATCATGAGTTTTGGACACACGAAATTGTTTTTATAAATATTTACTTGTATATAAACTAGATTTATGGGGAATCCGAGTTCCAATACAACTGAAAACATTTCTTGTAATAAAAATCAAAATATGAACGCCAAATGTTTCTAGATTAGTTGATGTTAGTGAAAATACTTTTTGATAATTATTCGTTTATTATTCAGGATTCTTGGTAATTCGATGTATTCCTTGCAGGGTCTGGTAGAGGACCTAAAACGCAACAACTTTTACTACACCACCTTCAAATTGTCTGCCTACATGTAGATATATTTTAAGATTTTTTTACTTGATCCAATTGATCACCAAAAAACTGAATTTTTGGACATTTTAAAATGATTAATGGCGCTTTATTAGGCTGTCAACAATAAGTTTATTTTTAATTGATACTCATTCACACTGTAGTACATCATGGTTTTAAAACAAAAACGTAAATATGGAAATTTCTTAAAAACGACTAATGGTCGCAGAACAAGAGGTTACGGGGGGTGGGAATTTACAAACGACAGATTTTTCCGATGTCAGCTACCATCCTTCTTTTACATATTATAAACTAGATGAAAACCCGGCTTCGCTCGGGTGAAATGTGACTCATAATACACAATCTTTTACAAAACTTAGGTAAATATTTTTGTAGTTATCGGTTTTCAAGGAATATTAGGCAAGGCATTGATTCGTATAGCATTGTCCATTGAAATGAATACGAAAAAAAATCGCCAAGTGCCATGTCGAGCTATGCACAATGAAGGGTTCCGAGTCATTGAATGTAATCTGTTTAAAATTTCACCCCAGGTTGAAATAGATACTAAAGTTGTACATACTGCTACCGACATCTATCGACACCATTAAATACTAAGAAATAGACTAATGAACATAAAACATACATTTATTGCTGTTATTTAATTGGAATTTATTAACAATTTATCCAATTTCGTCAGCATAATCTTATTCATATTTTTGCAACATAAAAATGTAAGAAGTGTCGATATTTTTTTCGTAAAAAATCTTACCCACTGTTGTTTATAGACTACTACCGACATCTATCCACGTGCATGAACACTTCAGAAATACACGTATTAACAGAAAATATAAATTTATTGCTGTTATTTCATTGAAATTGGTGAACAATGTATCCATTTTCGACTGCATAATCTTATTAATGTTCTTGCAATAGAAAAATGTAAGAAGTGTCGGAATTCATTACGGAATTTTGATTTAATCTTTAAAAGTTAAAAATCTCGCAAACGGAATTTTTGATGATAAAATGTTGTATGAAAACATCATTTTATTTGAAAAGACCTTTTCAACGTCACCCCACATGATTGGGTAACTAAAAAAAAAAATTGCCCCTTTTTCGATGTTCGGGGAGGTACCTCAAAAAAGTTATTTTGCTACATTTTATATTTTTGAAAGTGAGATCTACTCTTAAAGTATTTTTGTACCAAATTACATCAACATCCGTCAGAAACTGTAGAAGTTATGACCCTGTGACGGGTCGGGACAGACAGACGGACGGACGGACGGACTGGATGATCTTATAAGGGTTCCTCGTAGGGACTACGGAACCCTAAAAACATGAAGACTGAATTTGTTTGTTCTGAAAGCTCAATCTTCTTCTTTCTTAAAAAATATGGCCCACCCAGTTTAATAGATATTTCGAATAAAGACTCATTTACACATTGAGAACACTGACACTAACTGACAGGGATTCGTTCATAGAAAATTTTGCGGTACTGTGCCAAACTTGACGGAACTGCCAATATGGCGAAATATTGTCTTTTGGACCGTTAGAATTTAACAAAATACTCGACAATCCGAATTTTGCCGATATATGTTGTCGACTCGAAATCATTATTTTTTTATGTTTTATTATACTGGTAAGGTTTCAATCGAGTCTACCGTACCCCTGAACGGAATTATTAATATAGAGAAGTCGAATCAACTGCCTGACAAATAAGTTTCAAGCTTCTAGCTCTAAAATGAGATACTTCTATACAACTTTTCATCCCCCCTTTCAACCCCTTAAAACTCTTTTTCGCATTAAAAAGTAGCCTATGTCCTTTCTCAGGGTCTAGACTATCTGTGTATAAAATTTCTTTGAAGTCGGTTCAGTAGTTTTGGCGTGAAAGAGCGACAGACAGACAGACAGAGTTACTTTCGCATTTATAATATTAGTAAGGATTAGAAGAATTATGGAAGCTGTTGTTTCCGACGATTACGAATATATATCCTGATTTGTTATAGTATAGTTCCTCTATTACACTCTGCAAGGGATATGTCCAATTACAAGTAACCCTGTATTACAAACTATGCTCTTATTGAAAGTTATTGCTTCACTCAACTAGCCAGATACAGAAATTATCTATAAACGTCCTGTGACCAATAGCAATACGTGATGAAAAGTTTCTAGTTTGTTTCTCTGCATGTGCTTAGCTTATTAATATTACTGCCGTTTCGTTGTACAATAACACAATATGGTGTCCTAGTTCTTTATTATATGTAGAGATAACAATTTTACAGTTGGATGGTGAACACCACACAACAAATGATCAAGTATGAACTATATTTATTAAAGTACTAATGACCCGCCCCGGCATCGCACGGCTCTAAAATTATCAGTGTTTCTCTACTATATTATGCATGCATTATACATATAAATCTTCTTCATTAATCACTATATCTTTTAAAAAATACCGCACCAAAATCCGTTGCGTAGTTTTAAAGATCTGAGCATACATAGGGACAGATAGACAGCGGGAAGCGGCTTTGTTTTATACTATGTAGTGATTTCACGTTATTATGAACTATAGTTACACTGTTTTAAGCAGACCGCGCACCGGGTGGAGACCGAAGCGCCTCCACTCTATTCCTTTTTGAATATTCACATATATAGCACTTAATTAATAACGGTCGGTATAGAATGAGTTTTAAAGTAGAAAATAGCCGGAACGTGATTTATTTTACTAACATTTTTTTATTAAGCCTCATTCAAGCTATGTTTTACTTTAAAACAATTGCTATAAAGTTATTTATTAAGTGTTATCGAAAATTACTTGTAGCGTTCGCCGACTGAGCTGAACCTTTTCACTAAAGACGCGGCCTTACTTAACGATCAAACTATGGGCACACGACTGTACACCAGGCCTAGCTCTTACATCCGTCAAACGACAATCATTATTGACCTACCACTGAAGTCACATTCTTCAATAGAATAACCCAGTTCTTTCCAATATGTCGTTTATACTAACTACCATAAGATAATAATTTTAATCTTGATAATGGGAGATATGATTCATAGAATTTGGTTTCCTGTTTAGTTGTACATATTCAAATTCCAAAAATATATAAATCATGTTTCCATATTATCTTAAACAGGTCATAACCATATCGAGACTAGTTAAAGAAATTACCGATCCTATTTATGATTTCCCCCTCCCCCACGGCAGGCCTGAATCCCCTTCGTAGTGAGGGGGGCCCGTGCCCAGGAGTGGGACGTCAAAAGGGCTACATTATTATTATTCATGATATCTGGATACAGGCACCAGCATGCCTCCTCCAAGTCCGCTCATTCATTCTTCATGATCACATTTAAAATGTTTAAAACACTTTGTTGTAAAGTTTTGATCCCTTAAAAAGTACCCCAAGATAACGACATTTCATTACACTCCCCCAGGCCACGAACAATAAATTCAGATTTAATTGGAAATTGTTTAAGATTCCCAATTAAAGTATTGAAAGTAAGACTTGAGCTTACCCTATAAACATAGACATACGATATACACCCATGTCTATAACAAACGAATACTTAAAAGTAAATATTTTTTGTTCACTTTAAAATTCTTATATGATTTTTTTAGAATTTTTCGCTTTATTCGTATTTTTTTTAGAACATTTAATTGTTCCGAACTACAATAACGTTTCTTACAATTTAGGATAAGGGGCGTGATATTGCTCACTGCAAGCGTAGCGTAAATTATTTGTAAGTACTTTGACTAAATTAACACCTGATCCCCTAATCGTCACCACAGACGCGGCTTGAGATCGCGTTTATATATTTTCAAATGCTTTGGAGTTACAATCTCAAAAATATTCAACCACTCAGGTTGTAAATATGATATGATAAAACCATTAATATGGCTTATGATTATTATTTAAATTGTGGACATATACATATAATACCCCTTCACATAATTTTGGTGTTAACAACCTTGTTATAATTTAGTCGATTTGATATTTTGTTACGACCCGGTATAAAACATTCACATGAAATGTTAAGATTCAAAAGGTAATAAGATTCAACAATAATGGACCACAACCAGTAAATTTAAAATTTTCAAGACCCATGGTTAACATACTTACAGCAAAAAAGTATAATATAAAAATTATCCTAAGTCAAAATTTTGATCAAAGTGCATTGCGATTAAAAAGGGATGATAAAGTAAATTGCCCCACGTATATTAAAAACAATCACGCAAACCGTCAAACACTATTTATTGAAAATTGCATGTCTACTAGCTGAAATATCGTATTTAAGAGTAAATTCATAAGAATCAAAATACCTATTCTTCCCACTCAAGATGGCACCATTGATCTTCTCCACCGAGGAATGTCGTTGGCAGTGTTTATCTTAATATTAAATGATGTTAATCAAGCACGACGTGTCGCACCGCGCGCCGATGTTCGTCAATTCACTTTGAGCATAATTCTGACTCCTTGTACTTCCGTGGGCAGGACGCGCTCTCTCGCCGGGCCCCGCATACTGATAACGGACACTAGACGTACACTTAGAACCTAGATTACTACTAACACAATATCTGTGACCACTTAGCCCACTCGTATAACTCCTATATGTTTGCTTATTGTAATGTGTGTACGGTATACTGCGGTACACGAGTCTCGTATTGTTATTAAGTGGGCACGCGTGGGCGGGCGCGTATGCCATCTGCTAGCATCGCTGGTTGATGTATTCGTTGTAGGTGGCGGAGATCTCCTCGGACTGGTATCTGGTGAGCTTGATGCTCCTGCGCATGTCCGCCGTTATGGCAGCCTTGTAGCCGCCCTTTCTTAACAACGAGTCAATCGTTTGGATTTGGTCCCAACCTGTAATCAATTGATGGTGTTTTCTTAAATATTTCATGCAGATAACACGAAAACAGAAGTTACAATCGACGAGCCATTCGAGACTTTAGCCAACAAACGTGGTAAAATCTAAAAATTACCATTGAAAAAAAACTAGCAGCCAAATTGCGGGTTCGACTCCCGTCCGGTTTTCATACAATGTGACTGTTCCGATCAGGGCTCCCTGGCTTCACTGTCACTATGTCGCCTGGATGCTGAGTAGGCTGGAGCCTAGGGCGGCAAATTTAAGACCCCATATTTTTTTTGCTTCCTCATTGAAATCAAAAAGATTTCTGCATGACGGTTTTCTGGTGTGTTACAGATAGAACTCTGTAATATTTTTTTCCAATAACTTTCCCCTCTGACTTGTCATTGTATATACAATGACATGACAATTGTAGAGGCAAGGGCGGCAATAACTTTACAGCCCATACCTTGGAAATTTTTAAATCCGCCACTGCATGTCGCTTCACTCAAAACCCTGTGGAAACCAACTCACCCTGCTCAGTAGCAACTTGAGGTAGATAGGTGGCGGTGCGCTTGCTGCCCCGCTCGCTGGTGAACTCGATGCGGATGCCGTGCTTGCCGAGCTTCCAGTCGAGGTAGTGCTCGGCCTCCTCGAAGTGCTGCAGGATGGAGACGGACACGGTCAGCCGCGGCACCTCGTCGCGCGTGATCGGCGCGAACCGGGAGTCCTTTAGCGCGCTCGTAATCGCGTACTCCCGGAGACCTGTTGACGTTGGCAGGCTGTATGCTTTTGAAAATGGAACTCCTCATGAACATGGAGTTTGCATTTTCCTTTATCTATTGTAGTTAGTTAACAGGTATGGCTTATATCCGACTATGGCGAAGCAAAAAAGAGGGTTATTATGTTTCGTTTCGCTAGTTGCCCGCTACCGCCGCGTTGTTGCTCGCGGCTCCGCTCGCGTGGTACATAAAGTTACTCCTTATAATATCAGCTATCTGCTAGTGAAAGTGCCGTCAAAATCGGTCCACCCGTTTCGGAGATAAGCCGGAACAAAGAGCCAGTCAATAATATTGATAATGTTTTTTTTGTTATAAGTGCCGTATATATTTATGCATTTATTAAAAAGCGGTTATTTTGACATTACAAACAAACACTTTAATTTTATTTAAATGTGTAGATAATTTTTATAACTGTGAGGAATATTATTATGAGTAGTAGGTTAAAATATCATATATATATTTTTTAAATATAATGTGTTATAATAAGTATTTAACTTACATCAAGTAAGGTATAAACAAGTGTAAGTAGTACAATTTGCGCTCTGATGTTATCTAATTGTATTAAGAAGAAAATGGGTATTGTTACTTTATAGGTAAAGTTCTATTGAAAAAGACTACAAGGCGCAGTCTTGGCAAATATAACTTTTGGGTCAAAGTAAGCATTTGCATTGTATTTTGTGATATTATTTAAATTGAATCAAATATCCAGATGCCTGAAGTTTCTGATATCGATTCGAATGGTTTAACATACCCTCCCCCGGTTACCAGTAGGTGTGTGCAACCATTTTTGTAGCTAGACATACCTACGGCATTCTGCCAGCCAAATGTGGTCCGTAAACAAACAACTATCACACAAGGAATCTCGTGTGTGCGTAAAAAACCCATCTACTATGTACATTTATAATCGCCGAGAACTGCACACGACACAGTGCTGAAATACAATGTTATGAGGCTTATTATTTTGTGGTTCTGCCTGTGGCATCATAACTAAACTTATGGACGATTGCAATGATTCATAGTTATGTCAATGGGGTTTAAAGATCAGCTCCTACGGTTGTTGGCGTGGGTACCTGTCTTTTAGAGGATATTCGCCCACTTTCGCTTGTCCAATTGACTCGCGCAGTTTATAGGTGGGCTCGTCCCCACGGGATTTCAATGAAGAACTGCATTTTTAGCAGTGGGAATAGGATGCATAGTCGCTAGACCACTCTATCGTCGATGCGGCCTAGCGTACAAAAGTGTACCTACAGAAGTTATTAAGTCGGTTCTTTTAAAATAATACCTATGCAGTGCGGTGCGGCCCGCCTATGCCTAGTGCTTTAGGCTTCAATGATAACAAATGCCATTATTATGCAAGTGACATCGAATTGATTGAGGGTTAAGTTCAGACTCAACATTCCTCAAGTTAGTCAGGCCGACCCGCCGTGTTTGGCCTCATGACTTGCCTTAACAAACATTTTCACAACATCTAGAGCCCAGGGTCTGATGATGGACTGGCAAGGTGACTTAAGGTGGCGATCGGCACTCTGCCTTGTAGACCCATCGTGTTTGAGCTCAAATGACTCGTCACGGGAAGCACTTTCTAAACACATTAATCATTATCATAAATACATAATAAAATAGCGACTATTCATGTTTACAATTTTAAAACACATAAGAAAATAACTAGACGTAAATAAAATGGTATTTCAAAATCCCACAGGTGACCAGCTTTTATGCAAGTACCTATGTAAATAATTAAAGTTTAGGACTGTTTAATAATAATTTTAAAAAATCAATTGTCCCGACGTAATTGAATTGAATTGAATTGAAAATACCTGCTGCACTGTTCCCTAACTTTTGCTTTTATATTGTTGTGTTGGGGCTGTTTATAGGAGCATGATGTTAATACGATCTTAATGTGGCTTATTTTTGTATGGTTAGGCATAAAAATGAGGTAAGTACAAGGTACTACCGGGGACTTACTCCCTGCCCACTTATGCTATGGCTGTAGAGAAGTGGCATGCCATGGTAATAGATAGATAGTGCCTTTCCAAAATTATCTTAGAAGAGACCAGATAGTAATGTCCTTGATAGTACAAGTCATTGCAGTCACTGTGTTCATTGCAGGCAAAGCTATTATTAATAATGAATACAGCAAGTTAATATTGCAAAATCATACCCAATTATTTACATTGCATTAACCTTTCAGCAGACAAGGTCATGTCAGTACTGAAGTGCAGTGAAAATATTTATGATTACAATGTAAACATGATACCTGAGTGCAGATGCATGGCGTTGAATGTGCCGATGCAGCCACGGAGACGATGCTCCTTGCCGATCTTCCAGGTGACAAACAAAGGACTGTGGAAACAGAGTAGTTAAATTTGAAATTAATTATGTTGAAGTGTGAAGGGATAAGATTTTTTTTTGAGATCTTTTTCTAGATTAATCTATATAGGGGCAACTGATAATAATTTTTTTCAGAAGAAAAGGTTTTAGTTTAAGAAAATATTATTTAAAGTAAATTATGTATGAACTATGAAGTAAAATTTTAAACATAAATAAAATTAAAGTCTGTTTCATGTTAGTCAGCCTGCAACATTATACACTTAGCAATTAGGTCTCCCAGCACTGGAGTTTATAAATACACTATTTTCAACCATAGCCCTGTGATAATAAAGACTACAATTGCATATACTACTTCAAAAGAAGATACAATAGAGGTATTGAAGACTGCTTATAAAAACAAAAGGTGTCTTTGTGTGGGTTGGGTGTCAGTCAAGTGTTAATAGAATATCACTACATGAAGAATGAAGCAGTATAAGTATAGGAAATTATGCAAATGAATTGAAAGTAAGATTCACCTATAAATTGCGACAATAGTAGATAAAAGGTAACAACGGAGGTTTTATTTAGATTGACCTCATTTAGAACAAAGATGAGGAGGTGGCTAAACAAAGCATATCCCCAAGGGGTGGGATTAAACTAGATGGGACTCTACAACCGTCCTTGCGAAAGTTACGAATACTTACTAGGCATCGTTGGTGAAGTTCGGGGTCTGCGGAGGGTCCATACTGTGCAGCTGAGAATACAAAACATCGAAACAAAAGTAACACATATCGGGAATAGCCACAGTCTCTTGGTAACCATTCAAAGGTCGCTCTATACTATTACTGTACGAGTTGTTTAATTTCTGTTTTTTAGTACCACAGCATACTGAAGACATGTTAGCGACTTTCAGAAGTTAATTAACTACTACAAAACAAAGCAGTCACACTAAATCTCAAAGAAACCCAACCAAACACTCGTTCATTCCAACTTCCAATGGGTTTTGAAACCACAGACTATAGATAGATACGTCCATAAGTTTGACAGTACACCTATTTGACAAGTCATGGACAGGTAACTAAAGAATAGTAGAGGTGCGAATTGAAAAGTTTTTGGGTGCGGGCGGAAAATCCGTGGTAATTGCCATGATAACTATGCTTAGTGATAACTACAATAGCCAATACAGGGGGATATTCACAATTGATGGAATCGGAAACTACAGCTTCCATCCTTCTTTTACTAATGAATTAGAAGAAGGATGGAAGCTATCGTTTTAGACATGGACGGTTTCCGTCGACTGCAACTAAATACCTTCCCCAGGCTTTCTTCGTCTTTTATCAATGTGCTGTCCCCTGTAAATACAAAAAAGGTATTAATAACTAAAAGTTGGCACCATCCACAGGCTCCATCATCGTCTACAAACGGACGCTTTCCACAATTCTTGTTTTTGTCTTTGATATGCAAGGCCAGCTGTCATTGGTCGCTTGTGTAGAAAAAAAAAATAGTCTATGGAGCGATGGCTGTCAATGAGTTTTATTTTACTTTGGTAGAAAATAAGAAAAGAAGCTTCGAGTGCACATAAAATGAAGATATTTTCGTGAATCATGTACATGTTTTATAACTTCCCTTTAGTTATAAGTGAAATAATCATATATCTGTATTTAGAACCATTAGTGATGTTTAGTGATAAGGCTTGTTAGTGTTCGACGATGGCGTCTGATGGTGAAATTTCGTGTGCGAATGATCCTAATTTCGCTGTTATTTACTCATTCTTGAAAACATTCGGGAAGTTGTATGGTTTGGATGTGCCCACGATAGCTAAATTGCAAGAATTCATCGAGGATACGCAGGAAGGTGAGATATGTTCGTAGATTCGTCATTCGAAATCATAAACAAACATCTTATTAGTTTTTTGTTGTTAGTGTCAGACCCGTTGAAGGAGTTACACTTGAGACTGCTGCGTCGTGCTCTAAGATCGGTGCAAAACAACAGATGGGAGAAGTGCTTGGTAAAGTTTTGTCATCAACAAGGTCACCATCAGGAGGCTTGGGAGATCGAGAGATTCTCTTACAAGAAAGCTAGCACAGAGATCAAATTAAAAGTCTTGAAGGTAATTACCGCCGCCTACTCAGCTGTTTTTCATTCATAGTTGTTTTGCATCAAATCTCATTTATTGCCACTAATACTTTCACAAATGACTCATTATATTGGTTTCAAGTTTATGCCACTCTCACTGATGCACATTCCATTTGAGCAATAAAACTTGCCATATTATCTATGATTGTGATTTAGAAAGTTTGCAAAACATGTACGTGACATATTGAATTTTATTAAGAATAATTTTAATATAAACTTACCTGTGTAATAAAGTATTATAAATGTGTATGTTTACATACCAACATTTGTTTTCAGCTATTATTAGAATATCAATTCACTTGCCACCCAAAATTCAAGAATTCTGTCAATGCAATATCCTGTAAGGAGCTTCGTCTAGATCCCATAGGTAGAGATAAGACTGGTTGTGTATACTGGCTGCAAATTGATGACGATGCTAACCTGTGCTTGTACAAAGAAGACCAAGACGAGGAGACGTGGCAACTAGTGGCTAGGTTAACTAACTTTTTATTATTATTAAGTTGATATTATCTTGAGGCATAATAATATTGATTATCTAATATATTTAGACAGCAACAAATAGTGGTATGCCAAACTGAAGGTATTTAATACAATACATTAATAATTTTTTTCAGGAATAGAGAAGAACTATTAAAAGTAATATCACAGCTCAAAAGCGGTGAGGAGGTGTGCCCCTTACCTACATCCAGTGCTAATGAGGACTCTAGTAGTGCTGAAATTCCAGCACAGTCTGAGGTGCACTACACAATACAATATATTATAATAGACAATATATATTATTATGAGTGTAATGTACCTAATAACAAATATATTTTTTAGCCAAATAAATCTGAACCGGATGACAATGAAGATGAATTCTTAAGTCCTGAATCAGAATCAGAGCATGAGGATGAACAAAAAGATGATCCAGCCCCAGAAAAAGAAAAGGAAGAAAACAGTACAATAGAAGAACATGAAAGCAGAGAAGACAACAAATCAGGAGAAGATAACAAACCAGAAGACACAACAGACAACAAAGAGGAAGAAAAATCAATTGAACCAACAGAAACTCCCTCTGATATAATAGAAGCAGAAACTAAATCAGACGAAAAAGATAATGAAGAAAATAGTAAATTAGAGGTAAATGAAACTGGTGACAAGGAAATACAAAAAGATGCGAAAGAAATTAGTGACACAGTAGAAGATGAAACAGGGCATAGTGAAGTGACTAAAGAAAGTGAAGAAATTGGTGAAGTAATAGAGGAACCAGTCATGGTTGTCACTGGTGAGGGCAATGGAGCTGACTGTGACAGCTCTTATTTTATAGGAGAAGAAATCACAGAACCAGTCATGTATTTTTATGGAGATGGGTATGGCTATGACAATGATACTGGTAACCCTGAAGCAATAGCAGAAGCGAACAGCCCAGAGGAACATTCTGAGGAAGAGAATGGCAATGAAGAATGTGTAAATGGTGACCCACTTGAGCTGTCAAATTCTAGCAATAAAACTAAAATTGGTAAAGGTGTTAAATTAAAAAGTAGTATACCATCTGTAAATAAGAGATCTTTAAAAAAGCAATGTAATGATACCACAGAAGTATTAAATCCTGACTCTAAGAAGCCTTGCGTTCGAGAGGAAAAATCGAATGGTTCAAATTCTATTAAAAATTCGGAAAATGATTTAAAAAGACAATCAAGTTGTAATGACAAAAGTACGTCGGACAGTGAAAGTCCTAACAAGAACAATTTTAAAAAAGGTAGAGGTAAAGTCAAAAAGAAAAGCAGCATAGGAAGAAATTTGCAGCCGAAAAATACAGAGGTGACAAACTCGGAGACAGACAACTGTCATGATAGTAAAACAAGTATAATTGAGAAGAGGAAAAGCAGCGTCTCGTCTGTAGACGACGACTCAGTACACACAGAGAATGAGACAGAAAAGAGTCCAGAAAAAGAATTGAAGGGAGAAGATTCCCTGCCTTTGAAGAAATTGCGGTTGGAGACCACACCAGAGGGTGATACTGACACACATTCCAAGGATATAGAGGACACTGTAGATAAAGGTGAAACAAACAAAGACACTAATGATGTCGAAAATACTCCTATAGCTCAGAGGAAGAAAATAAAAGCTGTCAAAGGGAAGTTTAAAAGAAAAAAAATATTAAAAGTAAATGAAAGTGTGGATAAAATTGACAAAGACACAGTTAATGACAATGGTAAGAAAGATTGTAAGTCGTTAAAGAGGTCCCTATTAGAGGCCGCCGAGGCGAGCGATAAAGTTAAATCTGAATCTCAAAGTGAAAGCGAAGACGACGAGCCCGTCGCTAGCGGAAAGCGTCTTAAAATTAAGCCTAAGAAAATAGTCAAGTCTACAAGGTAATAATTTTAAACAGTTCATACAAATTTAGTTTAGTTTTCCAATATTGATAGTATCATTTTGTTAACTAACTATAATTCGCAGGAAAAAAGTCGAAGCGAAGCTCCTGGAAAAGCATTCTAGTGACGAATCTGAAGAAGAAACACTGCAGAATTTAGGTATTTACAATATGTTATTGTATAAAATTTATGTCGCATAAAGCAGTTTTGGTACCGTCAGTAAATTTATGTGTTTCTTCAACAGGCAAGAAGTCAGCAAAGAAGCTGTTGAAAAAGAAATGGAAACCAAAAGGCAAGGGCGGCGCGGGGTCGGAGTCGGACCAGACGCCGGTGCGGCAGTCGCGCCGCATCGCGCAGATGAAGATCAAGGAGGAGGCCGACCGCCGCCATCTGGAGGAGGTCGCCTTGCGCGAGCTCAAGAAGATACATAAGAAGAAGGTCAGTCATCTCGCGACACAAGCAGCATTCCGTATTACGCGCGTCGGCAGTTTGGTAATTCTGCGACGACCGCTTGGCGCAGTGGTTCGAGCGTAGGCCGCCCGGCCACTGCACATGGTGGTTGCGGGTTCGATTCCCCTGGGGTAAAATTCGGAAACGCCCTTTTCGTAATTTGCCGTGGTCTGGACGTCACTGGGATCGCCCCCAGTCCATTGTACGGTACCCACAGTATAAGCGGTTCTTAGTTTAGGACCATACCATAAAGACATAAAGCGTATCCACCTAGACTCTTTCAAAAACTCGCCACGCCCTTGCCACGACGCTGCCGCGACCATTGCCTCGTATATTGTAAACTACAGACCAACCCCGGCTTCCCACGGCTCTTAAATTATCAGTGTTTCTCTACTATATCACTACATAGTATAAAACAAAGTCGCTTCCCGCTGTCTGTATGTCCCTATGTATGCTTAGATCTTTAAAACTACGCAACGGATTCTGATGCCGTTTTTATTAATAGATAGACTGAATCAAGAGGAAGGCTTATATGTATAACACATGCATAATATAGTAGAAAAACACTGATAATTATAGAGCCGTGCGAAGCCGGGGCGGGTCGCTAGTTATACATATAAACCTTCCTCTTGAATCACTCTATCTATTAAAAAAAACCGCATCAAAGTCCGTTGCGCAGTTTCTAAGATCCAAGCATACATAGGGACAGACAGCGGGAAGCTACTTTGTTTTATACTATGTAGTGAAGTATGAACGCGTGTGTAGAACCCGGACGAGGAGGAGGACTGGCAGGCGAGCGCGGGCGGCAGCAGCTCCGAGTGCTCGGCGGCGCCGGGGGGGAGGCCGCCGCGCGTGCGCGCCTGGCGCGGCTCCGAGTCCACGGGCCCGGAGCCCGACTCCGACTCCGACGAGCCGCTCTTCGGCGTGCACGAACACGAGGAACCGGAACGTACGTAACCGATACGCCCCCTCCCTACCTAGTAACACCCAGCACCCTCCACCTCCCCCAAATGAACCGGCCGCTACCCTACCTAATAACTACTAGACCCCCCCTCCAAATGAACCGGCCGCTAGAGGATAACAGTCATCAAGAAGATCACTGGCGAGGTCGAAAATCCTCTCTCCAACCGATGTGTGTTGACTGTTTTACCTTACTCGAACCTTACTACACACACAAATCAACAGTAGTAGTGCTGGCAAAAGGAATGAACTCGATTTCAGATTCTTTCACCAAATACCAAGGGACCACTACTGAAAGGGGTCATTGTCTCGTACAGTTCCCTCCGGATTCCCCCAGAGGAGTTCAGAGAAAACCCGATACTCCTCATCATGCCTCCTAGGCGTTTTGAGCTAGGTTTCTAAAACTCTGGTTTTTGTTGACAGCGGATTTCGGCAAATCGGACCATGAGTTCTCGCCGGAGTCGGACCTGGAAGCCGACGAGCCGGTCGAGCCACTGAAGAGAGCTCGCACGTTGCAAGAAGGTATGTTTTAATCAATTGATGAAATAGAGCATTGGTCCTCACACATTTTTGGTCGAGGGTCACATAAGAATGCGAAATATCCCTGCGTTATGCATTGCTTTTTAATACGTAGGTAGGTAGCATTACGCGTGCCCATCCCGCGTACTTTTATTTACTTAACTTCGTATGCAAAATTAGTTTTAATAGTAAATTGTCTACTAAAATGGTTTGCTGTGTCGTGCGCCGCGGTTTGACGACCACGGAAATACAGGCTGGGGAAAGTGATAATCATGTGTGGACCAAGTGGACGGTAAATAGATTTGTGGGAACAGATATCAGTTTTACTTTGTCTGTGAAATACTTTCAGTAAAGGATCCATCACTTCTGATGCTAATTGGTATGGACGTAGATTTGCAAAATAGAATCAATTCACACACACTGCAAACTAAAACCAACCTTGAACCACTAACACAAGATTGGTTTTGGTCTACAGCAGTGTATGTGGGTTGATTCTATCTTGCAAATAAAGTCAAATTAATGCCTGCAGCAATTTTTGTTGTCTAATTTAAATAAAATTCGAAAATTATTATTTTATACACATTAACAAATAATAATACGGTAATGATCCGATATCAGGTGCATTATCATTTTCTTTTTTTCGAGCGGATAATGCTACATGCCTCCATACTGGTCAGTTCTCACGAGGTGACGTCATGAGTCGCCTTAAGAGAGTCGTACCGGTGTGGGACAAATGGCACTTAGCCCCGTATTAATAAATCGATCTCAAGTCTGAGAGCGGTCTTGCAAATGTCATTCTTATGTCATACCATTACAAAATGACGTGTCAAGACGACCGCTTGGCGCAGTGGTGCGAGCGAAGGCTGCTCGGCGCACTGCACAAGGTGGTCGCGGTTTCTGGTCCGGTCTGGGTGTTACTGGGATCGCCCCCAGTCCACTGTACGGTATCCATAGTACAAGCTTTGCTTGGTTTTGGGACTGTATAGTTGGTGTGTCAGTTTGGCGATATTTATAATAAAAAAAACTTGAGAGGTGTCAAGGGACACCCGGATGGAACGAAGTTGCAATATCCGGAACTTGTGCAGAAACACTGTCAGGATTCATTATTGTTAATATCCGGCCTCGAGTTTATCTACGACATGAAGTACACCAACTTCGACTACGAGCTCTCGCAGAAGATACTGACTATGCTCAAGGTCAGTAAGGCCATTTCCGAAATTTACCCCGGTGGGAATTAAACCCGCAACTATCCGTAGAAGTAAAAGAAAAGTAAAAGTAAGTCGCGACACCACACTGTTCAATGCGAAATAGTAAGACGAAACGAAAAAAAATAACTGGCTTGCTTTCTATGAGAGAGAGAGAGAGAGACAGACAGAGAAACACGCGCACGCCTCACTCTTAGCGAAAAAGTGTCGTTATACCTTTTGGTCTTAATTTTTTCCGTCTAGCCCCCTTTCTCAACGCGCGATGCGGAACTTCGTTCCAATAAATAAAAAATAGGCTGCTCTCAGACTTGAGAATTTCGACACCCTAATGTCATGGGGCTCGTTGGGTTGAACGTGTGCATCGGTCGGGTAGAGAAGGAGGGCGGGTTCTGCGCGCGGTGCGGCAGCGGCGAGCAGCCGGAGTGGATCCTGCTGTGCGACGGCTGCGACGGCGGCTACCACGCCAGCTGCCTCAAGCCGCTGCTCTTCCTCGTGCCCGCCGGCGACTGGTTCTGCCCGCCCTGCAACCACGTGAGTACCTGCACCTGCCGCTATTTATTTTATGTCTTCATGCTCAGGCCAGTGTTGTATGACGTGTGTCCTTGCAACCACGTCAGTTCCTGCCCCCCGCTACATATTTCATGCCTACATGCTCAGGCCAGTGTTGTTTGGCGTGTGTTCCTGCAACCACGTCAGTGCCTGTTCCTGCCGCTATGTATTACATACCTTCATGATCAGGCCAGTGTTGTTTGGCGTGTGTCCCTGCAACTACGTCAGTACCTTCATGCTCAGGCCAACAACTAGGCTAGTCTAACAACACTGGCCTGAGCATGAATCAGGCCAGTGTTAGACGTGTGTGGACGTCTGAGAGATTTGGATTTGTCTGTGTAACAGGGGGTTGTCGGTACAGAGGGGATACTTCACTTCAGACATTTGTATTATGAGTAAAGTACGATGGCCCGGGGAGATCCTTTTATTCCTTTGTTTTTAATTACCGCAGTTTAACTTATCGTTTATTGGTGCAATTCGATGTTGTGAATATTGCATGGGCGCTAGGGAAAAAATATGAATATTATTGTCAGAGGCTTAATTATGTTATTTATTTGAAAGCACATAGCTCCTTTCTAATTGTAAATTATAAAGATTCACCTTTGATCATTCAAAGTTTGCAAACTGAATGTATACATTCTGACGGCTACCAACATGCTTAATTTATAAACATTTCCAGGAAAAGTTGATAAAATCCCTCGAAGCGGAATTGGTGAAGTATGACGAGTTGGTGGTGCGGGTGGAGGCGGAGAGGGCGGAGAGGGCGCAGAGGAAGCGGGAGGAGCGCGAGCCGAGCCAGCCCGCGGGGGGCGCCGCGGGGGGCGCTGCGGGGGGCGCCGCGGGGGGCGCCGGCGACAAGGAACGCGCCCGGCGGGACAGGTCCAACTCCGGTTAGTTTAGCAAATTCTATAACGAAATGGTATATTGCCTAGCTAGACTTTCTCGGTTATTATAAACGACTCGCGTAAAAATGGCACCTTTGGAGCTCAATATTTCATAAATGATTTCAAAATAAGTACCTATTGACATGGCGGACCTATGAGGGTATATAGTTTGACTGCGGACCTCTAAAAGTGTAGTGATCGTGGTGTGTACCTGGACTATGTTCCTTAGAGGGCAGCGGCTCGAGCTCGTGGTCGTCGTCGTCGGAGGACGGCGCCGTGTACCGGCTGCGAGCGCGCCGCCAGCTGCCCGTCAGCTACCGCGCGCGCGAGTACGACCGCCTCATCAGCTCCGCCATCAAGGTACGTCACGCGCCGCCAGCTGCCCGTCAGCTACCGCGCGCGCGAGTACGACCGCCTCATCAGCTCCGCCATCAAGGTACGTCACGCGCCGCCAGCTGCCCGTCAGCTACCGCGCGCGCGAGTACGACCGCCTCATCAGCTCCGCCATCAAGGTACGTCACGCGCCGCCAGCTGCCCGTCAGCTACCGCGCGCGCGAGTACGACCGCCTCATCAGCTCCGCCATCAAGGTACGTCACGCGCCGCCAGCTGCCCGTCAGCTACCGCGCGCGCGAGTACGACCGCCTCATCAGCTCCGCCATCAAGGTACGTCACGCGCCGCCAGCTGCCCGTCAGCTACCGCGCGCGCGAGTACGACCGCCTCATCAGCTCCGCCATCAAGGTACGTCACGCGCCGCCAGCTGCCCGTCAGCTACCGCGCGCGCGAGTACGACCGCCTCATCAGCTCCGCCATCAAGGTACGTCACGCGCCGCCAGCTGCCCGTCAGCTACCGCGCGCGCGAGTACGACCGCCTCATCAGCTCCGCCATCAAGGTACGTCACGCGCCGCCAGCTGCCCGTCAGCTACCGCGCGCGCGAGTACGACCGCCTCATCAGCTCCGCCATCAAGGTACGTCCATCGAAGTCCTTCGGTAACCGACGAGGGAACAGTATTTTCATCACGTCTAACCGTTAGTTTTAGTTTTGGTTTCAAAAGAGTGTTAGCCATAGCCATATTTCTCCATATTACAAAGTACTCTGTGCACTATAGTTTTGAATTTGGAACTCGAATATTATTTGTACTTGCCTCACTTGACATTGGCAGAATTGTCCAAAGGACAGAGCCATATAAAAAAAAGATATATTTCTTAGGGTCCAGTGACCAAAGAGTTTGAACGAAAATATTGTATGAGTAAAGTTACTGGCCGATATGACGGGCGGCGCACAGGATTAATTGTAAAAAAAGGAAACAAATGAAAACCGCGCGAAAAGGTATCTTATTTTATTTTGATGAAAAGTAGAGTGTATCACTCCATCGTCGCAAAATTATTTATCCTCGGCTGAAGTACTTTGAATCCTTCGCCCCACTCTAAATTTAAGTAGCGATTTCGCCGTAAAAATATATTAGGGAATGTTGTGGTATTGACGAGCAATGAATGTGGTTTAACGAGCGCTTGTCGCGGCAGGAGGAGTACTCGGAGGCCACGACCAGCGCCGGCAACCAGGGCCGCGGGAAGGACATCTCCACCATCATCGAGGCCGCCGAGGAGGAGAAGCTCAAGGCCGAGCGGGAGGCCGCCGACCAGGTACTTACCACACTAGTCCTACTAATATTATAATTGCGAAAGTTTGTGAGTGTGTGTATGTTTGTTACTCCTTCACGCAAAAACTACTGAACGGATTTGGATGAAATTTGGAACACAGATAGTTTATAACCGGGATTAACACATAGGATACTATTTATCCCGATAATCCCGAAATTTTTGTTAAGTTAAATACTACGCGGACGACGTCGGTGGGCACAGCTAGTACTTCATAAATCGATCTCAAAACTGGGAGTGATCTTGAGTACGCGTTTGACAAGTCGTTTTATACTGGGATGACGTTAGGATGACATTTCTAAGATCGCTCTCAGACTTGAGATCGATTTATTAATTAAAGCTGACGCACTTTTATAAGCCCGTGTTTTAATAAATTAATCTCAACACTGAGAGCGATAATGTAAATGTCATTCTTATGAAATACCAGTACAAAATGACATGTCTAAAGCGTACTTAGATTGCTATCATTATTTCATTACGGCCCATAGTTTACTAGCCCGATGGTATTTCCATACATACTGTCATTATTTATTTTTTTTACTCTTGTGCTCTCCTGGTAAAAAACTGCTGTGCAAAATTTCATTATTTGTGCCTCATCGGTTTAATGTGCATTGCTGGGCAGAGGTCTTCGTCATTTGCCTTCATCGTACTTCGTTATCAGTTACTTACTCCTACTCCAAAGTGAAATCAGTCGACCATAAATTACATGCTTTTTCCTATTCTTAGGGTAAACCAGTAGAGAAGAAAATAAAAAGAAAGCAGCGTCGGAAGCCGAGGAAATTGAACTCCTTGGAGGTGCCCTCCGAGGATGATGGTGAAACCGACGAGGACTTCAAAGATACCGGGTAAGTACTTCTAGGAATCTCGACAAGACTGAAGAAGAGATTAACATACTGCTATGTAAACCTCTTTTTGTAAATGTCTTTATTGTCATGGCAACGCTTTTTGTTGACCGTGAAAACTACAAAAAGAACGTTATTTAACTATTTATCTGAAGATAAACGTAAAAAGTGTGTAATAATGCCGTAAAATAAATAGTTTTAAAGTAACCAAATTTTGTTGGTACACTCGCCAAACTTGAAAAAATTATTGCCATCCTTAGCTTAGTGGTGATTTATGAGTAGGACAGCATTATATTTTCTAGGAACGTCGCAAATGTTTTTTTTTTTTTTCAAATTGGTTCATTAGTTTTCAGTGATCAGAATATTTAATTATAGAGTTCTGCTTCCAGAATGGTATCGTCGTCTGAAGAAATATCGTCATCCGCGGAGAGGAACAGCTCCAGCGATTCCGGGTCTTCGGACTCATTACCGATCAGGCGGACGGGAAGGTCTGACAAAAAAGGTGTGGTTGAATTTAGTTATAGTACTTTTTTCACTACAAATAGCATTCCTATACCTCTAATCATTAGGTACATATTGGAAAATTCTCAGGGTCACTATTGTACAGTTTGCACTTATTTTAATGTGTGGTCTTTGGTTTTTAGTATTCTTTAGAATGGTCGCTGCAAATCGGTTATAAAATTTGAGTGTTCTTTGTTTATCAGAGCGTCCGAAAATGACAGAGTCATCCCCTGAAGTGAAAAAGAAGAAGAAAGGTGTATTAGAAGACAGTTCCAGCGAGTCCGCTGGAGCGAAGGAGTGGTCGACTCCGCCCAAGTAAGTTTTATAGTGACACTACTATCCTTACTAATATTATAAATGTGAAAGTAAAGTCTGTCTGTCGCGCTTTCACGCCAAAACTACTGAACCGATTTCAATGAAATTTGGTACACAGCTAGTCTAGAGCCTGAGAAAGGACATTGCAAACTTCGTGGAGCGTCGGTGTTTCACGTCAGCTAGGTGTTCTTTTACTCGGGAGAACCGGAGAAGACCTCGAGACACTGTGAGCACTTTCTGCGTGGATCGGACCGCAAACAACATCTTAATATGAGGGTACCCAGTTATTAACTGTGTCATCAGGACGTCTAACACGTCAGTCCCCTCGTGACCATGGTTGCTGTAAAGCAGCCGAAACGTCGGGAGCATAAAAATGAAAATAAACGCGATAAAATCCGTAAAATAGTTTTATTTCTATACTTGAATAGTCCTAGCTGTAGGGCAGGTTATTATTCGGCGGGGATCATAAAGAACGTCGTTTCCAGGAGCTCCAAGCCGAAGTCGAAGCGCAAGTCGCACTCGGGGCGGCGGCGCGCGCGCGGGCTGGCGCAGTACGACGCGGCCGGGAACGTGCTGCGCGCGCGCGTCACCTACGGCGGGCTCAGCGACCACGAGCGGAACGACTGGTCGCCCAAGCACCGCACGCGACAGAAGAAGATCAACTACACCGAGATGCCCAACACCGAGTCCGAGGATGTGAGCTGGAGTTTATCTATATCCTACTTCCTACTAATATTATAAATGCGTAAGTTTGTGAGTGTGGATGTTTGTCACTCTTACAGGCAAAAACTACTGAACGGATTTGGATGAAATTTGGAACACAGATAGTTTATAACCGGGATAAACACATAGGATACTTTTTATCCCGATAATCCCGAAATTTTTGTTAAGTTAAATACTACGCGGACGAAGTCGCGGGCACAGCTAGTATATTATATAAACATATCTATTTTCTTGGTCATCGCATCACGTGTCAACGGATGGAACGATTTCGCTAACTATTTTTTTGTTACGTTTATTATTGCCAGGAGGTTCTTATGAAAGAAAAAAAATAAGAAAGTTGTGCGAAACAATTAGAATTCAATCTTTAAAGTTAGGTCAGGACAACATCTGTCGGGTCAGCTAGTTATAAATAAATAAATATCGCCAGACTGACACACCAACTGTATGGTCCCAAACTAAGCAACGCTTGTGCTATGGGTACCGTGCAATAGACTGGGGGCGATCCCAGTGACACCCAGACCTGGGCAAATTATGAAAAGGCCATTTCCGAAATTTACCCCCGCGGGAATCGAACCCGCAACCACCATGTGCAGTGGGGCGAGCGGCCTACATTCGAACCACTGCGCCAAGTGTTCGTCATTATAAACACTGGACATTTTCAGCGATATTTATAATTATATATATATTATAATATTAAAAGCCCATAATATTGTCAAAGGAAATGCACAAATCGAGCGGTAAGCACATGCCGGACAGCTCGGACGAGTTCAAGCTGGAGGACTCCGAAGCGAGCTCGGACTCGGACTCGGACCGCACCAAGCGCAGGAAGGCCGAGGAGGCCGAGCAGTCCAACGAGGAGAAGAAGCGAGCCATCGACGACCTGATCAAGAAGACCGCCGTGGTGCCGCTCGAGAAGCTGCCGGAAGACGTCACCAAGGCCAAGACTGAGGAGTTGCAGGCGCATCTCAGTAAGTTCTACTACCTACCAATTTGTAAGTGCCCCCGTAGGCCTAAACAAAATAAACGAATTGAATTGAATTGAACCTGTCCGAATTACTTATGTAATTCTTGGTAATCTCAAAAGGCAACACACTGGAGCTATTATATTTTTATTATTATCTGAAACCCTTTGTAATTATTAACTATATAAGCGACTGGGGATAAAAAAAAGAAATATAAAAAAAATATTAAAAGACAAGCCCACTGAGTTTCTTGCCGGATCTTCTCATCTCAGTCGAGGTCGCGTTCCGATCCGGTTGTACATATAAGAAAGAAATGTAAAATTGTAAATTTGCAAGTGCCCCCGTAGGCCTTAACAAAATAAGCGCTTTAAATTTGAAATTTGTAGACATCAAATGAAACAAAAAAAATCATTATTAACTTTTTCGAGTTTTAATAGGAATGTTTATTTTCAAAGCTAAAAATCACCTGTATTTTTTTTGGATTAAATTAACTAACAGTTTGTTTCTGCATAGATGCGCAAGCGACGTTGAACGCTCGACCGCAGCGAGGGAAAGGCAGCAGGGGCGGTCGCGGGAGCAGGTGAATTATAAAAAAATAATATTTTCTTTAGAGTTGTTTAATCTTACTTGTACTACGTAATCGGTTAGATCATTCTTTCCCAAAGTGGGCGATAACGCCCCCTTGTGGGCGCTATCGCCCACTAAAGGTTTTAGGGGTTACCCAGAAAAAATGGGGCCGTTGTGTAGCTCAAAATAAGCAATTAATTTAATTTGACGTTATAGTGGTTTTTAAGTAGGTGAAAAAATGGGGGCACCAAAAAATAATTTATTCCTAAAGTGGGCAGTATACAAAATAAGTTTGGGAACCACTGGGTTAGATCAATGCAATGTATCGAATAAAAGTGTTGTGTGTAGAGGGCCGCGGGGCGCGCGCGGCGGGCGAGGGGGGCGCGGCGGCGCGGCGGGGGCGGCGGCGCACCTGGCCGCCGCGGACCCGGCCGCCGCCCACCTGGCCGCCGGCCCGCTGGCCGCCGGGGACGACGCGCTCGCCAAGCTCATCGGCGTCAAGATTAAGGGTAACATATTGCTAAGTCTGTATTACGTCCAATTATGTTGAAGTCATTTTGCGACGACCTCTGCGTATAATTGTACCTATAAATAATATTTTTATCTACCCAGATCTCGGAACTGATGGCACGCCCGTGAAAGCTAATCAAGTAAGTTTCGACCTGTAAAGTGACATACGATCTTATGCGGTCGTCAGTCCATCGGTATGTCTATATTAGTGACGTTAAATTCTATATTTTCGGACCGCTGGAATCATTAAAGTTTATTAAATTGGAGAATAAAGTAATCCCATTTTAATCTAAGCGTCTCTCTAGGCCGAACGGGAAAAGAAGCGAATGGAGCGCGAAGCGAAACAGGCCGAGAAGGAAGCTAAAAAACTAGAGCGGCTGCAGAAGAAGGAAGAGAAAGAGAAACTCAAAGAGCAGAAGGCGAAGGAACGGGAAGAGAAGCGGCTCGCGCGACTCGCGTTGCAGGAGAGCAAGCGGCTGAAGAAGGAGAAGATGGAGTTCCCCGGCGGCGGGCCGTACGGGCCGGGCCCCGCGCCGGGCCAGGGCCCGGGCCACGCGCCGGGGCCGGGGCCGGGCCGCGCGGGCGACGCGCCGCTGTTCCCGGCCGGGCCGCGCCACGCCGCGCCGGACTACCACGACCAGAGGTTCCCGCCGCCGCCCCGCCTGCAGGTGCCGTCTTACATTTATTTCTAATCTGTCTACCTTATGTTCTAAAGTCGACACATGTCCGCTTAATAATGTGTATAAGATTGACGATCGACCAATCACAGACCATTATTATGACTAAACACGAATGTATTTCGATGCAATTCCTATTGCCGAGCGCAAAATGTTGTTGGTGCGTGACTCAATGTTATGAAACAAAAAATCTTGTTATAGTAAACTAAAACTGAACTATAAGTATAGTCAGAATTGCCACCGAAGCGGCCTCCATATAACAAAAGCAACGCAACAGCATTGTCATAATACTAGAAAACCACAAGAAGATTGCCATATTCCGTCATTGCATGTTAAGTCAAGTTGTTTGTGTGACTAGGTTCGGGCCGAGTTGCGGGGCGTGCTGTCGGCGGAAGAGAGACAGCACGGCCAGTCCAGGCCTGACCAGCTGCGAGAAGGTAACCAAGCATTCCTAGCTAATCTCATAAGGGCGGATTCTGATAACATGAAAAAATAATTATGGTTATTATTATTAGTAGCAATGAGTGAGTGCAGAGATGACGGATGATAGTCTTGAATGGAAGAAGAGAACGTGCTGCGCCGACCCCACCTAGGGTGGGATAAGGGCAAGGTGATGATGATGATGATGATGATTATTAGCAGCAATGTACGTTTATTACATTACTAGTATTCCCGTTAACCCCTCCAGCTAAACTAATGCGTGTGTTAGGAGTGGGCCCACGTCAATAGATTAATGGCCAAAATGGGGATCGAACCCGGAACCTCTCGGCCTCTCTAACCCCTAGGCTATATACGCCCTAATATGATGTAAAAACTGGGTTTCGTATGTTGATAATTTACGTACTTACAGAATTTCGTAAATCCTCAGGTACGCTGTCGGTGGCGGGCTCGCCGCAACCGTTCAAGCCGATCACAGAGGAGCCCAGCATCATCACAAGAATGCCGCACATGATCAACCAGCAGTACAGGTATAATGCATTTTTATATTATTTGCAGTCCCAATACTTGGCATAGTAAAACTTAGTTGTCGTCGCCGAAGTAGATATGAAAGGTCCCACCCAAAATAGTACATTGTTACATGAGTGGTGAAAGTTACTTATTTTGTCCCGAGACGGGGTTTGGCGCCCGAGCGTAGCGAGGGCGCTAATAGTTCGAGGGACAAAATAAATCTTTCACCCGAGGTAAACACTGTGCTTTTCATTACGAATACAAGGAAAATAAAAATAAAAACAGAAATTGGCTAAAGAAATAATACAAGGAAGTATAAATAATACAATAAACAATACAACTCGAAAAAAAAATCGGATTGCCGCCTATTTTGTTTTTTTTTTCGTTGGCCGGCCAACTTCATTATTTAGCCATTATTTTTCATTTTCATCTTTAAATATTTTGCTTATGATATTTTAAAGAAATTGTTGAAACTGAATTATAATTAAGTCATTAAAAAAAATATTCTTGAATTAATACTTAACTTTATGTTATTTCAATTTTACATCGTGCTGTAATTGAGTGACTGTAGAAAAAGTTTGAACATGGTTCCATAGAAATGTGAAAATGGAACTAGTTTTTTTTTATAATTTGACAGCTGTCAGTTGAAAGCGAAACTCCCGGGCCTGAAAAGTATTACTTTCAACCCGCTTCTCAGGCAACTTCAGACCTACTTTCAGAGTATGAGTAATGAAAATGATTCATTTTCATTACTCATACTCTGAAAGTAGGTCTGAAGTTGCCTGAGAAGCGGGTTGAAAGTAATACTTTTCAGGCCCGGGAGTTTCGCTTTCAACTGACAGCTGTCAAATTATAAAAAAAAACTAGTTCCATTTTCACATTTCTATGGAACCATGTTCAAACTTTTACTACAGTCACTCAATTACAGCACGATGTAAAATTGAAATAACAAAGTTAAGTGTTAATTCAAGAATATATTTTTTTAAATGACTTAATTATAATTTAGTTTCAACAATTTCTTTAAAATAACATAGATTTGGGCAAAATATTTAAAGATGAAAATGAAAAATAATGGCTAAATAATGAAGTTGGCCGGCCAACGAAAAAAAAAACAAAATAGGCGGCAATCCGATTTTTTTTTGCGAGTTGTAGAGTATTGTTTATACTTCCTTGTATTATTTCTTTAGCAAATTCCTGTTTTATTTTTATTTTCCTTGTATTCGTAATGAAAAGCACAGTGTTTACCTCGGGTGAAAGATTTATTTTGTCCCTCGAACTATTAGCGCCCTCGCTACGCTCGGGCGCCAAACCCCGTCTCGGGACAAAATAAGTAACTTTCACCACTCATGTAACAATGTACTATTATGATCGGATTTATATGGCGTTCTCTCCGGGCAGGGGGCCGATGATGTACGGCGGCGGCGCGGGCGCGTACGGGCCGCGCGCGCAGAACATGATGTACGGACTGCACGCGCGCGGGCAGTTCCCGCCGCAGTACTACGTGCGCCCGCCCTACCCGCCGCGCCCGCCCTCGCACCCGCCCGCCCACGGGCCGCCTCCACATGATCGACCGCTTGGACACGGCCTTCCGCCCGGACACGATCGCTCGCTTGGACATGGACTACCGCCCGGACACGATCGACTTCTTGGACATGGAATGCCGCCCGGCCACGGACCATCATCCGGGCACGGGCCTTCGCCTGGCCATGGTTCACAACCCGGTCACGGCCCACCAACAGGACATGGTCCCCCGCCCGGTCACGGTCCACCACACGGCCATGGGCCCTCGCCTGGACACGGCCCTCCGCCCGGTCATGGGCCCCCGTCCGGTCACGGCCAACCATCCGGACATGGGCCCCCGCTGGGTCACGGCCCACCACCTGGTCATGGGCCCCCGCCTGGTCACGGTCCACCACCAGGACATGGGCCCCCGCCTGGTCGCGGTCCACCACCCGGCCACGGGCCTCCGCCTGGTCACGGCCCCCCACCCGGACACGGGCATCCTCCCGGTCACGGCCCCCACCTCAACCACGGCGCGCCGAATGGACGCGGACTTCCGCCCGGACACGGACCCCCGTCCAACCATGGCCCGCCGCCCGGGCCCGGGCACGGCCCGCCCAGGCACGGGCCGCTGCCGCCCGGGTACGGGCCGCCGGCCGGCGCGCCGCTCGCCCTGCACCGGCCGCAGGCGCCGGGCCCGCCCGCCTCGAGCCCGCACGGCGCGCCGGGCCCGCCCCACCCGGGGCCCTTCGCACCCAGGGGACCCTCGCCCGGTGCCCCGCCCGCCGGCCCATCCGTGCGAGGGTCCGTGACGTCACCGCCGGGCGCAGCGCCGCGGTCCACGCCGCCCGCGGACCACGAGCCGCCCCTGCGGATAAAGGCGGAGGTGAAGACCGAGCCGGAGTACCGGTCGCCGGGCGCGTCGCCCGCGCGCGAACCCTCGCCGGTGCCCTCGCCGGCGCTCGCGCCGCCGCGAGACGAGCCGCCCCGCCACCCCAAGATCAAGCACACGGACAACAAGGACCGGCGGCCGCGGTACCCGCTAGGTCCGTACGCGCCGCAGTACGGCCCGTACGGGCCCTACGCTCCGCCCCCGCCGGGCGAGCGCGGCGCGGGCCCCGCCGGCCGGCCCCCGCCGCTCCCGTACGCGGCGGAGGGGCGCGCGCGCAGCCCGGCGCCGGGCGGCGAGCGGCCGCCGCCCGCCGGCTCGCCCTACCTGCCGCCACACCTGCCGCCACACTTGCCGCCGCACCTGCGCGCGCTGGCACGCCCCGTGTACGCGCCACCCGCGCCGGGCCGAGCGAGCCCGAGCGGGCCGCCGTTCGCGGCGCCGGCGCACTATTCTGAGCTAACGCGGCCGCCGGGCCCGCCCGCCGCGCCTGGCGGGCCGCCGGCGGCGAGCGCGGCGGGCGCACCAGGCCCGCCGGGCCCGCTGCCGCCGGGCCTGCGCGCGGAGCGCTGCCCGTCGCCCACGCGGCTGGAGACGCTGAGCGCGGTGAGCGTGACGCGCTCGCCGCCGCCCTCCCCGGCGCCCCGGCCGCCGCCCGAGGCGGGCGCGGCGGGCGCGGCGGGGGCGGGCGGGGCTGCGGCCGGGGCGGGCGGCGCGGGGAGGGGGCGGGACGAGGGCGGCGTGTTCGGCGGGCTGGTGAGCTACTTCTCGAGCCAGCACGAGGCGGACATGGACGCGTAGCCGGCGCCAGTGTACATACGAGCGGCAGAATGCCGCGGCCCGCGCGCCGCCTGTACGATATTATGTGTCAGCGTAGAGGTCTCAGTTTAGATTTAGGCAGTAAAATATTATATGATGATATATTATTGAGTCTTTTTGGTCTCGAATAGGCGAATGTATTATTATTTTGGTTATGTTTAAGTGAGATTTATTTATATACGACCGAACAGGTACTTACAGTATACTCTGGAAATGAATTTTATTGAAGAGATCGATGACATTTTTTTTTCAAAAAAAATAAATGTTTTCTCCTAACATTTTAGTGTTTTAATAGTGAATTAAAAACTGTAGTTCTTTGCTATGATTTATTATTTGCGTGGTCTTCCAGCGACTTTTTTACTTCCCGCGGCTTGTTTGTTTTTGCCTCCGAAAGATAATGGTTGCTCTGGAAAGAAACACCGGATGAAAATCATTCAATCATTAACGCGCAACGGAAGAACTACTAGACGCAGCGCTTACCAGGTGGCGCAATTTTCAGTGAAATGTCATATGTTTTACTCTTCGGCCTCTTAGCAGCCGGCTCCAGTTTCTCTGGCGTTTCTGTTGGCGTCACAGTCTCTTGCGTAGCCGCCCAACCATCCTGGAAGAAAACACCATTGAACAAACATGTACATTATAATTCTCATTACATTCTTGAACTTATACAAACCTCTGGGTCTTCAATCTCTGGTGCTATGGGTAGGAATGATAGCATATTTTCGTCTTCGCCTTCCTCATCGGAACTGCAGAACGCGGCCACCGCCTCGCATGTCGTGACATCGACCTAGAGAAAAAATAAAAGTAAGAATGATCATCTTATGCTCAATTTTAAACTGACCATTATTAGAAAAAAAATACTATACTACGCCGCAATTCTGCTAATGAATTCTCATTAATTATTCTCCCATCTACTCTCACATATGTATGGTAATGCTTACAGCAACTTGCTACAATACAAAATATTCATCAATATAGATTTCAACTAGCTGTGCCCACGGACTTCGTCCCCGTAGTATTTAACGTAACAAAAATTTCGGGATTATCGGGATCAAAAGTATCCTATATGTTAATCCCAGTTATAAACTATCTGTGTTCCAAATTTCATTCAAATCCGTTCAGTAGTTTTTGCGTGAAGGAGTAACAAACATACATACATACATCCACACTCACAAACTTTCACATCCTACTAATATTATAAATGCGAAAGTTTGTGAGTGTGGACGTATGTTTGTTACTCCTTCACGCAAAAACTACTGAACGGATTTGAATGAAATTTGAAACACAGATATTTTATAACCGGGATTAACGCATAGGATACTTTTTATCCCGATGATCCCGAAATTTTTGTTAAGTTAAATACTACGCGGACGAAGTCGGTGGGCACAGCTAGTTTATAATATTAGTAGGATAGTAGGATAACTTTATAAAGTTATTCCAGCATTAAAAGACCTCACTCTCACCTCGACTTCCTCGTCGTTGTGGCTCTCGCCCGTCTGGTCGACGGAGCGGTCTTCATCTTCCACGTCGAACTCGCTCTCCCGTTCTTCATACTCTACGTTCTCGTCCAGCTCCTTGAAGTCTGGGGCGAACGCGGACCAGTTCTCCACTTGGTTTTGTGCCCATATCGATACTACGCCTGAAGAGAAGTGTCAGTCAAGACTTCATAAACAGATAAAAAGAGAGATATGGATATTTAACTCAAATCTTAAACATCACTTCAGATTTCCATCTGGCTTCAAAAAAGAAGGTTCACAATTCGACCCTTTTTTTCTGAGTTCAGCGTCAATTCTGTTATGTGGCTAACTAAATCTTATTTTCTGACAACACGACCTAGAAACTATTTAACATACCTGTACGAGGCTGGCACGGTGGACTAACGAATCGCTTTCTACTAGAAATTGGCCGGCACGGGTAGACGAGTGGTTAGTGGAGTACGAAAAACTGTGAAAGCTGACGGATTTGATTCGAGTGCAAGTCAAGCGAGATTCGAGCGGGTGATGGGGCACCTAGCAAGTGTACCTGCGCTGATGCTGGCGATGATCGGCCTGATGGGGTGCCACACCACGTCCAGCAGCAGCTCTCCCTTGGTGCCGTGCAGGATCTTCACCAGGTTGCCGATGGACTTCTCCCACACGTACAACGCGTGCTGCCGCGCCGAGCCCGCGCATATGTACTCCCCGTCGCCGGAGAAACAACACTTCTTCCATGTCGTTCTACAAAAATTCTATACGTAATACAAGTGTTGCTTAGTTTGGGACCAAATATTTATTTATTTACATACTTGTTGACAAGGTCTTGGAGTTTCTGAATAGGCTCTGGTTCACCGTTGATTCCGCATTTCAGCACTGTCTTTGTATCATACACTCTTATCACGCGGTCTGAAGTGTTCACGAGGAAACAACTGCAATAACCATTGACGGTTTTATTATAAAAATAATTAAACACATAATAAATCCGTGTCTTTTCAACTAAGAAAAAAAATGGGATCAATACTTACTCCCCTCTCCTTGCAAACTCTATGCTCTTTATACTTGTAGTACTCGATGTGCCAACAGTTATCTTGAAACTGGCCTTTAATGCTAATGACTGAGAGTCTAAAATTAATATTTTCCCTTTTGCATTGCCTGTGTAAACATAGTCTCCTCTTCGATCAAATGATGCTATTACATTTATGTCACCCTGGAAACAAAGATTTATTTGATGAGACATTGCAAATACATAATATTATTATACAGGGTTTCAGATGAAATACCTCCAACATAATAGAGGCACCTTTCCCCAACAGAATACTACTGAAGCATCAATAGCCTTGTGGTTAGAAGAGGCACATTTGGAACAGAGGTCCTAGATTTGACCCCTACCTTGGCTATTAAACTATTGATATGAGCACTGGTCAGAAATTAGCTTCGTTAGAGGTATGAAAGGAATGGTTTATTTATAGGAATGTGATAATCTCACATCACCTCACTCACAGAGACTAAAAAGGAGAAAATGGGACCAAAAAGGGAGTGGATGGCAGAACCTGCTCAAGGTTGGCAACTGGCCACAAATAAGAGCGAGTCAAGGCAGCTGATGCCGATGCTGTGCCTATGCCAATGGGCATGCAGGTGACTATGTTTAAAGTTAGCAATTATATGACTCTTTTATTAATGATTTATAAACCTCACGTCACAAGTAATGTAGTACTTACATCTTCATCAATAGGCAATATCTTATGATCTCCATCCGTATCCACCAACAGTGCGGCGTGTCTCATAGGGCACACCAGGAACCGCCGGTCGTTCCTCGGGTCAAACTGCACCCTGAGTATGGGCGTCGGAAACCGGTACCTCTGTTCACACTCGCCCGTCAGTATGTCCCATATGCATACATTGTGATCTGTTGATGCTGACAGAAGCTGTGGAAATGCTTAAGTTGTTACATACAAAAGTACCCTCATGTTAAATGGGTGCCAGTAAGTAAAAGCTTGAGGCTGTCATTGGTTTTTTGATATCTTAGTATTACATCTAAGCAAGGCAAGCAGACCCTAAGGATTATCTTATGAAAGACAGCCACAAGGTACACTAATGGCCTGCCTCATGAGTCTTATGCCTCCAATATACCTATAAATTTGTGGAAATAGACTACTTTATGTGAGAGTATATGTAATAAGCCAATGTTTGTCTAATAATTCAATGGGAAGAAGTGTAAAATAGGTCAGTAAACAAAACCTATATTTACTATTTAGTTATTATGTTGAGCAGTGGACATCTGGATGATGGATGCACCTGCTCAATAATTTAACAGACTTGATAACAAACCTTTTTACAATTCCTAGACCAGCTAAGACTGCACACGGGATAAACATGTGCTGATATTGACTTAGCAATTCCTCTTGTGAGGAAGTCCCAGATGAATATCCTGCCGTCATTGCACCCCACGGCCAGCAGCGTGCCGCGCCGATTAAATGCACACGTTGCTGCCAGGGATATTGAGTCTAAAGTGCCATCAAATTCCTGGTCATTAAAAAAAAAGATATTTTACCAATAATTGTTGGAAAAAGCTGTCAATCATTGTCTATAGGTGATAACTGTAATAATTATAAAATAAAAAATAATAATATTTGTATTGTTATTATTATCCTTACTTATTATCAAAACAATTTAGGTTAGGAATATTTTTACCAAATATGTTTACATCTTTAGCTAACATTACAAAGGTTTCTACATTATGCTCACCTCCGGATAATTTTGACCAAAAGATTCTGTAAAAAACACATAATAAAATATAAAACATTTTTGTTAGTAAATAAAAACAACAACAAATTTCACCTCAAGTAGGATTATTAAAACTTACCAAGTAACTCCAAATTCATTATTATTGATAACGATGATATTGTTTTCCTTCCGTATTATTTCCTAAACAAGTTTACGTTGAACAATAGTAAATTAGGAAAATAATAATTTTTGGATTTATTTATAAAATATACGGATTCTCTATTGAAATTGTAACAGCTCTGACAGACATGTCGCTCATCAAGTGCAACAGACAGAGTCACAACTTATAAAATCGTTTTTTTCACGACAGGCATTTAATTTTTTTTTCGTCATTCAAATTATGACTGTGACTTTATTATAATGAGTCAGTACTGTAAACTTAGTTTATTGCAAAATGATGGCAAGGCTTGATTACATAATGCTAAATAAAAATATAAAGTTGTTGAACTAATATTATATTAAGTAAACAACTAAGCTGCCTATATACGTCAGTAGAAATTTTGAAAGAGAAATGTTACAATACGGTAAAATCATTAAAATACATTTGTGTAATTGTAGGTAGGTACTACAAACGCACAAGATCAAATTTTTATCTAAATTCTGACAATAATCCACCTGACACATCAACGTACTGGCAACATTTTGTCATTAGTACCTTAAAATAGAAAAAATGCAATTGTTAGTATGTTGCACCGGGTGAGCGATGTCATGTCAGCGACTTCAGCGAGCGACAGCGCGGGCAGAGACCCTGAGACGCCAAAGAGAATGTAATAGAGAAGGACGACGTATCCCAAGAAGCTTATATGTATCAACACGCATCCTAATACTATGACGTTTCATACCTAGTATTCTTCAATATTGATCTTTTCTTAGGTACCTTCCTTCTCTATTTTACGCAGCGCTGGTGGGCCTTACCCTGGAGCAAGGGGCATACCTATTTCGCAAAATATGTATGGTACAAATACTAAATGTAAAAGTAGATATTTTTTTCCGAAGATTGACGGAACCTTGGATGGAACGGAAACTGAGTAGTTATTTGCGGTGTTTGGCTTTCTAGTTTCTATCTGGCAAAAAGTCCACTGGGGTGACAACTGGCGGATTTTTTACCGAAATTTAGGGAAATATAAGGTAGATAGAGGAGTTTTAGGGACTTTTAACAACTGCTAAAAGTCCCAAAAAATTCAATAAAACAGCAGCAGGATTCAAATTACAGTAGGATACAGAAACCATTTTTCTGCGAGTGCGCGCGAGATGGTATCTTAAAAACTCCGGGTTAATACTCGAATGAGGCTTGTTCATAGACAGACAAAACGAACGAACAGCATGGATGGCGCATTGTTATTCGAACGCTCGTTTTCTCATTCGTATAAACTTTTTTATGAATTTCTTTTGCTCCCTAATGTTATGGTTGTATTTAATTTAATAATGTATTTTGTGTTACAAGACTATGAACTAGTTTTATTAATTTTATAGTTTGAATAAACTAAAAAACCTACAAAAAAAAACAATTTTGTGAGAATTTTTAGATTTGTAGGGATTTGTTTTTGTATTTGTGTAGGTATTATGTATATTTTTTTTTTGGCGCACAACTTTATTAAGTTTGGTTGGGAACACCTCTATTATATTCTCTTTGCCGTTCATAACGTCAACAACAAAAAAATACAGTTTTTCTTGGTTTACTTCAGTTTACTTTGCGCGCGTTAATTTTAGTTATGACTATCGTGTCGTGCGTGAGAAATAAACAAGTGTACCCATAAATGATATTGGTAATTCTCAAATATCTGAAATACAACAAACAGACCATAGCCCTGCGTAATTCGCTTTTTAATTCACTGCAAAATACAATTCGTGGACTTACAATGGGAACCGCGGACGGCGATAATAGTTGGCGAGGTGTTCCTATCAGTGAGATGTATGGGTCGCAGTCTCCGTGGGGCTCCCCAGAGTTCCCCCTAGTATCCCCTGGGTTCAACCATGCTGTATTATATCATGTGTCGAGCAGCGACAGCGTGGGGGATGATAGGCCTCCGAAGCCTCAGATTGGACAAGATAAGTGGGATCAGGAGCATGTCAGGATGCCGTTCTCTAGTCATAGTCTGTACCCTGTTCAGGATGTGAGTATTATTCATTGTCGAGGCAAAACTGTTCTGGTCATATCCCCCTGAACAGTTTTGCCTTTCTGATGGGTAAAGTGTTGTTTCCTTATTGTCCTGATTGCAACATAGTCGAAGATGTTTTCCATGTTATGATGGAGTGTGTCCGCAACGAAGCTGAAAGACGTGCATTATGGGGCAAAGCCACCTGTAATGTTGGAACATGCAATGGAATCCTTGCCTCACCGATATCTGGGCAGGCTAGAAGTTTATATAAGTTAGTTAAAAAAGGTGTAAATAGATTGTAAGGGTAAATTATGATATTATGGGGGTGGCATAATCACTGCGTGATTAAACCCTCTTAAATAAAGATAAAAAAATATCATACAAAATACAGGCGAAATTTCAGATTTTTTTTTGTAAAATGGACATTGTCATAAACTTTCATTATACTATGTAATTGATTTTGTAACTCTAATTTAATTCCTAGCACTAAAGTTGTAAAACATTGCTAATGGATATTTATTATATTCTAGAGTAAAGGTGAAACTCATTTGAAGAAGCGTTGGGAGATGATTGAAGGAGCCCTCTCAAAGCCGATTCACAACAGCCAGCAGCTGGCCGAGGCTATCCTCAGTTACAACACCAAGTTCCGCAGCATATGGAAATTCCGGGGCCTCCACAAATTCTTTGATGAGGTAGCATTCATTGGCATTGGTAACTGAACAGACATTTGTACCTAATTAATACAAGATGTATTTCATAGGTTGAATCACTCAACAAAGTGATAACTGTCAAGTCTCTGGGTTAAATACCTATCATATGTTTAGATCATGGTTGATGAAGTATTTATATGCAACTTGCCTACATATGCAATGAATATTCATCATCATCATCATCAGCCTATGCTTGTCCACTGCTGGACATAGGCCTCCTCTAATGAGCGCCATAGCGCCCTGTCTTCAGCTTGCCGCATCCAGCATCTGCCTGCAGTCTTTCGCAGATCGTCATTCAATGAATATTAATTGATCAAATTGATGAGTTGTGTAATTATCATGTGACATATATTTATGCAGTGATAAGTGCATGCAAAGCCATATTATATTTACTTTGCACTGACAAAGCATTAATACTTGCTATTCAATTTATGATTCCTCTGTGCAAAGTCATGGTTAATATTTTTTTTCTTACAGGAAAATAACTTTTGTTTATTATATTTTTATTATCAGTGACATGATCCCTTTAATGAGTTTTATAAAAGTGACTTATGTAATGAATGGTTTAATTGCAGTACTTGGAAGAGGAGGAGTCTCAGTACTTCTTCAATGTGACTCTGCCAGAAATTGCTAAGCTTGCATTAGCTCTGCCCAAATTGGTGCAAGCACCAATACCTTTGCTCAAGTAAGTTATGATATACCTAGTTTAATTGAATATTATTGAGATCTATGTTTCTTATGTGTATGTAAGTGCAGAATGGGGCTCTTAATTTTGAGTGTTTCCATGTATCTATTACTTTAATTATGTTATAAATATTTCTGCATTTTTTTTTACATTTTTGAAGGATAAATATAATTTAATATAAAGATCAAAATATAATTTGCATAATGTGTCAAAAGTTGTACTGAACCCAATGTTCAAAAAGATTTTTAATTGAGAGTTTAGGTTAATTTGAATAACAATATAGTTTAGGGAGTTTAAACATTTCGGGGGTAATTTTCCATTTTTGAGTCATTTATATTTTCCTCAAAATGCTCAATCTATAATACACATATCAGTTTACTTCTATAAACAGTTGTTTTAATTGTCATCATGTTGCAGGCAACACAGGAACCGCTCAATATCGTTGTCGCAGCAGCAGATCGCGAGCCTGCTCGCTAACGCGTTTTTCTGCACGTTCCCGCGACGAAACTCCAGGAAGAGCACATCGGAATATGCCTCGTATCCATACATCAATTTTAATACGCAAGTGTCAGCATAACATTCTATTTTTATTTTCCATTAGAAGCAGACATACCCTGGCTACCACTGGTGGCAAATGTTTGTGGTTGGTGGCCGATGGAGTGGATTATTCACCACTTGTTCTATGCAAATGTTGGATGAGATTAGCTTTTGCTGGATACAAAATAGAGCAGTGTTGAGAAGGCTGGTGTTTTGAACTGTATTCTTTAGTTACAGGCTGTACGAGTCAACAGATTCAGATTCCAATTTTGAGAAGTTGAAATGCATCTGCCACTACTTCAGAAGAGTTTGTACTAAAGGTGATAATTATGTTATTGAAATAAATATGTATTTTAAGAAATCCTTTTCGTTATGACATTTATTATTTAGAAAGGTGTTTTCGAGTATATTTAGTAGGAATACACATTGAGGATCTCGCCATCTGCTGTTTTTAATTTCCTGGGACAAACAGATTAATCTGAATTTTAATGAGATAATGTAAACTGACGGCTAGAAACGTTCTGTGAATTCAATGCCCGCGTGGCTGCACTCCACGCGGCAGTAGTGGTGTGGGTAGTGGTAGAGAGGTGTGTGTGTGTGCAGCGCAGCCCCGGCGGGCGCGGTGTCGTTCAGTCGCCGCGGCGCCTGCCCGCGTGGCTGCACTCCACGCGGCAGTAGTGGTGTGGGTAGTGGTAGAGAGGTGTGTGTGTGTGTGCAGCGCAGCCCCGGCGGGCGCGGTGTCGTTCAGTCGCCGCGGCGCCTGCCCGCGTGGCTGCACTCCACGCGGCAGTAGTGGTGTGGGTAGTGGTAGAGAGGTGTGTGTGTGTGTGTGCAGCGCAGCCCCGGCGGGCGCGGTGTCGTTCAGTCGCCGCGGCGCCTGCCTGCGTGGCTGCACTCCACGCGGCAGTAGTGGTGTGGGTAGTGGTAGAGAGGTGTGTGTGTGTGCAGCGCAGCCCCGGCGGGCGCGGTGTCGTTCAGTCGCCGCGGCGCCTGCCCGCGTGGCTGCACTCCACGCGGCAGTAGTGGTGTGGGTAGTGGTAGAGAGGTGTGTGTGTGTGTGCAGCGCAGCCCCGGCGGGCGCGGTGTCGTTCAGTCGCCGCGGCGCCTGCCTGCGTGGCTGCACTCCACGCGGCAGTAGTGGTGTGGGTAGTGGTAGAGAGGTGTGTGTGTGTGTGCAGCGCAGCCCCGGCGGGCGCGGTGTCGTTCAGTCGCCGCGGCGCCTGCCCGCGTGGCTGCACTCCACGCGGCAGTAGTGGTGTGGGTAGTGGTAGAGAGGTGTGTGTGTGTGTGCAGCGCAGCCCCGGCGGGCGCGGTGTCGTTCAGTCGCCGCGGCGCCTGCCCGCGTGGCTGCACTCCACGCGGCAGTAGTGGTGTGGGTAGTGGTAGAGAGGTGTGTGTGTGTGTGTGCAGCGCAGCCCCGGCGGGCGCGGTGTCGTTCAGTCGCCGCGGCGCCTGCCCGCGTGGCTGCACTCCACGCGGCAGTAGTGGTGTGGGTAGTGGTAGAGAGGTGTGTGTGTGTGCAGCGCAGCCCCGGCGGGCGCGGTGTCGTTCAGTCGCCGCGGCGCCTGCCCGCGTGGCTGCACTCCACGCGGCAGTAGTGGTGTGGGTAGTGGTAGAGAGGTGTGTGTGTGTGTGTGCAGCGCAGCCCCGGCGGGCGCGGTGTCGTTCAGTCGCCGCGGCGCCTGCCCGCGTGGCTGCACTCCACGCGGCAGTAGTGGTGTGGGTAGTGGTAGAGAGGTGTGTGTGTGTGCAGCGCAGCCCCGGCGGGCGCGGTGTCGTTCAGTCGCCGCGGCGCCTGCCCGCGTGGCTGCACTCCACGCGGCAGTAGTGGTGTGGGTAGTGGTAGAGAGGTGTGTGTGTGTGCAGCGCAGCCCCGGCGGGCGCGGTGTCGTTCAGTCGCCGCGGCGCCTGCCCGCGTGGCTGCACTCCACGCGGCAGTAGTGGTGTGGGTAGTGGTAGAGAGGTGTGTTTGTGTGTGTGCAGCGCAGCCCCGGCGGGCGCGGTGTCGTTCAGTCGCCGCGGCGCCTGCCCGCGTGGCTGCACTCCACGCGGCAGTAGTGGTGTGGGTAGTGGTAGAGAGGTGTGTGTGTGTGCAGCGCAGCCCCGGCGGGCGCGGTGTCGTTCAGTCGCCGCGGCGCCTGCCCGCGTGGCTGCACTCCACGCGGCAGTAGTGGTGTGGGTAGTGGTAGAGAGGTGTGTGTGTGTGCAGCGCAGCCCCGGCGGGCGCGGTGTCGTTCAGTCGCCGCGGCGCCTGCCCGCGTGGCTGCACTCCAGGCGGCAGTAGTGGTGTGGGTAGTGGTAGAGAGGTGTGTGTGTGTGCAGCGCAGCCCCGGCGGGCGCGGTGTCGTTCAGTCGCCGCGGCGCCTGCCCGCGTGGCTGCACTCCACGCGGCAGTAGTGGTGTGGGTAGTGGTAGAGAGGTGTGTGTGTGTGCAGCGCAGCCCCGGCGGGCGCGGTGTCGTTCAGTCGCCGCGGCGCCTGCCCGCGTGGCTGCACTCCACGCGGCAGTAGTGGTGTGGGTAGTGGTAGAGAGGTGTGTGTGTGTGCAGCGCAGCCCCGGCGGGCGCGGTGTCGTTCAGTCGCCGCGGCGTCTGCCCGCGTGGCTGCACTCCACGCGGCAGTAGTGGTGTGGGTAGTGGTAGAGAGGTGTGTGTGTGTGTGTGCAGCGCAGCCCCGGCGGGCGCGGTGTCGTTCAGTCGCCGCGGCGCCTGCCCGCGTGGCTGCACTCCACGCGGCAGTAGTGGTGTGGGTAGTGGTAGAGAGGTGTGTGTGTGTGCAGCGCAGCCCCGGCGGGCGCGGTGTCGTTCAGTCGCCGCGGCGCCTGCCCGCGTGGCTGCACTCCACGCGGCAGTAGTGGTGTGGGTAGTGGTAGAGAGGTGTGTGTGTGTGTGTGCAGCGCAGCCCCGGCGGGCGCGGTGTCGTTCAGTCGCCGCGGCGCCTGCCCGCGTGGCTGCACTCCACGCGGCAGTAGTGGTGTGGGTAGTGGTAGAGAGGTGTGTGTGTGTGCAGCGCAGCCCCGGCGGGTGCGGTGTCGTTCACTCGCCGCTCGGCGGCGCCGCGGCGCCTGCCCGCGTGGCTGCACTCCACGCGGCCGCTCGGCGCGTTGCCGCTGCACGTGGACCCCGCCGGCACCATCGAGGACGCCGCTGGTCTCATACAGGTCGACTTCGCTAACAAGTGAGTTTTAATCACTACTTACATTAATTTGGTACTTATTCTATCAGTAAACAAATGTTAAGGCCAACAGATTTAGCGGCATTGTTAAATTTCTGTATCACATATTGTCGTTTGTTTCATTTATAGAACAAACCAGCTTTAACGTCGACGTCGTAATAAGTTAAAAATAATACGTGAATCTTCTATATATGAATACGTGTACAAAAACTTTCAACCGCTTAATACGAAAATTGCACGGACTGAGGAGTATGAAATTTGGCACACTTATCTCTATACTTCTATACTAATATTTTAAAGAGAAAGATTGAAGATCGATTAACAGCGATCGACCCTCGATAGATGATCGTTCGACACTGGATCGACGATCGATCGACACTCGATCTTGGGATTTAATATCGATCGAATCTCTTTTGAAGATCGATCGTTAATTGATCGACACTCTAAAGAAGATCGGTAGAATCTCGATTGATGATCGATCGATGATGGATCTTTAATCGATCTTCACCCTTGATTGTAAAACTTTTACAAACTTTGAATGTCATATTTAATAATATCGAATCAAAAAAAATTGTTTCAAGTCTAGCCCGAAAATGACGATATTTCCATACATCGTTCGACTGTTGATCGATCTTCAATTGAGTTTCATCGACTTCCTTTCGGGTGTCAATCAATCTTCAATCGAGTTTCGATCAATCCCTAGATCAAGTGTCGATCGATCGTGAATCCAGTTTCGATCGATCATCGATCGAGTGTCGATCGGGTGTTAATCGATCTTCAATCGAGATTCGATCGATTGCCAATCAATCGTCGATCTGGTTGTCAATCGATACAAAGATCAAGTGCTCATCGATCGTCGACCGAGTGTCGATCGATGATCGATTGGGTGTCAATTTATACAAAGATCGAGTATCGATCAATACCAAGATCAATTGTCGATCGATCATCGATCGATCTTCAATCGAGAATCGATCGATCTTCAATCGAGTGTCGATCGATCATCGATCGGGTGTCAATCGCTACAAAGATCAAGTGCTCATCGATCGTCGACCGAGTGTCGATCGATGATCGATTGGGTGTCAATTTATACAAAGATCGAGTATCGATCAATACCAAGATCAATTGTCGATCGATCATCGATCGATCTTCAGTCGAGAATCGATCGATCTTCAATCGAGTGTCGATCGATCATCGATCGGGTGTCAATCGCTACAAAGATCAAGTGTTGATCGATCATCGATCTAGTGTCGAACGATCTTCAACCGAGGTTCGATCGATCTTCAATCCCAAGATCGAGTGTCTGTCAATTGATCGTCGATACAGTGTCGATCGATCATCGATTTAGTGTCGCTCGGGTGTCAATCGATCGTTGATCGGGTTGTAAATTGATTCAAAGATTAAGTGTCGATCGATCATAGATCGGGTGTCGATTGATGATCGATCGACACTCGATTGATGATCGATCGACACTCGAACTTTGGATCGATTGACAATGAGATCGACGATCGCTTTAATCTCGATTTGAGATCGATTAACACCCGATCAACACTCGATCGACACTGGATCGACGATCGATCGACACTCGATCTTGTGATTGAAGATTGATCTAATCTCGATTGAAGCATGATGGACACTCGATTTATGATCGATCAACAATTGATCTTGGTATTGATCGATACTCGATCTTTGTGTCGATTGACACTTGATCTTTGCATTGATTGACAACCCGATCAACTATCGACACTCGACTAAAGATCAATCGACACTCGATTGATGGATCGATCGACACTCGATTGAGTGGTATGCTTACACAAAAATTCGATGTTCTTGATTGCTGTAGCGATGAATAATCCTTACTTATTAATATTATAAATGCGAAAGTAACTGTCTGTCTGTCTGTCGAACCGATTGAAATTAATTTGGTACACATATAGTATAGAGCCTGAGAAAGGGCATAGGCTACTTTTTAATGCTAAAAAGGGTTTTAAGGGTTTGAAAGGGAGGATGAAAAGTTGTATGGAAATATAGCTCTTTGCAGTGAAACACTGCCAGCAGCTCATTACAGTATTTATACGTATGTGTCTTATTTGTAAAACAATAAGCTTAAATAATTAAAAAATGCTACTCAAAGACACTATTCCACGCGGATGAAGTCGCGGGCACAGCTATTATGTATAGTATTTTTTTATATTATAATACTTAGAAATACATGATGACACACACACATTATAATCATACCGGCTCACTGTCTGATTGACAAACGGTGACCGTTTTTGGAGGGCAGGACTTCCATAGTGCTGTCTGCGTGCCAGCATCAAATAGCCTTTGACAATAAAACCATGACGTTTAAAATTAAAATGAATTATGGTCGAATTCCGACCATTATAACGGGAATACTAGTTTCATGAATTGTTTGGTCAGGTTTCTCGGCGGCGGCGTACTGGGGCACGGGTGCGTGCAGGAAGAGATACGGTTCGTGATATGCCCCGAGCTGCTGGTGTCCATGCTGTTCACCGAGGTGCTGCGGCCCAATGAAGCACTCATCATCATAGGTACCATAGGTTTTAGGAGCATATTAGGAGTACACTTTGACGCCGTGCGGTCCCCGGCTTAGAATAGGACCGACCCCAATCTTCCCGTGGGTGTCGTAAGAGGCGACTAAGGGACTTGTCCTGGCTACTAGCTTAGGTCAGCAACAGCATTCCCAAGGAGGGTTGACGTCAGGCAGGCGGCCGGTCGTAAAAATCATGCCAAAACCCTTTGCAGCACATGGATAGAACGTGCTGCGCCGACCCCACCTAGTGTGGGATAAGGGCAAGGAAATGATGACTTTGAATACCTATGGCTGCATTACGACACGCCTCATGTTAAGCAGTTACTGTAGCCTAGAGATGCTTGTAATACCAAAGGCATTGGCGGTACGTTCCCGAGGTGGAGGGGAGTAGAGCAGAGTGAGGGGAAAAGGGGCGGTTGGGTTAATAAGAATTAGAAAGAAATATTGGAAATGGCTGTAATATATATATTTTTACTAGCTGTGCCCACGGACTTCGTCCGATAAAAAGTATCCTGTATGTTAATCCCGGTTATAAACTATCTGTGTTCCAAATTTCATCCAAATCCGTTCAGTAGTTTTTGCGTGAAGGAGTAACAAACATACATACATCGACACTCACAAACTTTTACATTTATAATATTAGTAGGATATTGTCTTAATATATATAACTCAAAGGTGACTGACTGACATAGTGATCTATCGTCAATAATCATTTTAGTATCGTTTGTCGTTCGCTGTGGTATACACCTCTGCCCGAGCCTGCGGGGAATATATCATCCCCGTAAGGGGTTTACTATGAGGCGTGAGATATCTTCTATCTATCTAAATATATTATAACTCAAAGGTGACTGGCTGACTGACATAGTGATCTATCAACGCACAGCCCAAACCACTGGACGGATCGGGCTGAAATTTGGCATTCAGGTAGATGTTATGACGCAGGCATCCGCTAAGAAAGGATTTTGATTAATTCTACCCTCAAGGGGATAAAATAGGGGATGAATAATCCCGAAATTTTTGTGTAGTATAAATTACAGCGGATGAAGTCGCGGGCACAGCTAGTCATATATAATTTAGAATAGTAAATCCACGCGACGTCACGCTACGTATGTTGTACTGCGTCAATTGCGTGGATGCGGGCGGGTTCAATTCAAAAATGGTTTTTCTGGTAATTTGCCCCAGTTTGGGTGTGACTGGGACCATCCACGGTCAATCATATGCTCAATCAAATGGTCAAGCGTTGCTTAGTTGAGCCATATATTCTGTTTATACAGGATGTAACGGGCATCGTAATGAAAACTGATACCATGGATTCAACTCATGACTCTGGACCCCCCAGAGTTGAAATTTTCCGTCCACAGCACTGTGTACACTTTCCGTACACTTTCCTTTCACTGCACTGTAAATATAAATTAAAAATCAATACGCTCGAGCCCGCATTGTGTTTTAATTTACATTGCAGTTTTATATCTAGAATAGTAATCATTCATTGATTTATATCAAATCACGGTAACGCTTAAGCGGCCATCTAGCCCGCGAGGTTCAAATTTTTTGAGGTTTTTTAGTTTTTTTCAAAATCTGACAATAATAAAAGGCACATTTTGTAATTCGGGAGAAAGACCGTGTGCAGTGCATTTATTAATATATCCAATTTACTCTAAAACATTTCAAGAACGACAGCTATACAGATAATCTGGCATTTTGTGTATATTTAGTGATTAACTAGTATCATATCCACTGTTATAATATTTAGAGTAAAATAAATGTATTAATAAACGCACTGCATACTGTGGTTGTCGCAAATCACAAAATGTTGTCTTAAATGTTTTCAGATTTTGGATAAACTATAAAAATACTCGAAAATTTTGAATTTCGCGGGCTAGACAGGCGCCTCCACCTTAAGACAAGCTTTGTATAATGATTTCGTGCTAAAATCAATATTAAAATGTTGAAAATGTTGTGCGATGTCCCTTACGCCCTGTATAACGATGTGTTGTGTTGTGTGGCGGGGCGCGGCAGGGTGCGAGCGCTACAGCCAGTACTCGGGGTACGGCGGCTCGTTCCGGTGGGCGGGCGACTGCGCGGACCGCACGCCGCGCGACGCTGCGGGGCGGCGCCGCTGCGCCGTGCTCGCCATCGACGCCGCGCCCCGCGCCGCCAGCGAGTACCGGCCCGAAGCCATCACCAGGGAGCTCAATAAGGTAATCCATCGACGCCGCGCCCCGCGCCGCCAGCGAGTACCGGCCCGAAGCCATCACCAGGGAGCTCAATAAGGTAATCCATCGACGCCGCGCCCCGCGCCGCCAGCGAGTACCGGCCCGAAGCCATCACCAGGGAGCTCAATAAGGTAATCCATCGACGCCGCGCCCCGCGCCGCCAGCGAGTACCGGCCCGAAGCCATCACCAGGGAGCTCAATAAGGTAATCCATCGACGCCGCGCCCCGCGCCGCCAGCGAGTACCGGCCCGAAGCCATCACCAGGGAGCTCAATAAGGTAATCCATCGACGCCGCGCCCCGCGCCGCCAGCGAGTACCGGCCCGAAGCCATCACCAGGGAGCTCAATAAGGTAATCCATCGACGCCGCGCCCCGCGCCGCCAGCGAGTACCGGCCCGAAGCCATCAGCAGGGAGCTCAATAAGGTAATCCATTGACGACCGCTTGCCGCAGTGGTTCGAGCGTAGACCGCTCGGCTCACTGCACATACTGGTTGCAGATTCGATTCCCGCCTGGGAAAATTTCGGAAATTACCTTTTCGTAATTTGCTCTGCTCTGGGTGGCACTAGGATCGCCTCCAGTCCATTGTATGGCACCCATAGTACATGCGATACTTAGTTTGGGACCATACAGTTGGTGTGTTAGTCTGGCGATACTTGTTATTATTATTATTTAACCGGATTCACAAAAGCTGATCTGAGGTTCTATTTTCGTCTGTCAGTAAGTACCTTTTTATATATGTTCACGGATTTGCCCGTCAGTTGTAGATCGGGTTTGAATTAGGTTTTGTTTAAAAGTGTGCATTCTCCGGGTCGTCCCATTAAAATCGGTACAGTTGTTCGAGAGATATGGACTTTAACCGGTTAAGTACCATTAATTCAATATGCAGTTTACGACGATCATGAAAAAAATATGTTAATACAAATTTTAACCGACTAAATAACCTGGGTGCACTAAAAATTAAGTGAGTTATTACTTATAACATCAATATCTGTCTGTCAGCTATCTGTCGGGGATAAGTCCCGTCTAAATCTCTTTCGGAGATTAGCCGGAACAAACAGACATACATTTTTTTTTACGTACTTTTCATATGCATTTACTAAAAATCTATTATCTTGATATAACAAACAAACACTACAATTTATTTATTTGTGTGACCGTTCTGTGGCCAGGCCTGGGTAGGGTTCTCGTTCGACTCGGACGGCGAGGGCGAGGGCGAAGGCCTGCAGTACCCGGGCGTGGCGACCGGCAACTGGGGCTGCGGCGCCTTCGGCGGCACCCCGCAGCTGAAGAGCCTGCTGCAGATCATGGCCTGCGCGCAGGCAAGGAGACCCATGGCCTACTACACCTTCGGCGACTTGGAGCTCCGGGACTATATCGTGAACGCGTATAATATGCTGGCGAGATACAATGTCACTGTGGGTGAGTGTTGTGTTGCTTTATGCTCGTATTAGTAACTCAATCTCAAATCTGAGAGCGATCTTAAGTGCGCTTTTGAGATGAAATTTTGTTCGAGTTTTATGTGAAGATGAATTTTACAACATTGCTCTCAATCTTGAGATTGATTTATTAATACGGGCTTGTAACTATAACAGACTGTCTCGAAGGTCCAAAATATATGATAATTCAGGTGCATATACCATAGGTGGGTAATTTTAGTGTAGACATACTATAGGTAACTGTCATTTTTCTCTGAGTTGTAGGCCGTTGATTACTTGTCATTTATTTATTTATTGGGATAACGACAGCTTAAATATTTAATAATTACATGATGTTTAATATAATACACAGAGCTAATAACAGTTATCCACGATATACAATTTAATGTGCACATAAACAGACAAAGGTTTGTGAGTAAGTTACTATTGTGGTAGGTACTAAAGACTAGGTATGGGTATTTGATTAAATTAGTTGTTAACGTGTTCCGCCTTCGTTTATATATTTAATCAACATTACATTTCCCGCCACAGGAGGAACCACAAATTTATAAAATGGCCGCCCGAGTGTCTGCGTGCTAGGCGGTGACCGATTTGAACTCGAACATTATTATTACAATTTCAGGTCAACTGTACAAGTATCTAATAAAGTTTTCGGAATTGGTGCAAAAGAATGTTAAGTTGAAGCTGTACCCTTACCTGGAGGAATTAGTCAAGGGTGGGGATGTACCGGAGGATGGAGCCAGTAGTGGAGGGAGCCAGGCCGAGCTGGAACTGCCGCTCCATGGGGCGGGGACCGTAAGTGAACTCCTTATAGTATGAACTAGTAGCCTACGACGACCGCTTGGTGCAGCAGTTCGAGCGTAGGTCGCTCGGCTCACTACATCGAGTGGTTGCGGGTTCGATGCCCGTTGGGGCAAATTTCGGACATGGCCATTTCGTAATTTGTCCAGGTCTGGGTGTCACTGGGATCGCCCCCAGTCCATTGTACGGTACCCATAGTACAAGCGTTGCTTAGTTTGGGACCATACAGTCGGTGTGTTCGTCTGGCGATATTTATATTTATTTATTTATTATACCATGGTACTGCCAATTTGTCCAATACGGTGGTGCGGAGACGATATATGTGCGTCAACTGTTGTATGTAAGTAGTGTTGAATTATATTCTTTATTGCCAGGTGCCTAAGGATCTCTACATACCCGAGACAGTGATAGCCATCGAGGAAGAGCTCGACAATTCTCCAGACTTATTTTCCCAAGACGAAATGGACGTCAGCATAACACAGCCAATAGAAATCAAGGACAAACAAACAGACACAGTGTCAAACAAGGAGACAGACAAGCAAGAAGACCCGACCGACCAGAAACATACTAATCGTGTGTCACTATACGATGCGATGCAGAAAATGGACGAAGATGCCGGTATAAATACCACCGTATCGAATACATCGCTCCTCGGGCTGAACAAACATGTGTTGAATGATAGTAACTCGTCATTGGATAGCGTACAACGGTCGGAATCCGCGATGACACCCAAAAAGAAAGTGGTGAGACCTATAACGTATTATTTTTAAAAGAAATAATATATAAAAACATAAATGATTCCGAAATAAAAACGTCTGTTGTCATGGTTACCGTACAATGGACTGTGGGCTATCACCGATCTAAATAAATTGATTTGGTGTTTTGAAATAAACTATGGGCTTATTTAAAATCATTATAATTGACCAACAATGATTTCATCCAATATCAGTTTTCTAGTTGACGAAGTAAATCTAATTTCAGATTTTTTTAATATTAGCGTATTTTAGTGCCTATTTATTATTTAAATAATATAGGTGCACATGTACATTTCAAATAAACTGTTGATACATGCCGTTATTTACTTGTAATGTACTTACACAATGAAATAAAACTCGTACCGTAATATAATTAAAATTATTTATTATCCTTCATCATATTTCTAGCATACTAAACGTAATAAGTGTATAATAATAAATAATTGAATAGTAATTTAGTTTCGAAATATATCAGCAATGTACATATTAATAACTCGTTAATAGGTTTTAAAAGTTCATTAACTAAGGACATGCAAAGTAGGCTTTTATTATTGTTATTAGTTCCATATTGACGCGCGGAGGCGTCGTCTCCGGTACTCTGTCGGTTAAACTACACTAATAATAAATTAACTAGCGACGTTCCAAAAAGTGATCATAACACTCTTTACTTTTTTTTATTTATTTTTACAAATCTTTGGCGAACTATAACAATATAATATGAGAATAAACATTTGTATGGCTAGCTACCAATGCACTGCAGTTTATACTCTGTTCACAAATCCGTCTGAATATAATTTACATTTAATGATAAGTACCACTAACTAAAAGTAGTATTTCTCAGTTTCCGACGTGTACGGTGGCTGGTTTTTCTTTTGTTTTCAACAGTCTCACGAGTTCTTTCATATCGAGACGTCGACTACTGGGAACTTCCACAATATTATTAAAACCACAAATATTCAAACAAATAACTTTTTTAATTACAATTAACTAATTTTAATTTATTTAACATGTTTGGGGCCGAATGTTATTTCGGTTGCCTTAATAACATTGTGGGTTTGTAAGCGAAACAATTTAGTGAACAGATTTTTTAATGAGGACATATCTATCCTGATTGATAGCTTGAAATCATTATCATCGTTGCCAATATATAAAGTGACAGAAATAAACCTACTACAAGTTTAAGTGATTCAGAGAATAATGTAAACGACTGCCACGTTTATATATCGGCACCGCTATCATTACCTAACACTAAATCTAAAAAAACAAATTGATAATAGTTAGTTGAAAACTAAATTTTTAGTAGCTAACTTACAAGAATTGTACAAGTTTTTGGTAACGCGATATCGACCGTAATTAATGCAACATAAAGCCCATAGTTGTGTCACGTATATGTTAGAATACATGTAGGTCGAATGGACGATCTTTACAAGCGTAATATCACAGACACCGCACGAGGTGTCTCTTTGCTAAGCTATTTATAAGTAAACAGCTATGTACACGTTCTATGTTCGGGATTGCTTAGCTAAACTCGAGGCACGGACTACACACAATTTGTTCCTACCTAATGCTTCCCATATACCAGGGTCTTCCCATAAAGAAAAGAGTGATGAGTCCTCGTAAGCTTTATTGAAACTATTTGAGGTTGGCAGAAGACTAGAAGCCTTTTTGTACTTATGATTAGTTTGACAGTTATAAAGTTGCATTTATTTACATAAACTCTCTAAATTTCACTATACGTCTGAAGGTAAATGGTTACTTATTTAGATTCATAATTAGATTTACAGTACATTTGGTAAATTAAGTATTATGAATATAAATTTTTAAGGTGACATTATTATTTGGTTATCATATAATTAACTAATTCCCTCACACAACACAAACAACGATTATACCTTTGAACCGCTTGCGATCCTGCTCGCTCATGCGCGATCAGAGAAGGACCACAATCATGATCTATCAAGTTTGTATTGTATACAATAAAACAAAGTAATTGTAATAACAGAAATGAAAAGCAGTCCCGAACATACAAGTGTTGTTTACTCTTAAACTATCCCAACATAAGTTATCCAGAACAGTGTGTAATTCAGTTTACGATTATTCACTTCATTAGTTAACGCTTTCAAAATAATTGGGTTTAAGTACGAGCCAGTGGGAAATTAACTATTGAGAATGATTTTTTCTTATAGTATTGTTAGTATTTTTATTTAAAAGTTAATCATTTATTAATCTGCCCGTACTAAATGATATTACAATCAAGTGTGTCGTGTTACAAGTCTAAAACGGGTAATGATTATGAATTCGACTTAGCATTAACACAGCGACACCCTGTCACCCGCCCGGGCGGCCCCGGGGCAAAAGGCTAGTAAGCTCCTAAAGATATGACGTCATATTAATGTATGTACAAATGGAATTATTGTGGAACTATACTATGCACGTGTAGCCAATCACAAGCCTTGAAATATGTTTATTATTGTGTATTATAGACTGAAGATGTCCATGTCTTTTCATTTATATTAAACAATTTTTAATCTCTTGTTTAAATAATTTTGGCAGTATACGGTTTGATTTGAAAGTTTTTTTTTCTATTTTATTTAACATCATTTAGTCGTATTAAATGGCTCGTGAAAGACTTTAAAACATTTTACTAGGTAAATCCATGACGTCTCATGTCCTGTGGGTTAGTTGCTATTTCAAAGCGGTCGAACATTTTGATTATATCGGATACAGTTATAATATAGTCAGAGATCAATACGGACGGCGCGATTTGTCATAATATATGCCTGCTATATACCTTACAAGTGGGTAGGTATATAACCAACAATGGTGCCAATTCTGTGGTCAAGTCACGACTGAAAATATTAATTAGCTGTCACACCTAAATACAGTTTAGTTTAGTTTCTGCACCAACAGAATCGGCACCAATATCAACGATCTTTAGCGGAACTATGAGAGTTACATCGTCTCTACCTAAAACATACTTCCATTAACTTGTTCTAAGGTAACTTTAAACTCCTAACTTAACCAAACGGTTATACCATTCATAACTCGCTCTAAGTCTCTACACCAATTAAATTATCTCGATTAACCTTAACTATACTAATGGTAAAATATGGATGTGGCGATACAGCATTCTGGATAACTTATCAAACACAAATTGTATAAATATTTCTCATATAACACAGTACATAATGTAGGAGTTGAGTACATCGTCAAAATATGGCAATCTAATGGAGTTAGTAATTAAATATATATTTTTAATAGGATACTCGCTATAATTACATACCAGTTATTTTATTACACTTTAGAAAATAAAAACAGTAACTCATAACCGCTCTAAGTACATAAACGATACGCAAGTATATAAGTACAAACGTGTGCTTGAAGCTAACATATGCTAAGCGATAGAAAATAAATAAATAACAGAAAGGAGATATGACTAGATCGTTTTGTTTCAATACTAGGACCTACGTTCATAAAAGCACTATGCGCCTCTCTCCATATTTTTATTATATAAATAGATATAATATGATTAATTATTCCGAATTCTAATGTTTGTTTTTTTTCTGATTAAAATATTGGCATTCATCTTATGTACTAACTAGCATCGAACGGTGTTTAGTAAACGTGTTGTGTATCGTGCGAGTGACGCCTTTCGCATCACTGGCCACTGGCCACGCGCCACCGACCACCATCCGACGATCTAACTAACTATACCGCCTAACCAACGATCCGCATACCATTCACAAACGATCCAAACGTCCCTGCGTGTTCACATCTACGCGAGCGCTACCACGAATTTGAATATGCGAACGATATAAATGTTTTATAAAATGTCAGGAGATACGTAGTTTTTTTTAAGGAAATTCGATTTTAGCTATACTAACGAACGATGTTCACGGTCGCGGGGGTACAATCGCCGTCGGATTCCTCAGCCGATTGGACGGGAGAGGAAGATTTGACGGCGACCCCCGAGCCGCGTGTCATGACAAGTGAATGAGGATACTTTAGTAACGCAAGTGGCACTAACTGGATGAAGGATGCGTGGACAGCGTTGCCGGAAACAAAATATTCGAAGCGTGTTAGTGCGGGTGGGACTGCACAGGTGGCGCCTTCGGCGTTGGTACCTACACAGTAAGGCAACGTGCAATAAAGTGTACTTTCGGCAGTTCCTTTGCCAGTATAGTCATATCATTATTAATCGTTATGAATATCGATATGTCGCAGCTAACTAGCTTTTAATGAACAGCCTAGCCACTTTACTAAACAGCGCCGTTCAACTAGCGGCCTAAATGATATTCAGCCGTATCGTCTGGTCTGTTACAACATTTAATAAACTGGCTGGGTAATACTTAGACTTAGGTTGACACTCAAGTACAACAAAACTTTTTTAAATACTGCCCAAGCAGAGCGACCCGGATGGGTTTAGGTTAGGGTTAGTTTTTTTATGACCCCACAGAAATCCGACCCGGCTAGTAGGTTCGGTGGATCTAAACAATTTCGTAAAATACCTAAGTACCTAATAAAATTATTCCATCAAAGTTGTTTTTTGCCGACGCCATATTCAGTTTGGTGAGTTTCGGCGCTAGGTGGCAGAAAGTGGAATTAAATTGAAATGAACGGGCTAGGAAGTAATTAAACGCCATCGACCCAAGTCATTTGCCTAGCTGTTTGATCAAATGGCTGAATATCATTCAGGTCACTAGTTGAACGGCGCTGTTTAGTAAAATGGCTAGGCTGTTGATTGAACGGCGAATTAAGCTAGTTGGTTGCGACATGTACATGGAAAACATACAACAGAAGAAAAGTTGTTTTTGGAAACGCGTGCCGGTGGCGCCACCTATACCACCACGTTGAGTCGCGGGTAGGGAGCGGTGAGATGAGGATGAGCACGGTTACGCTACGATAGTTACGAGAGAGTATAAAAAGTGGCGACAGACTAGTCGATGGACCCGAGAGCGGCGCGCCGGGGCGGCTCGCAGCGCGCCCGGTGTATCTGCCTACATGAAAAACATTTAGATACATTTAAATAATTGCAAAGCATACCCTGTATCCTAGAATCACTTTTATGGGCGATTGTTTTATACATTCAGAGGGGACATTATTCTATTACAAACGTTCGCGTCACCGCAATATATCTTTAGGGAATTTAATTTTAATCAGTATAAAGATATAAGTACACAATATTATTAGTCCCGGGCGGTGCCCGGGCGCATTACGCCTACATTACCACGAGGTGATATTATCGATAATCGATATACTAAGTATACGTGTTCCGGTTTGGCATCGATTAGTGTGTAACCTAAGTAGGTGGCGAGCGTCGCGGCGGGCGCCGCCCCCCCTTGCCCCCGCCCCGCCCCGCCCCGCCGCCGCTGCGCACGCGGAACACGCCCCGCCCTCTAACTTGACACTTAGGGTCCGATTCCCATCGCAATCTTTTTTTTATAACAATGGCAAACCATCTCTTATTCCCTTTGGAAATTGCCAATACTTCCCGCCCCTTCAAACTAGTAGAGATATTTGGCGAAGGTGTTACTCAGCGGCAAGGACCTGCCATGCACCTAGCTAGCGATACCCCGCGTGACACCGCGCGCGTCGAGGCCGGCTCCACGGTCGGATTACGAAACGAGACCACGTCGACGAATAATCTAAAACGGTAACAAAAAACATCGATAAAAATAAATAGTTGCATACAAACAAAAAAACGACGCTAAAACAATTAAACCAAGCGTAACAACGTATTGCACAATCCTGAGTTTAGAAAAAAGAACTAGAGACACACTTAAAACGACAGGAGTTTTTTTTTTGTTACACGTATATCATTTTATACACGGCTTACTCGTAAATCATAAACGCCTAAAACTAGAATACTATGTCAATATAATATAATTATTTGTGTAAATATAAAATTCTATGTCTTGTGGTGACTGTAATATTTGACTAGAGGCGGGCGGCGGCGTGTCACGCACTCTGCGATGACAACCGCTTCCTGGACGATCCCTCACGAACCTCCTTAATCTACGTGGTGTAGTCTAAAACACGCTACGATCATAATACGACGCAAAAAATGCGATTCTAAAAAATCGCACGTCGACTTCGAGACTGCCGTCAGTCAGTATCGCAGACCGCAAACCATAATGCTACATTACACTTCAAGCCGTAACACACTACGCAATCATAACGTGGTCTTAGTCTATCGCCCACATTGAGATCGCACTATGAACTAACCTCGTCGCCGGCGCCCCGCTGCGCGCGAGTGGTGGCCGACGCTCGCCGGGTGCCCGCGCGCACTATATATCTAAGGTATCTCAGTATCATTTTATATTTATATTGGTACCTTTTTGATTATGAATCTATTTTTGTCTGTATAGAAATTACACTAGTATTGTAATCTGTAGTTCGCGCTACACTCACTGTTGACTCCCCGGACGCATCACTCACAGTTATTGTATTTAACACCTTAACGAGAATAGTATTATATATGTATAGATAGACACACACACACGAATGTTTGAAACAAATTTGGGGAAGCGCGCTCTCGTGAATTGACATCGCGCAACTGCGAGTTGTGATGCCGACCGCACGTCATGTTGCAATGCGGGTATTGTCTACATTAAACTACCTACATTTTATAACATTTTATTTGTAATTAGAATTGTATTCTGTATCTACCCTCATTTGAAATGGGGCTTCCGGAAGTTGTTTGAAGCGTTTAAAAGAAGCCATGACGAACATGTTGTTAAATATTCACAGATTTCGAGGTATTTTCTGAACTTTCCCCTGGGGTATGTACAAAAATAAATTATAATTTTTCTTTTCTTTATTTGAAAATTTCCGAAAATGCCCCAAATCTGAACGTTTCATGAGCCAAATTATGCCTCTTTTAAATGCTCCACACAGAGAACTTTAGGAAATGTTATGTTGTGACTAAGAAATGTGAAAACAACTTTACTGTTACTGTGATAGGTACTTTTTACAAAATCTCCTTTCATAGTTCACAAGCATGCTGCATGACGTACGGTCGACAGAGCGCTATACACATATGCAATATAAAGACGAACGGCCTGTACAATCCATTATGATGATATTATATTTTTTTATATATCACAGCCCATATTGGAATTTACAACACATAATAACACGATCTTTTGAAACGAAGGCCTAAGTATTCGGTCTTATGTTGAAGTGCACTTTCATTTGTACACAGCGTTAATACAAACATTTAATTTTGTCAACAACTTCACAACATGTAGGTTTGTGAGTCGCCGGGCGCACCGTGGGCAGCGGACTGATCGGATATCGCGGCTTAACAACATCAGCGAGGGCCGCCATTATGAAAAGTAAGGTTATGATTGGATGAGTTAGGTTAGTTTAATACACAGCGGTAGTGAGAGAGGACTGACTGCCGTGCGGTGGGGCCCGGCGGTATTAGCTTATCAGACACACACATAATAAAATTTAACAAAATATAGGACATATAAATACTTCAATAGTGATCTATGCGAGCACTTACATTAGGCGTGATCGGTTCGGCGGTGGGAGACAACAGTGTCCGCGAGCGCCGGGGCAGCGCGCCGCCGCGGCCGCCGCCAGTGCAGAGCACGGTACAGTGTACTGTACTGCAGCAGAGCTCAGTGCACGGAGGGTACAGGACAGTACAGTGTACAGTACCTACTGTTGCAAAGCACAGTGTACCGTAGGTACGGGACAGTACAATGCAGTGCGGACGCGCCGCCGAGCAACAGGTGAAATGCGCAAAGGCAGGCGTACACCGCCCGCGGCGCGACAATTTTTGTTGCAATATACAATAATTAAAATACATTTTTTTTCTTATATTTTCAACTTACTTAATAAATTCAGTTTGGCTTAGTCCAAGCAAATAACTAGTATAATAAATTTATGTTAAAAGTTTCAGTTAAACTTTAAGTACTTAGAAGTAGAAGTATGATTACGAATGACAAAATTTTTATAACGTCATTTTTATAATAATAATAATAATTTAATCAAAGTTAATAAATTGTATATATAATAATATAATAGAGTAATTTAATGATTAATCGATAATGATAAGAATGAAGCATTCCTACGCGCTGATTTAATAAATTACTTTAAACTAATTTAGTATACTCGCCGAGTGGGCTTGCATAATTCTTTAGTAAGTATGTAGGTAATGATATTTGCTATACAATAAATGTGTATTAAATTCCTTGGAATTGTTGATAATAATACGCGAAGAAGCGCACCTCGGGCACGAAGAATAATCCAGTTGCCCCCTGCGAACAAAAACAAAATGGCAACGTGAGCTATTACCGTCGTGTTACCGTAAGGACGCACTCTACGCGTGACTGCTCCGTACATTTTATTGCACAACACTATACACTCCACGGCCAATGATAAGTGATACCAAATAGTAATAACGTGTAGTCGACTGCCGGGCTAGCCAAGGGGCGATTGTATTATAAAAGCGGGGTTCATTCCGGAGCCGCATCCGGTACAGTAAGTCGAGCGGCCTACGTTCGAAGCATTGTGCCAAGCGATCGTCAATAATCATTTTAGTATCGTTTCTCATTCGCCGTGGTATACACCTCTGGCTAATCCTGCGGGGAATATATCAGCCCCGTAAGGGGTTTACTATGAAGCGTGGGGTATTAACACAAAAGAGCACTTACCATGTGCACGCCTCGAACGCGCAGGGACGGCGTCTAGGGTTAGTAAGGCCGGTTGGCGTCCTTGGGCCGTTTCAGCTGCACCTTCAGCCGCTTCATGCCGATTTGGAAGCCGTTCATCGCCTGAATCGCCGCGTGCGCCGACGTCGGGTTGTCGAACGATACGAAACCTGCAATCGTACGCGATGATTTTGAACCAGCTTTTGCAATCGCAACCTAATGGCTTTAGCCTTGTGCACATCATATCAATTATTATATCGTATCGTACTGCATCGTATCGACATCCTTTAAGGATGTCACTTTTTACCAGCATCACCTGATATAGTTTCATAAGAACGGAACAGGAGCGACGTATCAAGACAGCGTATCTTGATACGCATCAGTGATACACATTCAATGCTGGCCTACAGAAGCTACATGATGTAAGCTATTGTATAATGTAATTCAACAGAGATACGTAATCGAAAGGTTAACAGTAGCCTATTTTAGGCATCGCTTATCTACTTTTGAACTGCAAAAAGGCGTCATACGCCGTCAACCAAGGAGCCACCCACAGATGTGGGCCGCGAGGTGACATTATTGGAAAAGGGCAAAGCCCCGACACAATTTCTCCGCTTCCCCCCAAGACTTGAAGGGGGCACGCGAAAAACTCCTTGTCTGTCTTTTGAACTGATTCTAGTTGAATTCTCAACGAAGTTTTTATGTGCTGATCATCGAAAGGTGGGAAGCATGTTCAGTTGGTTGCAACTAACCGAAGCATTTGCTCTGGTTAGTGGCACGATCGATGAACACTTTGCTGCTAATGACGTTCCCGAAGGGCAGGAACATCTGCATCAGCTCCGCGTCCCCGAACTCCTGCGGCAGGTGGTAGATGAACAGGTTGCAGCCCTCGGGGCCGGAGATCGAGCACCCTGGGAACATAAGAAAATCTTTAAAGAACTCACAAATCTGCCTCTGAACAATACCACGGGGGGGTTTGGGTAATGGGGCGCATGGTAGTGCACCCGCCTAGTCAAATTGAGTGTTTCTCTAAAACTATTTTCGTAGGTGGAATTTTATAAACTCATAGGTACCAATTCTTTATTGATATATAGCGAGATATTATGATTGCAAAGATGTTCGCTATTAAAATTTGATAAAACTACCATATTATGACGTCATACGTCATCTTCTAGATACTGTTTTCGATGCTTCAAACGTCTGTATTTTTGAAATTTATTTAATTGTATGACATAAATGTATGCAATGTAATTTATATTATAATAATTTAATTTAAAATGTCAGTCATATTCCGTATGACTACAATTATTTGATTGCATGACGTCTGGAACAGCTTAGTGGGACTAAATATTTGAGTAACATTTTAGGATTTCGTCGTTAGTAAAAGATAATGTGTCAGTGATCCAACGGAGATTTTAGTACCTAAACATGCAGAATTAAGTTTCAAAAGCTTTGCTGGCTTATACTTAGTCATATGTACCTATAGATACCTACCTGCTGTAATTATTGATAATAATATTCGTATATGAGATCTTATTATAATAATGTACGATACACGGCACCCTCGTAGATAAATGGTAAAGTCTATTTACCTACCACAAAAATATAATCTGATGGTATAAATATTTTCTTTTGGTTGGTAGTGATTGATTTAAACGGTTAGCTATAAAAGGGTTAGCTGTGGAAAGAAACTCATCAGATCATTATTTGTGGGAGGTACCTAAATCATCTATAGCGCTTACTAAGACGCATTGCGAAATATCATGCATCATTAAAATAGGACCTCATAAATTCCGTAATCAGTATTGGTGACGTCAAATTCTTAATACTTACCATATTAGTGTGTTACATAGGTACAAACATTGTGTTCCATAGATATATAGTTCATTTAACACAGACATGACACATACACGTGCTAACACAACAGCGACAGACTCCGACAGTATGGTGAAGCGAAGAATTTTGCACACAAGTCGATTGAAAGTCCATTATCTCACTGTACAAACGCTTGCACATCACTATAGCGGAATAGTATGCATGTCGCCGCCAAATAGCTTAATTCGCCGTTCAATTAACAGCCTTAGGCACTTAACTAAACAGCGCCGTTCAACTAACGGCCTGAATGATATTCAGCCATTTGATTAAACAGCTAGGCAAATGACTTGGCTCGATGACGTTTAACTACTTGCCTAGCCGTTTAATTACCTGCCTAGCCTGTTCATTTCAATTTAGTTCTACTTTCTACCACCTAGCGCCGAAACTCACCAAACTGTCAATATCTCTATATTCTATATTCTCTTTGTCAATATGGCGTCGGAAAAAATCATCTTTGATGGAATAATTTTATTAGGTACTTAGGTTTTTTACGATTTTTTTTAGATCCACCGAATCTATTTGCCGGGTGGGGTTTCTGTGGGGGTCATAAAAAAATAACCCTAACCTAAACCCATCCAGGTCGTTCTGCTTGGGTAGTATTTTGAAAAAGTTTTGTAGTACTTAAATGTCAACCAGTTGCCTAAGCATTAGCCAGCCAGTTTCTTAAATGTTGTAATAGACGATACGGCTGAATATCATTCAGGCCGTTAGTTGAACGGCGCTGTTTAGTTAAGTGCCTAGGCTGTTAATTGAACGGCGAATTAAGCTATTTGGCGGCGACATGCACATGGCGTCGGCAAACCACAATGGTTTTCATTCTCCAGTTAACAGTCGTTTTTCCATAGCCAGTAAGTACTACTAAAATTATGTACCTCAGTAATCTCCGTTTGTGTTAGCAAATATGAATTTTCAATCGACAACGTCTAAATTCGAAATATTCTAACATCAATTTATTATGTATATATAACTGCCCAAGCGCATTATTTTGTTATAGCTAGACATAGTTTTTAGCATCAAATATTAGGTACTTACCGTCGTTTCATTAGGTCTAAGTTAGGTACCTATATTGTGAAGCAAGCTACAAAACTTAGTTCTCTAAATAGCGACAACGAAATCACTGAAACTCGAGGTAAATCAAGTTCCATTGAATTCTTAACATCAAAAAAGGTTACTGTTGAAGGCTGGAAGGTTAGTTGGATAGCCGTCGGATCAGTTTGCTGTTATCTGCATGACGGGGCGCCACTTACCTTCTCTCTGCGCGGGCGCAATGGTCGACATCGGCGGCGGGATCGGCTGCGGAAACTGCCCATAAACCGCTGGGTAAGCTGTCGAACATTAAGTTGCACGTTTTCACAATGAACACCCAGTCGTTGCGTACATATACATGCATTTAACAACACTTTTTAGAAGCGAACTTGTATGCCGAATTCGTCGAAACACCAATAGAACCGAGCTAGTTTTAGCGCATCAAACACGGTCATTGGTCTTAGGATTGATTTTTTATTTGGTTGACTTGAAGTTTTGGGCCGTAAGTGGACATAACAAATCCACCGGAGAGAGGGTGAGATAAACGTGCTCTCCAGCCAGAGTGGCAGGTGGCAGCCGGCTCTATGGCACCACATAGGGCTCGGCCTCGGCTTGGGCTGCTACCAAGTGAGTGGCGGTAGATTTACCACCGAATCGATACGCGGCGGTAGTATAAGGAGTGCGGTACCATAATTTTATAAGTAACTTATTCTGTAACTCTACCAAGAGTTTTACGCGTGTTGTCGCCTCTTGCATGGAAAATTTTACTGTATTCACCACCAATAATTTGCCATTCGAATAATTAACGTAAACGCTAGCGACTAGCCTAAACACAATATAAAGTTGAGAATAATGGTAGAGCAGAACGTGGTACATTTTTTTAAATACTACCTAAGTTTTATGTCGTCATATTAACGTTTAGCTCGATGATCAGATCAACCTTTAGGACGTAACATTTTTTATTTTTATTTTATACATACATTTAACATTGACGTATTGTATACACAGATAACAATCACTAACTACTGTACGTGAACGAATGAACCAAATTATTTAATATCGAGTAGCGTGATTTGAACAGCGCACCCTATACCATAGCGATATTCATTTACTTAATACATACATTTATTGATAGATCTATAAAATACATAATGATATTGATTTCTTATATTTACGCGAATACTACACATTGAATAAAACTATTTTTACGGATTATATCGCGTTTATTTTTACTTTTACATACATAAATCAATTGCAGAAATTATAGATCAATCAATTGCCATAATAAACATTTGACACAAACATTCCTTCCGTCCCCTTGCACATAGAAATCGTAACAAAAGTACCATCCATCCAACATATTTAATAATAACAATAATCAATACTCATTCTATACAATAAAGGAATTTTGCCAATCGTCTTCAAACTATATACTCCGTAATTACGAAAGTTGTATTAAAAATCCATATTCAAACGTTCGATAACCGTTAACTATGAATTTCAAATCTACCCTCTATTTTCAATTCAATGGTGGAAGACTTTTGGCCGGGTTCCAAGCGTGTCACGAAAAGCAGTGAGATCGGATTACCAACTTATCTGTTCAGGAGGCAACACTCAAGCTAGGGTTGTCATTACCTATGGTTTTTGACAGTTTTGTAAAGACTACCGGCTGGAGAGATAGGTTGGTAGCATTGTGTTTGAGGGTAGGTCTGCCGCCACTCACCGACTCCGGGGAAGGGCTGCATGCCAGGGTACGCCGCGTGCTGCAGCGCTGCCTCGCCGTTCGGCAAACCCTGAGCTGTTACAGGCACGGCTGGAAGAAGTAATGTTGGTTGTTGAAAGTGAATTCCCTTTTAAGGCCACCGCCCGAGAGCTACAATAAAACTATTTTTCATTACTCATACTCTGAAAGTAGGTCTGAAGTTGCCTGAGAAGCGGGTTGAAAGTAATACTTTTCAGGCCCGGGAGTTTCGCTTTCAACTGACAGCTGTCAAATTATAAAAAAAAAACTAGTTCCATTTTCACATTTCTATGGAACCATGTTCAAACTTTTTCTACAGTCACTCAATTACAGCACGATGTAAAATTGAAATAACATAAAGTTAAGTATTAATTCAAGAATATATTTTTTTAAATGACTTAATTATAATTTAGTTTCAACAATTTCTTTAAAATAACATAGATTTGGGCAAAATATTTAAAGATGAAAATGAAAAATAATGGCTAAATAATGAAGTTGGCCGGCCAACGAAAAAAAAAAACAAAATAGGCGGCAATCCGATTTTTTTTTCGAGTTGTAGAGTATTGTTTATACTTCCTTGTATTATTTCTTTAGCCAATTCCTGTTTTTATTTTTATTTTCCTTGTATTCGTAATGAAAAGCACAGTGTTTACCTCGGGTGAAAGATTTATTTTGTCCCTCGAACTATTAGCGCCCTCGCTACGCTCGGGCGCCAAACCCCGTCTCGGGACAAAATAAGTAACTTTCACCACTCATGTAACAATGTACTATTGATACACTGTTGTCCTCACATAAGATGTTTTTTTTTAATGCTGACTCCTTATATCCATAACAGTTTATTTACAGCCCAGTTGTTGAGAATAATTAACAAATACTTTTGAATAGGCATAAACACGCTATGAATCTTGATTTTCTTTGGAAGGTAAGGTTTAATGGTAGTATATCATCTATGTTTATTTTGGAAATATACATGCGTTTAGTGTAAATAAGATCAGAGTTTATTGGAAATCTGAACTCGGTCGACTTGGAATGATTCCAAGTCCTCGGAATCTATTTCTTATAACTTACGTCCAGTGAATGTCTGGTGTATGCCGTTGGTGTAGACGGCTTCCTGCGGCGGCGGCTGCCCGTTGGCGGTCTGCGCGGCCATGTTGAAGCCGGGCATGGTGGGCGACGGCAGCGAGGGCAGCGCGCCGTTCAGCGGCTGCGCGCCCGTGCCTATCGCTAGACCCGTGAAGTTGTCTGGAAATTAGAGAACAGAGGTTCGAAAGACGTACATGGTACACGTCTGATCACCCTCATAGTTGGGGTACAAGGGTAAAGTGGTCGTTACCCGAGGTAGGCGGCACGACGGAGTTGGCCATGCCGTTGAGCGCGTGCGACGCCAGCGCCGTCATCGGACTGATGTAGCCCTGCGCAGTCGCCGCCACCATCAGCGCCGCTTGTTGCTGTAACAGAAATAATGGATAATTAGCTTTAAACAACCTGGGCATAGGCCTCTTTTTAAAGTAAGGAAAATTCAGGGTGTAGTCTACTATGATGGCTTAGTGCCGTTGTTATGCCAGTCTAATAATATTTTTAGATATGTTTAATTTGTACCTAATTAACGATTATAATCTACAATAACTACTGGCTAGTTGGTTTAGCTGCCAGTACAGAGAAAAACTAATATAAATAAAAGAATCTGAAATCCGGAATCGGCTACATGGCTACGTACTACGAGATACTACGCGCGGCGTAGCAATGTAGCCGGTAGTACGCCTACGTGCTACGGTGCTAATGGGCTACGAAGTAAACATTCCTTAGACCTGGCTCTATCGTGAGTTTATGTTTATATGTGCGCCAGGACTCGTTAGTCGCTAACTTCTATGCAAATATTAGTGTGGCAAACTAGTTTGGGTCAGATGTAAATATTTTACGTAGACGCCAGCGAGTAGCGAGCGAATAATTTATGGTAGAGCTACGAAACGTTAAAAGCGAATATCAGCTATATAACAGCAATAAGTAAGTAAATAAACATGGTTATAATTTAGCTCATCAGTCTGAAAAGTTCAATATTATATTGCATAAGTTTGGTTTAAAATGTACGATGTAACAAGTAGCCACCTCAAAAATGCGGTGCAGTCTAAATAGCATGCGAAAGTTTCCTGGCTGGGCCTGTGCGGTTGCAATATTGCATGTTGTACCTTTCAATTTTCATCAGCTCTGCGTAGCGAAAGTTTTAGACCGAGCGAAATATGAATGTATTGAATTATTCAGAATTATTTTCAAAGCAGAGTTCTATGTAAAACATTGTAAAAAACACAACTACTTAAAAAAAATCGTAACGCGGGTTTCAACGTTTTAAATTAATAACAATAGGGTATTTCAGTACTCTTGTACTGCTACATAAATAACAATAGGTTTTATATTAATTTTGTTAATGTGTGTCACCCGTATTGTTTCCGAATTTTTTCGGTACATCATAAAAATAATATAGAAACTGATATATTTATTATTCACAACAGATTCAACATCAAAAAGTCAACTTACATGTGAGTAGACTGTTTTGGAATAATTGTTGCGAATCTCGGCTTGTTGGTCGTAAAGTACCAGCGTTGGCGGTCCGCTAGGGTCCTTCGGTAAAGACAGGACACGGATATACTGACGCAGTCCAAATAATTAAACAGATAATGGGACCGAAACTATTAGGTACTTACTTTATAATGGATTGAGAAATAGTTAACTATGACAAAAGAGGTTCAACTACTAAAACATTGTATTAATAGTGCAATGTAAAGAGGTGTTAGTGTTACTAATCGCTAGCGTCTAACTAGTACATTAGAAATATGAGTGTGTGCTTGGTTGTTAGTTTGTCTGAGTATCACGCAAGAACGGCTGAACGAATTTTAAATAAATTTGGTAAAGAGGTAAGGTATGCCTTCGGATAACATATGGCTACTTTCTATCCTGAACATATAGGTCGCGAGAAAATTGCTAGTGTACAATATGTTTGCAAAATTGTTAGTTCCTCTAGTGGCCAATAGGGGCGGTGCACGATTCGTAATAAAAATATTTAACGTAGACGGTAGCGAGTAGTGAGCACAGGACTCATGGTAGCACTGCAAGTTGTAACTTTGAGAATTCCTTACATTATGTCAACCCTATGGTGAATCTTTAAAATATCTGCAATTTTTAACTAGATATTTATGTGAATCTAGACGGGATCTGTGTAGCTAGTTACAAATTTGAAAGACACGAATCTATTGAAGCATCAATGGCTCGTTGCTATACTATGGACGTGAGCATTTCTAGCACAAGCGTTTAGCTTATGGTTATAGAAGCTAGCGGCACTAGTAATGTGATAACTTTAAAAAGGAAAGCGGTACAGCTCAATGACGGTAGCAATTATTATAGACGAGTCAACTAAAAGTTTATACACTGTAAAGTAAATCAATTTCAACGTATCTTTATCATCAGCGGTGCCGCCCTCCTACGAAACCGAACCTTAAATGAATCTGTATAAAGTTGATTGTACCTGTTCAGTGATGACTTGCGCATAGGTGCTGTAGGCGCCGAACTGGTTGAACACGAACGGGTTCAGGAGGCTCATGTTGCCGGCCATCTGCTGCATGCGTCGGAGTTGCCGCTCTTTCTCTGTGTCCGCGAACTTTACTACTAGGCTCGAGGACGCGCCCTGAAACGAACAGACAATAATATACTATAGGAATATATAGGTATATAACACTGTTTTGTTAAAATAGCTCTAAACCCGAAATTAGTTTATTCAGGATCGAGAGTAGGTACCTACATTCGATTATATTACATTTTAATGTAGGTTATGTGTTACTAAAAAATAAACTCTAGTTTCCCTTCAAAACGCATAACGCATCTTTCGTCTTCTACAAAAAAATATTGTTTGTCTCATTCCGAGTCAAAGTGTTTCATAAGACCGTGAAATTTGTGAGTTACCGTTCTATGCCTACGTAAACGTCAAATTATTATTATTATATATTATGGATTCGATCAGTTTATCTATCTGATTTTACATCAATTTTATAACTAGAATCGTTAAGTATTTTACTTAATTAATAGTTCTAATTATTACGAGTCAATAACTTTGTGAGCGTTAAAACCCACTTATTTTCGTTTTATCTTTATGGTTATAGGCCGTTTTAGTTGGCTTCTTATTGGTAGCGAGCGATTTCTAAAATCTGTGTCGTGGCCAGATTTTGTGAAATCCTGAATCACGCCTGATAAAATGCTTTTGTTTTGCCCCGTTCAAAATATACCTACATCCAAGACAATGAGCCTCGAAACAGTCTCAAAATGTCTTTCCATATAATTCTCAAGCAACGGCTTATCGAGCTCCTAAAGAATGCAGCAGCGGAGCCCCGTTGATATTAAAATTGCAACAGCGGACGCTCAAAGTGCTCCCCCGACTACAATCCCACAAACTAGGGTACAAAACGGTCGGCACAATACCGAGCGAACGCTGAGTACCCGCATTCATTATGTATTTTCTGTGTACAGGCAAAAATGGCTCGCTGTAGGCCCGGCACGGCCGCGCAACAGGTCGCGGCCCCCTCGTTGCAACAAGTTATTTGGGCTCACATCCAAAAATGCATCGGCCGAGACGTCGGGAACTTCGTAGGAAATCTCTGTAGCGGAACACCCGCTTCCTGTCCGCGATAGTTCCTCGCTAATTGAGTGCGATCCTCGATTGTGGAGCGCTCGTGATCGGTGGTGTTTGCGCAAGTGCTGCGATGTTCCGGGCGGTGCGTGTCCGTGCATATCACTCCAGTATTGAATTATTCCGTGCTGCTCCGCATTTATTTGGGGCGTCGATTTCATTGTTTGATGTTTCCGTTATTCAATTCGCGTTTGTGTAAACGTTGCGGTTTCGACGCTTAAAAGCTTTCGCTGTTTTATTGAATTGCTAGGCTTGAAATTTTTGGATTTTGAAATTATGGAAACATGTTTTTTTCATAAATCTCTATGATGGATTGTTTTTATTTATTTATTTTAATTTTTGGCGGAAATAATGCGTCTACATTCGACGACGAATGTCGGTTATTCAGGCATATAATCACCGCGAGAATCAAACGAGATTAGGAATTAGTTAGACCGACTAAACTCTTGCCAACCTTGCGGAACACTTTCACGAAGAAAGTTAGTTATTGGCTTACCTACTTAGATACATTGCTTAACTTTATCTACGCATTGTTTACAGGTCAAATACTGACTGCAAGTTAATTACAGCAATATGAAAGAAAGATAAGGTACTCCAGCAATTAGTTAGGTAAACAGCGCGACGTTTACGAGTAAGCAACTTTGTAATTTAATGGAGTTGGTTAAGTCATTAAATTATTATTAACGCAAAAGATTAATGGAGGTATTAAGGCCCTCACAAATTTGCTAAACGCACCGCTTGACTAATGCCTGTGTAATGAATAAATATGTACATTACTAAAAGTGTGATATATATTTAAATGCCAAAGGTGGGGCAAAGCGTATCACTAGACCTAGACGCTGAAAAACAAAAGCAGGTTTCGAGACAGTTCGAACAGAGATAATGGGATGATTCATTCGTTGATGATGATCCTTTATCCAGAAATGGAACGGAAAAAAACAAAAGAAACACGTTATATCTTGAATAATCTTGATATCGTTACATCGTTATAACCAGCTACCGACTTGTGTTACCGCATTATGAGAGCCGTTGGCTTTAGAAACGTGTCGTTTGCCCTTTAACGCCTCATTGCCTCTCGTTGTCGCTTGCAACATGAGCGTAATTTTGCTTACAACGCGCTAATTTGCGTCGACATCTTTGCCCTAATTACGTCAACAAGTGCCTACCACGAAATCGTTGTGTTTGCAGTTTAATGCTCAATGGCACCAATGTAATTTATCAAGTGCTGTAAATAATTCGGATACTTGAGAAATATTGTTGATATGTAGCGGTTATTAAGGTTGAATATAAAACTATTTAGCCAGGAAAAAAACGGTTTTGAACTAAAAAAATATGACTGTCACTTTTTGTTACACTGTGTTAACAACTTAACTTTTTTATTGGCAATATTAAGTAATCTAATAGAGATTCTATAATAAGCCACAATTCAGGATTCACATATTTTCCAATGATTTCATATTAAATATGACCCCCACTTGTTTGTCATAATTTATGTTACATCAGTCCAAGCAAGGGTAGACATTAATAAGCGTTGATGCTTAATCTTTTTAAATAAAACACACACTTCTTTTGACGCACAATAATCATCGTTTAAATAATTTCGGGCGCTTCTTGTAACGCATAATCTGGGCGCTTCGTGTAAGCTCAAGTTTATTGCTTATTTTATTAGGCAATCGCGCCTCTCTGTCGCTAACGAGTTCCAGGGGGCGCATTCGTTACGATCTGCTCTACAATTAACGGGGTATTATTAGACTCTTAATTGCTCTTGTGCAAGTTCACTTTCGCTCGGATAATTTACGTGTTTACGTGTTGCGAAGCGACTCTGCTGTACGTGGCTGTGGAATCGGGTCATTATAAGCTCTATTACTATACTCTAAGAGCATTTGCATAGACCGTTTGAATGGAGACAAACAAGTCTACAAGAAAATTGGGAGTATATTTCGATGTAACTATTTCCTCAATTTTTTCTGTTTGATGTACTTATAGAGCAGTGATAGCCGATTGGTTAAGCACGCGTCTTGCGGGCTACCAGGTCTCGGGTTCAAACCCCGGCTCGAACCTCTGGATTTTTGGAAATCTATGTGCGAATCATAATTTCTATATGATTATCACTTGCTTACGGTGAAGGAAAACATCGTGATGAAACCTGCATGTCTTAGAAGATTTAACTAATTTTCGAAAGATATGTGAAATCCGCCAACCCGAACTGGGCCAGCGTGGTGGATTATGGCCTGAATCCCCCTCGTGTTGAGGGGAGGCCCGTGCCCAAGAGTGGGACGACAAAAGGGCTAAAATTATTTATATTATTATGATGTACTTATAGCTACGATGCCTCAGAAATACAAACAAAAGCGGGAATCAAACACCAAACATTTTTGCGTTGGGGATTTAAAAAATATACCAAAACCCGCATAATAGTCTTCGTACCTTAGTAGATACGAAGGTACCTACTGCACCTACTATGTAGGGACAGTGCCGTAAATTGCCTTTTATGCGCCCGGTGCGAACTCCTATAATTGCGCTCTTGAAAACTTGGTCCTGGTCTAGTCATTTGCGCCCCTCCAGAGTCTGCGCCCCGTGGCTGGGCACTAGTTACTGCACTGGATAGATATGTACAGAAATAAATTCAGCAAACTGATGAGTCAACAAAATGTTGGTGTCCCCAATAAAAATCAAATTCCCTGCAAAGGAATGGTCATAAAATCGATAGTTACCCAACGGAGAGCAATCAAATGTGAACGGGCGCGGAAGGCCACTGTATAAAATAAATATCGGGGCGATAAACATGTCCCAGCGCTCGCCGCAAACAAGGCACTGTCCTGGATTAAAGCCGCGGGATGATTACGCAAACTGTGTTATGTATTAGAAATCATACAACGTGTGTATCCAGACAAAGCGCATGAACGCGCCTCAAAATGTATCTACCCAAATTGCGCGTCGAGCATCTGGACGACATTGGAGTGTTTCCACACGAAAAAACGTGCTTGTTGTATTTTCTTATTTAAAAAAAAATAAAATATTTGTAAACGGTCACCCAGCATTCTTTTTACGTGAAGCGCACTATAATGAACAATGTATAGAGGTTTTTGAAGCTTCTAGCTAGTTATAACAAGGCCCAGCAGAATTCAGGCGTAATACCTCCTTGAAGAATTGCGTACGCGCACTTTCTGTCACCCGATTCACACAACCTGATAACAAAAGTATGCGAAGAAATGAGGAGCACTGTCTTTCAACTGTATTTTCTTTTCATTTAGCTGTTTTACTAGTTTGATTTAAGTCACACATACGAAGCTTGGTAGGTACTTAACTTTGACTCGCGTCTTTAAACGCAGCTTTAATCTTATAACATCTATCTACAAACTAATATTTCACCTTTCCAAGTAAAGTAAAGTATTAAGCGTAATTTATTTCCGTTCTATAGGTATCTCCATCTAAAACACGTTGATGAAATGTCCCGTTATCTGGGGACGGCTGAACAAACAGTTGTAGATGTGTTCCGTGGACGCCGGACAGATCGAGATCAACAGTAAATAACCGCGCCAGAGACGGAGGGTTTCCTGCCAAACTGACACTTAATGGTGTGGGCACAGGGGCGGAGTGGACGCTGCAAATTGGGACCTAATGTGCAACTGAAAATCTATACACTGAGACAAAATTTTACGAAAAACAATGACAAGGAATACTTGAACTACAAAACTCATTATTGTAAACATTATTTTACCAGCAACATTTTGATGCAGAAGCCTTCTACGCTTATCCGATTATTCAAAATATTTGAGCGTAACGGTATATATAACAAAATCATAAAAATATAGCTCGAATATATTTTGTTTCATTTTACCAAACATGTAGGTTGACTTGTATACTGACAAGTGTTACAAAATTTTATATACATCATACATTATTTATGTGGGTACATTACATTACAATATACGATGCAAGTCCGTGCCTGCACGGGTTGTGCGGAAGCGGGAGCGGGTGGCACGGGCGGAAGCGGGCTGCCGTGGGGGGGGGGGGGGGACGACGACAATCTGGATCACAATAGCCGCCGCTCTCCAACCATGCAGATATTTCACTGTGTACCTACTGTTCTAGCTGAATAGTTGATCAGATATTAAATTTAGTGCCTTCGATTGGTACGTCAAAAACTGTACGTGTTGCTTTTATTGTCTTTAACACGAGGTCAGCGCAAAATTGCTAAGGGTACATAATATCAAATATTATTAAAAATGCTGGGTAGTATTATGCTTGCAAAATATGCACAAAATTGCTTCACAATTTGTGGAAAAATACGCATATAGTAAAGTACGCATATTAAAGTTTAATTATAATAAAATACAGTCAATCCACTTTCAGATCTATAATTGTTTCAGATGACATCATACCGATCGTTTAGTTGGTATACAAACTAAACATCTCTCAACTACATGCATTGTAGTTCTCATGGTTACGACCATGCATGCGCAAGACGGTAACATTGTGACGCATGACTTGTAGCTAATAATAATTATCATTTTTATTTTAGTACAGTGGCGTAGCTACCTTAGAGCTAGACGGGGCAGTTCCCCGGGGCCCCCGAGTTCAAGGGGCCCCTCGTCCTCCATGAAAGACGTTCGAAAAAATGATATAAGTAATAGGTATACTTACTAATTGAATAAAGAACTTTCGATTTTTAAATATTATCCGTTGCGTTACACATAATACTTAATTGACTAGATTTTATTTATTATGCCCTGCAGTGAGAGATAAGGAGCTTTAAAGTATTTAGTTTAGTTTAAATAGGGCCCCAATTTAACTTTTCCCCCGGGGCCCTTGGTTTAAACTCAAACTCAAAATTGTTTTTATTCACGTAAGCCAACAAAGCATTTATGAATAGTCAGAATCTACCACCGGTTCGGAATGCTGGTTCCGCTGATAAGATCCGGCAAGAAACATTGATATGCCACTGATCTAGTGTAACCTGAAGCCTAATTTCAGAATAGTGTTTCAGTGTGCCCTCCATCGGGCTAGCTAGTAGTCTAACCCGATGTCGCGGAGGATAGATTGCGCTGATAGCTCCGTTACAGATGTGGTTCCGTCTCCGCTGCCGCCCAGCGCCTATTGTGGCGGGTGATATAGTGCCTACCGGAGATTGTTGCTTATTAGCTAACGGCTAAGGGCCTACTCAAACAATCATATCGCACTGCATACTAATTATCACCATTATGAGTATGAAAGATGTTATGTACTTAAAATAAAATATTATTTGAAAACACCGGTGTGGGCTAGTAATGTCTGTGTTCAATTGATAAGCATCGGAAGAGACAACAAGAAAAATATATTATCTACGTGAGCTGGTTTACAGAGAGGAGCAGAGTCATACAAAGAAGTAAGAAACACTAACAGACTTAACTCGTATTTGTAGACACGGCAGTGCCTTTGTAAAATTACATTTTTTTTTTCTAACAACATTACTATACACGAATTTAGAGGTAGGTAAGTTCAGTACTTGTTCTGGCCTTAAGATGTTTATTTAATTACAATTATCTATGCCAACGAGAAGTGTTTCGAAAATAAATAGATTCATAGTTGTTTTTTACGTCTTGCCTTTATTAATTTTTAATGAACGATACAGTATTCGCCACAAAATGAACGAATGTGAGCAAGCTCGGCGGTGACTGACTTGAAGTCGTACATTATTACCATTTCGTGTCGCTTCTCGTTGGCCGTGGTATAGTGTAAATACCTTTGCAAGTCCACTCTGTCTAGAGAATTTAATAATGCGCCGTGAATGTTTAATTCACCTCTAGCTGGTGATCCTAATTTTTAACTTGTCTTCGCTAAATTCATTAAAAGTTAACTCGGACTCAAAACGAGTTAGACAATTGTTAGTAAAAGGCGAATTTCATGTAAATGGGGTTGCGTCAATTTATAATTGAATTGGCCTTAGCGCCTCGACTTTTAGCTGGGCAAGCACAGAGTAACGGAACTTTTATAAACAATTACTTACTTAAATAATGTTTTTCAAAAAGGGTTTACAAAAAATAAAGTTTATTTAGGGACTCACCTACATTTTAGTTTTTTAAGCAAGATACAGTTTTTCTACCTTTCCTATAGGAATGGTCAAGTTTTTTTGTTTGTTTTCTATCCAAATTGTATGTAAATATTCAGCTCGTATAGACAAAACAAAAGGTTTTTGAAAAAAAAACTATTCTCTAAAAAGGTCCCGCCCCTTCAAAGCTCTTATTGCAGCATTCTAAATAATACACAATGACATCGATATAAATACATCGAACGCTAATCATTTCTAAATCGCCAAATCCGTGCGACCCTTAATTGGATATAATAGTTATGCAAAATAGTACCAACCCACACGTACTGCTCTAAACCAAAACCAACCTTAGTGTGAGTAGTTGTAGGTTGTTTTCAGTATGTGTGGGTTGGTCCCATTCTGCAAAACTAAGTTCAATTGAAACACAAATAAGGTGTGATCGGAGCGAGCGCGAGATTATTATAGTTTAGGGCCAGTAAATATTGAACTACTTGTATTCGGTTTAGTGATGTAACGAATGTTGGATTTTTGACATTCGCGAATGCGAATGCGAATATTTGGCTTCAACATTCGCGAATACGAATGCGAATGCGAATGTTGACTTTCAATTAAGAACCCTATATTGAAAATTAAAAAAAAAATTAAACGACTTTTTAAAGTACAAAAGTGCTGATTATTATCAAACGGTTGAATCGATTTTCGTGAAACATAGCTAAGAACACTCTCGATCAGAACACCTTTTTAAAAAAGAAACAAAATTTAAATCATTTGTTTGGGGGCTAAGATGCCACAGACAGACACACTACACATGTTAAACTTATAACACGTCTATTTCTCGGAGGTTAATAAAGAGCGCGCAAATGTTAGACTGGATTGACATTTCGTGTCGACCGAACATAGGCGAACCCATAGGTTGAAAGAACGAAGTTAGTCTCATAAAGTTAATTCCAAAAGATTTGTTTTGATTTGAGGGTAGTTTAGTATTATTTCATTAATTAAATTTATTTTAGATCCAAATTTTATTGAATTAATATTTTAATTAGACTAACAATAGCAATAGAGAAAGATCCTATTTATAATTTTGTTGCCTACCTCAAGACAGTTTTTTTTTTTTTTTTTCAAGTATAAGTAAATAAGTGCATTATGTGCAATTGAGCTAAGTTACGATCGAGGCTGGTTTGCAGCCCGAGACTAACACGAGGGCTGTGCTGTGATGGAGCCAAGGTGTGTAATTAACAATGATCACGCATTTCATACGACATTTTATAACTTACTTGCGAGTAAAAAATATTTAGAATATTACAATCTTAATTGAAAAAAAAAACAAATCACGTTTTTTTAAGACCTAGAGTATTGCAGAATGAATGAAAAATAAAACAACATGGCGCGCCGTAAGTTTTTAGGGTTCCGTAGTCAAACTCGGAACCCTTATAGTTTCGGCACGTCCGTCTGCAATCACAGTAATATTAAACGGAGACTAAAATACTGCAAACTAGCCAATAAATTTAAAGAGTTTATGTACCGCTTAAAAACTGTTTTTAAATTTTGAAAACAAAGTTATTCCATTGTACCTCCCGTACTTAAGAAAGGGGAGTAAAAAAATGTTTACATACCCCCTCGATTGAGGTATTCTTCAGTAAGTATTTTAAAATTATTTTAAGGTTTCTTTGACAGCTTTTCAACATTGATTCCCGTTGACGAAATATTGAGCTTCATTGTCGCCTTTTTAATTAAGTAGCAAGATTCATCCTTTAAATTAGAATAACATTATAATTGGTTTATTGTAGGAAATAAATAGTTATTTACTATTCAAAATCAATATACTAAGTATTTTTTTAAAATAAATTGAATTTCAAATCTCGCACCAATAATTGTGCACCCAGTCTAATCACAACTCAATTATTTGAATTAAAAATCCTTATAAGAATTTTCATCAGTTTAAAAAGAAAATAAAAGTTTGTGTCACTTTTGCTGAAGATGTCTTTGATGCCGGTTTAATAAATTTAGTAACAGAATTACTTACTATTTTATTTAAAAAGGTGACTAATAGTTAATTAACTTCGCAGAAATTAATAGGGTACGTGAGCCATCGTATTCGATGTTTCATATCGATAAAAATATTACTTTTATTTTATGCGTTCCGTAGTATCGAAAAGTGGCGGGATGTCTACGGAACTCTTGAGTATGCGTAGTCCGACATGTATTTGGCTGGGTAAATTTATCTATGGGTCTGGCAAAGCCGGTAACAATTATCATATTATTTGAAATACATATAATAAATCGAATGTTTAATAATATTATGTTTTATTTACTATTAAATTAATGTGAGATAAAAATATTTAAATAGTTAATGTTTTATGTATAATATTTTAATAAACATCGTTTATTTGTTTTAAATGTTTACTGTTTTTAGGATAACTCTTTACTAATATTTTAAAAAAATTAAGTCAATAGCACAGTAATAAGCTGCTTTATGAACCTAAAAGCGGTGCAATAAGGGCCACCCTATGAGCAAGTTTGTTTTAATAATATATAATTCTTACTAGTTGATGACATTCCATATCCGTCTATAGATATTTTTCCTTTTTGTTTTTCAAAAACATTCGCCAAACATTCGCATAGATTCTTGCGAATGCGAATGCGAATGTAAAAAAAAATGCGAATATTCGCGAATGCGAATGCGAATGCGAATATTCGTTACATCACTAATTCGGTTCAATCCTTACCTTCAATAAGCGGTATCATTCGGCGTCTGCTCAAGGCGTTTTTACATTACTTTAATAAGGCACTGTTTAAGCACCGAATCGAGTTATGAAACACTAATGAATGTATAATTAATTCAACTGAACTTGTGTTAGTTTGATAAACGCTCCACATCCAAATTTACTATTGAAAGCAATTAGAAACGCTTTGAATATGAATTGCGGGAATTTCTGTTACACGTTTCAATATTTGAAGAGATGTGTAAATTGGAGCGGACTGGACTTTTGCGTGTTGTTTTATGAATAATATATGTAGAAATATTCATACTGAAACTAAAATATTTACATTATTGTCATCACAAGGACAAACACAAGTACTCACACAAAAGTTTAAAAATGTCTGCTTTGAAACATTTTGTAAACGCATATTTTGTTTATTCTTACTATTCTAAACTGCTAATGCTGTTGGTTACAAATTCCAACTAAACTATATATGTCATGAGTAATTATGCACTACTTACGACCCCAAATTAAAACGAAATAAATAGTATTCAAACCATAAAGGTCGACAAAACAATTAGTTTAGTCAACTGACTTTGGTTACTCTTAGTTTAGTTTGTGAACAGAATTAACACCGGCACCGGTAAATAAATCCTCAATATGTCCCAGTAATTAAGTTCGAAACAGTCTAAAAAAGCTATAGTATATAATCCCAATGTAGGCTCATCAGGCACCGTCTCCTAAGATCCGTGCCACTCAAAATTAACGAGTAATCCGCCCACAAACGGGTACCACTAAAACCTTTCTTCTGACTATAAAACGGGCTCAGCATAAACGGGCTAACCCTTGTTTTATTATACCGTGGCCCATAGATGGCCGGTAATACCCTCGCAGGGTGGGGCCGCGGCGAGCGCAGCTCGTCTCGCATTGTTAGGCATAAAAGCGTGCCCTGTACGCCCCCGACTTAATTGGAATCTTTTAAAGTTTACTCAAGCAATAAAGGAGCTTCAATTACTTAAGGGGCCGGTATGCTTAGGTAGTTTCGAGTTTGACGGATATATCGAGGCACGTCTGTAGGTACCTAGTTTACAAGTTACGACAAGACCAAATTTGACACGATTTAAAATATTGCAATCTTTATCATACTCTATCAGCATGGGAAGGACGGCATTAGTTTAGTTTGGTCAAGGTTAGTTTGTGCACTAACAGAATTGGGGCCATAAAACGGTGAAAAGCGTGGTAGCCATATTGGTCGAATTCTTAATTTGAAAACACTTTGCCAACTCGTTCTTGACAGGCCATTGTCGAAGTCTACTACGGAGACAGACATATAAATACTACGTACTACGAAGATATCAGTTCGGACTCTCCGACTAACATCTTGTATGACTTAGGTACCCAAAAAATATTTAAATAAAATTAATGAATAAGTTAGATTAATAATATTTTAGATATTTTTTATGTAAATAAATTTACTGCACTGAGTATAATGGACCTACTATCGTCGCCTTAAGTAAGCGCCCTGTAAGGCCGAGGATTTACCTTGAATGGAGTTGTAACAGATGTTAGGGTAAGTGCTCCACTCCGCGCTTGTTTTCTTTAGCGCCGTCAATTAGAGCCGTTTGTTGTTTAAATAATGATCGTCGTGTGTTTGTACGTTGTTCTTTACGACTTATTGTTTTATTGAATTGTTTTAGACGATTTGATGAAGCTGTGGCTTATGTTCATGATGTTTTGGTGGTTAAATAAACTCAGCTTTGTTTGTATGTTTGTTAGAAATGCTATGCCCCATATTTATTTATTTAAATATTTATTTATTTAGGTTTACCAATAACTGTTACACCAAAAATAACAAAGTTCTTATCACAATTTTTCTTATTCTAAATGTACAATTTTTTAAGGTAAACACAGCATGCAAGAAAATATTTGGCCAGTAGGGTATGTTAAAAAAATACTTAGTAATAATAATTTTACTTTTAAAAAGAAAATAACCTTGTTGCATAGAGCAACAACAATAATATTAATTTATGTTTGTAACACTGTATTGTCTCTCTATGTTTGCAACTATATAATATTGTCTCTGCCCTTCTTCACCACCACGCTGCACCGAATACATCGCCTTTAACTTACTCTCCAAAGTATTTTATTGTGACCATCTACCAGCCCTACAACATCTACAGTACAACACAATTAAGCTGCGCAACGCGCAACAAACCTAAAGAATTAAAAATAACAAAGAAAATAAATAAAAACACGCTATAGAATATAAATACTATTTAATTAATTTAGTTTAGTTGGACCTGGTACTTGAGCTTGATATTATATTAAGGGACGGACGGACGCGCGGACGGACGGACGGACTGACTGGATCTCATGATGATGTTCGTAGGGAATACGGTACCCGAAAAATAAGAGATAACAAAGTCTCAAAATCTAAGTTTGAGTAGCGCTACATTATTCGAAAGGTAAGCAGCTCTCTGAGCTTGCATTCGAGATTTTTTATGATTATAAAAAGCCAACAGATAATTGTTTGACCCACCTAATGCTAAGCAGTTATCGTCTCATAGATGCTTGCGATACCAAAGGAATTGCTCGCAAGTTGCCAACATTAAGATGAGTGAGACAACGGCGCTCTCACTCGTATCGTACGTAAGGTAGCTATAATAGTTATTTACACTGATCTTCTGTGAGAGGGTGGCGCTACCTCGGTAGAGCCAGCCTGTTTACTATAACTTGGCTCTAACAACAAAGTATTCAAAGTAGAGTCTCCGAATATGTACCTACCCATACATATCGAGAAGAAAATAAAGCTTAGCGCGCAATTCAGAATACCGTACAATACAATAAGGCGGCCCTTGTTTATTTTCGAGTTTGGCCGTGCAATAACCTGCCTCCTGTATTATTCATAGTCCAATTATAGTGAAAGGAGTTTTCTGTTTCTCCGCGAGCCGGGTACCGGGGACTTGGCCCTACAATTGGCTCAACCACTCTATGCCGCTTCATTATTGAATATTACATCAAAAATGTCGTCGGTATCTTATTGTGGTCTTGTGTTGAATATTTATGCTGCTATTTGCCTTAGTTATAATCGATGGGGATATAGTTTGATGGAATTGAATATGAGATGGCGGAACCGGATGGGAAAATGGGTCTTGTATGGGTTATTTATACTGGTTGTGTCCAGAGATCGAATAAATATTGGGGTTTGTATGAGTATCGAACATAGATTGATAGGTGTAAATACTATACAAGTTTCATAAAAATCGATTTATTTCAAAAAATATTATATCGCCTTTAAGAGCAATACAACAATTAAAGCATTAAAAAAATTGAACCGTTTTGGTAATATAATCTCCACCGTATATAATGTATTACATACATTACACTCTTATGCAATTAATCTATATACTTCAGTAAAAGTCGAGACAGGAAAACGTCTGTCGGGTCAGCTAGTTAGTTAATAATAATTTATTAGTTTAATTTGTAACTTACAAATCCCGAAAGCGGTGAAAACACGAGAAAAAAAATGCCTAAGAAGGGTAAAAATTTGGCATCCTGGCAGATTCCCGCGGACCGTGATTACTTCACCTAAGATGTTCCCTTGGGGTAGAATAAGGACCCTTATGCCCGTCTGCGGACGCGAATATATTACGACACTTGCCTATATCTGAGGATTAAAGGTTAAATTTGTCTGATGTTATAACGCGTACGTCTTTTAATGCCGAATACTGAACTGGTACTCAAGTGTTTGTCCTGCTTTTTCTATTTGAAACACCGTCATGTATATTTGTTTGAAAAGGACCACAGTAGAAAAAACATACAAGAAACAAAAATAAAAGGAAAAAATTTAACTTTTACTTAGTATTTACATTGATGTTAATTATGTAACGTTTGACAATTTATTCGTTTTTCTTTTTGAAATGACAGTAAAATAGAATAGAATAACTCATTACTTTACCTACACCAGAGTTCGAATTTGACATTAAGTAATATAATAAAACAGTAGTATCGCAGGCTGCGATCTCTTCCAGATAACCTTTGGATGGAGATATTTTTGAAATAACCATTACCCAGAAAATACTTATTGTTTTAAATTATTGATACAATTGCCATAGTGGGAGTGTAGTAAATGTAAAAAAAGCGTATACATAATGCAAGCCACAGCCTGGCCTGGCTTAATTTGTGTGGCCTGTCGATATTGCACCCCTGCCCCCTGCCCCCCGCACCCTACACCCCGCACCCCCCGGGATTAGAGCAGGACTTATTTTATCTTTTTTTCCACGAGACCACGTTATAAGCCGAATTAATCTCCAGCGCGCTGTGACATGACAATAGCCAGTTGTAATACTTCGTAAGCTTCGAGTAAGTTTGTTCTGATTTGTTTATTTAATTAGGACATAGTATCACCAGTCTAATACACAGACTGTATGATCCCAAACGATGCACCACTTATGGGTACCGCGCCATAGACGAGGGGCGATCCTAATTTGTTTTTTTTATTTGTTTTATCTCAGGTACCTATATCTCTATTTATATATACTTTTTTTGGTTAGATTTTGCATTAATAAATCTAATGTAAATGTCAGTTACGCCCTGTAATATAAAATCTACGCGAGCAGGACAGAGGGTAAATGCGGGTAGTTCGAAATAAATTATCATTAACTTGGCTAAATCTTGTAATATTTTTAACAAAATGATACACTGGATAGGCTATAAACATGAAATATGGCGGCTTGCAGCAGGTGACCGACACTCAGAGTTTTTAACGCTAATCCGAAGCAACCGCCCCTACTTTATGAATCCTCGGATATTCTTTTAAAATGAAGCAGTTTTAGGTACTATCAATTTATTGAAAAAGAACTATACATTTGAAACTTAAAGTTGTCGACTAAACTTCAACCGCTCAGTGAAGGTCAGGTATACATTTTATTTAAGGTTAAGTGAACCTGAAGTCAAACTGATTAAATCAAACACAAATGATTCACTGTACTCTGGCTAAATACACATCAAGCAAAGTCATAAAAAAACTTAATGATATTTAAAAAAACAGCTCAATGTTGCCCAACCTGACAATGTCATCACAAGCGTTTTGTTTTTCGAACGAGATGGAAAATTGCTACCGCTGCGTTCATACATCACGCGGCCCCTTATACATCATCTGGCTCCAAAACAAACCAATAACCGAATCAATCGCGTAAGAATCGTTCTCGGATAAATCATTCGTATATCAGGTCCGTGTTCCAGCAACATTCATTTGTTTATTCAGACATGTTGCAACATCCCTTGAAATGGAGTAACATTTTAAAAAAAACAACATTTCTATATATAACATTTCTACTATTGTCACCTGTGTCAGAGTCATTTGAATAACTAAGCGGTAATATTCTCCAGTTTTACAGAATCATCGGTATACGATGCATGCTCCAGAAAAAAAATATGACCGCAATTATGTAGGATATATTGTTACAACACTAATATTACTTTTCTTTTACTTTAGTCACTTTTTATTTTGATATTTTGTTCGTCGTCCAACTTTTTTTTTCTTTCTAAGTTCTAACTTTCTAAGCTTTTCTAAGTTCTAAGTTCTTGGTAAAAGTCTCCCCTTTTCCCTTCTACACTGCTTGCTCTGTCCAGGGCTATCTCCAGGCACGTTTTTCTCGCGTGTTGAAGTCATCTTACCATTGTCTCCTAGGTCGACCTCGATGGCTACTACCAACTTTATATTCCACTTAAATCACCCAAAACCAATTTGATAAAGTGAAAGTTACTTTTGGTAGACATTAGATTACTTATGAATATGGTAAGAACTTATAAGCACTTTTTAGACAATCCAGATGTTAGATGTTTCTTTGATGAACTCTTCATATCGTTGGCTTCATTATCGTCCATAATGTGCATTATATTACATCAATAATTAATGATAATGATTAATAATGATATGTTAAAAACAAGAACGATATATAAACACAGCTCACACAGCTTAGACATAGCTACCACAGTACTTCATTGTAATTGAAAGATGCTCTTTTTATGAAATAAACAATATTCTATTAATATTCTAATCTAAATCTGCTGCTCTCTACGTCTTGTCTCATTACAATCATGTTCAGTAGTAACTTATTCTGGTATTCTCGCATCATTTTCTTCACTGGCTCGCCCGCATCAATCCGTGTCACATCACTACACACCGAATCAAACAGAGATGTACAGACAGACGACAAATTACATTACGAATAACATTGTTAAAGCGTGCTCGTGTAGAAAAAACGGGCGGTAATATTAGAAAGCGACTGTGGGCGAACAGAGAAAGTCACGGTAGAGTAGGCGATGTATCGATATTTATCGATCGTCACAAGATAAGGATATTTTGGGTGTTCTTCAAAACAATTGCTACAATAATAGACATAGACATAATACTGGCGACAATGATTGGAACAAAAATATGCACCTATTTCACAAGTGGAACACATTAGCCAAATATAACGTAATAAACAAAGATATCATAAATCGAAGCGAACATTTTTAAAAGGTCTGTGTCATTAATAAATACTTACTTATATTAAAACACGGTTTTTAAGTTTAGTGCTTCTCTCTAATATTGTTTGCGATATATTGGGCGACGCGGATCAACTATAGATAAAGTCATATTTTTTTAATGCGAATAACTGAATACATTTGCGGCTGTCCATTGTGGCTTCAGGAGACTTCTTAGATACAAACCATTATATCCTATTATTTATATTTTATGTAACATTATATTTTTCTCATAACAATAATGTCAAAAGCATTCTTTAATACTACTTTAGTAACACAGATGTGTTAGACATTTTTTTGTTTGGTAGGTACGAAAAACGTACGTCTGTAATAATAAGTCTGCCTTCAAACAGCAAGGACGAAAACTTTTTATATCTACATTTTGTTTTTCCCATAATATGTATGAATCGTTACGTGTACTAATATAATATAGAAATGAAACTAAGCTAAATCAGAAAATCATAGAACATCGATATCTTATCGATACAGCCCTCAATCGAATGACAAAAGGCAGAAATAAGGAACACATTATTCCCAGTAACCCGGCAATCAGGATGGATGATATAATCAGTGGGGGTGCGTGACGGATGTAGCGCGATATTATGATGGGTGGGCCGGGTCCGGCATATCGACCTGATACCATCTCGAGCCCCAACTCAATGTTCTATAGGCGCCGGAGGCTGTGGCCGGGGTGATCTAATTTTCTGTTGTATTTGAAAGTGTTCTATTAGCTACTTCTCTGGTTCATACATCAAAATCCCTGTATTCTCTGTAGGGGTGCGCAGAGGTATCAATATTTAGTGATGGAAATCCCATTTTCCAATGTAACATAGGACGAGTTTAAATTGCCATTTTCTCGTAATATATTTCTAATAGATATAAGTATATAAGTAAATACAATGTCCCGTAGGTACTTTATTCACCACAGATAGAGTTTTTACTGCAAATGACTTTAATCAATAGAGTCCACTTCTCTTCATCCGGCAGATGCCCCTCTCAATCGACTCTTGACTCGATTGAGTGTTCATTAGCCCTCGGTGCACGAGTTTCAAAAAAGTTTTTCATAAGACGTTTAGGCCAAAGTCGAGTTTTCCATCAACGAAATGAAGGTACGTGTTTAATATCCAAAGTTTTCGCTAATGGATTTCATATTACCCTCCCGGTAAAGTTATCAATTTGAGGATAAAAAGATTTAATTTTTGTTTTTGGTTTTGTGTATTGGATGAATGGGGAGCTGTGGGTACTCATTTTCTTAGTTATATTATTAATGAGCCTTGATTTAAAACTAATCTATAAACAACCTCCTATGGGTTCGTAAAAATTGTTAAAACCAATTTGACTCCGCGTCTGGCGGGCACAAAGCCAGAGTCCAAACCTATGCTTGAATCTAAATATTAATATATTTATCACTTGCCTACGGTGAATGAAAACATGGTTGATTAGTCTGAATCCGCTTCCATTAGGGAGGATCGTGCCTAGAAGAGGGGGATAAGAAATGGACATTACAATCACAACAACATTCCCTAATGTTCTTCAGTGATCGCATCAGACCCCACGAGCCTTCACAAAATTTTATGCTAGAATTGAACACACGCCGCACCAAATTGGAAACAATATCTCAGTTTAAATACCGCTCATTTAACACTGAAATTATCTCGCGAGCGACAAACGAGGCTGCCCATTAATTCCCGTTGCACTTTAAAAAGAAACTTTAAAAAAATCAAACGGGTCCGGCATTAAACCGCTCAAGTTTCCCAGTCGCGGGGACTCACTTTTAGCTCATTAATTTTCATCTTTCCGCGTACAACCTTACATAATTCACTCTTGAACGCTCCCATACTATGATAAGGGTACGCTCACGATGGCGGAGAGCTCGGTTTTATTAAATCGCGTCAAGTCGGTGGAGTGTCGACTACTGATAGCGCCCGCTGTTTATTTATAAAACAACGCTTTTTTCCGCTCAAAGTGCTTCAGTTTTTTTTACCCCGTAGAGCCGGTAATGCGTATTGTTTCCTCCTTTTCAAATGTAGGGACGCGTTAAAAATGTCTGTGTAGACAAAAGGTAGGGCTCGGGTAATTGTGATTCGTTCGCGCCGCCCGCCCGCCCGCCCGCCCGCCCGCCGGAAGCGGTGTAGCATTAGCGGTTGTAGAAAATTACTGGACATTATTAAATCCTGGATTCTTTCATTCATAAGTGATTTACATACTCGGTTTAATTGTAACGTGGATGGATGGGGATTTTGTAGCTGAATTACAATTAATTAATTTAACATTTTTCCTTTCTGTATGTAATCTATTAACCAAGAAAACACCTTAGTTAATTAAGATACTTATTTGTCTACCTACTGCTAATGATTACTAAAACTTAGCGTACCGATATCCCCCTAGTCTATTGTACAGTACCCTTAGTACAAGCGTTGTTTAGCGTTGTTTAGGACTAATTATACATTTGGTGTGTTTGTATAGCGATATTTTATTTTTTACTTAGAAGAAGGTATAGGTACTATTTTATTAACTACGAAAAATGTATTTTGTATAGCCATAGCTAGTTTACCGCTATACATCGTCGTCACCGTAAACAATAACTCCGCAGTTCCAATAACACATCATATACTATGGTATGTAAAAATATGCCGACAAACAGACGCCCGGCATACATTTCAGTTGTTTTTACGATCCGGTAATAATAACGGATCAATCAATCAGTGTGCGCGTATGCTGACTCTGACACGCACGAGACGTGGTTCACGCTGGGAAGGGCAGAGCACATTTTTAACTGCCGACGAAAAAAGAGGGGTGTTATAAGTTTAACATGTGTATCTGTCTGTGGCATCGTAGCGCCCAAGCGGATGAACCGATTTTAATATTGTATTTTTGGGTAGGATGGTATTCTGATCGAGAGTGTACTTAGCATGTTTCATGAAAATCGGTTAAGCCGTTTAAAAATTATCAGCTCTTGTAGTTTAAAAAGTCGTCGCATCGGGGGTTTTTTAAATTTTAGTTATGTATCGTATGAACAAACACAGAGCCTTGTACGCAGAAACGTGAAGCGTAGATGTGTCCGTTCTGCTCTGCGGCTACGTATTGTGATGTGACGGCACACATTTCTGCTATACGCGTCCCCTGGAGACAAGTTTTTATAACATCTATCTAGTTGGAAAACAATTGATTATATCTGTGTTATTTAGCTGAGCTGCAGTAATTATGCTCGTGACCTATGTCTGCGTCAAAATGGCTGCCTTGCCAATCCTGTACTATGCTGTGCTGCGTCGGTTGCACCTCAGCTTACGCTAAGTCTCAGTCCGGAGTTACGGATATTCCGGAAAATACCTACACAGCCTTACTGTTACTTTTTAAAGTAGTATTAGTAGTTTTGTCTGGCATTCAGTTTGACGAAATGAAAAGGAATGTATTTTATTGGAATTAATAATTTGACTTATTTAAGTCAGTGTAGCAAAAGACTAAGCAGTATCTACCTGCGGTCAGCTAGTTCGGCAGAAGTTTTTTAATCATAGTTTTCGTGTTAAGCTGGGAGCTGGTTAGGCATTGGACACGTAGAAATAAATATCTTTATTCGGGAGGTAGGTAATAAAAAGCATTAATCTTGTTGTTTTATAGGAGTTTTGGGATGGATTTCTTTAGGTACGAGTACATGTTCAAAGTTTCGGTTGGGTCTGTAAGGGAAACAGAAAATTTGGCTTTCTTACTTACATGAATTCCATGAACATACTGCGCTTGATTCGGCGGATGTTCCAGAAAAATTGCGACTCCATAAAAACTCTTAAGAATTTCGTTATGAAATCGTCGAATTCGCGAAAAAACATAGCGTTTGGACTTCTAGCTAACTAATTTTTTTCAGTCTACCTGCTGTTCACACTACCGGCACCTAAAAGATCGATCGCAAGTCTGAGAGTGATCTCGAGTACTCTTTTGACGTTATTTTGTACTGGTATGACATAAGAATAAAATTTCCAATTTACGCTCTCAAAATTAAGATCGATGTATTAGTACGGGCTTGATCTACTATATAAAAATAAGTCGGGTTTTCCTTCCTGACGCTATAACTCCAGAACGCACGAACCGATTTCCACGGTTTTGCATTCGTTGGAAAGGTCTCGGGCTCCGTGAGGTTTATAGCAAAGAAAATTCAGGAAAAATTTCAACAGACCGCGGACGGAGTCGCGGGGCACAGCTAGTGTTGGTATAAATATAAGAACTCTCGTTAGATCCTCCAAATAGTTTGAAGGTTGTGCTAAGTGAGGGACGCTCATGAATTATGCCAGCTTAAGGGGCCAGGTTAGGCTGGAACTCGCAACCTCTTATTTCGAGCCCGACCCCTCTAACCACTTGGCTATTGAGGCTTCAATAAAAGTATTCAAATTTTCCATTCCTATATTCAAAGATTCCCCAAGCGAAAATCCTTGCTTTAACAATAAAAGTAATTTGATTCCCAAATGTAGTCTATTACCGTGCCACTACAGTTACCTGCCTGCAACCAATGATTGGGTCCAAATATCACGAGCCGAGACTTCACGCCGAAATGCTCTTTATTCCAAGCACCGCAAGCTCCCCCTTGTTATTCTATGCAAATTACAAACGCCAGCCGAATGTAGACTAAACGGGCATTTCGGAGATTCGAGTTTTTATGCAAACAGACCTAAGTTATTCAAGAGGGCGCCTTTGCATGAAACTTGCATACGAAACCGGTTGAATGCGCCGGCGTTTATGCGCTTACCGCAGCCGGCCGCGTCTGCGTCCGCTGTGATTCCCTGCGCTAAGAATAGTTTATACGATTCTGTGTAGTTAAACGGATCTTTTTTAGTTTCATCATGTCCGTCTGTCCACCTGTCTGTATGTCACGGGTTTTATGTTCGGAAACTATTAGGACTAGGCGCATCACTGTATTTCGACACATTTTATAGATGTTTGTTACTGCAAAGATTATGTTTTTTGTAGGGAAAGGGAGTAGGGCAGAGGGTGATAAAAGATGAGAGGTTAGTTTTCCAGGGCCCTAACCACGCTAGCTACTCAAATCGTAATAGAAAAGCAAACGCTCGCGATTACGTTTCAAACGATCCGTTTTTGACGTTTTGCTGACACCATACCATATCAATGTCAGTAGAAATCGTGAAGCTCGTGTCAGCGAAACGTCAAAAGTGGAGCGTTTGAAACGTAATCGCGAGCGTTTGCTTCTCTATTACGATTTGAGTAGCTAGCGTGGTTAGGGCCCAGGTCTCTCACCCAACGAATCGCAGTTATAATAGCTTTACGCCGAGCTTGTGTGAGAGGGTGGTACTGCTCCGGTTGAACCAGCTCGTATATGACCTTGTAGTTAATCAGCTATACCTTGACTCTACCACAGTTAATTTTCTCAAATCTTGAAAAGTATAGGTATACTAACTGAGCCCGCGACTTCGTCCGCGTGGGATTTTGATCCTTTATTAGGGGATGTCTACGTCATAGTAGCTTTATGCATGCAAAGTCTCAGCCCGATCGGTTTAAAATTGACAAAGTTTCATACAAACTTTCATCTCCTATTTTATCCCCTTGGGGGTAGAATTAATCAACATTTTTTAGCGGATGCTTACGTCATAACATCTACTTGCATGCCAAATTTCAGCCCGATCCGTCCAGTGGTTTGGGCTGTGCATTGATAGATCACTATGCCAGTCAGTCAGTCAGTCACCTTTGAGTTATAGATTATAGGGTATCTTCCCTTTATAGATAGCCTTGTTAGTACTAGGAGTGATTTTATGTCAATAATTAAATGGTCAGGATGGGGATCGAACCTTGAACCTCTCGGTTATGAAGACCCCTTAAACCTCTGGACTCTAATTGACGTTTGTAACTGAAGAGCTTTATTCAAACTAACTTAATTAAAATGTGTAATCTTGATTTCTTCTACAACTGACTAAGATAATCCAAATCGATTTGCGCTGAATGGAAACCTTGAGAAATGCTGAAAAGGATTTTTCTACTTTTCAAGAGTTTGCCTAAATGAAAAGTAAATATTTTGAGAGGACTTGAATCCCGGCAATTGGACCTTTTCTGCCGACCAAGATAAACACTGAATAGAAAAAATATCTGCATTGATTTAAATTAAAACCTTGTTGATGCTGTATTCGAATAGAGTTAAGAACTTGAAATCCATTGCTATGACCATTTCATGTCGCATCTCGTTGGCCGCGGTGTAATTATTCTCCAAATAAAAAAAAACGTAGAAATTTCTTCTGAAGTCAAGACAGACTAACAAAAGTCACAAAACCGTCAACATACGCCTAACGTATCCCATAATATTTACATTGCATTGGGAGTTAGGCAGGAAATTATACGAGACTATATCCAAAATACATGGCCAGACGAAAGCAATTTCAATGGCAACCTTCATTAAGTGATGAGATAAATTCCCAGCATTACTAAACTGCCAAGTCTGGACCATTATAAATAAGTAGGTACCCATCTCTCGAATCACCTAGCATAGACAACGTCGGCGAGCATTGAACAAGCTGGGAATTAGCTGAAATTAGTGAGCGTACTGTAAACACTCCCGGAGAATCTACGTAAGTATAATACTTGTACGCAAGTAAAGCCTATTACATATTTGAGATTGTCACTGAACTGATGTTATGACCTTATTTCTTTCTTTTTTTAATTTACAGGTTTGGAATGTGATTCTGATATTTCATCAGCAGATGACATACGTAGCTACCTACACCTACTATCTATCAAATTTTTGAAGGCTGCATAATGATAGACTTATCAAAGTGGTAGATTTTTTTAGTTTTAACTATAATAATCAGTCAATACTCTTCGAAGATGCTTCAAAATTAAGCAGCTCTTATATTTGAGTTCCGTACGTGTATAAGCGCACAGAAAGATCCTTTACCCAACTTTAAGTCAAACAATCTAGCGCTGTCTGTGAAAATATCAAGTACTAAGGACAATCACGTACAAAATACAATTTAGTACACAATCTCACTCCAGCCGCTTGATCGTTGGCGCCAGTGAACACAAACCCTAATATTATATTTTTGTAGTCATCCTAACGTGTTCGCTGGCGCTTCGCCAGTGCGATACGGCCCGTATCTTACCTTGTGCCTTGATTAAATCAGATAGCAGCCGAGTGGAAACAAACAACGGTAAGGTTATAAAACCAGTTGATGATTCGCGACTACAATGTATTTTATTGGATTACTTAATAAATCTACGGTACACAACGACATCTAGTTAATTCGGCCGAAACTATGTAGTGAGTTTTATTGGTCGCGGTGTGGTGTTTGAGTAATGAATTCCTGAATCGCGCAAGTAGTATTTACATATTTTGTTCTTTTATCATAATTCGCTTGGTTCTTATGATGTTTAAAGTTTCAATAACAATACTAGCTAGTAGTTATAGCGAACTTTAATAGCGAATATCTTTGTATTCATTTAATAATTAGGTTAATTAAAAAAAAAAACTTAATTCAATATTAGTCATCATCCCTATTACGTTGTTTTAGGAAAGATAATTACTTTAATTAAGTTATAATCATGGCTAATGCGTCGTCGAAAACAATACAGTATTCTTCTTAGCTACTGTTTGAATTAGAGACATTATTTATAGCCTGTTTCTATAACTACTAACTTCTTTTGTTACAATTTTCATCTTTATGAAAATCAATACAAAGTGCAAAATAATTCGCATACTAAATGGCTCTTACGGTGATCTATTCGCCATGGATTGGCGCACTAACGACCGAGTAATTACACGATGATCCCTATTACAAATGCAAAAATGAAGAGCCCCGATGCATACATAATGCCGCCTTGTGCTGTGGTACGAGGCATGAGATATTTTTAACCTCCGAAGAAAAAAGAGTGTTTGAGTATCCGGCTGTATGCTAATTAGAATTTTGTCGATCTCTTTAATATAAGTATTGGCATATAAGGAAAGCGGAGGCCACATTGATAAGGGATATTTTCAGATCATAATACCATAATAATAATGACGATATTTTAAATGCTCCATGCCCTTGGACCCTCAGCCTACTCCGCCGCGCAGGCCGCGCCAGCGCCACCGGTAATGACTGGACAAACAGAATCTGCATACGCCCTGAGAAATGCTCCAAGCACTCTTAACTGCGAGCGCACGAAGATTTCATGAAAATGCGGTCAGAGTTTTTTTTATTATACATAGTTATTTTTATTCTGTTCAAAGTACTCTAGTATGCATACAGCTAATAGTTGAGCGTTTGGCTTAGAAATAGCTGAAACGCCACTCTCAGAATACGTCACTTTCCATAGATTTCCTATTGAAAACTGTCAAAACTGACGTATAAACGTGACGTATATACGCGATATGTCACTTTTGACGTGTTGTAAGTCGAACGTGAGTCGAGTCGAGCGACAGTCGTTAACAGAGTCCCTGAAACAATCTCACTCTTATGTGTCATGTATCTCTCACATGTGTCTCTTTCGCGTTATTTTCACACAATGCATACCCTTAATTTCACACCCTGTAATATAAATGCCCGTTCTCCTTTATATCTTTTGTAACCAGTGTTTGGAACAGACCAATTCGTGTAAAAATAATAATAATTTAGCCCTTTTAGCGTTCCACTCCTGGGCACGGGCCTCCCCTCAACACGAGGAGGATTCAGGCCATAATCCACCACGCTGGCCCAGTGCGGGTTGGCGGATTTCACATGTCTTTCGAAAATTGGTTAGATCTTCTAAGACATGCAGGTTTCCTCACGATGTTTTCCTTCACCGTAGTAAGCAAGTGATAATCATGTAGAAATTATGATACGCACATAGATTTCGAAAAATCCAGAGGTGCGAGCCGGGATTTGAACCCAAGACCTGGTGCCCGCAAGGCGCGTGCTTTAACCAATCGGCTATCACTGCTCGTGTAGAATGTTTTATTTTCTTTACATTTTCCGAACATGTGATGTGGCTCGCCAGGGGGCGTGGCGATGTTAATCAGGGTTCCGTCAGTAGTACGAAGAGCGGGGTGCGGACAGGCGGAACCAGACGCTAGGCTCCTAGCGTGGGAACTGAGCTTGTTTTATCAAGTAAATAGGTAGTTACATAATGCTGTGAAATAAATTATTCTGTCGCTTTTGAAGGCATACAGAATGGAGCAGGTTTCTAGGTCCATAGCATAAAGCGTTGGAGTTTTGGGATCGTATTTTGTTTCAGCTGGATTTATAAAAGTTACCAAGTTATGCTATCAGACATACAATCAGGTAGATATTCCTCTCTGTAGAAGGTACTTATGTAGGGTTTTTCTATATAACTTCAGTGAGGGGGAGGTATGTGTGGGTCGAGCCAGGTCCTATATGAACTGGGCCCTAACCACGCTCGCTACTCAAATCGTAATAGAAAAGCAAACGCTCGAGATTACGTTTCAAACGCTCCGCTTTTGACGTTTCGCTGACACGAGCTTCACGATTTCTACTGACATTGATATGGTATGGTGTCAGCAAAACGTCAAAAGCGGAGCGTTTGAAACGTAATCGCGAGCGTTTGCTTTCCTATTACGATTTGAGTAGCTAGCGTGGTTAGGGCCCTGTAGTCAAGTGGTGTCAAGTGTAAAAATCATCATCTTTACCATTAATATTAAATAAATAAATAAATATCGCCAGACTGACACACCAACTGTATGGTCCCAAACTAAGCAGCGCTTGTACTATGGGTACCGTACAATGGACCAGGGGCGATCCCAGTGACACCCAGACCAGGGAAAATTTCGAAAAGGCCATTTCCGAAATTTGCCACTGCGGGAATCGAACCCGCAACCACCATGTGCAGTGAGCCGAGCGGCCTACGCTCGAACTACTGCGCCAAGCGGTCGCAAACTGTATTCTTAAACTATTTTTATTTTCGTAAAATGTATTCTATAGCCTAAAATGTATTCTGAACCTAAAACAAATGTTGCGTCGAATAAACTATGCATTTATGCTTAATTATCGCGGCTCGCGGGGTAGGCAGAGAGTTGATTTAGCGCGGGTAATGCTATGCGCGGGTTCGGCGCGCCCGCCTAATTAGCCTTTGTTATTTTATGTTAATGTACTTTCGCTGCGATTAGCTGCCGACAGAGGGCGCACGTGAGTACACGCTGCTGGGCGTGTCGGGATTTGTCAAAGAATTAAAGTTCAAATGCACCAAAAATGGGATTAAAAATGGGATAGAAATTGTTTGATGGAATTGTGTTCAATAGTACCCAGAGATTAAGCATCATTATTACGGATATAGGTTTATAAAATGGGATTCGTTTTATTTTTTATGTTATGTCCTAAGGCGGTAATTACAAATTAATAACTTTAAATTGAAACGCGAAAGAAAAAAAACTATAAACACGAAATTCAAATTCAACTAAACCTTTCGTCTTTCTATTTATTGTACTTTTTAGAGAAGAAATATTTCACCAGAGTAGTTATTACAAAATTCCGTTTCCCAATCCCCAAAAAGCGACCTGCCCGCGCGGGACGCGACGCTCTCAATCTGTTCAACACATCCCGCTTCCGAACATCCTCATCGGGGATCCATTACGATGATTCCATTATTTTCATAGTCGCGATAAAACTCGGTGAATATTCCCGAAGCGAAGTCGATCGAAAATATTCCATCATTACCTTAAGCGGCGCAGTAAATCGACGGCTCCGGCGACAACTTTGATAATATTGGAGCGCTCTACAATATGTCTGAAGGGCGGCTATGCTTCGTGATGCCAAACGGGATATGACCTTTTCAAATAGGACAAGAGATCAATTTGACGGTTAAATCACAAACCGCATATTACCGTCTCAAAGATTTATAGATATAAAAAGTGAAATCGGTAAATAATATCTAGGTAGTTATAGGTCTTTACAATAACTGCACTATTTCTTTTATTGTTGTACCAACCTATATTATTATGAGTGATGTGACACATGATCTGAGCCGTGAACTGTCGCTCGGAATGCGAATATTTGGAGCAGTGAAAATTTTCATGACTTAGCATAGACGCGATTTTCTTTGTAATGTTCAAATGAGTGACACGTCACGTCTTTCTACATTGCAATAAACATAGTTTGCTCGGTGGCTAAAAGAGGGACAACAATTTTAAATACAGAAATGTCATATTATGATTGACACTAGCAACGCTCTCAGAGGGCCAAATCAGTTTGTGAGATTGCACTGCGTCTTTTTTCTAAGGTGGGTATAACCAGGTTTATCAAAATGATTTGGATTGGAAAGTCCTACTAAAATATTTTGTTGGTCACCGCTCACCGCGAGACACGTACGGCTTCAGATACCTACATACATATGTAAATGTTTTCAATAAGGGCGGCGTGGAGGGCCCGTGCTCATAGACATGATAATTTTCAGAATCATGGACCGGGACTTACGGTGATAATATATTCTAGATGTATTCAAGGTCATAGTAGAGCGAGAATCTCATTGTACTTGAAATATAACATCACGGAATATAAAATATGTTTTGTGTAGAACGGGCATTACTAAGAGTAACACCCTCAAAAAGAAGAATAATATGATTAGCAATGTAATAAAGTACGAGGTAATTTTGCTGATTGATGTCATTGAAATAATAATGAATTTGTGGACAGGATTCTGAGGATTGGTTAAGTAGCTTATATTATTACTTCGAAAAAGGATTTTTTTAACCACTATTTATCCCAAATTTAAAAGGGCCCAAAAAGCAGTTATTAATCGTCTGTTTTGGAATGCTGCTTCCACTGAGAAGAGCCGGAAAAAAGCTATGGTAATCCCATCAAAAGAAAAATGTTTGAATACATTATAAGAAACGTCATCGTAATGTTATTTGAAAAAAATCTCGTCTTGTTAAAGCGAAAAGTGTTGCTCTGCATGACGCGTAATGAACCATTTTAGCGAGCCGTGACTTTAAATTATCAAACCAATTCGTTTCATTTGAAAATATTTTTTGCGAAAGTTACCATGTTTTTATTTTATCCCAAATAGCTTTTAATTTTAGCAAAGATCCTATTTTATAGCCAACAATTTCAACGGTAAAAGAAATCAGATCTAAAGTTTTAGAAAATCAAAATCTTTTTTGGTTTACTTTGTTTTGTACCAATGTGAAAGTTACATTTATTTAAGTTCTTCTTACACAACGTTGTGATATACTAGTCTAATAAAAACCTTCATTCCATCGTGCATATTAAAGGTTAATATAAAAAATCCAATTAAAATAATTGAATAAATTCTGCGCTTAAAACTCTGAATTATAATTACCAAAGCAATTTCACTGCGACGAGTATAACAAGAATGAAGACAGATAAAATCAGTGACAAAATTTGTTGAAAGAATACAGAGTCGTATTATAACTCAAGATAAGACTTCAATTCGTCTAGTAATTGCATTCTTGAGTTAAAAAATATATAATATATAATTTACAATTAGTCAACAAGTTATGTTGTGGATTTCTATTGAAACCATAGAGTTTCTTGTTGGATCGTCTCAGTGGAAGCAGCATTCCGAACCGGTGGTAGTTTCTGACTATTCAAAAATGAATAAAACATTTTTGATTTTTGATTTCATTGTACTGAAATTCTAATATTACGGTGCTACGAGAGAAGTTCGTAGCCATCGTAGTAAACCGCGTAGGCACCGTAGCAAGCGTAGAATATTTTTTCTCTATGGATAAATTTTTTGAGTTCTGCCTGGTTGACGTTCGTTTAAAACAGCATTTAAAAGAAAGTGTCCAGTTTATTAAGGATTTTTTGGGTCATAATCTCATGAATTGACGTAAGTGCCAATGAAACTGTGGGCTGCTCCAAAAATAATGTAATCAGCACGCTAATATTACCCTCTTTGGAATATAGTCCAAAATTAACAATAATTATTAATTATAAGGGAGATCTACTTCGCTGTACATATAATATTCGCGCTTTAATTAATTAAGCGCGGGTTATGAGGTGATTCTCGTTATAACAGTGCTTATAATTTTAATAACATTTTGTAATACGATCTCGGTCGGCGCTTTTTGTTTACGTTCATGATTTTGATATAAAAATATCCAGTTTCTATTACGTTAAAAGGCTTTAAAAATATATAAAATAGGGACCTAATGTAGACACAATTATTTCGTACAAAATGATGAAAATAGAGCCGGCGTTCTGACTGGAAATTCGAAAAGCAAAGGCCCTGAAAAAATTATAAATATTAAATTTCCTAAGGTAGCTACAACAATGTAGCGGTATAGCTTTCTGACTTTTTTATGCTGTTATCTCCAATTTTGAGCGGTCTAAAAAAGAGACATCTTCATAAATCAATACAAGTATTGCATCAGTGTAAACGAGGGGAAAGGCATGGGGCATCGCAATCACTTACGTGCTTGACTCTACTGGTGCGACGCATGATCTAACACGGGACTTGTCAAGAATACAATGCAAATATGGAGCAGCACTATCGAGGAAGAAAACATAATTTTTGGTCAAAGCAGTACCCCTGTGTGTGACGTGAAAATGACGTGATAGAGTTTCATGAAGCTTAACTACAGATATCCATGTAGAGTTCATACGAGTGTTGAATCATATGTGAAACCCTTGCTCTACCATGTTGACTGTGGGGAGGGAGTATATAGCCGATTGTTCAGTGGTGTCGATCGTATAAGTTGTACAGCTGGTAGGTACGGAAACACACCACAAACTGTAATTACGTCAGGTAACCGCACTGTGTGATGAAATAATTTCACACTAACATGGAATTTGATTACCGCCGTCTGTTTGTCGCCCGATTCGCGTCGCTGACGTATCAACTGTAAACATGTGGTACCGACATTTGCAGAGTTCAATATATATTTAGACATATATCTATTTAGCACAGAGTACACCATACTATTGGCTTATGGCACTCTATCAACAATCGTGACAACTAGCAACCACTACCCACGCAAGTAACAATTGACACGCGTAAAATGTGTTCGCGCCGCACGTGATTAGGCGCGTCTACATGTACCGAGCAGCGCGCGCGAGCAATAAACTTTTACGTCTGTTTACGTCCACATAATGTCATAACTGATTATTCGAGCCCGGCTTCTCGGAACATGTGGACGCGTATATTGGACAGAGATTGTCACATATATATGCGCTAATGATGTGCAGGGATCGAGATGACTCGGGGTGAGATATATCCACATATGTACCCCGACCAAGCGTCAAGGTTGGTCGCCGATAACTTACAGTCCTCGCGACTACAGATATAAAAATATGAGTATGAGCGAGATAATAACTCGAGAGAATGGTAGCGGGCGGAGGGACATCGGCGGCATCCGTGTATTTGAATCGGTTTGGATTTCCCGCCATCTGTGACGTCACAGTAGGTGTTAAAAATTTGGCACGCTTGGTTTAAATACAAATCATGATACTTGCGTTATCTATGTAAATCTATATCTGTGGATATATCTCATATTAAGGGGAGGGAGGGGTTGGGGGGGCAGGGAGTATTCAGTAAGTTGTACTAGTTGTATTCCATGATACTAGTCTAGTTTCTTACTAGATACTTCAAAAGTTTCGATTCTATTTTGTTCGTACGAACACGCGATAAATCACATAATTGTTTAAAGATGTCTCAATTGCAAACGTGGCGCATGTCAAAAAAAAAAACGCCCTATCATGCGATAGTCGCATTATCGTTCTCTTAGGAAAACACCTGATAGGTACCTAGTAGGGCTCGTATTAATAAGTGAATCTCAAGTCGGAGAGCGATCTTGGAAATGTAATACTTATGTCGTGCCAGTTCAAAATGGCATATCAAAAGAGTGCCCATGATCGCTTTCAAACTTGAGATCGATTTATTATTACATGCCTAAGATACTATGAGGCATAATTATAAATGGGCAAGCTTTTAATTATGCATATAGTAATCAACTAACAGATATAACGCCTAAACAAACATCGCGCTTGCGTTCATTTTAAAATGTACACGGGCCCGCTTTTAATAAGGGTCGTTCCACACTGTTTGTATTGGCGCGGGGAATCTCTTAATTTTGCGCCGGCTCGGCCGTAAGCTCGGTAAATAGTGCACAGCGCCATCTAGCGGTGGTTATCGTTGGGGAATAAGGTTGAAGAGCTTAGCGGGCGGGTAAAAATTTTCCAAAGAATAATCCTAAAAATAAAATTTATAAACGCCCGATACGGCGCTTTTTTAAACTACATAAAAACTGATATTTCCAAACGGCTGAACTGATTTTCATGAAACATAGCTAGGAACACTGTCGATCAGAATACCTTTTTAAGCAAAAAAATTAAATCGGTTCATCCACTTGGGCGCTACGATGCCTCAGACAGACACACATATTATATTATTTAATATGGCCCTATTGCGCCGCGGCGACGTCTTGATGACGTAGTTCCGGCCGATGACGTCATTACACACGCCGCAGCCACTGGGCGCGGCCAAATTAAATACGTGACTGTGTACTCGAGGCATTTTTTTACTGAGACACTCACGAAATAAGGTTCGACCTAGTTAATGTACCTCCACAAATGTCATCGGTCTTGTGAACTACTATAGAAATAATGTTTGTAATTAATATTTAAGATACAGAAATGTCGACAAGAAACATGACTTAACTTTATATTTTTAACGATCTGCGTGGTATTTTGAAACGAAAATTTCATATCTCACCTGTAAATCCGTGGGGATATGACAAATTTCAATACCCATTTTGACATTACACTCCGACTACTAAAACTGCACTCGGGTTTGACCCCTAGCGTGAACCGCGGAAACCTTTCGGAACTGATAGGGAATCAATAGGTAAATCTGGATGAAAATTATCCACTTAAAATAGGATTTACATGAAACATGACGGGATTAAAAAACCCCTCATTTTGTAACATGCAATCTCAACGTTACATAATTACAAAAGAAAATGATCCTGAGTAGAATAAACACTTCCTCATTCTTCTAACAGACAAGGGATGTGTAACTTTATGCCGAACATGGATGCTGTGTTGTTTTTAATAATTGGAAGCCGGGGAAGCCTTCTGTGGGCCTTATTACGAGGGAACTTCAAGTGCGTCTCTCTTGGCCCGGTCTAACAATGCGCGGGACAGAGCGGGAGGTTATTATGGACTGTAGTGGCATAATCGTGTATCCTTTTCCCTTGTACCTGAGATTTGCATTCACGCTACCTTGTTCTTGTTCTTTCTTTTGAAAATACTTAGGTTTTACGTTGAAACCTGGGCCATTTGTATGCCTATGTGCCTGACCACAGTTTGTCATTTATTTATTATCTAGTTTTAACTGTGTGTCTTAAAAATTTTTGGAGTAAATACCTGAGGAAAACATGATGAATTGATTACAAAAATGTTTCTTCCTTATTCGTACATACGGTTAGAGAAAGAATGAGACATAAATCATAATTATAATTCACATAAATCAAGAAATATTAACTTACACACACCAATAACATTTTAATTGTAGTACCTAATCTATATTTATATTATGGTATAGTCTCCATAGATATATAGAATAGAAGGCATAATACACTTCTAGCATTATCCTAAAGTTTTATTATTTATGTTCCATACATTAAGTACAAACTACATTCCTTTACCAAGTGAGGTACCCTTCACAAATAGAGGGACCATTTCAAGACAAAAATAAGAATAATGCACTCAACCTTTTTCATGATAATCTAAGAAACCACGGAGGGATTTCAATGATTTTTTTTATGTTTCATCAATGAATAGCACCGGCTGAAGGGGTATTTTATTTATCCGGATTACCCGGGAACGGACCGGGTAAAACCGAAATTAATTTGCCCTGTCTCTGAATGCGTCTTTGAATATGTTGATTCGAGGCTTGGGAGGGCTGAAAAAATTGTAGACATTTATTTAATTTTATGCGTATCTTAATGTGGGATTTTGTAAAGTATTGTTTTTGAATACACCCGTTAGTTTTGTTTTTATTGCCTGTACTTTTGTGATTATTGAGGAATTTCTAAAATTATTTCACTGTGAGTTCTCATAAGACATACAGTCCATATTACATTAATAAAAAATAGGCAACAACCCAACATTCTAAGACATTAACTTGCAGTTAGATGATAACTTAATTGCGTAAATATCAGTCTGGAGCGAATCAATGAAATGCCCTAGATTCCACGTCTTATTTATAAAGGACACGAAATTTACCAGCTACCCTTATTTCTCAAATAAACCGAGTCCTCGTAACATCATTGCCGCCACCAAAGCGAGCACTTCATTAGTGGAAACCTTTCAATACCGAGCCCAACTGGAAAACTAAATAGAACTAGAAAAATATTTGCGCAAGCCATCAAAGGGCTTCTACGAAATTTCTACAAAATACCTCTCAACGAACTCCATACAAGTCAATCAATATTTGTTCAGAATGAAGGTGGGAGTGGGCCAGACAAAAACGTCATTAGGTGGAGTTGAGAGCAAATCCGGGGGGCGGCAGCGAGCGAGCTTTTGTGTCGGCGAACGAGAAAAGGAATTATCGGAGAGGGCTCGCCGAATTTCTATTCTGATTCCGACCAGGGCGCGGCGAGCCCGGCCGACTTGTCCACCCACTTTGCACCCGATCGCGACGTATACTACTTAGTATCGAATTATCTGATTACTATTTTGCACACTAACTAAACATTTAAAGGCAATGGTACCATTGTATTGTAACTCTATCTACTAATAAATAAAATAGCGAAAAAGTGAAATGCATCCGTATTAATACGCTTTTGACCTTTTATTTTGTACTGCTCTGACATAAGAATGACATTTGCAAGACCGCTCTCAGGTTTGAGATCGATTTATCAATACGGGCATTAGAACTTGAAATTTGACATTTATTGTGTGTACCTTTCAGTCTTTAAGTGCTTACTAAGTAAATATTTAACACTGCGCCTACGCACGCAGCCGCGGGGAATGGCTAGCTAATATATATTAATGTTTTTTTTTGTACTAGGTAACAAGCGTGCAACCCGCCTGGGCCCTAACCACGCTAGCTACTCAAATCGTAATAGAAAAGCAAACGCTCGCGATTACGTTTCAACCGCTACGCTTTTGACGTTTTGCTTAGATGAGCTTCACGATTTCTACTGACATTGATATGGTATGGTGTCAGCAAAGCGTCAAAAGCGAAGCGTTTGAAACGTAATCGCGAGCGTTTGCTTTTCTATTACGATTTGAGTAGCTAGTGTGGTTAGGGCCCTGAAGGCCTAGCCAAGATACAAACGTTTCGTTTCTATTCTCTTTCTACAATTGCGAACGCCTTAGCGTAAGCGAAGATAGCTAACGATAACTTGGTAGCCATGATGACATATCAACGCCGAACGCTAAATCTACAATGCCGATCGATAAAATAATATTTTTAGTCTGTGGTGAGCGTTCATAAACGTCAGTCATCAAAACCAAAGAGAATACAATTAATACATCATAACCTCAAAGTACTTTTGTATGTAAACAAGGTGCGAGCAGAATATTTGTTTTAAATTTTATTAAGAGTTTTAAACCGTTGATTAGAAATGTACATCAAGCGCATCTAATAAATACTTACTGAAGTGGTTTTTGCCATGGAATACTTATTAAATTAAATCACGAACTCGAGCTAGCCCGGAACAGCTCGCGGCTTTACAAATTCATAGAAGGTACGTAAAACATTAGTAATTTCAATAATTCCCATGTTATTTAAGTCTGTCTCATACCTACTCGGACAAATTGTTCCTATCGAGGCATTTGCATTGTTCATTCAAGATTCAGATTATATGTTTCTCTAAAATAGTCTATCATAAATGTTCTAGTCACAGCTATGTAGCTAGCGAGGCCCAAGCATGGATTTCAAAGAAATAAAGTATTACTGTTTGTGGCAGGAACTGTGAGAGGTTATGTATTATTATATCACTTACATTTAAGTAACAAACAATATGTTTTGATTTCAGGAACAACACTATCTCCTGCTCACCTGCTATGTGATGTCTCTGGAGAGCTTCCACAGCTTCCAGATACCTGGAGCTCGTATTTATGTACATTTTTGCCATGGAATAATAGATGGAATCACGAATATGACCTAGCCCGGAACAGCTTGCCGCTTTAGAAATTCATAGAAGGTATGTAAAGCATTACTTAGTAATAATTTCAATAATTCTCTTGTTATTTAATTCTGTCTCATACCTACTCGGAAAAATAGTTTATATCGGGCCATTTTAATTGTTCATTCAAGATTCAGATTCTTTGTTTCTCTAAAATGGTCTATCTTAAATGTTCTAGTCACAGCTATGTAGCGAATGATGCCGGAGCAAGGGGTTCAAAGAAGTAAAGTATGACTGTTTGTGGCAGGAACTGTGAGAGGTTATGTATTATTATATCACTTACATATTAAGTACTTAACAAACAAAATGTTTTGTTTTCAGGAACAACATTATCATGATTGAGGGGGAAGCTACACAATGCCGTAATTTTGTAGCAGATATGTCTCTGTGTCCCGGCCGGGTACGTGTGGTGCCGGCGCCGGCCGGCCGGCCGGCTGCTGGCTCTGCCGCGCGCGCACACAGCCCTTGAACAAGGCGCCAGTGACGCGTGCACTTCGCACACTCAACCTCATCGCCGAGGATATAGACCTGTTCTCGTGTAATCTGAGTGAATTAACGAGGGTAGCTTTATACATCAGTAGTTATAGATAATTAAGTATTGTTGGAATATGGATTTGTGTTGCTTAGCAATTGCATTAGGTAAACCTGTAAGAATAGCTTTAAGTTTTGATAAACAAATAAAATTAAATCTCCAGCTGGCCTTTACTGTCATCCCTCATCCCTGTCTACTGAATTGATTAATTTAACAAAGAAACAATATTATCATCATCTTTTTAGCCCAAGATGTCAACGGCTGCATATTTTACATAAGTAAAATATAAATTGTATATAAATTCAATGTCAATCCAAATGCCAATACAATTTTTGTATTTCTTAAATTAGTAATGAACAATTGTGAGAAATAAAATAATCATTTAAGTGTACCTATGGGATAATGCAAATATTTAGTTGTTTTCTTAAGAATTTACTATGTAATACAGTGGTTCAAAATAAAATTAATTAGGTACAACTTTTCCAATCAATAGGTCACAGTGCCTTCCTACTGATCAATTATATTCCTAGTCCAGTGATATGTATATGAAATAAAATGAATTTTAAACGACATCACACATATAATTATACCATGGAACATTCGGCACTATGAAAATAATTCGTATAGAAAGTACACTGATTTTAAAGTTTTACACTACTTAGGTATTTCACCATTGACAATTCCTCGGTATCTTAATAGTCTCTTTTTCGGTTGTTAAACCACAATTGTTCATTTTAGGCACACCACAACATATTTAAAAGTAAGCAAGTATTCATTTTGCATGCTATAAGTTGGGTATAGTCCAAACCATTCGTATATTTTAATTATTAAACACTACAATTTGCGATGTTAACCACACAGCTGATTGCAAACGGCCATGTTTTTAGCGTTTTCTACAGGGTCTAGGCGATCGCTTAGCTAGCGTTCACAAACTACGATATCGTTTCGTTAGCGCTTGTCAAAACAGCATGTTGGCTACGATTTGTACGGGACTTAGCGATCGGCATTGTAGAAACGCTTATATTCTATTCTATCATTTGAAACGAATAGCTATCTTGGTATCTTGGCTACGAGTTTTCTATTCGTTTGTTCTGACCACGTGATTTAACGTTGAGATATGTCATTCCCATACATTTTTTTCGTTTTCTATTAGCGTTAACGATTGTAGAAAGTCTTCTTGGCTAAGCCCACTGATATTAAGCAGTGACCATAGCCTATACACGCGTAATGCATTGCTCGACCTGAAGAGCAGTAAACCGGAGGGAGGGTTAATCTTTTCATAAAATACTTAACTAGAGTAGCTATGGTAATAAATAAATTATAATTTCCGTAATACGTTTAGAACATATTGAATATTGATAATACAATATACGGCCCAATATACGCGCGGGAAGAACTAATTTAATTACCTATAATATGGCTTACATTAGTTTGTGCCATCAAAGAAATAGATAACCGGCTTAGCTTGCCTTCTGTCATCTCTAATTCGGGTCCCTATTACCCCTGTTACCTTTTATTACAATGAATATAAGAGGATTTGGAAGTTCATCTAATAATGACTTAACGTTGCCAATACATAATTTAGTTTGGATGATGAACAGTAGGTTCATCAGGTCATGAAAGTTTTTATGGGTGCTAGATATAGGTATAGTGTGTTTGTACTGTATGCCAAAGTAGTTTGAACGTCAACGGTATTATTTGACTTGATTTAAAAGTGACAAAAGCAGTTTTTGACCTCTCGCAACGTGAAGAGTACCTAATTAAGTGTGTTATAAGTTCGACATTTGTCTGTCTATGACATAGTAGCTGATGTAGGTACGCGTTTATTTTATTTGATAGATATGTCGGTGAGATTGTGTTGGACTACGTTTATATCGATTAGGTACCACATTTTTCAGTCAAATCATCTCGAACCATTATTCAAAAAAAGTGTTCCTTTTTCAAATGAGATTCAATTACTCCAAGTAATGAGTATCGATGTTTTATTCGTAGGTGTGCCCACATTGTACGCTACGTCTGTGGCCTGGTAGGGTTGCCACATATTACAAAAAAAATAATAAATATATTTTAGAGATTTTTAAGGAATGTCTAATTATTCTAAACTACTTGCCGTATTAATTGGTTATTTTTCCAAAAAGTTTTATAGGGTCTATTATTTAGAGCAATGTAAGAATCATTTACAGTTTGATATAAACGAGCTTTAGTATTGAACTCTCCAAGCTTTCTCTCCTACATACACTTTAATTATAGAAACAACGATATTATGGAACAAATTTGCATATATGTTGCCCTTACATAGTATGACTTTGCAGTCTCGGTCTTGCGACCACATTTAATTCTGTTGACGCTGCATTTAGGAGGCAGCCCTAACAGCGAGCCACTAATTAAAAAGTTAAACTGCTGGCGCGGACAGGCGATTTTAGGACTTTTTGCCGAAACCCGCACCCGCCAAAACTTCACTGCCTATTTTCAGTGTATGCACTTTGTAAACGTATCTCGGTTTGAAATTCCCAACAAATATTTAGATCTGGAAAGTTTTGAAAAATACTTGGACTTATCACTTTGGCACTTTTGTGATAGGTAGTACTCAGTAGGTTCGTAACTTGACTTTCTTTTGTTTCTATAATGATAAAGTTCAAAATCTTTCATAGGAATATCGCTCCCTCATAACTGGGTTTCACAAAAGCAAACCTTGTAATACACAGATATTGTGTATCGTAAGACACATCGCAAAATACACAGGGCTGTGTTTGTTCGGTCGCAGTGACAGACAAACAAGCTCACTGCTGTGCGTCCAAACGTCTACACTGACAAAATTCTCGTGGAACTGTATATAATATGAACATACGATGACAGTCATATTTGTTGTAATACTTACTGTACTATAAAATGTTACTGTAGTTATACTTAAGGTAATATTATTAAAAATATTCAAAATAAATAATAGCTTTTTAGTGCTCTCTCTGAAGTCTAATCATAATGTAAATTGTTTAAATATAGTTTGAAATTCTTGAGCATACCTAAGTAAATTGTTAATCTATATTCAAGTATAATTTCGTTTGCTTCATTATCTTAAAATCAAGACTCCTTATTCTAAACTGTAGGAAATAAGAATAGGAATAGCCTGCTATATAATCGGTATCACTCGGCTCTATGTCAAAATAGATGAATTTTCTTTTTTTTAGGGTTGTAATCTTTTAGCTATGATCTTTGACAAACTAGACAACATTTGTCTGTTAACTAAAAGCCATCTAGTCTGCCACAAATAGCGCTTAGTGGTGGTGTTGCGTGCGGTGACGGATAATTCTATTCACCTCAGTACGGAAAATGTTCCGTCACCGACTAAAGATAGATTGGCAAATAGCTTAATGCACAGACATATGCTATACTGCAATAGATAAGAGGTAGCGGAAACATAGGTAACAATTTGTTTTTTTTTATTTTATTTTGGGTACACACAGACGGTCATATTATTTTAATAACATTTCGTATTCATAAAATAAGGTATAGTTCATCTGCATTCTATTATATTATGATGTCTTATTAAAGTCTTATTGCCTTATTAAATGTCTTATTGCCTCAGTAAAGTCAAATAGTTTTATTTACCGAACCGGATTCACCGAATACATCCACACATATTTTTTCTGATTAGGTACCTTCAATTCACTAATATGTCGAAACGCGTTAAATTTTTCGTCGTCCCGTCTCATGAATCATTTCTAATTATCTATTAATTAATTATCGATTCACTTACTATTGTAACCCTGTTTTCAAAGCTCCCGAGGTTGCTTATAAAAATGTGCCTCTTTTTGAAAATGTAATCAAAATCGCTATTTCCTATCACTTGGTCGTATGTTAATGCGTGCTTGCGTGCTTACCGGCATAGTTTGACTTCCGTGCAGGCTGGTGATGGCTGCCTGCGCCTCTTGGTGTGAACTGAACTTTACGAACGCGCACCCTGCAACAAACGACATAGTAGCACTTAGTTATGTTACAATACAAAAATAAGGTATACACTGTATACACACCCGCACATAACAGGACATAAAACTAAAATAAAATGTAAAAAAACAACCCACATTGATATCCTTAAATTGGCAAGTTCATAACATTTTAAACCCTCGTGGAAATTGTCACCTGACGGAAACATTCCACTCTCGCCCGCATGGAAACTGTTCACAGTATAAAACAGAATCAAATTCGGTATATAAAAAGAGACTGATGCGGAAAAAGGGAAATCTTAAACAAGGGCGGGCGGCCGCGGCGGGATTATCGCTCAATTTTTCAATAACGGCCTGTCAAGGCGGGCGGCCGCTCGCCGTATCAATCTTGGTTCCCGCAGGTGCGAGGGGAACCACAGGTAGAGGATAAGGATGAGAGATTTTAGGAAGTATCGATATTGGATCTCGATAAATGGAGAAGAGTAGCAATAATTTTCATAAGCGTAGAGCTAACTGTGACTGTTGATAAGTGATTTTGTCTATTGCCCATGATTCTTTAAATTCTACAAAACATTACATAACTTTTAGAGTCAATGATGCTTCAAGAAACGTTCTAGTAAGCGATATACATCGGCACACTGTCGACATTGACGAACATCGATCATCCCTAGCACACGGAAGCGGGGAAAGGGTCGCGTCGACGCCTGTCCGCGCCGTGTACACACCTAATGACGACTGATGGATCCGCGCTTATGATGCTACCATTACCCTAATCCGCCGCCTACAACTAAATCAGTTACGTTGCGGCTTGATCTCTCACATATATTAAGGCTGGCAGCTTCCCCGGCCGAAACATTCACATAAATCATTGTTTGTTAAGCGGACTCCTTAGTTCAAGTCTCTCTTAGTTCCCCTTTGATGTATGAACAATTTGTATATCAAAAGGAACCAGGCGATACTCGTCCTCCTCCGATCCACATTGATTATGCAGATAGCTCCGTTATTATCGTCTCAGATGTTTTAAGAAGCGCACAAAAGCGGCGCCAAAATTGGTCCACTGGTTTCGAGATAATCGAATATAAACAATCAACAACTCGCCCCCTTTGCTACATCAGTATGCCGCATTATACATTCCTCTCTCCCCTAAAAACATAAAAAACTGTACACACGAGTGTTATATTCGCTAAGTATGCTCGTAACTTCTTATTGAATCAGCTTTGAATCCCGCAAAAGAACCGCGCCACCGAAAGGTAAAAACTCTACCGGGGAAATTGTGGCGACTATTTTATCTTTCGCTGAGCTCTCGACGAGAAAAGTACGATTATGCTCGACTGACTTTTATTCGTATTATCCTTTGTTCGACTGGATAAAAGACCATAGACGAAACGTTTTCGGAAAAGGCGCCTCAAATAAATTAGGACGCACTTTTAAGCCGCCACCGTGTTTACATCCCCGCCTCCTGAGAAAATAGAGACAACGCGGGATGAGCGCCGATACAGACGACACAAAAAACAATTTGTTAGGTTCGGGAGCGGACATAAAAGAATAATAACGCGGATTGCACGAGCGACGCAATTTAAATGGTGACAATCGGCGGAGCAAATTGAGGAGCGGCGGGCGGGCCGCGCGGCGCCGGCGCCGCCCCAACCTTACAATGGAAACGCTCGTTTCTACCTCCGGAAAAGCCATTATGAGAACGTCAGTTGGCGAGAAAGAAGTCAAAACTTCGCCGGCAAACATGGAACTATTTACTGCTTCCACATTCGGCGACGTGTGCTTGGAAGTTGGATGCAATTTGTTAACCCTTTATCGCGAGTGCAGACTCGAGCGGCGCGGAGATAGCGCACGCAAGGGTGGGGGCGGGCGGTGCGTGGCGCGACGGCGCTCGCGCCAGGTAACTTGGCCGCCGGCCAAAGATCTGTTTTCCTGTTGTTGGCGGACAAACTCACAGATCAGTTTTTATCGCGCGAAAGGCCTTTATAGCTGCCCGATAGGGGGCACTGCGACCGAAATGTTTTCGCGTCGCCGTCGAACAAATATTATTTGGATGGTTTTATGTATCGGAAGCATTACACGCTAAAAACTTTGGCACTCGACGGCAGATATGGCGACACTTAAAAACTAACGATAATGTGAAATGCCACACCAGCAGTGCTTAAGATGTTCCCTCCGTGCTGATCCCACGACTCATGCTCCATTCAATTTGTTTGGGTACAATGTCGTTGTAGTCGTTTTTATTAGGTTGTCAAATTTGTTGATTTTTAAGATTGGACTTAGGAGTATACAATTTGCATAGAGAGTGATACACACTATTCCTCATCAAATAATAATAAAAAAAGCTAATCGGACTCAAAGGAGTCGATTTATGAAATTTGGCAAATATATCAAAAGACGTGATAAATTATTCGCGTAAAATACATTTTTTATTCCTCAATGCGAGTGACGCCGCCGGTAAAAGCTAGCAATGCGACAAACAAGCAACCCCGTACCAGCGAGCCGGCGGGGGCATTGATTACAAACTTCGAGCTCTCAGCTCTAACTTTCCATCTCTTGGTATTATTTCACGTACTATTCCAATTTGGTAGATATTTATTATGGATATCGGGCGGCTGGAAGTTTTTGCATAGGTATAGGTAATTTCTTTTACAATCTCTGTTTTGTATGGTAGAAATGGTAATAAAATGTAGAGTGCTTTAACCAAACAAAACGAGGTTTTGTCTTGTGCACTTTGTATGTAAATACTTACGAATGCGTCAACCTAGACCACGTTACCACTCTACAGTAGCTCTCTGATTACGCGCATTAGTCTATGTAAAATATTTGGCCATTGACAACTCCCTATCGGACATTCGAGGAACTAATTAAGTTAATATAATGTAGACGCCAGTGGCTAGCGACTCTACTCCAACTTATAAACTCACGTGGAAGCTACTGCGTACACATTTAAATGAGATAACATTGCACTCTAGTTTTATTTTACAGGCCCACTTTCATATTACCATCCTAAAAGCACCATTTTCATTACTACCCGCAAAAAGACAACAAACGAAATATGAAAACGTTCTTTTGCCGAGCCCATCTCACCGTATGTTTACCCGAGATGACGTCTGTCAAACATAAAAAAGGTGGCTCTTCACAAAAAGTGGCTCAAAGGAGCCTTTGACAAATTATCAGGAAAGTTGTCGAGCAAACATTGTTGGGATGTAAAGTGAATGTTGAATCGTTACTCTTTGAGTCGTCAGATCAATGAGTTGTATACCGGCGATGTCAATCAGCGGTCGTGAATTTGCTAGAGCACTTTTAACCTCCAACGCAGCACAAAGGGATGTGTTATAAATATGGCCCTTTGTCTGCCTTTGCCATCGTTATTTTTGAACGGACGGTAAATGCGATTTTTTTGTACCTGTAGATTCAATTCTGATGTCACAGGAGGCGAGTCTACTGTTATACTCGTACATACCAGTTCAACCCCTATTAAATGTAAGGGAGATTTGGGCATAGGCAAATACGCTGGCCCAGTTCGGTTTGCCGAATTTCACATGTCTTAAAGTAAAATATTAGTCAGTACATTATCGCTATCAGGTTCATTTCGACACTCAATTATATAAAACTCTATGTTATACACGCGTTATAACATTAAACAATAGTTTTCCATTGCTAGCAGTCCATTTTTTGGTAATGGAAGTAATAGTTAGAGCCTATTAGCGTTCTTTTATGTTGGATTATGCTATTTTATGGCCGCTTTGACCGGGGAGAGGCCGCTCGCCGACGTACCCGATAATATTATACGTTAGGTTTGAATGTGCGATAAAAATAATGTAAGATCATAGTAGGTACACTGGAGCAGGAATAATACTGTGACATATTTGAATACTTATTTCTTTTATAAAAACTTAGTACCTACTTATTTCTTACAAATAAATGACAGCGCATATATAAGGCTTTTATAAGATTATACTAGACAAACAGACAGACACAACCCTTAACGCATTAGGTACATGATGTGCCTAATTAAGGTATTGATTTTAACATAGGTAGGTTACTTATACATTTTAAAACAAAAAGGGTACACTTGAAAAAAAAACTCTTATCTTTGTATTTCTAAAACTATCAGCTTCGGATGAAACTGGAATTACAAAAGGTGTTATAGGGATACAGCTGTTGACAGATTTTATCAGTCTTCAAAACCTTTATTACTTCAACTGTCCCACAAAGACGATAGTTTAAAATTTACAATAGTGCAAAAAAAAATATACCCTTTCTGTTTCACCTGGTATACCTAAATATTATCCTTTCCTTTGCAGAGTTGAACAAATGGACGTTCCCACAAATAACGATAATGAACTTCCAGAACCCAATGATACACACTTTCAGAATTGAGAATAACAGGAGTAGGTACACCTACCGGCACTCGCGGCAATAGATCGAACATTGTTTACATTCGGCGTAGACCCTAACGCGAAGTTGGGCGGACCGAGCTTACAAACTTCACTCGCTAACTTTAAAATGAAAGATTTGAACGCAGAGTGTAATAATATTGAATTTCGTGAAATTATGTACGCTCATACTCGTTTGAAGAAAGAGAAGGGTAGAAGATGTAGGTAGGTATCTGCTGTACCTATGACTGCTTGTTTCAGTTATTTTATTTTTATATAAAATAACAGAGTCCCGAGTTCGAGATATTTCGTGCTTTAACCGCCAGGTGACAGATATGAGTGAACGATTAACGAACAACGAATATTCACACGCGTTTCAGATGTTTTGCTATAATATAAGTCTGTTCCATCCCATTCACGTTCATAAATGACGCTAGGAGTGTCCACATGTACTCGTATCGAGCAATGAGGCAGGTATTTTGTGACGAGTATCAAAGAAATAAACTGTGTTGAAATCGGTTCATCCTTTTTGAAGCTACGTTGCTCCAAACAAATAAATTAACCTTTCAAACAGTTTTTGTCGTATCATCAGCGGCCTAAAATATAATACCTCAGCTAAAATGTAACTCATAAGGTGTCCTTTTTATATTTCTTCCAGAAAGTTTTTTTTTTCCAACATTTTATATTTTAAACGCTTTCGTTATGATTCGCGAAACTTTAAGCTACTTATTTCCCCTTCAGCGGCGAAAAACACACCCGCATCTAAAATATCACGCTTATATTGAAAGCAGGTAAAACACATCTAAAAAGGGCTCCGTCGTGCCCCAAGGGGTGGTCGGGGCGAAATGTCTCTCCGCACTTTCAACGGAGCAATACATTTTTCAATTCGTGGCTTAACACTTCGAGGCACCTTTTCAGAATATCGGCTCAATGAAGTTCGTACAATTTTTCGTTCGATTACGCTCACTCGCCGTACGTTCGCGCTGACCCCCGCTCGCCCCCGAGTGCCAACTGATAACAACTCCGGTGAAACACACCCTCAACTTGTGACGCCCTTATCGGACGGAGAATTGGTTCCCACTTTGAAATATCGTTGAAATTTTTGACATTTCGAATGAAAACATGCCGCGGTTTGTAATGAGGGGAAAAGTTGGACCTAAAGGCGATTAGGGTGTTTGTTGGATGAGAAATATATTATTATGAGCGGGGAATAATTGATTATTGGCTTTGTTGAACCAATTGCCTTGATTTCCTTATCCAATATACACATCCTTAATTTTAAACAAACTGTTTATTTGCGCTCCATAAGAAAATAGGAATATTTAACAGTAATTTTTAAAATTACTGTAAAAGTATAGTAACAATTAAAACCCTACTTATAAAATATTTTTCTCTCAGGAAGGGTTACGAGGCCATTACATTTTAGTTTGAAGTCTCATTCCAGTTCGCCTTTGAATAAAAAGCTGAAAGTAAGGGGGCGCGAGAGGGGGGCGGACTGAACACCTTTTATTTGGAGGACGAATTTCGCTTTTAGGATAACGTAGGACGTAAGTGTACTATAAAAAGGTATAAATATTTATGCATTTATGTACCACTAGCTGTGCCCACCGGCTTCGTCCGCGTAGTATTTAACTTAACAAAAAATTAGAGATTATCGGTATAAAAAGTATCCTATGTGTTAATGCCGGTTATAAACTATCTGTGGTCCAAATTTCATCCAAATCCTTTCAGTAGTTTTTGCGTAAAAGAGTAACAAACATACACACAAACTTTCGCATTTATAATATTAGTGTGATTAGCAAATAAAAGACCTGTGAAACAAAATTGTTTATGAATGATAAGAAGAAAGGGCTAGAGTTACACCACGCTTTATACGTAGAGCTATATCAGTCACCCAAGGAACTTAATACTTTGTTATAGTTACGCGTATATTATTTTATGTAAACGCTACCTCATAGCGACTCATAGCGAACGTAAACTCATGGCAGATATATACACCACACGAAAGTAGTAAAATTCTCCACATTTCACGTCTCATACAACGCATTTTGTTCCCATTAATAATGCACCAAGCAACTCTAAACCCTAATGAATATTCTCGATACTACAACAAACGTTAATACACTATTTAATTCCCAAAACACACAGCCGACTTCACGCTTATTAAAAGGCACGTTTCCTTTAAATATTTAACATGGCCGCATCGCCGTATCACTTAAAATAATAAGGATTTCTCGTAGGAGATTACGCAGTAACCCTCGAGAGGATAATTAATGTTATACCGTGAATATTAGCTTTTCAATTAGCCGTCTTTTAGTGGCTCAGAATGGCTCTCGTGTAACAGGGCGGAGCGATGTTGCTGGCATTATCGCGGGGAAATCCAGTGTTTACAAAACATTATTTATGGTTTAGTAACGGTACATAGATAATCGTTATTAGTTCCTTATGTATGCCAGAATTTGTGAGAGTGTCACAAAGTAAGTATTGAAGTGCGATTGCCACTAGATACCTGGGCCCTAACCACGCCAGCTACTCAAATCGTAATAGAAAAGCAAACGCCCGCGATTATGTATCAAACGCTCCGCTTTTGACGTTTTGCTGACACGAGCTTCACGATTTCTACTGACATTAATATGGTATGGTGTCAGCAAAACGTCAAAAGCGGAGCGTTTGTAACGTAATCGCGAGCGTTTGTTTTTCTATTACGTCTTGAGTAGCTAGCGTGGTTAGGGCCCTATTGGGAAGTTATGTCAAAACGTTGTTTTTGGTAGCTTGAATATTATTTATGAAATAATTATTTTTGTATCCGTACCCCATGTATATTTTTTCACATACGACGTTGTTTATCGCTAGTCGCCGAAACGCATAATTCTTTGGGATGTGTTATAGTACAGAAATTTATTTCAGAAAATAAAAATAAAATGCAAATAAAAAAATAACTTTGTTGTATAACGAATCTCGGGAGCTGGCAACACAACAAGGTGGGTTACTTCTTTCGCCCGCTACACCTGTAAACGTAAGACGATAGTTAATTAAATCCGTTCCCGCGAGATTTATGCCTCGCCGGCGGAACCCCAAGCACCTAGGTAGGTACCTATAGAACGTAAGGAACCCAATCTCACTACTATCTGTGAAATATAACGCTATTAATTACGTCCTCGGTTTTAGGAATGGTTTTTGTATAAATTTAATTATTATCAGTTAGGTACCAAACATTTTAGACTGCTCTACTGCTGACTCAGTAAGTGTTCAGGATGGGATGTCTCTTTCGTAACAGGTATTATAATGAAAGAAAATCCAACGTTACCTCTCCTATATACTATGTAAGCAAACTCGATGTTCTAGTTTCCCGTGTTGGCAACCAAAAGTAACTCGTTTGCTCGTCAGCTCCTTATACGCTTCTATAATGTTATTATTTTAATAACGACATATATGCATTTTAAGCAGTGATAGCCGATTGGTTAAGCACGCGTCTTGCGGGCTACCTGGTCTCGGGTTCAAACGGGTGGATTTTTCGAAATCTATGTGCGAATCATAATTTCTATATGATTATCACTTGCTTACGGTGAAGGAAAACATCGTGAGGAAACCTGCATGTCTTGGAAGATCTAACCAATTTTCGAAAGACATGTGAAATCCGCCAACCCGCACTGGGCCAGCGTGGTGGATTACGGCCTGAATCCCCCTCTTGTTGAGGGGAGGCCCGTACCCAGGAGTGGGACGTCAAAAGGGCTAAAATTATAATTATTATTATTTATATGCATTTTATTTATAGTGTACCGTACGATGTCCTATTTCTACTAGCATTGACAAAATAAAATAATCTGCGATAGTCAACGGCGGCCGGCACCGGCGCCCGAGCGTCCGGCTGATAGACATACGTAAGTAGAGTCCATTACTAAGTTTGTAATCAACGCCAGTGCTTCAACTGTACTTACTTAGTTATTAAATTTATCGCATAAGTTCATAACTTCAATAAGAGCTGACTAGAAAATTAAAAATGTTTTTAAGTTTTGAAACTTTAAATCCAACGAATCGCTATATAAGTTGGGTTTATTTATGGACAGTCATCGAACTTGCAACCTTCGAGTCACACCTTTGACTCTTATAAGCCAACTTTTGTAACCAGACTCCATCTCTACACGTCTGCGTAAATAAGCTGCTCTAGTAAGAGCAGTATCGGTGTTAGCGGTATTCATTTTATATGCTAAAAGTTTGAATTCAGAACAACTAACCATACGGCAATAAAAACGTTGAAAAAGGTTATAGTTGGAATACGAATCGTCTTTCAGTGCGAAAGTGTCGCACTGTGAAACTTTCTACGAGCGCAGCGGAATTTGTACCACAATCCCAGTTATATTAGGTAGCCTGTTCAGAACTCTGAACAATGGGTGACTCACAGAACAACAAAATACATAGAGTAACCTTCGCTCACAATAATAATTATACTTAATCATTACTATAGAATGCTTCGTTTCAACGCTCTATGGCCCGTATTAATAAATCTATCTCAAGTTTGGGCGTAGTTTTAAGTACATCTGACATGTCATTTTGTACTGGGAAGACGTTAAGGATGACATGTTAAGAGCGCACTTAAGATCGATCGACTTGTGATCGGTTTATTTATAGGACTTAATGTGACGTAAGAACTGTCACCAATATAAAAATGTGTGTTCACGTGTGTTATTGCTCCATATTTGACGCACGGCCACAAGGCCTATTGAAATGCTCTTTCTAGTTGTAGTCCATATTCTATGTTCCGCGACTGAGCTGTTTAAAACATTCCCCGGTCGAGTTTTGCGTGTTAGGAGTTTTACGCACGATTGGTGAGTCGTAAACCGATAGAAGTCAGCTAAGTAACGTTCTTGTGCGTTGCGTGGGTGTGTAGGGTGGCCATGTTATAGTGCAGTATAGAGATAAACACGTCCAAAAGAACGTGTTATAAACTACTTGTATGTACTACGTGACGGTATGTAGATGAGATATTGGACACGTTTTAGTTAATAAGGAAATGTATTGACTTAGTATATAAGGGATTAGAGTAAGCTATGTGGGGGGGTCTTATTAACAATATACGAGAGACTATACACCATGTAAGAGTGTTTAACTTAACCAACCAACACCACGCCATTTCCATTATTGCATGGCGACCCTGGGACTTAAATCGAACCGTTGAAGAAGAAAACTTGGACCAAGAGATGGAAGACAGGAATATAAATTTTGATCGGGGAAGATTAAGAACCGTTAGAAGAATACCATCACCACAAGTTATTTAATACCGAGGAGTGAAGAAATTATAACGATATGGAAGAACAACGAAGCATGGTCAATATTATGGAAATATGAACAACAATGGATTGGTTGCCGACACTAAAGAATAATGATGTTAACATAGATTTCACATCTCAAGGAAGAATAAATTAAATCGTTTTTAAATGATGATGATGTGACGTGACGCCGACGTTGCCGCTGCCGAGTTTATAAAGAAGATTAAGAAGATCAAAAAAGAAGATGGAGAGTGGAGTGCAGGAAGCTGTTAAGAAGCCTTCACCAGGGATTGGAATCGCATGGACACGGTATTATAAAGAAGAAAAAATGAGAAGATTTCAGCGCATTAAATATAAGGAATATAAGTTTGCTTACGAGGTAAGGGACAAATGTTGTTGAATCGCAGATTGTGGTTAATTTTTTTTTAAAGATTATTATTGAGTTTATAGTTTATTATTGAGCTTCAGTGTTTTCTGATATCATTGAAATGGCTGAATTTGATTTGGAAACCGCGTTATCTTTGTTACCAGTAGTAAGCAATGAAGAGGAACAGATTAGGAAGTTAGTAGATGGAATTATTTTTTATAAGGATACTATTAGAACGGAGGATCATAGATTATTGATTAATTTTGTGCTGAAGACAAGATTAGACTATAATATAAAAATTAAATTGAAGCAAGCGTACGATACGGTTGAGGAATTGATTAACGATATTAAGAAATATGTGTTACCGAAGAGATCGTATGTTAGTTTGCTATCGCAGTTGCAGAGGTCTAATCAGGGACATAGGTCAATAGAAGAATATGGAAGTGAGATAGAAGATTTGTTAGCTAAATTAACCATAAGTCAGGCAGATGGAAATGATGCTGCATACGAGATATTGAGGCCAATTAATGAAAATATTGCGATTAAGAAGTTTGCTTATGGATTAAATAACTTCAGGTTAGGTACAATAGTAGCATCGCGGCAAGTAGCTTCGATTAGGGAGGCTATTAGTTTAGCGATTGATGAGGATGAATTATTACCAAAGACTACACCGTCATGTTTTAGTTTTCAAAATAATTTTTCAAGTAAGTATCAACCGCGTATAAATAATAACAATGCATTTCGTAATTATTCTAATTATGGCATTAGGAGATATCCGACTCAGCAAGGTCAAGCAAATGTCTATCGTGAGCAGAATGCGCGTAGTAAGCATAATTCGCAGAATAAAAACGTGAAGCGTGTGCATAATAATAGTGATAGCCGTGTAAATGTTCTGTCGTCAACAGAAAATGTTACGAGCGAATTTACGATGACTCATCAGGATAGAGAGTTTTTAGTTCCATTCGAGAATAAGGAAGAGTGCGATTCTATAGATATTTTAACGTATGATAGTAGAAATGAGGTTAGTTTTACATGTCTTAGTAGGAATATTTCATTATTGGTAGATTCTGGAGCTAAGTTATCAGTTGTTAAATATGAGTGGTTACAAAAGTTAGATGATGTTAAGATATATCCAAGTTCGATGATAATTAGAGGAGTTTGTGGTCAATTGAAGGCAATGGGTTATGTGTTTTTGGAATTAGTACGTGACAATTTGCGGATAAGGCATAAGTTTTATGTGTTTCAAGGACTTCAGTGTAAGGCTGACGGTATAATGGGAGAAGATTTATTTTCGAAATATAATGTTGTTATTGATTATGAGACTCGAAGAGTTAGTTTGAAGGAATCAGAGTTTAGTGAGAGAATATTTTTTGTAATGTCTAATATTGAAGGAAATTTTATTACCGTACCAAGTCGATGTGAGATAAGTAACAATGAAGAAGTAGAAGAAAGAGGTGATTATGTTGTCCTACCAGAGGAAATAAACTATAAAAAAGGTTCTAATAATGTGACGGTTGATACATTATCGAGAATTGTAATTAAATCAGATGTAGTGAAGGATGAGAATTCGAGTAGTGTTTTGGGATATACACTAACTCAGCGTAAGAAGAGGAATAGAAAGACGAATCAGGTGTCTTCTTATCAAGAGGAAGATTTTCAGAGTTCGAGTCTAAATAGGAATGAGTCTTGCTTTAGGTCTGATCAACCTAGGGTTGAAGATATCGTTAAAAAACCATTGAGTTGTAAGAAATTGATTATTTGTAAGGAGGATAAATTTAGTAAGGTTAAGCGAACCTTAAAAAGGGTCATTACCCCAGAAGTGATACCATATGCCTCAGAGAGTTTATTGATTTCCGAGTCTATTATTTATTTGAATCAAGATTCTTTATTAACGAAGGCACGCCAAGACGTAGCGTTAAAAGAACTTGAAGGGATGTGTATGAAATTAAATATTGTAAGACTCGTTGTAGTTCAAAATGAGATGAATAAATGCATTGTAGAAAGATTTATAAGTGAGGTCTCGAGGTTAGACAAACTGAATACGAGGAAATTTCCAAGATTATGTATAATAAAAGGTGTAAAGAGAATAGAAGAGGAGAATGTAAAAATATATATATTGAATGATTATCATGTATTGCCTACAGGAGGACATACAGGAAGGACTAGAAGGACGAATAATATTAAAAGGAAATATAATTGTTATGGAAAGTATAGTGATAATGCTAAGTATGTAGTTAAGTGCTCTGAAAAATGTATTTAGATGTTCTACCACATGTTCCGACCTTTAGATGTAGACATTAGGAATATTCTAGCATTACAATGTGAGTTGTCTAAGTTTGTACATGCGTATCTTAAAATAGGTGTGTTAAGATCTTGAAGTGTGAGGCTTTACTTTTGAGGGGAGGAAGGCCTAGCGTTTCGGGGGAGGTGCAGTATAGAGATAAACACGTCCAAAAGAACGTGTTATAAACTACTTGTATGTACTACGTGACGGTATGTAGATGAGATATTGGACACGTTTTAGTTAATAAGGAAATGTATTGACTTAGTATATAAGGGATTAGAGTAAGCTATGTGGGGGGGTCTTATTAACAATATACGAGAGACTATACACCATGTAAGAGTGTTTAACTTAACCAACCAACACCACGCCATTTCCATTATTGCAATAGGTAGAAGTAAAGACACATGAACTACAGAAACAACTATCGTTATTTATTTGGAGAATTAATAGTAAGCCTTCTACAAGCTCCGAAGAAATATACTTGTCTTTGCAGTGTTCCTTCAGCATTTTACCCACTTCGTCGAAATTTGAATATGCACCAACAGGTGCTGTGAGCTGAATACAGCTTATGAACTGTATCATACAGTATCGTCTGTAGGTATTTTGTACATGTACATATAAATTTCGTTACATACACATCTTCACTGGTTGGGCCAGCTATTGCCATTTATGAGATACCTAATTATGGTCCGTTATATACTTACCTAACAGAAAATTTAAAAAACTCTGTATGTTCAGAGAATCTAAATTAATTCCATTCAATCAAAGAGACGATACAACTATAACAACTAAATTTATATTAGTTTCATTTATGATTTTCGTTAAACGCTTTTAATACGAGTTTTTCTTTTAATCGCATTTTTGTTAATGTTATCTTAATCTTATTATTATAAAGGTGCATTGATAATATTAGAATCCTTAAAACTCAAGCTACTAGTTCAAAAGCCTATACCAATAAACAGGCCATATCCCGACAATACCGAATGATTGGCTCCCCTACCTAATAGGGCGAGTTATAGAATATTGCTCGATAAGGTTTTCCTCTCGGGAGAGGCTTTGTTTTCGGCTGCCGTTTGTGTGATCATTCGACTGTGCGCTACGAACACTACCGGCAATACGTGGGGAGAGCGCGTTGAACACTCTATAGAACTCTTTGCTTGCACTCTATAGAACTCTATGAAACACTCTATAGAACTCTTTGCTTGCACTCTATAGAACTCTATGAAACACTCTATAGAACTTTTTGCTTTTTAGATTATGATCAGTTGGATATAGTTAAGCAATGGAATCGACCAAAACCAACCTTCTGTGATTAGTTCTAGGTTGGTTTTAGTTTGCAGGGGTATGTGTGGGTTGGTTCCATTTTGCAAAACTACGCCCAGTTAAGGGGCTGACTTCTAAAATCTTAATTCTCGTTTAGTTTGGCCGTTGCGTGTGACGCTCGCAAAATCTTGATTTTCGAATCACCCTACAACTGACGCCTAACTTGGGCCAATCGTAGTCCTCTCTACTAGCGTTATGTGGCTATGGTCAATCTGATGCCTTTACGTCATGATAAGCATTAGGTGGTCTGGCGGTAGGCCATATTGCGGCGGCCAGGTCACGGCGGTCAGGTTGCGGCGGCCAAGTCACGGAGGAAAAGCCAACACAGGCACAAAAGTATTCCATGCGTGTATTGTATACAAAGCTGAGACACTATAATAGTTCACAATGTAATGAAGTAATTATTATTGCAAACAGATCGCAAAGTGTAGCGCAGTGCGGCCAACCCCCCCGCCCCCGTTCCGTTTCCGCTAATTCGAATTAAATTACTTTCGAATATAATTTCGCGTAACAACGGCGTCTTTCAAATTGTTTGTTAACAATGCGAATTACATTATCTACATAAATTGTGTGAAACAAGTTTGTATTTTAATTGAAACTGAATATTGAATTGAGTCGTAAGAACTCAATATCTGTAATCTATATTACACCGTCTATCCTGTATAGGTATGTGGGTAAATAAGATTGTAAATTTCATTAACATAATCTTTACCTAACGAATAGGCACCAATATAATGTCATTACTGTTCGAAACTAAAACTTAATAATTGTGTTAACTTTGATGTATTATCATTCAATTAGCTTTGAATTATTAGAATTTGATTTGCTGTTTAAGGAAGGTCGGTTTCAATTTAATATACAAAGTTTGGTACCCACATGGTGTTCCAATTAACGATATTAATAGTATATTATCTGCATGATCTTGTCCTTTAAGTTTTCAAAGTCACCAAATTAGTGGCTTAATTAATAAATTTACTAGAATAGCACAAAGTAGTTGGTTAAACATGCGTCTTGCTTGCATTATGTCCAGGGCTCAAATCCCGGCTAGCAGCTATATGTTCTTTGAAGTAGGTATATGTTGAAACCATAATTTCAATATAATAACCACATGCTTACGGAAACCTGAACGCCGAATAAGACCTATTTAACTAATATAAAAAAAAACCAAAAATGATTTTTTTCAGTGTACAGTGCCAAAAGAAATATAAATGGCAACATCCATATTGTATATCTTACGATGCTCCAAACGTTTTAAATACACTTAAACTGATTTAGATTAATATCAAACGGTAGGTTGGCGTTTTTTTCAAGTCGATCCGCAGATAAAGGTGTCAGCGCTATAGGCGGTGCCTGGCGATGGCGATATCGAACACGCGAGCCGTCGCTATAGTGGACGGCTGGATTTTTAATCAGTAACCTATTTTAAAATGTCCGATACGAAGCGTGTTCAAGTCGACGTACGGTTTTAAATTGTATTTACCAAACATGGAGAAAATTCCGCCATGTTATTTTTTGTTAGGTACTAAAAGTCTACCAAAAATAATAAATAAATAATTTTTACTTTTTATTGTTGTGAAACTTATGCCTCGTTTACAACGTCAGTTGTACTGGACACTGTCCGAACGAAGGTATCGCGGAGGCACTTGCTCGATAGTGAAGCGGCGCCGGTCACGCGACGTATTGTGCCCGGACGAGTAGACGTCTTGATTGTTAATTTGTTGTGGATTTTACAACGGGGCAGCCTATCTAGCGTTTTGTTTTAAGGGATTTTAAAATTAGTACCTAGTACCTAATATAAGGCAAAGCGGTAGTGTTTGCGGTATCTTTTTCTCTGCCCCACACTGTAGTGTGTAATCAGTTATTAATAATACCTACTTATAAGAGGTGAGAGTGTCATTTTAGATATGGTCAATGTGGAATGTACCTATAACGAATTTCGACACCTAAGTAGGTATAACAAAACTATATTCCTTAAATAGTGCAAAATATTATAACGATTTTCAATTTTAGGTACTTAAGCAGTAGAAACTTAAAATTGTTAAGTAATTTTATCCAGCAAAAAAAAAATTGAGAATAAACTGAATAAGTACATAATTGTTTTGTATTATTAAGAAGGCAAGTCCGTCTGATCTAAAGTATTTGATTTTACAACACAACAATTAATAATGCTGAAAGCTAAATGGATTAGTTGTTGAGCTCTCGCCACAGTGCTCTATTCTTTGTGATTTCAAACAAATTAATCGCATGTAATCCCATTGAAAAACAATATGAAGCGTTTATCCGAATGTACGTGGCTCGTTTAAAAGATTAAACTCTGATTAATATTTTATAAGCTTTTGAATTTGACGAGAAAGCTTTTAGTGGCGCGCGTGGTTTGTTTGAGCGATATTAGTTCATTAATAATTGAGGGCGCTGCAGTCACTTGTAAGTTCTAGCTGAGAATTTTATTATTAATAGGATTGTAGCTAGAATATTGTAAGATGTGTAATTTATTTTTGGTAATTTTTACTCGTGTATTACGTCACGTAAGTAATTCTCGTCCTTCGTAAGTTAAATCTCAAGTCATTTAGTGGGCAAAAATATTGTATATTATACAAATTACACCTGCATATAAGCACCTCCACAATAGTAATATGTATGGTAAATAAACACAGATAAAACTGAAAACGTGACGCTACCTAAAATAATCTTTTACCCCCACAATTCCTTAAAACCCACCCATAAAAATTCCCACCACGTTCAACACAAATTAATGTAATATCCATTGAAACGTCTAACCCACGAGCCGTCAAAACGCAACTAGAAAATCGTAAAAGACATAAGAACACTTAATACGAAATAAACAAACACGAAACGTCCCGAAAATCGATCCTATAACCTTAATCTCGAGCCGCAATATCAAACGAGGCATAAAAAGATAAAGGCCGCAGCACACGTATACGTTAAGTGTCTTCGAGGCGAACGGCCGTGCTGCCTTTAGTATCAGTTTATAACTACTTCGCAACCACACTGGCGCGCCCTTATGAACGCAGTGAAAAGATATAGCGGGAGTTAGTACGCGAACTGAATACGAATCTCTTATGAATGGTGCGTACCGATGGACAGAATTATAGCGAATGGTTTGCTTTTTAATATTGAGTGTTTTTATGGTAATACGAGTGGGGTTTTATCGATATCGGATGTGGCTTTGTAAGGGAATGTCGAGCATCGAGTGCCTTCGTTCTTTTTTCTTTTTATATCTTCGGGTAATGGGAGCGAAAGTATTCCGCTGGAGGTGTAGGCGTTTGTCGTATAAAAGACGATAAGCGGTTCTTTTAAATACTATTTTTATAATAACAATAAAAGTGAGTAGCAATTTCGAAAATTCACCTCCTCGGCTCTTTCTCGGCAGCTTTTGATATGAGTATTTTTAAGAATACCTATACTAATTAAATATACTCTAAAAATATATGAATGTAACTAGTAGGTATGAGTATTTCAATATAAAAAAAAAAAAAAAAAATGTCTCGCGGCGATTATCACAATTACTGATATACCTAGCAACACTTTTCTAACGTAAACACAATAAATACGGCGCTACATACCACTTGATCCGGTGACGGGGCGCTATCTTTTCCGGACAATTAACCGGCGAGTTCCCCTAGCCTTATCTGCCCTGCCAGCCCTTCTTAGCGCGAACTTAGCCCTCGAAATAGGTCGCCGTCCGACGGGCCCTTATTAACGCCTGTTGTGTTCGCTCGTTGCGTTATTGATTTGACGGCGGAAAAAAAGTTTGTTCGTGCGGCCGACTATTGTAGACAGATTTTTTCGGCATGACGTTTGTTAACTTGAATTGCAATACATTTTTGATAATGATAGCCCGCTATATACTTTTTATAAGAAAATACGATACAAAAAATCATTTTTCATCACAGTAGATACAAATTTACTAGCTCTGTTGATGATCAGAAATCGCGAAATGTCTACTTTTCCTTTAACCCCCAAATAAAATACACTCCAACAAATCACAATTCGTCCTCCCCCGTGCGGAACTTCACTAATTAATTACGAATTACGCATTCGAATAGATTGGAAAGTACCATATAAACTGGATCACAGACCACAGTTGAGATAGTGTGACAGGTCTCTGATAACGTCGGTGCGCGTACGTTGAGCACTTAATAGCTTGTGATAAATATCAAGCTGCAAGTGATAACCGAGTAGCAAAGCGAGTTGAGCGAGCTGAGTATTGAGCAAGCAGTGAAGCGAAATGAGCGAGCGTCTACGTTAGAAATGACAGTTTAATATGTGAGGTAAGGTAACGAAAGTTTAAATAAATAAATAAATATCGCCAGACTGACACTCTAAGTCCCAAACTAAGCAACGCTTGTACTATGGGTACCGTTCAATGGACTGAGGGTCCAGGATCCCAGTGACACTCAGACCTGGGCAAATTACGAAAAGGCCATTTCCGAAATTTGCCCCGGCGGGAATCGAATCTGCAACCGCCATGTGCAGCGAGCCGAGAGGCCTACGCTCGATCCACTGCCCCAAGTGGTCGTCCGAATACCTAGTAGTCTTTTCGTTAAACTAATACTACTAATAAACTAATAGTAGTTTAACGAAAAGACTACTAGGTATTTCCTCCATGCCTATAGTCTCAGAAGTGTTTATTGGTACACTTGTACCAAGCTGAGCGGTCGCCCCGCGACACGCAATACTACTATTTTTTACGCTCGCGATTTATAATCGCTGCCTTTAAATTTTGATAAAAATGCAAATCCACATCTATTCAAGGCTCTAGAATGAATTGCTTTTAGCACGAATACGGAAAGTGTATTTGTCGTAGCTTAGATTTTTTAAATTCAGGCCTATTCTTTAAACCTAGGTTTTCATCTCCAATAATACTTTGGATAAGTATTATTATTGCCTGTTGCCATTATAACTGTTCTGTATTTATGTTATTAATTAAAAAGGCAATTAGATGTCACAATAGTGTATTTAGGCGTTAAACCATGACCAAAGACACACCTGTCAAATTATAGAGAGGTGCAACATACATTGGTAATAGAGATGACCCATTATACCAACAATAAGAGGTAAGTACCCACTTATACAGATAGTAAAAGAGCCTTTTGCAACTTGTAACTATAATTATTATATGTAAGTTACCAAACTTATATTATTCACAACGGCGCCAAAACCAACCTGATCCGATGGGGCATATTAGGGTATGACTTTACCCTGAACTATTAAAAGTATTTAAGTCTCCATTACCATAATACACATAATTAAAGCGGCCATTGCTGCGTTAAGCGCAGGGAGGCGGCAGTGGTCCAGCCGAAGCCTCTTAATCCGGCCCCGTTCGCCAGCTCACTCCAGTTATTAATTGCTCCAATAATATGCAAATGGTGACCCTATATAGGTACGTATCATGAAGTTGTAATATCTGTTATTACGGTTTTTTAAATTGAGAATTGTCTTTGTATGGTTTCTTCCCAGACGTTTTTGCAACTTTTTTTTGGAAAGTGCCTTCCAATCTATTTTTTTTGTTTGAGTCCCAGCTAGGGAAACCACTAGTAACCTATTACTAGGAATTATCAGGCAGGCTAGACCTGCGTCCGTCAGGTATCCTCTCACATTGTGAGGGAATGCGCTCGGTGTAATGTTAAAAGGCTCGTCCCGAAAATTCCATTGGCGGGATGTAGGTGCACTTGCAGTGTGCCTCTGCCTACTCTTTCAGGGAATATAGGCGTCATGGTGTATTATTATTATTATTCCAAGCTTCTCACTGCCTATAACGACTGTTGACTGAAACATGTTGGACATTTGATGACTGCTTGGCGCAGCGGCTCGAGCGTAGGCCGCTCGGCTCACTGCACATGGTGGTTGCGGCTTCGATTCCCACCGGGCAAGTTTCGGAAATGGTATTTTGGGAATTTGCCCAGATCTGAGTATCACTGGGATCACCCCCAGTCAATTGTACTTTACTCATCGTACAAGCGTTGCTTAGTTTGGGACCATACAGTCGGTGTGTTAGTCTAGCGATATTTATTTATTTATTTACCGATAGCTAAAGGGGTCCTCTGAAGAACAAAAAGATCAGATGTTTAATAATGGAACCTCTTTCAGTCTAGAAGCTGACTTGACAGAGTGCCTGAGGAAATGGATTTTAGTACACATCCTCTATTAGGGCAATCGGGTAAAATACTTGCAATTACTTGAACAAAACTTATTTATACAAATGAATAAAATTGGAGTGTCTGTTTGTAATATCAAAATAACACCTATTCACTAAATGCATAATATCAAAGTACATACGAAACCTATAGCAAAAACGCGATTTAATTTTATTGTGTCTGTCTGTCTGTCTGTATGTTTGTTTCGGGTAATCTCCAAGACGGCTGGACCGATTTTGACGGGACTTTCACTGGTAGATAGCTGATGTTATAAGCAGTAACTTAGGCTATTTACTTTTATTTAAAAAAACAAAAAAAATAGGGCCTGTCGCTCGGGCTCAGAACGCGGGATCGGGCTTTTCTGTTAAGTTCAATTCCACGCGGACAAAGTCGCGGGCTCGGCTAGTTTATGATATAATTAAAATCAGCTTGTATTGTAGTATGAACGACGACGTGAATCCTCTCAGACGGCTATACCAGTAATATTACGAGCATTACAGGCAAACGTACAAGCAGCCGGGCCCGAGCACAGATCATTAAAGGAAAAGAAAAGCCCTACGATACGGAATTACTGCCGTCCCGCAGATCTCTAAACACGGCTCGTGTACACTGCAAACAACGTCAACGTCTTATTGTTGTTATTTTATGAGATTATTTTTATGTTTAAATATACCTTTCGAGCAAAGAAAAACATTTAAAATCGGTTCATCCGCTTCGCCGCTACGATGCCACAGACACCCAAACAGATATACATGTTCAACTTATAACACCCCTCTTTTTTCGTTAGGGGTTAAAAAGATTGCTAACATTAACGTTACTGCATCTATATACATACAAATAAATAAAATTGGAGTGTCGTTTTGTAATATGAAAATAACACCTTTTCACTAAATGCATATGAAAGTACATACGATACCTATTGCAAAACCGCGATTTAAAATTGTTTTGTCTGTCTGTCTGTCTGTATGTTTTTTCTAAGTAATCACCGAAACGGCTGGATCGATTTTGACGGCACTTTCACTGGCAGATAGCTAATGTTATAAGCAGTAACTTAGGCTACTTTTATTTTAGAAAAACAAAAAAAAACGAATCGGTCCTGTCGCGCCGGGTCACAACGCGGGAGCGGGAGCGGTTAAGTTAAATTCCACGCGGACGAAGTCGCGGGCTCAGCTAGTCCCTAATAGATATAGTAATATTATACTTAAGTTAAATTGATTTCTTGAGACAATAAAGTTCTATACCGCGCCGAAAAAGTAGGCAAGGTAGTATGCAGTGTACGGTATTGCAGACGTGATCGCGATGAGTGGTAGCCGACGACCGTAAAAATAATGGGCGCGCGCCGCCGACCGATCGGTAATAAGTACCGCGATCGCAGCCGCATTGCCGAGCTATTGTTTACGAAACCTGTGCAAAGTAGGTTCATTAAATATTACAGGTAAACTCTATGACACACTCATATTGATATAGGTGCGATCTCCTACGAGGTATTTACGGCCAGAGCTTAAACAAATTAAAATTCAATTCGTTTATTTTGTTTAGGCCTACGGGGGCACTTACAAATTGTAATTATTTTTTTTCTTATTTCTACAACCGGATCGGAACGCGACCTTGACTGAAAAGATCCGGCAAGAAACTCAGCGGGCTTGTCGTTTTATATTTATTTCATTTTTTAATCGCTAGTTACTTATATAATCAATAATAGATACTAATATAGAAACGTATTTGAGAAACATTTAATTACGCATTATATGAAACGTGCCGAATACTATAAATTAGCAAAAAGTTTAATTGGTTAATACATTGAAATAAAACTATTTTTCGGATTTTATCGCGTTTATTAACTTTATGTTCCCGACGTTAATATGAGGGTACCCAGTTACTAACTATGACATCAGGACGTCTAACACCTCAGTCCCCCCGTGGCCATGGCTGCTGTAAAGCAGCCGAAACGTCGGGAACATAAAGTTAATAAACGCGATAAAATCCGAAAAATAGTTTTATTTCAATGTGTAGTATTCGCGTAAATATAAGAAAACAATATGGTTAATACATATTAACCAAAACTCAACATACCCAAATATTTCAGTAGTAGGTAGGTAAAAGTATATTGCCAAATCGAATATTCAAATAAATTATTACACAATATTCTATCATCAAGTAATTATTTTAGACAACAAGCAGACATACCTACTGTTTAGCAATAATAATTTTCAGTTACTCTCAATTCAATAAAATTGGTTAACCCGCCTTTGAAGAAACCCAACTCAAAGCAAAACCAAACTTGAAAAGACTGAATAAAATTGCAATTGGAACACTAATAAGTTTTTATCGAGCCCAACAAAGTTCAATATCAAACCGCTGAAGTTCGATAATTAATTTAGTTAATCAAAAACCTATAGAACATTAATTCGGCTCTTTGTGGCAGTTGAACGAAGCCCCACGGTTAAATTGATGGAAACAGTAAGCCATAGGAGTATTTGGTGAGTTATTAAGTTGTAGCTTTGTAGGTCATTACGTCTACGAGAGCGAGTAAAGTTACTCAATATTATGAATAATTATGTTTGTGTTAGGTACGTCTCCAGTGTTGACTAAGGCGTAATGCATAATGTCATGCGTTATTAAAATAAGGGTATCCACGGATTATATAAATTATAATAAAAATATTGGACTCATGTCGGGTGATAAATGGCTCAAATTGGGTGACGAATTCAAAGTTCGCATTCTATAATACAACCAATCATACGCAAAAACAACCTCACAAATGTTTCCGCTTATTAAAAGCTTCACAAGAAAATAAAAGGAAAGTATTCAAAGGAAATGAATTCTTCATACCGAAGTATATTGCTCAATAGGTGTAGGTATATTCGAGGAAAACGTTGTGAACGACGCAATAAAGCCATAGAAAGATCTCTGTGCAAAATACCCGACATCAAAGGTGACTCGAAATGTTTACTAGCATTGAACTCAATGAGACATTTTTATAAATTATATTCCATATCATTAGGCCTTTATTTATCGAAGGTGAAGCAGAGACCACCACCATTACACTCATAGTACCTAAGTACTGTAAGGAGGTCCATGTCGGCGCACTAGCCACTGGCAATAAGCGTTCCTGGCCGATAAGAATATATTTAAGAAAAGTATATATTTTAAAATTTGAAAGCTCTGCGGTGCGCTGGCAGTGACAACCGAGAGACCACTAAGATAGGAACTATGTTTAAATAAATGTATTAAAAGTGAATACTATAATAAATTTTATATTACCCAGCAACCTGAGTTATTAATATAAACACGGTTGTTACAACACATACGAGTTCGCTACACCCGCAAACAAATGGCTTAGTCGAGAGATTTAATAGGACTTTGGTAGCCATGTTATCTAAATATCTGGATAATAGTCAGCGAGATTGGTGTTCGATTTTACCTCTAGTTGTACAGGCGTATAATACGAGTATACAGGCCTCCACAAAATTGTCTCCATATAATATTTTGTTCGGTAGAGAACAAAGTTCGATAACAGATCGAGCTTTAGGTTTAAATGTATTAGGATTGAATGACAGTATGACAGAGCGTGTAGATCGTATGAGAGGTTTGCTTACGAAAGCATTACGTAATATCACAAAAGCGCAGGTTATCCAAAAGCGATATTATGATAGGAAAATGAGGTCGGTAGTGTTTAATGTGAATGATTTAGTTTTATTGTATGTTCCAAGGCGAGTTACGGGCAGATGTACGAAACTGGCACGTCTTTTTCAAGGACCATACAAGATTATTGAACGAGTAGGAAGGTCTAATGTGGTGATTCGCAGATTAAATTCGCGTTCTAGGGGGGTTGTTGTCCATACAAATCGCCTAAAGCATTTTATGTCACGATGATATGTGTCTGTATACATTGTTGTATATGTATGTATAGAGGGAAGGTGGTTATGATAGTTTAGTTTTAAGTTGTGTATGTTGTTATTATAATTTATTAATATATGTCTTTATTTTTCATAATGAACGAGAGAAAAATTGAATATGTCGCAGAGCGACGTAAGAAATATGAGAAATCGTTCAACACATAGGTGATGGGCGAAAAGAAATCGTTCAACACATAGGCGATGGGCGAAAAGAAATCGTTCAACACGTAGGCGATGGGCGAAAATGAAAATAAGTTATGTTATTAATTTGATATGATAAATGTTTTGTTGAAAAAAACGTGAGATAAGTATATTAACATGTTAGTAATGGTTATATGATTACAGGGGGAGTGTAGTTTCAGTAATGGTAAAGGTTAAAGTTTGGTGGTTAATGAATTGTAATGTTTGGATAGAGTTAGATGGATAGATCTATTCGGTTAGTTCTATTTCTTGGTGTAACATGATAAAGCAATAAGCTATTGATCATGGATTCCTGATTTAGGTTTCACGCATTTAAGGGATGGAATATGGACGGATAGTATCTGGATTGTAAATGGTATGTTATTATTATGGTTAGAAGTTGGTAGGGGATAGTGGATAAAGTATAGTTAGAGTATGTGGGGAAGTATTATGGGTTATTGTAGAAGGTGCAATAGATTATCAGAGACATAGTGGTTGTGTTAATTAGGATTATTTTATAGAAGGTGGGTTTAGTGTATTTAATGGTAGGTTAATAAATTTCTCTCACGATAAGCAATTTCTGATGTGGAATAGAGCGCCTATTCTCATAAGCATTCGGAATTTCTTGGTAGAAATCTTACCTAAATAATTTGTTGGGATGCTGAGAATCGTCTTATATTTTCCAAAATTAGTCGATGAATCTCTAATTCTATGGATTATGCGGGAATATTGTATCGGTGGGCATCAAGTCGTAAAGTGGACTTTGACCTATTTTTGGGATTATATTTTTGACCTTATATTTGAGCCTCTTGAATTCTTGAGAGCTTTAATTATGATGGTGTTGAATATTTCTCCTATTAATAAAGTTGAAATTATCTTCTTTGAGTCTTGTAGTCATATTTCATTTTAAGGATGACGGTCACACCTTTCTATAGTTTGAAAAGTTATTTATATTAATTTAAATAAGATGTTGATGGATAATGTTAATAATGATGAAGGGTGGTGTTTGCTAGTCATGTGTAGTTAATGGTTTTCCGTATGGCTTGAATTAGGTACGTGATTTTTGGTTGGTTTTACACTTATCAAGTTATTCGAAGTATATATAACTCTTCCAATAACTAAATCCTAGCAGGATTTAATTTGAGCCATGCTTGATTGTATATGCATCGTCCAACCATAGGTAGGGTGTGCAAAAATTGTATGGTTAGGAAAAAAATTTTTTTTTGCTTTAAATTTTTTTTTTCCCCAGGTCGGGAGGAATGTAAGGAGGTCCATGTCGGCGCACTAGCCACTGGCAATAAGCGTTCCTGGCCGATAAGAATATATTTAAGAAAAGTATATATTTTAAAATTTGAAAGCTCTGCGGTGCGCTGGCAGTGACAACCGAGAGACCACTAAGATAGGAACTATGTTTAAATAAATGTATTAAAAGTGAATATTATAATAAATTATATATTACCCAGCATTAGTTATTTATTAATTGAAACCCCCGGCGTCACAGTACCTATTAAATATTCGGTCCCAATATTTTATGTTACTTAGATTTTTTTAAATATGATTTACGTCCACTCCTAAAATAGGAATACTAGTGGTCACTGTTAGACGTAGACCTCGCCTTGCCCTTCCAAATAGGTATGAGGAATCAACGCTTGTATGAACGGAGTTTTTTTTACAATTGACTGGGGGCGATCCTAGTAACAACCAGACCAGAGTAAATTACAAAAAGATGATCTATGAAATTTTCCTGGACGGGATTCGAACCCACAACCACCTGGTACAGTGAGTAGAACGGCAACATTCAAACCTGCGCTAAGCAGTGATGATATTAATTTATAATAATAACAAGCACTTGACTGTACACGCGAAATGCCTCGATTGTTAATCAATTTTAGTTACAAAGAAAAACAAACTTCGACATCGAACAACTTACCTAATTATGATATTCGAAAACTTTCGCCTCAAGTACGAATAAATAACGAATAACATTATTCCAGACACGATTATGCTATTACACCGAGTGGTATCGATTCTCGGTAATCGAGTCATTCGAGTAAACAATCGAATGATCGGGGAGGTGTCGTTTTTAAGCGGCGCCATTTTGGAGATTCAGGTGCGATGTGATCGAGTGCTCATCTAATCTTCGCGACTTCGTCCGCTCAATCTTGGTGACAAGCGAATCTTGTTGATTGCTTCCAGCACCGATGTATAAGAACATTTCGTTTCTAATAACATTGTTTCTGACCGTACAGTTGATATGTTAGTCTGACGATACCTATTCAATTATTTATCTGATTCTCGTGATCATGGACCGAAACATTGTCAGTTTCTAATAAAAAAAACCTTGGATTTAATTGTACAGTATCTTTCATAAAACACAAAACGCAAAGCCGTCGAGACTGCACTATCTTGCGCAGGAAATTTCTTTTAAAACAATGAACGCAAACATGAGATTTCACTTTATTACTCCGTTTGCAGCGAACTTTAATTAATTAGTGTAAGTGCCGGTGAGTCTCGTGAGATTGGTCATTAATTAAATGGTTCCTCGGCCATCGATCGGCGGCAAACAATACACTTTATTGCTTTTTATTACCCATTTCATTCGCTGTCCCTTTTAGCTTTTTACTATTAATGAGCGGTGAGCAGAAAATTTCGGCGGTAGTTTTCCTTCTGGAACGTTGTTTTGTCGTATTGATTCATGGTACTCTATAATCATTACATAAACAAAGAAAATCCAACCAGCGACTAAGAAAACATCATCCACGGTGTTACCATCCACTGTCCTTTGGTTCGCGAGAAATGGTTGGTCTCTAATTCCGTGCTGTTCTTATCTAGAATCTCCCGCAATTCATTTTATAATTATTCCATGTTACTGCCTGATAGCCTACACCTTCTCTCATCCGTTCTAGGTCACTCATAAATCGTCTCTACCTATTATCTTCTCTCCCAGCTATGTGTTCTGATAACTCCATTTAACTTTGCAACCCTCAAATTGGCGTCTTGCACGTTTGTGTTACGCGTTATATTTATTTGAACATAAAATATTACGGTGAAAATTAATTAATTTATTCAAAATCATTTATCTACAGCATTCAATTGATTGGTGATTTGCGATCACCAAGCGCCTCAAATATCCGCGACGAATTAATTTTATAATATTTAATTTTTACACGACTCAGTTTTAATATTCATTCGGCCATTAAAAAGATCCATTAGGCCAAATCGTGGTTGAGGATTGCCGTTATTAAAAATCACAGGAGTCGCCGGTAATAAAGCATAATGCCGATGGAAATGGAGCTAAACCGCTACGCACTTCAAACTCACTGTTTTTAATAATGACGTGTATATTTTTCGTTCCGTTATTGTAGGTAAAGTTCGGTCAAGTTGATGCGCCAATAATTGTAAATTATGGGTTAATTATACTAGTGTCAAAAGATTCAACATTATGAGTAGCTTGTAGCAGGTACTTCCAACGTATTATTGTATACAAATGTATCTGTAACTGTAGGTTAAAACAGATCTAATGTGACGACAGCTAGATCCTATATTTTAGGTGTCCATTCGTATTTTAAACCCTACTGCACATTTAAACACATCCTCGGCAATCCTTATTAGGTACAATCGGTACAATATTTTTACATTAGCCGCTATCGACGGAACCATTTGTCTCGGGTGCTGGCAGCGTGCCTGCCCCCGGTGAGAACAAGCCTTTAGTGCGAGACGGGAAAACGTTGGCCGTTGAAATGCATCGAAATTAAGTGCTGATATTAAGACTTTGGGTATAAATAGTAAGAAATTTTGTTCGCACTTTTGATTGTGAAGAATTTTGGATAAATAATATATTTTTCAGAATTTTAATTAATCAGTAGGTTCTCGTTTTCTTCCATGCTTAAATTACCTCCTGATTTTATAATTATGCATTACAGTGACAAGAAAGGACGCTTGATTGATATTCTGTATTTCATTAATTTCATGAAAATACATTGAAAGGAGTTTGAGCGGGTAAGTAACTTTTGAATTTTTAAAGTTTTCTTTATTTATGGTTGCTTGTTTCCTTTTTCAAATTGAGAATAGGAAAACAATAATTTGCAGACCTTACACATTATTCGTTCAACATATATATAGTTGTATTTGGAATATCTTTGTTCTACTCCCAAAACAAAATTGCCACTATCACGCACCGAAATAAACGTAAAAAAAATCCCAAACAGCGACTTCATTAATTCTGTTCTCCCGGCGCAATAAAGCGATATTCGGGGTCAACAATGCGAAGATATCCACTTTAAGTCGTCAACTCTCGTTGCAGTGATATTGTTTACTCCGGGACTCAGTCCGAGGGAACGACTCGCTTAACAGTTACTGGCGAACCTTTTTAAGATTGAGTGTGAAATACATTTTCCTGTAGAGTGCTTTGTGAGATTCTGAATAATTAGTTACAATTTCGTCTCTTTTTGGTTCATGGGATACAAAGAGATTGAGAATTCAAATTAATTGTAACGTTCTTGACAAATAGTGGTGGTTGGCATGTAGAGTTTTATTGTCTGTCTCTATTGTTAGTTCTTCTCCACCTTGCGTTGTACGACGTTTGTGGAGTATCCTCGATTATACAAAATTGCACCAGGCTACCCTATCTTCGACGAAATATTAACTACGGTGCTGCTTGCGGGGATTGGGCCACTCACTTGCCTCTTAACAACATTGTCGTTAAATACTATTCATTTACTTAGCATGGAAGGCATCACACCAAAGCAATTATATTATTATGCACCTGTTTTATGAATTGTTATTTTGGTTCGTAAACATTTAATTTGATGTAAGTATGAGTAGGTATGACCACCACACTAAACTAGCTTTCTCATTTTATCTACATACCTAAATCTCAGGGAGATTTGATTATTATTTACTATTAGTTATTTAGTGATAATGGTGTTGCCTGCTCATATTATTATTATTTTATGCTGTTCCTGAGAATGTACACCATCTGTTATTCATTGAAAAGAGTAACCATTGAGTTTCTTGCCGGATCTTCTCAATGGAAGCAGCATTCCGAACCGGTGGTAGATTCTGACCATTCATAAATGCTTTGTTGGCTTACATGAATAAAAACCAATTTTGAGTTTGAATTTGAGTTTGAGTTTACTTTGCAAACTGTTCCCTTCTCTTCAGACCCGGAGCAGCTCTCCAAATATAAAATCCACCAGTCCCGACACTAACCGCGTGGCGAGCCCCGTCGATAGCAACTCCACTCGTTTCATCACCAGGCCTAGATAGGTCATTGCATTTTGTTCCATATGAGAGCATTATACCACATTGGTGAGACCATAAAAAGGTTGCACAAGGTATTTTATATATTTCCGGGTGTTAATATATTTTGTTGGCAATTTCCTCGGGAGTCGAGGTGCGGAACCCGAGATTGTGATAACTGCCCATTCAGTAGGCTCACCCCGTTCCGGGTTGCCTGTATTGCAAGGGAACTCTGACCGAAGTGGGTTTATATCCTGAAGGACTTTTACAATAGGGACTGACGTTCGCCGGAAAGTATGCTTTATTTTGCTATTTTGTTTGACTGGTTGAGTAGCAGTGTAAAAGAAAAGCCAGATGTTTATAACAAAAATATTTTTTCAAAGGAATCCGAATTTCTCTTACCAAATTTTGATTATCTGCCTTGCATTGGTCAAAAAGGGAAAAAATGCATGTGCACTTGCACCTATTGTGATGTTTCTCAGCTAAGTATTGGCATTTTTTTATCTCTACTTCTACTGCATTTAAAACACTGAATTGTTTTTTGACGATCATAATTATCAAAGCATTCAACAAGGAAATATCATCCCTCTCTTCCCGCTTTAGTGCCGCCAGCGTCTCTACATCAAGAAGTCTTGTTTGGGCCTCTGCTATACAAAGGCTGAAAAGCCACCTCTAAAAGCTGCCTATTGAGTGCGGTCCAACGTTCCCGGGAAACGCCAGTTAAACAGATTACGGACGAGGAGTTCTTTCCTTTGTGTTGGTACCCGGGTTTTTTCACCCCCGTTTAATTTCTTCGGTAAAAAGTTTTGAAAGGTGTTTATGATATTTGGTGCGGAAAAATGTGTTTTTAAAGTGAATTTTAAAATATACGAGTATTCAGTTTGTAGAGCTTGAAACTGTCTTTTGAATACTACCTACCGCAACGAATCTTAGAGCAAATATATTGGTACTTAAGCGATGCTACTTTTCAAATGGACTAATAAATAGTACCTTACTACGAATTGCCGAATATGCGTTACTCAAAAGAAAAAAAATACGGCCCCTATCACATACAAAACCAATCTAGAGCTCCCTATACCTACGTAGTATAATAAAAGGGACTTATAAGGGAATAGTTAGAGGTTGTGAGCGGTAGTCTAATCTTGGCGGATAATCCGGAATCAATGAGACGTGAGCCGGATCCCGGGCCCGGGGTATTCCTGCCCGACCCTCGCGCCCGCTGATCGATTGGGTGCCGAGTTGCGTAATTAATATTTTTGTCTGTATTTTTGGATATAGATGTTTTTGTGTAAGACGCAATTACGAGTAGTAAGTTCTAATACTTGGAGAATAAATACATAAGAACTCAGGTTCATTTAACCAATTTCCGGTGTAGGCAAATGCCGTAGGTACTCCTGATATAATGGTATGATTTAAAATATTACCAATGTGTCTGTGGGTTACGTTGTAGTGTAGATATTCCGACCATATATTACGCGAGATTACGTTCGCAACTTGACAAATAAACGCTTTTTCCACCTCCCCAAAATTAATCTAACAGAATCCCTAAAATGTATGGCAACCTGCCGCAATATCGAGGCGATTAATTGCCGCTTTTAAAATACTCATTTCACAGTAAAAAAACGCATAAATTGCTTATAACACCCGCGCCGTTGAAAACGTCCGGGACGAGATTTTAATTACAGAAATATTATTAAGTCAGTCGTCGAATAAAAGCAATTTAGGGGTAAAAAATACGAGCGACCGCCGTGCGGGACAAAGGCCGAGATTTCCATACATAAAAAGCATAAATAATTTTGATTGTGGCCACCGAACACATAAATAAAGTAGTACGTTTTGGCGCCCGCACACACGGCCGCGCAAACAGCCGAGCAAATAACGAGAGTGTCACGTGGTGGAGGGAGCGGGCGCGGGCCGGCGCTCGGACGAAAAATAAATAGGTACACAATCTCTGGTTCACAAATACACACATTTTCGTGTGATGTGTTTGCGGTGCGAAGGTATTTTATTTTTCTCGTGTGTCGTGTACTTGTCGCGCACACGATAGGTACTCGAGATGTTCGATAATCGAACCTATGTTGACATGTGCGACAAGAATGATTGAGCCAGAGAAATCTGGAAAAATATTAAAATCAATAACCATAGACGTAGACTGGTCTACTGTTGGCAAGGCTTTACAATTATAGACACAAAACATGTTTTTAAATTTAAATTTGGGACCCCGGGTCGGGGGGGTTTTTTTTAAAACCCCCCCGAAACCGTCCATCTAAAATGCACCTAGAAGGTAACTAGAGTTTCAAAGGGAAAATTTCTCCAGAAACCAAAGCACTCTGGGGCCGTAACCGTAGCATTTAATTATCTCTACACACAGATCCCAAAGTGTACTTTCTAAGGAGGTGGCACTCCAGTGTGGACTCGCCCCACAGCGCAGTGACGTAGACGCGACGTCATTTACATAGGGGCCGGACCCCAAATCCGTGTGTTTATTTTGGTCGGCACGGGCCACGTTAGAATCCGACGTAATTAACTTTACACTTAAAGTTAAGTGTACTTTCGACTTAATCAAGTTACATTTGCAGCGACGCGGCGGCGTGTTTAAAAGCGAAAATGTTATTCGAAATTTTAATTTCAACGTAACAATCTCGAGACTGGGCAATGTTTTTTGAGATTCTGTATTTGAATTATCATAATTTAAATAAGGAACTGATTTGCATATATCGACAGGTGGCGACAAATAATAAGTAACACAACTTATTGAATATAGTTGCAGTAGCTGATATGGATTGTATATCTGACTCAACGAGTTAAAAGAGGTAAAAAATAAATATTTTACATAGTACCTTCATCACAACGAAGTTCTTAAATAAATATAGAACCTGTAAATTATATCATAAAAAGCTATAAACAACAAAATATTAATACACACTCAGACATAAAAGCCGCGTCACCTTATAAACTGGCCCTTACATAATTACGCGACTAAAATAAAAAGCTTTTATAGGGCAATATCTCATTGCTAAGGTGGGCATATGCGAGCAGACAACCGACTTTACGACCAACATAAACCGTAGCAGAAAGGCGTGTGTAACGGCGTAATGCCGACGGTAAGGCGCGCCGTTACCTTAACACCATAATTTCTATTTAGCGCTGCGCCTCCTCTTACATTGTCGGCGAATTCATGAGTTGTCAGTTTAGTCGTACGGACGTCTCATTTCGCCGTCTCCCTGGGGCATCACTATATTAAGCCGTTGTGGTGCTACCCTATTTAGTTGATCTATGTAATTTAGGTTAAATGAACCGCGTAATATGAAGGCTCCGATGTCATGGCTGTAATATTTTCACGTCTTGGAATATGAGGATGTTAAATTGTAAACTTTTCGGGTGGTTGTTATTTAAAATTACTTGTTTTTTGAGTTTTCACACCTCCGATATCGTTAACATGATAAAAAGTGCTGATAACACAAACTAAGGTTAGGGTACTTTAAAATAATGAATCCAATCTAAGCCGAATCATACCTACCGATTTTTTGTTGGGATAAGACATGACATGTTCTAGACAAAGATAACGAAAATATAAGATCATTCAGATAATCGTAGTTTACTGTCGATTGGATCCTCGTAAGATGGCTATTTATGATACCAGCAAGCAAACCCACAATTTTCCCCACATCAGCACAGAATTCATTTCGTGTCTGTATAAATCACGACGCACATAAAATTTCGAATGTTTACACTCACTATATCCACTTTTCATTTCTCCAGCCTCAGGATTCTTGGCTCGGGCCCCTTGTTCGTGTACAAACAAATTTGGTAGGCCAATGTCTTCTAAACTTTCACTGTTTGGCGGCCAGCCAGCTCCCTACAATCGCGGTTGACTTTCGTGTAGCTGGAATATAGATAATTTATTCCTATGATTTTTGGCCGCGACGCAATCGCTTTCGATTTATTCGCCCTTTCAGGTTTCTCTCGCTTTCAATTTTTTAGGGTTATTTGATTTGATTTTTTTATTCGAAAGAAGATACTTGCTGCGTGTATGGATTCATTTGTGTTTTATTTGCGGTTTTTTGTCCGCATCCTATTTAAGTGAGGAATGCTTTTGAACTGGTTGGATTGAAGAGTTAGACAAAAACCCGTTGACTTTTTTATTGCATTCTTGATTTTTCTGTCTATGATTTTTATATAGATGTCATAGCGATCAGCATGAAATAATATTATTATGCGGATATTGTTTTTAAGACATCTAATTAGTATGTCTCATTGCGAAAAAAAACCTCGAATGTGTAGTTTCAGAAACTAAACTCGCATCTAAAACGTCGTTTCATTGGTAAATAACTGTAAATCCTCACAGGTTTGAATATCCCTGATGATCTACCCCATATTTACCCCTCGGATCCCTAAAATAGTCCCTTAACACGTCCAAAGTTCAAACTAATCTGAAGACAAACTTGCCGTGTGTGTTCGCCCTGCAGGTATGTTTCATCAAGGGCCACGTGGCTTCATGCCATTTACATTCTAACGTTTACGCACATGTATCTTTACCTCGCACTTGGAACTGTTTTATGGTATCCTTAACTAAATTCGTTTGTACAACCTCATAGACAGGAAGATTGGATATGTTTGAAGCTCGGGCTAGAAGGATTAAAAATATTAGATTTTAGTACTTTTAGTTGATGAAACTAATGTTTGGCTACTAAATTTTCGAAATAATACGATCACTTTTAAAATTTTAGGTAATGTTGCTATTTGGAGTTTTTAGATAATTTTTATAGAAGGTTTTTTAGTGTAGTCGTTAAGCTTCGTACCCCAATAAAATAAGTCTAATAAACGAAACGAATCCTTTAAAAAGTTGAAAAAATTATAAATATACTTTGTGAAGTGAATATATTGTCGTTATCGACTTGATTAAATATTGTTATAGCTATCTTAAGTAACAAAGAAATGGGCCATCATCATTTTAATTCATCATGTACATAGTGATAACGAAACTAAACGTGAATTTGCAAAGTTGGCAAATATATTATGCGACAAATTTAAAAAGCTTGTCAAATATAATTTCACATATTAAGTTGGACCGATCGTTCACCATTCTCCCTAGCCGTGTGTCGCCCACAAAGTTCACCGGTTTATTAGCTACGTGGTGGCACAGCTTCGCGGCGACGTGATCTCTGTTATCGCGGGCTATTTACCTGTAACGTGTTATTAAGGATCACATCTCTATATATCGACTCACTTAACTCTATAAGAGTTTTAGGAGTTTAGTTACTACTTAAGACTGAGCGGTCTTTTGGACTGCGCTTTGATTGGATTGCGCTTGATTGATGATGATGACTGAAGATGGGTTGTTGATTGTCATAGGGCAATGAGTCTCTAAATTTTCACGGAGTCACCTTCCATGATCACGACTCAGATCAGAGTGTCTGACTGTCAATCTAAGTAGAAGTAAGAAGAATCAATTAGAACACTTTTCAGAAGAATGTCACCGGGATTATTGATGTGTATTGATTATGTCTTGATCTTGATCCTGGGTTCGATTCCCGGTTCATGCATATTTATTTTGATTTCCAGGCATGAAACACCACATTCGTCTCTTAACGTAAAATTTCATTATTGAAAAATCTGCTTACACCTTAAAAAATACAGTTAATTTTGTTTCAATATCCGCAGGAACTATCGTACCTCGACAACTCTTAATACTCTTAATAGTCTGAAGGTCAACCACTGTTAAGGGTTCAGGATGATATTATCAGATAAAACAGTAATCTTGACGGAGCTGTGTTTAACATGTTTTCTTGGGTGCTGTTTGGTTTGAATAACTTAGTCGGCTTGTTAATGCGGTAAGTTGTATTTACAATTGTAACGCGTAGTAAGGTAACTTAAGTGCTTATATTGAAAGTGAGTAATAAGAATTAATGAGTCTAGACCATTGTTAGCAGCTTCTTTAGAGTTGAATACATCTTAAAAGAGCTCGCAGAACCGATGCTCGTTGAAGCAGAAGTCTTAGAATAGCGGTTACGATTCTAAAAACGTACATTTTATTTTAATAAACATGTCCATTCTAGCAAACAATCTTCCCACGGTTTTGAATGCAATTCGTCATTCAAAATTATCAAAACTTACATATTTACTTATAAGGAACCAGTAATTGTATTATAATCAAAATAGTTATTTAAAAATTATGTAAACTTTAAATAGTCATGGCAAGATTACAAGTGGTAAGAAAAAAGAAGTATAGAACGGCCCGCCATAAGATGGAGGTCGCTGTAAGCCGGTGGACGCGAGTAATGATGGATTGTGATGTTAGGAAATCATATGTCAGTGTAGATCTACTGTACATTGCTCTAGATTTTATTATAATGTGATTTTATTATTATAGTGTCCGGAAGCGTCAATAGCCTAGTGGTTAGAGGGGTCGTCCTCGTAGCTGAGAGGTTCCGGGTTCGATCCCCATCCTGGCCATTAAACTATTGACGTGAGCCCACTCCTAGCACAAGGATTAGCTTAGTTGGAGGGGCTAAAGGGAATACTAGTAATGTGATAAACACACATTGCCAGTAACCTTTTTTTTAAAATGTAAATACATAGTTAGGTAACGGTATAAAAGTATTATCACTGCATAACATCCTGGAGTTGCTCATAGTTGACACTAAAAACGAAATACTTAGTACCGTACGATAGTAACGAACGAAATAAAACGTAATTTAAATGCGACGGGTCTCGTTATTTTTTATCGCACCACATTGTACCTAGCCCGCTGTGGACGCGGCGTGAAGGTGCAGACACCAAGTGACTGCATTTTCTTTGTAAATCGGCATCTATTTTACAGAGTATCTATACAGGATTATTAGTAAAACAATAACAACCTCCAAGGACTATATAGCTAACATCATAAACGATAACTTTAGTTCTATGACTTTAATAATTCATCAGATTTTGCTTCGTCAGACTTTCATACAATATATATATTATTTTTAATTGAACGCTCTAAATTTTCCAAAGCTACACCCATTCATGTGACGTAATGGTATATGTCCTTGTAGCGATATTCGGTAGTGCGGACGTAAATAATTGAAATGTGTTAGAGATAACAACGAAATTTTGAATGTATGTATCTGATAAATGTATTATGTTTTTTAAAAAGCCATTGAACCAAAGCGGTTGTTTATGATGTTAATAATACACTTCTGCAAGGTTCGGTTGTTAGTGTTTTACTAATACCTAACCCCCTGTAAATACACTAACACTGTCTGTCATCCAACCGAAATTTTATGACTCCATTTGGATGACTTTCGGAATATACAATAGATGTCTCGGTTGGAGCGAAATAAATAACAATTTGTTTTCCACGTATGAAACTGCCATCATAGACACATAACATGTTTAGAATTGTCTTCGTCGGTACTAAAATCCATTGTACTTCGTATCTCAACAATAAGTGCGTACTGTCAGCGCGTATTATTACGAGCTTATAACAAACTAAGTAATAAAACGCACGCGCTGTCTGTATGTTTATTATCTCACGTGAGATACGCGGCCGGTACGCGTCCGAGACAATACGCCGCGCATAATGGGCGAGTCAACGCGTTTGCGTATGACACGTTCTCGCGAAGAGCTGAGTTTATTAATAGGAATTTGGATGGTTTTAAGAAGCTCGCAGCTGTCATAAGATGAAATAATCGAGTCAAAATATGATGCTGTTATCAATAAATCAATCAAGTAGTATTCCCTGAAGGGATAGGTATGAATAGATAACTTATTACAATGGTAATACTCAATTCTCAATATTGAATTGTTTTGAAATAAAACTATTTTTCGGATTTTATCGCGTTTATTAACTTTATGTTCCCGACGTTTTGGGATGTTGATTTGTTTGTTTGTAATATCAACATAAAATATTTTTAGTTAACCTACGGTACTTTTAACAAAATAACGATTTTATTTATTTTGTCAGTCTGTCGGTCTGTTTGTTCCGGCCTATCTGCGAAACGGCTGAGCTGATTTTGACGGAGCTTTAATTGGCAGATATCTGATGTTATAAATAGTAACATAGGTAGGCTACTTTTATTTTATTCAAGTACAACGCGGGCGAGGTTTCCGGCAACAGTTGGTCCAAAAATATTTTTGTAATGTCTATCTTCTTAAAATCTTTAGATGAGGTAGGAAGCTAAATCACTATGGTCATAATCTTACCCGCGGCTTTCATGAAAGCATGTTTCATTCAGTTACCAAGAATCTTGCAAACTATGATTGTTTAGTTTACAAGATGTAAAAGATTAGATGGTGTTGTTTTCTTATATTTACGCGAATACTACACATTGAAATAAAACTATTTTTCGGATTTTATCGCGTTTATTAACTTTATGTTCCCGACGTTTCGGTTGCTTTACAGCAGCCATAAAGTTAATAAACGCAATAAAATTCGAAAAATAGTTTTATTTCAAGATTAGATGATCTTAACATCCTTTTTTTCAGCACTAAAACCTCGCTAAACTTAGACTATGATAAGAACAAAACCCGATTCGCGCTGGACTATAAACTTAAAAAATACGAATGTTGTGTTTACAACAAGTGAACAATTTGGCGGGTTTACGAGACGCCGCGCACCCCCGCGCCCCCGCGCGGAATTATCGCGAACCATTGTTCGGGGTGACGTATGAACACATAAAACGAGAGAAAATAACTCTCTATTGGTAGGTGAGGACACCATAAAAGTTTACTCAGTAAGTTACTACGTTTTACTTTATATCTATGTGGGAAGGTTGCGAATATAGAGCGCGGAAATTTAAAAATGGAAACATTAACTATACGGCGGTAGAGTTAAGCTGTACAGCCATTTGACTACAGCTCGTCTAGGGGGTGTCTGGGGTAGTACCACCCTCTCACAGAAGATCACCATAAAGTAGCTGTGTTTCGTACAACGAGCGAGCTGGAACACCCAACCCTACCTCATGTAATAATGTAATTATATTTAAGTTTATTTTTTTCATTAATATAATTAGGTAATCTAGGTATTTGTATGGACAAATACCTAGAAAATTTTGTTGGAATAAGAGATGCATTCGGTATTTAAGGTACATAGAGATTTCTACGTAACGTCTTCCCTTTCTGAAGTCTTCTTTAAAGAAGCTTCTTTAAGACCCTAATCATAATCCTCTTTCATTATTCTCAACGTTCCAAAATAGCTAATTCCTCAGAAAAATAGATAAATCTCATTATAGACGTATATTATTAGATGGGACACAGGAAAGCCATTCGCCCACACTCATTACGCGATCTAAGATGGCGCACTTCCGATCAAATTATACAGCTGGCGCATGATGGAGGGATCGGGGAAGCTTCATGGGGGATAACATAACGATCCATAAGGATTATGGAACATACGTGAATGATAATGGAAAACTGAGTTGCAGGTGAAACCAGTTAGGCTTCATTCAGGCATAGTCCACAAAGCTTTGTTAGTCTTTTACATGGATGACCAAATCATCTCCGTTTATAAAATTGCAAGATTACATTATACAAAAATTGCAAATGTCTTTCTTCCTCGCCCGAGCACCCACAAGAGCGAAAAGGACGGGGAAATTCGCTTCGTTAAGTGAGTTAAATCTCCAAATATAAGGGGGATGCAGAGTCAGCAGAGTTCCATTGCTGAGTCGGACTCGGTATGGTAATGAAGTTGTGAGTCGCTCCCTTGTCGTGTACCCCGCGCTCCCCGCTAAGAATCATCTCTGCTGGTGGGTAGGGCTGCCAGTAGAACAATGAAGTGGTAATAAAACTGTTATCTTTAGTACTGTTGCTATAGCTAATCTAGGTTTCTCAAAATTCGTATGTCGCTTATGTCCAGTACGCTATTATTATAGAAGAGTTAAATTACATTTCCCGTATTATTTTTCTTTAGATCCTCTCCATCTTAAGGTTGCCTGGTAGAGATCACTTTTAGTGATAAGGCCGGCATTTTCCACTTTCTGTGTAAATTATGTAACAATTGGTAAATTTTTGTTTCCTAGTGGTGGATTAATAAATAGTTATCTATCTATTTCCAGCATGATACAACGAGAATCCTGTTCATAAATTACACCATTACTAGTTTAGTTTCCAAAAGGGAAAGATCTAAAGATTGTCAACTGTGAATAAAATGATTGAATTTGTTGTCTAATTCAATATAATTCAGAAAAACTATATTATTATGTTATAAACCATTACAAAAACGATCAGCCTCTATTCATTTTAAAGTAGTGAAAGAAAAACACTTCCAATACACGTGACGCTTTATGTGATGGAATTTAAGAGCAGCCCTATTAGCCGCCGCACAAAACAGTAGTTATCCGGGTGATGATCTAAATGTAAGGGTCTGTGATTGTGGCCGCGGCAGGAAGCGCGATCGGTGCCGATAACAGTGCAGGGTCAGGAACTAGTACCATGACCCTACTAAGATCAAGTATAGCCTCTTGTGATGGTGCGCGAACTTCACCGAACATTGCTGGTTCATATATAGGTTAATATATTCGTAAGGATTCAAACTTATTAAACTTTTCTTTATTTATTTATTATTTTACATCGCCAGACGAACACACCAATTGTTTAGTTTCAAATTAAGCAACATGGACTGGGGGCGATCCCAGTGGCACCCTGATCTGGGAAAATTACGAATAGGCCATTTCCGAAATTTGCCCCGGCGGGAATCCAACCTGCAACCACCATGTGCAGTAAGCCGAGCGGCCTACGCTCGAACCACTCCGCCAAGCGGACGTCTATTTTGCGTGAGAGGGTACCTATAATTTAAGATAATTGTAATAATGTGTCATGTATTTACAAAATAATTTTTCAATCAATCAATCAATACAATTGTAATAACTGTTGTAATATTCCCGTAACAAAATTATACTAAGATGTCTAGATGTACATACATATAGTTATAAGTACAATAAAATCGAGTAATTTTTTCAGAATTTACCTTTAAACCTTGCGCAAGTTCACCGTATAACATTAGGTTTTATAGGCAGTCGCCATAATGAAAAGTGTCCATATTTCTCGGAGTTCTGGAACTTCATAAATACAGGCTCAATAACTGCTCAGCGCCGGCGGGAACTTTCCGAAGATTGTATCTTAATAGACGATGCGATACTCAGATAATAGCACCTTTTGTAATTATTATTGAGGGTAACAGGCATTTTTATGTCATTATTTTAGTAAAATAAAGTGGAAGTTGTTGAAACCAGTAATTTCGTAGGGCTGGGTGTATTTGGTTGGGCTCTGTGTCAGGTAACTAGTCCTTTTTAGGGATTATTGTCAATTAATCAAAAAACCTACGTAGATATATGCTTTTAAGGTGCATTTTTCTCGTTCAGTAAATAGTCAAATCGTATAAATTAAATATATTGTCGCCACATCATACTGTTTCCCATAGTTCTTTAGTCTACGGTTTTAAATTTACCTTTGGGTGCATCGGTTAAGCCGATTTTAAATTGTTCTCAATTCTAAGAGCTAATTTAAGCTAATTTTGTTATATAACGTTATTTCCAAGTTTACTTATAAAACTATTAAATTCAGTGCGGTTACTATAACTGACCTAGATATCTAGGTTTATCAAAATTCGTGTCTCGCATTCGTTGAGTCCTTAAGACTATAAGTCTAAGGCATAAAATATGTAATACTCCTACTTCGAGTCTGCCTACGCTTTCAAGAAATACAAGCATGATGTTATCCTAGATTCTGACATATACGTTTCCTTGGTGGTTACCAAATACCTATCGGAACATCATTGCAAACCGCCGTAGTAAATGAACAAACATAAAAACCCCGATGAAATATTATGTTTCGGTGCGTAGACAAATTACTGGCCCCGGTGCTACGCGCTTCCCGTCAAATATAAAACGGATTCTTTATTTGCTTCCAGTCTCCCGTTTATACGTTTTCGTTGGAACTTTGTTACCCGTTTAAATAAACCTTTATTATTTTGTTTGAACCTCATTTTCAGAGCCGGAGGGAATGGATGTGCTATGTACACAGATAGGGTATTGGAGGGAGATAAGAAGAAAGTGTTTTAAGATAAATTCTTAATTCTCGAAACAATTTATTCTAAATTAAAATACCTAAATTATGCCAGACTAGCTGTGCCCACGGCTTCGTCCGCGTAGTATTTAACGTAACAAAAATTTCGGGATTATCGGGATAAAAAGTATCCTATATGTTAATCCCGGTTATAAACTATCTGTGTTCCAAATTTCATCCAAATCCGTTCAGTAGTGTTTGCGTGAAGGAGTAACAAACATACATACATACATACATACATACATCCACACTCACAAACTTTCACATTTATAATATTAGTAGGATTGGTAGACGTCTGAGCTTAGTCCGTCTCCGATTTTTGGTAACGACCTTTGACCTAGTCTGGGTGTAACTGGGATCATCCTCAGTCCTTTGTATGTTACCTATAATACTACACGCGTAACTTAGTTTGGTACTTTGATATACGAACTTTGGAAACACTTTCACACTTTTTCATTGTATAAACCATCTAATTTACTTTCTTAAGTGCTAATTAGCACATTTTTACACGGTAAATTAATCAGTTTCAAACGTGATGGTTATTTATAGGCTGGGTATTCTCTCATATGAACAAATACCTTTATATTCAGGCTCGGGTTCGGGATAGCGGAAGGCAAATAGAAAGATATAACTTTAGAAACACCGAACTCATATTAATTATGAATTGTTTGCCTTCATTGTAGTTTGACCGAGCGAAATTTTTTTTGGAAACTTTTTTAATCAATCTGCTGTTTTTTTTTCGGTAATTTACATAGTATTCGGGCATTTGTTTTGTTAAATTTGTGAGTTTAATTTATGTGTCTGGGCTTAGGTTAAAATCTTCTAAAAAAAATGTTAATTGTTATTCATTTATTCTTAAACAGGAAATTAGATCGCTCTTTTAATTACGTACGTATTACTTTCATCGTTCAAACTTTATGAATATTAAAGTTTGTTTTTGGATATTTGTTACTAAATAACGCAAAACGGCTGAACAAATTTGGACGAAATTTGGCACCGAGTTACTCGTAATGTAGTTTATAACTCGGATAAACACAAATAATACTTTACATAAAGCCACGCGGACAAAGTCACGGATAGAAACTCTTATTAAATAATGCTAGAATTCATGTAATTTACACAGGATCTTAGAATAAACATAGACACGATAAGGCTGTCTCTTATCCATAATAAGGTATCACATAGAATCCCAACCAAATTAGAATCCTAATATCCAGCGTACATGACCTAAAATGGTATAGTTAATGTAGCGATAAAAACCCTCATACAGGGTGTTGATTATGCCAATGACAATTTCGTAAACATCACTATTAAAAAAAGAGTAAAAATATATATATACTATGTACGAGCTGTCAAAAAAATAAAAGTTTATTGAGAAGTGTAACCTATTGAGTTTATTACTTATAAACCTTAATACCACGGACATGAAATAACTGGAAACCTGAAATTATACAACATAAAATGGTCCTGCAACGAGCCAGATACCAACCAGCGGCCACATCGTGATAAGGGAAAGACTTCAGCAGCGTAGCGACGGGCCGGCTGATAACCTAAAAATAAAAAAAACATGGTGTGAACATGTGCATCGAAGTGAACAGTTAACATATTTACTAATCAAACACGATATCAATGCAACCTAGACACTCTCAAACAACGAATATTATTACTTAAGCTGTAAAACAAAACCATGGATAAGGCAGAGCAAATTATTTACGAATTGGAAGACATCTTTGAACGTTTTGTGAAGTTACGTGACAACATTAAGAAATGTCCGAAGCCTAGATTAACTAAGGGTTACTTGCAAACGAAATTACAATGTGTGGAAGAATACTGGAGTAATTACAAAACTGGTTATATGAATTTGTTGAAAATTGTGACAAGAGAACAACGAAAACAATTGGAATATTTCAACAAAGATGTTTACGCGGATTGTGAAGAACAATACACAGACTTAAAAGCTAACCTGCTTGACGGATTATCACATACAAAGTTACAATTGCCAACAACAGAACTAAATATCGAAGAAAAAGGCGACAGTTTGTACCAGGGTGGAGGCACACAAGTGAAATTACCAAAAATTCAATTACCTACATTCGCTGGCAATTATGAAGATTGGCCGATGTTTAAGGATTTGTTTAAGTCATTGGTACATGAAAATACATTGCTGAGCAGAGTACAAAAACTACATTATTTGAAGTTAAGTGTCAGCGGGGATGCGGGAACATTACTTAAGCATATACAAGTCACAGAAACAAATTATGATCAAGCATGGGAAATCCTTATTAACCGCTATGATAACAAAAGGCTGATTGTCACATCCATATTAAGACGCATGTTTGATCAAAAGAAAATGCTGAATCAAAGTGCAAGCCAGTTGAAATTACTCTTAGATACAACTACAGAGTCGTTGAATAGCTTAAAGAATTTAGAAGTCAAAGTGGATTCTTGGGATCCGATGGTGATATTTATGGTGGTCAAAAAGCTAGATGCAGAATCTCACAAGCAGTGGGAGGAATATGTAAGTGATAATAATGAAAGTGACTTACCTACTTGGCCAATGTTACAAAAATTCATGGAAACCAAGTTCCGTACACTTGAGTTAACATCTTCATCAAGAGATAAGCCAGCTATTCGCTCTTACCATGTAACTACCAATGAAAGAAATTGTCCAAAGTGCAACGACAACCATGGTCTTTACCACTGTAAGGAGTTCGGTGAAATGGATCCAACACAACGAAGTCTGTTTGTAAAAAATAATTCCATCTGCTTCAACTGTTTAGTTCCTGGTCATGGAGTCAAATCATGTCGTCTGTCCACATCATGTAAAATATGTCACAGACGACATCACACATTGTTACATGAACAACGCTCTAGCAACAACACAGAGTCATATACAGAAGCAATGCAGCCCAGCGTATTACATTCCAATGTAGAAGAGACTGAGGATATTCAAGTGAATACAGTGATGACGTCACGCAATTGTACAACTATGAAAAGCACTGCCTTGTTAGCCACAGCAGTAGTTATTGTGAAGAATGATGAAGGATACACTACTGTACTGAGAGCACTCATTGATCCAGGATCACAAGGTTGCTTGATAACTGAGAGAGCTGCTCAACTATTAAAAAGTAAGAGACATCCCATAAAAGGAACAATACTAGGTGTTGGTTCTACATCGTCTAAGGTCAGTCATGTAGTCCAAGTGGAAGTTTCATCAAGATGGCAAACTGAATTCAACCTTAAGATTAAAGCATATGTAGTATCCAAACACTTGACTACACAAATACCTACAAATACAATTACAATACAGAATTGGTTGCATCTACAAGGACTCATATTGGCTGATCCAGATTACCATACACCGGGGTCAATCGACTTGCTTCTCGGAGTTAACGAATATGCTCAGATTCTACAAAACGAGGTTATCAAGGGTCCACCTGGTTCGCCATGTGCCCAAAAGACTATGCTAGGTTGGATTCTTTTCGGCAACATAAACAATGACACAACACCAGAGCAATCAATAATTGTAATGCACCAACAAATAGAGATAGATGACATGCTTAAAGTACTATGGGAACAAGATACAGATACCAAAAGAAAACTTACCAAAGAAGAAGTAACCTGTGAAGAGGTATATAAAGAAACATTTACTAGAGATGAAAAGGGAACTTATGTGGTTCACTTACCTTTAAAAGTTGATCCACCAAGAGCCGTAGAAGGAAATACTAGAAGTATAGCACTGAAAAGACTAAGACAATTACAGCAGAGATTACACAGAAATGGAAAATTAAAGGAATCATACACTGATGTTATTAACAACTACATAGAGCTAGGACATTTGGAAGAAGTACCTGAAAAGGAAAGAGAAAATTTCTCAGTTTACTTACCCCATCATGCGGTGGTGCGTGAAGATAAAGAGACAACCAAAGTTCGTGTAGTATTTGACGCGTCGTGCAAAGGCAGTAATGACATCTGCTTAAATGATGATCTGATGACAGGTCCTGTAATACAAGAAGATTTGAGAAGTATTCTTATGAGATGGCGTATGCATAAGATTTGTTTTACAAGTGACATTGAGAAGATGTATCGAATGGTTCGAGTTCATAACAAACATGCTGATTTCCAGCGAATCTTATGGCAACACAATGATGACATCAAAGACTATAGATTATTAACTGTTACATTCGGGACTGCATCAGCACCTTTTCTAGCTATCAGAACACTTGCTCAGATTGCAGAAGATGACGGTAGAGAGTATCCAGTCGCCGCAAAGATAATTAAAGAAGATATGTATGTTGACGATGTACTCTCTGGGCATGACACAGTTCAACAAGCTATTGAGGCTAGGCAGGAATTACAAACCATGCTAGAAAGAGGTGGAATGAAACTGCAAAAATGGTCATCTAACAACCTGGAATTTTTAACATCCATAGATCCTGATCTAGTATCAAAGAACGCAAAATTGGATTTAAAGATAGATGGTACAGTAAAGGCTTTAGGTTTATCGTGGAATCTAGAAGAAGACACTTTTCACTACTCTTTGACCTTACCACCTGTCACAACAAATGTCACTAAAAGATCAGTACTCGCAGACCTACAACGCCTGTTTGATCCATTAGGTTGGATAGCACCTACAATTGTCATGGCCAAGATACTCATTCAAAAGTTGTGGCTAGAAGGAGTCAACTGGGACGAGAAACTTGAGGATACCCTATCAAAAAAATGGATTGGTATCAGAGAGGATTTAAGAAATGTCGAGACAATTAAAGTTAACAGATGGTTAAATACTTACCGAGCTGCACATGATAAGATTACACTGCATGGCTTCTGCGATGCTTCCATGCATGCTATGGCGGCGGTTGTATATAGTAGAGTAGAGAAACCAGACGGATCAATCGCTATTAGTATTGTAGCTGCTCGAACCAAGGTAGCGCCAGTAAAGACAGTATCATTGCCACGACTGGAGCTATGTGGCGCCGTCTTACTGGCGAGACTTCTACATCATGTAAGTCAAGCTATGAGAATACCAACACTGCAAACATACGCCTGGACAGATTCATCTGTGGTGCTATCCTGGTTATTTGGTGAACCGGGAAGATGGAAGCCGTTCGTGGCGAACCGGGTGGTGGAAATCCTGGAAAATGTAAATAATAGCCAATGGCATCATGTTAGATCTGAACATAATCCAGCTGATATTGCATCGAGAGGTTGTACAGTCACTGAACTACAGAACCACCAACTGTGGTGGAAGGGACCCCAATGGCTTTCAGAAAGGAAAATACAATTTACCAGACCAAACATAATTGTAACAGAATTAGAAAAAAGGTCTACTAAGGTTTGTCTTGCCATGACCGAGGAGCAAGGAAGTCAGAATACACTAATTAATTTTGAAAGATTTGAATCACTGCCCGAATTGATGAGAATTATTGCATACTGTAGAAGAGTACTATATTACAAAAAAATGATAAACATCGAAAAGGCATTAACTACAGAAGAGTTGGATACGGCACTAAAAATATGCATAAAAAAGGCACAATTGAATGATTTTGAAAGAGATCTGGAAATAATACAGAAACACAAGACAGTTAGGCAGATAAGCAAATTAAAATCATTAAATCCATATGTGGATGAAGAGAACGTCCTCAGGGTGGGCGGTAGGCTACGGCATGCCAACCTCAGCACCGACAACAAAAACCCGATAATACTAAGTAATAAAAACCCACTTACCTCACTTATTGTAGCTGAGGCTCATAAGAAGACGCTTCACGGTGGTGTCCAGCTGATGTTGTCCTACTTGCGTTCACGGTACTGGATCATAAAGGCGAAGAGTGCTGTCAAATCTCACGTCCACAAAAGCTTAGTGTGTGCGAAAATTAGAGCAAAATCTATGACTCAAATGATGGGAGATTTACCCAAGGTCAGAGTGAACCCTGCGCGGCCTTTCTTGCATAGCGGAGTAGATTTCGCAGGCCCCTACAATGTCCTGATGTCCAGAGCAAGAGGAGTAAGAACTACTAAATCTTATATCGCTATCTTTATATGTATGTGTACTAAGGCCATACATATTGAATTAGTTGGTGATCTCACGTCGCAATCATTCATTGGAGCATTCAAACGGTTTGTCGCACGAAGAGGCCGGTGCGCACACTTATGGAGCGATCAGGGTAGAAATTTCGTTGGAGCTAATAAGGAACTAGCAGACGCATGGGAAGAGGCACGCCTAAATTTTAGAGATGACATAGCTGACAGTCTAGCACAAGATGGGACTCAGTGGCACTTCATCCCAGCCTATAGTCCAAATTTTGGAGGCTTGTGGGAGGCGGGCGTAAAGTCCATTAAATTCCACTTGAAGAGAATATTGACTTCAAATTTGACATATGAAGAGCTATCAACACTGTTGTGTCAAATCGAATCATGCCTTAATTCACGACCGTTAAATCCAATAGACGAGGCAGATGTGGATAACCCTTTAACACCTGGTCATTTTTTAATTGGCGAGGCACCAGTTGTTGTTCCAGCACCTGACTTACGGGAAGTGAATGTCAGCAGTTTGGCTAGGTGGCAATACATACAGAAATTGCTGAATGATTTCTGGCACCGATGGAAAAATGAATATCTTACAAGGCTACAACAACGACCAAAATGGATGACGCCGAAGAATGAATTTAATGTTGGTGATATAGTGTTGGTGAAACAAGACAACATCCCTCCGGGTAAATGGTTAATGGGTCGAATTGTGGCAAAACATACTGGACTGGACAATCATACTCGCGTTTACAGTGTTAAAAGTGGTGAAAGTATTGTCAAAAGATGTATAAGTAAGTTATGTCATTTGCCAATTGATACCAAACCTTAGGGATAGTAATTTAAAGTCAATATGCAAACATAGTAGTTAATTCCACTTACGTTTCTAGTACTTACTGTTATACTTACTTTAATTTGCTTGGTACCTCAACCTATTGACACTTGACTGTTTACCAATTTGGTTAAATCTTTGGTTAAAGTAAAACTGCATCATGTGACTATACTTATCTACCTATTGTAATATTCTATGTAGCAACTTATAATTAACTAAATTGTTTGTCATTCTTTCCAAGGCAAAACCTAGTTAGGTTATAACTCTTTCATTATGTTTAAATACCTACTTAATAATTTTGATTAGCTTGATTCATTTTGTCTACCTACATTTATTGTCATATTTTTGATTATGGCTTAAGCTATCTATCTATCAGTCTGCTTGACAGGGTGGTAATATGTTTCTTAATTGTGGATTTGATCACTATGTTTTTATGGTAGAAAGAAAGGTTTGTTTGTTTTACTTATTAGGGAGTTCATATGTCTATAATCTGTAAGAAGATTGTATTTTCAGTTTAATGTAAAAGGGTCATACCCACAAATGTTCATTACTTGTGGGCATACCCCTTTTGGTGGGCGGTATGTTGATTATGCCAATGACAATTTCGTAAACATCACTATTAAAAAAAGAGTAAAAATATATATATACTATGTACGAGCTGTCAAAAAAATAAAAGTTTATTGAGAAGTGTAACCTATTGAGTTTATTACTTATAAACCTTAATACCACGGACATGAAATAACTGGAAACCTGAAATTATACAACACAGGGACATAATGTCCCGGAATGTAATCTCGGCAGAGACGAGCTGAGCCGTAAAGGCCGTGGTGACCGCGCATCAAGGATTACAGGAGCAATTTGCTTGCACCCAGCCAGGGTGCATTGCGATCACTGCTACTGCTAGTATCTGCTAGTATCTTCTAGTATCTTCATACTAGGTTTGTTTTGGAAGGAATCTTGGTCCGGCGGTGGTTACGCGGTAAGTCAATGTCAAAGCTTTTATTTTATTACTTTGCTGCTTTAGTTAACTCTACAACCGGATCGGAAGACAACCTCGATAGGTATTAAGAAGATCGGGCAAGAAAATCAGCGGATTAATGTTTAGAAAAATAAGACGAGGGAAAGGGGGCTATTTAGAGTGTTGGTATAACGTGTTGGTGACTACGCATCAATGATTATGCACCATGGTACTCGTGTCCCATGGCGTACTTTTTGAGAGTAATAAGTAGCCTATGTTAACACATACACGAGCTTCACGATTTCTACTGACATTGATATGGTATGGTGGCAGCAAAACGTCAAAAGTGGAGCGTTTGAAACGTAATCGCGAGCGTTTGCTTTTCTATTACGATTGGAGTAGCTAGCGTGGTTAGGGCCCAGGGCACAAGATACCTCTGTTCCGAGTTATATTCAAATTTATTTAGCTGTTTTCGCATGTTACTCTGTCGAGCTTACAAATTAACAAACTAAGTATGATTGTAGAATCACAGTCCTAATAAAACAAAATGACCGGATTAATCTTGACGTGGAGCTTTGTAGATCGAGTTTGCTCAACTAAGCTGAACCTAAGTATAAGTAAATGAGCATAAAAACAATGATGACATAATCAGGCTGGGGGTTAGAGTGGACACCGCAATTATTTGCAGGAGACCTGGGATTGGACGATAACCATTGAAAGATACCGACTCTATTACTTTCAGAGCACATCACTGCCACGCGCTATGGAATATGCACAAAATCAGAATTTTAGAAATGATAAATCAGGTCTTATTCGGCGACGTCCTATTAAAATAATGCGCGATTGCATGGCCCTTACTATATACTAAAGATTGGGGCATTATTAAATTAAACCTTATACTTATTCTATGATTCTATGTCCAAAATACATTGAGCAACTACAAGATATCTTTGAATTTAAAAATGGTGCTTATTAAGTTAATACACTATCAGTTGACTGAACCACATGTATTTGCTGTCCTTATTGTGATCGTATTAAATAAGCAAGACGGCAATGTTTTTTTATTTAGGTGTCACATATTTATTTGCCGTAATTTGTAGACAAGAGATTGGGCCACATTGTTTTGTAATCTAATATTTAAACGAAATAATGTAGCCATAAGAAGGTCGAATATCAATAAATAGGTGCCTGCCTACGTTTAAGCAAGGGATCAAAACAAATTTAAAAGTATCAGTGTACTTTTCTCTTAAGTTTATTTTGCAAATTCTCTTAGTTTAAACTTTAATCTGGCTCTCCCCTAACGAAATCAGTAAATTTCTCCGCCGATAATAGAAAAGTTTAGCAAAAATATTCCATTCCAAGTTTACAAAAAGAAAAATAAAATGCACTTAGTACCTGCGAGGGTTTCACGAAAATAGTTTTCGAATATTAAATTTTCCTTTACGAAAATAACATTTTTACAGAGAACCTTATTTTCAGTGGATTCACATTACATCTGTTGTATGTTTAGCGTTACGTACTGAAAATGAGCTTGATATTCTGAAAACATTGTTTCATAAAAGTTGTCTTGTCTAGTTTTCAGTTGAAAATGTCCGTAAATGTTGCGTTAACATTTAAGGTGGTTGCTACTAAATTAAATTTAGCAACTCAAAGTGCAGTTCGCGCTTATTAAAACATTAAGAACTTTACACTTAACCTCTAAAGCCTCAAACACTTTGCACAAAATTAGCCGCAGATTTAAAGTGTTTTGCACGAAGTTGCGATGGCCCCGCTATTTTGATCGCGACATAGGAAATTGATTGTGATTGAAATCCGAACTCAATTACAAAGAACTGTGAATTAATTTTCATTTGACGATTAATGACTGATTAAGATGGTGGTTGGGTGATGATTGTTGTCATGGAGTGAATCATTCATTCCTTGTTATATTGCGATTCATAGGGGTACTTCGTAAATCCCATTGATTACCTTCTGTAGAAGACATTTAATTTGTTATAACCTCTGAACCGAGGTGGCTTTATTTTATTAGAATATAGTTAGCAAACAAGTTTACGCTCCCCTGATATTAATCAGTCACCGTAGATTTCATGTGGAAATAAGTTCATAATCCTGTGTACAGTTAAGGATTTTATACGGCCGCTGCCAGCAAGTTCGATTTACCTCAAAGTTTTTTTATTGCCCAGGTAGGCCACTGGAAGACAGTCCACCTGAGGGTATGTGGTAACCTTCGCCCAGGACATCCGCAATTTTAGAGGAGTAGACACCATGCCGCATTTATAGGGCTTGCTTATTCAAGAACCCCAAGTTGTATTGCAACGGAAAAGCTTTAGAAAGGTTATCTCAGTAATGATTCAATATCCGAACAGCTGTTCTACCAGCTATAAAGATCCACGTCTTATCTCTAATTACGACACCGTTCTAACGAACGTTGTTCCTCTAGGTTAACCAGTAATCCGAGCTCGCAAGCAAGTGACGCCACCGACCGCCTCACAGGCCACAACTTGCACTAGCTACTTGCACTACTAGCGTTCGATGCGCTCCGAAGACACAATCACCATTTAGTTAAAGGCTAATTAAACCCCTGAGAAACTTACTTGTCTCCCGTCCTGGTCCTAACTTCGTACGATACAGTGCGATTGATAAGCGAGAGCGGTTTGTGGGAACTGCGGGTATTTAAAGGTTAAGCCTCCCTGGGTATTATCGCTCACACGATATTGTAAGTATTGGAATTTGATTCTTATATTTTTTGTTGAAATGTTCAGATAAGTTGATTTAACGTGCGAGTACTCTGATATCAAGCGTAAATCGCAGCAATGAGGCTTTGGGTTCGATTATCCGAATCGCGCAAAGATAATTTAGATTCTACGTCGAAGTTGTAGGTACCCAGTACCCAGGGAATGGCAATAAGGTCACCCAAATCATTCTAAGGTCACCTCTATTTGATAGCTTAGGAGCGTACAAGCTGGCTATATAGCTAGGTTACATTTACCCTACGTGGTTAAATGTTAAATCTGCTCTTTTGTGCGAGGTTGGTCGCATTGTAAAGACGCTCCGGACTTTGTATCAATATCTGTATAAATATTATATATTTTTATTATTTTATCGCTCATAACTTCTCGCTCGCGGCACCCCGATACGGCTTGAATGTTCTCGCAGGCAAATTGTTTCCGTTCGTGTCAATTTGCTGGATGTCTGCCGTCGGAATGGTTGCGGCTCGGCGACACAGAGCCTAGCGCACTTGTTGCTTATATTTTTGATTGGCAATTATAAGTTCGCTAGGAACAAATGTGGTGCAAAACATCGAAACGTCGTGGAAACAACGCCACTTACCATAGGCCATAGGAATATTCAGTAATGGTGGTAACTGAATACATGTGTGATTGAGTACGTACCTGTAACAGAAAAAAAAATACATTCAAGTCATACTCGCATTGATAATGTTTTAAAAGAGTTCCGAATATCAATGAAAAACGAAGAGTAGCCATTTTCTTTGAAGAACATAATCATGTGGTTATTTACTAAACCCTATTCTCCGAATTGCGAAATTGAATTTCAGTCTGCAAACTTACCAAGGTTCGATATAAAAAATAAATTTGTTTTCTCTAGACCAACAGCCGTTCAATAAAACGTAAGTACTTATTCGATGAAGTACTCCAAATATTTATTTTTTATCATTCAGCTCGACATCAAAGTCGAACACGACGACAGATGACAAGAAAATAGCATATTAAACACTTGAATTTCAATCAACATCGTAAATATACAAACGTACGTGTGTAATATCATCATCTATCTCGCATCCGTAAAACATAATCATACAGTGAAGTCTTTTGATTTACTTTGAGATGAAATCACCGCGGAACGAAAGGGGAAAAATGACTTCCATAACTCGAATAAGCACCTAAAGGAAAGAGTTTTACATACAGAAAATCTTTCGGGATGAAAGCCGCGGCAGCATCCTCGGAGCCTCTTATTATGAGCTACGGTACATCTTGCTATCTTATTTCAATTTGTACGCTCCATTGATTGCAGATGCCTCGAGCGGCTTCGTTTGCAGTTACCGAGAGCGAGAGGGAAGTAACGATAGACAGATTTATAAACGAGAAAAGGATGACAGATATTTCTCTATGGGTAGACGTGAAAATATCGAAAAAAGTTATCGCATCAAAGTCTGGGAGCCGGTAAAGGTCTCATTAAAACTGTTCGCCGAAAGAATTTCGTCCAATTTGTATGACGGTCTGTAGATTGGTTGGAAAGTAAATAAGGACGTTTTTGTCGATTGTTTTAAGTGATGTTTAAGCGAGATTGGTTATTCGGTGCTTTAATTAATTTGGTTTCTTGGAAAGTTAAAACGAAGGACATAGTTATTTTTTAAAATCTATATAGGCACGTAGTACCGCCGCCAAGATGGACTTGGGAAACGTTGCTACTGTTTTTTCTATGTGATATCGCCGCTTTTCGAATACTCATAATTTCGGTTATTTGACTACTTTAGCTCCTCACATTGTTAGCATAAGTTTATTATACAAACGTGAGGCAGGCGGATGTATCAACAAACCGACATGAAACGAGTCACTTTCGAACATGTAAGGACGTTTTAATATGTAACTCAATATCAAAGTAAGAAAACATAATCATCAAACGTTTGATACTCGTATACCAATACACGCCATGAATTCACCAGAAGGAAAACACGCCGGCACGCGACACATCAAACACGCCGAGATACGTTTACGGGATAAAAATGTTTGTCCAACAAATCTCGAGTACGAAAATATTGACAAAAAGTCATCTGGGAGAAATGACAGAGTTCCTTGGTCGAACCTAAAAGGGATCTTTACTCTGTCAACTGTCAATACAGAAAGGATTTACGTTTAAAATATGTCATTATATTTTTTGCGTCGTGTGCGAAAAAAATTTACTTATTTTGCGCTCCGTTGGCCTGTGAATGTGACATGGCGCAAGTGTGAAGACGCGTCGTGGTGCAGGGTGGCAGGGCTGTCAGCTCCTATAGCTTCCCGGCGATTTGGCCTGGGTAGACCTTTTTAGTAATCATAATTAACTATAAAGACCGAGCTGATTACTGACTAAGTGACTACAATAATGAGAAATATAAATCTCTGCTATTTAAGTACTTACATATAAATAAAAAAATACGAATAAAATATTATGTAAATTATTTTAGAATATATTTAAACATATTCAATTATTCTGAAATCATGCCCTACACTGAAATGTAGAAATTATTTTCAAGCGATTAGAGACTCACGTCCTGTTTGAAATGTACAGTTGATACGGAGAAGAAGGGCAAGTGGTTCAATGGTTACTCCATAAATGACTCTTATTAACACATAAAAATTAGCTATATGTAGGTATGTTTTGGCGGAAGCCTAGTGATGTTGGCAGACAACCCTGAATGCCCGAATTTACGAGGTGGCTGCACACTCGATACCACGGCCTCTTCGGTTTACGGTCACTGATTTTTATTCGTGGAATAAAACAACGCTGGAGCCATTCAAATATTGGAGCCTGAGTCAGGACCAGTGATCCCAGTACGGACAAAGTTGGATAAGAATCGCACTTGAGTCATGTAAGAATGTACCCGTACGGCCTCCCAACACTTAAGATGGGATTGATAAAATATATATTTTAAATTGAATGGAAAGTAAGTAGTTACATACAAAAAGTTTAACTGAAAAGTACAACATACCAAATAATTGGTTCGTAGATAACATCGCGTTTCATGTGTTACATGCCTTATACAACACTTTTTTTAAATATTTTTTGCATTTTTTGTGTGCTTCTGTTACTTTGCCCTATAGCCAAGATCATGTGTCTATCGCGCTGCTCGCCTCTATGCGGCTCGCGGCGATTGCGTGCGATCGCAAATCGTCAGGATTCATCACACGCCCCGCGAATACTGTTGAACACTGTCTACTCGACTGTGTTTTAAAACGACAGTTTGATGTTTGCAAATTGAACACGCGTCAACGATATACTGTTCTGTACTAGGAATTCGGCCGAGTGAACTTTCGATTTCCAATTCTTGAACGAAATACGATTCTGCGTTATTGGGTCAGAATATTTGAAAAGTTTTCTAAAATTTTAAGGTGCTATTTTTTAAGGTAGTTTCTATAGATATGTCGTTTAATATCTAACAGCCTACCTATACCTTACCTACCTATAACATAAGCAGTTGATTACAAGGTTGAACCACCACGAGATGCCGCAGCCTAGTTAAGCCCAAACACCGCGGCCGTGCGAATAATTGCGTAAAACGTCTCCGATGTCAAAGGGGCTTAATGACGTGCGTCGGAGTCAGTGGGAACCGCCTATAACCGGTTGTAAACCAAGACGCCTGTGACGTCACCAGCTTTACGTTATTGTTCGCGTATTAATTATACAATGGGTGTCAGATTAATGTGGTGAAAGGAGTTGTTTATGGTAATGGTGCTGGGTTTGCGGTTGTTTAGGCAGATCTATTTGAGGAATTTGGAACGTGTATCTAAGGGTTAGCGATTAAACTTAGGTAATTCTCGTGTGAAAAATGTTCGCCAATGTTCATACTAACTATTTATATGATGTTATACTAATTATTTAAAGCCTTGTCTTAAATTATATATTGGTTCGACTGTCTAATATTTTACTTTTACGAATAAAACCTGTTGATGAAACAACATGTATATAACTGCCCCTAATTTATAATTTCAAATAACAATTGTAATGTCTCGTATTCATACATTATTTGCGGGAATTACAAAACGCTTTGTTTAAAATACTAAAAGGGTTACAATATGTTCATAATTAACCACAAGCAGAACAACGAATATTCAAAATGTTTTACCGATTTTCAGTTTTTTTTCCTTGTTACTGGTAAACAACTTAAAAAGTTTAAATATGTAACCCGGCTATTGAAAAATCAGCACGGATGTAACATCTGTCATATTGATTATATTCGTAAAAAATGTAGCCTATGTCACCCGGAACATATTAACGTAAATAGATTGATATCTCATTCATCCGAATCGGATGGGTAGTCTAGGCGCTACGGTGGAACATAAAAATTATTGCTAAAAACATAACCCTTCCTTTTGGCCTTGCCGTAATCAGGTAAGAAGTATATCACAATCACGAAAAATTTTGCTTGCGTTAAATTGTCATCGAGATTATAAAGGCATAAAACACTGAATTACTCGTATAGAGAGTTGTAACATAAATGTCCGATGAATCTATACCGACCCTTTGACATCGAAATCGACCTCAGTATTGTTACCGACCTCCGAGCACAGTCCACCATCACCTCAGTTTCGCGACTAGATCCCCCCGACACCCCCCTTGTTGGGACTCAACCCGTGCGTAAAAAGGTCGGCCGATGTACCCGACCCATTATGAGGTCCAAACGTGATGCGACACACAACTTTATAAATAGATTTCGACAACGCATTGGAGGCTTTCATGTGACGATGTTTCGTAGGCTTCGCTGGGTTTGGCTTCCGAGTGGACCGTATTTTAATTTGAACTGGTAAATGGATTTGAGGAGTATTTAATGCGTGTTTTCATATCTACATCTATCTCTATCATCTTAAAATTTCAAGAGCTGGTACAGTCAGCGACATATGTTTTTCAAATCTCTTTTACATTTTTATTGTGCATCAAATTCATTTTTCATCCTTACAATATTTGCTAAACATGTTGCTAATACCGATAAAAAAATGAATGCTTTGTGACTTATGTCGCTGATGGTACCTATATAATGGAAAATCAATTGAGTATTACTGAATATCAATTGGATGCTAGGTCACAATATCACAACTCCCAGTCAGTCTTTATCTGGATACAGTAAAATATCACTAGCCAATTTAGCACACTAAAGTAAAGCGCCAAAGCCTCAAAATCCTGGGTTCAAATCCACCACTGACAGTGATACTATCGACGAGACCCCACTGATAGCATAACCTTAGCTACCGAGCTAAATAGGAAGTGTTAATAGGACATAATCAAAAAATAAGAATCGATTGAATCCGTATAGTTCGTTTAATCACCCGGGGAGGTGTATTAAAACCATAGATAATCTGTGTCTGCTTATCGCCGCTCGCTTATAAAAAGTTACCAACATTATGCAAGATCCCTCAAACAAAAACACCTACCTATCCCAAGTTACCTCCTATCGCATTCGTCACATAATCGAGAGTGCAGACTCTACTCCGCGGCTTCGGTGAGCCAATTTGCTCGGCGGCGGGCGACCTCTGGGACCTCTGTTCAATATTTTACGTGGACCCCACTTGCAGGTGTGAGTAGGACACGTAAAGACGTTGGATATGTGGTTTGAGATAAAATGTGTAGCGTGTAATACGCAATTCAGCTTATTGTATAATCAGGCAATAATTATTGTACATTACATATGTTGTAATTATTTACAAAGATGTATGTAGTTTGGTATTTGTCATATTTAAGGCCGAGATCACCAGCACACTAACTGATTGTATGATGTTCTGGTAACAATCGTTTACTGTTGCAACTGTTCGTTAGTATGTTGGAGAAATCGGCCCTTAGAAGTAACACGTTCGTTAACATAATCGTGATACTAAAGCAGTTGAATGAATAGATGTGAGATTAATAACTTTAGTTATTGTAAGCCAGCGAAACTCTCACTAGGCATTTTGCTATTTATTTAACACATTATTTATTTTAAAACTTAAATGAGATTATCATATCCAAACTATCCTGTAATAAATATAATTAATCAATAAAATAATGGTCTAACAAAATGGAACCCAGAATAAAATCTACTTATTGTTGAAAAGAGAAAGTAAGATTGATCGCGGTTGTTGTGAAGTTGCCGACGGGTCCCGTTCTCCCCGTGAAGGGGTTCTGTCTATAGCTTGTGGACATACTCAGTTGTTACTTGCGATATTCTCGGTCTCCAGAGACGAAAAAATAGAGGGGAATGTGGATGGAATTATTTTATGTGTGAATTGAATACAATAGAGTGAATTGAAGGTGTGTTTAGATGCGTAAAATGGGAAACAAAATTACGACAGCAAATGATTTTTGTAGTTCAAGTTAGAAAATTTATTTTTTCCGATTTGTAATTAAATTTGGACATAGATTTCGAAAAACCCAGAGGTGCGAGCCAGGGTTTGAATCCAGGACTTTGTACTTTCCGCAAGACGCCTGCACGAGAGAAGTCGTAATCGTTTAGAATTCCCGAACGCGCCCGAAACGTATCCCCAATCACATTGGCGGGGGACGGAGCCCGCTGATTGATATTTGATCCTCACGCTCGAGTCGGTGATCATGACATTGTAGGTACGGCTATTGTCATAAAATACCAATACCCTATTCTAAATTATTTCTTAAACTAATGCTGTGTTTCAAATAAGGCAATTGTTTGTATCTGTTTTAACTAATCGTTCAAACCATATGAAGGTTGCTGCGTATCAATTGGTCGACGGTCGATCAAACGTTGCTTAATGTAGAAACTGTTGATCGACGTCGACTAAAGCAGGGTCACCGAGTACGAAGAATTTCGTACAATGACATGTTATTACCTGTCTCTGTCACTCCCGCGTAAATCTAATACGTCTCGCTCACACAGTTGCCGTTCACCGTGTGAACTGAACTGTGTGATCATCATTATTATGGTTTTTATTTTGTCAAACGTTATCATTAACGTAGATAAGTAAATAAGTTATAAAAACATAGGAAATCTTCAGCAAACCTGATCATATTACAGTTTACTGCATGTTTAGTAGTTAAAAAGGTATTTCAACGAATACCATGTGGCACCCTCTAAAAGTTCTTAGGAAAAGCAATGAACATCTCGCGGCGAACGTTCCAAATTGTCTTCCACAGTACGGTAGCGAGTGTACACGCTGAAATAAATGAAATCTATTGCACTACGTTGGCGGTACTCTAGGCAGAAGTAGGGCACTTTTAAAAAATGTTATTTCCTCGAAGGGGAAGATCTTTTTACGACGAATGTAAGTTGACATGCGGGCCGAAGGTAAGCAATGCTTAATCAAAATGCACATATTAGAAATTTTTGTTGGTAGTTTTATTATGTGCCTTAGATAATTTTAAATTCGTAATCATTTTAAAGGAATTTAATAAAACTTCTGAAAAAAATACTGTTCCCCTTTTTCTGAGAACAAGTCGGCAAATAAGCTTACGATCTTGATGTTACGCGGTTACCGCAACCATATTTCGCTCGTAAGCTCTCCCACTCATAGTCCCAAACTCCACTTCCCACCACCAATCATTAGAGCATGGTACTACCTCAGTCCTAGCTAGAGTCAGCCTGTAAGTACATGAGCTATAATCAATTAGCTAAATGAAACTTAAATACAATTAACATATGTAATATATAAAAAAAATCCCAGTTATTGAGTACCAATAGACAAGTGAATTAACAAACGTTTAAATAAATATTGAACCGCAAAATCAACTGAAAAAAACAACCACGTTTGAGTGAATCTGAAATATAGTTGCTAGAAACGAAGATGAATTTATATCAATGTGCTGTGTAAATTGAACAACACAATGTATGGGGTGGATCCAAAATCATTATCAATCCTACAGCCCTGAATAGCACACAAAAAATTAATAATAATACACCCTTTATTTTAAAAATATACTGCTGTAAATTGTTAATGTTGTATCACAAAAATAAGTATTATTAATTAAAATTACGGCCTACAGGTAACACATTGCCAATGATTCCGAGACCACCCTGTGCATGTTCCTTAAATTATTAGGGTCGGACACACAAGCCGCGATGGGGGCAAATATTTCAGACCAAACACGTCGCGCTATTCATTAACTTATCCGGGGGACTGCGAAAACAAAGCTTATATTCACGATAGAGTTGTTATTTAATATTCTGTAAACATAAGTAAACATAATACCTATAATAAACGTGTGTCAGGCCCCGCACGCGATTTGATGTTACTTACCCGTTCATAGGTATCGGATCTTGCAAAATAAAAATAAATAAGAGACAATTTGATCATTCGCGAAGCTGCGCAGTCAGTCAATACGCGGCTAATAGTTGCTTCTACATTATACCGGCGCTTCGAGAGGCAAGACCACGTTCGCCTGAAAAAAAATCGCGCTACCAATCTAAATAAGTTGCCCCGATCAGCGTGTGCCTCGCGAGGCGGCTCCATATACCTAGCTGCAGCTAATGACATACGTATCCAGCTATTTTAAATCCGTCCAATAAAGTCCGGTACAAAGCTACATCCGGTCCGGTTGGCACAAACACGGCCCCGATGAGCCGGAACCGCGCCGGTGTTTACGCGTGCCGTACCGAAAGAGTCTCATCAAACGCGTTAAAGCGTTAACGTAAATAACGGTTAATTGGACTGTTTTAATGAAAGCTTTGGGTGTAAATGGAAAGTAGAATAGACCCCCCTGGTGTTTGTTACTGGCAGTAAGTAGCTTAAGAAGATTTTTAATCATGTGTATGACTGTGTTTTATAATAGGCTGGGTACAACATCAATGTGGGTTTGAAAGAACATCGGGTTTGTTTGTATTGTCTTTGATCTTGGTACAATAAATGAGTTTACACTATGGGAATATCATAGATCGTCAGCTTATCTTAATTATATTTATGGTGTGTGCCTTGAGTGAAATACGATCATGAAAGGGCCTAGTGTAGAGGGAACCTAATAAGTCTGAGTAATTAATGTAACAAAAGAAAGCTAAGATGACAACCAGGAACGGTAGCTTAATATGGTATTTGGAACACGTCAATTATCCAATTCCAGTCAGCATCATGTTCGCCTTAACGCCAATCATAATATAAATAAATGCAATGAATACAAATCGGTTAACGCAATAATTTATTTCAGTGCACTCGCGTTGACCTGTTGCGTTCGGCGGCGGAGTATAAAGTGTACTATTAACAACCGTTTATTTCAACCAGTTATATTTAACTGAGGCCTTTGTAACACTGATTTTTCGTGCGATATTTCAGTTGTTTTAATAGTATTGTAAGCGATATAAAGGGTTTTTTACGGTCGTAGAGTTAAGCTGAAGCTAATTCAGCACAGCTCCGATAGTACCACATGGTACTGGGGTACTGGGGTACCGAAAAAGGTTGGTATAAAGAGGCTATTATAGATGCATTTTGTATGATGAATGAGAAAGCCCAACCCAAAGTCCCTCACCCCTGTATTTCACTCCCCTTCAGATCAGCAACGTGCCAGCAATGCCTTTGGTATTTTAAGCATCTATAGGCTAAGGTAACTGCTTAGCACCAGGCGGGTCGTACGTTTGTAAGCTAAATTAGTAGTATAAAAAAATGATGGATATTTTGATAGGTATAAGATTAGCATTATTTTTGTATACCGTACGAGCGGCGTCGAAATGCCCAAATAAAAAGTAGTTAGTCCAAGATGACGTGACTGATATTGAGTTACTTATGTTGACGCAGACATATTTAGACTATAGTTAATTATTCTCGAAAATATAAATATCAATTTTATTCTATAATCATTATCACATCCTTGATGTTTTCATAATCTGGTTAGATAATTACAGTTTCTAATGCAAACAGTCGGGTAAAAAGAGCTAATTGATAAAGGTCCCTCAATTTTAATAATAAAGACATTCTCAACATTGTCAATGAAGCTACCGAGGGCAAATATTTGAGGAGTCCTGTCGCCCCCCCTTGTCCCCAGGGGCCCGACGAGATGATAACGCGCACGGGACTCCCAAGTTATAATTACTTTTTATACTCTTGCTCTTGCACCAAATTGACTAACAACACGGGTAATTGTTCATAGGGAAATCGTTTATTGAATACTAACGCGCCCGGCTTTCAAATAATATGATAGTGAAATTCGTATTGAAATCAGTTGCGTACCTATTGTAAAAGAAAGCGAACACATATACAGACAGACGCGGATAGTAGCTTTTAATATAACGCTTTTTAATATTAAGCTTTTATACTATTCATAGGAATAGTGTGTAGATAAATTAAAAATGAATTCCAATCGTTTTTGTGGATGCTTACTATCACTTTTCTTTGGTAAAACATTACCTATAATTTTTTCACAGGATATCTGCTTATTTTTAAAAGTACATATTTTAAATATTATTATAATTCGTAAGCAACATTAAGATAAACCATATAAAATAGAGCTGTCATTTATTGCCTCTATGACTTTATATTTTCCGCCTATATCCTAAGGTAACAGATATAACAAAAATAGAACAAGGTTCATACAAATAATCGCATTATTATCACCATTACGATCTACGCAACACTCTATTTTATACAACACCAAACGCATCATACCCTGGATAGCCGCCAACAGGCCCCAATAAAACAATAGTTAAACAATACTTGGCCCGCCGGAAATGGTAAACAAAATAAAAATAATAACACAACATGACGTCGGCCTATAGTACTGTGTTGATTCGACCGCCCACTGAGCCTGGTGTCAACCCTCTCACTGTGGGTCTATGTAAATTGCAACTAGTTTTAATTAAAATGTAAACGATTTTATAGGTTTCTAAAGGGTTGTAAAATAATGTTGTCTGATGCACTTTGATTCATCAGAAATTTTATTATACATGTGCATTTAATAAAATAATAAATATATTTTTGTTGATAAATAAATTAATAAAAACTATAGAAAAACATGACAGATTCTTAATTAACCTTAAGAATTTGGAATAAATATAGCATAAAGAAAAATAAAATACGTATGTTAGTCGTCTGAACACTGAAACAAAGGAACATGTAATATCTTATACATAAAATATGCATTTGGCATTTGATCGGTGAATACCTCAACATATTAAGCAAATTCCTTTATAAGTTGAATAGTTAATGATTCTACGTGTGAATAAAAAAAAACAAATAAAAAAGACAGCTCAACATTTTGTCATATCGAAATACTGTGCAACAAAAGCTTGAAAACCTTCAACAATGGTGTCATAACAGTATTAATTGTGTCAGCACAGTGATCTCGTCGGGTTAATGCCAAGCGGTCGGTAATGATTATGTTTTTGTAATGTTATGTACAATGTTATCATTTGAGGGTTCCGGATTTTTGTATGGACCATTTTCCTTGTGTCTGAACACAGATTCCTATCGATATAGACCCATAACATGATTTTTCGCCCTTTGGGGCACTGAAATAAGCGTTACTGTTAGTTCTATAGTCTCATTCGTGAGAGCGCTGTAATTTTGGCTCAACTGTAAGGAAATTTGATCTTTTTCCCAAGAAACAAGAAGGTTAATATTAAATTATTTTCAGTATTTTTTATCTGTAGCGCTTTCTAACCTTAATGGTTTGGGTAAAAGATTCTACATATTGTGTATTAGCGTCATAAGGTATATTCACTAGCCGCTGTTACACAGTCAAAGGAAATGATTTGGAAATGGAGCCAAAACATTAATAGGTACCTACATATAGTACCTACATATATTTCTCAAATTTTATAGTCACAAACAAGTAAACAACTTGCCTGAAGTTAAGCACTAAGCAGCTATAATATCCATTTGACGACGATCTTTCGTGAGATGGCGGTACTACCACTGTCTAGCCAGCCCGTAATGAGCTGTAGTCACGTGGCTACAGCTTGGCTATACCATCGTTAAATTTAATACTCGAATAAGTGTTGCAGCACCAAATGGAAACGAGCAATAACGTAAACAGGCGAGCCCGCTAACTGCGCGCGCGATGTCAGCAATTATTGTAATTGCCTATTTAATACTAACGGGACAGCAGGCGCAGCCGAATAGCACAATATGTATGTACGTGTACTGTGGGCTTAAATTTATTTATAAACTACTTTTTTCTATTATTTATGTATTTTATTAGATGTTTCAGACACACATGAACCTTCCGGTAGAAAATCTCGAAATGTTAGTGAAATCCCCACCAAAATATGTTGCGTAGTTTAGAAAAACTAAGCGGACAGGCAAACAGACAGACTGCCGTGGTTAGCGACTTTGTCTTTTACTATTTTGGTAGACTATTGTCCAAAACACTGCCTCGGTATCAGTTAGCTAACTCAACTTTTGAAAGATGTTTCGACGTTGGTCTTATACACACCAATAGCAACGACGCACGGGTGGTGCCATATCCACCACTTTGGAGTATACATGAGCGTGGTGTTTTATTTTATACACAAGGTGTCTCAATAGTCCGAAATAATACATACGGGTTTGGATGCGAATCGGGCATTGAATAAAATGGTATAAAATTTAGTGAAATTCGAACACAAATTTTGCATATATTTTTTGCGCTAATTTAAGAAGAAAATGCAATTTTTATTGGATACTGGCTGGCTAAGCTGTTTACTCATAAATGCAGTTTAGCCTGTTTTCTAGGCTATTTTATTAATATTCAAAATCTCGCAGCTCAGAAAATATAACAGTTACATATAGTCTGTCTTCACTAGGCATCTACATTCCAGCCGCTGTATACATACCGAAATTATTATTTCGGACTTTTGAAACACCCTCTATTTTGCTGTAGTCAATAACATTTACAAGTTGCTTGCCCGCGCTGGGAGTATGACTGCTAAAGTACTATTAAAAGTGCACTACAAACCATTGGAATATTTATTTTAATTAACTTTTTATACACTCGCGTGTTCGATGTACGTTTACGTTAAGCCGGGTGCAGGTTGCTTTCTGCGCACGGGTGTCACTTTAACTAATGACGTCAGTAATGGACCTGTCGTTCTTATTGTTATTGTTGTATGCAAAAAAGTTGGAACAAAAGAAATACTTGGTATTTCTTTCTGTAATCATTAACTGACTAATATATTAATACTGAAAACGGAACGATAATTGTGTTTGTTACAAAGGTACTTTTTTAAGGATAATGTACTGGGGGCGATCCCAGTGCCACCCAGACTTGGGCAAAATAAAAAAAGGCCATTTCCGAAATTTGGCCCGGTAGGAATCGAACCCGCAACCACCATTTGCAGTGAGCCGAGCCGCCTACGCTCGAACCACTGCGACAAGCGGTCGGCTGTTAAGATACTTCCGTGATTAGTAGGCTAAATTGATGACGTCAAAGTTTAAAGCCTTTTTCCCAATACGTTACCCTAAACGTGTACAGTCGAAACTAATTAACGAACTGGGATGTTCGAAGGTTGCGTGCTCGCGTGCCGTATGACGTCATAACTGTCACCTCGATAAGTATCAGACGACGGCTTTTTATGTCAAACCATTAGCAGTTAAGTGAATCGACAATGAGAACGGCTAGCGCCATCTATGTGAATAGACATATATAAGTTTGATGTTAATTTGAGGCAATGGTGATATACATTTATTTAGCGTTTATATAAACATGTTAATGATATGCAGGGTGGCTTTGAACAACGTTATATGAGTTAAGTTTCGTAGCATTTTTGTATTTTTTTATAGCCGTAATCCATTTGGACTTTATTATTTACAACAGCTGTTACACAGGAACGATTTTGCAAATATTTTGACAACATCTGTCAAAATGAATGGACGAAACGTTATCGACTTTAAAGTGTGAATGCTGCCTTTGTACAAATCTTGTTCTTCTGACATTGTCAGTCCAAAAAGCTGTTTAACATATTTTTAAATTTTATGTACCACACCGTATAACTTACGTAGTTGTTTCAATATTACCGAATCTGAATATCATATTTCGCGATCTCCACGGGAGTTGTGGGAAAAACAAAAAATCGCACTTCATCCGTCAATATTCAGTAAAGTTATTACGTTACCTCGCATCCCTAGAGTCGGGGTGGGAGGGGGACTCTATGCATATGTTAGGAGAACCAAGATGCTCAGTGGGCGAAACAATTGGCATTCGTTCTTGAACATGCAATTTCAGTACCTATATGTTCAATTATCTTATTAGATAGTCTGAGGTAGAAATAAAAAATATTAAAAAAAACAATTTGAATTATTACCCTTTGAAATTGATGCATTATGTTATAAGAACTAATACAAAACAGACAGATTGAATACAAGCCGACGCCTATTTGTAGAGTCTGTGGGTTAAAAGCATATTAGTGTTTGATGACTTCGCAATATGATACTGTCGATGTAGAGTTAGAATAAATTTGACTAGATATGTAAATTTAATAATATTAATTACAATTCACTCTCACTCATGCTAAATAAAATAAAGTGACAAAAGTAAAAAATCTAAGCGTCATTATTATTCAAGCGTTTCTTTCAACCAGTGAGCGTCGCACCTGCTCATATATCTAAGCTAAGGCAACCGCACACTCACTCTTTCACGTTACACCTCGTAAACTGTAAAGGGATCCCCGAAATTTATCTTCCGCATCGTTAGAGCGAATAATGTTGCCGACTGTTTTATTTAGAGATGTATGGAAGAGATGCCTTTAGCTTTTCGTGAGGTGAAAATGTAATAAGGCACGTTACATATTAGCTATGTCTTATAAGGAACGCAGAGGACATTATTTTTACGACTGTTTGATCTGCAGGGCTGGTACGAGACGCCAAGATGAGGCGAGCCTTTGAAACGGAATAAGTCGCCCTGAGTCGCGCTTTCTCTTTTTAAATGCTAAGGAAAAAATGTGATAAAAACCATGTATCTCACGTATTATTTTGTCACATTTGGCTGCGCTGGGCCTGGATTGATCGTAGGACGTTCGGTTTCACAGTAGTGATGGAACATTTCGCCGGTAGAGTGTGAGAAATCATTATTATATATGATTTCATACGTTGTGCCGTTCGGCCTACGGTTGTAGACTAAAACTACACGAGTAGGGAGTATAAAAAAAAACAATGAAATAACTACAACCGCTATAATAATAAAATTCCAGTCGGTGGCACATAAATTTATAAGGGGGTGGGTGCACGACCCATCTGTTTCCACTTCTGCAGCGAAGTACTTCCCTTGAGGTAACGCCGAAGACGGTTGAAACACCCAAGCGAAGCTAGGCAGATAAAGGCCAGAGGCGCAAGCGCAGGTATAGCGACTTCGGCAAGGCGGCTAGTCGCAGGTATGGCGACTTCGGCAAGGCGGGCCAAGCGTAGGTAGCGGGTAGGGTCGACTGGTCGTGGCTCGCTTCCGCGAGCTGTCAATTTGTCGCTAGTCACCTGCCTTGCGTTCAAAACATATAATCAAGCTTGCGTTCAAAATTTCTGTTGTATAATTAATTAAGTAAATACATTATGTGAACATGTAACGCTTCGTTACAACGAAGCACCTGCTACCGACATACCAACGACTGCTACTGCACAGAGACTGTTAAAAATAACTACAATTAAATCGCAAAACGCTCTGTCCTGGTTTTCATCATAAAACATCGATAAATGACTTGATAGGATTACGTGATCTAGTTTAAATTCACTGTGAATAAATCCATTTTATAAAAGCCATACTTCTGTTGTGGCCATCACATTGGTATGGTTGCCACTTGCCTGGTATTATTTATTTTAGTGATTGATTCCGAGTGTTTGTTAGTCAAATTTGAAGCTAGATTATTTTTATAATAGATACCTCATATACCAATAACCAACCTAGTGGTTATTATACATAATGACGTACAGTAGGCACGCACACACCTTTGTAAAGTTTATTTTATACTTAATATCTTATGTCTATCAATAAGCTCTTACGACACAAGATTTCCTTATAATACATTTCTGAATTCAGTTACCTTCTGCCACATATTTACATTTATATCTTATCTTACCCCATTGCTTGCCAATACTTTATGTACACAGGTACACAGCCCATTCGATAAACAACAAAGAAACTGAAATAAATCGGCAATCCTAATAAATATCATGTAACATACACCCGCCCTGTTACATACATAACCGAAACTTTTCGTCGAATACTTATCACTGTGGTGTGGTATATGGCACCTATAAACAACGGCGGAGAACATTAATCCGAATTAAATGAACTGGCACCACTTTAATACGGAAACGGGCCACTGAGCAGGCATGAGAGAGTAGTGCCAGCTTGAACATGTATGTAGCTAGCTTTTGTTTTATTTCTAATTTATATAATAGGTTATACGACTAACGAGAAGCGATACCAAATGGTGATAATCTGGTTAAGGTCTGTCACCGCAGGGCTCGCCAATATTCGGGCGGCCTTATAAATTCGTGTTAAGATTCTGTATCAGAAACCGTACCCGCTGCTCATTAAAACTATGTGTAGGCGAAATGTTAAAAAAAACAGTAATACAATTATCTATTAATTTTCGTTTTGATTATCGTTGGCCGTTGTATAGGTATAATGTATTAAGAAGTTGAAAGATTCAAGATAAGCTCAGTCTGTAAGAATATAATGGTATTTAGAGACAGTCCCGTGTATACATGCTTAATTAAAACGTAAATTATTCTTGTTTACTGGGATCAAAACTTAAGAAACACGTAGTTCAAACAACGGCATATATGACTAACATTACTCAATAATCATATTCATGACTTAAACTACGTCTTGACAAATGGAGGCCTTAAGAAATAATCAATAAATAAATAAGTAAGTAAAACAAACTGTATAGTCCCGAACTAAATAAGTCTTGTACTATAGGTATATTACAATTTACTGGTGGTAGTTCCAATGATACCCATACTAGGGCAATTAACAAAAAAAAAGTGAGAGTAGTATAAGTAAGCTTTCATATAAGAAATTGACCTACTGCAACACTCGCAGTGGCGGCGTGCTTCCTCGGAAATATTAATCAGTCGCGGTCTGAACGAACAAGTTCAATTTGTGGAGATCGTAAAATCACGGCACGACACCTGGGGGGTGATACGTCATGCGAATTAGGTGTTTGACAACCGACGAGGCTCGCACAGGGGGCGCTGCGAGCGGTGACATTATTTTTTTTATGATTACCGAGGCGGAGGTAAAAATGCGGAGGAGGCCACGTCGATCAACTTCGTATTTTTTGCGAGGGGAGTCTCGAGAATGCTGTATGTATAATTTACGAACTTCGTGGGCTAGGAATGGAATAGTACGAATATGTGCCTAGGTATCGAAAGGAATAACGAGATTTTTATGTGCGGGATAAGGTGTGACTTTATTTTTTCTTCTTTTTGTAATATAAAAGATCACACATCGGGAGTTTGGGTATTGTGACACTGTTACTCAGTGTTAAAGAATAGTTATGTCATCATGAGTTCACACCAATTTCAGCTATATTCTGATTTGATTTTTTTAAAGCCTTAGACAAAATTAAAAGAGACAATTCTCTTCATCCATTGATAGTTGTTCCACTGTGTTCCGACGAAAGATAATTTAGTGATCAATTTTTTTAACATTCCGTGCTAGACTTCAGAAGCATAAAATGTTTTCCACAGTATAGATTTGTATGTTTAACACGTTAAGTTTTCTTATGAAAATTTGCACATAATTATAACATATCTTTTCGATGTAAAAACACTTGTAATTACGTGAGCACGGTAATGAGTTTGTTTGAAACGCGTCGCGAGGCGCCGTGCGGCTTCATGCGGCGGGCTGGGGGCGCCAGATTGGAAGCACGAAATTTTAGGACATGTGAGAAAGAATTCGTAGAACATAGTAATGGAATGACAAGTGAAAAACTGTGCTTTGGGGACATACCACACGTGGCAGCCCCAATTTAACCGAGTCTTTCCTGAGTCTGAAACTTGAATCTTTATCCCGATAAATATAAAAGAAAAACTAAGTTACCGACTAACTGATCAATCAATGCGCATACTGCTAGGGATAAACGTGAAATTTGGACAGCAGTTGACTTTTATACCATAGACAACCACGACGGCAGGATTTTGGAAAATTACACTTTTAACGGTTTAAAATTCGGATCGCAAGTTGTTCTATATTAAAACAGGAACAGTCCACTATTTTCCCAAACATTTGGTAACCTACCGCATACGCGCAATCTCGTCTGACTAGATTAGTGTTCGCAGCGTTCGCGATTATGAAGAAGCAACGTTTTAACGACCCTTAGGCGAGGCGTTCAGGTCTAGACAATTGAGCAATTTATTTACAAGTGGAGAGCAAATTGGTGTTTTTGTGTTCATTACGTCACATATATTATAGAGTCTAGAATGTTTAAGTAAGTTGGGAATTAAATACAATTTTATTTTATGTTCTCTGGTTTCGATATTGTATTCTTCTCTGATTTTCTGTAAGCCGGTATTTACACGAAGTAACTACCAGAATGGCTTTTGAGACATTTTATTAAATTACTTAATGCAAATCAAAAATACGCATCCCACTTGGTTTGTCAAGAATTGTGGTAGGGTAACTGTATATAAATCCTTGGAGGGATTCACAAAAATCATAAAAGAATCCATCGTCAACCGAATCGAACTCAATCTGGCAGAACATTAAAAATTAAAGTCCACTTCCAAACTCTACAATATCTTGCCGTATATAAACAAACGATATTTTCCAAACTTTCTTCTGCGCTGGCTCAATATATCAGGGGGAGAGGGGGTGAGGGTGTGTGCAAGGGGGGGGGGGAGGGGTGTGTACCAGGGAAACAAAACGGATCAGCTTGTATCTAGCGCTCACAGTGAGGCGAGGGGCTCTGTGTACCCAGAGTATCACACCCCTGGATGTGGCAATGTTAGGTTCATTCTGGTGCAGCAGGTTGAAAGCCGTGTCTCTCACTCATTGTTCGAAACGCAGCTATAAGTTACTTTGCGCCGAAACCAACCCTGTAGAGCATGTTTTGACACGCGCCGTCGACGTGCCTTTGTAGCCATATAGACGCGATACGCACGCGAGTCAGACGCAGCCTGAAGATATTTGTAGGATAAAAGCGCGCCGCCGACGAACGATTCTGAAACGCGCGTCGTCGGCGCGTTTAAAAAACATGGTGTGCACAGGCCCTTAGATACATGAGCTGTAGTCTTGGCTACAGATTAGCTAATTTTCGTATCGTTTCTCGTTGGCCGTGTAAAAGTAGTAGTAGTAATACTAATAATAATAGTAGTAGTAATAATAATAGTAGTATTACTACTACTATTATTTTAAGTAATAGAGCTAAGCTGTAGCCAAGTGACTACAGCTTATATATGGGCTGGCTCGAACTGGGCAGTACCACCCTCTCACAGAAAATGGGCGTAAAGTAGCTATTATAGCTGCGTTTCGTACAATGAGTGAGAGAACCGAAAGTCCAACTACACCCGCCCTCTATCCCATTCCCCACTCTCCTTCAGGTCATTGTCGTGCAAGCAATGCTATTGGTATTGCATGGATTACAGGCTATGAAATATCTAAATCTATATAACTCAAAGGTGACTGACTGACTGACTGACTGACTGACATAGTGATCTATCAACGCACAGCCCAAACTACTGGACGGATCGGGCTGAAATTTGGCATGTAGGTAGATGTTATGACGTAGGCATCCGCTAAGAAAGGATTTTGATTAATTCTACCCCCAAGGGGATAAAATAGGGGGTGAATAATCCCGAAATTTTTGTTAAGTTAAATTACACGCGGACGAAGTCGCGGGCACAGCTAGTAAAAGATATTACTGGAAGTAATTCACAGTCTATCTAGTACCTTTAACTCTGTGTCCGGGCCAGAGCTGGCTGAGCCCGACACGAACGATATGGGCACCTTATTTTTCGCGCATTACACTTTGAAATTGTTTGAAATATGTTATGGCCGTCATCGCGCCCCGCCGGCAACTTGTTTAAACACTAACGAAACTGATGTTGTGTTACATAATGTTTTTAAAACTGCACCAACCGTGTGAACAAAGATGTTTGCGAATACTTTCAAGTATATTTCTTCCGGTTAAAATTTTCGTTTCCCGTTTCTTTTCCGTATTCTCGGTTCAAAAATCTAGCTTATTTTTTTAAGCGTTATATACATGTTACGAACTCATTATAACAACGAGCGAAATTAGTTTCATAGTTATTTTGTGATACATTAATTACTATGATAATTTATCACATAATGAACTCTAAAAGTCATGGAGTGTTGCAAACATGTTAATTTAATTTCACTACTAATTTGAATGCATTTGTAATTGTGGTGGTCGGCGCACGGCGCGCGAGCTGGCAACCCTATTCAGAGGTGATTAGTCCAAATAGGTTTTATTGAAATTATATTGTGCTCTGGTGCTTTAGGGAATTAATATGGTAATGTATGTGACATTAGGGACGATAAGGCACCATGGGAAATAATGTTTATGATAGACTTTTGGTATATTATGAGCCCGTAGTGCTACTGGTAATTAAAAGCTCTTAATTATCTTAAATCGCCTCTAACACTAGGATGACTATCGAAACTAGGCATATTTAAACATATCAGTTCACCAATTTGAAATAATTTTATATTAACACACAATTTCTACATAATATGCGCGAGCACGCGAAATCGACACATGATTTGACACCTAATGTCATCTTTGACAACTAGCCTGTTAGCTGCATTCCATGCTCAATTTTTGTTTATTATGACTTTTAATAAACTACGCGTTCGAGTTCGTTGAAGATAAATACTTAATGTTAATTGTTTTCAGGAGGAGCCTGAAATAAAATTACCATCGTACGTCATATAAGCTAAGTTAGACGGATTTCCTAATTATATAAACGTGTAAAAAGTTTATTAATTAATAGGACATTTATTGAGTAATAAATTACTGAACAACATCGCGTGTTGTAGCATTATATTGTTCTGCTAAAATTAATTTACTGCCCGACATCGGTCTATATAATTTCGTAGCACGCTACGAACGACGCTACGAACCAGCTACGAGAGTGCTACGATACGTCTACTTCACACTCGCTAACTTGAACAAAACACAAATTGAAATGTTTCCAACAAAATAATCTGTTTATTTGTAAAAAGTTTTATTATTTTGGCTTCATAAAAAAGGAAGGAAAAGGAAAACAATAACAACGCGATCAGCCAATAAACAAACACATAAAAGAGTTAACAGGGAATTCCGATGGATTCGAGATGGAGTTAAAAAAACACACGCACAGTCGGCGGCTCCAAGTATTAGGGTAACAAGGATCTGTGGGGATCAGGAGGCTGGTCGGAACATGCTAACGTCGTTGCTAGTAGCGTGGGCGATGAGCGGGAGCGATTTGACGTACAATTTTCTTTATTTTTGAAAGAAGTTAATAGTGGATCACTAAATATCGCTCGACTAAAAAACCAAGTCTATGGTACATCATTTTGCAATGTTAGCTCTGTGAGTTCCGAACAAAGGACTGGAGACGATCCCAGAAACACTTACACCAGGGCACGTTACGAAAAGGCTATTTAAGTAGTCTGACGGGAATCGAACCCGCAAGCACTCAGTGCAATGAGCCGAGCGGCCTATGCTTGATCTACTATGCCAAGCGGTCGTGGTAATAATAATAAGATAAACTTTCATCCCACAGCGTGTACAATTAACTAGTAATTATATATTATAGAAGGTCAGTATACAATAGCAATCTTGTCGCTATAGGTAAATAAATCATAAACAATATTTTGTTATTTTATAATTACAAAATCAACGTATGTTATTTGAATATCTCAAAAGTATTCATAATGAATAAAATATCAAAATAATAATAAATTATCAAAAGTTCACAATAGGTAATCGCTACTCGCTTATAATTCAAACCGCTGACTAAAGTCTGTCATTTTATTAAGTCCTCCAACAAATCGAGATCGGAACGAGATATTATCTGACATGTGTCGCGGACGTGTCGACTGCGGCTCGGGAGAGAAAAAGAAACGAATTTCCACACCCAACTCTAATGTCCTCTTAAAAGAACAATGCTTGTGACTTCGCGAGACTTAGTGAAAAGGACTCTCTTCAAGTCTGTTTTAAAACTTTGTTTTGTTTGGATACTTTTAAAAAGACTGGGTTTAGGTGTTATTTTTGGTATAGACTTAAGTGAATGAAAGCAGGTGTTTTATAGGTAGACATGTGCAAATTTATTTAAAGAAATGGGATAGGTTTTAGTCTGTTCATAAGGACTATTATAAATGTTGCAATGCACCTGGGATCAATGATATTACATACAAAATGACAAACAATTTATGTGTCTTCAAAAGCACGAAGAAGATTAAATGTGTTATAATTCTACATACTAATTATTCTACTAATTCAGCAGCCCATCAGAGCAATAGGAAAGTGTAAATAAGAAAAAATTTTTTTTTTTCTTTTTATAATAAGGGCGAAACAACGCCGTTTTATAGATTTATTACAAAAAAATCAATGTTCACGTGTCGCTTTTATCGTGTGCCCAGCATGCATCCAGCAGATTGAGGGTTAAGATTTTCTCGTTAGTATTCAGGGCGCGTGATGCGACGCGGGGTAACCCGCCCGTCGTCGGCGCGAGTTTTCAGCCCCGCCGGGCCCTAAGTACCAGGAGATTCTATTAGCGTATCGGTGTTTTATGGCCCAATGAGGGTTCAGATATTCCACGTAAATTTATAATATACGGTTCAATGAAATGGTTTTTTTTAAATAAAATGTTTTAAATAGGTAGAATGTTTTCGTAAAATATTGGTAAAGTTTTGAACTATCTATCCACGTTATCTTGTCAATCCTTACTCATATTATAAAAAAAAAATGCGAAAGTAATTCTGTCTGTCGCGTTTTCACGCCAAAACTACTGAACGGTTTTAAATAAAATTTGTTACACAGATAGTCTACAGCCTGAGAAAGGACATAGTCTACTTTTTAATGCGAAAAAGGGTTGAAAGGGCTTGAAAAGTTGTATGGAAGTATCGTCATTTTTAGAGCTAGAAGCTTGAAACAATTTTTTTAAGGCTGTTGATTGGATATAAATAAATATATCATTCAAGGTTTGTAAAAGTTTTACCCTCAAGGTTGTGACACTATTCCACGCTGACGAAGTCGCGGGCTCAGATAGTATGTTATATAGTAAACTAGCTGTGCCCCGCGACTCCGTCCGCGTTCTGTTGAATTTTTTCCTGAATTTTCTTTGCTATAAACCTCACGGAGCCCGAGGCCTTTCCAACGAATGCAAAACCGTGGAAATCGGTTCGTGCGTTCTGGAGTTATAGTGTCAGGAAGGAAAACCCGACTTATTTTTATATAGTAGATAAATGTCTCGAAAAAAGCTCTCGATTGCAATTTTCTACTCCAAAAAGGGTTATTGAAATTAAAAATATGTATAATTTCAATATTACATTGCTATTTTCAAAAATAATACTGTATCCAAAATATTTTCACATCTCTTACATACAGTCCGCGTATACACCGCCACCCAAGTTTGTTCACAACATGGCTAATAAAAAGAACTTTTTACATCAAAACTTTATTTCGCGTTCCCCGCGCTGATTCGTACGTGATTCCGACTATATTTCGCGCTGATTACTGTCTTCCAAGGACGTACCTATGTAGAGTTTTTGTACATTTCTCGGCTCCCTCATTCTCGGTACCTAGTTGCAGTTTACGAGCTGAGTGGGGAAGACGTAAAAACAGTTTACGATTTTCGCATTAACTGTTTAAAGAAAGTGACAGTGGCTGGTTCAGGATTTAGCTACTTAATATTATGATCATAAGTAAGTATGATTCGTGATTGAACTCGAATCAGGCTGTGACTACAGACGCGGTAAACCGAATGGCCTACGCGCAAAATACATCTAAAAAGATGTCCAAAAAATAAGAAAACATTTCTTCATACATAATATATTGACTACAGCTCATAAGCAGGCAAGCTCAGCCAGAGTAGTACCACCTTCTCACAGAAGATCAGCTGCTTGTAAATTAACTATTATAGCTACATTTCGTGCGATGAGTGAGTGAGAGAGCTGCAACCTAACCCTCCATCCCCTCTCCTCTCTCTATCCCACTCCCCCTCCGGTTGGCAACGTTCGATCAAGCCTTTAGTATTGAAAGCATCTACCACTTAACATCAGGCTCGTCTGACGACTGTTTAAAAAAATCCCACAAAACAATATCCCCCTTACTAAAAAACATTGATTAGCGGTTGTGTTACACCATACCTTGTATTCTTCTTTCGAATGTCAAATTACTAATGACAGAAGGAGATAGTTCGGTGTGTAATTCGCCCGCTAATTCACGGTTATTATTAAGGAGGTACGAGTGTAACCTCTTTCTTATTGAACACCATGTTATGCATAACTGAGAACCTCACCTCACTAATGAGGCCGACTCGATAGCGCTCGTACAAGCCCCGCTTATTAGTGAGTACGTTCCAATACTTGTTTACACCCGGCTTTGTTCTATCTCCACTGTTTGCCTAATGTGTTGTGTGTGTGAACGTCTTATTGAAGTTGATTATTGCATGTTTATATGCATTTTGCGGGTATTCAATTTAGTCGTATACGCCGCATTTAAGTTGTGAATTGTTCGCTATGAACTTTCTTATCGTGGTTCGTGTTTTTAGTTGTTTTTTTTTGTTATAAATAGTAAATACCTATTAACTGATTGGATATCGAATACCCAGACGTAGATAAATAAGTCATTATTATGTTCTGTTGTTTTCGTTTTCTGTGACGTTCGGCGGATTAAAATTTAAAATATTTTTAATCTTCCTGTCATGTATTAGTAGGTGACGGTTTAATATTAAACGGTTATCCGTGTCGCAGAGTGTTGCAGAATGAGTCTTGTTCTTGTCTTGGTCTTATTTTGGGTAACACTAATGAAAACAATAAAGCTTCAATAGTCACAAGTAACAATTTTATATAAAGAACATTCTTTTTTTGTTTAATGGCGACGAAACCTAATAACTTGTAGTACAAATGGAAGGAATCCGACTTCATTCGAACGTCTAAGCGACCAACAGAATTAATTTCGCCAGCACAAAAGGGCGTTTAATCTAAAAATTTAATTAACGAATCTTAATAAAGTTTGACACTGATGTACTTAATGTTGCTAGCCACGATATTAAAAATGCCGCGGAATTATTCACTATTTTTGGAGATGCCCGTTAAATAAATGTCATTTGTAAGACGTATTTGTATTTATTTATAGGCCCTTACGAGACACCAACATTGTTTACAACAGTAATGTTTTTATTTTGCCACGATAAGAAAGAAAAGAGTATTTTTATTTTTAACGTTTTGTAATTTCATTATTATCATTATTTATATCGATTTTGGACTATGATTAGAATTCAAAATGGCTCAGGGCTCTCCCAAAAGAGGTTTGGACACTTTTGGAAGATTTCTTCCCGGAAAACAAAAAAGGTGTGTAAAAATTCAATTTAAAACCATTGGGTTTCAAGCCCTATCTATGTACACAAGAATGCCATTCCTAATGGGTAGTAAAGCTTTACGATTAATCTTTGCCACTATTTGGTCTCTCCAGTAATTCACATTTTGACTGAAACAATCTTTCTATAAAATAAATTAATAAGATTTTGATTGATAGAGTTTTGTCATTTAAACCAGATCTAAAATCTCACCTACACTGTCCGCATTATCTGACCTCGGATCGTCAGCGGTGGCACAAAAGCGAGTTTTCGGCTTCGCTCGATCGGCATCAGCGTTCATTGTGTAAAAGTCGCATCGGTAATGGATTAGCGGTGGCCACTCGTGCCACAGTGCGGTACAACTGTATGGCGACATGACGAAATTGAACTAAATTGATGTCCTGCGGTCGGATTCTAGCTTTGTGTTGTGCGGTAGCTACGTACGGTAGTTTATGTCATGGGTCATGGCGTTTTATTCGAATTTAGTTAGTTTTATAAGGACATTCTTTTTCAGAAAGGCTACTTCCAGAAAGGGTCATAGGCTACTATTAATCGTTAAATCCACGTTTAGCGCGCAAAAATCAAGTTAATCAGTCAATTTAATATCTAGCTTATTTAGTTTTACTATAAAATTTAAGTAGTCTACTTAGTTTTGCAATGTGTTAAGTTACATATTATGTACACCATCATTGCGTTAGATAGCAAAGATACTTGAAGATTAAAACAAGTCTGTAACACTTAGTGAAATTAAAATGATCAGCCTTCAAATATTTGGCGACACCTTACACATGATCATTATCACCTATGTGCTTTATATATATCTGCTATGTACACGCCGTTCATCATTAGTGAAAAGCACTTCCGTTATTGTTGTAGCGGTCTGGGGTCGATGGCGGCTTAATACCGCCCGTTCATTTTTACCTTTTAATGAGCACTTAAACAGAAAGCTTTAAAATGTATAAGCATAATGATAATGAAACCGTTTCTGTTTAAAATGGCGGCTTTTAATGGTATTCAGGTTAAGTGTATTAAAATGTTGGGATCGTTTTGCAATGTTTTGATGCTACATCTAACAAACAAAGCAAGTCGAACCCCTGCTCGCACCTATGGGTTCTCCGAAATCTATGTGCGAATTATAATCACAATATGATTAATATCACTTGCCTATGGTGAAGGAAAACATCGTGAGGAAACTTGACTGAGAAAATTTAACCTATTTTTGAAAGACATGTGTAATCCGCAAATCCCTAGTCTGAATCCCCCTCGATCGCATTTGATATTAAAAGAGCTAATTCATATCTAAATTGTCACGACAAGTTAACAACCATTGCTTAAGCATTTAGCAAACTATAACATGATATCAATCTTATTAAAATAATGGATAAGTATTAAATTCAATTCAATTGACTTGTTAAAGATTTAATAAAACCCCGAGGTACCGCAGATGAAAATAATGTTTACAAAAAGGCAATCAGTGTTTAAGCTTCAAATAAATGCGGGAACATCAAATAAATGTGTGACCTGTGACCTTTAAATAAATTCCCAGAGTTTATTTACGATATATTATTATGCTGTATCCTAATGACTTTTACCCAAGACAAGCCAACAAGATCCCTTCAGAATTGAAGTTGAAATTATTTTAATTGGATTTCAGTGTTCTTGCCATGCCGTTTCATTACTGCGTGATTTATGACAGCTGTCAAAACTTTACTAATTACCTTAATTTATATTTTAGTTTTTAACAATATAAATTAACAAGTTTCTATTTTGTTTGTAAGTAAATTTGTGTCAAGTATTTTATTTATATTTAGGCACTTATATAACAAGCGTGGGTACGCTATGCGTGGGTATGTATCAATATACCTGTGTCCAGCACAGGATTAGAGGATTAATAAAGTGGACTTAAGTCCAAAAGACTTGCATTGTCAAATTTCGACCACGGGCGACCACTTGTATTCATAAATACCCGACAGGAATAAACTTGACTTTTATATCAAGTAAGTACCTATAACTAAAATAAATCTAAATCAAAATTTATCCATGTGACGATGTGATTGTGTAAAAGCACCCATCCCTTTTATACTCATTAAAAGTCATATACCACACATCGGCGAAGCACATTGTGACATACAGAATACATAAATACAATTTACGTTACCGAAACAATGAGCAACGGCCCGAAAACTGTTATATACATGTCAAAATTAGTTGACGAAAGTCCCCGGGAAGTTGCGACTTTGTTACGAGTCCCTCTTAATTGGCAAAAGTTTCTTGCCGAAAAACCGGGGGGAGGGGGAGTGAATGAACGGATGAACGAGTGAACGATCACAGGGAGCGAGACTGGGAGGTGTAATTAGTCAAAAATTCCCGCGAGCTATCTTATCAGACGTCTTTAAGTGAGCGGGTGGGAGGAACGTAATTTAGCAGTTTGGGAAGATAATAATAATAATAGTTTCGTAAAAAAATATTTATAAATTCGATATACTGACCAGAATACCCTAAGGGTCGGTCTGAAACAATGCAGTTCCCGTTAGATGACCGCAGTTTTTATAAATTAGGTCACTTTGTATATTTAAGGTTTTCCTGATTTTTACTCGAGTTTCTATCCTCGAATATTTGATTCTGGTTCTTTCAACCCCAAACATTCGCAGATTCAATATTTTTTTTAATATATTTTAATTTTTATTATTTTACTAGAATCATATACAGTGATTTGGAATGGTTGGTTTGTTATTATGTGTATATGTATAGCATCCATAATAGTGATTTTATATTGGATACTACAAACCTTATTTTACCATTTCTTCTATAAATATATTTTACAAACAGTGACATGTCTAATGACACACATGAATGGAGACGCTCGTTTTCAATTCAGTGACCCCGCATAGTTATGTGTTTAAAGAAGCGTCTCGCGATCAAAGACATTAATCGACTATGATTTTCATCGTTAGACCCGTCTAATGGAAATAATATTCGGGTCAACACACAAGTAAATATTAGATAAGTAGGTACCTATCCAAAGTTCGCGAAAATCGTTGTAATATGTAGCACAAAAACAAATATCCAGCCAACACACAAACACACCCCGTCGGTTACGATCAAAAGTTAATGAGCTTTTTTATAGCAACGCAAGTATGAAAACTCAAAAACATTATGACAAGCAGTCGTCACGTAATAAAAGCGAAACGGTACAAAATATGCTCGGAAAAATGAGCGTCACAGTGGGACAGAAAGACGTACAGTCGCTCTCATTAGCCTCTAATTACCGGGGCCGAGCCGCCCGACCGCCGACGGAAATTCAAATTTAAATTTCGTACGTTCCCCGCTACCAAATTGCGATTTTTTTACCAATAAAAATGGCAATAGCCGAATCGAAATTTTAAACGGTTATTGTTTCCTTTTTATGTTAATGACTCGTATTGAAATTTCGTAACGGATGTTCGGGAATCGGCGCCGGCCGTTTAGCCCCGGTAACGGTCCGACAAGATTGAGTTCCTAGCGTTTTTATTGTTGTTCCTCGCTTTGTTCGCAACGGCCCTTAATTGTTTCTCTTTTAAAAGTACGCTATTCCATAAACGAGGCACCGTGAGATGCTACGATATAAATTTTCTCATCAACTCGCAGACACTTTTAATAAAAATATAATAATCTCTCTCCGCGGAACACTTCATTAAGGATCTCAAAGAGGCTCGGCGGCGATTATCTGGCCCGATAGCGTTTAGCATGGCAACACCATATTATATTAAAATATTTTTTCGCTACCCCACTCATCTTTGACCGCGCGCGGAGGGGGATGCTCCCTCCCGCTCCCCATAATTATACCCCCGCTGTCATCGCATCGCGCCGGTTCAAATCGGGTATCTTTAATTTTCCCCGTCGCGTCAGCACCGAAAATTCCTTGCATTCGTAAAGAATTAAAAGCGTCGCGATAAAAGGTGGGCTGTTACTTCTTATTAGCGATGACACTAATAACCGTTCTCGCTATCCTCGCGTGACAGTTTTGCGCTACACAAATTAGAAAGTGAAAAGAGAGGGTAGAGCGGGCCGTGACAAAGGGCCGCGGTACGCGAGGCCGGCTTTGGATAAAGCGGGCTGTTCGTGAGCCGTTTGAAAGGAGTTAGGCGCCGCGCATAGACGCGTAGCGGGCCATGAATCCCGGCCGGATCCCGGCGAGCCCGGGAACATTAAAACGTTCCGCGCGCTCGCTCGTCCCACCATGCGTGATACGGCGCACCGGACCATAATTTTTAAACTGAGTTTTGTTTATAAACGTCACGAATGCCTCTTGCCTTTTTATTTCGTACATTTATCGCTGTCCCTTTTTTATTTCGGCGACAGTGGCGCGTATACCGCGTGTGTCGTTTACGTAAATCAGATGTGCCGTTAAAAATAATGGCGCGAAATGTAATGGATGTAAAATTTCAGCTTTATGGTAGTATTTGGGTGTTCGTTGCGTATTACAATGTCATCTGTTGACGGGATACGATTATTGTTAAATTTCAATTGCTTTTCGTCGATTATGGATATTGGTTGTCGGCTACGGATGCCTTTGCATTAGACACGATAGATTTTTAGTGCATTTAAATTTCTTATTTCTATTAAAATTGGTTACAAACGTGCATTAGGCCGAATATTATTTGATCGAATAAGCTTTACCACATCCCTAGATCTGTGTCCCGTCAACTGAGGGAGGAACTCCTCATTATATTGACCGGAGTATTATTAGTGAATTCCCGGCATGATTTCAGAAGTCGCCTCAGGGAACGAATTAGTGAGCCAACGTGACCTAACTGAGAATTTTTTTGTCCTCATGAAATATTGTGCTCCGTTCACACGGACTTGACTGTTAAGTGATTAAGTTGATGCATTTTTTTTGAGAAGTTGGTTTTTGAATTTTTATTAAGTACCTTGGGTTAGTATGTTGTACCTAAATGCACTGGTGATGATAAAATCGGAATATAATTAACATATTGTTCTGAAACAATTTTGTACTCATCAGTATAGTATATCCTACGGCTTGGTTAGATCCGACCGACCAATAAGAAGGCAAAAGTAATTATATGAAAAACCAGGAAATTGTGTATAACTTGATATTTAAAGAAGCAAATCTGAATAATGTATAGAAAATATGGGAGAAAACTTCAATAGACTAGTAGCAGAATTTGCAATGGCATAACCATTTCAATAACTACACTAAGACTCTTGATTAAACATTTGATTAGTATACCCGTATGCACGTTCTTGAGCAAGCTACTTTTTCTAATAATAAAATCTAAACGCTGCAGCAAGCCACTCTGTCTGTAGAACCCTGGCTTTATTTACTTCCTCGAGAGGCTTGTTTTTACAACGGCCCAAGTTGAATGTTATCGACTTCTGTTGACTTTTAACGACTATTTTATACAACAATATGATAATGAAGCTTTGTTGCTTCTAAATGTTCTGTGACGCGATATTGCAGAGGTAGAGCTGAGTTTCAAATTATAAACTTTTTTGTTGTATTAAAATGATTCTATTTGTATACTGTGTTATGGACTGATGTTAGCGCTAAATGGAGATTTTGGCTAAGAAGTATATTATAATATAAAATGTTATATAATTATTATACTACAGATAATTAAGGCATTCTTATAATAACATAACATACTCGTGCGGCTAGTGATATGATTATACACTCACAATAAAATACTAGCGATACTACCTATCATATGTCCACAATAATTAATAACAGTGACAACCCGGTAACTAATGACCTCTGACGGATGCGTTGTCGTGCCAGTCACTGGACACCAGTCACTCGACCCAACACAACCCACATATAAACAGGGCATGCATAAATATACTAACTTTTACCCCCGAATTTATAGAAGTTTCAGTCCGTAACAATGGATTAACAAATTATTTATTAGAACAAAAGTGTCTTGCAATGCCACTCTAAGCTCACTTTGTGGGAGGATCTATTATACACTAGGTACCTACATCTGTCGGCACGCGATCATTGGGCTTCTAGAATAATAGCTTTTGCCCACTAGAAATAAATAATTAATTTGAAATGTTTCCTATTCAAGCTGAAATAAAGAGAATTATATTGCATTTTTATCAAACGAAACATTCGCAGCGCATTGCGCGAACAAAACGAGAACGTATCATAAGCTTGTGTAGAAAACAATAACGCGACCGGGACAATAATGGCGTCTGACCCAATTAATTTCATCTGGGGACCGTGCCCTGCATTCCTGGAGCTCTATTATAATAAATTATGGAGGTTGTTACTTTTTTCTTCGCAAACTTCTACAAAGGATGTCAGGTTAAACGAGGAATGTATTAAATACCAAAATAATCATCATGCATCATAATGATCATCCTTACACGTAATTAATAAAAATATGAATGAAAAAAGAACACGGAAAAATAACAGGGGAAACATTAATAAAACTTGTACAAAAATCCGCAACGTGGGGCACTCTTAGGGCGCTCCTCCACTAGAGCCAATCGAGCTGGCTGGGCCAACTAGCCTGCTCGCTTAGATCAACAAGATCGCTGCATTTGAATAAGCGAGAAAATGAATTGATCCTATTAGTTGAAGCGAACGGCCTAGCCAGCCCAGTCAGCCTGTCCAGCTCAAGTGGATGAGCACCCTTACGCTAGCGAGCGACTGTGATTTGTCTTATCATAGTTCATTCACCAACTCTAGTATGATCAGTTTCCCTTCATACTTCAAACCTGAGTCCCTCTTTTAGGTAAGGACCATCCCTCATTGCGAGGAGGATTCAAGCCATAATCCACCACTCTGGCCCAAAAACAATACCTACATAAATTAATAATGTAGTCAGTTAAAGCCGAGGTTCAGTTTTGACTGAAAACTGAGATTACAGTTAAAGTTAACGCTGAAGTTGCCTCACCTTTAAACATTGTTTATGTTTTAATATATAACTTTGTTGGAGACAAGATAACGTGGTTCGGACGCGAAAATAAAGATCGGCTAGTGTTGTGCCGGTACTAGTCGATTTCTCATTGTAGCTGAGTATCACGATATTTGGAATAATGAATATAATGTATATATCAAAAGAATCGCTATTTACTCGGTCATCGCAGTACTAATAAGTGCTAATTCATGCTTATTGTCAGGAGAAGGATCTTATAACAGAAAAAAATAAGAAAGTTGAGCGGAACAATTCATTCGAATTCAATATTCAAAGTTAAGACAGGACATCGTCTGTCGGGTTAGCTAGTCAATTATAATTAATTTAGATTCTCATCTTCATTGTTAATTTTCACTAGAATAAAATGTGCAAATCTATACAAATCAATAAAATTTAAGTGTCTGTTTGTAATATCAAAATAATGGCTTTTTAGTAAATGCATACATGACGGTATATAGAGTTTTTTTTATTATTTTATCTCTCTGTCTACCTGTTCATTTCCAATCCCCGCAACGACTGAAATGATTTTGATGGTACTTTCACTTTGACTACTTTTATTTTATCGAAGTACTTTAATTTTTTAAACTGGTTCGACATAAAATAACTAAGTTTCCCGAATAATCGACTCAAGCAGCCCATCACTATCGTCGTGTTCCCGTCCCTCCACGCCGCGCAGCCAAGGGACGGCCCCGCCATCAATGTTTACGTGAGTCTACTTTATTAAAATTCTTACTTCGGTCCAATCTCGTTGCTTCCGATTTTTCTTCAGAAACGGGGACTTAATTAATCTCCAGTACGGTTGGCTTGGGTCGCTCGTTCATTGTCAAACACTTATTGACTGAAATGTATTGAGTGTATTTTTAGAATTAAATGAGTGGGACATTGAAATGATCAAACCTTTTAGGGAATAAGTTCTTACTTCTTGGTGTGTCACGCTACTCAAGTGCACGCATACCCTTCAACATACGGAAAAGAGATTCTACTTGAAATATAATTCTTGGATCGAAGTTCCTTAACTCTGCCTGCAGTAGAAGTTAACTGGCAGAAACAGAAATCATCACGTATGGCAACAGCGTTATGCCTTCTCCAGGCTGTTGCTAGTAATTTTGTAAATAACTTTGTAACGTCCACTATAAAAAAGTTATATCAAAAATCAACTAGATGGCGTAAGTGAGTTAATCAGGTGACTGGATAGTGCGATATCTATTGAACATTTTGTGAACTAATATGGAGTACTTAAAATCACTTTTTAACCCCCGACAAAAAAGAGGGGTGTTATAAGTTTAACATGTGTATCTGTGTGTCTGTGTATCTGTGTATCTGTGTATCTGTGTGTCTGTCTGTGGCAACGTAGCGCCCAAGCTGATGAACCGATTTCAATTGTGTTTCTTTTGTTAGATAGATATTTTGATCGAGAGTGTTCTTAGCTATGTTTCATGAAAATCGGTTCAGCCGTTTGAAGATCATCAGCTCTTTTGTAGGTTAAAAAGCCACATTCACGGCCAAAACCAACTTCCACGGCTCGAATCCAATCGAAATTTGAGATTATTGGATTTAGATTTATTATATTTTTAAATGATCGTAATAGTCTGAACTGGCTTTTTACAATATTATAAATATTAAAAGTTTCCCTGATTCTGGAAAAAATGAATATTTTATCAATTTTTATATGAGATTTTTGTATGAACTAAAGACGTTCCATAAGTCACGTGTCAAATGATGGATACGCGCATGCGTTAAATTTTGTTTGTTTTGTTAATGGTCATGGAATATTACGTTATTATAATTCTAGAGGTCGCTGCTCCGCCATTGAGAACAAAATATAAAAAAACAAATCTAATTTAAAATAATTTTAGCGTTATTGAAAATTCTTCCCCTGGGCTGCTCCCGTCCACCTCAACCAGAGTTATGACATGAAATTGAATCATAATTGATAATATTTTACTAGGAATTAAAGCTCCGTGGCATCAATATTTACATTCGTTGTCTATTCTAATGTCAATTATTATAATGTCATAACAAAATAAGGTCTCATACTTTTACACAGATTTTCTGTTGATTATTGTATACATTTGATGAAAAGTTCGTCACATCGGGGGTTTTTAAATTTTCAATTTAGAGTTATACTAAATATTTTTATAATTTTAAACCAAAATATATTTTATAAATATATTTTTAACAACAAAACTTGAAATTTTGTGAACATGCAAAACAGTGAACTTGGTTCCTGAACGCACATTTTTTTAATTCATTGAAATTATCTTTTCTCTTGCCTGTATTCCACTCCCTTACAGGGCAGAAACGTGCGAGCAATGCCATTGGCATTGCTCTATAGGCTACGGTTACTGCTTAACGTTAGGTCGTATGCTTGATTGCTGACTTTGTTACATACAAAAAGTTACGTTTATGTACCACCAATACCATTGTCTCATTTAAAGAATCCCCAAAAAGTATACCCAGGATTTGAGGAGAGCGTGGGTTTTAGGAAATAGCCAAATGTCTGTCGGTATCCGTTGAAGATATTTTTGGAGTTAACCTTCGTTTATGAGATCCGTGTCGATTTGCCGCATCAAAGGATTTCTGATTTTATTTGGCGAAATCTCATTTGTCGTTGTGGATATTGGGTAGGTTCACCCATACCTACATTAATTTTTTTTACTTCTTTTTTCATTTATCTACAATCCTGTGTGTGTGCCAGAAATGGGCATATTTAATACATAAATGATAATAAAGAAGATAAGCAAGAAAGATATCTTTCATATCCAATAAGATGAGAGATGTCTTAAATATTTTTCATTATTTTTGTACCACGGCCAATAAGAAGCTATACGTTATGGTAATGACTGAGTTAATCAGTTATCAATATTCGTGATTAATTCTTTGACGGAAAACGTATCGTGAAACGTATCGTGAAATCAAAAGCAACTATGTAATTTAATAAATTAATCTATTCATTTATTTTCGTATTGTTTCTCATTGGCTGTGGTATAGTATATTGCAGGCCATATCGATTTCCATTTGGTAAGCGATTAACTTTAATTAACTACACTTGTTGGATACTCCAGGAGTTGTCTTCAGTAGCCCAAATGGTCCGGCGCCTCGCGACCTTGCCTCGTTGTCGTCGCCTCGTCGAGAGGTTAATGAGCAGAAATACCGTTTGGCACGCCCCAAGGACGGGAGGGTCGCCTGATTTTTATCTCGATGCCGTGGGATGAAATGAAAAAAGGTTTTAAATGATATGAATCTGGACTTTACACTTTTGAGTAAGAGTTGACTCGCTAATAATAATTGTTATATTTTTGAATGTAGGTGATTAATTTATGGTTTAAAAGTTTGAAATAACGAAATAATTTATTTTTTTAACTTACCTGGTTATTTCCTACTTATTTTCTATTTCATTGGAACAACTAAACCCCATAAAATTGGAAAAAAGTCTAGAGCTGCTTCTTTTGTTTCTAAAATTTGCCCGCGGATATCCGAAAATCCCCAACCCTTTGAGGTATTTCATTCCTAATCTTGTTACCTTATAAAGCACCTTAAAGGATGCATTAACCCTGCTCATGTGCAAATTGTTATTCGATGTAATTAAACTGCGCTTAGCCGACTTTATCCGGCTTCTGAAGGGTTAAAGAGGTTAATTAACAAAATTTTAATAAATGAATTTTGAGAAACTCGGATCTCGTTGACTTCACGTGTCACGATTTAATAGTACGTATGACCGAACTTTTTTAATAAAAGAAGAGAGCCATGTCTTAGATAATTAAACTTGATGTCGCTCTGTGTCCCTCACAAAAGATGTCTGTAATATGAAAAACTTAACATTTGTAAACTAATTAAAAACGTCTATCTCTTTAATTGTTTTATTTACTTCAGATAACAATGATCAAATTAATACAATTAAATTAAATTAAATAGCCGATAACTGTTTATATGAAATGAATCTCTCTGTATTGAAAGTTTTCAACAAAATTTCCCTAACTCTAGACGCTGTTTGAAAAACGGTGCCCATTTGATAGAGATAAAATATCTACCTCATCCTCATTTCCGAAATATTTACGAGCGGACGTCATACATAAAGATAAAACTCGACATCTGCCGCAAAATTGCTCAGAAATTTATCAGTCGACAGAAACGGCCAATAAAAATCCCCAAAAAAACTCCGCGTAATTGTCGATAAATAATCATTTAAAGATATCAATATATCGTTATTTGCGTCGATCAATTCGAATAAGGGGTGACGTGGCTTTTGACGTTTGCTCGCGTCACGGTGACGGTGCGTGTTCGGATATACTCGGGCGTTTTCGAGCCGGTTTTGGGCCGTTTTCCCGCCGCACGCGCGCTGACGTAAATTAATCGGCCGACGCTCTCGCTTGAAAGGGGCTTAAGGACCGGCAGTCGCGTTGTTTTGTGTTTTAAAGAGGGTGCTATTAGTGTGAGTTATTTCTTTTGACACTGTCGCTGTTGGCGTTTCTTTTTAAATGGAGTGTGTAATTGTCTTCGCGAGTGTATTTAAGATGTTGCCTGGGTTTGGTATTGATTGGGGGCGGGATTTAGAATGACAAACAATTGTAAGGTTAATTAATACAAACACAAAGGAAAAATTAAATTAAGAAGTCACTATACATCCAACAATGTTATCCACTAAATAGGTAATTTTAAACAGGTACGACGTATAATAATAAAAAAAAAATAATTTTAGCCCTTTTTGACGTCCCACTCCTGGGCACGGGCCTCCCCTCAATACGAGGGGGATTCAGGCCATAATCCACCACCCTGGCCCAGTGCGGGTTGGCGGATTTCACATGTCTTTCGAAAATTGGTTAAATCTTCTAAGACATGCAGGTTTCATCACGATGTTTTCCTTCACCGTAAGCAAGTGATAATCATATAGAAATTATGATTCGCACATAGATTTAGAAAAATCCAGAGGTTCGAGCCGGGGTTTGAACCCGAGACCTGGTAGCCCGCAAGACGCGTGCTTAGCCAATCGGCTATCACTGCTAAGTGATAGCACTACGTATATAGCATAATAATTGAGTTTAAAATTAAACTTTCTTATTATTTATCGATTTTGATAATTGATAAAGGTGTACTCACACCAATCGATCGACCGTCGATCAATGGTGGAATGACATGAGTCGACAGTTTCTGCATAGAGCAACGTTTAATTGTGTGGGATACCTTAAAAAAATAATTCCGAAAAAATATGCCTATTATTTGAAAAGCAGAGTTTCACAAAAATGTCAGAACTTTAATTAAATCTTACGAGACCAATTTTTTTAGTAAACCGCTTCTCCTTTCCCTCTAGTGATTGCTCTGGTCCGGTCGTATACCGAGGTTGGTCAGTTATTGGTAGAGGCACTTGTATAATCTACTGCTTCCACGGCGATCGCGTCATTTCCGCGATATTGCCGCGGTAATGATCGATAATAAATCGCGCTCGCGGCCGCCATGAGACAGGGGAGATTTAACATAGAATTGTGCAACTTTTCCTTAATAAAGTCCATTATCTAAAATAATTTGTGATTAGTTTATATTTTATTTTTTGATACAAATTAATTACACATAATGGTAGAGATTCCATGCATAAACTGTCAAAAGGTCAAAAAATATTTATTTGCGCATTGAAAAACCACATCTTAATCAAGATTACAGAGACTTTACAAGTAATTTTTCAGAACAAAAGTGCTTTGTTATCCCATAACAAATCGATTATAACTTAATACATTCGATGTAAAACCTACATTTATTTAAAATACGGAGCAGTTTCTCGAACACATCAATTTTAAAATAACAATAGCCTTTTAAATGCGAAGACCTACTAAGTTTTCAAATGCTTTGTCTAATTAATTCACCAAACTACGTTCACTTTTAAAAGACTACAGTTAACTTCTATCGAGTTGAGCTGAGTCATTGTCGCTGGTAAGCACAGTTCATTCATTGGTCTATTGTTCCGGGCCGAGGGTTTTTCTATTAACTACCTAATTAAGCCATCTATTAGTAGTCTGAGGTAGATCATAAGCTATCAAGAGAATCGACTGTATTATGAGACTACAATTGATCTATTTTAGCTTGAACAGTGACATGATTTTTCACAAAGGATTATTTTCTGGCTCGTTTTAAGTAAGTAAGTACGGCAAATATTTTCTTTATTTTTACTTTATTTTGAATACATTCTAGAGAGTTGAAAAAATATATAAAAGATAAATAAATAATCGTCTTCATTTTATAACAAAAAAAAACAACTTGTAAAGCGAAGCAAACCTTTGCATTCCTTTGGCAACGTTTCACTAAATTTTATCATTCAATTTCGCTTCCCTGCAATATAAAGCTTAATTAAATACGTATTTCATATCTGAGGATCCGTGAGCACAAAGCACAAAAATCTTTTTTTCCACATAGTTGAGCACTCCCCTCGCCCCGGGCCAAATGTTTCATGTAACAAGACTCGAGCGAGAGATACCCATGGTAAATACAGCCAGGGGAATGATATAGGCATGGGATAATTTTATAAAATTTGCTTTTATATATTACCTATTTGAGAATATTTAAAATTATGTAATCAGTAAAGAGATTAAACGGTAAGTTAGTTTACACAGCTTTAAAATTAGGTCCTTAGCTCGATTCTCAAAGTTAAAGTGTTAAGTTGTTGAAATTTTTATGCGTTATGTTTCCAGTGGGGGTATTCGCAAGTGACGGAAATCCATTCTTCTTCTAATTAATTCGTAAAATATAGCAAGTGCCATCGAAATCCTGACTTTGCAACCTAAAAATCTACGATTCCGTCCGAAATTATATCATCCCCAAGCATGACCCATTTCTCACACACACATTGGCCACAGAAAGACGTCAAAGCTCTCATTAGTTGCACAGGACGCAATTCCGCCGCTGTCATGTGACGTCACCACAACACGTGCCCGTCACGGGGCGGGCGTGACGTTTGCGTTGCGGCCGCCGACCGCAGCTGAGCCGCGGCGAATACGTGCGGCGCCGACCGGGAAAATGAAGTGGGCTGTGAGTTATTTTAAAAGCACTGTGATTAAAAAGTGTGATTAAATCTGTGAACGGCACTTGATTCAATTATTCTGTTTGCACTTTGATTTTATTTTTATTTTATTTTTTGTTGTTCGGCAATAATGACACTAATTAAAATGTGGTTTAAGTTTTTTTTAAATTGGAACACAAATTTATTTATACAAATAAATTAATTTGGAAATGGGCCCGTTGATATAAATATTGGATACATCAGATCTGCTTACATGCCAAAAATAAAGCCCACACTCTCACGCTTCACGAATAGCGTGAAATGGCAAAATTGAAATCTGATTGGTCGAGACGAGGGTCCGCACTCTGACGCAACGATTCGCGCTATTTATTGTCGCACCTTATCTGCCTTGCTTTACGAGTTAATATACTGCGAGAAGTCCTGGTTTCGACAACCTCAGTATAAAATGGCAATTTAAATGTTATAGGGCATACCACGGAATAAGGAGCGTTATAGATGGTACATAACAGCAGGCGTCGTCAAGATGAGACGTAGTTTTAATGTGAATCTTATATTTTGAGTGCCTATAACGAGGTACAGACCTGCCAACTGTGGAATAAATTATTCGGCGTAATAGGTCCAAAATGAGTGATTTTGAAGTACGGTATCGTTTCATTTGATGAGTGCTGAAGTTGTGAATTTCATGCCGTAAATAATTTATTTCCTCGGTTTCATCCCCATGTTGTATATGTATATCAAGTGAGCGATTAGAAAGACTAACAATATAAGTTAAAGGTATTTTACCTGTACCAATTCTATATAGATATATTGTTTAACTATTAAAGTTTGCTAATACTACTAAGTTATGATGTCATGCGTAGGTAAGCAGCTAGTAGGAACCTATTGTTCTCGAATCTGTACGCGTCGGTATATTTGCCAATATTGATGTTGAACACATTAAATATTATTCCACTTTTGGTAATCATGATACATAATCTATACTTATAATACTACCGTAATACCTACCGTATTGGATAGATAGTTTTTTTTGGGTAATAGATCGTAGGCAGGCTTGGTAAACAAATGATGGATTCTACGTAAATGATTAGTCATTTAACTATAATTTTAATCCTTCTCACTTAATTAATCAACTTTATAAAGCTTACCAACATTTCCAGTCAACGCTACCTACTACTGAAGTAAGCCAATAAGGCGTATAAATTTCAGATGAAAACGAAAAAGGCTTGCCATGCAGCTACCCGCTTCCAGTAGTATCAGATATTTCTAGACAATTTCTGAGCCCAGATATTTTTAATTACCATTATCTTGCCTGGACTGGGTTAGGTACCTAATAAATGAGAATGCCTAACAGTAATTGGTACGATGTTCAGCGGATTTGCTGAGTTGGGGCAAACCTTATTAGGAGTAAGGAATATTTGTGCCTAAAATGTTTGAGACTAAAGCATTAATAAGGTAAAAAATTTTTTTTAATGATTAAGGTTATTTTTGTTTCCAGAGGATTCTTAATTTTATTTACATTGCTATAATGTTTAATAATAAATGATAAAACAATACATTTTTTATTTATTTCCAGTACAGTACAAAAGTTTACATAAAAAGTTCTTATACATTAAGTAATGGGAAATGAAACAATGCATAAGTATAATTGCTCATGGCATCCACACTAGGTAAAAACCTAAAATTGATATGATGCGAGTTTGTAGCCAGTCTAGGCAAAAAGCTAGAGCCTACGTACCCCTAGATGTAAGTCCGGAAAATTAAAAGGCCCACGAGATGGTAAAATATTGAAAATAAACGCGAACAAAGTAGCGGGTCCAGTAATAAACATACGCAGTTATCCGTACAGATTGCGTGCCAAGCCCGCGTATCGGAGTTCGTGTTTGATACGCCATTATTCTCAAATGCGTATTACTTGCGTTTTATTCTGCCATATTGCGTATATTGTCCGGTGAAAATATTGAAGTAAAAGAAATACATAAAAAAAACAAACCTTAAATAAATCTAAGAGTTGGTATTGAAGTCCAATAAAAATACTTAATTAAAAGACCTCAAAGTCCTGACATTCAAGAAAATAACACCTGTTCTTATTTATAACATTCACATCTAACACAAAAAAATGTGAATTCCATATTCAAAATTCAACGAAAACTTTCACAAAGTAAACTCTAAAAAAGAGCTGCAGCATTTAAAAAAATGCGAGCTATGCCGTCCATGACATGCGATAGTTTTTCGCCTATTTTCTGCGGTGAATATTCTGAAATAGCCATATGTCACGGTAGATGTATGGCTGGATGAGGCGGCGGCGGGCGCGCTACAGAATTCTGCACTAACCGAAAGTCTCTTGGGCCGATAAAAAATAGCCGGCCATAGACGAACACCTGATTTACATGGTAACGCGTTCAGTGTTCCCAACTATACTTGTAAGTATACTGTAGTATAATTTATTCTGAGTGTATACTTTGATGTAGACACTGTAGATAGTGTAGGTGCTTTTAGAGTGTGTTGACTTTTTTTGGTCCAGTACTTTGGTGGTGTTAATAATTCGACCTCTTGCCTGAGAGCGATCTTAAGTTCGCTTTTGACATAAAAATTTTATAACGGAATGACATAAGAAAGACATTTACGTACAAGATTGCTCTCAGAGTTGAGATTTATTTTGAAATTTGTTATAAACTGTCGATATTCGGTAGGTAACATAAAAATGAAATTTGTACAACACAACCATTGACCTGAAAGCCAGTAAAGTAGACATCGACAAAAATATAGAAAAAAAGAGAATACATCCCTGATAGTATCGGGAATGTCTTCCGCTCATACATGCGTATTGATCTCTGGGCACCAGTAGCCGGGTTATTCCAACTCATATAAACCGTAATGCCGCCGTTTGCAATGACGAAAATGGCGTGCTTTTTCTCGTGGCCCCGCTTTTATTATGTTTTTACAGTATAGGCGCAAATTTCTCGTAATACCGCCGAACGGCCGCGACCTCTTTAAGCCGGAGAATATTATCGAAATCGTTTGTCGGCTTCGAAATTTGAATAGTTAGTGTTGTACGTAATGGTTTTACACATGGAATAGCATGGGTAAATGGTTACGTTTATGGAATATTTGTTATCTTCTATTGTTTTTTTTTGCAGGTAAGTCTGGTCTAAACACTATTGAGATAGGTAGAATTAATCCAGATATGAATGAATGTAGTATGAATCCAGCGTGAAATATTTTGTATTATTAGTTAGCAGTTATGAAAGTCCAAAACAAAAATCTTCTTTCGTAGTAGACCATCTACCGTAGATAAACTGAAGTTCATGCATCTAAGGACTAACTACCTGTATGATTACCGTAACAGTGTTCTATAACAACGAAACCAATAACCAACATGGACCAAAGGACGCAACTCGGCAATAACTATCAATATTTAAAAACTTATAGGCTCATTTCACACAGGCGCATTTTATCCGTTTTATTGGAAGCAGTGATGTGCTACCCACTTTATACCTAGATTACTTGTAGTGCGACCTAAATTGGTGATATTTACGATTGAGCCATTACGGCCGGTAAAGGCGGGAAGACCAAGGGTGGGCTTTACGATGCTCATCACCGTGACCCGTCGACCTTATTACTATTACCGAAGAGGTCAAATTATGACGTTTGCCAGACAACGTCGTTGGGTGGTCTAGATTGAGATTGATGTGGGAGAACGAATATATTTGTGGAAACACAAATAGTATGATAAAGGAACAACTATCTATTGGTAGCTTAAAACAGAGTTGCTTAACAGTGGAATCGGAAAATTTTCAAATAATAGCAGTAAGCTTCGAAAATCACGTTGATGAAGATTTACTTAGATCGTCTTAAATCTTAGGCCCGTATTAATAGACCGATCTCAAGTCTGAGAGTGACCTTGCAAATGTCATTCTTATGTCATTCCAGTAAAGAATGGCATGTCAAATGCATACATAAGACCGCTCTCAATTTATTAATACTGGCCCTAGTGACATGATAATAATCCTCAAATCATCAAATCACTTATCATTTTGACTTACAGTCATGAGGTGTGTTAAAAAAATACCCGACTTTTTAAAAACAAAAATACCTATTCCAATTTCAAAATCAACACATCCCTAATACTATGATCATAATTCCAACGTTATTCCGCGTCACGTTACTCGACGTGTATCGAAGGCCGGTCTACACCGGCTGACGTGAGCCTTACAGATAACGCTCCATATTGCAAATTAAAACCACTTTTATGGGCCATTACCACATTTTGTTACTCCACCAAAAGTGATTTGATACTCCTTTTAACTGGTTTTAGGGAAGATGGGTTGTTTTGTGCTAGGCGTGAGTATAGTTTATATTTGTAGGGTGTTTCTTTGTGTAAACTTTTTGAAAAAAAGTAAGTAGACAATTAAAATCACAATAATAATAAATTGCGTCTCTTCATGATACAAAGTTATATTTTAATATTATACCCACATTGAGCAAATAAATTAAATATGTCTACATGTATATGGGAAGCTAAGTATCTAAATAAGAACCGGTCAAGTGCGTGGTGGACCACGCTTTGTAAATCTACTTAGGGTTCCGTAGTCTTGGAAGCCTTTAAAAGTAATTTCTCAAAAAATACAGGATAGAATATTGTCTTCATGACAAAAAATGTAATGCCCAAAGCTACTGGCTTTCCCTTCTCACAGTATATTTATCTTAATAATTTTGTATACGAAGATGAGGTACCAGCTAATTAACACCGGTACTCCGGTAACTCTCAAGGATGTCCGTTTTTTCTCTTTTTAAGGCGTATCTGTTGAACTGTGCATGATTTCCATTAATGTATTTGTGCGAATTATTTATTTAAAACGAACAAATGTCTATTTCATATTTTCACCACGTTCCTTTAAATTAAGAACATTGATTAAAAATGTGTAAGCATTAAAAACCATTCGGTACGGCATCAAGCACCATTATCATCACAGCACTTTCCATTACGAAGAAAAAAGCCTGAACGAGGCCAAACACTTAATCAAGACGCAAAACATTAATGATAATGTTCTTACCATCGTAAAAAAATTACTTTATCGTTCTTACCGAGCGTCCGTAATTAACTCGAATTAACAATTTGTTACGGTGTTCGGTACATCTGCACCCGGTACTAAAGAAGTTTATCGTTCGATAATAACACGGTTTCGTGTAAAAACGTTTAATGCGACGTTTAGGCGACTAACAAGCCGCTGAGAATATCCAAGTTTACTGTTGGAACTCAATTAAAATGAAGCAATTCTGTTGTAAGACTAGGGGGATGGAATTAAAGTTGCGTAACGCTGAGACGAGCTTTCGTCGTACTCCTGATATGATGTAAGGACTGGTCCAATTTAGCGGAGGCATTCGAAGTGGATTTATATTGTAATTTGTATTTTACGCTTTGCTTTGGGGGATTGAGGGAAAAATTTCAGTTGTCTTGATGGGTATAGGTACATTAAAATGTAGTACATGACTATATACCAACTTACTTAAAAGTTACAATTTTTTTTTATTAAACACACTAGTTATTTGTGTGAATATTTAGTTTTTTTATGAAAATGAACTTTGCATAGATGTCAATAGAGATTGTATTTGTGCGCCTGGTGAAATAAAATGTGACAAGAGTATAAGTTGATAAAGATTATTTTTGTTTGACAAAGACATTACTGCCAATAATTCCCGCAATACCTTCGTACGTGTGGGCGGTAGCCACATACTTAAAAGACAAATCGAATTCTTAAGTGATAAATAAATAAAATACTATCTTACCGCTCATAAATAATTCTCGGAGCCTAATTTATCACGGGGGAAACAACGAAAAAAGCAGGAACTAATTCATCAAAAAAGATAAATCACTAACAAAGGACATCTAAAGTTTCCCAAGTCCTTACTACCACTGGCCTATTTATATGCGTACTCCCCGGCCGTTGAGGAGGGTAGGTAAACAAAACGTAAATAATTCATTGAGTGCCCGCATTCGTGGAGATAGCGAGACGGGCAGAAAGGTAGAGTCATTGCTTGTTGGGGATCACGCGGGGCACTACTCATTAAGAGTAGTGTTTTGATGGGTTTCACTGGTGTATCTATTGCGTTATTTTTCAACAAGTACTGAGTGGAAAATTTACAAAGCAACTTTTTAATATTTGAATTTAGAAAACATCACTACCTATTTTTATTTATTCAAAAAACAATAGATAAAAATTATTTTTCACAATTGTAAAAAATAATAACATAAAATTAGTTATGAAAATTACTAAACGATTTCTTTCTACTAACTTTCTAACTTGTGATCGATTTATTAATACGAACCTAAGTCTAGAAGCGCTGAAAAGATTCTTCAAATGTACGAAATTTAAAAATCATTGTACCTTCATTCTAAATTTAAATTGTCACTCACCTTTACTAGCGCCGTCTGGGCCGCGCAGTATCGAACACTCCTCTATTGTGCCGAACGGTGTGAACAACTGACGGACATCCTCCTCGGACTGTTGTTTGCTGAGCATGCCAACGAACAGCTTCCGATCTGCGGTGAAAGAAACGCTATTAGCAGGAGAATAGGGTTGAAACACTTCATTGATGCGTTCTGTTATTAGCAATTTTGCAATTTTGCACTTAATGGCCCTCTTCTTAAAGGAAGTATACTACAATGTGTGCCCTTTTTGCTTAGAGATAAAACCAATCTTAAGACTTCTACTCCAATCTGTTTACACGAACAATATACCATTAAATAGGCAATAAGCCTATTACTTAGATGGTCTATGGTATGAATGATTTTAGTCATATGGACCGGAAAAATGGTGCTGTTTTAACCTGGTATCACACGAGCATACCACACTAGACGAATTTTAAGACTTATCTAAGGCTACTTCGGTAGCAAAATGTAGGCGTTTGAAGTACACACGCTAATAACAGAACGCATTATAACAATGAGCTACACCACAATAAGCCTAGCGCGGTGGTGCGTGGAGCGGCGGACTTAAGCTGGACTTCGGTGCCAACCAAGCCTAACTTGAGGGACTTGGTGAGTGACCACGCGAGTGCGAACGGATTGACAGGGCACTGGGGCTCACAGTTCGTTCGTAATCCTGCCGCAGACGACCGAATTTATAAGCAAAACTTTGAGTAAAAGTGTCTTATGAAAGTCACTCAATAGGTTATATTTTCAATAAACCTTTTTATATTTAAAACATTTTTTTTAGTAATTACTCGCATATACAATTAAATAAACCTTCTTTGATGCAATCGTAATTATTGATTTATGTTTTCCTTTTTTAAATTAATAATCTAGATAAACTTAGCTACTTTTTATTTTACTCGTATTATATTATAAACATAACGTAGCCGTTTAATTTTAAGTAACGTATTTTCTACTTACGTATTGTCGTTAGACACAAACCTAGTAAAATTTAAGAAGTAAAATAAAATTCTTGAAACGTATTAAAAACAAATCACTCAGAATGTCCGTCACGTCCACACAGCTCGACAGAATGCAGACAACTAACGCGTGCTTCACATATTTTGCTGTCATAATATTGTGGGTAGTTACAGAAAATGTCGGCAGTCTGCGACAGTACGGCGCGCGTACACAACGCCACCTAGTGGCACCGCAGTCGCGCTTTAAACTACCCGCAAGCACCACGGTACTGGTAATTTATTTAAGAAAAATGACTTGCTAATTTATTTTAATTTAGTAAGTCGTTTTTCACAATGAGTACAATGATTTATTATCGATGGATATGTAACGGGAACACGCATAATATTTTCGTTCTAGATTAATATTATTTTTTGTGTTTTATTTATATTTTTCACAACATTAAAATGTTGATCTTATCAAATTATGTTTGTTTACGTTACAATTCTGTAGCGCTGTGTATGCGCGCACTAGTTGCTACTGTTGTCAATGTTAAGTCAAGGAGGAGACAGCCTAGTCGTAACGTAAGATTTTTAAGTGCATCTCAGAACTGACCACCAAGCTTAACCGCCATAATTAATTTTTCGAATTGTAATTTTACTCAAACTTTTCCAATATCATTTATTTTCATTGTTGGTTGGCTATTGGTAAATGCTTTTTTATTTAAGATTGATTTCTAGATGCACTTAAAGACGTTCTTTCCAGAACGGCACCCTATTCGGTGTGATGAGCCGCCGCCCCCTCACGCGCCCGCTCTCATCACCATCATCATCACCATTCATATCACAACGTGATGTAACAACAACAGCTCTATAATAACACATAACACACAGTTTTAGTTAATCAAGTACAACGAACAAAATTCAAATTCAGATCAACACAAAAAATTAGCACATTACACTAAAACGTTGCAATGGTGAATCGACGAGGGTCCCGTAGGTATTAGGGGTCACACATCGATATTAGGGGCTACGGAACCCTCTGGGTTCGGGTTTTGTTACTTCCAAGACTTCTGTGCGAGCTTACAACTATCACGCGTTACCCAATTGTTGTTTTTCAATAGAGCGTTATCAATTTTGGGCGTGTTAAGGCTCTTTACAGAAATCGGCGTTCCATTTTTATTATTTTTATTCAATCAATGACATAATAACATAAATAATTCATACTAATTACGCATCGAAATGAATACGAAAAACAGAAAAATAAATAAAAAATATTTTTACAGCACGACGATAACTAATGGTGCAGAGTGAGTGTTTTTATTCCACATCCAATCTTTTGTCGAGTGCGCAGTGAGAAGGATTTTTATAGAATAATAATATAAAGAAATACACGTTATTTCCAACACACTACAAAATAAAAACTATAAAGGCAGCAAAAAAAAAAAAACTTATTTCATATTTTCTTTTGTAAAATAATATAAATTTTAAAATAATCACATACTAAATATTGCTTCGACGCCGATAAAAAAATGAATTCCAATTTCAAAAACGAGAAACATTAAATTACGAATAAAAATAGAGTAGGTACAGGCATTGCGGACTCGTCAAGAGTGGATGTGGAATGGTCTCACTTCGCGCGCTATCGACAGACAGTGACAACAGTACAGCCTAGGGCACGCACAACAAACGCTACCTGGGTCCGCCTATGCGCGCCGCCTCCCCTCGCCCCCTGGAACACAAGAACATGCTACACACTTCCTCCACCGCTCCACAAACTCACTGGTGATTTCAATGAATGTCTATAAAAAAATGTTATGGTTGGTGTGAGCTAGTAATGTTTGTCCTTAGATAGATTAATCTAAGTAATTATGATTAAATAAAAAAATGTCACAGTACGAAGGTTGTGATAACATTTTAAAGTCCAGTAGTTACGTAACTCAGAAACTTCAATTAGTTAAGTAAATATAGTCTTCACCGTGCTATTTATTTGCCTCTGTTTGATCTAGGTAATAAGGTTTCCAGTCAATTATTTATTTTCGAAATATGCATAGGTATTTATATTCACAAAAATTACAAGAACCCTGAAACTTGTACAATGCACGCGTTATCCGGGTAACATTGTTCGGAAATATTAGAACCGGTTGCGGGTGGCAATTAAATTCAGATTTATGCCCGGACCGGGCGGATATCTCCCCGCGCGACTCTGCTAATGACCAACTAAATTGAGATAATTTCGCTACGTAATAAGGCTGTGGACGCACGCACTGGATTATACGGAATGTTTTATATGCTACAGCTTCCGCCCGCGACTTCGTCTGCTTGGTCTTAAGGAAAGTTTTAATTCAGGTAATAAAATATCTGTGTGCCAAATGGTATCCAAATCCATAAAACCGTTTTTGCGTGATAAAGTAACTGACATGAGCAGTGATAGCCGATTGGTTAAGCACGCGTCTTGCGGGCTACCAGGTCTCGGGTTCAAATCCCGGCTCGAACCTCTGGATTTTTCGTAATCTATATGCGAATCATAATTCCTATATGATTATCACTTGCTTACGGTGAAGGAAAAACATCGTGATGAAACCTGTATGTCTTAGAAGATTTAACCAATTTTCGAAATACATGTGAAATCCGCCAACCCGCACTGGGCCAGCGTGGTGGATTATGACCTGAATCCTCCTCGTGTTGAGGGGACGCCCGTGCCCAGGAGCGGGACGTCAAAAGGGCTAAAATTGTTATTATAAAGTAACTGACATGCAAATATATAATCTTTTGCATTTAAGACATAACATATGTAGTAGGATTCATTACATTGTTGAATGATCTTCTAGTTAGCGTCTTAATGACAAATAAGACCCGTTTCGAAGTAACACTCACATCTGTTTCTTTGTGGATATGATACATACAAGTAAATTATATGTACACTTTAGAGGTATACCATAACCTCATGTGCCATATCCATATACTACGTCGGCCTAGTAACTTGAGGGAATGTATAACAGAAACATAAAAAGCCTCGATAGATGTAATAACCTCTCTTGAAAATTGTTCAACTGATTCGTATTGTCAGCGTATGATTTATCTTCATATTTTTTTCGTTGACAGACAAACCGCCAAATACCTGAATATGTACCTGAATGCGGCTCAATTTTGACCTTTGAATCGTTTAAAAGGGTGACCGTCCACTTGGCTATTCTATGACGCGGGCCCGCCTGCTCCCACCAATTGGGTCGCTTCATTTTCTCCGTCGCAAATAGCCTATTATAAATTGGAGTATTTTCATTATTCAATCGTAAGTCTTTTAACTTAAAACACCCTTTTCATTACCTTGGGTTAAAATAATGTCATTAGCCTATCTACAAGGAAATCGTTAAAAATTATCTCTCACATACGCCACCCTACAGCCGTAGCATACATTACCACTCCAGACGGGACCAGTCCACAGATTAGAAATTAACCGTAAGAATAAATCCAGCTGTACAACGTAATACCATAATTAATTCAACATTTTATTCATATGTCCCCGAGGATTAAGTTCGGAGCTTAGGTCAGAAGTAAATTCGAATTTGCCACTTATTTTTTAGAATAAATTAGGTACTTTTGAAAGGGCTTTGATGTCACAATTTGTTTTATGTTAGGAGAATAAGATTTAAGAAATTTGGGATGAAATAAACTTATTTAGTAGACATAGGAATAGACGTTTAAAATGTTTTGTATGAAACAAACTCCAATCCCTTGCTATTCTCCGGCCAAAAACTGGATGAACTCATAAACAGGATCGAATTGAAAAGATATCCAAGAAGATCCGTTACTACGCAAACTGTGAAGAGTACGCTTCTCCAAACAATTGCGTACAATTATATAATTAATTGCAATCAGAACAGTTGGATTCCGATTGTGATTCACTCACGCGCCGCTGGCTTCACACCTGACCCTGGATGACCTAATTAGGCTGCGACTGCCTCTCCACATTGAATCAATGACAATGAAACCCGAATTCCGAGGCTTGATGAACTCTGTTTAATGTGCAAGTTGATATATAATAAGCAAGTGCACCAGTCAAATCATTTTCGGTATCTTCGATATTTCTATATATAGTCTTTCCTATTTTTTTCCGGGTTTGGGTTTTATGGGAATCGCCTCCAGACAATTTTACGGTAACTATAGTACAAGCGTTTCTTAGCTTGGAAATAGTACAAATCTAAGAAACGCAGCGTCTAAAAAGCCTTATATTATGGCTAATAGGCTTTCTCGGTGCTGCACAAACTTGGATACTTTTTGTTGCCGACATGGAATCGAAACTGTCATAGAAACCTAATTTATCTGAATAGAATGGATTGGAAACTAGCGGGAACGTCCAGCGGGTAGTCTGGACTATTATTGATATGTTAGAATCATAGCCAAGACTGTCAGCCTAATGTGCCCTACGAAGCACGACCCAACTGGACATTGTAAGAGTGTTTTTTTTGTGGCAATCAGGCTATGCAGCAGTTCTTTGGTTTGCACCGAATAGATTAATAGCGAGGCAGCGAAAATAAAAATGTATGTCCTAGTATTTTTTTACGTTTAAATCCAGGGCTTTTTATATTTTTTTCCCGAGAGTCGCTAAGAATCTAACTCGCTTACAGAAGTGGTGGCTGGATAAAGTCCCAGAATAATTGTTTAATCTGTACCGGCAGTGCGACCGCACCATAATAGAAGAAAGAAAACTTTATTGCGACTTGAAACATTAATTAGAACAACAAATAAGAGAACATACTCCAAAGCAGTCCTCGTAACAAAACAGTCTTAATTCAGCAAAATGTTGGTTAAAGACAAACATCCCTGGTAATTCTTAAGTCTAAACATTAGGTAGAAAAAAAACCCTTCATTTACGTCCACCACTAACTCCAATCCAATCCAACATTTGCTTCGTAAATAAAAACGGCCACGTGCAGGGGTTCCATTCCACACCTTTCTCCCATATTACCTAGTCCCCAATCAATCATACCAACATATTGTTTGCTTAGGGATAACGTTTCCCTTGTAACGTGAATTTATGAGGGTGCGCCTGTATTGATAGGTCTTATGGATGGTTTTATGCAACATTAGCGGCTTGATTGGTAGTCGCGAAGATCTTGTTTTATTTTCGGCGGAAAGGTAATTGATCGTGTGCATAAGGGATGGCTGTTAAATTGTTGATGCTTTCCCTGAGAAGCATTTTGTAAAATGGATATACTGCTAGTTTATGCAGTAACGGTGCAAGGTTGAAGTGTAGCTGCTCTTTCTATTGGATACTTAACGATAGATTTATACAAAGTCAACTCTCAAAAATCACATGAGCTGATCGCAACTTGTATAGATAAACCTTGTTTTTAATGTTGACGTGTAGCAGACTATAACTTTCATGAATTATCCTTCAGAACACCTTTTTTCAGGGAAAAATACATAACTATTGATAATGCACATTCAATGGCTGACCATAAAAACGCTTATTAGATAAAGTGCTTCTAAATATTGTTAACATGATTCTCAGAAAAAAATTACCTACACCTTATATCCGATATTCTCAGACGTCTGACCCCTGAAGGCAGCGTTCTTCGCGTACAGCAATTAAGTGAGGCCCTTTACTTTCAGTCTCAACATAAATTCGTTCCAAAATTGCCTGTAGGTAGCTTAGGACCGTTGAAGCGAAAATTTCAATGTTCAGATGATTCCATTAATTAGGCATGCTGTGCTCGCCCCATCGCGCCAACTTGAATAGCCAATTACATTGATAATTGGAGGTCGCGCAGGTGTCTTGGGGACAAAGACCGGTGTTGTGTGGTGCGAGGCATGTGCAAAGGCGATTCTGCGCCTTAACAGAAGATTACAAAGAACTTAAGTCTTCAAAAAGTTTCAGTGTAACAATGGCTTAAGAGAGGTGTAGTTAAACTGCTGCTAAAGTAGGAGTCAGATTGAGTTGAGTCGATTTCAATACAAAATAATGTGACCAAAATGAGGATATGTGCTGAGTCAATTGTAGATACCTATAAAGAATATATGTTAAGAAGACATGATTACATGATATTTAGTTATTTCCTTATTTTTAAAAATATATTAAGATTCCTTTTATTTTTTATTTATTTAATTTATTTATTTATTTTTAAATAAATAAATAAAGATTCCTTCTCGTTAACTGCTTTCAAAAATAATATTACTTATAGACGTCTTTACACAAAAACCTTGTTTTAAAAATCGTGTTTAAAAATCGCTGTTAACTTATCCCTTGCGGCAGCAGTTTTAGAGTGATGAATTTAGCGAGTTTGATTTTAATTAGGTTATACGTTTATATGTTGGTTGTTTGTAAGCTTGTTTACAGTTGAAGGGCGGCGTTCCACCACTCAGTGCTATTCAGTGCTGATTTACATGCATAACTTTAGGAGACTGTGTAGGTTATTTTTAAGGTACTAGCTGTGCCCGCGACTTCGTCCGAGTAGTATTTAACTGAACAAAAATTTCGGGATTATCGGGATAAAAAGTATCCTATGTGTTAATCCCGGTTATAAACTATTTGTGTTTCAAATTTCATCCAGATCCGTTCAATAGTTTTTGCGTGAAGGAGTAACAAACATACATCCACACTCACAAACTTTCGCATTTATAATATTAGTAGGATAGGACTGTGGTAGAGCCAATCTGTAGCCAACTGACTACAGATATATGACTACAGATATACTGACTACAGCTCATATACAGGATAGCTAGACCGCCCCGGGTAGTACCACCTTCTCACAGAAGATCGGCTTAAAGTAGCTATTATAGTTGCGTTTCATCCGATGAGTGAGAGAGACGGAAGCTAACTCCTTCCCTTCCTATCCTTTTGAGCCATTCCCCTATAGGTTGGCAACGTGCGGGCAATGCTTTGGGTATTACAAGCATCTATAGGCTACGATAACTGCTTAACATTGAGTAGATCGTACGCTTGTTTGGCGACTTCGTTACACAAAATCATTTTGATTCTAAACACCGTCCTATCCTTGGTCATAACCAAGTTAGAAATAATTTCAGATGTGCCAAATTTTGTAGTCATCATTTGATCACTACATACGTAGCTACATACTTAACACTGGCAAAATATCTGGTATTTTTAAAGGAATAAGTTAAGGGACATCCTAATTTTGACGACAGTAAAATCTAGAGATGGGCTTGGTGTTTCTCTGGAGTATATAGGTGCGGATCAGATTCACTTTTAGGACCGATTTGGGAAATTGGTCCGGGAATCAAAAATAATAAAAGATACGTAGGCTAACTCCGTTTCTATGCGAGCTACGAAATAGCCTTCTAACAAGTATCTAGAAGATAAATGCATTAAACAACAAGACGTTCAATCTGCAGATTAAAGTGAAATGACTTGCTTCAAATGTATCATGGTAGGTGACATATGTAGAAGATTAGACTTTATTCTTATATAAGTATGACTCAATTATGCATACAAAGGCGCTTTTAATAGGCATGGCTGATACACCTTCAGACGAAGTAACGGTCAACGCTGGATTAATTAACACTAGATTTAATCCGGACATGCCTGCTCGGGCCATCGTCAGCGCTCGTTAGATGGTGCTGCCTGGAATGGACACACCTGACAAAGAGAGATATGTATCTGTATTGTATGGTATATAGGTATATCATGTACAATGTGTTCTGAAAATTATTATTTAATGGGCAAAAAGCTCTGTCTCATTTTTAACATTTATTGTGATGTGTACAGTAGAAAGACAAGGCCAATAAGTATCGTCTGACCTAATGATTCCCGTGTCCGTCCTCCGGCGGGTCGGAGGCTTGTTTACAGACTTGCAGGTATTTTAAAAAACCTTGCTGAGAGCAAAAACAACGAGAACCAATGTATTCTAAGACCATTATAAAAAGGTTCAAAGGCTAAAATATTTAAAGGTACAAACTTTAACGATTTCAAAATCTAGGTAGCATACTATTAAAAAAATATTTGTTTGCCTCTTAACTGTATAAAAACCACCAAACCTCTCTCTCTATATAATATTAGTCCCTCGTATCATGAAGTACCTACTGGCGTTCGCCACAATTTCGCCACTAATCTGATAAGCTTCTGATGAGACACCGAAATCGGTTTATGTAAGAGCAAAAAGGTGTCGCACCTCATTAGGGGGCGGTCCGGCGCGTTATGAAAGCTACAGTTTCATAATTTATTAATATGAGCTTAAGTAGTTTGGGCGTGGGGAGGAATTGCAGCTATAATTAGCTGTTCTTTTATATTGGCGGCAAGCGGGTGTTAGACAGACTTCGGGTGTCAGACGGACGTCAGTTAGCCTTCAAGTCCAGTTGTACGAAAAACAATCGCTTTATTGCTTACTAGCGGCCCGCCCCGGCTTCGCACGGGCATTTTGCGGTTACATTATTCGAGTTTTAGTAAGGATCCCTAATTTTTTTGAAAATATATTATAGCCTATGTCACCCGGGGATAGTGTAGCTCCCCAACAGTGAAAGAATTTTTGAAATCGGTTCAGTAGTTTCGGAGCCTATTCATTACAATCAAACAAACAAAGTTTTCCTCTTTAAAATATTATTATAGTATAATTGCTGTCTACTTACATCCATATACAGCTCCCATATGTCATGGCATAGCAAAATCAAATCAAAAAGGCTATGGGTTCACAGAGTACAGTTATTAGCATCCTCACGCTTGTTAGCATCGTAAATAGTAAAAGGTGTGCTTCATATGTTTAAAATTTGTTGCGTAGACCGCGTACTATTGGCAAAATGTGTGACTGACGAAATTTAGTTACCTATGGATGAAGATTGATCTGTAAACTATTATTCTTCGTTTGCACTGACAAAATAATTACTTACGACTATTTATGTCATTGTCTCCATTAGTGTATTGATGACAACCTAACACAATCTAATTACCTAGGTCCATGACTGGTCCACATGGAGAATAATCCTCTAACCGTCTGTATAAATTCAAGCATTTTATTCTTTTTGGAGAAATATAACATTTTTATTGTCTATTTATTGAAGTATCAGATCAGCGGAGTGGCACTCGATGTTTCGGTGTCGTGCAGATGGTTTACGAGCGGCGTGATAGGTGGCGTTGTTTACTGCGTTCTGGGCCATTAGCGCTTTGATTTTTACGACCATACGTGAGCGGGTCAGAGATTTTGCTTTTCCACTTCCACCAAATAGGTAGGAATCTTGGAATCTTGAGTTTCCTGCGATCTACATTTTTTGTGCTATAATTTATTATTATAACCAGGCAGTCTTCATAGGCAGCAATTTATAATGCAAACCAAACTCTACAAATCATGGAAGTCCCGATTAACTGAACGTAACCACAGCCAATTAAAACAGTTACAATTAATTTAGTTCACCCCAATCGAAATTGATTTAACATTCGATATTTTTTGGAGAAAATACATAAATAATATCGTGTATCGTGAGATAGTAAAAGCGTGCCATTTCGCGTGAAATTAATTGCATTGGCTCAATTTGGTGGCGCTAACCAGATCGATCCGGTTGGAACCGGAGACCGCCAATTATAACTATTAAAACGATACCGCTGAATGTGTGTGCTCGACATTTGAAGGGTAGCTATGGTCTGGCGCTTATAAATTAGTGCATCTGTTTGTCGGGTTCTGTGGTATATCATGAGTGGTTACCTTTAGGCAAAACAGATTATAATTATAAGGGTTCCTCGTAGGGACTACGGAACGCTAAAAACGTGAATCTGTTAATAGTGAACAACGTAAAATATTTATGAAATTAGTTTGGAAGTTTCACTCTGACCTAACGCTTCTACTATCAAGGAAGTTACTTTTTGAATAAGCCAATGTTTGGAAAATACTAAGTGACGAGTGAAACTTTTTTATTTATTCAATTAAAATCCTTATTATTAAAAATTTCGGCCTATATTATTTCAAAATGACTAATTATGTAACAAACCCACGTGCGAGTGACACCAAATACTTTATCGCAGCGTGTATTATGTTTCCGTGTAAAAAAGTTTTTATACTAAACGATTAAAACTGTAAGGGACCCGAGATGAACCGGCCTGATATTACGTTTTAATGTTCACATGTGTCGTACGTTTTGTTGCTGTTTAGTATACAGGAAAATTACATACAATTCTGTTTTAACTTTATTGTAGATTGGACACTGGCCCTAATACCGACGAAAATGGGGAAAAAAACTGAAAGAAGAATGGTGTAGAAGACAGTAAAATTTAATTATTTTACCTACGATGGATATATTTTTTATAATTTTGATTAACAAATCACATCAGGGTTGAAGCAATGTGAACACCTTATATTGCTTATAATCTATAAATAAGCCTATAGAAAAAGTTTTTCACCATTTCACATGTTTTGCAAAGGATGAGTAAAGCATAGATTTAGGGTGCTCGTCCACATGAGCTGGGTGGGCTGGCTAGGCTAGCTTTTTGACCACTAGGATTGCTTCATTTAAATTAGCTGTGGAAAATGACGCGATCCAATTGGTTGAAGCTAGCCTAGCCTGCTCAAGTGTATGGGGAAAGAAGTTAAAATGCATTAATGTCACGGGTTCAATAAGGAATATAGAATAGGAATTTGGATGATTAAATAATAAATATTAAATAGGATGACACGTAATTTGATGAACAAGGAACAACTCATGGAAATCTTTAAAAAAGAGAAAAAAAATCTAAATTATGCTAATTGTTTTCGCTTATTAGAAATGAGCCTAACTACCCCCGAACGTTGAAAGACAAAACACATTACATTTACATCTCCACAGTCGGATGATAAAAGGTTTAACCATCGACTCATTAGTTCAAGATGTTCCGGAACTATTGGGGACTAGCTCGAAAGTTTACAACAATGCCGACTGAAGCCGGAAGGCGTGGTTAGTGTTACAGTTGGGTTCCGTTATGTCATTAAACCGAAGGAAATTTCGGCCTCGGAAGATCCGCCTGGTGGAGCTGCTCAACTTATTGTGGACAGTAAATTATGTTAGTGGACTACTGAAACTTTGAAAAGGCAAGTGTTACAGCCTATAAAGTTCTTGGTTCCGTATCGAATTGGTCCTATCATACTACTTTTCCTTCTTCGTTAGAATTATTGTTAACAAAGTTACAAACGTCGTCGTCGAAACTTCACTATTATTACGTATAATTTTTTCATTAATACGGTTTTCAGTTACGCGGATTGTCCGCTATTATTAGGCTAAGCGTTTGCTTTATATGCATGCAACGCAGAACATCACAGCAAAGTGTTGTTCTGGGCAACTGTTTTGGCGCAATCATAGTTCACGATCGTAAACTGTCTCTACTACGCCGACGTGACGCTACGAGTATCGTAGCCCAATTTCAGCAAACCACTCAGCGAAACAACTTCCAAATTCCATTCCAAAGATATATACTCCTCTGGTTGTCATCGTTCCATTTTGCCGAAGCAATTTTCATTAAGCCATCATTAAGCCGTGGTGGGAAAGTTTTGGAGTGTGCCTCTTATCCGGGGACCCATGTCCCGGCTGATTAATTTACGTGGGCGAACCCCGGATGCGCGCGTACCTTGTGGGATAGGGATGAGACTGGTGTCGTATTGTTTGTTGTCTCCATTTTGTGAAATCAGTGTCCCTTTCAATTTGTTAAAAAAATGTTTGTCATCATCATTCCTATTACGATATTAGAACAAGGCTTCTTAAGTGAATTTTGTTTTTTTTGTTTGTTGTGATGTTTAGTCAGCATGTTCGGCAGTTTCTCCATTTATAGGTATTATACAGATTATTTATTTAGTAAATTCCATATATGTGAAGGAAAAACTTGGTTTCACTTTTTACGAAAATTGCGCGGAAGGAGGATTATGAAATTTGGCACACTTATAGTTTATATAGGGAAGGAGTGCAGAATGCTAATATATTTTTAAAAACTTTGAACAATTCATATCAATAAACAATACATTACACACACTACCATGCGTTTGACACACAGACATTTGTAACTTCTTTTGGGTAACTGTCTGACTGACAAACTGTGACAATTTTTTTTTCGGACTTCCGTTTTATATCTGCGTGCCAGTATCAAATAGCCTTTGACAATATAACCTTAATGACGGCTAAAATTAAAAGGTCGAATTTCGACCACGGGCGACCACTAGTATATTTAAAACTAGTTTATGCCCACGACTTAGTCCGCGTAGTATTTGACTTAACAAAATAATCGGGATTATCGGGATTAAAAGTATCCTATGTGTTAATCCCGGTTATAAACTATCTGTGTCCCAAATTTCATCCAAATCCGTTCAGTAGTTTTCGCCTGAAAGAGTAACAAACATCCACACTCACAAATTTCGCATCCTACTACCATTATAAATGTGAAAGTTTGTGAGTGTGGATGTATGTATGTATGTTTGTTACTCTTTCACGCAAAAACTACTGAACGGATTTGGATGAAATTCGGAACACAGATAGTTTATAGCCCGGATTAACACATAGAATACTTAACTTAAGTCTACGCGGACGAAGTCGCGGGCAGAAATTAGTTTATAGTTTAGTAGGATATATCAACAATTCCAACTACAGTCGTCGTAATCACCTAAGGTACAGGCAGCGCCGGAGGGCCCGCCGCCGTGGGCGCCCCGACCCAGGCTCGGCGGAAGGTGTCACGGGGCACCACGACGCGACCATCCATCACCGTACCCGCCTCAGCTCACTTTACTGCCCTTTAATTTATCGTTTGTTTTCCATTCTGGCGATCGACAAACAGTTTAAGATGGACAGACTATCATAGTACTACTGACTAGTATGAAGTGCAAAGACGAGTTTAAAGATGCTGGGTTTTGAGAAGTACTCGTAATGACTTCAAGCGACTGTTGTCGATATTATAATTATACGCGCGTATAATAAGCAGCGGTTTTTTTACTAGAGTATAGGAAAACCTTATTTACTACTGCTGAGGGCATATATTATAAAATACGCAAGAATGCCGCAGGTACCTACTGCCGCGTAAAAAAAGAAAAAAAAAAATTGTATGGTGAGTCTAAAACAAATAACTTTTTAAATTTCGTTCAAGTATTGCACGTTGAGGTATAGGTACCAAATCAAAAGATGAAACCGAAAAGACAAACCAATTATATCGAGAGTGTAAAGCATCTCGCTCACACAACCTTCTTAATCTTAGCACCAATGTTCCACGATCCCTACTTTCCCGCAAACCAATCAATTTTCGATAGCAACATTCGGACGTTTCTCTGAAAGAGAATGTAACACGTCGCGGCTAATAGCTTTTGGCGTTTTTTCCTCAGCTCTTTGTGGCGAGCGGGCCTGCCGCGCTACTTTGATAAATTGAACTGTAGTTAAAGACTGTTTAGTGCTTAGATATATATATATATTATGTCGAATGTTGGATTGGTCATTGTGTGACGCGTTTTGAGGATTGGGCGGATCACGAGTATTGGCTACATTAATAAAGATATAAATGTGTATATTATTTTGTAATCTAGAAATAATAATAAATATCGCCAGACTGAAACACCAACTGTATGGTCCTAAACTAAGCAATGCTTGTGCTATGGGAACCGTACAATGGACTGCGGGAGATCCCAGTGACACCCAGACCGGGGCAAATTACGAAAAGGCTATTTCCGAAATTTTCCCCGGAAACAATCGAACTCCATATGCAGTGAGCAGAGCGGCCTACGCTTGAACCACTGCGTCAAGCGGTCATCAAACTAAAAATATAATAGTCCGAGCGTACTGGCATTTGAAGCCGTCTTATAAAATAAGGGTGTCCAATTAAAGCGCCCCACATGCGGTTATTAAACCGTCACGCGCCGACCTACGTGTCCTCTGCCCGTCAAAGTGGAAACTTTTATCACTAATTCAGATGATCGATAAGGAACGCCCGAGCCGTGCCCCGCTACCAGTAATAATAGATGATCTCCGATGACCTTTATCAAACTTGGACGCTTAACTCGATGAGAATGTGACCTATTACATACTGCATTTGTACGATGTTACCATTTTTGGTATGGAACATGAGACTATAACAATAAAATGAAATGGAGCAACAATATCACATAAATGTAACAACATTATAAGGCGTCATCCTTTGCGTCATCCTTTATTGGCAGCGATCGTACGAGTTCGAGATTAAATACCTGCACAACCCTTTTTAGAGTGGTTTTTTAATTGAAGCATCCAAGTCATCGCGCGAGCACAGGAAATGCTTAATAGCGATCTTAAGATGGGTGTAATCCTACAATCAAAGCTACAGGCGTCTGTTGAGGGTCCTAATTGGTCACGCGTCATTGCGCGATTGATCGCGTGTTACAGCACGCGCTGGCGCCGCGGCTCTGCTATATTGCGCGATCTACTAGGACCAAATCATGAGGTGTATCCATAGTTTTGACGTCGTTTTCACAGTTTTGACACCGGGCCCCGCGCGCCGGCGCGCTTGACAAACACTCGCGAGATCGCATTTGAATAATGATCAAGTATGAAGTACTGTATCCTTTTCTTCCTTTATCAAAGACTAGGACACCTGCGGGAAAATCGCACGATCATTTTCATTGCGCGACGAAATCGCTCGGTTACTCGTACCATCAATCGCCAATTAGGAAGACGGGTAAAATAATAAACCACATTTGGAAAATCTGGAACTTCCACTCTTCACCTAATTTATTACATAACTAAACAACTGTAGGTATTGTCATAGACGATTCAAGGCAATTCTTAATTGCATCAATACAGTAGAAACGCTGATAAGGCCTGTATTAATAAATCGATTTCAATGCCATTCTAATTAAATACTAGTACAAAATCACATATCAAAATTGAACTCAAGACCGCTCTCAAACTTGAGATCGATTTGTTAATACGGGCCTAAGATGACTTCTCATGCCATTATGAAAATTCCTATCACCTTTTAAAACATATTTAGGATCTGAGAGTGGTTGTAATTAGGCGTAAGTAAAAGTTAAGGACTTACGGAATAATATTTCCCAATTTCATCAGAAAATACAATTCCATTTCCATCAGACTCCTTATGCTAGACGACGCGGATAAAATTAGGACAGTTTCCATCTTTTACATCTTTTTGATGGTAATTTATGGACAATTACTTTTCTAGTACAAATCCCCGTGCAACCTACAATATCAAATTGAATTATTTAGGAAACGAGCAGGATATTAAAACGATTTTATAGTCAATAAAGTTGGGAATTATTATTTTAATGGTGATAGCGTCGATAAATTCAGATTGTAACGATCATAGATGCGTCATTGTGTTAAGCGAGCGGTCCCGTGATCTTAGAATGTAGAGCATCGTTACTAAGGAGAGTAAACTAATGCAGATTAAATAATACTATGTTTGAAGGAAGGAGGCAGATATACTAAATAGATCTAGATTCAAAAATCATCCCTTCCAACTAATTAATGAAAAGGGGAATGATACAAAGTCCACAATTTAACAATATTTTTAATCAGAATATTCTATTCAACGCGAACATTCTGCTACTTACGATACGATCGGAAAGATTCTCATACATTGCGGGCGCCGTTCAATGCATATATTATGAATTTAATAGTCATTACGTCATGTAATAATGCTTTATGTGCGCGCTACAGACTTGCATCGGCGGTGGTATAATGTAATATTACACTGAGGCCTTTGAGGAGTGATTTATACTCGAGTTGTATCAAGTGTTTCATAAGTACCCATTAAGCTTAATATCAGCTTTATTTATTGGTAACAGGTTTTATTTTAAAATTCACACTACTTATATTTATATCTACTGGTTTTTTTCTGAGAGAAGAATAGGTAATGTTGACTATGTGTCCTTTTCTTAAAGAAATAACAATTATTAAAAGGTAAATAATTTCGGTTACCTACTTATCATACCTAAGTTATTCTACTTGTTTAAATCAACCAAAAATTTTCTTCCAAAAAGCTAAATCGAATAAATATCAAGTTGTCAATTATTTTTCCAAACTTTTTGAGTGAAAAGTCCACAAACTTTAACAACTGATGTTTGAAAAGTGCCACGTCACTGTTACGATTGAGAGCAATTCGGAACTATTCCCGCGATAATATCGCTGTCAAACCATTAAGAGGGAAAAACATCGCGAACAATAATGGAAACGTTCGCAAAAACTGTTTCCCCCTTAAGCACCTTGCCGTGAGTTGCACGAATAACTCACAAATTAGAGAAATGTGTGGTAGAGGTTCAGTACATATTGTAGGTATTATATTACTCAAATGTTTAAGTCCCAAATAGCTGTTAGGAGCATTATTTATCCGTCACTTTGTAAGGAGCTTAAAATTTAAGCAGCAAATTTGTGTTGCTTTTGAGTATGCTGCGGTAAATGTTATAGTTTCGGTCTGCTGCGGTGATACATAAACAATTAAAATGGTATAATTTTAAGTATAATATTCTTACTAAAACTTAACTTACTTAGGTTAAGTAACTTAACTTAAGTGTTTAAGTCTGATGGTATAAGATAATTATACTAGGTGAAACATAAAGGGTATACCAATTTTTTTGCAACTTAACTTTGTAAATCTAAAACTATCGGCTTTGAGGGATAGTTGAAGTACTAAAGGTTTTGTAGACTTATGAAATCTGCCAACAGCTGTATAGGGATACTATAACACCTTTTGTATTTCAAATTTTCCTCTAAAGCTTATAGTTTTAGATATACAAAGTTATTAAAAAAAAAATTAGTATACCCTTTATGTTTCACCTTGTATTATTTTGATATATAACTAAAAAAAACAATTTGAGTAATTAAAGACGATATTGGAATTAACTGTATCATTGGTTATTTACAGTATAGGTATCCATTAATAAACGATCTTTGAATGAAGCAATATTATAGAAGTTAATGTAATTATTTTTTAAAATAATCTTCATAAATATTGATGGAAATATAATTAATATGAAATTAATAAGCGGGATTTCACATTTCCCATTCAACATTATGTATGCACAATTGCTGTGAACGTATTACGTTCACAGCAATTGTGGAAATGCAACCGTGCTAAGAATTAACACAAAATCGCCCCCACCGCGCTTACCTGAAATATTTTGAATAACAACACTGCCGTCGACAGCTCGCACGCCCCGTGAGGCCGCGCCGTCAGAAGGAGATTCCCACTTATCATTTATTAACAGGTCATAAGTGCTAAAATGTGTACATTCATAAGTCCAGAGCTACGCGTGTTAGCAGCTCTTATAAATAATTCAACCTATCTGGGTGCGCCCGTGTTTCCACCTATTCGATCTCGTGCCTTTAACTTTTTCTTTTTCCTTCTACGAGGAAAAATTATTACGGAAATTGTTCCCATGTAAGTTAGGGACTGTGTATTGATGAATTTTTGAGGAGTCCGCTACTTATAAGAATTATTTTAATTCAAAATTGTTCGAGACAGTAGTGGTTCCAAGGAATCTTGTTTTTATACGTCAAAATTTATGTTACTTACAACGTTGACAAAAGAAACTTTCACCTTTTCATTTTATTCTATTATTAGAATTTCTTTGTCGCAAGAATCGAAATAGTCTTTATTTACTTAGTTTAAATTTACTTAGTTTTTATTTGATGAAGTTAGTAAATTTCTAAGCTTTTAATAGTATTACGTCGTACAAATTGTGGTGCGTACAACTTTTGGGCTTGTGTTCGAAAAACGTTGAACTAAAAAGCATTAAGAGCCCTGCCAAATTGAATTGCTACGGAACCTTTCCTTGCTAAGCTATTTATGAGTGGATAACAAGCGGTCGGGTGGGCAGCGGACTCCTCCCGGACCAAATTATAATTGGGATATAATATGCGGAATATGGGACTCGAAGGATTTTGGACGCGGACGCTATATATTTTTACGGGTCAATCATTTTGTCCTTGCAGAGGTTATAAGAGGCAGGGTAATACAAAAATCCTGATTGGGAGTAGAGCTCACATGCAAATATATTTTTTTTGCAGGTAAACTGAACTCAAAGTGAAAATGCAAGCGTAATGACAGCTAATACATTATGAGAATGATTGGCTACACGTAATTAAAATATAAATTGTGACTCTTAGTTGGTAATAGTACATTGTTACACGAGTGGTGAAAGTGACTTATTTAGTCCCGAGACGGGGTTTGGCGCCCGAGCGTAGCTAGGGCGCTAATAGTTCGAGGGACAAAATAAGTCTTTCACCCGAGGTAAACACTGTGCTTTTCATTACGAATACAAGGAAAGTAAAAATAAAAACAGGAATTGGCTAAAGAAATAATACAAGGAAGTATGAACAATACTCGAAAAAAAAAGATCGGATTTCCGCCTATTTTGTTTTTTTTTCGTTGGCCGGCCAACTTCATTATTTAGCCATTATTTTTCATTTTCATCTTTAAATATTTTGCCCAAATCTATGTTATTTTAAAGAAATTGTTGATATAAAATTATAATTCAGTCATTTAAAAATATATATTCTTTAATTAATACTTAACTTTATGTTATTTCAATTTTACATCGTGCTGTAATTGAGTGACTGTAGAAAAAGTTTGAACATGGTTCCATAGAAATGTGAAAATGGAACTAGTTTTTTTTTTTATAATTTGACAGCTGTCAGTTGAAAGCGATTCTCCCGGGCCGGAAAAGTATTACCTTCAACCCGCTTCTCAGGCAACTTCAGACCTACTTTCAGAGTATGAGTAATGAAAAATATTAAAATGTACGTATCCATTAAGTATAGTAAAATTTGTGTCGTGAAAATTATTGTCAAGTAAGGCATGTTTTAGAATTTTAATTTGTAATATATGAGTATTTAATCAACGACACATCCAAATACTTTATTTTAAATCAAGAGAAAAGATCGTCAGCCTGTGGATGAACTCGACAAATGTATTTAAAAACAAACAATACATTCGGAAAGTCTTGGCTTGGAAGTTTTGTATTTCAAGTTCGGTATTCTCTCAGTTTCGACAGGGTTATTTTGTCGATGGCCACCTCCCAAGTTTGCCGCAAAAGCGTCAACATTCGGTGTCACTTTTCCTTCGGAAGTAACTTTAAAATATTTACGACTCGAACTTTGGCTGTACAAGAAAAATTCGCCGAGTCGTATGGCAAATTTATAGTTTGCCGATGGAGTACGGATGTTTCGCATTAGGGTATAATATATATTTCCTCTCTTATTCTTCGATATATTTATGTTTAAAAATGTGCGATGAAGTGTTTCTCGAAATTTATTGGGAAACTATTGTTTTTAATATGTTCTACATGTTTCCAAGAGTTACTACGTTTTTCTTTGCAGTCACTGCATACATTTTTTTACGTATTTGCTGCTTTATTCTTAACATATTTTTAACATTTAATTTTTAAGTATTTATTTAATAACAAACTACGGTTGTGTTATATAATATTATTTGCTAATTAGGTTATATTAATACGGCAGATAATAAACAATTGCTAATTAGAAAATAGCATGATCAACATTATTTATTGCAGAACAAGTCACGAGCAGATAACTGGTGTTTACCAAATAATGATAAGCATAATCAAGGATTAACATTTAACCAATTTAGCAATCAATGTAATGTTGGATGGGTATAATAGATGTTTGAAACTTTCAATCAAGTTGCTACGTTATGGACTAAGTCCAAAACATCACAAGTAACACTATGGTAATAATTTTACCACACTAAATAAATTCCTTGGGATTACCAAACGCACACACAAAATAATCTGTATCAATTGTGTTATAATTTGTCTAAAATATAACGTGAAAGTTTACGTAGACTTTGTTGTGGATCTGGTTAGTCATCAGTTCCCCAAGTATAAGTTTTTGATCAGTATAACATATTTATGTATGAATTCACTTTGAAGACAAGATTTTTTAGAAATCATCTGCTGGAGGAGCTCTATAATGTACCAGATAAAACGCAGACTGTAAAGAATACGTGTTTTACTTAACTTGGGGTGCAGGTGTAAAGGTAGACTTTGGTAATGAAAATCACAAGGAAACCTATCGCCATTAAATCCAGTGGAATCTCATTACTTCCACCGCTGCTCGCTCGATTTATCCACGTCACGGCGACAGTCACTCCAGCCGACAGTCAACACGGCTCGTAGATAATAAAACACGCCATGAACATCACTATCTATGACGCTTTTATTTACTAAATTCCCTTGGAAACATTGGCCGCTACTACAGTAAAATATAATGAAAAATATCGCTTATTATGTCTTCACCTTAGAATTTAGTTTAACCGCAGTGGTACCTTACACTTTCAGGAGCATATTATCATTATAATATACAATATAACATTGTATACGTAGTTTGAGTTTCATATTTTTTTAACAATATAATGATTGAGTAAGTATTATAGCATTAAATAAAATTGGGAATAGTTTCACCCCCTTAATTCTTCAACAGTATTCCTACCCTGTTGTAGATTAAAAGCTTAGTGCTATTTTTTCTGCAAAAAACATAAATTTATTAAAAAACTTTCTAATATGTATTTAGTATCAAAAACTTTTGGGCTTTCAAAACTATTTCAGCATATTTCACGCCTTCCTCAATATTTCCATTATACAATTTTAAGTGGCAATAAATTAAAACGTGGCTCTCGCTCCCGAGTCATAATGATACCGTTATTCATAAAGTGGCATCTAACGACAGCAGGCACGCGAGCAGACAAATAGTTTGTCATTATACCACCGTTTGTTGTAAACGCGCTGCATATTATATTTTATTCAAGAGCATTTCCTTGATTATCTTTGTTAAAATAGAGGGTCAGGTCACCCTTATTTTCAAAACTATCGAAGCTTTAAATACGTCAGTAATGATACATATTTTACAATTTCAATATGTAAATAATTTATTAGGAACAATGTTTTAATTTTTAAGTAATGTGGTTGGTATACATAAATGCATGTCGATTGTAATCTGTTTTAAAAAATAGTTATGTCGGTTTGAAAATGAAATTGTTGTTGAATAAAAAGTACTTAAATGTCAGAACAAAATTAGACTGTCATATTAATTTTTAATACATGCCTCGTATTGAAATAAAATATTTTTTCGGATTTTATCGCGTTTATTAACTTTATGTTCCTGACGTTTCGGTTGCTTTACAACAGCCATGGTCACGGGGGGACTGAGGTGTTAGACGTCCTGTTGTCATAGTTAGTAACTGGGTACCCTCATATTTAGTTGTTCTTTGCGGTCCGATCCACGCAGAAAGTGCTCACAGTGTCTCGAGGTCTTGCAATGGTAGACTTGGTTTTGGATTTAATTATATTAATTACTAAAAAATAGTTTTATTTCAATGTGTAGTATTCGCGTAAATATAAGAAAACAATACATGCCTCGTATTCAGTAATCATACAATGTTTTTCGTGAATACATTTTATAGGTATTTCAATGTCATATAATTAAGGAACGTAGCTATTATAAATAAATATAAAGTGTTTAATTATAAATTAATATCGCCAGACTGACACACCAACTGTATGGTCCCAAACTAAGCAATGCTTGTACTATGGACACCGTACAATGGACTGGCGGCGATCCCAGTGACACCCAGACAAGGGCAAATTACGAAATTTGCGAAATTTACCATTTCTGAAATTTGCCCCGGCGGGAATCGAACCCACAACCACCATGTGCAGTGAGCCGAGTGGCCTACGCTTGAACCACTGCGCCAAGCGGTCGTCAAATATTCAATTATTCCACACATCAAGAATTAACGCGAGCAAATTGAATTTAGATCAAAGCAGATCAAAACTTGATAAAATAACCGAAATGAGAATTAAATCAAATCATTCACCGATATGATTGATCACAATTTTGTGTACACCCGGGTTGGTGGGCGACTTCAAAGTGAATTTTGATTGATTACGCGTTAAATTTGTAATGGGTGCTTCAAAAAAGCGGAAGTTAAAATGACCCTTTTGCTTAAATAACTTAAATATTTTAGCTGGGCTGTCATGATGCAGACAGACCTTCTAAAAGCATTATATGCAGCTATATCTTGCTGAAGATTTCGAATTCGAAATAATGAACTTTTTATGAATTTTTAACATTTTTTATAATTATTTCAAATCTGCATCTATAACAAGCAACCATAAATGATTTTACGCTAGCTCACAATATTCTAGTTTTGAGTAATTTATTGTAAACATTAATATTTTCACTTAGTTTTTGGCAGTAAATATATTTTTTATATTTAGGTATATTTTTTGGGTATTTTTGATTAGTTTAAAATATTTTTGAATTATTCTGCTGTCGTCATAATTATTATCCGTACGTCCTTATTAGAGTGTAACGAATACTATTGCAATATACAAATAGTACTTGAAATAAATATACAATCCACGGTTTTAGAGATAAATATAACTTACTGATAACAAGAATTGTTTTTCTCAACATTACAGATTTCCACCGGAAAAAAACTTTCCCCACTTTCCGTAGAATATTCAAAATCACTTGCCCCAAATCCTGGCAAACTATTATCATTAAGACAGTTCAGAGTGGAATTTAAATAACTATTTAACGGGCAATAATGGCTTGGGCCACGTACGTGCACCAGATGCTAATTGCTTGCAGCGTTTAGCAGGCATGCCTAGTTGGGCACGACGCTACGACGGCGGCGCCGTCTGACGTAATTGTAATTTTACGACAAAAGGCATTGATTTTGTGACTTCCAGTTGTAATTCCCACTAATATTGATGTTAATTCTGCTGCCGTCAAATACCGACAAAGCACTAAAAAATCAAATCTATTTCCTTCTTCCGTTTATGGAACAACCGTGAGAAGGAAGGAAATACAGTTCGTTCAGTTTAGTGTGTAGGTATCAATAGAATAAGGCCCCGGTGACGTATTACAAAATAATACAAAGAATGCAAAAAAAAAGATGAAGAATTCAAATCTATACCTTCTCTATGAAGGAAAATAGGTCACTTTTGAATGTTTATTTACGGCAATTATTGAATCGCGTATACGTGCAGCTCATGTTAATTATTTCGAGGTACCTATTCAGAACGGACGTTTGGGATACGACTGGCGCCGGTCAGATTCCGTCTATAGTGTGCTAGTTTCGATTTTACGATTTAATGCTGAATGTTTGATGAGTCACCATCGAGCTTGTACTTGCATACTGGGATATCGTTGGTCTAGTTATAGAAGAGCCGAATGAAGTGGGGCATGGAATTATAATAGTTATTATGGGGAAACATAATATCAAATAATTCAGAACATGGCACTGAAGAAGACGTCGTATGTTTACTAGCAGAAGATATAATTATTATAATTGAAAAATAATTTGCATTGCTACATTTTCGAGATTAACTGTAGGTCATTTGTGTTCTATACCCTGACTGACATTTCAATAGATACCAGTATATATCAGTGTTTAATATGTATCGGAAAACCCCCTGTTTCCAAAATTCGCCCCCAAATTGAAATTTTAACCCTCAATATACTGAAGGATACTAATATCAACAGTCTAACTTTATTATTCGTCTCATTTCATTTTATTCGAGTCGCACGATTAATCTCTCGAATCCGCGCTGACCTTAATTTTGAGGCCTCTTCAGCCGCGCCAGTCTTGCGGATTAAAACCGCACCGATTCCAAGCGGTGTCCATACCACACCTCTCTGTCTCTCATACTACACTGCTAATCCCCTCTCGCTCACCCCCAAGTGCATTCACTTGGAATTGTGTTTCGGTTTGTTTGTGTAAACGAATCCGGCCCTACAAAGATATGAATCTAAAATTAATCAAGTTGCGTTTTGTAGGATGCTTATCGAATGGTTTACAAATATGGTTTACAATTAGCTATATTTTTTTTTTAATTCTGATAGTGGCTTCGCCTTTACACTTCCGCCAGACAATTCTAGTTACGGCAAGGTTCTAAATAAGCATATCTAGGATATTTTTATGACTCTAATTCATAAAAGATTCCACTCTGATGTCGTAAGTGCTTAGTTCAAAGTTTGCAATGCAACAGTAAAAAGCAAATTGTCTGTAAATTTTGGTAGTTAAACTAAAAAAGTCTCATTACTCATTACCTACATTATATCGACTACGGCATACCACAGCTGCCTTAATGTGCAAAGCTTTGAAGGAAGGTGCAGAGGCCCACACCGCACACGCAACCGTGGCTTGCGGTACGTGTAAACAAAAAATTACAGCGCTCATTCACAGTAGGTACAAGTGTTTCGCCGTCGCGTGTTGCCATATTTACAACATTATTTGAATATTAGTGTTGACGGGTAAGTATGTATTTTAAACGTGATGAAATTTGCTGTTGACGTAACTATTATACGGTGTGTTTTGTGTTTTTAGACTGGTTACAGTTCAACTTCTGTTATGTACTAATGTATGCTATGTTTAAAATAAAATCCCTCGGCAACGAATTAAGATGAAATCCAGATGTTTTTAATTCGAAATGGAAGTGGATCAAATCAATCTGAACACAAAAAAGTTGTAATAAATATTTTATAATAATTAAATAAGCGCATATCAAGTATAAATTTAATTGTTACAAGCATAGTTTCCGGCAATACCAAATACTACAAACAGCCAGGAGCATTTCGGCCGTCGCGTGCCACAACATTTACATCGTAATTCTAATGAGTGCCGACATCAATTAGTTATATTTGTCGACGCCAATTCTCGCCGGCGTGTTCACGTCAAAATGGTGTTAGGTAAATTAAATTTCGTTGATATGGATCGAAAAATGTTACGTTAGTTTTACGTAATTGTCGTAACGGCTCGTTTTACGAGGGTCGTTATGTGGATAATAACATTTCCTTATTAAATGCAAGCAATTAATGTATGAAATTAAATATTTTTTATATACGAATGGGTTACGCATGCCCGATACAAATACAGTATTCATTGTACCTTGTCATACAGACGTCAATGTTAAGAACGTCTTCTTCGAATATTTATAGACACAACAACAATTATGAATCCTTTCGCGTATTACATCAACGTCATTTTAACGTAATTTTATGTAGAAAAAATGTCTTAAATAAGTAGTGACCTTGTCCCAATATCATAAATTTACTGCCACATCTGGGGCTATATACACAGGAATGTAACTAAGTAGTTACTAAATATCGGGCAGAGCTATCGACACAATATTACGTATGCTCTTGGAAAATTTCACTGAAATGCTTGGATTGAGGCATCGCTTTACAAGACTAGGATTTTAACATTTTATTTAAATTTTAATTTATAATAATATTTAATTTATTTTAATTTAATTTATTATATAAAATGATTAAAAGCTATTTTTAACAAAATGGATTAGGAAAAATTGATAACAGTTTGAATGATGGGCTTAAGGAAGCAGTGGCTGAGCGTATTAAAATTGATGAAGAAGATAGCTCTTTTAATGCAATATTTCTTATGGCAGTATTTGACTTGATTATAATATATGTAGGCGACATATGTAGGTATTATTACAAGACGATCTACTAAATACAATTATGTTCCATATTAACGATTAGCCATCCAGTGAGATATATGAATTGCCTCTCTATGATTATTGGGCCATGATAATTATATCTGATTCAGCTGCTCCCGTGTTCGTCATACATGAGTTAATGAATGCTTACTGATATTATGATATTTGGATATTCATAGATATCCCTGTAGAAAGATGGTCAGATTACTTATCCCGGTATCTTTTTGGTCGGGGTCTCCACTGACATGAATAATTTTAGATAGTGATCATTTTTTTTATATTTGCAGGCTTATACACGTCTGGTATATGATCTGCTGAAACCCACTTTCCACTTCGTGGTTGATCATTGCCAACGATTAAATCCATCAATTTAATGAACACACCTACTAAGTTAAGTACACATGTCGCAGGACGCAAGTCTCCGCGTCATATCTGTCTACAAACGAATCGATTACATCCCAAGTTTGAATCACCCAACCCTAAGCTAACTCATTCCATGTTTAAGTTTCAATAATTTCCTCTGGGATTACGGGATATTTGGTGATGCCCACCAACTGTGAATTATTAACCATGCCCGGATTCTTAGGGTCATTTCGCCCACTGAAATTAAATTATACATAAGCTTGAAAGATGTTAGTTATGAATCATTTCATCTTCGGCTTTGAAGTATCTTTGTGATTATGCCTTTACTGATAACTTGGGAAAGTTAACTCGAAGTAATTTATATATATTTCTTGAATAATTAATTACATCACTTCCTTGTGTATAGCATTCTAGGTTTAGTGATTGATTGGTTTTCTTTACCTGTTACGCTTCTATTAAAATAATTTAGTAATACAATTGTATCATCTAGATGAATAATAGCCTACATTTCCTCGAGGAAAAGCAACGTAACTCCCACTTGCATCATCAAAAAGGTAAAATAACGTTATATTTCGTAAAGGTCCCGTCAATTTGCCGTCTAATTGGCCCTCGGAAAGGTGAGAGCATTACGCTCATACATTTTTAAACGCGACGACCGTCCGCTGTCGATTCCGTTGTCATTCATTTTGACGTGAGAAATAATAATTTAATGGAATAAGATTTAGTGAAATGTTAAATATGCTGGATTGGATAAATAGGAGATTTGGACATTTGGCAATGATGAATGAAATTATTCTAACCACCTCTCAAGTTTATTTTTCACTGAGTAGTTTTGTATCTGTAAGAGTATTAAATAAATAAGAGTTATATGGGAGGGTTCTAAAGTTAAAAAATTATAACTTTGAACATCTGATAAGAGCCTGTTGCCACTAGTTATTTAATTAAAACCTGCATTAATTTCTCAAAACGAATTTATAATGCTTTTAAATTTGAAAGCGGATTAAACTACGATGGTGTAGCGAACTGAAGTCTCGCCCCCATAATGATGAGTTGGTATTTCATAAAGTTAATCACGCCTAAGACGCCGTCACGGAGCCGGCTCATTGTCGGCCTGTCTGCTCTTTGTTTGGGGATAGCTCGAGATCTTTGCACGCGTTTTAACATGACTATGGCACTAAAAAGGATTGAAAACTTTATCTTTTGTAACATCAGCTCATGGAGGCGAAATCGACTAGGCATATACTATAAACCTCATCGTTCTTCTACATTACTTTTAGCAAAGTATGACAGAATAACTAATATTGCTGATTAATTAGGCAGCTTATTAGCTACGATTAGGGTCACTACTAAATATTGTAAAGGTAATTTCTGCATGGCAATATTTAGCTTTATAGCTACAACTTGGCACACGCATCTACTTGTACACTTCAAACGAACATTAAAATGAGCGTGGAGAAAATTACCGTCTGATATGAACAGTTTCAAGTGTTTTTGATGATTACAATTTGGACTTTATTTAAGGTGCCTTTTAAGTGAATGTGTCAAAGTGCTAATTCAACGTGTGTGTTACGGCTGATTCATAAGGACATAATTATATGACTGATCAATGAACACAAATATGAATAATCAGAAAAATGTCTGTACCCCAAAAATACTTACAAAACTATTAATTTTAGATTACAACTAAAAATAGCAAATAATTTTAACAAAAATAGTTACCTCCTCTATTCTCGCTATCCGCTGGTTTCACCTGTATTGCTCGGTTCATCTGTAACAAAATTTATGAATATTAGCAATTGCTAATAGGTATATTATGATATCATCACCAAGTTTAATCCCGCTTATTCTATAAAAAATCAAAACAAATTTGAGTATTTTCTATTAAACCATCATCGAGGTAGATCAATTCATTTTATGCTACTTTTTATACTTATTTATTATTATGATAAATCATAATTATTTTCAATAATTATGGTCCATTTCATAAACCGTAAAACCACACCAAACCGTCTTTCTAACAAGGCTCCATCATTATATTATACACAGCAATAATCATTCCGCATTAGATGCAGTTGACAATAGTCGTAGTTAGTGTTAATTTTAGTGTTGGGCGCACCGTGCATTGAGTTTATCCCAATAAATGTTAATGTGCTAATGTATTCTAAAATAAACGGCCGCGCTGACGGCTCGCATAATTAACTGAATGCAGGCTTAGGGACAGCCTTTTAATTGCATGGACTTATTGGGGCAGCGGGAAATTGACAAGTTTTTCTAATGATTTACATTGCATTTATTTCTAATCATCCTTTTTAGACAGAGTTTGCTAAGTATTAAGACACAGGTTTGGAAGCCATATTATACTACACATACTCAGTTTAAAGTATATTCTTTAGATAGTGCCTTAAGATCTTGATACATTACTAAGGAAAAAGTTCTAATTAATCAATAATATACTTAAAGTTATTTTAGTTACGTTATATTGAAAACAGCTATAACGAACGATAAATTGAAACATCAATGCTGAAACAGTTGGTCAAAAGCCTGGAATAGGAATTCTCCACACGAATGCTGCGGTTTGAAACGCTTCTATTTTGTAAGGCGCGATGCATGCGGTCCGGTGAGGTGCGGCGAGAATGGCACGCGTAAAGCCGACGCGGTAGGGTTTTATTTTATGCTCGAAATGCCAGGTTTAAAAGTAGATGTAAAAAATTTACATACGTTCAATGAAGTGGAGTTTATTTAGTTACGTATCTGTGATGTTATTTCGTAGCACAATTATAACTTTCATCATTTGCCTATATCTCTCGCTTACACTTCATCCGTTACTCATTCTTACATACTTACCTCTCCTACTTCTTAATCATTTCTTTATGTATGTTTTCAAGATATAGTTTAATAGCCACCTTTGTTTGTGTTAATAACCCAGCAAAATCTATCATACATGAGAGTAAATGATGTTGGAGGGTGGCGCCACGTTGGCGTGGGTGTTGTAGTGATATGATTATATGATACTGACAGTTCTGAAGTGACAGATAACGTCATTCAAGTCCAACCAAGTGACTTCTCGTGAGCAGATTTTTTTTGGCCTCAGTGCTGTATTTTGTATGCTAAACCATAATCACTTTTCAATCATTGAACATTAAAGTGTTGCCTAAAACAGTGCGCGATAAATCTTGTAGCACGACTGAAGCTGTAAATAACTAACTGTATCTACGAGTCAAATTACATAAGCTAACACCCCGTCATTTCAGTACTCGGCTCACCAACCGACACTAATATTTGATTCCGCCACCATTTATTTACATTCACTGGATTTGTAGAACTGTTTTACGGGCACTTACATTTATAACACTCTGAGGGGAATCGTGTTTTGAATCTATAAGCGTTTAAGTTGAGAATAGCACTTGGCGTCGAACGGATTTTCTTCTGTTTTTCTTTGTGTGACTCTCGTCTGTGCTCTTGACCTTACGTGTAATGTAATAAGGATTGTTTTATGACGAAAGTAATTACCTCTTAAGCACGCAATTTCAAATTTGAAAATTTCATAAATCAAAAGCAGGATTACTAGGTTGAATAAATTGACTTAAGATACAACTTATCGAATATCAGCTTTAAAGTACTGATTCTATATTATAATGAAAATAGCAAATTGTGTAGGCTAATAGTTGTCTGCCTGTTCTTGTATTTATCTATGCTTTCTCTACATTTGAATTTATTGCAACACACTTTCTTATCATGCTGTATCGTGCATGACCATTTATTTTCGAAAAATATACTAAAAATTCTCTACTCATTACTTAACTCTACTCTGGTAGCTGTTAAATTCCCAATTTGTAGATAACATTCATACAGAATTATTGAGGTACGACAAATCCCACATAACATTTTTCATCTCATTTCCCCTACAGCAACAAAATATTTTACAATCCACTCCATTGCTTATTGCTCCTGGCTCCAATAAGTTTAAAGTGTATTATGTAAAACTATTCTAATGGTCTTTAGATATATAAAATGAGCTATGTAGTGTGAATTAGCAAGTGCTGTGCGGGAGGGAGATGGAATGCTGTGCGCCGTGCGGTGGGCGGGGCTGGCCTCCTCACGCCTCTACATTTTAGGTATGAAGACTTGAAGCCTTATTTTTGTTAATACAGATATTAAATACATATTTTTACTTGGTACAGGACAAAGTACAAGGTGAATTTATAATGACTCTATTTCCTGACATTGTCGATTCTATCAGTCGAATACAAAAACTGTACTGGGTACCGACAGCGCTGACATTTCAAAACCAATTACCGAATCGATATTCAATAGGTGATCGAGGCATTTTACTATGGAAAATATTTTTATATCAATTTAAGTAGTTTTTATATCAAATAAAATAGGTATGCATGCCCACACATAGTAACGCTTGTATTGCGGCTTAGGTACTAAATACATACAATGGAATATTCAATCATTTCAACCCTTATTCGTCATCACAAGATCGGGTGGTCGTCTCTACATTTTTTCTTATGTAACAAAGTCGTCAAAGAAGCGTACGAACCGCCTGATACTAAGCAGTTACCGTAGCCTACAGATGCTTGGAATACCAATGGCATTGCTCGCATGTTGCCGACTTGAAGCAGAGTGGGATAAAGGGGGGGAAAAGAGAGGTGGGAAGGGCATCACGTGGTTGTCATTGTCCAAGCGGTCGTCACTGACACCCGAGTCTGTTTATCTTATTCTTACTAATAATAAAATTACTCTTACCAATTATAATTCCTTAGCTAAGATAAACGACAAAGTAGAATTCTTAATCAATAAATCGTATTTTAAAAGTAGAGTAATATAACTGTCAAGACGAGACTCAAAATGTTATGCTGAAGTAACAACAGTGGTCATTATTACTTGGCTCAGTAGCATAACCTTTGATTGTCCTTCATTTAAATATTATTAATGAATCATTATAGAATGAAAATTATGGAATTAAGTAATTAGCTCTATAGGTACCTACGGGGGGTAAATGACGGTCGTTGATGGACACGACGTAGGTAATTACTGTTTTCCATTAAACTGTTTCGTCCAAAAATAGAAGTCAATGAACTAATCAAGGGTGAGCTGTAAACTTTACGATCGTCCATTGTCTGTCCGTCCACCACGCCACCATAATTTAGGTTGGTATACAGCAATAACAGTGGAGATACTATCTATATTATCAGTTAAATACAAAAAGGAATTGCTTTTATACTTTATGGAGGTTTTAAAGTGCATGTCATTAAGTAAAGTTGGCACGCACGTTGGCATATTTTTGTCATGTTGGTTACTACGTCAGCAGAGTTAGGGTGAGCGTCCACTTGGCTGTGATATGGAGGAGGCCCGCCCGCTTCGACCAATAGGATCGCTTCATTTCATCTTGAGCTCAGCGGGGTGATTATTAGTAAATGAAGCGATTCTATCGGACGAAGCGCGGGAGCCCGCTGCATAGCACAGTGAAATGGACGGATACCCTTAGGCGTGCAAGCATCGGCTCAAATATAGCCTAGTTGCGAGTGGGTACGTACAACGGAAAATATAATGTAATATAAGCACCCTAAAAGGTTTTCTACTTTATTATTAATTTAGGACTAGCTGACCCGACAGACGTTGTCCTGTCTTAACTTGAATATTGAATTCCAATTGTTCCGCTCAACTTTCTTAATTGTTTCTTTCATAAAAACCTTTTCGAGACAATAATAAACACAACAAAAAATAATTAGAGAAATCGTTCCATCCGTTCACACGTGGATAACACCAAGGAAATAGAGATTAATGTTTATATAAATAGAAAATTATTTACCTTATTCAATCACAGGATCCCCTTCAGCCTTAGAGTGAGTCAGATTATCTAGCGGTACCCCTAAAATGGCGACTGGTGTGTTGTATTCCTTTATGTAGAGTTTTGTTCAAAAACAAATAAAGTAACCAGTTTCAACGCAATTTCACTTGCTCTACCTCGTCATCCCCACTTTTGATATCATTTATTTTTTACTAAACTATTTCAGGGGTAAGCAGTTATCTATATATATTATATAACTCAAAGGTGACTGACTGACTGACTGACTGACATAGTGATCTATCAACGCACAGTCCAAACCACTGGACGAATCGGGCTGAAATTTGGCATGCAGGTAGATGTTATGACGTAGGCATCCGCTAAGAAAGGATTTTGATTAATTCTACCCCCAAGGGGATAAAATAGGGGATGAATAATCCCGAAATTTTTGTTAAATTAAATTACACGCGGACGATGTCGCGGTCGCAGCTAGTCGTAGCATATAGATGCTTGCAATACTAAACACATTACTTGCACCTCAATACCGACCTGAAGGGAGGGGTAGGGGGTCGCGCGGGTTCAGAACGCGGGAGCGGGAGCGGTTAAGCAAAATTCCACGCGGGCGAAGTCGCGGGCTCAGCTAGTATCAAATAAGTGTGAGAGTATGCAAGCAAAGAGCTGAAGCAAATTCGCGTATGTAACGTTAGCGTGTTGTACCCCAGTTAGAGGACGATATAAAGGCATATGTACACGCAATACCTACTTCTGGATACTAGTAACATTAAGTGTTAAGTGTGCACTTATTTGTTGAGTGTCATTATTATTAATGTTAATGTCAAAAATAATTACTTACAAAAATTTTATAAAATGGGCAGTGACTGTGTACATATTATTATTATTATTTAGCATTGATGTTATTGCTTGGAGTTTTTTTTTTATTCAAATTAATTAATGATCCAAAATTTTCCTTCTTATTCAGAATCGTGAGTAGAATAGGTAAGGAAAACGTTTGAATATTAAAGTTGAAGAGGCATTCCATAAAACATACTTCAAATAAAAATATTATAATAATATACAATGTTCATTTGTCACAGCTGTCTCTTTGAATAAATATCGCCATGTGGTCACCTGTCAATGGCTATCAAAATGACATATTATTGTCATGATGACACCTGAAGGCCTAGCCAAGATACAAACGTTTCGTTTCTATTCTCTTTCTACAATTGCGAACGCCTTAGCGTAAGCGAAGATAGCTAACGATAACTTGGCAGCCATGATGACATATCAACGCCGAACGCTAAATCTACAATGCCGATCGATAAAATAATATTTTTAGTCTGTGGTGAGCGTTCATAAAAGTCAGTCATCATAACCAAAGAGAATACTAGAGATGCGCAAACTGTATCACTGAGCTGAACCGATATATATATCTGTGCCTCCTGTGACCGGTGATACAATTGAAAAATCACTACTTTACAGGACAGCCCAAACAATATTTAAAAAATTCTAGTTCATGAACGAAGTGGGTTAGGTTACATTTAAGTACCTTCTTTTGTAGGTCGAAACATCCACTTTCATTGTGTTTTTATATTTTTGTGGTAAATATTATACTTCTGAAGTAATTCATGAAAAACTCGCAGTTGTACCCTTTTTAATTTCTAATATGTGATAAAATTGTGTGATAAATGATACAAGTACAGTTAAATCATGTTGCACATTTATGTTGTCTTTGTGTAAAGTGATATACAAGAAGTGAAAAATTCCAATAACTAATAAGAATATGTTCAAAACACAATGTAGCTCAAACAAATGATAAAAATAATACTCCAAAGATTCGAATTTTTTACTTATCAGTCCTCTATTTTCATATTTTACCGGAATTGTATCAGTTTGCTAAAATTCTAGTCTTTATAAAAATGTGTTAAATGATACAAGTCCAGTTATATCCTGCATTAAAATACCTATGTATGGTGAAAATGAATACAAGTTTTAGAAAAATACTTAACGTTTATTAAAGTCTTCAAAATTATGAAATTACTTACAAATAAGGCACAGTTTTATCAAAATTATAAGAAGTAAATAGAGATCTTTTTAAATGCAATTAGTCTTAAACTTAAATACTTAGAAATGGCACAGATCAATCTTACGCAGCTATCACAATAATCAAAGTGAACCTACTCAGTACAAAACATAACAGCACAGCCATTGTGTGAATCCTTAAAAAAAACTAGAAAAATAATAAACATCAAAATTGCTAACACTTTAAAACTTACACAGTACAGTTAACAGCTGTTAACCTATCCTATAGGCAGTAATTCGACTCTATGAGTGAGGTAAAAGAATGAAGAGAACAAAGAAGTACGTAGGTACCTACTTAAATCAAAATAAAACCTTTAATAGGTCTTGGGAGTTAGATGAACATAACTATCATATATTGTTTTCTTATATTTACGCGAATACTTCACATTGAAATAAAACTATTTTTCGGATTTTATCGCGATTTTATCCCGCCATTATATCAGATTTGATAAACCACAGATCCTCGCAAAAGAACACCGATTCCGACCAAGGATGATACGTGAGGCCATTGAAATTAAAAAACATCCTAATTTCAATAGGGAAGATGGCTGGGTGCTACCACCAACTTGGGATCCAGTAATTAATATAATTAAATCCAAAACCAAGTGTACCATTGCAAGACCTCGAGACACTGTGAGCACTTTCTGCGTGGATCGGACCGCAAACAACAACTTAATATGAGGGTACCCAGTTACTAACTATGACATCAGGACGTCTAACACCTCAGTCCCCCCGTGAACATGGCTGCTGTAAAGCAGCCGAAACGTCGGGAACATAAATTAAATAAACGCGATAAAATCCGAAAAATAGTTTTATTTCAATAACTATCATATCATAAAATTACTCATCATCAGAATCATCATCATTATCCGGAGCAGTGTCTTTGACATCATTCTTGCAGCTCAGACTTCTGTAAAACTTATGAGAGCTCTCATGAATAAAGCACAGCAAATCCAATAGATCCTTCTTCTTTTCGGTTGAAATAGTAATCTTGGAATGGTAGGCTTTCGGTACTGTATTTATTGTAATCATATCGTAAGCTTTACCCCGCTTAGAACAATCCATGTTCATGTACTCAACATTCTTGAATTCTTTTTTGTAAGAAAAACGGGACATGTTTTCTTTGGTATACAAAACAGATCGAACGTCGCACCACAGAATTTTTTCATTGTCTGTCTTGGTTTTCCTGAGAGTATAACATTGTTTTGAAAAAATGTTGAAATCGTAGAACATATCACGAGTCATCTCGATAACAGTGAACTTCGCTGTTTTGTTTGAAGCTGTACTCACTAGCTGGTACCAATCTCTTGGCAAGTGAATATCCATACTCGTGTGCTTCTTCTTACGCTCAATCAACGCATGGTCGGTGTCAGCCTCCATGTGAGTATGACCGGGTACGAGAAATTTATGTTCAATAGATTGTAATTGAGGGGATAGTTTAGCCACTAGCATCAACATTGTTGTAACAATCGAATTCTTAAAGGAAAGCTTCATAAAGGCCGCAGCGACACTAACGCCCGCGCATCTCCTACTCCGCGTCACGCCCTCACTTCGCCTCGCGCACCCCCGCCACTCTCGTCATGTTCGTACTTGTATCACATAGCACATCTAGTAATTAATAAAAAAAAACAAATCTGGTTTGAGTTTTAGATACAACTCAATTTATATTCGTTTACACATAAAAAATTCTTTGTGTCGAATGATGTAAGTCGAGATGCATCACTTATCACAAATCAGGCACAACTTTAGATTCGGATTAGTAGGTACATGTTGAGTTATACCCTAATCAGTATGGAGAAAAATTGGTGCAAAGTGATATAACTCTAAATATATCAATATTCACGATAAATATACTGAAAAATAAAGTGTGTAAATTAATATAATCGCTCTTATACCACGAGGCACAAAAAAAATGTGTGAAGCAATGACCTAAAGGGGTTACGACTTGACTTATATCTAAATTCACGATATTTTTTCCGAAATTCTGTCAGTTATATCACTTGGCACCAAATTATCTCCGAAACTATAGCAGATAGAAGGACTTGAGTTGTACCAAAAAAATCGTAATTTTTTTCTGACAATTTCTATGTAATAATCACAAAAAAGGTACAACTCGAGTTAAATCACCTTTCACAGGAGGCACAGATATATCTTTTCAACTCAGTGATATATATTACTCTTGTATATCAGTAGCTCACTAGTGATATAATGATTTGACGTGTCAAATGGCGTGTTTCTTTTGTTATTAAATCACATACCTACTTAGATAATGTTACTTAATGTTTACATCCTACTATCCTACTAATATTATAAATGTGAAAGTTTGTGAGTGTGGATGTATGTATGCATGTATGTATGTATGTATGTTTATTACTCCTTCACGCAAAAACTACTGAACGGATTTGGATGAAATTTGGAACACAGATAGTTTATAACCGGGATTAACATAGAGGATACTTTTTATCCCGATAATCCCGAAATTTTTGTTACGTTAAATACTACGCGGACGAAGTCGGGGGGCACAGCTAGTATATATATATCTTTTCAACTCAGTGATATATATTACTCTTGTATATCAGTAGCTCACTAGTGATATAATGATTTGTTTGAAGACTGAGCGAACTAGCGATGTGTTGTTTATAACGCTACAGCTCAGAATACCTACTTGTAGGTAAAAACCAATACTGTCTATGCTAGTAATATGTTTAATAGGTAATAAAATGCGAAAGCGTGTTTATTATTTTGCCTTTCTTTTACGCAGCAACAGATCACGTATATATTACTCACAGTATTTATCTACACAAAATATATGACAATCCGATACACTACATACCAAAACAAAATTACTATTACTCAGTTCAGTCATAATTAGACGTAATTCGTAAGTAAAGTAACTAAAACGGTTTGAAATAATACAAGTAACTTTGAATGTTTACAAAAACAAAGTCTCATAATTTGTACTCTATTCATTTGACTTAAAGGTCGATTTCTCTGCCGATCTGAGCCAAAGAGCTAATGAGCTATGTCACCTGTCTAGTTGATCACTACATGTCAATCACTTAGTTCACTAACTCAAATTGAAACCATATCCGTAAAGATATAGAGATATAATTCGAAATCATATGAGCTAAAGAGAGTACTCTTTGGTACCGATATATATCTTTTATGTCATTAGCTCGCGAGCTACACAGTACACACCTCTAATACAAATCATAACCTCAAAGTACTTTTGTATGTAAACAAGGTTCGAGCGGAATATTTGTTTTAAATTTTAATCTGTCTGTGTTTTAAATCTATTGATTAGAAATATGTACATCAAGAGCATCTAATAAATACCTACTTAAGTGGTTTTTGCCACGAACTCGAGCTAGCCCGGAACAGTTCGCGGCTTTACAAATTCATAGAAGGTACGTAAAACATTAGTAATTTCAATAATTCCCTTGTTATTTAAGTCTGTCTCATACCTACTCGGACAAATTGTTCCTATCGGGGCATTTGCATTGTTCATTCAAGATTCAGATTATATGTTTCTCTAAAATAGTCTATCATAAATGTTCTAGTCACAGCTATGTAGCTAGCGAGGCCCTAGCAAGGATTTCAAAGAAATAAAGTATTACTGTTTGTGGCAGGAACTGTGAGAGGTTATGTATTATTATATCACTTACATTTAAGTAACAAACAATATGTTTTGATTTCAGGAACAACATTATCTCCTGCTCACCTGCTATGTGATGTCTCTGGAGCGCTTCCACAGCTTCTAGATACCTAGAGCTCGTATTTAAGGACTTTTTTGCCATGGAATAATAGATGGAATCACGGACATGAGCTAGCCCGGAACAGCTTGCGGCTTTACAAATTCATAGAAGGTATGTATAAAGCATTATTTAGTAATAATTTCCATTATTCTCTTGTTATTTAATTCTGTCTCATACCTACTCGGAAAAATAGTTTCTATTGGGGCATTTGCATTGTTCATTCAAGATTCAGATTCTTTGTTTCTCTAAAATGGTCTATCATAAATGTTCTAGTTACAGCTATGTATTGAATGATGCCCCAGCAAGGGGTTCAAAGAAGTAAAGTATGACTGTTTGTGGCAGGAACTGTGAGAGGTTATGTATTATTATATCACTTACATATTAAGTACTTAACAAACAAAATGTTTTGTTTTCAGGAACAACATTATCATGATTGAGGGGGAAGCTACACAATGCAGTAATTTTGTAGCAGATATGTCTGAGTGTCCCGGCCGGGTACGTGTGGCGCCGGCGCCGGCCGCCGCTGCTGGCTCTGCCGCGCGCGCACACAGCTCTTGAACAAGGCGCCAGTGACGCGCGCACTTCGCACACTCAACCTCATCGCCGAGGATATAGACCTGTTCTCGTGTAATCTGAGTGAATTAACGAGGCTAGCTTTATACATCAGTAGTTATAGATAATTAAGTATTGTTGGAATTTGGATTTGTGTTGCTTAGCAATTGCATTAGGTAAACCTGTAAGAATAGCTTTAAGTTTTGATAAACAAATAAAATTAAATCTCCAGCTGGCCTTTACTGTCATCCCTCATCCCTGTCTACTGAATTGATTAATTTAACAAAGGAACAATATTATCATCATCTTTTTAGCCCAAGATGTCAACGGCTGCATATTTTACTTATATTGTATATAAATTCAATGTCAATCCATATGCCAATACAATTTTTGTATTTCTTAAATTAGTAATGAACAATTGTGAGAAATAAAATAATCATTTAAGTGTACCTATGGGATAATGCAAATATTTAGTTGTTTTCTTAAGAATTTACTATGTAATACAGTGGTTCAAAATAAAATTAATTAGGTACAACTTTTCCAATCAATAGGTCACAGTGCCTTCCTACTGATCAATTATATTCCTAGTCCAGTGATATGTATATGAAATAAAATGAATTTTAAACGACATCACACATAATTATACCATGGAACATTCGGCACTATGAAAATAATTCGTATAGAAAGTACACTGATTTTAAAGTTTTACACTACTTAGGTATTTCACCATTGACAATTCCTCGGTATCTTAATAGTCTCTTTTTCGGTTGTTAAACCACAATTCTTCATTTTAGGCACACCACAACATATTTAAAAGTAAGCAAGTATTCATTTTGCATGCTATAAGTTGGGTATAGTCCAAACCATTCGTATATTTTAATTATTAAACACTACAATTTGCGATGTTAACCACACAGCTGATTGCAAACGGCCATGTTTTTAGCGTTTTCTACAGGGTCTAGGCGATCGCTCAGCTAGCGTTCACAAACTACGATATCGTTTCGTTAGCGCTTGTCAAAACAGCATGTTGGCTACGATTTGTACGGGACTTAGCGATCGGCATTGTAGAAACGCTTATATTCTATTCTATCATTTGAAACGAATAGCTATCTTGGTATCTTGGCTACGAGTTTTCTATTCGTTTGTTCTGACCACGTGATTTAACGTTGAGATATGTCATTCCCATACATTTTTTTCGTTTTCTATTAGCGTTAACGATTGTAGAAAGTCTTCTTGGCTAAGCCCACTGGTTGCTAGGCAACTGGTCGTCAACAAATTCAAATGAATCGGATGACTATTTTCGGCTGTCTAATGGACGTCGCCGACCATTCAATGACAAACAGTAAAATAAAAGTCGTGTTTTATTTAATGATAGAACGCTGATAATTATAGTTGTAGTTTATTATAGTCTTCACTTAATGTGATTAGATTTAGAACTTTATCTAACATATCTATGGCAAACTAATGAGTTGTTGTCGAACTGACGATCAATAACAAGTCATTTACAAATGTATCTAATTAGGTACCTACTTACTGGCCAAAGCACAATAAAATATATTAAAAAAATATGTAAAACTTGAAAAAAAAATATATGCATCTCGTTTATCAGTTATTCTAAATTTGAAAATACTCAAAAATTTAAAAAGACGACTCTCAGACATTATGTACTTTTACACATTTATTTACATGGCTTTATTCAAAATATTTCCACATGTTACGTAGTGGTTTTATTATCTATGGTTAGGTACCACTACAGTAATTTTAATAACAAATTATTAACCTTAGCATGAAAGCAAAACCAATTATAAATTACCAATCCGTTATCCATGAACTTAAATTAAATGATTTAAAAATCTAGGTCGTACTTGAGAACACTTCAAAAGTCAGACGCGGTAAAGGCACCTTGACTCCCAATGTTTTTTTTCAACTTAAGTACTTATCTTTTGGCACGACTTCAATTAAATCAAGCATTATTTTTTGCGAATAAGCACCCCAGGCCGTAACGTGACTATTGAATAAAAATGTTTCGAATAGACTATCAATGTGGAGCAACCAAATTAATTAATATTTTAATACTTTATGTTGATATATTAATTTAAGGACTTTAGATCCTTAAATGAAGTATAGAATGGATTTCAAAATAGCAAGTGCGTGCTTTTATCTCCTTGAAAAAATAATGTCCACGAAGGTAGCTGTACAAATTATTCGAACAAACTAAAACTTTCATATTTTCAAGAAATTTGCCGTTTATTTAATAGAGAAACTTAAGAACCAACCTCTAAGTAAATTTACGTAATGCGTTCTATTGAAAACTAAGAATTACTGATTCTACTTACAAGATTATAAAATATGAAAGTTTACTTACACATTATTTTTTTGCATATTTTGTAGAATTCGTGATACCAACAACAAAAATATATACCGACTTACTTTTTCCCTTTATATTAACACACTCCACTATAAAACACGGTAAAAGTAAATTGCAGGTAGTTATTAAATTTTCCAACACACTGCTATCAGTGGCCTTTTTTCATGGATCCAAATTACATAATTCCGTCATTACAACTGGACAAATCGTTAACCCGAAAGTTTGAACTGAAAAAATAACGCGCGTCTTACCCGACATAACTGAGCGAGGTAATGGGGCGTAGAAAGGATATTCTTATACAAGTTTCGGCCAGCTAACTGGGCGGGCTCATGATAAAACTTTTTATGTTCTGCTTATATGGTATCGCACAGTTTTGGAAACCGTAACGCGTTATATCCTGTTATAGAGGATGAGGATATACGGAGTACCGACTACAGTTGTGTTACATAGCAAAATGGAAGTTATTATAACGGCATTGTGTATTGTTTTGATGCTAAGTTGTGCAGTATTTAGACTTAGATATTTCCTCTTTAGTTTTAAGCAGTCTTTAAGGTCAATAACGGCTGAAAAACTGATGATGATCATGAAAGGTCATGATATTAAGTCTTGGTTCTTGCACTAAGGGCTTGTTTCTATAATATCATCAAACAACAATTAATAAAGCTCCTTTAGGTACGCACTTAATAAATTAATCCCGGTCTACTATTAAGTAACAGCAATTTTTCTCCTTTAAATGTTTGAATGATATTCGTAACTTACTGCTAAAAGCTCAACCCTCCGGGTTATAAAGTAACAGTAACAGTAAGGCGGAAAGTTGAACAGTGTTTACAGTGTGGATGTAAGGAGTTCAGTACCAAACAAACTGCACCCTAACTCATCATGCGGTTACTATGTCGGGACGAAACGTTAGCTATGTTGTGTTCTGTTTGGAATTGTATGTTTTATTTATTTTTAATATCTAAAATGTGTTGTCTTATCTATATATTAATACGTGAAGCAAAAACTTTCAAACGCTTAATACGAAAATTGCGCGGACGGAGGAGTATGAAATTTGGCACAATTATAGTTTATAAAGAGACGGAGTGCAGAATGCTAATATTTATAATACTTAGAAATACATTAAAATCAATAAATAAAACATTACACACACTACCATGAATTGACACACACACTTTTGTAACCTCTACACCGACTGACTGTCTGACTGACAAACGGTGACAGATTTTGGAGGGCGAGATTTCCATAGTGCATTCTGCGTGTCAGTATCAAATAGTCTTTGACAATACAACCTTAATGACGTTTAAAATTAAAATTTAAATGAATATAATGAAATAATAATAACGCATATAACAAGTGCATTATTATTGCCATTTTTTTAATTGTACAGCTTATTATCAAATTATTCGGAAATGTAAAATTATTAAAGTTGTAATCGTAACTGGTTATTTAACTTCTTATACCTAAGTTACTTCCTTACATAGAGTTTCAAAAAGTGACTTAGAAATGTGAGAGCAGCACTCAATACACACCCAACTAGAGAACGTGCATGAACAGAATAATGAATATATACGGCACAGGATCCGTTTGCTGGGACAATGCAGAATTGCAATCATTTGTCACTGTTAACCCTTGCTCTGATGTGTGTTTGCACTATTCTTTATGGAAGAGGATATAAAAAAATGTGGTCCACATTTTTTTCTAACGTTCTTTTTGTTACCCAGAAATATATAAGCACGTTAAAAAACAAAATCCTATACACCCAAAAGAAAGGAAGAATTTCAATTTCTAAAAAAATTATCACTTTCAATAATATTTCGCTTGTTTTTCTATGAAATAAAAATTCGCTATTGTGTACTACAGGTAAAATACAGTTACCTATGTCTAATTCCTCACCATGTTTTTAATATTTAAAGTATACTAGTTACATAACGATGGCAATAAAATACTACTTATAGTAAACGCGAGTAGTTATCCCAATCAAATATTTATATTAATAGGTGCCTTCGTAACGTATTGGAAAAGTTATCGTTCATTACATCAAACTACAAATTAAACTAAATTACATACATTTTAGTCACTCCGTCTGAATAAGTAATGATTTATTTAAAATTCTAAAAGCTACTAAGTATTATTTAGTTCTAAGATATAAATAATTTTATTTTCCATTTCAACATTAGCATTTTCGAACTGGTTTATTCAAATTCAATTTAAAAAAGAAAAAAATACTGGAACAAGTGTAATTAAAAAACTGAATTTTAAACTTTAATTCACTTCAGATTAATCCCGTCCAACTTTCTGAATATTTTAAGTTTTTTTATAAATCTATGTTTTAAATTCAAATGTTAAGTTTTTCAGTCGTATTTTACACCTCAATTCCGTGCTTTAATAAAAGTAAAGTACCCAATCAGATTGCTAATGACGGGCGCGTCTTAAACGTTATCACTTCGATCTCTGAAGCAATAAAGATTTGGACATAGATAAGTGGAAGCAATTGTTTTAACTCTTGGAAGTTTATTGGTGTAGAAAATCGTTTTTGTAGTTAAACAGAAGCAGTTACCTAATCATTGAATTTATAGAACCTTAACATTTTTATTCAGAATTAATTATTTATCGGAATTTCTTTAGGAATCTATACAGTGCTTGATGAGGAACACCAGAATAGGTTAAAAAGTAAAAAAAAACTGAAGTATTTAAATTATTTTTATTTCGTATGTAGGATTATTTTAAATTAAGTACCTAATATTTTTCTAAAAAATTACGCAGATTACAATAAGAGAAAATAAAAAGATTTATGTCACAAAAAAGTTTTTTCGAGCCTTGTAAATTAGTTTAAACACAAATAAAAACAAACAGTAGTTTTAATGCGATTTGTAATACAATAACACAAGTCATTTTAACAAGTCAACTCGTATTTGACCCAAAATATAGCGATGAGCCTTAAATCTGTAAAGAAAAACATAAAAATAAATTAAAACAAACGAAACCAAAGGAATAAATAATTACACTTTTCAAATAATTTTCTTTTATAATGCAAATTAGATGTTTACTCACAATCACAGGCGGCGGATAATCAACGTTCGCTGAACGCAATATATCTACGAGATGAACCATATGGACAGATAAATTAGTCCCAGTTGAAAAAAATAAACTTGGTTGTATCGGATGGGAGGTAGCGGATAGGCGCGCGGTCGCGGCGTTCGTACGTCACTTGCAACACTGTGCGGCACGTTCGACTCGCGCGGAGGTTGGATGGCGACTGCCACGGGCGGGCGAAGGCATACGCACGCGGGGAGGCACGCACTCACGCAGGCTTGACAGCCAATCGCGTGCGTGCGCCGCGCGCACCCCCGCGCCCCGGTCCCCGCCCCGCACCCGCCCGTCACCTCACAATCGATGCCCTATATTGCATTAATTATTTAGGAAACACGCAATAAGATAACGCTAGGTGGCAGATAAGGGATCTCCGCGTTACTTTAAATAAATCATCATGTCTTCGGCCGGTAACATCGGCTCCTTCGGACCAGCTGCGTGGGGTTGAGCACACTGATAACGGATTATTTACGTTGTCAGATTGAGTAAAACCTTTTGTTTTTATCTCCGGGTTATTTATAGAGTTTGTAAAGAAATATAAGAATGAAGTTGAGTAATTTGTTAAGGATATTTTATTTATGCGATTCAACCCCTATTTCACCTTGTGTGCTGGGGGCAGGTTTTGTTTGTGTGGTCCCCGACACGGGTACGAAAACAAACGATATTTATTTTTTGGAAGGTTGTCAAATTGTCGTTTGCCGACATTAATATATTCGGGGATAAACTGTGGTCTTGTGTCGGCTTTACCTTATCTTAAAATTAGTAGTAACATTTTCTCAATATTCCTAAAGTACTTCTAAAAAATATATTTTCGTAATTTGCCTAGGTTTAGGTAAGGAAGTTAGGTAAGTAATAGTACTTACTAGGATCATTCACAGCCCGTAGCACAGTGCGAGTATCACAGTCTAATAGATCATAAATAGTCGTCATCGTGTCCCGAGTGATCCAAAAATGTAAATTATATGAAAATTAATAAATATCGCAAGACGAACACACCAACTGTATGGTCCGAAACCCCTTGTACTATAGGTACTGTACAATGGAGTGGGCGCGATCCCAGTGACACCCAAACCAGGGAAAATCACGAAAAGGAATTCCAAAATTTACCCTGACGGGAATCGAACTTGCAGCCACTCTGTATAGTGAGCCGAGCGGCCTACGCCCGAACCATTGCGACAAGCGGTCATCGTCGGACGACTGCATTATTTATTAAACTGTAACTTTACTTACTTTGGTTGGGGCCATAGATACAGGTTGAAACAGAAAGGGTATACTTTTTTTTTAAACTTAACTTTGTAATTCTAAAACTATCAGCTTTGCAACTTGAAAAACAAGAGTGTTACAGGGATGCAGCTGTTGACAGATTTCACAAGTCTACAAAACCTTTAGTACTTCGACTATCCCACAAAGCCGATAGTTTAGGATTTACAAAGTAAAGTTGCAAAAAAAATAGTATACCCTTTTTGTTTCACCTAGTATAGGCTTGAATTGACAGTCCAGTATACTAGGTAAGTCAAAAAAGGACCTGTAATATAAATAGTGCTAGTATCAAACACTGAAGATTATCCTACTTTATGAAATACTAGCTGTGCCCACGGACTTCGTCCGCGTAGTATTTAACGTAACAAAAATTTCGGGATTATCGGGATAAAAAGTATCCTATATGTTAATCCCGGTTATAAACTATCTGTGTTCCAAATTTCATCCAAATCCGTTCAGTAGTTTTTGCGTGAAGGAGTAACAAACATACATACATTCATACATCCACACTCACAAACTTTCACATTTAAAATACTAGTCTCTGCACGCGACTTCGTCCGCGTAGACTTAAGTAAAGTATCCTATGTGTTAATCCAGGTTATAAACTATCTGTGTTCCAAATTTCATCCAAATCTGTTTGGTAGTTTTTTCTTAAAAGAGTAACAAACATACATCCACACTCACAAAGTTTCGCATTTATAATATTAGTAGGATTAGTAGGACGTATACCTACACAGAATAGACATTAGTAACATCTCATTGTGATTCCGTCAGCGCGTAGAAGTGGGCGCACAGGTGTCGGTCAGTGACGACCTGAATCCCAATGCTGGTATTAACTGAAGATATTCCACTGGAGGACATTAGGTTCACAGTCAACTGGGTTATGGGCGGCAGATGCATCTCATAACTGACAGTTCTCCAATTGAATGGTGTGGTGAAGCGGAGTTGATATTGATATAAATAACTAAAATTATGATCTTTTCATAGTGCAGTTAGTTACTCATTCTGAATTCAACGTTCATTATGAAAATTGAAATAAAACTATTTTTACGGATTATATCGCGTTTATTTTTACTTTTTATGTTCCCGACGTTTCGGTTGCTTTCGGTAAACATAGTTTTATTTCAATGTGTAGTATTCGCGTAAATATAAGAAATTCATTATGAAAATATTTAATCGCTGTGACATGCATAAAAATGCAGAATAGCTTCTTAAATAAAATATAGCCAGACTGACACAACTGTATGGTCCCAAACTAAGCAACGCTTGTACTATGGGTACCGTACAATGGACTGGGGTCGATCCCAGTGTCACCCAGACCAGGGCAAATTACGAAAAGGCCATTTCACAAAATTGCCCCGGCGGGGATCGAACCCGTAACCATCATGCGCAGTGAGCCGAGCGGCCTACGCTCGAACCACTGCCAAGCGGTCGTCAAATAATTTTTGCATTCATTATTAGCTAATGTAATATTAGTAGGTACACATTCTTTCAACATGAATTATTTAGTACGAATCAGCGGGTCAGGACACATAGATCTCTTCTAGTTGCTTCCACTCTATTCTATTCAATGCTTTTATCTATATTTTTGCAATTAAGTACCTACTACACAAATCGCTATAATCAAGTGCATTTCAATGCTTCATTTTCTGATAAAACCCCTCAGTTTTCAATAGAGCCCTAACGAAGTACAACATGAGTTGTTTGGGATGCGTCTGTTCGTTGCTTTCACTCATTCGATCCATTCATTGTATCTCCATTCACATGTTTTACTTGACCACTTCAGGAGAAATTCTTTCACAAGTCTCTACCAATTTAGTGCCTAAGCTAACTATAATTACTTGTTAGTACATACCAACAAAGTTTTTCCTAGTTAGCCTAGGTACTTAACTATATTTGAAAAATCACTGTCTTGAATAATAACAATAATTAGGTGTCAATTTCAAATATCAAACGCCAATCGCATAAATTTCAACGACAACCCTTTAGTATGTAATTGTAGAACAAATCATCCTACAATATTTCTATTTCACATGTATCTACTTTAGGATTTGCAGCATCCAACTAAGCTACGAGGTACAAATAAGCATTTAAACGTCTCGAGTCCCTTTGATCATGTTTACCTGTCTCAGACCATTAAAACTTTTTTCAGCGCAGACTAGGACAACTTTTAACAAGCTGCCATGATCATCGCGATTTTTTCGTCGTTACGAGACTACACACTGGCAAGTTCGGTTGTCAATCTTTGGAAGTGAGGCAATCGCCGGAGAATTTCAGATAAAAATGTTTTTTTTAAGATACTTGAATTTTTTAAATACTTTTTTGTGACTACCAATATATTATTCGTGCTGTGGCGAGTCAGCCGTGTCAACATAAGAATCATCACCTATTTTTCAAATTGTCCTCCTTTGAATTACAGGCATTTTTTGTAACATAATAATACCTCAAAATCATCTTTTTTTTCTATTACCATTAATCTGACTGACAAAAATAAAACAGAAAAAAAACCACAAAAAATGATTTCGAAAATAAATCGTGTTTGCTTATATTTACGCGAATACTACACATTGAAATAAATCTATTTTTACGGATTATATCGCGTTTATTTACTTTATTTAGTTTTTAACTATGACATCAGGACGTCTAACACCTCAGTCCCCCCGTGACCACGGTTGCTGGAAAGCAACCGAAACGTTGGGAACATAAAAAAGTAAATAAACGCGATATAATCCGTAAAAATTGTTTTATTTCAATTCGAAAATAAAATTCAATATGACCTACATACCAGATGACTCACACAGAAGATCTACCAATCATATTTATTTATTTATTTATTGAACACAAAACAGGTTACAATCATGTTAGCATATAAATGTTTACAATTCTAGAGCTTAAATATAATTACAACCCAAAAACTTGTGTTACGTAAAGTTAACAAAATCAACGGTACGAGTTAGACAATATAATTAACTAAGTGTATGTAAATGTAATAATAACCTAATACTATAACTAACAAAAATACAACAACTAAAATTTTCTTAAAATTATTTTAAAACTATTTTAGTGACATTTGATGTAAGTAGGTAGGTACTTAAATGTATGTTTAGGAACTAATCTAAATGTAATGGAATTATGAGTCCTTGATGATATCTCGGATTTTACTCATATATACATAAAAGTTACTCCCAAATAAATCTACGGAAGGATTATCGTTATTGAGAATATTGTATTGCCGACACATTCGTACAATTGGGTTATAGTAGGATGTGTTGTTACGAAAAACTTTGAGGGTAAAAACGCTAGGTTTGCGGCATCTATAGTTGGTGTTTATGTTTAAGTTGGATAACAAAGCGGGAGAATCAATTAATGAATGTGTGATTTTATATAGATATGTAAAATCACTATGGGTACGCCTTGTATCAAGTGAGAGTACATTAAAGTGAGTTAATCTAGCCTTATAGGATTTCAATTTCCGGTGCAGGTTATGTCGATAGCATAATATTTTTAAACACCTCTTTTGGACCCCTTCAATCCGGTCAATATGTGTATGGTAAAAAGGAGACCAAATCACAGAACCATACTCCAAAATAGATCGAACCAGTGTGTTAAAAAGATAAATTAAACTGCGAGGATTTTTTTACCGGATACCGGAACCTTGCTCATTTTGAGCCGTTTCCCCTAAAAATAGGTATCAACATTAAGCATTTTAACGGCTTCACCATCAAGCAATAAAGCGCTGTGAAAGAGCCGCCCGGAGACCAACTATAAAATATAATTACGGGATCGCTTTCCCTAGAAAAAATATCGGTCCAGCCTATGTAATGGAAACTACTTTAACTCATGGGTTTGTTTGTTAATTTCCATTTAGGTTATATAATAAATTAGATTATCTTTTAGTATCGTTTAGCACAAATTGTATCTGTAGTAATACTCTCACAGTTTAACGTAATACAACGTAATTGTGAACTTAATATGAGGCAAACTTTACACAGTTCCTGCAGGTACTTATATTACTTGTAAGACTCTCTTTAATCTTCGTGTCCTGTTTAATCTTAATACTATTACTCGCGTACTTAGTTAGGGTACAGAATTTTAATTTGGGCCCACTTTTGGGCCCAATTAAGGGCCCACTCCTAACACAAGCATTAGCTTAGCTGGAGGGGCTAACGGGAATACTAGTAATGTGTCAAACTCACATTGCTAGTAATCTTCACAAAACATTTTTTTCAATGTTCATACAGTTTTAAGGATTAGGATGGTGGAGCCAAGCTGTAGCTTACTTACTATAGCTTAGAATCTGGCTGGCTCTCCAGGGTAGTACCGACCTCTCACAGAAGATCGGTGTAAAGGAGCTACTTTATACCAGGGCCTTAACCACGCTAGCTACTCAAATCGTAATAGAAAAGCAAACGCTCGCGATTAAGTTTCAAACGCTCCCTATTGACGTTTTTCTGACACCAAACCATATCAATGTCAGTAGAAATCGTGAAGCTCGTGTCAGCAAAACGTCAAAAGCGGAGCGTTTGAAACGTAATCGCCAGCGTTTGCTTTTCTATTACGATTTGAGTAGCTAGCGTGGTTAGGGCCCAGTTCAGCTGCATTACGTACGTAGAGTGAGAGCCTGGACACACCCCTCTCCCTTCCCTTTCGTCTGACCCACTCTTCTTGATGCCAGAAACGAGCGAGCAATGCCTTACTGCTTAGAATCGGACGGGTGATACGATTGTTTGCCGACTTAACAATAAAAATACCGTCCAATACCATCCGCTGTTGAATGTACGTACAAAAAGATAAAAATGCATACTTATGCGGTTTTGTTTCACTGACATATATACAAATCAAGATTAAGGTACTGACTCCTGAAATAAACAACTATAAATCTTTTACTATTAATCAAAATAATTTATTTACAGACGCACCGATTTCTTTAAATTTAGAGATTTGTAACTGAATGGCGACAGCGCTGGTGACTAAATAAGCCAGCTGCTAATGAGATTGGGTTCGTTTTAATTTTATTGGAACAGCTTTGCCTGGAATGAAAGTTTCTCTTTTAAACCACTCTTTGGTGTTATATGTTTGATCAGTCATTATTTTAACTTTTTATGCCCCACAACTTCTTCGGTCACAAAGACAGACTTCAAGACAAAAAACTAATTTAAGTTCACCATCGTTCTTTGTGAGACCAGACAAATGGTGTGGTATTCCACAAATAAAGAAAGGCATCTATCTTAAACACTCAATGTTATATGGTAGGTTAAAAAGCGTCTACATTTGAGAACATTCTTAGTGCCAGACAAAATGCGTCTATCGCACAAATTATTTTGTTCATTGGACAGGCTTCGCCGGGTCTAAATGCGCCAAAAGTATGGACTTCCACTTTACTATACCAAATAATACCAGATTGGTGCATTAAAAAAGCCTATTTAACTTTCTCGTTGATCCCTGGTTTTACAATACCATTATTATTCCAATGCGGCTAAAAACTAAAACACTCTTAATATTAATTACACAAATTTAATAGTTAGTATTTAAAGAGGCAGTCTCACTCGCTGGCAGGACTCAGTTTCGTCGACACTTTAATTTGTCTTTACTTTGATAAAATACTCATTCAGCACGTGTGCACACGCCTCGAGGGCTGGCTTCAAAATTGCTTTTTCAGTTATAAAATATGGTGACGATGTCTCCTATGGTAACGTTTCGTGTGTCTTTGAGTGTAAGTCTTTATTTATTAGTTAAGTACAGCTCTGAAAACTTATTTATTAAATTTGTAATGCGCCCCAATGTTGAATTTAAACTTAAATTGTAAAGCCATATAATTTCATTTAAAATCAACATATGAGACCATCCAAGTTTCAAATGTTGGCATATAACTGCAATGGGAAACCTATCAAACTTCAAGCTGAAGCGATATAATACATTATCTTTGTCTTTTATCTTAAAAGTTATTACAATATTACACAATGTTTCTTCTGCTCAAACCTTTATAATGTTCATATAATTTAAACAACGGCAAACTAAAACCCATTACCGATCAACCAAACCCTCTTCCTCTCACCACAATCCCGCTAATTGGATTAGTAGTCAGTTTTGTAGATCAGGCCATACACAGGTAGAGATGTAGAGCTTTCCGACCGCGGTGCAGGTATTATCAACTCCGTGTCATGTGAATATAGGGGCTAGTTACACTTATCAGAGCCAAATCGTTGATTTCAGAAATTAAAGTTGTCGATTCGAAATTAAATTTCAAAAAGTTGAGTCCTGGGATAACGCTCTCTATGAAGGGTTGTATGTCGACTTTTGCTATAGGATAGGCCACAAATAAAGTAATTTAAAACTAAAATAATAAACATACCTTTATAAAAGTAAGAATATTCAAAAGCAATGTCTTTGCTTTTTCAGATTCAACGCAAATGTGTTCAGCCTTTGAACCTTGTAAACAAGTATCCCTATTCAATAGTTTGCTAATTGGATTAGGTTATGAAGGATTAAGTTTGACAGTTCAGTTTAAGTGGGTTGTAGTGCCGGTTGAAATAGCAGCGATATTTCACTGTGTTTGATTGGAACTCATATAAATCACATAGACTTATACATTGATTAAATGAAAAATCGCGACAGCAATTTTGATCATACCAGATTGTGCCCCATTTCTTTTTGATGTTGTCTTACCTGAAAGAAGAAGATAATGAACATTAATGGAGATTGAAATATCATAGTCCTAGGTACCACAAAACAACTCATATTTGATTATTGTTTGATATGCTATAACGTTTCAAACAGTAGCAGAAGGCTCTAAAGATTTTTTTCCTCCAATTGATGTTCTCATCTACACTAGAGAAACATTCATTCATTGATTCAGAAACTACGTACATACATTCAATAATGTTATGAGCCAAGATGTTCTTAACATAAACGCCTACATAACTCTTAAAAAAAAAACAAAGCAACTCAAATTCAAACAACAACTATTGAGATCTCAAAAGCTCAAGATCACCGAAGATAGTTCGTTACCTCCCCAATGTAAAGACGGTGCCTACAATCAACAGTTAAACCACATCTATCGCGACGTCTAATCATGTCGCTCACGACTACCGTCACCGGCAGAGACGCTAATTAAATTTGTCTTTATACCCGGGATTAATTTCGGTTTACCGGAACCATCGGAGCGTTACCATGGTGACGTGTCAATGAGATTTGTGCCGTTTTACCTGGAGAGAGGTTAAGGGCCTATGCATACACGTTTTTTAAACGCGCCGTCGTCGTTTGTAGCGATACAGACGCGATATGTACGCGAGTCAGACGAAGCCTGACGACTTTAGACATTAGACTGTAGAATGTATTACTATAAAAGCGTGCCGTCGACGCACGTTTCTAAAACGCGTGTCGACGGCGGGATTAAAAAACGTGGTGTGCACAGGCCCTAAGTGGGAGGAGAGTTGCATTATTATGGCACAGGTATTGAAGACGCCGTACCTAGTAATAATTGTAGAAGTTGTGGAACTACCGAGCTGATACCCTACTCAAATATGTAAGCCCTTTCTAGCTGATTGAATTGGTATTTACCTCCCAATTTGTATTTGTCTTATACAATACATGTATGGTAAATCAAAATTAAGAAGTTTTCAAAAAGGTGCATTCGAGTTGCCTGGTAGTTGAACCTTTTCGTTTGTCATATAATTGTAGAAACATAATTATATTCCTAATTTAGGTATAACTAATAGGTACTTTGCCTTTTGTTAATAATTAAAAAATCGTGTTCAATAGGTATGTTGATAGGAGATTTCTTAAATGCTTTTCTTTTTCTCCGACGAGCGTTTGGCGTAGTGGTTCGAGCGTAGGGCGCTCGGGCTATCTGGGTTTCAGTTACATCGCCCCCAGTCAATTGTGTGCAGTACCCATTGTTCAAGTGTTGCTAAGTTTGCAACCATAAAGTAGGTGTGTTTAGTCTGGCGATATTTATTTTATTTTCTTCAGAAGAAAATCGCATTAAGAAAATGAAATTCGAAATAAAAGTCTTCATTTTAATGCGATATCTACTATTTTTAAAGGGATGGACTATCGGAACGGCCTTTAAGCCAGTATTGAATGACACGAAGCCAAAGCAAATTAGTCTAGTAAAAGCTTTAGTCCAGTGAAAGCCTCTGTGGCGGCTCAAAGGCGCTCGTCGAGCCTTGCGCCGCATTGAGTCGGAGTTTCCAACTGTAACTTTTTTCAACAGGTAAGTATTCCTTCACTCAGCTAGTAATGCAAGATTTGTCTTTTTGAATTGGTATATTTCTTATATTTGTAACTATAATTAATTCAAGTCTAAATTAGTTACATTTTACTACTCAGTACTAATTCAAGATCTAAATTTAAGGACTAAATCAGTAAGTATCTAAATTATTAATCCATTAAGATGAAGTCATCATGTCTAAATTAGTTACATTTTACGACTCAGTACTAATTCGAGATCTAAGTTTAAGGACTAAATCAGTAAGTATCTTAATTATTTCATCCATTAAGATGAAATAATTAAGATACTTATTGATTCTAATGTTTTACGAAAGAAAATGTGCATGTAGCTTTTATCTACCGATAATACCGATATAGGTACGATACCGATATACGTACGATGCCTTAGTCCAGTGGTTATGTTCAAAAAATGCAGAAAAATTAAAAATATTTTTTTTGTGCATTCTGCCACAGTCCAATGACATTTGATTGACAGCCAAACCCCGCCATTATCGGCAAAGTGCCCTTTCTTAAAAGCGAGTAAATTTAGCCAACAGTGCACGAAGGTGACCCCGGTGTTCATAAATCAGTTCGTTGCAAGCTTTCAGGTTCAACCATTGACGTACATTTCATTGGAAAATCATTTGACATCTTGTCAAAAAGTGACATGTATGAATTATGAGTTCAGGTTTAGAAATAAGGCTTGATAATTCTCGTATATCTTTATCAGTTCATTGGAACATTGGAGACAGCCCATTCGGGTACTTCATAACAGTAAATGAATACAACATTAATAGAGATGTAATAATATTATACGAGTTCAATTGTTTTAATCGGCGTAAATCTCAAAATATATCCGATCTAGATCAATTTGAAACATACATTCAGTCTTATTACAATGGCGTAAAGACCATAATTGGTACTTGACGGTGCAGTATTAGGAGTCAGGAGTTCGCCATGTCACACTGGACTGGACCTGTTCACTCGAAAATGAAACCAATTAAGCCTGTAGCCTAAAACACAAGAGGCAGCGATTTGAACCAGCATCAACGCTAATACTTTGATAGTGAAAAACTTTTTAGCTTTTTTGATAAGGCACTTTTATTTTCAACGTATGGCAAATTTTGCCGTCATATGTAAATAATGAAAACCGAATAAATATGATTTCATGACGAAATATGATATTAATTTGCTTCAAACGCTTTCAGTCTATAACTCAGCTAAAACTCAATTTCTCTACGTCGGCTGTCGATTTCAGTTGACTTCCTACACTTACACTTTGGAAATTGGAAATATTTTGAGCAATTACAATAGCCAAATTGTCGTGTAAGCAAACACACAAAAGTGTGTGACTTTTTTTGCTGAGCTTTAGAAAAAGCTATTTTTGAGAATGGAGCATCTGAAAAGGAGTCTTTTTGTATGAGAATAGAATCTCTAAAGTGAAGAGAGCCCTACTAATGGCTAAGAAGATAGTAGCTAGGTTTTAAAATACCCATTGTTGTACTGTAAATAATATTTTAAAACAGATAACTATGTTTGTCCGCGGTTGTGAAATTAATGGCTGCATGCAATTTAAAGAAATCACCGTTCCTAAAGTTTAGGTCAGTAGAAGCTCCAGTAAAGAATAATCATACATTTGTTTTAATTAAGCCATCTCCGACGGTACTCCTTCATTTATTTTTTAACCGCCTCTTAGAGGTACCATAAAAGTTGAATTCAATTAACCTCTCTAAAACACGGGCCAGAAAATGCCTATAAAAGGCAAGATACGGGCAATTCATTTAGACACCGCTCGTGAGAAAGAACGATAGTCTAGGCAATAAAGTTCATTGTTATGACTGGAATTTTGGATCTTTTTTGTTTACAGCCCGGCCTTGACACAGGCCGGTGGGCGAGATGAAGAGTATAAAAATATTATTGTTCTATTGTCGCGAGTGTTCCACGTTTGTGAATTATAGCGGCATCTGGTTAAGTGCTAGCCTTTGTAACTGTCGTTGGTACTAGAACAGTATAGTGACAGTTTATGGGTTAGGTACTCACTTCCTTGAGTTAATTGAAGTGTATTTTTTTCTAAGACTAGTGTTAAATGGTTCTAGTTCTCCCTTGATAAATCGTACCTACATAAAGTAAAATAAATAGAAGTAGTAGTTCCTTGTGCTTAGTAGGTTTTACTAAACATTTTTTTAATCACATCAAATAGTTTATGATAATAAGTTTTAAATGAATCTTTGTTGGATTGTACTCGTATGTAAAGCATATCGGGAAGTACAAAAGTCATTTTTGTCGTTATTTTTCTGTGTACTAATAATAAATGGGAAATGTTTGTAGCAAAGAATTATTTTTAAACGGAGTTTTTATTATTTGTTTTTGTTGAGTCTTGCCATCAAAGGTTTTCACTCATACCTGAAGAACATTCATATTTTTATTTTTTAGTACTCAAACAGTAGAACCTGGAACTCAGAACATTCCCGCTCACAAAGTCCATTAAACATAATGCTTAATTCTCCTTTTGTGTCTACATGGAGATTTTAAAAATATGACGCACGAGTAAAGCGGTCTCTCTCGCGTATAAAGGGGACTTTTTCGAGTTGTGTCGCTCCGAACTAGAAAGACTTAACTGGACAATGGGGGGTATGGCGTCGCAGTTTTTGCGGGATCCTATTAAATTTGAACTAGAGTCGGCTCTGCAGTATTGTTCTTTGGAATTCGCATAGCACCGACAAAAACATTTTGTTGTCTGTGCGCGTCATGAAAAATACTTCCGTTTATGTTTTGTGATATTAAAAGTGTTGGTTTTTTATTGTTTATTGGTAAGCTGCATATTTAAAACTGTTAAGAGTAGTTTACCTAATAGTAGACCACACCGCAGAATCCATCAGTACTGCATACAGAAGAGGTATCTTCGAAATAGGAAGACCATATACACAGATTTTAAAATCGAAATACTCTGTTTCTAATAAACAGTGTACAGTCCGAAATTAAAGTTGAACACAGCAAACACGGGGGTTGTTTGAGTGACATTTGAAATATTGCCTGACTGTACCTACCCATAGCAGGAAATATCAACAAGGCTCGCTATTTATTTACGAGCGACTCATGTAAAGTATTACTTTTTGATTCAACGAACTGAGAGCATTGACTGGAAATTTGATTTTGAAATTGAACACGGCTAGTAGTTTCATTAAATGTTGGTTAACTATACAAGTTAAAATGGTTTAATTAATATGAAATTTGAAAACGCTTGAGGTAAATTGAGAACGGAAAAATCTATTTTCATCAAATATAACTGATAATCTGCTATTCAACTTTACCATCAAAAAATATAATAATTTTGGCTACAAAATATTCACTACGAGGGTATGATGGAAATATTATATTTAAATTTCATTGGAATAAAGCAATTGTATGTGAGAGTTTATTCTAAGCGTAATGATTGCTACGCGAGACGTAGCGCCAAGGGGGGTTTCCAGCGGACACCGTAAGACCACCGCTGCACCTATCGGATAAAATAAAGTGTATTTATCCATAATAATATTATCATGAAACCATGAGTGCGATGTGTAGTCTGGCTGACAGATCTCGTCTGATGCAATGAACAGCATCATGCTTAAGAGTAGGGCGTTCTGTAAGACAAGGTGTCTATCTTTCTGATTATCCGATTGTTATCTCAACGTGTCGCGGACTATATCACTCAAAGAATATTATATAAAAAATAATTATTCCTCCTCGAGATAGGATGCTAAAGATAGTTGTTAGGTACACTATTCCTTGCATAAGGCCTGGACATAAAGTTTACAATGAATGCAGAAATAGTTCAAGAATCTATGTATACTAATACAGCGGTGTACCCCCAAATTACAGCATTAGTCGGCTATCATTAACAATTAGACGATTATGCAAATTCGATAGGCCACGGCTATATAATTCGATACGGGCAATGGGCCGTGCCCACTTATGGGCCACGCGAGCCGACGGTTCGAATCATAAATGGTAAACATGGGCCCGTGAAGGCTTTCAACTGAGGCCATTGAATTAGCGATTGTGGGATTTAGAAACTAGCTAAGTAAATTTTGAGTACATTATGGTACCTTAATTGAGTTATTCGCACTTGTGTTTGTATGTCCACCAAATTTAAAAGCTAGTATCACCGTACTTTTCTTGGCCGTACACACTTTGTATAAGTAGTCGTCCCAATATTTAGGCAACAGAATTATCGTCATTAGTGTCCCTAATATATTCAAGGGTAATCACTGTTTAGATATCATTCTGATATCAACCGTTATTGGTACTGGAGATTTGTCCTAAAGTTTGAGTAAGGATTACGATTGGAAACTTCCGTTTCAATGTTATTACTAGTTCGCCGCCTTCTTTGTGGCCTCGCCGATTGTGTTGTTTTTGCAACGTGACTGCGCTCAGGCAGCGGGGATTATGCGCTTTCCTCCACTGTGGCAACACTCACTGTGTCTCTACGCATCAGGGTGCGTGGAACTCTTCATAAGACTATTACTGTAAGCAATTTGCTATAGAAGACTTAATTAGTTTCAAGATGTGCCTAAATTCAATTGTTTCAATTCTTTTTTCTGAGCGTGCCATTTACAAACTGACCGCACAGTTACACCTGAGGTAAATCCACGTCACTACAAAAAGCGGCGTCAGTAAAAACACACGACGGACGCAATTGCGGGTGTGCGGGCGCGGCAGCCAATCAATTAGCGGCCCACCTCTGTTACACTATATGTTTACAGTGCCGTCTCCCTCATTACTTACTGCCCATGCTGCTCCTTCCAACTTATTTATGCCAAGGTTTCTTATTGACATGCCGGTGGAAATAACTTTGGAGTGCAAACGCAAACGTTTGTAATTCAATTGCTAATACGCATACAAATAGTTTTAAGTGGACTGTATTGTAATAATAAATTTAACACAAGTGAACAATAATAAAATACCGTGTGAACCGTGGGTGGATAGAAGAGTGACTGAATTACAAATTAATCTATGGTTTGTTTGGGAACAAACATTAAACAAATATCGCTAGACGACCACACTAATTGTATGGTCCTAAACTAAGCAACGCCTGTACTATGAGTACCGTAATATGGACTGGGGGCGATAGTGTACACAGCAGAGCTCTGTGCTTTTTCATATTATATTTATATTAATGTGGAGCTATTATAATTATACTATTTGTAATTATTAACTATATAAGCAACTGGCGATCTCAAAAAAAGGAAAACTACAACAAAATGTAAAAAGACAAGCCCGCTGAGTTTCTTGCCGTATCTTCTCAGTCAAGGTCGCGTGCCGATCCAGTTGTAGATATAAGTAAAAAAATAATACAATTTGTTAGTGCCCCCGTAGGCCTAAACAAAATAAACGCTTTTATTTTGACTTTGACTTTGGTTTACAAAATCTGCTCTAGCCTGTGCTGCATGGAGCTGAACCGCTTGCATGTCGGCATACGCTTACACTAACGTTACGCCAGTTTCTCTATATTTGTAATCAAAATAAATTTAAAGAATTGTGTCCTCACACAGCGTAAATACATGCAAAGGAATAATGTGTATTAAACAAGCATGGTGGCAAAGGCGGCGATTTGTTGGTGCGTGATTAGTTCTGTCTAGTTTCATGGTGAGATCAATGTCGCCTATCGACACGGCTGCTGTTCGAATATATACGGAGCTCCACGCACGATTTAACGCTCAACTTTGGGGCATAATGAACTTGGCGCAAAATATGGAACTTATTTAGTTCAGCCGTAAGTTCTTTAAGTGACTTAGTGTCTGTCCCGTCTGAGATTATTGAAATAAATATAGGTATACATTGCTGGCCTAACCCACCAGTGATTGTTCCCAAACTATTGCATAAGACTATGGACTGGGGGTGATCTCAGTAATATTTAAAACTGTTTGGGTCTTAAACTACCCAGTACTTTTTATTGAGCAGTTGAACAGACTTTTATTATTAAGATTTACTTTGAACAAAGATTAATAATCATTGCAGTTGTAACTTGTAACAACGTAAAACCATCACAGAGTACCTACTACGTTGCATTACATAGGAGCCTCTCCACCGCAGCGCGGTTGCAATGAATAAATTTCAAAGATTAAGACATTAATTTCGTTATTCGTGCGCTGCCTTCATTTTGAATATGAATTCAGAGATGCTTGCTTTGTACCGAGTCGAGGATCAAAATTTCGTTTCTAATGCCATATAGTTATAGTCGATTCTTGTATTTATTTTAACATTACGATTACGGTTCATCATCATCTGCCTTACCTTATCCCATTATCTGGGGTCGGCGCAGTATGTCTTTTCCTTCCATACATCGCGCTTTCCCGTCATACTCCAACCTCGTTCATATCATTCTTAATACAATCCATCTATATTTTCTTGGGCCTTCCTCTCGCACTGTATCCATCCACATTCATATTCATCACTCGTTTAGTCACATGCTTCTCATCCCTTTTCATCACGTGTCCAAACCATTCCAGCCTCCTACCTCTCACTTTATCTGTTATTGGCGCTACCCTCACACTACCTCTTTTATACACATTCTTCACCTTATCTATTCGCGTCACTCCACACATCCATCTCAACATTCTCATCTCAGCAGAGTGGAGACGTTTCTCTTCCCGCACTTTAGCCGCCCAGCATTCCGAGCCGTACATGATTACCGGTCTTATAATCGGCTTTTCCTTTAATGTTAATTGACATCCTTGGGTCGCATGTAGTGCTGGTAACTTGTCTCCACTTCTGCCACCCTGCACTGATTCCCCGTTTTATGTCACGGTCAACTTCACCGTCATGCTGGAGTAACGAACCGAGATATTTAAATGAACATTACGATTACGGTTACGATTACGTAATAAATCTTTTTTTTCGTTAAGTATGATGTATTTTTAAACTTTTGTTCAAAAGGCCGAAAAAGCTCACGTCTAAGAAAAATGCCGCAAAACAGAATATATTTCGACCGGGAATTATAATTCCGACACTAACCAAACTTCAACCGGCGGCCGCCAAGAGGGTGAATTCAACCCACTTTCCCTTCGCCCTTGGCACTCGTTCCCCTCTTTAATTACGGACCAGAATGCAAATAAGTTGCTTATATAAAAAAAAAATATAAGTCTGCAGAATTTTAAACACACCATTTTTTCACTTCTCATCAAAGTGAAAAACCTACTGTAGCTACCGAAAGTTGAAAGGCATTTGTTATCTAAGTTTCATGATTAAGTGGGGAGTTTTCTTCTCCAATGTTTGCCAAATGATGGTGAAAAAAATGGTAAGTCTGCCAGCATAATTGTTTGAATAATTAGTACCTCATTCGTACAATTAGAAAGTTTATTTTTATCTTTTCCTTTGACACAACTTTTTAATGAATAATTGTGTTATTCGACCTCTCTGCAGTTATTTTGAGTGATTGATATGTTTTGATGAATTCGTAATGACAAAGATAATTATGATTATTCCGTCGTCAATAAATCACGTCTGAGCTGGTCCCGCCACACACTCCCACCACTGTTACTCCTGTAAACCAGGATCGACAATGGTGACCAATAATGACGTTGAGGTTTGACCCTCGACGAGTCCCTGGGTAAAGTTAAATTGTGTTAGAACCCGCACGAATTTAATAGAAAGAAATATTAGAAGGAGTTGGAAGAAAAAATAGCTGGTATGGACTGATTGCCATAGAAGCAAGACTGTTACAGCTGATTGAAAATCAGTTGGAAAGCACCACGGACACTCAAACTGAACTAAAGGCACATATCTAAAAGTATTTTTATCTTGCTCATGCGTCGTATCATATCTTCGTGTTTAGCGAAAAGAATTCAAACTATTTTCTGTAGTTTTTTAAAGTCGACAAACATGCGTACGATCTGCCTGATGTTGAGCGGTTACCGTAGCCTATAGATGCTTGAAATGCCAATGGCATTGTCCGCACTTTGCCGACTTGAATAGGATAGAGGTAGATGGAAGGGGAGGGCCGGTCTTCCAGCTCTATCACTCATCATACAATATGCAGCTGTAATTTTTTTATTTTTTTATTATCAGATGCTTGTTGTGCTTACAGCTTAGCCAAGACGCACAACAAGCTAAATTAATACTACTGCTCGCTCAAGAAGCTTATACACTGTTTAATGAATACATGTAACTTAGTATTACATATATCAAGGTCTGGTTGCTGAGCAATTAAGGCGTTGATTAAATTGACGGCTAATAGTTACTTATGGCCAATCTTCTGTGAGAGGGTGGTGCTACCCCGGTCGAGCCAGCCCGTATATGAGCTGTAGTCAATTGGCTACAGCTTGGCTACAGCTTGGCTACAGCTTGGCTTTAACACCTTAAAAATTAATTTTAAATTTTCAATATAGAATATTATCTTCAGTCTAAGGTAGGTACTTAGTTCAGTCTCTTCGACGTTATCATTTGATACCCACCACCAGATAATAGAAACTACAATGGTACCCAGCGCAATATAATACGCCATTATCTCGAAATATTTCGCCAGTTGCATCGTAGCACAATTGAATGGGATATCAAAATGGCCAGCGGAGGGTATTGTGCATAATGGCCGGTTATATCCAGGGGCTTAGGATCTACAATCCGGGGCGAAAGACGGGACCACTCCGACGGCCCCGTTGCGCCCGCTCCATGCAAATCTTCTTAGTACTTACCGCGCGATAAGTTTCTAAGTTTCGGGTACACGTGCACTTAATATTTAGTAAACGACATTAATAAGTACGCGCGCACTTAGTGAGCTGGTGAGTTATTATTTTAGAGCTTTATGGGGTTGTGTAGTGAAATATTATAACTAATGTTAGGTAGAACTTGGTGTGATTTTGGGCGGCTTCTTAGAAGGTTATCAACGAAGGTTGGTTGTATGATGGCTACTAGATCTATTGCTTTTACTTTATTTAATCACAAAAAAATTAATATGCACATTTATTGAATGGATATTTTTCGTGTTTCGAATGAATTATCAACTTTATTAGTGAGTCCAAAATTTAAAACTAATTACTTCGATCCACCAACTCATCGAATTCCAAATAACTCTACTCATAAACGCGGTAACAACTTTACAGATAAATTAATTTAAACATTCAAAACAATTTAATTAAAATTCCATTAAATACTCTGAAAGGCGTAAACGCAAAAAGTTGTTGTGTCTACTGCCAACGTTACGATACTAATAATAATATTGTGATATTGTATGTTTATACAATAAAAATAAGTGAGAAAAAATAGAAATGCCAAAAAAATTAAGAATTTTTTATCTCACTACTCATGCCTTGTTCACGCGTGATTGGCAACCGCTCGGTACACCAAGGTTGGTAGTTCAAGCACAGGCTGCTCGGATCACTGCACCGGGCTCTAAAGGCGGTGACTTTGAAGAGCGGGTCACCCCCTATTTCTTTTCGTAAGTGCTTTGTCGGCATGAACATTAATAAAATACCATAAAAAAAAATGATTTCATTTATTTTTGTCTTGCTCATTACGTTACGATGGTGTAAGGATGAGAATACACTTACTTTAGTCAAGTTTAGTTGTATGCCAACATAATCAGGTTTGAAATCCAGTTTATTTCCTAACGTTACCTCACTTTAGGCATCACAACTAAGAACTTAAATAGGTACATGGGACAGCTATAAAAACGAGAGCCAAGTCGCGAGAAAAAAGGTAGTATAGGTACAAACATAAATTCCCGAACACTTTCGACCGCGTCTAAGTCAATAAATTCGTCTTATTTAATCAGTCGAGCACTTTCATTGGAAAGGGCGGAAATTTTACCAGTATCCTAATAAAAGTTTGCGACGAGTTGCGGAGGAAACTTGGCCCGGGAACATGGCGATTTGGGCTGAGTACATACAAGTTAGTACATCGATATTCTGGTGTTAGTCATAAATAATAATAAGTAACAAAAATTAGCTCTTTTAATGTCCGACCGCTGGACACAGGCTTCCTCTCAATGTGACGGGTATTCAGGCCAAAATCTTTGGAATTTCTAGGATATGCAGGTTTCCTCACGTTGTTTTACGAAATTATGATTCGCACATTGATCTCTAAAACATTCTGAGGTGCGAGCCGGGTTTTGAATCCTGGAGCGTAAGCACGCTAGAATGTTTATTTACAATTTCATGTTTTTTCAGAGGTACCTATAACTTCAGTATGATTTTAGAGGTAGGCTTACTGAATTCGTAACATACATCCCGTCACCGCATTTACTCAAATCTGAGTGAGATCTTGAGTTTGACATGACAGTGAGTTTGACACACATTTGACATAACTTTTTGTACTAGTATGACATTAAAAAGACATTTTATAAAAGGGTATTAAGTCAGTGCTGGCTGATGATGAAACCGGAATATATTATTCGTTTCAACAGCCACGAATGGAATTTAGAACGTGCAAAGTGTGACACGCTGTAGGTATTAGGGCACGGGCACACGTATCGAGAAACACTCGATGTTGTACAGTCCGGGCGGCGTGTTTGCTAAGGCCTCGTGCACACCCGCGGGGCGCGCGCGACATCACTCGCAGTGAAATATCACCGCACAATACGATCGCGATGCGACGTGTTCACACCTTTATGTATTCCAATTTGATTCATGTATAGTTTAATGTTTTCAGAATATAAATAAGCGGATTAGGCGTGGATACATTTCTTTGTCAATCATGTTTTTGTATTGATTTTAAATTTGGAATAAATAACATTTTTAAATCCATTTTATTGCAAAAGGTGCATCTAGAAAGTCCATCACTTTTTCGACCGCTTGGCGCAGCGGTTCAAGCGTAGGCCGCTCGGCTCACTGTACCACCCGGTTGCGGGTTCGATTCCCGTCAGGGTAAATCTCGGTAATGGCCTTTTCGTAATTTTCCCTGATCTGGGTGTTACTTGGACCGCCCCAGTCCTTTGTACGGTACACATAGGGCAAGGGTTACTTAGTTTGGGACCATACAGTTGATGTGTTCGTCTGGCGGTATTTTTTTTCCTCCGCTCTTCAAAATAAAGCGATTCTATTTATTGGTCGAAGCGTACGAGATAGATGGCTCACCCAACCCGCATGGATCAAGTGGACGGGCAGCCTTAAAGTCGTTTTATTATTCTGAAATTGATACATTTTTTACACCTACTTGTTTTATTTTATCAACTTTTTTTGCTTGGAATATCACCATAATGTAGGTAGGTTGTTAAGGAAATATGAACATTGTTTTTATGGAAACATAATCCCCATTTTCACTTCTACACATTTCTACTTCCGTACATTAATCAACAGTTATTACAAAGCGCTTAAAAAAGGACCGGCGGTCCTATCTGCCGTCACCCCATTGTTAATTGTCACGGTGGCACGGTGCCGTGACGTCATTTGTTTTAGAGTAAATAAATTATCATAATCCCCTGTTGATGTCTGATAAACTAAAGGGTTAGCGTGAGTTCGCATTATTAAGGTCCGTATTAATAATCCCATCCTAAGTCTGAGAGCAGTCTTGAGTATGCTTTTGATAGATATGTCATTATGTTCTGAATGACATATAATATAATAATAATAATATCACCAGACTGACACACAAACTTCATGGTACAAAGTAAGCATCGCTTGTACTATGGGTATCGTACAATGGACTGGGGGCAATCCCAGTAACACCCAGACCTGGCCAAATTCCGAAAAGGCCATTTCCGACATTTGCCGCGGTGGGAATTGAGCCCGAAACCACCATGTGCAGTGAGCCGAGCGGCCCACGCTCGAACCACTGCGCCAAGCGGTCGTCAACGGTGTCATAAGAATGACATTTCCAAGATCGATCTCAAGTCTGAGAGTGATCTTGAGTTCGCGTTTGTCAAGTCATTTAATACTGGAACGACATAAGAATGACATTTTCAAGATCGCTCTCAGAATTAAGATCGATCCATTAATACGGTCCTAAGAGTACTGAGAGCATAAACTTTGGTATTACGGAATTTCATACAAACATTTCAATATCCACGCATCATCCACAGACATACACCCACCATAGAACAAACACATTTACTCTACTATATAGTCCAACAGAGTTACACTGAGATGGGTGCCAGGACATTCAGGTATTGACGGAAATGAAAAGGCGGACGAACTAGCTAGAGCTGGAACCGACAACCCGCAAATCGGCAGTGAACTATAATACGAAAGTGCATCGCTACAAAATATCATAAATTGTTGAAGTAGCAGGATGCCGCCCGACAAAAACATAATAATAATAATAACACATTTACAGATTGACAGAACGTTCAAGTTATGTTCCGCAGACTCTAACATAAATTATACCGTAAATATACAATACAATGTCATCAATATAACTTCTGGTGTACAATAAAGAGTTTTATTTTCTATTATTTCATTCAAGTAGGTTAGTTATACTCGTATCTATCATAAGCTAAAATATTCTGAGGGTCACGTTTAAATAATAAAACAGCAGTTAGTGATAATTGAACCGTTAGAGTGGAGTCAAAATGAATTCGTCGGTGTCAAAATATTAAACAAGCGATGAAAAACACGTCTTGTCAAAATTATCCTTTCGAAATAATATTGCCAGTATCAAGTGCTTAACTTTTTCGTAATAATACCGCGTAGGCACTAAATTATTATGAGTTAACTATCTGCCGAAACATAAATGAAATCCTCAAATCCCTAATTAAGTAATCAAAAGACCGAAAAGCCTCCGGCAAACTCCCAAATAAGAATTAAGTGTGTTGAACGCAAAAACGACCGAAAGGTATTAAAAGTACACAAAATAAAATGTTTTATAGCATTCTCATGACTTGTAAACAAGTTTCAGGCGCAGTCGGCTGAAAATAATCCAGTCTAATTACTGAAACACTGTGCTCATCGCCAAGTTTGCTAATAAAGTGGATGGTTAAGTTCCTACTGGCTGAGCCTTTGCGTGTAGCGCTTGGTGCACACTGCCGAGGATTGCAAGGCGACTATTAATATTATGCGTCAAAATAAAATAGAATAAGTTCAATAGAGTTTGGATCCTAGACGACTTATCAGGTTCTAACATTAGATCTAAACAAAATTGTAAAATTTGTCGGGTCAATTCTTGAAAATATAATAATAGTTTATAGTTTCAACTCCTCGTAGTACAGTGCATTTACAGGTATTACAGGACATGTGATTGGCCCAAGACTACGTGATGATCAATGTTGTCATTAATTGACACCACCTCCGATGACGTAGGCTTGGGCCAATCCGTGTCCTAACTGTCACGGGAAGAGAATGCCTGGCGTAGTATTAGTATTATAGCATGCTAAAAGAGTCAAGTCGGCAATGACGTCACTCGTGTGTTTAGAAATATAGTTTCAAGGGGTCGCCACGTGCGTCTAGACGGTTGACTAATTTAGGTTAAGTGCATTGATGGCTGGACTGAATTACGTGCTCCGTAGACTGACATCGCGTTTCCATTATTATAGTGTATTAATTAACCAATTAATTTGTGGATTTTACGATTCGATAACTGTCATGTGTTTCGTAGGGCATGAAATATAGTTTGTTTGCGAGTTCTTTTCACAGTGGCGTTGGACATTTTTAGTACAATATAAATTATGGTCTACCACTAGTTTGACTGGGTTTTGGTAACTATTACAATCGAGAACATACCTACAGTTACAATGATTATTTGATTTTGCATTAAAATGTGCGAGCTGTTAAACTTGAAGTTGCTAAAGATCGAAAATTCAATCCTTATTTTGAAAAAAATACAACATTTCCGTATTGCATACCTATACCTATTGAAAGTTTCGATCAACTTACGCAATCTTACAATTAAACCACTCCATCACTGATCGTAAAAAACTCATTATATTCCGTCACGACCTCGTTACGCCTCGTTCATAATTCAACGAGGCGAGGTACGACAGTGTACACACCGCCGTACAGTAAAGATCGAAGTAAAACTTTGGAAATTGATCCGAAGTGTACCGAGAGTTTGGTTCGTCTTTATTGAGTACATACCTACTTATTATAAAGTACAAACGGGGAACTGAACCGGCAAGGCGGTGAGGTAGTTTGATGTGTACCTACATGGGAATCAACAATTTCAATATAGCGTGTTTGGAATTGTTTGGACTTGATTGAGCAGTAGTTTCAAAGTGATTTTTGATAAGTTCTGATACAATCTGAACTTCAATGTCATCGTATATCGGGCGAACATATATGGAACTATCATTTAATTAGTGCCATTTAGCGGGGACTCGCTGGATGCGAGCAACACAAGGCGTCACTTTGCTGGAGGCTGGGCATAACCAGTTGTGGACGTCTTTCGACTGAAATGATGATGATGAATTAGAGCGTAAAAGGAACAACAACACCTACAAAAATTAGCACCTGCAGTAACTTCAAAAAATATCCATCCCTATTCATAATCATCACTCTTTTAAGCATGTGACTAAAAGCGTGATGGATATGAATATGGATGGATACAGTGCGAGAGGAATATCCAAGAAAAGATGGATGGATTGAATTAAGAGTGATATGAACGAGGTTGGAGTGGATGTGAGTATGATAGGAAAACGCGATGAATGAAAGGAAAAGACTGCGCCGACCCCAGATAATGGGAAAAGGTACGGCGGATGATAAGAAACTTAAAAAAAACAGTATATACTTAGCTTATTTTAAGTAACAAATTCACCAGTTTCACGAAAATGATTTACACGCAAAAAAACAATCAACCCCAAAATTGTCAGCATTTATTTTTTGCCACTTTTTTCTACGGCAATAATTCGATAAAGATTTTTTTGCGTTTTGTACAGCGGGACCATTGGGGACAATCTCGTTGCTAGTCACAAGTGTTGCGTAGTGAACGGTTATAATTGAAAAACGTCACAGGCAGCGCGCCGCCCCGCGGTGCGGCTTGGATTAGGGTCCGCTGTCAAAACACCAACCTGCCTGGTACGAGTACTGCGTTCGGCTGGCGCAAGATGGGAGAGAAAAAGATTTGAGACCAACGTGTTAAAAATATACCTATATATATTAGTCATGGCAACAATTATTGCTACTTTGTGAGTTTTTTTGTCGCGGTTTTTTCTCAGTCAATTATTTTATTCGCAATGATTTTTCACTATAACATTTCGCTGCTCAATAATATACTACCGTCCGAACTCTGCGACTTGATTGTAATTTTATGATAAACTGCTTATAATTTTTGTCGAAGTACCCGTGAAATGATCTACGTACTGAGTATGCCTTTGTTAATTATACGCCATCGCAGTTTCCACAGAAAACTGTGTATCAGTAAAACCTGTACATCAGTGTCTAAACTATAGTATCTTGCCTCGTATTCATAAATTATTTGGTTTAATTACAAACCGTTTAGTAAAAATACTACATGGGATATTAGGAGCTGTAAAAATATAATTTTTCGTTTATTTTTTATTTCAATTTACTATGACGTAGTAATTTAACGCAATCATATTGGCGGTTTTCTTTTCTATACTCGCAGCATGCAATCTCCCGCTGTCGCCTCTGTCTTAAAGCAATACCCAAAAAGGAAATTATTAGGCCGTGTTCGGCCTTCACAACGTTTGCCGAGAAGACTAGGCTGATCACAAACTTATTTTTAATCATAAACGTCGGATGCATAAAGCCTTGATCTTAAGAACTAATGAATATGTCAGTCCCGAGTGCTTGCTCTATCATTAATGAATTTTTAAGTTCATTATCTTAGGTTGAGCCTCTATTGAAGACTTTCTGTTTTAAAGCTAAATTTTCAATAGATTAGAAATCTTAATATTACGAAGTCTTAGTTATTCCAATTTATATTTATCGCACTAATTAAAATTTTATAATTGTTCGTGTAATACCACAGTAACAAGCGGTTCTTTCAGTGGTATACATTTATGTAGTACGTATGTATGCACAGCCCATTGAAAAATTAGTAAAACATTATATAGAGTTGGTATTAATATTTGTGATGAGGCGAACAATTTGTGATTAAAAAAAATATCTGAATCGTGATAGCTATAAATGACTAACACATAACTGAGTTTAAAAACGAAGTATCCCCCGCCAATCAAACTCCAGCATCCGCATACCGAGTGAGAGATTTAATTGGACTCCCTTTGTTGAACTTAACTCGGGCGAACAACATCGCTGATAGTTCGGAGGAAGTCTATCGCGACCAATATTTGACTAAACTGGACTGTACACCGCTCAATTTCACTTACAAATAGATGGAGATGTTAGTTTAGATAGCATAGATGGGTATTCTATCAAACAATACGTATATATAATTTAGGGCGCGTTCACACGGCGTTTTTTTCGGCGCAGATGACGCGCGTTTACGGCGCTGTAAATGCCTATTAAACTGCCCTGTGGCTGTGATTGAATCTTTAAAGTGCAAAGTATCTTATTCCATTTGATTTAACCTAATAACATAACCTAACTTACATTTATGTTGGTTAGTATTTATAAAATAAACTTACTTTAGTCAAGCCCGTTTAAAATTGGTGTTGATAGCGTAGGTACTTAGAAAATTCACTTTTATGGCAATAATTGTCAATGTTAATAATAATAGCTTTACGAACAGATGACTCACTCTCTAAATAGCGACACCTGCTACGACGCAATAAAGTGCAATTCTGTTCGCACAGCGCTGAATGCGTAAAATTATCTGTACCTACACGGGTCTCTCTTTCTATCATGTAACATTTTTCTTTTCTGACATGTATTGAGTGTGTCCACCAAGGCGAAGTCGCCGATGTATTTTTAGCTTCATAGCTTTAGTACGGAGCACGCCAGGCCTGCAATTGTACAGATTTTATTACAATGTTTCCATTAAGCTTCACATAGGTACTAGTTATAAACATTTACACAACTCTTACCAAGAGGTAACGTTTACACAGCGTTCGCGCAATTTAACGGACCCTAAAACTGATTTTATTGTAAATAAAATGCCTCTTAAAATGTAATAAAGGCACGGTCTAATGAAGGACCCACCGCGGCCCAGTAGGCGAAAGCTATTAACATTTAGTAATTGTTTTTCATTTTGTTTCACTTGAGAACAAAATGATTTCATTACCGACTTCCCCCGGATCTGTTTGTCGAACACTTTATATTATTTCTTTAGTGCACGCTTCGCTACACCGTTTGTTTAGTTGAATTTAATTTAATACTATACTCGTGATGGTCGTATTTCGAATGAATCCCGTTTTCACATAACAATTTCTCCGTCAATTTCCGCAGTTTATTGCAAAACGTTGTCTGCCATTCATTAGCCTAGTCATTTGCCTGAAAAAATCTGTACCTACTAATATATAAATTTGTAAGTGTGTTTGTTTGTTTGTAAGACTAAACATCGTGCAAAAATGCATGTACGGATTTGAGCGGAATTATATGGCGAAACATATATATATACGTTATATTTAACTCTCGAAGTCGACGCTAGTGGTGCCACAGGCGATGCTTAGTAAATGACCATCTGCATTTCACTTAACAAGTTATACGAGTACGATACATTTAGAACCAAATGCATTTTAATTAAAACGAAATAACCAGTTAACATTGAACTTAAGTATCAAAACAGAACGCGTTATAGTAGATTCATCCATTGTTCTTAAACTACGATCTCACAGACCAAACATAAATAAATAAAAAAATATAAATATCGCCAGACTTACACACCAACTGTATGGTCCCACACTAAGCAACGCTTGTACTATGGGTACCATACATAGACTGGGGGCGATCCCAGTGACACCCAGACCTGGGAAAATTACGAAAAGACCTTTTCAGAAATATTTCCTGACGGGAATCGTACCCCCAACCACCATGAGCAGTGAGCCGAACGGCCTACGCTCGAACCACTGCGCTAACCGATCGTAAAAGATACTTATATCCATTGCATCGGGTTTTAAAAGCTTTTACATCTCATCGGACCAAAAATCCTACGCGCTCGACTCTAAAAAGCTTCTATAAAATTGTCACATAATCAAGTTACGCACCGGAAGCGTAATGTCGAGTTGTGAAATCACTCGCCGTCAAAGGCGTGGTATGGACACACAAATCCAATTTCGGCTGTTTCGGCTTCCATAGGAACGCTTGTACCAATTAAACGACGCGGAAAGTGCGTCTGGTGCCCTTTTCAACCCTTTTTTGATCAGCAATATTGGGCAGTGCGGTCAGGGTACCACTATTCGGGTCCAACGGACGGGATGAAAGTGGACTTAGGGAAGCTGGGAAGCTTAATTATCTGTCCACAATATTCCATTGATATGAGGGATGAGTGAATGTTATGAAAGTGAAATGAATGTGAAAGGTGAAATTAGTGAGTTTTTGAAGGTGAAAGAATTTCGTGTGCGAACCTCTTATTTAACCGACGTCAAAAAAAGGAGGGGCTTCTATGTTCGTCTGAAATTTTTTTAAATGTATTTTCACCGATTTCTCCGTCAATTGTAGACTGTTTTTTTGTTTTAAAGCGGGTTGGTGCTTCTATCTTACCTCTACGTTAGGGCTAATTCTTAGGTACCTGTCCCTATACTTAGATGAATTGTTACCGACTCCCAATGAAATAAAGTTTTAGGTCCCTAGTTATTTCTAGCTTTTTAGTACAACCAGGTTTATTTGAAGTCATCTTTTTTATTCAAGTATTTTTTTTCTATTATGATCATCACTTACTGAATAGTCAAGGGCAATATTGTAAGGAAACCATGTCTATATAAGACATGAGAAGTTTACCTGACTAAACGGGCGAGTAAATTAAGACTTTGACCCAAATCCCCCTCGCATTGGAAGGAGTGAGGCCGTCGCGTGGCAATAGACTTTTGCCTCTATTACATTGGAAACAAACACCATCGGCGAAATTTCATGAATGTAAGGAGCTCCTGTCCACTCCGACGAGAAATGCAGGCGTAATAGTATTTTATTATTACTACTAGCTGAGCCCGCGACTTCGTCCGCGTGGAATTCAACTTAACAAAAAAGCCCGCTCCCGCGTTCTGAGCCCGCGTGACAGGACCCATTTTTTTAAATTTTGTTTTTCTATAATAAAAGTAGCCTAAGTTACTGCTTATAACATCAGCTATCTACCAGTGAAAGTCCCGTCAAAATCGGTTCACCCGTTTCGAAGATACTCTTTGATTTTATGTGTTTTTATTTTTTTACGCGGAACACTTATTGTTTTTCTAAAATTAAAGTAGCCTAAGTTACTCCTTATAAGATCAGATATCTGCCAGTCAAAGTCCCGTCAAAATCGGTCCAGCCGTTTCAGAGATTACCCGGAACAAACACACAGACAGACAGACAATTTTTTTTTTAATCGCGTTTTTGCTCTAGGTGTCGTATGTGCTTTCATATGCATTTAGTAAAAAAAGTGTTATTTTGATATTACAAACAGACACTCCAATTTTATTTATTTGCATAGATATAGATAAAAAATCAACATTCTTAAAAACAAACTTCTTAACCTTTTAAACACAGCCCTATTCCTCAGTCCCATCTAAAGTCCATTACTAAATCAGATCAGTAATTACCAATGAGGTTTGCCCTTGGGAGTGTAATCGTCAATTTAAACTTAACAGAGGTTAAATGCTGGGTAGTGGCGTCCTCTGGGGACGCTAAATGACATGCCCGTATCATCTAATGGACTCCTCGGGTGGAGATTGGATGTTATGTATAAAATGTACGGAATTACGCCCATCTTGGAAGCTTAGACATGTTAATATGTGTTTATTGTTTTGGTGATGGAAACAGCTTATTTCAGAACCGTTTATACGAGTATGGGTCAAGGCGATGACTTACTTCGGACTCAAAGGTACGTTATTAAAGTTCAAATATGCACGAGTTAAGATTGGTAGTGGTAATCATCTCCACGATTATAGCTAGTCTCAATGATACTAGACAAATTCATCAATTTATCTAGTATTTTGAGATACATTTTGTAAATGACTGCCTCTATGCTTTTAAGGTACACCTGTAAAATTGATCAGAAATCGTCACGACGGCAAAAATAAACAGAAAAAATGTAAATCAAACACTAAAGCCGTTGGTCCGTCAATTTATTGTTTTCGTTAGTGTTACTCGTTATACAAATAACAGTAGAAATAAAAAGGTGTCGGCCTGTCACTGTCGAACAACTTGCTAACAATGTGACGGCAAATAACAAAGCGTTGACGAGGGGTCCAGGGGGTGTGGGGGTGGGGTCGCAGGGGTCACCACCACCCCGAGTAATGTACCTGTTATAGATGTTGTTTTATCAGTAACAATTACTGGACTGGACGGAGTAATCGAAATACGAGTGGGCGTGTGGGAAGTTGGAGAAACGTTGGCGTGAGGTAAACAAGCGCACCTAAACATAATATCTCTTGTAATAAATATAATTTATTAAACTTTGGAAATGTAACATTCATGTGACTTAGCGTTTAAGCCCAAAAAATCGAATCTTTATAAAACTCAAAGTTCGATATCGCATAGCGCTCGTGTTGGCCGGATTAAGCGCAGTTGTCGACATGGCTTAACGCATATCTTTGAAAGAAACAGCGCGTGATGTTTGCGCGCGCCGTGTGGGCGGGCTTAGTTGAAAGTTAGCTAAATCCGCGGTACGTGACGTAATTAAGTCGGAGCCCTACAGCCGTCGGGAGGCTTAGCTGCGTCTCGGGTATGCTTAATCGAGAAGCAAAGAAGTTTACAAATACTTTTGATTACAGAGAGTATCTTTAAAACAAACCAAATTCACCAAATCTCGCTGTTATTCATTTTTAGGGATCCGTAATGTCTATGAGGGACTCTTATCATTCAGTCTGTTCGTCCGTCCGTCCCTCCTTTCCAGTCTGATACAGTGACATAACTGCTATAGTTTTTGACGGAAGTTGCTAAAATAGGCAACACAGATACCTACCTTCGCACTATATCTCATTTCTAAAAATATGATATGTCATAAAATAACTTGTGTGAAGTAACCTCCCCTTCATTGAAAGTAGCAATATAATTAATTGTCTTGTTGTTAACAACCTTCATGTTCAAATAAAATTGTGTTTATAATAATTAATTACTTATGTAAGTGTAGATAGAGTCTTATTTTAAAACAACCCAGAAATCCTTATCGGGATAAATACATTACAGTAGTCCCGTTTGATTCTCCAACTCTACTTATAATTAATAAATTTACAATAAACTTACCTTACAAGTTGTTTACACGTTTCGTACCCCACAAGTGTTATGCAAAACAAATATTATGTAATCAGACGAAAGGTCTGCAACGTAACTGGGGCTGTATATTACTTGCAGAGGTACGGTGCATCGCGGAGTGCTTTGGTAGTTTGAAAATGCGAGTCTTGTGCTCTGCAATTGGGTAATAGTTCTAATCGGGTAATGGTACAGCATAATTACCTATTTGGTAATAATAAAGTATTGTGTTCATTTACAATACACCATCTCAAATAGCAAGGTCTTAAGGCATACAAGACCTTGTAATTTGAGAGTAAGTTATAGGTAAATAATACAACATATTTTGTATGGCAACTTAGTAAATGCTTTACTATATTAAACTTGTGTAAACTTTTCATACACTTAAGAATGTACCAAAAAAATATTGCAAACTGCAGAAATTTGATTTAATAATTCGCTACCGGTTTGGTAGCTGCATCAATCACCAGAAATATGAATGCCATCCTATTAAGTATTTGGTGTCTACATACAAAATAGGTGGGAACTCTGATAGAAAAAAAAAAAAAACAAAATCTATCATAATAGCCAAGCAATTATTATAATTTTAGCTTAGTTAACTTGTGTGCCAACATAATCAACACTGCTTACCTGATTCAAACAATTGGGATAGTGTGGCAAAACAAACAGATAATCATAGGAAAGCTTCGCACAGACACTGCATTACATTCAAAGGAGCTTCTTCCTTGCACTGCAGACTGCTGTGAGTGGGAAATTATGAATGCTGTTTGTACTTGTTAGCTTTTATTTTGATTATAAGAAACATTGCGATTCTTCTCAGGTGAAACAAAGCAATACTTAGTTGTACTGTTAGGATTTTTTTCTTCTCTTTATTGAAGATGGTTTTGAAATGCAATATGCTATTTGAATGTTTCTTTGTCTAAATCACGTGTTTTTAGATTTATTTTCTCTTGGTTATGTTTGAATATAGTGGAAAAACTACTGCATATATTTTAACGGGGATTTTACTTTTACCTATATATAGCCTTAGCCTCCTATAGAAGTTGAGAGTATAATATCTTTCCATTTATTAACTATTGGGGATCGAAAATTTGGCGCAAACGGAACTGCGGGTGTAAAAGTCAAAAGCCTTAATTTTTTCATAACAGCTCGTGCCACCTGTCTGATGTTAAGCAGTTACCCGTGCCTATAGATGCTTGCAATACTAATAGCATTGCTCGCATGTTGACAACCTGAAGAGGAGTGGGAATTGGGACAATGGGAGGGGGTGGCGGTACTACTGGCTCTCTCACTATTGTATATATATATTTTTAATAATGAGTGTCTGTGTTTGAAACGTATGTCTAATAATATTCATTTTAATAACCCGTTATGCACTCAAAGCTATCTTCACATAAACATAACAGAAACACATAAAGAATAGAAAACATATACAAAGCAATCACTAAGTGTTCCGTATTTTGAAGAACCTCGCAAAATTCATTATGCAGCGTTCGTTGCCTTACTCTCAGCGGTTTGAATAAAATATACAGGAGCCTTTTTATCTGTTAAACGCATTTGATGTTACAAATCTTCGCTGTTGTCGAGAGGGGGCATGCATATGGCTATGTGAGGTGCGAAGTAGTGGCTAGCGGTTAGCACGGTGAGGGTTAACATCACAGATATATATATCTGTGGTTAACATCGACTGTGATCAATTATGATACTATCTCTCTGGTCACAAAGCCTTTATGGGTTGTTTGTTTAATATACTAACATCAGCATAAGCATTTTCAAAATAAATAAGATATATTTTTTATTTTCGGGATTAAGCCCGGAACCGATTAGATATCCTAATTAGAGTAGTACAGCAGTCAAAAAAATATTTTTGCATGCGCATTAAACGTTTTCCCATACAAATTTATATAAAGTTAACAAAGACAATAGAGCTACAACAGTTCTAGAAGTCCTAGGTGGTAGATAGATAATACATCTAAATCATAAGATGAGAGATGATGAGATAACTCAAGGAGCTCAAAGCACACAGCGCGTTATATCAAACACTGTGTGAGTATTTTGCTGTTTTCTTCTCTTATTACTGGCAAACTCGTAGGCGTTGCATTTAAGGACGCCGCTTTCCGCTACCGGTTCCAGTTTCTACGTACAAAGGTTATGCGAACAGAAGATGCTTTAGAAGTGGCACGTTGGAGTAAACACCAAAGAACTCGTGTTATAACTCCGAAAGTATTTGTCCTTTTTGGTGGAGGAAATTGTTTTAAATAAGAGACTGAAGGGCAAGAACTTTTAACTCTTGTTAATCTTTCCAGGTATGTGCAATGAAGTAAATTCTAAACGTGTTGATATAGAAAATTCCGGTGTGTATGTGTGTGTGCTTGTAATTCTTCTATTTTCAATATTCAGAAAATAAAACCTACGCTGGCAATACTGCGGGTAAAAGCTAGTAAATTATAATAACAGATAACAGACAAAATAAAATAATTAATATAAATGGTCGAGAAATTAAAATTTAAAACTTTCCTCAAAGATTTCATCGTCATCTTGTCACCGTTTTGTGGGGCGAACCCGACGACGGCAGCGATTGTGGGTATCCAGCTATTCCAACGACCATATATTCATGCCAGCCCAGGTATGGGTCAATACACATATATAGATTTACATAGATAACGCAAATGCATGTATTTCGCGTGTACGAAACCCCGACCAAGCCTCAAGGTTGGTCGGCGTTAACTTGCAGTCCACGCGACTACAGAAATAAAAAAAATAGTATGAGCGAGATAATCACTCGAGAGAATCGTAGCGGGCGGAGGGGCATCGGCGCCATCGCTGTCTTTGAATCGGTTTACATTTCCCGTCACTAATGACGTCACAGTAGGTGTTAAAAATTCGGCACGCTTGGTTTCAATACAAATCGTGATACTTGCGTTATCTATGTAAATCTATATATGTGGGTCAATAATAAGGAGAGAAAAACAAATAGTCATATCTAGTCTTATTTCTACATCTGCAGTCCCGTAAAAAGGCTCATTCTTTTGACAAACGCCGCGGCACCGAGCGCCGTGCGGATACAATTTGCGTCGAAGGTGGTGCCCAAGGTAGCGCGTTTCTGATGCAAATGCTTATACGTGGTTCATTATGTACTGATTTCAGGACGTTTAGTGTTGTGAGGCGCGCCTCTAAGACTCGGATGTTCTTTGTTCGTCACGAATGGCATTATAAAACGTTGCATTTTCTTCTTTTTGAGAGCAAATGTGAGTGGAATTGAATTTTTAGAAAAGTTAACAAATCTATCGGGATGAAAGATAAGTTTTTTGTTTTTGTATAACAAAGTCGGCAAACAATCTTACAATCCGCCTGCTGTTAAGCAGTCACCATAGCCTATAGATGCTGAGAATAGTAATAGGCTAAGGTGACTGTTTGCAAGTAAGTCGGCAATAATTTTAAAAAACAACAACATTTGTTTTTCCGTAATCTCATTATATCAAAAGTATTAAATAAATAAATCTAATCTTTCTTACGTAAACGCAAATCAAAAGTGGCAATCGTAAGCGCACGGTGAGAGATGAATTAAAGTCAGTATAGTCAGTGGTTTGCATTTTAATTAATTAAGAGCCTTGGGCTTCGGAGGGGTTGTGGAGGGTGTGCCTGGGGGGTTACAGGGGGGAGTGGGAAGCGCAACAGTCAGTATTTACGCACGGGGACACCTCGTGACTCGCCCGACATTCGTTTTCTGTCGCCAAGCTTAGCGGGGCCTTATTCCATTAGGAAAATTAATGTTTTTAGTTGGCACCGCCGCTCGCTTGAAAAAGAAGTGGAATTAAGAATTGTACGAGGTGAGACGATTACGGGAATTGTGTGATGTGTTTCGTTTGTTGTGTTCGGGACTTATTATACTGTTTATTGAAAGACGAGAAACAAAATGGATTATTGCGAAGAAAAATAAATTAGTTAATTAGATTGCTAATCACAAAAGTAAAGCTAGATTCATAACAATTTCTATTATTATAAAACAAATTAGAAAGCCTTAAATTTGAGAGCTGCTTAATTTTGACGAGCCATACAAAAACATTAACAAAATTTAAAACAGCTTACATTTGGTGTCGTTTCAATATTAGGCCTTCAGTAAATAATAATTAATGTTTTAAACCACTTTGTTCGTTCACAATCGTTCACATGATCATTCAATCGTAAAAAGAATCCTGAGCATCTTTGTAACACATTTTTACGTGCTCACAAACAATCACGAGACAATTGATCTGCATGCCGGGAGCGCACCGCGTCAGTCGCGCGTTAGTCGCGCGTCAGCCGCGCGGCAGCCGCCCACACCAGCCGCCGAGACTTCATTTCCTTTCAGTGATGGATGGCTGTGTATCTTCAATGAGATTTATAATGGCGTGTCACATTCCTGTGACGTACGTGTGAGTCCGGACACGGAGGTGTTATATTCTAAGTTAGAAAATGTTTGAAACTATATAAATGGTTTTTATTATGCTAGAGAAATGAAAATGTCGCAACCTATTTAGTTTATGGTGCAGTGTTTTGTTGCATAGTTAGTTCATTTTAGGATATCACGTGCTGTGATACAGGGTGACTTCCAAATCGTTGGCATTTGTTTGGCTAAAATTCTGATTATTTTAGAAACAATAATGAATAAATGGAAATTACCAAAACTGAATCTAAAAAAAACACGAGGCCTATATAAACCGAGTGCTTTTAACTATGACTCATTATTTTAATTACATACGTTTAGTACTTCTTTATTGGGAAATCAAAGGAAAATCATGTAAACATTGTGTTATTTTTAGGTTAATTTTAAAATGTATATTTAATCAGTCGATTTGTTGGTGATAGTGTAGATTCGTAGCTTAAATGTTTGCCAATGAATCCGAAATAAGCCTGTATAGTTCAAGAAGAAAAAACTAAATTATTCTATAAGACAAGGTCGATATTCCCCGCATAATGTAATTGAAACGTTGGACGGGTTTGGTATATGACCGAAATGTCTTCGGCGAGTCGAAAATATTTCTCAAAAGGTTACCACTAAGGCTTGGTATACATAGATATAGTTGTTAGTAGAGTCAACTAGACTTGCATGTTTAAGGGATTAATACCTAGTAAATCTAGCATTTAGCTAGTATACAGAATCATAGGTTGTAGTACAATGGACTGCCGTATAAAGTCCAGAAATAGGTACGATAGAGTAAATTACCATACGATATTTTGGCGGTAATAAAACGCCGCGCGTGCGCCGTTTAAACACTCAGGTCTATATTTAGGGTGCGCGTCCACTTTAGCTGTCTAGCTGTCGACCAATAGGATCGTTTTATTTTAATACGTTGTGGAAAATGAAGCGCTCCTATTGGTTGAAAGCCCAGCGAGCTTACCCGGCTCAAGTGACGAGCACCCTTAACAACCCTTAAATCACCTAGTTCATCACCTTACGAACACTACTAGGACGAGGCGTCCGTCAATTACAATTCCATCAAACTCTACCTCAGAACACGAACAAAAGATAAACTTTCCATACTCATATCACTAGACATCAACTCTACCAGCGTGTAGAGGGCCTAATCCGGTACAGCACGCTACCATTACTTATGCATTAACCCTGGATAGCGGTAAGCGGTCCCGGAGGCCCCTGGCCGGCCTCGCATGATTTTATTCAACCACTCGTCTCCAATGGCTGCCCGTTCCACGAAAACAACTTTTGACAATCAATCTGTTACGTGATCAGTGTAATTGTGAGTTTTCTATGCTTAGACAGGTAAGTGTTGATAATAAGTTGGATATTTTTATGTGGTAGCTTGATAAAATAAATGTAGCCTCAGTTACTCCATATAACATCAGCTATTGCTAGTGAAAGTCCCTTCAAATTGGGTCCAGCTGTTTTGAAGATTAGCCGGACCAAACAGAGAGTCAGACAAAAAATTTAAAATTGTGTTTTTATTGGAAGTGCCGATTACACTTTCATAATGGATATAGTAAAAAGCTCTTATGCTGACAATACAAACAGACACTTTAATTCATCATCACGTGTGTCCCGAAAATGGTCGGCAGTGGTGCACTATACTGCGCCCACATTTCACCGTTCGTATTTTTTGTTCCAGTGTAATGAGTCGGTGAGTCCTTAGTGGCAAATCACACCACCCCTAGTTACGAAGGGCGACAAACTTTAGAGTTGTTAAAAAAACTATTGCCCTAATCTATATAAAAAGGGGGTTTATTTATAAGAAAATCATTTATCTGCATCACACTCTAGCAACAGATATGAATGGAAAATTACATGAAAAATCTAAAATAAACTTCCACGGCATCTTGTTGTGTATGAAAAGATGATTTCCTGAATGTCAAAGAAATCTGCGAGCTAGTTTCCGCTGAGGATTGGGTATCGGCTGCAACTGAAATGAATCGATACAACGCCGTATATTTTAAAGGTAAACCTTATGACGTCATGTTGCTTCGGGATACATATTTTCGAAAGTTGCAATATAGTATTTCGTGATTTAGGATGAGATTTGTGGCGCCATCCTTTGCAAATACAAATTTTAATAATATTCCTATCTTGAGATTCTCTTTGAAACTATGAAGTAATAATTTACTACGGTGTAGTCAGTACTACGAGTTACGGTTATGTCGTAGCATTTGCTACAGCGTAGTCATCGATACACAAAAAACACTTATTTGTTCAGATGTTTATTCAGGATTGATTCGCAGTTTCTATGTAGATAAAAGACAATGTGTAGATGCATCGTTTATATAAGCTCATAGTCATAACCGCATCAGAAAGTGTCCCATTTAAAATTACCATAAAATGTCTTACAAGAAAATGCGGGAATAAAAAAACATTTATTTATAATCCTGAGTGGCGGACATCTGAATGTTTTCTTTCGTTGGAACAAATTGGAAAGCGGCTGCACAGTACAAGGGAAGGGAGGGCGAGACAGCCGGTGAATTACTGAGCCCGCCCGATCATTGCGGTTGACCCGAATGTACTTGTCTTGCTTTCCGTTCGAAATTTTTACTTGGGACTCGGAGCATTTGTAAAATATGTTGTAAAGGCCTTTTTAAAATTCGGGTGGGATTTAATTTAAAGCCATATTTTACTTTTCATAATATACGTAGGCAAGGAGGGAACGACCCGCCCGGCGTTAAGCATTTACCGCAGCCTATAAATGCTCGCAATACCAAAGACATCGCTAGCACGTTGATGGCCTGACACAGAGTGGGGTACGAGGAGAGTACGAAACGAATGTATAACAGCTACTTTACGTTGATCGTCTGTGAGAGGAGAAATGCCCCGGTAGAGCCCATCTTTAGGCTGTAGTCAATTAGGTACAATTTGGCTCTACCACCAAATAAGACTATGGATATCAAAAATATAGAAAGTACAGACACAGCATCACGCATGTATTCTTAAAAGGACTAGGTTTAGGTACACCACCCTATAAGTTCCTATAAGTTCCAAACCTGGAGCGAGCTTATTTCGATAGTACCAGTTTTCAAAAGTGAAATGTAGCGTACTACTATCACTTTAACTATCATGGATCGATAAGCTTCGATAAACTTATGATACTGGGCGTTACGCCTATTAACTTGCGAGTTAAAAATAATTGTTAAAAGTAACAAAATAACTGTTTAAACACTTGTTTAGCTGTGTAGAAATATGGGGGTGCTTACATATTTTTCTTTTAAACATTCTATAACACATTGGATCCAAATCGCTTACTATTCGAAGACGATAAAACCAACCGCATCAATAAAGACATATTTCAAACGTTTCAGGAAATCAAATGTATAAAGTACTTCCTCTGAAACCGGCGGCTTTTACAGGAATAAAGGAGAGAAAAAACTACCGGGTTCCGGGCGCAATATGATTGTGTTACTGTGAAGTGCTCTACGTACATTGAGACAGCATTTTGTAGAGACGAAGTGAAATTGTTGCAGTGTTGTATCATCTACAAAGTCTAAAGAAGGTATAATTTTGTAAATAGAGTCTAATTAATATTTTTGTAAGGAGAAACCATAGTATTTGTAACCCTATGACATTCTGAATAGGTGATAGAGTCCTTCTCCTACACCGATACTCTCTATCAATCCATATTGACAAATGGAGAAGCCAAAATGGAGTTCCTGAAATGCTACATGGAGTAAATTTCTTAACAGTGAGATATCTTGGTCATGAAAATGTAGTTTTAATACAAGTTTTGACAACGTCAAATATGGATCGAGGGATCGAAGCTTTCCATAAAGTTTCCATACATTGCACAACAGCGCTCCTAGCGGAAACGAGCAGCTTTACTGGTGAATGTATGGCCTCCATAGATCACTTGATTGGTATGTGAATACGCTCAAAACTCAAACTAAACTCGCAGTAAACTTTTTACTCTTGGGAGCACATAAAGGAACAATGATAACTGGAATCTTGAACCCTCGCCGCCATAGCTGACCGAGGCGCTCGCCCTCGTCGTACCCCATTAGCCCGGCGACTCCGCCATTTGTGGGGGCCCTCTGGCGGAATTGCATATCACTGTCGCCAGCGTTATTACACCAATTACACACAGCCACTGAGATGCTCGGGATGATTGAAGTTTTTGAATTTGACCTCTTGAAGATTAGATATATCGTGGTATAAATTTTCTATTTTTTTATTGAAATGGTAGTTGGAATCTTTGACAGTTATCCTATAGAACAACTGTCAAAATTGACGTCTTCATTTGCGTGTCATTTATATGTCAGTTGTGTCGTATTGCAAGTCGAGTGTGAGTCGATTCGAGCGACAGTCGTTAACAGAGTTCAGGCAGGGACCCTGGCCCACTGCTAAACAGCAGCTTAACATTATGTCTTTTGAAAGCAATCGTTTTTCACACGATGTTTTCTTTCACCGTTCTATAAGTGACCATCTTCATTACAAATTATTATAGAGTTAATACTCTTTTTTAATTTTTACAAAAGTGATCCAACAAATTATCTCCAAATCTCACGATCCATCACATAAATTTTCCCAATTTCCCATATAATTAGTATTTTGTAATAAAACTTTGTCCAAACAAAAAACCCAACAAGCTAGAAAATCAAGAAGCTTGAAACTTGTATCATTGTTTGTCGGCAAAACTTCGGCAAACATTTTGCAGCTAACTTAATTAGGAGTTAAAAACTTGTTTTTAATTTTTTTTTGCTCCTTGGTCCCTCAAAGTTTGTATTGCGGGGTGACTCTTTCTATGACGGTATTTTTATTTACATCCCAACTGATAGTCGTTTGAAAACTGTAAAATATGCTTTTAAAACTTATGTTTATTTGAAATTCTACTAACACAATACTTTGAATACGTTTTCAGCCAAACTTCTTATAATATAAACGCTGGGTCTGTGTAAGCAGATGTGGCTGACATATTGAAGGGTCAGCCACATTAGCTGCTTAATAAAATAAAGACTAATGACAATTTATTTGTTCACTAAAATTTCGTGGCCCCATTATAATCTCCTAGTCTCAGTTTACTTAATTTCCCCGCGACTTATTAACTAAACGTTGACCTCCATCTCAAATACAAAGAAAAATCTGATGTCTTCATAAATTTGATTTAAACGTAGAAATATTACGTGGGGCTGGAGTAATTCGTTATCTCTTGCGTCGGATAGGCGGGCGGGAATAGGCTGAATCCGAGGAACACCACTATTTATCTGTATTAGTTTATTCCTTTTTTACAGGATAAGACTAGCGGACTTTCTGTAGTAATTTCAATATAATTTGCATAAAAATGGACTTTGTTTAGACAGTAATTAAATTTCATGGGATATTTTTATAAGCGTTTGGAGATCTACATTGAAGTCATATAATAAAACCTCATCGTCTACACTTGGTGGTGATAGTTGATAATAGCACAGTTCGTCTATCTGTCATGTGGTTACCCTGTCCTGTTTATATTCTAACTCTTAAGAACTCTTTAGGTACTCATAAAAAATATGACCAATAAAGTTAAATCCAAGGACTTACACAATTTTACCAAATGCAGTGTCAATATCAACAATTGAGTGTATTTTCACCATTCAATTCTTCTCAGGTAACCAACCTTCTATTAATACGGACACAAAAACGCGCCCCAAACACCATATAAACTAAAATAAAAGCCGTTTTGGGACGTGAGAAACGCTCGAAATAGTGTTCAACGGAATTTACGACTGGTAGCATCTTACTTTGTCCGGTTTAATTAGAGCTTCCCTGGTACATTAATATCAATTATGGTAATCCAACCGGAGTGGATTCAACTGCCGACCTCATTCGGCCATTCGGGATCCAGCGTGGTACAAGATTTCAATATAGCGATTGTATTGTTGGGTATGCCGATGTCGTGAAAGGTTCTCGTTATTGGGATCATCAGTTAGAATATTTTAATTTTGATGGGTGTATGTTTTGATGGGATAAATATTAATACTTGTTATACAACAATATATGTTATTTTTCATTCAATTAAAATAAACCACAATACACAATGGTGTATAATTGTTTAGGACTATTATACTACTCCCTACTATTCCCTATTTTAAATAGCATAACTAGTGAGTTATGCTATTTAAAATAGGGAATAAAAAATCATTGACGGAATATGATTACACTACAAGACGTCTCTGCCTATCACTTTGGAGAATACTACTACTACTTTAAGTGTCGTTATGGGTTTTCATTGCGGGTAAGCGGTGTCCACATTACACACTCATATCGGCATAGGTACCTTAACCTCAAACCTCACACACTTATTTGCAAAGCGATCACGACCCTCTCATAGAGCTTTTTAAATACATATCACAATTCATACTCATTTGTCTATTCAACAATCTTCTAAAAGGTATATTTTTTCCACACGAAACCATACTCTCATTTCATCATATTCCTAACGAAATTTGTGCTGCGAGGATAAACTACGAAACTAATTTCGAGCCTCGAAGGAGGTTGAAGCCAGAAAACTGACCTGGTTAATACAGGTAGGAACTTGTTCCAGTATAGGAAGCCTAAAAACTTACAAGGAAAACAGGAACTTCTTCCGTTGGTAGGTAACGTAGTACAATATGGTGAGTTTCCCGCTCGCGTTGCTCGTGTAAAAGAATAATACAACAAAATATAATAAAAAAATCGTGTTGTGTTGTTTTATTACGCAATCAAGGGTTTTATTTCGTAGTAGTTACTTATCTACTTTTGATGGTATACGTGGTAAGTCATAATGTGGTTAAATGTTAGAACATTGGTTTGTTAAATACATATATTGGTGTAATCATATTTTAATGCTGTATGTGTGTATGATAAATTCGTCACAATTACTTAGAAAGAAGGATCTTTTGCAGAAGTCGGACCATTTAAGACTGTACAGAACTGTTTTAATCGCTTTTCCGTCCCATCTTACACCAAACAACACAAACAGTACGCCCCACAATTTGAACAAGAAAGGTGGAATCGTTTCGAAAATTTCCATCCAAAGAAACTGTACCTCTAGGGCTTCGCCGCGACCCTTTATGTAGCAATCACGGGAGCGTTCGACAAACTTTACGTTCCTTTTGAATACGTACAATTACGCGGCAATAACTCGTTGTGAAATTGATTCTGGATAGTGATGTTATAATATCGATATGAGAAGATAATCAACTTCTTTGGTCGATATTAAAATATTTTTTAATTAAGTTACTTTGTTTCTGTTTTTAATGTGATGCTTTTTAGCTACCACATTATAGGAGATTAACATAGTAACTTAACTTAGTAGCTGATATTTATATTGTTAACATTAAGTCAATGTTTCATTGGTATCATTTAGTAGCTCGTGCACTCTGAAATTCCTTTTATTTTCAGATTAATATAATAAAAGGCCACTCTCATTTTTATAGAGAATATTACAGAACTTAATACAGCTATGCTTGCTCTGCTTTATAGGGGTACTTTTGTTGTATGAAATAAAAAACAGCTCTACCTCCTACTCGCGTTTTTCAAAGTAATATTTCCGAGTATAAGGGAGAGAACATTTTGTTTGAGTGTCAGGGTAGGAAGTTTATAAGCCTGTAAAAGTTGCGTCACAAACTGAATTTTAAATAGCAATAGTGACTTGCAAGTTTTTAAATAGCAATAGTGAATAGCAATGTTTCAGAAAAACAAAAAAACATAGACTTAGTTATAAATTCCACGTTCTAATGTCACTTTAGCACCATGAGTTACCCATTAAAATAATTCCAGAACTCAAATTCGGTCATATTGCAGATTTTTTAACTTCCATTTTTAACCTATTCTTAATATTAAGTAATATTATTATTAATTTATCAAGTACTTTCCTCCCCATCACTACAGCCATCGTCCGCTTGCGAATGGAATTCCGCCACCCGTAGGCGTCACTAGTACCTGCGCATTTTATCTAAAGACTTTTATGAAGGCAATTAAACGCCGCAAGATTTTAGAGTTATAGACCCATTTTCTGCTGTGAGATTAAGTATTTCGTTAGGTATGTAGTCAGCATTCTCAGAAATGAAGATGATAATTTAAGGGCACTCGTGTTGAGGTATATTTTGCGGATTTATGATCTTGAGGAAAGTTATGGGCGGTTTGTGGGTAGCTTGATTAGGTGAATGTATGTGTAAATTATATTATTCATTCTACAGTTATTAAATTAAATTCCAAAACCATTTATGTTTTCTTGATTGAATTCGTTGCGGGTTCAAAGCCAATTTAACTAACTTGGAACCCACCGCGGATCAAACATTAATGATGTCTTCGATGGAAAAAAGCCCCAATAAAAAAAAACTCATTATTGTGTACTTTCATCGATCAGATGGAAAACTACCGGACATGGCAGGTATGCTCCAAGGTTTTCTACGAGGTCGCAGTTTTCCACCATCCGCATATTTTTGCGAAGCTTGAGAATCATCATCAATGAATCTTTTAATAGCCTTCATACTGTATACGTTTACCAAGGTTTTGTAACTCGTACAAAAAGGTTCTCAAAAACATAGGTACCTACTGAGTATATTCTAAATTAAATTATGTACAGGTATTTTAGATAAGATCTTATTCGATTAACTTCTCTCAAATAAAAGGTAAGCTCTCATAAACATACCTACTAACTCCAAAATGGCATATTCTAATTATAATAAAACTCACATACACATAATTATTTTCAACCCTTCTAACGGCTGCATCTCTTTATTAACCCTAAAATGTTTACGTCGGAAATAATTTCCCAGCAGATGGGGCCATAGAGAGAGAAAAAAATACGTAAGTTAGAGACGTTGCCAATATTTTGACGGCTCCGGAAAAAAGGCATACGCTCATACCTTTGTGTTGAAATAGTGAAAGGGATGAATAGATATTATACAAAAAAAAATCAGTATTAATCTTGTTTTTATATCCCAACAGTATATTTTACTAAGAGTATGGGTTTTTTGTACAAAAGGTGTAATTTAATTAGAGTCAAAATATAATTGGATTCAGTGAGTGACAAGTGACATATCATTTCCGTAATAACATGTGAAAGGTGTGCGTATCATCGATATTTGATTTTGTGTTGTTAAAGTCTCAAAAAAGGTTTGCTTTTCGTTAATTATAGTATTTCTGTATACTGAATTACTCTGAAACTGTCCCCAGTATTCACAATATTACCTTTCCATGGCATCATTCTTCCATGGAAGGGGGCGAGTTTAAAAATATAGCAAAAACGGGTCCCAAGGACGGATAACCGGAAATAAAAAAGTCGTCAGCGTAAAGCCCAAGCAGCGGATGCCTGCTAATAAAGGAAGCGGGAATCAGACTGTGTGGCAAGTCAGAGAGACCTGTTTTTTTATTACGACGCTAATGTCGGGGTTATATTACAATCTTTTTCTTTAATACCGTGATATGGTCAGGTATTGTTTTATACAGTATTTTTTATCGTGTTATGTGAATGCTTTGTATTCCGAAGTTTATATATATGTTGTCCCTCGTTCTTACTGATGAAATAATCGCACCGCTCTATATTCTTGTGGCTATTTAGTCTTCTTGCCGTCAAGATGTAGAGGCTCAAATTTTTTTTAAAAACATCCTACTGCTAAGTAAAGGCATAATTTCCCACCACATGTGTCTCTATAATTATCTCTTTTTTAAGTAACAAATTCGGCAAGCAGGCGAACGAATCGCGTTATGTTAAGCAGTTATGGTAGCCTAAATGATGCGTCTCAATATACGAAATCCAGCTGCAATAGCTAAACTACACCAATCTTCCGTGCGAGAGTGATACTACCCCAATCGAGCCACCATAAACTATTTCGCGCAACAACATAAGTACATACACAGATATAGATTTACATAGATAACGCAAGTATCACGATTTGTATTGAAACCAAGCGTGCCGATTTTTTAACACCTACTGTGACGTCATTAGTGACGGGAAATCCAAACCGATTCAAAGACACCGATGCCGCCGATGCCCCTCCGCCCGCTACGTTTCCCACGAGTGATTATCTCGCTCATACTCATATTTGTTATATCTGTAGTCGCGTGAGCTGCAAGTTAACGGCGACCAACCTCGACGCTTGGTCGGGGTTTCGGACACGTGAAGTACATGCATTTGCGTTATCTATGTAAATCTATATCTGTGAGTACATACATGTGCTTGCAAAACATTATTAAAGTTAGATGTATATTTAGAAACTGACACCGCCATAAATTTAAATCGACAAAATGAAACTCCTCACGTAAGTACTCTACAGATTTGTGGTGTAGGATTTTGCGAATTTCGGTCTAGGCTATGAAATCCGTTTAGGAGGTCAAATAACCTAGTTATGTCTGTTCCTGGCATACGAAATATTCTGGTATTTGGTTCGGTTAGTTTCATGTTCCATTCGGAATTTCGGTGGGTAATTTTTACTAAGGGTAACCACAACAAGCTTAAAACGAGCCTATGGCAACACAAATAAGTGGGCTCTTGCCCAGCAGTGGTCCATAAAAACACTTGGGCCTTGTTCCCACGGAGGTATTCACAAGGTACGCGTAGGAGATGCAATCCAAAGGTTGCCAATTGATATAGAAGTTTATAAAGTCAGGAATAGGGTAAAATTTAGGTATTTAGGATTTCATAAGTGTCAAATTTAGCTAAGTCATAGCTTCAATAATCTATGAAGTTTCAATTTTATTGCAATGTCTACATCGATAGCCGGTATATGACACAATTTCGACCTATCTTATGAAAATTCGCCAAGTGCCATGTCGAGCCATGCACAATGAAGGGTTCCGAGTCATTGAAGGTAATCTGTTTAAAATTTCACCCCAGGTTGAAATAGGTACTAAAGTTGTATACATACTACTACCGACATCTATAGACAGAAATAGACTAATTAACTTAAAACATACATTTAGTGCTGTTATTTAATTTGAATATATTAACAATGTATCCAATTTCATCTGCATAATCTTATTCATATTTTTGCAACATAAAAATGTAAGAAGTGTCGATATTTATTACTTAAAAAATCTTACCCAATGTTGTTTACATACTACTACCGACATCTATCCACGTGCATTAACACTTCAAAAATACACTTATTAACTTGAAATATAAATTTATTGCTATGATTTAATTGGAATTGGTGAACAATGTATCGATTTTCGACGGCATAATCTTATTAATGTTTTTGTAATAGATGGAAAAATGTAAGAAGTGTCGGAATTAATTACGTAAATTTTGATTTAATCTTTAATAGTTAAAAATCTCGCTAACTGAATTTTTGATGATAAAATGTTGTATTAAAACACCATTTTATTTGAAAAAAGCATTTCAACGATACCCCACACGATTGGGTAACTAAAAAAAATTATCCCCGCTTTCGATGTTTGGGGAGGTACCTCGAAAAGTAATTTTGGTACATTTTATATTTTTTTAAGTGAGATCTACTCTTAAAGTATTTTTGCACCAAATTACATCAACTTCCGTCAGAAACTGTAGAAGTTATGACCCTATGACAGGTCGGGACAGACAGACGGACGGACGGACGGACGGACGGACTGGATGATCTTATAAGGGTTCCTCGTGGGGACTACGGAACCCTAAAAACAAAACACGCTCAAACTTTCTGTATTTAAAACATTCCACAAGAAACTTACATACTCGTACCCTAGCGAGTAACCGGATCAAGTTAAAACGGTCGAGTGAACGGGCAATATTGATTCCGCGGGGGAGGCTACGCGATCTAGCTGGGTGTATTGTGAATCACATATTAGGTGTCCTTATATGATACTATTGTGTTCAGACCTTTTATTTACTAGATAAAGGTCTTATTTCCTTTAGACCACCTGTGCTGGCTGTCCTTAAATAGGCGTCTATATCCTAGTGATTAGTGTTCTCGTAAGCGAAAGGTTTCGGGTTAAATACTGTTTTACTAGACATTGAATAATAAACATGAGCACTAAACTTAGTTTGAGTAGCTAAAGACTATTAACAATGATAGTAAACATTAAAAAAATAGTTGTCTGGATGTGACTGATGTGAACTAAGGGCTTTTGATTTAAAATGTGAACTCAATACTAAAGAAGAATTAAGGCTTAGTTAACCAAAAGATTATAAAGAAGAATACATAAATGATTTATATAGCAGTTGGTCATGATATATGGCAATGAACATTGGAGAACGTTGTTCATCAATCGTATACACAAGATTAAAGTGATTTAAAATCGATATCGATTTTAATTAATCAATGGTTGGCAAGTTTTTAATCGGATTTACTTTTAATTTAATGTCAAAATACGTAGATTGAAATGAAATCAAAATACTTTTCACTGAAATGGATCATTATTTTATGAATACAACGTTACTTTTGAATGTGTCATCTTTCTGCCCACTTCAAGCTGTCCTTGTTTGATATTTTATATGTATAATAAAAAATATCCTACTAATATTATAAATGCGAAAGTTTGTGAGTGTGGATGTATGTTTGTTACTCTTTCACGCAAAATTTACTGAACGGATTTGGATGAAATTTGGAACACACATAGTATATAACCTAGATTAACACATATAATACTTTACATAAGTCTACGCGGACGAAGTCGCGGGCAGCAACTAGTGGTTAATAATAATCATATTTTTATACCTACTTATGTTAGATAAGTTATTTTTAAAATATCCATAACATCTAAGTTGCTCAAAAGTCACATGTTTATAATTATATATAATTTATCCACTCTGTAATCTCCACTACAAATTACAGTGCAGTGCAAACTAAGCTATACACGGGCTGGCGTATCATCTGGCCACGGTTGGTGCGAAGATGCGATTGTTCCGCCTGGCATGCCCACTAACTAGGTTGGCCTTCATTACCGCGCCATGTTAACTTGCACCTATGTGTATCATGTGTGCCGTGTATTGACGTGGCTAGTAATTGTTGGGTGGCCATGTTCTATTGCAGTAACGTGTAATTTGTGATGGAATTTGTTGGTAATTATTTTAGTTTCGTTATAAAGAAATTTGGTCACAAATATATTGCCCCACATCATCTAATTGATTGCCCAACATGTTGAGCTATTTAAGTGTTTTATAACATGGTTTTAAAACTTCTACTCAGCTACAATTGCAAACTTCATTACCATCTAATACCTAATCGGCGCAACGTCGACTAAGAAATCTAATTAAAAAAATCCTTCCCTGCACGAGAGGCGATTGAATTTGCGGCGCCCGATTACATTACCAAGTAGTAAAGAACGTTCCGGACGGAACTGCTTCTAACCGGTTTAGACCGGACGTAGCCAGCTCGAACCGGTACTATAGTTTGTTGTAATAGTTGTATATATGTGAAGTTAATCGCGTTTCGTGGTTTTCAAAATGTGGTGTCGTTACACGACGGGTAGAGGTGCGAAATTAGTTGAGAGGGTGTATTCTAGGGTTGTTTTCGAATATTGTTTATTAGTATCGTGCTTTTAGTGGTTCAACGTATTGAGTGAGAGTGAGACTTAAGTATTTAAGTAGCAATCATGTATTCGGAAAAAACGGGGTGTTATAAGTTTAACATGTGTATCTGTGTGTCTGTTAGTGGCATCGTAGCGTCCAAGCGGATAAACTGATTTTAATTTTGTTTGTTTTTGTTTGAAAGGTATTCTGATCGAGAGTGCTCTTAGCTATGTTTTATGAAAATCAGTTCAGCCGTTCGAAAATTATCAGCTCTTTTGTAGTTTATAAAGTCGTCGCATCTGGGGTTTAAATTGACCATTTTATATATAAGTATCAGATACACGTGCCTATTTCATTGTTACCGCTCAAAGATTTAAGTTTGACAGTATTATTCTGGCGAAATTAAAAGTTAACGCGGCCGAGTCGAGTGTCTTAATGGTGTTTCAGTGTTTCCGTTCAGTTTCCGTTTTCACTCTTAATCTGGAGCACTCTGGTCGGCTCGGTTTACTACCGCTCAATGGTGGGCTCATTTCTTTTTATGAAAGAGGCTTTAATAATATCTGTAGTACATTTATTTCGTGTGTCCTTTTAACACTAGGTGTTAACTGGGCAGACTGTGTCAGGAACCGCTTTACTCTCCAGAAGTCGAATAACTGATGGGGGCCAAAAAACAGCAATGCTGAAGTGGAATTGGTCCAGACACGAATGTAACCGCAAAGGTGGGCTTATCATATTACTACCAGGACGAAGGAAAATGGTTGTTGAAGTCAAAGCAGGGTGATGCGAAGATATGGAGATAATTTGGACAACTTTATGGACCAAACTTGGGCGTAGTTGGCTCTGGACAGACAGTTAGGGAAGAGAGAAAAAAAGCGGCAGTAGGATGGTTAAAAGGCCTTTATATAAAAATGTATATTCTTTAAAATAGCGTAAATTTGGAGATCCGATAATCTTAATTACTTACGATCACTTGCAATATTATGCCGACGTCAAAAAAGCATGCTGTCACAGTTATTCTTATATATAAAAACAATAGTGTGAGCGAGTCGGAACATGCTTAAGTAAAGGTAACGTTACGTAAATAGATTGATTTCAAGCCACAGTTGCCAGATACAAGCTAAATAATTTAACAAAATTTATACTATCTTTCAAAGTTCATTCCTAAAACCCTCGTTATATCCGACCTTCCAAAATCTCGTAAGTAATTATAGCCCATATCTACATCAAAAAATCACATCTCCGAGGAAAAATAATAACAAAAGCACTTCCCCCATTCAAGTTCAATATAACCTCGTGACGTAAGCCAAATCCTGAGCATAAGGTTACACCACGCCATGCTATAGGGCTGTTCGCTTTGTTCAAATATAATAATAGAATGACTCGCAGCTTTCCGAATAAGATGTGTGGCAGAAATCTCATTCGTAATAGTGCTTTCTTGTTATTCAGTGTTGTGATTTTATCGATAGTTTTGGTAAATATTGGACGACTTCGGTTGAGTTTTGGTATCGAAATTTGAGATGGTAGGTTAGTAGTTCGCTGTCCCGAATGACTACACTGTTTGAGAAAAAAAAGTTAGCAATTGTTATTACTATTCTCTAATATACATTCAAATTTGTATTGTTACTAAGGTAAGTTATACCCTGGATTACCATAATAGATACTTCTTATCGTCTAAGTCCAGAAAGACGGCACGAGTACTAATTGAATATAAATCATTGCCAAATTCATTAAAAATAACATTTCAAGCGAAAAAAGTAATTAGCATAAAACCACAATTACTCAAACAAATTAATTGTTGAATTCTTAAAAGAATCCCAAGGAAGACCCACGTTCGCTTTTCAATTCAGTCGAACGCACGGCCGACCAATCAAATTTAACGATTCAATTAAACCCCGAAAGGTAACAGATAGAGGGCGGACCAATAAAATCCTTATATCGCGGTCCGACACGAGACATAAATATCGAGATGAAATATCGACTTGGTTTTAATCGATATCGGGAGCGGACAAATTACCTCACTCGTGGATCGGTCTTGTCTCGCCTGAGTGATACATTACTGGTGGGTGGAAATATTTTTCTATGTTTGGACCTGTTGCGTTGGTGCGAGCGTGGCTTAGGCGCGGTGTTTTCGTTGGCCTCAGCTATCTTGATATGATCAATTTCGTGACGTTCACTCGTGTATGAGAGCGCAATTTTTGTGGGCAGGTTTGAGCGAATATTTATGTTGGGATTTTAATTCATTTAATTTATTTTGATTCGCAATGGGAATTTGGTGCCTACTTAATACTAATATCTTCAATGATATTTATCTATCCGTAAGGATACAAAGCGTTCGATGGTAAAAGAGCTTACCACCAACTTTTATAGATCCAAGGAAACTAAAATATTTGTTGCATTATGTTGTCACGTACCTGTAATAAGAAAAAAATAATTAGTTATTATTATAAATTATACACGCATAAGATAAAGGATTTAAATTTACCAATAAAGATTAGAATTGCTTATGCAAAACCACCCCAGATCTAGCGATAGTTCTTCTAAGAAGGGCACGTCCAGAATCTCGTTTTTTAAGGCATTTTAACCCATATTACGTTAAATAAATTAACATCCAGCGCTCAGGTATTTCAATGAGCGAAGTTGTTCTCATACATCACGGTAGTCACAACATTGCTCGGGAACTCCGCAAATTGTCGCTTCCACCTCTCCCGTCTCGTTTCCGTTGCGGTGCATTTCCTCTTTGCGGTGCATTCGCCATCTCTTTCGCTCAGTGTTGGAATGGAATTTGATGAGCAATGATTTCTTATTCCGGGAAAATTGTTGGCAACAAAATGAAGCGAGTTACACTCTTTAGATAGGTTTTATAATCAGATTTTTAGGCCGATGAGTAGAGGCAGACTAGTACAAAAAATCTGTGCCGTCTAGGGACGCCCGAAAGAAGCGAAGCTTTGCAGTAGATATTAGATATATTATATTAACGTGTAACGCGTAACGCGTTACGCGTTACGCTTTTCACCGTTTTAGTGCCCGGGTAGCGAGCGCCCCGAACGTCCGTAAAGAAGCTTCGCTTCAAAATAAAAGGCAGCTGATAGTAACCTATGAAACATATTATTTAGAATCTTTCCGTCCCTTATTCTTGGCTACAAATCGGATAGAACACGTTTGGCCAGCTACAGATTCAAGATTAAACGGAATAATTAACAAATTTTTTTTCTTGTTCAGTGTATCTGATATTGTTTAACTGACACTGGTATGAGGTTTTGTTACGTCTTTTGTGCTATGGTTAAAAAAAATGGTTTGCGTAGCTTTAATCGGTATTTTTGTGTACCGGATTGGTTGTTCTCCTTTACGGGTATACACAACGTAACGGTTTTATGACATCCCTATTCTATACATATAACCTGCTCTACATAAATTTATGATTTCAAAATTCGAACACGGAGCACGGAGAACATTCACGAAAATTACCAATTGCTACGTTATTTTCGCCAATCGATTTGTGTCAAACGCGGAGTGTGGCAGGTAAAAATCGGCACGGCCGCGTCGCCAGGGGCGAACCGTGCCGCCGGTAATCCTATAGCGTCGGGGCCCAGCCATGCCACCGCAAACATTAAAAAAGGGCGAAAATGACATTTCCAATTTTCTACTGTTGCTCGCAGGCAAATTCATTTTATTTGTAGGCTCGGATTTTGCACGTCACCCCCGCTCGGATTGGCCCCCGCCACCTAGTTGGCAATATTTCATTCGCATCAAAGAAATTCTCGCCCCCGCACTACGCGCCTGGGACTTTATTAACGAATAATTCGAACTTCCTACCAAAAAGGAATTTCTTAAGAAAATTAAAGAATTTGCCCCGCTTTTTTATTTCACTCCTTTTTGTAGGGGAAATAAAATATAAATGAGTCGAGTGGCACGGTGTTTTTTGGCTATGTAAAATTTTAATATTTCGCCCGGAATGCGAATGTTGCCTATAAAGTTTATTAAGAATTTATCCGGCGCGTGGACGCTGAAAATATCTGTAGACAGTTATTTCATGAAAAATCGTTTCAGTAATTTGATTCGGTTCGTTAATTTTTAATTACGGTCCTAACTTTTGAATGGAACTAAATATTTGACGCTTGTGTTTAGACATAAGAGAACCATTTAAAATAATAATTAAGGCTGGTATTAATAAAGCAATCTCAAGTCTGAAAACTGTCTTGATAACCATTTTAACATGCAATTTTGTAGTGTTATGATATATAAGAATTACATTTCCAAGATCGATGAGTTTTAAATTAAGATTTCATACAAGTGTTGCCAAAATTCTTGCCAAAACGTAAAACCAAGACTGAAGAAGTAAGTTAATGTTTGTCGCACGAAAACAATTATAAGCATTTGAAAATACACAACTGTACTTACTCTGCATAAAAGTGATGCACTTTCATACATTTACAACGATAATAGTCTTACAAAAACTAGGAAGAATTCAAATAAGCTCCAAAGAAAGAATGAGTAATGTTGAATACAGAAAAATGGTTAAGCATCAGCATAAATCATCCGTAACAAAGAAATCGAGCTGCAGGAAAAACTAAGAGGATATGAAATAGCGCAAAGTAGTTCTACGCAAAGGAGATTGCACGCCTGCAATTATTATTTTTAAGTATTACAGTCTTTTCATAGCCATAGCTTCTACAGGAATGATAAAATGAATTTTGTAGTTTAGTTCTTACACTAGCTCGATAATTAGTGATGCAATGTTCTTGCGTAGAGCGGCGTTAGTTACCTATTTACAATAATGTTCGAATTTTAAACCGCATCGGTACTGAGTGAGCCGTGAACAAAACGTAGCTTTCTCTTTTGATTTAAATCTTAAATACATCTCACCCTTGAGTGCGAACGAAAACTGTAAAGGCTCTCGTGGTGAAAGGTGATCTCACCAACTATTTCATCTAAGGATGCCGGAAACAAATTTTCATTGATAAACATCGGAAGAATGATTATTCGTTGTCCGGAAAGTGGTTCGTCATATGTGCCATACTAGCAACAAAGTAACACTGATATATCTTTGCATGCATTTTAAAATACATCACCCATGTTTGTCGCACCTAAACAATCAGGTCCCGAAAACACCATTTCACTACCCGCGCACCCGAAAATGAATGACGGAGCTTGTCACAGAGATGGGTTCATGTAAAATTCATGTCGGTTCCGTCTCCTCCGCGGCCCGTGGCACGGCGGGCGAATTCGCTATAAAATTACTTGCAATCTAATCATGTTGACGCCTCGTTGGATTAGTGGCTTCGGAGTCTTGGCTGCCATTCATTGGGACGTGGATTTTCTGAGATTGCAACGAACTCTGATGAATAGAGGTATGTTTGGGTTGGTTGTTCTGCGAGCTTTAAACCCGAGGATTTAAAGTTTGTAGTTTTCGAAAAAGTTACAGATTCAGAAAGCACAAATTTTGACATGATATAACCCGGATATCCAATCATGATGATGGTGATGATGATCCTTTGATTCCATAACAAATAATAAGCTAATTTATATTTCATTAGTTTTGATTATTTGACCATGACCGGGTTTTTTAAACCACATTTATTGGTGCTATTCCCGAGTCATTGTATTTTACATATCTAAAAGTGATTGCCCGTCTTTAAATTTAATAAAAATTTATGTCATCAATATTTGTTTTAAGTACTTTTTTCCGCCAAGTCCCGTTCGTTTTATCCACAAAATATTCCAAAAAAATAAATACTATGTTTAAACATATGTTTGATATTCATCTGAACAATTGAGTCGGTATCGTATTGGTACCAGCTATTGTGAGCTGAGCTGCTTACGTGATAAAGGAACGCCCGCCCACGCTGTCACATTCCACACGCCCACCAGTTTCATTGTACAAATGCCCCTGCTTGTACTAAAGATATACCTCTACGTATTGAGCTTTATGGAATTTTATATTCACACATTAACAACCTTTATCTTTTCTTAGCTATAGCATTACTACTAACTAAACCGTCGTCGGTCTAGTAAAAACTTACTTTCAATTAAATAATATGATTATCTTATGTAATCGGATACCAAGTATGACATGGCTGCTGAAAAAAAAAAGATTGTTCTTTCGGCTTAGTAAAGACATATTTTAAACAATAAACCAACACTAGCCGAGAGGTGCGTCCACACAGGCACGCGATACTGGCACGGGCATATGTCAGACATGGCTGACTGTTTTACCTAACATGAAATGGACGTAAGTCGGCTGGTTGGTACCGACGGAAATAGCAAATGACAGTGCTCGAGCGTGGCAATCCAAGCGTTTGCATCGAGCGAAACACTTCACCAACAAGCACTCGTAAGGCTGCTCATACGGTGTGGACGCGCCCAGTTACATATTGTCCGGATGCAGGCCTCTAATATTATTCCAATTTTCGTTATAAAAATCAATTTTAAACCGATCGCAAGCATCATCTTACTACCCAAGTCCAGCACGTGCCGCTACAGACTCGACTCCGGAACTTCAACTTAATATTAGGACCTCATACAACTATTTCCCAAGTTTCGCCCCAGTTCCAGTGTGCCCCCACGACTTGTCCCTACACTTGGGGTGTAGCGAAGCATATTTATAACACGTTTCGACCCACTTCGTATTTTTAATACGCTTCGACTGGCTTCGTATTCATACGAACCGAGTTGGTAATGTAAATATAATTATTTTAGCCATCGCCGGTGCGTTCTATTAAAAACTTGGGGTCCGTAAGCGGACACAGCTCGCTGAGTTTCCGTTACAATGCTGTTCTGTATGTGTTATTTTGTAATTGTGAACGGACGAATGTTTGCGAGCGCCGTGGGAACTAGCAGAGTGGACTGTTTGTCTTATTTTTTGCAGGTTCTGCTTTTCGTCAGGAAGAATGTTTCGTTTCTTGAATCAGTTCTTTTGGGGTAAACATGGAATGCAAAAATAATAATAAATATCGCCAGACTGACACACCAAAGGTATGGTCCCAAACTAAGCAACGCTTGTACTATGGGTACCGTACAATGGAGTGGAGGCGATCCCAGTAACACTCAGACAAAGGAACATTACGAAAAGGCAATTTCCAAAATTCACCCCAGCGGGCATGAAACCCCGATCGCATAATAAAATGAATAAGGAGTATAGGTATTTAAAAAATAAAAAAATATTTAGAATGCATCGTTATAAAAAAAAAATTGTATATGCTACATTCAGTTTAAATTTGTATTATGTTTTTTAGGTAAGTATTGTAAATATTTTGTATCCTCAAAATACAAGTGAAAATCAAATGAAAGCGTAAGCCTATATCAATAGCCATGGAATTCCTATGAAACACCAGAATTCGAACAATGACGAGTGCGGGATTATTTTCGAAAACCCTCACATCGACTGAATCGCGCGATGTGCGGTAGTGAATGGAATTTATTGCTTTCATGTGGGATGTGCCCAATATAATAATGTTTAATACATCCATATAAACGTGAAAATACTCCACAGACAATAGTCGGCTATACCTACGGAAATATTCGGAAATATTATTCAGATTTCGGACACCACTGTGTAAACAATAACTGTTTTAAACACTGGTGTTTTTGGTGTTACGTTTCAGGGATTTACAGGAAAACTATTTGCATGACTATGCTGTTTGAGTGCGGAAATTCGTAAAACGTAAAATTAAGAGAAAATCCGACAAAGGAGGAATAAATATCACGCGTACCTAACACAATATTGCAACAGGAAATAATGAAAACACCAAATCCAATTCAAATCCAAATCCATTAAATGTCCGAATCACAAAACCTCAAATTATTCCAGATGACTACACAACCCAATTTTTCTTCCTACATTTTTTATTTAAACAGGCAACCCTAAAACAATATTGTAGCAATTCCGACTTAGATCCAACGGTTGATTGGATCCAGTAGGGTTGTCTAAATTAACCGCCCGCTCGAGGTGTCGTGCACCTTGCCAGTTGAGAAATTGGATTTGCATTCTCGGACTTACAATTAGCCGTCGGTCACCGAAGTCTGTCTGATATATTATTCAGATCGGTAAAGCTATTGGCTTGATCAACGTTATTCTAATCAAATCCGCCTTCAGGTATCGAGATTGTAAAATCATTTCTGATTCTGGTTTATTTTATTATGATTTTTAAACGTTACTACGTTATAACATGAGCTAGAACAACTCATATTATAACGTAGTAATCGTATCGTTTATTTATGATTATTTCTGTCTCTGTTATAATTTACAAAATGTATGGGACGGAACACCCATACGTTAACATGACTCTACGTATAGGTTAACGCTAGTTTCAAGTTTACAAAATTGATTAGGTAGTAATTTTGTATGTTACAAGTTACTAAAGCCCTCAGATGGTAAAAGATGCAAATGACAATTAAATCTTAAGATACAAAAAAAAAACATATTTTTTTAAAGAATTAAGCTAGCAAACAATTGCTCGTCCCGCTCGATTTAAAGCAGTTACCGTGATCTTATATCATTGAAATTTATTATTAACATTAGATTTCTTACACGACAACTCCTAAACGTAGTTATTAAATTATTTATTTTATTTACTATTAAATCGACCTAAATCTTTGTTCAAATAATAGTTCATATGCAGACATTCAATACCACACTTCAATCCTCACCCACCGCATGCACGCGACCGTCTGCAAGCGATGCTCTTGTCTAACATTACGCGCTAATTAATTGCTAATCCGCATACAAAGCAAATCAATTAAGGACCAATAATTACAATCTCCCGTGTTAAGGCTTCACTGTGTAGCGGAGATCATGGCGAATGCCTTCGATACGATGCATCGTTTTGTTTTGACGTAGGTACTCCAAATTACTTTCGATCAGACGAGTACGCTTGTCTTCCAAATGTGCTAAATAAAAAAACAGTGCCGTCTAGAGACGCCCGAAAGCAGCGAAGCTTTATAGTATAAAGCGAAAGAACTAAGCGTTAAAAACCAGTCTGTATACCCATATAGGTATATGTCGTGAAACGCTACTGATGCTTAGCACGGACTGAGAGCGCGCGGCGTGCGCCCCAAACGTCCGTATAGAAAAGCTTTGCTTCAAAATGTAAGTCTCATAGTTTGAAAAATACATTAAAATAATCCCACAATGAACGGGAAATACACTACAGTTAAGTTAATTAATTCGCAAATTGACCCGTATTTCAGTGTTACAAGAATAACAGCGCACGTCATCATGAAATGATCTACTAGTGAGTATTGAAAATATTTTTATAAGAGGTATTGAAAAATAACGCTAAAACTTTTAGAATGATCTTGGAAAAACATTAGTGTAAGGTACCTATCCATCCCAGTTTTTAAATTAAATTTATCAACTAGATATTTATCCCAATTCGAAGACGACCTTGCCCCGTAGAAGACCAGTTTGTACAATTGTGTTGTTGAACTAAACTAAACTAAGATGGTCGTTGTAATTTGCACAGTTCACGTAAAGGTCAGACGTAATTGGCAATTAATTACAAACCGGCATGTCCTATACGCCGATGTATCCCTGCCTAGTTTGTAATAATGAAGCAGTCATCCACACGATAATTGATGTAGTTAGCGCTTGCAGCGCTTAATTACATGCCAGTTGGATTACGTTATTATCATGTACACTTTCTTGTATGGAATTTGATAGGATTTTATAGCTTGATGCGCTTAAAACAAAAAAAAACCTAAAGTACATTGCAATCTAAAGTAAAATGATGGGCTTTGGCGATAAGCTAATCGAAAATAGTGCTTCTGTAGCCGCGACAAGCAAGTTATATTAGATAATAGGTTCAGGGGGTCAGTCGCCTCAACGGAAGCCAGTTCCGCCAAGTTGGTCTAAGTTGGTGGTCTGGTGGTAAATGAAAACAAGTAATGAGATAATAGGTTCATGAGCTGCATTCTTGGTTAAAATACTATAATCTTTAAACATTACTCTCATAAATGCATGGTCAACGGAACATATGCGCAACATACCTACAACTATGTTCCACATTTTTCACCAAATCCCAAAACGAATTCAAGATTTAGTTTCTTAACTCCATTTCACATCTATTTTCGCGATGCCGCTGAAGAGAAGGCAGACACTAAATTTATGTACATACACTAAGACACCCGTATAAAATTGTAGGTCAAGACACGCAAATAAATACAGCGACGGAGTGGATGTAAGGAGGATTTGTATAATGTCGAGCAAGGGTCAAAAGACAAGCTTGAATCGGGTCAGAAGCTTTGGCTGGAGAGCACGTTGAAATGTTTTACATACATTTAAACCGACCCCGCAAAGCAAATGTCGTTATTTTGGACAGAGCTTTACACTTGCTGTGCTACTGTTATTTTTAATGAGTCGTTATGATTATTTATAAGGGTATTCAATAATAAAATATTATTGGTGCGTCTGTCTGTCTCTTAACATTGCTTTACCAGTTTTCTTGTAGAGAATTGAAGAGCTCACTGCTAGGCTCACTGGAAGGAAATTAAACATTTCTGCAATTTGTATTAATCATCAAGAATAATTAGTTTGTTGCACTTTATTATTTGTTTTCTTACAGTTTTGGGACCAGTCCAAATTATTAGTCGTCTCTCATAGCAGTCCATTCAAGAATTCAGTAGTTGGTGTATCACAACCCGGTGCTAGTCGTTGCCGGTGCGAAACGCATCACGCAACATGTTTAAATAGTTAATCGTTATCTCTATATGTTCGTATCTCTTCTCCTCCTGAACGACTATACCGGTTTTGATTATTTTTGTACTTTTTGGTCAACTGAATGGTTCTTATCTATAGTTGGAGCCGGTAGGTAGCGATCTTGTCGAGATCTAAAAAATAAAATCTACTCTAGCAAAGCTGCAGGTAAAGGCTAATAATATTATAATAGAGAACGACCCTTTTAGACTTTGTAACCACTCTCATACGGCCTCTAAAAACCAATGCACCAAATAAATAATGAAGTGAAATGACAAAAAGATGCGAACCTTACACACAAACCGTGAGCGGTATCGTAAAAACAATGTCTGTTACAAAAACACGCTAATGTACGGCGTATTATCATGAATAATAAAAAAGTACAGTTGAGTATCATAAAGTGATGTTATAGAAGTAATGGGGGGAAAAGCGCCCCGAGAGGCCGAGGGCGCGTGTGTTCCCTCAGATACCGTTGAGGGGTGACAGTGACTAGATATGGCAGCGAATAAGCATGGATTTTTAGCAATATACCTATATAAATTTTCATCAATACTGTCTATTGAATTCGAAATTATTTTGTGTATTTCGATATTAGTTTGGGTTTGGGTTTTGGTAACTTTATTAAATTGATTGAAGTTTTCAATCAATTTAATAAAGTTAAGTTCATTCATCTAGAAAATGTTTGCTTCGGTACATCGATATTGTTTAGATTTTATTATTATTGATGATACTTTTTCGCGTTTTTTGTAACAAACGCAGCATGCAAGAGTACGACCAGCCTGGTGTTAAGCAGTTACCGTAGCCTATAGATGATTGAAATGCTATAAGCATTGCTCGTACTTCTCCGATCTAAAGGGGGTATGACAGAGGGACGGGAAGGTGGTTGGATTGTTGGGGGTTTCTCTTTAAAAAGTTATTACTTTTGGAATAAAGCTATAGCTATATTTTTGTATTCTAAAAACATTACCATTTGAATGGTAATGATTCTGTTGATATACAACTTTCCCACAACATATTGCTATCTTTGTCATAAACGTTATTTATAAGCAAGATGGAAATATTTTTAGTTGTATCAAATTTAGTTAAATGGTGACTTGATGACAAAAGTAGATAATAATGAATGTCGGTTTTCTTAAACTTAGCAAATCTATTCCCCAGCTAAGTTATTGGGAGATATTCTACAAAGTTACCTCATCTAGTATCTTTATCTTATCGTCCCCGTATCCATCTCTCAGGGGCCGTAAGTAAATTCAATCTGTTGCCCGCATTCCCAAATCACCTGAACACTCCGCAAGCCGTATTAGGTTCGCGACTAAATCTAATTTGGATATATTTTCTTACGTTTCAAAAGTACTACTTAGGAGCGCTTTTAAAGATGCCTCGCGAATGTAAAATTTTTAATATTTTACATCAGTGCGAGCCCGCTTCTTGAATTTAACATTCTTTTTGACGAAAACGGAATTAACATTTACATTTTTGCGTTCATTCTGAATGTGAACAAATTGAAGTTGCCCAAACATTTCTTTCAAAACATTTATTTCGGAGATCGTTGTTATTCTTTCGGTCAATTTCTAATAGAGAAGAATCTGTGGTAGGAAGAAGATAAAATAATAGATAATTTGGTACACTCCAGTACAATTTCAAACTCCTCCTACTTATTATTTATTTGGATTAATTCGTGCGGGTTCCAAGACAGTTTAGTTTTTCGAGGGTCAAACTTCGACCCGGGACTTGTCGAGGGTCAAACTTCGGGTCATCATTGGACACCATTGTCAATCCTGGATTAAAGGAGTAATAATGCTGAGAGTCACGATTAAAAAAAAAGAAGTTCGCAACAATGTAAAAAAAGTTTTTTCATTACTCATACTCTGAAAGTAGGTCTGAAGTTGCCTGAGAAGCGGGTTGAAAGTAATACTTTTCAGGCCCGGGAGTTTCGCTTTCAACTGACAGCTGTCAAATGATAAAAAAAAAACTAGTTCCATTTTCACATTTCTATGGAACCATGTTCTAACTTTTTCTACAGTCACTCAATTACAGCACGATGTAAAATTGAAATAACATAAAGTTAAGTATTCATTAAAGAATATATATATTTTTAAATGACTTAATTATAATTTAGTTTCAACAATTTCTTTAAAAAAACATAGATTTGGGCAAAATATTTAAAGATGAAAATGAAAAATAATGGCTAAATAAAGAAGTTGGCCGGCCAACGAAAAAAAAACAAAATTGGCGGCAATCCGATTTTTTTTTTTTTGAGTTGTAGAGTATTGTTTATACTTCCTTGTATTATTTCTTTAGCCAATTCCTGTTTTTATTTTTATTTTCCTTGTATTCGTAATGAAAAGCACAGTGTTTACCTCGGGTGAAAGACTTATTTTGTCCCTCGAACTATTAGCGCCCTCGCTACGCTCGGGCGCCAAACCCTGTCTCGGGACAAAATAAGTAACTTTCACCACTCATGTAACAATGTACTATTATATATAAAACAAAGTCGGCAAACAAGCGCTTAAGCCGCCTGATGTTATATAAACAGTTGACATAGCATATAGATGCTTGGAATACCGATGGCATTTCTAGCACGTTGCTGACCTGAATCGGAGTGAAATTAAGGATAAATGATGAGGAAGTAAGGGGGATTGGTCTTCCGGCTTTCTCACTAGTCGTATGAAACACTGCTATAATACCTACTTTACGCTAATCTTCTGTGAGAGGATGGTACTACCCCAGTCAAGTCAATTCATAAATGAGCTGTAGTCATATGGCTATAGCTTGGCTCTTCAGTTAAACCGCTATAAAGTTTGAGCAACACGACTACACCGTAAAGTTTGAGAAACTCGAAGATCCTTTATCTAAAACAGCAATACACCTATTAGCTATTGATTTTTCAGGCCAAAGCTTGCCATGAGGAGCAATGTGCTGCTCGTACGTAGCTGCCATACGTACGTCTTGCTTTGTCCCATTCAATGTGCAGACGAGGGAACGACTCGCATACTGATGTGTTACTTTTAAAATTTATTGCTACAACCCTTTCACTAGTGGTGGGTCCAATATCGATAATTTATTTTAGGTTTTATATTTTTTTTTGTACAGACGTATTCAGACGAATTCACCATGTTTACGGTCCCAAACTAAGTGACGGCCGTATTATAAATCGTTCTCAAGTCTGAAAGCGATCTTGAGTAGGTACGCTCTCGACTTGTCATTTTGTACTGATAGGACATAAGAATGAAATTTATAAAATCGCTGTCAGACTTGGGAACGATTTGTTATTACAGGCCTAAGAAACGTATATTATGGGTACCAGGGAATATTAGCTAGATTCAAGAAAGGATCAGTCGTATCATATAAGGAAGTGTAAGAATTAGTATAGCCTTCAAATTTATAAAAAAAAATCGAACAATCAAACCAATTACTTATGATTATTCCAAAATCTTAACCAATTAATGTTCAAAGACAAAACGTTTAAAATATACTGACGACAATTTTACTTAGCAAGTGAACGCTAGGAGGGTCAGACAGGTAGAAAAAGCTTTATCAGCTGGCAAGGGATTTCTACCCTTAAATTGGAATAAAAGTTATTATTTATTATCATCAAAAGTTGTTCAGCAAGTTAATATTAAATCACGATGTAACTTTAATCTATATGACTATTTATTTTCGTTTACTAACCTCTATTTATCGAAAACTTTATTCGAATCAGATAACCAAATGATTCAAGTTACACTATTTATTGCAGACATCACTTATGACTACTCGCTAACAAACAACTTTGTTTTGAAGCACTCTATCTCGACTATCGACATCTTCTATCGATATCACATCATTCGATTCACTATTCGACCGTCGACTGAATAAGAAGTAATGAGTTTTCTTTTACATCGCACCTGACTTCTGGTTTCACAGACGGTTCGTAGACTTTGCTAAATAAGATTAGGGCCTCTTTTTCTTTTTAGTGTCGCGTTACCTCCGTTCACTTTCAAAGTCTTCTGAGCTTTAGAAAATTTATATTTTTTGGGATTTTAAAAAGTACCTATAGTGCCACAAAATCTGTCCCCGCCATGGAAAAGGAATGCCATAGAAATACAGTAATACGTATACCCGTAAAGGACAGCAACAGTACAAAGCCTTTTAAAGCAAAGCCAAACATTTTTTACAACTTGATTGCACATGATTCATTATTGACGTTAAATGGTCTTGAACCACTGAAACTATTTTTGATTGGCACCAAAAAGTTGGTGCCGGCTGAACCAAAATCCAATACGATGAGTAGGATAAAATATCATTGCAATCGCGGCATAGGCATGTAAGTATCTCGTTTTTGCAACCCTCAAAATGTTAATATCGTAATAGCAAGTTTAACTTGATCAAAAATATATTTTTCATTACTCATACTCTGAAAGTAGGTCTGAAGTTGCCTGAGGAGCGGGTTGAAAGTAATACTTTTCCGGCCCGGGAGAATGGCTTTCAACTGACAGCTGTCAAATTATAAAAAAAAACTAGTTCCATTTTCACATTTCTATGGAACCATGTTCAAACTTTTTCTACAGTCACTCAATTACAGCACGATGTAAAATTGAAATAACATAAAGTTAAATGACTTAATTATAATTTAGTTTCAACAATTTCTTTAAAATAACATAGATTTGGGCAAATATTTAAAGATGAAAATGAAAAATAATGGCTAAATAATGAAAATGGCCGGCCAACGAAAAAAAAACACAATAGGCGGCAATCCGATCTTAATTTTTTTTCGAGTTGTAGAGTATTGTTCATACTTCCTTGTATTATTTCTTTAGCCAATTCCTGTTTTTATTTTTACTTTCCTTGTATTCGTAATGAAAAGCACAGTGTTTACCTCGGGTGAAAGACTTATTTAGTCACTTTCACCACTCGTGTAACAATGTAGCATTCTTACTCTATGTGCTCGAAAAAAGGTTACATTAGTCCGTGCTGTGTGCTAATTCATGCAAATTCATCAATGCTTAATTATCGCTGTTAAAATATAAAATATTTTTAACACGACCAATTGTTAGCAATTTCTCTAATCTACAGTTATTTTCTACATAAAATGGTGTAGAGATACATTAACTTAAGAAATGCATAAATTCTATACGACGCATCAGACAGGCGGCGCGTATTCGAAGCACGCCGGTGCAATACTCCCATATGTTACGTACTTAGTGTTGATAATTTTAAAATTCCTAGAGTTCACCCCAACTAAACGCGTTATGTAGCGTGGCGTGCAGTCAATACAATGTGGTCTGAGGGAAACGGTAGTGGCGATTTGTTTGCATTGAAAACAGGCAATATTACAAACACGATAATATATCGCTCAGAGATGTACGATCCATTTCAGTGTCCGAAAATAAATGAGGATCAAACCTTTTTTGTTATTTTTAAAAGGAGAGTGCTAATGGCAGTTGATCTGAAAAGCTCGAGGCAGATGGCGTTAGTGAAGTTGGAGGTCATGACAGCCGCCAATCTCATACATATTACAACCAATTTTTTCGTAATGGTCTATTAAACTATAAATTCATAAAAATAACAACTAAATTCATTAGTACTACCATACGGTGAGCTAAAGTATGCAATCCTGAAATTGTTAATTAGCACACAAAATAAACGAACTCTATTGCGATCATTTTCATCGACCCTACGTATAAGCAGGACAGAAGTACTTTAAGATATGTAAAATCTAGTGTAGTCATGATTTAACGACTTCAGAATTGGCATACATCAAGAATTTAATTCAACTTGCCCAAAGTATTTTGAAACCATCTCCTATCATCTTGCAAAAGGACTTCTGTAAGTAAAAGAAGTACAGGTACAGGTATACATTAAGCTGGTTGGAAGCATAAATAACACCTCGTATTCTTTCTAAAATCCTCTTACAAACAACATAAAGTATTACTCAACTGCACCTATTCTTACAGAGTAACAATAGCGCCACAAATAAGAGCATATAACCGTAAGTTCCCACAAACGCCCATAGCTTGCGTTACACCGACGCTGCGAGGTCACAGCGACGCCGCGACGACACCGCGCCGACAATTCACCATTTGTAAACTATTTGTATGCGGACAGCGTGCCGAGCTCACTTTTCTTACTTCCCAGTGACGAGCGACGATCTTACACATCCAATGCTTTCCAACTAACTCCAACACACGACACAGCGTCATTATCACCATAGCAATAGGTTCTATTCATTCACGGTGTCTGGAATTTCCGTGCGCTGGAAAAAAATACTTTGGAAAACCGTCACATTTATATTTATTTGCTGTTCGGATATCGTGTGAAGAGCTGAATTAAATTTTACTCGTGCGATGTTCTCGCTCGTCCGCTTGATACGTTGATTGAAAGGTATTTACGTACGTGAACAGTTGCTTTATCTATTCAGTGGTTGATCTCGAAAATTTGGTTTTCAATATTGATTTGTTTGGGGATTCAAGTATATCATCATATTATGGTAAATTTGGTAAAGATGAGTTTCTTAATTGTATACATATTTTATTTAAATTGTATCGAACATTGTTCTTAGGACAAAGACGGTGACGGTGGTAGAGCCAAGCTGTAGCCAAGCTGTAGCCAAGCTGTAGCCAAGCTGTAGCCAAGCTGTAGCCAATTGACTACAGCTCATATACAGGCTGGGTAGTACCACCCTCCCACAGAAGATCAGCGGAAAATAGCTATTACATTAGTACAATGAGTGAGAGAGACGGAAGTCCAACGTCCTCCTTCTCCTCACTCTGTCCCACTCATCTTAACGGTGGGCACCGTGCGAGCCATGCCTTTGGTACCGCAAGCATCTCTAGGCTATGGTAACCGCTTATTATCAGGCGGATCATCGGCTTCTTTGCTGACTTTGTTGTATTTGTATAAAAGAAAAGACTGCAAAAACTTTCAACCGCTTAATACGAAAATTGCGCGGATGGAGGTGTATAAAATTTGGCACATTTATAGTTTATATAGAGAAGGAGTGCAGAATGCTAATATTTTTATTTTATAATACCTAGAAATACATTAAAATCAATAAATAACACACACTACCATGAATTGACACACACACTTTTGTAACCTCCACACCGACTGACTGTCTGACTGAGATACGGTGACAGTTTTTGGAGGGCGGAACTCCCATAGTGCATTCTGCGTCCACTATCAAATAGTCTTTGACAATAAAACCTTAATGACATTTAAATAAAAAATTTAATGAATTATGGTCGAATTTCGACCATTACAACGGGAATTCTAGTATCAATTAAGTTGTAAAACTGTACTTACATACCATTTACGATAATATTAAACTTAATGCTCATATAGAAATTGGCAACGGTCCGCCATATCATATAGAGATATAAACTGGAGACGTATAAACCATTGCAACATTCGATGCATTTTTATTGTCTAAGCAATAAAGTATAGAGTGGATACTACAGCGGGTATGACGAAAACGACAATAGCGAACTTAAGTTCCTCATAAACGATACATCACTGGCACCGAACAATGTTATACATATATATCGATGCCTTCCGGCCAAAAAGGGATAACCGACACTTTGCAAACTTTACAGGAGAGAGGTTTAAAGTTGAAAAAAAACGAAAAAAAATCATATAAATTTTTCTATAGGTTCCGAAAGCTTGCAATTTTGCACATATAGCTTTTAATTATTTCTCTACAAAATGGCATCATTAATTAAACACAAATCAGCCTCCTAACACCACTTTCTGTCGCTTACACCCAAATGACCCTAATTTTACCAACAGGAAAAACGTCTTAAATGAAAACCACTAGTGATTCACTTCCAGCCTAAATGATTTAACTGCAACTTATGTTTTATTTAAATCGAAGAAAAATGGCATAATGGTGAGTTTTGATAATTCAAATTGGGGCCATAATGATATAACCGGTTATTGGTTTATGATAATCGGACAAGGAAATTGTAATAAGTTAACAAAACATCAATGAAAGATATAGCAAAACTATCAAACGCTGTATTTAAGTCTTCCAAAATTAAATGATCAAATAGGTATTCTAGTAGCTGTATAGCATTATTGACAAGAGGTGCCAAATTAACTAGTTGTAGCTACCTAGCCAACATTATTGAATACATTTTCTTGCTAATTCAATTTATATTCAATAAAAAAGCTTTATTACAAGCAATATTATTAAAATTATTCTAAAAATAACAAAAAAAGTGTCGACGTAAGAAAATAATAAATACAAAAAGGCAGAAAAAGTTATAACGCATTTTGGGGCGTGGGCGATGTTCTCAAACACAAACTCTTTTTTTTTATTCAAGTAAGCCAACAATGCATTTATGTATAGTGAGACTCACCACCCATTTGGAATGCTGCTTCCACTGAGATGATCCGGCAAGAAGCTCAATGGCTACTCTTTAAATTAATAAAAGATGGTGTACATTCTCAGGAATAGTAACAGAATGTGAGCAGGCAACACCATTGTCATTAATAAGGAAATAGTAATCAAATTTTACTCAGATTTAGTTATATAAATAACATGGGAAAGCTAGTTTAGTGAGGTGTGCATACCAACTCACACTTTACATCAATTTAAATGTTTAAAAAGCAAAATAATTATTAATAAAACAGAGGTGGGTAACAAGATAATTGCTTTGGTGTGTTGTTTTCCATGTTATAATCAGTAGGACCTTTTGATCCACTGGTTAAGGTACTGCATCCCCTTGCCATGCTGAATATCATCGTTTTAGCCCAGAGACGTCAACTGCTGGATATAGGCCTCCCGCAAAGGTTTCCACAACGACCTGTCATGTTCTGTTGGCATCCAGCGGTTTCCGGCGACCTTCACTAGATCGGCAGTTAACCTTATTGGTGGCCCTCACACGCCTCGCCTTCCAGTGCGTGGTCGCCATACGAGAACCTTTCTGCCCTATCAGCTATCGGTTCTTCGGACTATGTGTCCCGCCCACTGCCACTTCAGCCTACTAATCCGTAGGACTCAAACTCAAACCGGTGTCCTTTGTTCGTCTATGAATATCTTCATTACTGATGCGATCTCGTAGTGATAATCCAAGCCTTCGTATGAGGCCCATAGTTAACGAACAAGTCTCAGTGGCATAACTCATCAGCGGTAGCACATAATGGTTAAAGACTTTCGTGATTAAGCACGGAGGTAATTCGGTCGAAAATACATTTTGAAGCATCCCAAATGCTGCCCTGCCGAGTTAGATTCGATGATCGACCTGTCTTTTGAAATTCGACTTGCCTAATTGGAATTTCTTCCCCCAGGTTGATGTATTCATCGACAACTTCGAAAGTAGTTCTTTCTTATCTTATGTGTCTGTGTTGAATGTGTTTATTTCTCTCTTTTAGTGGTCCCAACTAGTGCCCATGCATGTTTTATATTTTGTAATTTATGTCACACGATTGGAAAACTTTAATCGCCAGTCCTGCGGTATACGCATGAGCATTTTCTGGCATAAACACGAACATTTCTTCATTATGGAGTATCGGTAATTGGTTGGGGCTATATTTGGCGAGTACGGAGGATGCTGTTTCCAACTGCAGGTCTTTAATGTTAAAATGGGTTGTCGTGAGTCCTTGGGCTAGTTGGGTCTTGCGTTATCATGCAGCAATAATGGCGAAGATGCTATTTGAGTTTCCGTCATCATTGTTCGAAGTTCTTCACAATAGATATCTGCTGTTATTAATGCACTATATCTCAAAAAGCTATAGTGAATTACATCATGAAGTAACCACCAAACAGATATCATAACTTTTTTAAGGGTTAGCGTTGCCTTAGGGAACTGTTCTAGTATTTGAAACATTAAATTTCTCGCTTGCAGTCATCTTAGAGAACAATTCAGTCTAAAATCCGTTTATTTCTGAACCTTCTCTTTAAATCAAGGCATGCTTCAACGGTGGCTTCTATATTCTCATCAGTTAATTCATAAGATATCCATTTACCAGGCTTTTTTAAGTGCAAAAGAGTCCATATTGTTGGTATATTAATGTCAAACCATGTCGTTAATTGCTAGAAATCGGCATCCACCAGTACTTTTATTTCATTAGTGCCTAGTCTTCCTCGTGGTTCCATGAGTTTAAGTTACCACTACGAAAGCGATTAAACCAAAATCATTCGCCAGTCGTACCCTCTCCAGATGCAGCATTGATATTGCGAACAAGAGCTTATCCTTCTGTAGTAACTTGTAGATTATAGCTAAAATGGCTCACTGAAATAACCTGCGTGCACTTGTGGCGTTTGTGCCGCGATTGCCCAAGCATCGGATGTACCCTGTGTGACCTTAACCCCTTCTGTTCCGAACGAATGGAAGAGATAACTCACTTTTTTAGTTTTTGTTACACAGGGTAACCGACAAATGGGTCACTTTATAGTTTTATTTTCTTATCTAACCACCACACTCGTTATATTCATCGGGAGGGAAAAAAAGGCCAAGCGACAAAATTAGAGGCCGAATTCGTTAGGGCAATTTGGGTTAAGCTCCTTCGAAAATAGGTAAAGTGACAGGGAAAAAAGCACTAAGCTACCAAATACATGTCTAAAAATCCGGCCTAAATGTCATACATTCAAATTATGTTGTTTCATAAAACAGCCCTATCGTCTTAACACGAATTCTTGATGGTAAAATTGCAAGCAAAATTTGATTAACGCATCTTTCTACATAGATTACTTCCAGCCCAAAAAGGTTAACGTTCAGGCAGGAGAAATTTATATTACGCCCAAATGACATAAATCTCAGTTCTGGAAAACAATTTTTATCCATCCACCAACATAAAAAAATCATCAAAATATTCGTCGTTTACGTCCAAGAAATTAGCCTCAAGGCCTCAATTTACGAACTGCGTAAGCGACAAAAAGTATGTCGTAGAGCCATGAAACCCAGACCAATCGACGCAGAAAAATCAGCCGATTCCAACCATATATATAAGTCGATTTCGCCCAAAATGTCGCTTATCCCTTTTTGGCCGGAAGGCATCGATATGCATAGTGGTACTTGTGGATCTTATTTGAATGATGCACATGAAATCCAAATACGTTTCGAGAGTTTGCACACTGTCTGTGTATTCCATTTTATCATTAAATTACCGCTTGGCGCAGTGGTTCGAGCGTAGGCCGCTCGGCTCACTACACCGGGTGGTTGCGGGTTTGATTTCCATGAGTGTAAAACCAGAAATGGCCGTTTCGTAGTTTTCCCTGGTCTGGTTGTCACTGGGATCGCCCCCAGTCCATTGTACGGCACCCATAGTACAAGCGTTGCTTAGTTGGGGACCATACAGTTGGTGTGTTGGTCTGGCGATATTTATTATTATAATTATTTTGTTATTTATTTCCAGCAGTATCTCTAGCGTATTTTCTAGATTACGACAACAGCGCCACCTACTGACTTCAACTATAGCTAAGGACCATCCCGGTGAAGTATGAAAAAATATCAAAATCAGTCAAGCTGTTTAGAGGAGAAAATGATGAACACATGCACACCAGAATTTGTAACTGACTATTATAGCTCATACGGGCTGGCGCACTACCCCGTACCATCCTTACACAAAAAATCGGCGTAAAGTATTAATCATTTAGGGGAAGAAGTACAGTAAATTTCACACATAATCTATTGGAGTTTTACAACAAATTGTGGGATGTGAAAAATTCTTCGTTATCCAGGTTAACAGACGCAAACTTGGGATATCCTGCTTTCTATAGATATCATATTTTTTATTACATACCTATAAAATTTTACTGTCCTGTTTGCTACTAGTGTTTGTGATACGTAGTTGTACATACTTTAACGAGAGGATCTGAGAAATCTTGGCATCAGAACTGAAGGATTTGTTCCAAACAATGATTTATGGCACTTTCACACTAAAACTTAAGAGTTTGTAGTAATCTGTCTTAGTTAACATATTCCGTCAATCATTTTTAGTTTTAAGAGCAAGAAACTATGAGACAAAATCTGTTCAAACCATGTTGGACTTATACTCATCTTCCCAGATGCCATTTAAAAGTAAGTTGTTTTTGAGTCCACTGCATGATTTTATATGAAACTCTTCATTATTCCAAAGGCAACGGCCCAAAAAACCCAAAGTCGACAATGGAAGTATGCGCGGTCCGTGAACGTTTAACCACTAACTCTAAAGATTTGCGTTAATATAGTTGTTATTTTGATAGGAGATTTATCCTGGATATGGTGATCGTCGCTCATGTTCGTATTGGCTGGGAGCCAGCCGCCATTATTGCGGAATAAGTGTATGGCTGTGAGTATTGTTTGTTGTTCCCGGGAATGTACCCACTATTTTTTCGTTTATATCTTCATTTGATTGTAATTTGCATCTATTACGAGTAGTTTCGCGAGTTAAAGGGAACTCACAATAATACTATTCTTATATGTTTTCTTAGAGATTGATTATAATGAAAATAGTGATTATGATTGTAGCATTGAACCCTTTTTTCTTCTTCATTATCATCCTATACTATGGGCAACGAGAAGCTATACTAAATACTAATAATGTTCGAGTTCAGGTCAGTCATCGCTAAGCTCATCAACATTCAGACAGCCATTTAATACATTATTCGTTTATATTGTGTCAAAAATCGTATTGTTAAAATAGGTGAAAAGCAAACAAACAAACTATTTAATAAAATAATCTATAAAAGTCATTGCAAGTTTGTTGTATTCCACCAATAACCCTGTAACTCTTAAATAATGCTCATAAAACTTTCAGAATCCAAATATGAAAGTTATTATGAATAATTGTCATCGCTTTATGTTATTAACATGAACCGACGCCTTCATAAGTGATTGCCGATATGTAGGATTGCAGAACGTTATTCGACGAAACTTATCGCGATACAAAATGGTTTAAAATATATTTTAATAGCCGGATAAACTGTCGGATTGTTGTGAAAGCTCCGATACAACTGATCGTTTCTGATTGTGCATGTTTTATAATATTCTGTTTAATTCGCTTTTAGTCGATATTTTGCGTGGAAACATTACTGGCCTATAACCATATACCTTTCAACTTTGATAACAGCAAATCTTAACAATATAACCTTTATACAGAGCGAACGCTCAGCAGATAGAGACAGAGCTATATGATGAAACAGGCAGCAATACATTCAGGTGGGCATTAAACTAAGCATAAATATTATATTATATTCTATTCTATTCTAATGCCTTGGTTATTGGTTGATGAATTCAGCACCGCTTGAACGTCCAAAGCTAATAATTGAATTCAGCTCAGGAATCTGGAGCCAACCATCATATAATAGCCGGTGCAGTTGATTCCAGGGGACCACGGAGTGAAGTGCGCTACCAGTAACTTGCTCAAATGTTTGTTTAACGGTAGGGTGTGGTTATTGCGACAAAAGACGGGACAAAAGACGGGACAGAAGAGTTAGGTTTCGAGCTATCATGCGCAGGCACAATATATAATCTATTGTTCGATGTGTACCCAGACAAACAACGCGTCAATGGCTTAAAATAAGAACTGCATTATCTAATACCTTTGTGCGTAGGTATTTATTTATTAAACATCTCGCAGGAAGCCTTTTATTATCTGGAGTAACAAGTAAGTGTCCTTAGTTTTGAGCCCAAGCTATAAGTTTCCACCGTACCCAGTTTAAATATAATTCACTAAAAGATTTCAAATGAAATAGTTAGGTAATAATATAGTCATTTACATCAATTTTGATCAAATAATACGCTAAGTTTTTTAGACTTGAGATTCAGTTTAGGACAGACCGACGTAAATACGTAAGTATTTAAACCGACATAATATAGATAGTGACAATTTCTACAATACAGGATTTATACCGCAATTGAACGACATCATGGTGCACCCAGCACTTCGGACGCTTCGAAAGTTGTACTGAACTCGCGGTGGTCTTACGGTAATCAAACTGAGAGACTCTACGAGCCACTGTATCTATGACTTGTTCCTGTGTACTTAATTAACTGTATGCTTTTATGTTGCTCTTATGGAATGGGAGTCCGGAGAGCAAATAGATATATACAATTAGACAGACTAAAAGTTGTATGTATACGTACCCTAATGACATTATCTCATCTGGACGGGTGGTATACCATAGCTCAAGAACGCGATGGGTAGAAGAAGAAAGGACAATCTCTGCTCAGCTGTGTGTAGCAGCGAACAACACAGGCTGATAAAAAATACTGGGCGTTTAAAAGTTTGAAATAGTGATTAAATTGGAACACCATTTCTTAATAATATCTCAAGCACCGTAGGTACAATATTTTGAATTTGATTTTGAAAGACGTAAGAGGTCGAGACTACCTGTCACATATTTTCCAAATCTGTCTGTTTTAGACTAAACTTTCCGTTTTTTAGTGTATTTTTTTAAGTTAAAATATTAAACATGTTTAAAGTTGCAAAACATAAACAACATTTGGTTCAGTATTCCAAGTCCTTCCAATCGACATCACAAACTAAATTCCGTAGTTTTGCACACAGTGTAAACCGGTAACGAAGTTTATTGAAGGGAATCGAACCGGCGCACCGATGAATCGAGAGTAAATTAATAATCGTATTACTTTTTCAGCGGAATGCAAATATTTGATGATTGCGCCGTGGCGAGTGGTGGCCGCCGATACTGGCGGCGAGGATGTTTCATGGAAGCTGGAAATGGCTTTGTTATTGTTTTACGAACTGTATACAAAAGCGTGGAGTTCACTTTGAGATGAATATTTAAGTTTATACTTACATACTATCGTTTGAAATTTTTGTGCTAACTGTCTAATAAAGAGATACAATTATCTGTTATCAGTCAGGAACTACAAAAATAAATAATTTGTTGTGGTTTTTTATCTCAGTGCATAGAGAACGTCATTTGTTTGACAGAATATTGAACAAGTTTTATGTTTTACATTTCAGGCTCGATCCCGAGTCTGAGAGTGATCTTGGAAATGTCATTCATGTCATGTCATAAAATTACACGTCATTAACGTACTCAAGCCAGCTCTCAGACTCGAGATCGATTTATTAAAATGAAGGTCAGAGTTGTTCTAGAGCGTATTTGGAGATAGTCATTTGTTTTTGGAATAAATTTGTAGTCACTTCCTGTTCTGTGTGATCTTCGATCTTCGCTGACGAGTATTGAGTTGCAAAAATGAAACTATGTATACCATTGTGAAAACATTCATAATCGGTTTTCTCACATTCACACAGCGATTGAAAATATTTCGTTTTTTATAAAGCTATTTGCTGTGATCATTTCATTTTGAAGTTTAACTGAAATAAATGACCTACGGTAGATACCTCGATAATTATTATTAATTAATCCGATTAATTTACTTATATGTCATCATCAGCTTGCCCTTATCCCAACACTAGGTGGGGTCGGCGCAGCACGTTCTCTTCTTCCATTCAAGCCTATCATCCGTCATCTCTGCACTCACTCCCTTTTCGCTCATACCCTCTTCCACGCAGTTCATCCACGTCTTTTTAGGACGTCCCCTACCCCGACTACCGCTCACTATCATACCCATCACTTATATGTATAAAACAAATTTAATAACTACGTTATCAGGTACGTACAGTATAAAGTTTTTCAAGAAAACGAAAATCCTGGAAAATACAAATGAAGCAGAGAATACTTACTAAATATTACTCCGCAGATTTGGATTCATAATTTTACCGAATAATTTAAGCCGACAGCCATGGAGTTAGTACACCATGATACTCATGGTCAAAATATGCCAGGATAGGTAGAGAAGTTCGTACCCGGACCGAGGTGGCGGGCCGTGTGAATTGTACTAAATTATTCCCGGGGGCCACCGCGGGCGGGTTAATGAATTTATAATCAAATTACACCACTGCTCAGCCCCGTGAGAAATTTCACAGATAAATCTTTACAATGTTATCGTTTTATTCGTAATGGACATTGGGGGAAAGGGAGGCTGTAAGTTTATTCAAAATACAAAAAAAAAAAACATTTAAAAACTTGGTGGGACAAGTAATTTGATATACCTATCTCGTAAAATTTACTTAATCAATGAATTTAATTAAAAACAAAGTGTAGGAGTTGGTGGAATTGTCCAAAATATATGATAAAGCAAGCATTAAGTAGATCTGTGTAAGGCTAAGAATATATTGTTTTCTTATATTTACGCGAATACTACACATTGAAATAAAACTATTTTTCGGATTTCGGGAACATAAATTAAATAAACGCGATAAAATCCGAAAAATAGTTTTATTTCAAGGCTAAGAATATGTTGAGATGCAGGCTACGCAGCGACCATAGGACACCATTGGCAAGGCCATAGGTCCAGGGACCACGAGCGTAAACTGCAACACAGATCAACGACACTAACATACGAGTAAATCATTTTTTCCTACTGAACAAATGTTAGTATCACATTTCAGATAAAAAAACATATCACCATGGGCATAATCTTTTTCAGCATAACTATTTTGCTTTCAAACTTTCCCAATCTAGAAGTAACACTCACTCCGAACATACTAAATCTCAAGACTGGAGTTGGCCCAGACGTAGGTAAACGGGCTACATTATTTATTATCTAACATAGGAGGGAACCCTTCGCGAAAATATTAAGCAAATAAAACTGACTGGGAATGACGTTCACGGAGGCTTACGGCTATGAAGTTAGCGATTGAACGGCGATAGCGCGCTGCAAAGACTTATGTCAAAGCGTTATGTGTTGTGTGTGTCGTCGTCTATAGGTATTTTATTGTCTATGGTGTTGTGTTATAGGGTATAAATAAATAAAAATAATATAAATATCGCCAGACTGACACACCAACTGTATGGTCCCAAACTAAGCAACGCTTGTACTATGGATACCATACAATGGACTGGGGGCGATCCCAGTGACACCCAGACCTGGGCAAATTACGAAAAGGCCATTTTATAAATTTGCCCGGCGGGAATCGAACCCGCAACCACCATGTGCAGTGAGCCGAGCGGCCTACGCTCGAACCACTGCGCCAAGCGGTCGTCGATTGCTGTTGATTGGGTTTTGGGTTTGGGGTTAGGGTCATGGAACTAGTATTTTACGGTGTACTATGGTTATTTCTTCGCCGTTGACTTGAACACTAGAGAGTTAGGAGAAAAGTAACCCTAGATTATTATTCAATTTAAATTCAAAGCCTTTATTTTGTTTAGACCTACGGGGGCACTAACAAATTATCAATTTACTATGTTTTATTTCTTATATCTACAACTGGATCGGAACGCGACCTCGACTGAGAAATCCGGCAAGAAACTCAGCGGGCTTGTCTTTTACATTTTATTATGTATTTTTTATAGTTTCCTCTCTTCTGATAATAATTTATCACGAGTTCTTATTGCTTCACAATTTAGAGCTTTCGGACTTTCGTTAACGGTTTAGAGATTGATAGCAACACAATATATATTAGCCTTAGTTTTGATTATGTAATAAAATGATGTTCATTTATTTTTTATATATTATTGAAATTAACATGGACCGCTATTTTACTAGCCACAATTAAGCACACAGTTGAGTTAAACAAACCTTGTCAGATTGAAATGTTTCGACAAACACTAGACGTGGAACGAGACCAGTCCCCGTCGAGATACTAGTGAAGTCGGTTATCAAGACGTCCAGTACTAACTTTGCAAAAAAATCGTAATTTTTAGGTTCTAAATTGTTACTAATGACACTATTCTGACTAAACACACACGCGAGAATATTATGGTAGGTACATAGATAATCTTCAAGAAATTGTAGGTAAGGGTTTTTAGCCAGAAGGTATACGTTTGCGACTTGTAAACGTAAAACACGCGTAAGACTCGTAAAAGAGCTGCTAAAACTTATCTCTATCGTTATTTAAAGAAACTATGTTCATATTTTAATCTTAACTCAAGAACAAGTCTTTCAGGATATCATTAACTTTCAAAAACTTCAACTGGCCGAAGAAGCCCTCAGCGAACTCATTGCCTTGGAATAAATCCCTATTTATAATTAATTTCACAAACTTTATTGCGCGAAGGGAAGCCATAGAGCCGAAAATATTGAAAAAAGTTCCCAATCACCGTTTTACGACGCAGTAAGCGGGACCATTATAGGGGTCACTCCGTATGGGATTTCAAAGTGAAACTCCTCATTGTACGGATCATATTTTGGGGTCGTAACACTAAAATAAAAATGGCTATAAAGCTCTATGAACAAAATCATGACGTGAGAGCCGCTCGTAAAGGGATATAGATGTTTTAGTTTTTAATCAAAGTTTTGTGCTGTGGTGTGTGCTATCTCTACATGTACCAGTTTATGGAGGTAATGTACTTCATCGATATGTACGTAATTTAGTAGGTACTCTGTACAGTCAACTTCAAAAGTAGCTATCTGAAAATTCTAAAAGAATCGCATTGTTTAAGTGGTCATAATAATATGACACCAGAATGTCTAATTTCATTATATGTTTTTATGACGTATTTGATAATTCTATTTTTTTTGTATTATTTAAAATATCAAGCTACTTTTGATGTTGACTGTTCTATATTTATTCATATAAACTACAGTACTGTTGAAGGTCAAATTCCTGTTTACAAAGTTCCTATGAAAAATACGGGCAGGAAACTCCAAGGTAGCTTACATAAATTTATTTAGGGTTAGTACACGGACCAGCCCCTCTTTTAAACTCATTACTCAGTACAAAAGTTTCCGAAATACGCATAATAAGATGTATAAGATGTACAATCGACCAATCAAAATCTATTAATATTTTCGATTGACGAATCACAATGCGTAGCTTTCGTTCTTGACTAATCACATTGGCGTTACTTCCGTTCCCGCACCGCAAGGTTTGTAGGAATTATTTTGATGTAAGTTATTGATAGAGTTCAAAAGCAAGTCGGTCTATGGGTAAGTACCATTATTTTATTTAAACTAGAATAAAAATCTATTAGCTTTATTGTAAGACTAACACTTTGTTCAGCCTCAAATGGATAAAAAAATGAACGGAGAAAACATTAGGAAGTTATCTGAGAGGTACAATTTTCTCTTGAAATGTAACAAGCTCTTACTTTTAAACGCTGAGTATCAAAACCGAACTTCTAACAAAAATCCGTTACCATAAAAGTGTGTGCCTCGTAAAATACAGTTCGGTGGGCGCAGGGTTGACACCGTTACAAATTTGGCTAAGAAACAAAAGGCGGTGTTCTTATAAACATTCGCACCCTTATTATTAATTAAACGTGGATTAGCGGTTGTCTAGTTACACCATGCTTTGTCTTTTTCGTTCGAATATCAAATTACTGATGACGAAAAGAGATCATTCGGGGTATAATTATTCCCGCACTATATACCACGTTTATTAATAATTTGACTATATAGCACAAAGTTTCCCTAAATGTTCATAAACATCAACATCATCCACATCTTGTCGCTAGGTAGATGTAAGTATTAGTATATCATAATTTGAAGTGAGTGCACTTAAAATAATTTTGTTTGTAATTAGCAGTTACTGCGATATAGACAGTGAGCCATAAGATAAAATGCTCTGCCTAAGAGCAATACGAAAAAGAAGAAACATTTTTTTAACGTTGAACATGTATTTACCGAAGATACCAGTCTAATTTGTATTCAATAAAATATATATTGAAGTTTATATAAAACCAAACATTGGTGTTATATTCCTAAACAAAATCCTAACTAACAACCAACAAATTTAGCAGTAAAACATACTCATACCTACATAGGCCACTCAAAACCCAACCTGAAAATGTACGAATAATTGCGACAACCCTATCCCGGCGGCATCACACCCGCAGGCGATACGCATCCGCGCGTGATCTCGCATGAAACGAACGGATTTCAGGACGCCTGAAACGTTCCAATCCCAACGCAAACGTTTGTCCAAGTTTTGCACTCAAAAGAATATGCTATATTGGTGTTTGAGTGCGATGTCGGAGTTGCGATCGTCTGATGTTAGTATTGGACAGGTTTTCGGCAGTATTTGTGTGTGTATTGAATACAGGAAATTGAATTTACAGTCGCACATCGACGCGATAAGGTTCATTTTATAAGTATAACGTCTTCAATCAAACTGATTACGACTGGTTTCCAGGCCACATGTTTTCATATCAATTCCCTTTCGATCAAGGATATCGTCTTGTAAATAATCGGGTCTTCTGTTGTTTATTCAGTTGGAGATATACATAATATTTCAAAAGGCAGAAATAATAATACGGTAGCTAATATGTGCCAAGTATGACCTGCTTCATGTTAAGCAGTTACCATAGCCTATAGATGCTTGCAATCTAAATATATATAACTCAAAGGTGACTGACTGACTGACTGACATAGTGATCTATCAACGCACAGCCCAAACCACTGGACGGATCGGGCTGAAATTTGGCATGCAGGTAGATGTTATGACGTAGGCATCCGCTAAGAAAGGATTTTGATTAATTCTACCCCCAAGGGGATAAAATAGGGGATGAATAATCCCGAAATTTTTGTTAAGTTAAATTACACGCGGACGAAGTCCCGGGCACAGCTAGTAACAAATAAATCGCTCGCACGTTGCCAACCGGAAGATGAGTGGGATAAAAGGAAGGGAAGGGAGGGGGGTCTTCCGGTTTTCGATTTTGTGAGAGCGTGGTGCTACTATGGTAGTGTGGCTCTACCACCGTAAATATTCTTCTCTTGGCCCTTCCTCTTGCTATATATCTATTCACACTCATAGTCGTTACTCTTTGCATCAGTAATCACACCCATTCACACTCATAGTCGTTACTCTTTGCATCAGTAATCACACCCAATTAACACGAATGTATAATTTCAATTAACCATGTTCAAAGTTGTTCTATTTTGTTGGGAATTTTGTTCTAGTAAGATAAGCACGTAGGTATGACTTATTGGAACAAAATACAACAACAGTAATTTACATTCATAGGGTATTTTTTAAGTACTTGTTATGATTACTTTGGTAATTAGCATGCATAAATTGTAAACTTCCTCAAAAGTTGCAAAATTTGTAACAATGGATCTTGGACCTTTAGTCAGCACATATTTAAGATTCTGTACACAAAATAGATATGTCCTAAAGTTTTAAATAAGCGACTGCTTAGTGAACTGTAGTGTTTAAATATCCATGTTTACTTACGCTTAGGATCTAAATTTACACTGAGCTGTAATGTATATGTAACATTATTATTGTAATAAAGAACTTTTCAAAACAAACAAAGAAATCACACACAAACCGTCCCAAACAACCACAAAATTATAAAATCAACTTATAAACACCACAGACAACCATTCATCATCGTTCTGAAAAAATAATCCAAATTAATATTAAACAAACCTGTAATATTTCAAACGGACAAAAAGAAAATCAAACTCTGTTCAAAAGATAGTATCTTAAAAAACTATTAGTGAAAATAGAGGCTTTGTGTAACTCGGCGAGGCGGTCCCCGTCCGTCTGTTGGTCCATCATTAATCATGCCGGCTATCAGAATTTTCGTCACGTCTATAAAAACAACCGCGGGACGTCTGCGCGGCTCCGTCCAGGTAGAGGTGTTTAACTTTCTTGTTATCTATGTTGGGACCCGAAGATTTATGGTCTCCATACAAAATTGCTTATGGGATTTGCGATGATCTTCATTCTCGGCCTTAGAGACACTACCTGTAAGATCTATAATTCTCTGTGCCAATATTAGTATGTTCTACATATGGCTAGTCGCGGGAGAGTCAAGCTGTAGCCAACTGTCTACAGCTCATATAGGCTGGCTCGAAAAGGGTAGAAGCACCCTTTGATTTTACTGTTAGTAATCCTGAGACATAACTATGCAGCTTTATTGGTAAAACACCAACAGAACTAAGTATATTAATGACATTATAAACAACACCCTTTGTTCTCCGATTTTTAATAGTTAATAACTTTAATGTAAAATAAACTTATTTAAAAGCAACGTTAAAAAATATTACGAACTCTATGCCCGCATCGCATCATTCGTGTCCTTGCGGCGATATTCGGTAGAGCGGACCTAGAAATTGGATAGAACAACGAAATTTTTAAAATTTGTTTTTCAGTAAATATATGTTGATAAATAAATATACCGCTGGGGTAAACGTGTTCTTGAGTGGAGACCTCGACTCGGCAAGCGTAGTGTAGGACGCCCTCCGACCAGGTGGGATGACGATCTGCGAAAGACTGCAGGCAGATGCTGGATGCGGCAAGCTGAAGACAGGGCGCTATGGCGCTCATTAGAGGAGGCCTATGTCCAGCAGTGGACAAGCATAGGCTGATGATGATGATGATGATGATGAGGAGAGATATGTTTTGAAAAAATCATGGATCATTTTTCTTTTGTAAGTAATAAATACCTGCAAAGTTGTAAGTGTGTTACCAGTAACTCTGTATAATTGTGCAAAAAAGATTAGTCAGTACCATTATTGAAGCAATCAGTTCGCGCGTCACAACTATGCCCCACGGGTCACTAGTTATAAACAAATTTGTATGGGAAAGCGACGCTTCACATAAAATATATTGACACAGGGTCGTCTATTGCGCGGATACCTATCCTCCCGCGTGCGCGGCCGATATTAAATGTTTACATACGAACGTACCTACACACGGTAAATGTAAACAATGTTGTATGTACGTACAAACGTGGATTTCGGGCCAATATCTCTTAATCCGTAGGCATTTTCGTGTTCGCAATTTATGCCTGCCGTGACATCAAAGGTCGGTAATTTCGAATGGGTTTTCCTTTTGAAAATATTATGTGAAATGTTTTAAACGAAAATTTCTATAAGAGGTAGTTTATTTTAAAATATACTTGGGGACAAATACTGAAACGCTACTCAATTGTTTAAGTACGACTGAACGGTTTGGGACGTCGTTAATTGTTTTTGTTTAAGTCTTGTTTAATTAAAGATCACAATTCTATAATGAACACAAAATGCTATGTATATTCAGGTTTATTTTACACAGGACTACTGATAATTCGACGTAGGTATTCCTTGCAGGATGTGGATAGAGAAGTTAGAATGCAATTTAAGCGTCAATAGCCTAGTGTTTAGAGGGGCCGTCCTGGTAGCTGAGAGGTTCCGGGTTCGATCCCCGTCCTGGGGAACAAGGGGTACAAGCAATAGCTTAGTTGGAGGGGCTAAAGGGAATACTAGTAATGTGATAAACACACATTGCTAGTGAGCACCAAAAAATAATGTTATTTATCTTAAAAAAGTAATTATTTGAGTCTTTCTAAAAAAACACTACTTAAATTTCGCGGAAAATACAACGCGACGGCGTCAGATTTGTTTTAAGAACTATTAAAATTTGTTGATGTTCCTAATATACTTTGTGGAATATAAAACGCGACTTAATAACTTTGAACAGTCATTAATAGCTTTCGTTGTTTCGCAACATAGTTTAGTGAATAAATTTGCGAACATAAAATTGAAGAGCCTTACATTAATAAATAATTAACTTAAAAGTTTTGGGTAAATAAATTCAAAAGTTTTAAATACCTGCTCCAAAATACTATTAATACTGAATATAAGTAACGTTTCAAATACAATATACGAGTACATTTGTTATTGTTATATCTACGACCTTGTTATAAGATACCACTCAAAACACTAGCTGTTCAAATAGCGATGTTAATCTGTTGTTCAACAATCCTTATCGATAGCGGCCGCGATTTTAAGCATCAATAAACATTGATAATTGACGGGTCCTCTATTAATATTGACTAACCAGGAGAACGGGACTCCGTCTTACAAAACGTCGGTTCGCATTAATGTTGGCATATAAAGTTTGCATAATTTTCAACCCTGTTCAATTAAGCCGGGGCTTGGATATAACGTAAGCGAGTGTGTGGAGTAAAGTAACTTTTGTCGAGTTAAATTGTGTGTGATTTAGGCGAGCCGCACACTGGGTTGCCGTAGGTAAGTGCGGTGAATTGTTGGGCGACGATGGGTGTAAATATAACATTTGGTATGTACTGGATGAAACACTCACATAAAAAAATATTGTGATCGCGATTTTACGATGGCAAAATTATAGTATACTAGCTGTGCCCACGGACTTCGTCCGCGTAGTATTTGACGTAACAAAAATTTCGGGATTATCGGGATAAAAAGTATCCTATATGTTAATCCCGAATATAAACTATCTGTGTTCCAAATTTCATTCAAATCCGTTCAGTAGTTTTTGCGTGAAGGAGTAACAAACATACATACATACATACATCCACACTCACAAACTTTCACATTTATAATATTAGTAGGATCTTCCATATTGACTTACAAGTATGTACCAATAATTTTTTGACATTACGTGAAATCATTTTAAAACTATAATTAAGTAAGTACACAATATAAAGACATTCGCTATTAAAGTTTGCTAAAACTACTAAGTTATGTCGTCATAGGTACTTCACTTACTTATAGTGAAGTACTCATTCGGAAACTTTACATGTCTGTATTTATTAATATTTTTTGGAATTGAAATCCCTGTTACAACGGGCCACCTGTCCCACAGGTTCTTAATTCGAACTCTAACCTGTACATTAAGTTATTGACATAACCCCACTCCTAGCACAAGCATTGAGTTTAGTCGAAAGGGCTGCTAAGTGTGATAACCTTATCTTGTTGGTTAACTTTAAAGCAACCCCAAGAAATGTCTAACGAAATATAAAAATTCCAACAAAATGTTGTTAATTTTGTAGACACAGTTTAATGAAATCTTCAACGCAAATTGAGATTAATTGATTTTCGATGAGGGTGTTTACTACAGTGCAAGTAAGTTTATGTAAATTTAAGTCTGCCTTAATTTGATCCTTTTAGAAGATTTATTGGTGTAAACAAACAAAAATAGATTGAGAGTTTCATACCTAACACAATACATAAAGGATATAGTGGCGCAGTCCGTCTGACGGACCGTGGTTCGCACGAAGCAATATCCCGCTAAAACCCATCAAATTCAAACCCCGTCCAAGCTACAATACCTTATAAGATTAAAAATAGCCGGTTTAATCTCAACCAGAGTTCGTCGTTAATCGTTACTGTTACTGTTACTGACGAAAACAAAGCTAGTACGTTACGAGTATCTACAGACAGCGTCGGCGTCTGGAGCCGAGTCGTCGTCCCCATTGACCTCGTAAGACGTTCTTAGAGGTGCATTCTGTTGCACAATCGTCTCAGAATATCGGTGTGAGCGATGAGATGGAGCGAGTAATGGATGGCGAACAACGATAATGTTCCTTGTAGTTTTCATCGTTGGGGGTTGTGAAGATGATCTCGAATATTGTGCCTTAATTTAAATGGATAAGGGTGATATTATGGGTGACACTTCATGGAATCGTTCACGCTTGTGCGTTCCATCTACAAAAATAAATAAATGAATGTCGCAACTCAATGCACGTAGGGTTGCGAAAAGGACCTAAAATGTTTCTAGAAGGTACATCAGATGACATTACTATCCTTTTCATTTTATTTCTTCATTCTATACAGAACCTAATGGAAAATGTACTGTGTCCAAATTCGTTGAACAGCGCTATGCAGGAACCGGTTGCGAGGTCCTCCGAACTTGGAGCATTTTACTAATCAAATACTTACTGTTTCAGAAATTCTGATAAGCATGCGATACTTTCCAAGCTGGCTTGGGTCGAGGTATTATTAAAAGTGTCGTATAAACTAGTTAGGTACTTGATAATTTAGGTAATTGTTGAAATGTATTGTAAGATTGTACGTAGAGTGTAGAGACAACAGAATAAATATATTCGGGACAGTGCAGGCGATCAACAAAAAAAGTATTAATTAAAATGAAAAAAGACGTAAATATGTGAAAAATAATAAAACATGCCAACTATTGGAAATGCATGTCTTTATACCAGGTTCTAAAAGAAATTTGAGAAAAGATCGTTCGATATTTTTGTTCTGTGGAAAATAAATGTTGCGGTTAGGTATGTGTTTTTAATTCCATTCAAATTTTAAATTAATTAAAAATCTGCTTGCATACTACAAACGAAATGTCCACAACAGCTTCGGATGATCATCATGTAAAAATGATTGTACATAATCTTGAAAACATTAATGACGGAAGTCAAATCACGCGAAACAACATAACTTATCTATTTCACCATTGGAAAACAAATAAAACGGAATATAAAACCATGGAATGGTGTCAACTTCAATTAAAACTATAAAAACTATGTCATAAACGGTATAACCAATAACGAATTCGTGCTGAAGGCTTCACATGATATAATATGGTCAGGTCACGGACAGAAGAAGATACAAAATAATTATAATTGATACCTATCAAAGTACCTACTTTATGATGAGCAATTAAGGTTTATTTTACTTTGAACAGGCAAAACTATGGAATTAACTGTAACTGTTCAAAGGTACATAATTACATGCACTCGTATCAGTTTGAATAAGTGTTAAAATTGTAATAGGTAAAGTAGTAATATTTAAAATTAAAATTTGTATTTAATAAACTATCATCCTACTAATATTATAAATGTGAAAGTTTGTGAGTGTGGATGTATGTATGTATGTATGTTTGTTACTCCTTCACGCAAAAACTACCGAACGGATTTGAATGAAATTTGGACCACAGATAGTTTATAACCAGGATTAACATATAGGATACTTTTTATCCCGATAATCCCGAAATTTTTGTTACGTTAAATACTACGCGGACGAAGTCCGTGGGCACAGCTAGTCTTACATACTATGTTACTCAACTCCTAAGAAACAATAGGCTAGGTAATAGTAACATGAGAATGTTCCTGAAATTGTCAGGCCAACTCACACACAAGAAAAATATTTCACACTCAAAATTGTTTAGTCAGAATCTACCTCCAGTTAGGAATGCTGAGAAGATCCGACTGAGAAGATCCGGCAAGAAACATAATGGTTACTCTCTCAATGAATAAAATATGGTGTACATTCTCAAGAACAGGAACAGAATATGAGCAGGCAACACCATTGTCACTAAATAAGTAAGTAGTAATCATATCTCAATCAGATTTAGGTACCTATTTAAATTAGAAGGTAAGTATTTTGCTCTGAAACAGGAGTAAGAATTAATGTTTTTGTGAAAATTACTCGGTATACTGATGTAGGTAAAGTTTTAATTATAGCATATTAATTTAGTATCGAAAATAATATTTACACTGAAGAGCAGTCGACGGGGTTTAATTAAAATGTTCTCTAATAACGATGTTAACGCACGATGTATACAGTGTGTTTGTGTAGACAGGGTGTAGTACATTGTTTGTCGCGTTGTCGCCCCCAGCCGTCCGGCCTTGTTTGTTCCGGCCTGACCGGTAGTATCGGATTCACATGTTTTTCAGAAAAAATATGTTTTTTTACTAAATTATTAAACACGGTGATAAATAATGGATCGGTAGGTTTATTTTTTTAATTAACTTTGTAACCTTAAACCATCGATTTCGAAGGAAGTTAGAGAACAAAAGGTATAAGTAAAACACGACAAACTGAAGAAAAAATATAAGGACACATTTTTTTTAGTAGTTCCCAGTTTTACTAATCCCTTTTAGTACTTTTTTCTTAACGTTTCGTAATTTACGCCAAATACTTTATGAATACGAGGCATTACGTAAATCTTGACTGTTATTTATTCATGATCAAATCTTCTATAATCTTAGTTTTAAGGAATGTGGTCGTAATTAGATTATTATACTAAGTATTTTTATAGAACTTTCGATAAAACATTTAGAAATTACGGCATTGGAACAAACAATGACCACTGCGCGAACGAATGAATTGAATAATCTTGTAAAGGTTCAAAAAGAGAAGAATGTCAGTTTCACTATAAATGAAAGCTGTAATAATTCGTAAAAGAGCTCACAAAACATACACACATTAAAAAATACACGTTACCATTTAAAATCGTAACACTGGATACGGTAATGATAGCTGCAGAACGTGTAACTCAATAACCAGCGGATGCGGCTTTTTGCCGGCGCGCCGTTTGTTGCGTTGTCGCCGGCGGGTGTTCCAGCGTAGCCTATTTCCAATTTGCGCCTATCAATCAAGACCAATCTCGCTGAGTGGATTACGGCCAAATGAAATTTGCATAGAAACCCGTTGCGCGCGGACTGACTCGTGTATCTGATATTTACTGGGCGTTACCGTTTGATTTGCCTCTGTTACTGGATCAAAATTGATGGTCATTACTCGTAAATTTCGGGTTTTAAAATGCAATATTTTGTGCGGGGTTTTTGAATAGCTGTTACTAAAATATTGTGCGTGAAAATAGGGTTATGGTTTTAAAACATGTTTTATTGAAATTTATTTTCATGCTTAATTACAGTTCCGGTAGCTACTCGTGCCGTTATACCTACGATTATTAAAATCATAGAGTTATTGTCTTCCTCCATTGACAATGACAAACTACTTGCTAACGTAAGGTACTACAAATTACAACTCACATGACTTATTACGTAGTACATTATTAAATCGATGATTACATTCAAATTACATTGTTTAAGCACCGCACGATGACAGTTGACCATAGACAAACATATTGCCATTGCTAGCCTGGCGATACTTTTTAGTCTAATTGTAGCGGGTCTTGCCTCATGCCTATTATCCTTGCTGAACTGTTGTCTCTGAGGTGAGGTGTTGGTCATGCTCACTTTAATGTCCTTGCTTGCGGTGGCTTTGTGGAGCGGGTCACCCTCTTCCCTCTATTATGGTTGAGGAGAGTGATGCCTGGAGTGCAACTATTTGTGTCATTTGTTTTTTTTTGTCATGTGACCTAGTTGTCAATTCTGATGTCTCAGTTGTCAACTGTGGAAAATGTCCAGAATGCGCCCGAAAGCCTTCGAGATAGCTACATAATTATACCCTCAGAAAAAAAAGGTTAACGCGATAGGTTACAAAAATACAACAGGCTTAAAGCTTAATAATACATTTATTACTTTAACTAGGAAACAAAGGAAAAAAGTAATATTAGCAGTTCCTAAAGTATTAAACAAGCCTACAGCAACACTCGATGAAGATACACGAAACACTGAGATAATATTTAGCCAAGATTTAATAATGAAGAGTATTCAAGTTTGCGTAGAGTAAGCAAAAACAGTTCTGTTAGTGATATCAAAGATTATTTGAACAGGTTTATGTAAGGCGTTTACGTAACCTTCGAGTTTAATAGAGATACGGGATTGGAGTAAATTAGTACAACTGAATATTGCAAAAGTTTCAATAGTAAATTTTATTTTATACAATTTAGAGTTGGGATTTTTTTTACTCCAATTAGGACTGAATTGGATTTTTGGGTGAGCAATAAAAACGTTATTTATTTGTTGAAAGGGTTGTCGGAGGAATAACTAATTTCTTTTGTTAGATAGGTGCCTTAATTTATACCTAACTGCAGTAGTAGGTAATTGAAATTAGATAGGTAATTTAGAAATTTAACCAAATTATATATACCTATTGGTAATAAACAAAATTTATTCAATTGAAGAGTTGCCAAGCTTTCTATCAAACCTCGATCATCACCCTTCTTCTCAGAGTGCAATGGAGATGAAGATGATAGTGGTGAGTCATATGCCATACCCAATTAAAGAACAGAAGTAAAAATATGTAAAGAAATATATTAATTTAACCCTTTTCATGACCCACTCCTGGGCACGGGCCCCCCACTATGAGGGGGATTCAGGACATAATCCAGCACCCTGGCCCAGTGGGGGTGGCGGATTTCGCATGTCTTTCGAAAAATGGTTAGGATTTTCTGAGACATGCAGGTTTCCACACGATGTTTTCCTTCATCGTAAGCAAGTGATTATCATATTAAAATTTTAGTTCACACATAGATTTCAAAAAACCCAGAGGTGTGGAGTCTGCTTTTGACCCCAGAACCTAGTGCCCACTAGACGCGTGCTTAACCAGTCGGCTATTACATCTATTTAAAGAAATATAAACACTACTAGCTGTGCCCACGGACTACGTCCGCGTAGTATTTAACGTACCAAAAATTTCGGGATTATCGGGATGAAAAGTATCCTATATGTTAATCCTGGTTATAAACTATCTGCGTTCCAAATTTCATCCAAATCCGTTCAGTAGTTTTTGCGTGAAGGAGTAACAAACATACATACATACATACATCCACACTCACAAACTTTCACATTTATAATACTAGCTGTGCCCACGGACTTCGTCCGCATAGTATTTAACGTAACAATAATTTCGGGATTATCGGGATAAAAAGTATCCTATATGTTAATCCCGGTTATAAACTATCTGTGTTCCAAATTTCATCCAAATCCGTTCAGTAGTTTTTGCGTGAAGGAGTAACAAACAAACATACATACATACATACATACATACATACATCCACACTCACAAACTTTCACATTTATAATATTAGTAGGATTAGTAGGACTAGCTGTGCCCGCCACTGCGTCCGCGTAGTATTTAACATTTCGGGATTATCGGGATAAAAAGTATCCTATGTGTTAATCCCGGTTATAAACTATCTGTGTTCCAAATTTCGTCCAAATCTATTCAGTAGTTTTTTCCTGAAAGAGTAACAAACATCCACACTCACAAACTTTCGCATTTATAATATTAGTAGGATTTTATATTTAACCACACTCTGCCCTACTCTCCGTCAGGTCGGAAATATGCTTTTGGTTTTTCAAGCATCCATGGGCTATGGTAGCTGCTTAATATCAGGCGGATCATACGTTTGTTTGCCGAATCTGGTATATAGAAAATCAATTAAATAAATCTACGAGTTCTCAACACCTATTTCAGACTTGAATATAATAATTCAACTAACCCCACAATCGTCTTTAGAACTTCAAAGTGCTTAACGAAGCAATATCACGTGCGAAATAATTAAACTCCAAAAATACAAGTGTGATTTTACTTTGCAGCCTCCCTCGGCCCCGGCGAACACCCAAATACTCAATTATGTTTTTAATTGAGCCGGTTCGTGTATTTGACACGATTGTCCGACGGGTTTCGTCGTACCCAGTACTGGGCGCTTTCATTGTATAGCGATTTTTAGTGCCTCCAAATTGATAGTGAAATAAGATCATATTGTTTCGATTTTATTGTTTTTTTTTGTATTTTGGAACCACATCCATGTGAGTACTGTTAAATTTGCTAGGATCTATGAAAGTTAAGGTACTTAAGTCAATTTAATTGCATACGTAAGGCTACTAATCCTGAAAAAGTATATTAGAATGTTATAAAAAACGTTGTATATTTGTGGCTGTATTTAATGATGTACTCGTATGCTCCTACCAGATAGATCGTGCCTTCATGAAGCTATATTGATAGAATTTGGTTGTTATTGTAAAGTGATTGCCCATATCGCAGGGGAATTATAAAACCAGAATTTCTCAAACTTGATCACTTACATTATTTACATAAAACAGACTCGCCAAATTACATGTACCTAAAATACCATGAAGAAGTGTTCACATATCCTAAAAGAAGAACCGTGAGCAATACAGAGCTTCCCATTACAATAAAGAAAGGTCCAGCGACAATAAAAATACAGCGGCGAACGTTTCCTCAGCATCCCGAGCGGGAGGAATATACAAATCGTTTATATGGACGTGTCTTGTTCCGCGCGACTGGCCTCCTACACGGCTGACACCTGTTCCTGTCACTATCGAATTGGGAGAGACGTATGGACATGTTCCGATGTAGTGCAGGCACGGGGCGGGGGATTCTGTTGGATATTGTTGGGATTTTCTTGGCGAGGTTGTATCAATTTATTGATGACACGCGATATTGGAATTGAGAAACGAATAATAAGGGTTATTTTATGTTTAGAAATTAGTTAACATAAATGTTAAGTTAGATTTTAAATGATGTTGACGGATTGGTTTCGGGTTTGATTGCTGCCGGGGAAAATTTCAGAAATTATCTCTTTGAAATTTGCCATGCATGGGTGCCGCTGGGATCGCCATCAATCCATTGTACGGTACAAGATTTACTTAGTTTGGGACCATATAGTAGATGTGCTAGCCTGGCGATACTTTTTATTATTTAGGTATTATTCAATCTGAGAAAAAAACTAAATCTCTCAAATAGACACAAAAGATATAAAATTGCTCCAATAAGACAGTGAGCTCTCGAGCTCCAAAGATATTAATAAGATTTGCAAGTATCAAATTATCTTACATACTGACGATATCTCCAAAAAAGGACGTTCATAAAAAGAAAAATATACAGCTCATTATACACAAAATCAAAGTTTTAAGTAGCACCCGCTCGATAGACTAGTTGACGAAATTGAGATTCGCGAGATCATAAAACTTCCCTTTGATAAAAATATTATTCATTATAACTTTTGCGCACGAAACTCATACTGATCCTCTGAGACGTATCACATGAATGGACTCCAAATAGATCGAAAAGCAATTTGTTATCTTATTACGACTCTTAATTCATTTTGCACCTGAGTTGACATCAAACCTTGTAATCACGAGGTAATTACGAGAAATATCAGAAAATTCGACGCAGATAATTTACGGCGTTCCATGGTATCTAATGAGACCGTTTGAAATGCGATAAGTCGAATACTGTTCAATTGAGCCCACTATACAGCTCCAATAGGAGCTTTGATAAATTTTCATGTCAAAAGGGGAATTGCGACATTTTCATGTATATTGAATTCAATCTGTAATATCATCAAAGGCATTCAATATTGTGGAATAAATTATAATTTGTATGGTTTTAATTGTAAATTAAATGGACATTTGGTCAAGTCTACCAACTGAAAGAATGTACCAAAAAGAAACAAGATCCTTAGCAATGTTAGTTTATCACATTACTAGTATTCCTGTTAGCCCCTCCGGATAAGCTAATGCTTGTGTTAGGAGTGGGCTCACGTCAATAGTTTAATGGCCAGGGTATGATCGAACCTGGAACCTCTCAGCTACGAGGGCGACCTCTAACCACTAGGCTATCAACGCCTACGTACTGATGTTTGCTGTATATCTTTAGAATAAAGCCTCATCTTCACTAGAGACAATGTTAGGGGACCTGTCACTCGACTTTTACTGCAACTTTAAATGACAGTCAAAGATCAATTGACATTCTGATTGAAATAGAAAGTTGCAAGCGATGAAGGTTGATCCACTCCGTGGCATCATCAGACATGTATATAATGAATTTACCAATTGTCTATTGAAGTACTTGTGTAGTTTGTGTATATATGTATTCTGTCCGTTTCAGGGGGTTTTATGTATGATCATTTTTGATTCCTATGTGTGGTCCCAAAATCATGACGGTAAATAACGAGCAAATCAAGAATAACTTAACAGAATGGTTGCAGAACATTAGTCTGCTATTTGAACACCGTGAATAAACTTGAGACGAGGTACTGAAACATAAACAAATGGAATAATAGAAAGCAATAATAATCCATAAAACACAGAGAAAATAATATTAAGTGTTGAAGAATATTCCACAGAGCCTCAGGAACATCTGCAGAATGTTTTGTTTCTACGATCGCGCCAGTGAATGGTTGGGACCATCAATTGCAAGTGCAGACTTCTTTGTCCGCTGATAAAGAGTGCTGCCAAAGGAGGTCCATTTCGAATGCTTGTCACTCCCCCTTTTGTTACGATCTCGCTTTTTAATTTTGCACAAGATTTGTAAGAGTATCGTGTGGGTGATATTTTTAACGGTGACATTTATTGTTATTTGTTTTACCACGAGCGATAATAATTTATATCGAGGAATTAAAGTATTAGAACGTACAATTTGTACATACATGTGTTTTACTGCTTCGTGAGCTTGTTCTTCTATAGGTAGGTACTCATGAAAAGGCTACGTACCTGAAACAAAATAAAAAGGTTAATGATTATCATGCTTTACCTATGATCATTATCGGACATCAGATTTTGCCATCCCAAAGTTACATAAAAATCTATTACATTGTCTGGCATTGCAAGCGAACAAAATCTTTGTTCCAAAACTTTATCATGTCTTGGAAAAAATATCTCGTTCCCAAGGCGCTTCCAACTTTTCACAAATTCCCAAAACTTGTAAGACAAACGCTGTTCGCTTAACATTCGCACAATTACCTGATACGACTCGGCGAATGCAAATTTCCGCGATATTTATTTCCGCGGCCCTTTTGTTCGGAACTTTCTTATAAATAACACAATCACGGTCAATCCATCAGGCTGTCATTTTAGCCGAGAAATACTTTTCGGTTTCACCTTAATTCAATAACAAATTTACAATACAAAACAAAGCGAAGTTGGACGAATGGGTCTCCAGTTTGCTATCACTCAATTGGAGCTGCCAAAACAAGCTGATGTAACCTTTCTACTTTCCACAAACGTGTGTAGGCATAGTATTTACGTTCAAATAAACAATTTAGGCCTTTCGTCACCGGCACCATTCAAAAGAAACTGGTATTAGACTAAAATCACCAATGAGTTGCTAGAATGTATGTAATATGTTAATTATCATTTTGAACTTTATAATTACCAAAAAAACTTCATTTTGAAACCAAAACAGAACTGCAATTTGAGATTTTTTGCAGCAACAAAAAGGTTTTTCAACAATAATTACCGGCGCTCTTTTAAAATATTACAAACCTCAGCGTATAAAGTGAACACGAATAAAAATAACCGCAAAACTGTTCCGTATGAGTGCTTTTAAATAGTGTTTAAGTGAGTTACGTATGCACGTAGAGCGCGCTCCCCCGTGTCCCACAGTTAAATGCAATTATCTGTATTACGGGAATGACGGCTGTCTTCCCCTGCCTCTGTTCTGTGCTCAGATACGTACGGGGAATGAGTGTTTCATAGTGAGCACGGATGTAATTCTGAGGCCAATTTTAGCCTTTGAGGAATGTTGATAACAGGGAAATGATTTGGATGTGATATGTTGTTAATTCATCAGATTCTAGGCATTGAATACCAAGATGACTCAATTTAGGCTTCATAATATTATACAGAAAATATTAGTACCACCGGATTATTTTTGTGGTAGGTATGTTAGACTCTACCAATGAGTGTCAATGTTTGCCACTCACAGCAGTGATTGTAAATTTTGCCACAAACATTTTTACACAACTTTGAACTTAAACCTTTCACCATTTCAGTGTCTTCATTGGATACCGTCTTTATCTACCATCTTTAGCATTTATGAAGGCGCCATGCAAAATATCGTGCATTACTAAAATAAGACCTTATATATCCCAACATACAGTACCAATGTACACAAGAAGCAATGTCACGTGAATTCAATGGTAATGTCTTCATTACAGACAAAATGCACATCGGTTTCGTTTCCAAACAGAATCTCATTGTTGCACCTCCACATGCAATTGTCCATTTGCCCTCACAAATAACGGAAACTCTTTCAAACTCACAAGATTTTATCTATCCAAGTCTCGATATTACTGTCTGGAAGTCAGTGCTAAATGTTTGTGACGGGGAATGTAAAGGCATAAAGGGACTCCGCTGCCTGGTCACAATATCCGTAGATGCAACTAAACTGTTCTCTTTAAACGTTTTGTTCTTAGACTGGTGGGAAGCACGTGATCCTAAGAATTTGTTGCGAGACGCAAGAATTGTACCCGATATATCGTTGGATAAATTGTAAAATATTAGATGTACGGAAAGTGTTAAAATATCTTTAGGAAATATGTGCTTCTAGTATTCAAACAGAAGGCCTTTTGTTTCTCACACAATAAAGGCAAAAACAAACAGGGTGGCGAAACTTGAGAGGCTTATATCCAATATTGAAGAGAAAAAGTCCGATAAAGTACGTAAAGGTAATCCAATCCGTTTGGGCGGCATTCGAACTGAGACAGAGTGGATTAAGAACAGTTGTTAGTTCAGAACCCCTTACAGCCCTCACAAGCTCCGTGATTGAATCAAATAAATCCATAATCTCATCCACCAACGTAACTAAGGTAAGAAATATGAAATTTTACAGATCTCAACAGATATTGAGATAAAAATGCTTTTATCGTTTGAATATTTGAATATCTTGCGAGCTTCGCTCTAGGACGAATTCCTTTTAAGATAGCTCTGGATAAATCGTCCGTGATCACGGCCTAAGCATACTGACCCGCGTTCCGAACATATTTGGGTGAATTTCAACAAAGTCGTTTTTTCTTTCATTTCGGTTGAATTTTTTATTTTTAACTTTTTTAAAATTGTATCTGTTATTTATTGTACTTCTTGATATAGTTAATGCAAATTTTTAATGACATCAAAATATCTTAATTAACTTATGAGATATACGTGTTTAAACTTTTGATGTCACCGAAATGAAACAGCCGTTCACCGAAATGAAATAACCAGTCACCGAAATTATCTTTCATTACGGTGACTAAATATTTCATTTCACCTAACCTGTCCACCAAAAAAGTTTACAGAAGATAAGCCATCTTTACAAATAAATAAAACTGCAGTGTCTGTTTGTAATATCAAAATAACACCTATTCACTAAATGCATATGAAAGTATATACGGTACTTATTACAAATCCACGATTTAAAATTGTTTTGTCTGTCTGTCTGTGTGTTTGTTCCGGGTAAACTCCGAAACTGCTGGACCGATTTCGATGGGACTTTCACTGGCAGATAGTTGATGTTATAAGGAGTAACTTAGGCTACTTTAATTTCAGAAAAACAATTAGGTTTCCGCGTAGTAAAATCAAAAACACATGAAATCCAAGAGTATCTCCGAAACGGCTGGACCGATTTGTACGGGATTTTCACTGGCCGATAGCTGATGTTATAAACAGTAACTCAGGCTACTTTTATTTTAGAAAAACAAAAAAAATATTTCATATGCTGCCTGTCGCGCGGGCTCTGAACACGCGGGAGGGCTTTTACGATAAGAAGGTATATAAAACACGAAACATCAACCTGCAAAAAAGAAAAATGAGAATTAACTTTTCGTAAACTCTGCGAATTGAACGAACGTTTTTTGTTAAATCAAATTTTTGTTAAGTTAAATTCCACGCGGACGAAGTCTCGGGCTCAGCTAGTAATAGTATTATAAAATACACCTTTACTTTAAAACTTTGGAACTAAAACAATGTTAAAGCATATATGACTCTTTGGCGGAATCAACTTTAGTCAGTTTAACACAAATGAAAGCGAATATATGTTCTAAATACATTATATGCTGTAGTAATATATTTTAAAGTTTAATTTTTTACGAGCAAAACTATGTACTCGTAATTATAACATACTTTAGTTAAGCTCTTACGCCATAAAAATATTATGAGAACCAAAACGGCGTATGTTAACCATTTTGGGGAAAAAATCATAAATAAAAACATAGCAATAAAATATATTTAACAATAAAATTATCATATAAGCAACAATTTAAAAAAAAAAACACAATTTTAATATTTATTTTATTGAAATAAAACTATTTTACGGATTCTATCGCGTTTATTTATTTTTTTATGTTCCCGATGCTTCGGCTGCTTTACAGCAAACCATGGTCACGGGGGGACTGAGGTGTTAGACGTCCTGATGTCATAGTTAATATGGAACTGGGTACCCTTATGTTTAGTTGTTGTTTGCAGTCCGATCCACACAGAAAGTGCCCACAGTGTCTCGAGGTCTTGCAATGGTACGCTTGGTTTTGGAAGCCAAAACGTCGGGAATATAAAAGTGTATAAACGCGATAGAATCCGTAAAATAGTTTTATTTCAATGTGTAGTATTCGCGTAAATAAAAGAAAACAATATATTTATTTTATATTAACAATGTAATAAGAGGTTAAAGGAAGACTATTTAACCAACGCCCGCCCACCTTCAGCTCATTATTTTGCAATTTCTCAGCAAGCACCAATTTGCAGACACGTTCATCTGGTTCTTAACTGACGCAATGTTAACCTAGGAACCTCTGTTATGGTAAATTTTAGATATTCTTCTGGGTAACATACTAAAAAAAAACAACAATAAAAGGAGTAAAATAAAATAATAAGTAAAAAAATGGTTTTTTTTTAAACTATTTAAGGATATCTTTGCTTTGGCTTTGTGCAAATGAGATTACAAATTACGTGAAGTTACATTCAACTTTAAAAATTCTTTGTTATGCTCAACGCTCAGAATCCTAAGCATAATAACATCAGCGAAACTTGTGAATAAAAGGAATCTTTTCTATATTTGAAACTTTGTACTTTAACAAAACTAAATAAATAATAAATTGCGTTGCTGCTTGTACTTAAAAATAGTACTTATAGGTGAAACATTTTGAATAATTCACCTGCTGGCCTGAATTTTCACTGAAATGAAATAGTAATCAACCGAAATGATAAAACAATTCACCGAAATGAAAATATTATACACCGAAACCCTAAGCACTCACCGAGATGATAATTTTTATCATTACGGTGAGAATTTTATCATTTCCATTGACAGTTTAGGCCACCGAATCAACCGAAATGAGAACACCGAAATTAAAAACAGGGACAAAAAATTGTATTATACGAAAACTATTTATTATAGGATGCAGTGAATACTACACAATTAAACGTAGTACAATAAGCTTGCTCACGAATACTTAATTAAATGCACTAGATCATTGGATGACAAGTTATACCTATAAACGGAATGAAAATAAATTTGTCCCATCACACCGATATGAAATACTTTCGTATTTTTCGGAACTACGCAGGCTTTCTGCCCACGTCCTCCGACGATAAGCACATAGGCAGCATTCGTACGTAACTTTTAAGGACACGAGGGGGGAGCTAGAGTTGTTCTATACAAAAATATTCGTGACAAACTTTAGGTCACCGAAATGAAAGGACTTTCTAGGACACATGCATTTTTACTTACCAGTTATTAAATTGAGGAGATATTATTATAAAACTACTTTGTGATAATACTATCACTATTCACGATTAAAATAAAAGTTACCATAAATCTGAATAACCAATAGTTTTTGTTGTACGAGGGAAATTACACTGAAACATGTAATGCGGACAGCTACCGAAATGAAAAAAACAGGGCTTTAGGATTTTTTTTTCCTAATTAATTGCTAACCTAATGAAGAAATAATTTTGCCTCGCATAGGCACAAACCTCTTCAAGTTAGAAAAAAATAATAGAACTGTATAGTAACGTTCCACACTACCGATTTCATCCGTGCCGCGTAAATTTTGCTGTTGGGAAATCCACCCATTTATGAGAAAATGTTACCGCTATTGACAATTTAACGGTAATGTAATAACCAGATTGCAAACCTTCTGCATATTATTTTGCGCAGTAAAAGCTTAAGATAACCGTCGTAACAATTTTGTATTTCTTACTTATCCAAGTCTTTTAGGTGCGTAATAATAAATTGATCTAAAGTCTGCGAACGATCTTGAGTACGCTTTTGACATGTCCTTTTATAGTGGTATGACATAAGAATGACATTGCCAAGATGTCTCTGGGACTTGACATCGATTTATTAATACAGGCCTCAGCGATTCGAGTGTTTTCTTATGATTCGAAGTTTCGTCTAATTTATCAGAAAACTACTGTCAACGCTCCGCAAGGCGCTATCAACATTCCACATCTAGAAAACGGGTAGCAACAATTACGTCTCGTACCACGGCGCACTGGCGCGCCCCTACACAAAAGAAATTACTTCATTCTTTCTAAATTTCAACTCTCCAAGTTGTTCGGGGCGTTCGTCTAACGGGCTCGAGTTATTTATCTTCGCTCGCAGTATAATAGAATTTAATTAAGTTACGTGAGACATGCTTTACGCGTTTGGAATTTTGCGAACTCGCGCCCGGCTCGATACACGGGCGTTGTCGTGTGTGAACACCGGAGGCGAGTTAACTCTATCTCTAAATAATTATGAATGTTCATAATATTGTGACAAGCGGCGATCGACACTGTTTACTTCACTTGAAAAAGGTCCATACTTAATACTATCATGTTCTGAGAAACGGTATATTTGAAAGGATAGCTTACAGCAAAATAATGCTAAATATCATACAATTAATTAACTAAAAGCCATTGATATTACTTTAAACTGCTAACCTCTTTTGAAATATCTATTGTTATTTACTCAGTCTCTACAACCCCATGTATTTAAGCCGCCTTATTGTTACAATGTATAATGGTTTTACCTTTAACACTAATGTCTTTGACGCAAGGGCCTTTAACACGCACTTCAAATCTCTTAAGTTAACTCCATATTGTTCGAATAAATAATGGCAATACTCTGCATACAGTTCTAATTGAATTTATAGGTCACCATATTAGCGTATTATATCTGTTTATTTGGCTTGGTTACACCTTCGGGACACGAGTTGGAATATTACAAACTATATTACAATATGATTCAGTGTACACACGTGCTAACCTACTTATAAGTAACAATAGTATTAGGACCTCAATTAATCGTGTTTTAGCGAGTACAATGCAAGGCTAATATTTGTTAAGGACTCACGTTTTATGTACCAGTGTCGTCATCATTAGTTCTGATGTTTGAAGGTTCTGCTACAACTATTCGTACTGTTTCATTGGGCAGAATTAATTACATAGTAAATATGGCAGATATCAGCTAAGAAATGAATTGGACGTTTGCTTTGTAGTCTTTGGCTTTAGTAGTCTCGGTCATGAGTCCAACATCTATAATAGATTGAGTGATATACTCGTATGCCTGCCAGCCTGCAGAAGTCTCACACAGAGTGACAACTTGTCTCTTCCTTAGCTTATGAGCACGTTACTGAAAATCACGTTAGACTTTATTGGAGGGTAGGACGAAATTGATTTATTTAAATATTGGTAATCAGCTAACTAAGAATAGTTAGGCGCCATTACAAGTTTGAAAAGTGAGGAAAAATAATGTGTTTAGTTGCATGATAATAATAAATCATCTCAACAAACTTTTATAGCAAAATCTCTCACTATAATCACGGCGTGATCGAATTTCCTCCCCGCAAAGTTTCAGCAGGAGAGCGGAAACTATTACGCTTTACATCGCTGTTTACACAGGCTACTTTACACTTAGCTTAGACGTTGTTTACTATGTGCTCCGAGTAATGTACACAGACTTGCAACTTTTTGACGTATCATCGGTTTATCTATTACGTCCAATGTTATGAAAGTTACAATTCTGAGGAAATATTTTTTATTTCTTCATATTTATAACTATTTCGTCTCAAAATTAAGGATAAAGCAAACTGTTGAACAAGCCTGAGCCATTAAAATTTGCTATAATTTCTGATGAAATACCACTAGTTTATTATTTATTTCCTGCAGTAAGTTTCTCAAACAATCGCTAATCTCCATTCTCCAATCCCTTGTACATTCCAACATGTTCTGCGAAAATGCGATAAAACGATAGAACGTGTGAACGAACAATCGAATGAACGGATACATGAGTGAGTAATTATCCACTAACACCTTCACATTTGAACTGAAAATGCAAGTCAAGCGTTTTACGTGCGACGCTGTAAACACGCGTACGTACTAACACGATTAGAACCCCCTCCACTCCCCTAACCTCCCATGTCCCCTCTCATCTCCGCCGCACCCCCGGACATGAAACCGCGCTAATAAGGAACACTCCACTTGTAATTTCCCATTTATATCTATTTACATCCTTACTCTGTAAAGTATAGTGTTGTTCACTAGGCATATTGCTTTCATATGGAAATACAGGAAGTGGTAAATACTGTACTTAAACGATATGATGCAATAAATTTAATACAAAAATATTATTATTTTCGGATTCATGTCTTTATGACTTCGCGTTCAGATACTGTCAAGTAGCATACAAGCAGACATTGAGTCATATACACAAATAAGATACAATGTTAATAACAATAAAATATTGTTTGGTAATGTTTCGGATTTTCATATAAAGGATTTATTTAAGACGGAAAATTAATATTTTTAAAGCAAAATCAAGACTTTTATTCGCTAAATTAAGTTATATCTGGATGACATTATCACACATGCGTAAGTAAGTATTATTCTAGAGGTGTACATTATAAATTTTATTAGAAAAACGTTAAAATTTCTTGCACAAAATCGTCAAACAACCAAAAACTATATATTGAAATGCTAAATCGTCTTGGCAGTAAACGCCAGGCTTTCAAGTTTCCGGCATAAGTCGATTCTTTAGCGCCGCCATATCGAACCGCATCACGTAGGGTAACACCACGCGGATAAATGATTATTGCCATGGTGTTGGGGCCACTTTCCGAACCACTGAAACCTTGGAAACCTATTCTAGTGAGAGGTAAACGCGGGTTCAGTTGAATAGTTGAAGATTTAGGAAAGTGTACCGGATAGGGTTTGGCATTTGATGCATGGATTTCACTTAAAGACGTTTTTTTTTCATTGAGATAAACGCAATATTTATTTTTGTAACTATTTATCGATAACAATAATGTATTATAATTTTGCTATTTTGATTACTATGCCTATGATTAACATGGCTTTGATTTACCTTAGTAGCAAACACCGGAATGAGCATAACTACTGATTCCAACTGAGTCTACTTAATTCATAGTGAAAAAGCTTTAGTCTTCCTTCCGGTGACCTAACCAAAAACTACTTGTGTTGTGTTTAATACATAACACAGTTTTCTAATCGTATGTTCGAAGATTAAAAATAAACGATATTATCGCTTCTATCCCAAAGACATTTTAATAATAATACTGTTACATTGCTCGCCCAATATTGTACAGTAAACAATCGTCACGTACAGGGATAGGTCCGCACCTTTATGTAAATGCAAACGCGCCGGCACTGACATCGACCAGTTTTATGAGCTCCATCCCAAGATATTGCACATATTTGCGACACTTATTACATCCAACGAATGTTATAAACAATTTTACTTTTTTATGTTTTTCTGAAGATTTTCATTATGGAACGTAAAGAAATTGCTGTGTTATTTGTGAAAAGGATTTATAAAATATTAAAAATAAAGGTGTAAGTTATATTATGTTGTGTAATATTTTTCCAGGCATTTATGATACCACCAATGGAAAGATCTAATAAACAGTCCAACTCTTGTATCGATAAGGTAGTCCAAATCAATAAACCACATATGCCTGCTGAAGAGTATATTTTTAAATAATGTTGCACCTCAATAATAAGTAAAATCAATGTCTAATTATCACAAAAACACCAACGACACAACTGCAACTAAAAATACATGAAGGAGCAAATCAAATAAAGCATTCCCTTATTAGTGGCGAAGCGTACCCCAACCGGAGTTTTATCAGCTGTGAATTTCTCTCATAAATATTCGATTGGGACGCCGCCGCGCCCGGGGCCCGGTCCCCTCTTTGTAATATTGAGATTCATAATTTGACCCGCAACTAACTTAGCGATCCACTGAATTTGTGAACACTAATAAGCCAGTATAAATACTGTAGTGAGTGAAGCAAAGTCGTCGTTTATATTATGATGTTGGCCAAAATTATAAAGATTTTCAGTGAAGCATGGGTACCGCACGATGGGCTCCGGAAACCAATCGAAAATTCTATTTCAAAAAATTCCACGAAGAAATAGAAAAATAATAGATCTGTGACACAAAGATATCACTCCAAACATCATACCTTAACACCAAAACTAAAGACTGATTCGAATGAAAACTAAAGAGTTTTAAATTAAAGTCTGCTAGAAATACAAAATGTTGTAGCTATGAGAAAAAATATCACACGGAAACTATTTTGGTTTTGACGCGTTGACCGGAAACCCTTTTTTGTACAGAACCCTCGTTATTCATGAACTATATTCAGGCAACGCTGACTCCTTTAATTTTGATTCGTTTTGCCCTCACGTAGCCCGCTCTTTTATTTCAGTTTCTATTTTTTTCCGACTTTATTCATAATTTCTTAGTATTTCCTTTCTTTGAATTCGTGGAACGATTTTTGTGAAGTCTCTGGGTTTATGTGAGGTCAAATTTTATTTCGATTACTTGAGAAAAAGTAATAATTAAATAAATTTCAGATGTTATTTTATAACAATACTAGTTTATGCCCGCGACTTCGTCCGCGTAGACTTAAGTAAAGTATCCTATATGTTAATCCGGGTTATAAACTATCTGTGTTCCAAATTTCATCCAAATCCGTTCAGTAGTTTTTGCGTGAAGGAGTAACAAACATACATACATACATACATACATACATACATCCACACTCACAAACTTTCACATTTATAATATTAGTAGGATTGTCATTGCTAAATAAACCTTTAATGAGACTATGCAAAAGGCTGAGGTAAGTAACTTACCATTTGACTTAAATAACCGTTTTTTTTATAAACATAAGCTCCGTTTACAAGGCAGAAAAACATTTTTTTAAATAGTCTTTCAACATAATGACATGAAAAATACATATTCCCTTACCTGATCTCCCCAGCGTCTCAAATTTGTCGCACATCCCCATAAAAAGTTTGTTGCAACAAAAAATGTACCTGTACCCACCTATAATGACGTGCCATAACTCACCTGTCTTCCCGAAACTCAATAAAAGTGGTGTCGTAAAATTGTACAGCGCTCGTGACGAATCCGCAATGCATGAACTTCCGTTGAGACTCAGTTCTGAACCTGTTTTGAAGGCTTTAGTAATTAAATGTTCAGGGATGAGTGAGCGTTATGTTAAATAGAATTCGTAATTAGTTTGAGGTGTGAAATATTTACTACATCTAAATTGCAATAAATCTAATGTTGGATTTAAATAGTCAATTCATCTGTGTCTACTACAATTACCTACCTATAATCAGCATAAGTAGCTCAGACAGAACTGTTTGCCTCAATGTCTGTCACTAAATTCAGCATTTATTAAGAGAATATTAAATTTTCCTTGAGGTTTTATCGAAATAATTCCTTTACCAAATCACAAAGTTAAACTAACAAAGAGCTAAACCATTCACCATGAATGTAGATTCGGTTAAACCAGAACTAACTAGTCTGACTCCGCTCAGCTTTCACCGCTTATAGCTAAGCCAGTTTTGAACAGGTATGAGTTCATCGTCACCCAACTGGCTTTTGACTCACGAAACTATTCGTTAAGTACGTCCCGCGAATTGTCAGTTCCCAGAATGTCGTCTATTACCGTCCGTCTGAGAGGCAATTGCGAGAAGCCAATTTCGCATAAAACAGTCATGTCCAGTAAACTTTTAATAGGAGTTGGTGTAATATTAAGCTTTATAGCTTTTATAAGCTTTTTAGATGTGAAACTATTATTATGTAGTGTATATGTTTTGCCTACCATAAAGATAAAATATTGCACTAAAGGAAGATAAAAGATAGTAAAGTAAACCGAGATCTGACGTGACTGCCATACCGTACAACTTGTATGAGACATAAGAAATAAGGCACACGGAACTCATCCAATTTAAGAACAAGCAATGCACAAACAATAAATAACTCAAATTATTATCACAACGAACATTTGTCAAATGATAAAAACAAAAAGTAAGCCATTGAGTGTAGCGAGAGATAAGCACCACCTCGTAGGCGTGACTGCCGGCCAATTTGGCCGAAGAGCGCCCTCGAGGGCCCCGAAGTAATGCCACGGACGTCCACATAAGTACCATGAAATTTATCGACCATACGTGCCCGCCGCAGTCCAAAATAAAAACAAACTCTCCAAGTGTCAAAGTTCATTTTGGAGCCTCTCCCGTGGTTTATATTCAATTACTGTATGTGTAAAAAATATTTGTAAGCGAGTTGGATTCGGGATTTCATTTCAGGGCCAATATTTTTGGTTGTTTTTTGTATTTATCGTAATTAATAGTAGTTTGTATTATTTGATGTGTATGTTACCGTTAATAATTTATTCTAATTGTATTCGAATATTCCCAATATTCAAATTGTAACACGATGAGTAAAAATTTTAACGTAAAAAACATTAGTCCTGCCCATTATCAAGTCATACATAAAACACGTTAACTCTATATTTTCCTTTTTATTCCAGCATTTAACAGTAAAAGGGGTATTGCTTAGCTTATGAGTTTTCATATCGGCTTTTATCGTGACATACAATTTCATATAGAAACGTTCGACGTCCACTAATACAGCGGAGGGCATAAAATGTATTTTGGCTTTATTTATTCGTTTTGAAAGTCTATAAACTTTCTGTTTACTGAGCAATATTGACCAATATTTACCGAATTTTAAAGCTCTTGGGGCTAGAATAGAGTATGTTGTCTAAGTTCGTATAGTTTTGATGCGTATTTTATTATGAAATGTTTTGTTAATATTTCCATGTATATATTATGCTTATCGTTTTATTGTAATAAAATGGGAACTAAATACTAAACTGTTTTAGACGCTTGCAAACACAAAAGTATAAAACAAATAGCCAAATCTACACCAAAACTTTATGTTCCTAAGAAACTTACAATAACCGCACAGGGATGGAAACGTTAAATTTCAAGTTCACGTGGCAAGTCGTGTGACGCGGACGTACCGGTCTCCCCGTCCCCTTCGCCCACTTCCGTCCACCCTCGTATTGCCATCTTCAATAGGGTTAGTGGGACCAAGAATATGCAGACAGTAAGACAAATAAAACCCAAATGTACAGATAAAAGTAAAATAAATGTTATAAAAGAAAATGTAAAACTAAAGTGCAAATTGCACTCTTTGTACATACATGAAGGCATTCATATGTAATATATTATATTACATCTGCTTTTTATACGGAGCCTTAGGCACTGAAAGCCAGACCTTGAAGATAGAGTTGGCCATATACCAATTATTAAATTGTGTCATTAGCTAAGCGATATATTTTATGTCTTGTAAAACACAGTCACCACTGATATACTAACAGAAACCACTCATACATTATTATTCTGAATACTCCTTAGGAATCAGGAAGTCTCACACAAACCCGTGCGCTGGCAACACTAGCCCCGTCCGCCCCACACTTTTATCGGTGGATAATTGAATTTCCGCACTCCGCTACAAACAGGAAGTTCCGCTGGTTTACGCTCGGCACTGAATATTGCATCCAGCGCTGATGGAGTTATTATTTTCAATATGACGATTAACCCTCTTGGAATAGTTGGGTGATTGAACGGAGAATGTAGTTGGATGGAAATTGTTTACCGTACCGAGTGTATACGTACCGTTATAGCTACGCCTCTTTGGTCCCAAAGATGGGCCACTTTTATCTAAAACTGATATAGAACAAATTAATTGATTTGTAATGAGAAATTTAATGATGGTAACATTTTATTTACAAATGTATTCTATCTGATACTCGCAACAATCAAACATCAATTCCCGGACCAATGAGCCAAACGACTGGTTTAGTGTTGAAACGTTATTATTTATCTCTAAATTAAGCTTAGTATATTTATCTCCTGCATAAAACTCCACTTTGCACAGTATTTGAACCCTATAAGATATCTTGCGCCATCACAGGAGTCCCGTGCCAATTGCCACTGAAGCCTCTTTAAATAGTTTTTCAAGGCTTTATTCGCAAGGCCTTCTGCTCGAGACTGCTCCTCCCGCCCCTCCTCGAGCCTGGAAGGCTTCCGATCTTATTTACACAAGGCGAACCTTCAAAAGTCCCAAGTTGCTCGGCACTTTCTGTAAGGCTCCACCCTTCAATTTCAGAAATAGGTAACGGAATATTTTTAAATCCTTTTCCGTAACCTACCTAATTGGGTTCGGTACTTTTTCTGGTTGATTGGTACGTGCCTAATTATTTACGCAGTGTTTCAGCTAGGATAATATCAATGGTTAACATTTTTTTTTTAAGTTTGTGCATTATACTTAAACGGTTATGTTTATTACAAGTGATTCGTAAAATAATAAAATATAAAATGGTATATTAAAATACCTAATGGATGCAAAAAATCATCAAGAAAACAATTAATTATTTCTAAATAACAACAATGCATATTCAAAATAAAATAATTTACGAGGATGTATATAGACGCCACATACTCAATTTTACTAACACAGCGGCCCTACCTACCCCTTGTTCGCTGCGTTCCGCTCCTCCAGGGAGGCTCTTCGAACTATTTGTGAAAAACAGCAAATAAAGCTTTGTCAGTGATAGGCGAGAGGTGGAGTGTTCGTGCTTGACAATACGTTCCTATTCATTTCCGCTAAAACCCACTTTGAGAGTGTCTTAGGTTTGTTAGAACAAACCGACTTGGAAAATGTTCCGGCTTTGTTTAATTCTTACACTTTTCTTTGAGATACTTGGTTCACTCTTGTGTTTGGGATTACATTGGGATGAAATGTGTTTTGAAGTTTAATTAATTAATGGCAAATGTAACTTGAATTCAATGACTATCACGTTTTTTTGTATAAAAGCAGCATGTTTTTGAAATTTGTGGAATGTTTTCAAGATTTACGAACTCTTAATAGAAACACTGATTTACCCTTGATATGAAAACAAGTTTTTATTATTTCCTAGATTGGTGCCATCAAAAATATGATTTCTCTTTCAAAATATTTTAGCATTACATCTCCAATATATTCCGCTTCATTGAAACGCGAACCATTTTCCCGCATTAATATAATTACATCACAGGCGTAATTAGATTTATATATTTGGACGACAACGCGCGCTTATCAAAGGATCCCTTTGACTGTTCAGTTGTACCTTCCTGAATAGAGTACAGTCTGAACTACGGCCAAGTGCATTTACCAGCGGACCTTTCAAAAAAGTTCCAGTCCTGGGCATTATTCGACTTTGACCAATGTCGCGTGTGAGCCGGGCGGTTTCCTCAACCCCCCTGCTTCGTTTTCACCCCCTATTGACGATGTAAATGGGTTGACAATAAACGAACTGGGAAAAGTGCATTTTGTTTACCTAGATGATATTAATGTATATGCAATTTATCTGATAAAATATGAAATTATTAGTCCAGTCAAAGCATCGAGTTGTTGATGGACTTCCATTTATTTGTTTTTGGTGAAGAAGTACTATGTTTTGGCTAGAAAAGTATGACGAACTTTTCGTTGACATGTTAGTCACATAAAGTATAAATAGCGAAGTTAAAAAACATCTAGATAGCAGTAAGTCAAATGTGTAGATACATAGTACAAGACAATTACAGACGTGAGTCTTCTGTGAATAAGGTTACTGCGCGAAATTAATCAATTTCAATCATAACTAACGATGTGCCATATTAACTTTCCTGTATTGAACGAGATATTACTATTACGTCCTTGTGTTAAGCTTTTTGCGTAATAAAGTGTATTCTTCATACAACACAATTAGTTTTAATGGAAAATGTAGATATTAGTATTTGTATTCTGAGGACTATTGGTGTTAAGTATTTCGTACAAGTACTCTATTTTACCTGTATCGTTGCTATAACTCCAATGTTTGCAATTACTAATAGAATTGCAAGAACATAAATTAACGCATAAATTATCATGATACAATTTAAAACTTCAGACACAACCCACCTGGTACACAAACATAATCGACCTTTTCAAAATTATAAAGGTCATAATTATTCAAAACTCATCCATTGAAATCGCTTCAATATAAACACTGAGCTTCAAAGTTTCCTGTTTACCAATTAAATTTTCGACTTTCACCATCCCCACACACCTGAAGGGTTAAAACCGGGATGTTTTCCAACTAGTAGTCGACACTCGAGTTAATAATTCTCTTTATAGTGGAGTAAGTTGCTTACAAGCTCTGCGGCGTCTAAGTAACTTCGGTACGGCACACATTACGTGGTCTCTTTAAATATTTGGTCGGCGGATTGAAATTATTTCACGAGATAAACGGAATTTTGGTGGTGCGATAATGTTGATGCATTAGAAGGGTATTTTGGTAAGGGTTAAGGAATTTACAATACTAATATTTAAACTTGAAATAAGGAATAGTTATTGTATCTTAGTTCCTTAGGTTTATATTTAATGTCTTATTTGATTAATCTCTGACTCCGATGATAAAACCATTCCATAACGAATTGGCAAGCAAGTAGGTAAAGCATTATCAGTAGCGTATATTATCCCAACAGCCCAAACGCATACAACTTCATCACTATATTTATAGTTTTACTACCATGCTCTCATAAGGCAGTCGTAAACTGATTGATTAGTAGATCTTCGATGATTTGCAAACTTCACTCGACCCTATCATCATACGCAAGATATCAAAGAACAGCTGTAAAAACTTGTACCCTCAGATGCAAGAGGAATGAAAACATGAGCGAACGTAAGCCACAATTACACAAAGACATCGGTAAGAGATTCAGGATAAAATACATAATCCCCCCGCTCGGGTTGGGTAAAGCCGTACACTCACTGCACCAGACACAAGTAACTAACGGTTTGTGTAACTTGTTTTATGTAGGTACGCATTTAATACGTACACTCGTGTATTAAAAACAAGAGTACAAATCAGACCAATACAACAGGGCGAGTTACAATGTTTTATTGTTTTGTTGAAATTTTTACTTAAATGCTTAAGTGTTGGAAATAACTTTTTATGTTGGTCTGTGAAAGAACATGTGTGTAGACAGATGTTCCGGTATGGGACTTAGGTGGTCTTGCTAGTTGTAAGTCTAAATGCAGATCTCAAGAAGATTAAACCTTTGAACGCCAAGGTGAACGCAGCTCCGCCCTACATGATCTTAACCATTGTCTAAGGTTTGATAGATATCCATACATGTAAGAAAAAGAGTTCGAGAGAAGAAATTTTGCATGTCTTCCAATGGATGTTGAACTTAACAACTATCAGTGGATCCGTGCCATTTGCCGAAACTCCTGTGAACACTCGCGGGAATTCGGCTGAGTTCGGATTTACTCCGCTCGGGTACCGCGAACCCTTCAAAGTACTGTCGATGAGAAAAGCATTATTAGGATTAAAGTTACAAGATTAACAGGATTGGGGTATATCTTTATTTGATGTTTAAAATAACTTCATACTTAAGCATTATTATAATTTCAGACAAAATGTCTTTGGCATCGGGTATTGATGAAACCTCCTTAATTTATATTACTTAGAAAAAAAAAATGGAAGGGCTATTTTCACTAGCTCTGGTTAGAATACAATATTTTGGAAGCAGACTGGTAACCCCAATGGAGTAATTAATACTCGAAAACAGTAAAAAATATTGTATACTTGAATTTATTCAAACGAAATGTTGGAAGACTTTAGTCGGTAATATCTCATTCAAATTCTGAATTTAAAAAAACCGTTTAAATAAAAATCGTTCAAAACGCTTCTGTCAATGACAGTACAACGACATTGTTACTTGCGACTCGAAGAACTAAAGATCCACTTCTATTTTCCGATAGGACGGGCATAGTATCATTCAACTTTTTTATTATCTCCGAACAGGTCACCGGTCCGAGGGTACGTTCTGCTTCTATCGATTTGTCCAGTCAAATAATACGAGTCTGATAGGAACGTACTTTTGTAATAGTTGAGACAGAAATAATGCGAGATTTTTCGGTTGTAATAACGGGTAATGTCACGTATTCCAGTTTATTGGGATTGGGGAAGATATTGAGCATTGTTTTTAAACTTCGTGGTGATTTTATTACATTTGGCGATTGAAGTAACTAGTAACATAGATGCCATTAAATGTAACGAAATTACTAAAAAGAAGAATTTATATCATTACTAATGGTTATTAGTGTTGTCCAAGAACACAGCTTGAGTTGTCATTGCATCGGTTAGCAGACTTAAAATTGAAGGTAAATATTATCAAGAAGTACTGTATGAAATTCAGCTTTCTTTACTACTAGCCAATCAATCTTTTGTCATTATTTGAAGTCTATAAAACTCTATTTAATTCAAAGCTACGGCAGCCGCTAACCTCACCGAACGCCCTAAACCAATTACACCGTCCAAAGTCTTTGACGTGAGAGAATCAAATTCAATTTGTCAACACCTCGCCACACTTAATCTGAATAATGAATCTAGCTAATTTTAATCCCGTCCATTGGAGTGACTCTGATAAATATCTCGTGACAATAATAGACCTTTTCCGACGAAAATTTAATTTCGCGGGCAGTCTGTTGATTTGGACGTAAGCTTTCTTTGTATCAATTGGTCTGGTGTAAATTAAAGGGATATTAAATATACATTACAATGGACTTTTTTAAATCTTTAAACCTATAATATTAAATTCTGTTTATCCGTTACAAAATTAGACAAAAATTTGTCGTTGCTAAATTCTCTTTATCTCCCTCTATTTCAAATCTCGATTTCATTCGCAAATCAGCAATAGATGCGACAGTGTGCGTTTGATTGGACTCAATTAACATCTGAGCCTGTTTGCCGACTGGTAACGCGATTGAAGCGCGGGTCTTTGATGTGCGAGGGTCCTAGGGCCCCGATGTGATGGGCCACGGTCAAGTGAACGGACAAAGCAGATTCCGAACAGAATTTGGGTGTGAGATTTTGTGGAGTGTAGTTTGGGTACGAATGGGGATGAATATCTGCTTGACATTTTGTTAGTGAAAGTAAATTCAGTAATTCAGTAAATAAGATTGAAATATACTTGCAAGTTGTACTTGAGACTTGTACAAGCGATTTACTAGGGGGTCATATTGCTTTTTTGGTATGTTTCCCACGAAATTATATTATAACTCGAACGTTCAAACATTTCCTAATTTTGCTAGAGTCCTTATGATTAAAAGCGCTTAAACATATAGGTAGAGATACCATAACAGAAAATATTTTTCATATTTATTTTACGCTTTCAAATATTATTAAAGCGATGTCTGTTTCAAACTGTTTAAAGAAACTTCCGGTCCAGACTACCGGCGTGCATCATACTATGGTTTAAATAAAAAAACCCGGCGGCCGCTGCGGGCACCATAGAGACGTCGTGTTCTCTAATTAGACGGTAGGTCGTATTTCTGGACGCTCTTTACGCTTCCGTGCAAGTGCGCAGTGAAAAATATATGCTCTTTTAGATTGTTTGTAATATTCTATTCCTAAAGCTCATATGTTTTATATTTCTGATTCGATTGGTGATGACTTTATTTTTGTGAGAATATACTGTAACTTTATTGTGTTGCAAAGTGTAACCATTGAGTTTCTTGTCGGATTTTCTCATTGGAAGCAGCAATTTGGACCAGTGGTAGATTCTGACTATTCAGAAGTGCTTTGTTGGCTAGAATATTAATGGGTTAAATTTATTAAAATATTAATTTAAATGTAAGAACAGCAAAACTTAAAAAAATAAAAATACATTAAAATAAACCCTGCCCACGTGGGATGGTGCCAAGAATGCTGGCTGCATTTCCTCGTTGTATGGATAGGCTGTTTTTTTTAGGAAAGAGCCAGCTCTCTTGTCACCTGTTGTTGGTTACATTAATAAACATATTTTTTATTTCACTATTTACGGACAGAAATCTTTTTACACTAAACTTAATTGCAAACGAGCTTATAAAACAAAAAATAAATGCTGAAGTCCGTGTAAAAGACTCATGATTCATCGAAATGGCATCAGCAAAGAGATTTTGTATAAATATGCATAAATCTCAATACATAGTAAATACAATTTAGAAGTGGGATCTGTAAAATATCGCCTGATTCAATCAATAATCGTAATCCATTCACATATTTTGGTCATAATTATTGCTTAAGAAAGTTGTGACGCTCAATTCTCATAACTTAAACCACAAAGCTAGCCCCAGGCCTGACTGGAGCTAGTATCGTACAGCAAAAGGATCACCAAAGTAAACCAAAGCTAAAGTTAATCCTAAGGGTGCCCACCAGTTTATTATTTAACAAATCTGAGTGATATTATGCCTCCAATGCTCTTCAAGAACTAATTGTTCGAAATACATATTTAGAGGTTATATGCTTTGTGGAATTCAACCTTAGCATAGCTGTTGTTTTGTATTAACTAAAGCACACATTTTGTATAAGTTACTGCTATAATAAGAATTGTTTGTCGGATCAGTGTTTTCAATATTATCTATCAGGATCTTAAGATTTCATCCTCATAAAATAATTTCTTAAAACATATTCAGAATAGCGTTAACCACGTAGGACTCTAAGTATGTATTTACATGTACTTTGTGTTTGAGTACAGTGAATGGATCAGAAATAAGACGGCTAACTGCGGTAATTTCATATTTTCTTATATCCAATTTTGTAGGTTTCACCATCTGTTTACCTATTTAAGATGATTGTTCAAACAACTTTTCGTGGAAAACAGTAGAATATTTTATTCACTCAATGATTATCAACTACCGTGGACTAATTAATATTCCTCCAAACTAAATCAGCTTTAAATTGGCTCCCAACAATCTGACCCTCGTGTACATTATTACTGGGACCGTATATAAACCATATTGTTTTATTTTGCCATCAATTTCATCCATAAACACATGACACTATCAATATTCATGATCTCTGCTTTCGCGTCATTATTTCGCTGCCGGTGCGTGATATTTTGATAATTTCTAGTTGACAAACAGGCGCTATTAGACTATCGACGATATCCTTATTAAGCTAAGGTCACTAATCCCATGGAGTGAGCATATTACTTTTTTAGGTTTGTTCCGCTTACAGTCTACCTTGATTAGGCTGTTTACATATATTTAGATGGTGCTATTGTCGTCTCGCCTGTAAAACCCAACTAGTGGGACTATCCATAACCTATAAGACTATATGTAAACAATTTATTAACAACGGCCAAAAAATAATGTTAAAGTAATGGTATTTAAAGCCCAGTAAAAATCTCAAGGAAAGGTCAATGCTAGTCTATTTAAGGAATGTCTGTAAATTGTACTGACGTTAACAAGCGCAATGAAAACCTTTTAAATTCACTTGAAAGAGTGCTCTATTTCTTTACTTCGTTTAATTAGATCGCCTATTGGCACCTGAGGCAAATCTTTGTTCGAACGAATTGTCTTCGTTTAATGGTAGATGATTTTACACCGTTGGGTAACTAAATTAATGCAAAGTCCGTCCATACAATTTTTTTTCAAAACTCCTTGTTTACTTACGTTATTTTTATCATAAAATGTGTAGATCCCGAATTACCCTAACCTATTTTTCAATCATGTTTGCACCACTCATTTAAATCTTAGGTTTGTTACAAAATATATTATGTATATCAATAACTTAGGTACTTACTACCCCAAATTCCTCCCCTAATATTACACAGCAGTGTGACGTAACCATTTTCACGGTTAATGGAAGTGCAAGAGGAGGTGGGGGACATTGCCCGTCGATGTTCCGCGCACTGCACTCGATGAAAGGCGTCTCCTCGAATTACCGCCATAGCTCGGTGCTTAGTCGAGCGTGTGCCGTACACGGTGTAATTGGTGCCTTAGTGCCAATTTGCGGGAGACAAGATACCTATTGAGTGATACAATATTAATTTGTTTGTTAATTGTAATTAAATAAGATATTTAGAATGTAAATTTTGTTTTAAATTGAAACGAATAATGACATTTTAACAGCCTACAAAGAAAAAATAAAAAAACATTGGAAAAGTAAAATCTAGTTGTTACCATCCTCTGCAACTTTAGAAAAAAATACTTGAATTCTTGAAAGATTTTTAAACGAATACAAATGAATTGTTTACTCGTGAAAACTGGAACTTTAAGCAATAAAAATGGGGTTACAATTTTTTAACTGTCTTGGGATTTAGAAATATTCCAAACTTTTCTGACCTTCGGGGCGACGACCGTCTGTCAACTTGTATCCCTATGTTTTCAACTCCTTTGGGAATTTAGATTTCCATATCCAAACATCAGACAGCAATTTGTTTGATAGACCGTGTGTAAATAAAATTGTCGATTATCACATAATTAATGGTCTGGCCTTTATTTGGTGCCGTATTCGCTGAAGAATGAGGTATCATTTTACTTTGAATAGTCAGCCAAGATCACCGGTCGAACATGTTAACATATTCACGTCTATGGCCACTAATACTAAGCAAAAAATATATTAAATACATATTTCCCCATTGTCTCTGGCTCCATACAAAATAAGTAACTTATTTTAGAAAATAATATTTATTATTATGGAAGTCTGTTAGGCGCTGAATTGAATATGCTGAGCACGTAAACAACTTGATCACATTAACGATACGATCAGCGGGAGCCTATTTTGAATCTCAAGAGTGAAATGCACTGACTATTGTGCGGCACAATGGCGCGTACAGACTAATGCCGCGAAACGAATTGAGAACGGGACAAGTTCATTGTGACTCGAACATAAATAAGCATTTGCTTGAAGCATTACGGTGTGGTGTGAGAGGCGGCCGCCAGCGGTTATAATACTCACGTTATCTTCATATAAATCCTTTAAATATAGTGATCTGTTTTTGTTGAACTTGTAAAAATGCGTGTTGTGTAACTTACCTGAAACAAAAAGTAAAAGACAATTAGAATGACAAGTGTCGGATTGTGTATATCTCATGACCTTTTTCTGATCAGTTTATTGAGTTTTTTTTAATCAGAATTGTTAAATTATCTTATTCGTACACCGCTGTTGTGCTCCCACATTTCATTAGGTATACGCTTTAGTATTTTTCGGACCCAATCGAATACAGGGCGAGCCTATATGAGGGGGATTCAGATCATAGTCCACCACATTAGCCCAGTGTGGGTTGGAGAACTCCACTCGAAAGAGGTGTAGGGTTTCTCACAATGTTTACTACAAGTGATATTCTCAATTGGAAATGAGAGTCATACAGGATGTAATTTCCTTATGATTGTAATAACGCTACTGTCGCCACCTCTTCTCCCATTCACCACACAACCGGGACACAGGAGGTTCCAAGAATTAAGATCGCAGCGCCAGTGATATATTGGAAGCGGTGAACGCGTAATGAATCATAAGCAATTATTTCAAACAAATACTTGTTTGCGCTTTAGTTAATGACGCTCGCGGCTGTTAGTTAATTATTTTAACGCGTTGTATGCTCAGTGCGGTGTAATTGAAAATTGTAATCTTTGAGCTTTTGGAGACTGTTAGAAGTGTAATAAGAGATTTTGTTGATATAAATGGCAAATGAGAGAATCGGGCTCAGATGGAGATAACATGGGGTGGAGTTAACTAAGAGACCCCTCTCTAGGGGGAGGGGGGCGCTACGGAGTCAAGAAAATATAAGAAATCTGAGTAACTCAGAGGGACATTGTAAGAATGGAATCTATCAATAAATAATCAAATCTATGTTGAAGTCCTTTTAAGCGATCTTATTTGCTGAAATATATGAAAGAGTGAATTGATTCAACAAAATAAATACAACATAGAAATTGAATGAAGACCTCTTGCTGCCGACAGAATGAATACCCACACTAACAATTTCCTAACTCAAATGATTGAAGAAACTGTCTCCGAAGACGATGGTCCAGCTGATGTTATTGCAGTATAACTTTGTTTTAAATAGTTCTATCATTGAGTCTGCATTAGAAAGTAAAATTGGAACTGAATTGAACTCAAGCATAGACAAAGTTTTAAAAACTTGTGCAATGCTCGTATCGACTATTAAGTATTAATATTGAAAAAGAATATAAGTATCTTAGGTGTCAAAAATGTATCATCTTGCTAAAGTTATCGAATTACCTATATCTTAAACGCTAATAAACTGGTTGATTAGAGCAAGCAAGCCAGCGGACCCAGCCCATACACATGGTATGTCGAAAATGTATGAAAACAGTGTGCAGCCGTCGTCTCTTGTCCGAATTTTCGAAAAAAAAATGATTATTGGATGTAGCGGGCGAGCTAGCACATCAGCAACATGGCATAACTAATATGGATCCGCATCTTATCAATAGATGGTAAAAAACTACAATACTAATAGGTTCCAGCAATGGTGCCGAAAATCCATTTCACGACCCGTAATAGTCACTCATAATTTCAAACGTATCAATAAAAAGCAACGCGATGAAATCCCTCTCGAGTTTCGCAACTGCCGAAAAAATCGTAAAAACCAATTTCGCGTTTGCGAAATTTCGAATAGAAACTTTCGCACTTAAAAGAAAACAGAACGCGGCCGTTTTCATAAATAACGGATGCTTTTTCTCGTTTTTCTGTTCGTTGTTATAGGTATGATGCAAGGCTGCGTTGGCCGCTCGATATTTACGTGTTTGCAATTAACATTCTAGCAATACTTATTTCTCATTATTGAAATATGCGATAGATGTATTGAGCTTTTTCATATTAGACTGACTAACGTTATTAGTCTGAAACCCACAGCGACACACCCACAGCGCTTAGGACTATGTTCACTATCACCCTAACGGACATATAGAGTGGTAAACGATTGTTACCAGTAGATCAAGCAATCAGTTAACGCTGTGACGGTTTGCTAATGTGTTGGTGACCTCGAGCCTTAGTGTCGTATCTGATCGACGATAATCGTGTCGATATCGAGTCGGTATCGTTATCGCCTGATATTAAATTTTACTTTTTTGCAGGTTACTTACCGTCATGGCTCATTTCGTTACTCAGAAATATAATTAAAAAAAAATGAAAATTCGCTTTTGAATTTATAAACATTGAGCTAAATAAACAACATTTTTTTTCCTGGCAACAATTTTAGTGCATCCGTCAATATAATTATATTTTTCAGAATCGCCTTGTCAGTATCCAACAATCCCTTATATTGAACTTAGTATTTCCTAGATAAGTACTTTGATAACCCACCCCACAAGCAGCGTGAAGTTATGGCCAGTATATCACAGCTGTATTGACTGCCTTTATTGTACTGTGTTTTATTGAAGAAGCTCGGAATAGGCAGGAGAGTATATCGGTTATAGCGGTTTAAATATACGCTGTAGGGTGTTATTCTTATGCTTTATTGCATGAATCATAAAGTTCATTTTCCTGGCTACAGTAGTCCCTTCCCCTTTTTAATTATGACAACTATTAATCCACGCGTTGTTTAGTTTTGATCCACGGGATTGGGATAATATTATTATTTGTTCAGTACCATACCAACAACCTTAGCTAGGACATACTTTGAAGGTATAGTATACTCATAAAAATATCTGTATTAGGTAGGTACATACATAAACTAAGTTTACTCGGCGTTTTCTCGAAATATAAATTACTAGCGGCCCGCCCCTGCTTCGCACGGGTACATTGCGGTTACATTATTCGAGTTTTAGTAAGGATCCCTTTTTTTTTGAAAATATATTATAGCCTATGTCACCCGGGGATAGTGTAGCATTCCAACAGTGAAAGAATTTTTCAAATCGGTTCAGTAGTTTCGGAGCCTATTCATTACAATCAAACAAACAAAGTTTTCCTCTTTATAATATTATATAAGTATGATTTCTGAGACCAGATTGGAAACGGATGGAGTTCAGTCACGGGACTATATCCGAGGCGATTCAACTATTCTATATTACTATCCGGATAAATCTGACCAGTTAGGATTCTGGAGGATTTCTAAGTACATAACTGTAATGAGTTAGTTAAATATTTTTGATTTAGGATAGTTAATGATTTGGGTAGATGACGATTGTCTGATCCGAAACGTCTACCATTATCCTCTTTAAACATTTTGACGTCATACTTCTCAAACTTTTTGAGCTTCGTTTTTCAGGTTAGTTTGATGTAGATTGGGAGGGTGTTTTAAAATAATTTCATATTATAATATCATGGCCTTAACGTATGAGAAAGAAAATGATACTATAATAAATTTAATTTAGCCGTGGACATCAGTATATTTACGTACTCTTAAGAGAAAACAAAATTTTAATTAAGAATTAAATAAAGCCGAAATTAATATTTAATGCAAAAACAGTAAATCGATTTAAAATGGCAACACCACAACTAATCAGGATGCGGAGTGCGTGATTTATTTCGCGTCAAAGTTGAAAATTAATTGGCGACACCGCTCGCGGCGGCCGCCCTGAGATTATGGCAACGAAACTAGCGGAAGAGTGAGCGATAAACAAAAAAACTTATCATAAAGTTAAATTAAATTAATTACTAGCACTGTTGTCCACCCTCCAAGAGATATTTTAACACATATACCATTAAATTAATCAATGTCATCAAAATAATAAAAATTAAGTCAGCCTTTTTCCCCAATCTCGAGATTCTAATAATAGGTAATAAATTCCCCTGTAGTGTATTTTATAATGTAATCATATCGTTATCGAGAAAAATGCTGTAACTGGTATGTCTCGTGTGCCGGATTGAATACGCTTACGTTAACGTATCGCTACGTCAAAAGATTATATCCGAGAATCTGATCAGTAAAATCAAGGTAGGTTGGAAAACGACGCGAATAAAAAATAGTGCTTGTTTTTTTAGAATGGCAGCTATTTATTAGAATGGAAAACAATATGTATTCACCAAATCGCTGGTTTCATGGCTCCACAGGAATGGCAGCGACAGAAGCTGCGGTCTTAACAGCGGCAACGGGTAGCATGAAACGAAGCGGTTGTGACACCCCGTACTCTGGAGGAGGTACAGGTAATTCAAAAACATTTGTACAATGCTATACTCAAATTAAGTATATCTTTGTTTTACAATTAATCAAAGTTATATAAACCGTATGCTATTTACCGCAGTGAGGCCAGATCCAAGGCTTGATGCTGAATGTTCTTGTATATTGGCATAAACGAAAAATCTGTCATCACTAATACAGATTTCAATCATCTACTGGATACAAAACTTAATTATAAATGTTAAGCAAACTAGACCACCGTCGTTTTTTTTGTATTTTTAATTCACTTAATGAACTGTCAAAGATCGGTGAAAATATAAAATTATCATAGGACATATCCATAACAATATCGTGAACATTACAGGCCGGCTGACTTCGCGTTGCGTTATCGTGTCGTGTAAAGTGTCGTGTCGTGTCGACGCGGTTGACGCGACAGTCGACAGCCACGATTTAGTGGGATTATGTTGAACATTTTGTTTTCAATTTCCAACCCAGCTGTGATGTATTGCTGACAGAATTATTTGGTGTGAAATATGTTTTCACTATAGGTATTTATTGGTATTATATTTATTATTTTTCATTACTCATACTCTGAAAGTAGGTCTGAAGTTGCCTGAGGAGCGGGTTGAAAGTAATACTTTTCCGGCCCAGGAGAATCGCTTTCAACTGACAGATGTCAAATTATAAAAAAAAAAACTAGTTCAATTTTTACATTTCTATGGAACCATGTTCGAACTTTTTCTACAGTCACTCAATTACAGCACGATGTAAAATTGAAATAACATAAAGTTAAGTATTAATTAAAGAATATATATTTTTAAATGACTTAATTATAATTTAGTTTCAACAATTTCTTTAAAATAACATAGATTTGGGCAAAATATTTAAAGATGAAAATGAAAAATAATGGCTAAATAATGAAGTTGGTCGGTCAACGAAAAAAACAAACTAGGCGGCAATACGATCTTTTTTTTTTGGACATGTAGAGTATTGTTTATACTTCCTTGTATTATTTATTTAGCCAATTCCTGTTTTTATTTTTACTTTCCTTGTATTCGTAATGAAATACTTATTTTGACCCTCGAGCTACCGTACGAACCCCGTCTCGGGACTAAATAAGTCACTTTCACCACTCGTGTAACAATGTACTATTGTAAAGAACTATTTATTAAACCAACGTGTGAGGTATAAATAATTGTAATAGCATGCGCCGTCGGTTGAAAGTTCTGAAAACATTTTCTTAATTTTTTCTTGAAATCTGATACGAGTAAAGTGCATCCGAAAATACAATATTCAGCTATAACTGAAAATACATTTCAATATAGACAAATCCATAAACTAAAGTAATTTAACAAGTTTAAGCAACAAAACCATAGAACCTAAATCCATATCCATATTAACCTAATCAAAGTCAAACACAAAAATATTTCATTTAGACAATAGACAAACAAAGGCTGATGAATGCTGAAATTCAAATAGTAATAAATAATGTTTCAGACCTGAACTGAACTCCGTTGACCGACAACTTTTCCTATTAAATACATCAACTGACCCGTAATGTAAATAACTATGTTTGTTTTAAAACATATTTTGGAGAGGCTTATATTATAATACTTTGGAGCTAAAATACTAGTGGTAAAGTAAAATAAATGAGCGAACGGAAGGACCGGAAAAACGATTAGATCGAAAGGGAGTAAATTTAGAAATTATAAAATGGAAAAAAGGGTTCTTAAGTAGGTGTCAAAAACAAACCATTAAAAAAACGTGATTAATGCAAGTAATTTTATTGGAAAGCAACTTTGCAAGTGTTAAATTGTTCCTTATAAAAACGAAGGTGACTGCAAAAAGATTTTTGAGAATTCATTGCATAAGGGCGTTAAATAGGGGATCATAGGAGTGCCTAATTCTATGATAAAACCAAATATAAAGAACGAAAAAGTATTTGAAGAACATTTTATATCAACACTAATGAAGCAGTATATTATAGTTTTATTACATTCACTGAGTAATTTGACGTTCCATTTTTTCCACTACATTCAGCGGACAACAAATCATTATACTGAGTCGTTTTTTAATGAAAAACCGTCCTATTGTTCAAGCAATAAATAAAAATTGTTGCGGGAACACCTCAGCAGTTTTAATATTTTAATCCCCGCTGGGAGGGAACATAAATTCTGTTTGACTATTTGATCGCGAGCTCTCTTCAACAAACACGTGGATCTTTCCGATATCGTGAAATACATTCTTTGGAAATACATAAATAATACTAAAAAGTCTTTATTTTTAAGACTCCTGATAAGAGTTTCGTTCTTCTGTCATGCGTGAAGAATGTCCAGCTGACCAGCAAAATATTTTATGAAAATTACATGACACGTTTTGAAATTTGCCTTCATGGTTTTAACATTATGGACTGAGCAAACGGTGAAATGAGCATTTGATTCGTATAAAGAACACGTCTCAGGAAGAGGTACTAGGGGATCATGGTGATACAAGAGTTAGTTATAAGAAGTTTTTGGTAAATTCTCTAGGCGTCAATAAGTATATACACTTACACTTTGTAGGTTTGTACACTTGTTAGAGATAAGAAAATAATAGAGCTAGACAAAAATGGACTTTACGGCTTCGTATTTTATGAAACAATCGCGTCTAATGGCATTACAGTTGAACAATGCTTTGTTACTGTATTGCGAGAGTTTTCAGGGCTCGTTGGCGATGAAATGCTGCGGTTTTATCCGCGCTGCCGATTCGGCCTCTAATAAATCACGGCAGTTTGTCAGGTGTTACAATTTGTATCGCCCGTGCTTCGGAGTGAGAAGATTTTCATTTTTTTCTCTGTGCCACCCTGTTCACAAATCATCGGGATTGTGGGTGAGTAATTGTTTTTTGCGGTAGGCGGCTGAGTATGAAATATGTATGGGATGTTGTATGGGTGTGAAAGGAAAACACGGGGCCGATTGGCAGGTTTTGAAAGCCAATTGGGTAGATAGAAGTACCTTCTAAAGAGGAAATAGCGGCTCATGGAAATATGAATTTGTTTATTTAAATTAGGTACTTATCGTTCAAAATAGTTACGTCACGCAGGACATGAAAGCTTTTATTCAACAAAAAATATTTCAAATCAAGACAGTGGAGTTAGTACCTGAATCATACGAGGGTTAGTATAAGTTTTAAGATTATTCAAATACCGATAAGATGATCAAATATGTTCCTACATACCAGTAAAGCTGCATGTTTCCGCTAGAGGCACTACTATGCAATGTATGGAAATATTTGATCGGTATTTGATATTGACAAACTTGTACTGGAAATTCACTAGGATAAAAAAGTAGTTGTGTTAAACTGGCAATCTTTATTTTATTTATATCTACAAAACTACAAGTCAAAAGTTCGGTCACTGATTTGAGATCTAATAATGAACAACACCCTACGCCGTAACGAAGATAAATAAATTAAAGAAATTATACCAACTACACAATTCTCATTCCACAGCAATACATTCTCAGCTAATAAAATCAAGCGAACTATAAAACATTCAGACAGAACACTGAGTAACTTGATAGCACGACCAGACTCAAAGCACATCTAGTCTAGCACATTTATTTGAATAGTGGCACACGTCAGCAAATATTTAAACTAACGTAGAAAACGCTGTGTGCGCACATCCCTGCGGAGACATTGCTATGCAAATAACTGTTAATATGAACAAGGATGTTGCTTTCATTAAATTAGATGTAAATTAGGAGTAGATATGCACACCTCACAAAGCTATCATTCTTATTTAAATACCTAAATCTGAGTAAGACTTAACAAACTTTGTATTATTGAATTACAAGCGTATTATCTTCTAGTAGGTACTTTTATAGAAAATGATGTTGCTTGTGCACATTATGTTGCTGGTCCTGAGAATATGTACTAACTTTTATTCTATTCAGAAGAGGAATCATTGAGTGTATTGCCGTACCTTGTCAGTTGAAGCAACAATTCAAATGGATTGCAAATAAACGCTTTTTTCTCCTGAATAAATGAAAAAAAATATTTAAACACAACAGCAAACAAAATATTGATTGCTTTGTAACCAGAAAAACAAAAATCAAATACAATATTTTCCTAACCAAGAGGATTACTACACGCGCTGGTCAATTCCAATAAAACCAAACAAAGAAAATGTACCCCTAAATGTGCGTTTTCATTTCAGCTTTCACGGACAAACCTTTCTACATTTTCTTCCAAATATATTATACTTATGAAATCCTCTGGAAGGCTTTAATATTTGTCACGGGAAACTGCCTTTATTTACCCTATAGGCTCACGTCCGGTGAAAGGGCACTCTCATTGATTCCTTTACGAGGGAACATGGCCCTTCATATTTGTGTATTGTGGGGTCCAGCTGTAAATATCGCTTGTATTCAATATTAGACTCAGATTTCGTTGTATGGGTACAATGATGTTTAGTTTAATAAACATTTTGGACGAAGAATAACAGATCTTGAATAAATATTGCTATCATATATATTTAATACTAGCTGAGCCCGCGACTTCGTCCGCGTGGAATTTAACTTAACAAAATAGCCCGCTCCCGCGTTCTGAGCCCGCGCGACACGACCCAATTTTTTAAATTTTGTTATTCTAAAATAAAAGTAACCTAAATTATTGCTTATAACAACAGATATATACCCGTGAAAGTCCCGTCAAAATCGGTCCAGCCGTTTCGGAGATACTCTTTGATTTCATGTGTTTTTATTTTTTTTACGCGGAACTCTAATTGTTTTTCTAAAATTAAAGTAGCCTAAGTTACTCCTTAAAATATCAGCTATCTGCCAGTGAAAGTTCCGTCAAAATCGGTCCAGCCGATTCGCAGATTACCCGGAACAAAACCACAGACAGACAGACAGACCGTCAGACAGACAAAAAAATATTAAATCGCGGTTTTGTCATAGGTGTCGTATGTATTTTCATATGCATTTAGTGAAAAGGTATAATTTTGATATTACAAACAGACACTCCAATTTTATTTATTTGTATAGATTAACTTTCCTTTCGCGTCTCACGCGAGCCGTCGTTTGGTGCGCGCGCGTGTTAGGCATTATCTATTGCGCAATTGTTTTTTTTTTTACTATATTCAATGTAATTTGTGATGGATAGTGATAACAGCGAGACGGACTTAACGGGGGAGGGTTATAAAAGTGATACGGAAATACTAAACCAATGTGAACGTGTACTCAATAGTTTGGCGGGACGAGATGTTGCAAACATGGAGCCGGAGTGTCAACGAGCGAAAAGGAAAGAGCGCGAGAATCAGACTGAGAGTAGTGAGGAAGGTTTTACTACCGTAACAAGACGAAAGGCAAAGCGGCTGTTACGAAGTGATCCGCAAACTCAGGCGGTAGGTGACGGAAAAATTTCAAACATCATGAAGGAGAAAGAAGAAAGTCACGAAGTCTGTGTGGTTTCGTTAAACGAGCTGCCAAAACAAATGGCCATGGCAAAACTACTAAGAAGTGAGAATATTCAAGGTATATCTAGAATTAATTATAAATCGTCATATAAGGTCTTTATTCAATTCGAGTCCTATGACGAGGCAGAGAAACTACTGAATTGCAAGAAGTTTGAAGAATTGGGTTATCGTTGTCACAAGACATTTGAGACTAGAATGGTATATGGCCTCATTAGAGGTGTTGATTTAGACATGAAAGAAGAGGAATTAATGGAGAGTTTGGAATGCGTCTGCAAAATTATGTCCGTCAAGAGACTCAAAAGAATGGCCGAAGCGGGTAAATGGACAGAAAGTGAGTCAGTAAGAGTGTGCTTTCAAGACACCACCTTGCCGTCGTATGTAAAGGCATATGGATGTCGAATCAAGGTAGAACCATACGTTTTTCCGGTGTCCCAATGTTCTGGATGTTGGAAGTTTGGACACCTTATTAAATTCTGTCCTACAAAGAAGATCTTATGCCCTAAATGTGGGAGCAGTGAACACTCAAACTGTGAAATTAAGGACGTTAAATGCCTTAATTGTAAAAAGTCCCATTTTGTGTTAGACAAAATTTGCCCCGAGTTCCAAAAAGAAAAGAATATTCGGATTATAATGAGCAAGGAAGGAATAACATATAAGAAAGCTATAGAACAGATGTTAAAAAACGGGCAAAGAGAACCTGCACCGGATTTGAATAGCTTTTGTAGTCGTCCGTCAGTGGATGTTAGGAAACAATCAACTTCTAATGCAGAGGAAATACATGGAGATATAGTTATACGAGCTGACGTACACCACAATGCGGTAGTTGATTCTAAAGAAGAAGACGCAGATTTGGGAAGCTATGTATTAGAGAAACAGAAAAAAATACGGAACAACAATAAGCAAAAAGGTTACTTTAAAAAAGTAGAAGAGGTAACTAGGGAATGGGAGGAGCCTGCTGTAAATAAAGATGGAAACAAGAGTACCGAAAATATAGAGAAAAAAGAGAGAAGCCATTTTAGACGAGTTATGCTGAAAATACAGAGGATCTTTGCATCGGAGAAGTCAGTAGAAGAAAAAGTTATAGATGTAGTCAGAGTAATTTTTGAGGAAGTTAAAGTATTTTTCATGAACATGTTTTCGGGAGGTATAATTTTTGAGAAGATTTTGGGATTATTTCATTATGGATAATAGATCAGGTAAAGATATCGTTTTGAAGATAATGCAGTGGAATTCGCAAAGTCTCAGGCCTAAGCTGGTAAGTTTTGGAGAACTATTAAATCAAGAGAAAATTCATATCGCTTTGGTTAGCGAAACTTGGCTCAATCCGGAGATTAACATAAGCATTACTGGGTACAACATCTACAGGAAAGATAGACATGATTCTTATGGTGGAGTGGCGATTATTGTGCATAAGTCTATTCGATGCTGTGTTATCCCTGTAGTTATCAGTAACTCAGGTATAGAAGTACTTCAGGTTAAAGTGTTTAATTGTAGAAATATTGAAAATATTTTATCAGTTTATTGTCCTTCATCGGTACAGACAGCTACTTCTGAATGGGATGAGATATTTACCTTGTTTTCCGGAAAAACTATTGTAGGGGGGGATTTTAATGGACATCATAGCAATTGGTCTCACAAGACGGATGCTAGAGGTGCACAGTTGGCAGATTCAGCACTACAGAATGGATTTATCTCTGCTAACGATGGTTCAGCCACTCGTGTCCGAATGGTGAATGGTATTCTGCAGCAATCATCTCCCGATGTAACGTTCATTTCATCAGACATTGTCATTAACTATGATTGGTCAGTACTAAGTGAAAATATAGGGAGCGACCATTTGTGTATCATAATTAGCACGAGCATTGGTTGTGACCGGAATTTTGTTAAAAAACTGAATTATAAGAATATTGAATGGGGTATTTTTGTCACCAGTATTGACGAATCTTTTACATGTATTCAAAATCAATCTTTTAACAATAACGTGCAATTAATGTATAACTTATTTTTAAAATTTGTAAATCAGGCCATTGATCTCAGCGTCCCAGTGGTTAAAATTTGTACAGACCCGGAAGCTAATTTTAAACCTCGGGATTATTGGAATCAAAATTTGTCACAGTCAGTAGCAAAAAGGAGATTAGCACTTACCAAGTTTCGTCGTAACCCTACTCCAGGCAACTTAGATAATTTGGAAAGGGAAAGAGAAATATCTCAAAGTCTGATTCGAGAGGCTAAATATAAAAGCCGTCAACTCTTCTATAATTCTATAGATGAACAGGTAACAGCGACAGATATGTGGCGTCGCATGCGCTGGGTGAAAGGAATAAGACAGAGTAGGAGTTTTGTATCTTTGGAGCAACAAAGACAACTGCTGAAATCACTCACACCTGATTCTGTGGCTAATCGTGCCCCGATGTTTAGCTCAATGAATGAGTTACTGGAGTCAGATTTCACTTTAGTAGAACTAGAGAACTGTTTGAGGAAAAAAGACACTGCGCCAGGAGCAGATGGGATCTCCTACTCGATGTTATATAATTTACCAGGAAGTGCTAAACAATTTCTACTTGATTTATACAATAACATATTTCGGTCAGGCAATATACCACATCAGTGGCGTGATATTACAGTCCTACCTATACCTAAACAGGGTACATCAGAACCCATTGCAAAATTTAGACCTATTTCACTCATGTCATGTGTCTGTAAGATATTCCATTTAATGATTTTGAAACGCTTAGAATGGCAAATAGAAAAATCAAATGTATTATCTCCGTATACTGTTGGATTTAGAAAAGCACATTCTTGTATGGATAGTTTAGTAAGGCTAGTGTCGTATATCCAAAATGGTCTATCAAAAAACATTCCTACTCTTGCGTGTTTCTTAGACATTCAGAATGCGTACAACAACGTCCTAATTGACAAAGTAGTTTGCATTTTAGATGAACTTAATGTGGGTAGTAAAATTTGTAACTATTTGTGGAACTTTTTAAGTGAACGCCACCTAAACATTAAAGCGGAGAATGGAGATACAATGTTTACGAGATGGACAGCCAAAGGTCTGGCACAAGGAGACCCTATATCTCCTTTATTGTTTAATATCGCAACACATAAAATCTGTAAATTAATGCAAGTTAGGGATGTACGTATCTCACAATATGCCGATGACTTCGCTATTTACTACTGTAATAAAGATCTAAAGATTTCTGAATTGCAGGTTCAACAAGTCATAAATGCCGTTCTCAGGATATTAGATGAACTTGGCCTAGAATTATCAGCAAACAAATCCAATTTTTGTGTTTTTAGTAGAGGCCATAGGAGAATTTTGCCTACTTTAAAAATATATGAAGAGCCAATTTCTTTTGCGGACTGTGTAAAATATTTAGGAATTTGGCTGGATAGAAGTTTGCTTTGGAGGAAGCACATAAATGAGGTGGGAGAAAAATGTTCAAAATTCCTAAATATTCTTAAGGTTCTCGCGGGGCCATCATGGGGGGTACACCCAAAACACATGCGTCGGCTATACATATCTCTTATAAGGAGTAGATTAGATTATGGGGGATTTTTATGGGGAAATAGTGCTAAAACGAATATTGCTAAATCAGATAAAACTCAGAATCAAGCATTAAGAATTGTAGGAGGGTTTATCAAAAGCTCCCCAATTCATGTCATGGAAAGTGAGCTGAGTCTACCACCATTACATATAAGGCGGTTGTATCTTGCATATAAGTATTGCCTTAAATCGTTTTCACTATCTAACAATGTAACAATACACCTTTTGGCTGAACTAAGTGAACTTTGCTTGACTAGTTATTGGACTAAAAAGGAAATACCACTCTTGATCAAAACATATGATGGCACGAAAGATACGGAAATTTATTCGAATTCTCCTCTTGATATGTTTACGTTACCGATATGGGTATCGCGAATTGATGTTAAAAGTTGCATTCGCACTACTCTAGAATCAGTAAGAGGTGCTAAGTCCAGCCATGAGGTTAATAACCTAAAAGCTGACGTAATACAGGAATTGAGTTCAAAATATGATGGGTGGTGCAAAATTTTTACTGACGGTTCTAGAAATGGAGATTGTCGTGGAGCGGCTTTTTTTGATCCAAATAAAACAATTACTGGGAGTTTTAAAATTAATAATAATTTGTCAGTTATGTCATTGGAACTTATAGCTATCTCCGAAGCCTTGATATATGCGGGATCTTGTGATGCGAGGAAAATAGTCGTTTTGACTGACAGTAAGAGTGCACTCCAGCACTTGGCTCGTTGCGCCTCTGGGCACAGAGGTGTACCGATAGCCTACAATGTACTCCAAAAAATCTATGAGTTCTGTCAATGCGGGAAGGATTTGATGCTTCAATGGTTACCAGCCCATATTGGTTTATGGGGAAATGAAGAAGCTGACCGACTTGCAAAATTAGCTAGTTCCACCGGTAGAGAAACAAATGTAATGCCTTATTACTCCGAGAATCTTCAGAAATACAAAAGTCTGTGCTTCTCACAATGGAAAGAATACTTCGATGAGCGGTCTAAAACGAAGGGAATTTGGTATAAGACCATACAGAGTGAACCCTTTCGGAAACCGTGGTTCGGGGAGATAAATCTAAAAAGAACCTGTATTAAGTTAGCTTTTAGGATTCGATCAGGCCACTATCCATCTGGGAAGTTTACACATCTAATGAAAAAGACGGATTCACCGAATTGTGATGTATGTGGAACTTTAGATGATGTGCAACACTTACTAATGGAGTGTAAAAAGAACCGCGTTCAAAGAGAGACGCTCATGAAAACATTTAGGATTAATGCCCTTGACGTGGGTTTCGTACAGTGTGCATTGTATAATCCGTATTCCGATGTGGCAGTGGCAATGTATAAGTTAGTTGCAGCTTCCCATGAACAACCCCCTTAAAACTTGTCACATAATTAGTAGGTAAGGCTCGGATTTAATTCCTATTTTTTTTGTTATTTTGATTGTGTATTGAAGTGTTTTTTTTTTTTTTTTTTAGTTCGGCTTAGGATTGCAATTTTTTTTTTTGTTTTATATGTTTTACTTTTAGTTTCTATAAGTTACTTTTGTTTGTCTTGTTACTTTCTACCTATGTTTGTAAGATTTTATTTATGTTTAACTAGTGTAAGGTTACGATGGGGTTGACATATCCTTTCGGATAAAAATCCCTAATAAATAAAGATTAAAAAAAAAAAAAAAAAAAAAAACTTTCCTTTGATTATTAGAAAGCAGGATCTTGACAGGCTTTCAATGTTACGTAGTGTGAGGCGACAAAATGATATACGATACGGATACGCAAAGAACTGGACGCCCCTGTCTTAATGAGGCACTTGTACCAAAAAGAGAGTAAACAAAATAATGTATGCATTTTATGGATAACAAGTCTGTATTATCTTCAAACATCATTGTGGACTCACGTTGTTATTAAAAGTACCAAAGTACAGCATATTTCAACAACAGTCAAATATTTAAAGCATCTTTAAACTGCTCGTCCAGTAGCCTTTCTTCCGCGCCCTTCTGCTTCCGGCAGTGAGGAATTCATTACGATGACAGAAATTTGTTGGCAATATAAAATTCCTAATACCTACTCCTTAGCAATTTCCGAGCAATTTATGTAATTTTTAAGTTTTATTTTTTTACTTTGGACTTTTAAGTTACTCTCGTGTATTAAGTAATGGTAGTACTTATAAAATCAATAGTTCTAAGTTATATTTAGAATACCCACCTCTTATGTATGTCACAAAAAGGTTTGTTAATGTCATTTAATATTTGTATACAGAACGAGCTGTCGCGCCGGGTCAAAATACATGAAATACACCCACTAATAATGCGTTACAGTGCCAAGTATCTACATCAAATCATGGGCACTATGCGATTCAAATATTTGTGCAAACATCCAAACAAATGTTTGAAAAACAAACCTGGTTCATTAAAATCAAATTTGGAATATCTAGAAACGGGGAACGTTTTAATTAATCTGAAATTTCCAGTTCAATTCGGAGTCCTTCGTCATCCATTTGTTGCTAGGTAAATTTATATATTTTACACTTGAAAAGAGCCTCTCGATCGTTTCTACGCTTTAATGGCGAACACCGCTTTCCATTTAGGCATGTACCAAAGATATCGATGTGTTTCAAATTTGGAAATTACTAAATTCAAATGGAAGGTCAACCTCTTTCATGTTTTTGATGTTAAGAAAACTGCGCAAAAATAGTTTTTAAATAAATAATTAGCAAAACATTACAGGCAAATAAAAAAAAAAGATTATCGTTTGAAATGACAGAACCTGTGATCATCGCTTATTGATAAATGCGACTATATAAGCATAATAATAACTTCATAAGTGCGTGCATATAAAACAACATCAATAGTTAAATGTGAAACAAATGTTTTACTGTGATGTTGTGATAGCGTTATTTTGTAAAAAAGTAATCATTTCTTCAGCCTCGTCATTTCTACCTTCCTTAGACTCCTCCCACTTTGTACCTATAGATAATTCATTCATTTTGAATGTTAAATAGCGTAACGAGCAGATATCAAAGCAGTTTTATTAAATAAAAATATATCGATATTTTAAAACATCGACGTTTGACGCCCACATCTCTACCAGCCATTACTTCAACTTCAATTAGATGATATCTGACGTTTATAGTTCTTTATGCATTCAGGGAGTCAGATTATGCTTTTTCAGTGTAAGATAATGCCATTTAAACGTCGGTCTGATCATTATTCCCTTTAAGGATCTTTATACTGGCGTAATGAAAATTTTGTTAAGGTTTTACGAGCCAGCCAGAAGTGCTTTAATGAACCATCCATAAAGGTGTTTTTTAGAAGGGAAAATAAAATTTGTTATGTGCCTATGCGTAGGGTGCTGGTATATAGACATTGTCATATTTTATGGAGTTATTTTTGTGGATTTTATTTGTTTTGGTGGCAAGTAGTTATTGTTTTATTGTGGTAACTCAGTCAACCTCATCTGTAGCCTAACTATAGTGGAATAACTGAAGGAATATCTATACCTACAATTATATATAAGTATAAAATCCACACAAAATTGATCGTGAGGAAACTGCAAATAATTTAAGATTGAATACATAATTTCATGATGTCCCATACCGGATATCTCCCGAGAGGAAACGAAGATGCCTTCCACTAAAACTTTTATGTTAATGAATTCGTCAACATTTACCAATCAATCTTAAATGACTGGAACGAGATGATCCGTTGCGAGTTACACCTTATGGTAGTGGGTTAAGATACAGAATCGCTCGCAACGTGTGCCCAATAAATTGCAAATACGCCATTCACAGGCCGTAAACGTCGTAACTCGTCCGTCACATAAACAGTACTATCGGGAGTTGTTGTATGGTGCAAGGAATGAAAGAGAAGCGAATAATACAGAAAAACAACCAAACACTTATAACACACAAAATTCTTAATGTCTATTTTATTATTATTATCTGTTTAGAAGTCCGAAATAATACTTGGATGTAGTATGGATGGGTATCAGGTACATACCTTAATGGAATAAATTGATCGAAAATCTATTTTTTTTTATATTATCGGCAAATTTTAAAAAATTTAATATTTTTACTTATGTGGCTAAAGTATGGGTCCTTTACTTTCATTCATGTGTACCTGCCGTATGTTTATTTCATTTTCCAATAGATTACTACCTATATCTATATTATAATTATTGTTTAAAAGTTAAAGGGTTGAACTACTTGAAATTCGTCAGATTTAAAGTTCCAAAATTGCTTCGATATCACGCTATTAACATCAACTTGCGCCTCACTAACGCGAATCAATCAATGATCCACTATCCCCCTATCATTTACTTATTCAGATTTTATGCGACGACAACACCGGACCGAAACTTTATGTACCATCAGACTCGCGTTTATGGAACACGGAGCAAGAATGTGACCCAGTTCGAACACAAAAATGTTCGCATGCAGAGAAATTCTTTAGCACACAGATAAACGTTGATTCAGTAGTTGTTTGCTGTGGTTCGGAGGTGCCAATGAGAAATCTGGGTATTAATTTTAAGTTACGAACCATCAGTGAATATTTAGTTGAACAGTTCTATGCCATTTCAAAATAAAATAAGCTAAACAAATGGGTCAAGATCTGGTACCGATATTGCACGCCGTTCCAAGGACTCCTACATAAGAAGCTGTTTTGTAATTTTCGGGACTAATGTCAGATATAGTACCCGTAAATATCCTATCATGAATTACTCCTGTAAATTTAGTTAATAAGTGAGACTTCACATAATTGCATTACTCATTCCTCCAGTCATGTAGGTATCTAGTTGCCATAATCGTAATTCAAATCAAATTATTTTTATTCCTGTAAGCCAACAAAGCACTTATGAATAGTCAGAATCTACCACCAGTGCGGAATGCTGCAACAGAGAAAATCCAGCAAGATCAATGAATGTACTGTTTCAACGGATTTGACCTTGAAGTCACCACATTGGACAGGTGGCATATTAATATCACATGATATCCACATTTCCATTTTCCCCGTTACCTCATAAACTGATATAAATATAGACACGAGATATAAATGTTCGCGCCGAGATTCACTCTTGCTTTAATGTTGAACATCCGTCATCGTTACTGGTGCGTTGGGGAAAACTTTGGAAAACGTGGTTTGTATGCCGTACTTGCTGTTGGGATGAAAATAAATATTAAAATCCGACCGACCGGTTCGAGCGTAGGCCGCTCTGCTCACTGCATCGATGTGGGTGACCACATCGATGCAGTGAGGGGGTTCGATTCTCTGGGATCGCTCCCAGTTCCTTGTACGGTACCCATAGTACAAGCGTTGCTTAGCTTGGGACCATACAGTTGGTGTGTTCGTCTGGCGATATTATAAATTTATTAATATTATTATTAAAATATTAGATCATCAGCTGACGACTATCGTCAAAGGGCTTGAAATAAACTAATAAGTGATAATAGAGCTAATATAGCGAATCAACTACATCAGAAAGTTGTTTGAATAGTAACAAATATACAAGTATTTCAGAGCTAGAAATTTGATGACAAGGTTAATTCTAAGGATAGCTGTTATAGAGAGCACGTCAAAAGATGTTATTTAATCACGTAAATGAAGAAAAATTCAATTTCCAAAACCAACATGATAACACAAAAATCATTTTGGTTCAGAAAGGTGTCGATCAATCACACAGAAAAAGCATAACAAATAATACTTCACCTGTTTATTTCGCAATGTTCTATATCAGTCATTGTACCTTATCCCTTGGGAGTCTTAACTTGGTTAAGGAAAAAACCCCGTAGATTCGTGTTCTATAGACTTGAGGATTGAACGCTAAAGTTTATGTTTTCAGGAAAGTTTTATCATGATGTGTCACATGCGTATGCTAAGATAGTTATAAGTCTTTGCACAGTAGGACTTTTAAACAACTGTCAGATTCACACAGCATCAAATAATGCGATCAATAAGTCAATCGTGTACTAAGGTGCGTATTAATAAATCAATCCCAAGTCTGAAAATGATCTTGGAAATGTCAAAGCAAATCAAAATCGTACTCAAGACCGCTGACAAACTTGAGATCAATTCAGTAATACGAGCCAAGCAGTGGTAAATTTGAATCTTCCTGTTATAAAAGCTTCCAGTAAGGTAATCAATAATAAATATCGCCAGACGAACACACTGTATGTTCCCAAACTGGGACCGTACGATGGACTGGGGCGATCCTAGTGACACCCAGACCAGAGCAAATTACGAAAAGGCCATTTCCGAAATTTACCCTGAAGGGAATCGAACCCGCAACCACCAGGTGTAGTGAGCCGAGCGGCTTACGCTCGAACCACTGCGCCAAGCGGTACCTTATATATAGATAAAGCTTAAGAAGCTCTTAGAAGAGAGTATTGAAAAATTTACACCCTCCGTAACCTAAGCTTTAATTTGAAGAAAACAAACAGCCTTAAAGAACTCACAGAACCATTGTAAAGGTGATACAGTAAGCGACGTAAGATCACTTACAAACATTAAGTAGAATGTTAAATCCAGTAAAGCTGTCTAGTCGGTATCGCCGTGCCAAACCAACTGCGAAACTTTATTCGCAAATTGACTTCACGTATTCGCTTAAGGTGCAGTTTCTTTCATCCGAGCTCAGCTTTTGTGTTGTAGTGTAGAGTATGAGCAGTAGCGGGATCATTGCTGGCGCAATGTGCACCTTGACAACAAAGGTTTTTTTTTTCTTTATTTCAGCTTCGAGATGATAATATACAAGTCCAAGTTGGTTACTGCCGGGTTCGTCAAAATTTAGCTGGTTTTGGCGTTTTATAAGTTCGTATTGCAATCGGTGTCAAAAATCAAATCAAAAATAAATGAAGTCGAAACATCAAATTTAATAACAAGATCTACTTATTTTCGTATCACTTCTCGTTGGCCATGGTTTGTTATAGTCTTATTGATTCGCCTGTCTGACTAATTACTGCCGTATCCAAGACACATCGTATTGTAGCGGTAACAAAGCAGTGTGTATCGTACCGTGTACACACCGCTTTTGTTTTTACCTGCTCCAATACAATTAAAAATAAATAAGGTGTCGTGAGGAAATATTTCTAATCCCGCCACCGCTTATCCCTCAATTAAAGCACTAGGATGTATTAAGAAATACGAAAACTAAGCAGAATGCCATTCTAAAGAGTTCTGCATCACAACTTTGTTTTGCATGAGTTTACTCGGCGTTTGCCGGTTTTAAAATCTTTTCGCGACTCGAATGCATTAAAGTGTTTAACTTGTTTGTAGTTTGTGTCTATCGGGGCGAACAGAAACAAACAAAGTATTATTTCATTGCGTAATGAAAGGATATTACTGGATTTTGGTTTGAAAGTTGTGGTGTGAACAATTACTTATCGAAATAAAGATTAAATTCAACATCAACATCAAAACTTAGATCACCGACGGTGCCTGTCTTATATATAAATGATTAACCTGATTCTGTGACCCTTATCCCTCGAATATAGATAATGCTTTTCAAAACAAATCCAAAACATAATTTGCGTAGACACAACAAGAAAACTCGAATTAATTTTAACAAAACAAGAAACTGACAATTAACTCCAACACTCGACAAAATATCTTGCCAGAAAACGAAACTCAACACTCACGCACGATACATAAATTCGTTACAACTGATTACCAAGTTTGTTGGGACTTGTCATCACAACTCTTCCACCTTGGCGGACGAGGGGGGCGGGGGGATTTTTTCATTGTTAACGTTATATCTGGCGAGGTTTGGCTTTAGACTCCATGGGAGTCGCGCACGCCGCGCCCTGTACGTGATCCGAATTCAGCTCCTAATATTCATCGCTTTAAAGCTACTACTGGAGTACGAAAGGGACGCATCCATACAAGAGAATGAGAACGCACCTTTCAGTAAGATTCCGTGACCTCTCAGCGGCTTCAGTCCGCAGAAATATGGATGGTAATAACATAAATCCCTTTGGCATATAAAACACTAAACGCCCCCTGAAGTGTCCCATGCTTTTTACGGCTGGTATTCCCGAATGGTGTAAAATATTTGAACGTTTATGGAAATTGTTTGGTCCTTGTGAGATTAATTTTGGATGGTTTATGAATCCTTGCCCAAATCGGAACACTGACAATATTTATTTATGTATGGTATTGTTAACATTTTTATATAATCAAATATCATGACTCCGACAGACGCATTTGTCTAGTAGACATGTCAGTCGCTTATGTGGGTAGAGATAAATTACATAGTAAATTTATTTTTAAGGAACCCCTATAATTTTTGAAGTCATTAAATCATTACCACATCATTCCTTCTATCTACCTTGTCCTGAACGCGCATAAGATAGATGACGTGTACAAAGCTCATTGGTATGCGCCGTACGATCATCGCCTAAACATAAATAGGGCATGTGTGTGCCCTTTGACAGGTGGCCTGCTCATTTCAGGCTTTAATGCTCACACGTTTCAGGAAATACTTTGAAGATGGGATTAGAAATTCATGCTCTATATCTTACCATGAATTTGCCATGTCAACAAACCACCCTGTTTACGTTCTCAAATCGCAAGACCTGAGATTAGATTTGCAAGACTTAGACGGAGATGTTTTAAGGTTTTTAATGACGTCCTTAGACGTACAGTTAATACATATTAGTGAAACATTTCTTGCATGAGAAGTACAATATTTTCTCCGAAGAAAGAATAAGCCAAATATATCAAAGTAAAGCCTTAAAACAATCCTAAGCCCGCCGTAATCATTGGTTCTCGTATGCCGCTGTCATGTACCCGGTAATACAGTCATGAATATTAATGTCAGTCACTTTATTTGGTTATTTATTATCCGGAGGCGTGATAACGTGATGGGTTTCATGCATTACGGAGGTTAACTTCGCGTTTCGGGGAATAATTTCTGGGGTCTTACTAGATTACTATACACAAAAAAAATTACTGAGAGTAATCACTAAAATAAGAATCCGATAAACATTATATTGTTTTCGAATAGAAATTGTTTGAAGTAAGTATTTGAATTCAAACGTGTGATGTTACCAGGAGTGCTATATCGTGTTTTGTTAATCAATCAATAAAAATCAGTAATTTTCATATAAATATCTGGCTCTAGTAAGCTTTTCATCTTTCAGCGGATGGATAGTAATCAGAGATAGGATTGCTAATTGTTGGTATCAATGATATAAAGATACAAAATTAGTAATGGACAAACAAACAGCGAGACCAACATACCTAAAATGAAAAGGGCCAACTTAGATCGGAATTCGAATAAGGAGTTTGACTTTTGCGTTGAGTAAATATGAAGCCAGCTTGAAAACATTTGTACATTATATGTCTCTATTATCAGTGGGTGACCTAAGGGGCCAAGCGGATTTCGACGCGACGCATCTTATATTATGGTGCTTAGTTATTTTCAAAATAGAGACGCCACTTCGACTTAAAGCGTCTAGTAGACGCATTGACTGTGATTAATTATGTAGTTGGCTGTTAACAACGTGTAGTCCTCAACCCATAATGTGATATTTTTTTAGAAAAACATCTCATTCTTAAAGAGGTATCCCTTACAAAATAATCTATCCGTTATCAGAAGGCTTGCAAACGAATAAAAGCAAAACATATTTTAATAAGACGTCACATAAAATCAGATAAAAACATCGGAGAATTCCATGCCTGCGACAAGATTAGTTTCTGTTGTCAAGACAAACATACGAACTTAGACAAGTTTATCTATTTCGGAAAGTTGACGAAAAAATATTATAAAGTATTTTGGAGGGTACGTGAGAGCCTGAAGATAGGACAGAGATGTATTGAGGTTACTAGATGAGCTTTTGTACTTTTTGTAGACATCATTTTTATAAAACAAAACACATTCGCAACTTTATTACCCGTCTAAAATATAAAGTATGAAGTGGGCCTTCAATGTTGATTACGTCATAAAATCAAATTTTCTGTGTATTGTATAAACGAAAAATACACATAGTAAGTCGCTATTAGTAGGTAAATTTAAATTGTTCTATGGGCGTGGGCAATATCTTGCTAATTTCTTGGGTCTAGATTAGATTTGAACTTTTTATTTCAGTTTCAACCATCACACCATACGAAAGAGTTTATTATTAACTAGCTGTGCCCGCGACTTCGTCCGCGTGTAATTTGATTGACACAGTTTCATGCAAACTTTCATCCCCTATTTTATCCCCTTGGGGGTAGAATTAATCAAAATCCTTTCTTAGCGGATGCCTACGTCATAACATCTACCTGCATGCCAAATTTCCGCCCGATCCGTCCAGTGGTTTGGGCTGTGCGTTGATAGATCACTATGTCAGTCAGTCACCTTTGAGTTATATATATATAGATTATGTTAGATACCATCTAAAACTTCACTGTCTACGTATTCTGCCCTCTACCTACTCTACCTTCCCAGTACCCTTTGCGCCGGGTCGCACAGCTATGATCCTGTATCCCTGTCACACAGTGGATTATAATGCCTCATTATAAATCACCGGCTATTCACATAAATACAAGTGCGTTTTTGTGTTAAACTGACGCCTCTTGGGGATTCCTTGGTCTGCGATACATTGCAGTGGGTATATTATATAGGTTACCTACGTAAAATATATCTTTATTAACAAATTTGTCTACTTATGTAACTTGGTAAAATAGTATTTATTAAAATATACTTTTTGATGGGTACTTTCATGTTGTTATTATTTTGACTATATCATTAAAATATTTTCAGCACAGAGAAAAGCAAATAAGCAATAAATAGATATATATTTTAGGTTTTTACCAATTATATTAGCAGTCTTAAAGAAGTTAGGCGAACAAAATATGCTGAAATCAGAGTCAGGATATTGCAGTAATATAATATTCATGTTTTCTACAACCAATTTTCTATTTATTAACGAGCGAAGATCTAGTTTTGATCTATTTTATTAAATTTTGTCCGAAATTGAAGATTATACCAGTTGCTCTATCACGCTGCTTATACCCATTTCAGGGTAGATTATAAGGATTGATCGTAATTCATTTGGCGTTTACGTAAATATACCAAGTTGTTCGGCCTAGACTCCCGGCGGGCCGGCGCAGTCTATCCCACTGCTATCATTGTCATTGCTGATTTATTAGGATATTGTAATCTGGGCGTCGGATATAACAATATTTTGGGTTTAGGATCGGAATAGTGGCTTAAGAGAGCTTGATAATTCATTAAAATATATTTGAACTAGCTGTGCCCAAATACTTCGTCCGCGTAGTATTTTATTTACAAAAAAATCGGGATTATCGGGATAAAAAGTAAGCTATGTGTTAATCCCGGTTATAAACTATCTGTGTTCCAAATTTCATCTGAATCCGTTCAGTAGTTTTTGCGTGAAAGAGTAACAAACATACATCCACACTCACAAACTTTCGCATTTATAATATTACTAGCTGTGCCCGCGACTTCGTCCGCGTTGAATTTAACTTAACAAAATTTTATTTAACAAAAAATATTTGCCTAGCTCGCAGAGTTAACGGAAAGTATTCTTTAAAAGTAGCTCACGTTACTTCTTATAACATAAGCTATCTGTCAGTGAAAGTCCCGTCAAAATCGGTCCGGCCAGTACTTTAAATAACAGAAGTGATAAAAGTATTTATTTTGATTTAAGGATTAATTTGTTAAGATTTGTTGCTACCAAATGTAAATCCTAATAGTAAGTCGTAGTAGTATAATAGGTAATAAGATTCGGCCACCAGCTAGTTCAAAATAAATTATAAATTTTTATTGTATTTAAGGTTCACTGTTTTGGCTATAATGGCTTGCACATAAAAAAACACGAAAATCTCACAGCATCGCCCTCGTGGTTTTCGATAATTGCCCCACGGGAACATACTATCGGCATATAAAATATCCCATGTTTTGAATCCAGGTTTTGAACTATCTGTGTTCTAAATTTCATCCAAATCCGTTCAGTAGGATCGATAATTGTCCCAAGGAAACATACGGGATAAAAAGTATTCGGGATAAAAAGTGTCCCATGTTTTGATACAGGTTTTGAACTATCTGGTTTCCAAATTTCATCCAAATCCGTTCAGTAGGATCGATAATTGTCCCACGGGAACATACTATCGCGATAAAAAGTATTCCATGCTTTAATCCAGGTTTTGAGCTATCTGTGTTCCAAATTTCATCCAAATCCGTTCAGTAGGATCGATAATTGTCCCACGGGAGCATACGGGATGAAAAGTATTCGGGATAAAAATAATTCCATGTTATAATACAGGTTTTTAACTATCTGGTTTCCAAATTTCATCCAAATCCGTTCAGTAGGATCGATTATTGTCCCACGGGAACATACTATCGGGATAAAAAGTATTCCATGTTATAATACAGGTTTCGAACTATCTGGTTTCCAAATTTCATCCAAATCCGTTCAGTATGATCGATAATTGTCCCACGGGAACATACTATCGGGATAAAAAGTTTTCGGGATAAGAAGTATCCCATGTTTTAATACAGGTTTTGAACTATCTGGTTTCCAAATTTCATCCAAATCCGTTCAGTATGATCGATAATAGTCCCACGGGAACATACTATCGGGATAAAAAGTATTCCATGTTATAATACAGGTTTCGAACTATCTGGTTTCCAAATTTCATCCAAATCCGTTCAGTATGATCGATAATTGTCCCACGGGAACATACTATCGGGATAAAAAGTTTTCGGGATAAGAAGTATCCCATGTTTTAATACAGGTTTTGAACTATCTGGTTTCCAAATTTCATCCAAATCCGTTCAGTATGATCGATAATAGTCCCACGGGAACATACTATCGGGATAAAAAGTATCCCCCGTTTTAACCCAGGTTTTGAACTATCTGTGTTCCAAATTTCATCCAAATCCGTTCAGTAGGATCGATAATTGTCCCACGGGAACACACTATCGGGATAAAAAGTATCCCATGTTTTAATCCAGGTTTTGAAATATCTGTATTCCAAATTTCATCCAAATCCGTTCGTTAGGATCGATAATTTTCCCACGGGAACATACGGGATAAAAAGTGTCCCATGTTTTGATACAGGTTTTGAACTATCTAGTTTCCAAATTTCATCCAAATCCGTTCCGTAGGATCGATAATTGTCCCACGGGAGCATACGGGATAAAAAGTAATCGGGATAAAATGTATCCCATGTTTTAATACAGGTTTTGAACTATCTGTATTCCAAATTTCATCCAAATCTGTTCAGTATGATCGATAATTGTCCCACGGGAACATACCATCGGGATAAAAAGTTTTCGGGATAAAAAGTATCCCATGTTTTAATACAGGTTTTGAACTATCTGGTTTCCAAATTTCATCCAAATCCGTTCGGTATGATCGATAATTGTCCTACGGGAACATACTATCGGGATAAAAAGTATCCCATGTTTCAATGCAGGTTTTGAACTATCTGTGTTCCAAATTTCATCCAAATCCGTTCAGTAGGATCGATAATTGTCCCACGGGAGCATACGGGATAAAAAGTAATCGGGATAAAATGTATCCCATGTTTTAATACAGGTTTTGAACTATCTGTATTCCAAATTTCATCCAAATCCGTTCATTAGGATCGATAATTGTCCCACGGGAACATACGGGATAAAAAGTATTCGGGATAAAAAGTGTCCCATGTTTTGATACAGGTTTTGAACTATCTGGTTTCCAAATTTCATCCAAATCCGTTCAGTAGGATCGATAATTGTCCCACGGGAACACACTATCGGGATAAAAAGTATCCCATGTTTTAATGCAGGTTTTGATATATCTATGTTCCAAATTTCATCCAAATCCGTTCAGTAGGATCGATAATTGTCCCACGGGAGCATACGGGATAAAAAGTATTCAGGATAAAATGTATCCCATGTTTAAATACAGGTTTTGAACACTCTGGTTTCCAAATTTCATCCAAATCTGTTCAGTATGATCGATAATTGTCCCACGGGAACATACCATCGGGATAAAAAGTTTTCGGGATAAAAAGTATCCCATGTTTTAATACAGGTTTTGAACTATCTGGTTTCCAAATTTCATCCAAATCCGTTCGGTATGATCGATAATTGTCCTACGGGAACATACTATCGGGATAAAAAGTATCCCATGTTTCAATGCAGGTTTTGAACTATCTGTGTTCCAAATTTCATCCAAATCCGTTCAGTAGGATCGATAATTGTCCCACGGGAACATACAGCATAAAACGTATTCGGGATAAAAAGTATCCTATATGTTAATCCAGGTTATAAACTATCTGTGTTCCAAATTTCATCCAAATCCGTTCAGTAGTTATTGCGTGAAGGAGTAACAAACATACATACATTCATACATTCATACATACATCCACACTCACAAACTTTCGCATTTATAATATTAGTAGGATATAGATAGTATAGGATTTCAAATTATTTTTTAATCGTCCTATAATTATTTTCAATTAGACGTCATAATTGTATCAATAAGTACTTACTTGCAGACCTCTATAAATTTGACATAATTAAAATATTGCTGTCTTGCTCACGCATTACGAGCATGAGATGGACGGCAATAAATTTACTTCCATCAAGTTTACTCCATGATGTATTTTTTTTTCCATATCGTGTACTTATCTATTAGTTGTTCTTTTTATTATTTTATCTAGGTAGATGTAAAGTACATACTTATTTGTCAGATCCAGCATTAGCTCTACATCTGCTCGCCATCAGCGGTATATTGATTCGATGCTTCGGTAAGCACCTGTGTCGCGAAACTTTGATAAAGAGGATTTTAGCATAATTCGACCGAAGTTTTTTTATTCTCACAGCTCGCCCTTCAAGCGACTTACGTGGCGCAATGCTTTTAATTTTTTTTTCTTAGAATATTCGATACTTATTCTGAGAACAGATTCGTTTTCATTAAGTCAGTGCGATTCACGAAAGTTACTTTGACTTTGAAATATTTGAAAGCAAACGCTATAGAATGAATACTTTGAAAGAAAATTATACAGAATTTTGAATAAGTATTTATTTGCTTAAACATTTTAGTAATGATCTTATATAACGGTTGAAAGTAAGATTATCCACACTTTAGTATATCAATACAACAACCCACGCAAACAAATTTAAATCCGAAAGCATCAAACAAAGACACCAACTAAATCGAAATGCATCTCGGAAACCTACCAACTTCATTGCAGACCACGGCAACTTTAAATACGTACCGAAAAACAAACCGGGGGTAGGCACTACGGGACAGAGGGGGTAGCGACGAGGGGGGGAATCCAAACAGTGAACAGCAAACAGTAAATTACACAGCGATCCGGTTCAAACCAGAATACGCCAGTTATTTGTTCAGATGCAATCTCTTCCCATTCCGAGTATATGATTAAAACAGTGCAGGACAGTGTTCCCGTGGGAAATCATCGGCGCGGACGCATTGCATAATTAGCAATCGCAAAGGCGTCGCTAGATGGCGGTTATGTCGCGATTTCAATAGTGTAGCAGGTTATTTCTACCTCAATGGTGTGTAGCAATGTGATTGAAAATTGTTGTTTGAATTTCAAATGTGTGGTGTGGAGTTCCGGCTTTTGTTTTAATTGATTTGACTAGTTTGGAAGCATGTTATATTCTAGAATAACATACTTACCGTTATTAATCTTATTGGAATAAAAAATAAGCAATTATCTCTTGTAACATGTAGATAATCGAAACTACACTTAACGGGAGATTCACGAGGTAAAAAAATGCTACTTTTTTCGATGGGAATTTAATATCATGATCTTCACACTTCAAAAACAAAGTCAATTCGTTTTCGTAAATTAACCAAAATATAATAATTTCAGCATAAAATCTCAAATTTTCAAATTCACCATCCTCGTTATTCTTCTGCAAGGCTCACAAATTAGGTACTAATATAATATCGAATGGTTATCTAATAGCCGCCCGCCCCGCTCGTCGGCACAGAGCGTTTCTGCAATACGGAGAGGACATTCCGCACAAATAACTTCGCTGAAGGAAACTGAAATAAAACAGCTGAAACTTTACATATTCCTACGAGCGCACTTCAATTATATTAAAGTTGCGAATGCGCGCTGCAAATTAGAATTTGATATTAATTTCAGCTTGTATAAATAAAAACATGGGACTGATAATGTCTAAAGAGTCTTATTAAAAGGATTAAAACTATTCCATGCAAGAAATGAGAAGGGTCATACCTATGTAGGTAAGTACCTAGTACAGTACTTATACTAAAAACGTAATGTATAAATACTCTACTCATAGACAAAGGCAATGCTGACATATTGTACTCATCCAATATACCTTTACACACAAAGTTATTTGAATGCCGCATAATTTGCGATGAATATATAAGACTAGTTTCTGCCCGCGACTTCGTCCGCGTAGACTTAAGTAAAGTATTATTTGTGTTAATCCAGGTTATAAACTATCTGTGTTCCAAATTTCATCCAAATCCGTTCTGTAGTTTATGCGTGAAAGATTAACAAACATACATCCACACTCACAAACTTTCGCATTTATAATATTAGTAGGATTTCAAAGGAGAAGGCAGATTCGTTTTTAGGCTACTTAAAAGCGCAATTTTATGTGACTCTATCTAACTAAATTAAGTGACTCATTTATGACTAACAGTAATTGATGTGGTTAACACGCCTACTAGGGCTTATAAAAGAGCCCGTCACATTATCGCACTGTCAACTATAATGATTAAAAACAAATAATGACAATGAGTAAAACAGCCCTAGTTGGAGACATCTTAGACACATTAGTATATTTTTATACCGGATTCGTATTGAACTTTGGCGGGACTACCACGATTCAAAATGACGCAAGTAACGAAAATAATTATAACGTTACCATGCAATGTATCGTTTTCGTAGAGGTGACAAATAATCTACCCCTCATTATTTCGATGTTGTTAAATTTCATGACATAGCTAAAACTCTATCGTCATGTGTGAGAAGACGCTATACCTAGACTGACAGCTGAAATACTATCTCAACTCGAATTCCTTTACAGCTTATTTCTACCACAAAACAAACCCATGATACCGCATCATAAAACAAATTTCCCTATCATTCAAAATCGCGTCATTCCGTCATCGTGTCGTGTCGTTAATTACGAACGGCCCAACTAACTTTATGATTGATGAAAGGCACAGACAATTTTTCCATTCGTCATAGTTAATTTTATTGGAGTGTCGTATGTGATGTATGAACTTTGGCCGACTTGTTTTTATACCGCTAATGAATACAGGTGTGCTTCGTTTAGCGGCTAATGGAGTTAATTTGTTCGCAGGTTGCATTGTAATTTCGTGTCGGCGGTTGTAAATGGCTTACGTTTTGCCCGAACATTTATGTTTATTTGTCAAATAGCAACTTGCGATGTTAACAAGACAATGATAAATTGTAGTAAATAAAAGCAACTGTTTTATTTTTGTATCTACTATCAAATTGATAAATCAACGTAATCTATAACTGATACCTGATGTCTACAGAAGACAGTTTCATGTTTAAAATATAACTATTATTGACGACTGCTTGGCGCAGTGGTTCGAGCGTAGGCCGTCGGCTATTATAGCTCACCTCACTTTATGTCTAAAGATTAGCAAATCGACCAAACAGAGCCGCTGGCATATTGTAAACTATTTGCATTCTCTGAGAGAAAGACAACACAACTCCGTTGAATCTCATTGAAATAAGCATTTTGCTGCATCAGATTACCAACATATAACATCTTAACACATTAGGCATACGTATGTTGTTATGTTCACGTATGCGGACAAATTGCCAACGAGCTTAAACAATTACCAGCAGTCTTCTACAAAATAGATAAATGCATTAACAAGAAAGTGTCTACTGTTAGACTTTTTCTAATGTTCACGATATTTGTCACTTTATAGCAAGTCGCAACTACGGCCCATATTAATAAATGGATCTCAAGTTTGAGAGCGATCTTGGAACTATAATTCTTATGCCATACAAAATTACATGTCAAGAGCGTACTCAAGATCGGTTTCAAACTTGAGATTGATTTATTAAAACGGGCCTACGTTTTCCAGCTCGTTGTCTCACTCGAGACCTCTAAATATACTTAAATATCCACAGACTACCAATACAAAGCTAAATCTAAATATTCACCAGTCCTAATCGTTCCTCAGTCTAGCGTGCCTACACCGAGTCCCGTACGTCACGAATAAATCAGGCACGGTTAGAGGATGCACCTTAGATCCAGCGGTGATCCGGCATTAAACGGCAATTTCGGTACGAGAACGCCGAGAAAGTCCGGAGTGGATTCACTAGAGGAACATTAAAAAACGTGTATGTTTTATTACTGTTTTAGGGAGACAGAAAATATACAAATCTAAATATATATAACTCAAAGGTGACTGACTGACATAGTGATCTATCAACGCACAGCCCAAACCACTGGACGGATCGGGCTGAAATTTGGCATGCAAGTAGGTGTTATGACGTAGGCATCCGCTAAGAAAGGATTTTGATTAATTCTACCCCCGAGGGGATAAAATAGGGGATAAATAATCCCGAAATTTTTGTTAAGTTAAATTACACGCGGACTAAGTCGCGGGCATGAAAAAATTGTGTGTTCTATTCAGCTGTTATGTTCAATTTGGATGCTAAATGCGGTAAGTGTTAATATATACAGGTGGTGTTATTATTATAATTAATGATAATATTGGTATTATATAGGATCCATGTGTCAGATCCTCTGATGATGGATACATTTCAGCTTTAGGCTAACTTCAACATACCTCATTTTCGAATAAACTGCTATTATTTAAGACAAAATTCTGGCATATCTGACGCTAAATAAATAAGACTTTCAAAAATACAATTTCGTACAAGACCTCTGTAGCCGAGGGGCTTTTGTTAAACAAAATTACGCAAGATTCTGAACATGTGCTTTTGAAAAGGCAACCGAGATATTCTGAGGCGTTTGAAGAAAGATTCCCTAATGAAGACACGCGGGCCTGTCAACGCCCTTTTGTTTTCGACTAAGCCTGTGTTTTAGAGCTCATTAAATTAAAGGATGAGATTTACACCCGTTGTGAGGTGTCTTTGCAACAAATACTTACTTGCTATAAGATATTATTTTTAAGCGATATTGTCTTACATAAATATTGTGGTTCCATAATGTAAAAAACAAACAATATTTGCCGCAGACAATGATATTTTGTTAAGTGATATTGCATATTCCACATACATACCTGTTGTAAAATATTCAATTGAAGCGTTAAAACACCGAACTTACCTGTAACAAAAAAGAAAAAGCCTTATTAGTTTAATGTAGAAAGTATTTTTTCAAAATAAGTAGAGATCAGTAGAACGAATAAATCCGATATGTTGTAAGAGTACTGCAATTTTTTAAACTCCGATGATATTAAAAATAAGATAAAAAGCGTTCTTTATCAAATTTTCCTCGTAAAACATGACAAGACACGCATTCATCACGTGTTTAGGAAAGTATTATTGTAATAATATGGGTATACATCATAAATATATACATTGGTAGAGTTTTATTATATCACAAAACATTCTTTAAATTAAAATCATATCAAACCTGAAACCCACGCTTAAACATTAACTAATACTCCAACAAAGACATAATCTTTAAGACCTTTCCTCATTCCTTGGTACTGGTCAGCTCATATTGAAGGTGCTTTCCACAGCACAACACAATATTCACCGCATCCTAATGCTCTTAGCGAAGCTGTATGTTTGTATGAGTAGTGAGCGTCTGAAACAAATTGTTGTAATGCGATTATATCACATTTTTACTCTGGACAGCCATACAGGTATGGAAGACATAGCGTTTCTTTCTATTTAGGGAATGAATAGCGGTATTATTTCTTGGATAAATACACGAGGTGACATTTCCTTTCGTGGCAACCTGAAAACAGGTTTATAATACCAGTTTCATACTGTAACCGATTACCAACATAAATATTAACTGGTAACTGTTAAAATGACGCTGTTCAATGAAAGCTAAAGCTTACATGATTAATCCGATTATCTCAGTTACCGGATATCGATAAATATAGGTTATTAACTGACAAGATCTTCATTAACTAGTAAATAAATGATTAATATTAACCAATATTTACTGGTTTAGAAACCGGTATATCGTTCAGAGTGCCATGAGAAACGCGAGAAGTTTGAAGACGACGTCAGAAGGGAAATGGTTCCGTAATGCGCCCTGAAGCTACGCCCCCTGTACTAATCCTAAAATTATTTGATTACTGTAACAACGAAATGGGAGTCCTGTAATGATAAACGGAGCCAAAGTTTCGATATTAAAAGTACTTAAAAATATTATTTTCAATTACTAGGATTCAAAAGAGATGTTCTATTATCTGCACATTTTCAACAAAACCTCAAAAACTAATTTAAAAAACCCACCGATCCTCACAGAACCGTTACATGTAACATCTTGGGGTACCAACTGCGAAACGTTCGGATCCCGCCGTCCAAAGCTGTGTTACGTCGTCGTTATTCAATTTACATGCAAATGGGAGGGTGAGGGGGGTTACCAGAGGCGGGGGGGCGAGGGGAGTGCGACCGTGCCAATAGTACGCTGATGTATCGCATCAGAACGTGTCCTGTGGAAAGTTTGATTGTGCCGCGAGTTGGGAGGTGCGGCGGAATTGGATTAAACATTTTAGGTGTTCGTATGACGGGTACAGTATCGTACAAAAACTAATGTCGTCTTGGATAGATGATATTCGCAAGAACTATGTCAGATTTTAATGATTTATTTATACTTTATTGGTTTATTGTCCTTAGTATTGTTTTTAATAGGTACATATAATATACCATTTCTTAGTATGAGACAATAAGACTTAGTTGGTGAATTTATCTGGCACTAATGATTAATATGCATGATTTTGAACTTAAATATAGAGATAAATGAGAGCGTTTTTCCACTTGAAACTCTTCACTTGCACCAACTACGTAACGCGTGTGAAATATGACGACACGGTAGATGTCTCCGATATCGATGGTCACATCGGATAGGTCAGCGGGATGGCGCGGTTTTTAATAATGTCTCAGTTAGCTGATACTGGGGTTTGTTGTTGGGAACCGGTTTCGTAACACTATATTTTTATAAAAGATTTCAAAAAACGCTTTGGAAATATAGGTTTGGGCTGAACCTTTCACCAGGTAACATATCTGGCGTAATAATAATAAATTAGACCTTTTTGATGTCCCAGTTTTGGACACGACTCCCAATCCTTTTCCAATCGGGCTCTAGCTCAGTACGGGTTGGTCGGTTACACATATTTTTCGAAAATGACACAGTTGGTTTTCCTAGTAACTAAGTAAGACAAATATGATCTGAACATAGATTTCTAAAAACACAGAGGTGCAAACCGGGCTCCGTAAGTTGTTTTGCCTAATAAAGAAGGTGTCCCATAGGAAAGAGACAGAAACCAAAATCAATAGCAACTAATTGCAAGATACAATAAGTTGGAAGTACAAGTATGTCTTATTTCTTTGCACAACACTGCCTTATTTGCAAAGAAAATTCTTGTGTGTGGGATTTAAAAGTGGAAATGTCACGTTACAGAATTCATGAAAAAAGTCGTCTATCCATTTGTTCTCTTCGGGCTAATCCAAAAACTGCTGATTCGGTATTTCTGCAGTGTAATTTTATGTCGTGGATATCATATTTTCATCATCATGTTCACACCTTTGTAATTATTGTCTTAATTATTATAATCGTATAAAGGGATAAAGCGTACTGCCTCCCCGTATATCGGATGCTCACTCAAGGCTGTTTGCTCCGATAACATAACCGACCGCATAACCTGACGTAACCAGATTGTCATTAAGGACAAATTATGGGATAAAACAGTTGCGGCTGGCCGTGACTTGCGGTCGCTCAGGGATTGGATGCGGTCACCATGGAAATAGCAAGTGGTTGCGATCGAATGGCGTGATTTCATGGCCTTTGATTTACGTGATAAATTGATAATACTTGGTAGTAACATTTTATAGTTTGCGTTAGGCATTAAATCCTGTAAAAATCCGGCTTTATAGATATTTCATCAATTGATAATAGTTGGAGGTACTTAAATAACTAAAATCTAGAATTTATTTTAAATCTAAATTCCTAAATATAATAATTTTATCAAATCTAAGAAGACATAATCGTATGCTGAGTATTTTTTAACTCATTTCAATACGTACATGAATACTACTAAACCGCGCTCGTCAGTATTGGCTTGTCACTCATAAGTGAATCAATTTCATCGACCTCTATTCAATTCAACAAATAGCTGTAACGACAATCGCCATTCGCTGTCCCTTCAAAGCAAACAGTGTCCCGATTTTAATTAGGGCCCAGTCCCAAGGTTGAATAGGTAAAAGAACAAACAATGGCGCCGACGCTACGGCACATTTAACGTGGGCTATATACATTGCTTTAACTGCAAATGTCTTCATTTCAAAAGCAGATGGCGGACGAGACTTGGATTATAAAATTTAAAGATTATGTCCACTAGAATCTTATAGGGTAGGATTGAAATCAATTCAGGTTCGTTCTGGATGTTAGGAATTGTATTCTTTGAGAAATTGTTATAATACAAATACGTAGACTACTAGCCTAGAATAAGTATTCCCATTAATATGTAAAATCAATGCACTAAGGTTAATCTCTTTCAGACAGATTGTAGTTGGGCTACAATAAGACCGCCTAGTATATATAATAATAATAATTTTGCCCTTTTTCCGTCCCACTCCTGGGCACGGGCCTCCCCTCAACACGAGGGGGATTCAGGCCATAATCTACCACGCTGGGCCAGTGCGGGTTGGCGGATTTCACAAGTCTTTCGAAAATTGGTTAGGTCTTCTAAGACATGCAGGTTTCCTCACGATGTTTTCCTTCACCAATAAGCCTAGTATATACTTGCTGATATTCGTTCCTTGATATCTTTCCATCAACTTATCTATCTATGATAATTCAAAACCAAATTTTAACCACTTCATACACACAATTCCATTTCTTTCATTTTATTATTCCAGGAATCTCTTTTATCATGCTGCAGTGAACAAAACCCCAAAAAGTTTAAGCTTATTTAGTCACGCGCGCTACTAATGGTCCGTGGGAAAAAGTACTAAAATGTAGGATTTTGTACTCAAAATTTCAATTTGGTTTTCTTGTTTGGATATGATTAGAAAAATTCATTTTGAGTTGCGATATCGGCATCTTCTTCATTAAGCACATGATTAGATTATTTATTCGGATAAATTATTAAAAATACTATTGTCCATTTCTCACTCACTACCTTACTTTGCGTTTTTTAATTTGTATTATTTTTATTCACGAAATCTTATATACATATATACAAATTATTTAAAAAAAAATTAAAATTAAGATAAAATAAAATACAAACCTACCCCTAATTAAACAAATCCCGTCCGCGTGGGATGGTGGCAAGAATACTGGCTGCATTTCCTCGCTGTATTGATAAGCTAATTTTTTGAGCGAGGAAAGAGCCAGCCCTCTTGTCACCTGTGGCGGTAACCAGTCTTGGGGTGATATTGTTCAATAGCACTTTAGCACTATGACTCCATGGGCCAAGCGTCTCCACGGCAAACGGCACAAACACATAATTGCTATTTAACAGTGCATATTTGCGCCGCTTGCCGAGGTCCGCCTTCTCAGCCGCAGCTCCCACTGCAGACGCAGATTCCCTGAGATGGGACGGGGCCAGAGTGTCCACACACGTGGCATCCCACACAAGTGGACGACCCCGCTCCCAGGGAACCAGCGTCATGCCATCGGGTCTCTTGCCATCATCCCTAAAAACCCCGGACGGTTCAAGGATCGAAGGGACGCTGATAGTGGCAAGAGCCCTTTTGATGATGTCGTTCAGGGAGCCATGGCGAGAAAACCTGCCTCCGCTTCTTTGGCATGAGAGCCCATGGAGACCAGACTGGTCCACCTCCACTCCACACGGACATTTGTGTCCAGTGCATACAGGAGCCCCTAGGCGAATGCCAACAGCGACTCTAAAACTCTCGTTGTCGAGGAAGGTGCCGAGATTGGATGAAGGAATTGCGTGAAGCCAATGTCCGGACTCCTTTTCGCATAACGCTAATAGCCGTGCGTGGTCACGGTCACTGATTAAATTTTCAAACAGAAATTTTTGGGTAATTTGTACCAATGGCCCGTCCCAAAGTATTTGCAGGTTTAGTTCCTTCGGGATATCGTCATTGGGACAAATTCGTTTCCAGGTTTCTATGGCCTCTGTGGCACCAGAGACTAGGACCGTGTTGGCTTTTAGAATCCTTGAGCACAGGTCACTTACACTGTGCACAGAGGCGAGAAATGCTGGAAGGGCTACACTTGAAATTTTTCTCACGCCGATGCCACCATTCTTTATTGGCAAAGTTGCCTGCGTCCAGGAAAAATGATTTAAAGATAAATTTAGAATTTTCTCCAGAGTGTCCTTAAGGGTGGCATCCATTTGTTCGAGCTGGGCCGAAAATTTCCAGATTGGGCTGGCACGGAGCGAGTAGGTGAGCTTTGGGACAAAAAGACAATATTTGATGATTGTGTAGGCTGTATGGGAATTTAGAATGCCCAATCTGTCCGAGTTTTCCGAAAAATCTTTAATTTTATTATCCAAAAAAGGTCTCACTCCGTCGTCGAGTAAAGGTGCACCCAAGAGGCAGAGCGTATCTTTATGGAGAGTCTTAATATTTGGGGTAATTTTGTTAAAACTATCCATTATAAAATTAAGACGGTCCGGAGGAAGAGTATCAGAAACGAAAATTTCACATTTGGATGGGTTTAGCTCAAGTCCTATTGTTTGAAAATCTCTATTTATTTGAACAAGGTCCCTCAAAACAGTATCCGCTGTGCCTCCTAGAGTACCGTCATCAAGGTACCACACGTTCAGTTTTGAATTTAGAGATGAAATAAAACGGTGGATACCTAAACTGAATAAAGCAGGCCCGAGTGGATCACCCTGCTGAACGCCGACTGCGGAATCGATGGAAAATTCGCCGTACAACAATTTTGAAGGTGAATTGTAACATTGCCAAATATATGGATAAATTTCAGGTGCTTGTGAAGCTACCTCAATTAGTAAAGCTGACCTATCTAAAGAATTAAAGGCATTCTTTACGTCGACTTTCAGCAGAACTTCCATATCACCAGATTCAATAAACGTTCTAGTGGCGTGTACTGCGGCCTCACAACCACCTTTGCAACCAAAACCTAATTGGAGGGGTTTAAATTTGGAACTTAAATCGGAAATTATGAATTTGCAGGCTAATTTGGAAGTCAGCCGTCTAAGTGTACAACCTATTGCGATCGGCCGAATGCCCCCATCTTTTTTATTGAAGGCACAAAGTCTGGCGCCATACAGAAAGGGTAAAAATGACTGGTTGACCTTACCAGTGAGCATGAAATTGCATAATTTGGTCAAGCTACTCAAAAGGGCCCTACCTGCATCACCAGCGGACACACCAACCAAATCTTTTAAATGTTGAGGCGTGATTCCGTCGATACCGCCAGCAGAGCCACTTGGGAAAGAGAAGATTGCTGCACGGACATCTTCTTCTTTGAACTGAAAATTTTGGGTTGAAGTGGGTGGATTTGGTAACTGTGAGACCGAGATGGGTGAAGGATGCTTGCTGCGGAGGGCTTCTAGCGTTATATCGTTAGCAGGAGCGATAGTGTCATTTGAGAAGAGGAGACGGGCTGCGTTTCTGATATCTCCGTCTTGGACTTTGGCTTCTATCGCACGGGCCAGATTAAATGTTTTAAAATTAGAAATGGGCCCAGGTGGTTGGGAGGAAAAATTTAGAGTATTAAAGCAGTTTTGTTTCAAAGATTGTGTCAGAGAGGAGTTGCGAGTTTTAGGGGCATGAAAATGTTTGTAAGCAAATGTGAAAAGGTCTTGCCAGGATTTTTCCGAATTAGTTAGACAATTGTCTACGTAATTAGCTAGGGATCTTGCTAACTGGATTCTCGCCCCTCTTGGAATATGTTTCACTAAAGGAGTGGAATGATAAAGCCGAGAGACTAGTGTTTCAAAGGGAAGTTGAGTGTGGTCATCAGGAACAGAAATCTGTGGAGTCTGGGGGTGTGATAATGATAACGGTTTTGAATGACAACGAGAGATGTGTATGTTGAGACCCCTGCGACCTTTGAAGAGTCTACCATTTCTGCAATGGGGGCATTCCAGGAGCTCCTGCTGCGAGGCACCAGCATGCATATAGTGACAGAATATTATTACTATAAGAACTAAAACACAAATTAAGAATATCATACAAAATACAACTACTTATCAGTCAAAATGACACAAAACAGTCTGTTTAGGTGACAGATATTGTGTCAAGAACTGCAGCAGCCAGCGCGCAGACAGCGACTACGCCTGCGTGGAACGTTGGTTGCCTTGGTGACCTGGTATCACCACTCCCGTGCTCGGCTCCCATTGGGAGAGCGAAACCACGGCAACACAAACAAAATGACAACATATCAAAAATGTAAACAATAAAATCAGCTGATGAGGATGCCCGCGGCCACGTTATAATCATCCGCCCATACGAGCACTGATTGGGCGGGTGCCTACCAATGATGTGGAGCACTTTGACACGCAAAATAGCGGCAAAAACTATTTAATATTAAATAAAACGAATTTGACAGGTGTCCAGTCGTTCGATGTTTTTTTTTTTTTTTTTGCGTTGTTCAGACCAAGGAAATCCTAAAGTACAAAAGGCAAAAATATTTTGTGAATGAGTTCATCAGAGTAGGTAACATTCTCATCTACTAAGTAGATGTCAAGCATCGAAGGTTTGTTTTCAAAAAAGCTAATGACTGTGTCATTGTAAAGTAAAGAGTTCTTAATACAATAACAATAGCGTCTATTATCCAACGCTATTATAAAATGTAGAGACACCCTGCACACAAGCACCTTATTACCCTTATCATATTACCTTTTGTTGGCTCATCACACCTCCGTCATAGCTGATTAATTGTTTACTGTATTAACAACACCATGATTCTCATAGAAATGTAACTAGATACCTTTTTACCCACACAAAGGAATTTTTCCATCTCGTCTAAAACACCCAAAGATGTAAGGGTCATTTTCGTTTGCAGAGGATAACAAAGAAAGGTTTTTGCTAATGGTGTGTGAAGTGATTTAATCTACTTTATGTCTGTCTTTGCTCCGTTTGTCTTTATGGCCGTGGCTTTTGGTTGGGTAGATATTTTTAAGTTTTTTATAAGTCTGTTTGTAAGATGTCAGGGCGGGACGGCAAATAAGGGTTAGTTAGTTTTTCTAAATGTAATTAAAAAAGTACAACAAGACAGCATCCATTAAATCATAGTTCAAATGCGTCCGTATGATTATAAATGTGCTTCTATCCATATTAAACCACGAAACCACCTCATAGCAAGCGTCTCGCTCGTCAGCCGCTGAATTCGCCGGAGACTTGCGAACCACTTGTCCCCGTGTTTCTGCCTCATTCTAACTTGTAATTTGTTGCGAAACGCAATTATATCGTAGCGCTCGGTAGCTAATAGCCGGCCGGAATTCTGCGACTCCGCGACGCTCGGGCTTAAGATAAAATATGTACAAGCATTTTGTGTTCCATTTAAGTACTTAAGTGTCATGATTTTATGATCAACGCTCTTATGATGACAAATAATTTCATATTAATATTGGTACATTTTAATTCGGGTGGATCACTCAACCAGGGTGGTTACTGAAATCCATTCCAAACAACTTGTTTATTTTTTCCCCAAATTTGTTTGTCAATAGAAAATAATTCAGATTATAATATTAGTCCACATTTTGCAAAATTCTGTTTGCACTTTATTCCTATCCGTCAAGCGACTGTCTTGTGTGAGAAATTGCATTTTGTTTGTGTACCAGATGAAAAATCAACAGGAGACACAAACACGCAATATGTATGCATGTTTATGTATGGTGCATGAGATTTTATTTTATGAAACCTATATTGTTTGAAGAATTTGACAGCTAAAATACTGCCTCCCTCTCTAGAATTCTTGATACGGTAATCCATGAACAAAAATGACGCAATCTTTTAATGGAATCATTTACCTACTAAAGCGCTCTCTAAAATACAAAAATATGTTCCTATCAAGTTCTAAACATCAGTTTAATATAATAAATCAAGAAATAACTGTTTGGTAGTACCTATTATATAAGTAACGTTTCACAAAACTCTGTTTTATTTTAGGCACGTGTTTTTCTGCTCAGTCAACTCTACAGTAACTATTGTTGGCCCGGAAAGGCATACTCGATCACTGACGTAATCTGATTGCAGAAAAATAAACTTAATAAAACAGGTATTAAGTGCATTTTCCTTATAACGATTATTTGTACACTGTACACTTTCTACTAAACATTACTTGAAGGAAAGATTCATTATTATTTTGCCGCATTTACATTTAAAATAATTTTGTAACTTCGGGTTAAATCAGTGTAACAGAATAAAACTTATTTGCGATACTATTAATCCTCCCTTCCATTCCCTTTCTCCCACACCCCTTCAGCACAGAAACGTGCAAGCTATGCCTTTGGTATCGCGAGCATCTATAAGCCGCGGTATTTTTGACAACTTTGTTTAAAAAAAAATACCTAGGTACTTTTAACCAGAAGAAATACAAACAAATACCTACTCCAGTAGAATGGAGCCTCATTTCCAAAATATGCAGGACCGCCCGCATTCTTAATTTTAAATGGCCGGTTCAATTTAAAGGGCCTCCTAATTAATTGATCTGAAGATCCGCGGAAATTGCGAGCTCACCCCCTCCTGACACTTCCCACCACCTCGACAATGTATCTTTGGCTTTAATTTAGAATTGTTTGGGCAAAGAGAATGCAATTTACCTTAAATAACTGTTTGACTTCGAATACCCATGTACGACGGTAATTCGGTTTATGAAGGACTTGCTTTCATATTTTCGAACATAGGTCACGGGTAATGGGGGCTGGACTTTGATATCATGTGACATGGGGTTTTAAGGGACCTTCCCAAAGTGATTTTCGCAAGTAACTAAAGTAAACCCAATTTTTCCTTCATTTCATTCATAGGATACATTAGCGGAAGTGACTTAAACTGCCAAGTACATGGTTACTACATGGTTTGAATACTTTTCAATGATTATGTTAAGTCGATAGTTGGTAAACTTCTTAGTTCACTAACTTTGCTATAGTATAGAGCCTTAAACCTTCCTAGTAGTAAACAAATTATCAAACCACTAAGACATTCCCAAATCAAGTTCTGCTACCCCACACTTATCGCCGACGCAAACATGTCGACACACACACGTAAGTTCCTGAGTCTCGGCAAAACGCCGCGTCACAGGAGCCACCTGAGATGATAATGTATGCAAATTACCTCTAACTTGGGCGCGCAGTCTGCGAGCGCTGTATCAAACTTGTTATTTGTGTGTTTTAAGTTGCGATGATTTACGCGCGCCGGATTACCGTTGTGACACACCGTTTGTGGGGGTGGTGAGCAAGATTGGTTTTTCTAAATCTTAGCAAAACAATTTGCAGAAAATTTGTTCTTGGATCTTATTCACAAAAATATGATATTGGTGAAAGTAAAAAGCCAGATATACTAATGAAGATTACAAAACCGATGCAAAAAAATGATGAAAACTAAATTAATTATGTAAATTTTGAAGAAATTTGTAACGTAAGCCACACATTGTGAACAGGTATTCGAAATACTTACGGTATATTGAGCATATTGGATTGGAATATTGATTACCGATTATGTAAAGTAGAAACTAAATGACTAACAGCTGTAATGATCTATCATCGCACACCCTAAACGGCTGGGGTTAGAGACTTGAAATTTTAATAATAGGTATCCTATACGTACACTGTTGTCATTCAATATTTTGAAAAATCTTACCCCTTAGGGGGTAAAACATCAAAGTTTGTATGTAAATTTCGTACCGACATCCGCGCGGTAAAAGTCGTGGCCGAAATCATTCCCTAATTCCAGGTCCGCACAAAGATTGGTCTACATTACCATCGGATTATTTAACATAAAATTAATATATTTGATGACAATCATGTCCAGAAATTTAAGTTTATTCTGTAAAGTCGCATTGGTGATGTATAAAATTGAGAGTTGTTTTAAAATGTTTTTAAAGGCTTGTTTTCAAAGTTCAAAGTTTTCTTTTTTAAGCCAAGTTGCTTGCGCATGTAAGCCGTATGTCACACAAGTTAGTGAAGCGATGCCACTGTAATTGGTTCCGACTGTAGCAGGTGTCAGCTCCGTGACTTACGATGTTTTCTGCGGTGAGCGGCAACTCTTCATAACATGATTATGTCTTATGAGGACCAGTTTTCATATTAATGAAAGTTGAAGAAACTAAAGTTGTGGGTGTTCTATGTGTCATTAAGAGTTAGGATTTGAAATTAATATTTCACCAAAATTAAGTTTCATGTTAGGGCTATTCCAAGAAGATTAATAAGCTTGTTCAATATCTGCGCATATAATTACTATTTTTGTAATAACAAAGGAAACAAATTTATTAATTCATTTATAATTACATCATATTTACAGTATAATTTCTACTTATAAACAAGTTACTTACTTAATTAATTACTTATTAAATAAAAAATAAAAATGCCTTTGATAAATGTGTATACCTACGGACATATGCAAGTAAAAACCATCAACAGGTTTCAGTTAATACTAAAATAAATAAATCTATTATTTGCAGTACAGAATTTATAAAATATTTTTCATTTAGTTCACTAAAGATAACATCTAAGCCACTTGTTAACATAAAATGGACCTTTTAATATTTTGTAATAACATAAATAGAAAGATTAAAATCTACCGTCAAAGGAGTACCTTTTAATAAAAATGATTCAAATCTTAAGGTGTAAATTTTGCGAATGAATAGTTAGTCCCTGTATACTTTGAAAGATAAACTGAGGATTTTTATACAGATAACGCATTGCTGTTTTCATTTAAATTTTTTTGGTAAAACTTTAATATGAGTAAATCATAAAACCATTTATGAAATAGTAATTAATAGAATACTCTAAAATATTGACGAAATAAACGTAGACTTGCTGGAGCAAATCAATAATTGGAAAATAAAGAAATTAATTTTCAAAGCGAATTTTTCGCTTGTACAATTAAAACATCTACAATAATAGAGTGAACAGTAAAAATAATAAAATATTCCTTATTATTGCAACCATACAAGCTACATTTGTTTAAATCCATAGATACTTATTAGTTATTATTTCATCTGAACACGTTTCCAACCACGCCGAAAGTGAAGAAATGGACGGAGAGAATTGAAGCAATGATAATTCATAAAGGAAAAATAAAGACTTAGCGAGAGTGACTCTCTTGTCAAGTGTCACTTTACACGTCTTGTGACGAGTGTCTTCAGTGATGGCCCGACAATATTTTTTTAAATAAATCGGTACAAGGCTATCATTCTTCTAAAGGTTTTTTTATATTCATCACCACTTTGGATTCTTTAATAGATACCACAAGGTGTTGGTTTTTTACGGACACCTAAGAAAGAAAAAATATTGAATTCCAATTTTAAACATTATCATTATAATTTTCTCATTTTTAATCTAAGTGAACTTCTGCTCACCATAGCCATATTTTCGTGCAAAATTTCGGTATTCATTTGATAAATTTAAGATTATTGTTCGACCTTAAAACACAAGTGATGAGAATTTGCTACGTTTCAGAAATATCTAACTTTATTGTTGATAAATAATTAAGAATTCAAATTATCCCGAACTGGGTAATTCCATCTTGTCAAGTTCCAATTAAGAACAATTTTACACGACATTGTTTTGAGTAATTCTAAAATCTTGGCAATGAAACGTATACAGGTACTGTTATTGCCTCTGACTCAGATTACAAATGAAATGTCTCAAAGCAAGTCTGTAAAGAAATTCAGCTTAATTAAAATTTGTTTGTTCATAAAAGAAAACAAAGGTAAGAAAAATACTGTGTACAAAAGAAAATACTAATGAGTCATAGTTGTTTCTAGTTCTCCAAATAGTACTAATACAACTAATTAAGATAGGAAATCCAATTAGTTATTTATTTTTACAAGTAGGTACGTGATCTTAATAAAAAAAGCATTTTTTTTTATTAAAACGCCAAAAACCAATCATACGTAAAGAAATTAACGAAAACGAAAGTGTAGCTCAGTAAAAAACCTAATAATACACCTAAAATGTATATCAACGATCACACTCAACTCTGTACTCCACAGATAATTATTATACAGAATAGGCGGACGCACAGTACAGCAGAATCTACGGCCCCGCCAAACACGCCATCGCCGGATGTCGGCAGCCCGTGTCGAATTTAATGAATGCTTAGCGATAAATAATAGAGTTCGTTAGATGAATTAATCAGATTTCGGGTGGCCATTGTGACATTGATTGCTGCGCTACAGAGGCCTGGTGTTTTGCGGACCGAAAATAACTTTGGGACCTCTGATTTATATGTAGTGAAATTGTTGATTACGGAAAGTGGTATTGAGAGAGAGAGATAGAACAATGGAAATGGTCTATTCAGATTATAAATTTGTGACAAAAACAAAAAATATCTGTATCGTTTTGTTTATTATAAATTTTGATTAGCCCAACTATTTTCACATCAACACCTAAATAGCCTCATAATAATATTTTTAAAGATAATTTAAAATAAATTCGTACACATAACATCTAGATTACAATCTAGATCATAAAGAATTCAAATTATTCAGAGAATAAATATTATGTTCAATGAAAATATTATCATATACATTATATCATCTACGTATTCATTATTACAGTAACTTATCCATTAATGTAAGAAAACCAATAGTTAGTATTTGATACTGCAACATCATGGGGGCATTATAACGCCAGAATGTATTACAAAATCTATCAGAGATTAACTAACGGTGTCTCGTTTGCGTTCATTCAGTAGCCCCATGGTGCAGCGGCATTTGATAGTAGTTTCCAATAAAGCTTATACCAGTCTTTATTGTATGCTGGACCTGGGCCGTGGTAGGCATTGTTGCTACTTGTAATCCGCTTTCAAGGTTCGACGGATTTCATAATTACTCTTCTACAGAGTTGTGATGCAATATTAGATTACTATTATTATGGAAGATCTTATTCGTGCTATTTTGTAATCTATTCCATAAATATCTAGAGGAAAAGCTATCGTTGATACATTATTATTTTCAGCGAATTCAAGATTTTGAAATTTAAGTATCTCATAAGTGCTACCCATTTAAAGAGTTTTGTAAGCAAATTAATTTTGCTACTCTATATTATAAGCTCATTCAAATGAAGTGAATGTTACAAAAAAAGTCTTCCTATTTATATAACACAATCAGAATTATAGCGTAAAAATGTTTTGCTACATTGAAATTAAAGAGAATTTCACAGTCACCTAACAAGAGCACCGCGATTTTGTTACAGTTCCTTACGAAAATTTCAGCTTACGTAACATTATTATCCGGAGTAAAGGACGCCCAGCTTTGAGCGGCATACAATGCTCGTTTTGCTATACTACTGAATTTATACATAGTGAAGGAAGCCTGCAATGCACTACATCCAGCCGTCTGGAGCTCGCTCTCCTTGACCGGTCTAACTTAATAATAAAACCTCTTCGGTGACTGTGACGTCTCGTTTGTAGAGTTCCGTTTTGATTTTTTGAAACTCTTTTTATGCACAAATTCAATCCCTATTTTTGAATAACTGCGAGTGCATTTTTATTGATAACACAAACTAATCAAGGCAAAAGCTATTAATAAAAATATACTCATGGAAGTGTATTTACAATATTAAAAGTGAAGGTTTTTTTTCTTACATGTTACAATTTAGGGTAATTCATATGACGAAGCGACGACGCAGTTAAACACCAAAATAAAGTTATTTTACCACAACCGTCGAAAAGGAGTAAAATTCAAGTACGTACAGAACCACTCCATTCCCAAGTAAATGTTCACGTCCCATTTTTTCTAGGCACCCTCGGCTGTAGTGGGGCTCTTGCGAAACGGAAAACGTTCCTTCCTTCCTTATTTGTCTAAAACTGACGGAGACCGGAGAGGTATCGGGGTAACTTTATTTAGTTTAGTTTTCTATTCCAATGTACCTACATCGTGTAAATGAAAAAGGGACCGAAACTGGTGCATTTGTCATGTGTACGAATGTTTTTTTTTCGTCCTGATAGATTTATAGTTTGGCCCGTTTATTTTGCGGATCTGGCGAGTTACATTCTATCGTCGTATAAGATTTATTCCTTTAGGATCTGTGTACTCACCCACAGGATTTCCTGGATTTAGTCGTGGTGAATGTTTCGGTTATCTGCAGCAATTGGAGCTGGCTTATAGTGTTAAAAGAAGTATGGCTTAGGATGAATTCAAAAATATTATTTGAGTGACAGGTATTCAAAGCAAATTCAGTCGCCAGTAATATTCATAATACATATATTTTATTAAAAACGTCGCGGGTATCCCATATTGCTTTCAATAGAAACAATAACGACAGAACAAGGAACAGTTTACCAATTTTTCATTCATCATGAATATTTGGACATAAATCGTATAATTAAAACCACAGTGGGCTGTCCATTACCCCTGCAGTATGGTTTTGTCAGATTTCACGTGAAAACTACCATTCTGTATCAACCAACTGACAGGTTATCAATATGCTAGATATATTACAGTACGTTCCATCCTTATTCTGAATGAATATACATGAAATATTGTGTTTGTTTAAAGTTTGATTGAGCATCACGTAAATCTGAGTGAACAGCTTTTAGCAAATAAAATGTGGTGGCCAGTTATGCTCTGGAATAATCTATAAACTAGGACCTTTTTACCCTCGAAGTCTACGCGGGTAAAGTCACTGGTAAATGTCAATTCTAAATGTTTGCAAAGCACAATTATTTACATTTTTTTTTAAACTATGACAACTTCATTGAGACCCTATTATAACGAGGGTAGCTCAAATATTGTATTTGGTCAGTAGCCCATTATAAATAATAAGAAAAATTCAACCGTAACACTATAACACTAATGCATTTAAAAGCTAAAACGAAGCTTTGTTTTTTAGTAGTTAACGCATTATTATAATTACATTTATGTTTCACAATGTTCTATTTCAGATCAATTACGTTAGTTAATATTGCACAAAGAGTTTCCGATACACGTAAAGCTTTTTGACTGACAGGTTTCGATTACAGTTTTATTATGACTTCGCTCGGGTTCTGTTTCATATCTGTACAGATTTTTTCATCCAAAAATATTGATATTCCCGTCTATTCGGGAGTTATTTGATATCTGTGTATAATTAAAAACGGTATGGCCATGTCTGTGAAAGAAAATTTGCTATAGTAACACTAGTCATGAAACAGATACAATAAAAACACATATTCAAGCTTATGACGACCGCTTGGCGCAGTGGTTCGAGAGTAGGCCGCTCGGCTCACTGCATCGGGTGTTTGCGGGTTCGATTCCCGTCAGGGTAAATTTCGGAAATGGCCTTTTCGTAATTTTCCCTGGTCTGGGTGTCACTGGGATCGCCCCCAGTCAATTGTACGGTACCCATAGTACAAGCGTTGCTTAGTTTGGGCCCATACTTACTTACAGTTGGTGTGTTCGTCTGGCGATATTTATTTATTTATTATATTTATATTTCCAGAGGGGACGGCAGAGGTACATTGCAATGTATCTACATTTTTCGAATGATAGTTTAGTCCTAATGTAATAGGGAGCGAACTTATTGCATTTATCCCGAACACACTCTCCCTCAATGCGTGGGGGATTGGGCTTTAAACCATTGCGCTGGCCTAGTGTAGTTTGACGAACTTCTCCCGGCTTTATCGAATGATACGTGTGTTTCGTTACAATGTTATTATACACTATTCAGCAAGTAATAATGTTTGTAGAAAATGAGATTTGAACATGAAATCCTAATTTCCTTCCGTGCGAGTCTAGGTTTGAACCTCCATACGTTGTTTCCTGCTGCAATCGACATGATGGCCACGACACATAAAAATAAGAAATACACAAATAAATAACATAACATCTGTTTCAGTAAATTTCACCTAATATTACCCACGAGTCCACGTCGCGGTTCTTCCCGACATTTATAAAAGCGTATTCGGCGGAAAAACTCAATAACCGTCAAATGTTTCAATAGAGGCTGACGGCGACAACACGCGAGAATCTCCCGAACAAAACCTCGCAGCCGGCACAGTAGCGGGCCGAGAGCGCTCCCTTGCGGCACTCCCGACCGTTTCTCTTACATCTGTCGCAACCGACGCGTAATGCACATTTAATCTTCCAACCGCTTCAAAATCTGCCAAAATGCTTTATTGCTCTCTTGAACAAGTTCTCAAGCTGGCTCTCGGCGCTCGAGATAAAACTTTACAGGCATAATGAATCTTAATCGCGCGGCCAATTCCCAAATTGTTCGAGAGTTTTGTTTTAAAATAAAACTTGAATTTATCTCATTTGCCCGAAATTAATTTCACATTTTGTTGCGTAATCGGTCACCTGTATCGGCTGTTTTTAATATCATACCATCTGTGGAATAGGTTTCCATTGTGTGTCTAGATTATAAACTGAGGAAAATGAAATATTTTAGGAAAGTTCAAATAAGTAGTAATTTGTATAGATAAACTAAAACGGCCGACGGTAGGTAATTTAACGAAAAGCAGATTAAAATGAAAATACGATTATTTAGACACAGTTATCGCAGTGATGTGAAGTTTGAAAGTGTATTTTATAATTAACTAACATACTTAATTGAGATTTAATATCCAGAATTGTAACAATTTGTTTATTTTATATCCTCTGTACCAGATCCCCAGATTTCATCCCTCTAATTCTGTGCCCAACACAGACCGGCTGTCTCAGCGGATTAGGGCTTGGGAAACTTTTAATCCCTAATATCCTTTGCTAGGAAATGAAGTTTAAACTCCGTACATCCGTTGTGAATGAAGTAGGACTTAAATCCTTTAAGGGGACGAAGCTTTCTGGTGCTAAATAGAAAGTTCAATCACGTTTTTGACCATGTTGTTCAGATTTTAGGGAATTAGTAATTTTCTCTGGTTCGTTATGTTTAAAATTAGAGATAGAAGCATTAGGCTCGCCTTCTCTTATAATTGGTCCCGCAATGCAAACCTATCCCATCGACGAATATAGGGCGTAATTTTCGTATTGAAGCGAGTTAATATATCGAAATTAAATTCGTGTTATTGTTATACCTCATTCATCGATCAACAATATAAATCATAATTTTGATCGATCAAGCTTTTCCACTAAAATCGATTAGATACTGAATTTCTTGAACGGTGCAAGTTTCCGGACCCTCCAATAAGGCTTTAATAGGGATTTGACCCTAACTCATTTGTTTGATCGTAGGAATCTGCAGCCGCAATGCGATCGAGGCATAGTTGTGGGAGGCAAATTGATTTCCCTTCAAGTTCTCGGTTTCCTTTGTAGTTAAATCGGTAGCTATGAGCGAATTTTCGTTAAATTTAGACCTTGTTAACTCTGATGGAATCACATTTACTGCATTATGACCTGAATAAAGAAAATGATTAATGCATATTTTTCCAATATGAAATTTTCTAAAGCATTTGTCACAAAAAAAAACAAATCACAAATTCCAAACTTCCGCAATCAAATCCGACAACAGCAATTTTAAAAACACAATGGATATAAAAAAGTTAAACATACACAATAACGTGGCATTCAGAACGCTCTAAAGCGATAAGTCAAGCGGTATTTCACACCTACCATTTGCGTGCCTCCGTGCCTCTAAAGTGGAAATAAACAAGCTAACTTTTGCCATTCCACAATGTGAGGATGGGGCTTGCTTTTATTCACACTCGCACTCAAATTAAACTTGCCAGATTACATGACTGCACCGAGATGTGCTCTACTTCTTAACACTCAAGACTTTGGACAATATTTGGGTAAGTCTGGGTGTGCAAAGAATTTCTTATACAACTGATACTGTATTTGCTTTGTCATCTTATTATGTTCCAGTGATTTCTTATGAAAGTTGTTTATAATTATCCACTTCAATAATTACTTCATCATCAATTATATCTAAATTAACAAGTGGTACATAAACGGGCGGTCGTAATTAAAACCCGGTAATATTATATTCCAAACTTGTATTATTTAACTGTCTACCTCGAAACAACAAGTTTTGGTAAATCGATACAATTTGTATTGTACTTCGTACAGTCCCATTCAGATTTTAATTAATTGTCAGAAACTCCGGACCGTTTGATTGAAACACTTCGAAGAACTTGTCTGATATTGTTTAGACAGGTTTCCCGAACAATCCTTGTCTATTCGGATTACAAGCTTCTTATAAGTATTTCGGATTAATCAGAATACGATTTGTCATAAAAGTTTGGGATTGCCTCAATGCCGAACTTTGTTTGGTGAATAGAATCGCATACGGACGAATAAATATGGATGCTGTACTAGACGCTTATTACCAAGGCTGCAGAAGATTGATATGAAGTAAGCGCAAGAGAGAAGTTGCTAACAAAAATATACCAAGCTCATCATAAAATTCCAATAATCAACTAAATAGGAATCTTCATCAATACTAACGAATGTAACATTTAATTATTAAAAGATTTTCAAGATATTGCTATAATTTTATGAATGTTATCATACAATCTATACAAATAGATAAAATTGGAGTGTCTGTAATATTAAAATAACACCTTTTCATTAAATGCATATGAAAGTACATACGGTAGGTACTTATAACAAAAACGCGATTTAATTATTTTTTGTCTGTCTGTCTGTGTGTTTGTTCCGGGTAATCTCCGGAACGGATGGACCGATTTTGACGGGATTTTCACTGGCAGATATCTGATTTTATAAGGAGTAACTCAGGCTATCTAATTTTAGTAAGCCTTCAAAAAATTGATCACAAATGCTGCCTGTAACGCAGGCTAAAACGCTCGAGCGGGCTTATGCGATAGCAGGTATATAAAACACAAAACAACGACTTGCAAATGTTAAATTAAATTTTTGTTAAATTAAATTCCACGCGGACGAAGTCGCGGGCACAGCTAGTGTAATTATGAAATCATAATGTTCCCACCTATCCCACATTTCACCTCACCATCACCCTATTCCCTAACATTAAAGACTAACCACAACCTTAACTGGAGAAGTGTACATAAATAAACAACTATTATAACGTAGTACATTACAAAGGGATTATAGTTGATATAACAACACTTTAAAGTCACGACGACGCAGTGTACAGGCCCGATTTATATGTGTCCGCAAACAATCTAATTTGCATGTACATGGCAGACGAATGGCGTAATTTTCTCAGTCTCATATTGCCTAAGGAGCTTAGGCTGGATGTTATTAGATTAGGTCGATTTTGGTACGGCTTTTCTTACGTTATTAAGTGTCTTTATAGCCAATATTGTTTTTGGTTTATCCTTGATAGTTAATTTATAATTTCATTGCAAAAAATACTAACGTGAGTAAGTAATTCTTATGTGTAAAGCTATTACACAAGACGTGATGAATTTTAATTATTGGCTGCCGTTTTACGGCCGGTCAAAACAGATTAATTACATTTTAGGAATTCAAATTAATAAACTTAATGAAATTTTGGCAAGTTCGTAATAAACTAAGTAATAATTACCTTCAGCAAAAACAAAAGCAAAAACATTCGTTTGCAATTTTAATTAGGTTTTGCAATAGGTACCTACATTAATAAAACAACCGGATGGAGAGAAAACATTGGAATTACAAATATAACATAAACAACATTATACAAAACCCCGCTGTAGGAACCATACTCCTAGCGCCGCACCGTGAAAGTTTTAGAAACTAAACTTTCATAACGCTAGTTTGATGATGTTATGCAATACTCATCTATTTAAATGCAAGTCTAATATTAAAAGGCTTATTTGACGACTTTAAATATTAAAATGACTTTTCATTACTCATACTCTGAAAGTAGGTCTGAAGTTGCCTGAGAAGCGGGTTGAAAGTAATACTTTTCAGGCCCGGGAGTTTCGCTTTCAACTGACAGCTGTCAAATTATAAAAAAAAAACTAGTTCCATTTTCACATTTCTATGGAACCATGTTCAAACTTTTTCTACAGTCACTCAATTACAGGACGATGTAAAATTGAAATAACATAAAGTTAAGTATTAATTCAAGAATATTTTTTTTAATGACTTAATTATAATTTAGTTTCAACAATTTCTTTAAAATAACATAGATTTGGGCAAAATATTTAAAGATGAAAATGAAAAATAATGGCTAAATAATGAAGTTGGCCGGCCAACGAAAAAAAAAACAAAATAGGCGGCAATCAATCCGATTTTTTTTTTTCGAGTTGTAGAGTATTGTTTATACTTCCTTGTATTATTTCTTTAGCCAATTCCTGTTTTTATTTTCCTTGTATTCGTAATGAAAAGCACAGTGTTTACCTCGGGTGAAAGACTTATTTTGTCCCTCGAACTATTAGCGCCCTCGCTACGCTCGGGCGCCAAACCACGTCTCGGGACAAAATAAGTAACTTTCACCACTCATGTAACAATGTACTATTAAAAAATTACCTGTTTAGAAATAATGTAGGTAAGTAAGCCTAACTACCTAGCAGTGATACACGAATATGCACTTTTATCTGGATTACCTAGATTTACATCTATGTTCTTTATTGTTAATTTATTTATTTATTTATGTATTTTTTTACTAAAATATTTGTTATGCAGTAATTCAGTCAGTCTGAAAAATATTGTGTCTCTTAAAAGCCACGTATATATTTACCTATTTAACAATGTGACAACAAACATTTTGCAAATCTCATTTGGCATCCCCAACTTAGGGATTTACGTTTCAAAAATGACATTATCATTTAGTTAGGTACCTGATTTTGCAGGCCTTCATGAACGCGCGAGCGAGACGCAATCACGTCGGCACGTGCGATGGAATGAGACAGCCAAATAAACTCCACGCTTACAAGTTCATATAGTTCATACAACATTAACGCGTTTCGAATTGACTCTGGTGATCGATCATGGAACTTTGAGCTTTATTGACGTTGAGATAAATGTTAACCGGATTTTTAATGTTTTGGATGTGGGTCCATGAGTGTCGAAAGATGACTGGCGTCCGGCAAGTACGGCAGCAACAGGCGGTCGTGGGGGCGGAGTCGGCTGATGGCGCGGCTGCGCATACCACCGTCCGTTACTATGACAACGCCTCCTCGAATGTTTGTGATTGTGCGAAAGCTGTACTTAGAGGTTTTTAAAGGAAACTTTCGTTTCTGATTGACGCGTAATGTTCGGTAATTGTGTTGTCGGTATTTTATGGACCGGCGTGGTTCTGTATACGGCTTCAACAAATTTGAATAGAATTGGCTGAGGCTTTGGAATATAAATTCGGGTACAAAGAGTTTGCCATAGTACATTTTTAAATATAATCCAAGATCTGTACCATATTTATTCCCTCTGTAAGCTGTTTATTTGCGTATTTATAGGTATCGATGTGTAGATATTTTATTGAGATGGATCTTACATAAGATCTAACCTAATTTATATTTTATTACCTTCATCCCGCGGGGTACCTACTTCGGTGAAATAAAAGTAGCCTAAGCTACTCCATATAACAATGCCTATTAGCCAGTAAAAGTCCCGCCAATATCGGTCCAGCCGTTTTGGAGAATAGCCGGAACAAATAGACACAAGAACTTTGATTTATAAGACTTACAAATATAGTTCAATTTTATCGATTTGTATAGAATAATAAAATACCTCAGAACTTTACGTTCTCCAACATCTACCATTTATTCTTCGTCCTGACTTTTTTCCTAACTTCAATTGGGGACAGTTATAACTTATTTAAGTACTAGCTGTGCCCGCGACTTCATCCGCGTGGAATTTAATTGACAAAGTTTCATACAAACTTTCATCCCCTATTTTATCCTCTTGGGGGTGGAATTAATCAAAATCCTTTCTAAGCGGATGCCTACGTCATAACATCTACCTGCATGCCAAATTTCAGCCCGATCCGTCCAGTGGTTTGGGCTGTGCGTTGATAGATCACTATGTCAGTCAGTCAGTCACCTTTGAGTTATATATATTTAGATAAAGAGAAATTGTCTGCCCTGTAAGACTTATGGAGCTATTAATGAGAGCACTTGTCCGATTGTTTCAGTTGAATGTTTGATCGATATACGAGCTGACTCCACCGATGTAGTACGACCCTCCCACAGAAGATAGGCGTATAGTGTCTATTTTAGCTGCGTTTCGTATTGTGAGTGAGTCAGCAGCAGCCGGCAACGTGCAAGTTTTGCTTTTGGTATTCTAATTATACCTATAGGTAAAAGCTACGTTAAATGCTAAACATCAGGCAGGTCGCATGCTCGGCTGCCGACTTTGTTCTTTAAAAAAAAAGTTGATAGCCTGAAAAAAAAATGCAGCCAATGATTGTCGTAATATGACATTACAAAACCAGTTTATAGAACATAATCAGTTTATAGGTATATTATGAACTCTAAATAATAACCTAATCTACTGTACGTTGGTATAAAACTCTACCGTTTGAAGGGCGGGTCAATGTCAATACGTCTGCTTACTCCCGTCGCTCCAGCTACACCTTTCAGCTAAAAGCATCCCGCTATAAAGTTTTGTTTCACTCTGAGTGAGAGCCGACTAGATAGTTCCCTTATGTATGATGTACCGACAGTATGAGGTGCGTTCAACTTCCAGTAGTTACAGCTAACACATAAATAGTGAATTTACTAAGTATATTTTGTACTGAAAATGATCATACAGTGGTATTTTTCTAAATAACCAACAATGTATAAAATAAAACCTTTTCCTGATAAAAACATTAAAGAGTTATACCGATTCTTATCCAAAATATTGATGTGGGTGCATTCACACATATCAATATTTTGGATAAGAATCGGAATGAATTTCCATGGTTAGTCTTTTAAAATAATAATCAAAGTTCTACTATATATTTAAAAACACTAGCTTTTTAATAATAAAAAAATGCCTACTTCAGTCCAACAGCTTTCAGGCACTCTACAAATTAATAAATATCCATCACAGGTACTTTGACTTCCAATCTGGTATTAAAAAAAGATTGTTTTACCTTCGCAGAAACAACAATTAATTAGTCTTTGAGAGCATCCAAATCTGATACCCCATCGACATGATACCAATTAATTAGCGACGCTAATCCGGCGCTCTAATTACAAAAACAATGTTGGGTATCACGCAGATTGTTTTTTTTTTCTGTAAGTAATTATTATCGTATTTCCTAAAGATGGTTACTATAAACAATGTAAATTAAGGTGAAGGCGCCTGTCTAGCCCGCGAATTTCAAAATTTTCGAGTATAATTATAGTTTATCCAAAATCTGAAAACATTTAAGACAACATTTTGTGATTTGCGACAAACACAATATGCAGTGCGTTTATTAATACATTTATTTTACTCTAAATATTATAACAGTGTATATGATACTAGTTAATCACTAAATATACAAAAAAACAGATTATCTGGATAGCTGTCGTTCTTGAAATGTTTTAGAGTAAGTTAGATATATTAATAAATGCACTGCACACGGTCTTTGTCGCGAATTACAAAATGTGCCTTTTATTAAAGTCAGATTTTGAAAAATTTCTAAAAAAACCTCAAAAAATTTGAACTTCGCGGGCTAGATGGGCGCTTTAGCCTTAACAAAGATCAGGTATTACAAGACTAAACATCGTGGGGATACCGGGGGTGCTACTCTTAGTAACGATAATCGATATATTGTGACAGTCGTATTGTCGAATCCTACTCTAAAATCCATGTTATTTGCCGTCGTATATCGTCTGAAAGAACGATAATTTTGTATTGTTCGTTCAGTAATGTATAAGACGGCAAAAAAGACGGAATTTAGAGTAGGATTCGACAATACGAATGTCACGATATATCAATTATGGTTGCTAAGAGTAGCATCCCAGAACGTATTTTGAAAGACGTGTGAACCTGCATAGGTAAGTATATCGTGGACTATGGCCGGAATCTCCGCATGTAGGGGAGTGTCCTTGATATTCGAAAATACCCAGGACAAAATCTGGATGCATTGCATCTCTGCCTGCCCCTTCAAGGAACACAGGCGCAATGGTGTTTTCAACATACCAGCCGTCTATTCCTTAAACAATTCCCATAATGCTGGTGACGCGCCCGCCTCGCTCCATACCACCACTTGAACGGAGTGCACATAAAAAGCGCCTAACAGCAATAAATGGCTTTCACTGCATCCATTAAACAGATGAAAGTATGAACTCCGGGATTATCCACTTAATGCAACTGGAGCTTATAACGGGGTATGAACTGTGAGCGGAAGCGACTGCGACGATTTGAACCTGTAGATTTTATTGGTAGGTATCCCTAATTATGCTAAGACCTAACAACATATTACTAGGTACCTACATATTTCAATAGTGTTTTCATTTGCAAAAATAATATTAAAAAAAAGCGGAGCAGACCCAAGAAAAGATGGTGGGACGTTTTGGCCACCTTTGCGGGAGATACCTGGCCCTAAACAGAACAAAACAGTATTTTGTGGAGAATTCAGGGACAGGAATGTGACCCATAAATTAAATGAATTCATTTCAACACAACAAATAAATCATTTACTAATAAGTATTATTTAATTTAATAATGCTTCCTTCAAAATCTGCCCACAAACTTCACAGTCCGCTATCTCCCATCCACTCGTCCAGATCAAGTAAAAGTTTAGCCGTATGTTCCCGTGAGCTGTAAAACTGACTGGATAATTTATCGGTCATGAAGAAACTTCCACAGGATGGCGGGGCCCTGCAATCTCACCTGCATAACCCACCCGACGGGTAATGACACTGTCTTAAAAACAACTTAGTCGGATTTTTAAACTTTCGTCTACCATCTTGTCTTACTTATAAAGACGTTCTTGTGGTTGATTAAGGTTTCACAGGAGTCTGGGTTTAGTATTAATGCGAAGGAAGGATATTTCTGAAAATGCTTTAATGTTATTAGAAACGTACCTGTTTAAATCGTTTTGTTATTAAAATAGTGATTTTAGAGAATTCAAAAATATGCTTCATAGACTGCCCCCTAGTTTGCATTGACATTACTAAATCCATTGAATGTGATGAGCATGTGATAGCATTATAAATCAAAGGGGTTTTAAACAAATCCAAAATAAGTCAAATACACGATTATTATTTCCAAATCTGACATTTTGGTGAAAAATAAGCGTAATCTCAAACTGAATAATCATATTATAAGAATAAATATCATAATAATAATAAAAAAAAACTAAAAAAATATTGTATTACCATTCTCCGAGCATTAAGAACCTGTACTAACAACTAAAGTGCCAATAAACCGAATTCATAATTCGTATCGCCACGACCCAAGCGACCATTTTTACAGAAGCACATACCTCGCTGGTTACGATATAAGTTCAGTTATAAAATCTCCCACAGCACCGGCAATGTACCGCTATTATTAACAACTTAATGAACAGTAAAACACTTGATGTTGTAAGTTTATATGGCAATACTTTAGTGGACGGGTTTATTCTGTATGTGAGCAAGTGATTTATGATAAGCGTTTTGATTGGGTTATGCATTTTATGGACTTAGAAAGCGTGATACTCTGCAGCGGCGCTACCATAATAAGTGGTGACTAATCATAGTGGGAAAAAAATTACGTTTAACGTATATAATTTACGTACGTCGTATATTAATGTACTTTCACGAGTTACCGAGATAATTGACATTTTCAGTGGCGCCGCTGCAGAGTATCACGCCATAGAATGTATCTATTAAGCATTTGCTTACGTCACATATGTTAGCTAGCTGTAACTAGTTACAATACCCAAAATGCACACGGCACACATGTCCCACTATCCATCATGCAGGATTTGTGGATTCCGTACGTCAGAGCAGACATCTTGCACCCACTACTACTGACGTCTCAGAGGAACCTTGTTGAATTTGCGGAACCCCAAAATTTGTATGTACCTACTTAAGTATTCCTAACAGTAATATTATGTTAAGATGGAGAGTACTTAAGTGTTTGTTCGTGCTTATCACTGCAACTGCTGCGTCAATTTTGTATAATCATTGATATATTATCTGGTAGTCGTTCTTACCTGAAACAACAAAAAAAAATAACTACTGAGGTTTTTATAAAGATTACTACCAAGTTCAGCTCATCACATAACCTAGTACTCCCGTTAGCCATCCAATTAACACAATCAATAGTTTAATAATAATAATAAATATCGCCAGACTGACACACCAACTGTATGGTCCCAAACTAAGCAACGCTTGTATTATGGGTATCTTACAATGGACTCGGGGCGATCCCAGTGTCACCCAGACCAGGGCAAATTATGAAAATGCCATTTCAGAAATTTGCCCCGTCGGGAATCGAGCCCGCAACCACCATGTGCAGTGAGCCGAGCGGCCTACGCTCGAACCATTGCGCCAAACGGTCGTAATGGCAAAGATATATCAAACCCGGGTGGTCCCTCAAATCACTATGCTTTTGATGCTAAATATTACAATTGTTATAAAGAACTAGATGACCCGACAGACGTTGTCCTGTCTTTTAGGGGTATGAAAAATAGATGTTGACCGATTCTCAGACCTACCCGATTTGCACACAAAATTTCATGAAAATCGGTCGAGCCATTTCGGATGAGTTTGGCAACAAACACCGACACACGAATTTTATATATTAAACTAGCTGTGACCGCAACTTCATCCGCGTGTAATTTAACTTAACAAAAATTTCAGGGTTATTCATCCCCTATTTTATCCCCTTGGGAGTAGAAATAATCAAAATCCTTTCTTAGCGGATGCCTACGTCATAACATCTACCTGCATGCCAAATTTCATCCCGATGCGTCCAGTGGTTTGGGCTGTGCGTTGATAGATCACTATGTCAGTCAGTCAGTCAGTCAGTCAGTCACCTTTGAGTTATATATATTTGGATGATGTTTGTGACTTCTACCTATATAGATTATTACCAACTAAATATGACTAAATATTGGTCTGAATAATCAGTCTTCATCGTCTGATTGAGCACGAGAGTCGCCTCATTGCGTTCAGTCACGATAATTATTCAAATATCCTATTGTGCAAAATGCAAGACCAAATTGAGACCAACAAAGCTTAAACAAACTTCTTGTGAAGCGAAGGTGTTAGAAATTTATTTAACATAACGCTATAAAAACATTGGTACCTATTAAAACATAAAGCTATAAAAGCATTGGAACTGCAAACAGTATTGAAAAAAAAATATGGTTGCACTGCCATACCCTGCCTGCATCGCCTACCCTTTTGGAAAATAAGGGCACCCATTCACTTGAGCCAGCCAGGCTGACTGGGCAAGCGTTTGATATTAGGATCGCTTGATTGAAATGAGCTGTGGAATATAAAGCGATCCTATTGGTTGAACACTAGTCCAGCCAGCCAGACAGACTCAAGTGGACGGGCGCCCCAATGGTGTATTATGAAAACACACAGTTCACAAACGTAATTAAATTTCAAGGTGTATGTACATAAACAACAATGATTATAAGGATTCCTACACAGTAAATATTTTGCACGGGGCGAGTCATTTGTTACAAGCTTATTAGCGCCGACTCGGGTGCGGGCTCGGGATTCGTTGTCTAGGGAACCTGCGCGGAGCTAGAGAAAGTAGACGCGAAAGTGACCTCTAGGTCTTTGTAATAAATGTGTTTTGCTGCGAGATAACATTAGGATTACAGTTTCTATGTTACTTCACCAAGTTTTACGAGTAAATCGTTTCGCTTTTGCAGTGTATTTCCCATAAAGGCGATTACGCATCCGGACATTCTGTAGATACATCGTATTGCTAAATTATTCAAACTACACGTGTAATTGACAACTTTTATTTCATAGCCCAATTCCCTCAATTATCAAAGCAAAAGGCAAAGTAATGAAATCGGTTTAGTACTTATTAGTTGGTTGACGGCCTAATTAACTAACAATACTTTTCTAAGTAAAGAAAACTCTCCCCCTTACCTTCAATTCAATTGGGTGGGCCATATTTTTAAGGAAAGAAGATAATTTATATACATTTGATCCTTTTTTTTGGCAAGTGAGTTCCCGTAAAATCTTTTAGAATGTGGGTATATAGTGGTTTCGCAAAAAAACGCAATGAGGCAGTGCTATATTATATATAAACTAGTTTCTGCCCGCGACTTCGTCCGCGTAGACTTAAGTAAAGTATTATATATGTTAATCCAGGTTATAAACTATCTGTGTTTCAAATTTCATCCAAATCAATTCAGTAGTTTTTGCGTGAAAGAGTAACAAACATACATCCACACTTACAAACTTTCTCATTTATAATATTAGTAGGATATACTTAACTTACTTTTCTTTTTATAATATCATGGATGTACAATGGATTTAATTAAGAAAATTAAGTTATTAATAAATGATTACAATCTTACTAATTATTTAAAAAATGTACAAAATTTGGCCCATACGGTAGCGTACCCAAGATGCTAGCCGCATATAATGGATATAATTTAAATGAAATCTAATGTAATAAGAGAAGGAAACCTATTGCCTGTCTATATTGATGAGAACTGTTTATTCAATACAATCTAATAAATATTACATCGTATTACGAAACGAACATACAAAAATGCCGTCACCGAAATTCCATTTCACCTTTATCCCACACGAATCTATAAATAATAAACGTATCAACAGATAAAATATGTATTATTTTTCTTAGTAGATACTCTTTCGTAAATCAAAAATGAATCAGCAATGCATTAACCTCATCAAAAACTCGAACGAATTTGAACTTTAAATCTTACAGACTATAGTTCCAATTTCGGTTTCCACCAGCTATTTGTTCAACACGTTCTTGGTCAAATATTTTGTAAGTTTCTCATATCGGTTGGATTCAATTCGGTTTGGTGGTCGTTGCGATGATATACATGTGAGTACGTTACAATCGCAAGCAATTTATATTCGAGTAAAACGTCTTACTGAAATACAGTTTTATCGTGACTCATTCTCGCTAGAATAAGAAAAAATAATGATGAATTAATGTTCTGCAGTAGCTGCGACCAACCTCGATGCTAGGCAGAGAAGGGTATACCCTTTTTTTTTTTTTTTTATCGTGGGGAAATCCTCATGGATACCCGCACGCCGTGGGTATACCCGAGCAATCAGTTTGATGTCTGTCCAGTTATACGGACCAGTGTTGCGAGACCGTACGATAATTATGGGGGCGCACAATAATTTGGCCATCGGTACATGCACAATAGCGTATTTCAAAATTATGTTAAACATACTATAATTTTGAGCAATTGTCTCCGTCGCCGTCACTCGTATAGGTACATACGCGTTTATCAGGTTTGTTAGACTCGAAGTCATAGTATGACTCAAGATTCAAATTAGTATTTGCCAGAGGTGTACTGTTTCAGCTCGGCAAAACCTATATTCCGTTATCTTTGCTGCCGTGGTGGTTAGGAAGCGAAATCGTCATACGATATACGATAATTCTATTGAAAAACGATAACTAAGATGGTGAGTTACGATAATTACAGCTTTTGGCTCTGGCAACACTGATCTGGACCGAGACATTTGCCTCGCGCAGCTGCTCGGTATGTGTGGACGCTGCCAAAACCGAATCATTCGTTCGTTTGTATGAGGTGGTATAGTAAATTACAAGGCAGGTTCATTCCCACTGATCTATTACGACCAGTACTAAACAAGGATAACTTAGAGCATCGTTAGTTCGCTTTGAATAGCTTTGTTTATCATGCTAACGACACATAGAGCTCATTAGTGTTTCGGCATGACATCCAACTCCCGCAAAGATAAATATCCCGAAGTAATTTGATTTATTGGCTTACTTATTTTTCAGTGTATGGGGAAAAATTTGTTCAGTATTGTACGGCGCAGTATGGGGTTTCCAATCAAAGATGCCAACCGTAAAGTGAAAGTGGAATCTCAAAATAATAATAAATGCTCTAATTGGTCACAACATATAAAATAACTGCGTCCATATGTACCGAGCATCATCGCCAGAGCAAATAATTATGTCGTTATACGTGTTCAGAGTTAAATAACCTATTCAAAAGAATCTAAAACTGGTATCAAAGTAATAAAATAGATATAAGTACCTATAGTGTTGCCTGCATAACTCGTCGCCACCGGTAACCGTCACACAATAAAAGCCGCGATCATTCAGTCCAGCAAGCCTCTTGTGAGGACGACGGAGTGAAAAAGAACCTTAAAAAGGATCTTCCCATTCATCACATCTCAGAAAAATGTATACAGGTTCCATTGGTTTACAGGACCGCACTACACAAGAAAATTATAAAGATCCGATCGCCAATAGGGCGGAAAAGTTGCTCATTGGCGACCACGTACCGAAAGGCGCATCGTGGTGATGCCCCTTCAATGTGGACATACTTCTTTCAGCTGCAATAATGATACATCCACCCAACGAACAACACATGTTGTAACACAACAGAAAAGTGCACGATACAGCACGATGATAATGTTAGATGAAATTTATTCTATAACAAATCATGTCTGAATTCCCTAAAGGGGTGGGTAGACGTATATAATACTACAATTCTAATGCATTTTAGTACAGTCGTTTCATCTACAGTATTTGGTAAATAGAAAAAAATACGTTTTTTTTTCCAAAACGATTTCGAAGGTCCTAGCAAGGTTTTCTCTCCGAGTCCGGCCCTGTCTAAGGTAAAAATGTTAACTGCGTGGGTGAAGTGTGGGAGAAAACGTCAGCAACATTTTGCCGGCAGGTATGGGACGTGCCCAAACCATGAAACTATTATTTAAGTATTACTTCCTTGGCCTGAACATTTCCGATAGCCACCAAACTAATAATAGCATTGTAGGGGACCTTAAACTTTTTAAAGAGAATTCATTGTATAGCTGTGCTTTATTTAGTCTTTTTCGTCCCACTAGTGGATAAACAAACCTACTTATTATGCCATTACATCCCCAATCGTCCCCCTAATCTCCCTCCTCGTTGTTTTATAAACGACAAATATTAATAATCTTCAACCTGCGTAGGGTAGAGTGGGGGTAAAAATTAATGTATGGGTTATGCATACTTTTCCTTAAACTTGCATAAGTTTAATACTAGTTACAGTGGCTTTCCAAAGCATTTTCCTGAACAAAAGTAATTTGTAATTCCATTGTTAATCGACTGTATCTTTCTATATATTTCGAGGTTTACTTACAACTCACACAAGCTTTTATGACCGTTGTTGCGAATAAAGGCAAAAATTATAATAACAAATATACACAAAAGTATGCGAAGGTTTTTCTATACCTTATGATTAATAACTAATCTACTAACGATCGATGCTTCAATCAATATTCACACAAAACCCAGACATAGAATCTGCATACCTATCCTGAAAAATAAAACATTAACTCCAATAATTTCGTCGTGCAAAAAGTAACAAGCAATAGTCACAAAAATCTCCCGGTTCCGGCGCATCGGCATTATTACTTTTCCCCAATAATAACTGCGGGGCAGTCAATGGTTTGAGTGCGACAACCAAAAAAACCGGTATAAAATGCTGGCAGTCGGCTTTCGAGCGATACCCGCGCTTTTTTTGCTTCATCCCAATGCTAGGTAGGCAGAGCGTAGCAATTTTAAAACTGATTCCAGTTTACGCGGGGTCAATTTATTTCTGTTAACATTATTGGATAGTGCAATATTTCATGATATTGTTTCGGGTTGAAATGATTTTATTTCGATTTATTAAACAGAATGTACCGAAGGGTAACGTTGGAAATTTTAAATGGATTATAAGAAGGTTCTTATTATGAAATTTTTTCGTGTCCATAGCTTAGATTTAACGATCGAAAGGTATTTTGACTATCCATATTCCTAGTATTGGAAATTGGAATTGTCATGATACGGAATATTTATTATACTATAATTGTTTCGTCTATCTAGTTAAGTTCAAATGAATTATAATAATTATAATAATTAAAGACATTGAAATAAATATTAACATCTCTATAGATAATTCGTTAAAATAAATAAATAAATCGTTGTATCTCAGTGTTGTGATAGTCGGTATTAATCTTCATCAAGTATTTTTTTATCAAATTACCTACTAATGTTTTTACCGATTTCCAAAAAAAGGAAAAGGTTCAGTACTTCTGTATATATATTTTTTAAGTATGTTCACCGATTACTCTATCAATTGTGTACCGATCTTGAAAATTATGGTGTTAGTGTTATTAGTGTTATTGTGGTGTTATTAGGACCAAATTAAATAAATTAAAAGGTCCCTAGTTATGTGTAGCTTTTTAGTGCACCCAGGTTTTTTAAGTCAGTAATATTTTTGAATTGTTACACAAAAGTGGTTTGAAATGCCCCTGTAAATAGTTAATGACTTTTTGTAATTCAGGGAGTATATCTACAACGTATACACGAGTAACAGAAAAATAACGAAACTGCATCGCATTTCAAAGGACCATCTAAATATAAATAAAGCAATAAGTACGTAATGTATGTACACAGTCCGGTTAGATTTACGAGCGGCTAAGTACTAGGTCTGGTCTCACGTTTCCCCCATAAAACAGATTCCAGCCTGGACCACGGAATGGAACGGGCGATACTTCCACCGCCTTTGAATGGTGCTGCCATTGGGTTGCGATTTTACTGCCGACATCGTTAAAAGTGATTTTTGGGACACTGTTTAGATTTATTTTATGGTTGGTGCTTTAACTTGTGCTCTGGTTGGATGCAAATATTTAAGATGTTAGATCTTAGAAAAAATCCACTCAACTATGAAGTTCGCGAACCCTCAGTGGGCCAGTCCTCAGTGAGCCAACCGTCAGAGGGCTAACCCTCAGTAAGCCAACATGGTGATCATTGGCCCAAATCTTTGTCACACTGAAGGCGAATGTGACTAGTATAATGGCAGAAAGGCTTGCCCCCTATTACATTGGGACTAAAATATCATTAGAGACATTTGGGTACTCTACATTGCAACTCTACCTCTTTGAGAACTCAAGGTCTGATGGCATATTTTCTTTCTCCATCTATCAAACGGAAGATGTTTATTGGTTCTACAATAACTTCCACAGTCCATCTTGTGGAGGCCGTCCTAAGTTTTTCAGATCGCGGTCGTATCATCAGAGACATGCTAAATACATTATTTCAAGATTATGCTCGTAGAACAACGGTCGGATAGACGGATGGACAGACTGATGAAAAGACTTATTATAAAGACCGTATCATCATCGATTCAAGGCAAATGATATACAATATTCTAGAAAAAAAAATATTTCGTTTCGGTACTATAGATAGTACACGATCCGAAGTTCTGTCGTTGACTGTACTGTCCCAATCCTGTGGGATTCAATCGATTGGATGTTTCGAATTAGTTTGAGTGCTTCACGTTACACGCTATTTTCTTAATTATTGAATTAAGGGAGTGCTCTCATCGGGAACTTAGTTGCGGTGTCTTTTATGTGATTAGACATCACGAGTTTGTGACTGAAATAGAAAGGTATTTGGTGACGCGCAGACAGATCGGCATATTAAATCAAAACTTGTGTGGGTTAATAAATAATTACCACACCGTCTTATAATTCGTTTATGTAGGGTGTTTATAACACAATTTATGAGGAACTAAACTATTCTTACATTACTCCTTTCTACATTACCAGTTGCCGCCTGGAAGCAAGATAAAGATCAATGGTAATACTTTGGCAATGCATCTTTCCAATTAAATATACATAAGTACTATTGAAGAAAATCTACTTTCATCGGAGAATGTACAACCGGCTTTGTTTGAAACCTCCAACCGCCATGCATGAATATGTCACAACATTAAATTTTAAAAACCGAACGCTTGCCTCAACATTGAATGTGCCGCGAAGTATTAAACCTATTAAAGGTACATACGTGTCAATAAAATTACCGTATTGAACGCTCAAATAAGAAAATCGCCCGTAAATCTTATATTTTGATGTTGAAAAAGGCGTTCACCCTATCCTATTTAGCTGATTTGGTACTTGTTTTTTCACGGAGTCACTGCTGTTTGCCTTCGGATACGCAACTTAATAATTTATTTGTGCTAGCGGACAAAACCTGGTTTCAAATAAGATTTCAGAATTGTTCACACTTCTGACTGCACATATCGACTGTCATAGATGTTAGTATGTCAACGGGGATAACATTATAATGTTGTTATAACATCTTGTTGCGGTGACTTCCGAAGAACGAAGGTCTGGTGCTATAATCTGATTTACCATCGAAACGTAGACAGAACCGACATGTCTTTACGCTTAACTTAACTATGATAGACAACCCCTTGATAAACAATAATGGGTTATTAAAATACGCTGCTCGTCATTATTTTACCAACAAGTATTTTATTGCTACTAAAATCTGTGTTCCCGTCGTCGATAGAGCTACTTGAGCGGTAATTTTAAATAGAGTGAAGCAGACACGCGATCAAAAAGCGCTCCTTGGGCAGCTAATAAATTGAGTAGGAAGTTACGGAGGTAAAGAAAAATAATAAGGTTGAGTTTGTTTACTCCGCTTGCCTTCTGAAGCAATTTTGAAGTTGAATCGTTTACGTAGCTATAGGTATACTAACTTGGGTTTACTTAAAAGCATTTATTTTATTTTACGAGCAAAAGTTCAAATATATGCTTGTATAAAATAAAATTTTATGAAAAGAAAGACAAAGCGGAATCAAGAGATACCCACATAAGAATTGTTTTAAAGTTTTAGCTTCATTTAGGTAAGCAAATGTTAATTGCATTTTAAATATGCGAAACTTTTGTCCGGCTTCAAAATGTTGTAGACCGAAGAAAATAAAATATTGCTTTGCTTGTTATTCTTCCAGATTATCTCAGGGAAGAAAATTTATATTAAATCTCCATGTTATTATTTTTATTGGACGAGACATACGAAATTAAATTTCACTACCAATTTATTGGATCAATCGTTCGAATTGACGGGATTCCCATAAAGTTTCAATACATAAAAAAGTTATCAAAGAGCATTTTTTCTCGTTGCCGCATAAAGGAAAGTAGGTAGCGATCTAAATTCAAAAGATTTTTTCTGCGAATAGAGATACCATATTGTACGAATACCTTATATTAAAATGTAATAAAATTCTCCATCGCTAATAAAATTCTGTGGCATGGACTGAGCCTAACTCAGTCAACATACGCTGGATGATTCGTTCACCAATGAATTACGATAGACAGAATACTGATTGACTTACTGATGTTTAACTAAAATACTGGCCTAATTATAAATTAGTACTTATTCTCAAAACAGGTTTTATTTCTACTATAAAACCAGCAGAACCATATAGGGATTTCTTTATTTTATTTATCCCTTGTCGCAATTAAGTACCTACCTACGAGTATTTATTTTAACTCTGAATAGTTCAAGGATGAACCAACAGAATAAAAGCAGTTTACTACAAACAAAATACTATAACAACGTTCTGCATTTCCCTGACCAATAACACTCTCAACCGCTCACCACTATTTATGTCAACAAATTAAACATGGTCGCGACCGGCACGTACGCAATAAAAGCCCGTATGTACTCACGAGACTCAGTCGGTGGCCGCGGGCGGCGCTACCGTCGACCAATCGATAGGCAGCCCGTTGCCTAGCAACGATCATGTTGCAAAATAAACAATCGGAATCGGGCCCCAGCCGAGAACAAATTTACTTTCTTATTTTATTACTTGTGTCAACATTTTAGATCGATATTATTGGATTATTTACTTAGCGTCCTCGTACATCGTGTAATATGTCTTTTTGATACTTTTGATATTGTGAACGTGGGTTGATAAGATGGTGTTGCTACCGCCGTGCGCTCCTGAGAACTGCGGGAAGGACTTTAGGCACTCACTGAAGAAGCCGAGTCCTAACTATCCTCATGGATACAAGACGAGGAAGCCGAGGATCGTCCCTGCTTTTACTATACAAGGTAACTTTTACCATATTTTTGACGCTTGATCTAGTTCGCCTCACTAGACCGGTTGGTTGCGAACTCAATTTTGGAATTGGAAAACAAAGAACGAAAGAAAAATAATATATAATTTATTTCTAAACAGACACGCACATTTATAAACATATAGAAAATTGCCATAACCCATATTTAAACATTATAAAGCATAGCATAGATAGCTATGAGAAATGGGGCTGCCACTCTTGGAAGCTTAATATGCCGAGGGGCAGCGGAAGCCGCAACGCTCTAGTTCTCAGTGGCAGCCTAAAGAAACCCACAGTGAACATTTGTTCGTAATCTTAAACACCAACTGTATGGTCCCAAACTAAGCAACGCTTGTACTATGGGTACCATATAATGAACTGGGGCCGATCCCAGTGACTAGGGAAAATAACGAAAATCCTATTAACGAAATTTACCCTGACGCGAATCGAGCCCGCAACCACCCGCGGCAGCCGAGCGGCCTAAGCTCGAACCACTGCGCCAAGCGGTCGTCAATGTACGATACTTGCGCTGCTTAAGAGCAATTCTTTCCCAGCTATGCAGAAGAACACCCGGGTGATACCGCCACCGAAATGTGGAGTATACGACCCGCTGCCCATCAGGCCGACGATGTTCAGAAAATGCTACGAGCGGGGAGAGTTTCCGGTCTCCATCGAATTCAACATCTCTGGGAAACGACTTGCTTGGAAGGTGATTTTTCATTAATCTTACTTCACATAGTATTCATTAATTCATTCATCAGCCAGAAGACACATAAAAGTTCTCCACCACTCGCATCTTCTGGCAATGCGTGGAACGTCATCGGTTCATCTTTTGGAAATCTATCATACACTTCGTCATCTGGCTCGTGGTGTTCTAGAATCTTAGATATTGCAGACTCTTGCATAGCTACCTTAGCCTATGTAACAGTGATGCCGGAGTACCAAGCTTTACACCTATACTGGTTTACTTCGTGATTGAAATCAGAACCTGTACTTATGCTCTCTTTTACCCAATCTTTCTTATTCTCATAACTATAGTCTAGTTAAGGGTTGTTCTACCGTTCATACCATTCTTATTGCATCATCTTTCGTTTATTCGTTTCTATTTGATGATGTCTCTCCATTGCTTCGTCTGGACAAACGTGCTACTTATGTGAAATTTTGGGATTTTCTACTCATAAATGTTTGGAATCTTATGTCGCTCTGTTATCGTCTCCCAGATTTGCTCATCTAAATCTGAATGTATGCCAGCGCAAAAACTGCCATATCCTATTATTTCTACTTTTGTCTCAGAAATATAGTAGTGAACGTCTGAAATATTTTCTAGTCCGAGGGATATGGAATTTAATAAATTTCACGATCAATTTTGCGCGGTTTGCTGGAAAATGAAGTGAGCTTTTAGTTTTGTTGATTATTATTAATTTACTTATTGGTTTCAAATTAATGTTTATTAACATTAATTTATTAGGTACAATTTAGTTATTTAATTAACTTTCTTTAAATATAATACATAAATTATTTCTTCCATTATTTTCAATTCATAATGTAAATCAATTTTAGTTTTAATTTTCTGAGCTCACGCTTAGATTTTTTCTGCGTCCTTATCGTTATGAATTTAAGAAACTAAAAAAATCTTCTCTTTATTATCCAGGTACCGATTGAAAAGCTGGATTTTCACCACTACTTGCCTATGTTCTTCGATGGGCTGTCCGAAGCGGCGTATCCTTTCACCTTCATCGTTGAGAGAGGGATCCACGATCTAGTGACCAAAGGCTCTTACAAGATCTTACCAGTGGTCCCACAGCTTATTATTCCTATAAAAAGTATGTTTACTTCTTATTAGCCTAGTAAACACCCAGCTTAAAAGTAGATTATTTCCTTATAAAGTTTTGCAGACATTGCGATCAGGAAGAATTACGTGGAGATTTTGGATATCAAAACGATAGACTTGATGACAGGAAACAAAACTGCCAGGGTGCAATGGCTGTGATAAATTAAACTTCAGATTCTAATGATGGCAGCATCTTTCTTCTTCCTAGCCTTACCCCCCATTTCTTTTTGAATTGATATTGGCTTTTTACCTACCCTAAACTGCCTGATTACCAATATAACACTGAATGATTACTTCCACTTCTACATTCATTTTCGTCAACTCATATTGCGTTCGTATCTTTATCTTATCGCGTTCGTATATTTCGAAAGCTTTATCCTTTCAACTTTACATGTGCATGGCAGTTTATCTTGATACATGCCAGATAATATCTTATAAGCATTTTCATCACCGTAAAAGTGCTTCCCTCTTGTCTGCGCAGTAATTTCAGAGCTCCTTTATGCGCTGCTTCTATAGCGTGCACCAGAATATATTTTTCATGCTGCATTTTATAGTCTGCATTCTTAATATCTAGCCAAAAGCCCTCGATCAAGGCCTTTGATATTCTAGTCTGTTACTTATTGAATACCGTGAGGATTTACGGAAAATTTTACATTGTTATAACCCATAATTTTAAAATCCCCAGGATCAGAATATAAATCTCTTCTCGTATTCATCTATAAAATATTTGTATTTTATTGGTTTATTTTGTCACCTACAGACGCGATGGCTACGAAACGACCCAACGTTATCTGCCACGCGCTCAAATGCATCCAGATGATCGTGACAGGGTGCGACAGGGTTGGCGAGGCGCTCGTGCCTTACTACAGACAGATCCTGCCAATGCTAAACCTTTTTAAGGACAGGAACTGTGAGTAATAAAGTTATTTTCACACATTAGATGATTTGTCGAATGACAATTTGGCTTTTTAGAGGTGGAAATTCGTAGAGCTGCTGATTGAAATTTATTTTGACAGTTCATTGATATCAAATTCTGTTTGACACCAAGGAAACACCGTTACCTATTATATTGAGTATATTTTTTTGGGATTTGTCCCGACACACAAACACCCATCACTGTTCTCCTGGAAGCTTGGATCAAAATTAGTGTCCAATAAAGAACTGGGAAAACCTAAATTACCTTGGAACACGCATCATTTCATAAAAAAGAGCCATGAAAGAGAAACAGGTTCTCATAATAAATGTACGTATGGAGACTATCATACAAGGGATAAGGCCTTAATAGAAACATAAAAAGATAAATGTCGGTCATTAAAGTTATCCGCACAGCAAAGTACACTGATAATTTTAACGATCGTCCTTCGCAATAAAACTAGTTGAAAGAACCAGCTCACTGGAAAAATTGTTTCTTGGCGTTCCATTCCGTTGTTATGATAAAACATACTCGAAGCTGATTTATAAAACATTATTCCTTGATCAAAACATATTATGGTACACTAATAAACATGTAATTTAGGCTTTTATTAATTCTCAGAATCCTATAATAATACAAAAATCCAAAGTAATGGGAAGCAAAAACAATCTAATTAAAACTCCGCGGTAACATAATATGAACCCGTTTCGTTAAACCGAGCCGACACAACAAAGCAGACGTAACCACAATTTTGCCCTTTATAAAGCTCATATATTTTAACCGAAGCGCTGGGTGGCGCGGTAATGACGAGCAATTCACGAAACATTAGCTCCAGGTAAACTGCGGCTGGCGCGACACAAAAACAACGGAGCAGACACGCCCGCAACTATTTTGTAATGAGACAGACAATATGAAGTGTGTTCTGGGTTAACACAGAACAACATACGGACAGAATTTTCAATTTTAATTCCATAAATCCAGAAATCTTACTATCTCGTGTTGTTTTGTTTGCCAGTAAATTGAAAACAATGTTTAGAAAAGCAATAATTTCTGATTCTACCAGTCACCATAATCACTGGTTCAACATGATTTTCTAGAACATGTGCCACATTTCCTCTAAGTCGCATAATTTGTTGAATTTTCTACCCAGCAAAATTCACTAAGCTATGTTTAACGTGATTAGATTTAGTTTCGTAAATATTTTAAATTTAACTTGTTCGTCACTACGTCAAATTAAGATGTGTTGGGTATGGCCAGCCCAGCGGCTTTTTGGCTAAATTCGGAAATCAGCATTCTAAAATATAACTTGACTTTATATCCTTCTCCAAATTATTCAACTGCGTCGCCAGTGTGAACAAAAAGCCGAGACAGCCTAACAATGCGGCGTAGGTGTGAGCGCCAGCCCGCGCGCCGCGTCAGCCACGCGCCCGAAATTCACCGTAGCATAACGCCACGTATAATTAATCTACTCGGATGCGGATGAGTCTATTAGCTTGAAAACAATATCTTCCTGTTGTACTCCCGTGTCAATTAGGATGTGAGAATGATTGATGGCGCTCAATCGCTCGCCAGTCGGGTCGCGGATCCGGTAGTCTGGTAACTTAATTATGCCGCTTTGAAAGTGTTGAGCTTGATGAGCGGGATATTGTGTTAGGGAAATTTCCCGTTGTTACACGTGTTGCGAGGACACATTGAATTAGCTGCCCTCGAGCTGTCCTAATAGGCTACTTGACTAAAGCAGTCTGTATATAACAACTATTATAATAATATTCTTGATCATCGCCTTATTAATCCGCAAAAAGTTTTCAGTTATTTTCGCAATGTAAATCTTATGGTTTGGTTATTTCAACTTTTACTACACATTTCTCAAACTTATGTTTTGGATAATCAATATAATTTATTTGATGTGAAATATATATAAATCGAAGGTGAACCGGTACAAATGATAATATAATATGAATTATTGTAACAGGTAATATTGGTTCAAGTATTGACCATACCGCATCGCGAGGAGAAAACGTTGCCGATCTCATCGAAGACACACTACAAATAATGGAGAGATACGGCGGACCGGACGCTTTCATTAATATAAAATACATGATACCTACATACGAATCGTGTGTACAGAATTAAATTATATTGATTTGCATGCACTGAGTGGATCGACGATCAAATTCAACATAATTCAACGCTTTATAAAATACAACAATCGTACTTCATGTCCGAAAAATGTTGGTTTTTGCTATTGTATGTTGAGTTCGAAAGTCGCTTTAACATATTTATTAAAATACGTACTCATTTATAAGACTCACATTTTTTATACACTCGACGTTGTACCTACTTACTATGTTATTATATTTTATATCGCGTTTCTATATTATGTCCGTGTGAATGTTACATTGATGTGCGAGAGAGTAGTGCATATAAGTTTTATTGGATATTTAATTCAAAATTTTACATTGTTTTAGAGGTAGGTGTTAATATTAAGGTAAGTATGTTAACGTGTGGTTCAAAGACGACGAGTGGCGGAAGGCTGCTACGAAATTCAAATACCACCCGTTTCGTACCTCATACAGTTCAACATAATTTATCTTCATAATCTTCAACTGTATATTGTGGATGATAATTGTAAATTAGAATAAATAATATTATGATGATAAAATGTATTTACTATTGTAATTCTAATTAGTATCTAACTTACATTATTTAGTAAATTGTTGATTTTTGTAATTCTATTTAATACTCTGTTAAATATTAATTTGTTACGTTAATGTTTGCCATGCTTTGTTATTTTTATTCAGGTTTTGTTTAATAAATCTTGTGTGCTAAATGTTATTTTTACTTTTGCCTAAAAATATGCGCTTATTTGGAATCAAATTCAGTAGAAAAGTTAACCTAATAAATCAGCAACTAGATACTTACATTCAAATATAATTCTATATAATTTTATGTCATAATTTTCAGTAGTTTACATCAAGTGCTTTGGGAATATATTTTAATTAAGCTCCCACAATAAACAGACCAACATAATTCCAACATTTGTGTTTCAAGGTATTTCACCGCTGAAATTATGAAATAATTCCTGCACCGATGAAGTTCGACCCAAGGGGCCGTCACTGTCAATATTTAGATCATCCGGGCCAAAGCAATTTACAATCTGCGAACCAGAAACCTGGCGCTATGTATGCATGCAATTTGCATTTCATGATGCCTCAGTTTCGGAATAAACCGTCCGGAGCGTATGCATGTAAGTGATGTGAAATTATGTCTATAGAGCGTCGAGCTTTGATTTGAATTTGGAAATTTTGGGAGATTGGGCAATACTATTGACTTGTGTTTGGTCTGTATGCTTTCGCCCACATACTCGTTATCTTTGTATATTAACCACTGAAAAGAATGCCTTAAAATATTGGTTTAAAAAAAAACAATATGTTCCAACAACACAATTTCATTACAAGTCTTTACAAAAGAAACACTTTCAACTTTAATATACAGACGAAAAATAAATACAAGAGGAAATACTCGCTCGCTCCCCAGTAATATCGGCTCAGGCGTATGAGATACGTGATGTCCCTAGTGACGCCCTTGAGCTAGCTGCCCCCCTGCCCCTATGGCTGGAGCGCACTTGCGCTCGCCCTCTGTCCGGGTGAAGTTGTTATGGCCACTCTGGCCAACAACATATAGTCAATTCAAAAAAAAAAAAAGATACGTGACGTCAAAGCTTCCTGGGACACTATTGGTGCTTTCACCCCACTTGTAGCGCGATATGACGGCAACTGGCGCTTATACCTCACGTGAAGTAACTCAAGAAAGACTTTGAGAGTCAAAAGATTACAAAATTGAATCTCAATCTGTTTAAGGCTTTATGAATTTCGAAGCGCCCGTGTCTGAGATAAGTTGGAATTTTATATTAGATTTTATGGCTTAGAAAATAAAGTTGAGTGCTTAGATACACACTTATAATATTATATCATGTTCGTTAAGAATCACTTATGTTAAATATACTTAAATTAATAAATAATTACAAAGGCTTTTTGATAAAGTCAGTTTACTTAACACACAGATACCTTATAAAGTGTCTTTATAGAATCGACAGTATCAAAGCGACTCTTTACCGTTAAAATATATCCCAAAGCTGAACCTCACAACTGTGTATCAAATAAATTCTACTAAAACTACATCTTGATATTTCAACAACAAGTTTCCCAAATAAAGGTACTTACTCCATGTAATCCGAATTCAAAATAACTGCCATTGAACTCAGTAATAGGGTTGTCTGGTAAGTCTTTATGACGACGTTCTTACTGCTTAAATTCAAATTCAAAGCGTTTATTTTGTTTAAGCCTACGGGGCCACTTACAAATAGACAATTTTTTTCTTATATCTACAACCGGATCGGAACGCGACCTCAACTGAGAAGATCCGGCAAGAAACTCAGCAGGCTTGTCCTTTAACATTTTGTTATATTTCTTTTTTTATCGCCAGTTGCTTATATAGTTAATAATTACGAAGGTAGTAGATATGTATATAAATATAATAGCTACAGTGTGTTTCCTTTTGGGATTGCCAAGAATGATATATTACTTAATAATAATTCATATTAATAATAATATGAGCAGAGGCCAAATCAAGTCTTGTGAGTATATTTATCAGTTGGCTGCAGACGCGGTCTGGATTCAAGGCGACACCTTTTCAGCCGACCAACATTTATAACAGGGGATCACGGGTGTATAGAGTTGCTGGATGTTTGCTGGCTTCTAGAAATGAGCGAATAGGAAAGCAAAAGTCTGTATTGCAACTAATCAGAAGTCTTATTTTGAGCCCTCAATAGAGTAACGCAGTTTTATTAATTTACTAGCTGAGCCCGCGACCTCGTCCGCGTGGAATTTAACGTAACAAAAAAGCCCGCTTCCACGTTCTGAGCCCGCGCGACAGGACCCATTTCTTAAAATTTTGTTTTTCTAAAATAAACGTAGCCTAAGTTACTGCTTATAACAACAGCTATCTACCAGTGAAAGTCCCGTCAAAATCGGTCCAGCCGTTTCGGAGATTACCCGGAACAAACACACAGACAGACAGACAGACAGACAGACAAACAGACAGACAAAAAAAAATTAAATCGCGTTTTTGTTATAGGTGTCGTATGTACTTTCGTATGCATTCAGTGAAAAGGTGTTATTTTGATATTACAAACATACACTCCAATTTTATTTATTTGTATAGATAACAAATTCAAGCCAGCATACGACCCTTCCGATGTTAAGCAGATAACGTGGCCTCGAAAGACATTACTCGCAATTTGCTGACCTGAAGGGGAAACAGACGGAGGAAGGGGAAGGGAAAGGAGCGGTCCAATTCCCACACTCAATGTACAAAACGCAGCTATTATACCGACGACCGCTTGGCGCAGTGGTTCGAGCGTAGGCCGCTCCGCTCACTGCACATGGTGGTTGCGGGTTCGATTCCCGTCGGGTCAAATTTCGGAAATGGCCTTATCGTAAATTGCCCTGGTCTGGATGTCACTGGGATCGCCCCCAGTCCATTGTACGGTACCCATAGTACAAGCGTTGCTTAGTTTGGGACCATACAGTTGGTGTGTCAGTCTGGCGATATTTATTTATTATTTATTTATAGTTACTTTGCTGTTCCATTTCCCGTTTATCGAATTATTGAATCGGAACATATTGTAGACGTTTCTAGTTTTATTAGGTATCTATGTTGGAAGCGCCTTCAGACACGAATAATTTATCTTGCGAGCAATCAAGGGGGTAATTTTCGTGAGCACTGCGCTCCCAAACTATTCCACTGGAATTCAAAGTTTCATTATTGTACGGGAAAATATAAGAGTTTGTTTTTATTAAAATGTATAATTTTCCACCTCCTACCATGTCAATAATTACGTTTTCTTAATCCGTGTCGCGTTGTTAATACACACGGGAGTATGTGCTTTGTGCCTGCTTATAATAATAATAATAATAGTTTTATTTGAGACGGTTGTCCATAATGTTAGTAACAATTTTTAACTTAAAAACTAGTATTAGTAATAACAAATTAATTTAAAATCTTTGCAAATATTCATTTAGCACTGGACATGTATGTTTTATGCATACCTATCCAGTTCCGAAAGAAGGGGCCATCCAGCCGGTCTGCAAGTACGTTTAAGGGAGTGTTGGCGCCGCCCCGCACCCGCGACATCATGGAGGCTGCTCTCTTGTGTAGGATGGCCTGAAATCCATCCACCCTAGCGTCCGCGAACATCCCCGATGCACTACAAAATCGAGGCAGCCCCAACACAGTCCTAAACGCATTATTATACTGTACACGCAGAGCATTGAGAGCCTTCTGGGTGTAGCTGACCCACAGACAACACGTGTAGAACGTCTGGCAATATGCCCTAAACAACGTTATTTTGACTTCGTTGCTACAACGCGCAAACCTACGAGCCAGCATGTTGCATCTGACTGTCAGTGCTCTCCGCTCCCTCTCTATGTCTGCATCATCCTGCAGTGTCTCAGAGACCCAGTGCCCCAAGTATTTAAATTGCGAGACCTGTTTAAGCGATGAGCCTTTTAGAGAGACTGTAGGTACGTTCTCGTAGGTTTTGTTACGCGCTTTGAAAACCAATAACTCGCTTTTTAACGCGTTATACTTGAGGCCATGGGCCTCCGCGTACCGCTCACAAATCGACACTAATTTACGCAAACCATTCATTGAAGGACTCAGCAATACCATGTCATCGGCATAGCTTATATTATTGATGAATTGTCCATCGATTGAGCAACCCACCATGGCATTGCTGAGTTCGCCAATCAATCTGTCTACATACAGGTTGAAAAGCTTAGGTGAAGTCAACCCCCCCTGCCTCACCCCGCACTCCAACCTGTACATATCCGACAGACTCCCCTCCCATCTCACGTAGTTAGTCTGGTTTTTATACCAATACTTAAACATATTAACTACCTCCGTGGGTACATTGGTATCTTTCTCCATTTTTTGCCACAACAACGCATATGTAACAAGGTCAAAGGCTTTAGAGAGGTCGAGAAAACACGCAAACACGGGGGTACTTCTCACTGAGTAGTATTGAACAGTTTGCTTGAGACAGAAAATAGCACTATCCGTCGAAACGCCGGCTTTGAAACCGAACTGTGCGTCTTGAAGCTCAGTATTTCGACTTAACTGTCGATCAAGCAGACTGTCCAACACCTTTGCCAGTATTGTGGCCAGGGATATCGGTCTGTAGTTCTTCGATTCCGAGGCGTCTCCAGTTTTGTTCTTGATAATCGGAACCACAATTGTTTTCATCAAATCCTCAGGTAAATACGAATGGCCAACACACAAAGTATAGAACATAGACAGAACACGCGGTAGGTGACCGCCTGCATTCCGCAAATGCTCCATGCTTATGGTCGCTTTACAATTTTCACTAGGCGACTACATTTCAGCTACCTACCTTATATGAAATTTAAATGACTATTTCGGACTTTTGAAACAACCTGTATAATTACAGTAGGTAGGTACCTAATTGCTAAAAAAAACCACCCATCTTTAAAAGTAATCTCAAAGAAAGCGACCCACCCGTGCGACACTAAAAATCTCTAAAGAAGTCTTGCGATATAAAGCTACAGAAAAATCGCAGCGATTAATATCGTGCGGGGTGACCGGGGGCGACTGCAGCGTCATATTTTTCATCATTATGTCCTCATTAAACTGGCACGGGCGGAATCGGATGGCAGAAAAACGAACCTCCGTCTGCTATCTCCTTTGTGCTTAAATTGGCGTGTTTAGTGAGAAATTGGAATGTGAACGAAGCTTTTTCTGTTTGTATTTTTTTACTGACACTAAGCTGTACTATATACATACTTCATTGTTTCAGGTAGGGTCTTGCACCAAATTTCGAGTGTTGTGTAGATTGTACCGAGGCTGATTAGGCAAAAGGTATATAGGCTTAATAAGTAAAACTAAATTCACTCTTATGAATTTTCAACTGCTCAGAATGCCGCTTCCACTGAGAAAATCTGGTAAAAAAACTCAATTAGGCAACACCATTGTCACTATAAAATTATATACTAGGTAGTTATTCAATATTTATGAGCTAATCAAGGTATATTTATCTTTTGATGATGAGATGTTTTGCGCAGATGTAAAAAAAAGAGTGTTATAATATAAAATAATATAGTAACATAAAGAAAAATTATATTATATATTTGGTATCGAAAAATATACAAAAATAATCACTTTGTACTTTACTAATTTGCCCCCATTCACTCCCCTGATTTCTCGAATTAGATTATTTAATTCAAACAAACATTATTGGTAAAGTAAACAAAACAGAACAACACTTTCCATTCTTAAAAATATAATTCGAAATTCGAATCTCCGCCTCAGCTGTTTACCAGTTTGTTCTTTTTTACAGGCTCGCCTGAACGGCGTAAACAAATTTGCTGGGTTCAATCTTGTTTCTTTTTAGGGTACCGTGGTTAGTATTTCTTTTATGAGGGTGCACTGAGAAATAGATGATCCGTTTGTGGTCAAGTGTACTTGATATGAAAGTAATACAGTAGATAACTTATTTATATATTTTTTTATTAATTATTTAGTATTACAAGACAGGAAAAACAAAGAGAAGATGGAAGTAAGTATTCTGTAAGAAATAAACGTGTATGGTGTGACTATCGATATTACCACCGGTGTGGATGAAGAAGGTTTAGACCAATGGGGGGAGCAAGTCAGAGCTGCTTTTGGCTAAGAGGGGGAATCACAAAATTATTATAGGTAAAGGACGGGTAAGTAGAACCTGAATATGAGTTCCTGTATCTTATTGTAGGTACCTACCCTAAAATATGATCACTATTTCTATACGGAACTCGTGGTTCTTGGATACATTATAATAATTTCAAACAGCAAAATGGAATGCAGCGTGCTAATTGAATTGCACTGCAAGTGTACTTTTGTTTTAATGAATGTTTCACAAACACGACCCTTGGCTTTGTTCCTTGGACGCGGCGGGCGCGGTATGAGTTATTACTTTTTGCAATATAGTAATCGATATATGATTATGAACGAAGTCATCACCTTACCACCGAATTCATTAGCTATTAGTATTAGTGGGTACGAACATGATAAGTTACGAGTAATAATATTTGCCCAGAGGTGGTTTTACAATACACAGGTTGATAACAAATCAAACAATTGTATGGACTTGTTACCTACTCAATAACGTGGTAGTCTGGCTTTTTCTCATCACATCCTAATGGATGGAATAATTTTTGCTACTGTCTAATGACAGTAGCATAAATTAGAGATTTACCAATTGGGAACAGGCCTTGAAAATTATTACTAACTTTATTCATTGTTAAAATATTTGTCAAAAATTATTATAAAATAACGGTACTTAGGTAATAGAAAAAACCCTACATATTTTCTTTTTAAAAATATATGTTATCGTCAAAGCATTTCAAGCCTCTCTTTGAAAAATATTTCTACATATAATGCCATGCAAATATGTCTAAATTCTCATTAGTCAGGAAAAAACATAAAACACTGGGACCATTTTAACAAGCAAGTATCGCAATAAAGGCGAATGCAGCCCGGCTCAAATAAATCGTGGCAGAGACCACCAGCGGGCGAGGTATCTGCCACTTAAAATGGCGGTACGTTACAACATCGCGTAACAGAAATAAAGGCTGGTACCAGCATAAAATATTCAATACTGAAACTACACCACGGCTCACGAGACTAAATAAATAAATATCGCCAGACGAACACACCAACTGTATGGTCCCAAACAAAGCAACGCTTGTACTATGGGTACCATACAATAGAGTGGGGGCGATCCCAGTGTCACCCAGTCCAGGGAAAATTCCGAAAAGGCCATTTCTAAAATATACTCTGACGGGAATCGAATCCGCAACCATTCGGTGTAATGAGCCGAGCGACCTACGCTCGAACCACTGCGCCAAGCGGTCGTCAAACCAATTATACCTACCAATTGATAATAATGATCGAGTTCAAGTCGGTCACCACCGGGCTCATTAACATTCGGGCGGGAATTGTGTCTAAAACCGTAGACAACACTAATAACTAGAGCGTCGGTCGAGCAATAAAAAATCTAGTCGCTAGATTAATTAAGAACTGTTAAAACTTAGTCAATATTCGTTTTCGGCTCCACTCAGCTCCAATCAGAACCAAACATGTTAAAATAAAAGCGGGAGCAAATGGGATTAATAATATTAAACCTCTTCAATAACGTTACGCTTCGGTGTAACCTACAGTAACTTTTAGACTTCCATTGTATCGCCTAGACAAATTTTGCAAGGAGATAAGAAAGAGGACAAAAGCCGCATTACCGAGGGCGTGCGGTTACTAACGCGGATTATGGGGGACGAATGACGGGGTCGCGCTGGCCAACACTTAATTCGGGGAATGATCGCGATTAAATGTGTTTTATGGATGTACCTAACGGTGTAATTGAGAATTTAAGGTAGTTTTAATTTTATCAAAGGTTGCGCAATTTCTCGGTAAAGAAGATACCTGCCTGATAATGAGCTGTAATTAGAGACACACAGGAACCCGATCGATCCCTTCATTAACTAGAAAAGAGCTGATAATCTTCAAATGGCTGAACAGATTATCTTCAATCATAACTAAGAAGACTCTCGATCAAGAAACCTAACATCATACAAAAATAACGAAATTTAAATCGGTTCATCCGCTTAATACATACGATGCCACAGACAGACACACATTCACATATTCAACTCATAACACCCCTCTTTTCCATCGTGGTTTAAATACAAAACACAACACAATTACACCTAACGATTGAGAGGGGAGAGCGAGGTATCACGGAACCAATTCGGGTTTATGCCGGGACGCAGTACAACTGATGCCATATTTGCATTGAGACAATTGTGCGAAAAGTACAGGCGTGCTCACAGAAACCTGCATATGGTCTTCGTTGACCTGGAGAAAGCGTACGATAGGGTACCCCGTGAGGTTCTGTGGTGGGCTATGAAAGCGAAAGGAGTGCCTGGAAAATACCAGCAGATTATCCGAGCGATGTACGGTCATGCGAGTACCTACGTACGGTCTGCAGCCGGCCTAACCAGCAAATTCAGTGTGGCTGTGGGTTTACACCAGGGATCGGCTTTAAGCCCATACTTGTTTCTCCTGGTAATGGATGCACTGACATCAGACATACAGGATGAAGCAACCTGGTGTATGCTGTTCGCTGACGACATTGTTCTTGTTGGGGAAGATGGGCCTGAGGTTCAGAGTAGACTGGTAAAATGGCAGGAGAAACTGGAGAACGTGGGGCTTAAGATCAGCCGGACCAAAACAGAGCAGATGTTCTGTGATTTTGGCGGCCTCTCCAGTTTTACTCCAGTTGCCCTAGATGGCGTATCCCTTCCAGTCTGCTCAGACTTCAGATACCTCAGCTCTATCTTGCAAAGCGACGGCGACATTGACCGGGAAGTAGCAAGCAGGATAAATGCTGGTTGGATGAAATGGCGACAGGTCTCAGGGATAACCTGCGACCGGCGAATTCCCCTTAAACTTAAGGGACAAATTTACAAGTCGGTTATAAGGCCTGTCGTATTGTATGGATCAGAGTGCTGGGCTACAAAAGTGGTGGATGAAAGAAGAGTGCATGTAGCAGAGATGCGAATGTTGAGATGGATGTGTGGTGTAACAAGGATGGATAAAATTAGAAATGACTATATAAGGGGAAGCCTGAAAGTAGCGCCGGTGACAGAGAAAATAAAGAGCGGAAGGTTAGCGTGGTATGGACATGTTATGCGAAGAGAGGATGATCATGCGGTCAAAAGGACGATGGGTATGATAGTGGGCGGTAGTCGGGGTAGGGGACGTCCTAAAAAGTCGTGGATGAACTGCGTGGAAGAGGGTATGAGCGAAAAGGGAGTGAGTGCAGAGATGACGGATGATAGGCTTCAATGGAAGAACAGAACGTGCTGCGCCGACCCCACCTAGTGTGGGATAAGGGCAAGGTGATGATGATGAACACAATGACACCTAACTCACCCGAACAACGTGCGACAATACACGAATAGTAAGTTTCGGCGCGGCCGAAAGGTTTGGCCGATTTTTGCCCGAAACCGAAACCAGCCGAAACCGAAACCGAAGCCGAACCTTCGGTCGGTCTATAGTTGTAATACGTAATACACCCATTGATTTATGTAGACATCTCGACATAAGAGAAAACAGCATAAATAAATACAATAATGGACTCAATGCAAACGAGTGGTAACACTAATCATTTTATAAACACACACAAAAAAACACCAGAAAATACTGAATTATCAATAAAAACCAAACAAAATGACCATTAAAAACTGCATAGTTCGATAAACACAAGGTAAAGGTACCATTTAACGTCCGCCGCTTTTAATTAACGCACATTCGACAGTGCAGTGCGTCATGATGAGTCGGCTATTGATTTCCTGTCACCAACATGATCGGTTACCCTGTCCTGTATTAATTGTTTCAGCGCTTTGTGTTGTAATCCTCTGATAATTGCATTGGCCTATGTTCTTTGACAGCGGTTTTGTTGTTTGAAATTAGAGATGGCAGGCCACATATCTTTTGAAGTAGGTATGTGTGTAGTTGTAAGCTATGCCAAATTGTTAAGTAGTTTATATTTATTTATTTATAACTTTCTCACGTTGTTGTCAAATATGTACCTATGTTAATTATTCTTCATTATTATCGTTATGTCATTTATATTTTCCTGTTACAAACGAAGGTCACGTATCGTAAAAAACTCCTATCTAAAATTATAATTTCCACGAAGAAATATAACAAAAACTGTTTACTTAATATACTTTTACCAATATTACTTGGAAATCCTAGTTTACTATGACCTATTTCTATAAAGTTATAGCTGCAAAATCCGTTACGGAGAATTCTCAATGGAAAAACATGACGACGGATGATACCTAGGTAGAAATTATTGCAATATATCCTTATGTTATAATTAGACTTACAATTGAATTAACTTGAATCATTTATGACACACTTCCCTGAGAGTAAGAAATGCTCTTTTATAATTAGTCGTATGGTTTTTATCTGTGGTTTATTAACCGATCAGAAAAAAACAAATTAAGAATTATAATAACACTACCTACCCACCTAATGGATACATTCGCTTTAGACAATTTTCTTCTCATGAAATAGGTACGAAACCATAGTATACAGTAACTCACCTTTAAATATATAATATATCAATTATTAAACCTTACAATACAACAAACTTTTTATAATATAGGCACCTATAGGCCTTTCAATCTAATCTCCTTTGTGTGACATAAAATACGAGTGCTACAAAAAAAAAATATCCATCGCACTTCTCATCTCCACATCTACGCCTGTTTATTTCCCATCTGAATGGGAAACTGTACACGTGTCTCGGCAATGTTTCCGCGCCAGTGGCCCGCGATGCCCGCCTCAAGACGTCCGGCCCGGGACCAATCCCCACTATTCATATCGAGTGGAAAACATCGGCCGTGACGTAATCCAACCTACCTAAATGAAATGAAAATGAAATGGAGCATTTACCTGTTCTTATGTTTGAAAATTTTGCAACAAATTCTATTTTTAGCGATATGAACAAGTTGTATAATAACTCTAAATTGAAAATTTAAGAACCCCGATGCCACGACTTCTTAAAGTAAGATCTGATAATCTGATAATTTTCAAACGGCTCAACCGATTTTCATGAATCATAGCTAAGAACACTTTCGATCAGAACTTTTCTAACGAAAAAAAAAACAAAATTAAAATCAGTTCATCCGCTTGGGCGTTACAATGCCACGGACAGATACACAGATACACGTGATTAAATTTATAACACCCTCTTTTTCGGGGGTTAAAAATTATAGTAATTAATACAATAAAAACTTGGGACAATTATAACAAAGTTTATATATCACTTCGAAAATGTTTATTGTTGCGTTGATGCGCACTTGAAATTGCTCATCGGCTCGGTAACGCAGAAGTAACGAGTAATGACAGCAGCCTGAAAATATCTAGTATTAGAGCCAGTACCATGTATTTTATGCAGAATATTTGATGAACAACACAATTTGTAGTGACAATTAAAATAGTGAAATGGAAAAAATACAAATGAAAACTCAAACAATGGTACAAAATAATTGTATAATACATAATACGATTTCCTATAAAATATAACGATTCAAATTTATATCTATTAATTTACAATTAAAAAGAATACTTTAAAAATATTACGAAATACGCTGCCCACTACCTATTAGGACATTTATCCCAACTAAATAAACCTTTGTGAAGAATATTTAATTTTAATTATTAAATTTTATATAATATAGGCACTTATATATAAAATTGTGCTAATTCTGCTGGCTACCATTTACCTAATACTAATCTGAATCTGACATGAGCAGGACGGAAACACACTTAGTTTAGTCTAGTTTAGTTTGAGTAAGTAGTAGGTACGACTGATTTATAATTAATTATAGTATTTAAATTTTGTTCGGACTATTCTCGGAGTTTCCCGGCGAGATCGAATCAGGAATGAGGAGAAGAACCCAGAAGAATCAAAGTAACCGACATGGCAAAACTTAAGTGGCAGTGGGCAGAGCACATTGCTTATAGAACAGATGGCTGATGAGGCTGAAGAGTTCTCAAGTGACGGCCGCGCACCGGAAAGGGTAGGCCGGGTAGGCCTCCCACAAGGTGAACCGAGGATCTGGGCCCTAACAACGCCAGCTACTCAAATCGTAATAGAAAAGCAAACGCTCGCGATTACGTTTCAAACGCTCCGCTTTTGACGTTTTGCTGACACCAGCTTCACGATTTCTACTGACATATATATTACGATTTGAGTAGCTAGCGTGGTTAGGGCCCTGGTGAAGGTCGCGGGAATTCGCTGGATGCGGACAGAACAAGCCCGGTCATTGTGGCGGCCTATGACCAGCAGTGGACGTCTTTCGGCTGAGATGATTTTATTTTTGTGAATGTAACGTGATTTGTCTTACATTCGAGTTCTAGAACCGCTAGTTGGGCGATGAGATAACAACCCGGTTGGAGTTACACATGAATACACACACTAACTACGTCTTTAAACGCTCCAGTTGCGTCTACAGATCGACAGACACGCCGGCGCATTCCGATATAACTTTTGTTATTATAAAGTTATTGTTTACCTATAGATAAACTAGAACTAGAACTAACTCTTCTAGATATAGGGCGATGATCTAAGTAGCCCTAAAGTGACAATAGAGATTTGAACTACGATTTAACGACTGCTTCAAGCGCAAGCCGAGAAGGTTGCGACTTAGATTTGATCAGCTAAGTGGTTTTTTAACATAATATGAGTAGCGTTTGAGTACGTAAGTTCCGTTAACTCCTACAATTAAGCTAAGTAATTCTGCAAAGAGTGGGCTTAGGTTACTACGTCAATAATTTACCTCAACGTCTGTGATGGGAGTCGAACTCACGACCTTACTGCCGTAAGCGGACTTTTAATTATCGGACTATTGGCGGTTTAGATGCGACAGTATAACGCTAGACTATCTGTGTCGTCAGGTCCTTAGTCCTAATTAGAAATCTAGAACACTACATAGATACATTTCCCTAACATAGCTATGCTACGATATACAAAGTCACAGAAGCGTATAATTCGGGACTGAAGACCCGGGAATTCCTCGGCATGACAAATAGACACCTCCATGTAGAGTTAGGCTGTGTATCGATCGTCTCCTAATTGGAATCTGGCGCCAATTATATCCGCATATTGTGTTGTACAGGTGCCTTATGGAACAATGTCTCTATTGTGAATGTAGTACCCCAGTAACTCTTGGACGGTAAATTCTATAAACATCTATGAAACAGAGAGGTCAAGATACTTTCACCCGTAAGGGACAGCAACAGGAAGTTCACAGAAATACCTATTAAAATAAATTAAAAATAAATTGCACATGAATGCGGCGCAGTTTAATCGTTATTTCGGTCCTATGAGCTAGTTCTTACGAGCGAAGGTAGCTCGGCTCACTGCACATGGTGGTTGCGGGTTCGATTCCCGTCGCGGCAAATTTCGGAAATGGCGTTTTCGTAATTTACCCAGGTCTGGGGCACCCAGACCTGGGTAAACTACGCCCCCAGTCAATTAGTGAATTACGCCCAATTTACGGGATCGCCCCCAGTCCATTATACGGTACCCATAGTACAAGCGTTGCTTAGTTTGGGACCATACAGTTGGTGTGTCAGTCCGGCGATATTTATTTATTTTAGAGGCCAACTCTATTGTGGGAGTCAGGTCGTTCGAAGGTCTCCAATATGGCTTGACGACTGCAGGGCCGCGAGCCTAACATGCCCTTCGAACTACAAACAGAAGCGTTCAGTTGTTAATACCACTAGAGGTAACCCATTCAGTGTTTTAGCGCTTCTGTTTTAGGAATGTCCATTGGTGCACGGCAGCCATTCCCACTGCAATAAGTAGTTACCATAGATATACCTATAAATAGTTCTGTAATATGACTCGACGCCTTTAGAATAGATTTTTAATACCATGGTTTTCTTAGCATCTACAATGGAGGCTTGGCTTTATTTTGGTCTTCAAAAAGGTATTTTTTTCATCAAAAATAACAGATTCCATATCGGAATACCAAACACACCTGAAAGCGCTACAATATTTTTTCCAACCGCCCGCCACCCAGTGACCTAATTCCCAATTCAGGTGACCTGAACTATATCAACCAATAGCATACAAGTGCTTGTCAATTGGTTAACGTTATTAACCAATGGCGGGCTTAGGCGTGGCATGGCAGGTTGCCAGGCGATGCGGCCAGTGCGCTGCATCTTTACGCCTTCACTTGTTGAATACCGCGAAATTTTCAACGGCCGACGGCTAGAGTAGGCGGAGACGGTTCACTTGGTTCATAATTCAAATAAAGAATTTTGATGGGTAGGTGTATTCGAATTTCGAATAAAATATCTACTGACTACATCTCATTGGACATTAATGAAACTATTGTAACTTTTTAAAGTTTAAAACCATGAATTACATCACCGGCTAGGCTAAACTTTTAAAATTGTTATGTGGTTTTTTTAATGTTATTTAATAACAAAGGCAAAAATAAACATACTCTGCAAAATATAAGTTGCGGTCTTTTAAGTTAATAATGACCTTTTAAAATCCATTAAAAATAAAATAAATAATTTTAACCATTTGCCAACATCAAAATAAACAAACAGACGTTCTGAAACTGCAAAACAACAACTCCCACTCAAAGTTTAATTATAACTGGCTCACTCCCGGAATGCTTAGCTGATAGGTAACGAGGCCCATTCCACCTCTTAAAATCCCATTATCGAATTCATATTTAATAAATACAGGGGGTACTTTGTAAGTACACCACGCTTAATATCCCATGAGGGGTAGGCAGAAGTACACTCCAATACAAATATATATGTCCAACTGTAACTGCGGTGATACTATTACTGCGGTGATAAGTCCACCATGTCACTCAGTACGGGTCGACGAACTTCACACGTCTTACGAAAGATGCAGGTTTCCTCATAATATCTACAGTCATCACGCACCATATTTTGACCCCCGATGAAAAAAGAGGGGTGTTATAAGTTTAACATGTATATATGTGTGAGTCTGTCTGTGGCATCGTAGCGCCCAGGCGGAAGAACCGATTTTAAAAAGTCGTCGCATCTGGGGTTTTTAGGGTTCCGTAGTCCCTACGAGGAACCCTTATAAGATCATCCAGTCTGTCCCGACCCATCACAGGGTCATAACTTTTACAGTTTCTGACGGATGTTGATGTAATTTGGTACAAAAATACTTTAAAAGTAAAATATAAAATATTAAATATAGCAAAATTACTTTTTTTGAGGTACCTCCCCGAACATCGAAAGGGGGGATAATTTTTGTTTTAGTTACCCCATCATGTGGGGTATCTTTGAAAAGGTATTTTCAAATATAATGGTGTTTTCATACAAAATTTTGTCATAAAAAAATCCGTTTGCGAGAAATTTAACTTTTAAAGATTAAATGAAAATTTACGTAATTAATTCCGACACTTCTAACATTTTTCTATTGCGAAAACATTAATAAGATTATGCAGTCGACAATGGATACATTGTTCACCAATTTCAATGAAATAACAGCAATAAATTTATATTTTATGTTAATACGTGTATTTCTGAAGTGTTAATGCACGTGGATAGATGTCGGTAGTAGTGTGTACCTAAACAACATAGGGTAAGATTTTTATGTAATAAATATCGACACTTCTTTCATTTTTATGTTGCAGAAAGATGAATAAGATTATGCAGACGAATTTGGATACATTGTTAATCAATTCCGACTAAATAACAGCAACAAATGTATGTGTTATGTTCATTAGTCTATTTCTTAGTATTTAATGGTGTCCATAGATGTCGGTAGTAGTATGTATACAACTTTTGTTCCTATTTCAACCTGGGGTGAAATTTTAAACAGATTACCTTCAAAGACTCGGAACCCTTCATTGTGCATGGCTCGGCAACTTCTCGGCAAGCATTTGGCGATTTTTTTAAATTATCAATTTCGAGTTATATTAATTATTCCAAATATTTTAATCAAATTGAAATGTGTCCGAGCAAACTGTCCGGGGTGTCGGTATTCATGAAATCGAGTTGTATGTGAATGGCGAATTTGATACATCTTTTGAAACTAAGTCAGGTTTAAAGTGATCATTTTAGTCAGACAACATCCACAGAGCACTCTTCTTAAAATACATACAAAACTAATTTGAGCACAAATATTCTCAAGCGGAATCGCATTACGCAAACTTGCCGCTGTTCGTTTAATTTCGCAAGTAAGCCGAGCCCGATGCCTCTCAAACTCTCGTCTGGGCCAAATTAAAATTCAACTTGTGCCGAACATGAATTTATATGATATCTCTGAGTGCTCGGAACGCGATAGCTTTGTCTTTAATCGCCGCTCAGATTAGCGGGCGAAGAGCGCGATTTAAATACGATATTGGAAGAGTAATTAAAAGTTTTGATACATCGACACTTTAGGGAATATCATACACCTTTGAACTTTGACGAAAGACCTAAGACTTCGAATGTTTTTTTTTTTTAATTTTAATGATATGTATTATATAGGTATGTACTTACTTATTATAACCAACCTCAAAATATAAACTAATTTCAATATAGAAAATATATTAAAACTAGTTTTTGCCCACGACTTCGTCCGCGTAGACTTAAGTAAAGTATTCTATGTGTTAATGCAGGTTATAAATTATCTGTGTTCAAATTGTCATCCAAATCCGTTCAGTAGTATTTGCGTGAAAGAGTTACAAACACACATCCACACTCACAAACTTTCGCATTTATAATATTAGTAGGATATAAAATAAAGGACATTTTCATTTAAAAGTTTATTTTTACAGTTTCAAAATTAATTTTATTTTAAGTATCACACGTAGATTGACTAACCTCTGTACCAAATTTTATCTAAATTCGTTCAGCCGTTTTGCGTGATGCTAAGTCAAACAAACTTACTCATAATAATAAGAATCTGGCGAAATGTATTATTATAATTAATGTATTTACATACGAACCTAAGATTATGTTATAGAAGCGGCAAAGTTTAAAAACAAAGCATCGTTTGACTCGAGCGCCAGGTTCCAAGCCAAGATTCCTGTGAATCAGTCACCACTAAAGTGATCCTTATTTCTTAAACTATACAGACCCTTTTTATTCCACATTTCCATCAACTTGCAAACACAAAGTTTCAGAAAAATGTAATCAACTCACGACCCTCGATAAATAGTAATAAGGGGCGATAAGATAGTGAGTGATCCCGCCTTCGGCCGCGATGAAGACATATTATAATACTGTACGTGGTTTGGCGTCGTGCCTAGAGCACGGCCAGCGAGTGCAATCTACCACGAGATTCTTTTAAATAAAAACTTGATGGGGCGGTACGAGTTTTGAGGGTTGGCGAGAGCGGAAACGGAAACTAGTTACATTATACATCATAGTGACAATAAAAAAAACACCGATTAAAAAGAGAGTACATTGTTTAAAATTTAAGCATAGTATTATGTTTAAATACTACCTATATAACTTTATTACTTTCGAAATATCAACAACAAAATTCTAAAAATGTTATGCTAAACTAAAACAGTAAACACAACAAAACAACAAAGGTAATAGGCAGTAATCCACATATTTTTTAGCAACTGCAATAAATAAGGATTATATTAATATTATTTTTACAAACAAACTGATGTCAAAGGCTACAATAGAACAATGCCAAATGATAAATTAAGAAGAAGATATACCTACAGAACAATATTGCCTTCAACTTTCACCACACAAAGATATCACATGCAAGCTTTGCAAGCCATTTGTTGCGGATAAACTATGGGGTTGCAGTTTTTATTACAGCATGAATATCGCCGACAGAGTCTCAAACAGACGCTTTTTTCCTTATTTAATATCGCGCCTCAGTTCTCCGCCAGCATAACATAAAAGTCACTTAACAATTTTTTACGCACAATTAAAACCAAGATTTAGGATGCCGAGTCTTTATGTACAGTGGCTTTTACAGGAACATCTCTGTGGAGACAGAAACGTCGTGTTTAGATGCTTAATTTCGAAGATACATTAATGTGGTTAACTCCTATACTACAGTAAGAATGTAAAATAAAAAAAACTATATTAGTATTTTTGCCATACTCCTCTAACTATAGTAAGAAATAAGATTGATGGCATCATATTTTTTAAAATCGCCATTATTAAAAAAACATGACTTTATTTTTAAATAAACATCATCTTACCTAGCCAATAACCTCTCATATGCCGACAATATCCAATAACGTTTCCGTAGCTACTACGTCGTACTTGAAAGAATATTCTGACCTATTTGTTCAGAGTTACTGTACATCAAATCAACCTCAGATTTATCATCCCAGTGCACACAAATTCAATCAGCCACATATATTTTATTTCCAGTCGATTTCCTTTGTAATGTGATTTAGGAAATATTCAATCGTTCTGCCTTAAGAGAGTATTTTGTAAATGTTAAAATAATACCTTCTTACATGACTGACATGCCTTGAGAGGTATTAGTTACTTATTAAATACGAGGGATGCCTTTTAAGTTTTGTCGTTTGAAGAAAAAAACACAACTAGAACCTTATAGTACTTTTTATTGTTTTTCAAAGTATTCACCACGTAGCTTAATACACTTTTCCATTCGCTCAAACCAGTTATTATAACATTTATTCCACTCTAAAGTGGGGGTGTTCAAAATGGCTGACTTGAAAGCGTCGACTGCTTCTTCACTGGACTGGAACCTTTGACCACGAAGACTTTTCTTAATTTTAGGAAATGTAAAAAAATCGTTAGGGCTTAGGTCAGGACTGTATGGAGGATGGTCAAGAATTTCTACTTTTTCCTGCTTCAAATACTCAATCGTTTGACGAGCGCTGTGTGAACTTGCATTGTCGTGGTGCAGGATGATGCGTCGCTTTGAGTTAGATTTTCGAAGTTCGGCGATGACTTGTGGTAAACAAACTGTGGTATACCACTCTGCGTTAACCGTTCTACGATCATCAAGTGCAATAGTCGCAACATGGCCGGTTTTTCTAACGAACGTGGCCACCATCTTCTTTGAAGTGCTTCGAGAACGAACAACTTTAGTCGGCTTTGGCTCGTCTTGAAAGACCCAGATTGTAGATTGTTGTTTGGAATCAGGATCGTAGGCATAGATCCAAGATTCGTCACCACTGATGATGTCGTAGACGTGATTTGACTCTCCTCGGTTGAACCTTTGCAGAGTTTTCTTACACCATCTGACGCGGGCCGCCTTGTGATCGTCGGAAAGCAGATGCGGTATCCAACGGCAAACTAGCTTTCTTACACCAAGCGCTTCATGCAAGATCTTCTGAATGGTTGTCCCTGAGATGCCTAATAGAGCCTCTATCTCTCGATACGTCACATGACGATCTTCGAGAATTAGTTGTCTCACTCCAATGATGTTATCTTCAGTGAATGCAGATTTTGGGCGACCTTCGCGAGATTTGTCACTAACACTAGTATGTCCACGCTGGAATTCTAAATACCAGCGTTCGACAGTCCGCAGACATGGGGCTTCATCCCTGAACACAGATATTAGCTCTTCAAAACACTGAAGCCGTGTCAGGCCTCTTCTAAAGTTGTAGAAAATTATTGCACGAACATTTTCCTTAGAAAGATTCATTTTCGTACGTAACCTGACAGATTCTAATCGACGCTGTGACTAAACAATAACATTAATCCTAATACATTCAACTGTTTTGAGATTCGAAATTTAAACACATTCGAATATAGAACAGTTCCAAATTCAAAATTGCCGGGAATTATGGAAACGACAGAACTTAAAAGGCATGCCTCGTAGTATAAGTATCATCACTAGCTGAAGACCATTCATCAATATGGGAAGAATAAATTCATAGTCCGTGATTTTTTACAGAAGTTATCAGTCTGTCTTATAAATACGAGTAGTAAACATTTTTCTCTCTAATTTTAATAAAATTTTAATTATTTATATCAATTTTAGCATATTTATTTTTAATTAAAATTAATTGTTCAAAATCCCTTAAACGACGCTCAATAAAAGTAATAACACAGTTTACAAGCTGAAATCGTCGTAAAACGTCGTGTTCCGCAGTTCCACAAAACATGAATTATTTAGCAACAATATTTCCGTGACAATATTCGTTTTAATTAACATCGGACTCGAATGTGCGGACAAAAGACAGTCGGATATCCGCTGTGGGGTGGTGAGAGGGCCTTTTCGCTATACGACACGATTGAAATTTACCGGTAAGGCCTCAAAATCACCTGCCAGTTGTGCCCCACTGACTTTGTTACCACAAAGTTTCTAGCACTGTGAATGCTACGAACATTACAGTGAATTTTTTTTTCTGTTGGTTTCCAAAAATAAAAATCCTTTTCTGCTATCAGAATAATTAGGTATATCGCTTTGACTTAGAAATCATTAATCAAATTTCGTTCTGGTTTTCACCCACCTATAGTTACTTTAAATTACATGCAGTATTTAAAAAATATCTTTGATTTTTTTAACGAGACGTTTGTTACCAATATAATATATACTTAAATTGTTAAAAATATAGTATGTGCTATAGGAAATATTTTTCAACCGCACTTTGTAAAATCTCCTCTGAATGGTATGTGACCAACCGTAGCTACCAATACCAATGCCAATACCAATATTAATGCCAACCGTAGCAAGCCATGCTACGCAAAAATGACCTTAAAGGTGTTCAGGCAATCACTTTCCAGCACCTACCTACAATATCGTACCCTATAAACAGTACGGGTTAAATTATTCGGGACCCAGGCGGCGGCGGGGCGTCAGGGCCATTGACAAAGGTCATTCATATTGTACTTCACGCTCGGCCGGTCGCACTAATTCGGATTATGTCTATTTGTATCTGTACCTACGTTGGCGATAGAGTTTCGAGTACGGTATACTAAGGTGGGGTGAGTTCATAATGGGCAGGTAGATATGCACCTTTACATCAGACGTAGGTACCTAAGAATTAGAGAAAAGGTGCAGAGCTTATATTTAAAAAAAAAAAACAGTGCCGTCTAGGGACGCCCGAAAGAAGCGAAGCTTTGCAGTAGATATTAGATATATTATAAGTGGCGTGCATAGGGTTTTGAAACAGGGTAGGCAGAGTGTAACATACTAATAACGCGTTACGCGTTACGTGTTACGCGTTACGCTTTTCACCGTTTTAGTGCCCGGGCAGCGAGCGCCCCGAACGTCCGTAAAGAAGCTTCGCTTCAAAAATGTTTTTATATTTGGAATAATAAATGTTGAACTTCCTATACGCAGGGAATAAAAATGTTATGTTTTGGAGATTAGAACACGCACGATAATGTCATTTATCAATCAAATTAGAATGGGTATCAGGCAGGTATACCTATTAGACGGCCGCTTGGTTTAGTATTTTAAGCAAAACCCGCTTTGCTCACTGCGCCGGGTGGTTGCGGCTTCGATTTCCATGATGGCCTGGATTTTACTGAGATTTTGTTTGATCCATTACACCCATAAAACAAGTGGTGTTTAGTTTAGAACCATACAGTTGGTATGTTAATCTGACGATATAAGACTTTTGTTTTTCGTACAAATAATTTCTCATGTCCCTAGCTCTTGCATGGCCATTTACGACTGCAAAATACAATTCGTGTTATCTGCAGAAAAGGGTCGTAGTTAAGAGCTCTATATCGAGATAAAAATATTACGGTTTTTTGACACGGTTGTATAGATAAATTTATTTACAATAACTAAATTATCCGATCACCATCCAAGACATTTACAACGTGCTCATTACCAATATCTGACATTAATAAATCAAATACCCATTCATATCATGTTACGTCACTAATCGCATTACACGATTGTCTCTGGTACAATGTACATACAAATTGTATGTAGTTGTATGTGTGATGACGTTGATGACACGGCATTGTGGTGGCTTAATCATATCGGGGGCTCATTAATTATTCCCTTAGGGTAACCAGTTCAATGCTAATGAATGGTTGATTGTTATTTATGTGTCTTGACTCAGATCAAGGTGCGGTTCGCGGACTATTGTTTTTGGTGTTATCTTGCAATCGGGAATTCGGGACTGCATAAAATTAATTACCTCATATTTTTAGTATTATTTAATTTCACATAAATCACTTGATTTATGGGTAAGTATGAAATATTTTTATACTTACCCATGTAGAAACTAATGATCACCCAACAGTAACTTACCTGTAACAAAAAGTAACAAATAAATAATAGTATCAATAAAAAATTACTGCTAGACCTGTTTCGAAATAAAAGCCGTTATGAAATAAGTTTAATATTTATATTTTCCTACATTGTTATCTGCCTATCACTCTTAATAAGACAGCCGCCTGTCAAATGACGTCATAACACTGATTTATCGATTTTTCCAGACACACGTTCCTCACCTCACGATAGATATTGTACTCGAGTCGTAACCTGAGTAACAGCTAATTAACGAGTTTCATATCAACGGTGTCTCAGAGATAATGATACTTGACTTCCAATTAGCAATTAGTCTTATATACCGCCTGAGGGCATGAAGGTATTCCATTTTGTTATGTAACAAAATGAAAGTACTGACAAGTTTTGGGTAACATAGTGGAAAATCTTTTTTTTATCTTAGGCTGACAAATAGTTGCAAACTATATTAAGTACTTAAAAATCATAGATTTTATAAAAATTGCACATTATTTAAATACATTAGTAAAAACACTTTCGGTATTATTGAAAAAAAGTTAAACACGTGATAAAATAATTTAACTAGATAATGTGAAATTTCACAAATAACATTTTCAAGTGTTAAACTTTTTTGTTATAACAGAGTTTAAGTTTAGCATTCTAATCTCTGCTGAAATTCTCGTTCACGATAAACATCGTTAGTGACTAAGAGGCTTAGCAACAGAAATAACCAACAATTTCTAATACAACCCCACGCGTTATGGGCGCACCTACGGCCTATAATCGCCTAACCTTGTTCAACCTGGCTCCTTGAACGTAATACGGCATTGAGTAAACATGCCAATACACGCCTATTTATGATGTTCTAACTAGCGCTCATAAAGTACGGTAAAGATTGTCACTAATATCTTACCGTATTTAATATAGTATCGGTAATGTTTATAGGCTCATGGTGGACATAATTTTTGGATATGATTGTAACACGGCACACGCGATGTGGAAATTCTCAGTACTAATCTACTGAACGTACTAGCTGTTTTAGATTTTATGGAAAAAGGCGGCATATTTGATGGAATAAATAAATATCGCCAGACTGACACGTCAATTGTATGGTCCCAAACTAAGCAATGTTTGTACTATGAGTATCGTACAATGGACTGGGGGCGATCCCAATGACACCCAGATTTAAGAAAATTACGAAAAGGCCATTTCCGAAATGTACCCCAGCGGGAATTGAACCCGCAACCACCATGTGTAAAGAGCCGAGCGGCCTATGCTCGAACCACTGCGCCAAGTGGTCGTCAGAAAAAACGGAATAAAATGAATTACCTTCTGCTACAGCTTTAGGTATAAATCCTACTAATATTATAAATGCGAAAGTTGGTGAGTGTGGATGTATGTTTGTTACTCTTACGCGCAAAAACTACTGAACGGATTTGGATGAAATTTGTAACACAGATAGGTTATAACCTGGATTAACACATGTAATACTTTACTTAAGTCTATATATATGTAACGGTGGTAGAGCCAAGCTCTTGCCAATTGACTACAGGTCATATAAGGGTTGACTTGACCAGCATAGTACCACCCTCACTCGAGAGAATCGTAGCAGGCGGAGGGACATCTGCGGCATCGGTGTTTTGAAGCGGTTTGGATTTCCCGTCACTAATGACGTCACAGTATGTGTTAAAATTTCGGCACGCTTGGTTTCAATACAAATCGTGATACTTGCGTTATCTATGTAAACCTATATTTGTGGGCGCTACTATAGCTGCAATAATTGATTGACTCAAGCGCTACTTTGCTTAAATCCGTTGTAAAATGATTCCACTCACCCTCGGCTTTTTAAACTCAAAATTTATATACCAAACTAGCTGTACCCTGCGCGCGTTGCTACGCTGTCAAAGATTTGTCGTACCAACTCAGAAATCTTTGTGGGCTCATGCACAACACTTTGCTGAAGATCGTGACATGATCAAATGCATAGTTTACGATTCTATACAAGACCTGACTCCATCAGTCAAGAGTCTGTCTGCCATGAGTTTCAGAAGCCCTTATATGATGGAATTTTCCGCTGAACAAAGCGATCTAAAACGAGGCGATTATATAATTTATATGGCAAAAAGGTATATTGGATTTCATATTAATAATGATAGATGCATTATTTTGTATGGTATTAAAGATCATAAAAAGAAAGCTACAAAACTAAAAATTCAGAGCTAAAAGTTGAAATCGAAAATACTCATTTTATTTTCATTTATCGCAATGAAATAGAACAGGAGCGAAGTTAAACGACGCATTTGACTTAAACAAATGATATCATAGTAAAAATGCTATGTCTGGGTTTGCACAAATCGCCGTGAAGCTGGAAATGTAACGCAAAATCTTTCTGGTTATAAATTGCGGCGTTGTTCCCTTGAAAGCTTTATATTTGGAGATGCATAATGACAGGGAATGGACCAAATATGTTCGTTTTATTATACTAGGTTAAACAAAAAGGGTATACTATTTTTTTCAAAACTTAACTTTGTATTTCTAAAACTATCAGCTTTGGAGGAAACTTGAAAAACAAAAGGTGTTATAGGAATACAGCTGTTGACATATTTCACAAGTCTACAAAACCTTTAGTACTTCAACTGTCCCACAAAGCCCATAGTTTTAGATTTACAAAGTTAAGTTGCAAAAAATTAGTATACCCTTTTTGTTTCACCTTGTATAATAAACAGTATTTTATTGCATCTGCCCAAATTAGACAGGATATTCTTTAAAAAATTAAACCACTTTTTGATTTCCACAAAGTCTTCGACTTTGTTTTTTTTTACTGAAACTATAATATCAATTACCCCCTACGGAACTCTATTTTTAATATACTTAATTAACACATTCGACAAACAAGCGTATGACTCGTCAGATGTTAAGCAGTTACCGTAGTCTATAGATGCCATGCTCTATATTACCAAAGTCAGTTCTGTTGTTGCACCCAGCCTTTAAAACTGACTAAAATCAGCACCAACAAAAGCTTAAAGCTATCAAAGAATTTCCCAGCTCCGCATTATCTTCTAAAAACAACATGACAAACGTACCCAGGGACCCATGGGGGTAGGAGAGGGTAGAGGGGGTACAAGGGAGGTAATAGAGTGTCATCTTGACATAATAAATGATCAAGCTCAGTCCGCGTCTGTAGGTAAAACGTACCTCAACACTGTTTTTACATTTACCGCATCGGATTAGGTTACCCCTTTTCAGTATAATAAGAATGGAATGGTTTGACTTGATTTTGTGTACATTTATATATCGTGTTCGTGTATATTTATATTTCGTGTACATTTATATTTTGTTTGGGTGTAAATAGAGATGACGCTATTTAGACAAAAACACAGAATACATAGTATATTTTAAAATACGTCAATTGTCGTCTAAACATGCTGTTCGAGCATTATAAGTGTTTTTGTATGATGAAGGTTTGGACTTAACTCTTAACAGTTCGAATAGAAAACTGCATAGATAATCCTCTTGATAAGCGGCGTCGCAAGAGTTTTCAAAGACGCCGGTGGAGATTTTTCTTGTAATATTTTAAATTTAGAACTAAGGATTTAGTCTGCGCTCCTCATCACCTTAGCTAATCTTAGTACACCAGTAATACAAGTGTTGATTAGTTTTGAATTATTTATGTTTTATTCAGTAGTTTGATTTTATTCCAATGGTGTCCAATCAAAATGGATAATTTTCTAGACAAGCATTTTAACAACTTATTTAAAAGTCTTAATGAACGTGGGAAACTCGGATTTCAACATCAACAAACATCCCAATGAAACTCAAACCGTTTCTGATCGGAACCGTGAAATCCAATTCCGTCTCGGAATCATAAATACGAATTCAAAACTAATCTCCCTCAACCCTTGCCGCCCGCAGATCGCAAAACAAACATTCAGAAACATCAAAAACATACAACACGCAACGAAATGTTAAAATCTATTCGTAATATTCTCACAGAGGCTGCAGGAAGCCGTGTACAAAGAGCAGGAAATTGCCTATCACGAGTTGGCAGTGATCAAACCTGTGCGCCAATCTAACTTCGCTGTGGACGCTATATTCAGCTTAATGAGATATTCCCAGAAAGTACTGCGCCGCAGAATAAGAGTGTTGTGGTGCGGCAAACTTTTTAAGGACAGTGCCCTCAAATATAAATATCGCCAGACTGACACACCAACTGCATGGTCCCAAACTAAGCAACGCTTGTTCTATGGGGTACCGTACAATGGACTGTGGGCGATCCCAGTGACACCCAGGCTAGGGCAAATTACGAAAAGGCCAATTTCAAATTATGTAAATTTACTCCAGTGGGAATTGAACCCAAAACCACCATGTGCAGTGAGCCCAGCGGCCTACGCTCGAACCACTGCGCCAAGCGGTCATCGAACAAATATTTATGACTGCAAGAATCAAAGGTGTCTTTTAAATTTTGGAACATTGTCTTTACGAGATTTTATTCTAGTAGTGTTACCGGGTAACTCAAGCATTTAGGAACCGATTTCAAAAATTTTGCTTTGTTCGCATGGTAACAAATCCGGAATAGTAACATTAAACTATTTTTCTAATACAAAATCAAATTTGCAGGATCTCAGTACGTACAGATATAATTGATAGAGAACCATTTATTACCACTGTCTCTTCCAGGGGTGTCATCCCCAGCATCGATGTCTACACCCTTCAAATATTGACAAACTTTTCGTTCGCAGCGAGCCACGGATCCGGCCAACTTTAAAGTGTCTCTATATAAAATAAGATTTTAGCTCAGCCTGTTTTATAGCCTTCGATCGATAGCCAAGAACCAAGTTAAATATCACCATGAAGTTTTATTCAAACAAGGAGGATCGCCGTTGCTCAAAAGACGAAGAAAGTGCTACCTATGCTTCGGTTCCGTGAGTCCTAAAGTATACAGGATGTTTCACTAGTCGGAAATAATAATTCAGGTAGGTACATGTACAGTAGGTAGGTGATATGTCAATACATAGTGAATACATACAATACATAGGTACTTACCTATCATATCATTTTCTAAAGTTCAGTATTGCAGCCTTAGGATACATGATATATAAAATAATAATTAGCAGATCATAATTATCTAGACAGGTACCTACATGCGATGGCATATAAAATAGTGTAAACTGCATTTATGAGTACCAGCCATTTAAAAAAAAAGAGATTGTATAAATTTGCACGGTACTTCAAAAAAGTTTTTTTTTTTCCAATTTGTTAACATTTCTCTACGATGTAATTACTTTGCCCAATACTCATACAAACCCCCATTTCGGACTTTTGAAATACACTGTACAGGTACGTACTCAGACATGAAGTATATTAACGTCATTTAATGATATCTAAAGCCATTAAGTAGTAGGTACCTACTAAAACTCGTGCATACCACTCTTTATTATTATACTAGCTGAGCCAGCGACTTCTTCCGTGTGGAATTTAACTTAACCGCACCGATCCCGCGTTCTTGTTTTTCTAAAATTAAAGCCTAAGTTACTCCTTATAACATCAGCTATCTGCCAGTGAAAGTCCCGTCAAAATCGGTCCAGGCGTTTCGGAGATTACCCGGAACAAACGCACAGACAGACAGACAGACCGACAGACAGAGATTTTTTTTAAAATCGCGTTTTTGCTATAGGTGTCGTTTATACTTTCATATGCATTTAGTGAAAAGGTGTTATTTTGATATTACAAACAGACACTCCAATTGTATTTATAGATAGTAATTATTTATTGCTTGCATGCTTTTCAAGTTAAGTTTCAGTGCTTTACCAATCTGAATGCCTAACTAATTAGTTAAGTTCTCTGTTGAATAACATAAGCCCGGGGCAATTATAAAGTACTTACTAGAAATATTATTTGACTGTTTATTACTTGAGTGGCTGTAGAATCGGCTTATAAATTCTACGAAATGATTTTCGATTTCTGTCGATGCGAGAAAATTTATTGTAATTGGAAATACTTGTTTTTTGAATTAAATTTGACGACCATTTCAATTACTAGGTGAAAGAAAAAGGGTATACCTACTATTGTTTTTGCAACTTAACTTTGTAAATCTCAAACTATCAGCTTTGTGGGACACTTGAAGTACTAAAGGTTGTGTAGACTTGTGAAATCGGTCAACAGCTGTACTCCTATAACACCTTTTGTTTTTCAAGTTCCCTCCAAAGCTGATGGTTTTAGAATTACAAAGTTAAGTTTTGAAAAAAAAAGTATATCTACCCATTATGTTTCACCTTGTATATTTGTTTAGAATGTCTTGCAATTATAGCTGAGTATCATACTATGTGTAAGACAGCCGAAAGCCTATCCCACCTTGCCCTTCCTTTGTCCCACTTTCCTTTAAGACGGGAGCGTGCGAGCCATGCTTTTGGTATTACAAGCACCTATAGGTTACGCCAGCTTAACATCATGCGGGTCGCTTGTACGACTTTGAATGATAAAATCCTACTTTTCGGTCGCATAGAGGATAAACAATAACTTTCACGTTCCTATCTAGTACCGAAACGAAACCATCAAAAATAATGGTGAAATAGTTTCATCGAATATTACAGGTCGTATAATGGTGAAGAATGCTTTTGTGTCCCCTGCCCGGGCCGCATGACATATTGGTAAGCGTATAGATTATACATATATGTACTATGAACTACTGGGGCTCCTACCACGGGTATATGTAAAGGAACTAAACTCGATTTAATGTCGATTAAAAAACTCACTTCATCTAGCCAATGCTAGAAATGGTTCTGTTGAATAGCCTACTGTTAAAAAAAATGCTGATATTCTCGCATAGGGTATGCCCTTACGAACTTTATGAAGAACTAAGAAGAAAAAGCAACCAAGAGCCTGGCTCTTGGCCTTCGTAAAGTTTGACACAAAGCTCTAGGTATGTAGCTAACACTTTTATTAATATTTGTATCAGGTATGTTTAAATCTATGGTTATTTAGTCATTATTATCTTAAGATAAGATGTATGAAAGGCATAAGGCTGCTTTTTATCTCCACCTATACGCGTATCTCATCACGAATTTGTCATACTGAGGATGTATTATAATAATCTCGAAATCAATCCGAATGTTATCAGCCCCCTCGACAAATAATAGTACCACTGCGCTTGGAATATTCAAATTCTTTGCCATATCCGATAATACCTCTCTCATGCAAAATGCATACAATATCATTCTTTACTTCATACGCGAGTGCTTCCCCAGCGTAATTCATGTATAACTGGCTTTATTTGAATTTTATGCGTTAAAATTTTTGGTTTATTTTAGCATTTGGAATTTATTTTGCATCGCCCCTCTCTAAATTACAATATAATGAATTATCATGTTTTCGAACGGTTTCAGGTAAGAATTTATCACATTGAGTCATGCTAAAGTAGGTATCATCAAAAAACTGAAAGCAGCTAGGTACATTAAGTCACGGAAATACATTATTTTGAATCAAAACACATTGTTACCCATCAGAACTCAGAACAGATTTAACATAATCCCACAAAAACCAAAAACAGATTATAAAAAGCAAAGTAATATTTAGTAATATTTTATTTGTTTGTGTTATTAATAAGTAATATTTTACAATGTTATCATTACAAAATCTACATTTATAAAAACAAAATTCCATCCACGATCGGACATTAAGCACAAATAATATTTTACAAAACCAATTATGGAAACTTTCCACCGTGCCTACTGTAGGGCTACGTCCCGTTACAATTTTATTAGAGGGCCCGTAAACTACGTGAGATTACGTAAATGGCTCCTAATGGATGTTCACAAATACCCTTAACTGGGACGCCTCTTCAAATTGGTTAACAGTCTGTCTTTAAAAGCACTGAGTTTCGGAGGAAAGAGAGAAAATAATAATAGCTTTTTGTTCTTCTCGGATCTGCTGAAATACATACGAAATACTCTTTAGAAGTGAACTTAATTGCTTGCAGAAGTTGTAGAGCACTAATTTCAACATCATAATTGTTGGTCAGTTCAACATTAGTAGTCACCGGTAGCAGTAAGATCTTCTATCGTACTTCCAGTGATTGTCTTGGTCGTCTCTATTTTACTTCAAATAGTAGATAGGTGCCAAATATTTTGATTCCCTTAGAAGAACTGCGTCGGGTCGAAATGCACCTTCCTCACCTTACTTACCTTACCTTATGACGACCTCTTGGCGCAGTGGTTCGAGCGTAGGCCGCTCGGCTCACTACATCGGGTGGTTGCGGGTTCGATTCCCGTCAAGGTAAATTTCGGAAATGGCCTTTTCGTAATTTTCCCGGTCTGGGTGTCACTGGGCTCGCCCCCAGTCCATTGTACGGTACCCATAGTACAAGCGTTGATTAGTTTGGAACCATACAGTTGGTGTTTGTCTGGCGATATTTATTTATTTATTTAAATCATCGTCCTAATTGACATCCCACGTAACTTTGTCGGGTTAAAATGTTATTACTTTGGTAAAATAAAAGTTAATCGACACAGAAATGTTGGTTACTAAGTGCTGCTTCCAATTTTACATCTCCAACTTTAACTTTAACTTTACATAGAGGTTAGCTATCGCAACAAGGCCGCTAATTTATTACAATTAAACCTAATTCCCAATATACAGAAACCCAACAACTTAGCTTGCTGAACTTAATTATTCCACCATCGAGTTTCCGAAGGTGCGTTCAATGGCGATTCGCGAAATGACATAGTTGCTTTCGCGAGTTATTCAATTTGTTCGCTATATACCTGCGAGATTCATAAAGACCTCGAGTGGGGGGAGTTACCATAGATACTGGGGGGGCTCAGCGTTGCTATTGGCGATGCCAGTTACCTTGGCATCCGCCGGGCTACGGATCGTATGGTACAAATCGTAAAGGCTTGATAATTTTAACTCTCTATTACAAATAACAGAAAGTATTTCCACTGTGAAATCTAGAGTTTTAAGTTTCATGGGAGATAATCTCTCTGCAGTTTGTCACTATGAACCATTACAAAAATAATTTAATGTGAGTTGTCTCCTAACAGCTTATGATATAGCTTACTTTTTTCTTTGCGATACATAGATAAATACTAAGGTGATATTTAATACAAGTACTCGTACCATTCGAAAATAGTCTATGATATCCATATAAAATTATAAAAATATAATTCGGTTGAATGCTATGGCTTGCGCCGCACGGCGCGATCTCAAGTTCTCATTACGAGTTCAACAACAAATAAACATTGCTATCGCTATTATTGGGCGTCATTTATCGGGATCGCCGTCCAACAAAAACGCTCGGTTTATAAATGTTATTCCTTCAGGACTGTTCATATTTTTATTTTGTTTTATTGATGCAACATCATTGTTTTTTGTTGGTCATTTATGACTTTGAAAACTAACAATGTAGAGTTGATCTTCGAGAATAATTTACCTATTGGATTGCTCAGCAACATTTTTGTGTTTACTTTTATTAAAAGGTTCAAAGTTTTAAAATTCATGATTAATAAACCTTAAATACTTCGGTGATTAACTAATCAGAAGCGCAAACTAGAGTTATTTAGGTCATATGTTTTATTTCTAGTTCAGGAAACTGTTACCTACTATTTAAACATAAAAATATTATACTTATTTTCATTACTTCGGTAACCTTGATACCCAGATAATTTTAGCAAAATAAAATAAGTAATAAAATTATCAAAATTAGTGCCTACCTTGACTCAAACGTAACATGGAACAAAAATAGTAACCATTGTTTTAAATAACTAAAACGATAATAATCACAATAAATAATATAAAATACATTTTACGAACAAAATACACAACGCCATCTAGCCTCTCTATACTGAACGTCAGCCAGGGCGGGAATCTCAGGGCGGGCGGGACCGCCGTAATACGAGCAACCGTTATAGGTGTCGCTACTGGGCAGGTGGCTTCAGCCAGCCTCCGTAGATCCACGTAGTCGCGTGCAATGAAGAGATGGCGCCCGTGAGAGGGCATTTGAAGGGGGTATGTTAGTTGAATATTTTCAAGGTGTTTTCGAAGGTCTTATGATATGAATCAATTGTAATAATATTAAAGTAAGTATGGGTACACATAATATCTTATTGCAGTTAGTAACTCTGTTTTTACTAGATTGTTGAAATTTAAATGAGCATGAGAGTAAATATCAGCGGGAATTTTTTTTTTTAAAGAAATTAATAATGTAAGCTTGCTAAACGTTACATTATTAAATATTATGTTACATTATTTTGATCATGAATTTACCGCATTTGCTTCTGAAAAACTGAAATGTCACAGTCGGACTCGACGCAATGTTTTAAATTTATGCTTCATTGTGAACACCGTAGTGTTCATTAAAAATAAATGGAGAATAAATGTATTAAATAATTATTACCTAACTATCCCAATTTTAGTTAGATCTTCAAAACAATGGTATAATGGATGTGGTACAGTTAGATCTTCAAAACAACCTGCTCACTCTCAGTATGTATGTATGTGACATAAACCTCCAAACAGCTTATAAACACCAGAAATAAATGTCTCCAGGCACGTGCCAGCCCCAGGCTCGAGTCCGTAATTTGTTCAGCCACCAGTGTCTGCGGTGTCAGACACTATCAGACCCACGCGACACTCGCTGCCTAGAGCCCGCAGGCGGCTACGATTTCAGTGTCCGACACTTTTACACTGTTTATTTTGTCATGTGTTTATTGGCTTTCGAATTTTCGTGTCGTGTTGAATGTAAATTTGCAGCTCACGGGTTATTCCCGTGTGTAAATGGTTTTTGTTTAAAAAAACATGTCTAATAGCCCCAATCGAATGGGATTTTAACGAAGCTGCTTTATTAAAGTTGGGTGTTTTCATAAGGATAGGTCTCAAAGTTGGCTATGGGAAATACTAGGGCTGATATACACCTAAATCCATGGGCGCATACAGCTTTTGGCCTAAGATAAAAGGGGAGAGGGGTAAATAATTTTCCATCAGTACAGGACAGTGAGTTTAGGACTCAAATATGAGTTCGGGTTGAAAAAGTTACCACCTTCCACCTGGCTCTACCGCCGTAAAAATATACTCCAGTTTATTACATAAAAAGTTGCGCTATATTCTAGAATATTTTAAAGAGAAATATAACGAAAAATAGGTACAGCTAGGTGGCTATACATCTCATTTCATCATATAGCTCTCTCCCTCATTATGTCAGGCCGTGTGGAGTGCGATCGAATGAACTGAAAACAACCAACAATATTTCTAGATAAGGCTGTTCTATATTCAATTTTTTCTGTACAAAGAAAAACAACTGTAAATGTTCCCAATCCTTAACTGTTCCTGGGACAAAGCACAATCAAATTTCAATTTAACCTCAAATAAAATGACGTAGCCACGAGTATAAAAGATTCATTACCTGCCTCGAACATTTTTATAGCAATGTATTTCTTGTCACGCTACTAAATGCATTAAGTATGGCGTTTCTGATTAGGAACGCGTATTGCATGAACAAATAGGGTTAAAAAACGATTAATGTTGGAATTATGTGAAGCAGTTACTAATGCTTTCTGACAACGGGTGACTTTGGCGAGGAAAGTTCGATGTCCCGTGTAGATTAGTATGAAAGCTGGAGTTTAGTTAAAATCAAAGAAAGCAAAAGCAACCTATATATTATTTTATGAAATACTAGCGGCCCGCCCCGGCTTCGCACGGGTACATTGCGGTTAAATTATTCGAGTTTTAGTAAGGATCCCAAATTTTTTTGATAATATATTATAGCCTATGTCACCCGGGGATAGTGTAGCTTCCCAACAGTGAAATAATTTTTCAAATCGGTTCTGTAGTTTCGGAGCCTATTCATTACAATCAAACAAACAAAGTGTTTCTCTTTATAATATTATTATAGTATGATTAAATCTCATGTTATACAAATTCATAATAATTTCATTTGAGAAGTTTTTAATATGGTTATAGTTTATTTTTTTAGAAGAAGAATTATATTTATGTATATAGATGTATTTATAGTTCATCATTTTAGATGCTAAACACATTGTTGTAATATAGGTACCTACCTAAAACTTTTTTACATAACCTCTACTGAGGTTAATAATTATATTAACATCAATATTCTAAAGCGTTTCCACACAAGTCCTCAAGAATTCCTTAAAGAGTGTGAATTTTGTAATTTGATTCTCCAGCAAGGTGTCATAATCAAGGTTCCATAATAAGGTAGGTACTGCCAAAAGATACAAACTATGCATTCCGTACACATAACATACACAATAAAATTCAATGCAACCTGACAGGAACCCATAAACAGCGTCCGAAAAACCTCCACCCGAAACCCTATGCAAAACAGTCGAGGCCCGCGCGGCCGCCGCTCTGGGTTCCGTAGTTCGTTTATCGCTCCACGTTTTTCGTCGGTGTCCGTCCGTTTCACCGAAATTCCAAGCGTGTTTCGTCGACATAAATCCGTGTCCGAATGCGGTCGACAAAGCATTAGGTGAGGGCCATGAGGTGTGGAGCTAGGAGGCCAAGCGCCATTGTTCGCACAGCTTCTCGAGCCCCAAAAAATCTGGCTAGATACACCCCGTCGATGACCTATCATTTGTAAGTGATGTGTGAAATTAATATATGTAGTTCAATGCAATTAAATCTTACTCACCAATTAGCCTAAATTCTGGGCTCCGTGTCCGTAGCATAAAGTTTTAAAGTAAACGTTTAGTCATCGAGAAAACATGCTGTCGCTGTCGTTCACATTTTTGCAATATATGCTAATTGTGCACAAGTATATCTCTGACTATTATTATAACTGTGTAGATGGATTCTATTCTCTGCCTTATTTGCATTATTATTTTAGTTTCACAATTAAGTAATTAATTATCTTATTTTCGCCGCTACAAAAGAGCGCTACTTTTGATTAAGTTTTCGTGGCCCGGCAGCCGGAGCTGTTGTGTGTCGGCGGATTAGTTTTTTGTTAGTGTATAGTGGTGGTTTAATTTAGAATATTGGTTTGTGTTGTTGCGTTTCGTGAGTAACCTAATTATCGGACATGATTAGATTTATTACGAAACACGCACAATGAACTGACAAATGAATGAATGAATCCGTAAACGTAGATAGACGAATTCAAAGATAGCCTTTAACCAGGATTCATTCCTGTGTATAGACACAGACAGACGACTAACAAACAGATAGCTGTTTTTTAGTCTCCAACATCGTACATAGGTTTCAAATGGACGAACTGATCTCAATGCTCCTTGTGTTTGGTAGCTGGTGTTTGTGGTGGAAATCAACACGCATCGTGGGCGAAGTCAAGTTATATATTCAGGATTCCAGAAGTACCCATTCAATCACAACTAAGGCCGTATTCAGTCTGAGATAAATCGATCTCAAGTCTGAGAGCGATTTCAGACTTGAGATCGATTTAATCATGAACAACAATTCATAACCAATTTCATTATTATCTAACAAAGTTGATCGCCATAAAAACTATTCAATCACTCCCAGACATTCAAGGTGACAGATCGAACATCGCACTAACACCTCGCCAATGACTTTTAAAGTGTGAAGCGACCGTAAGCCAGCCCCACAAAGGGCACAGTATTGGTAATTAACAGGTGACATTTATCAGCTCTATCGCGTGTAAATAAAGTTCATATTGACACGACATTTATTGTTGTATTTAATTATCGTGTAGGCAAGTAATTACCTACAAGACCTTTAAGGAAAATGGGCTTAATTAGTGGGAAAGCTGGAAATCTAGGGCCCGTATTAATAAGTCGATCTTAAGTCTGAGAGCGATGTTAGAAATGTCATTCTTATGTCATACCAGTTCAGAATGACATGTCAAAAGCGTACTCATGCCTCTCAGACTTGAGATCGATTTAATAATACGCGCCGGAGAGAGACCATTTTGTCTGAATTTTTCAGGCTTTCATCTACCTGTAACGACTTACCACATGCCTATGCTGATTTAAATTCATCCATTCCCCTTGAATAACAACCTCATTAGCTCGTATTATGATATATGACATTCTAATACTTTTTACCTTGGCACGCTAGATTAACTCATAGTGACGTCAATTGATTACCTCGTCCGCAATCCCAAATTTCCTGCTTACTTATCATCGACCTATTTTTAACCCCCGACGAAAAACGAGGGGTGTTATAAGTTTAACATGTGTATCTGTGTATCTGTGTATCTGTATATCTGTGTATCTGTGTATCTGTGTATCTGTGTATCTGTGGATCTGTGTGTCTGTCTGTGGCAACGTAGCGCCCAAGCTGATGAACCGATTTCAATTTTGTTTCTTTTGTTAGATAGGTATTCTGATCGAGAGTGTTCTTAGCTATGTTTGATGAAAATCGGTTCAGCCGTTTGAAGATCATCAGCTCTTTTGTAGGTTAAAAAAGCCACATTCACGGCCAAAACCAATTCCCTCGGCTCGAATCCAGTCGAAATTTGAGATGATTGGATTTAGATTTATTATATTTTTAAATGATCGTAATAGTCTGAACTGGCTTTTTACAATATTATAAATTTGAAAAGTTTCCCTGATTCTGAAAAAAATGAATATTTTATCAATTTTATTGAGATTTGTGTATGAACTAAAGACGTTCCATAAGTCACGTTTCAAATGATGGATACGCGCATGCGTTAAATTTTGTTTGGTTTGTTAATGGTCATGGAATATTACGCTATAATAATTCTAGAGGGCGTTGCTCCGCCATTGACAAAGAATATAAAAAAACTAATCTAATTTAAAATAATTTTAGCGTTATTGAAAATTCTTCCCCTAGGCTGCTCCCGTCTACCTCAACCAGAGTTATTACATCAAATTGAATCATAATTGATAATATTTTACTAGGAATAAAACCTCCGTGACATCAATATTTAGATTCGTTGTCTATTCTAATGTCAATTATTATAATGTCATAACAAAATAATGTCTCATACTATTACACAGATTTTCTGTTGATTATTGTACATCTTAGATTATAAATGAGGAAGCCAAAACAATGGATATATGAAGTAAACTATGGATACTGAGCTACGGGAGCTACGCAAATCGCGCTAACATCATTATTTGGAAGAACTAGGTAAATTATACATTTGTTGAACAGGTCATCGCATCGGGGGTTTTTAAATTTTCAATTTAGAGTTATGTTTAGGTAGCTTAACTGCTTTATTATCTTCATGACAGCTGTAAACAAAGCCGTTCCACAATTTCACGAGCCTTGTTCTCTATTAAAATAAGGGTATCCCTAATTTCAAATATCTTAAGTTGAAACTCATGACAGGCCATTCACAGTAGAAGTTATAAACTGCAGTTTTCATTGAGCGATTATAACTGAACCCGTATTTTGAATACTTACCCACCTACCAGCTGTTACTTGAGGGTATAAACTACCTATCTATGCCCGAGTCCAAATGTGTCTAGCTGTTATTTTTCATTCAACTCCGTCAAACAAACAATAACTCTAAATTGAAAATTTAAAAACCCCCGATGCGACGACCTTTTCATCAAATGTATACAATAATCAACAGGAAATCTGTGTAAAAGTATGAGACATTATTTTGTTATGATATTATAATAATTGACATTAGAATAAAATATTATCAATTATGATTCAATTTGATGTAATAACTCTGGTTGAGGTGGACGGGAGCAGCCCAACGCTAAATTTATTTTAAATTATATTTGTTCTTTTATAGTTTTTCGCAATGGCGGAACAGCGCCCTCTAGAATTATTATAGCGTAATATTCCATGACCATTAACAAAATTTAACGCATGCGCGTATCCATCATTTGAAACGTGACTTATGGAACTTCTTTAGTTCATACACAAATCTCATTATAAAAATTGATAAAATATACTTTTTTCCAGAAACAGGGAATCTTTTCAAATTTATAATATTGTGAAAAGCCAGTTCAGACTATTACGATCATTTAAAAATATAATAAATCTAAATCCAATTATCTCAAATTTTGAATGGATTCGAGCCGTGGAAGTTGGTTTTGGCCTAGAATGTGGCTTTTTTACCTACAAAAGAGCTGATGATCTTCAAACGGCTGAACCGATTTTTATGAAACATAGCTAAGAACACTCTCGATCAGAATACCTATCTAACAAATTAAACTAAATTGACACACAGATACACAGATACACAGATACACAGACACACAGATACACATGTTAAACTTATAACACCCCTCGTTTTTCGTCGGGGGTTAAAAAGACTTTGAAATGTGTTGTCATAATATCAATTTATTATAAGCAATAGATATATCACAAACATCGCTCATGATCCGAGTACCTCCACAAGGAATTCTATCACAACGCGTCACTCCTCGCAATGTGCCGCCATTGTAGCCCAAATTCTCAGCAAACAGAGCTTTAGAGGAGCCCACTTGAGGTTCTCTGACGCAGCAAACCAATATGCGATTCCAACCACCTTTTAATACATACATACCACGTGCTTTAGAAGCCACCACAAAGTGTCGCTTTAGCCAGGTATTATTGAATAATTTTAAAAAAGTTTACAAAAAATTTAGCTCAAAATTTATTTGTATAGAAAGTCCACGGTTCAAAGTCACGTGAATGAGGGGAATATACCTAAAGTATTTGTCACTTAGATTTGGACCCTAAAAAAATATTTGCTCATTATTAAAAGAAAAATGTTTAATTTAAATAATTGATTAGAAATTATTTCTGCTTTTCTTGTTTATAGGAAACTTCATTCGGCGCCGTCCTCACAACGGCCCTGTGTTTCAAGCAATACTGTCTTAAAATACCACATATGCCACCTTTACCAATAGTAGGGAAATGCCAAAAGGCAGTTAGAAAATGCCAAGCGCCAGACACAGGGGCAAACATTTGTCCTCTTTCCCATACCTCTTTTGTTGCCATTGTTGGAGGTGGCAAGCTTGGCTGACTTGGCAATTTCCTTTATTCAATCATACTGGCAACACCTCCTTTATACGAACAAAGAGAGCTTAGAATAGTTTGGCGTTTCGTAATTTGCCGTTTTGTTTGTAATTTGGTGATTGGTGTTGAAAGGGGATAATTTGGTTTAGGGCTTTTATTTGGAGGGTAAATTAAGGCGAAAGAGTTCTAATTTGAATAAAGTTTACTTGCAAAAATTATCCCATTGACATAAACATAACTACTCGGGTCTGCTAAATGCGAGGAGATTATGAAAACAGCTTTATCGATAGCTCAATCCAATATCTGATCCAAGGATAGGTCGTGGTCCAAATACAATACTAGGTCAGAAATCAAATAAATTTATGAGAACCAAGGCCCTGCTTCATAAACAACACCGTTCTATTTCTGCCATTATCGAACAGGCACAGAAATAAAATCATTTAACTGTTCCAAAAACGACACGATTCCACCCCAAATGTATATTTTACGCATTCCATTTTATATACATCATAAAATCGTCTGATTTGTAAGTAAATCAAATCGTAAAACAATCGTAAAATGGAGTAAGTTTGACGCGTAGACGTGCTGTTCAGATACTATGTTATATTGCATATTGTGACGTTAATCTGATAGGAAATTTATTAGAGCAGTAGCGGAAAACAGTCTGACTGTGTAATAAAAGGTGTCTTTGAAATAAATTACGTTATTAAGTAAGTACTACTTTTAATCAAATTTCACCATCTATGGTTGAAGTTGAAGCTTTTCAAGTGCATAAATTTATTAGAAGACAACAGCTTTCTTTCTATTAGAAAGCATTTTTCATTGAAATTACCCTAATAAAACGAATTTTAGCAGGGCAGGCACTAAGCTCTACAAAATAATGTTAAGTGTTTATGGCCATTATAACGGTTATTCTAAAATACTTATTTGTATCTTGATTAACATTCCATGCTCGTAAATATTTTACGCCACTTCCACTTATTTTTTACATTCACACTTATTTTAATTTCAAACGCAACTAAATAAAAGTTTTATTAAAAAGGTTACTCTCAATAACAACCTACATTTCCCAATGTTTTGTGTCATTATGTTGAGGTAATGGAGTCACTAGGAGTCGCTTTACACAGAATTCTTACCAAACAAGCTAACCATATTTTCGTAAATAACCGGTGAAAAATAAAAAATAAAAGAAAAAATATACCGGGTGTAGGAAATGCCAAAGGAAAGGTAGAGAGGCAAAAGAGCTTTTATGGAACAACTTCAGCGTACTGTGTCGTAGTGGGGGCGTTTACTAGGTATATTTGAGGTGGGGTGGCTATTACAGCGGACAATTTGCTTAACTTTCATAAATTGCAATAATAATACTAAACATTAAGCAATGGAAATAAAGTAAGTAGGTATTCACGACAAATTTAGTGTTCATTGATAGTACAAATATATAAAAAAACTTTTACTACACAAAATCTGAAAACACTACGGCAAAGGATGCAGTTTTAAAATAATAATACTCCATCATATATGACTAATTCCCAATCACAAATAAAATCAATTAAGTTTTTTCAATCTGCTACGATGTGTTGACCAAGATCGGTCTGTACCACGTAATTATGAATTAAGACAAAACGAAGACTTTGTAACCTTTGAACAAGAACAATACAGAATTAATCTTGTTCTTGTCTTGTAGGGCGAGAATGCTGCACCATTTTTTTGACAATACGGTATGCATATTATCTTGGAACAATTACGCCATACACTAGTCGAAAAACTAGTTAACTAAAGTGAATTCTGCGTTGCATATTTAATATTTCAAGTGCATGTACTGTTTTTATGAAAATCGCGCTCACTCACACCGCACCCAAAGGAAAAGGACGCAAAAATGCAGCACCAGTCTGGTGTGCAGAAGCAAAACATCTCCGACGAACACCGATCTCCGCAGATATGCAAAACACAGTCCTTTGTAACATGATCCTATTGTGGCTGGGAATCTCCGCCGCCGCGCTGAATACGAAACATCTTATGTCGATTTAGAAATTTATTAGGAAGTATTGTGATGCGAAGCGCGGCCACGAACGTGCTGCGACGAGTTATTGCTGCATCTCAGTTTTGCATTCCGAAGACGGTGGGCGAAGTGGTTGGGCTGTGTTGGTGATACTATGTTGGATGCTAGCGTGCAATTTTGTTGAGATAAAGCATTTGTTTCGTATCTCAGCAATAAATATTTGAAGAGTTCATTCAGATTTGATAGGTGTATGAGATCGGCAATCGTCACTGGACTCTTAGAGAACCAATTTTTGATGACCTATCATGAATGTTGTTTTATTAAAAATACACAATAATCCCAGATTAACCTATAAAAGTACGACAGATTTATGCTAATAGCTATAAATAACACAGTAGCAGGCCTTACATCTACCAAAAAGAACACAATCATCGCTCACATCTCTCAAAGGCCCCAAAACGAATAGCCCACGTCCCAAATAACAGGGTACCGGTACCACACTCATTGGTATGTCAATCGGGCAGACCTCAGCCGTGACAATGATAAGTCGAAGATTGCAACGGTTGCAAATCCCCCAGCGCCGCACAGAAATTGATCGGAGTAATTTGCCAGGGTTCGGACCGCTACGGTACCTACTGCGATTGGGAGGCGGCGTTTGAAGTGAGTGCGGAGCGATTCAGCTGGTGGGTAGTTTGAAATTGTAGCCAAGCTATAGCCAATTGACTACAGCTCATATACATGCTCACTCGACTGGCATAGTACCGCCCTCTGACAGAAGATCGGCGTATTACTCGTATAGCTGCGTTCAGAACGATAAGAGAGCGAGCCAAAAACCCAACCTGACTCAGTCCATTCCCCTCCCTTTGTTCACTACCCTTCAGATCAGGCAGATGTGACCCACGCTACAAGAAACCACAGCCTTTACCAAGTTGGGTACAAAAATTGCTGCTGTATCTTTATTTTCGAAGCGAATCGGAGTTTATCTCCTTGCCGTTAGCAAAGGCGTATATCGTCTTAGTTACTTAAGTCTTGCGTCATTTAGGACTGTATTAATCAATAAATCTCAAGTCTGAGAGCAGTCTTGAGTACCCTTTAGCCATTTCATGTAGTACTGGTTAAACATTTCCAAGGTCGCTCTCAGACTTGGAGTGATTTATTAATACAGGTGTCTGTTGAAGAACTGATTACAGATTGTGCCTCATTAATCTCCGCTTATTTTAAAAGTTCCTCTCTTATAACCTAAACCTTTATCTTCTCGAATACAATTGCCAATGATCCATAAAACGCATTAGTCAACCGCGACGCAGAACCGTCACACGTCTTCGGTAAAAATATACCAATTCCTCCCGTAATAGCGTTGGAAACACACCAATTTTTCCGCGAAACTTCAAAACATACCAATTTCTCGCGAAACGCAGCGAACCATTGGCGAATATGTTCTTATGCCGCCGTGAAATTTCTTTAACGTATAAAAGGCTTTTATTCATAAGAATGGCAGGTATTGTTTTGTAAAAGGTATTTCGGTTTTATTTATTTGGAAATTTGTGATAGAATGTGGTAGTTATATATTATTTTGCTTTACAGATCTATTTATTTATCTATGCTGGTATACTTATATGAAGTAAATTTGTTATTTTATTTGTTATTGGTAACATCTGGACACTTAAATAGAACGAACTATATTCTTTTTAGAAATTAGGAAAAAAAGCTTAAAAACGTTCTAAATGTCAGTCTTCTAGCACAATTTGTACCGTGAATAAAATTATGTTGGGATTTTTTATAAAATTAAAACCACATATTCTAGTCATCATTAAAAAACCTCAATACACAAATAGAAGGCTTCGCATATGCATTTCTACCTTCATTTATATTGCATTAAACTATACAATTATTTTCTGCGAACTTTACCCAACATGACATTTGAATTTAAACTTTACGCACTCCCATATAAAGTTCAAATCGCAGTAGTATAATTTTAATGGGTGATGTATTATTGCGAAATAGTGTCGATTTGTGAGACTCGTTCAAGGCTCGCCTGGCGTTTAACGCTAAAAGATTTTATGTCTAGCGTGAAAAATTGGAGAAAATTGCCGACACTCCGCAGATATAGCATGATTTTTATTTTATACCACCGTATCTTGATGTTGGGGCTTTTATTTCTTAATATTTAGCAGTTCTTGAGACGTTAACGTAAGATGATGGACGATTTGTGTCGATGTAGAGGTTGTGTTAAGTGGTGATATAAAGTGTTATTGACTGGTAAATTAATGTTCGCATCGCCGACAGATTGTAAACAGTTGAATATACTTAGAACATTCACTATTTATGAAATCAAAAAGTGGTATTTTCAATGGTATAGAACATTCATAATGTTCATATTTTTAGTGGCCTTTTAGAATATCCAAATAAAGTGTTCCTATTTTAATTTGAGTGGAACCAGTTATTCTTCTAAGTCGTAGCACTCTTGTCAGAGCGGTCGTGGTCATGTTTCGGTCGGTTCTTGTGCCACCGCTGCTCGTACGATATGTCGCCATGTGGGTCTATGTTTGGCTAAGTGAGAGCAGTCGTTCACGGTAGAGTGTGTCACGGATTTTATGAGGTCTGTCCACCGTGTTGGATAGCGCCCACGTGGTCTCCTGCCTTCAACTTTCCCTTGCACCACCAATCGCTCCATTGAGTTTTTGTTGCGGGTGATGTGCCCAAAGAACTTGAGGATTCGTATTTGCACAGTCGACGATAATCTCTCTTTGATGTTGAGTTCTTTTAGGATTGAAACGTTAGTTCGGTACGCGGTCCATGGGATTCGGAGCAGGCGCCTCCAACACCACATTTCCAGGGCGTCAATCTTTCGACGGTCTTGCATTCTCAGTGTCCACGTCTCAGCTCCGTACAGAAAGATAGGAAATACCAAGCACCTCATCAGTCGAACTTTTGTGTTTCTGGTTATTCTGTGGTCTTTCCAAATCTTTGTGAGCTTTCCCACTGAGGATCTAGTCACCGCGCAGCGTCTCCGAATTTCCTCCCCGCAGCCTCCAGCGTTGGTGATAGTGGAGCCGAGATATACGTAGCTCGTGACTACCTCGCATCCTGCTATGGCTGTAACGTCCGGGTGGTTATTGTTGGCACGATCTACAATCATCATTTTGGTTTTATCACGGTTAATTGCAAGTCCAAAATCCAACGCCGTGGTTTCTAGTCGTCGAAGAAGAATTTCGATCTCGCGTTGTTTTGACGCTAGGAGTATCATCTGCGTATCTTAGGTTTGGTACTTTTCGACCTCCCACAGATATTCCCTTACCCCAATCCTCAAGAACTATCCGCATGATGTACTCTGTATATATGTTGAATAGTAGGGGAGATAGTATACAGCCCTGTCTAACACCAGCTTGGGTTTTAAAGCGGTCGGACTCACTACCGTCAACACTACAGCGGCTGTGCCATCTTCATACAGACGTCTAATAAGGTATACAAGGTGTTGTGGTACACCCATTTCGGTCAGGACCAGCCACAGTTTCCACCACTTGACGGTGTCGAAGGCTTTCTTGAAGTCAACGAAACATACATAGAGGGCGATGTTGAATTCTCTAGCTTTTTCCACTGTTTCTATATCATTGTTAACCACCATATCATTGTTGTTGTGGAACCAGTTATAGCTAACCACTAATCGCTAGCAAAGTAATTTGTCCCACTCCGTTTCAGGTCGGCAACATGCAAGCAATGCCCTTGCTATTGCAAGCATCTATAGGCTACGGTAACTGCTTAACATCATGCGGATCGTCGCTTGTTTGCTGACTATATAAAACATTATTATTATTATTAGGAGCCTGTAGTGTCCCACTGTTGGGCAAAGGCCTCCCCTCCGTTCTTCCATTTGTCTCGGTATGTTGCGGTCTGAGACCAATGTGCTTCGAATGAGTCGAGCTCATCCCGCCATCGTCTTTTGGGTCTGCCGCGTGGTCTGGTGTTGTGAGGGACCCACACTGTGGCCACTTTCGCCCCTATATAAAACAAAAGAGATAAAAAAAAATCGCCACCTCACTCCTCCAAAAGTCAACACAAAGAATAAAATATTACCGAAAATATTTATCCGTAAATAACAACAAAGAATTACGCACCTAGATGGAGGAAAAATGTTATGAGAAAGATTAATTAATCTCATAGACGAGTTATTAGGGCGGGCGGGCGCGCTTACGCCGCCGTTTTATCATAAAAGATATAATCCGGGCTTCGTAATCCCTCTCGCCGCTCACAGATAGCGATACGATACGATACCTACAGACTAACAATGATATAGAACAGTTAGAAGAGACTTACTTTGAGCATAATGTATATAAAAAGAAATCGCCAGACAACACACACCAAATGTATGGTCCCAAACTAAGCAACGCTTGTACTATGGATACCGTACAATGGACTGGGGGCGATCCCAGTGACACCCAGATCAAGGCAAATCACAGAAAGGCAATTTCTAAATTTACCATGACGGGAATCGACGCGCAACCACTCGGTGCAGTGAGCCGAGCGGCCTACGCTCGAACCACTGCGCCAAGCAGTCTTCTACAAAAATATTTTTCTTTTTTTGTTTTATACATAAGTAACAAAGTAGGCAAACTACCGTACGATCCGCCTGATGTGAAGCAGTTACCGCAACCTATAGATGCTTGTAATACCAAAGGATTTGCACGCACGTTACTGAACTTAAAGGTTGAGGGACAAAGGGAGGGAAAGGGATGGTGGGTTGGACTTCCGTCTCTCTCTCTCTCTCTCACTCATCGTAATTCACGCCGATTTTCTGTGAGAGGCTAGTACATCCAGTAGTAACACTTATATCTATGTAAACCCCTATCAAACGCTCGTTTTCACAGAGTACAGACTCAAAGTATATCTGGAACGGCGGCGAACAGCGAGCCGAACGGTATTCGGAACTCTTTTCCCTATTTCCGAACGAATAAAAAGAATTCAAAGAGAACTTCATGACTTTTGTTATACGGTTTACGCTGTTATGTAGCTTTAGAGCAATAGGTGAGTATATGCTTCACATTTATTTATATTGAAGCAGATTTTCGGAATAGGTCATAGAGGTAGATTTTCTGAGGAAAAGGTACTCGTATTATTTTAGTGATACAATATTAACTGCCTACCAAAATATTATTAAAATACAAGTGTCTTAGTTTCAACATAGATTCTCTGTCATTTGCGCAACATTGAAGGGGAATATCGGGAGGAAATCTTTTTGTTTTTTGGATAAGATGTGTGTAATTCCTCAAACTGCACTGGGGGAACTGAGCTAAATTCTTCTTCTCGCATTATGAGGAAGTGGGCCTGGTATGACAGCTATAAAAAATACCCATTTTGTTTTTCCTTGGAAAAATGTTCAACCTTGATTAAGGTATGTCACATGTCTTAGGTACGTCAAAAAATTAATCTTATGACAAAAAAACATAAGATCTCCCGTTCACGTACAACGTAACTGTAGTTACGAAAGGATTACCTTTCTTTGTGAGGGCGGAGGAGTGACCTTGAGGGGCGCGCCTCAGACGCATTGCAGATTCCATACATATACTGAACAAACTATGTTTAGCGGTGAACAAATTCAATGTAAGTAAATTATTGTCAATGGTATTGAAAATAAAAATTGAAGATGTGACGAAGAAAATATTTTCAAATAAATTAGTAAGTAAGTTTGCTACCCAAGTTTAATAATGTATCAAATCGTGTTTGAATTAGTTTTTCAAGAATACAGAGCTTAGAATTGTTTGTTTTTTTACAGACAACGTCTAAATTACCTATCTATTAACCACTGTATTTACACCTAATGGATGTCCTGGTAGTCTCATAAAGGCCCACTAACATTCAACACTTCCGTTCTAGGTTCAAAATAACAATGCATACGTATCCATTGAGTTATTTCTAATATATTTTAAAATATTTACCAATTGCGATAAAGATCATGTTACTATACAGCTTCGCTGAAACCTTGAAACTATTTAGTTACGATTAAATACCAATTTATTTAGTAGCACAAAAAATCTACACCATAGAAGAATCCATTACTTTCTTCAGCTTTGGCTAGTCCATTATTCTTCGTTCAAAGTACAACAAAAGCAACATTCTATGCAAATCGCTGTCTATTTCTCAGAAGCGTTTAAGCCGTTCATTGGACCACCTGATGAGATAATTTAGTTAATATCGATCGCAGGTAGGGTATTAGCCGACGACAAATTGTCCAATCACTGGACAGGTAATTGATTCCGAGCACCTAATATCGGACGCTAAGCTTTTGTTAGGAAACTTTTAACGTGAGCTTAAAATATTCACTTAGTTAAGTGGCTATTTGGTATAAGGGTTAAAATACACTGTCAGGTTTTTCTAAAGTTTGGGTGGTACTAACATTGTTTTTATAATGAAAAGGTTGTCACTATGTACCTACTGTCTAACCTTTACTGCCCAGTGCCCGAAAGGTGACCTCTTTAACTTACAAATTCCCCCAACGAAACTTACGTTAATTCTTATTTTTTTGGCATGATCAACTTGAACCTTGGATTCTAAGTTATTACGGCCCGCATTAATAAATCGATCTCAAGTCTGAGAGTGATCTTGAGTAGGCTTTGTCATGTAATTTGTACTGGTATGATACAACAATGGCATTTCCAAAAACGCTCTCAGACTTCAAATCGATTCATTAATACAGACCTAAGACATCTTTCATCCTACTAATATTATAAATGTGGATGTATGTTTGTTACTCTTTCACGCAAAAACTACTGAACGGATTTGTATGAAATTTTGAGAACAGATAGTTTGTAACCGGGATTTACACATAGGATACTTTTTATCCCGATAATCGCGAATTTTTGTTAAGTAAATTCTACGCGGACGAAGTCGCGGGCATACACTAGTTTAAAATACTTCAAAAAGAGGTTAACTTCAAAAGTTTTGCGTAGTTATGTTTATGTACGATACTGATGTTCAGCAGTGACCTCTAGAGACTTGCAATACATAAGGCATTTCTCGCACATTGCTGACCTAAAGGTGACTGGGACAACAGGAGGGGATGGCTTCCGAGTCTCTCGCTCATCGTACGGATCGTAGCTATACATAACTTCACGCCGATATCTTCTGTGAGAGGGTGACGCTACCCCGGACATGCCCGTATATAAGCTCACACAATCATTCTAACAGACCTTACTAAAATCAGCCTGTTCTAATGAGTACACAGATATAGATTTACATAGATAACGCAAATGCATGTACTTCGCGTATCCGAAGCGACTACAGATATAAAAAATATGAGTATGAGCGAGATAATCACTCGAGAGAATCGTAGCGGGCGGAGGGGCATCGACGGCATCGGTGTCTTTGAATCGGTTTGGATTTCCCGTCACTAATGACGTCACAGTAGGTGTTAAAAATTCGGCACGCTTGGTTTCAATAGAAATCTTGATACTTGCGTTATCTATGTAAATCTATATCTATGGGTAGGTACCAAAAATATAATTTCAGATTCTCCCACTCCACAGTAATGTGTTTCGTAGACCGTTCAAACGCTCGCGCTGTTGCTAAAAATAATATTTACAAGTGAATAAATACAACTGTTCTCGCTCCAAATCAATCACTAGTCGGTTCAAATATAAATATTTAAATCTGTTCACTGGATAACTATGTAGCGCAATTTATCAGTTGCACAACTATTCGATACTTTGTAAGATTTTAGTAAGTATTATTACTTCAATGTAAGGTACTCTTTTCATAAGTTACTAAAATTCTATAATATTACTAGCGGTCCCGCGGCTGTCCAGCGCTACTTACTGCGTCCAATTGTACATATAAACCGTCAAGGGACGGGCTTAAAAACAGATACAAAATTTCATAAATATCGGTTCAGCCGTTTAGGGGGATATTCGTGACAAAAACACATACATACACATACATACACAGCATAGTGTTCGGCGTTGCCGCTTTTGTAGCCAAGAAGTTCCGGGTTCAATCCCTGTTTTGGCCTTGGACTATTGGCTTGTAGTAGAAGCAATTAGCTTAGTTGGAGCGGCTAACGGGAATACTAGTAATGTGATATCCTATTTTTTTTTGAAGTCAGTAAACAAGGGTACGACCCGCCAGATATTAAGGAGTTATCGTAACCTATAGATACTTGAAACACCAAAAGCATTACTCGCTTGTAGCCGTCTTGAAGAGGAGTTGGATAGAAGGTGGGGAGGGCTTGCGGCTCGCTCGCTTATCGTCCAAAACGCAGCTATAATAACTACATTAAGGCTAAAGTGCCCATCTAGGCCGCGAAGTTCAAATTTTTTGAGGTTTTTTAGAAATTTTTCAAAATCTGACAATAATAAAAGGCACATTATGTAATTCGCGACAAAGACCATGTGCAGTGCATTTATTAATATATCCAACTTACTCTAAAACATTTCAAGAACGACAGATAATCTGGCAATTTTTGTATATTTAGTGATTAACGAGTATCATATCCACTGTGATAATATTTAGAGTTAAATAAATGTATTAATAAACGCACTGCATACTGTGTTTGTCGCAAATCACAAAATATTGTCTTAAATGTTTTCAGATTTTGGATAAACCATAAAAATACTCGAAAATTTTGAATTTCGCGGGCTAGACAGGCGCCTTCACCTTAAGCTGATCTTCTGTGAGTGGGTGGTGCTACACGGTTGATTCAATCCCTATTTGAGCTGTAATCAATCGGCAATAGTTCTACCACTATTATTGCAAAATTGAAATATTAAAACGAAACAGAACGACTTCCTCCGTCCATCTCTACTAGCATAAAACTCGGAACGTCTCCATAAATCAACATTCCGAACGCAATAACGCAAATAAAACACACATAAGGAAATAAGATATTGCATTATACCATCAATTTTATGGCTTCATAAAAAGCAAATTTGTTTTTGACCGTCGAAAATCCTGAAGGTAGTCCCCTTATAAAACCCGAATAATCTACTCGGTGTATTCCGTCGGCGCACTGGACTCGCCTAAGTAAACTCCGGGGATGAAACAATTTGTGCACCCTAATCAAATAAGTGTAAAAGGAAAATTTAAAATTCTCGCCCACCATTTGCATAATGACCCGCGCCGGAGCAACGGCTCAATCTGGAGGCACCGTTATTATTGTACCTGCTTTATGGATGTACAGATAGACAGAAAAGCGAATGGCATTGACTAAAAAAAAATTTGGGAGAAACACCCCACTCACTCGGGTTGTCAACCTCCACAATTAATAACCAAAAAGTTGGTCAATAGTAAAATAAAACAACACGACCTAACTCCCTCAGTCGAGAGTCAGTCTGTCAGGCCTTTAAAAATATTTTACGGATATTTTTATTTTATAGCATTCGTTATGAAAACTATCGCCTGTGCTATAGGTACATATCTGTCTCTATTACGACCCCATGGGATTAACTCCCACTTCCGATTGGAGGATATTATGCAAAACAGAGCCACAACACCGAACAGCCCGGAACTCCTATCAAAACCTCTATAATTTTATTACATTTCTAACAATCCTATCTCTACGTGAGTGTACCACGTGAAATTTGCGCACTCCACACGTGAATAATAAGTAGCATTCACTCATACGAGCGGAGTCGGGTAATAAACCAGTTAATGTCCCATTACCAGGCGAAAGCGTGTCTAGATGGAATCACTGGATTTTACTACGTACTTTCATTGTGGGGTTGCTTTAATTTAGCTTTTCAGTGACTGATGGAGACGAAGGGAATTGTTTTAGTCTGTGCTAATTTCGTGTACACTCGACAAAAGTGAATCGTGTGATAACTTTACATTAGAAATAATATTTATTTTAAAAAGTAATATTGTCACTGCAAATAAATTTCGATGTTGTAGCATAATTATTAAGTTAAATTATCCTTATGGTAAGTCCCAATTGAATATAGGTTTGCAAAATGGAATCAACCCACACATCTTGTGCAAACCAAAACCAACCTTTAATAACTCCCACTTGGATTGGGTTTGGTCTACAGATGTATGTTTTTGTCAGTTTCATTCTGCAAAACTATAATTAAATTAAAATGTGTTGTCTGTACATACAGATGTTATATAAGCTGTGGTATCAGATACATTAATCCGTGTACAGAACTAGTGTGTAATTGTAAATGTAAATTACTACATACATTTACCCTTTAACCTACGATCTGTGTAGCTGCTTTACCAATCACGAGTTATTAACGCATACGCAACATAAATTTGAATGGAAATCAATTCCCGAGGCACACAGCAGAACGGGCGAATCATGGAAATTACAAATCAATTTGAATATAATACATTGAAGCCCAGTTATGCGCAGACCAGCCAATTGCTGTAGAATTATGAGAATATGTTTTGATACACGTGTACGAACCAGCCAGCATAGGACTTTTTGATGTGCAGTCATAGAGAATAATGTTTTGATCAAAGGTTTGACCATTAATATACAGGGTGGGACGTAAAGCATCAATAGCGTAGTGGTTAAAGGACGCCCCCGTAACTGAGAGGTACCAGGTTTGATCCTCGCCCTGTCCATAAAACTGTTGACATTTAGCTTAATTGAAATGGCTAACGGGACTACTACTAAAGTGATATCTCTTGGCTAAAACAAGAATGTGTTTGGCGAAACATTACTAAAGATATTTTATATTTGAAGTGGGTATGTATTAGTACTTGCTGTGAAACAGTAATACTAGAAGCTGGTATTCTTATTATAATCTTATAATGTATCATTTGATCTCCCTTGGAAAAAAAAAATATAATATGGCTTAGGCTCCATTTTTATAAGAATACTGTGGTAGATATATTTTTTATGAATCTTATTACTTATTTAATACCATTATCTTTCCACGAGGGGGGAGGGGGTGTAAAGTAGAGCCGTCAGGTGGAATTTACAAAACTGTCCCCCCAGAATTTTAACCCGACGCCTAAGTAAGGGGCGGGAAAGTTTACTGGTGCCGACTTAGATTGTCGGATGTAGGTCCCGGAGCAACATTACCAAATTAAAAGATTTTTCGTTAAGTTTGAATTAGTAAGCGGGAACCGACTTTTGAGTAACCATTGGTTTCATTAGAAATTAATTCGTTCGAGTTTATGTAACAATTACATCTAAATATTGAAAGACTATGTTTTGATAACCATGGTATATTTAGAAACTATTTGTCAGAGGGAGACGAAAAATAAGAGTTTTCGAATTTATATAATTTAATTTAAGTTACTTGGGTGGTCAATCTTCCAGTCAAAATACATGCAAAATAAAATAATATACATCTTACTTCAAAGCTGCATAATATATAATAATATATATTGCGACAGAAAAGCTCAAATGGTTTAAAAAGCAAGATGAATTGTGCAGTTGTACCTCATGCATATTCTAATTGTAATAATAAATGGTAATTTTGTTGGATTTAGACAGAGAAATGTACATTTTCCATTGTATTAAATGGGTTTCCACCTGCTATAAAAATGTTTTGCTACGTAACGACGTGAATATGATATGAGATGACAATGAAAGAATACATATACGAGGGATGCCTTTTAAGTTTTGTCGTTTGAAGAAAAAAACACAACTAGAACCTTATAGTACTTTTTATTGTTTTTCAAAGTATTCACCACGTAGCTGAATACACTTTTCCATTCGCTCAAACCAGTTATTATAACATTTATACCACTCTAAAGTGGGGGTGTTCAAAATGGCTGACTTGAAAGCGTCGACTGCTTTTTCACCGGACTGGAACCTTTGACCACGAAGACTTTTCTTAATTTTAGGAAATGTAAATAAATCGTTAGGGCTTAGGTCAGGACTGTATGGAGGATGATCAAGAATTTCTACTTTTTCCTGCTTCAAATACTCAATCGTTTGACGAGCGCTGTGTGAGATTGCGTTGTCGTGGTGCAGGATGATGCGTCGCTTTGAGTTAGATTTTCGAAGTTGGCGATGACTTGTGGTAAACAAACTGTGGTATACCACTCTCCATTAACCGTTCTACGATCTTCAAGTGCAATAGTCGCAATATGGCCGGTTTTTCCAATGAACGTGGCCACCACCTTCTTTGAAGTGCTTCGAGAACGAACAACTTTAGTCGGTTTTGGCTTGTCTTGAAAGACCCAGATTGTAGATTGTTGTTTGGAATCAGGATCGTAGGCATAGATCCAAGATTCGGCACCACTGATGATGTCGTAGACGTGATTTGACTCTCCTTGGTTGAACCTTTGCAGAGTTTTCTTACACCATCTGACGCGGGCCGCCTTGTGATCGTCGGAAAGCAGATGCGGTATCCAACGGCAATCTAGCTTTCTTACACCAAGCACTTCATGCAAGATTTTCTGAATGGTTGTCCCTGAGATGCCTAATAGAGCCTCTATCTCTCGATACATCACATGACGATCTTAGAGAATTTGTTGTCTCACAGTAATTATGTTATCTTCAGTGAAGGCGGATTTTGGCCGTCCTTCGCGAGATTTGTCACTAAGACTAGTATGTCTACGCTGGAATTATAAATACTAGCGTTCGACAGTCCGCAGACATGGGGCTTCATCACTGAACACAGATGTTAGCTCTTCAAAACACTGAAGCCGTGTCAGGCCTCTTCTAAAGTTGTAGAAAATTATTGCACGAACATTTTCCTTAGAAAGATTCATTTTCGTACGTAACCTGACAGATTCTAATCGACACTGTGACTAAACAATAGCATCAATCCCAAAACTTTCAATTGTTTTGAGATTCGAAATTTAAACACATTCGAATATAGAACAGTTCCAAATTCAAAATTGCCGGGAAATATGGAAACGACAGAACTTAAAAGGCATGCCTGGTATAATACCAAGTTATAAGTAGTTATAGTGACGTAGATGAGGATAATATAACAAAAATCTATCACCTATCTGAGGAATACTAATTTACGCTTGACGGATTTTTTGTTTACATTTCTAGAGAAGATATGTACTTACAAACTTTGGAAATAATTTTAAATTTTCCTCACGAACACTGAAAGCATGACTAAATATTACGAACCACTAAATTGTTTAAAACGCTTCGCTATTTGTATTTTTTGTATGGCGCAGTAAAAACCAGAGCCCTAAATATTGCGTTCGAGTATTCAGCGGTAAGTCAGCGTTTTGGTGAGAAGTGATAAATAAATGAGGAACAGTATCGTAGTAGGAGACGAACACTCGGTGGAGTTATTACCACTCGCAAAGTTCGCTTCGGTTTTAAGTTTAAATAATTCGTGAAACACTTTATATAAATACACTCGGAGGCATAGAGGCTCCCAGTTAACAAAGTGACTTGCCGAAAAATTATAAAAAATACGAGTTTAGACAGACAGGACTCAGAAGTTGTGAGAATAGGGTTTAAATTATGAAGCGGCCCTTTGTTACCATTTGTCCCATGTGTTACCATGACTTATTCAAGTAGAGCGCAGTGAACACTTACCTGTGAACAAAAAAAAAAACAAATTAGTATATATATAGACACGAGGGTACCAAATAGCTTCCCAGGGGACGAAAGTGGCCATTTTCGAAATTCAAACAGTATCTAAATAAAGTTCGCGTGGCTAAATTGAAAATAAGCTTTTACAACGCTGAAGCGATGATATTTAAATACAACTGCATTTTGCAACAGGCAACAACCATTACTGTACAGTATCATTACAGTATAATGATAGGTAACTATTATTAGGTATATTGTTCGTAATTTCAATAAGATTCATTTTAGCTAGGCTTCGTCGTGGTTTGGGGTACTTTTTAAAGGCTCATAATAATGGATCGACTCGAAAATATTGTAAATAACTTTAAACTAAAAAATTTAATAGCCCACGCGGGTGCTGGCGCCTTTTTCAACTACAAAAGAGCTGATAATTTTCAAACGGCTCAACCGAGTTTCATGAAACATAGCTAAGAACACTCTCGATCAGAATACCTTTCCAACAAACAAAACAAAATTAAAATCAGTTAATCCGCTTGGGCGCTACGAAGCCACAGACAGACACACAGATCCACATGTTAAACTTATAACACCTCTCTCTTTTCGTCGGGGGTTAATGAGTATCTACTCATTTCAAAATATTGTAGGTCACACTAAAAAGTAAATGGTTATCAACCCATTAAATTGTGTTGTTGAACCAAACTTCAGTATATTCTGAACCAAAGCTTTATTATTAAGTAAATACCCAATACAAGCATAGAAATTGAAAAAAATATTCACACAAACATGTTTTTATTATTTTTAAATACTAAACTGAAGTTACCCCAAAACCGGCCGGCTATAATACAACGGAAAACAAATGCAATTTACATTCGACGAACAAAATTGGCGGGGCGCGGACGTTATTACAGCTTTAGCCACAATTACAGTGTAATTGAAAACTGAGAGCCTGGTATGAGCCGGTGACGTGGGCTTGTTATGCAACCGAGTGAAATGTGGGGTGCGGTTAGGCAGTTTTTCACGATTCCTGTAGTCATTGTAATTTAGTCGGGGTACGACCTATTCAACATCATTTTATTTGGTACGTGTACAGCTGAAATATTGCTGTTTTGTTGTAGGTATACATTGAGACTATGAGATTGAAAAGGACGGCAACACATTGTGTTTAGTTTGTGTAGTATGTTACCCGAATGACTTTGATTTAATAATAAAATTAAATAAAACATTGTAAAGCTTTAATATAGATTCTAATCCTGTACCCTTATGTCATAATATGGTACTGTCAGAATATATGAGCGCTCAACACCGATTAGAGTAGAGCAGAGAAGTTGTATTTCAATGTTCAACGCAATCGTCACTCGGCCGTGACCGAATGGTCCAAGTCATAAGAGACAAACAGTCTAATATTAATTATTCACACTTATTTACTAACATTACATTCCAAATTCTTATATTGGATGGAACAAATGCCAAAAGATTACCTTAAAACGATTTTAAAGCTTCAAGAAAATGTATTAGATTTAATATGGGTTTCCTTATGTATTAAAAATTAAATACATCTATATTTTGGTATGTCGTCTTCAGAGGATGTGGTCACAAAACGACAGGCATAACGCTCTCTCTCATACCACGGGCCGTCCATTCTGACACAAAGCAGACGGATGCAGCCGTTCCCCCACAAACTTTCCCTCGAACAAGCGAAGGGCTTAATTGTTTTCCTGCGCCACGAGACGTTGAGAAAACGCGACTAAAACGCGTTTCAAACGTCGCTGGAGTGAGCTCGTTCCACTTTTATGAACCTCCTTTGTTTTGAGTACTCTAATTTTTAATTGAACGCGGCATAGTCTGGAATTGCTTAGCAACTGGCATTGTTGGAGAAAAGTTGTAGAAGTGGACAAGTGTATGCATTGTACGTTTAATCTTTATACTTATATTAAAATTCCTATGTACGTGTGTTCGTTATACTTCTCCTCCTAGACGACTTCACCAATATCTATACGAATAAATAAAATTGGAGTGTCTTTTTGTAACATACGACACCTATAACAAAAAAGCGATTTAATTTTTTTTTGTCTGTCTGTCTGATTTTGACTTGACTTTCACTGGCTGATAGCTGATGTTTTAAGGAGTAACGTAGGCTTCTTTAATTTTAGAAAAACAATTAGGGTTCCGTGTAAAAAAATTAAAACACGTGAAATCAAAGAGTATCTCGGAATCGGCTGGACCGATATTGACGGAACTTTCACTGGGAGATAGCTTTTGTTATAAGCAGTTACTTATGCTACTTTAGAAAATCTTTTTTTTTTAATGGGTCCTGTGATCGCGGGCTCAGAACGCGGGAGCGGGCTTTTTTGTTAAGTTAAATTTCATGCAGACGAAGTCGCGGGCTCAGCTAGTTTATTAATATTTTTGACGACCGCTTGCCGGAGAGCTAGCTCACTCTGCACATGGTGGTTGCGGGTTCGATACCCGCTGGGGTAAATTTCGAAAGGGCCTTTTGGTAATTTGCCCTGGTCTGGGTGTCAGTGGGATCACCCCCAGTACATTGTACGGTACCCAATTACCCATAGTACAAGCGTAGCTTAGTTTGGAACCATACAATTGGTCTGTTCGTCTGGCGATATTTATATTTTTTTTTACTTATCGGGTCACCTGGATGATTCTTAGCTATTATTATATATTCGTGGCAATGTTGTCGACATCCAGAAAGTACGCTTGCATAGCTGCAGGAAATAGCTACTGGAATTATATTATGTATTTATATAGATCAATTAGGTATAGATAGAGAGGCTTGAGTTAAATCATTGGAGAACCACCAAGCAATGGCTATAAGAAAGGCCTCCTTATTTTTTCTTCTTTGCCTTTACCAAATAGTACTGTACGAGTACCTTTGGCAAAATACACTGGGTTTTACATAAGTCCGAAATAATTGTCAGAGGTTTGAATGATAACGGGCATAGAAATGATTTTAAAAAAAATGCATTGAAATTAAAACACTTCCTACTAATATTATAAATGCGAAAGTTTGTGAGTGTGGATGTATGTTTGTTACTCTTTCACGCAAAAACGACTGAACGGATTTGGATGAAATTTGGAAAACAGAAGGTTTACAACCGGGATTATCACATAGGATACTTTTTATCCCGATAATCCTGAAATTTTTGTTAAGTTAAATTCTACGCGCACGAAGTCGCGGGAACAGGCTAGGTTTTCATATTTATCTATTACCTATTAAGTCCTCATCGGGCACACTCCCCAATGTGAGGTGTTCTTTACCAGATTTACCGTCTCCCTAATTAATATAAAAAGATCCTCAAGATGTGTTCCAATTTCGCTTAAGATCATACTCCATTGAGGGGGTAGGTTTAATCTGGTAACAAAAAGGAGCTTAGGTGTCGTGAACGCGCTCGCCCGGCGGGGTTCGTTGTCCGATGCCAGTCACTTTCGCCAAACAATCCCGGGATTCGCCGTCTAGCAAAATTTATACCGTTGTCTCCGTCGAGTCACTCGCTTCTAAGAACACTTATTTTCAGTAGGTATAAATGAAATTGTAATGTATGTATATCTACTTTTATAGGCTAATAAGTAAGTTTTTATATTATTGTGTCAGGAATATCACATCCAGTCAGTTAACGCTGCAATAGGAGATGGAAATGTGGCGTTGATGATATGACGAATGATGGTTTATAATTGTCTTTTTGTTATTCTGTGGCTGTAAGTTAATTACGGAGTAGGCTTACTGTCCTGCTGTCATTTTGCTCATACATATTTAGTAAGTTTGGTTATTCAGTGCAATCAAGTGCGTTTAAATTCTACACACCTTGTAGAGTGTACCAATCATTCGAGCATCAATTATTTATTTCTTACGAATGTTAAGTTGAATATATGGTCACATATTGGAATAAATTATGCGAAAATAGAACCCTTTCCTTTAATTATTGTAATGTATAATAATAATAATTTTGCCCTTTTGATGTCCCACTCCTGGGCTTAGGCCTCCCCTTACTACGAGGGGGATTCAGGTCGTTATAATAATGAATGTATTTTACCATTGAAACATCTGATTTGGATACAATTTATTCAACAATTCTACGAACTACTACCATAAGGGTGAAAGCGGGAGAAAGTCGGTTTAAATAATAAATTCTCGGTCCTCACCCCATGAGCGAGTTGCTGCCAAAACTTTGATGACAGATGGATGGAGGATCTACGGTGTTCCATTTTTGATCCTCTTATTGAATGAATTGGTTTGATGATTGTTCAAATAAGTTAAATTTTGTATTCTTAACTAATTTAAAAGAAATTGGTATTCCGACGTTGAGACCTTCAGGATTGTGGAGTTGATTTCAATGAATTCGAGCAGACGGGTTCGAGTCGCAGATTTTGTACTTAAACTAAAAAGTTTGACATCGAAAATTGATTAAATTCTCAAGCGAGAAGGACTACACAAGACAATATAGGTAGGTAAACTAGTAATTTTATAATTATACTGACGTATTGAATTATTTACTACCAATTTTAATTAATTATTTTAGCAAAACCTTGGCGCAGTGGTTCGAGCGTAGGCCGCTCGGCTCATTGCACCGGTGCATTGCGGGTTCTATTTCCGTAATTTTCCTTGGTCTAAGTGTCGCTAGGATCACCCCCAGTCCATTGTATAGTATCCCTAGTACAAGCGATGCTTCGTTTAGGACTGTACAGTTGGTGTGTTAGACTGGTGATATTTATCATTCACTTATTTATCGTTCATTGCGAAGTATGTACCATGAGTTTTGACGCTGGTTAGAAGTTGCTAGTCGCAAGCTTTTACCTAAAATATGTTCATACAACATAACCAGAAGAGGCTAGATTTCGTTTTGAGGAAATAAATTAATTACTTAGTTTTAGAGCTAATTTTCTATAATTATCTATATATATATAACTCAAAGGTGACTGACTGATCTATCAACGCACAGCCCAAACCACTGGACGGATCGGGCTGAAATTTGGCATGCAGGTAGATGTTATGACGTAGGCATCCGCTAAGAAAGGATTTTGATTAATTCTACCCCCCAGGGGATGAAAGTTTGTATGAAACTTTGTCAATTAAATTCCACGCGGGCGAAGTCGCGGGCACAGCTAGTCAAAATATATGGATCAAACATTCGATGCTGTGACGTGTAAAGGTCCTAGAGGTTGTAATATATAAAGATATTTTTATAATATAAACGTTGACATGCCTTAAAACTACACACATAAACGTAGAGTTCAAAGACTTTACAGCCTGCCGTCGTCGCGACAATACCAACATAACAGACTAAAATTATCAACAAGAACATTTATCTTGAAGCATTTTATGAGACTAGCACGTAATGCCAGTATATTTAATCTACTTTCTTGATATCACCACTGCAACGCTGAAATCTTCAGAGACTGACAATTCTTGCAACATACATGGACCGTTTGAATCAGACATCTGCAACTTAGTTTATAGGTGTAGTATTTAAATTTTAGGGATGCAGAAAAGCTCACTCATAAACAATCTTGGTGTCTTAAAATTTTCTACCACATTTACCATTTTATTTGTTTATTATTTATTTTGTCTGTGTCTAAACTGTTGCGTGCTATTATATTCATTTAGCCATTATGTAGTTGGTATAAGTATATGTAATATTATTTTCTTGTTTATTTAATGTAATGTATATGTTTATAAGTTAATTTATGTAAGTACACCCCCGTATTATTTTTCTTTATATCCTCTCCATCCTAAGGTGGCCTGGTAGAGATCACTTCTAGTGGTGGATTAATAAAGAGTTATCTATCTATCTATCTACCATTTTCTACAATCAGATATTAATGCGTATTTTTTGACATTGCCAGTGACATTGACAAGTAAGTAGACGAAGGTCAGATACCTGATATTTTTTTGTGAATTCACCTGCGTATTACTAGGAGCTACCATTGTGGGATCAAGTTAGTGAGATACTGATGCCAAATCTGTTATCAGATTTCGACTAAACTAAATTCAACACATCTGAAAAAATACTGTTTTCACGGCCATGCCATCCTTCATCGTGTGAATGAAGTGCTACGTATACATTACGTGCTTAAGATGGGTGGACTTGATATTGAGGGAGCTATCACGGGGCGCAATGGTTATAATACATTAATACGCTAGAAAAAAATATAATACCAACACGGCAATTTTAAGCGACATTTATAACATAACTTCTTGAAACAATAATTCCATTACACATAATATCACATGATAACAAGTTGAAATTATAATTAATAAAGTTTGCCAATAACTCATGTAACCCTGTGCTTGCCTGTACGGCGGTGGGCCTCAAAGAGAATAATGGAGTTATTGAAGATGTTATCACGCTACGGGTTAATTCAATTCGTTAGAGTAATATTCAATTTTGTTGGTAAATTATCGTTAGAGACTAGGTAGGTAGAAATATATTGTTGAATATACGCCCATGTTTCTTAGATATATTTTGGTATAACATACTATTATTCTTAGGATAGGCTTTTGCTGACAGGCAGGCTACGCTACACAGTAAGTACAGAATAAGCAGAGCCGCCATGTTGATGCAGACATATTTCAGAAGCGTTTGGTGTAGTAACGCAGCTAAATGTCACAGATTAAGCTTTAGAGCAGGACAGACACATGTCTGTGTATTACGTGCCTACGTTTACAGTGTGCGTTCGGTGCTTTTTCATACGTTACGCAATCTGCTCTGCCCTGCGCTGCGTGAACCACGTCGCGTGCGTCTCAGCCTACGCTCTCAATTACTGTTGCCTAAAATCAGTATTGTTCTTGGTTTTAATGAGACTGAAACCAAGATTAATACAGCTTTATCATAACAGGACTATGACAGTCCCTGTAAAACTTAACATTCAGTCGTATTCTTGTCAAATTGTTTAGGTCTAGTCTCTAGTTATGAAATCACAAGAACGTCTTATTGCTGAAGTATGTCGTGGTAAAGAACTTTGATGTGTAATTTGAAAAGACAACTCGATAACTATTCCAAATGACTGCTAAGCTTTGTTGGGAGACGATACTATATCAAGAAGCATTCAAAAATATTGCACCGTAGACGGAGTCTGATTTAAGCGCTGATTAATTTGGAACATCCCTCGAATACATCAATCATCGCAGACTGTCCTAGCTCGCCGTAGCTGAGACACCGTGCGACGCTCATCAATTTGGCCACTGATAATAAAACTACAAAGAATGAATCGGATGCATGAAAGTTATTGTGACTAGAAGTGGCCCCAACAAAAATCTAGAAAAACCATAAAAAATCTTATTTTTATAACAATGGACTTATAAAGCCAGATCCACCCTACTCTATTTGGAGTTAGTTTAGTAATTTAAAAAATCCAAACATACGGATGAATAGTTATGTTCAGATTAAGTAAAAAGGTAAGTATCTACTTAACATCTGAACCTATTTTTGGTATAAAAATAGGAATACCTACTTCATGAAACTATATTTCCTCCGCATCTCAAATCGTAAGATAAACCGCGATAATGTGTCACCTATAGAAGCGACCAGACTTCAAGTACCTACCGCATCCGTCAACTCTATATCCCTAGCACACGACACACAAAGCATCTACTCGGTGTGCGCTGCCAACAAATGAAATTTTCGATCGAGACGAATGACTGTGCATCACTCTTTTTGTATGCTCCGACAACAATGCTGGTTCAGAACAGCGAGCAGTGTATTGTAAAAAAATGTTCAATTTCAGATTTCTAGTGGTATTGTTTTAATCAAGGGATTTTATAAATTCTTGATTCGTGAATCCATGGATCACATATATTTTTTCTTACTATGATGCCAACATGCAAGAAAGAGTTTACACAAAACAATAATAATTATTATTGTTAAAAAATGTTTTGTTTAGCTTCTCGACATAATTAACTTTGTTATCTATGATGTCACAGAATAAAGATATGGCTTAATGTGTCTTTTAATCTAAATACTTACTGCCTTCTTCTGCAATAGCTGAGTGTGCTTAGTAGTTCCGGAAGGCTTCCAAAACGTTCGGAACGGCTTCGGAATGTTGAAGACGTTACGCCCAAATATTAATCCCAAAAATAAAGCAACTCCTCCGATAATTAATATAGTTATAATTTTTTTAATAAAATTTGAGGTGGAAGTGTTCTTGCTTATATGCTAAATAGCAAAGGTATATAAACAATGAATATTATGTGTTACATTATAGTACATCGAAGGCTCACAAAATATTTTCTCATTAAATTCTCAGCAACTCAGCATCCAGCGTTGCACACTCTTTACTTATCAACACAGAATTTTCATTAAAATTTCACACGAGCTTACACTTTGCGCTAAGAATTTCAGAGATAAGGCTCTGTTAGTTAGAATTTTTGATGTTCACTAACACTGAATAGAGGATAATTTGCTTGGATATCAAATATATTTTGTCGTAGCGCTGTACTCTAGTTTTAAAGAAACAATGTGCCGATTCTGTTAATAGATAAATTCAATTCACTAAACTTACTGTATTAATATTCTTGTCACTCTCGTAATATATGAGAAGGACAGAAACATTTTTTAATTTAGAAAATTTCGTTCAGTTTAGACGACTGTAAAATTGCCATCTCTATGAGTCAAATATTTAGAATAAACTTTAAATTATAATAGAGACAATTTTAGGATGAATAACCAACGATCGAATATAAATAAACAAAGAAATTATCCTAAAAATAACAATGATCTAACTTGATGATTGTTCAAGTAAGTAAATTGGCCATAATCATTAGTTGGTATGTATTAAGGATAGTGCTTGTAGGATTAAAAACAATTTGTTGATATGAACCCCGTGCTATTTTCAGTCTTTTTATTATTCTGATTAACTGATTAATGTTTCTAAAATAATAAGAATGAGATATGTAGATTCACAGCTCAAAATATTGCCAAGTATTTCGAAGTCACCAGTTACTCAACACTTATTTAGTATTCAAAAGAAAAATAGAGCTCCTTTTGCTTCCAACAAAGCTTACGCAACCTACAAATACCCTCAATTTTAAAATTCTCATCTGCCAAACGAGATTACCGACCCGTCTTTTTGAACTTATAACTCGTAAATTGTATGTTAATTCACTCAGCCGCGACCGTAAGATATTCAGTGGGGACAATGTTGCCAGAATATTCCCCGACGGTGGCGACATCTTGGACGTATAACTCGCAAACTTGATTATTAAGGGGGATTGAAGGGGTATAGGGAGGGAGGGGTCGAAATGCATTGGATTTTATAAGGGTTTAAGTTATATGCGCTTTGAAGGATATGGAAATCTGCATTTACGAGTAGCTTCTAATGTAGAGTTCATTTTGTAGACGAGAGTTCATTTGCAAAAGAAACTAAATGATGTTTCACAATTTTGGGATTAAGCAAAGAAAGACATGTTTTCCATTTTTGTGGATAAGATCTGAATGAGATTGGCGTGAAATAGATGGTTGGCGCGGACGAATAGAGGCTTAATGATGATGACGAGTCCCATTATATTTTAGTCTTTGAAGTAACCATCACCCAACCCTCCCAAGGTAGACCGATGACATCACACATCTCGTAAGAAGCTGGAGATGTGAATAAAAGAGGACCGTAACTATTTTGGGGAAGAGATCATTTTTGGAAACGGTATTTTTAAGATGGCCTGTCGGCGCCAATATACACTTTCTTTCAAATGAACAATGTTACTTTATCACTTTAACAGCGGCCACCAAAAAACTGGGACCAGTGCCATTCTACCCAGCACCACACGAGGGATATTATTCTAGAAGACATTTTTCATCCATTTTCAAAACAGAACTGGTTTATCTAAACACACAGCGCACGGACACGACTTGTGTAAAACTTTACAAAGAGGGGGAAAAAATACGGCACATTAATATTATGAGAGCTCTTTCAAAGGATAAAAAGAGCCCAGTTGACATTTTGTTCACGGCCGACGCCGGGGTACTCCGCTAATGAATGCAAATTTCATCAAGCCATAACACACGCTACTCATAATAAAATGTTTAATTTAAAAAATATATACAGCGGCTGAGTTATTGTACTAGGTATTAATGCAGAGGTATTTTTAGGGTTTTCGTAATTAAATTAGTTTAGAATTTTAAATTCCTTCTGCTGTGACGTGCGATTTCATTTCGTCTTCTCCACGGCTGTTTATTTTACAACAGAAACTGCTAGTGTTAATAAACTCTGACTGCAAACTTGAGTGCTTACGCCCTTATGATTTAATTTTATTCTAGAATGACTTTTCAAAGTTTAACCTCAGAGTTGAGATTGGTTGAGATCTACTAACCAGGTTTCAATATTGTATTCCTTTCAGAGGCTTTTACACACAAGTAAAAAATATATTCAAATTCATTTCCCGCTCTACAAAATGTAGGAAATAAAGACTTAAGGGGTTGTTATCTTTTAGTTGACACTTCGATGTGAGTAGATTACAAATAAGATTTAGAAGAAGACTAGATCTCGATTGGACTAAATGTTCTGAGTACCTACTACATCTCGAAATAAATAGTCGGACTAATTCGTTATATGACTAAATATAATTTAGACTACATCTTGATTGTAGGTACTGATCCCGTGACGCGTCGTTATACATCCAATTGTATATCGAACACTCGTTATTTTAAGTTTCATGGCATTGTAGTTAGATTCGCGTAAAGTTATTATCTTAAATCCTGAGCATTGTTCAAAGTAATCAAAAAGAAACCACTCGCATCATAATTAAACTGAACGCGAAACCACAAATAAGAGAGAACTCGTTACCGTCCAAAAAGCGCCATCACAATGCTAATTGTTTTTAAGCAACTCGCGCAACAAAACTATCAAAGCGCGATGCGCCGCCGCAGCGGAATGCAGCGGAACAGGTGGCGTGACGAGCTAGTGTTAATTAGCAAAAGTTTATATCTTCTAATGATGAGAACATGCTTTGCTACAAAGGTACAAGTTTTTGGAAGCTTTAGTGATACACTGCTGGGGAGTTTTAGCAATCGGATTGGTTTGAAAGACATTGTAAGTATAAGTGTCAATTAATTTCAGAAGTATTACAGTCAGTGTCTTCAATTATTTTTTGTCTTCAATAATCTTTAACAGTCCTCATGTCTGCTTACATCCTCATGTTCTGAAGCCACGACATAACTTACAAAGTGTTCTAAATTCAGATAATTATCTGTCAGCCTATAGATATATACTTTCACTGGGCATTAAGGGAAGGCTCGTGCCCAGGAGAGGGACATTGAAAGGGCTAATATTATTATTATTTTATAATATACAATTCCACAAAAATATTGTCGCGTCGAGGACAAAATGAAGCCACTTTGAGAGATTATCTGTAATCAAAAATATCAGAGTAAACTCTAAACCAAACTCAATAGAGGTGTTGCGATTACCAACAATTTTTGTGACTTGGTAATAAATATCAGTACCTACTGTTTAGTGTTTATCTACCTAGACAGTGGTGACAATGATAACCGGGAACTGCGTTCCTTGTGCCCAAGTCGAGCATTAAAGACACTGTTTTGTTAGCTCGTCACTCAAACTTGCAGTGTGTCACGCGACTTAGCGCGACTACTTGCGCCAGCTAAAGCCGTCCTCGCAAGAAGAGGGAAGCTGATTCGGATTAAACTTTGAATATGTACGAGCGACTTTACCCGGCGACATTGTAGTGTGTCACACTCAAGCTGTTAACTTTGCGATCGACTGTGTCGAGCCATTCAATTGTTCGGATGCTCGACTTCGGAGTAAACATATTCGCGGCCAGATTAACTGTATGGGCCCAAACTAAGCAACGCTTGTACTATGGATTCAGTGACACCTAGATCAGGGCAAAAAACGATAAGATCATTTCCAAACCGCGTAAAATTTTTGTCGTGGTTGACAGTAAACAGATAAAAAAAATCTAACATGGCTATTCCAAAAAATAAATTCGTAAGATCAAAAAAATTCAGAACACGTTTCATTTAGTTACAATTAATCTATCTTATATTTTTCTAAAGCCTAGGATTGATGATAGCCTAGGATGATTCCTGGCTACCATTGAACTTAGGATTTTATAAACCGCTTTTCAAGTTCTCAGATACGCACGCATTGGAATGGACTATCATTAATACTCACATGGAGGGCCGAGGGAATTGTACCCTAAATCTAATGGCAACAGATATTGGGACAACCAACAGCAATAGCTAGACGAAAAATAGTGCACCTTTCCTCAACTCTTCGGGAAACACAACAGTATATCGTAATGGTATTTTACCATATCCCAGAAAAGAAAATTATCACACAATTCCAGCACAAGACCCACATACGTGTTTTTATTATGTCGTCCTACTACACAGTGTCATTTGTTCGTGTCAGTTGGAAAACGAGCGTCACCCCGAGGCTAGTGACATCTGCCGTCAAGCCGAGTAATGCCTTTTGTAAAACTTCCAACTTGCGTCGCACTCTGTACGATGTACGAGTACATGCTCAGTGTAGGCGAAACCATTTAAAGTCATATTATGTAGAACTTGTTGTGTTTATGTAATAGTTTTAGATCGAGATAAGTACAGTATAAGTTTGAGTTTAACCGGGGTTATATCAATTTATGCGAGTAGTCGTGTTATATGTTTCGAAATTAGTTCTGACTAGACTCTGATCTGACTAGTTCTGACGTTCCTTGTGTGACAAAAGGTTGGACACTTTAAAATAATATTATTTAATACGTTCCTCACCTTTTCCCAACACAAGGTCACCGTATCATTTATTCCTTCTTTCATCATGGTTTTGATAATACTAATGTTATTCATCCATCCTATATTTGGCTTTTCTCTCGCTCTGCGTTCATCTATAACTATATAATAAATAAATAGATAATAAACATCGCCAGACTAGCAATCCAACTGTACTTACAAAGTACTGGGGGCGATCCCAGTGACAAGATCTGGGCAAATTACTAAAAGACTATTTCCGAAGTGTGCCACGGCGGGAATCGAATTTGCAACCACCTGATGCAGTGGCTACGTTCGAACCACTACGCCTACCGGTTGATACGAGTAGTCGTCATTTATATATCTTGTAGATAATATCGTCACAAGATTAAACTATTAAAAAATACCCGCTAAACTTAATATAATTTTTTGACGTCTATTCCGACTTTCACGACCAAATTGTTAAGACTTCACAATCACATCAATACTAAAACCTTTTTAATTCTCCATTTGGATTATAGTAGTTCAGATTTATCCAGCTATGTATTATACATGGCCTATCGAATAAATAATGTATTGCATTTTAAACGTACAACGGGATCATTGTAAATTCATTGTGTATCAGAATAGTTTTTATTTTTCATTCTACGGATTGTTTATTTTGTTTTTAGAATAAAATATGATTTATTGATGTTCGTAGTTGTTGCTGAAAGTTGTTGTGAAATTTATTCATTAAAGGTAATGCTATGGATGGTTTTTTCAGACTGGTATTTTTACAAGAGTTATTAAAATGAGATACGGTCAAAAACTAAATCCTTATAAAATACTAGCTGTGCCTGCCGCGACTTCGTCCGCGTGTAATTTAACTTAACAAAAATTTCGGGATTATTCAGCCCCTATTTTATCCCCTTGGGGGTAGAATTAATCAATAGTACATTGTTACATGAGTGGTGAAAGTTACTTATTTTGTCCCGAGACGGGGTTTGGCGCCCGAGCGTAGCAAGGGCGCTAATAGTTCGAGGGACAAAATAAATCTTTCACCCGAGGTAAACACTGTGCTTTTCATTACGAATACAAGGAAAATAAAAATAAAAACAGGAATTGGTTAAATAAATAATACAAGGAAGTATAAACAATACTCTACAACTCGAAAAAAAAAATCGGATTGCCGCCTATTTTGTTTTTTTTTTCGTTGGCCGGCCAACTTCATTATTTAGCCATTATTTTTCATTTTCATCTTTAAATATTTTGCCCAAATCTATGTTATTTTAAAGAAATTGTTGAAACTAAATTATAATTAAGTCATTTAAAAAATATATTCTGAATTAATACTTAACTTTATGTTATTTCAATTTTACATTGTGCTGTAATTGAGTGACTGTAGAAAAAGTTTGAACATGGTTCCATAGAAATGTGAAAATGGAACTAGTTTTTTTTTATAATTTGACAGCTGTCATTTGAAAGCGAAACTCCCGGGCCTTAAAAGTATTACTTTCAACCCGCTTCTCAGGCAACTTCAGACCTACTTTCAGAGTATGAGTAATGAAAAATCCTTTCTTAGCGGATGCCTGCGTCATAACATCTACCTGCATGCCAAATTACAGCCCGATCCATCCAGTGGTTTGGGCTGTGCGTTGATAGATCACTATGTCAGTCAGTCAGTCAGTCAGTCAGTCTTTGAGTTATATATATTTAGATTTAACTTGATCGAACTCAAATTTAGAAGTGCTCAATTATGTTAACGTGCCGTAAAATAATAGACATAAAAAAATCAGATTAAGACTGAGACTTACTTTTCATTAATTTTGTGTATGGCGCATCAAAAAGCTAGTCTCAGATTTGAGTTGCATTTAAGTATTCAGTGATTAGTTATACAACTAAGATAGTGCAACGATAGTAGAGGCAATCTGTAGCCAATTAACTACCAGCTCATATATAGGCTAGCTCTATCGGGGTAGTAATGCCCTCACACAGAAGATTGGCGTAAAGTTGCTATATTAGCTGCGATTCGCACGGTGAGTAAGAGAGCCGGAAGTCCTTCCCCTCCCCCCATCCTATTCCCCTTGATCGGTAACGGGCGAGCAATGCTATTGGCATTGCAAGCAGTGGCGGATTGACAAATTTCTAAGGAAGCTGTAAAGTTTTCGCCGCCCTAGTCCGGCAAAATTTGTTGCAGAGTTCTATCTGTAAGACATCAGAAAACCGTCATGGGGAAATCTTTACGATTTCAAAGAGGTAGCAAAAAAATAATCGGTCCCCAAATTTGCCGCCCTAGGCTCCAGCCTACTCAGCCTGCTGGTAAATCCGCCACTGATTGCAAGCATCTATACTTTGTTGTATAATAAAAGTGTGATGGTCCAGCTCCGTACTCTGGAGTCTAGTAAATATTCCAAAACAATCAACACGTTGTTCCCATAAATAATTCTAACGCATTTTGCACCCCCCTCATAATGACTGGCAACTTGGCAAATTTCCTGTGGGGACTATCAGCCATCTTTAAAATTAATTGAAACGTTTTGGATGTAATCTGTTGTGATAATTCCATCGTAAAGGGGCCTGCCTTGAAGATTAACTCATATAAATAAATAATAAGTTCTTAATAACTTTGCGAGACTTGAAGCTTGTTTTCAGGTGGAAAAGCAAATGGCCATTATTTCGTGAATTATCTTTGAATTGTTATTTTCACTTCAGTTAAAATACCCTTATTTATGGATCTACAATGGCTGTGACGAGCAGAGAGGCCTGGTAGTCGTAGGAAGCCTATGGCTGCGAGAAGTCCTCCTGCTGCCGGATGGACAAAGGTTTAATAATGAGGTTAAATATGAATAGATGCTCATCGAAAAGGAAATGAAAGATTGTTGTGTAGAAAATTGTTACAACATTCAGACAAGGTCACATTACGGTTTTTGTGTAATTGTTTTTTTGCTTATTTATAGAAATGATTCATTACGTCATAAATTAATAATTATAGCAAACTTCAATAGCCAATATTTTTGCAATAATTTAATACACTTTTTTTAAGATAATCACAAGTTTTCAGCAAGGAATTGGTGCTTACAAGTTGATATAAAATCACTAAAACCGATATAAATCAAACACCCAATTGTATTTCAGAGCCACAGTCAAATATTAAGAATACTCAATACTTGCTAAACAAATTCAATAACACAAACCAAATCTAAAACTAATACATCATCGAGAATATAAATCACATTGCATCATATTTCAAGTGAAGAATAGGCAACACTATTGCTGTCGTTTTAACGGCGTTTGGTTCGACGATTACATCGTTACTCGTTACATATTCACACAGTGACGATGCTATGTAGGGGTGGTTTACATCAAAGGGACTATTCGATCAATGTGCCTCAACATGTTTTTTCTTTCGGTTCATTTACCACGAGGCATACGCGTGCCTCGAATCCTTGTGTTGTTGGTTTGAGAATAATGGAATTGCGTTTTTTCCATAGGACTTCTGAAAATATTTGTGACTTGAATTCTCTTCCTCCATTAATTATCTGATCTAACCCACTGGCAAATATGCATTATATATACTAACATCATTAAAATTTGTGCATTTTTACAAGCCAAATAAATTACTGACAGCTAAACAATTTTGCTCTATTCAAAACCCTAAATTGTCATAAGTATTCTGTGCCATAAATCAATGAACACCCTAAAATCCCTTTACCGCCTTTAACGAAAACCCCATTGATCTTTTATAAAGCTAAATCATAACTTTCCCCATAGGAACTTTGAGTATTCCCATTGAGATCAATCACCCGCTCGGTCTTATAGCTTAAACCACCCCGTTAATGTTCCGTTTATGTTAATATCATGAGAGTTTAACTATTCGCTTATTCACTTAGCGCCGGTACTCTTTGGCCGCCTTTTTGTATCGAAACACTCCCCCGCCCACTCTCCTTTCTCCAGACTTAAAATTGTTTTTTGTCGTGTTCTCCAAGTTTTCTAAGTCGATTTAAAATGTACTTAAAACGATTAATTTGGATGGAGTTAGGAGTTTTCGTGTGACAGTGACAGTTAAATTTATTCCGCCGTCGGTTATTTTTGTTTCTTAATTTGGTTTGGAAAGTTTGTTTGGCTTTCATTATTATGTTTTTTGTTTGCGGAGGGATGGAGGCAGGGACAGGGATGAAAGAGTAATAATAACTGAGCATTATGATGACTGCTTACTTAGCTCTACATGGGTCACTGAATTGGTGTTTTCTGAGAACGACTTGATTTTCATTTTGATAATAGGATCAAATAAAACATACTTTTGCATCCTTCAAAAGCGTCCGAACCTGATACTATTTTCAATAACATCTTTTATATTTATTCGGAAGAACAAATCTAAGCCTTTCGTCGATTAAACCTTTATAATAAATTTAAGGTTTGATCTTTCAAAATTATTACAAAGGTTTAATCGACTTATATTAGTATTTTAAAGCGCTTTGTAAGCCTTTGTATTGGATTAAAAGAGTGAAAAGATTGTCAAAAAAATATTTATCGTTATAACATATACGTTATATATAGAACTTTGTCTGTATTTCCAAAACAATATAGAAGATATCATGAAGAATAACTAAGCGTTGAGAAGATATTAATATGAATGATTAAATTGGAGTTAAAAATAACGGTATCCTAGCACCCAGTCGTTAACATTACAATGATACACAGACATACAAGTGATGTTGCGACAGGACAGTACTCTACGACGAAGTTACCAAACAACGCGTTAAAGGCGAAGGTGACTCGACTACCTATAACTATTTAAGTTGGTCTAAGTTTGTGGCCCTTGAGATGGCGTCTTGCTTCTCCAAATTCTATAAAAAGCCTTACATGTTACAGTGTGCGAAATTAGCTAGTTTTATGTTGGTATATTTTTTAAATGAAGATAGATCCTTTTCAAAATGAATCTTAAATAACTTTAAATGTTGACTTGAGGTACGATTTGCAAAGTATGTTGCCTTAACTTATAAAACTAAAAATGAATAATAAACACTATGGCGCATCGTTATCATTAATTTACGAGTATACGACGAAGACTTTACAGTTTGTCTTAGCATTTTTGATAGATAATGAATATATTTCTCAAAAACCCGAACCCAATTTTTTTTTATTCACGTAAGCCAACAAAGCATCCACTGAGAAGATCCGGCAAGAAACTCAATAGTTACTCTTTTCAATGAATAAAAGATGGTGTACATTCTCAGGAACAGCAACAGAATATGAGCAGGCAACGCAATTGTCACTAAATAAGTAATAGTAAATAATAATTAAATCTCACTCAGATTTAGACTCAAAAAAGAAACAAAGGACCTGGAATTTCGGAAAAACAGGATTTTCCACACTAGTGGGATACTTTAAAAGCCAAAAGAAACTTACTATCCAAGATCACTTCACATTCCAGTTCCAAATTGACTTTCTTCATATTATAATCTTCAAAAATATCTTCAAATGTTTATTCCCCGCGTGCTCTCTAGCTTTTGCTTCTAAAGATTCCGCCCACGTCCATCCTCCGTGTGTCCACCATGCGAGGCCGGCTTTCTTACTCGGATTAACTCGAATTAAGATCTCCAACGTATCTTTGTGTTTGCCAGACGTTGCTACTGATCTTGTAAATGTATGCTCCGGGAATTTCAATTCGTGTAAAATCTTTGAACTGAATGTGAAAGGACGGTTTCATTATAGAGTTGTGAGTAATGGGTGTTTGAGAGAGATCTTGATACCCTTTTATTTGTGTCATCAAACTTTATTTTTATTTGCTTTATAACTTTATTTTCGTAGAAGAGATGACGATATAGATGACTTTAAGGAGGCTATGTTAGATCAGTATCTTCCTATCCTTTGCACTTTTTTAGATGGCATGTAAAACCACTAAAACAGCTGTACCATACATTTTTGACAGACCGGTTCGAATTTCATATACGCCATAATATATTGTATTCTAAGGTTACTAAGGATTAATATTAACGCTTTATTCAATCATAACTTCAAGATTCTTAAATCAATTACATTTATTAAACTAAAATAATTATACAATTCATTATTTTTTGTCATCTCTTCAATAATTTATTCACTTCCATTTTATTTTCCAGTAGGTCATTTTCTTTTAATTTATTTTATTCAACATGTCTCTCTTCATTAAAACAAAACAATTTGAGGCATCAGTGTAGTAGCTAGTGATGCACACACGCTGTATAATTCAGTGTCCTGTCAGACACAGGATAAGCATTGGTTGAACATGCATGAGGGTTGCCAGTAACAGCAGATTTTAGTAAAAGGAACTTATTGCCGTAACTTATTTTCGCTACCCTAAATGATTTTTCCGCTTAATATGAGGTTTATTTATCTATTTTAACACAGTTTTAACATAATTAAAAGATAAAATCAAAAGCGATGGTATACAGAGATGGTATTTATTTATTTATTTATACCTACTATTAATAGCTTATACCTAGTTAATAAACTGCCCACCTCTCAATAGTTTGCCACTCTCATTCCCTATGTACCTACCACTTCCATAAACTGATTTCTTCATGGGCATTCACTACATAAGCCAAATCTTAGTATCGACCTACAAACTTAGGGATATTAATTTAAAGATTTTTCGACACATTTAGCACGAAACATAAATGTTTCGTCAAATTACGGGTTCAAAATCTGGCAGCCCCCAGTTTCAATAATTCCATATCCAAACATTTTGCGCGCCGGGCAGCGCTGTTTACGCGCCGATAATGTATTCCCACTGTATCTCGTATGATTGCCATGATTATATTGTAGAGCTTAGTGGAGTGCGGCCGATGATTGCATTGCACGGTGCGGAGTGTTTGATTCGGAACTAGAATTATTTGTTTTATGCATCAAACGTTTTAAAAAAGCATTTATTCGCATCGTTCTTGAGCGATTGATGGCTAAAATTTATTCCATATTTTTTTATTTAGTGGTCACGTTTAACATAAGACGAGCGTAACTTCCAACGCTCAGTTCAAAGTACTCAGCGTTCGAATGCTTGCATTTGAATGCTTATTACGAGAATGATGTACCTACTCATGTCAGCCGTCACAACAGAGAAATCATAACGTGAAATCCATAATAACGTGTCAAACATATCGCCGGATAACGAGACCATTAGCCTTACTTCATACCATGTAAGAAAACAAACTAGAAATTCAACTCAGCATTGTCTCGGAAATGCGGTTGGCTGGTGGTTGCAAAAAGTACGGTGAACACACCTGTAAGCAGGAGGTGCGGTTCACACGATATTTTCTTGCGAGTTCAGGCTGGAGGATTTGTATTGAAACCAAGCGTGTCGAATTTTTAACACTTTCTGTGTCTGTGTTTCCTGTGACGGGAACTCGATTCCCCTCCGCCCGCTACGATTCCCTCGAGTGATTATCACGCTCATACTCATATTTTTATATCTGTAGTCGCGAGGACTGTAAGTTATCGGCGACCAACCTAGACGCTTGGTCGGGGTTTTCGGACACGCTAAATGTATACATTTGCGTTATCTATGTAATCTATATCTGTGTGGAACACCCTGTGGCTTGTATTTGTGCAGATGAAATTATAAATAATAATAATATCGCCAGACTGACTCACCTATTGTATGGTCCCAAACTAAGCAACGCTTGTACTAGGTACCCCTAGTACAAGCGTTACAATGGACTTAGGGAGATCCTAGTGACCCCCAGACCTGAGCAAATTACGAAAAGGTCATGTCCGAAATTTTCCTTGTTGGGAATCGAACCTGATGCAGTTAGCCGAGAGGGCTACGCTCAAACCAGAGATATTTATTATTTATTTTATTTTATTCGAAAAACTTACTGTGTTTTACTTCTACATAAAATAAAATAAAATAAATAAAATAAAATAGCCTTTATTTCCTCTACTACAATTCTAAACGAACGTAAACTTACATACTACAATGTTGTTAGGGTTTTGTAGAAGTCGCCTCTTCGGCGTAGGCCTCCCCCATGTCTTTCCATTTACCTCTGTCTCTTACTTGTCTCATCCAATCCCGTCCGCATCTCTGAGTGAATACGTCATCCCAGCGTTTATGTGGTCTCCCTTTCTTCCTTTTTCCCACGCGAGGTACCCATTCAGTTGCTTTCCTCGTCCAACTGTCGTAACCTTTCCTACAGACATGACCAGCCCAATTCCATTTTAATTTTCTTACTCTCTCTATTATGTCCGGTATTTTTGTTTTTCTTCTTATTGTTTCATTTGAAATTTTGTCCGTGATAGTGATCCCTAGCATGCTTCTTTCCATTTTTCTTTGTTGTATAGCTAGTTTAGCTTCATCTTTTTTCCCTAGGGCCCATGTCTGACACCCGTAAGTTAAGCATGGGAGGATGACTACCTCATACAATTTTTTCTTTATTTTTATATTTATATCTTTATTTTTCATAATCTCTTTGAGATTCCAGTACTTTTTCCATGAGATAGCAATTCTTCTGTTGATTTCTTTCCCTGTATTTGCTTTGAATGAAATTGATTGGCCTAAATATATATATTCGCTAACATACTCTATTGATTCTCCATCGACTTCGATATTCTGTTCTGTGCCGTTCGTTAGTATTTTCGTTTTAGCAAAATTAATTGATAACTTCTACATAGTAACTATATAAATAACTTATCACTATTAATCAGTTTTCGCAGGTTACTAGCTGATTATTGCTTGATTGTTTTATACTAGGAAGTGTATAATATAAGTAAATTAAGTAATACTAAGTTTTAACGCATTAGCTCATAAACGGACATGCTTGACCGGGGTAGTACGGTTCCACAGAAGATCAGCGTAAATTAGCTATCACAGTTGCGTTTTGTTCGATGAGTGAGCGAGCCGGAAGGACACCCCCTCTCCCTTCCCCACCTTCTGTCTCACTCCTCTACAAGTCAGCAACGAGCGAGAAATTGCGAGCTTTTAGATGCTGTGGTTGGACTGCTTAACATTAGACGGGTCGTAAGCTTGTATACTGTATTTTTATACATTTATAAAAAACTAGCTGTGCCCCGCGACTCCGTCCGCGTTCTGTTGAAATTTTTCCTGAATTTTCTTTGCTATAAACCTCACGGAGCCCGAGACCTTTCCAACGAATGCAAAACCGTGGAAATCGGTTCGTGCGTTCTGGAGTTATAGCGTCAGGAAGGAAAACCCGACTTATTTTTATATAGTAGATATTACATAACTACCTTTATTTTATTTATTCTCTAGGACATTACAAAAATTATAGCATTCCTGAGGCGTGTTATGTGAAAGGACTTCAACGCTGATAAATATAAATAACATTAAAGTATGGCATCTATTATTTTATGCCAAAAAATAAAAAAGCACCTCGTAGAGCAAAATAGAATCCTGACCGAACACCTGTAGGGACGTGGTGTGGTTCCCACGATATTTTCTTGCACGAGTGCAGACGAGAGTTTTGCACCACCCTCTATATTATGTAGACGTTTGAATTTATCCTCTATTCGAAATTCAGTTCGCGAGTGGATTTATTTTTAATTAAAAAGTTTATATCAAATTGCCTACCTAAATAGCAACAAAATGAGGTATTTAAAAAAAAAATACTGAGATCATACCCAGCGGATTGGTCCTGTAGTGAGACCGTGCAAACTAGAAGTTAATTAATGAATAAATTATACTTATTCACACGTTTCGAAGTACACGCTACACAGTTCTTGCAATTTTAAAAAATCTTAAAATATAATGTTTATTAAAATACGCCAAGGAAGCTTGTCCTTAATTATATATGTTTGTAGAATGTTTTTAATACCTATTTATTTTAAAAACCTACCTGTAAACCTTGTCTCGTATGAAAACAAGACAAAGACTGCATGCCTAAAGCTTAGGTTGTAGGTAAGTGCCCTACCGATTGACACTACAATTTAAATTCACCTAATAAATGTCGTCATAAATCCGGCGGTCTCGCTCAGAGGAGACAGAAGCGCGTCTGGCCACAGAGTAGACGGCTATAAATCGCAGAGAGCTACATACTGCCACTATAGTATCCCAGAGTGAAGGCTGTGTGTTACACTGTCATGTGAAAATGCAATATTGCATAAAATTTAATATGAGACATCAATTGTGTTCATGCTGGGAGATGGCCTTAAGAAATTCTGATATATCTTGAATGGTTCCTGCTGGATATAGAAACGCAACATTTATTTTGAACTCTACCTGGCTCTCTAACTTATCTGACCCTCTGAGGGCTTGGGTTTTCAAAATATGAGTACATTCCTTTATTGAAAATGTTAGTTCCTCTTTTGGGCCCCCGGGCCAGAGAAGTTGATGGCACTGTACGTTTTTGTATGATGTGTCAATCAATAAAGCAGATCGCAAATTTGAGATGCGTTCGAATATTCAGAGTAATTAATTTAAAGATCATGGTCCAGATGAAACAGGTACATACGAGTATGTATAAGATGAAATACACCATGCATAAACTGCAATGCACTAATTTTTCGCAGATTATATTTAGGGCCCAATAAAAAGATGAGCCTTTTGTCATTATATAACCGGGCACACTCAGATTCGGGTCACAGTTCACCATCCTGGTCCAATGGGAGTTGGTGAACTTCACACATCACCTTCAAAGGCGTGCGGGTTTCGTTCACCGTTTAGCAAACCACAATACATACCCAATATCTAGGGCCCGGATCCTGGAAAGTCATTCTTATGTCATACCAGTACAAAATTGCTTGTCAAAACCGTACTCAATCACTGCATTAGATTTTTAAGTACCTAAATATAAGCCACTGTACCGTATTAGCTTGTTGTGCGTTTTGCACACAACAAGTAAACACAACACGCATATTATAATAAATAAATAAACAAGATCGCTCTCAAACTTGAGATTGATTTATTAATTCGGGCCTTAATGACATATTACTCATCTGTGTAACGGCATCCGTGTCATCAGCAGCCAGCTCATGCCAAACGACAGGACGTGCACGCACTGATGCGTTTGAAGTAGATGCCCTTATGCATACAGGATGAAACAGAAAGGGTATAAAGGGACTAGTCCCGCCACACACTCCCACCACTGTAACTCCTGTAAGCCAGGATCGACAATGGTGACCAATAATGACGTCGAGGTTTGACCCTCTACGAGTCCCGGGGAAAAGTTAAATACAGAAACATAAACAGAAAGAGTATATTTTTCTTTTCAAAACATAACTTTCTTATTCCCAAACTATCAGCTTTGGAGGAAAATTGAAAACCAAATGGTGTTACAGGGATACAGCTGTTGACAGACTTCAAAAGTCAACAAAACCTTTAGCACTTCAACCGTCCCAAAAAGCCGATAGTATTAGATTTACAAAGTAAAGTTGCAAAAAAATAGTATACCCTTTTCTGTTTCACCTAGCATAATATCCGTGTGTCAGTCGCATGAGTGACGTGTCGTACGGTATGGTTACGGATTTTCAGGCCTTGTCACGTCACGAAGGAAATATATACAAGTGTTTAAGGCTCGCATTAATAAATCGATCTCAAGTTTGAGATGGCTCTTGGAAATGTAATTCTTATATCATGCCAGTACAAAATGACATGACAAAAGTATAATCAAGACCGATCTCAGACTTGAGATTGATTATTAATACAGGCTAAATGGCACGATGACTTAAGCGTAGCCTTACTTCTTTTAATAGAGGAAACGTTTCTACACCATCGGAACTTTGTTTAGGCATACTTATTTTTGGGCTAATCTATGTAAATTCCTAATACTGTAATGCGAAAGTGGGTGTGCAAGTAAATTCCAACTAATACTCACTGAAAACGTACAAACTCATCTGAATCAAATTGTTGTGTGACGTTAACTAACGTTCGTTGGTAGAGCCACTGTAGCTAATTAAATACAGCTCATACACGAGCTGGCCCAACCAGGGTAGTACCACGCTGTCACAAAATATTGGCGTAAACCTATATATATATATATAACTCAAAGGTGACTGATTGACTGACATAGTGATTTTTCAACACACAGCCCAAACCACTGGGCGGATCGCGCTGAAATTTGGCATGCAGGTAGACGTTATGACGTAGGCATCCGCTAAGAAAGGATTTTGATTAATTCTACCCCCAAGGGGATAAAATAGAGGATGAATAATCCCGAATTTTTTGTTAAGTTACGAAGTCGCGGGCACAGCTAGTTAGTTATAATAGCTGCGCTTCGTAAGATGAATGAGAATACCGGTAGAGCAACCTCTCCCTCCCTTCCCCTCCCCCTGTCTCACTCCCCTTTAGGTCACCAATGCGCGAGCAATTCCATTGGCTTTGCATCACGCAGATCGTAACACTTGTTTGCCGACTTTGATCCATAAAAAGTATTTATAACATTTGAAGTCAACGTGGGTAGAGTCGCGGAAAAATGTTAGTGTGATATAATATTCCAAAATTTGTTGTGACGTGTGTATATTACAATATCACAATATGTTGGTGTAAGCGAATAGATGTGGCCAATTACCTATCCAGTCATGCGGTTGATTGAAATTATGTATCGCTCGATTGATAATCTGATGACGTATCAATTGCCGGGATCGGTGCAGATTAGTTTAACTGGCCAGCAAGGTAATGATATTGATGATATGGTGACATGATAAGGACCTTATTATCAGTTAAATAATGTCCACTATTTTGCTATTACCATATGTTAGGTTCCAAAAAGGTGATAAAAGTGCGTCTCTGCGTAATTTTGTTTTGAATTTCTATTTTATTATTTATTCATTCTACCTATTTTCGATATTTTATTTATTCATTTTTTTTTAATATTAATAAAATAGTTTTTTTTAAGAAGTTTCTAGTTCCTCTCTAGGCATTGATAACTTGAAACTATATCTCTTCCTATAGATTTGCTAGAGTCACTTAGTCTCTAGCATTTGCATAAAAAAATTGTATAGCAAAGGTTTACTTCATCGGGTTATCGACAAGAGGAGCCTGCTCCATCTTATTTGGATTAATAACAAAGAACGGTATCTCCTTAATCACTATGATGCCCTAGTAGTTTGTATTTCCCAAACAAACACGTGAACTAACTAGGTATGCATGCACTATGCCTAGCTACACTAATGGCATAGTGCATTGCCTTGAATATAGATTGCAGCAAGACAGGCTCGCAAGTGCCCACTAACGTTTAATGGGATTTTCTTAATGTATGAAATGTGTTTTCTATGTAACACTTCGCTGTTGAGTGCGCGATGGAAATAGGATGAGAATATGTACATTATTAACACTTCATGAAATTGTATATCGTAGCGGTGAGCCGTTCAAACCCTATTGGATGGTCTATCGTGTTCTTAATTTTTTGTAGCATTTACAATAAGATTTAAATGTGATCGTCCAAAATGCATGTGCAACTTCATTACGTATCCAGTTGATATGGTTTGGATTAATAATTTTAGTAAACATAATATTTAAAGTATGAATAAAACTTACATAAATAACAAAAGAACATATCTCCACTGAAAAACTACCGAATGCTCAGCTGCAACTGAAATTTGAGAGCTAATTCAATTTGAGACACCATACAAAAAAAAAAAATAATCCTCCGCCACTGCAGACGTCGTATACGTCAACTTGAAAACAAAAACGCGTCCTGATTCGCGCAGTTAAAGCAAAAGGTGGCTAATGCGAAATCGATGGTAATCGAATGTTTAACTGTCGTTCAGAGCTTACGCATCCGCTGTCAATGACAGTAGGGTATGTTAAAAATAATTGGTAAGTGTATATTGAACTTAGAATTAGTGCCCTTGAAAATATTAAGATTACAAAGTTGGTGACATAAAAAACCATGGAGAATCGCATTAATGTTGAAAATCAGAAGTGTATTATTCCGCAGATTTACCTATATCTATTATGAGAGAGAATACTAACTTACCTATCATTTTTATACAACCTTTTAATATTAAGCAGCTGTTACGTAAGATTTATTAGTACCTACCAGCCCTACCGCCACTTCAAGACGTTCCGTCACTTGAAAACAAAACCACCACCGCGACACGCTGATAAAGCAAAAGGTGGCTAATGCGAAATCGATGTCACCCGAATGCGGAGCGGACGTGACGGCGGACGGCCGCGGGACGGAGGTCCCGCCGAACCAGCGGCGACTGGACGCCAATACGGTTATCAATTACAGGCTGTAGTGCGTAAATTAATGGGTTAGATTTATTGGCTGCGTATGATTGGTGGAGGCTTTAGATTTGATTTAAATGGAATGTCGATGTTTAATTACAAATATTAAAGCGCTCATAAGTCTGCGGAACTATGTGTGAATATTTATTGTTTAACACATTCGAGAGTAGAGGAATAATTACCGACTACTCTTAAAACTTAAATACGTACTACATAGTTTTGCTGCAGTAGACAGCAAATTATTTAGGAAACAGAGAGTATTGCTATGAAAGTGACCGATATGTATGAAGGTCTGGACTGAAATAGTGCATAAGATACAAGGAATAATTGCTAAAAAATAAATTAGTAAACGCATAGGTGCATAGGAACTTATAGATAAGTGTAGATACTGTTTTGACTGGGGACAACCCGCCCGACATGTAGACCAAAACCATCCCTATTGGGAATAGTTGTCGGTGGGTTTCAGGTTGCATAAGTAAGTATGGATTAGTCCTTTTCTGCAAATCTAGATACATGCCCATGAAAAATATGAATTAAAAAAATTTGACCAATGAAATCGCTTCATCTCCACGCAATTTGTATCTCGTCATATTGAGGCAATGTTATTGGTCGATTACTTCGCTAACACGAAACTATAAAATATTACCAACATCTCATCAAACGGTATGGGTCTGACCACAGACGCTTCCATTGTGCCCATTGAACCAGTCCGTGTTTGTAACTGGAAATCAATAGCGACGTGACAAATGACACGGCCGCCATTTGTGACGTGACGGCCACGGGACGGGGCCGGGACGGGAGCGTGACGGATGCGACACGAGCTGCTTAGATTACGCAGTACATAGTCAATGGAGTTTCGGTAGTCTATGCGTCTGTTGATATCGCGGAAGCAAGATTTATGTACAACCATGTTTCATATGATTGCTTTAAATTTGCGTATAATTACGGTATAAATGATTTGGTAGGTAGCATTATTATTAAATTGGTGCTTTTAATACAGAGCTTAGGGAACTAACTAACAAAAGTTTCATTTATGACGTAATAGGCGTACCTATATTTTGTTTATTTGTCGTTGGAACATAATTTTCTATAGAAGAGTAAAATTATATCAAATCTATTGGATATCCATTTAAAATTGGAACAAGAATCTCAACTCCCCGTTCATAATTTGAATTTAGAACTAACTTCCATAAACGATTTTATTCAAAGTGTTTTTTTCCTTTGTAAGTCGTGTGCCAAAGAACTTTTTAAACATCATAAACTGCCAGTGACACAAAACAAAATGTTGTGTTACAATAAAGTTGGGGTTCCCGCAACAACAATTCTCGGCAGGGTTCCGCCGGGTTCCTCTCGCGTGAAATAGTAACAAACGCTTCCTGTAGGCTGGCCGGGTTATGCCTGCTTTATTGTCTTGTTAGTAAACTTTGTGGAGGGCGATGTCATTTCAGGAACGAGTGGGGCTAGGAGGGTTGGTAGAAAATCTAGTGACTTATATACTAAATTCTTTGCTTAGATATGGCTATGGTTGCAACTGAATATTTAACGACTACTACTAAGTACTAATATTTAATGTGACTTCTAACTAGTAATCAGGTTTATTCGGGGATCTACCTACTTATTAGTGACCTTTTATATCCTGAGGATATTTAAATATCTATATATTCATACGTGAAGTAAAACGCCTTATATGAAAATTATGCGGACGAAGGAGTATGAAATTTAGCACACTCATAGTTTATAGGTATAGAGAAGGAGTGCAGAATGCAAATATTTGTATAATTATAATACTTAGAACTACATTAAAATCAATAAATAAAACATTACACCCACTACCATGAATTGAAACACACACATTTGTAACCTCCACACCGACTCACTGTCTGACTGACAAACGGTAACAATTTTTGGAGGGCGGGACTTCCACAGTGCATTCTGTGTGCCAGTATCAAATAGTCTTTGACAATAAAACCCTAATGAAGTAAAATTAACATTTAAATGAATTATGGTCGAATTTCGAGCATTATAACGGGATATTATATACATATATATATATTATATTAGTTATGAAATAACTGCTCGCTATTAAACAAAACTTTGAAATTTCCCTGGATACTAGCGCGCCGTAAAAAGTCCGCGAAATAAAATCGCCCGTTTCACGGGTCCACTTGTAGGGCTTCCAGTGGCCGGACAAGCGAGGACTGTTAATATCAGGGACCACACACGGACGCAGTTCACACTTCACATCATACTGATGACTAAAACTCAACTTTTTGATGTCAAACAACTCATATTAGTTGAGTGTAATTACTGTTGAGTGCACATCGAATAAATAATTGATAGTCCATTCTCTTCACAGCAACCGTAGAGGTATCTTTAAACCTGTAATAATCTACAGTAATTTGTATAGCGCCTTAAAAACTACAGAGGTAAAAGAAAGTAGAGGTTGCAAAGTTAACAATCCTCAATTAATATTACACGTTATTTTTATAAAATTAAGCTTCAAATTACATATTCTACAATACAATAAAATATTATTTTCATCGTTCAACGTCATATCGTTAGTAACTTTAATAAGCCGTCTGTCATCGCAGCCAACGTGTGCCGGTTATACGTTAAGCGACTGAAGTTGGTCAGATGTTGCCCTATTTTAAGCAAAGCTGTTAACCGAATGACATGAAATCATTTAAGTCGTGTTTTTGATGCCAGTCCACAGCTCACGTACGTGTTGCGAATGTCACAGGCAAATGAGCTTTGAGTGAGATGTTAAAAATTGATTTTTTTTTGTCCTAACTCCCTTCAAAATTTTTAATCTGTTTTCTTATCGACGAAAGGGAACGCGATCTTGTTGACTAAGATGTGTTTTCATGGTCTAGTTATCATAAAAATCTGTTAATTAATTCATTTTCAAAATGCGCTTGACGTTTACGAATGTAAGTATTTAATAATAATAGCACTCAACTTTATCTATTAAACCTGTCATTCGAAAACCATCCGTCGGATCATAATCTTTATATCTAGATTGCTTCACACCAATCAGTGGGTTGGTAAGCCCTCGTATTTTCAACATAGAATCCAACGGAATCGCTTACAGTTATTGTTTTTTCGTGACCTAGTCTGAAGGACAAATATTTTGACGCGGAATTCCTGTAGTCCATGTAAACTGTTCTTTATTTCCTCGGGGAATAAGTTTTGGATAAGGAAATGTCGTAGAAAAATATGAGGTGCCGGAAGTTTATCTTATTCCTGCTAGATTCAATTTACATTTATAGTAGGAACGACGGAGAATAATGGTCCTAATTCCAAGTTTTAACTGCATTAATTGCATACTGACTACATCACATTTTGTGGATTAAATAACAGTAAAAATAGACACTAACACAATATTCTATCACTTTTCCCGTGAATGTATAAATCACACGCTCCCGGTCTTAAACAAACCCAATTTTTTAAAACAACATTATAATGAAAGAGACGTCGCGAACAACACAAAACATGACCACCGCTCAGGAACACTTAAACATAATAAACGGGCCCAAAACAATACATTACGACAGTTCAAAATCTAAATACTAGGTACTGTCAGAAACACGTTCCGTTTTTGAGCAAAAATTTTGTATTTTCATTATAATTTCGTTTACAAATGTCAATTTAATAAACATTCATATAAACTGAGTTGTGGAAATTAAAATAAAATGACAAAACTTAATATTAAAAATGTGTATTTATTTTTGGCATTGTTATAAATTATTTTAACCGTTGAAATAAAACAATTTTACGGATTCTATCGGGTTTATTCACTATTTTATGTTCCCGACGTTTCGGCTGCTTTACAACAGCAAACCATGGTCACGGGGGGACTGAGGTGTTAGACGTCCTTATTTTAACCGGTAAGTAATTTTCTAATGATGTCAATTATATATTTTAATTTCTTAGGCCTGTATTAATAAATCTTACTCAAATCTGGGAGTGGTCTAGGGAACGCTAGCTGTTATATTGGTATGACATAAGTATGACATTTCCAAGATCACTCTCAGATTTGAGATCGGTTCATTAATACGGCCCTTAGTCCTGTCTCTACAGTCTTGAGCATGACGTAATTTTCATAAGCTCCAATTAAGTATCATTAACATTTGCACCCCTTTACTTAACGATGTCTACACGACAATTACCTACTTACCTCGAAACATCACCTTCAAAGATCCAGCTAATCCCAGCCTAATAATCTAATGAATGCGTTGATCTCATTGATTAATACCTTACCGGTTAGTAGCGAATTAACTAATTAAGCCGGCTTATCAGACGGTGTCTTTGATTAGGCCAGAATTAACAAGATCTAAACTTGTAATTTCAAGGTTATAACTACCTATACCGACCGATGAACTAGGAGACGTAAAATAAACTAATATCAAGATTACTTGAGGTTAAGATTGGTTTGCTTCAATTATTATTGTAAACTAGCTGTGCCCCCCGACTTCGCCCGCGTAGTATTTAACATAACAAAAATTTCGGGATTATCGGGATCAAAAGTATCCTATAGGTTAATCCCGGTTATAAACTATCTGTGTTCCAAATTTCATCCAAATCCATTCAGTAGTTTTTGCGTGAAGGAGTAACAAACATACATAAATACATCCACACTCACAAACTTTCACATTTATAATATTAGTAGGATAACGGTACAATCAACAGATGTGGGTATTCTTCTTACGAGAATCCATTTGTGGCAAAAAATAAACATTATCTAAAGGACTATTGAATTTCAAAGTTTTTGACGGAAATGGTAGTATCAAAACGCATCTGGATTGATAGGATGAAGAAGCTACAGGCCACATCTACCACGTACAAGTATATACACAGCATATATTATTACTAGTTCCTGCCCGCGACTTCGTCCGCGTTGACTTAGTAAAGTATTCTATGTGTTAATCCAGGTTATAAACTATCTGTATTCCAAGTTTAATCCAAATCCGTTCAGTTGTTTTTGCGTGAAGGAGTAACAAACATACATCCACACTCACAAGCTTTCCCATCCTACTAATATTATAAATGTGAAAGTTTGTGAGTGTGGATGTGTGTATGTATGAATGTATGTATGTATGTTTGTTACTCCTTCACGTAAAAACTACTGAACGGATTTGGATGAAATTTGGAACACAGATAGTTTATAACCGGGATTAACATATAGGATACTTTTTATCCCGATAGTCCCGAAATTTTTGCTACGTTAAATACTACGCGGACGAAGTCCGTGGGCACAGCTAGTTTATAATATTAGTAGGATGGCCTCTTTTATGATACATTTTGAGAGCACCACACGAATCTACAGAGACTGCTTTTAAAGCAAATCCAGCAATAAATAAACATATCGAAGAATACTCGACGCAGCCTAGTTCTGCACATAAGTGTTCGAACAATGGTCTCGAATGCATTTCCTCCCTCAGAACCGGATGGATGGCCGGCCGGCTTCCTGTTGCACGCTCGTAGGGTTGAGGCTTTAGCCTATTAAAGACATAAGGCAATGATTGTGGCTTATTCCGATGGTAGAGGACAGTGTTACGCCAAAAAATGTGGTAACTAGGTTTTTTTTAAAGGAAGTAAAAAAGTTATAATACAATTTCAAAGCCTATAAAGTAGCAAATTGGCAGAGTTTTCTTGTGTATGATAGATTACTTTTTTAAATGTAATATTTAATGATATATAAGCACTTATAAATCAGTGTATAAAATAATGTATGGTACATCACACGTGAGAATTTGAATGCAACAGCTAGTTAGCATAACAATGAGAATGACTGCAAGATACTTTACATAATACCTTGAAATCGCAGACTAAAATTTATCTGATTTATAAAGTAAAATTATATTACAAAATCTAAAATTAAGACTAAGGTGTCTTCAATCTAAAAATATATTGAGCAAGAAAACCTAAAAGCTATTTAAAAAGCACGTAAAGGAAAGTAACTCGCCGGCTATAATACGTAATGGGTCTGTGTTACTCGCTTAGTGGGCAAGGTAGTTTCTTTTAACGATAATACCTACCCATAATGGTAAGCAACTATATGGTAACTTCATAAGAGTTAATATGGTTACGCTGAAGACGGCAATGGTAAAACAATATCTGGTGTTTTGCGCTAAAAGGTTGTTATATGATATGGAATCTTTATACGGTTTAGCGATAATATAAGGTACCTACAGTCGTCAACAAATTGCAACCGAAACGATGAGGCTAATTTTATGTAGCATCTTTGGATAAAATTAATTCTTAATTCTAACTTACCCATTTTAATATTATTACAAGCTTACTTGCAATGTTGGGATGTTTGTCCGGGTGGAATTTTGGAACAACCCAGTTGCAAAATTCCACCCGGATTCAATCAGCTATCTTTAACTGATTGAGCTGAAATTTGGCATACACGCTTATTTTGGATGACAATTTATGCTTAGCTATGTGACGTCATTCTAATTCCAATATGGCGGATCAACCAAGATGGCGGACTAGTTATTTTTCTGTACTGCAACAGAATGGGCATCAAATGAAAGGGCTTGCTGAGGTGAACATGAAAAATAATAGAACGTCACATAAAATCCAATAGCTAACAAATAAATTAATTGTACTTAAAACAACTTTTCAAAAACAATTATTATTTCGCTGCATGAAAAGAAGAAAATAAACTTTAAATTAAATCAAACCAAGCAATTTAGTATATTATGTATTACATAATTTATTAAATTAATACATAAAAGTTTTTACTTATCATAACCGGCACTTGAACTCGCGCCATCTACCGTACTATGTAGTAAACAATACCGTAACGCGTTAAATGTGCGCAAAGACTTCGACGGGTAGTCCAAAATCATTTATTTATTCAGTAATTCGTTTTGTCTTAATTTAATTAACTAAAGTGGAGCTTGAGCTGTTTTAAACGAGAACTTGTTCACGATTGAGTGTTACTTTTTGTGTTAAAACATGTTTTATGAAATATTAGTATTTTTAGAAACAACGTTTTAGATTCACGGCACTAAGAAAAATATTAGGAAACATTTTTCTCTACAGATACAACGTTTTACAACAACGGTATTTATATCCAATTAATGTGTTAGTCACATTCTGATCATAAAAATACTAGGTACAGGGCTGATCCGACACAATTATGATACAAACTAAATACCCAACAATGTGTTGAACATAAATTACGACACAACTACAAAATCGATGAATTTCACACAACTTTGGCACTCAGAGTTAATGACGTGTAAACTTTGCTAACTGACATTAACACTGGTTGGTTACTTTGAAACGTTGTATCTTTTACTGTTAATACGTAAAGCAGATAACGATTAGTTTATGAAAATACAAAGTAAATTATTTTGATTTTATTATGGTTACTGGGTGAAAATTAGAAGTTCGAATGGTGTACAAAAGTTTTTAATTCCCTGTACTAACCATTACACTATCGAAATAGGGCAAAATTTAGCAGAAATACCACTATGACAAATAATAACGTAGTAACTCTTGCAATATTGTAGACCTCTTTACTTAATTTTTTTATGATAAAGGCGTCCAATATAAGTAACCTTTAAATTTGATGAACGTTTGAGATTTTGGCCATTAGTTGTCTATACTCTGGCTAAATATTTTTCCTCATAAATATGAGCATAATGTTATTCAGATATATATCCATAGTAAACAAGAAAGGGTCAATCGATAGCCATCGTCTGACGATCCCACTGTCCCAACACACTGGGATCCCGATTGAATCCCCACACCCTCGCTATTGACTCCCCGAGGCTTCAAGTGACGGGACCCAGTGAATGCTTTATTGAACTTATACGTAAGAATTCAGATATCGTGATTACGAAAAAAAAAGGGTTTACAAAATCTAAATCTATTGCGGGTTAGAATCAAAACCATTTTTTATGAAGATGGATGTAGTAAACGGCAAAAAAATTGTACTATATAAACGACGACTATCATATATGGAGATATATCTGAACAGCGGTTCTCAAAATATGTCCAATTGTTTGCTATACGTTATATAAGGTACTTACGCCCAAGATGGCCCAGTTCCTAAGATAGCCCAATTACAAAATTTCATACTTTTATAAGTTCCAATGAGTTTCAATTTCATGCCCATGTTCGGTTAGTGCCATAGACAAAACTGCAAGTTCTTATCAAAGTAAGGGAGCCGTCATCTTTGCAGTGGTTGACATTTTGTCAGTGACGTTGCAAACGGCTTACGATTTATAACTTCATACTCACAAACTTTTTAGTATTTCTTTAGAAAAACTAACAGTTTTCGTATTTTTTTTAATACAACGTTACTAAGGTTTTTGGACGCTCGTGAGAAGTTATGTGTTGTTTGTGTTCTTGATTATTATTCTATTTTAAATAAGTAGTTCTTGTAGGCGGGTAAAGTCCCTATAAAGGTCCACCCCCGGGGGTCCCAAGATGGCTCGGGCCTTATTAGGACTACAAAATATCATAGTTTCTTTGGAACTTATAAGATAATATGAGTTATTTCGGTTATTTTTTAGTTATTAGTATTGTAGTGGACCACTGGAATTTATATTTTTACTTAGTTAGTTACCTATATTCTTAATACTACTTTAAGCTTGAAATTTAAAGTTCTCACATCTTTAGTGTGTTCCGTCGAATCTGTATTATTTTTTGATAAGCGTAACCACATTACGTGGTGCTAAATAAAAAGTCGTACTTTTCTCATCTCTAAAAATTGAACTTTATCTTATGTCCATAATGTGACGAAGAGACTATTAAACTTTGTGATTATTCTAAGTATTTCTAAGTTCCTCTTTCACTGTTTTTTTCTATACCTACTCCTAATAAGGCCCACTGAAATCGTGGAGAAAAATATTTTGACCATATCTAAAAAGAAAACTTGTTTTTACCAAACCTAATAGTTAGATTCACGTCACAATAGTGTTATTTATAGATTTTATTGAGAGATTTTTGTTTTGTAGGTAGATTAAGTTTTGCTTAGCCTAAGATGGCCCATCGTACAATTTATGACCAAAAAAACGATTGTAACATATTGATTACCAAGAATCTCATAATGTTAGGTTACGTTTTACGTTTGAACATATTTTTTCTTTTGATAGCGTTTATAAATTACGTAATTAATAACGGGCCATGATAGGTACCTATGTTCCTAAAAAGGCCCACTTTGGAGGTTTTTTAAAACGCTTGTTTTCTTAAAGAAATTTTATCTAATATGTTGAATTGTATGCTGATTGTATTCACAAATAAATTAAATATATTGTGTTAAAGTTTGTTTCCATGAAATATTTCAATTTTTTAATTTATGTCAATATTGCAAAAAATGGGCCTTACAAGGCGTAAGTACCTTACATATAAATAAATATCGCCAGACTGACACACCAACTGCACGGTCCCAAACCAAGCAAAGCTTTTACTATGGGTACCGTACAATGGACTGCGGGCGATCCCAGTGACACCCAGACCTGGGCAAATTACGAAAAGGCCATTTCCGAAACTTGGCCCGGCGGGATTCGAACCCGCAACCACCATCAGTGAGCCGAGCGGCCTATGCTCGAACCACTGCGCCAAGCGGTCGTCAATTATGGTACTAATGATCACACAACAATGGAAACTACCAAAATGGCAGTGAATTATACGTGAACGTTAAACTACCTCCCTATTTCAGCTAATAAAACCGCTCCGATCCGTACTCGTTCTGTCCGATTAAATACGGTACGTACATACGTAGTTTTATGTACCCGATTGGTTATTTTTACTGCTATGGGCTTGGTCGGTCTTTATCTCAAAATGCCATGCATTTCATTTGACCTAATATGGCTTGTGTGTCGTAAAATGCGTGATGAATTGTCTTGGGTCTTTGAGAAATAAATATGAATTTGGTCTACCGGCAAACATTATTGTTTCAGAAAATAATCTTGAATACGTAGATATCCTATTATTTAAAAGATGATAAAGTTATGAGGATTCTGTTAAATATTTATTGTAAATAATGCTTGTAGGTGCATTACCTATTGCTTTCATTTCAAATAATAAACTTTGAACCAACTTTAACATAATCCTATGAAGTAAACTTAATACAGCATTATATTTATTAACGTCTAAGCAATAATTAATAAAATAACTAATAGAAAAAAGAAACTGGAATCGCCGACTGCGTGGTCTGGCAATCAGACCACTACCAATCAATCCTTAAGTACCTCAAAGTTTGGATTACCCAATAAAATTTAATGTCAATTTTCTGGCTATAAAAATATCCGCAACGTTTCAAACTAAAACCAATTTTGCTCTCAAAAATCTCATGTCCCAAATCCCATCTCGAGATCATTGATTAATATACTATAAGAGTTAGTGAATCGAAGTGGGCCGAGTCTATTCATTACTGACTATCGAGTCCGCAACTAAATCCGTTCGGATATCGGGTTTGATTCCCCGTTTAAAGTCGAATAGGCCGGAAATCGATTGCTTTGGAAGCTTTACGTTCGAATTGTGCGCGAATAATCCGGGGATGTTCGGTGAATGGATATGTTGGGTGCAGTTTCGTAGCGGGATAGTCGTATTTTGAAATACAATAATTTTAGTGATTGGTTTTTATTGTGCGTTTAGGTTTATTATTATTCGAAATACATTTTTTCAACATATACCTACATTCTCACCAATACTTAACTTAGCGGACGACCGCTGGGCGCAGTGGTTCGAGCGAAGGCCGCTCCGGGTCACTTCACCGGGTGGTTGCGGGTTCGATTCCCGTCAGGGTTGTCGGAATTGGCCTATTCGTAATTTGCCCTGGTCTGGATGTCACTAGGATCGCCCCCAGTCCATTGTAGATTGTACGGCACCCATAGTACAAGCTTTGCTTAGTTTGGGACCATACAGTTGGTGTGTTCGTCTGGCGAAATTTACTTCAGCAACACATTGAACTTCTGCTGTTATGGGTTGAATACTTGAGTGGCAATACAAAATGGTCCACATTCCACAGAATGAGCTAGAACTTTCAAAGTCACATCCAGTGAAACGGTATCCGGAGCCGGTCTGCGCGAACGGAAATAACGCGCTTAATAGATTCGCTTCGGCTCACAAGTGCGCTGACAACTGGGTAATCTATTTATGAGGAAACCTGCCCGCTGCGACTGTATCGACGCTATCCGATGTGTGTCCTCTGTGTACATTTGCAGGTACCGTGAATGTATGCTGAATGCATTGATTGAGTGCTCGTTTTAAGAATAAGGTTCGTTTTGGGATCAGAAAAAGTTGTAACACGCTGATCGCACAGAGGACTCTGCTTGCAAAATTGTTGTGCTGACAAAATTGCGATCAATTACATAAATTTTATTAATACAGGATATCAATTAAATAAACAGCATTAAATTTTATCATTGCATTCCACAAAAGCATTCCTGTCAATCGCCGCTTGCATATTTGATATTCATACCACCATTATATAGCTACACGCACTATAATAGTAGTATTATTACCAACGCAATTATACACTGAACGCTTGCTTTGGCACAGTTCAGACCTAAAATTATCGATGTTTGGAATGTAATTAATAGCACGCCACTAACAATAGTAGGTTATTGATAGTATGCAATTAAATATCCAACATTTGCAGTCCATAACTAATCAGTTCGCAGTTTGACAGCAGTCATAATTTTTAGTAGTAAGTATTTGAAGTGAACTTTTTATAGGAGGGTTAACTGCTGTGTAACGTAACGCGTTACGGCGCCAATCTGTCATTTTAAGTTGTCACTTCTGTCGAACGTCCCGACACGTACAATTTTTTTATATTTATTTTTTGTAAAATTCCTTTTTATTGAGGGTGAATAATGTAAATATTAAATATAATGTGACATTATTTAACTCTTTTCCATTATTTTCAAGATCAAGATACGTGAATTTTAAAACCGGAAATTGTGTAATAATATGTATATATTATTGGTATTGATTGTACATAACTAAGTATAGACAACATAAACATTCCGAGATAAGAATTAAAAAAAAAAAATTATGATGTTCACCATAAAATTTCACACACTTTTCCATTGCCAGCTATAGGTACCTCGAAATGCTTTCTAAAGTTACACTTACTTAAAACCGAATTTACAGTAAGCACTTACCTGAAAAAAAGGAACGAACTAAAAAAATCTCAATCATCAATCAGTTAATGGCTTTTCGGCATTACGCCAGTTTTATTCCGATGATTTATACACCGGGTCCTGTACAATCCGTAATGGGTTCATTTAGTCGCAACCACACCGCGCGTACCTCCTACACTGTGTCTCACTGTGTTTTATTTTCAAGGACTTTTTGGTTTGACTGGTGTTCCACAAAAACACTGTGTGCACTCTACATTGACTATGTTAGAAGTTACGACTTAAAAAAAAACTATTTTAACTAATAAAAAAATATTATCTGCATATTAATCCCCTCACTAAAACAATTCAAATAAATGAACGTTTCAAAATTATACTTTATGAATGTAGACCAGTGCCGATGATACGACATAATTACTCGGTCATTGTGACCTAATTGTTATTAAAATGGATGCATAATTATTTAAAAAAATGACAATTGATTAAATGGCAATGCATCACACACTTGAGCAGTGTTTGGTACGATAGCGTGACGTTTAAAAAGTAAATGGAAAGTCAACTACTGCAGGAAGGATAGAAATGCATTAGCAAATTCAGCAGTAGGTAATTGTACCTAAAATTCACGAATCCCAAAAAAAAATTAAAGAGTGCTACACCGGTCATTCCGATTTTTTTTCCATGATACGCGATGAACACTAAACTTTTTACATAACTTATAAAACCAACAGTAAGTTGGTAAATCCACAAACTCCCAAATCACTTCTCACCTCTAATAAATAGCTTCAACATAATAATACAACGGAAGCGCCGAAACAACGTGTTTGCCAAAGAATTGCGTGCCGGCCGCTGATTGAGCCGAATTACGTTTTGAGGAATGCAATTGCATTAGTTAATGCACCGGCGGCTATGAAAAACGAAATATGGGGATGTTGGAAGAAATTGAAGGGGTATTGAGCGTAGTTTTTTGTATTCTTTGAACGTAAGCTATACCAATTTTTTTTATTTGCCTGATAGAGTTGTTTCATTTTACTCTGAGCATGGAAGAAGTAAACAGTAGATTATCAACATATTCCATCTACGGTGATCTATTCGGTTATTTTTAATTACCTAAGCCCGTATTAATAAGTCGATCTTAAGTCTGAGACCGATCTTGGAAACTTCATTCTTGTTTTGACACCAGTACAAAATGGCCTGTCTAAAGCCTACTTTAGATCGCACTTAAACTTAATATACATTTATTAATTCAGGCAAAAGATTACTAGCGATGTGTTCTCATCACATTACTGGTAATCCTGTTAGCTTCTCCAACTAAGCTAAACGCTTGTACTAGGAGTAAATTCACGACAACATCTTAGTGGCCAGCATGGGTATTCAATCCAAAATTTCTCGGATTAGAAGGTGGCGTTGATTTTTTGTTCGTGTATAATTATTTTCTCGTTTCATTATTAAACTTTCTATAAATCTCTTTTTTTTTCGACTGATAATCTTTTAATTGCTGCTGTTGAAGTCAAAAACTAGTCAAGTCACTTCCAGTCATTCCCTGATTCCCTGATAGCCACATTAGCCAACGGGCAACCAAATAATGTTCAGTTTTCGGTTGAAAATTTTCGCATTCCGTGTAATTGTGATTTAGTGCGGCCGGTTTGATACGCGATAAAGTTATCGGTCGGAATGGAGGCTTTGAAAGCTAATAGCTTACACGGAATTTTGATGGAAACGAATGATTGAGGTAATTTCGCTGTTTGGAGAGAATTTGATGGTTCAAATCTGGGTGCTTTAACTGTGGTTGGTATTAACAAATCGAGCTGCAATCTGAGAGCGAAGTTGTAAATAACATTTTAGTACAAAATCACATCTCAGGAGTGATCTACTTAAATTTTCTCAGAGAGGTGATTTCTATTTAATAATATCGGGCGGTGTGGAATGATATTTGCATTTAAAATAGACTGACTTATTGGACCTATGGGTAGAGCAAAGTGTATACTTATCACCGTTAATATTTTTATCCAAAGGGTTATATTATAATATGATATTTGGAAATAAAGGACCTGATAAGCAATAAGTGGAGAAAGGGATACTACAAATCCCTTGCAGCTATAGTTCACTCTAGACTTGTGTCAATAACACTTGTACTATATAAGTATAATTATTATTACAAGACTCTAGTAATAGGTTTTCTATCATACGCAGTTTTAATCATTATAATTTGACTGCTAAAACAAACCTCACATTTTTCACAATATCCATTACCTGGCCTGTCGCGTGTATTTGTATCTCGGTACTCATTACTTCGTCAAACACATAATTCATCATAATTATCGTGCCGGCAGCGGCCGCGGCCGTATTTAACAACGCTTATCATTGTATTGTAAAATGTAATTACATTAACATTCTTACACGTAATTCGGACGGCGTGAAATTTATGGGAGGCAGTGAAAAACGTGCTGTATGGTTCGATGGCCATGTCATCATTTCAAATGGTTCACGGTTCATGTAGGTACCTACTTATAGCAACATAATTAGGCCTACTAACGGGAGTATCATTCTCACCTGCTTTGATTACCATTAACTTATTAAGTGACAATGGCCTGTAAACATTTTGTTGCTGTTCCTTAGAATGTAAACTTTCTTTTATTCATTGAAAAGAGTAACCATTGAGTTTCTTGCCGGATGTTCTTAGTGGAAACAGCATTCCGAATGGGTGTTAGATTCTGACTTCATAAATGCTTTACATTTACATGAATAAAACAATTTTGAGTTTGAGTTTGAGCTGAACGGTGGCAAAAATCATTGTGAGGAAACATATCTACGTCTGAGAGAAACAAACTGGTCCTCGAAAGACGTGTGAAGTTTACAAATACATTGTGGGTTAGCGTGGTGAAGACTTGAATTTCTCCCACAAGGAGCCCATGCATGTACTACAGGTACATTTATGAATAAAATTCACCAGAAAGTCACAATCACGAGCATACCCACTGCTTACAGCTGGACAACCGCTGCAACCACTGCCGGTTTATTTGACCAGCAATTACAGCCCGCTGTAAAACGTTTTATATTATTTACTACCTGTATTCTGTTTCTGTAGATGCATCTACGACTATAATGAATTCCGTCTGCCGGAGGTAGTGTTTCAAGCGTTACGGGGTCTGAATCGTTGGACCTATTTGTCTATCTCTGCTGTGCTATCTATCAAGCGAAAGTTTGTGAGTGTGAATGTATGTTTGTTACTCTTTCACGCAAAAACTACTGTACGAATTTGGATGAAATTTAGAACACAGATAGTTTATAACCTGGATTAACACATAGAATACTTTACTTAAGTCTACGCGGACGAAGTCGCGGGCAGAAATTAGTAAGGTATATGTTTAATCTCGTGATGTGCTCTCAATAAAACGTGCATGTATGTTCTATAAATAACAAACATCACTAATGTAAGTAGGTAACTTTAGAAAAATGAGATCATGACCGCATTTCTCTGACCAGTTAAACTTTTACGATTTCTTGTGTAAGTGGTTAGTTTCCATTGTATTACGAGACTATTTCCATACCGGATGACAATGTTTCATAGAATAGTGTTTTTTAGCTGCGTATATTGAGAAGACATTGATTTAATTGGAAACAGCTGACAAAATAACGATTATATTTTATCCAGATGAAAATATGTAAAATGAATCTCAAAATTTTAAATAATGGGGAAGCGAAGTAGAATATACCTACAATAAACACGAAAAAAATATGGATAAGTTAGACTATAAACAGTTGTGGTGCGGCCATTATTAGTAGGTCATCAGTTAAGCCTAGAAGTGTTTCGAAAATTGTACCTACTGAATACAAATTCAAATTCAAATATTTTTATTTCAATTTCAAAAAGTCAAGAGCTAGGTGCATGTTCCAAAAAATATCCTATCCTTTTTTTAATTTTGTTTACAATAGGTATATTTAGAGGTGTGAGGACGTATTGTATACCTATATCAAGTACCGCATACAATGGAAACACGCAGTTTCTTGTATTAGCGTGTTATATTACAGTTAAATATTTACAAGAGGTCATCTCAGAATTGCGAGACGGCCATTGGGCGGGCGGCTGTTTGGCAAGTAACTGCCCTGTAATACGAATGCAGGTATTGGGACATCGGTATTTTATATTTTAATGATTCTAGTTTATGTGTTTTAAATAAGTTTCAGGATATTTATTTGTATTATATTGCTGAGACTTCTTGTTATTGGCTTTGCATTAAACTTGCAGCAAATAGTTCATATGTTTTTATTGATAAAGCACTTTATTTGGGACATGCTTTTGTTTAGTACTAGATTCATAACTCAGATCAAAGACTTATCTACGAAATTGTTAGTTGAAGTGCAGTTTATATCAGATCAGTAAATGTGGTAATCCGTAGGTAATAAGATCTCTGAAAAATTCTACTTAGAAATTACCTACCTACTTGAACTCATATCTTTTTGGAATCAAATCTGACTCTACAGTAATCCCAGAGTAGTTACCAAAATACGAGATCAATTTTTAATTTAATAAGGATATTATTATAATTTAGAAAGAAAGAAAGAAAAAAACTTTATTGTGGCTTACAGGATAAAAAGATAACAAAAAATAAATGAAAAACGTTAAAAATTCTGCTTGCCACAAACGGACCCAATTCAGCATGTGCTGGTTGACAAGAACCAGCGCTGGTCTTCGATTGGGCCCGTTAGCGAATTCACGGGCGCAAAACACAAAAAAATAAAAATAAAGATAAAATAAATAAACAGCTAAATTAAGACTAAAGGGCTATACATAAACTTCTTGCATAAAACTATAAACTCTATGGTGCGACAAGACAGATCTAACTAACCTCAAAGCAAAGTGAAAGCAAAACTAACCTACAAAATAATGTGAATTAAAAATAAAATAAAAATAGTGTAAGTAGAACATAAAATTATTGTTAAAAACAGTGAAACATAAAAGCACCTCGTCACGATCAAAATGGAACAACTACAACAATACAATTCTAACCTAGGGAAACATTTTTCTTGCTGACGATTTAATGGTTTTTGTTGGGTTGTAGCGTCAAGCTCTAGCCAGTTGACTATATACAGCTCATATACGGGGTGGCTCCACCGGGTGAATACCATCCTTTCACAGAAGATCAGCATGCAGCAGCTATACGCAGGCAGGTTCTGCATATTATAGAAAATCTAACAAATTTTCGAAGGACATGTGTATTTCGTTCATCCGAACTGAGCCAACATGGTAGATTATGGTCAGAATCCGCCTAATATTGAGAGGAGGCCCGTGTACAGGAGTACTTGCGACGTTAAAAGAGCTTCAACTAAATAAATTTTTAATAATTTTCTTGCAAGTTCTTCTCCATAGGATTTTGTTTAGGAACATGCACCTAGCTCTTGACTTTTTAAAAGTGCCAGTTAATCTGGTCTATTTGAATTAAAAATATTTGAATTTGAATTTGATAACTTAAAACATAGCAAACTCTAAATTAGCCGTTTTTCAAACATAGATAAAAACCATGACGAATTGAATACGTCCTCCTACTTTATATGAAATCGGGTAAAACCAGATTTTGTTTTAAATTGTAAGTTGCACAAATGAATTAAACACGGTTTTTATTTTAAATATGGAATAAATTTGGATTGCGTAAAATTCCTCGCACTCCGTCCACATTCGTAGCGATTTTTACATGGCTGGACAATTAATAGCAGTGCGAGAGCCGAAATTATGATGTCGAGTCAGCTGTTTTAGCTTTATTTTGGTGTCTGAGTGTTGTGTACACTTTTTTCTGTTTGTTGGTCGAGTGGAAATTGAATTTGGAATTAATATAATTCAGACGCTTTACTCATATGGTATTTTTTGTATTGAAATAATGATATTATTAATTATTTATTAAATTATTTAAGTAGATTTGTTGAAAACAAATACATTCCATTATTTTGTAAAATAAAAGTTATTCCGATAATATCGAAATTATATTTAAATGAAAATATTCGTAAACTTTTATACAAAACATTAATCACATCCAATTTAATTTTCAATCACCTGTACAAGTGAATAATGAATTTATTCGCAAAAATAACTGATATACCGTTTCCAAAACAATATATTATATCATTTAAAACTGCAAACGAGTTTACGTGGCTCGGTTCCGGTTCGGCCATATGGAGAGAATAAATATAGCAATCATTTTTATTCCACCGTTCGTGCTTGCGTAGATATTTATAAAATGCAAGCTTTCAATAGATTAACTATAACTATCTGAAATATGCGTTTAAATGGTCTTCTTTTAAAGCCATTTAATGTTATGTTTACCTAGTTGGTGGTATGCTGGATACATTAGCTTTCTTGTAGAGATAAAATATAGCATACCTTAATATCTTTGGTTTTAAGGGAGATCGATCACCACCGCTTGACTCTACATAAACTCTACATTAAGTAATCTCTTGAAAACCACCTATAAAAAGATAATCCAACAAAATAATTATAAAACTACACTCAGTAAGCTCCTACACTTTTCTCTATAAGCCGGAAACAGCTAAATACAGCTCTCCTTTTTCATTCGCGACGTAGAGTAAAAACAAGTACGTTTTTAACCCGAATGAGTTATTGTCCCCATATATTGCGGTAGTAATTGTTTCCGCAGAAGGTATAATGAACGTTGGACTTTCCGATCGTATGCGTATATTAATTGGAGTGTGCCGGGTGACGTGGCAGTTTTTCGTTGGCAGATGAAATATTGTAGGTAGGTATGGTTACAAATAATTTCCTTTAAAATAGTATTTTGAGATAGATTTTGGTTTATAAATAAGTATATCGGAAATATGAACTAAAATCATCAAGCTTTTATTATGTAACTATATAATTATTATGTAGAGATTTATTAGTTTTAGTTTTATAAATAGGCTCGCTCGACCAGCGTGCTATGTCTCTAAGAAAATAAGCGTATAAAATAACCATTACTGAATCGTTTCATACGACGAGTGAGATAATTATTCTACTTATATTGAAATATCCACAATTTTCAGGTACCCTTTTGGAACAAACAGCAGATCTATTCTGTAACGACCATAGCTATCTCAGACGTGAATCCGCGGGTGAAATGTATTTATTTATTTATTGAACACAAAACAGGTTGCAATCGTGTTAGCATGAAGTAACAGGGTTTATATTTCTAGAACTTATATATAATTATAACCCCAAAGCTTGTGTTACGTAAAGTTAACAATTTCGACGATACGAGTATAACATCGCGTAAAGCGAGGCGTTGTCCCTTCAAGATGTAAGTCAGTAGCTAGCTACATGAATAGCAAAGTAATTGCACAGACTGATATTTATAAATTAGTGTATATTATTTATTAATTCGTATGTAAAAAAATGTAGCAACTATTTTTATACAATCTTATTTTTATAATTACCGACAACTAGCCCTTGTTAAATTAATCTCACCATTGTAGCGCTACACTGTACAAACATAAGTATATAAGTACACAAACGCACCCTCATTCAACCCTCTGTGGAAAGTTGTAAGCGCTAAGGGATCGCACCCAACTTCATTATAAATTTATATTCACTCAATAGCCCTTACTTTTAGGCCGTACCTACTTTCTCCACTCTTCGGATATATTAGACTCTCGAATTTGGATTCTTAGGTAGGTATTTAGGCTTACAATAAAAATATTAAATTAATCATGTTTACGGTGGTAAGCGTAGATTGCGTACTTATCTCAGAAAATACAAGTCTTTACCAAAGAAAATACTATTTCAAAATATTATAAGTGGCTTCTAAATAAGATGATGTCGGAATTTAATTTTTGGCATAGAATTTCGGTGAACGCAATCAATAAAGGCACTTAAAGAGTTGTCTAGCAAAACAGTTTTCAGATACGCCTATATTTTATTCTTATTCCGACCAGCAGAAATATAGTATCTTTGAGGTAAAATTAATCAGGTCACAAAATTGTTCCAAAATTTCGAACAATGTAGTAAGTAACTGGTGTAATGTGTACATTTTAAAAGCAGTGGCAGTGAACCTAAGGAACGTGAGACTCAGATACAGGGACGCATATGTTCGAATTACAGCTTCCAAGTAATAATGTAGGTACTCTTTTAAGAAAATTGCGAAATATATAAAAAAGATAATCTCCGTTTCGCCCTCAAACAATGCGAAATCCAAAATACATAATTCGTTTGAATTATAAATGGTATCACACAAAATGGAGGGGTAATTCATAATTTCTTTCGTGTTACGCAACGAGAAATTTCCAGGTAAACAATTCGGTAATAATAACGTATTTCACTGAAAGTATTTCTCATTATTCTGTTTTTATGTAATTTTTACAAGTGTTGTACATTTTGCTTGGGGTTCCCGGGTCAATTTGCAAAATCAAAAAAAAACATACAACACTTTAGTTGTTACTTATACATATTTACACTCACAAAATGTATACTCAATTTTACACTTCTTTGATCACATTTGCAAAAAAAATTACGATAATATTTTGTAAGTATACAGGTCAACACTGTCCTGTAAATCAGAAGCCCTGGTTAAATAAAATAAATAAATATGACGAACTCACCAATTGTATGGTCCCAAACTAAGCAACCCTTGTACTATGTGTACCGTACAATGGGCTGGGGGCGATCCCAGACGTCCAGACCAGGGAAAATTTCGAAAAAGCCATTTCCGAAATTTACCCTGACGGGAATCGAACCCGCAACCACAGCAGTGAGCCGAGCGGCCTACGCTCGAACCACTGCACCAAGCGGTCGTCAAATTGCATGTAATATTGCTGGTAGAATTGCTTTTCAAATAATGTTCCCGATAAAATTATTTCCGCGGAACCCTCCTGCGTGTACATTCCGCAGTGGGGTGTTTTTCTTTTGTATTGTATTAATTCCCCTTGTGGTGCTCATAGTCTGGAAAATTAAAACAAAAGTATAACTTCTTGGCAGAAAAATATTTTGAACATACAAATGATGTAAGAACATACTTATGCATTAACATAGATATGTGCATTATAATACTAAATTAGATTGTTCAATGAACAGATATCTTCAAAGCAAAATATCGAAGTTTTTTTTAATAGGTTGTTACATAGGGTTTTCCCTTCTTTCTTCAATTATGCAACAACATGCTTTTTAAAATGACTTCCTCCAAAATGAAATCTGTACACTTTAAATAGCCACCGTAGGTTTCTGAATAAATAATCATCCGTTAAACAAGTTTTTTTCTGGAACTAATGAAAATTTGATATTCGCTGTCGCAGTCTGGACCTGTGACAGAGTTGATACCGGTGACACACGGACAGTTACTTTGGAGAACTACAGACGATAACGACGTGCAAATTAAATACCATTATGAGACATGTTATGGGAGCCGGGCCGTTTAAAATCTACAAAGAATATATTATTTTCAAATAATATTAATAGAATTTAATTTGATAAAAGGAAAACAGACTCTCTTATTCATAGAAACCTTGAGCAGGACAGCTATTTACATTTAGTATAACTGAGTTTGATTTATGTTCTAAAATAACAAGCACAGTAGATATATTTACAAGTAAATAAACGTTAATTTCACACATTTTAACACGTATTTCCTATTTTTCTAAATGGCGTTATTTTTTTTCCTGGCTTTCCTACTTGTTTGTACTAATGGGCGACTTGCCTATATTCTTTTCAGTGTATGTTAGACTTGACCAACATAATAAACATTATCGTCTACAAACTATCAAAATTATTTGAGTGATACACAATATTTTGCATCGCGCTTTGGTAAATGCTAAAGATAATCAAATGTAGGTAGGTACCTTACATATGACAAAATAATATCTGATGGGTTGGATGGGTTTCTTTCTAACACCTAAATCACTCGCTACCAACCAGCTTTACCTACCTACCAACCCACAGATCCTATTTATCCCGTTAGTTATTTACTGGTAGTAGGTACTTACGTCGTTTTTAGCTTTAACTTAGGCGCCACACAAAATATCGTTCGTTATTAAAACAAAACCTTATACTAGAAACTTCAAATTTGAATTTAGAATATCACTTCGGTTCGTTCGCAATTCTTCCCGTCCGGCTGTCAGGGCGGTTAGCAAGCGCCCTATTTCTAACACTAAATTATTCATAGACTTGAAGGCTTCGCTAAGTACCAACCGGCCCGGCAGGCGGGGTGTTGAATCTCGCCTAGTTGTGCCGTGTTTTATTATTACTATCATTAAACTAGTGTGAAAATTGCACCTGGCACTTGGCGTGTGCGTCGAATTAATTGCTGGCTTGTTTTAGAAATAAATGCTAGTGATTTATGAATATTGATAACGTTTTATATTTATAATGTTTAAATAAATAATTAATATTAAATTATAATTTACAAATATTATTTAGCATCACAATAAATTTCAATAACGTGCATGCAAATATAAAATAAAATTAAATAGTAAAATGTTTTGAAATTTATTTATAATACCTAATTATTGTACCATCCACGTCTAATCTCAAAATTTTCACACCGAAAATACGTATAATTCGCAGAGTTTTTCAGAATTGCCTTTTATATTGAACTTTAATACTATGGTATACAAGTCTTATTTCACTTTATACAATATTATCATTTTAATATGTAACCAGTTTTTCTCAAAAAAATTGTGTTACAAACAATATATATTGTATTTTCAAGAATTTCACGTTTGAACTTTGTCCTTATGAATGTATTGGCGACCTTGTTGGCACGAATCTGCCCGCTGCCGGTACAATAGCAACGTGATAGTTCGGGACCCGACCGGGGTTAGCCTAAACGGAGACTTCTTTGAATAAAATATATGACTTTATTTAATTTTTGATTCACTTCTAACTCAAGTAGGATTTCGCTCTCACTCTAGCTCGCTTTCACTCTAGGATTTCGTCATGGAAGTTAAAGAAACGGAAATGTTCGTCGAATACTCCATTTAGGCATCAAAATTATATTCTGCTGTATTTATGATTTGATATGAGAGATGTCAAAAAATTTGAGGGAATGTTATCATAAAGATAAAAACTTTAAACCATCGTATTAAAGGTAATAATCAAATTTCTTATTTGTTGAACCTGGTAGTTTGAATTGTAGATAATACCTTGCCATAAGACATGTAATCAAAAATTAAGCCGCAAAATTGCCAATGTTAAATAACTGCTCCTGAATACCAAAGTTTCAGCTTCAAAATATCACAATAAATATTTATATTTTACACAGAAGTGTTGTTTCTCCACACAAAATGGGTACTCCGCTCATAAAGGGTGCCAGATACGGTGAACGAACGTACTTAAGCCTATTTAACATAAATAAATAATACTGCAAGCAGTTACTGCTGATTTATGGGCCCCGCAGTAATTTTTGTTGGACCTTAATTGAATAAAGAAGTCGGGTCTGGGAAAGGCCGACTTTTTTCGGAGGATACACGATGTTGCTATATCTTATTTAAGTTGGAATTCTTGATACCTGGTAGTTATAACTACAACAAATATAGCGAAGCATAAAACAAAAGATCTCTGAGGGCATTGACTTTATCAATAATCCATTTTCAAGTGATATAACCAAATTGTTCTGACATAGACCATGATCCGCGCGATATTTCAGATACTATTGAGGGTTTTATATACAGCACCCACAGAGAGGAGTTTTCGAAAATGTTAAAAACGAAATAAGCTCTCAAAAATGTTACTTTTATTATGATGGTATTAATTTATGTCCTCATAAGTACATTGTGACCACAACTGGACCACTCCGTAAGTTCGCTGTCAGGCCGCTCAAGCTAATGGACTCAGCTACTTTAAACTTTTAACGATCTTTACTTACATCTAATGTTGGCTCGCGAACGCTCCCTAGCAAATGGTAGGTACGTTGAACTTCCAGCAAAAACAGCGCTAGTTTGGGAAAAAGTAGCTAAAAGCGGTGTTGAAAACATCATGCGCTTTCATAGGTTTGGAGTTACTTTTAGGTTTAGTCATAAAATTTGTTGAGATAAATTCCGTTCATTATTAAGAAAAGGTTTTTATTTTTCAATTGAATATACCGGGTGGTTTTATAAATAAATTCGAACTTAATATTGCCATATTACTATATTAATAACTCCCCTTATACTCCTATATATAGGAAAAATACATTGGAAAATTTTAAAACACGCCCGACCCGCGTTACCTGGCACAAGTATCTCCAAAGTATGTCCGAAGTCACGTGTTGCCAGTAATTCGGTAGGCACACGAAATACTTTGAAACTTCCCGGTCTTATAGGAAAACTTCGATTTGAAACTAAGCCCGTGCTTTGGAGTTTGACAAGTGGAGTTTACTAGACGGTATACAGTTAGTAATTGCATTGGACTTTTTTATAGTTCGAGGATTTTGTTGGTGGAGTTTTGGTAAGTACCTGTTGGAATGGTTGGTAGAGTCTTTGTGAAACCAGTACCTACTGAGTATACACGGTGACCTTGTAATCATTGGCAACATTTAAAATAATGACTCTATACTTAATTCAGAACATTTGAGGAAAATAATAAACAATTCGTTTAAGTTAACCTGAAAATGGCACGGAGCAAAACAAACGTGATTTGAGCGTTCTACTTTGATATCGCTATGACGTAGTAAATATTGTAATTCATTGAAAAAAAATTAAATGTATCAAATAGTTATACCAAAGACAACAAATAATAAACTGTACAATATATATTATGCGTGTACCTACTTAAAAATATAATTCCAACACATATTTTCTCACAGCAAAAGTAACTATTTATGCTGAAAGTATACCACCTAAGAACGACGCTACCTACATTTTTATCCCTAATAAATTACTTTAAAACACACAAACTTCGCGTAGAGTTAAACCAAACGGTTTACTGATTAATAACGTATCTCGCCTTGAGTTTCTGAAATAAACACCTAACTAGTCCATCCGAATTCGCGATTCACCGCAGGTGTATTATAAATAAATAGGTATTTTAATATTCAGTAGGTTTATCACATGAAATTAAATGGATTTAAGGGACTTTTAAAATCACGACAAACGCACCTAATGTAGAGCACGTTAGTGGATTCGGAACTCAACGTCTTGTTTTAGTAAGTCGTCAATCTCAATATAGCTTGTCGAACCTCTATGGCGCTGTATTAACATGTAAAATAAAACCGTAACGTTTAGAAAGCGAATATGCGATTTTGGGCGCAATTTTTTTTATTAAGGGGTTACAGCCTACATCTTTTATTACCTATTTATAGTGTTTAGGTTTGCTAAAACTCCCCTTTTCATTACTACTTAGCGCTCATTCATACGAAGAACACTTCATTATTATGTCTCCACTTTAAATACATTATATAAATTATAGGTGCCGGGTTGCCTGTGTGAATGAACTCTTACTTTCTGTATCTTATTTTGGTCCTATTTTGCATGTGGCTTTACTGACAAAGTAACTTTAAATTATGTAACTAACGACAAACTCAAATTAGTTCCACTTAACACTTTAGTATGATGCGATATAGTAGCATTTAAATTTAAATTGCGTTTGAGTAGGCTTGAAATAGCTGAATAGCTGACCCAAAATCTTTCTAAAATATAAAAGTATCAGAAATGAATTAAATAAACTTGACGGAACATAATAAAGCTGTTTAATCCTTTAATCCTTATGCCTAAGTAAGTACTTAGCGACACACTACCCTAACTCGATAAATAAATAAGCGAGTAGATGGCTGTTGATTTACAGCCGGTCCTAAGTACGGATAAGGAGGGATTTTGTGAAATTTGACATCTGAAAGGTGAAAAGGGAGTAGAAAGTTTCAAGGTTCGGCTAATGTAGGCACGGATGTTGGTAAAATCATAAAAGGCAAGCTGAAGTAAATTCAACGTTAAGCATATGGAATCAGGGTGTAAGTTTTAATGAGATTTCAAACAAAACTAAAATTCAGCTTCAAGTCAATTTGAAAGCTATTTTCCAGATACGTAGATTATAAGATTGCTTATTTCTTAAATATCACCTTTTTTGAGGTTGGAACACGTTCCTTTTACACCTAAAAGATCATATTTAATCATGACAATAAGGTTAATTAATAATAATAATAATTAAGCCCTTTTGACGTCCCACTCCTGGGCACGGGCCTCCCCTCATCACGAGGGGGATTCAGGCCATAATCCACCACGCTGGCCCAGTGCGGGTTGGCAGATTTCACATGTCTTTCGAAAATTGGTTAGATCTTCTAAGACATGCAGGTTTGCTCACGATGTTTTCCTTCACCATAAGGTAAATATGATAAAAAATATACATGACAATTCAAGTCAATTTGAAAGTTACCCACAACCTACGCCACGTAGTAACTACTTCTAATACTGTTTTCTTATATTTACGCGAATACTACACATTGAAATAAAACTATTTATAAACATCCTAATTTCAATAGGGAAGATGGCTGGGTGCTACCACCAACTTGGGATCCAGTAATTAATATAATTAAATCCAAAACCAAGTGTACCATTGCAAGACCTCGAGACACTGTGAGCACTTTCTGCGTGGATCGGACCGCAAACAACAACTTAATATGAGGGTACCCAGTTACTAACTATGACATCAGGACGTCTAACACCTCAGTCCCCCCGTGACCATGGCTGCTGTAAAGCAGCCGAAACGTCGGGAACATAAATTAAACAAACGCGATAAAATCCGAAAAATAGTTTTATTTCAATACTTCTAATACTTTAATTTGCTCACATAAAATTTTCCTAAATTCTAAAGCATCGGTCATTAATTTGAATTGTTATTTAATTTTAAATGAATTTATTTTATAATCACAATATTATATTTAAAACATAATAATCATACGTAGCGTATACGCAATAATTTATTTACGCTTCTAGAATTTTAAATTTAAATTATTCATATGTACTATAGAAGTCACCGTGCAAAATGAACATGAGGCCGTCAATGTAGGACATTGAACCTCTCCATACTGCTTGAGATAACATTAAATATAGGGATTCAGCGTTTTATAATCGGCACATCTTGAGGCTCGTTCAACTGGAATATAAAATGACACTAGGCATAAATTGAGGGCGCCACTCGAACCCAACCTGATTATATGAATATATTCTAGCAGGGTAGAACATAAGATATAGGTCAATATCTGTAAAGCTTCGGCGGTGAATGCCAGACTTTTTAGTCCTAACATTTTTGATAGTATTTTTCTCGCAGTTCAGAATGGTGTTAATGAAGGCATGTGGCAGTGAATGGCAGGTTAATGAAGACGCTTTAATTCTAGACTTAGTTGTTTTATATAATTATGTGGGCAAACTAACTACAAATCAGCTCGGGACTGAGAAGCTCGAATCTCGACAGTCAATAATAATGTCAAAGCGTAGCGTGTCTTGCCCTACTTGTCCGAATTATTTGTGTAATTCTTGGTAATATCAAAAGGCAACATACTGGAGCTATTATAATATTTATATTAATATCTACTACCCTTTGTAATTATTGTTTATAAGCAACTGGCGATAAAAAAGACAAGCCCGCTGAGTTTCTTGCCGGATCTTCTCAGTCGAGGTCGGGTTCCGATCCGGTTGTAGATATAAGAAAAAAAAATGTAAAATTGACAATTTGTAAGTGCCCCCGTAGGCCTAAAGAAAATAAATTATTTGAATTAGAATTTGAATAACGTACAACCCGTCTGATGTTAAGCAGTTACCTAGATTATTGGAAAGCCTACGCACGTAAGCACCTGAAGGAGAGTTGAACACAGGGGAAGAAGAGTAAGAGACGCAGCTATAATAGCCACTTTACGCTGTTTATCTGTGACAGTGTAGCAACCCTGTCAAGCCAGTCTGTATAAGGGCAGTAGACATTTGTTTTTGGTAACAGATTAGCTCTAGAACTTTATAAGTAAGTAATTTAATGGCTTAGTATTATGAATAAACAAACACTCCACATTATTAACCCTCATCGCAACAATAACTTGTTTAAAAACCTAAAATTTTACAGCAAAACACAAAGCAGGGTGCCGTTTCACAACGAAACTGATTAACATGTAAAACCGTCGACGTAAAACAAAACCTCATCGGAATTTCCGAACATTTTCACGGCAAGTAAACACAGACGCTAGTTGGAAACACAAAAAACTAGCCAATTTTGCTTAGGAGTTAATCTTGTAATTCGTGATTCAAATGCCTGGCGCGGTCGAAGCGACACCGCGCCTATCCGTTTAAATGGACGGAAAAAGAAAAGGTGCGGCTGATTCCACCAGCCAGGGCATGGTCATAGCGTGAGCGGACAGCGACTGTGAAATATAGCGGGGCTTTTTATAATAAACTGTATATAAACTTAACTTTTCTGAGGTATTCCATTATAACCTTCTTTCTCTAGAACGATAAAAGAATAACGATAACTATGTTTCAACACCCTTCAAATTTGGGCTGCAATTTCAACCCGAAGAAGCTGTAAGATACTAACTATGGAACCTAATAATTATGGCAAAAAGTAATTCTTCATTAAGACCCAGAGGATTCAAATATAGAAACCAAATCAAAGCAATCAAAGCCGGCAACTTGTTTACAAAATATACAGCGCTGATTTTGAACTGATTTTAAATCTAAATACATAATTGTCAGTAGGCGAATTACTTCAAATTAAAACGAGGATCGATAATTTATTCTTGGAGATTACATAATAATACCATTTACTTGCACATTTAAAAAAAAAAAATAATCTACAAACGTAGGAAACCAAAACCAAACTAATTTCATTAGAATGACATCTTTTCTACATCTTAGACAGTCCAAACCTCCTGCAATTTAACGCTCAATATGAAACCAGCACCTATTTACGTCGGCCTGCACTCTGCGGCGTTAGAGGGACAGGACACGCTATTGGGGGTCCGCAAAGCTAAATTGGACTCGGGTCCGGTCAGTTGCCCCTTTCCAATCGACTCGTCTCTTTCTCGCGCGTTCCTGCTATTGGTTTAACAGGAAAATGTTTTAGATTACGCCGTAAGAGATAACGAAGTAAGCGAATGGCGCAATTTTGTAAAGCATTGTATTATTGTGAATGTTCGCTCCGATATTTTGCGAGTGTTTATGGAAATAAGGGCGTAATTTTGTTACGGAATATTTTACAAGTATTGCAATGTTCGATTTGAATTTTTATTGTTAGTACGTGCCGTTACATTTTAAATTTGGATAATATAAATGTTTTTGTTTAATACGATAATATTATTAACCCGTTAGATACGTTTGGCCCTTATAGTCTGATATGCATAGAAGTAATTTGATACCAGAGTGTTCATATAACGCAAATTGGTTGTGCCTAATTGCTATAGATACCTACTTACTATGTATACCGCTGAATACGCTACTCTAAAGCTGCTTAATTTTTTCACTGCCTATAAATGATAACAGCTATTAGCTCATATTATTACACCCTGCATAAAATATCTAATTACAAGAAACTCTGTATAATTAAGTGAGAATACAAAAATGTTAATAAAAGCTGTCCCACGATTTAAATGATTAAAATCTCTACATATTACGAATACAATATCCAAAGAAAGCACTACAAAAGCGCTTCCCGGGAGGTTCGACACCGTAACTCTACACTTTCAAACGACTTGCAGATACAAGTGTAGAGACGGCACCTCTACAATACACTTTTGCTGTTTTACTATCCTGCACTGTCCGATTTTCGATCTCTACATAGCGTCTTTCATGAATCTTATTTCTATTTGCAAGCAGTAAGTTTTATTGGAAATTTTATTGAATGCTTTCTTGCTGAGTTTGTAATTTCAATGATATGAGAATTCCTGTTGCATAGAATTGTCAAGATACATTAAGAATAACCTTTCTTGTTCAAAGCACACATATTATTGAACAGACGCACCTTAAATAAATTGTTTGACAATAAAATCACACTAATAACTCTATAATATTCAAGGTGTTTCAAAAGTCCGGAATAATAATTTAGGTACATAAGGTAAGTATCTGATATTATGAAGATGCCTAGTGCATACAGACTATAGATAACAATAGTTCTGAGTTACATCCTTTTATATATTTGCCACAATCTTCATGCTGCGGCCTTACAATCTTTAGGCCTACAAAACAGTGTAGGCTTCATTTCCGAGTAGCAGGCACTTATATTTTTATACTCATCCAAAACCCCAAGTCTTATTTCGGCCTTTTGTAACACTGTATTCCAGGTTGATCCAGCTCTTGATATGTCTTATGAGACGATACTTCCATCTGCAGCCCGATGTGGGACCGGCAAATTGCGCCCAAGGGATGTGTCTATTCAGTTATACTCCATTTGTTGGCCGGCTTGCCGCAGCCAGATAAATAGAAAATGGCTTTTTACTGAGCTTGGGAATAACTTTTGTGGTGTTAGTGTTTTGTTGGTTCGACCAACTGCAGGGTTAGTTATTTGGTTGCGTCGATAGAGGGAGTTTGTATGACTGTTTTACTTTTAGCTCAATGTATAAGTACTTCTTTGCAAAAAACTGTGTAAATTAGGAATTGTGATTTGTATTTTAACAAGTCGGCGTCAGTTGTGTACTGTGACGTCATAGGACTGAGTTAGGCAAAGTCGGCAGTGCGCGCTTCTGGGCAATATTTTAAGTTATGTGTTGTGCCAAAGTGATTGAAATTATGTGTAACTTAAAATTACGTGATCCAAATGGATATAGCAAATAGTATCTCTTTCTAGTCATAAAAACCCAATTCGTCCAAAGTTTCAGTCGAATTTTCGACCCATTTCTATTCATCATGTTGCCTTATCTTTACAAATTTTAGTGAAAATTGAATAGGCTGCCTGCTTATAATAATTCTGGGTGTATCGAAACGCACGACCTTTTTCAAGCAGTCTTTTGCTAAAATACAGTATTTAGTTAAATAAACATACCGTACCCTAACCACGGCGCTCCTGCTTTCAGCTGATTGATATTGGCTCGCTTATTTCGGTGTAATGTTTTACGAGCGCATCAAGGTCTGAGGCGATCGCGTGAAGTGGGCCACGCCGGTTTACGGACGTGTTAAAAGTTGCACACTACCGTTCTGTGTAGCTAAACTCCTTTAGCAGAATGTAGAGTTGCTATGTTTGCTCTAGTTGCCAATTAGGTGGAAATTACGTTGTGCTGAACACGTGAAATGCATAAATAAAATTCATCATACATAAATACTCGTATGCTGTCCCAAACTAAGACCTGTCTACACGAACAAACATAATATAAAAAAAACAGTTCCAAAAAGGGCTTTCCATTTGTTTCGGCTCACCTCAGACTTTTATTTAATACCTGTAACTTATGGAACTATAATTTTAAGGATCACCTCACGTATGCCATTTATTTTAGCATGTCCAAATATATAAAACAGGTATTTAAAGGGAAATATAAAACCACGTTGCTGCCTATTTCTTCCAGAAATTGGACGGCGCGTCCATAAAATGAAATGTAAATATTATAACTACGGGGATGAGCGTAAAAAGGCTATAAAATATTGCGGTTCTATCTTTATTGCTATAATAGATGGATTATTGCCTTCAAACCCTGGGACGGATAGGTAAATATTTATAATAATTTGAAATTGAACGTTGGTTTAGTGCAAATAAAGGATTAAGTGTATGCATAGAGGAAAGGTCCCTGGCTAGTAAAAATAGGTAATGTTTTAAAACTTAGAAGAAAAGAAAGAAAGAAAGATCTTTATTTTGGAAGTCTGTGTACACATGTACACATCAAAAATAGTAATATGACAAACGAAGGAAGGATCAAATCTTACGTATTACTAAACGTTATTTAACTATATTTTTTCCGATATATTTAATATTCTTATTAAGATTAGGCATTTTATTATTCTGAGAAAAAATCCAATTCAAATCGTTTATTATGTTTAGGCCTACGGGGGCACTTACTAATTGTAAATTTTATATTTTTTTCTTATATCTATAACCGGATCAGAACGCGACCTCGACTGACAAGATTCGGCAATAAACTCGGCGGGCTTATCTTTTTACATTTTGTTATATTTCTTTCCCCAAAAGTCCAAAAAGTCTGACCTCATCCGAAAAATGGGTTATACATTATCTTTTCTGAGAGCTTGTAGGTACAATTCAAAGCCGCCTCGCATACGGGTACCCACACATTTGTGAACGGTACATACAAGACGTTACCAATTACAAGATAGGCGGTAGTCCGGAATAAACGCTGATTGCATGTGGTCCGTGTGGAGCACGCTTTATGTAAATATGGTACGACCATCGGCCGAGCCGGCGTTTACAATCAATTTGCAAATTACCTGCCGCAGGTTAACTATACACGAACCTACATGAAGATGATAAAGAATAAATTATTTAACATTGATGTTAATTTACTACCAACAACTACTTGTACATAAGCACCAATATAACAATAACCTAGGTAAATCCTTACTAATATTATAAATGCGAAAGTAACTCTGTCTGTCTGTCTGTCTGTCTGTCTGTCGCTCTTTCACGCCAAAACTACTGAACCGATTTCAATGAAATTTTATACACAGATAGTCTAGAGCCTGAGAAAGGACATAGGCTACTTTTTAATGCGAAAAAAGAGTTTTAAGGGGTTGAAAGGGGGGATGAAAAGTTGTATGGAAGTATCTCATTTTAGAGCTAGAAGCTTGAAACTTATTTGTCAGGCTGTTGATTCGACTTCTATATTAATAATTCCGTTCAGGGGTACGGTAGACTCGATTGAAACCTTACCAGAATAATAAAACATAAAAAAAGAATGATTTCGAGTCGACAACATATATCGGCAAAATTCGGATTGTCGAGTATTTTGTTAAATTCTAACGGTGCAAAATACAATATTTCGTTTAGCCATATTGGCAGTTCCGTCAAGTTTGGCACAGTACCGCTATATTTTCTATGACCGAATCCCTGTCAGTGAGTGTCAGTGTTCTCAATGTGTAAATGAGTCTTTATTCGAAATATCTATTAAACTGGGTGGGCCATATTTTTTAAGAAAGAAGAAGAAGATTGAGCTTTCAGAACAAACAAATTCAGTCTTCATGTTTTTAGGGTTCCGTAGTCCCTACGAGGAACCCTTATAAGATCATCCAGTCCGTCCGTCCGTCCGTCCGTCCGTCTGTCTGTCCCAACCCGTCAGTCACAGGGTCATAACTTCTACAGTTTCTGACGGATGTTGATGTAATTTGGTACAAAAATACTTTAAGAGTAGATCTCACTTTCAAAAATATAAAATGTAGCAAAATTACTTTTTTTGAGGTACCTCCCCGAACATCGAAAAAGGGGCAATTTTTTTTTTTAGTTACCCAATCATATGGGGTGACGTTGAAAAGGTCTTTTCAAATAAAATGATGTTTTCATACAACATTTTATCATCAAAAATTCCGTTTGCGAGATTTTTAACTTTTAAAGATTAAATCAAAATTCCGTAATGAATTCCGACACTTCTTACATTTTTCTATTGCAAGAACATTAATAAGATTATGCAGTCGAAAACGGATACATTGTTCACCAATTTCAATGAAATAACAGGAATAAATTTATATTTTGTGTTAATACGTGTATTTCTGAAGTGTTCATGCACGTGGATAGATGTCGGTAGTAGTCTATAAACAACAGTGGGAAAGATTTTTTACGAAAAAAATATCGACACTTCTTACATTTTTATGTTGCAAAAATATGAATAAGATTATGCTGACGAAATTGGATAAATTGTTAATAAATTCTTATTAAATAACAGCAATAAATGTATGTTTTATGTTCATTAGTCTATTTCTTAGTATTTAATAGTGTCGATAGATGTCGGTAGCAGTATGTATACAACTTTAGTATCTATTTCAACCTGGGGTGAAATTTTAAACAGATTACCTTCAATGAATCGAAACCCTTCATTGTGCATAGCTCGACATTGCACTTGGCGACTTTTTTTCGTATTCATTTCAATGGACAATGCTATACGAATCTATGCCTTGCCTAATATTCCTTGAAAACCGATAACTACAAAAATATCTACCTAAGTTTTGTAAAAGATTGTGTATTATGAGTCACATTTCACCCGAGCGAAGCCGGGTTTTCATCTATATATATAACTCAAAGGTGACCGACTGACTGACTGACTGACATAGTGATATATCAACGCACAGCCCAAACCACTGGACGGATCGGGCTGAAATTTGGCATGCAGGTAGATGTTACGGCGTAGGCATCCGCTAAGAAAGGATTTTGATTAATTCTACCCCCACGGGGATAAAATAGGGGATGAAAGTTTGTATGAAACTTTGACAATTAAATTCCACGCGGACGAAGTCGCGGGCACAGCTAGTATTTAATAAGGCCTTATTTTAGCAATTCACGATAGTTTAGCATGACGATTTAGTAAATGCTAAAGATGATATAGGTACCTACCACCAAAAAATACATCACACTAAACTACTATTTCAGACGAACTGAGATTTCATGATTCCATTCTTAAAACATTAATAATACATAACGCGGGATCACTACATAGTATAACATAAAGTCGCTTCCCGCTGTCTGCTTAGATCTTTAAAACTACGCAACGGATTTTGATGCGGTTTTTTTAATAGATAGGTTGATTCAAGAATAAGCTTTATATGTATAAAACATGCATAATATAGTAGAGAAACACTGATAATTTTAGAACCGTGCGAAGCCGGGAGAATTGCTAGTACGAGTGAGTAATAAAAACTGACCGCACCCATTCGGTAGGTGATAGATAGTTAGTCTACATAGTTGTTATTTGTAGTACCTACTACAGAAGTTACATTAAAGGTAGTAGAGCCAAACTGTAGTCAGCTAGCTCGACTAGGGTAGTCCCACTCTGTCACAGAAGATCGCCGTAAATAAACCAATATAGCTCCGTTTCATTCAATGAGTAAGAGAGCCGGAGGCCCAACGCCTCCCTTTCTCTCCATAGGAGGAGGGTGGAATATAGATTCCACTCCCCTAAAGGTCGACAACGAGCAAACAATGCTTTTGGTATTGTAAGCATCGAGAGTCTAGGGTAACTGCTTAACGTTAGGCGGGTCGTTTGTTTATTTCCCGGCAGTGGTATGTAAAACGTTGGTATAAAAATGTATTCAAAAACACTGACACGAACTCGTCAAACGTTGCTGGGTCGCTTCAAGGGAAATTGTTTTTGGTAGTACCAACATCATACTTAATACCTACAACAGAACCACAATACTAGATGAACCATGCACATAGTATCGTGATTAAACCACATCTTGGCAACCTCAACCCAAAATCCAAAACTAATCTCTACTGACGTCCGCCAATGCGCTGCCATATAAAATATAAAAGCTAGAGCAGGCCAGATGCGAGACTCACAAAAGGAACGGCAATACATTTGCGTATGCATCGCTTATATCGCCTCCGTAATAGACTTGAACCCGTGCCAAGGATGCACCAATTGATTATTGATATTGCGCTGCTATTGGGCTTTCGAAATGAGCCTCAATCTTAACGAAGGGTGTGCTTGATTTATTTGATATGGTTATTTTGTGAGCTCGGAGATATTTGGTAGGTTGCTTGGATTGCTACTTCTCGAGTGATTATGTTGGTAGTGAATTTGTTAGCAAGCTGAATTCAGGAACAATACTTGTTGGGTTTCATTTTAGGAACTTCAATCAGTACCTAGTATGGATGTATTTATGTTTGTTACTCCTTCACGCAAAAACTACTGAACGGATTTGGATGAAATTTGGAATACAGATATTTTATAACGGGGATTAACATATAGGATACTTTTTATCCCGATAATCTCGACATTTTTGCGCGGACGAAGTCCGTGGGCATAGTTAGTAAATAATATTTTGAGTTCGTCTATTACGATTGGTCTTGAATTTAGATGGAAATACCTCTCTTATGTAAGTAGCGCTTAAAAGTAATTTAAGATAGATGTCGATTGCTTGGATCATATGAGTGTCCCAATTTCGTGATTCATGTGGTGTAGTGGTTCATAAGCTCGGCTCATAGCACCGGGTGGTTGCGGGTTCCACTCCTGTTCCAAATCCCGACTCAGTCACCAATAGCACCAATAGTACAAGCGTTGCTTATTTTGGGACCGTACATTTCGTATTTTAGTCCGGCGATGTTTATTTGTTTTGCAGGTGTCGTTTGAGAAAATGGCCAATAGAATCTCATTTGGTCAATGATGAGGTAATTCAAGGTGATTCAATTCACACATCTATACTAAGTCAAACTCGAATTAAATACTTCCTTTCTAAGCCACTCGTACCAAGTCAAGGCTGAAGGGGAAAATGGGCCGTTTTACCATATTTTTGCATATATATTTCACCGGCATATATGTACCATTCACACACTTATCCGTCTCTTTCACTAGGGCCGCATTCTGAACGATCCCTGCAATTTACGGCACAATGGGAGCCCTCGGTTATGTTATTTGAAATGTGTGTTTGTGTGGTAATGATACCCCACAACTGTTATCAGGTATAGAACCTACTTTGCTCTAGTTTGGATGATCATTTCCCTCTTTATCTCTGTGTTCTCAGAGGAGATTAGAACGGTATACAAAGTCATAGTTTCTTTTATATAACCTAGCAAACCGAAGCATCAATAGCCTAGTGCTTAGAGGGGCCGTCCTCGTAGCTGAGAGGTTCTGGGTTAGATCCTGGCCATTACACTATTGACGTGAGCCAACTCCTAACACAGGCATTAGCTTAGTTTGAGGGGCTAAAGGCAACACTACTAATGTGATTGAAACTAATTCCTAGTAATCTTTAAAAAAAATGTCGGCAAACAAGCTTAAGATCTGCTTTATGTTAAGTAGTTACAGTAGCCTATAGATGCTTGCAATCTCAAAGGCATTGGGCGCGCGAGAAAGGCAGACGGCAAGTTACATCAGGTGAGATACCTACGGGTGAATCGCAGCTGGCCAGTTTATAATAGGAAAAAATTATCACCCAAAATAAATATTTTCTCAAACTCTGTCACGCAATTCATAAATATTTTTTCAACACACATCCACTTATTACCTAAGTAAGTAACAATTTATTAGATGGATTGAAATGCAATTTTTGAATAAAACATAACAAAAAAGTACTCCACAACTTTGATGGTTCACCAAACTCAATTAATGTGGTCATGATAACAACTTGGACCATTAATATCCGTCTATCAAGTGAGATTATCACTCCGCAAGCATTCCACTGTACGGTAAACAAGTGGAAGTTTAGTCAATTTCATGTAAAACATTTCATGACGAGCGTTAGTCACGGTGACTCACACAATTGTCGGTTACACCGCATTGTGTATTGAAACTGGTAGCTCCCTTTCTTGTCGTTAGTGACAAACTGTTGTTAAGTACAAACATTCTTGGTAAACTTTGAATACAAAATATTTCATTGCGAAATGAAGTGTTTAATGGAGTACCACAATAGTAGCAATGGTTTTGGAAGTTTCAAGAATAAATTTAGGAACATTAATTAGATACCTAAATATATCTACAAAAAGTTCTTATTTTGTGTACCTAAATGAAGTGTGAAGTACTGAAATATTGATAGAGTAAGCTTACGTTCTGGCCTTTCAGCAATAAGAAGGTATATCTGTGTATGTCACTTACCTGAAACAATAAAATATAGATGATTAATAATGTATAGAGCTTAATTAATACCCAGAATAAATACATTTCATATTTTACAGCATTATTAAAGATATCACTGAAGTTAGAGTGATATCTTAAATAATGCTGCCTAAAGGTATAGGTACCAAATAATTTTTAATTATTATTAAACACTAGCTGTGCCCACGGACTTCGTCCGCGTAGTATTTAACGTAACAAAAATTTCGGGATTATCGGGATAAAAAGTATCCTATATGTTAATCCCGGTTATAAACTATCTGTGTTCCAAATTTCATCCAAATCCGTTCAGTAGTTTTTGCGTGAAGGAGTAACAAACATACATACATACATCCACACTCACAAACTTTCACATTTATAATATTAGTAGGATTATTTGATAGGTACACTATTCGTGATACCCACATCGTCGAACAGCAAAATACCAATTTCACTCCAAAGTTTCCTGAAAGTAGTCAGTATAAAAAAAAAAAAATATTATATATGAAAAAAGAATTGGTACTTAAAAGTCAATATAAAACTTATACAGGCCTTCTATAACCTAATACTTATATAGACAAAGTCTTCATGGCTGCAAACGACCATGGAAATTGTATAAATAGAAATGATGTTATATCCGCTAATCCCCAAAGGGATTTAACAATTTTAGGTGGCTAATATCGAAATGGTTACGTGCGGCACCACTCTTTGGGGGCCAAACCTATCAAGGATCGGCACAGTCCTTCGTGACATAGGACTACTATCTCTGTAACAGACATTTCCCATAAATATAATAACATTCGAATATTTACATCACGCTGTATTTTAGACTCCCTGCAGATTTGTTTAATAATGCAATATTCTCAGAATGTGTTGTAACTATGGCTCGCCACTTTACACCCGCTACGTCGCTGAGTGCAGCATTCATTTCTTCACTTTATTCTCAACAAATTTTGATATACTCTACAGTTTCATAGGTCTGTTCGAATGGATTCTCTTCTTCATAGAAATTCTAATTTAAATACCTAAATCTGAGTGTAATTGAATTAGCTTGGTAATATGTTTAATTGCTATTCTAATGCTTTATAGACCTTGCTTTATAGATAGATATATTGATTTTTAATAAATCTGTGCAATACTCTCTTAAAATAAACTTTAATAAAAGCGTCGAAAATGAATACTAATTGGGTCCTAACAGCATTGCAGTTGGCCTGGGATGACAAAGTGACCCACCATAGGTATGAACTGGAGATAATGTAAAAAGGAAAGGGAAACCTTCGCCCAGGCTGACGGCCTGAAGAAAAGTGAGTCAAATTTAGGGTGCAGCTATTTATTTGATAACTTATAAAACATTTTTAAACTACAAAGGCCTACTTCCGCCAATAAACTGTGTAACACGACAGGTGACAATTGGCGTGTTTGTCGACACACCCTTACGGACTAATCGGTAAATTTAATAAGTCACGAATGCTGCACGTTTAATTTAATATCCGACTAATGTGGAAACGTTTTGGGACCGGCATGCAAGCTCGAGTAATTATGTTTTATTAGTCTGTTGTTGCATTGTAGATATATCTACATAAGGATTTTGTATAATTTTGTTCTAGAATTTTTGGTGAGATGGATCTTTAGTTACAATTTGGTCGACCGCTTGGCGCAGTGGTTCGAGCGTAGGCCGCTTGGCTCACTGCACCGGGCGGTTGCGAATTCGATTCCCATCATGGTAAGTTTCTGAAATGCCCTTTATGTCATTTGCCCTGGGCCCTTACCACGCTAGCTACTCAAATCGTAATAGAAAAGCAAACGCTCGCGATTACGTTTCAAACGCTCCGCTTTTGACGTTTTGCTGACATCATACCATATCAATGTCAGTAGAAATCGTGAAGCTCGTGTCAGCAAAACGTCAAAAGCGGAGCGTTTGAAACGTAATCGCGAGCGTTTGCTTTTCTATTACGATTTGAGTGGCTAGCGTGGTTAGGGCATTGGTCTGGGAGTCACTAGGATCACCCCCAGTCCATTGTACGGTACCCATAGTACAAGCGTTGCTTAGTTTGGGACCATATAGTTGGTGTGTTCGTCTGGCGATATTTATTTAATTTAGAGTTATTAAAATTATACAATCAACAAAATATGGCATCATACACAAATAACTATCGCCAAATATGCATACCGTACGTACGAATCCAGTTTTTGTATTATAAAATGAACAGGGAAATTACAAATCGATCATAACCAAAATTTTCTCCGACGGGATACCCAATGAGAGACGCATATAAAATATTAATAAAACAAAAATAGCAAGCACTTTGTTTTATATTTTACGCAACACCATAAAACTGATGACGCGCATGAAAAAATAATACCTACTACAACTGGCAAAATATTCCCCAATATCGCGGGTCCTAAAGCGCACCGAAACAGATAACAATCGTTTAACGTACATTTTTCTTTACGATACGACGGGAGAATATCTTTAACGTCAGCAATAATGCGTCGCCCTTCAACCGGCACGAGTTCAATACTGTGGGCACACAAATGTGGACTTAATATTACAAATATATTGAGTTTTGGTATATATACGTACAAAAAGGATAGGGACAGGTTACTTTAAGGTCGAGTAATTTTACTTATAAACTACATTTACTGTGCTCAAAACTAAATTACTCAGGTACCTACTGTAAAAATATAATTCGCATTTAATAGTAGAAACTATATAAAATTAATTTCAGTATTTAACATGACTATAATATACAGTCAGCCTCGAAAATCTTTATCACGAGTCCCGTGAAATGTCCCCGGGATCGCGGGACTCTGACGACTTTTGTTCGCGTAGCCGGGGTCCTTTGTCGATGGTTCACAATAAAATTTTATCCCGGAAACCTATTCGCAGTTACCTTTTATTATAATGTTGCAGCCGGCATCCGGGTACTTTTCAGACGGGACCCATTGTTGTCCACATAATGGGGGCCAACCTTTTTATTCCGCTACAGATTTTTGAATGTACAGTCCGTTATTAATAGTGATGTTCGATCGAGCGATCGACTGTGTCTGAAGTGGGAGTTCTTTGTTTGCAAAATGATTGGAACTGTTTTAAAAAAACTGAAACGTGTTATGGATGCCTGTCAACATGTATAGTAGGTAGTATTGTGAGTTTATAACTATATAAAGCTATTAGCCATTAAACAAATGTTCTAAATAACGGGTATTTTTATGATTTTGACCCCCTCAGTAGAATAATTTAAAAGATGAATAAAAAATATATTGTTTTCTTATATTTACGCGAATACTACACATTGAAATAAAACTGTTTTTCGGATTTAATCGCGTTTATTAAACAACAACTTAATATGAGGGTACCTACCCAGTTACTAACTATGACATCAGAACGTCTAACACCTCGGTCCCCCCGTGACCATGGCTGCTGTAAAGCATCCGAAACGTCGGGAACATAAAGTTAATAAACGCAATAAAATCCGAAAAACAGTTTTATTTCAAAAAATATATTATCAAGTTCAAAATAAAAATGGTTTAGGTACGTTTCATAACAATAAATTATGCAAGTGAATGCCACTAAGTGTATCTTACTCGAAATAACATACCGACCTGCCTATACAGCTTCATCATTAACTAGTGTAATAAATAAACACACATAAAAGAGAGTAAACTATTACACAAGCGTGGCCTGGCATTTAACAGATATTTAGATGGGTGTGCATTGCCTCATTAGCATAGTGTCGGCAATCATTAACATGTTCAAACATGTAGCAACAGAATCAAATACGATACTGGCCTGGGTACTTATAACCTTTCTGGATCACGGCCTCAATGTAAATATGTGAAAATGATGAAATGAAAAAATCATGTGATACGTGCCGGAGTTTAAACCTACCCCTTGCTTTCAAAGCGAGCGTTCTACCAACACTGATATGATTGCTTTTCAATAAATATATATTTGATAAACTTAAATAATAATAATAAAAAAATCTTGAGGATGTACCATTATTTTTTCATCCGACTGTACACACGAGGATATAACGTGTCTCGGTGTCCGGGATACGCAAGTCTTTTGTACGCGCGACGTAATGAATGAATTTAACTCCAGCAAACGCCGCGTTTTGTGATGACGAGTTTATTTTAAGATAGCTGTTGTTTTTCAGGGTGGTGAAATTAATAGAAGCAGGTTGCAAACCGTCAAGCCTGAGTCTGGCCAGTAGTTTATCAGAACCGAGCATTACCCGACATTGTCCTCACGCCACTAATTATACCTATTGTAAACATAATTTAAAAAACAAAAGATGTATCCATGGAGTTACTTGCATGTTCTTCTCCATAGGATATTTTTTGGAACATGCACCTAGCTCTTGACTCTTGTTAAAAGTGCCAGTTATTCTGGCCTATGTGAAATAAAAATATTTGAATTTGAATTTGAACCATATCAGAAACGAGAAAGAAAATTTCTTATTAAGTATACTTTGTCAGACGGGAGCCTATATAGGGCTGAGACATGTCTGATGGTCAAATAAAGGGTAATTACTCCATTACTCAACGTGAAATTATCCAAAAAAACTAACTATTTTTTCGTTTAATTTTCCATGCATATTATTTCCCAACAACAACAAACTAAACAAAATTCGGAAGGCAACCCGTTGGACGTCCTATCAATCAATTACAAAGGCCGGCGCCTACGGCGATGTATGTTGCAGATAGAGGGGCACCCATATCCGCACTATATTGTATGGTACAAGTTATAAGCTCAGAAGCAAGTATCTGTAAATGCATACTTTCAGTGTGACTCTTATGACCAAAATAAAAAACCCAGGTTATAAATGTATTTCCTAATATTTTGAAGTGTTTTCTCCAAAATACTCCAATGACACTCAAATATGAGGTCTCCTTAATTTGGCGTGCCAACATGCTTTACAATAATTACACTGAAACGATATTATGAACGCGCATTTGAGTTATGTTTGAGTATTTGGTTGTTTAACTTTTGTTGTGGTATGGAGCGTATTTTTGCTGTCTTTTTTGTCCAAGAAATAAATAAATAAAGTCTGAAAATAGACCCAGACAGGAAGAAAACAAAACATAAACAATCGAGACTTTGGTAAATGAACCTATAATGCAAATGTAATGCATACCTATCAGTCAAAAATGTTTTAATACTTACAAGGAAAGAATTGCTTTCGCTTGTAATTTGCGCCACACTAAGATCTATTGCGCACACCCTAATCAATATCCACGCGTTATTTGCCAACATGACGTTTTTATTAAATAACCACCCACGCAAACTGTGCCGGCGGCGGCGGGATCCCAATCACTACATGAATGGCGTTGTCCTAGTTTTGGCACATATTTTTTTAGCATTGTTGGTGGTATAGCCTAGCTATAGCCACTACAGCCACAGAGTAATAAGAAAAGTCGTCATTGACGTCCAGTATTGTACGATAATGCAATCGTCGAAATATGGATTTCGGGGAGAACGGCGAATTTTGATTGGTTCGTTAAGGCTTGAATGGAGCAATTAAGATGTCAGGTGCGGTCACACAAACGCAGTGGTAATGCATTATAGTAGGAGAGTGGAGGCGTTTGTGGCTTATCTATGGGTCTGTGACTACAGCTTATCAGGATGGCTTAGAATTGGAAGCTCAACATCCGATCTTATACCAATGGCTTGCTATTGACTATTTTGTATTTATCATCAAACATCTGTTCATTCGTTGAGTTCGTCATATTATCAGACGGGCGACAGTCCTTTTCTCTTTCGATCTTCGATATTTCCATTCCGTTTATTCCACATCTTCAATGCAGCCGACATAGCTGTACCTATATTGTATATCGCGTATTAATAAAGCCAGTATGGCGGTATGCATGCCGACGCAAAGAATGGGGCCGCATACCGCCGTCACGCCACGCGCCTCGCGGCCATATTAATAATTTCCCCAGTGTTATGGAATTGTTGACATGGAGGATTATTGGAATGGATATCATTATCTATATCGCTTCTCAGATGGGTTTTGGGATTGGAAGATAAACTTTGTAAAGTGGGTGGTCTGAATATTTGAAAAAATATGAAACGTATTATTTAAGACGGTAAGTAACAATGGAGTATTTTATGGCATTTTTTTTTCCAGATGCATGGAATTCAAAATGGATGGTAGTGTCTTTTCATTGCATTATTTTGATTAATAAGTAGAAACAATAAAGGTTTAATTTACATGAATAAAACATATTCTGTGTGCGTAAATCTAGTAATAAGATAATTATGAAAAACGTTATCGTGGGTTAAACTCAAATCATTTTGACAAAAATAATGCACCAAATAGACTTTTCATTACTCATACTCTGAAAGTAGGTCTGAAGTTGCCTGAGAAGCGGGTTGAAAGTAATACTTTTCAGGCCCGGGACTTTAGCTTTCAACTGACAGCTGTCAAATTATAAAACAAAAACTAGTTCCGTTTTCACATTTCTATGGCCATGTTCAAACTTTTTCTACAGTCACTCAATTACAGCACGATGTAAAATTGAAATAACATAAAGTTAAGTATTAATTCAAGAATATATATTTTTTAAATGACTTAATTATAATTTAGTTTCAACAATTTCTTTAAAATAACATAGATTTGGGCAAAATATTTAAAGATGAAAATGAAAAATAATGGCTAACTAATGAAGTTGGCCGGCCAACGAAAACAAAAAAACAAAATAGGCGGCAATCCGATTTTTTTTTTCGAGTTGTAGAGTATTGTTTATTCTTCCTTGTATTATTTATTTAGCCAATTCCTATTTTTATTTTTATTTTCCTTGTATTTGTAATGAAAAGCACAGTGTTTACCTCGGGTGAAAGATTTATTTTGTCCCTCGAACTATTAGCGCCCTCGCTACGTTCGGGTGCCAAACCCCGTCTCGGGACAAAATAAGTAACTTTCACCACTCATGTAACAATGTACTATTTCTTTTGAACGTTAAGACGTAACAGCAAAAATGTATTTTACAGATAAATAGTTACCAATAGAATCAAAATATCCGCCATACTAATTGTATTTAGAATGCAGAAATTTATACTAAGAAACGTATCTACTAGTTGTTCTATGTATAGCACATACATACCTAATACGCGTAGGCATTTAATATCGCTAAACATTTTATTCACAGAAACTATACTGCGTACTGAAATTGCAAATTAAAGTCAAAGGGGCGAGTCTTAGACAGGCAATGTACCGTGATCTGGGGCATGTAAACGTATTAGAAGGTTTTACGTCTTAAGATCTAGCGGAAATATTGCGATATATACATAACCCCTTTTTTACTAGTTATGGGCACAAAGGACACCGTCCTCGTAATTTTAAAAAAAGGAAACATAACTCTTAATTTTGAAATCATTATGACGCTATCAGCGATCTCCATCACCAACACCACTAGTTTCATTTGTGAACCTGTTTGTTACAAAAAATAATTATACTAACCACCAACTGAAGTTTTCAGTATATTCAAACCTTATTAGGTTAAATGCAAAAATAGCCTTCGTTCCGGTAGTTCGTTTTAAAAGGTGTATAGTTAAAATTAACTGTTTCATAAAAATGCTACCGTTTAATTGTCCGAGCACTTAACTGTTTGTTATAGGTCATTATGTTGAACATTTAATGGTAGTAAGTACAGCGGTCAAACTGATTGCCTTTTATTGCATTGATAAAACATTAAATCACTTATTAAAACTCAAAAATTATAATAAAATTTTAAAAAATATATAGTTATGATATTCGCAACGGCGACTGCCACTCAACTCACATTCGACTCGCGATTAATCGTATCGTATCGTGTAACTTGCCGTGCTTGCCGTGGCTGTGCGTGTTTCGCTATGGAGTTGCAGCTGAAAACCAGCGTCAGGTGGTATGCATCACGCATGCACCCTGGCATATGCTGAGCTGTTGACCCTTTGGCCTGGTATGATAGTACATAGCTAGCTAGATGTGTCCACTTCTGTTCCTAATCTGTGTAATGTATAGTTAGTTAGTTTTGTATAGTTCTGCCATGGTAACAATCAAAAACATTTCTTTATTTCTTCTTTCTAACTGAATACTACACTTTTCTATAGAAAAACTGTCAAAACTGACATATTGTGAGTAGAGTGTGAGTCGAGTCGAGCGACAGTGGTTAACAGAGTGGAGACTGCACATCTTTCAAAAGACGTGTAAAGTTCTTCAACACGCCCTGAGCTAGGATGGTGGACTATCCGTTGGTTTCTAGTGGGTATACTGCGCCCTTCAGGCGCAGGGACTCCCACATACCCCTCTCGTCTCCCCCGAGGCGTGAGGGCACCCATAAAGGGATTTCCAACGAAAAAAAAAAACGAAACGACGAAAAGACGAAATCCCCCTCGCGTTGAGATCTAGTGTGCGCGGTGGAAAATAGCAAGTAATAGAATTCCTCATTTACAATGATTTACGGTTGGCAAGCCGAGTTGTAGATAATTAATCTACAACTGATATACCGGCCGGAGTAGTACCACTCTATCACAGAAGATCGGCGTAAAGTGACTATTATAGCTCAGTTCCATGTCACGATTAGTATGAAAGCCGAGAGAAGAACCCCCCCCCCCCCTCATTTACGTCGGCCTCATGCGAGCAATGCCTTTGGTATTACAAGCAGGGTACAGGCTAAGATGGCAGCTGAACATCCAGCTGTGCGTACGCTTGTTTCTGACATAATTATAAAAAACCATTCTCTTTTATTTTATGCCCATGTATTTTGGATGTCTAATTATTTGACCTTACTTTAGCAAGTCAGATTAGTTGTTGATTTTTTGCTAGCCGGTTTAGATTCTTGTTGGATAAACTTGTTCCAATGAGTTTCAGGTTTCCATGCTCAAAACTAATCTTAAAGAATATTTGTAGAACAAGCCGATAAAACCAAATGTTCGTCCGATCAAGAGAAAACAGGGTATCGATTCAGTGAACTCACTGAAGCTTTTTATGTGGTTTGTTCTTAACAAATAAATAGCTTTGTTGTTTCGTTAAACTTTCAATATAAATGAGTTTGGTGCTCCAAAATGAAGAATTATAAAACCACGAAAATATGATTTGTCTAAACGTATATTGTATATGGTATTTGGCGTAGAAATAAATATGTAATTAATACATGCCGCCAAACTGTTAGGTTAGGTATAATATGATAATAATTGTGTTTGTTTATTCTGACTCAGACTGTATTTCTTGGCATTATACGATATCGTAGTTAAGATGGATACGGAAATATAAATAAACCTACTTTTTGAAATGCTTATACATAAACAAAGCTTTATTTCAATAATTCTAAAAAATGTTTTTAATACTTATCAGTACCATATTCTTAAGCTGCCCGCTATCGCTTTTAATATGTTCCGTACACCAAAATAGCAAGTTTATAATAATACCTAAATACCTCGTACACATACATCGCAAGGATACGACGGTGGGTATTGCTAACTCTACTGCTTACTCCACCGACAGCTAAGCAAACATTGAGAATAAAGTTAATTGAATATTAAGAAAATTCAGGTTTAAAAAGTATGATAATATTACAATTTTACTCAACACCCAAAAAAAATTGAAAAAAAATTATTGGCACACGAAATATTTCAATCCTTAAACTTAACAGTGAGTGAAAAAGGCAGATATCATTTATTTGTTTATTTTTACTAAGTACAGTGGTTGAGCGAATAATGTCGGGTTATCTAACACTGGATCCCCACTACCCCGCCTAGTGGTACAACTATGCCTACCCAGACAGGCCACTGGGGGAATTTAGTTTCTTCACGGTACGTAAGTTTGCGCCCACTAATGGATAGCCGCCTGTTTACTGGCCGCTCTTATTTTCGGTGGAACTGGGTTTTCTAGGTTAAGGAAATTTTATGTTGTTAGGTAATATTCACTCAGTTTTTTTATTGGGAAACCGTTCTATTTTTGTTAGTGTAGTAAATATAAAAGAATCGTACTCTTTTTTTGAAAAATCCAAAAATATATTTCATAGTATAGAATACGTATTTATTGTTTTCTTATATTTACGCGAATACTTTGACATTGAAATAAAACTATTTTACGGATTCTATCGCGTTTATTTACTTTTTTATGTTCCCGACGTTTCGGCTGCTTTACAGCAACCATGGCCACGAGGGGACTGAGGTGTTAGACGTCCTGATGTCATAGGTAATAACTGGGTACCCTCATATTTAGTTGTTTGCGGTCCGATCCACGCAGAAAGTGCTCACAGTGTGTCGAGGTCTTGCATTGGTACGCTTGGTTTTAAATAAACGCGATATAATCCGTAAAATAGTTTTATTTCAATGAATACGTATTTTTCCGAATACTAATACCTATATATTTAAATACACTGTGCTGATAATGGTCAAGTAGGTTGGTATAAAGAAAATTAAATAAATAATTTTGGCCTACATTATCATAATCAGTTAAGTATCACTAAGTCCCTAAGTATACAAGGCCAAAGGTAGAGACGCCTTGAAATAACGTGTGCCCATGATTTGACAATATATTTACAAGACCCTAGCGTTTTGGTCTTAAAGACCGAATAATCTAAAGTACTGGCGCTAGCTTACATTTTAAGGATAGTAAGACATTTTGGAATTTAGTCCAAATAACAAAATATACCCGTAACGATTAATACATTCTTAGACCTAAATAAATACTTCTGCATATATAATAAAAGTCTGTTTACTTGCCAAAAGCAAGACTTACTAAAACTTAACGGCACAGACAAGGTAACGGCGCTAATCAACACTCTGAATAAATACAAACAGACCCTGAGACGGGATTATCTCCACAAACGTAGTCATTTTTCTTCAGTAGAGCGTCTTCATACACTTCAAAGAAATTTAGATTTTAATTGGAAATAATATGCAAAATTCTAAAATCTCTACTTACTTTACTAATATAATTATCAATTATTTGACTGTATCAAATTAAACATGACTTTATATAAATACCAAAGAAAAACAATTTATTGTATGCAAAATAACGCTGCCTATAAAAATAATTATCAACATGTATTATAAAGTAATTTCTAGTCTCATAGTAAAATGTACGACTCTATTTTGCTATGAAGCCAGCAGTAGAGTTTTCAATTGGACTTAATTAAAAGAAAACAAACACGTACGTGGTCTAGCCGGAGATAGCGATAGCGAGAGCTGCACGAGAATGGTTATGGTTCAATTCATAGTCGAATGGCTCTATGAACGTAGAGTTAAAGCAACTTGGAATGTGGAACCTACCTTGTGTATACCAATCCCAATAAAAGATAAATGTGAAAAAGGGGGCTATGTTCAATATAAAATAAAAGCAAAACAGAATCTAGACTAAATAAAATTTGTTACCAGGTAAACATATTACCTAAGCTATGAGCTGACCACCACTGACGCACATTCAGTTAGTCAACTTGTTGATCAACTAGTTGCATTAAATGTTCACTTCTTTAAATAAGTAAATTTCGTCTAGCAGACGCATCGCTTGTAACTTGAACACTGTTTATCTGATCTTCATGTGTTTTTCAAAATAAATTATTTGGTTTAATCTTCAGTTGGAAAAATAAAACGTACATTCGACCCGGTTTCGTATTTACAGCCGGATATTGCATAGTTCAGTGCGGCAATGTAAAAAGTTATGTAAGTAACATATGCCGTTTTTGCCTTCATAGGATTTTGCTGGATGGAACCTCAATTGTTGCAATATTTTTAAAACGGATAGGCTATTTATTAAATATTTGTACTAGAGACTGGGCGCTCTACGATATTTCCAAGTGGAATATAAGTTATATTGCTTACATTCTTATATGGGAGGAGTCTTTTATTGACAAATATTATATTCTTGTATGCATTTTGACCATATTCGAGTTTCAAAATTTTGTCGTGTGAATGAAATCTAAACTTTTTAGTTAGAAAAGTAGAGAATGAGACTGGTAACACAGAACGATTATAAAACAAAAGCATATTTCCGACAGCCATGAAAGGAAAAGTGACTCGGCAATCTGCACAATACATTGCTTGTCGCTACATATATGGCGCTACCCTGTTTCCACATAAAGTATGACGTAAAATATTTCCTTACACCGCTCCATTACGCGCCCAGCATTACATCCGCTCATATCTCTGCAACACCACCGACGCATCCGAGCCAGGCCAGCTGCCGATGGCCAGTTTCTATTTTAATCACGGGCAATGTAGCCGGCTCGTAAATAATCCGTTTGGTGTAGAATCGAACGTGCATTCGCCGTTGTTAGTGTTGCCACTAAAAATAGAACGAGTGTTCGGGTAATGTTCGTTCTCGGTGTGAAAGGTGGATTCGTTGTGTAGATTCTGAACGTACCTATGTTTTGGAGATGTGCAAATTATGATATCAGTCACACTCGTACTAATTGTTGGGCTTTTTATTTGCAAAGTTTGGAAACAAGCGTATGGCTCACCTAATGTTACCCTAACCTATAGATATTTGCAATATCAAAAAATATTGCAAACACGTGGCCTATATATAATGTGTATAAATGAATGCATTTCCAATCTATATGTATATAATTCAAGGTGACTGACTGACTGACTGCCTGACTGACTGACATAGTTATCTATCAACGCACAGCCCAAGCCACTGGACGGATCGGGCTGAAATTTGGCATGCAGGTAGATGTTATGACGTAGGCATCCGCTAAGAAAGGTTTTTGATTAATTCCTCCCCCAAGGGGATAAAATAGGGGATGAAACTTTGTATGAAACTTTGTCAATTATAAACCGATCGGGCTGAGACTTTGCATGCATAAAGGTACTATGACGTAGGCATCCTCTAAGAAAGGATCAAAATTCCACGCGGACGAAATCGCGGGCTCAGCTAGTACAATATAATATGCACCCAATTATTCCGTTACGTCATAGGATACAGCAGAGACAATTTATGGACATCCATAATAAATTATCACACGAAAGCAATTATCGATATAATTGAGAAATTCTCACCCCTCCCGATAATTAACTCATTTTAATTTTCAATTCACATTATTGGCTCATGATCAGATATGTGCTGCAGATAACAACACCAGCTTATAATTACGCAAACAATATTTGTTTTTAATTAATACAGCGGACACACAAATTAGTCAACTAATTGAGGAACGTAAGAAACAATTCCAGCAACTAGTTGGCCGATTTATCGAGATATAGTAAAGACGAAATTGTGCGGCATTCGTAGAACAATTCGCGGTAACGTTCAACATATCGTTGTTTGCATTAATTGAATCCTTAGCCTTTAAACGGAAATAGTAAACATGGGCCAAATGTCTCTGGTTATTATTATGGGTGGGAAAAGTGGTATGATTATCATTGGTTAATCCACAGAGGTCACAATGAAATCTGAATTATCATCACGAAATTATACTAAGAGAACCAAGGAACTCAATGTATTTTCACATTACACAAGAGTGAAGCAATCCAATTAACGGGTTTTAGTTCTGTCAGAATTAGAAAGTCAATTCTCAACGCCATTTTCATTTAGATGGCCTTAAATATCTTGAAGGTGTAAGGCAGAAATCAAACTGGACCACGTTGTTTCGAGACCAGTGTGTAACACGCTAATCCTGTACATATACTTACCTACTACAATTTGCACCACCGCACCCCAGGGTACAATAAACTTTCAACTAAAACCAATGTTCCAATGAAATCGAAGCTAAAGTATTAAATCTATAAAAAGATTAATAATAGCCACCACGTGGCCCATCTCTACGGTTATAGTTATGACTGTACACGCCTTAAAGCCCTTACACACCAGCATGGAGATGCTAATTAAAGAATAACAAACGTCTGGCAAATAAACGTTGCATCATGTGTTTTTGGTTAGCTTTCAATTATGTAGTGTTCGGTTTGACTATGCGAAGGGTTTTGGTGCATGTAATATTTTTTTGAAGAACTAAGTAGGCCAAAAAACGTGCGAGCTACATAATGTTAAGCAGTTAACGTATTGCGTATAGATGCTTTTAATACCATGGGCATATTGCTCGCATGTTGCTAGCCTGAAGGGTAGTGGAACAAAGGGAGGCGAAGGGAAGGAAGTCTTGCCCTTCCGGCTCTCTAACGCATCGTACGAAACACAGCTATAAAAACTACTTTACACCGATCTTCCGTGAGAGGGTGGTACTACCCATCGAGCCGACCCATGTATGAGTTATAGTCAATTGGCTACAGCTTAGCTCTCCCACCGCAAAAATATGATAATACTAGCCGTGCCCACCGACTTCGTCCGCGTAGTATTTAACGTAACAAAAATTTCGGGATTATCGGGATAAAAAGTATCCTATATGTTAATCCCGGTTATAAACTATCTGTGTTCCAAATTTCATTCAAATCCGTTCAGTAGTTTTTGCGTGAAGGAGTAACAAACATATATACATACATACATACATCCACACTCACAAACTTTCACATTTATAATATTAGTAGGATATATAGTAGGATTATTTGGACACCTATATCTGGCAGTTTATAAGAAACTGAAGATTTTTGAAAAATTAGATAGTAGTAGATGATGTATGGAATGTTATAAAATTATATGATTTGGTCTCTCTTTTGACAGCATGTAATTGAGACAACAACATAAATCGTTATTAACGTTTCGTCAGGGCAAACATGGGTTAACAATTCCAATACAATATTTATAGCCCACACACAAAGACACACAGACAAACAAACCCCTATTAACAAAAATATGCGATGGCGCTATCGTCGCTATTGTTTGAACATTAACGCCACAGCAGAACCCGAAACAGATTAAAATAAACATTTCTTTATATTTATTTTAAGAACTAACCGCAGCGGCAATTTATATTAATCTGTTAACGTCTTAAGAGCGATAAGTATAGTTTTTATTTACCTACATTCAGGCTCATCCAAACTGAAGTGGTATTCGTTTCTAGCAAGCAGCACATCTTGATTTTATAATGTGCCCGGATTCGATATGGGTATCGAATCATGCCTATAATTAAACAGGTCTATACTTACATTGGTACCTGTCTGAAGAGAGAGTACGGGCAGGAATCTAGCACAGAAACATTATGATTATTTTAAACTTTAAGATTTATATACAGATGTTATCTGGTGCCCCATTTGGAAATTGGGAAATCGGTAGTTTGGTAAGCTTCCATTATAAATTTTAAACACTGATCGTTTTGTAATAAATGAACTAACAAAATTAGAGGAAGAAATTACGTACATATGTACTTTTAACTATAGAATTTTGTACCTTATGAAGGTGTATCCTAAAGATAATTAAGAATACCTATACGTACGCGGGATGATTAGTACCAAGAAGAACCACTTGAGATATCAGTAGTACAGTCAGCAATTATAAATGTAATGTGTACTTATTTCTTAATGGAAATGTATAATAAAAAACCTGCAATCGAATGTTACAGTTTAAATTTCAGAAAAAATGCTTTGTGCTTCGTGAAGTATTGTATTCATCGTAAATATATTAAAATAATAAATGTATAAACATTGATGTCATGACCTAAGCATAATATAAGCGCGGAACAGATACCTAACTTTTTGTTCTCATAAATGATTTAGCTTATTTACACATACAGGTAAGTAAAAAAAAATCTTTTACCTCGCCATAATTAGATAGCAATTAGACAACTATGGTCGTGCTCAATAAGAATTAGAGGGTCGCTGGCGGCGCATCGGAACAATGAGTCATTGTGGCCAACAATGCCGCGCCACTGTTCGTTAGATAAATGTTTGATGTTCGATTTTTGAAATTTCATTCTGTGCCTGACACAATTTGCGATTTCAAATTTTATTATGAGTTCATCTCAATACTTAGCCGACTGTACTTTTATTAGTAAACTTAAATAACTGGCAGTGAACCAAAAATGATGTCACAATATAGCTACGTTATCCTACGTTACCCTGGAGGCTTACAACTGAATCCAATTTACCTTCATAAGGGGCTTAGTTTCTAAAGCTATTTAAAACAAATTCTATTGTACGATATCTTTAAGCGTAAAAGGTGAAAGTTAAATTCAATGTAATTTGAACAATGCAAAGCGAACCTTTGCTGAAATTATTCCAGTATTCGGCAAATCACAAAAGGGCGAGGATAAAGAAAAGTTTCAGTCATCAGGTCTTAATTTCAGTTTCAAACTTTTGATATAACTTTACAGGTTCTGGGTCTATCGCGGAGTTTTGTTTTGAAAGGTCACGAAAAATGGAGGAAGGTTTTTGGGAAAGGGCTCTGATTTGGTGTTGGACCAACTATTGATGACCACTTGGCTTAGTGAATTGAGCGTAGACCTTTCAGTTCATTTCACTAGGTGGTTATAGCTTCTATTCCCTACACGGCTAACTTCAGAAATCTATTTTTCGTAACTTGGCCTAGTTTGAATATTACTGCGATCGCCGCCAGTCCATGGCACGGTACCTATAGTACCTACAGACGTTGCTACGTTTATGGGGATATTTCAGCTGGTGTGTCATTATTCATAATTTCTGGTGATATGTATTCATTATTTTTAGCATTTTATATAATTTAAAATATGTTCTTAAAAATCTGTGACGAACAAAATTACTAATTATTTGAGTAATAATAACAAATCTTAATCTCAAAACATCTTACCCACCATCCGCGTCCCTGAAACTAGGCTACTGTAACATCAACAAGTCTAATTTATAGAAACAGAACTAACCACGATCATTTGCATCGCGAATTTTACTAGAATGTATAATTTTTATATAAATGTTGTTTGTTTTCGTTTTGCATTCTAACCTCGATAAAAATCTCAATGCTGTATCCGATATCAAAAATAGTTACTACATCAGAATTTTCTGCAAAAACAACAGCGCTTGTATAACATGAGCTGATTCCTTGAATTTGTAGGAATAATTCTAAAATGTTTTTTGTATTTTTTCACAACCTGTTTATTTTTTCTAATCGTTTATCGCGCTATACAATTTTATTTTTTAGTTCTACAGTGTAATTTCAAATCATTTCAGTTTACTTTTTTATTTACATATTTTATTTTATATTATGTCTTCTCGTTTGATTTATGTAAGTTCCTCCAAAAGTCATCAAAAACCTTTGATTATTACTTTAACTTCCTTTTTGGTATCTATGTCTGTTCTACAAACGTCATTCGTTACAATTTATTTATGTGATATTCCAAATTCTGAGTATTGAGATCAAAGCTTTCGTCGTAAAAGAAAAATGAGATCTTAATAACTTAATGGAAATGCGTTTTATCATAATGTTTTATTTTTTTTGTATGTTTACGATATTGCTATATATTTTTTTGTGAGTATGAGATTCCAATCCTACTAATATTAAAAATGTGAAAGTTTGTGAGTGTGGATGTATGTATGTATGTTTGTTACTCCTTCACGCAAAAACTACTGAACGGATTTGGATGAAATTTAGAACACAGATAGTTTATAACCGGGATTAACATATAGGATACCCCGATAATCCCGAAATTTTTGTTACGTTAAATACTACGCGGACGAAGTCCGTGGGCACAGCTAGTAAGTAATATTTTTTTTCTAAATAAGTAATAATAACAAGCCAATTGTATTATGTACTTGCTAAACTAAACTAAAATAACTTGGAGAGAACTAAAACACTTATTACGACCGTTAAGGTCGGTAATCCATTAAGTTTACTATAATGCCAACATAATTCGCACAATTATTCATTTATGTAAGTTTTTAATTCAATTTCTTTACTACCCTGCTCAATTTATAGTCTCATTTTTAACATATATAACTTAATAACTATCATGCAAACTACCTTTTAAAGTATGGGATACTGAATAACTCAATCTAAGTTGAAAAACAACAAATTCCACAGCGAACTTTATTTAGCTGCTGGAACCCGTAATCCGATCCCAGAACGAAAGACTCACCAGCTCATCATAATAATTCGCAATATGCGAGTATATCAGCGAATCGTAATCCATTGTCTCCTTCCAACACCCACTTGTACACACAGGACTAAGAATAATCGACCACGAAGTAACACAACCACAAGTCAACACTCCCGCGATAGTTTCTCTGTATCGTGAAGTTGTTATCGATTCTAGTGAAGGGAATGTTCTCTCATGCGTTCTGTCGATATAAGACGCATTGGCCGACTACTTCTGACGTGTACTAACGCTTGTAAAGCTAAAATAAGACCGAATTTTAAACACAAATCTTTGATGTTGCCCCGTATAAATATAGTGCTGCGGGTGTTGCTTTTGCGAGAATTGTGATGGATCGAATGATGGCCGACAGATGCGATTGAAAAATGGAAACAATTTTTTTGGCGACAGTCGCTGAAAATTGTTTTATTTGCGATGGATTAAAATATTTCCACGTAATTGAATGAATGGCTGGTGATTAATAACTTGAAATATTTGTGTATTTTACTTTACAAACAGGAAATTTATTCAGTGTTTGGATACGGTTTACTGAATATAAACATATTTGAGGGAGCTTTTTTATACTTTTGTACTGCAATGCACTGTTATTTAGTTGCTGTAATTCAAATCACTAACGTTAATATAAAATAGATTATCCTAATAGTTCCCGAAACATAAAATGGAAAGCCCAATCGTTGCTGTCGAGCAATTTATATTCCAATTGTTGCAATATATCTAATATCAATTGTTCGAAAATTTAGGTATGACACACTAAAGTCAGCGCTGGCACACCGCGCCGCTCTATAAAATCCCCTCTTACGTGTGAAGAGGAAGCGAGTTATAGCGCGTGTGCCCGACTCATGAGTTACTCCAAACATTTTATGTTGGTTTGTTTTATAATTTCTACGGAAATTTTTATTCCGATTTCATTGTGGAGTGCACCTCGCTTCAGCCCCGTCTCTTAAACCGTTTTATTATTTTTTAATTTACATGCGGAAATATTGTGGTTGCGACTCGCAGGGCTTATTTTTCGTGTAATGTTTTGTTAATTTAAATTGGCTTATTTTGAATTAAGAACGAGATTTTAAATTTAATAATGACACCATTTAGAATACTTTCAATTTAAATTCCCGAGGGAATTTTAATAATATAATGGATATGAGGATAAACATTAGGTATGTTGCTTATTTTCCTTTGTGACATTGATGTGAATGACCATACTTTTAATTTTCTGAAAAATATGAATTACCACACAAATATTATAATTAGGTGTAACTCTCATTGACCACGGGTAAACACGGTGAATATTAAATACCCAATTATTTTATTCTGGATACTACGATGCTGATTCATATATGTGGAATGACCTCCACAGGATATGCGATTATAACCGTTTTATCGCTCGCATGGCTTAAATGCCTTTAATTTTACTTTACTCGCCACTTTTTCCCTTTATCTGTAATTACCTGTCCAAATTTATGGCCAGTTGGTGCAAATAGTAGAAACACCACAACAGACAGACACAGCGTTTGTACAGAGAACGCAAAATTTGCAATGAAAGCAAATAACCTGTGTCCGTTGTTAGAGTCATAGATAACATGTAAAGTGTGTAAGTGTACAATTTTTAAATTTTACTCTTTGGATTGCACAATATGAGTTAAATTAATTCAGCATTAAATTATATAGTTTCTAAAATAAAAATGGATACTTACTTTTGAGATATTTTTTTATTAAAACATGTTTTATTACAGCTAAGTTTATCAAAAATGACCTGACATGACCTCGGTTTTGTATAAAATTAACTTACATTAAATATTTCTCATTAAAATGTGTGATGATGTGAAATGAATGTGAATGATTCAACAAGTACTTATCCAACCATTTTCATTTCATCCCAGAATTTTGTTACACTCAATAAGACAAATTCTCATTTCCATTTGAAATAAAACCAAAAAATCCCAACCAAAACCCCGGAACAAACACGACGGCCAGATGCGGCAAACGCATTATAACACCGACGGCAACGAGCAAGACATTTGCAATATAAAACGTCGGGTCTTAGCCGGCGGTACATACCGCATCGCGGCAATTTATCGCTCTGGGGTCGCTGGATGCGGTCTGGCAACGCACGCGCCCACCCACGGAGGAAGCTCGGAACATTTTGGAGGTGGCATATTATTATATATTTTATGTTTTAAATAAGATTTTAAATAAGTTTTTTTTTGTTAATTATATTTTTCTAATAGTGTCTCTCCAATAACTGAAGGTGAGCCATCATCTCCGAGTATTTGGCGTTGTTTCTTGCGAGGTGAAACAGCTCAAAAGCGCTTGGGACTCCGGTCCAATTGCAGATATTCCTCAACCATGACTTTTTCCTACAGCAGGTTCTGCGTATAATATATAAATACTGATCTATTCGCATTACCTAGATATTTTGGATGACAACACTTTCAAATGATAAAGCAAATCAAAGGATTCTGCACACGAGTAGGGGACATAAAGACACACGGTTTTTTTTAATAGCTCTTTTTCCTTCTCATGTGAAGTCAAATAAATGAAGATTACACTGTTTTAAGCCATCCGTGGTTTAACTAGCTAACATCGCGATATAAACACCAATAATCCAGCTAATCCCAAATTGCCACCTTCCAAAATTCCCACCTCCATAACCCACGCATGACCTGTTGCAGTAACAACTGGATCCTTTCCAGTGTTTAAGTGAAATATAGTCAAATAAAACCATTGTAGTTATCATTTAAATTTTTCAATTCACAGCCAGGCCCGTGCCAAGTGTGCGTAGGAATGCTGCCATTGAATACTTAAAGCCAGTTAAATGATATTATTCGAGTTAGGGAACACTTGGTGGCGTGTGAATTGCTAGGCCCGCCATTTTTTTTATTTGTCGTTTTACGAGTGCGAAGTTACGACGCGAATATTAACGCGGGGGTAAGTGAAAAGGTTGTTTGTTGTTGTAAATTGATCGTAATTTTGCCCGGAATTTGGCAATCGTCATTTTGTATTTTATTTTTCTTGAGAACTGGTGTGAATACTCTGTGAATGATAAAATTGAGGATATTGGAAGTACTCTCTTTAACATTCCGACTCTCAACTATTTTGAGGTTAGCTTCGTAGCCGCCTTCTATAATATGTTTTATCAAATTCTTTTCATAAAACAATATATCTGAATCTCTACCATGAATGAGACACTCGCTAGAAAGTAGAAACTTCCTACTCATTAACGTCAAGATAAAATATTCTAATAGCAAATTGTTAGTTTGGGGTGATCGATACACTCGATCACGTGTAGTTAAGTCGAGTAACTGAAAAAACTGTCTTAATCCGAGGTAGGTAACGCTCATTATAACATGCAATTCGATCTGGAATGCAATGGAAGACTCAATTACTTAGTAATCCGAAAAACGTATCCCCTTACATGCCGTGTGTATTAAATTATTTTCATAGGTATTTGAGTCGGATGCTGCGCCGTCTCCAAGGACTCCAGCGGTGCGCCGGAACACAGGTACACAAAAGTGTTATTTGCGTGTATGACGTTTTGTAAAATCATATATTATTTAATAGCACATGCCTACATAGTTTATTGTTTGGTCTAGTAGATTCTGGTATTGTATTATATGATAGATTCCTACTATTTATAATTGTCGATTTACATAAATATTATCAAAAGGTGATATTTTCTAGATTTCAAAAAATAATTACTTATTTAAAATTATTGTAGTATGATATTTATTCCCGAATTGCAATTACATAAATCTAAATAAGTGCTGTACTTTTGAAGCATAACATTCTTCAACAAGCTACTTAACATTATTATTTCTCAAACATAAGAAGAAATTACGAATAATATAATGTGAAAATATAAAAATTAAATATATAATTAAGTAACCAAGATTCCGCAAAAAAAAAAACAATTCATAAGTATTGTAGAATTTATACAAATTTGGAGACTACGATTTATGCTAATAAAAGTACGCGCGCTACTGCGCATTTTGTTTAACGTTACTACGTTAAAGAAAAAATATGCCGAAAATTGCACCATAAATCATTGTCCCCGGGAAATATTATCTCAATGATTTATACCTACTTTTGTGTATAGGGAATATATTTTTTGGCAGCAAAAATTGTAACATTCTATGCAAAAAATATTGCGGCATTTTTTCGTGTTATTCCCGATAACATCTATTGAAAAATACTCATCCCTTCGAATCATTTTCATTCCAATTTCACATTCTTTTTGTATCTAAGTCCACATCGTCGTTTTACAAATTATACGTATACTGTAGGTGGGTATTTAAAAAAACATTTTTCATTACTCATACTCTGAAAGTAGGTCTGAAGTTGCCTGAGGAGCGGGTTGAAAGTATTACTTTTCCGGCCCGGGAGAATCGCTTTCAACTGACAGCTGTCAAATTATAAAAAAAACTAGTTCCATTTTCACATTTCTATGGAACCATGTTCAAACTTTTTCTACAGTCACTCAATTACAGCACGATGTAAAATTGAAATAACATAAAGTTAAGTATTAATTAAAGAATATATATTTTAAAATTACTTAATTATAATTAAGTTTCAACAATTTCTTTAAAATAACATGGATTTGGGCAAAATATTTAAAGATGAAAATGTAAAATAAAGCTAAATAAAAGTGTAAAGTTGGCCGGCCAACGAAAAAAAAACAAAATAGGCGGCAATCCGACCTTTATTTTTTTTTCGAGTTGTAGAGTATTGTTCATACTTCCTTGTATTATTTCTTTAGCCAATTCCTGTTTTTATTTTTACTTTCCTTGTATTCGTAATGAAAAGCACTGTGTTTACCTCGGGTGAAAGACTTATTTTCACCACTCGTGTAACAATGTACTATTAACAAATAATCTAATAAACATTTTGCTCTTATAGATAACATTATCCACACAGTATAGTTTCACATACATATTATATCCTAACGCTCGACAAGTGAAGTCGCAAGTCACAATCATATACAGTATTCGCGGGACGGCATAATGCGAAACGCCGCACGCCCCCGATGTGTTAACCTCATTATTTATGAATACTCTTATGGGCTCAAAATTTCTTACGCTTGAATTATTTAATCTACTTTTCCATTAGGGTTTTGCTAAAATGACACAATTTATATTCGAAACGTACGCTCAGTGCGGGTATGACTTTAAAGAAAGGTTAGGGCGGGAGGATCAAAAATGAAACATTCCGGTGTCTTGTCGTTAATGGTACAGCGTATTAGTTTGCTATAAAAAAAAGTGCAAGAACTAGGCAACTTTTATAACCCGCGGATCTTAAGATCCGTCCGACCATAAACTGTAGGCGGTAATTTTGCAATATAAATAAAAAAAGTTATAAAAAAAAAACAACGTCTGACATCTCTATTTTTAAAATTGCGCATAAAATGGCTGTAAAGTTGACAGACGCTTTTTACGCATTCGCGAACGAGCGCCGTGAAAATGGCGGAAGATGACGTCACTAGCTCGTAATATAACACAAAAGCGTGTGTACGGTTACGCTGACACTTGATGAGCACTAAAGCACAGGCTTTGTAGTGAAGCAGACTAGTTTTTTTTTCTAGTTACAGCCACCCTGGACCAATTTTTTTGTAGCACTACTTATCTCTACTTAGCAAGTAGAGTAACAATATGGAATGTATTCTGTACAAAAACAGTAATAACCTTTTTGAAGTAGTCACTTATTTTCTAATTTCTCACACATTATAATAGACAGTTTATGGGTGATGATTATTTCTATTTGGGTATTAAAAAATACACAACTTGATTAATTCCTGTAAATATTATTGGTTCCTTTTTAATTCAATTTACTCAAATGAAATACGCCAATGACCCCCCGTTCTACTGTCATGCATAGTTGACATAGCTCGAGTTTGTTTGAATCCATCAAATTGGTGCGTGTATAATTATATGGTAAACCCTTTATGTGCGAGGGTGTATTTCCGAGGTGCGATGTAACACTCCCCGCGCCAGGGTCGTAAGGGCCCACAGCTGTACCTTTACACCCCTTGAGGCATTTTTACTACATCTCCTCACATTTTTATCTATATTGTAAGCATTCAAAATACTATAACTTTGATATTTTCTTATATTAGCCCATATTTTCGTTGTTTTTCCACCTTATTTGCAATTTTGTACCCTCTGTTATGTCTACCTTTATGGAAAAATACAAAGGATGTCAGGTATAAAACATTTTTAAAGGCCTAGACTAGAAGCCGAGACTTAAATGTCGCCTAACAATGTCTTTGTAACGTTTGAAAATGGGTCAGAAATACCCATTATGCAAAGTTTTTGAGGGCCGAATGTGCTTATCGCAGGGTTTTTTAAAGTGGCTCGTCATTCAGACACAATTTACGTGTTGTGGCCGTTGTGGGCTTATTACAAAGTCTTAAATGCATTAAAGTCATAATATAATCAAGTATAACGTTGTTATACAATGTCCAATGGCTTCAAAAATAATTTAACCTAATTTACCAAATTATAGGAACATGTTTTATATGAGTACCTACACAGGCACAGTATACAAAAGTAGTATATACATATATGTTTTTATTAAAATCAAAGATATTACAAATTCTTTGATTAAAATGTATTACGCTCACTTTTGCTTACGAAAGCTAAAAAAATGTCGCTTAGCTTAAAATCCACTTGCGTTAGTTGCTAACACTAGCTCTGGTATGTATGGTATAAGGGCAACTTCAGTAGGATAATAGTACTAGGTGCTTACCCCAGGTAGTGTCCGTTTCTCATGCAGAGTCGACTGCGCGCTGGACGCGCTTTCTGGATTGAAGTAAGTCAGGAATGCACACCCTGCAACAAGGGAAACATAAATTGTTACATTGAACTTATCCATTGCTTTCATATTCCTTGCTGAAATGAATAATTGTTAGTCATATTTTTAATGCGACAATGCAATACTGTACAACACTTGTTACTTGGTGTTAAGTACAGTAATTGATTGACACAGTTTTGAATAAACTTCTATCATACCTGCGTTATTTAGTCTGATATTAAATTAAATATTTTCTAATAGAGTATTAAAACGTAATGTACAATTCCACTATCTAATCAGAATATCTATTTACAGTATGCAAAAATATTGAGATTCTGCATAATATATTGAGTTGAACGAAAAGCTGAGCCGAATCCAGCTGAAAATCAGCGCCTGGCGTTGTGGATGCCCGGTTTATGCTGAACTGAACACCTGTTTGGTGCAGCCATGACACACACATGAGCAGCCTACTGTAGATGACACTATATGTCAGCAGTATTATCATGACTGGCTGAATAAGTTTCCTTTCTATATTTTGTCTTTAGCGGAAAAGGGAAGATCTTCCAGCCAGGCGGGTGTTATGCCTGGCGGGGCGGCCGCTATGCCTCGTTGGTTATTCTCGGGGTCTTGTATACAAGTTAAAACAGAAAGGGTATACTTTTTATTCAAAACTTAACTTTGTAATTCTAAAACAGTCAGCTTTGGAGGAAACTTGATAAACAAAAGGTGTTATAGGGATACAGCTGTTGACAGATTTCACAAGTCTACAAAACCTTTAGTACTTCAACTGTCCCGCAAAGCCGATAGTTTTAGATTTACAAAGTAAAGTTGCAACAAAAATAGTATACCCTTTCTGTTTCACCTAGTATATAGTCACGTTGCTTGAAAGAATCCGTAAATTGTATTTCACTTCCTCTGAGGATAAATGACAGCGCTGGAGCGACCATTTTCCAAGGACGAGGCATGTGGTTGAGCGAGGCGAGGCACGGCCTCGTAGTACTGGTACTCCTGTTAACTAGGATCGATAGTGGTGTCCCCCAAGACGCCGAGGGTATCGTTGACGGCGTTAAGGCTAAGTCCATTTCAAAACCTAGCTACCAGTAATTCAATAGGCATGATATGCCTGTAATTTCAGCAGGTATCGGCTTATACAAGCATCAGTATGCTTAAAATGGCTGCCGGTATCTGGTCGGATTACACGAAGCGCGGCTTTATTTGTCGCTCCGGGACGCGGATCGCATAGGAATGAACGATCGGGTTGCTAAAATGGTAGCTGTTCTACTGATTTGATTGATAAGTATTCCGAGGTGTAGATCAACATCATTTTTCGATTTGTATTAAGTATTGATGTAGTCAATAGTAGTAGTTCTACTTTTATGTTTTTTCTTTTAAAGACCAAAAAAATTAAGTTGGCATACAAACGTACCTACAGATGCTTGCAATACTCGCATTGCTCGTACCGCCTTGAAGGAGAGTGGTAAGGGGTGTTGGGCTTCCGCTTCTCTCACCCATTATCCGCAAAGAAGCTTTGACAGCTACTTCACGCCGATCTTCTGTGAGAGAGTAGTACTGCCACGGTCGAGGCAGCAGGTATATGAGCAGTCATTAATAGGTTACAGTTTGCATGTACCACTGTAATATAAGCTAGTAGACAATCATCTTCTCTGATCGTCAGATACCACACACTACGTCACCTATTACAGTTTCTTTGACTTCACCAGTATATCAGTAACAGAATCTGTCTAGTGGAATACCCGAATACTCAAACCAAACCCCTCTGATTAATTTTAATGCATCATAATATGAAAAATGCAATATCATAAAACCGTATTATAATCCCGTTTTGAGACCACTATTAAAGAATCCTTAATACAAAGTATATATCCGTGCAATACCTAGATGTATATAATTTTGTACTTACCGCGAGCAAGGCTTTTAGGAAACATCACTTAATAATATAATTTCTGAGATCAGGAGCTGGGGAGACGGTTTGTCTTTGTACCGGGGCCGGGTCATTTGTCTGCGTCACGGTGGAAGAGGGCGCAATGTCTACTCAGGGCTTCGTTTTAAAAATAAATACAATAATGTGGTTTCGGAGCTTGGTATAATTTTGAAGTACCCATAAGCTTATTATAATTAAATAATTTCCCCAAGTGTATATAAATTTATTATACATTTAAACGGTCATAATGGCACTGTAAAAAATGTCGTTCTGAAAAGTGCTTTGTAAAATATTGGCAGGTGAATTAAAATTTCAATAAATTAGAGGCTTTGTGATTTTATAAGACTAAGTAGATAAAATGTGAAAAAATACACCTTAAAAACAGAAGCATTGTTTTAAAATGGAACAACAAGACGGAAGTTGATGAGGTTCAAAAAGACAAACATCTACAAGAATGCAAGCAGGCAAATAATCTATGATATCCTAATTCAAAAGGTATCTTTGTGTAACCATTTAATAAAATTTCAACATTTCAGCCGACTACAAGAAATAATTAAATTTTGAAACCCCACCATAGCCAATTGCAGCTACGTAATGAATTTTCTCACCAGATTTCAAACCGTAATTTCTACAAAGCACCCCCAAAAATCAGGGTCCACATTAACAACAAAATAAACAACATAATTTAACCCTTCCAATTAATACAACACAATTACAACAGCGACACGCCGCCGCCGTCTGTTTAAGAAAATAAACTCCGCTTGTATTTATACCCGCTTTAAAAATTATGAGTTGCCAGCACCGAATGGACCGGAAATGTATAGGCGCAGGAAATGAACACGTTAGCGCAATCCAAGATGGCGGACAGGAAGCAGCGGCGGCGATTTATTCGTACTTTTGCCGGACCACTGCTGGGATGAAACAGGCGGGCGTTGGGACGTATGGTAATGTGGCGAGCGGTGTATGGTGGTGTCGGGATTGCGGTTGTATAAATTAACGTAATGGTGATGCAAATTATAATAATTTACTTTTTTAAATATGAAGCCCCTGCCATTTCAGTAAAGAAGTGACAGTAATTTTAAATTTGCTATTATAACCAAACAGTATATCACATTCACATTACTTAGACTTTCATTGAGTTGTGTTTTTAACCATAAATAATTTCGGCACCATTGCAGCCACATTTCGCAACTAGTTGTTATAAAGAAAATAATATTCTTAAACAGCAGGCGCTTGCGATGGATGAACCTTGATTGTTTATAAGTAGACGAAATCGTCAAGAAAGCAGTCCGTTCTTGACGTTCCCCCTATAACGTTATATGCTAACCGCGTTAAAATAATAACTTTATTGCGGCTTGATTTATTACAACCTCCCACCACTTTTTCCCTTGCACCCAGACCTTCATTTAGTATGAGACGATATTGCTTTCGACTGATTAGCTCTTAGTAGAAGAAACCATTAGATATAACGCTACAAAAACTCTACAATTACTACGCAGCGCTTGAACACAGACAGCAAAACACCGTCACGATTTTGAATATAATTTCATTAGCTCAGCGGCGAGCACAAATGAGATACTGTTTTGTTGATTAAACGCAAAGCTTTGGCGCGGACAGTTAGCATTATACAGTGTTATATTAATATTTAACCCGATGTCTGTTTTAAATACAAAAGCGCTTTAAGCTTGAAGCTACAAAGAGGTATATATTTATTTTAAAAAATGTGGAAATTGAGACATTTCCTTCTGTTCCGGTGGCGTGTGTTAGTCCGTGTACTTTACTAGACCTATGTACCTACTAATATATGTAAGTATTAAGTTAAAATAAATCAATATCACCAGACAACCGACACAAGCTACAGCACATCGGGAGGGAGTGATCCAAGTAACACTACGGCAATTATGACCAGTATACGGCAAGTATAACAAGAATCGATCCTGATGAAGTACGCCGGCCTAGTTATCTCAAATTAGTTTCAGGAAAGCATTTTAGTAATGCGGCATATCACAATAATGGGTGCACCAAACGGTTAGGCCTCGCCTTAATTCGCGGTTGAATTTGCATCGACGCCGACCGCGGCCGCTAATTACCCGCTAGCCAGCTTTTATTTCCGAGCCCAACGTTATCTAAGCCCCTGTAATCTGCCACTGCAACGCCCTCTGCGGTGGATATCCATTTTATACTGTTTTGGAATTTTAAAACGTGGACGCGTGACACGTGAAACCAGGAAAACGTGTACTCATGGAGGAATTTAAAAAGGGTGTTTTTCATACAAAACTCTGAATATCTATGTGAGCCGAAGACAATTTTCATAGGTGTGTAGCTTTCAGTGAAGTTAGTTACGATTTATTATACGACTATTATATTATTTGACGAGCGCTTGGAGCAGTGGTTCGAGGGTAGGCCGCTCGGCTCACTGCACATGGTGGTTGCGGGTTCGATTCCCGGTTCGACCCAGCCGGGTAAATTTTGGAAATGGCGTTTTCGTAATTTGCCTTGGTCTGGGTGTCATTGGGATCGCGCCCAGTCCATTGTACGGTACCCATTGTATGGTACTGTAAGGAGGTCCATGTCGGCGCACTAGCCACTGGCAATAAGCGTTCCTGGCCGATAAGAATATATTTAAGAAAACATATTGATTTTGAAAATTAAAAGCTCTGCGGTGCGCTGGCAGTGACAACCGAGAGACCACTAAGATAGGAACTATATTTAAATAAATGTATTAAAAGTGAATATTATAATAAATTTTATATTACCCAGCAACCTGAGTTATTAATATAAACACACCGTGCTACAACTGGTGGAGGCGCCGAGAATAAGAAGTACCTCTCGCAGCAAAGAAGACGACGCCCAAACAAGGGAGTATTAGTGACCCTCATAATTATTAATAAAGTGAAAATTAAGTGAAATAAAATAAAATGGCACGAGTAATAACAAGTTTCGCCGGTCATTTTGACGAATCGGTGGAAGAATTTCTTGAACAATTTCAAGCCATCGCCGTTTTCAAAAAGTGTACAAAACAAGAAGATAAACTTCTTTTATTGCCATCATTTCTAAAAGGCAGTGCCTTATATTATTATAGATCTATAAAAGATTCCTGCAAGACCTTTGAAGAGATCGCGAATAAATTAGTTGAAGAATTTGAAGTCTGCGACTACTCAGAATTGTTTTACAATGCCAGACAAAATAAAAAAGGATTAAGTGAATATTTCTACCATTTATCGGAATTGGCGAATAAGGCAAATATTAAAAAAGACGCTGTATTCGTAATTCAATATTTAAAAGGATTGAATCCTTATTTCAAGTCAAAATTAGTAAACTCGCATTATTCATCTAAAAGAGATTTACAAGGAACAATTTTACAAATAGAAAAAATTTATCCGCGGACCAGGGACGAGCAAATGCAGTTGTCCCATAATCCGGCTGCATTGGTTCAAGGAAGCTTTGAGGCAGCACAGGGCGACTATAAGACGGCCACTCCTTTTAGTTCGCCAATGTCGACTCCATCACAGGATGTACGCCGCCCGATTCCGGGACCAGCACCTTCAACCCCGCAGCGAAGTTCATCGGGACATAGTTATAATTTACGTTATAATTCTAGATCCAACCAGTCGCAACCAAATTTTCGACCACGCCAGCATTGAGAAAGGCCCAATGTGATGATGGTGTGGTGGAGTTCGAGTCAGGCCTTCTGCAGGCACATGCATCGGACAGAAATATGCGAGCGATGGACGGGGATAATCAACAGGTTAGACCTTTAGTTAGTTTATGCACTAATAATATGAATGGTTTAGCTCTTATTGATACTGGGGCTACGGTTTCCTGCATTAGCCAGACTGCCGCGGACAAAATAGGTGTAAGATGTATGGACGTAGAGAATAGATGTTTGAAAGCTGTGAATGGTAATAGATTAGTGTTGTTGGGAAGATGTAATGTGATGTTTTCCCTAAATGATTTTTTATTTCAACAGGAATTTGTAATTGTATCTGACTTAAATTGTAATGTAATTTTAGGTCAAGATTTCTTACAAAGAAATAAAATGTGTGTTGATTTTGATAATTGCTGTGTATTTTTCTCCCAAGGGAAGAAAATTCCATTTTTTCAATCGAAAATTCTAGAACAAAATATAGATGAACCTGCATTTGTTTTAGAACAAAATCTAGAAGATTCGAATTCAGATTTTGAAAAGCGAACTGTAGATGAGTTGGCAGATGTCAAATGTCAAACAATTGTCGATTCTATTGATTTTCAAGAACTAGGAAAAAATGACTATGTGTATTTTTCTAGATTGCCAGATAGTTGCGAAGTTTCCTTGCAGATGGAGGAAAAGCATTTTATAATTAATGATGATTTACCCATAGAGGAGAAAAAGGTGTTAATGTCCGTTCTAGAAGAAAATAGGGATGGGTTTGCCTTTTCGAAAGAACAGTTAGGGAGATCAAAGGTAATTCCAGTTGACATCAAAACTAGTGATGATGAACCAGTACATTGCCATCCTTATCGAGTTTCGCCAATTAAACGTGAGATTATTGATAAACAGGTAGAGGAAATGTTGAAGCTAGGGGTGATTAGGGAATCAACGAGTTCCTATGCAGCACCAGTAGTATTGGTTAGTAAACCTGACAATTCGTGGCGTTTTTGTATTGATTATCGGAAGTTAAATAAAAAAAATTGTAGAGATAATTATCCCATCCCACGGATAGACGATATAATAGATAATTTGGCTGGAGCACAATATTTCGCGGAATTGGATCTTAATTCTGGATATTGGCAGACAGAGATTACAGAAGGAAGACATAAGACTGCGTTTGTTACGTCAACAGGGTTGTATGAATTCAACGTGGTTCCGTTTGGGTTAGCTACGAGTCAGGCGGTATTTCAACGTATGATGGATAAAGTATTAGGTAATTTGAAGTTTAGAGGTGTTATGGTTTATGTTGATAACGTAATTGTCTTTGGTAAAACGTTTGAGGAGTTTATAGGTATTTTAAATGAGGTTTTTGTGCGGTTTAGGGAAGCTAATTTAACTTTCAAGCCATCTAAGTGTAAATTTGGGTTGCAAGAGATAGAAGTGTTAGGTTATATGATTTCAAGTTTAGGGATAAGGCCAAGCGAGCAGAAACTCAAAGCGATGCGAGATGTAGGAGCTCCAAAATCGGCGAAAGAAGTAAAACAGCTACTGGGTTTATTCTCGTATTATAGGAAGTTTGTTCCAGATCTGGCAAGAATAACATTGCCACTCACAAAACTATTAAAAAAAGGTGTGAAATTTTATTGGAATAGCGATCTTCAAGAGTCATTTGAGTGTATGAAGAAGTTAATGTGCAGTTCGCCAATTTTATCGTATTTTTCGGCTGATAAATCGATTACTACGAGGTTGTATGTCGATGCGTCGAATGAAGCTATAGGTGCCGTGCTTATGCAAGGAAATATTACAATGTGTCCGATTGCTTACGCTTCAAGAAAGTTGACTGATGCTGAAAAAAAATATTCTACAACGGAAAAAGAATGTTTGTCATTAGTTTGGGCATTGCGATATTTTCGTCATTATTTGTGGGGTTTACATTTTCAGGTGGTTACGGATCATCGAGCATTATGTTGGTTGCAGTCAAAAAGAGACATGTGTGGTCGATTAGCACGGTGGGCTTTAGCAATTCAGGAATGGGATTTTGAAATTGTTCATTGTTCGGGAAAGAGTAACGTTATAGCGGATTTCTTAAGCAGGAATCCATTAATAGAGGTCGCAGATCAACAGAGGGAACCCGGCTTAGAATCTTATGATGGTTTAGAGGTCTTTAGTATAAATGTAGAGTCGTTGGCGGAAGATCAGGCAAATGATATGTTTTGTTCTAGTTGGATTTCACGGATACGTGAACGACCAGATGTAGCTCATGGTGGTTTCTTCTTGAGAAATGATCTTCTTTATAAAGGTGTACGTAGAAACGGTGAAGTATGTGAAGTATTGGTGTTGCCTAGAAGTTGATTTCAAAATGTAATGGGTGAATTGCATGATGAAGCGTGGACTGGAGGTCATTTAGGGCTCGCAAAGACGTTGAGAAGATTTCGGTCTAGATATTTTATGCAGCAAGCGGATAGAGAGGTCGAGCGGTATATAGGATCATGTGTGCCTTGTCAGGAAAGAAAAATGGTCAAAAATGTCGCGGAATTGATGCCGATTCGTATATCAAATATTTTTGAGAAAGTAGGAATTGATGTTTTAGGTCCGTTTCCTTGGTCTTCGAGGAATAATCGTTTTTTAATTGTTGCCGTTGAGTATGCGTCGCGTTTCGTTATTTGTAAAGCTGTTCCTAGGGTTTTAGCAGAGGATATTGTAAATTTTCTAATAGAAGAAATATTTTGTAGGTTTGGTAGTATTAGGGAGATTATTTCGGACCGAGGTACAGTTTTCACGGCAAGGATAGTGAAAGAGACGATAGAGCGTTTCGGAGGTAGGTGTATACATACGAGTTCGCTACACCCGCAAACAAATGGCTTAGTCGAGAGATTTAATAGGACTTTGGTAGCCATGTTATCTAAATATCTGGATAATAGTCAGCGAGATTGGTGTTCGATTTTACCTCTAGTTGTACATGCGTATAATACGAGTGTACAGGTCTCCACAAAATTGTCTCCATATAATATTTTGTTCGGTAGAGAGCAAAGTTCGATAACAGATCGAGCTTTAGGTTTAAATGTATTAGGATTGAATGACAGTATGACAGAGCGTGTAGATCGTATGAGAGGTTTGCTTACGAAAGCATTACGTAATATTACAAAAGCGCAGGTTATCCAAAAGCGATATTATGATAGGAAAATGAGGTCGGTAGTCTTTAATGTGAATGATTTAGTTTTATTGTATGTTCCAAGGCGAGTTACGGGCAGATGTACGAAACTGGCACGTCTTTTTCAAGGACCATACAAGATTATTGAACGAGTAGGAAGGTCTAATGTGGTGATTCGCAGATTAAATTCGCGTTCTAGGGGGGTTGTTGTCCATACAAATCGCCTAAAGCATTTTATGTCACGATGATATGTGTCTGTATACATTGTTGTATATGTATGTATAGAGGGAAGGTGGTTATGATAGTTTAGTTTTAAGTTGTGTATGTTGTTATTATAATTTATTAATATGTGTCTTTATTTTTCATAATAAACGAGAGAAAAATTGAATATGTCGCAGAGCGACGTAAGAAAATATGAGAAATCGTTCAACACATAGGCGATGGGCGAAAAGAAATCGTTCAACACATAGGCGATGGGCGGAAAGAAATCGTTCAACACGTAGACGATGGGCGAAAATGAAAATAAGTTATGTTATTTAATTTGATACGATAAATGTTTTGTTGAAAAAACGTGAGATAAGTATATTAACATGTTAGTAATGGTTATATGATTACAGGGGGAGTGTAGTTTCAGTAATGGTAAAGGTTAAAGTTTGGTGGTTAATGAATTGTAATGTTTGGATAGAGTTAGATGGATAGATCTATTCGGTTAGTTCTATTTCTTGGTGTAACATGATAAAGCAATAAGCTATTGATCATGGATTCCTGATTTAGGTTTCACGCATTTAAGGGATGGAATATGGACGGATAGTATCTGGATTGTAAATGGTATGTTATTATTATGGTTAGAAGTTGGTAGGGGATAGTGGATAAAGTATAGTTAGAGTATGTAGGGAAGTATTATGGGTTATTGTAGAAGGTGTAGTAGATTATCAGAGACATAGTGGTTGTGTTAATTAGGATTGTTTTATAGAAGGTGGGTTTAGTGTATTTAATAGTAGGTTAATAAATTTCTCTCACGATAAGCAATTTCTGATGTAGAATAGAGCGCCTATTCTCATAAGCATTCGGAATTTCTTGGTAGAAATCTTACCTAAATAATTTGTTGGGATGCTGAGAATCGTCTTATATTTTCCAAAATTAGTCGATGAATCTCTAATTCTATGGATTATGCGGGAATATTGTATCTGTGGGCATCAAGTCGTAAAGTGGACTTTGACCTATTTTTGGGATTATATTTTTGACCTTATATTTGAGCCTCTTGAATACTTGAGAGCTTTAATTATGATGGTGTTGAATATTTCTCCTATTAATAAAGTTGAATTTATCTTCTTTGAGTCTTGTAGTCATATTTCATTTTAAGGATGACGGTCACACCTTTCTGTAGTTTGAAAAGTTATTTATATTAATTTAATTAAGATGTTGATGGATAATGTTAATAATGATGAAGGGTGGTGTTTACTAGTCATGTGTAGTTAATGGTTTTCCGTATGGCTTGAATTAGGTACGTGATTTTCGGTTGGTTTTACACTTATCAAGTTATTCGAAGTATATATAACTCTTCCAATAACTAAATCCTAGCAGGATTTAATTTGAGCCATGCTTGATTGTATATGCATCGTCCAACCATAGGTAGGGTGTGCAAAAATTGTATGGTTAGAAAAAAAATTTTTTTTGCTTTAAATTTTTTTTTCCCCAGGTCGCGAGGAATGTAAGGAGGTCCATGTCGGCGCACTAGCCACTGGCAATAAGCGTTCCTGGCCGATAAGAATATATTTAAGAAAACATATTGATTTTGAAAATTAAAAGCTCTGCGGTGCGCTGGCAGTGACAACCGAGAGACCACTAAGATAGGAACTATATTTAAATAAATGTATTAAAAGTGAATATTATAATAAATTTTATATTACCCAGCAACCTGAGTTATTAATATAAACACACCGTGCTACAGTACCATAGTTGGTGTGTCAGTCTGATGATATTTATTTTTTATAAACTTACAGAATTTATGCCTCATCTTCTACCTACTATCCATACTTTTACCGTCAAGTTTTTAGGGGTAGTGTACCCAGTATCTAAAAGCTCGCCCCCTATTATATTGGCACGAAAATTCCCCCTCGAGTAATACACAGGTGTCATACAAGTTCTTTTGGAGACTTTACCAGACTAATTATACATACTTCAACTTACTAAAATCTCTAGTGGTTTTAAATAAAAATTCAAACTTGTCGGTAGTTTAAAGATATAAGCTACTTGAAAAATTAGTGTTAGTTTCCCCTAGTTTGCACTGGCAAAACATGTGCTCCGATTTATGATGTTGTCTTTGTTTTGTGCCGTCGAAAAATTGAGACAACAATATAATTTGGTTCATGTTTCGCAAATGCACCTCAGATTAACGAATACGCAGATGACGCGCCTAGAACACAAAAGTGTGTCCACCAAAGCAAATACAAATTACAAAGCGAATACAATCTCGCGTCAGTACTGAACTTCGCGTCACAGCGCTTACACGTCAAAGGTGGTTAGTTGTTTTATTTTGAAAATGCCGTCCTGCGTAATTAAAAAGTGTAAAAGTTGTTCACAAAAACAAAAGAAAGCAGATGGCATATCTTTCCACAGGTAACTATTATTTATTTTATAGTTTTGTAATTTATTTACCCACAATTTGATATCGCTCACTCGGAACACAAAATTTTGATAGTAATTGGTTGGTGTTGCCAATTTACATCGAAATAAGTTTCCTTGAATTAGGGAAATGTGCATGGGGTGTAGAAAGATGATTAATTTATACATTTATATATTATGGAAATAATATATGGGAATAACTTTTAATTTGTAATAAATATTTTAAATTAATAACTTTTTTCAATTTAATGTACCTAATTATGCTTATAAAGACATCCAAAAATCTTTAATGTTATAATGTTCTTGAGTGATAATACAGAGATCTTCAAATATCGATTTGCAGTAAAAATAAATACTAAGTTTATTTTATTTTATTAGTATTATTCTGTTCAAATACCTACTACTTAAGTACCTAAATTGCGAAAGACCATGTCCAATTTGTAACATTAGTACTACTGAGAACAATCGGAAAAATTATGGGAGTTCGTTTCCCAATATCTGGCAACTTTACACGCACACAGATGTACGTGTCCCTACAGTGCCGCTCCTAGTTGTCACGCACACATTTAATGCTATGCGGCTTCACATCGTTTGTTGCGTTTGCTCCATCTGCGTTAATCTGAGAAATGCACGTAATCAACTTTATATAGGAAAACATTAATAATTATAAAAACCCTCTCAACATACATTTTAATGAGAATATTCTAACTTATGAATTTCAAATATTTAATGAGAAAAAGTGAATTGCTCGGGAATGCACCCAAGTCTGCACTCCGGAAAAGTTTCCTTCAGAAATCAGTGAAAAGATGCAACGCTGCAGTTTCTGTGCGAAATGATATCGAACAAAAAACGGTCTTACTTCGAATTTCAAACATTCGAAACCGAGACTTAATCATTCTAGTTTAAGATTTATTTCACATTTATGGCAGCGTTTAATAAGGTGAAATTTTATTGAGCGTACAAAAGTTCGCTTTCAAGTTTACATTGTTGGTTGAAATTAGTTCCAGTTGAATGTCAGAAGGGATTTAAAGAGTATTCAATCCGGTCTCTCTGTTGCGTGCTTGAGCCGGCACCGGCGGCGGTCCATTTGCATTCAAACGATCGGTCAGGAAAGACCGATAAGAACGCCTCTACCCCTTATTTGTATCGTTGAAGATTGTTTCCTGTTTATTATAATACGGAATATTTTATAGATATTTTCCTTATAATGTACAGGCCAACATTTTCCTTATAATGTTCCAACCTCTTGCAACACACCTGATTATAGTCTAGGCGACTGATCACAGGTCTAAAATATAGAAAAAAAAAATATGTACAGGCAACGAATAAAAAGCATGATCCACCGTATTGTTGTTATGTAAATAGTTATGTTAGAGCACCACCCTTCGCCCTTAGACTAAACGCTGACTTAGTACTATTATCCCAGACGGTCAACAAGTATATCATATTACATTACATTGAATTCCGTGGTAAACACATAGATCAGATTACTCGTAAACACCTATATCGCTGACCAAGCGTCTAGACTTGTTATTCACTCTTTCAATATCATTGTAAGTGTTAAGTCAGCATAATTTCTCTATAAATATGTCTCACTGATTTGGAGACGTCATTCTTGAAGCATCTCCGACTCGATGCACAAGTCTCGCGAGTAAACTATCGTAGCGCCTCCAAATCGGTGCACAGTTTCTCGGTTTAATTGTTTATTTAATTCAAATGTAATTCTTTGTGTGAAATAAATAATTGTTTTTAAAAATTCTTTTATCGCGTTCCCAAAATTTGACTGGCGCAGCCGGTAGGATCGTGCGATATAAGCTGCGCTGTCTTTCGCGATTTCACAGGCATCAAATTTTGCTGGTCATCGTGTCTTCTGGCAGCTCAACAGCAGTACGATCCTCGAACCAAAGAAATAAGTCATCAGGGACGGTGTTAAACGCTCGAGTATGGGAGTAGCGGTTGGTTGGTGAGTAAAACTTTTCGCCAAATTCCTTCCTTTACCCTCCCGTATTTTTCATTTAGATAGGCGTAACCAAGTGTCATTAAAGTGATCAAATCTCTCATATTTTGATTATTTGGTTTAGGTTAAGAAGAAAGCATAAAAATTTGCTTATTTAAAGAAAAAGTTATTTTTTTTATTGAAAAACGAATCATAAAGGTTAGATTTTAATTTTAAAGCTATTTTAATTGATTATTTTTAATTTTAAAGTATTTTCTTTCATTTTATTGTATTTTCTCGTGTTTTTAGTAGGTTTTATTGATTTTTATTGTGTTTCATTGATTTTTATTGTGTTTTATTGAATTTTATTGTGTTTTATTAACTTTTATTGTGTTTTAATTGATTTTTATTGTGTTTTCTTGATTTTCTCTCAGTTTTTACGTGTTTTTAAGCGAAATTAAGTGATTTTTTGTGATTAAAATAAATTATTTTCTCTTTTAAAATGGCTACAGAAAACATAATTCGCATACCATCGGAAATGGTAAAGCTTATTCCTCTTTTTAGTGGGGATACCAGACATTTAAATTTATATATTAGAAAATGTGAATATATAATTGAAAAATATCGTGGTGGCGACGAACAAAATTTATATGTCTACCACGTTATTACAAGCAGACTCACAGAACGTGCTGCTGCTTTAATTTCAGAAAGAGAAGATATTTTATCTTGGTCTGAATTAAAATTCGTACTCCAACAACACTTTGGTGATCCGCGTTCTGAAGAATGCGTAGGCATTGAATTAGAGTCGTTAAAAATTAAATCCGGTGAAAATTATTTAGATTTCTGTGGAAGGATACAATCAGTTCGTTCCATGCTATTATCAAAAGTCAATTTGATACAAGACGAAAATTTAAAACGGGCTAAAATAATAATATATAACAACTCTGCTTTGAATGTTTTCTTGTACAATTTATCAGAGAGCCTCATCAGAATTGTAAGGTTAAAATCTCCTAAAACCCTGGAAGAAGCCTTAAGTATTGTTTTAGAGGAAGTTGATTTTCTGGAACAATTTAATATGAAAAATAAACTTAATAATAAATCCGTTTCAAATCCTTCAGGATTTAAATTTGCTAATACACAACCTCAACCTCAATCTTCTGGATTTAAACAATACATTGATAATAATCCTAAATTTAAATTTGGCCTTCAGCCTCAAGGACAATTCAATCAAAATGTGTATCGTCCTCAATTTGGATACCGTCCACAATTTGGTGCTCAGCCCCAACAACAATTCGGAGCTAGGCCTCAATTTGGTTATAAACCACCTCAACAGTTTGGTTATAAACCACCTCAACAATTTGGTTATAAACCACCTCAACAGTTTGGTTATAAACCACCTCAACAGTTTGGATATAAACCACCCATGCAATTCGGTTATAAACCTCCACAAATAAATAAACCCCAAATGCTTCCGACTGACGTGACCATGAGAACTGCACCACAACTTAAAACTCAACATGGTTTTAAATTGAATGAATTAGAACTATGCAACAATAATAACGAAGAATGTAATTATGAACAGGATTTTAACGAAGAATATTATGAAGACTTTAATAATGAACAAAATTATAATGAAGATGAATTTGAAAATTTGGATTTCGATGAAAACCAGGATTTTCGGGACAGTGCCTCGATCCCGGAGAAGAAATCTTAGAACTGCATAGCAATCCTGATTTAAAATTACCTCATATAAATATCCCTGAACTAAACGCTAATATGATGATAGACACTGGAAGTCAGCGATCTTTTATTAGTCCCAGGTTAGCTTATCAATATTTTAGCGAATACATTCAGCAGGAAAGATTTCAAGTAGTTAGTACTCATGCATCCAGTATTCATAGTGAAGTAATTTATATACCTCTTTTACCAACTTTTAACAGTGAAGATTGGCATAAATTTTATTTATACGATGTAGATCCACGTTATGATGGTTTAATTGGAAACGATCTTTTAGAACAACTTGATGCTGTCATTGACTTAAAAAATCGTTTACTTAGAACTAAAACAACACAAATTCCTATTATAAATAATAATTTAAATTATATAGTTGATTTACCTCCTCGATCAGAGCGACGAGTTAAATTACCGGTAGATCAGTATTCTGGAAATGCAATTTTAAATTTTACAGAACTTGCTGATGGCATACGAATGCCTAGTGCCATAGTTAATTGCGTAAATGGATATGCATCCACTATAATTCAAAATGCATCGGAAAAAAATATGCGATTAACAGTTACACATCCTTTTTCAGTTATTGAATTTAATGAACCAGAAACAAATTTAAATACTATTGATTATATAAATAATTTTGAAATAGATCAATTACTTGAAGAAAATTTAAATAAACTCAGACTTAATCATATGAATAATGAAGAACGGTCTAAAATTTTAAAACTTTGTCAAGAATATAAGGACATCTTTTACTGTGATCAATTACCGTTAAGTTTTACAAATCAAGTAAAACATAATATAAGAACTAAAAATGAAGATCCAATTTATATCAAACCATATAGACAAGCCCCTGCTCAACAAAATGAAATAGCAAAACAAGTTGACAAATTATTAAATGATAATGTTATTCAAGAGTCTCACTCACCTTGGAGTGCACCTGTTCACCTAGTTCCAAAAAAAATGGATGCTTCTGGTGAAATTAAATTTAGAATGGTTATAGATTATAGAAGATTAAATGAAATTACTACAGATGATAAATACCCATTACCTAATATCACAGATCTTTTTGATAAATTAGGAAAAAGTTCATACTTCACAACTTTAGATTTGGCAAGTGGCTACCATCAGATAGAAGTAGAAGAGAAGGACAGACAGAAGACAGCCTTCAGCACACTAAATGGTCATTTTGAATTTCTTAGAATGCCATTTGGCTTAAAAACAGCTCCTGCCACATTTCAGAGAGCTATGGATAATATTTTCAGAGGTTTGCAAGGTTTACATTGTATGATATATATGGATGATATTATAGTATTTTCAAATAGTTTAGAAGAACATATACAAAAATTACGCACAGTATTTGATCGCCTTAGAGCAACAAATTTAAAGGTTCAATTGGATAAATCTGAATTCTTACGTAAAGAAGTTCTTTACTTAGGACACACTATAACTAAAGATGGACTTCGACCAAATAATGATAAAATTAGAGCAGTCCTTAATTTTCCTCTTCCAAAAACTACAACAGAAATTAAAAGTTTTCTTGGTTTAATAGGATATTACAGAAAATTCATTAAAGATTTTGCGCGTATAACTAAACCATTCACAATTTGTTTAAAGAAACGAAACCATATAATAATTGATCAAAATTATATTGACGCTTTTTATAAATGTAAGGAACTCCTTGTAAATGCTCCGTTATTACAATATCCGGATCATGATAAACCTTTTATCCTTACAACGAACGCATCTAAAGTCGCGTTAGGCGCAGTATTGTCTCAAGGACAAGTCGGCAGTGACAAACCAGTTGCATATGCAAGCCGTACCCTTAGTGATACTGAGTCACGTTATAGTATGATCGAACGTGAATTACTTGCCATTATTTGGGCAGTTAAACACTTCCGACCATACTTGTATGGAAGAAAGTTTTTCATATACACTGACCATAGGCCGTTAGCTTGGCTAGATTCTCTTAAAGAACCAAGCAGCAAATTAACTCGTTGGAGATTAAAACTACAAGACTATGATTATTCCATTATATATAAGTCTGGCAAACAAAATAATAACGCAAATGCGCTTTCCAAAATTAAAATAAATAAAATTAAACTAAATACAGACAATGACTCAATGATTGTAAATGTGGATAATAATAGTACCGACAATAATAAAGAATTAGAAATATCAAATATTAACGAACAAATCAGAAAACTTAAAGAACTCATTCATACTCTAAAAGGTGAAATGAAGCAAATAGCAATTCTTAAAACTGAACTTAACAAATCTTCTACCAAACCACAATCTGATACCAATCCTTTAATTCAGTTAAATAAATCTCAAAATAAAACCAATGGAACGTCTCCGGAAAATTCTATTATAATTAAAGATTTAAATAAAAGAAAAGGTAAAGTCAAAATTAAAAGACAGGTATAAAAGATGATGCAAGAAATATTAATAAATTTTATATGCTTACCTGAAATTAGAATTTTACAATAGAGAAGGTTAAAGTTTAATTAAGTAATATCAAATCAATTAGAATACATTTATGATGATTAACAAATTTTAAATATAAATTATAATGAATTTAATACAATAATACAAAGGAATTATCAAAAAAATTATCTAAAAGATTTTTATAATATTAAATTACTTAGAGAATTGTTAGAGACATTACTGTTTAAAAAAAAAAAAAAAAACTATTATTAGTATCTCAACGTTTTAAGAGAAGCATTTTAAATCCGTTAGGTTCCCTTATTAAATTAATTACGGGAAACCTTGATAATGATGACGCTCTTAAATATGATACAATTATTTCAAAACGATCAGACTGTAACAAATAAAAAGTTAACATTAATTACCAAAATGTTGGATGGATTTATAAACGTCACAGATACGTTAAATCAAAACTCAATTATTCTGGAAACTCGTCTTAAAAAAGTTGAATTAATGTTAAAAGAATTGGAAATTAAAGAGAATAAATGGGTTTATTCAACATACATCATAGAATTGTTTAATATATTTATAAGTAGTTTCCGTACTATTTTCATAAAATTAAGTGAAATAGAAACCGCTTTAGCATTAAGTAAAGTCTCTGTATTACATCAATCTATCATAAACTCTACTGAGTTATTATATCACTTAAGGATTATTTCTAAAACAGATAATTTAATGTATTCTCCTTCAGAGGAAAACCTTATTAAATTAGAAGATACCATAGAAATAAAATCATTCCTTAGGAAGAATCAGATCACTTTTATAATGCATATACCTTTAGTTGAAAATTGTACATATAACTATTTTAAAATATATTCCATTCCAATTTTCCACCAATTCCAAAATAAAACCTTTTCTATATTTCCTCAACATCCTTACCTATTGGCGAAAGGGATGACATACCTTCCAATCGTGAAGCCATGTCGCCCGCTTGCTGCTGGTGACCAGTTCCTGTGCACAGATGACAACAAGGCCCAATATCCAGAGCCTACCTGCATAGAACAGCTGATGAAATTCAAAGTCAACCTCACCAGCTGTGTACCTCATCAGATTCAATTGGAAGAAATAAGAGTACAGAGAGTAGATGCTGACAATTGGATAATCTACAGTCAGATTAAAACCACACTCACTAAAATTTGTGGTGAAGACATAACCAAGCAACCTTTCCTTGGTACTTATCTCATTACTCTTGATGAACCATGTAATCTAGAAATTCAAGGCATCCAGATACAGCATCATCGCATCATAGAAGAAGCAGAAGATATAACAGCAATTCCTGTCATCACCTTACCTCAACTTCACATAGAAGAAGAAGGAGTATCCAGTACACCTGTCCTTGACATGAAAGGGGTCAGCCTGGACGCTCTGACCTACATGTCTCACGCACTGAAGAATAGTGATGTGATACAAAGTGTTTTTTTCTAAAAATAATGTTAGCTTCAGTGAGTGTTTAGGTTATATTAGCCTAAGTTTATTGGCTATTAGTTTTACAGTTTTAATTGTTTATTTAAAGTTTAAAAATAAGTTTTTAAAGCTTTTGCAAAATCATCGGAATTCTAAAAATATAATTCCGATAATTTCGCTCTTAAGGAGGGAGGAGTTATGTTAGAGCACCACCCTTCGCCCTTAGACTAAACGCTGACTTAGTACTATTATCCCAGACGGTCAACAAGTATATCATATTACATTACATTGAATTCCGTGGTAAACACATAGATCAGATTACTCGTAAACACCTATATCGCTGACCAAGCGTCTAGACTTGTTATTCACTCTTTCAATATCATTGTAAGTGTTAAGTCAGCATAATTTCTCTATAAATATGTCTCACTGATTTGGAGACGTCATTCTTGAAGCATCTCCGACTCGATGCACAAGTCTCGCGAGTAAACTATCGTAGCGCCTCCAAATCGGTGCACAGTTTCTCGGTTTAATTGTTTATTTAATTCAAATGTAATTCTTTGTGTGAAATAAATAATTGTTTTTAAAAATTCTTTTATCGCGTTCCCAAATTTGACTAAATACTATAAGGTCGAATCCCACTTTCATGTTTTCTTGGTAACAAACGATATCAACAAAATTCAGTTCGATTATATTTCAGAAAATCTCAGTATTTCTAAAAAAAAAAAACACTCTTGAAAGGTATACTTTGTTTGAAGGTATTATTGTACGGGCTTTTGAGACACCCTGTGTGATGTATGAGGTCTCTGACCTCATAATTATTTGCAAAACAAAAGGCACAAAGGTATGAGATATGGCGATTCAGATCAAATACCTATTAACTATAGGTAATATAGTCGAGGTAAGCCTACGCTATTTCTTTGTGCTTGGCTAATTAAGGCTGGGTGGTAATGCTATTCCGCCCGAGGCACCGAGCGCCTTAACCAAGGCGCGCCTCAAGACGTCGCCTCGAAATATGGATTGAATCACTTTGTAACATAAACTGTATTATGAGCTTTTAAGAGATTTTTTTTTCTTTTCGTTGCGTTAATTAACTGCATTTTGTCTTAAAATTGCAAAGAGAAAATGCAACCATTTCCAGACACACACACAAAACCACTATTATGACATTGTATATCTTCATAAAATTAATTAAACAACTTTTAAGTAAGACCGTGTTTGTGTTTGTATAAGTAACTATGTCCAAGAGTTAATTCATTCCCTATTTTAAGAAAAAAATCAAACTTTTTTAGTTCATTAATTCAAGGACAAGTATCAAATTTATTTGAACACTAGCTGAGCCCGCGACTTCGTCCGCGTGGAATTTAATTGACAAAGTTTCATACAAACTTTCATCCCCTATTTTATCCCCTTGGGGGTAGAATTAATCAAAATCCTTTCTTAGCGGATACCTACGTCATAACATCTACCTGCATGCCAAATTTCAGCCCGATCCGTCCAGTGGTTTGGGCTGTGCGTTGATAGATCAGTCAGTCACCTTTGAGTTATATATATTTAGATACGTATATCGGCAACCATACATTTCATTCGTAGCATTGACTATTGAATTTCCTGAAAGACTTAAATACTCGTTCTCTTTCCAAGAAATTTGAAAATGGTCTCAAACAATTAGGAGAGATTAAAACAGAACTTCCAACTAATATTTTCAAGGACGACACTTAAACGAGACACTTCATCATTAGCGCGTGTTAATTAATACAGAGTTGAATTTATTGGTGTCTCAGCTTTTATATGAGAAGGCAAAAACTCTTTAATTGGTTACGTGAAACGGTGCCTCGAGGGCTGAGTCACCAATGCAATTTCACACAAGTCTGCGGAGAGTTACTAATGTATCAAAAATTTTACTAACATGAAAACTTTACTACAAACGTTATTGCTATTGTATTTAGTCCCATGTCAACTTGCAAATTTAGTTTAGAAACTTCGATTTTAAATAAGAAATATTTATCCTTGACTAGAAAACATTAGCATAGCTTATTAACTTTGGATATTCCAAAACCATTTTATTTGTTGGCAGCACCGGTAAATACATCCAACTCATGCACGAGTAAATAAAACAGATCAAAAGTCTAAGTGGAAACACAGCAAACACAAGAACTGTAGTTATATAAACAAGAGAATTTATATCTTCAGGACTAACCATACACGTTCGTGTCACGACATTGTAAGCCAGTAGCATTCTCATTTTTAATGTAAAAAGAAAATTCGTGGCCACTGAAATATTATCCACAATCTGCTTGATCGGCCGTAGGTCGTACATTCATTTGTTTATGGACCTGCAACGCCCAACGGCCTACGATTCTTTCCAAGGCATTTGCAACTGAATTCTTTCTACTCTTGGCAATTTGCGCTACCTTGCTGTTTACGTTTCCTTTTGGCGGCAGATTTGTTGCCTTTTTTCCTGCTGGGGCCAGCGTTTTTCTTGTTTAATTACGTAATAATACAGTAGATTCCGCGGCTTACTTTCTTTTTGCTACACATTGTTAGCGCTTTTGGCGTTCAGCGTTTTTTGTGGATTAAACTTTGGGGGATCAGCGATATTGTTCTAGGTTTTTCACTTGAAGCCTTTCAAGCGTAGTTTTATTTATGGTATTTAGGTGAGGTTTTTTTCTGAAAGTTCACAGTGCGAATATGCAATACCAAATCGTTTATACGATCACATGTTAGCTGAGTTTACGTGAACACGCACTCGGATTATTTATGGCAAGTCGCTGAAGCGTCTATTGATGTTATTCACCTCACCCTAGATTCTCACGAGTTAAAACAATGTATAGTAATTGTATAATAAAATTGGCACTAATGACGACCACTTGGCGCAGTGGTTTGAACATAGGCCGCTCGGCTCACTGCACTGGGTGGTTGCGGGTTCGATTCCCGCCAGGGCAAATTTCGGAAATGGCCTTTCCGTAATATGCCCTTGTCTGGGAGTCACTGGGATCGCCCCAAGTTCATTGTACGGGAGCCATAGAACAAGCGTTGCTTAGTTTGGGACCATACAGTTGATGTGTCAGTGTGGCTATATTTATTTATTTACTTTAATATTGTAATACAACTATAATATTGTTACACATACTCATTGTGCAGTCTTGAAAACGAGAAGATCATGACTATAGAAGGGTAAAATAACAAAAAATTGCCACATTGTCATATTCACATTTTCCAACACATTTGTGTTGTACCCTACCCTACCGTAAAAGCAAAAACATCCCAATTCCCAGAACACGTCCGAAGAATGCATCTAACCCGAAGGTAAATCCAAAACAAAAGGCGTGGCCGATGCTGGCCAAGTGTGAGGCCGCGTTCACACGAGCATCGCCTATAGACGTTTCAGCTTCAGCCGGGGAGTTAATCCGCCGCTGGCTGCCTGCGGAATTAGTATTCTTCTAGCGTCCCCACGCGGAAAAAGTTGGACTTAAAAATTTGAAGTTGCATATTTTCGTTGGAAAAAGCTAGCTGGAGGAATAGAGATAGCGGTGGCGCGGAAAATCCTTGGATTATAGTGCTATGATGTTTTATATTACTAACTTGAAATGGGTAAAATTGGTCAACGAAATTATGAATTATGATCGAGATGTGATTACGGTGGTGATCAATATTCTTAACTGATATTGATGATATAAATGGGTATACATTACATTACTATTATTGTGTATTTTCAATCCTCATAAAAATATTGTTACTTTTTAAATTGAAAAGCAATCAATCTTTATAATCTTAGTTCTATGAGAAATAAACCAAAGGAAGAGATAGATATTGTTCGTATTAATATATAGGTATTATATTGGACAATATACATCGATTTCTACCATAGATCAGTACACAATTATATACAGTAAAGTACACAGTACAGTACTATAAATAAAACCATATTCATAACGAGAAGTACAGAAAAGTTATTTAGTATCATGAACGAATATAAATTGTTCGGCGCAACTCTGGCCATTTGGCTAAGCAAGTTCAGAACTGCGATGAAGCTGAGCCGTTAACTTGCGGGATTTCTATTTTATTAAATAAAAACAATAAATATGTATTAAGAAATTTTATATTTATCAGAACCATATATTGAATTTATTGATGGACGATATTTATTGATCAACTACTTCACACACACACACATGATGTAATGCGTATGTGTGTTGATACTACTTGGTATATTCAAATACACTGCATTTGAAATTCCGTGTTTGATACAATGATTACTTTCAACTTCAGACTATTCAACCTTGGATTGAAATTGCTTCTATCTGTATGATTGCGTCATTATTGTATAGCTGGTACACATTCAAAATCAGATTTATAAATTGCTTTCGTGGTCGATTTGACGTATTCACTACCTATTTTTACTTTTACCGAAAGTAATCATCATTATTATTGCTATTTCTGGTTTTAAAGGCGACTGTTCAACGATTCGAAAAGTTAAACCCTTTTAATGTCTCTGATGCGCGGTTCAAAAAATTAAGCCATATTTTTTTTAAATACTATTGTCGTCATAACGCAATACGCACACGAGAAGTTTTTCGCAGTTGCAATCAATAAGCCCCCGATACAATCAGTTGCGCGACTGAATTACAATTGCGTTGCAAAAAACTCGTGTGCGTGAACCTTATCATGCATGCACGGCACTTTTGTACCGCGTTTTATGCGTATAGCTATATTTAATAACATAGTATTATGCTTCCGCCTGGACGTGTGGGGAGGCGCAACTAAAAGCTTTTTCCACTTTAAAAGTAAATAACTATAGACATTCAGAAAGTCGAACGAATGCTACACGGTATCCAGTGTTATCAAATAATAAATTGCCCAACTTATTGAACAACATATTCCAATAAATACACTTTATAAACGCTCACCGCTCTACCTTCGACCTCTGATAGTTGCGACTTGCGTTGTTCGGCAAATGTCGTCAGAACAAATAGGTCCAGGCACGGCATATCATCTGTTATTTATATAACCAATAATGTACAGTCGCGACGCTATTTACCAGCCGGTCGACAATCAATCTTACATTAAAGGACGATATTGTACGAGTAGACGCGAATGTACTTTTAGAATATTAAAATTCTTTCCTTTTATTTAGATCATTGACTATTCGGACATGACTGAGAATTTCTGCGTAACTAAGCTTACTTGTTACTGCAGTACCATATTATGGGAAGATTGCAGATGTGTGCAGGTGCAGAGTGAGGTTCGGTCAGTTATTGTTTCAAATAGTAAGCACACAAATTGTTAATACAAGTCGCAGTAAAGCCCACAGAATTCGATATCATAGTCTCACGCAAACGCTATAATTAATGTTAATCATAGCATTAAAACCCGTCCATCAAAAAGAGTATTTAATGAAATTTAATATCACTTTTCCTAATTGTTTTCGTACACCATTAAAAGGTGTCAGTTCAGCGTGAAGCGTGTCAACGAGTGAGGTCGTGGATAACGGCTCACTTCAATTACCATGGCGTGACGGCAAGCCTATCAACGCCACGGCAGTGTTAGTTGAAGCCTATTTGCTGTTTAATACCATATATTTGTATTTAAGATCGCCTGACTAGGACACCAACCATTATGATCCCAAACTAAGCAACCCTTGTACTGTAAGTGCAATGGACTTGGGGCATCCAGACAGACCAGGTCAAATTATGAGAAACCCCTTTCCAGAGATTACTCCGTTCGGAGACAAATCCACAACCACCCCGGTGCTGTAAAGCAGAACGGAATAAGCTCGAACCACTGCACCAAGCGGTCGTCAAAATGAAATTCTTTTTGACTTGATTTTATGGTCCAGTAAGATACTGCTTCATCAGCCAGAAATACAAACAGGGGCGTTGTAAACCAAGTCTAATGGCTCATGGTCGGTTTTCTAGAATCTCATATTCACTAGTGTTAGTTCAAGTCTACTAGAATTTTCCATCTAATCAGATAAATACAATGCTTAACTTTTGACAGAGGCAATGTTAAAAAACTTTTGCGCCTAAGAAATAGGTAAGTAGTTCGATGTTTTAGGGGTGTTTTATAAGGTTTTTCACCCTAAAAGTTAGAAGGAAAATAAATCCACCCGGACCTTCTCCAAAACAATGGCTATAATAGTCGGCTATCATAGCCCATACATCGCACAAAAACCGACCCTAATCATTTACGCAGAACACCGCAATTACCATTTATCAAAACTACTGATATTACACCCTCCCACACTCACCCTCATAATTGGCCAACCATTGGTCAAACTGTTTCATACCCAAATCTATAATTTAATTCAAATTATCAAAGCCTAAATCCGGGACTCAAAAGTGTGAATCCCGAGGTATTTATACTCACAATTACCGCCGCCAACTTCGAAGGCATTCCTCGGACAACAATTATACTGGGATTACGTCCGGGACTCATAACAGTATCCCAGGGTGTCCCGGGATATCCCGTTAAATAGGTATAATGCGCACCGGCCAGATTAAGCATGGCGGATCATATTATCCTTAATTGTACTTTTAAGTAGAAGTTTATGGGTGGGATTATACCTTAATATGGTGTTTGGATGTTGCTAATTTGATTTCAGGAAATTGGAGGAAAATTCAGTAATTAGATGCTTAAAATTGTATTACGTTTGGCATTTCATTTTACGGATATAATTTTGCTCTGGGCTGTTTTAATTTTGCAACTTTACTATGTTATTTATGCAGTATGATGTTATTTTATTTCGTACGTACCTAAATTAGCTATGACAATATCCCAAAATATAGGTAGGTACACTTTGTAAAAATGTTGTACATTTTAAACCTAAGTTTCGTTCTTTGTTAAAACGTAGCACTCTTTAGCTTTTTATCCTAATGGCTGCGCAAAAAGGAAATTCAGAATTAAAGTCCATTACACCGCAAAAACTAGAGGTGGCATCAGCACAAGAGGAACAGTTAAAACAAAAAGTAGAGACAATAAAACCGCCCCCTGTCGGGCGACGTATAACACGATCGCAATCTACGAAGATCCCGGGACGTCCCGCTGAGTCCGCACTGTGTACAACCGGCCTAATGGTACCACGTGAATCAATAACTGCTGACCGGCTCATTACTGACCCTACTTTCAATCAACGCCTTCCAAGCGAGTTCCGACATTACCACCATTATCACAGAGTCCTTTTCACTGTGGACACATCTCAGTAATAACGCTTTGAACATCGATAGCTCTAATAAAAGTGTCAAACTGCTATGTCCGCGCGAAGGAAGACACTGAACATTTTTATTGACTATTAGTAATAAAATAAAAGGGACATAGGAGTCTCCGTTCGACGATATCGCGATTATATTTAGAGGTCGTCTAGTTGCCGTTTGTACGAACAGGAGAACAATTCAAAATGTCTTTGGTTTTGGACCTTGTCTTCTGAGTCAGAATGTAAAAGGCGGTGGGTGTGTGGTCTTCCCACTGATCCAAACTCTGTTGTGATCGAATAGACAAATTTAGGTGAAATATTTAATTAGTAGTCTATTATCTCTAGAAACAATGGTGTGCTCTGGTCACATTGCGAATGTAGAACAAAAATTTGGAACGAATTTCCTTTCAAAAATCGTCACACTCAAAAAGCGTTATACGTAACGCTGTAACGTCCAATAACAACTAGGTGAAGTGAGTTATTCGAAAAAAAAAAACAGAGAACTTTGTTCTTACTGGGGATGATTCCCTAGTCGCTCAATGTCTGTATATAAAAAAGTATCCATTGAGTTTCTCCCCGGGTTCCTCTTCTCAGTGCATGTAAGCAGCATTTCGAAACAGTGGTAGATTCTGACTATTTTAAGGTGCTTTGTTGGTCTACATGAATTATACAACGAATTTTGAAATAACTAGGCAGACATATTTCATACTACTACATCCACCACATAACTATTTATCTGTATTGAATGCCGGATCTTGCCTGACGTCATACCTTCATTATTCCAGCTCGAGTCTTATCTTTACTCTAGGTTGTCTGAGGTGAGTTTATGTACATAATAAATCTGTATCTAATGCTATAAGGGAATGAAAGGCCGGGGGAGCCAAGGCTAAGTTATCGCGATCTTATTAAACGGAATTTGTGGAGGCGTATGGAAGTAATTAGGTACAGAAGTGATTTGTCCCTTACCATAATTACGTTTCTGTAGACAAAAGGTATAATTTATTGTATGCCAAAGCAGAGAGAGTTTAAAACAAGTTTTGATTGTGATAGTGCAGTTATTGGGCGCAAACACATTTATCTGTATATAGTTTAGGGCCAGAAGCATGGCCCGCACGTTGCCAACCAAAAAGGGAGCGCTATGAAGAGGGTGAGTCTGTTTAAGGCTTTCTCACACATCGTACGAAACATACGAGTACCTATACGAGGGATGCCTTTTAAGTTTTGTCGTTTGAAGAAAAAAACACAACTAGAACCTTATAGTACTTTTTATTGTTTTTCAAAGTATTCACCACGTAGCTTAATACACTTTTCCATTCGCTCAAACCAGTTATTATAACATTTATACCACTCTAAAGTGGGGGTGTTCAAAATGGCTGACTTGAAAGCGTCGACTGCTTTTTCACCGGACTGGAACCTTTGACCACGAAGACTTTTCTTAATTTTAGGAAATGTAAATAAATCGTTAGGGCTTAGGTCAGGACTGTATGGAGGATGATCAAGAATTTCTACTTTTTCCTGCTTCAAATACTCAATCGTTTGACGAGCGCTGTGTGAGATTGCGTTGTCGTGGTGCAGGATGATGCGTCGCTTTGAGTTAGATTTTCGAAGTTGGCGATGACTTGTGGTAAACAAACTGTGGTATACCACTCTCCATTAACCGTTCTACGATCTTCAAGTGCAATAGTCGCAATATGGCCGGTTTTTCCAATGAACGTGGCCACCACCTTCTTTGAAGTGCTTCGAGAACGAACAACTTTAGTCGGTTTTGGCTTGTCTTGAAAGACCCAGATTGTAGATTGTTGTTTGGAATCAGGATCGTAGGCATAGATCCAAGATTCGTCACCACTGATGATGTCGTAGACGTGATTTGACTCTCCTTGGTTGAACCTTTGCAGAGTTTTCTTACACCATCTGACGCGGGCCGCCTTGTGATCGTCGGAAAGCAGATGCGGTATCCAACGGCAAACTAGCTTTCTTACACCAAGCGCTTTATGCAAGATTTTCTGAATGGTTGTCCCTGAGATGCCTAATAGAGCCTCTATCTCTCGATACGTCACATGACGATCTTAGAGAATTTGTTGTCTCACAGCAATGATGTTATCTTCAGTGAAGGCGGATTTTGGCCGTCCTTCGCGAGATTTGTCACTAAGACTAGTATGTCTACGCTGGAATTATAAATACCAGCGTTCGACAGTCCGCAGACATGGGGCTTCATCACTGAACACAGATGTTAGCTCTTCAAAACACTGAAGCCGTGTCAGGCCTCTTCTAAAGTTGTAGAAAATTATTGCACGAACATTTTCCTTAGAAGGATTCATTTTCGTACGTAACCTGACAGATTCTAATCGACGCTGTGACTAAACAATAGCATTAATCCCAAAACTTTCAATTGTTTTGAGATTCGAAATTTAAACACATTCGAATATAGAACAGTTCCAAATTCAAAATTGCCGGGAAATATGGAAACGACAGAACTTAAAAGGCATGCCTGGTATTAGCCACTTAACGCCGATATTCTGTGTGAGGGTACCTACTACTCCGGGCGAGCCAACCAGTAGATAAGCTGTTGTCAATTGGATACAGATACTCTATCTCTCCTAGACTCTATCATCTCTATCACCGTTAAAACCAAACACGAGTTCTACAAAACGCCAGGTGGCGACGCGACAGGATAGGTCAGAGATATCGGGAGGTCGTCTCCCAGTATAGGACGGAGTAGAAACAATGAAAAAACACCTTTCCAGGCAATTATTTTATGAATTTAATAAAAATACAGCTTGATGTAAATATATAGCTCAAAATTAACAGAAACACAAAATATATGTCTACCATCTTTTATTTCCTAACAGTCACCTCCTATCAATCTATAACGTGACATTGAATCATTAACATTTGCAACAATTACCAAATTATTATAGAATAAGCTACTTAATGGCCACTTCGTGTGTCTGGTTTGGATTTATCATCGGTGAAACACACTAATTTATAGTAGAAAAATAATTGGAGTTCATTGTTCCGATAAATTGTAGACTGACAATTCCTGACAATAATATCTGAACCAAATTTCTACAAAAAACGATTAATTGCTTAGCTTACGTGCTTAAAATAGTTACCATGATAGGAAAAATGTGTCGTTTTTGTGATTTATAGTTATAGAGGAAGATTGTGATAAGCCTATGAACGCACTGCAGAGCATTCCTACTTCTGTGTTTGGCGTTTGATCTGTTTATATGCGATGCTGACCGCGTCGAGTTTCCGCGGGCCTTCTATGCCACCAACACATTAGGCATCGTCCTGATTAGCAGCGCTCTCACAAACAGCTCGTCCGACCTGAAAATTTGAGTAACGAGCGATGCCAATTAGGACAACGCCTTACTAAGAACGACGTCTCGTACAACGCATATCTATCTAAGTATTCGTACCATTATCAATATGTCTAAAAACTTGGATAGATATTAAATCACCATCAGAAATACCTCACTCGGACAATACGCCATCTCTTAGATTAAAGACGGTCCTGCCCATTGAAAGTAATTAAAAAAAGAACAAACGTTACGGGACGAGGCTGTGTACATTTAAAATTCTTCTTCCATTAATCATCTTGAGGCCGAAAGCCGACAAAGCCGAGGCCGGTGCCGGCAACACATAACAAACGGTCCAGTATAAGTGCATGCGCTATCCCCTTCGCCCTCGAGCTGAAGAGGGGGTGCGCCTACTCATATTTCAGCGTCGATTCCCGTGTATGGGACACGATCCGTATTTTCTAAACAAAAGTTTTGGGCGCGCGGATATTGCGGAAGATTTTTTCGACGGCGAAAATGTTACATGAATTGATTTACGGCGGGGTGTTGAACGTGGTATGGAATAAGATATAAAAAGGTTTAAACATTGTGGCAAGAAGTGTGCAGAATAGGGAAGGCGTGAGATATTCAGCGGGTATGAAAACGTGTTCCTTCATCACGTGCCTCATTTTGAAGCCAGATCAGTTTTGTAAAGGTATCTCATCAGTGCATATCTCTATCTGGTAGAGCGGTACCACCATGTTATTTGGCATCACCTACTGGATCCATAAACACAAATATTAAGGTTGATTCCGACACGCAGTAACTTTCAACACAAGTCACTATTACAAGTGAAACTACACCTATAACAAAAGCAGAAACACAATAACAAAATGTAAACCTGAAGTAAGTAAATTATAAAGTACTTAAGCTCCTCTCTTTGCGTGCTTGCTAGAGTACAGCCGAGGAAGACTCATTAATAAAATTGTGAAAGGAAAAGCGGCTCTAAAATAAAATTACAATATTATTAATAGGTCCACCAGTCTATTTTATGAATGCTCTGTTTCCGTTACATGGTGCAGAAATTTTATTTAATGTTTTATATTTAGTGGAATATTGGGATTTACTCTAAAACGATTTAAGATTTACTGCATGAATGGGTTGTTTCGAAATTGTGTAATTTTATTTACAAAAAAATTAAATCAACTGACAAAATTATAAAAAGTTACAGCGGAGTTTTTATCAAGACTCTAGCTGCGAAATTTCAAAGTTCTTGCCAAAAAATAATTTTCAAATTCAAATTCAAATCATTTATTTTATTTAGGCCTACGGGGGCACTTACAAATTGTCAATTTACATATTTTTTTTCCTTATATCTACAACCGGATCGGAACGCGACCTCGACTGAGAAGATCCGGCAAGAAACTCAGCGGGCTTGTCTTTTTACATGTCATTTTTTTTTTAATCGCCAGTTGCTTATTTTCAATAATTACAAAGGTTAGGTACTTAGATATTAATTTGAATTAATTCCCCCATAATAAAACTATTCTAAAATTCTCGTTGAGAATCCCTACTCTGTGTAGACACGTAGTACGTTAGTAAGTAAAAAAAATCGTAGACAGTAAAAAAAACTGACCCATCAAATTATTAAACTGCTTTATTAGTGAGATCAGTTCACTGCTACTGATACTGATCTGTTCCAATATATGTAATGTATGTTCGACTCTCAAGAGACGTCAAACATAGTGACTTAAACCGCTTACGGTTATAAATTAATGCGAGTAGCAAGCTTATAAGTACATAACGACACTCAAATGGTAGATAGGTATCAATACGATGGAGCAGTGAACATACTACAGTGACATTGTAAATATATCTAGAAATGCACAGAAAATATAGCCTTTGAATGGACGTCAGCAGATTTCCCATGCGGGGAGACGAGACAAAATCTGGCGTAAGTTTTGTTCAGCTAGACGGAAACTTGTCAGTTGAGCCTTTTTAGTTGAATGGCGAAACTGAATTCAGTTCGCGTTGAGAGACTTTCTAGTAATATCTGCGGAAGTTGGCGCTTCGCCGTACTATTTCGAGTCACTAGGAGACTGATTTTATCCGTAGTAATTAAATTAAAGTCATACTTACTTAATATAAGAGACATAACCTACATAGGAACAAATCACGCTTAGTTTGAACATAAATAACTTAGTAATACACTGGCCCCCGTAATAAGCCCCTATTTATAGGTCCTTATTACATTGGAAACAAAATACCATTCACGCAATGTGATTTGCCTATCACTTCGAGGAATGCCGCTGTAAATGTTTTTAATTTATATTATTTACTGTAAGCTCTGTATAACTGACATAAATTATTTGCTTCGACGGGTAACTAAAACTATTCATCCATTTTATTCCTTCAACTTATTTTTTTTAAAACACCTCTATTATTATAGCAATCAATCCGTCCGCAATGCTCGGAAACCAAGTCCACTATTAAAAGAACACCAGACAGTTTTAATTATGCAAAATCATCGATGTACGTTCACCTATTCGGGTCAGTCGGCGCGGTAGCGGGCGGTTTTAAAATTGAAACAATGCACGGGAAATGACGACCGGCCGTGCTACGTATGTCGGAATGAAATAGTATTGTAAAGAGTACTTCAGCTAGAACTACTGGGGGCCAGTATTGCAGTTTTCAATCGATTCACAAAAGTATTTGATCCGTGTAATATATGCAAATGGATTTTGTTCGATATGTACGGACGTTTTTGTTTATATTTGAATATTTTTAGGCGAAAATGTTGTTTCGGAAGAACTGTAATGAAAATCAACGGAATAGTGAAGTAAGTACTATGTGAATTGAAATAAAGTATAAAATTTAAATTTCAATCAGTTTTTTGACAGTTTTTTTTATTAATTTTCTGTAGCTTAACACAACCTTCAAAGTTAACAGCCGCTGATTACAAGTGTCGCCATCGTCTTTGGCAAATTTGGTCACCCAAGAAACTAACTAATTACCAACCAATATTTTACATTGACATAACCAGCAACTTACGGAGGGACTCTAGCATACGCAGAGCTACTGTATAAGATAATTATTTATTTTATTTCAAATGTAAACCAAACCCAGAAAATTTTATATTCCTTGATCCAGGCAACATATTATTCAATAACGTATTTTCTCGTCTGAAGGCAACTTCATAGGCTCGTTCCACGTTTATTACTCACGTTTTCGCCGGCCTAACCACCTCGACGAGAGACGAACAGTCCTTTCCACTTGTACTTTGGCAGGCACAGACTAATAAAACTATGTAGAGACGGCCCAGTTTATGTTGGTGACGTAATAGTGCTTACTAAGTTTTTGGAGAAACGTTCTTATTCCAGATTTTTGAAGCGTAAAGAAAAGAAGATTATGAAAGGCTAGCATTATTTAATACTTCTTACAGGAGTTTATTAAAGGACCACTTGTCTCTAAAATGATGCTTTGGTTATTATTGGGTTCGTTCCTGATTGTTTCGTTGGCAAGATAAATGTATGAGAATGATTAGTAAAGGTATGAGAATATATTGATAATAATAAATACCACAATGAAAGTAATCAAGTATTAATTACATACAAGTTGCCTACGAGTTCAATTCCCGTCGCCATTGGGACAAATTTCGGTAATTGTGTTTTTCCCAATTACCACCAGTCTGGTTGCCAGTCCATTGCGAAGACCATACAATTGAGTTCGCTGCTTTTTCAGGTAAAATAATGTATCTATAGTAGTTATGATAATGTAGATTATATAGTTTTGTTTTTTATAACAAGGGAAAAGAATATGAAAATAGCTACACTACCTGCGAAGCCTACATAATATATATTCGCAAAAACTATCAAATTTATTTTTGCCCCGTATTTGTCTTCCTAATTCTGTCACGTCTGCCATATATTTATTTTCTGTGGTAAATGTTAAGCCGTCCTATATTCCTGCCCGGCTAGATTGGAAATTCTTGACGCGGCCTCCCGTTTGATGCGTGCCTTTGAAAACCAATTGAATTTGTTTCAGTTGCTACACTGTGCTATAAGGGATTCCTTCTTTTTTAGTTGGCGGCGGTTAGTCAGAGAGACTTCAGCAATTTAATCATGGTGGATACCTTTTGTTAGCTCGACAATGTTTGTTTAACATTCTGCTTTACTTTTATCACTGTGAGGATAGTTTTGCTTCATAATTAAAAATACAAAGCACACAATAATACGTTAATTATGATTAAGTTTTAAAAATATATTACGAGTATATTAAAATATAGATATGTCATTAATAACGTAAAATACAAACACAAAAAAGAAACATAAAATCAATAAGTATCTAAAATGTTTGAATTTAACTTGAATATTTTATTTATTCGTAATGACGACAGAAACAGGGGATCTTTTTATATAAAATACAGAAACGTACTTTCGTACGACAAAAAGTAATAAAACTCTTAATGGAATGCAAATTATGTAAGCGTGCCAAATTCGTCGACGACTAATTCGGACTACGTAAATGGAAATAAATGGACTTCAGAGGTATCTCGGGGAGAGACTTGTCCAGTCTTTGAAATTTAGCATAATGGTGTATAATGTAGTTTTAGACTTGAAAGCTTTTTAGTAAGAGCTTACATTTAGTAATAAGAACGTGCCAACTTTAAGGAAGTTTAAGAGCTCCATTAAAAATGTGGGTCTAACAAATAATGTACAATATTTTAACAGATCAACCATTAGATTATTAGAAAATAAACCATGTTTAAACCGGGTATCATATAGTGCAATCGTAGTGTTATGAATATATATGACGCTTATTATGTAAGTGCACATTTTCGTTTGCATAGATTTTTTTTATCAAGTTTTGTTGTACACAACACTGAAATTTAAGACTAAAGCGCCCATCTAGCCCGCGAAGTTCAAATTTTTAGAGGTTTTTTAGAAATTTTTCAAAATCTGACAATAATAAAAGGCACATTTTGTAATTCGCGACAAAGACCGTGTACAGTGCATTTATTAATATATCCAACTTACTCTAAAACATTTCAAGAACGACAGCTATTCAGATAATCTGGCAATTTTTGTATATTTAGTGATTAACTAGTATCATATCCACCGTGATAATATTTAGAGTCAACTAAATGTATTAATAAATGCACTGCATACTGTGTTTGTCGCAAATCACAATATGTTGTCGTAAATGTTTTCAGATTTTGGATAAACTATAAAAATACTCGAATATTTTGAATTCCGCGGGCTAGACAGGCGCCTTCACCTTAAACGCAAAACGTATATTTTGTTAAGGCCTACATGCTACGGGGGCACTTACAAAATTGATATTTTTTCATGAAGTCTAAAACCGGATCAGAACGCGACCTTAACTGAGAAGGTCCGGCAAGAAAACCAGCAATCTAGACGTTTTTCATTTTTTTTTTATGTACCTTTTGCATGTAGTTACATATTTGATAGGTATTTATGGCGACTTACTACATAACGAATTCGAATACAAAATACGGCAACAAAGAATACCTAATTGAAATAAAACTATTTTTACGGATTATATCGCGTTTAAATGTTCAATGTGTAGTATTCGCGTAAATATAAGAAAACAATAAAAGAATACCTAAATCAAAAAGTGTTTTTAAAAATCGCAGACAGGATCACAGTGAAGAACCTAGAAAGAACTGGAACTAGGGATGTGTATTAAAACACAACCGACGCATTCCCGAGATAAGATCCCCTTCGTAGCTGGAAGTTAATCATGAACCTCGGTGCACATTTACATAATGTTTCCTTTATCCGCCAAGTTTCTCTGACGATCGCAAAGTTTTGTGGGACGCACCCCACAAGCGTTTTGTATGAGAATGTACACACGATATGCGTTCACTGAGATGAATCACAATACGGTAACACGGTGCATCAGAAATCCAAATTATAAAATATACGTATCTATATACGCGAACGTCGGATAAACAATTTCATACTGCTTAGTTAGAAATACATGGTGAAATTAAATTCAATTATATATAAATTAATATTGATTTTATAATTTTTTATCATGCCACGTAGTTTTATTGTACCTACTCAGTACTTAAACACGATCTTATTCGTATCCTTGTCTTATCCCTGTATATTATATAAAAATATTTCACCCGCGACTGCGTCCGCGTGGATCTTGGAATGGAATTTACATACCAACTTCTGTCTTATTTCACCCCTTATAATTTAATTTTCGCGACAATAGGTGGCTTTCATGTACTTTTCCAAAGGGCAATCTTTATGTATACCAAAATTACAGAAATACAGACATGAGTAACTTCTGCATTTGTAATATTAGTTTGGATTATGCTACAATACGTACTCACCAATCCATTAAATTACGTAAATCCTGCACTTTGCAAATGTTTATGTGGTATGTACAAAAAATGCTTGAACAATTATTCGACTACGACCCACATGTGATACTGTCGTTCACTACATCACTATTTAACGCAAAAATCGGTTATCTTATCTTTTAACGCTTAATGCTTAGTTTTAAGCACTGCTTCATGAGTATGTATATTAGAAAACCCGTGCAAAACACGATACGGAACATTGAACACACGAGTGGGAACACGCCAAATCAAATGTTCTAGGAATCGCTTGCACTCCAACCAAATTGATGACGCAAATTGTTATCATATAGAACGTCACTGCGATTTAAAAGTAATAGTCACTGATATAAATAATCCTGTATTTGATGAACGAAAGTAACCAAATGAAATTTTAAGCATAGTATATTATTTAATAATTATTTCAAAACACACAAAAAAGCTCGTTTTTGCTACAAAAAAAATTGCCGATATAATTGTCAAAATACTAAAGAAAAAATACTAAATATTCAGATAACGTTATACTTTATTTGATTAAAATAGGCCAGTTTCTATTGTACTAATAACATTTGACTTGTGTTCCTGTGTGCGTCCACTGTTCCTGTATTCCAAAGTGAAAGAACAAAAAGACATAACTTACACCGTCATTTCAATTATCTGCTTCCTCGAGAGAGATGATACTTTAATGCCATCTGTCGTCACGCGGCATCAACAACGTAATGTATTCGCAATGAACATGACACACACAGCAATATATTGTGGCCGGCTGGCATCGCGAGATGCGAATTTAATATCTGTCAGGCGCAGAGTGTCCCGCGGAGCTGCGGTACGCTAGTTACTAGGTACGTATTCGATCCGTTACTGTCCTTACTGTTTTTAACTGACATTCGTGTATTTTAACTAGTAATTTTCCGTAATATAGATTGCCGATTACAAATTAGTGTTACTTATAATGACGTAAGGTTAAAAGCCCGCTGATTGTAGTCCTTGATAGGGTAAATTCGGCGCAAGCGCGCTGTTAGAAGCTGACCCGAATAAAATGGCGGGATGATTTTGAGAAATTCTCGCAAAATTGGCTATAAGATTAAGAAAAATATGTAGAGGTGATGGGAAGGCCTTTGTTTCAACGGTATAGATATTGCAAATTAATATTTATGAATATAAAAATAATGAGATAGTTGCTTTAATTTTAAAGTCTCCCCAATCCATTGTACGGTACCCATAGTGTTTCTTAGTTAGGCACCATACATTAGGTTTGTTGATATTCGTTTGTTATTTATAAAAACCTTGCAAAACCAATACAATTTATTTTGAGTAGGTGTCTAACGCGCTGTCCTTACCGGGCGGAGGGCCGGCCGCACGTACCCCGTTCCTCCAGTTATGAGACATCTCATTTCACGTGTTCGCCTATTGTGTCACGGCCCTTGTTAACTTAAACATTTTCTATTGCACTTACCAATAAGTTTTTGTGTAGTTTACAGCTGAATACTCAAATTTGAGGGGTTGCCTTATTTTAAGGTAAGTTGGATTTGATTATTTTTCCGATGTTCGTGTAGATTAAGGTACGTTAAAGTGTCAAACCATCCAACCTGTTCGATTCTCCAAGAAATGTCACAAGGTGGATATACAAACTTCACTTTAGTACAAGATTACCAAACAGTTATGGAAGAAAGTTAGTTATTTTATGTGGGTTTAACGCTTGAATTAATCAAATTGTCAGTAGTTAAACGCTTGGCCAATGCCGACTTTTCTATGTAATTAAGTGTGCCGCGTTACACAATAATAAGAAATTACACGTTTGATCAGATACAATAAATACTCGCTCAGCCGGTTGGAGTCAAACATTACTCGCAGGGTGACACGCGGGAGGGAACGAGACGGAAGCTAATAGCGGGATAGTTTAAAAGGGACAGAAGAACATTAATAACTTTAACACACACTGCCATTTATAAATATTATAATGGATTTCCTTCCTGATAATAATATATCACCGATGGACTGAAAGAAGTTTAAAAATTATGATTTTTATCTTAAGGCAATTTTATTTTACTAGAAACATTGATCATTGGTACCTTTTATTGGCTTTGTGCGAGAGTTGAAAAACAAATTGTGTTAAGTATAGCAATCCCCATATTTCGTAAGTCTACACCATCTCAAACTTCTCACAAAGCCGATACATTTAGATTTACTCCAAACAATAGTAAACAACCCTTTCTGTTTCACCCTGTATAAGAAAAATAAATTATATTTATTTTAAGCACCAATCTAACAGCAAACATATATTTACCGCCCCATCTTTTCCTTTATGCCCACCCCAAGTAATTCCCCCCACCCGTGTAGGGGTGATTACCCCTTTATTACTCCCCCGCGCGGGCCCTAATGCTTGTCACTATTACGCTCAGCGGGAACTATGCCGATGTTTTTTATAAAGATAAATTACTGTTCAGGTCCCAGTTATAACGGTCAACGATTTTGGTTTAAGATTTAACTTTAATAACTAATGGACAATTCTCTTCCAGACTCTAGAGTTTAATAAATCTTATCTGCTAAAGTGTAGAGTGGTTATCATAGCCAACATCTAGGGAATCCGAGATGTTGGCCCGAGCCAGAGCGTTCAGGTGTCATTTTACAATGAACTCGGTTCAAGTGGGTCGCCAGAATTTAAGGTATCTTAGAGTTTAACAAAGCCATATAGATAGAGTCTACTAGATGTGAAAAAATATATAAGCTGTCTACTAAATAACATTATAGTAAGTATTCATATCATATAAATTTAAATATGGTTTTTTGTATGGCAAACGACTTTTTTTGTATGTTTCTGTCTGTTTGTCCGGCTGATCTCCGAAACGGCTGTACAGATTTTGACGGGGCTTTAAATGGCAGATAGCTGAAATTATAGGAAGTAATGGGTTATTTTTATTTTATCGAACTACCACGCGTACTGAGCCGTGGGTAACAGGTAGTAGTTAAATAAAAATAAAAAAGCAGTAATATCTCAAATATAGATTAAATTGTCCTAGACCAAGGTAAAATCGAAACGATACGCAGGCAGGCGGGCACATCCTTGGCGTTCAATGTGGCGGCACGACAAAGCAATTTACTGTATAAATTAGTTGTAACACGTGGCTTTAATAGCTCGGTACTGATTACTTCATTTAACTAGAATGGGATGAGGGGATTAGAAACTACATGTATGGTGTAGTTAAATCATAACTACGCCATACATATATGGTAGTATAGTAGTTTTCCCTAATTACCCTAAATTACATGTCCCATATGTCACACTTACATTTTAATAAACATTTGGCTGAATAATTAAACGCTTCTCGAATGTTGTCGTCATTTAAATGTTCTCAACTGTTTATTTGTGTACAGTGTGACAAACTAAAATCATCGCTCAAATTAAAAAAAACCTTTACGGAACGTTTTTTGGCGTATAGAATTATAATTTCCTACCAAAGTCATGAATATTTCCACTAAAAGCTCCATCACCACTGAAATTTGAACGTGACAGCCTGAAAAGGAAACGATGAAACGATTTAGGCACATTGGCACTTGTCGAATTTTGGGGAGAAAATTTTGAAAAAGAGGTCTTTCATCAGATTTCGACTACAGGAGCCTCTGATTGGTTCTTCATGTCCAAAAGCAAAGTAGATCAGAAGAAGCCACTTCCAGGCTCCAATATCTTGTGTCTGCAAACACTATCATCTGAGAGATGATAAGTGGATTGCACCGCTCTCATACAGCGCCCCTGTTTCGAATTTAAACAGAGCGACTGGAATCCCAAGATATGTGTTTGCTCCAATCCATTGATATTTCGATGTTACCCTTACAATTTGTGCAGAACGTACCTATTGGATTTGTGCTGGGAATTTTAAAATTGTTACAGGGTTATATTTCGTGAGAATACAATGGTGATCTCGGATTAAATTTGGAATCATAGAAACACAGTAATAAACTCATGGCATGAAATGGATATTGATGGATAGAGATTTCTTCCAGTTGCTATCCAAAGAACCTCCAATCATTTTGTATTTTTTTTTATCATTTAGGAAAAGACCCACCAATCACCCTTGCTCACCCTTGTCAACCTCCAAAAAAATATAATCAATACTAGTTAATCGATCATTAATACAAGAGGCTAACAAGACCGAATTTCCTGAGTAACACAGAATCCTGAGTGTCAGCGACCCTAATAACTACTGCCAGTTGAATATGAATACAAAATAGCAGAACAACATTATCATGCACGTTCATTTCATGCAGGCACGCACGCACCAAATTGTGCGATGCTCCTGAAAAGCAACGTACAAATTTCAGTAACGACGAACTTTTAATAGTATTGTCAAACTTAATAATATAGTACAAACACTGGTTAGTCTGCGTTCATTAGTATTCAGGGCAAGTATGTACTCTGCATGTGTATAGCGAGATGGTACAAATGTGTTTTTTAAACTTATACAATTGAGTTTTCCGTCGCTTCGACTGAGAAAAAGAGGTAAGACAGGAGAACGTACAATATTTATAAAGGTGCGCTTTCACCGCGAACATTCGGCTACAAGTATTTGAGCGTGGAGGACATCAAGCTGAGATTGAAAAAGCCTATAGGTTGATTGAGTACATATTAAATATAAGCAAGTAGCGATACAAAATGACAAGACCGCTGAGTTTCTTGCCAGATCTTTTCAGTTTGCGTTCAGATCAGGTAGTCAACTTAAGGGTAAAATAAAAAGTAACAATTTGTAAGTGACCCCGGAGCCCTAAACAAATTAAGTTTGAGTTTGAAAACTTGCACAACCTTCCATTCCGGGTACTCTATCAAATGCTCGTGACAAAAACGCATTTTACGATACCTACGTTATTCGTTTTTATGATAAAATTGTGTGGTACCAAACTCGCGCTATACAACCTGCCTCATCTTATATTCGCCTATACGTAGATCACCATCCCGCACTCGCGGCTGGAGTGGATCAGGTATTCCCGGTGACGTCACAATTAGGACGTTGATGGCACTTGAGCGCCGGCGCCGAGCGTGATTCATACACAAGGGTTTTATTTTACGAGTTTTAAGAGATAATGAGGAATGTTGATTGGCGTATTGTGGGTCATTTCTTGTGGTTAGCAAAAGGCATTTCAAGATATGAATGGAAAAGGCAATATTAATATTATTGGACCATTGGTTTTTTGCATGATCAAATCAATTATGTGTTTGATAAGTAACTGTAGTTCAATCATTTCCACAATGATTACGAAAACTACAGAATTACAGACGTTTATAGTTTCTTATCATAAAAACTAAACGAGTACCTACTGACAGAGGGTAGTTTCCATAATATAAAATAAACGAAATTATTTAATTACTAAACATTCCATTATTTTATTATGTTTTCTATTCATTTTTATTCCAAAACTAATTCTTATCTGCCTTCATAAAACCAGTTACGATTCCGAAATTAGGCTCAATCTGTACTAGAATATAACGTATCTGCATATAAGCTATTATTACCTACTCTTGTATATATATATATACAAGGTATATTTGTCTTCATAGCCAATTTTCCATATTTTAAAGCCTACATTCAACTCATAAAGATCCAGAATTATTCCTCAGATAAAGGATATTGCTTCAACAAGCACAGGTAAGTGAGTACAGTTTACATAAAATACGGCGCACACTTTGCAACAACTTAATCTAAATTTATGTACCAATTCAAACAACAAAACGTTAATAAACTCGTCTAAACAACGCGAGCCTCAAAAAAGGCGGTAAAAGGCCCAACAATATAACGTAACGTAAAGTTTTTCACATAAAAACGCGAAACTTGTAAGTACTTTTAGTTTTTTTTACAGCAGTTTAAGGCGTAGTGCGTCTGGGGGAGCAATGGTTTATATTGAACGTAAAAGCGAGGATTGAAGTGTCACTCGGTGCCAGTGGTAGTAAACTTTACTAGTTACAAGTTTGTGATGGATTTCTATCGTGGATATTTGTATATTTGAAGGGACACTTCTCTTCCCCATACAATGCTTGTATGCAGTTTTGTTTTTGAAATAAAACTTTTTATAATAAAATTATAAATGAAATACTTAAATATCGCCAAAACTGACACACCAACTGCATGATTCCATACCAAGCAACGCTTGTAATATGGGCACCGTACAATGGACTGGGGTCGATCCCAGTGACACACAGACCTGGGCAAATTACGAAAATTTACGAAATTTGCCCCGGCGGGAATTTAACCCGCAACCACTTTGTGCAATGAGCCGAGCGGCCTACGCTCGAACCACTGCGCCAAGCAGACATGAAGAACGAAATCGGCAAACAATTAGCCTGATTCTAATCAGTTAGCCAGCCTAAAGCAATGCTTGGAATACCAAAGGCGTTACTCGCACTTCGCCGACTTGGAAAGGAGTGGGGCAAAGTGAGGGAAAGGAAGGATGGCATGGGCTTCCGGCTCTCTCGCTCATAGTACGAAACGCAGCTATAACAGCTACGTCACGCCGATCTTCTGTGAGAGAGTGGTACTACATCAATCGAGCCTGCTTGTATAAGAGCTGTATTCAATTGTCTACAGCTCTGCTCAATCACCGCTATCATATTTTAATTTGAACTACAAGGTGAAACATAAAGGGTATATTGAAATAAAACTATTTTTCGGATTTTATCGCGTTTATTTAATTTATGTTCCCGACGTTTCGGCTGCTTTACAGCAGCCATGGTCACGGGGGGACTGAGGTGTTAGACGTCCTGATGTCATAGTTAGTAACTGGGCATAATACGTTGTTGTTTGCGGTCCGATCCACGCAGAAAGTGCTGACAGTGTCTCGAGGTCTTGCTTGTAGTATTCGCGTAAATATAAGAAAACAATACAAAGGGTATACTTTTTTTTCAAAACTTAACTTTGTAGTTCTAAAACTATCAGCTTTCGAGGGAACTTGAAAAACAAAAGGTGTTATAGGAATACAGCTGTTGACAGATTTCACAAGTCTACAAAACCTAACAAAGCCGATAGTTTGAGATTTACAAAGTTAAGTTGCAAAAAATATAGTATACCCTTTTGTTTCACCTAGTATATGCTTATGGAGGTAGTTACTAGGTAATTAAAAGCAAAAAATAATTAGAACCTTCTGTACTTAAAAACTGTATGTTTACGCAAAAAATAGCATAAAACACCTGCATGGTCATTTGTTTGCAGGGGGACGTTGTAATTAACAAAGTAATTACGTCCTTTGTAACAAGCCCGACTAACGCTGCACTTTAATTATTGAATGAGGCCGCTGATGTTCCTGAATTCGTTGGACACTGAATTTTAAGTCTGTGACCCAAATGTTGATCGCAAATGTATTAACCTTCAAAAGTAAGGGTGGCAAATGGTAGATTATGCAATTTTTTTTTTCACGTCATCAAGAAATGATAATGCTGTTTTATTTTAACCCAAGTAGGTACACAATCTGGTGAAATGGGGTATCGTCAACCAATGAGAGAAGGTGGTCATAGAAGATCGTAAAGCGTAAAATATCTATCATACTGCGTTTTGTACGACGAATGAAAGAGCCAAAAATTCAACCCCATGTCTTTCTCTCCCTCTGAACCAATCCCCCCATCCGCTACTTCATCTTTAGAATTTATAGAGGCGCCATGCAAAATATCGCGCAATATCAAAAATAAGGCTTAATATACAATACTGGTTTCACGCTAATGATTATGGAGCCGAAAACTCGTCACCCTGCTTGCTCAGTGAAGCGGCTAACCCTAATATGCAATGATATCTAGTATGATATAGATAGAAACTAGATCCATAACAGCTGATATAAGTATTATAGGGTTTATTTAGACTGTGACCGAGTATAGGACCATGAGTTTTACTCGCTCTAGCATAGTGAACGGAACTAAGAAGGTATATATAAAGTTTTTTTGTTTTATTATATAGAACCTATATATACTTGCCCAATATTAAGCAGTTAACGTTGTTTATAGATGCATGCAATAGCAATGGCATTGATCACACATTGCCGACCGCAAGAGGAGTGCGACATTGGGAAGGCAATTGAGCTTCCGGGTATCTGACTCGTCGTACGAAATACGGCTATAAGTAACAACTTCGTAACGCCGATCTTCTGTGAGAGCTAGGTACTACCCCAGTAGAGGCGGCTTGTGGATGAGCTGTAGTCATTGGCTACAGATTGGCTCTACCATCGAAAAAATCATTTTTTATTTCATTTATTTTTCCAAAAAAACTTATAACTATATACTACGGGGCACACCCCGCGACTCCATACGCGTGGAATGCGCTTCTGTTGAAATTTTTCCTGAATTTTCTTTTCTATAAACCTCACGGAGCCCGAGACCTTTACAACGAATGCAAAACCGTGGAAATCGGTTCGTGCGTTCTGGAGTTATAGCGTCAGGAAGGAAAACCCGACTTATTTTTATATAGTAGACATACTAATATTATGAAGAGGAAAACTTTGTTTGTTTGATTGTAATGAATAGGCTCCGAAACTACAAAAACCGATTTGAAAAAATCTTTCACTGTTGGGAAGCTACACTATCCCCGGGTGACATAGGCTATAATATATTTTCAAAAAAATTAGGGATCCTTACTAAAACTCGAATAATGTAACCGCAATGTACCCGTGCGAAGCCGGGGCGGGCCGCTAGTATAATATAATAGCCGCAAAGGGCTTGTAATGTGTGTCGGCGAGTCGTTTTGAATATAAAAGGACTTAAGTTTAGTTTTGAGATCCCCCGTGTTTTGGATATATTTTTGTAAATGTTTTTGTAAATTGATTGTTCACAAACAGAAGCCACAAAAACTGACAAAAAGGTAGAAACATGTAACAGCAAAAGCGATCGGTGTCCGAACAGGCACGGACCCCATAACCGTTCTGTATCCTAATAAATCTTGGTACGAACGCGCGGCGACAGCCAATAAATACGGGGCCGCGAATTGGCCTCAGTTGGAAGATAAATAAGACAATCTGTTTGCGGTTAACAATACGATGTAGAGTTATTTTAATGACCTTAAATCTACACGAACGAATAAAAGAAGATTCAACCCGCTCAAAGCGAAAGATGACCCAATTTTGTATCTTAAACTTGTTAATTAACAAAAGTACATATCCAGCCTTGCCTTCCCCGATAGGGTGCACAGGTATCCTGTAGTGCACACATACACATTGACCTTATCATATGGCTTGTTCCAATATAATAGGGTACCAGTCTCTTGTCATCACACTTAGCAGGATTTCACATTTCCTTCGAAAATTTGATTGATTTTCTAAGACATGCAGGTTTCCTCACGATGTTTTCCTTCACCGTAAGCAAGTGATAATCATATAAAAAATTATGATTCGCACACAGATTTCAGAAAACCCAGAAGTGCGAGCCGGGGTTTGAACCCAGGACCTGGTGCCAGCAAGACGCGTGCTTAACCAATCGACTATCACTGCATTATAACAGAGATTTAATAAAAATAAAATATTTTTTATTAATTCAGTACTTTGAGCAGCACGCAAACTTTTATAAATTTCAGACATTTTCAAATAAAAAAGGGTTTCATTTAGTGCGGCGACAGAAGGCTCAGATCGGGCTGAGATAACGTCGCGTCGCTCTTTGCGGTAACCGCACAAATCCTGAGCAAAAGAAAACATTTTTAAATTATATCAGTAATACTTTAAATGTCAGCAAATGGCTTAAGTTTGTTTTCAAATTAATTAATGTTTTCTATTTTATACAAAAACAACATCATGATGATAAATCGGACAGATTATGAAGCTATTTAAATCGTCCCAAACTAAGCAACGCTTGTACTATGGGTACCGTACAATGGACAGGGGGCGATACTAGTGACACCCAGACTAGGGCAAATTAATAATAGGCCATTTCCGAAATCTGCCCCGGCGGGACTCGAACCCGCAACCACTATGTGCAGTGAGCCGAGCGGCCTACGCTCGAACCACTGCGCCAAGCGGTCGTCAAATAAATATTCAATATTAGTTACAATATTTTTTTTATGGAATTAATCTGCACGGACATCCTTTCAAATGCAAAAATATTTTTTCGAATCGGTTTATAAATGACGGAGTTATGAGGTAACAAACATAAAAAAAAACATACACACGAATTGATAACCTCTTCCTTTTTGAAGTCGGTTGATAAAGGTAATTGTAGCAGCGGCGTAATGCACTCTGTTTAGACAGAACCTATAATCAACCTCACGACAGTGAATACTTGATTTCAATCACATTTCAATAAAAGGCAAGTGGCCTAAAAAAATAAATTGAAAAAATGCGGGTTTTTGCAGTCGGTTTTTTAATTTAAAAATAAAGTGAGCAAAAATCTTACGATCCGCCTGATGTTAAGCAGTTACAATACTAAGGGCATAGCTCGTACGTTTCCAACTTGAAGGGGACTGGGACAGAGGGAGAAAAAGGTGGGGAGATTAAGCTTCCGGCTCTCTTACTCACTCGTACAAAACACAGCAATAGTAGCGACTTTACGCCGATCTTCTGTGAGAGAGTAGTACTACTTTGGTAGAGCTGTTATCAATTGGCTACAGCTTAATTTCTCTACCACCGTCAAAAAAGGTGTGTTAAAAAAGTCACAAAATAACGATACGTTAATTAAAAGCTTGTAATCCAGAACGAGTCACAAAATTAACCTCCACACAAAATATCCATCCATCTGAGAGAAATTCATTCGACGTCCAATCACGCAGCGAATGTGCGGGGAACAGGAGCAATATAAAACCAAGACGAACCAAGTCGCATAATGGTAGAAAATTATATTTAAAATGGAATTCCATTTGTGTTTAATTCCGATGGGAATAGATTCTTGTGACTCCGACCTGAAACCTACGATAATTGAAATTCTTCTTAATCTCTGGGCGAAGGTAGCGAAGAAAAAATTGGAAAGTTAAATGGACGGATATTAATGTTCCTTTGTGGGTCTAATTGCAAATTAGTCGAATTGTTGGAGAAAGGAGAATGTAATAAATATAATTACAACCACAGTTATACACGCCCGACATCAAAAGTAGCCCATGTGTACAAAAAATAAAAACTACATGGAAGACTTGAAGCTAATTGAAGCAGGATAATACTCTAGAATTTATGACCGCTTGGCGCAGTGGTTCGGGAGTAGGCATCGGCTCACTGCACCGAGGTGGTTGTGGATTCGATACGTGCCAGGTCAAATTTTACGAATGACGTTTTCGTAATTCGCTCTGGTCTGGGTGTCACTAGGATCGCCATTGGTCTATTGCACCAATAGTATAATCATTGCTTAGTTGTGGACCGTACAGGTATGTTAATCTGGCTATATTTATTTAATCATAGAAGATTTAAAGCCAATAAGATGTCACTGTTCTAAACAGCATCAAAGATCAAAAGACAGTAGTATCCTGATCAGCTGCCAAATTGAACACCAAGTAATAAAATCATCTACCACTTAATATATCAAAAGTTGCTCCGGTCACAAATACATTAAAAATCATTCGACAGTTGTGATCTATTGGCATCCCCAACTTCAAGCCCGTTTGTCATCATAGAGAAAGCGTAGTCCGATTCGCAGTAACCCGACGCTAATGGCCGAACTTTTGTATACCTACCTCGTTCAAATTTGCCGATGCTCGGATATCCCACTAGTTATTTATGGTCCATGGAGTGCCAATGTTTGATATCTCAACTTTTTGTAGTCAAAGTTACTTTACCGCTGATATTTTAATTTTGTATTTCATATAAAGTAAAAAAATATATATGCTTGGGCATCCTACTGACAACAATTTTAGTTACCAAATGTTAATCATATCATGGGCCATCTAGATCAAAATTATTATATTCCAAGGCCTCTTATTCACGACGCTATTTAAAATAAACTGGTTATAAACAGAAATCATTAGTACCTGGAATGCCACAGCACTATTATCTCAACGTAATTACGCCTAATTAACTATCTATATTCTGTGATCAGTTGCGTCGCGTACGAATTGGCCATTGAAATACTAGTGTTGGAACATTTAAACCAATTATTGGTAATCTGAATTGACGACTGGCCTTAATTATTTTTATTCTCGCGTATCGTACACGTATCGCGCCCGTATATATAATCATACCCATGCGTATCGTATCCGTATCTCCCTCCTACATTTTGATATAAGACGTGCGTAGCAGTGAGCCTTCAAGATATTAAAATCAGATATTTTTCCTATCTCACACGCACCACGACGAATAGGTGCCTACTTATTTTTTTCCTCTTCAATATTTTTTTGCTAATCCACTTCGTCCCTTCGTAAAGGACTTTTTCAAATGATATCTGTAATCGGCTGTCACAGCTGAAGGGCGGAGACGCGTGGGCGGGCAATAATGACCTGTCCTCTCGTGTCACCCGGATCCTCGATTTGGTTTCGAGTAATCTACGGATGTTATTAAGGGAGGATTTTAAATTGACTTGGAGAGTGCGGAGGCTGAATATGGGTCGTAGCTTCTTTTTATAAAAAAATGTGTTATGAAATAAAGATCCCTAATATACCTATTAGAATTATTAGTATGGCGTAATTATTACGTCACGAGGAAAGCTCAGAAATTTGTATTTGACTTTTGAACTGTTTTAAAGATTACGAGCAATAGTTCCGGGACGTGACCTACCATTCCACAGCACAACACACACTTGACATCACTAGTCCTGTTAGCTTCTTCGTCTAAAGTACAGTCCAACAAGAAATGGGAAATAATACTCATAACTTAGATTCACTTCCGTGATTTATAAAAATAGTTTTGATATCGGCTAACGCATGAAAAAATAACTGAGGTTATCGGAAATAACTAAATGATCCTATATCTATCATAACGAAACCACAAAGCAATAAACGTCACGACCGCGAGTCATCAAAATTTCAGGACATCATGAATGGAGTCAATCGGCGGCGGTTGAGCTTTCACCGAAATCATTATGGCACTCACTCCGCGTCTCGACGCATTAATATCCATGACGTCAGCATTCGGGACGTCACATATAAAAGCTGTATTCCGGGGTTAGAACGTGAATTGATTGGAAAACTTTTTTGCACGGTATACTGTTCATAAAGATCGTGTGAAAAATATGAATAAATACAAAATGTCTCTACTTTGAAATATTTTCTTAAATAAAAAAATGTTAGCCGTATCTATTGATCTCTCTTTGATTAAGTCTTGTATTTATGAACAAACGTAACAAACGTCTAGGGAAACTCCACTTTAAATTCTCCACATCAAATTGTTATTCATGTACAAAAATTCCTTGCATTGTAGTGAACTAATATTCTAACTTCCAATAAACAAACATCGTTGGTATTTCACTAAACAATATCCCAACTATATTCCATCAAAAAAAAAAACATTCGGAAACTACGTTCAAATAAAAAACAAGTTGGGGGCGAAATTTAAAAATTTCACGTTGAGCGCGTTTAGGAATTTTTGTAATAAATTGAAAGGCCCGTGATTGATGACACGGCCCGCGACGGAGCGTGTTTACTGTATATACAAAATAAAGGTAATAAAATTATATACACGGCACACTATGTGATTGACACGTACATATTTTTTCGGAGCGCTTTGGGAGGGCTTTAATATTATTTTATCAGCGGAACTGTTCAAGCACAGCGCTGTTATAAATAAAAATAAAATAAAAACACACACACAGTTCACGGCAACTGTGTGAGCGAGACGTATTAGATTTACGCGGGAGTGACAGAGACAGGTAATAACAGGTCATTGTACGAAATTCTTCGTGCTTAGCGACCCTGCTTTAGCTATTATCACTGCATTTGGTACGATGAGTTTGAAAGCCCACCTCTAGTCTTTACCCCTCCCTCTATCCCCTTCAGGTCGACAGCTTACGCTTCTATAAGCTATGATAACTACTTAACATCAGGCAGGTTGTAACCTTGCTGCCAAAAAAAACAAAACATTAAATCCATGAATCTTCTCTTTAAATCAATAGGCGCGCGATAAGTATAGTTAAACCTGGTCACACCACGCGCTACCCTCATTGCCATTTAGTAGGTTACAGGCTTGTACTTAGGTACTTAATATTGTCGTCATAATATTCGTAGTACTTACTCATGTTGAGTACGAGCTCATAGCTAAGATGGAACCATAGATTTCAATTGTTTGGTCTAATTAAATTATTTTTACTAGATATGTAGCAAAGAGTAAGAAATACAAAATTCGCTATGAGGTTATCCCCAGTAGCATTGCAATATTAAAATCTGCAATAAAAAATTCTGACGTCCAAGACAACTCCTGGACGTCCACACGTCTTCCGGTTGATAGATGGATTGTCACATGCAGGCTCTCTATCATTCTCTACGCGGGAGAACAAGACAAAATCCATTTCTGACAAAATTTCTTACCTCATGCAGCAGTATGGATGAGTGGATACGTAAATTCCACCAAGTGAATGCACGGCTAAAGCCCAGTTTTATATAAAACGTGCGAGTCACATCGCGCGGTCTGCCTCCACTATTCAATTCTCGCCGGTTTTTTTAATTACATGGATAAAAATCAGTGAAAGAGTTTCCTTTTAACCGTTTCTAAAGCGGAATTGCATTTTCATTCGTTAAATGTGAACGGTTTAACATTTTCTTGGTGACAATTTATTAGACTTAAGATGTAAGAAACCGAGAAATATATATTTCATTTAGAATTAGATAAGGTCTAAATCTATAATTATTATCTGAGTACTATACAAGAAATTTGTAAGCAGTCTAAACACAAACCATGATATAAAACAAGTAAAGCACACGATAAATCTTTTTTGTAGTTTTAGTTTTTTTTATCATCTTAAATACATTTTATCATGTGTTATGCATAAACATTGAATTCAATTCTTTAATAAAAATTAAAAAATCCTTTTTGCGAATTATTACCGCGTATCGTCAATAAAATCATTCCGCTATTAAAATAAATACAACCGTATTTCGCCATTTTAATAACGAGCTTACGTTGAAAAGGATTTAACTGTATTTACTGTAACATGTGAAATTAACTTTAACATGGTTTACCAATAACCCAACTTAAATTAATATTTGATACCTACCCAAATTACTCTGATGAATAATTGGAACGAAGTTCCTTATCGCGCGTTGCGAAAGGGGCCTAGACGGAAAAAATTAAGACCAAAAGTTGAACCACACTTTTTTGTTTCTATAACTCTAAATTGAAAATTTAAAAACCCCCGATGCGACGACTTTTTCATCCAATGTATACTTTACCTAGTTCTTCCAAATAATTAAGTTAGCGAGATTTGCGTAGCTACCGTAGCTAAGTATTCATTGCTCATCTCGCAAATTCATCTGGTACAACTAGTTTCGATGCCAGATTATGAAAGCGCCATTTACCTACATAATTATTTTTGGCTTCCTCATAATCTAATTTGCCATTCCACTCGACTCCAATGCAATGTACAATATCCAACATAAAATCTGTGTAAAAGTATGAGACATTATCTTGTTATGACATAATCATTGACATTAGAATAGACAACGAATCTAAATATTGATGCCGGAGGTTTAATTCCTAGTAAAAGATTATCAATTATGATTCAATTTGATGTAATATAACTCTGGTTGAGGTGGACGGACGCAGCCCAGGGGAAGAATTTTAAATAACGCTAAAATTATTTGAAATTATATTGTATTTTTTCTCAATGGCGGAGCAGCGCCCTCTAGAATTATTATTGCGTAATATTCCATGACCATTAACAAAACAAACAAATTATAACGCATGCGCGTATCCATCATTTGACACGTGACTTATGGAACGTCTTTAGTTCATACACAAATCTCATATAAAAATTGATAAATATTCTATTTTTTCCAGAATCCGGGAAACTTTTCACATTTATAATATTGTAAATAGCCAGTTCAGACTATTACGATCATTTAAAAATATAATAAAGCGAAATCCAATAATCTCAAATTTCGAGCGGATTCGAGCCGAGGAAGTTGGTTTTGGCCGTAAATATGGCTTTTTTAACCTCTAAAGAGCTGATGATCTTCAAACGGCTGAACCGATTTTCATGAAACATAGCTAAGAACACTCTCGATCAGAATACCTTTCTAACAAAAGAAACAACATTTAAATCGGTTCATCAGCTTGGGCGCTACGTTGCCACAGACAGACACACAGATACACAGATACACAGATACACAGATACACAGATACACAGATACACATGTTAAACTTATAACACCCCTCTTTTTTCGTCGGGGGTTAAAAATTGAAGTACGCTTCATTATAATATATACGTGTCATCAAGCGATCACCAAGCTAAGTTCTGGCCGCGCCCGACAATTCTTAACTTTGGTCGGTCGCTCTTGGCACCTCTCAAGTTTTAGTTTTTTTAATTATTACAGCTAAATCATATTATTATCATAAGCAATATTTGCAGCATAACTATTGCCATTGTGGCCCCAGTGGGACCAATTTCTCTTCCACGACAAAATATTTTTTTAAAAATATATTTACTTATTATATTACTTTTTGCTTTATAAACTATACTATGCCACGTTCAGAACAACAACCCATCAATAAGTATTGCCACCGGTAAAACTTGTAGTAACACAGTCACCATCGGTATTCTAATCACCTATTATTTCGCGCGATTACAACACTACGTACCTGATAAAGGGGATTTGTATAAACTCAGTATCGGCTCTGACATCAGGGGGCCGCTCGGCTCTGGAAAGCAAATGATTATGTGTAATATGGCTGGGAATAAGGAATACAGTGTGCGGACTACGGATAATGGTTTTGGCAGTTTGTAAGGAACAACACTAATTTTTGCCCTATTAGATAAAAAAATGCTACAACGGTATATTTTGTTATTTGATTCATGTTGGTATATACCAACAAGGTTTATGTATAGTTATAGTATTCCATGAAATATCATCAGGTTATATTTTCATAATTTCGCTATAGGTAATTCTATATACGAATAGAATTTATGAAAATAAATGTTATATTTCAGCAATAATGGTTTTATGTAGGAGTGAATGATTCAAGTTAATAAACTACGCTTCGATCTGACTATTGTTGATTTCCAAAAGTTACAGTATATACTATATAAATTGATCTTAGGTCTGAGAGCGATCTTGAGTACGCTTATGACAGATCATTTTGTACTGGTATGACATAAGAATGACATTTCCAAGATTGCTCTCAGACTTGAGATTGTTTCTTTAATACGGGTTTTAGAAACTGTTTTGCCATCTAGTTTTATTTTACTTCTTATTAAATTACTAATATTTAAAATAAAACGCATTCATATTTTAAAACTGCCTATTAAACGTAGTCAGTTTTTTTTAAAGTATACAAAAAATGCCATGAATTATTTCCACGTTCAACCACTTATTGTGTTATCTTGTATACAAAAATATGTTCGATGTCTATCTCACGAGTACCGTGTGTGTACACGATGTTATCATATCAGTATTTATTGGCTTGGTACCCGCAAAAACTGCTGTTTCATATAAACGATACGGAATAACGCTTTTTTGTAATCATTATGTGGAAATACTATTTTATGGGACAATTTTGTTTTTAAAACACTGTGCGATGTCTTTTAAGTTATACGAGTTGATATTTATTTTATTTTTAATGCTATTCTGCTTATTTTGGACATTAAGTAATTATTGTTTTTTTTTATTTTGAACCTTAGAATATACATATTTTTATGTAAACTGTAATTTATTAAACGTCTATTATAATGTGTCTTGTGCAATAACATAACGTCATTAATAACATATATAACATTTGCAGAACATTTCGTTCCATTTACAAAAAAATATACGAGTATAAAACCATTTTAAAGACTACACTTTCACTTCTACTTTGTGCTTTTAATTAGTACAACCGTAATTTAGCAAAGTATTAAATTACCAAAAGCTTTTAGCTTTATTAAGAAAATACCAACAGGACCGCCGTCGGAATACTTAACTTTTTATTTTCCTAAAAAGCCTACCTTCAAGATCGAACTTTATTATGTAATCTATTTGACCTCTTAAACAAGTTTTCGCAAAGACGCGACCCAGCTAAACCGCTTTGTCGGTCCGTATACGGTATATTTCGACGATTCCATCAAAGCCCTTGAGTCTTTTTTAAGAAAAAATAGCTGCACAAGGAATAATCCATTTTGTTGTTTATTAAATTCCACAGACATTGAAACCTTTTTCCACAAACCAGTATACTAAAGAGCACACTCAACGAAATTATTTAAAGTGATTTCATTAATATAGAAAGTCACAAAACTACTTACAATAAAATCCAAGTTTACAAATAGCCGAATAAATTCTCACGATTTGAAACACCAAAAATGTGTTCCAGCGAAATAAGCGTTCCCAACCACTGGGCGATCATAACGAAATGAAAGTTCAAAAATATTTTTCCATCGTTTTGGCTGCAATCATAACACTTATTCTCGCTACCGACTCCGTTCCCCGACTACATCTGCCAAGAAACTCCGAACGAATTATTGTTTGATACTTCTGTAACATTTAAATAACTTTATCTTAATTGAAATCTTATTATGGAGGTGTAGTTACGGAAAACATTCTGTTCGTTAACGTTTTCTTTTCTTTATTGTATGAATCATAATTTTCAGTGCACAGTGGTTTGGTCAGATATGATTTTATTTAATAAAACCCTATTGTTTTTGTGGTTAAAATATGGTGATTAATTATTTACCAGAATATCGTGAAAATTATTTTATGGACGCGCCATGTATAAACATAATGGATAATATCAAGAGAGCTGTATATAAAACCTTATCGAAACAACGAACACTTTACACTAAAACTTAGAAATAAATATCCATATTAATTGACACCAAAACAAAACATGATTGAAGATATTTTAATTAAAAAAAAACTTTCCATTTTATCTCAGCTCCATTAACCGTTCCCAATCTAACTTAATTTGCCCAAGATTGTTTTTATTGTCAGCAAGCAGACAAGTTTAATTATTGAAAACTTCATTTATAAACAGTTTCTGAGCGAAATTCAGTCGGGTCCCTAATTAATTTTCAGGTCAAATATAGTTAGTACAGTCATAAATCTCTAAGGAAACTTTCGAGCGGTAGGCTAAACTAAGATAGCGAGGTACATCAGACGAAATTTATTTCCCCTTTTACATTTACTTCAGTGCTTACTCGAGAAAGCTTTTAAGGCTTTTAAAATACATTACCATATAAATGTCATTTTTGATTCAACAGTATTATTTTTATTAATACATTGTACGAAATAAAATGTCTTATTCAATTTTTTACTTTTATTTCGCCGCGTCTTTATATTTTAGTAAAGAAATTTTTTTAAATGAATTTTGTCCGATATTGATCGTTCGTCTAACCACGCGGTATTAGTTGTTTGTTTTTTCGTGGTAAGTATGACTCATAGTCGAGACTCACGGTTACTCTAGGTCCAGACTATATTAATATCGTTTTACAAATTCTACGTTACCTAAAGTGGTTATCTGGCTAGCGTGTAACTAATTCATGGCATTACAATTCCTTTACTCACCTCCACAAATCAGAGACATCGAGATATCGGTATTATTTTATGTTACAATCTAATTCTAGTCTCGTACTAACTAGCGCGTCTAACCATTTACAGTCGAAAGCTTTGCTATTATTATAAGAGATTTTTAAATTCTATATCAGAGGCGTGAAGGCAATGAAATATTAAACTTTGTACTCGCGATAAGTATCGTTAGCGCTACTACTATTTATATCACTTTTTAGAATTAAAAAATGGCACTAAAAAGACACGATTTATGATCGATACAATAATTTGTTACACCAATTACCGCCGCTGCGATCGTCAACACACCAAATTATTTTACACGACGATGTTTTCTTTTTTTTTGTAATTTTCATCAATTTTTATTTTTCAAATGAATACATCAAAATCTTAACTAAATACACCAAACTTTTTTTATTATGATGCGCCGGCGATGTGTATCATAAGCGTGCGTTCATATTGGCTTGTTTTTATTTTTGTTTACGCGCGTTGTCGCTGCGTGCCGGCGGCGGGCGGGCGTGTTGCGCGGCCGGCTGTCGACTGGCGGACGGCGGCGGAGCTGACGTCACGCCTCGCGACACTTCGCGACGGACGCGCGACGCATGCGCGCCGGCCGCGCGGAGCCCGCGCCGCTGCCGCACGTGCGGCGAGACAGATCGTGTGCGAGTACCTTAAAACTTGTTACAAGTTGTGGTATTGTAATGACGTGTCGGTATATCCGATAGCAATAGGTTTTTTTTTTATGTTACTCTACTAAATAATTAATTAGTATCCACAAATATCCCTATCCCGTCTATGAATTTAAGATGTATAACATTTTAAAAATAATAAACGCAGTAAACGGGGTTGCTTTGACTTTATAAGTCGTAATGAACAATTTTAAGTTCGTAGCCCGTTGTTACGAACTTAAAATGTATTACATTAATTATTGTTTTATACCGTTATATCAAGGTTAAATTGGCTTAGATATATATACATAACTAAGACAAAATGATATTTAAAATAAAAATATTTTTATTTAATCTTGAGTTATTACTTATATGATGTACATTGAAAAGTAAATAAAATAGGACTACACAAACATCTACGTATTCATAGTGAAGATTCAAGAATATATAAGTACATTAGTCCCAATTGGATCCGAAACTTAGGACAGGTTCGACCTCACGTGACCTTGACCTCTCAAATTAAAGGCCCGAATATGAACGCATTACAATGGGAATTATGAACTACGAGAGTTGTATAGATATGTATCAATACTAGGTATATACATGACATACTACAATGATTTAATTGAAACTTTTGATATAACCATGAGCGCTATTTATTGCAGAAGTAAAGTTTAAAATACAATAACTCAAACATTAAAAATATAATGGGAATAGCAACACGTAGGTGTCACGTAAACTGTCCAACGAAACGGTTAATAAAACGTCTACAGCTGCTACGCCGCTACGCCGCCGCTACGAAGGCGTAGCACGTTGCTACGATACAGTTGAATGAACTTTTCTCAGCTGGAAATTGTTATTGATGAGTGGAAGCTCTCTCATTGTTTGTGGATCTTTATGTGAAGAGATATCTATTTGATATCGTTAGGGTACTTTCAAACGTAGAATAAGATAGGTTAGGAACATTATCGTAACAATAATCTTATAATATTTTTAACTTCCGCTATCTGTTTTACCATATAATGCAGGAGTTTAGGATTGACAGCGTATTGTGGTTTTTTAAATATATAATATTAAAATATGTTATTAATTTTATAAGACAGGGCAACGTGGTAAAGAAAAGGGGAGGCCTTTGACCAGGAGTGGGATAGTCTAACAGTCTAATAAAAAAGTTATTCATTTAATCACTATTTCTATTTGTAATCTATGATTACTGTAGAACAAAAGATTTCGAATAGTGATTCGAAATAAGTGTATTTCCGAAATAAATGTATTTCGGAAATAAGAACTATGATTTTGTGAAATATGACAATTGTAGAACCATTCAGATTGTACCCATGGTAAAAGCGTTGCTTAGTTTGGGACCATGTAGTTGGTGTGTTAGTCTGGCGATATTTATTTCTTTATGTACTTACCTAAATGTGGAAAATATCTATAAGCAAATGCAAACGTACATGGCAAGGGTGAGCGAAGATCATTGCGGGTCGCGGATCGGGGCGGACGCAATCAAGCGGCCGTCAATCAGCCGCCCGCCTTACTTAATTACCCACCATCGTGTGGGGGGAAGGGAGGCTGGGGGTTGTGTGTGTCAGGTTGCGGTGGTGCTATGTTTGCTTTTTATTTTTAAAAAAGGACGTTAATGTACGGTGACCAGTGTAAAAAAAAAATTGATAAAGTTGTGGTTTATTTGGTGCAGACACATTTTAATAGTGTTTTAGTATCCTTTTTAAAAAATATACGACATCAAGCAGAATAACAAGTGGTGAACTCAATGTTTTTTTGGGTGACACCAAAATCTTTTTTTTTTTAATTTTGCTTGTGCCTGTTCTACTGCCTGTTGCTACACGGACGATAATATAGAGAAAGTATAAATAAAACAAATATATCCATAATATAACCCCCTAGTTATCACTTAATAACCAAAAGTAATAACCCTTCGCTGTTTAAACAAAACTGAGAATTTCTTCGTTAATCCTACCGACATTAAATAAACAACCCCCTTTCACCTCGACAAATACAATCAACCCTTTAAATTGTTATGACGTCATTCGCTTTGTACCCCCGAATATCGTAATCAAAATCAAGCGATCCGTACGTGATCCTACTACGGGATCCACGCTTATATACGTAATTATAATGCTATATAGGGGGTGGTGGAATATTATTGATGTTATTATAATTGTTAAATTTATCTTTGAACTGCTATTTGGAGACCATGTTGCTTAATAAAACGATCGCCCTTTTTGCAAATTCAAATCATTCTTATTGTTTCTTTCTAATCTTCGAGCAAAGATTCATATGAAAAATAAATTTAAATATATTAAAAAAATCGTTCACCGGGCTTAGTTACAATATTTTTTATGAATAAACAATATGAATGATATATTATTATCGTAAGGAGTTGGCGTCAATAGTAATAGCCAGTGGATATAAAATCGAAACGGCGACCTCTCGACCGCCAATTCACCCTCTTAGATTATTGACATTTTATATTCCGAAAATAGTTACGACTTACAATCAAGCCAACACTACGTAGCGTTGCTACGAGTCGTAGCAGTGCTACGGACCGTAGCACAAGCGTAGTAAAAAATATACTCTCAGTAACAATTGCATATTATTTATTCTAACTTCTCAAACTTTTGAAGATTATAATAACTTTTGAACAAAAATATTCTATGTCACTATTACTTTGGATATGAGCCAGAATCGGATGAGACATTCATTTTTATGCGTCCGACCTGATCGACCTCGTTTGGAATATTTTTTTTGCAAAAAGTAACGCCTATTAAGCCGCTTACAGGATACTTATATAATTATTGAGATATGGCTGTCTGTAAAGTTTAATGATGGATCATCAAATACAGGCAAAGTAGACGTCTAGGATTGCTTTACTGCTAGGTGCTTACAATTGTTTCCATGATATCTGAAAGCCATGATATTATGTGTCTGCTTTTATTGCAGACGCTGGCACCCGACACTGGATTAAAAAAAAACGATTAATCTCTGAAATTTAAACTTTTAGATACGCATAAATTTAATTGCAGAATTTTTTGGCAGACGCTTACATACTACTATACAATACATTCTTATTAACGGGATGTGTCCATGTCTCTAATAAACCAAGAAATCTTCATACACCACTAATAGCTGCGCTCTTGAGCAAGTTAGGCCATCTTACCTATTAGATATTTGCCTAAATCTATCCTGACATCTGTGACTGTTGTCAGATTAAGACAATTCGTCGGTAACATGATTGCGTTTTCTGCTTTTTGCTTACCTACTGTTTAAATAATAAAATATCTTAAACAGTTAATATAGGTCCCTATATAGGTACTTTCTTCAAATATTCATCTCTTTGTTCCCCACAAGACCCTGAAAGATAATTATTGAACGTATTTTTCTCCCAGCCTTTACACACCCCGTGAGCAACGGTTCTCGTTCCGCCGAGCACGAAACGTAACGGCGTTTTTTTTAGGTTTATTCCTCTACAGGCGGTTGTTCTTTGAACCAGCCTACTCGCTCGTTAAACGTACTCGTCAATTTAGCAAAATCATATCCGGCGTCCTTAAAACTTAGAAGTAAGGGAAACACACCTTTATACGTAAGCCAATAAGGTGCAGGGTATTTCAAATTTCATGAAAAGAATTTGGCAAAATTATGACGAAAATATTTCCGTAAGTAAAATATGCATAAGATTCATCACATCAGTGTTTTTTCGGGGAAAATGCTATAAACTTAAACTTTGCGATACACAGTGGTATCTACATTCAATTATCTGAAAAAAAAATATTATCATTCAAACAAATTCTCACAAAAGGGTTCATTCAATGTACACACGTTTGTACTTTTAGACGCAAACTACAATTGGACAGTCCAGTAATTCGCTTGTAATAAGCACGCTTGTCTACATCAAAGTACGCAAGAAGTGCCTGATTCGATGTAATTTTGGTAAATTATGCTTAAATTACAAGCATACTTACATCCTTTTGAATGAGAACCCATTGCTGTGTAGAGACACAGCAATGGCTATATTGCTCTATATTGCTTTCCATGACGTCATGAGATTGCATTGATTCCGCGTACGTCATACTTCGATACAATAAAAGTAGCCTAAGTTTCTCCTTATAACATCAGCTATCAGTCAGTGAAAGTGCCATCAAAATTTATCCAGCCGTTTAAACAGACAGACACACAAAAAAAATGTTTTCTTGTTATAGATATCGTACCTATTATATATAATATATAATTATTTACTAAAAAGCTATTATTTTTATAATACAATAGAAAACATGGAGAATCGGAAAAACGGTGGTACAGCAAAGTGGTAGCCAACTGATGACAGCTTACATACGGGCTGGCTCGAACAGGGTTGGTACCACTTTCTCACAGAATATTGGCGTGAAGCAGCTATTGTATAGCACGATCGCTGACCACGAAGAAATTCGTACATTGACCTGTTATTACTGTGCCGTGACCGGCAACTGTGTGAGCGAGACGTATTAGATTTATGCTGGAGTGACAAAGACAGGTAATAACAGGTCATTTTACTAATTTCTTCGTGATCAGCGACCGTGCCATAGCTGAGCTTCATACGATGAGCGAGCGAGCCAAAACCCAACCCCCTCGCTCTCCCTTCCTCTATTCCACTCCCACTTAAGATAAGCAACGTGCATACAATGCCTTTGGTATTGAAACATTCTGTAGCCTATGGTAAATGCTTAACATCAGGCGAGTCGAACGCTTGTTTTCCGACTTCATTACAATAAAAAAAGTGTATCCAGACACAGATAGTCCATGAAATTGTACGAAGACAAAGGAAACTAAATAGAACCTCCAAACTAACACACTGAAGACGTTTCACTCAACGATGCCATTAACATGTTTGGGCCCGGAACCATGATCGCCATAACATTAATATTAATATGTATTAATTTCCTGTTAAAAACATATAAAATCGAACCCCGCTGTACCCCACCGGTTTACGACACCATAACAAAAAGGCTGCGAATTTATAGGTCGAAAATTTTGATATTTAAGGAAGCGATTTTGGCGTCGCCTTTTATGTCATTGGCCCTTGGTAGAGCCGTTACAGGGCTTTATATCCCAACCCTTGGCACGGGCCACTTATTGTAATTGTAATGTTTAAATATTAATGATGGCGGCAGCATGGCTTGTCTGTCTTGGTTATTCTTAGAATGGGCTGTATTCATTTATGAACGGTGTATTCATAAATTGAATTGAATTCTGGGAATTTCAGTTGGACAAATGTATTTGGCAAGAAACTGTTGAACTCTACGAGCAGCAGTGTGGGGAATTCAGTCTAACCTTTCATCAAGGAGTCTAATACATTGGTCTCATGCGGTGTGACGAGTTCGCATGCTAGCCAACTTTTTAATTGCGGGTGGGTCCCTTCAGTATACAGTTACTGCAAGCAATTATACAATATATTTTTGAGCAAACAAATCGATGAAAACTATCACAGTTAATCGCAAGCCATGTAAACAAAACTGAAACTTTCTCATTTAAAACATTTACTAACATGTATCGATGTTCAACGAAATCCTGAAAAACTGCTTCATGCCTTTTTTATTTGCGTGCCAGCTGCAATGCTTTCTGGTTTCGGGCTTTCGCGGAATTTCGTACTTTTATTTGGTAGTCACACACAACCGGTGTTATGATGCCAAGTGAAAAATTTGTCGCGGCGACTGTACTTTTTACTTTTGTGTACATTCGGGCGCAGTTTTGAACGTTTGTTTCTTGTAAAATGAGGTTTCTGACCGTCATTTAGTAAACGCTTGTTACGGTACGCCTATAATGTGAATCGGTAGGTACTAGTAACTGCATATTGCTAGTAATCTCTTCGTTTAATCGGTTTTCCTGCAAAACCGTTTCTATTCTCACTTAAAAAACTAAACACTCGAGCGGTAATAAACAGCGGTAATGCAAGTCACTCATTACCATTCATCGTTCAAAGGTTATACTTCGTCATGACCAAGGAATGAGAATGTCATGGAAACGTTATGCTGCGTATAGATGCTACCCGTAAATAATAGAAAGAGCGCAGAAATACCAATTAAAGCACAGCTCACCATTTTTGTACAACTTTCACGGCACAAAAGAACAATGTTACACACACATAATTCCGGTGATTATAATGCCTACAATCAACCACAACCTTTTACACTAAGGCAAACATTGGTGCATTTTTAACTAAAAATATTTAGGTACGCTAAGCAAAACACAAGAAACTCTATATATCCTGTTCACACTAACAAAAATGCCTATGCTTGTATCTCGCTTACAGGGCTGACATAACAATGACTTCCAGTCTATTTTAGTTAGTAAATAATAGTCTATGGTCATGACGAATGTGTGACGTGTGACGACAAAGCACGCGACAATACGAACGGCGTTATGTTGCGTCAACCGCGTCAACATCGGAGCCATAATCTGTACGTGACGTGACCTGGATGATATTTATTGTTGTTTTGCTTCAGGTTTATACGCGGCTACGGTTGTAGCGCCACGCTTTCTTTTAAATTATAAACGCTAGCTTATTCTAAAATGATGGGTATTAGGAAGGTATTAGTGCTATATTCCTATGTATGATTATTTTGTTTCAATCCCAGGTCGTGCATACTGGTCAATATCAAAAGGTAATTCTTGGTAATCTCAAAAGGCGACAGACTTATAATTTAATTATTACACTTATTTATAATATCTACTATTTATATTAATATCTACTACCCTTTGTAATTATTAACTATATAAGCAATTAGCGATAAAAAAAGAAACATAATAAAATGTTAAAAGACAAGCTCGCTGAATTTCTTGCCGGATCTTCTCAGTCGAGGTCGCGTCCCGATCCGGTTGTGAAATAAAAAAAAGTATAATTAACAATTTGTAAGTGCCCCCGTAGACCTAAACAAAATAAACGCTTCGAATTTGAATCTAACAATAGATATTGCTGCAACATGGGTTACAAGACTCATAATATTAATGTACTCAATTTTAAGAAGAATTATTTCACCAATAACTTACCTTCATATAACTAATTGAGCAGCAATCTTAGCGATAAAAAAATATATTCCACTTGTGTTATAATCACGTCGTATCATCAATATTAGCTGTCGTTTTCGATGTAAGCGTTTTATTTACCATAATCAGAATTTATCGCCACTTACACCCTGTACAAACATTTATTCAAATATTAATGCTATGCGACCTTGGCAATACACAAGTCATCGCCAGCGATTCTCAAAGCATCCGAGTTACACTCCACTTTAATAATATCCACAAATGTTGTTTATTCACAGCACAATAACTTGAAATAAAAATTTCACCAAATTTATATAAGGTAATAAATAATATAACAGTCTCAAATACTTAGGACCTAATTGAAATTGTGTGTAATTGCTGTAAATATCATAGACATCACGAAAAATATAAAACAAATCTGCAATAAAGGTATCATGAAAGTAGAAGACAGAATTATGTTTATTTTGTTAAATGGTATGTATAGCTTACCGGCAGTGAACATACTTTAAATGTTAACAATAAATCATTACCGACCTTTGTGCATCCCCGTGTGTTTATCCTTGAGTACGGTCAGCTCGTAAATCTTGCCAAACTCCTCGAACATCGGCCGGAGGTCCTCCTCCTCCAGATGGCGCGGTATCTGTCCAATGAACAGCTTCACGGCATCCTTACCGGCGCCAGGCGGCGCTCCGGTGCGCTCCGCGGGCGTCTGAGGCGAAGCACGCTTCACGTCGAAGCTGTGGCCGTGCACGGGCGTCGAGGGCGCCGTGCTGACGCTCCCCGGCCTACTTTGAGGCACGCTGACCATGTTTTGCATGTTATACCCCATCAGCATTGGGTTCACGTGCTGGAAATTCGGCCCCACGATCATGTCTATCACAGTAGCCAGACTTTCGTTGATGAACACAAAATTCTTAATCACAGTGCTTTGTACTACGTTTCCCTTAATCTATAAATTCGGTTTGCAAGTTTTTTTAAAGCTCACTCGTGTTTACTTTCGTTTTTCGCGGAGGGTGAGTGTTAGGGAGGGATGGGGGTGGCGTGCGGCGGTGTGCGTCGCGGTGCGTCTGTGTGCGTCCCGTCTCTTCTCAGTCACTCCGTAATGCGTAATATTATCGATCGCTATAGTAACAGTAGTAGGCAGCACAATCCCCCCGTTTTTCTTACTGACGCAGATTTATTTGAATGCTTATTCTTCGTACGTTATTTCTTAATTGATATTTTTTACACAGTTTTTTATGTAATATTGCACATCGAATAAGTTTAGTATAGGTTAATTTAATCTTAATTAGTTTTTATTACTAAACATTTATTATTGGTTAAGAAATATTTAATCAATTAATTATAATTGTAAAAAATTGGCACAGCTAATTTAATAATAATTTGAGCTTTAGACTTATTTAGACTACAGTAATAGTTTTAATAGCACTACACTAATTTAGAATGTTGCGTTACTGAGTATTTTCATACGTGAAAAAGTGTATTATATTACTGTGTGTTTACGGTGTCGGAGCGTCGCACGGGGCCGTGTTTACAAACAAACCGCGAACCGACACACTGTTATTTATTTTTACCTATCTTTTCACCAATCCACCATTTAACACTGACTGTACACACAAATTTTCACTGTACACACCGAAAAAAATGTGTTTTTATTAATGTTTACACAGTATTTTTATACAATTAAATACTAATATTACATCTAACTTATATTAATCACTGGACGACGATTAACAATGACATGACGCACAACGAAAAGCACAAAACACGAACTAAATGAGACAACAAATTCGCCGTGTTCCCGTCTATATGCCTACATGTCCACTAACCTAAAATTCCCTCTGAGGTCCCCTCATAGCACACGCTATGGGGAGCCTCCGGTCTTGATACAATCCTCCCTTTCACTCACCCCCGCTCAGATACGCGACTAAATTCGCTTTTGTGTGAATACGTTGATTATTTGAAATTTCTTGTTTCGGTATTCACTCGACTGTGTATAGACGCGTGAAACTTTGTCACTGAATTATTTGTAATATCCTCACTGATTTCGGTGAGATGTATACTTGATTTTAGTATTTATTTCCATGTTTGGGAATTTATGAATGATAATATATGAGAGACTGGAACTATTGCTCAATTGAAAATTTACTCAATTATATTTTAATATATTTAGTGCAATGTCCCTACCGTACATGTGTAATAAAAAATAATTTATTTACAGTGACATTTTTTTTCACCGCTTTATTTATTTTTATTTAAAAAAGTTTGAGCACCACATTAATCTCCCGCTCACTTTAAAACCACGCAAAAAAAAATACAGAGCGTAGTCTCGGAAGCCTCCAAAAAAAGGCATCTTTACGTCATTATTAATAAACACAGCTTAAGCCCGCATCAGGCGTTAGGACCCGAGAAAAAAAAACTTTGGCCTGAATAATTTAGCCGACCGACACCGACTCGCTTAGGGGTAGTCGTAAAAGCAACTCCGAATTCGGTAAAAAGGTCTTCAATGTTTGGTCGGGCTATAATTCAAGCGCCGAAAATAGCAAAGGGGATAGAAGCACCCCCGCGCCCACACGACCCCTGCCACCCCTCACCCCCGCAGCCTGCCAGTCTCCGATGATCTTTGCACGCAACTCTTAATGGCTGTTTAGAAAAATACGCAGAGGAAACGCTTACTTGAAAGTATCCGGTGGATTGTGAATTTTTGTTTATGAACAGTAGGGGGGGAACGTTATTGGAAATGGTAATGAGGCTCGTTATTAGAGATGAGTTATGGTTTTCATAATTTTAAAAGGAAGTTTGTATATCTTTTCATTCGAAGCAGAAATATTAAATGCGTTTCAAGAAATGACCTTTTCATGACACTGAAAACGTCGAGTTCCTTAAACAGTACCTACGCATAGTACAAGCGGTGCTCAGTTTGAGACATTTGCTGTGTTAGTCTAACAATATTTACCTAATTCTACTGAAGTATTTTTTTGTTATCTACGCCGTTTCAATGTTAATTTCAGATTTCATTTTTATTAGCAGGTAATCTACTACATCGAGATTTAATTAGATATCGCTGGCCGAACCTACCAATAGCAAGGTCCTAAACTAACCAACGCTTGAATTATGGATAGTGGGATTGCAGACAAATCCCAGGAAAACTCAGGCGAAAATTACGAACAGACAATTTTGAAATCGTCAATGCTGAGCAGTACCGTTTTCGATCCCCATTTTGGCCAGTAATTTATTATCGTGAGCCCACTCCTAACGGTTAAGAATATTGGTAATATTAGTAAAAACAATAAAAAATACACCCAATCCGTGACTACACATACAGAAAGCAGAGCTATTCCAAACCATTGCCTACAAAGTCTTCAAATATTTCTAAAAGCATCGTAGGGTTATAGGCTATCTAAAATGTCATTAAGTGAGCTTCGCAGGGTAGCGAGCGTGTGCCAATTAGCATCCGTTTGGTGCGGTCGGCGGCCACGTCCGCGCGACGAGCATGCGATGGCCAAATACCACCAACCGCAAACATTTGCAGAAAGGCCAGATATTTTCAAATGTCACAATGTATTTGTTATATTATGTTAGTTAGTTCCATATTTGAATTTGATTATATTTGAAAATATATTTGTAATCGCAATGATTGCGTTCAATTGTTTGCCCAAACATTTGCTAGATGAGTGTTGCAGTTTCTAAATTATATCTTTACTAGCTGTGCCCACGGACTTCGTCCGCGTAGTATTTAACGTAACAAAAATTTCGGGATTATCGGGATAAAAAGTATCCTATATGTTAATCCCGGTTATAAACTATCTGTGTTCCAAATTTCATCCAAATCCGTTCAGTAGTTTTTGCGTGAAGGAGTAACAAACATACATCCACATTCACAAACTTTCACATTTATAATATTAGTAGGCATTGTTTTTGGTAAATATATAAGGGGTAATTATAAAAGATCCATAAATATCTTACAGCCTGACATATTAAAATAAAAAGATAGTAAACAATTCTAGACAGTATCTTCCAAATATTTCATACCATTTACTAATAATTTTACCTATATATATTAATAAATAATGTTCATACTTTTTATAACAAGATACAACACACCAAACAGAATATAACAGATGCGTTAGTAGAGAAGGGTCTACCATACTAATCTATGATGCAAAATAAACAAAATTGACGGACTCCACACCACTATAATCGGCATAAATTATAAGAACTGACATAGTCAAATATACGGTGCTGCCAACGTTGGCATAGAGAGGATGTAAATGCCCACGATATAAAATATCGATTGCATCATTCCTTTTATTTGTCTTCTTTCTTATACTTGCAAAACCAAAACCAAGTTGGATAATAAAAATATGTTAATTTCAAAATATTTTACGCGGTTCGCCACAAAATTTTGAGATTCCTGCCAGTTGTAAAGTTTGTTAACTAAATAAAGGCGGTGTTGACCTACTTAGCGAATGTCTGTATTGAATGTTTGAACGACGGCTGACTATGTGCTAACTGCGGTTACAGGCCCTCAAGCCGAGTCTCGCTCCGAATGTAGGGATGGCATTGTTTGATTGGAGGGACTATTGTTGGTAGAGACGGAGAGGTTTGAATTGTTCATTTAAAAAAATCTAGTATTTTTACATATTTTGAACGTGAAATATTGTATACTATATTAATTATATAAGTATGTAAAATGATAATCATAATTTACCCAAATAATTATAAGTACATTTTTAATATTGTACGTAATAATTGTAGGTAAGTCATTTATTTCCAATAAGCTATAATAAATATATTTTTTTGTAGAGCGAGAACTCATCCTGTGCTTTATCAGAGATCAGACTGCGTCCAATCTTTGCATAAGTTACCCATGTTTAATTTAGAAAAAGTTGTTATAACGAAATGTATTGTATATGTAATGTAATATTGAGTCTACTAATAAAACTATCTTAAGTCTGAGAACGGTCTTAAGTACGTTTTGGACTTGTAATTGTGTACTGGTATGACATTTCCAAGATCACTTCCAGACTTGAGATTGATTATTAGTAGTTAGCCTTAGACTCTACCTTCGTAACATACAAATCTATTTATGGAAAGCACCAACATTTCTGCCAGATATATCGCCAATTGCGTTTATATAAAAATCCCGACCACTGACTCACCGTTAATAAGTTTTTATCACGAGTGCCGCCAATAATTTGGGAAATAATCAACGCTCGCGTCGCTCTCACAATTATCGGCGAGTGGCTTTTATCGTTCCGCGGCACGACACGGGGTTGACAGAGGCGGTGCAATCGTAAAAATACCACAATTACACGGATGCCGAGAATTAGGGGCGGTACATGTGTTGTTATTAGCGTAATGGCCCCAAATGACGGTGTTCCGACATTATTTCGTCACTTTTTTCGTTCGGAAAATGTATATTCCGCCATAATTTTTTAGCACGAGTAGATACTTACCTACTTTTATATTTTGTCTATAAGGTTTCCAATAAATAGGTAGACTTCATACATACTCGTTAGGAATTATAAAATGACTATACAATAATACCGGTGCAGAAGATTGTTCCCAGCCCAGTCAGTAGATAAAACTTACTGAATATGTCATACTAGCTGTGCCCACGGACTTCCTCCGCGTAGTATTTAACGTAACAAAAATTTCGGGATTATCGGGATAAAAAGTATCCTATATGTTAATCCCGGTTATAAACTATCTGTGTTCGAAATTTCATTCAAATCCGTTCAGTAGTTTTTGCGTGAAGGAGTAACAAACATACATACATACATACATACATCCACACTCACAAACATAAAGAAATAATATTAGTAGGAAGTAGGATGATTGCATATAATAAATACGATTTTTGGACGTGCAGCTACGCAGACAATGCTTTAAAAACTTTTACCACATTTATTGCACTTTAATGCCATAAAACTAAAACCTTTCCATAGAAATCATCCGCTTAATATAAATAAACATATCTACAATCTAACGTTCAAAACTCGCAACCCTGCCTCTAACCCTTGGCTTCGCTATCGTTATAATTTTAGTTGAAATGTCCGAGCTATTGGTCCCAAGGCATTGGTCGGTTCAGACTTAGTATTGGTAGGGACCGCAGTAAAAGGATACGCCTCAGGCGGCTCCAGGGAGGATAGTTTTGTCTAGTTGGTGTGGTGGAGGAAAATTTTCAGTAATTATGAAGATTGTGTTATGCACACTACATGCATGTGTTCCTAAAGGGCACTGGCACAGGTAAAGAAAATAGTGCAGTGCATCCACATTTAGCATCTTTTTTTAATAACAAAGCCGACAAATAAGCTTACGGCCGACTTAATGTTAAGCTCTCACCGTAGCGTATAGATGCCTGAAATACCGAAGGCATTGTTTGCACGTTGCCAACGAGAAAGGGAGTGGGATAGAGGGTTAGAAAGGGGGGAGTTATGCTGCCGGCTCCCTTACTCATCGCACAATCTGCAGCTAAAATGGCTACAACTTAGCTTTACCACCTTTATTATTACTTTCGGTGATAGTATTTTAGTCCAAATGTAATAAGAGGACGTGACTTAGGGGATTCGGACCATATATAGTCCACCAAGCTGGCCCAGTGCGGATTGGCGAACTTAATAATTTGTATGTAAATACGATATATGACGTGAAAACAGAAAAAAAATAATCTTCAAATAACATACTACATTTAAACTACATACTATACGGATTACTCCCACTAGGCAATTCAACCAACAAAAGAAATTCGACCCTAACAACACCATCCCAGATTTAACAAGGCCCCCATTAAGTCACCATGCAACCCTAAATTTAGGGGTCCGTCGCGTCCCTTCGCAGAGAACTGAAAGGTGACCTGGGACTATTTAGACAGTTTGTTGCAAGTTGGTTGAAATGTCTTCTTGACTTTTGAATGGTTTAAGTTTGAAGGTAGAGGTTCCTTGGCGCATATAAAACGAAGTGGTGCGTCTCATATTCTACAATGCAGTTCGTTTGCACGCAAGGGATAAAAGCCCCATACACAACACTGATCTTACTGTTTACTGGGTGGGATCGAGCTATAGAAGAACACACTTAGCTGGTAGTGTGTCTTTCTTCGTATATCTCTGTTCTCAGCAAGAAAATTCGAGCGAAGGCTACCCGGCTCACTGCACCGGGAGGTTGTGGGTTCCCTTTTTCTAAGATTTCCTTTTTTTTGTTGACTGCTTGGCGCAGTAGTTGCGAGTTCGATTCCCGCCGGGCGAATTTCGGAAAAGGCCTTTCCGTCATTTGCTCTCGTCTGGGTATCACTGAGTGCGCCCCCAGTCCATTGTACCCATAGTACAATCGTTGCTTAGTTTGGGACCATACAGTTGGTGTGTCAGTCTGCCGAGTTTTTCCTGTAATTTAGGTGCAGTTATTACTGGTATCGCTTCCAATCTATGATAATAATATCGTACCCATTTAGTAACCAACTGATTAGTTTGGGGTTATGTTTCATTTTTAAAGAACAAAGTCAACAAAAAAGCCTGACGCTAAGCAGTTACCATAGCCTATAGTTGCTTACAATACCAAAGGCATTGCTCTCCCGTTGCCCATCTGAAGGAGAGTGGGACAGGGAGGTGGTTGGTCTTCCAGCTCCCACATTCATCACTCAATGCAGCTACTTTACTCCGATCTTCTGTGAGAGGGTGATACTACTCCCGTCGATACAGTACAGTGAGATACTGTCCGCGGACGGGGGCGCGGGCGTTCGGGGGCCGAGTAGGACCGAGGAAACCCGAGGCTAGCCGGCGGCGAGCCACGACGCGAGCGCCACCGTTACTCAGCAAGTACGACTCAAACCGCGATCACGCATATTAATATTGTAATTTGCTAATTAAACCACCCTATGAAGATACAGTTCGTCTATTTATTATAAAGATCCGAAACAATACAGTGTTGGTCATGCTCACTTTAATGTCCTTGCTTGCGGTGGCTTTGTGGAGCGGGTCACCCTCTTCCCTCTATTATGGTTGAGGAGAGTGATGCCGCTTTTCAAGTCATGCTCGTGCGCCGGCGCTGCTTGCGGGGATTGGTCCACTCACTTTCCTCTTAACAACATTGTCGTTAAATACTATTCATTTACTTAGCATGGAAGGGGTCATACCAAAGCAATTATCTTCTTATCCACCTCTGTTTTATTAATTACTAGCTGTGCCCACGGACTTCGTCCGCGTAGTATTTAACGTAACAAAAATTTCGGGATAAAAAGTATCCTATATGTTAATCCCGGTTATAAACTATCTGTGTGCCAAATTTCATCGAAATCCGTTCAGTAGTTTTTGCGTGAAGGAGTAACAAACATACATACATACATACATACATCCACACTCACATACTTTCACATTTATAATATTAGTAGGATTATTTTGGTTTGTAAACGTTTAATTTGATGTAATTATGAGTAGGTATGCACACCCACTAAACTAGCTTTCTCATTTTATTTAAATAGCTAAAACTGAGTGTGATTTGATTATTATTTACTACTAGCTGTGCCCGCCGACTTCGTCCGCGTAGTATTTAACGTAAAAAATTTCGGGATTATCGGGATAAAAAGTATCCTATATGTTAATCCCGGTTATAAACTATCTGTGTTCCAAATTTCATCCAAATCCGTTCAGTAGTTTTTGCGTGAAGGAGTAACAAACATACATACATACATACATACATACATCCACACTCACAAACTTTCACATTTATAATATTAGTAGGATAGTAGGATTAGTTATTTAGTGACAATGGTGTTGCTTGCTCATATTATTTTTTTATGCTGTTCCTGAGAATGTACACCGTCTTTAATTCATTGAAAAGAGTAAAGAGTTCTTGCGGGATCTTCTCAGTGGAAGCAGCATTCTGAACCGGTGTTAAATACTGACTATTCATAAATGCTTTATTGGCTTACGTGAATAAAAACAATTTTGAGTTTGAGTAGGTAGGTTAGTCCGGCGTTATTTGTTTATTTATGGTTGTGATTTCAACGTAAGTCCCAAAGCTAACTTTCAAGTCCGCGTCGTGCCGCCTTTGTTCCGTGCAGTGAACATGTAAAGGTGGCTCGCTCGGGAGTATTTAGACAGTTCGTAGCAAGTTGTGCCGATATCTCCATTCAGTCTTGGGCCGGAGTTTTGCCGGTCCGCTGGTCCAATGTTACGCTTTGTGCCGAATTATTTGCTAACTTTGTGTTAAGTGGTATGGCAATGTTGTTGCTGGGTAAGTGTATGAACATTACATTACATTTTATTAGGATATTCTATGCACTGTATAAGTATGCCAATGATACTGTTTGTAACGCAAGGTGTGCAGATCCAAATCGCACCTTTGGTATTTGTTAAATTGTTGTGTACTTGGGAATGGTGGAAAAGATCTATAGCGTATGGTAACTGCTTAACATAAGGCGGGTCATACGCTTGTTTGCCGACTTTGTTACCTAAATAAGCGGCTGTCTTGCCCAAATCTCCATCGTATTTAGATAAAATGTGTCCGGTATTACGGCAATAGTATCTTATAACATTGGGATCCAAACAACATATTATACGCGGCCTGCAATTACATTGCCGTGCACATCTGCCTACCTCATACGAGAATACAAGCGTAATGGTGTAAAAATAAATACTAAGTTACATCGGGATATTTCCCCGCCAACATCCGACCCATACCTTCAGCTGCTATGATCTCATGAATGGGTTTCTGCTGACGTCATTCGGTATAACCGTCCAGTCATCCACCACGGCTCGGCTGAATACCATGAAATTGGTTCACTACACTCACAATGGGGCGTCTGATCAATGGTGTATTGATATTGATGGTTTATATCTGTGCTATTACGTAAACTTGTGCAAATTTAAGTAATGAATGTATTTTGACTAATACTCTTGATTTATAAATATATGCTGTCCTCCTCATATTAGTTATGTATGAAGAAGATATTAATATTTTATTTTTGTTTTAAAATATAGGTTCGACATTACTCAAATTTGAGAGCTTCTTAATTTTGACACGCCATACTAAAAGTCAACGAGGATACAAACATCTTAATGTAAATAAATAAATAAATATATTATAATCATAGATTTAACAGACTTTTGATTGAATTGGTTTCTGCATCATTCTTAAATCTTAAAATAAATATAAAAAGTAAGGATCATGGTGTAAGTATTCTCCAGTCATAAATTAAGACTAACTTAATATTAACGTCACTTCTAAAGCGCAACATAGAAATTAACCCTATCTAAATCCAGCTGTAACCGGTTTGGACCGGTTTTTGGGCAAATCTTCGCGCGTGGACAACTCACCCCCGATTCGCCACGGTTTGAAGGTCATTGAACCGAGGGCTACCCTGTACATTACCAGAGGGGTGTTGCTCTAAAACGATCATCGATTTTTTATGACGTAGGTGTGTGCAATTGAATGTAATTTTTATCTAAGTGTATGCACCTATTTAAAAAGTTTGTGCGTGATTGATACTGCCCTATGCAACCTCATTTTTTTCTGTTTTCTTGAAACGGTTTTGAGAGACTCTTTATATTTAATCATTATCAACAATGACATGGTTTTAATATACATATTAATGTATCTTAGGTGCTTTAATTGACTGTTTTTTACCAAATAATTCGTTTAACGTCAGCAATTACGGACTATTTTTCAGAAATACATCCGGACTATCATCCGGATCACAATATATGGGCCTTATTCATATTTTTTTTCTTACGGTACCATGTAAATAGTTAAAATACTTTTACTCCAAAGCTTCACTCTCTACATAGTCAATAATTTTATTTTATGTGGTGATCCGATTGCATTATAGTGGTATTGTACGCGCCTATACGTGAGGTATCGAATCTTCCCCGTTGTATTTAAAGGCGCAGAGAAGAGACGGATGTGTGTTACGCGGAATAAGAGTGCTGTGGAGAAGCCTCGAATGTAAAATCAATAATAATTTATTGTAAACAGCAACGTTTAAATTCTTGGGCAATTTTACAAGACACACGTTCATCACGAGTTTGACTTGATTCATAACTCCGTACGTATTGTAGATGTACGTTGATATACTGACAGTTATTTTGTTTCTACTAAAAACTCATCTCAGCTGAAGTTATTGCAAAGCCGTGTGGGCGGACTAAGAACAAAAAAGGTGGCAAACAAGCCTACGATCTGTCTGATGTTAAGTAGTTACCACAGCCTATAGATGTTTGCAATACTAAAGGCATTTCTCGTACGTTACTGACTCTGAGAAGAACAACACTAGTACTACTGCCATCGAAAACATGAATAATAAATTAAAAAGAATTATTTTATTAGGTATGTAAGATTACGGTAACTGTTTTTCAACTCGTGTGAAGTAAACACCAAAAATATTTTGGAACAACGGCGACTCTATTCACGCAATTGTTTCCCCGAAACTGGAGCCGTAAGAGTAGGGCTCGGACCCGCGGGGAGGGTTATTGATTTCCATTATACCTACGCGGAGGCAGGCCCCACATCTTTAAGACGTGTCGCATTTCACACACTTTTTGTGGCCTATGCCTATAGGTGTAATAGGTTTCTCAATTTACTACAACGTGAGTTATAGATCATGAGTCAGACCAGTAATGGGTACTTAATGTAAGTACCAACTGTAAGCTTGGTGCCAATCATCAGTATATGGTGCTATCAGTAATAACGTCTAGCAATTTAGATGATTATTGTGGAGTTAGTGATGAGAGAATATCCCGGTGGACACATATCTCATGAAAATCGAAAACGAATTTAGTATTTTCAATAGTGCACGAACGAGATTTATGTTAAAGACATTTTGTTCCGAAGAAATAAAATACACGAATTCATTCTAAAATTCACTGTGGTTCGTATACTGTCAATCATTTTATTTCTAAAGGTGACAAAATAAAACGGGCAAATGAAATATTCCAAATGAATGGGGCGACCGTTCCGCTCGAGATACCATCGGGGACGGCGCGGGCGGCGGAATCGAATGAGTTCCCGCAGATCGACATAAATAATTGCTTTCTCTTGTTTCTATAATGGAAAACTTTATTTAAGATGAGTTGTAAAGCAAATTAAGGGCTTTGAAGTGTTACATTGAGTACTAAATTAGAATGGCCATACCAGTCAGTGTTAGTTACTAATTCCAGGAATTTACTATTAGAAATTTTAAAAACTCATTAACAAATTTCATACTAATCCCGAATAACATGATCGATTAGCATGTAGCGATATCACGAAGCTGAAAATCGTCTAGAAGGTAAACTTCGTTAATGGTTGAGGTATCTACTTACAAACTTAAGCAAGTTAATTCGATCTTTTAATGCGTTTATGATATATAATTATGTAATAGAATCCAATATTCGTGTTAGCTTAGAGTTGGGATCGATTTCCTATTATAACGAATTCTCTGGCAACGCATTTAGATTGTAAGATGTTGATCCACCCAAAAAGTGCGCGTCCCTATAAAGCAAAAGGCAAACCCATCAAGATACTAGCCCTAACGAATCCTAAAGTTTATCAGTATGAAAGAATATCCAAACAAAGCGATCATGGCCGGTGGCTAGACCCACTGTGGGCAATAAACCCGATAGTGGGGTTCGGGTATCTCGGCGTATCGCTACTGGCTCATCAGTGCGAACGCAACTATGGTTGTGCGGCACGGAACCCTGTCACACCGTGACGAGACATGTGGTAGGTATAGTATATTGACATCAAAAATGACTACTACCAATGTGAATTTATCACATTACTAGCATTCCCGTTCGCCCCTCCAACGAAGCTGATGCTTGTGTTAGGAGTGGGCTTACGTCAATAGTTTAATGGTGAGGATGGGGATCGAACCTGGAACCACTCAGCTACGAGGGCGGCCCCTCTAACCACAAGGCTATTGACGCCTTATATTATTTTTAATATTTTTAAACCAAATTACATCAATATCCGTCAGAAACTGTAAAAATTATGACCCTGTGACAGGTCGGGACAGACGGACGGACTGGATGATCTTATAAGGGTTCCTCGTCGGGACTACGGAACCCTAAAAATGATGCAAACATACATACATAGATGGACTGTTAAAACATAACACCTATTGGTTTTGCCGTAGTTGGGTAAAAATCTTTTTCTTTCAAACATCGGTGTGATGGACGTCAAAATACTCAAATATAAGCATTTCCATGATATAAGAAGTTGGACGTAGCGGCGTGCCCGGGGCGAATTGTTAAACCGGCCGCTCAGGGACCGAGCCGCCAACTTTCCTACAAGTACTCTTTGAAAGCACTTCCAAGGGATATCTGAACATGCAAACAACTCTTCGCAAAAAATAAGGGCTTAGCCCGCCGAGTCCGGAGTTACTATTTCAGGGTTTTACGTAAAAAGTATATTGTACTGTGCCCTCACACAACGGAGTAAATTATTCATGCAAGTAAAAAGAGCCATGTTTATCTTCAAAGGAATTTTGGCGATAGCTTACTTATAGAAATGTTCGTTCGTCGCTATGAAAGTCTAGGAAACGCCTAAAAAAAACAAAATTTTAATATTAGTCGACCATGCACAATTATTTTTTTTCACAGTAAAAAGTGGGTGGTGCTTCGTGATTAACATACCAGCACTTGCTTAAACTTGCTTATAACGAAATAATACTTAACCTCTACCTCCGAAGACAGCTATTCCTCAATCCAATCACAGATCAGAATAGTCCAAACTTTCCAATGGCCTGCGCACTAAAAGCCGGAAAATACCGTGACACATTTTATTGGCACCGTTTACACTGGGCGTTTAGCCGTCGAGCGCCAATACGGCCAGTCATCGCGCGTTTCACATAAACACTCTGTGAGAACTCATCGTGATCAAACGGCTGGTAATAAAGATAGATTAATGGCGGCCCTTTGCGCAGAGCTGGCCAACTTTCGCGAACATGTGGATCGCGCCAGTTGTGGAATGAATGTTCCTCATTTAAAATAATTGTGATCGCGGTACAACAAAACATGTTGATGATTCGTAATTGTTTCTCTCAGTAGTATATCAGTGAATAACCTGCATTGTATGGTAACTTGCGCAATGACTGTCTCAATCACCCAAGAGCTGATGCGACTTTCGATAAAGGATGCGACTGACACGAGCTAATAACTCGCTTGGTCAGTATGGTTGGTGCATCATCAACGTATATTAATATCAAAATAAGGGTATAATAAATAAGTTCCAACTTATGTTGTCGTTAAATCACGACAAAGCAAAATGTGTGTCACATGTAAAATATTTGTGATTGGCTTCAACTGATGAAGTATACAGCCAGTTTAGTAAAGTTTTGTATCAACAAAATCAACACACTTTTTTTGTTAAATAATTATATTACATTATGTCAATTACTACCATTGAAATATTTTCCAAAGAAAATTTAAAATTACAACTAAATGAAAACAGTACCATAATGATTGAAGTACCTATTATGATAAAAAAGATTTGATATTTATGAGTTTGTACTTAGGTAAACAATGATACAATTAATCTTCCCCATTATCACACTTCAGATAAATTATCGGGCAAACGGCGCGTCCACCCATGCCCATCAAAATTTCATTTATTTCTACCAACTTGCCCATCGATAATATCTTCGACTCTTGATCTACCAAGTACACTCCTTCCTCGACAGCTCGAGATTTATTGCTACGCTTTTTTCCTCACGAAGGTAGCTCTGTTTATCTCTACAAGTATCTTAAAAGGCGTGAGCATAATAAGTGAGTCGGTTGTTGTCTGTTTATTGTAATGCCTGGGGGAGAAAAATCCTTATCGTCTCACAGATGTAGGAAGTATTAAGTTCTTATCTCAAAGTGTGGAAGGAAGTATCTGAAATGTAGAGTCGTTGTAAGCATTTAGGTAATAAGGGCCTGTTGCTATTTCTCTATGACACTTAAATGGTGGAATACTCAAACTCTACTCAAATGTTTAAGGTGCACTTAACTGTTCAGGAGATAGTAATCTAAAATAGATAAAGTCTAGCCTACAGCAATTACACAAGTCTCCTATAAAGTCTTTGGTCCACATAATATTTGCCTGAAATATGTATGCTTCAAAAGGTAGTCAAACAAGAATTTCAAAGTCGAAGAAAAGTCCGCAACAAAGTAGGATATCTTGTCTCAAAAGATTTTTGCGTAACAAAAGAAAATGTCCCTTTTCCAATAATACTAACGACGAAAATTGACGCTTCACAAAAAATGAAACTCAAATTATTATTCCGGCTTTGTTTGTCGCCATCAAAGGGGGAGACCTTAAAGGTATCCTTAAAAATCCATTTTTGGGTTGTCCCGTAAGAATGCCTTGGGTGATATTTTGATATCCATATTCGCCAACCCGCGGACCGGCGGGGATGAAGGTAGCTTGAGACATACGGATACAAAAGTTGACAAATGAACTTCGGAACAGTCAGTGAAACGGTAAATCCCCCGACAGACATATAATAAACTTGTCAAGCTCGCAATCTTGCCAACCCAGTGCTAAATTATTAGCGCTCACCATGTCGACAGATAAATTAGTCATTCTATATAACACACATTTTTAAAACAATAATTTATCTGTTTTCATACTCGTATGTTTTATAAGGTCTGCTTGTTCAACAATAAAAATAACTCGTGATCATGGGCCTCCCCTCAGTGCAAGGAGGATTCAGGCAATAATCCACCAAACTGGCCCAGTGCAGGTTAACACATTTCATTTCACATTTGTGTTTCTAAAATTGGTTAAACTTTCTATGACATGCAGCTTTCCTCGCGATCTCCACGGTAAGCGTATTGAAATTATAAATCACACATAGATTTCGAAAAATCCAGAGGTGAGGTTTTAACCTTGCACGCAAGACGCGTGCTTAACCAATCGGCTAGTATCACTTTTTTCAACAAACATTATTTTGTTTTCAAAAACCCTCAACGGTGTGTCACTTGTAAAACTCAATAGCATGGTGGGGGTGTGCCCGTTTTATATCCCCGTCTCGCGGCGTTAGCAATTCGCTCACCATTCCGCAGGGCTACACCGAAGGGGAAGCACCCAGATGTCGCCCGAACAAATTATTTACTACCCTTCCTTTCGTAGGAGACCTGCATCTCCATATCCGTTATCAGGCAACGAGTGTCAACACAAATTGGCCGCGTACCTGGGAAGACTAGCGCAATTTATCTTGATTCTTTTTGTGTTCCAAATTGGGTATGATAAATCTGAGTATGAGGATCGGCCGTTTGTTAGCTATTTGTTTACGTCGGCCGGCTTCCTCGTCCGGAGAATTATAATAAGATGGATGGATAGGTTTATTTATGAATCATCAGCATCGACTTCATTGGGCAAGCTATCAGTATGGCAGCCACCAAAGAGAATATAACCACTGGGTAGCCTAAAGCTTACTAAAACATGTGACAGAGAAAACATGTAAATAATATGTAATTAAAATTACTTCACTATTTCATTTAAAATGTCTCATTGGAGGCGGAAAAACTTATAATCTTAATACTCACAATAACATACCTATCTAGAACATTTCAATTAAGCACTGCCCGAGGAACCGGTACCAACAGCCGGCCAGACTGGTGGTAGGTAGCAGACTGTCACAAAACGAGCGCAACGGAAGTAAAACTGCGGATAAATTGGAGCAATAACGCCGCGGAAACAAACGGACCTCGTAAAAGAGTCCACCGCATGTGTCGCTGGATGCACTGCGATGACCAACTACCTATATGGTTTAACAATATTATATATATTCAAGAGGAAACTGTATAATTTGTCTGTCTATTAATTTTGTATTTCAGAGAGCCTGACAAATGTTGATTAAGTATTTTGTGGGGGGATTGTTAAAAAGACAAATGATTTTCTATTGCTATAAACAATCTGTGCCACGTAGTCATTTTGGATTAGGCGAATTTTGACTCAAAGAATCTTAACTGGATGGAACATAGTTAAATACTATCTTCGTTCTAAATACGAAATTCTGTGTTATATCGTCGTGTTGAACTTGTTTGTTATAGCTTGGATTATAAATATAATAACATTATTATTATGTTAATGATTCTATCACTGTTATCTACTTCCCTTGATTACAGAAAACGGCCGCTGAAAGTCAGATAAGTATCCGTTAGTAATAAACTACTAATTCAGAACTTTAATTGCTGTAAAATAGCAGTTCCAATTTTCTTTCACACACAAGATTAACGCCGCCACTTTTAGTATGCCTTACAATGCATTTTTACGTTAACGTTACCGTTAAAGAGATTCCAAACATAATACTCGCATCTGACGCGTACTTATAGAATAACGTATAACCTCGCATATTTGTTCTCCATTAATCCTCTAGTTTGCCAGAACAAACACGTTCGGATAACTGCTGTAGCAAAACTTCGCTTGACAAGCTCGCCATCTCTCTCTAAACCAGCACGTTAGAGCAGTATGGAAATACCAAGCTGGTATGAGATAGTTCCCGTAACGCTCTCGAGGGCATGGGGTGTTCCATCTTAGAATGTAAACAACGGAAAGTCGTTTAAAATTAAGTCGTATCAGGTGAGGTGGATGTTGATAAGAGTTGAAAGATATCTTAATGTTCTTTAATAATATTATATTTTGACGAATATAAAACAAATCTATATACTTAGTAATACGTGAAGAAAAAACTTTCATACGAAAATTGTGCGGACGGAGGAGTATGAAATTTGTCACACTTATAGAGAAGAAGTGCACAATGCTAATATATTTGCATTATATTACTTAGAAATACATTAAAATCAATAAATAAACATTACACACTTCACGAATTGACACACACACATTTGTACTGACTGACTGACTGTCTGACTGATAAACGGTGACAGTTTTTGGAGGGCGGGACGTCCATAGTGCAGTCTGCGTGCCACTATCCAATAGTCATTGACAATAAAAACTTAATGACGATTAAAATTAAAATTTATTATGGTCGAATTTCGACCATTACAACGGAAACACTAGTAATAATAAATACACTTTTAATTTAACTGAGCAGAGGGGGATTTAGGCATTAGTCAAGCTCGCTCTTTTTTATCTTTTGATAATGTTCTTCATATTTGCTGTACCCTATAGACTCCATAATTGTCATTTCATTAAGTACATGTTTAGAATAACACCTGGAAACACTATGAATCGCAATATATCTAGAAGTGTATTCCTCAAACATCGAGTAATTTGAAAAAGGATTAAAAAATTCTCGTCCAAAATCGTATAAAAGGGAAATGTACTATATAATTATACGTAAAGGAACTTGTTTACTTTGGAGCGGCTGTCGTCGGTCAACGCTTTACCAGAATTGTCGCGGCCGTGCCCCCGAGTGCGTTTTACTGCTCGCGAGGTAAGGACGCATGCAAATTGTGGCACAATTTATTTTGGTTCAATTTACATACTACTACGTCTCCCGAGTTCTTTTAAAATCATTGTTGCCTCTCAAGTACAGTAAAATAAACCTTTAGAGTTTGTCAAAACAATAATTGTTGAAATAACAATTCCTATGAATGACACAACTAATTCGATTAATTCAGTTTTCCATAACAACTTCATATATTACAAATTAAAATGTATTTTAATAAAAGCAAACAAATATTATTCACAAAAAATGAAAATATATTTATATTATTTCATGCTGCAATGGTGAAATGAAAATTAAATAAGTAAAAAAGTATAATTTTAAAAAATATAATAAAATGCCAAGGACTGCCACTGTACATGCGCCTCTACTCACTTTACTGCCTGTTACTTTATCCTGAGTAAAAAAAGTAATTCCGCTATGATGCCTTTATTACCGGCCCTACGTAGGTCCTATAGAGTTATGGCCCTTCTCATTTCGTTAGATAGTCCTTTGTTTTGAGGACATATACTTTTTATATCGGTGTTTGTTTCCCTACTTTTTATGAAAGCCCTAAGTTTACAGCCATTTTCGAAGAAAACTTCTTGTAAGTCTACGTTTATGATGTTTGTTTTGAAAAAAAAATGGCGCCTTTTATCAACATTTTACAAGATACCACTGATACAAGTTCGGTGGTATGTTGAATTCTCAAATACAGTTTGATTGTGAAATTGATGCAAATATCTTGAACTATTTATATACAACATATTTGGAGGACGAAAACTGTTATTGGGGGGCCTAGTAACTGAAATGGTGAAATCAATAATTCGCAAAATTACAGCCGCCATTGTTCGTGGCTTGATGATGAAGAAGAAGATGAAGTAAGCGGAAGAAAAATGCCGTCTACGGACGCCCCAAAAAAACGCAGGAACTAGTGTTAAAAACAGCTGCCACTCTGTATACCTATATAGGTATATGTTGTGTAACGCTACTGACGCTTAGCATGGATAGAGTGGCTGCACGGCTAGTGCCCCGAACGCCCGTATAGAAGCTTCGCTTCAAAATGCAATAATTTACGCGTATCCGTGAATTGAACTGACTACAACTGCGCTATAATATAAAAATCAAGGTAGGTTGGTACTCTACAAGATCACCAATCGTTACGGGTTTATTTTATAAACCAAATAACTAGTATTGAAAAGCTCTACAGGCAAAACCGTTTACAATCAAACCTGAAAAGATATACCACATCTATAACCATGTACACAGAGTTTAATTTTGTCCGCGTCCTTGTTTAGGTAAGTTGACAATGGTAGCGTCCGCAGCACCAAAATGTTTTGGACAAATATTCATTGGATGCAAATCCACCGAACCCGTTCGGATTAGAACCTGCATAGGTATACCGATACATTCGCAATTTTAAAACGTTTGTACAGCGGATTGTTATTGATTTGCCGGTTGTTTCTATTCGATGTTGCTGTCGGTAAATAGAATTTCGAAATGGTTTCCATTATGTTGTTCGGGACGTTTGATGTTCAAATATGTAGAAAATGTTTGAAAAGGTTAATTGGCATGACATGTGTAGATTTGAAAACATCTTCATTGTTTGCCTAGCTCCTGTTAATTTTTGAAACTGAAAAAAACCTTTGTAAAATTCTTGAAAACAGGTTATATTAAATTTCCAGAATATACAAATTACGCTATAATTTGATGGGCCTTCATGATACTAGAGATACTCCGGACACTCCGATATTAGAGATAGTATCAATTGCATACGATGATATTCATCCCTCCTTGTTATCTCAGGGTTGGGAACGTGTGAGCGATACCTTTGGCATTGCAAGCATATCAGGCTACAGTAACTGCTTAATATCAGGCGAGACGATCGCTTGTTTGTTTTGTTGCAATAAAGAAAAAAAAACACGAAATATGTTACACATTATGTTCAATGATTATTGAGATATTCAAATGTTAATACACATCACTGGTCAGGTTTAAAATATAATCTAGAATGTTGATTATGAAATTTATGCTTCACAACACTATAATTGTTGGCGCTAGTTCATATCACCCACTCGCTTATGCAACCAGCGGCTCAAGGGCCGGGGGGTAATTAACATTTTTATATTATGGTCCATTAGCATATTGCCTTGATAACTCTATGAATTTTAATTTATTAAAGGTTGCCTGTGTGACGTAAGACGCTTCAGTAATCAAACAGGTCAAGCGGTTCGCACAACGCCTTTGTTGCAGAAAATTATTGCCTTTTGAGAGTATATTTGGAGCTTAAGGCGGTGGAAAATCATTTTAGACGTCACTTTAGCTTAGAACCAAACTTTACTTGCAAAATAGTGGTGTAGCCAGCAAACTGAAATAAATGGAGAGCCCTTCCAACGTCCCAAAAAGTTGAGGTACAAAAAATATCTGACTTCTAGACCAGTATAGGAATCGGTGCCAATCAACTTTCAAATCAGCATTTATTTTTCTGTTTATGCATATAAAGGGACTAGCTGAGCCCGCGACTTCGTCCGCGTGGAATTTGAACAAAGAATCCCGCTCCCGCGTTCTGAGTACGCGCGATGGAACACATTTTTTTTTTGGTTTTCTAATATAAAAGTAACCTAAGTTACTGCTTATAACATCTGCTATGTACCAGTGAAAGTCGATTTCCGATTCGTACTCTTTGATTTCATGTGTTTTTATTTTTTACGCGGAGCCCTAATTTTTTTCTAAAATTAAAGTAGCCTTAGTTACTCCTTATAACATCAGCTATCTGCCAGTGAAAGTCCCGTCAAAATCAGTCCAGCCGTTTCGGAGATTACCTGGAACAAACATACAGACAGACAGACAGACAGACAAAACAATTTTAAATCGCGTTTTTGCTATAGGTGTCGTATGTACTTTAATATGCATTTAGTGAAAAGGTGTTATTTTGATATTAAAAACAGACACTCCAATTTTATTTATTTGTATAGATAAGGTATAAGGATCTTTATCATCTCTGAAATCCCAGTACTGTTATAGACGTACTAGCTCGAAATGATAGGATTCACTATCCTAATATAGTTTTCTATCAGACACTTAGAAAGAAAACGAAGACATTGTTCTCATTGGATTCTTAATAACAACGCTGAATCAGCGAATTCAGTTTATTTGCTAACCTAATCGTATATACGTAGAGATACATTTCCAATATCTACCGAAACCAGTTAAAGTTACAACGTACGCATCAAACTCGATACATCTCGAAAACCCATAAATACTTATCACCCGTCCACTTTTTGCAGCATCTAGGAGTACGGGACGAGGAAGCGGCATAAAAACCCTTGACGGCCCTGCGCCAATCACGGAGGAACTATAAAAACGCTATGAAAGGCTTCATGTTTAGGCTTTGTTACCGGATAGGCTTGGCTTAAAGCGGAGAAATTCATGCCGGAGCGATTTGAACAAGTAAGAAGAAGGCATAGCTAAACATGGTAAAAAATAAATAGTAAATATGAATTGGTTTAATCTAGTATAACCAACCCAAAGCGTACATAGTATTATCTTAAAATAATGTTATTATGTAGGCAGACCGTGGTGGTAACAGATTGGTGGCTAGAAGAAGGGAACCTAAAGAAGGAAGCAAACCTCTAGACAGATAACTTGTATACCACATAATATCTAGAACGAATGTTGGAAAGAGAAAACAGCAATGATGAAGAAGAGAAAGTAGAAGAAGCAGCCTACTAAATAGTAGATTTGACATTTTCTGTGTGTCTCCATAATTATAATCTACCTTTACTTCATACGTTCTTTTATACGTATCTATCCTTTTCATACACTTCATATTCCTTGCTCCTGTTATACGCTCACCGCTCCGCTGTAGCGCATTATATCTGTTCCAGCCGCTTACAAAGATCTCAGGGGATGACGTAAAGTTCTTTTTTTTAGTATACTTGTGAAGTAGTTGGCAAGTTGAATTGTCCACAGACGACTTGAAGGTTTTGTGTTTGTCGTTCACGTTTTATGAGTCATGAAGCAAACTGGTGATGCGCGTTAAAATAACGAGACAGGTATGAATTGAGTGCATTTTCAGCGGAAGAAGATGTGTGACTAAATAACAATGTATAAATTCATGTAAAATGACTCATAATACCGATATTTGGTGACAAAAAGGTACTTATTTCTATTAATATTAAGTGATCCGCATCATAGTAGACAATTGTCCAACCTTAGTACCTAATGCTGAGGTTAATACTCTAATCTTAGTAGGTACTTATACATTTTCCACTAGATCCTAATTTGCTGCCTATAGGTATGCCTACGCTAGTAGCATCATAAATATAATGAGCGAGTTACCACTAAAAACTTTAGAGACTCGCACGTGAGTACTTCTATTTTAGCTTACCAGTTGCCTTCTATGCTTTTCAAAGGTTTTTTAACTTCTCATCTCCAACTACAAACAAAAAAAATCTAACAATCTAGGAGATCATTTCACAGCATCCAGACAGCTCTACTAATCTAGCCATTCATCATGCGACAGTCCTAAACTAATTTAGCGGCCGCCATAAATCTCAGGGACAACACGACGATGCGACTGACCCGACTGGGTATTGTGATGACGGTGTATTGTATTTGAGTGCTGATTGGCTACGGGGTTCTTTAAGAGTACCCAAGACTCAATTTTTTAAATTAATAAGTCAGCAAACAAGTGTATTGTGATTTTAAGCAGTTACATAGCCTACAGCTGCTTGCAATACTAAAGGCATTAGATCCACGTGGCCGACCTTGAGGAGAGTGAGACAGAGGGAGAGGAATAGAGGGGTTGAGCATCCAACTCTCTCCAGCTCTCTCCTACTTTCCCTCCCATCCATCAAAATCCAGATGTAGGAACTGCTAAAGTATACACATAACAATATCAAGAAGCTGAGTGCGATATATAAGTTGTGTTTTCAGTATTTGGCCGTAAATCTGAATATTAATATTATTGTAAAGGGGGAGAGTAACAAAATAAAAGTTAAACAATACAAGCGATAAACGATTGCCTTTTGTATTTCCGTAATATCCATAAGGATACTCACAAAAAGATGATCAAACGCATGGAGCACAATAACATCGTTTGAAATCGCAAAATCATGCACCGACTGCCGACCCAGCCCTAGGGAGCAGTCACAATTTGCGCGTCAGATTTTTGCGTTACGGGATAAACGGACGGATAAATGAATGTCCACCACTCGGGGCGGATGTCTCGTAAACCTCACACATTCAATTACGGGATTGCAGGGTTTTTGTTTAATTTTTCACACAACTTTATTTCGTGGGATCGCGTTCGGATTAATAGTGATGCAAGTCGAATCAATTTTGAAACTGCTCTGGATTTTATTTTTTAATTAAACTTGTATCAATTTTTTTATATTTTTTACTTATGTCGTTTTTATTTTGAACATTCATATAAGCAGACATTTCTAAAATTGGTAACTAAATTGATATGTTTTACAGTAAAACTATTTTATACCTGCTTACGATAACAAAGCACAATTCCCATTACCTTATTATTAATTCTAGTAGGCAAATAAAACGTGGACCTTAAATCATTCGCACAATCAAAACAGCAATAAACAGCGGTGTTATCAGCCTACATCGATAATTAAATGCTACTGCGTTGGCAATAAATTCTTAAGTCATAGCGCGATATAAGGAATATGCGGGTGCGGGTTATAGTTGAAAAATATTGCAGTATGCCAATGCACAGTGTAATGTAAAACCCTTTAATAGCTTTTGCCAGTTTGAATAAGCATAAACTGCATCCCAACTGCAAGCTGACTGCAAATTTCAGTAAGTGTCCTTTGTAAAGACATTTGTCCCCTATCCCGTTCCTAGGACCGTCAGTAGGTTCTTAAAAGGACGATATTTAAATTACAATATTTTCCGTTATTTTAAGCGTTTGGTATTGAGTTATCTTTCGATCTAACTAAATTTCTCATCTCATATTTTATTACATCCATGATAATATTTGAAATAAGAAATTTTATTTTTTATCTGAGTGACGCAAAATAACATTTCCTCCGACACGAAAAATCGGAAAAGTTCTGATAAAGAAATACAATGCGGCAGACATTTTTCTGGTTTGTACTGGTTTATCGCGGTCGTAAAGACTGAGCATAAAGGATCGTTCGTTCGGTTTATCATAGGATGTCGGCGCTCTGACGAATATTCCTTGTGGGTGCCTAAAACTTGAGATATTATGAGCGTTAGCTCCATATCTGATTATTACTTTGACTGAAGGCGACAAATTCATAATTTATTTAACAAAAAAACAGAAATGGAAAGCTTCGGTAAAAAAAATAGGTTTGATGATTGTCATAATTGCTTTAACGAAGCAAAACTACTTAGGTAACTATATAAAATTAGAGATACCTAACTAAAAAGGTTAAATTGCAATAACAGTCAACCCGAGCGCCCTCAAAAACGTACACCGAATGAAACCTCATCAAATTAAACTATGCTATGGTTAAAAATACAGCTTCAGAGGAAAATATAATTTGTATAGGTACCTACTACAGGTTCCGTATATGCTTGGTGGTTATTACAATTACTTTGCTTGGCGGATACAGTCAAAAGTTAATATCCTACTCATTGGCAAACCGACTCTCATCATAGTGGCAGAGAGTTCCTTATTAATTACCTGGCCTATCGAAATACAAATCGTATTGGCTTATAGGGTACATTATACAGGGTATACAATATGTATATGGGACCAACCTTTACTGTATTGATATGCAAATGTCCAGCACTAGAGAGACTATCACAATTCCAGGGATCACTAAATCGTATTCCTCGCTTCGGATTCAGCCAGTGGGATTTTTTTACGCGCACATTTATAGGCTGCCCCGCTAATCTCTTAACTTTTAACTGGGAAACAATAAAACGTCGTCGGTTTGCGGGCGGGCAGCGGAAAATTGTATATTTTCCCCAAAAAAATATAATCTACTGGTGTTTGTGGGTTTTTATTTACAATACAAAGATAAACGAATTCTGCTGTGGCAACAATGAAAATTGTGATTTGGTTACTATGTATTTCAGTTTTTTTTTTATTCTGTAGTTCTAGAGTCAAACAATATACAATATCTTATCTATAACGATTCTAACATAGTTACGAACCAGTTTTTCCAATAATAGATTGTAATAGAGTGTGTGTGTTAAGCAGGTGAATTGTTAACGAATTGCGCAAAATAGCCATGTTGCCATCACTATTTAGAGAATCGGATACACAAAGGGGGAAAAGGTCACTAGTCTATCAAGCTTTTTAAACATTTAACGTCTTTCAGTTTTATTCACAAATTGGTGATTCTAAATAACTCATAACCGCAAGAGATGTCGCTTAATAACATAGTAACAGTGTCGTATGCAGTGGACCACCATCCGGGCATGCTCTAAACGCGCAGTGTTCGCGAGGGACCAGCCGAGTTTTACGACAGCGGTATAAATTCCACGTCGTTTATTCGCTTTTTATAACGTCTAGGCTGTGGTCTGAGCTGTGTGTTGAGAGAGACACAAATGAAGAGAGAGATAACAATATTTTATATTTTTTATCAGTTGCCGACATTTTACTAATTCTACAGGAAGCTGGATACGAGTGGCGAAGGAAAGCCAAGTATAAAAGGAGGAAGGCTATGTCCAGAAGTCAATTATCGGCTGACCTTCTTCTTCTTATCATATCATTTAGGCCTAACTCAAAGTCTGTTTTCTTATACGTCGTTTTAATTCTTATTTACGAACAATAAAGATCAGTAATTTAAAAACTAAAGAAAGACAAAATATAGTATACTCGTATATAAGTAGGTAATTATATCCCTGTGCAACGATACACTCGATGCCCGTACCAGGTCGCGCCGCACACGTTCCCATCAAAGCCTTATCACCTCGGTATATTCTTAAGCAATAATTGCGCCCATCAAACTGCTGGCTTGCATTCGACGCGAGGCTTCTCGATCAGCGATAAGTACGCTTGCATGCTGCAGTTGCGTGAGGGTATACTCGTCACAGCGTATATTGCTTTGTGTTGTATCAAGCTGTATGAAATGTGATGATAACTAGGCATTTTACGCTAAGCGACAAACATTGTTATTTTACAGCGCCAAACTAGCGCTGTTCCTTTAACGCAGTATTACGTTGAACATAATTACTAAAATCAAAACATGTACCTACAATTTTGTCAATTTACCCTCAGGCACAATTTTGTGAATGTTACTCCAATACTGTTTGGCCTACAACGCTAGTCAAAAGTGTTTATACGGCATGGACGTTTTAGTATGATTGGATTAATTTTTGTCCCCTAAGGCCACGTATAAAAATAGTCCAGACTAAGCTTGACTTATACCAACAAACATTTATTAAATCAAATTCCGCCTTGCTCCGCCCACAAGTTAATCAAACGTACGTGTGAATTAAGTCGGCAACGTTACAGAGCATTGGTGCGCCCGTAAATCTGGCAAACTATCTGCTATACACTAGTTGTCTGGAGAGCACTTAGTACTGTCCTCGACTTGGATGAATGGTGTAAAGTAACGGCGTAAGAGATCACTTTAAATTAATATATTTATATATAGATACAAAACACTATATGCAACTGGTTTTGTACTATACAAATGATTATCTATTGTCTGCTTATGCCGCTCGTTAAGTTAAAATAAATAGGTAAGTTTATTACCTCCTTATAATTTATCAGCAGCAATTTATAAAAACCAAATCATGTTGATTATGTTTTATTAGAATTGACTCAGAAGCAGACGAGACATACCACGCTGATATTGAAACATTTAATAGCCTAATATTTTGACCAGCAAAATATATTACGACCAACAGAAATTGGTACAAAGGCAGGCTCTCTCTAAGATTTTCACACCGTGCCACAAAAATTAAACAAAAAATCCGTTCCCGCTATTCACTTGTAGCTTAACTTCAATCCTCACAATCGGCTATACCGGTTTATGCTCTTTTTAGCGCCTCGAAAAGAGGCAACGACGTCTCGCAAGCAGAACCAGCTGCGCGCAGGAGGGCTCTCGTGGGCGTTTGGAGCGTTCCTTCGTTGTTATAACGTTACGTGTTGTTTTCTACGTCTGCACATGTTACGCGCGCTCGGCTGCGTTAGTTGGAGCCAGACGGCTTGGCTGTGCCAAGAAAAGTATTATGGGCAAGATAATTTTGTGTTATTGCTGAAGCGTACTGATATTAAACTCTACTCATAAAACTTTTGTATAGATTTGTGAGTTAGTCAGTAAACTTTTTAAATACTTTAAGTCCATTTTTAACTTCACTCTTTTAATGGTTCCGTTTACCATGACCGTTATTCTGGATACTAATGTCACCTATAAAGTACTTAATTATTTATTTAACCGCTTATATCTGTATGCTAATATTTATCTGAGAACACTAACTTTAGTAACACATGTGAACATACCAAGCCCAGAAATCAAGTAGAAGTTTTATAGAATTTTCCATATCCATATATTTTGTGTCAATCAAATATTATTTGCTATCCTAAAATGACCACAAACTGTACCGAAACCAACAAAGCTATACGCCTACAGTCCATTCGATCCATCCGAGTGATACGAATATTTAGCGTGTCTATGCGAGTGTCAAGCACGTGAATATTCAATCGATAGCGTCCATCTAGTACACCACAGAACATCATCTACGTAAATTTGTATATCAAGTAAAATAACAATATAACGTTGGAATTGGTTATGTATTGATTGATTTGCCTATTAAACAACATTTTTGAATCCATAAGGTACATGATAAAATAAAATTCGTGTTTTAATTTTTGTCATTAATGTCGACTTTTGTTCGTTTTCGTTATTAGTGCTATTTAACAAAAAGTATTGACATTGTTTTGTATCATTCATCCCAAATATTTAATCTAATTTTTTACTTAATATATAAAAAATAATTATGCCTTGTTAGCGAATTAGGCGATACGTTTATTACGGCCTAAAGCTTATAATAAAGAAGTAAGGAATCGAATGACATAAGAAAAAATATTTCTCAATTTTTGTATCCAATACAACGATAAAGTGTTCCCTCAATTCATTACATCCCGGCCAATTGAACAGAACCTTCCGATAAGTTAGTCCGTGACATGTATAGCACCCAACACCTTTGCACGCCACAATGGCGGCCGGCAGGCGGACAATCAACGCGAATATTTAGCATGACTATGCAAGTGTCGGGCGCGTGAATAATCAATCGACGGTGTCTTTGATAATACCGCCTACGGTAACTCTCTATTGCGGTGTAATTTATGCCATAGTGTATTATTGTCACCATACTTTTATGTAAGTAAGTGCTTGTTTTTGAAATCTTATAGTAGTTATGATAATTTTATTTCATATAATCCGGTTTATTATTCAATTTATTAATTTATTAAGTTTAGGAGAATATATTTACCAAATACGTTGAGCGATAGCAAAAAAGGCCAACTAGATCGAAACTCCGTCTGTCAAGAGTATATCTGTCACGAGTGTCAGAGACCATGATACCATGCAATTTTCTTCGGAACAACATATTTCGCAAAGGATTTCCGCAAAGTACTTAACGCCTGAGTCAATCAATTATTTATTTTATTATTTATCATCTATGTAGATAAAGAATGAATTTCAAGAATATAAATTGTGTGTAAACAATTATGTATGTGTTTAAGACATTTTCCAGATCTTACAATATTTTTAGATACGGAACTTAATTTACTTTGTATAACAATAATGTTATACAAACATTCATTCTCATCTTAGCGAGCGCAGGTCGCAATCTCCCGTAGCGTCCGTCGATACCCATATTTAACATGATACTAGTTTCAAATACGGTTCAATCGATAGTGTGAACCGTATTTGAACCAGCTTCAACTGTGCAGAACATGCTTCTAAAATATTCACAAAAGCATTCACAACGTCGCTTTACCTTTGAAACAGTCTTATAAAATTATATTTTCTCGAAATGATCAGTTCACTTGCGTTTCAAATATATGCTTTCAGTATACTGTTAAAAAACCTGATAAAACTCACGTGAGTAGCCTTCTCCTAGCATCAGCAGTGCCGGAGCGATCCCGTAGGTGCTAAGAGCTTCCATTTCTAACAGATTCATAAGTTCCAATCTGTGGACAAAAAAATATATATTTAGAAAATGTTATCAAAATAAAGATCTACCTAAGAAGGATGATCAAACAACGAATTGTAACTATACAGCAGCCAATGTTTTTTTTTTTATAATAATTCTTAGTAATTTCCAAGACGGACAACCTGCTGTACCTCGATAATTGTTGAGTGTTTTTAATCTAAAACTGGGATACCGTCCAATTAAAATGTAAATTGGTCCATCACGGCATAAACTTTACCCGACGCCTTTCGAACTTATCGGAGTCGCACTAAAATCGACCCCTGAATAATGCATCTGCTGCCATCTTTCATTTTAAACAGGCAACGCCTCCGAAAGTTTCATAACAATGATTAATAATGGAAATGATGTTGAAAAATAACAATCACAATATAAAATTAACGAAATTTACCATTACTTTAATAGCTAGTAAGAAGAAAATTAAAGATTAACATTAAATAATCTTGGTGACTTTATTCCTGACAGTAATTAAAACAACGTCTAATGAAAGCGGTTAGAGGCTGTATTCAGACTAATAATATTCCTGTCAACTGTCCCGGCTGAGTTAAAATATTGTTATAACTATGCGCAAATAAAACAATAGGATTGTTTGTTGTGAACAATAGGTTTGTATTCATTATACAATTATTGTTTAAATTAAGGTATACCATTTTCTCATATAGTAATTTTATTAAACTATGATCGAGTTTCGAAACGATACAGGACAATATTTTATATAACAACTAGCTGTGCCCGCGACTTCGTCCGCGTGGAATTTAATTGACAAAGTTTCATACAAACTTTCATCCCCTATTTTATCCCCTTGGGGGTAGAATTAATCAAAATCCTTTCTTAGCGGATGCCTACGTCATAACATCTACCTGCATGCCAAATTTCAGCCCGATCCGTCCAGTGGTTTCGGCTGTGCGTTGATAGATCACTATGTCAGTCAGTCAGTCAGTCTGTCACTTTTGAGTTATATATATTTAGATATCAGTTAGTTATATTGACCGAAAATGCTGCTTTTTACAAATATCCACATCCCATCAGCTTCTTAGTCCTGTGTACGAAATAACGGCTCTTAACTGTGTGATTATATTGTATTGCATATTAAAACCTTAAACACCTTTCGAGAAATGCTTTTACAGGAGTATCCTTTGTACCCGAACGATGCAATTCACAAGTAGGCGGCGCCGCCTCGGATTCAGAGCGCGTGCCGCGAACAAATCCGATAACGCGTCACGCCGAAACTTGCAGACTCAATTTCAAGCGAACACTATTACTTCACGCGAGGAACAAGAGTTGAATCTCAGAGTACCTGCAATGCGATTTTAGAGAGGAGTTTTAATGGATCCATGTTGTGAAAGTTAAAATTCTGTTTTAATTCGATGTTAAGCAAAAAACATCTTCTTTTCATGTGCAATGAATGTAGTTTGGAATTTCTCATTTCATTTATGACTCTTGGTTTTCCCTCAAATTTCAGATGCTTGCAGCATTTATCGCAATTACGAGGTTTAGCTGTTGGAAATCCATGTCACAGTTATTTCAAGGTACGTTTATAACTCAATCATCTGTTGGTCTATCTATATAAAAAGCTGATAATATTGAGGTGTTGCAGTTTACATTCTGCATCAAATACTTAGATGTTTGCATTGCAAGACATGCCCATCTTTCTTTTCACCCCTCAATACACATAAACCATTCAATTAGCATAAAACAACGAATCCTTGTCTCCGCAGACAGCACCAATAAGACTCTACGCACCAAAAGGACCAAAACTAAAATAAACAAACAGATAAAAGGCCCAAAAGGCTTTATGCCAAGTGCCCTCCAAATCACGATTCAGCCCTTTCCGATTACATGATACCGGCATTTAGGGTTCGTTGCGAAATTCAATAAAACCGATGCTCGTTGGGACCTTGAAAAAATGTTATTCGAGATCTCTAACGCGTTTCGCCGCCGCAAATAAATGGAACGTTTTCTTGTTATTGCGCTCTCTCAGAGGTCGGTTAGTGGGCCGAATGGCTGTTATATTAAATAGTTGTCGTGGAATCTTTCGAAAGTATGTAACTGGTATTTTGTATTTCAGGTACATTCAGATGATTCGTTATCGCTCTTTTATAGGATTGAAATAAAACTATTTTTACGGACTATATCGCGTTTATTTTTACTTTTTATGTTCCCGACGTTTCGGTTGCTTTACAGCAACTGTGGTCACGGGGGGACTGAGGTGTTAGACGTCCTGATGTCATAGTTAAAAACTGGGTACCCTCAAAATTTAGTTGGTGTTTGTGGTCCGATCCACGCAGAAAGTGCCCACTGTGTCTCGAGGTCTTGCAATGGTACGCTTGGTTTTGGATTTAATTATATTAATTACTGGATCCCAAGTTGGTGGTAGCACCCAGCCATCTTCCCTATCTTCCCTCTTTTATAGGATGTTGAATACTTCAGTCGATATAGTACTATTATTGTTATAGAGTAGTAAATCCCGGGAGGTAGTAGCATTGGAAGTAAGTCAAAATAGAACTAGTGCAGAATGAGAGCAAGTAAAGTAAAACTATGCCACAAATAAATTTCACGAATTTTAATGAAAGGACGTCAAAACGAAAAGGTGCTTCTTAAAAAATATTTTGAGAAGCTGAATTAAAATCAGTCTAAAAGAGAATTTTGTAGCGAAAGTTTTTCGCCAGCTTATAACATAATTATAATATTCATCCGCAACTTGCAAGAGATGGTAATACGACCGCGCCTATATATATAATACAGTATTGGGACGTCGGGATCTTTCTACAAAAATCCCCAATAGTTGAAATAACCCCGCTAGGTGCAGCAGTGTTTGCCGTACCATTCGCCGCAAATTGTCCGTATGGCTTATTTACGTTGGGTTTTGCACCTGCTTTGCTTTCTATTGGAGTGATTTTCGTTATTGCGGCAACTCGTGTGTTTACATGAGACTGGAGCTTGTTTTCCTTGGGTAACCTGGCTTGAGAAGTTACAGCAAATTGAGGGTAGATTCTTGATCTAAGACTTCACTTAAGTGAAAACTTTAAGTGGTATAATTATTTATATTTACTTGCAGTTATTGTTCAAAAACATAAGGTTCAATAATTATCTCAAACCAATATTAATAGCAGATGCATACTTAACATTGTTAGGTATAGTGCAATAATTTACCAAGCACACGACTGGTGATGACAATGCACGCTTTGATAGTAACTGTGGACCTATGTCCACAAATACTATCAAAGCTTTACTATCAGAGCAAATATAGGTTTACTATTATCTAACCATATTTATGAGGCAGGTAATAGGTGAAGATGATGCTATATACTGTTTGATACACTCCTAAAAAATCTTTTATAAACATTCTGTAACAGAAGTCAAACTACTTATGCATTTTCAAACATATAAAAGTGTTATCTAGTCTAATAGTTGTGTCACCGAGATCACCCCCAATCTATCATACGTTACCCATAGTACAGACGTTGCTTAGTTTGAGACCATACAGTTGGTGTGTTTCTAGCTAAATTTATTGATTGATTAACCCAATTAAACTACATAATTAATCTTCATGTGCAACTTGCAGGAACTAATAAAACGATATTTAACACAATCTACATCGATTCAAAGTTTCTCTCGGCCAACTGTTCAAGTTAATTCATTAGCATCAATCACTCTCGTGCAAGTTTCCATCTACAAAACGGTACAGTAATAATATAGCCAATAGTTCTACCGTTAATTCATGTTCTCTACGTTTTGGATTTAATATGACGATGTATTCGGGTTTTCCTCAGGAAGCCCTTTCATTTGATATCCATAATGTGGTAGTGCAGGAAAAATAACTAGTCCGCCATCTTGGGTGATCCGCCATATCGGAATTAGAATGATGTCACATAGCTAAGCATGCATTGTCATCCAAACTAAGCGAATACCTTTAACACATTTCAGCTCAATCGGTTGAAGATAACTCATTTAAAATTCAGTTGCAAGATTCCACCCGGAAACATACATTGCAAGTTAAATAGAAGCTTGTAAAATTCACAAGTTTTTCTGACGGTCCACTATTTACTTATGACGGTGTTTTTCTTTAATTTCAGAGATATGGACGCTAAACTCAATCTTCTGTGTCATAATTATATTCTTGTAATCTATCTCGTTCCCCATTATTATTAGATTAAAGTCCAAATCTAAATTCCCCTACATTCAAACTCCTCCAAAACATTAATCAGGTTTCCAGCGTAGCTCAACAAAACGGTGTATGAAACCCGCAGTCCGTGCCAGTGGCTGAGTGAGCGTAGCGATTTGTAATCTGGACATTAGTGGAATGTATCGTGCTTGGCATCGGTAGGCCTGTGCCAACAGATGGTATACGCTGCCGGACTGGATACACGGACCTTTATGTCAGACAGCATTATTTGGGCCGAACATTTACTTTAAGATAATTTATTTTAATAACTTGCTATTTCTGTCTTTGCCGCCGTATATAGCTATTGCTAGTAGGATTTCTTCAGAGATCTTCAGAATCGTGATCGGGTAGCAGGGGTTGATCCGTGATAACAAGACCTAGATTGAGCTTCATCAGACATACGATATACCAAAGAAAATTGACATATAAATTCAGACGTCTACGTAGCCAGACATCAAAACGAATTGCTTAAGCGAGCTGCTCGGTGGATGTGAAAGCGAGTACATAAAACATCGACGCTCCAAAGCCGCAAATATCGATACAACTATCAGCACGTAAATAAGGGTATAGTACCTAAGTCCAGTCCGGGCATATGTCGGCTAAACGGCGCAGCAACGTGTAGCTTAACAAGGAGCAGCGAATAAAGAAGGGGGACACAGGCGGGACAATTAGGACCGCAATTAGAGGACAGTATGTTCCAGATTACGACCACACTCCACAGAGATTCGCATTCCGGCGGCGGGAATAACAAAGCTTGCCAACTTACTATTAAGATGTTCTGAACTCGGGCCACCCGCTTTATGGCCTCTCAAATGGTACTTGTATTTTTGCGTTAAAATTGCTCCGTCGTCATTCGCGATTTGTAGAAAGTTTGAATAATAAAATACGGATGTCCACACTCTGAGAGAATATTTCGACAATCATGTTTTGCCAATAGTTTGTAGGGTAACATAATTAATAACATCAATAATTTTATATTATTTTAATTATAAATAAAATAATTTAAGAAAACAAAATATAATTTAAACGCACGTGACCACAACCGTACTTTGTTTGTAAATGAGATCATTTTAAAATATAGAATAAATAATTCTCCGTAATAAATATAACTGGTTTAGGATGACATTTCAGTTAACTTAAGCTAATTTTATTCAACCAATTATTGAAGTAAATGCGCATTAAGCTTATCAATAGAATCAATTTTATTTAAAAAAAATGTGTTATGAAGTTGAGGATTTAATTTTAAATGTAAATCTAAAATGTTGTAGACCTATCTACATTTTCGCGAGGCGCTTTGTCAGTGGCTGTTTCGGGCGGTTGGCTGGCGAGTGATTTTAATATAGGTAAGTAGATGCCTCCGTCCATACGGTCGAGTTGGTGGCAGCTATATTTTTAAATTTGTTTCAGTTGAGACGAGCTTAGCATGAATATGGGAATAGAATTCGTTGCGCGGACTATGCAAATTTTGTGACTGTTTTTGCTCTTGAAATATAAATGTTTTGTTATTTATTTTTCGAATTTTAAACAAGGTCAATGGACTTATACTCTTTTATTTGAGAAGTATTCTTTCTCATCGACAGAAATACAAATAGTATTTGCAGTAAAGGCTACCGAAGAATCAATAACTCTAAATTGAAAATTTAAAAACCCCCGATGCGATGACCTGTTCATCAAATGTATAATTTACCTAGTTCTTCCAAATAATTTGCGATTTGCGTAGCTCCCGTAGCTCAGTATCCATAGCTCATCGCGCAAATTCATCTGGTACAACTAGTTTCGATGCCAGATTATGAAAGCACCATTAAATAATTTGTTTTGGCTTCCTCATTTATAATCTAAGATGTACAATAATCAACAGAAAATCTGTGTAAAAGTATGAGACATTATTTTGTTATGACATTATAATAATTGACATTAGAATAGACAACGAATCTAAATATTGATGTCACGGAGGTTTTATTCCTAGTAAAATATTATCAATTATGATTCAATTTGATGTAATAACTCTGGTTGAGGTAGACGGGAGCAGCCTAGGGGAAGAATTTTCAATAACGCTAAAATTATTTTAAATTAGACTAGTTTTTTTATATTCTTTGTCAATGGCGGAGCAACGCCCTCTAGAATTATTATAGCGTAATATTCCATGACCATTAACAAACCAAACAAAATTTAACGCATGCGCGTATCCATCATTTGAAACGTGACTTATGGAACGTCTTTAGTTCATACACAAATCTCAATAAAATTGATAAAATATTCATTTTTTTCAGAATCAGGGAAACTTTTCAAATTTATAATATTGTAAAAAGCCAGTTCAAACTATTACGATCATTTAAAAATATAATAAATCTAAATCCAATCATCTCAAATTTCGACTTGATTCGAGCCGAGGGAATTGGTTTTGGCCTTGAATGTGGCTTTTTTAACCTACAAAAGAGCTGATGATCTTTAAACGGCTGAACCGATTTTCATGAAACATAGCTAAGAACACTCTCGATCAGAATACCTATCTAACAAAAGAAACAAAATTGAAATCGGTTCATCGGCTTGGGCGCTACGTTGCCACAGACAGACACACAGATCCACAGATACACAGATACACAGATACACATGTTAAACTTATAACACCCCTCGTTTTTCGTCGGGGGTTAAAAATAGGCACATTGCACTAAAATAACTGAACATACTTCTCACACTATAATAAATTAGGTCGTTATATTCCAACCTACCCGACAAACCTGGTTTACTTAATTTTACCAAAAGTTGCACAAAAATATTTCGCCGTTTCATTTTTATTTCGACTTTAATTCGGAAATTTACAACTTCAAGATATTTTGTAAACACCATTCATCTTTGCCGCTAGGGAATCCGCTTTTGGTGAATTATTGGACTCCGGGCATTAAGCCGGCGTGGTGCTTGACCCCAACAGTGAAACTCCTAAATAGCATTTTACTTGCCTTGGTTCGTATTTTGTGTTAAGTTTGCAACATTAAAATAAATTGGAATAATATAAATTGGAAAATGTAGATATTCCTCGAGAGTAATCATATACCATATTACAATCAAATCTTAATTTAAATAAAATGCAAACACTCTTATGGTAAAGGAATAGATCAGCATTTTAACCCGATGCATTTTGTACGATGAACAATGTAAACCCATCTCATCCTGTGCTGGTTATTTCGAATATAAGAACTAGAATGACAGTAATTAAATGAATCAACATTTGTCATAATCAGTTTTAGAACACTTTCCAAATCCATACACAATTTCGGCTTCACAAAAAAAGTTTTCTACATTTTAAAAAATGTTTTAGTAGCGCTGCGCTCGCGATGTATGGAACATGCACAAAATATCCGCAGCGTCAGACATGCGGAATATCTGCCACACAAACACACATACCGCTTATAATCCTAGCGTTTTACATACAGGGGGTGTATAAGAAACTTGTAATAATTAGTGGCAGATACTCATGAACACAGCTTACACTATAATTTAGTAATTTATATTACGTGATCTAAGCCCGCTAAACAGAAGCTCTGACAAATATTCAGTCCCGTAACTCAGAAACTAAGATCCATATCAGCTACCTTACATATTCCTCACATACTATTTCTCAGTTCTGATGCACCCTGTATAGGCACCAGCCGCCCGCTTTTGCATCAGCGTTTTTATGTAAAACCGAACGTATATTTTGTCAAGTTAATTTGAATTTACTCGTCGCCGGCGGCCCTTTGAAAAGGCTGGTTGGGTTACTAGTTTTTCTCTGTGAACTTTGGAAAATGAATGGTACCATGGAATGGTGTCGATGAAATGTGTTATTCGATGCGAGAATTTAAAACACAGTGTATGTTATGGAGGATTTTTAATGGCTTTCTAAATACCTATTTATTCCCAGAAGGTGTGGACAGATGTAGTAGACTTTTATTTCGCCTATAGTACTTATAGACCTGATGCAATAGTCCATCATGTTGGTCCCGAGTGAGTTGGTGAACTTCACACGTTCTTCAATAACGTGCATGATTCCTCGCGATTTTTATCTTCACTGTTCGTGCGAGATTTGTACATCAAAGGTGCGAGCCGAGGTTTAAGCCTGCACCCATTGCTTTCAAGAAGTCCAATGGTGTTATTTATGACATCCTCTGGATCACTAGAGGTATTTACTAGGTCAGATTAAATACTAGCAAAAATTGACTATTTATAAAGTTAAGCTGGTCGGTTTACGTCCAAGTGCAAATTTAATGAGCACCGGATATTTTACGCGTCCGCGATGCATCTCCGCCGCGCCGCGCTTCGCTGTTCACGAAGCGGAATATCCGCAGCGGATAAAATGAAACCAAAGCTCTTTTTGACAAACCCACAGAAAAGTATTTTTCATTTAATACTAGATTACATTGAATCTAGAAAAAAACGTTAAATAACTAAACAATAACTGTTTCGTCTGTTAGTTTGATGTATTCGCAGTATAGTTCGGTCAACCAGTTAATAATTTATAATGAAGTTGTTACAGCTAAGTACACACTCTACATCCTACTTTTAAACTATTTTTTTCACTGCTTTAAGTAGTACTTATTTACGTAATCTGACAAAGAAAGATCTGGGAAAGAAGTAGGATGACACACAAAAACGTTAATGTAAGTATGTAAATAGTTTGAACGTACTAGTAATGAATAATGAGCGACCTTCCAAATTCTATTTAAATATCATTCCAACAGCCACAAAACCAGAAATCACATTAACAAGCATCTACAGTGGGTACAGATAGACGGTACTCAGCTGTGCGGTTCTATTGACGTGCTCAACCTGAGTAGGCACTCAGCAGATTAAGGACTACTCGTGATCGACGTGTGTCGTGCAGAGATGTACGGTGGGGGTGGATGCGGGGAGGAAATTGGATTTCTTAACCAATTATTGATGTCATTCAATAAATTGTCTAAGCTATACTAAAATTAGGTGCATATTTTTGAAGGACTGATTTTAAAAATTCAACTCTGTTATAATCTCATTTAGTTTCATGATTGTACACCAATTTTTTGCTACGGATTTTTCTCTAGCATTATTTGACTTAACACAACCACATGAAATCAGTAATTTCCTGTAGTCCTACTAGTCGTTAGTATACCTTACTAACTATAGCACGTTAAATCGATATTGGAACTTCCACCTAAGCTCTGAAATATCCTATCAAATTGTATTTCAACTAACTCATTAATTCCTTTAAAACTTTCGATTAAATGCCAAAGATTTACAGTGGCCGCCTTCGCCAGTGCAGCTTCAACAACAATAAGTAACGGGAAAACTATTTGAAGGAACAAAAGTCATAAATTTTTACCGCCAATAGCTCGCCGGTAGTCTGTACTGAGTGTCAATTGTTTTGGTGTGGAACACGAATGCTAGGGGTGTCAATTAGGAGAAAAAAAATAGTTTTTTTTAACTATACAATCTGCTGGATGCGCAAGTGTCGGGCAGGAACTAGATCCGAAGTACGAACGAGTACGAACGAGCTCATTGGCGGTATTTGGTGAGACCTATGTCCAACAGTGAACAGTAATAGGCTGACGATGATGTAAGATAATTATGATTTATTAATTGTCTATATCAATCCAAGCAAGGATTTCGTACAGCTTGTTGCAATCGTCACGCCACTGATTGCACAACATGACTTTCTGCTACTACATCGGTCACTTTATTTATTTCTATAAATCCATTTTGTATTCTACTAAGGTAACAAAAAATGCATTTTAAGAAAAACTTATCTGTTTTAATATTTCGTGACAGCCCTACGTGAGCCGGTTATGCGCACGGTTATTGGGCGGGCGGCGTGCGACGGTGGAAAGTTTCGCGGTGCCTCACCTCACCTCGCCTGGCCTCGCCTCGCCTCGCCTCGCCTCGCGCTCCGACTCTCCCACTGTTTGTGCATTATGACATCTTGCTTTTTTAACTGTTGTTTGCTTGGCGACGACTCTTTTCAAGAAGTCTGTTATTTTTATTGGAATGGAAATGTGATGAACAGGTAGAGAGGTTTATAGTAAAATGATTTGCGTCGCCTTTCAGTTCATTGGGCTGACGTTTTTTCGAAAGAAGATTACCTTCTTATAAAAATACACTCACCTTTTAAACTAGAACTGCTGAAAGCTTTATTGTAGTACACCGGTAAGTAAGACAATTACTTATGTCAGACTTCTGTTGCAACATAGTTGCAGTATACACCAAACCAAGAAAACTATGTATGTATGTAGTCTAGAGAATCGCACAGAATTTCCAGCATCCGAAAACATTGAATTTGATGCACACGTACCGCCGAGGTGGCCGTAAAATTAACCATTCTTATCACTGTCGGCGGTCGTAAAGCGGGCTCGTATGACGTCGATGTCGGCGATGCATCTTACTACAGTTTTCAGAATTAAACTCGATTGGCAAAATTTGTACTTTACATTTTCACTAATTAAAGATGCAGATACAAAAGTAGCATTTTTTTTTATCTGAGTAAGGTGGAATGGTAACGAAATTTTCAAGATTATGGAGTCTGTGTGTTTGGAAAAGTAGTAATACTACTTTTCAAACGTTTGCGTGTAGTGATTATGGTAGAGCTACCTCTACCATAATCGCTAGACGTAAACGTTACGTAAATTTTGTACAGCGTCCATATCAGCCATTTGAATAACTAAAAATTCGCTGTATAAATATTTACGTAGATGCTAGTGATTCGCGATGCCTATCACGTAAACTCATGGACATTTCATCTTATAATAGCATTAAGGTTAATAGGCAAATTACAGTTTCAAATTTTATCCGCGTAAATACTAAATCTGAATGGCATTTGAAAGCAGGAAACAAACTCGTCTTAACTTAGTTGAATTTTCTTTACGCGGGTAATGTTTCAATACCTTCCAGAGGCAATGTTTAGTATCGAGAACAACACGTAAAATTACTAAAATCATAGGTACTATCACGATGTAAAAAGGCAAGTTTGACATCCGCGAAGTGTGAATAAAAAACGGCAGCATCCATCGTGCTGCGGCCGCATAAAATGCATTTTAGTGCGCCGGCCGTAAAACCGGCTCGTTGCGCTAAGTGCACCCGCCGGTTCAATGACCTTGGGACATTTTTAAGGACTTTATTTAAATAAAAATATTTTTTTACTGTCTATTTTCATGGATTTTCATGGAACCAAATATTAGGACTGCAAACGTGGCATCTGTCTTTAGAGAACACGAAAGGGTACATCAAAAATGATTAATTATCTGAATAAAAAGTAGAAGTTTCCGAAAATTGATCTAAAATTACTATTTTTAGTCTGTTTTATGTCAAAATAATACAAACAAAATTTGGTTTTCAACTTACATTTATTACAAAACAAAACGAAATATTACAAAATCTGGTCCTTCAATTTGTACCAAAAGATCAAATCAAAATGGCGTCAGCGAGAGTGTTATTTCAATGGTATCAGTAGGCTGCCCACGTAACGGGTCACGTATAAATAATTTAGGAGCGTTATGTTGCCCCCATGCTTGTGGTTTTCGGGAGAAGAAGTTCAACTTCCGCGTGTTGGTTGCAACTTTGCCCTTAATAATTGTTCTCGTGAATTGAAGTATGGGTGAAGTGAATTCGAATCGAGTTTCTGGCAACCAACTTATGTTAATAATCTGTCCTAAGGGAGATAGCCGAAGACTAGTAACGTTGACTTAACGTTGCCGAAATTATATTGTAGTTATATTTCAACATCTATAAATGTATTGTTTTCTTATATTTACGCGAATACTACACATTGAAATCAAACTATACCGCCAACAACAACTTAATATAAGGGTACCCAGTTACTAACTATGACATCAGGACGTCTAACACCTCAGTCCCCCCGTGACCATGGCTGCTGTAAAGCAGCCGAAACGTCGGGAACATAAATATAAATTTAATAAACGCGATAAAATCCGAAAAATAGTTTGATTTCAATCTATAAATGTATCAAATTAAACATTCTAATCATTTGCAGGCCAAGTTTCGTCCAGATTATTTCAACTCTCCATCCAAAATGAACTATAGTAAGGTCTCGAGTACCGCAGAACCGCTCGTGAGTTACGAAAAACTGAAACCTTCACTCATTCACGTAATGAGTTGGTCGACTTCTCCGCGGCTTTAAAAAGAACTTGAAGAATATCTCGCAGACCGGCGTGGCCACTTTTTACTCATGTTTTTGTTCAGAAACCAACGCTTACGGTCAGCGCCTACAAATATTCGTGGATTTTTTGGTGTTTTTGCTCGACACACTTCTGTAAAACTGGTTTTGTGTTTCGTTTCATATGTAGGGAAGCTTGAAATACGTAGGTAGTATGTGAACTGGGGTTATTACCCTTTCTTATGTGTAGTAATTTAACTTTGCCCCTTTGTGTTTTTGTTTGCTTTACACTAGCCCAGCGTAGTAGAGTAAGGTTGAATCCCCACGCATTTAGGTAGTTGTGCCTTATAATAGACTCGCCGTCTATAAGGGTGACCGTCCACATCGCTGTGCCTTGAAGCGGGCCCGTTTCGACCAATGGGATCGCTTCATTTCCTGTCAACTTGAGCTAAGCCGAGTGAAGGTGAGGAAATGAAGCAATTCTTTTGGTAGCAACGGGCGGGCCTACTTGTAGTAGTCGGGAAGGTTACCCTAAAAACGGGACCAAATCACCATTGGCAAAGTTTTCTACTCCTATGGGGAAAACAAGCGTGATGTCGGTGTTTTTAACCCTTCGTTGTTTGTAAAATTTGCCTACTTATATAACTTGATGAGTGTAACAGTAGTTAGTCATTTGTCTAGTAGGTACATACAAACTTTTTTCCGTATTTGAAAATTTAGGGACATTTTTGCGACGCAGCCAAAATTGTTTTACTGCTTATTTAGCCCCTGACTGAGATAACATTTCACATAACTGACAACGACCTTATCCATCCTCTAAAGCAATTTCGCTCAGAGTAACGTAAAGTTTTTAATTGTTTCCACTGTACCGAAGCCTGTGGGGATGTGCGAAAGAGAAGAAAATGCTTACCTCAGCTCCGATTCTGTCATCGAGAACGGCTTGCTTTAACCTGTGGAAGAGATTATATTATTATTTTTATGAACACAGAGGATATAGTAATTAGTAGCTTTCGATCGCATTCGCAGAGGTCTGAAACATTCTCATATCCATTGTAATCAGGCGCAGAGAGAATTCGCTCTATCAAAAATCTGAGTAGACAGTCTAACTACACCAAAGAATTTGTAATAATAATTCTTTGAACTACACCAACCTCGATACAAACTGTTAAAAAATATTGTTTTTTAGTTCTGTTTTCGGTGAAGAAAGAATGCATATATCAATGGTAATCAGCTTTCATTTACTTCATGAAAGGTCACATACCCTTACATTGCATGTTAGTGCGGTCATTTATATCGTTAAAGCTATAAAGATTTTCGTATACGGCCATTATCAGTAAAACGATGTAAAGAAAAATCGTTATCGTGCTCATAGTGTAAATGGAGCGGCTACTTATATCCTATCAGTAGGAACTATTATTCGTAGATACATTCAAGTCCATAAAAGCACCCATGCTCAAAATTGAACTTTTCCCCAAAATAGTCCCAAAAGTTAGCGGTCGAATAAAAATTTGACTGAATCCAATCCGTTCGCTTCAATAATGCCGACGGAAGCGACGGCAGATTTGAGCAAGTTGCGCCGCTCCGGGCAAATCCGGACGCCTCGGCGAGTATTGAAAGTGACAGATACCGCATCTGTGGTCTATATTTGTCTGTTGGTAGAGGGAATATGATAAGAATTAGTAACTCTATGATAGCATTTTATTCACGATGATGTTGTTGATATGGCCATGAAAACCGTATTTCAGGCACCTATTACATTGAGATGAGAATAATTTAGACACATAAGAATTATTTTGTACACATGTAGAAAGGCGTGAAGGTGCCAAGTAAAACTACACTCAGCCGAAACCGTATTGAACACAGTCTTATCAACGATAATCGATATATCGTGAAATCGTGACATTCGTATTGTCGAATCCTACTGTTAATTTCCTATTTTTGCCGTCATATTGATTACTGAACGAACAATAAAAAAAATATCGCTCGTTCAGACGATATATGACGGCAAAAAAGATGGAATTTAGAGTAGAATTTGACAATACGTAAACACGATATATCGATTACCGTTACTAAGAGTAGCATCCCTGAACTATACCGAAAATTACCTTTATTGGACTAACTTATGTGATTCAGCGCTCGCTTCACTAACAGTCGTTCGACGTTTAATTATTACTCATAAACGAAGAATAGCGATATTTAATTAGAGATGTCTCTATATATACTTAATTTCCTGAAAAACTACAGTTATCTATTAAATATTGCTTTCATAGCTCCATGTGAACAGGTGAGACAAACGCGCCGCGGGCCGGGCGAGCCGTCGACTTTAATTACTTTCTATCGGGGTCATACTGTTGATACACTAACGAATATGAGTCCGGTAAATGTTAGTTTAGACGCTTGTTCTATTGGACCACTTTAGCAATTTCCGGATACCTAGCATATTTTTATTTCTTCCTCGCTTTAACTACCTGGGTTGTCTAGTGGTAATTAATGTTGACTGCGAAGATGGGGTCAAAAGTTCGATTCCAGGGCATAGTATTACTATAGAGTAAGCGTTATTTTAAATTCTCAACAGCATCGAGCTCTCCGGAATGTACTTTACATAGAGGTATGTTGTTGATTTGAAGACTACTACGGATTGCGAATATTAATTACATAAAAGAAATAAGTAACTACTCATCTGCAAATTCCTTAGTCTTAGAATTACTATATGAAATTTTGCAGACCAGAATAAATCAATTGTTTACTTGCTTCAGTTAGGACAATACACATACTTAGCGCGAGGCATATTATTGTAATATTGTTAAAATACATTATTTATACATTAAATGTTTTTTCACAATTTCAGCGATGGTTGAGACTAGCTGTGGCTCATTGATTACGTTTTGTACTGAGAGCTTTGTATGAGAGAACCTAAAAACCAACCCCCCCTCCCTTTCCCATCCTCTGTTAAACTCCCCTTCAGGTCGGTCAGCAACAGCTTTGGAATTGCAAGCATATACAGGCCACGGTACCTGTTTAGCATCAGGCGGGTCATACGCCTATTTTCCGACTTTGATATATAAAAAATATAATAAATAGAGATCATACCATACCATAACATACCATAGAATATTAAAGAAGCTATTCTAATAGCTCTTTATTGTACCTACAGCAGAGTTTAAATTTGACTATTATATTAGGAACATTATAATGCAATTATAATACAGTAGTGCCCATTTGGCGGTCTTATTGCAGGCTGCGATCTCTTCCAGGCAACCTTTGGATTGAAATAATTTTGTCATGTTATCAGGGTAATAGTCAACAGTAAATTCATTATTCACATACCATAAACACAATGTCAAATCAACGAGGTAGTCTGTTGTCTATGCCGAATGACAAGTAAGTGCCTTATGAGAGTCCAATGTCCACATTATTACGGGCTCGGTGTAGCGCGCGCCGCCGGCGGCGGTATCAGACTTGTGTTCGTGTACACACGGGCACTGGGGCCGTGCAACTGGGATTGTAATGTTGATCGATCGAAGTGATGTCTGGCAGGTGAATGATTTTAAAAAGTGCAGTATTGTTAGAATTCGATGTAAGTAAAGCAATAAACAATTTGATTTTGCAAAAAGAAACTGGCTGTATGCAATGTACATAATATAAAATACTCTATGATACAGTTCTAGTGCACAGCCTGGTATGTCCTACATTAAACACTTTTATGATTTTACTTTATAGCTTAGAATTTGTTTAACAGTGCATGACGCGGGAATCGAACCATAGCTTTGCTTTGAACCGCTTTTACACCCACATTATATTTCACAAACATATCCTGTACAAATTTAAATTCGTAACTACAAAGTTTAAAGTTTAATTTTATTTTTTAATGATTTAGAATTTGGTAGTTGGTTTTTCAAACTCTACAACCGTATGTCACCCGTGCTATACCTCGGAACCTCGCTGACGGGCTACATGCTCCTTTGTGCTCTACACATCTCTACACACAGCTGAACTATATAGCGCGCACTCTATTAAACTTTACCGCCAAGGTGGATAGTATGGGACAAAAAATGTAGAGCCAGTTATTATAGAGTTCATTCAGAGGACTAGACGGAATAAATCTTTTTAAGCTTTCAATAAGTTAGAAAGAAAGATATTTAGGCCAAAATTTTTACATCTGAACTTTTTAAATATTATCTTTATGTCCTGCGGCATATGCACCATTTTGTTGAATTCGTTGGCGATTATGATCATTGAAAATTACTTAACAGTCCTTGTGCCTTTTATTAACATCAATCGGTATCATCAAAATAATATGATGACTGCACAATCATAGGCAGAACCATTGCATATTGAGTTGATAAACTCTGCTATAGGTACATAGCTCACAGAGCCAATGGTTGTTTTTTTTATATTTATTTATTTATTTTATTTGGCTCTTCAACAATGAGTACACTATAACAATTACAATAGATCACTCCAGACTTTTTAAGTGCCTCATTACTTAAAGAAGAGCACTACATGCACTAAATTGTACGCATAAACATCTATGGGAACAAAGAGAGAAAAAAATAAAATAAAAATTAAATTACAACGAAAACTTGCAATTTAGAATTATACACATTAAGTTAGATAGGATATACAGTTGTTGTGGCAGAAATGTTTCCACTACCGCAAGAATCTACGCCAATAATTAACAATGTACTTACATAAAACCTAATCTACTTTGTTTCCACGGATGATAGAAAGGGCCATAATAAAAATCTAGTCAAGATTTCAAGAGTACGTACCGCCTCTCCGCAGATTACTAGCGAGTCTGCAACTCCTCATTTTTTTACATCTTACGGGAATAAACAAAATCTACTCGCCCGGGCCAATCCGTCGCACTTTCTTTTACATAGCCGTGTGGCTATTAAACAAGCGGTGGATGATTGCTTAAGCATTATCCCCCTTATTAATATACGTGGTATGGTATGAATAGTTAAACCCGGAATTATCTCTTTCTCTCATCAGTAATTTGACATTCGAAAGAAGAAAACGAAAACAATTGCATCATTTTTACTATTGTTACCTATATTTAGAAGAACTTCCGGCTAATCTGTCGGCAAACAAACGTGCGACCCGCCTAATGTTAAGCAGTTACCGTAGCCTATAGATGCTTGCAATACCACAGGCATTGCTTGCACGTCGCTGACATGAAGGGGAGTGAGAAAGAGTTGGGTCCCTTGCTAGCACAAAGTATATATAGAATTAAATATATATAATCCATTTAAAATTTAGTTACAGTGGTATGATAGAGTGCATTATCCTGAAAATATTAGTAAAGCCATTGTGAATGAGTTTAAATTAGTTTTGAGGGTTAATCATCCTTATCTAGTTCCATAGTTAGGTGAGATGATTTAGATCTGCCATAAAATTACAATAGTTCTGAAGTTCAAATAATGTGAGGATTGACGCTAGATATTGAACTTTTTACAATCTAAACTTTAGTATATGGTAAACATCATCATTATTATTTTGTACCTACTAAATCGCTGGATTCTTGGCCCGTATTTAAAGCGATCTTTTCTGAGATGCCAGTCACTATCTCCGCTTTTGTACGGTGGCTATTCAGCGACTTGGGCGCCGAGCGGAATTGGACAGGCAAACCCAATTACCGTGGGACGTACGCCCGAGTTTTTATTTATGCACCACTACTCCTTTGAAAAACGTGCCCCTAGCTAATACAATAGCTTCTAGTTTGCCGTTTCTTATAATGGTGGACGTCTGAAGGTAAGAAGAAAAACTATGTTAGTTGGATTAGGTAGAAGTTGAAAAGCGTTGATGAAGTTCAGTGTTGGGGAAAATTATATATTTCTTGCCGTCGTAAACGAGATGAGATGTTTTTCGTCGAGAAACTTGGATCTGGATTTTTCTATTCAAAATAGTAGAAACTTAACGAGTGGGAGTTAATTACATTTTAGAGATATAAAAAGTATTAATAAGACTCGTGTCTTTAAAGTTACTAGATGACAATCTATGTAGTTATGTATGTAAATGTTGGTAAATATGATGCAAGTAATAACATTTATTTGGCCTATTAATAGTCACTAATCCCCTACTACTAATTTACTCTAATGTCTAAAGGGCAAAAAGCAACAATAAGTCTCAAAAAGCAGGTTCGGAGTCGGCTCCCTTAGGTAATAAATGCCTTAAGCGACGTTTACCCCTTAGTACCAGCGCTCAAACTCTGCTAATTTAAAATTTAGTTTTAGCCTTCAAGGATTCATTCTTCATCTTTAATAATAAATTATTGGTGTTTGAAATGTAGTCGTCCAAATGACTAAAAAAACAGATGGCCGACAAGATGTCGACCATCAATAATTTACGATTACAGTGTAAAATTTACGAAGATACCATCCGTTTGCCAGTGTGCCAACCTAGGCCCTAAAAAAATATTGAGAACCTCATCCTTTTTGCAGTCGGTTAAAAAAGGAATTCGTTAAAGGCGTAAGAAAAATCACTCAAAACAAAGAAGCCGTAAGACTGTTGCAAATGTTAAACAAATTTCCTGAAAGATCAATAGCTAGATGAATTTAAAAATCTTTCATAACACAGCATAGCGACTCCCATATGAAGAAAATTACCCAGCGCAGCGGTATCAATGCACTGAGTATCACTCCACGAGCCCGTAACTCAACAATTCCAAAGACTTCCGAGATGACTACACACGGTCACGTAGCTTGTAGAGCTGCTCGCGAGATTGTAAACTCGCTCGTGCGTGCCGGATCACGCCGGAATTCACCGGATCCTGGCATTGTTCCATATTCGAATATGATTCCCTTTGGAGAACATTTTTTATTTTCATATCTCAGTGGTTTTCAAAATTAGGCTTCGGTCTTTAGATAAGAATCGTGTTTGGAATTTATTTTCTATAATGAACTGAAATAAAAGTAGGTGAATATTTCTAGGCACCTAAGTAAAATTTAATTCCAAAAACACATTTGTATGTTCATACGTATTTTACAAAATATAGCATAAATAATAACTTTAATAATATTAAAATAAACATTTAATAATTAACTAAATTTAGATTCGAGCACATTATACAGATTAAGTAACCAGAAGGTCATTTATCACGCTCATATTAATTTAAAATAAAAAGTAACATGATTAAGTACATATATTTTCTTTGATTATGCTTTTGATTATATGCATTGAACATGGCTACACGAATTTAAACCGATGTTACCCATGGTCACGTAAAATGCTGAGCTATTGATAAGATTCTAAAGTCACTGGTTCGTAATAGATACTTGTCATACATTCCGTTTTGGCGGCGCTCCAGCTTCAAATATGATTTCTATAGATTTTTATGATAACTTATCTCGTGAATTCAAGATTCTTTACCTTCATTAGCCAATACTGTCCCAATCTATATGTCCAATTTATACTAATCGTTCAAACCAACTTTTTTCATTCTCATTTATTTTAATATAAATTCTTATTTAAGCAAACATATTTTATATTAATATTATGAGAATTATCTGATATGACTGCCAAAGAATAATAAGTTGTTGAAGTTGAGAATTATTCATGCTCCTTTCCTGTCAACTAGTTTACAAACACAAATCTCATTGTAAAATAACTTTATTTTATATCGATTTCAAACTCGCAGTTCACATAACTCCATTCCCAACGTTACCTGAGCCAAAAGGAGCAGTCAATAAAACACTCGATTTAAAACACAACATTTTTAACGCAAACTTTTTCTCGCGGCGTAACTTTGTTTTTGGCACGTGCACCTAGAAGTTCGCCTGCCAAGTTGGACGTGTATCGCGCCCGTGGATCACAGCTGGGCCGCACTCAGCCCAACGTGATCCAGCCTCTCTTTTTAATTAATACCACTTCGAACCGAAAGAATGCTTCAAGTCATTAAAAGTTTTAATAGCATTTGACTTCTGCAAGCCTGGTAACAAATTTTAGTGTGATGCAAGGTTTTTTAGAGATTTTTCAGAAAGGAAAGTAGATTTGGAGATTTGGAAGTATGTTATTTTTACTGAAAAGAGTTTGAGAGTTGTGAATTTTGGAGAAATATTATAAAAAAAAAATTGGCAGTGATGAATAATTCCATGAAAATTTACATAAAAATAGAGTCAATGTAGGAAGTTAGTCACACCAACCAATGCTCGAAATGCGATTCAATTAACTTCAAGCCAATAAATTACAGAACATGACCTAAAACTGGCTTTCAATTTCTCGGTTCTGCCATTTGTTCTCAAAACTTCGTGTATTTGCAGATCACATTAATATCTACACTTTTATACGCCCAATTAAAATGACGATACCCGGTTTTGGCGAGCACACATACAAATCAAATGCCGCCCAAACAAGGGTCGACGCACACACCAACACCTCGGCCCTGTGCCTTTAAAATCGAAAACCAATTACTGAAAAACTGTACATAAATACATGCAAGCATTGTCCGGACATGTGCAAATGTATACCCGCACGGGATCCGTGAATGCGGTGACGGAGACACTATTCGGAACTGGAAGTGACTTTCTATCATCGTGTACGCACGGAACAGACACAAATGGATATCGTTTTGCAGAACAGAATCAACCCACATACACCGCTGTAGACCAAAAACCAACCTTGTGTTAGTGGGTCTAGGTTGGTTTCAGTTTGCAGAAGTGTATTTGGGTTGGTTCCATTTTGTAAAACTACGTCCAAATTATCTATAGAAATGGACGATCGCTGTATACGTTGCAAATAGTGGAACGTGGAACGCACTTTTTGTAAACTGTGTCTTCTTCTTGCGGTGCCTCTCCATTAATAAAAGTTGTCTGACAGCTTATTCATCTGTATTTCTTGCCACTGACTACAGGTGTTCTACGCTGGCAAGGCGGGTAAATTCTCTAATATTACATAGCAGAAAAGCATTGAGCATAGAAGAAGATAGTACCGCTCGTGCGCAGCAATATGCGTGCGTGCAGGTTCAAATTCCAGCTCACAACTCTATGATTTTCGTATTTCATGTGCGAATTTCATAACTAATAAAAAAATGTTACTTCTGATCAGTAAAGAAAAACATCACGAGGAAGTCTGCACCTATTTCGAAAGACGTGTGAAATCCGTCAACCCACTCCATTTGTCTCCTATTACGCGATACCAATGGAGAAATGTGGGTTAACTGGTGTGCACCTAACCTAACATTTAAAAAAGTGTCAGCAACTTAAAGCTTTCGAGAGACTACGTCCTGCTGTGGACTGGACTACGGATAGAGCTCATCCATTGAACGCTACGCCCACAGATAGAACGTTTAATTAACACGAGTGACAGGGCGATGTGAGCCGACACACCGACCGGCACACACTGCGAAATAACAACTACTGTGCGAGTACTGCTGTGTAGGATTATAAATGGCGCTTGATTTATACGCGCCGCGTAATGAAGATCGGAAGTGTTTTGGAGTTATTTGGGGAGTCATGTGATTAACGGAAGTGTAATGGAGTGTTACGTTATTGAGAAATGTAACGATAGCGTGTCTATATCCATAGGGTAACAGCAACAGCAATGTCGCTTGGCGCAGGGGTTCGAGCGTAGGCCGCTCGGCTCACAGCAAATGGTGGTTGCGGGTTCGATTCCCGCCGGGGCAAATTTCGGAAATAGCCTTTTCGTAATTTTCCCTAGTCTTGGTGTCTCTGGGATCGGCCCCAGATGGTCTGGGGGCGATCCCAGAGATACGATGCCCATAGTACAAGCGTTTCTTCGTTTGGGACCGTGCAGAGTGTGTCAGTCTGGCGATATTTATTTATTTAAATAACATGAAACACCCGGCATATTTCGTTCCTAGGTCATTCAGATTCAAGATAGCTTTTGATCAAATACATAAACAGACGAGTATTGAATCCACTCTCTTTATCTTCTAATAGTAGCTGAAGGCATACTAAACTAGCGGGCTGTTGTGCTGTTTATTCATAGTTACTCCATAGGGGCTACGAAATCCAATGTCCAAAGTTTGTACCAATACCCGTCCATTGCTTGCGAAGACAAACATTTGTCTTTAGTGTTTAGACCTTAGAATTGTACCAAGTACCAAAAACAGTGTCTCCATCCATATTCACTAACAAGATCCAGAATTACCATAATTCTCAACGCAGCTATACCTACATAGCAAATCCATTTAAACTGTTTTATATTCAGCTAAGTGCCCAGAAAGGGCCACGCGGCTTAACGAGTGAATTAGAATTTCACATTGTAATGAGTGCTGCGTGCAGAGGGGGTGAAATAGCCGCAAAAAGTGGTGTTATGATAAACGTCGAGAGGCCTCTCATCTAGGTCTCGTGTACACTTGACAGTGGACCAATTATACCAACTGTTTTCTATGCGCAGGGGATTTTCACTCATTATACATTCATTAAGAAACTGAATACAGATTTTTTTTGTTAAGCAACTGCAGTTCGGTGCAAGAACACCATTCTGCGTTATGAAACACGCATCACGGTCGTGGGAAAAACACTGTGAAGCTGAAGTGGGAGTGAGCTGGTCAAGTCGCGTGCATGGACCCGCGGAGGTGGGCCAATACCAGCACTAGCTGGATACCTGCCAATAACCGCCGCCGTCGGGGTAGACCAAGAAGACGGTGGCGGGATGACCTAGACACCTTTACGGGAAAGACGTGCCCGGAAATTGCCCCGGACCGAGCAACATGGAAAATAAAAGTGGAGACCTTTGCCAAGGAGTGGGACTGAATTAGAGGCTAATAAAAAATAAACAACTGTAGTAGCTACTAAGAGTTGTAATCATTGGGCTCCAATACATACTCTAGTATCTAATACATAATAAATAAATAATAAATATTGCCAGATAGACACACCAACTGTACGGTCCCAAACTAAGCAAAGCTTGTACTATGGGTACCGTACAATAGACTGGGGGCAATCCCAGTGACACCCAGACCTGGGCAAATTACGAAAAGGCCATTTCCGAAATTTGCCCCAGCGGCAATCGAACCCGCGACCACCTTGTACAGTGGGCCGAGCGGCCTACGCTCGAACTACTGCGCCATGCGGTCGTCAATAATAACCTGATCAGTTTACATTTAATTCATTATGTGACCTTCAATGGGTCGACACTACTCCGACCGCGTAAGATTTAACAGACTACCGTTGTTTGCCATGATTATAATGGAATTGGCCTATTGTCACTTGAATGTCCTTGCTTGCGGTGGCTTTGTGGAGCGGGTCACCCTCTTCCCTCTATTATGGTTGAGGAGAGTGATGCCGCTTTTCAAGTCATGCTCGTGCGCGGGCGCTGCTTGCGGGGATTGGGCCACTCACTTGCCTCTTAACAACATTCATTTACTTAGCATGGAAGGCATCACACCAAAGCAATTTTATTATTATCCACCTGTTTTGTTAATTGTTAGTTTAATAATAATAATAATATCGCCAGACGAATACACCAACTGTATGGTCCCAAACTAAGCAACGCTTGTACTATGGGCACCGTACAATGGACTGGGGGCGATCCCAGTAACACCCAGACCTGGGCAAATTACGGAAAGGCCATTTCCGAAATTTGCCCCGGCGGGAATCGAACCCGCAACCACTATATGCAGTGAGCCGAGCGGCCTACGCTCGGACCACTGCGCCAAGCGGTCGTCAATAGTTTGGTTCGTAAATATTTAATTTGATGTAAGTATGAGTAGGTATGACCACCACACTAAACTAGCGTTCTCATTTTATTTACATACCTAAATCTGAGTGAGATTTGATTACTATTTACTAATAGTTATTTAGTGATAATGGTGTTGCCTGCTCATATTATTATATTTTTTCAATGAATTACAGATGGTGTACATTCTAAGGAACACCTTAGAATGTACACCATCTGTAATTCATTGAAAAGAGTAACCATTGAGTTTCTTGCCGGATCTTCTCAGTGGAAGCAGCATTCCGAACCGGTGGTAGATTCTGACTATTCATAAATGCTTTGTTGGCTTACGTGAATAAAAACAATTTTGAGTATGAGTTTGTGTTCTGTGATCAATTTATTATATTATAAGACTTGGGTATGAAAAAAGTATTTTTGAATTAAGTTTATCTTTTCTAAAATCCATATTGGAAACTATAAAAGTTTAGCAGGTAAGCCAGGATGATTTCATTTATTCAGAATATAAAATGAACCCAATTGTGGACCGTCACAATTCTCAAAGAAACTTTATTTGAATTTAAATAGTTTAGAAGTTGTCAGGGATGGGTGAATGCGTGGATCCACTGCCGTTGGCGATGGCGGGGTGACATTTGAAAAGGCGCCAAGAAACTTGAGAGTTGGTCTAATTTGTACAGCTTTTGTTGTTAGTCTGTCATTTATATTTTATGACAGTAAGTCTTCAAAGGAAAATACCAAGTACCAGTCTGCTAATAACAAGACTGTAAGATGGGTTATTTATTTATTTTATAGTAGTCTCAACTGGGTACTCAATACTAACATCAAAAGATACAATAAAGGTAAATAGAACAAAATTAAGATTAATATTAATTCACACTGTTCTCGAATTTGGGGAATGAGAGTATGGTGACTAATTGTCGGCTGAACTCATCCTTACTTTTCGGGAAAAAACAGTTTCTATTATCATTAAAAATATGAAAACTTACAAGTACAAAGCAGCATAATATTAACCATAATATACCATATGCATCATAATGGTTTGAGGTGTTGATAAAAATATGAATAACACCCCTCTTCTTCGCTGGGGGTAAAAAAAACTAAATACTTTACTCAAAAATAAATGTAAACCAAACTGTCCATAAACTGTATTCGGGAACCGTTCATACAAACTTCGTTATGAAACGAATAATATATTTTAATCCGAGCTGAACCGGGAACCGGTCAGACCTCCCGTAACCGAGTTACCCGGGAGCCGATCAGTAATATACCACGCTCGTTGGCTCGCAGATTACCGACTATAAATTATTATGAAGCAATCACTGTATGGTAAAAGTTTTGCGCCGTTTTGAGCATACGTCCTGACGTCCTTTTTTTCGTTGGAAAACCCTTTATGGGTCCCCTCATGCCTCGGGAGAGACGAGAGGGGTATTGTGGGAGTCCCTGCGCCTGAAGGGCGCAGTATACCCACTAAAAACCAACGGTGTACCACCCTCCGCCATGTAGTGGGGCGCCCCGGGTCCACTGAAATGCTCCAAGACGCCCCGGCGGACGGCCCGGCCTTCTTGCCGGGCCACAGGCGCTAAAGGGGGGGGGACCTTTTTTTTTTTTTTTTTTTTTTTCGGGGGGGAAATCCTCATGGATATCCGGCCACGCGGGGGCGTGGCGCGGGTTATGCCGGACTCCTACCGGCTAAAACCCCCCCGGCACTCCCGCCTCGTCTATGAGGAGGAGGACTAGGGAACTGGCAGAGCCTTTACATCTAGTCCCCCTCAGACGACCGCCCGCCTTTACAGCGGGCCCTTCACGCCCCTCCCATTGGGAAGGGGCCCGGGAATGACCGCGAGTGCTCGGCCATTCCCGCTCCGCGATGGTGGCGAATAGTGCGGTGCAGGAGAAGGCGCCCCCGCGCCTGTCTCCCGCTATTCGCCACCAGGAGGGAGACGACGATCGTACAGTCGCCTTCTCCCTCCTCTCCTTCGCCTACGGAGCGGGGCTGCGAGAGGGTCGTCCTCCCGCGCACGCTCCGCTGCCTCCTTCTGCGACATGACTTCCTCGCAGAAGGAGGCGAGCGCCGCCCAGGCCTCCTCGCTTCCCAGCATGGAGCTGACCACGCTGGGAAGCGAGAGGTCCTGCCCAACCACCGCGACAAGACCGCGGCGCAGCTCGGACCAGGCGGGGCACACCTCGAGGGTGTGCTGTGCCGTGTCCTCCGGCGCGCCGCAATCGTGGCACGCCGAGGTTTCCTCCCTCCGGATTCGGTGCAGGTGGGATCCGAAGCATCCGTGGCCGGATAACACCTGCACCAGACGGAAAGAGAGGAAACCGTGGGACCGCTCGAGCCAGTCTGGCAGTACTGGCCCGAGCGCGTCCAACGTTCGACGGCCAAAAGCGGCAGCGGCGAGGTCCTCCGTCCAATGATGGACGATTGCCACCCTCGCCTCTCGCCGGACGGGCTCCCGCTCTTCCGCGGCAGGATGCTCCCCGAGCGCCTTTCGCCGCGCCGTCCACTCGTAGACTCTGGCAAGCACCCACGCCTCGAGCTCCCAAGGAGGGGTGCCGGCCAGAGCGCACGCCGCCGCAAAGCCCACCGAGCGGTAGGCCCTCGCCACCCGCAGTGCAATGGCCCTTTGGGGCCTGCGAATGGCGGTGGCGTTCTCCCTCCGGTGGAGGGAGTCCGCCCAGATGGGGGCCCCGTAAAGGGCCATACTCTTGAGTATGCCGGCATACAATTGCCGGCAACGCGCCTTAGGCCCTCCCAGGTTCGGGAGGAGCCACGAGAGGGCATCCGCAGCCTTCAGCAGGCGGGTCGACAGCGCGCTGAAGTGCGGGCCGAAGCGCCACCTGCTGTCGAGTATGAGGCCCAGATATTTCATCTGGGCCCTGACCGCGATTGTGACGCCCTCCACGACGATGTGGGCGTCAGGAGGGGTGCGCTGCCGAGGCCCGTGGAAGTACACGGCCTCGGTCTTATTCAGCGCCACCTTCAATCCTAGGCGGCGGATCCTTCCTGAGACTAAGGATCCGCCAGCCGAGGCCAGACTGGCCGCCTCCCTGTAGTCCCTCCCCCGGGCAGTGAGAAGAGTGTCATCCGCATAGCAGATGACACTCGTGCCACGGAGGAGGGTTCCCCGCAGGAGCCAATCGAATCCGATGTTCCACAGCAGGGGTCCTAGGACCGACCCCTGTGGAACACCGGACTCCGCGCCATATCGCCTGACTCTGGCCGTCTTGTCTACAAGGAGGACTGCTCGGTCCTCCAAGTAGCTGGCCAGGAGTTGGCGCAGATATTGAGGCACTCCGTGGTACCGGAGTGCCTCCAAGATTGTCGAGTGGGGGACGGAGTTGAACGCGTTCGCTATATCAAATGACACAGCCAACACTCCGTCCCCTGCCTCCACTGCCTCCCTCACTTGGCCCTTGAGCAGGGCCAACGCATCTATCGTCGAACGCCCCCTCCGGAAACCGAATTGGGCATCCGACAGGTCCGGCCCCACCAACCGCAGGAGGCCATTCAGCCGGGCGGCGACGATCCCCTCGAACAACTTACCGACCTCATCGAGCAGAACGATGGGCCGGTATGCCGAGGGGGAGTCCGCCGGGCGTCCCTCCTTTCGGAGGAGGCATAGCTGCCCCTCCTTCCAGAGTTTCGGGAACCTCCCAGTCGTGAAGCACGCGCTGAAGAGGTCCCGAAATCTGTCCTCCATCTTGGAGGCGGCGATGGCCACCACCCGTGCGGGCACGCCGTCCGGTCCAGGGGCGGTCTTCTTCGCGCGGAGGCGAAGAGTCCCAGCGCGAAATTCCTCCACCGTGACCGGGGGGACTTCCTCCTCCGGCGGAGCCGCCTCCCGCGGAGGGTCCATCACTGGTGGGGTGAAGTCGGTACAACCCCAGTCATCCCCCAGACGGCCTAAATCGTGCAATAGGTAGAGGGTCCCCATACGTCCTGACGTCCTGACACGACACGCTGAGCATCACTTTTGTTAAATCAGAAATCGGTAAAAAAAAGCATGTCTGCTATCAAAGTTAGCTAATGATTGAATACTGAATAACCAAGTATCTAAGTAACCACACAGTACCTACTTATTAATAATACCCAACGATACGACAACGACTCGTCACCAAATCGTATGCTAATAAGCGATAGTATACCGAGCGAGCCGTGGATTTATTGGTAATAATAATAATTTTGATTGATCGCCGCGATCCCACCAACTTGAGGTGACCCACGCACCACGAGTAACCGCAATCAATCTAAAACGACCAATTAATAGGATTAATTTTACAGTACCGGTCGTTAAGTACAGGAAGAGTGAATTTCAGCCAGTATGCTGTTTTAAAAATAAAATATTCACAAGTTTATTTAAGACGTTACTTAAGTTTGGATAAGCAAGGTTTATTATTCCTTTCAGAGAAAGAAATAACGAACGAAAACCTTAATCAGCCAAAGGCATGAGACTACTTCAGACCATAATATCACAGTATTAAGTTTATATCCAGCAATTGAAAACTCTGAGGCATTAGTTCAATGAAAATGTAAAAGAAGTCTGAAGTGATTGAGAAGCAGGAATCTTGATGCGATCCGTTTATCCAAATTGTTTCCAGTACACACGGGGACTCTCCATTCTTTTCTCAAGTGCTCTATGGTGCAGGAGTCAGATGTGTAACTATTTTTATTCCCATTCACTAATAAGTTTGTTACGAACACTCTTGTGTATAATTGGTCTGTGCTTGTTCGGCGGCCGGCGCGCGAGTAGACTTCAACTTTCGTTTTGTTTGCCCTGTAGCGCTTGCACTGCACTTTTCACTGCACACTCGTGATTTTTAATTCCATTGTTTATTGAGTACGGTTTACTGAAGCATTAAGACTTTAATTAGGGATAATCTGCACGATTATGGCTAAAATTTCGTCACTAATTTAACTAAATTACACAAGAAAGTATTATTTGCTATTTTGCACTTTCATGAAACATTTAAGTCACATTGTTCACATTTACAGATTTCTACAGACTTATCTCTTTGAAGGAGACCATATGCTAGTAATGGTCCTTAAGTCGAAGTGAAAACGTTGGCGAAGGCTGACAATATGACTCAATAAAAATATTGCAAAGTCACGCAATCAATTCAGTTTTTTTCACAGTTTCCTTTGAGGATAATTTGAATAATTCATTATGCCATTATGCTGACGAGTCGAGAGGCGGACATGAGTTTAAGCTGAAATCCGCGCGGTTCGGATGCTGGGATGTGTTAAATTCCGTAATATAATTCCCTGGTGTGTGGAAATTTTAATCATGTCCGAAAATGGCCGAGTTTTGTAAACGCCAAGTCAGCGCCGGGAGTGGGCCTGATGAGAGATGGGGGATTGCATATAGGTATAAAACTGAACGAATATTTTACCATATATTATGTACCTTATGGGTCATAAAGTAGACTGGAAAATTCCTAGTAACAGTCATAAACTTAGGAAAGTTGTTTGCGGTATATCTTAAATTACAAAATTATATTAATATAAACGATATTTAATTGCAGATTTCTGATACATCCTGTATTCCACACTTGTTCAGGAACTGAATAAAGTCCACGTCAGCGTCAATTCAACGCCAGCTTTTAATTGCCAAACAGCGCGGATAGTGGTACTCCATTCAATTTCCGGCGTGCCAGACTCTCGGATAACACCGTCCATTCTGGCTATTGGAGAAAAATGCTACCTATGTACCTATCCCCACCAAACGGGTCTTAGGAGACAGAAAGCAGTCACTTAATCAGTGTATCCTGTAAACCAAACTAATGAAAATGCGAAACACTTGAAAAGATATTTCGTAAATTAGAAGGAAGAATTGGTCCACCTAAAACAATAAAACTCAATTCCAACATTCATGAATACATGAATTTTATCTTTGTCAACTTTCGCAATCAATTCGAAAGAGGAAAAACCGTCAATCGCTAACGACCTCGCGCCGAGTAACAAACCTCTAACTAAAGCAAGGGCCTTAATTAAATCGTTCATTCATATTCCCGATAGCCAATCAAAGGATTCGGTAAAAAGTGGAAAACTCCGAAGACTTTTGTAATTAGCCCACTATGTAGCATGAGCAAAAAATATGTATCTCCCGGCAACTCTATGAATATGGAAGAGATGGTATTTGTCGCAGCGTCCTGTGTCGACTGCTGAATTATTAATGTTTATCTAAGGGACTGAGTGGAATAGGCGCTAACGAGCAGCAGAATATGGCGAAGCAGTTGCCATTGCTGTAATGATCCTCTGTATTCATGTTATGACGACCGGTTGGCGCAGTGGTTCGAGCGTAGGCCGCTAGGTTCACTGCACATGGTGGTTGCCGGTTCGATTCACGCCGGGGCAATTTTCGGAAATGGTATTTTCGTAATTTACACAGGTCTGGGTGTGACTGGGATCGCTCCCAGTCCATTGTAAGGTACCCATAGTTTGCTTTGCTTAGTTTTGGACCATATAGTTGGTTTGTCAGTCTGGCGATATTTATTTATATTTATCTATCTTATCTCTCTATCCATCCAAAACCACTTGCGCTCTTTTCCTTTGCAACCTTCATTCCTCTGTAATTACATGCTCGGGGTTAGTATAAATTAATTTTTTACGTCTTTTTTAACGTCCTACCCCTGGGTACGGCCTTCCCTCAATATAAAGGGATTCAGGGAGATTTTCTAAGACATGGTGGTGTCTTTATAATGTCTTCCTTCACCGTAAGCAAGTGATAATCATATTTTAATTATGATTCGCACATAGATTTCCAAAAACGCAGTGGTGCGAGCCGGGGTTGCAGCCAAGGACCTTGATCCCGCAAGACGCGTCGGCTATAATTGATTTTTAATATCAAAATTAATATCTATTAATACAGCAATATTTCACCATACTCCACCACGCTCATAAATCATGGCGTGTTAACACAAAAACAATGGTGCAATTAGCATCACACGCTCGGTTAGCGGCGCGGGCGCCTTGGCAAGCTCCCGGATAGATCTTACAACTGGTACCTAAGTTCGGTACTTAGTTGTTTCACTAAGTTGCGCCTGGCTATGCTCGTTGCTACTACTAATTGTAAAACTCGAACGAAAATTGAAAGTGAGTTTTGGTAGAAAAGTTGTATGATCTACCGATTTGGTCTTCTAGAGTTTTTGAGTAAATACCAAGTGTAGGTAAACGTTTTTACGTAAACGCATGACCAAGTGACCAATTAACTGATAAAAACTGAAGGCAGAACTCAATGGCTGTGTCCAGTGTTAGGCAACCATAAGGTGATGGTAAATCCATGCTATAATCTTCAAATATTGAAATAATATAACATAATGTATATTTTAAAATACTTGCAATTCTAAAAAAGTCCTCTATTAAGGCCCATTTTAATAAATCAAACTGTGACATGTTATATTGCACTGGAATTATATCAGAATTACATTCCCAATATCACTCTTAGACTTGAGATCGATTTATTACTTAGGCTCTATCAGAATAATTTCTAGTATCCTAATACCATGATTATAAAACAAATAGTAGGGTCTGCGGTTTTTGGAACGCAGCACGGTCCGAATTTAACAGTATTAAATTATTTTCGATAGCATACAACAAGCCGGCGAGTTATGCCGCCGTCGGATGCAACTTTAAACTGAATCATGTCGGCCATGTTACCAGTGTAAATACTGCATTTCAACCTAGAACGGTTGGTTAAATCATTCTAGATATCAACGTTAGTTGTTAAGGTTTATAGGATTAAGAGGGGGGTGGTGATGGTGGTATTTTACTAATTCTATTCTTATTTTATTATACTAAATAAAGTCGGTTAACAAGCGTACGACCTGCCTGATGTTAAGCAGTTACCGATGCTAGCAATACCAATGGCGTTTCTCGCACGTTACAGAACTGAAGGGTAGATAGAGGTAGTGAAAGGGAGGGCAGACGCTCGTTGGACTTTCGGCATTCTCTCATCGTACGAAACCCAGCTGTACTTGGCTCTACCACTGTAATTAGTTGTAACTAATTGCCTACATAATGAATAATTGAATGCATGACTATGGCACGGTCGCTGATCACGAAGAAATTCGTACAACGACCTGTTATTACCTGTCTTTGTCACTCCCGCGTAAATCTAATACGTCTCGCTCACACAGTTGCCGGTCATACGCAGTTCACGGCAACTGTGTGAGCGGGACGTATTAGATTTACGAGGGAGTGACAAAGACAGGTAATAACAGGTCATTGTACGAATTTCTTCGTGATCAGCGACCGTGCCATACAAAGAATTTGTAATAATAAGACATTATTACAAATTCTTTGGTGCCATAGTTATGGGTATATGTAAATGTATTTTTATATAATTTTATAAAATTAAGTAGAACGCAATTCTTAAACTAAGTTTCTGAAAGGGAATTTTTAATCAGCATAGAGTTACATAGACAAAACATTTACTAATAAATATTGTTCAGACCTTAGAACAGAATTAACATAGGTCCATTATGTCTCGAGATGTTCATTAGCTTTCAAATGCTGCCAAAAGCTGCTTATTAAATGGTATTTTCTTAGTAACAGTCTGACACAACTATTTCACCGTAGCTTCCAGACAGAGGTGAAGTCCCGTAAAATAGCCTTTTGGGACCATTCCCGGTGTAAAAGTTGTTCTCGAAGTTTAATAGAAAGTATGCTCACTCGGAATTTATACGGATCACTAACTCTTTGGCGATTATTTTTTTCTTATTTTCAGTAAGGATACCGGGCTTTTCACCAATATTATTGTTATTAGAAGGACATAGCATCAGGGTTACATTAAAATGTGCCTTCTATTCAAAACAATAAAACTGAATTGCTGAATTTAATTAAATAATTCTTATTTGGGCTTTCTTAGACACTCACATCAATAACCTATTGCAACATTGCTGAAAAATTTAGCGGTCATTCACACGGTTAACTCAGCACAAATAATTTATATAATAAATACATTCTACAGTACTTAACCAGATGTCAATATGTGATATAAATGTATAGATAGAACGGTGTCTTATTCGTGTGAATGACCACTTACTGATACCACTTTAAATAAAATGTTAATAAGTACCTTCCTACGTTCAAAAACTGTTAGGTATAACATCAATGCGTTTCCTAGATACCTACACCATCCACCCACTAAATAAAATTATACAATCATTATACTTAAATATTTAAATGCAAATTTATCTGCTTTTTTGTAAATAGGTATCACCCAAGAACGCCTGAACGGATTTGACCGAAATTTGGTACCGAGTTAAGTACCCTGTGTATGTAAGTACCTACTTTAATCTTAAAAATCCACGCGGGCGACGCCGCAGGGGCATGGTAGTTAATAATAAATCAGCAAACTGCGACGGGCGCGAGCCGACTCTGTCCTTACGTCACGAATCACTGGTAACATTTGATTTGACGTTATCTGACGTCATGACGAGGGTCCGGCGCGGGACCCCGTACACGCACAATGTGGTACAGGCTACAGCTAATACCGTAGACGGAAGGTGAAAAATTGACACTATCTTGAATGACGTCACGTGGTGCTTACATAGCTGAATAAAATGACTGACTGGTGGTAAAGTCCTCTTGAGACATCATAAATTGACAGCAATATCATCATTATCATTATTTTAAGGCATGAGGCTCGCTGCACATTTCAACCACTGTTCCTCCTATATCTTAGGGTCTAATTGTGCTGTTGTCTAACCGAGACACCAAGGCATGACCCTCAATAAGTCCCGAGGAAAAACAAAACTGTCTTGGATCCACCACGAATTTAATCAAAATGAAGTATTCTTTTAGAGTATAGTAGAGGAAGAAACATATCCCCTAATATTGATTCCAACAATGGCAAATATTTTTACAGTACTCAGTCTGAAGATAAATGAGGTTTGCATGGAGGCCTTTATGATAAGCTGCTTTGTATTATTTCAACCAATTATACGTATAAATAGGTTTGTGTTCAGTGGTTTAAGACTAAGCGTGCATTGGTGCAGACTACTAGATAATTTAAGTAACAAACCAGGGTACTAGGGTACTAGCTCCTGCAGGACACGTCATCACGCGTACTTTTGTTGGTAAATACTTAAACATAATATAATCAACTGAACTGAATTGTGCTCGCTTCGTAAATATTTACTGAATATGAATCGGGATTATTAAATTGATACGAAAATAAATTTGTGTGCTTGCTGACAACAAACGGATATCATTTTATATAAAACCTCTTAGTTAAATCCAGAAATCGAATTCCATTTGTAGTAACTTGTGTTAGGTTAGCATTCGTTAGATTAAGCCTTGCCCGGGTCTCGGCGATAGGAGTCCTTTGGGACTAGCGGCGAAGGCTTGCTCCTCCTTGTATGGTATAAAGAATGAGAGAAAGCGACGCCAGTAGCGGAGCGGGGAGCTATAAAAATGAGAAAAACTAGAGACAGCTTTGAATCAAACTACATTTTAAATAAATATTATTATTATATGATATTGACCGCCACCTCACTAGCACCGCCACTCGTAGGTACTTCATTGCTCAGTCACACTGAGGCTAATTGTTTCGATGCGAAACATGTGTCAAATTATTATTTTAGTTCGCTTTATTCTCAGTAAAATTGCATAGTATTAGGGGCCTGACAAAAATATTTTTTTATGGTATTATCCAAAAACATCGACGAGAATGGGATTCGCACCCACGCGTGCAGAGCACATTGGATAAGCAGTCCAACGCTTGAAGCTCACGGTCGCCTCGTCAGGTTCCCATTGTATTCAATCTACAAAGTAGTAAGTTCAAGACGCGTTGCAGCAGTCATCCTCCTTTAGATCTTAATAATTATTATTATTTCGGCCCATCATACATCCAAATTAATTTTCCACTCGCTGTATCTTATGACATAAACCCCCACCGAGACGAAATTGGACTCGAAATGATTGAATGCAGTTGTAAAAGCGAGTAGTTTGAAATATACGGAACCCTTTGTTTCAGATGTATTTATTACGCTGGCACTATAATAATGTGTAACTTTCATTTGAGACTCTTACAATTTATTTGAGAGACGTGTGCACTTTGTGATAGTTAGTTTGTTCAACTATAGTGGAAACATAGAGCCTTCCGCGGGACAGAACGGCGAGTGAACGAGACAAACGAAAGTATACCTACACCTATAAGGATCTCACAATTAGTAACAACCTGTGGATGATATTGACGACCATGGCATCCTAATTTCAAGTGAATTCAAATATCATATTAATTGATATGAGTAAAGGACGTATGGATTATCTTAATAAGATTAACACCGGATAGGGATAGATGGCGCAAATCAAAGGGCTACAGTGAATAAATGAACTCATAATTATCCAGATTAACTGAAAATGTTTAATCTAGTAAACTGAACCCTAATACTGTTTGAGTATGGATACATTTCCGATATTATTGATAATGCACTATGTGAGAAAAGGCTTGTATGGTTCCAACATAGAACATCCAAGCCATCTGAATTATGTTATTCCGTGAGGGTTCCAGTAGATTGTAAGTCAGGTGGATTTCAACATTTTACACACCAAAATGTACGAAGAATTTTCGTTGGTAATATTTTTCTTTGGTAACTAAGTGATTTAAAGTCGAGTGAGAATTGGGTCGGCGGTGCTAAAGAAGGAGTTACAGCCTGTCAGAGTAATGGACTGCTCAAATTAAACACAGCATTACATTGGACAAGTATATTAATAGCATAGCTTATAACATAGAGAGGCAAACGTTACCAAACTCTTGAAATCTTTTCTTTTAATAAATATGTATTTTATCTATGATTTTACGAAGATAGTGACAGCCTATCAGGTTACACGGATTATAAAAGTTTAGACTATTATATTATATACCGCTGAATACTCAAACGCATCTCACAAACTATGACAAATAACGACAGGTCAAACGGCCTTAAACATTTGAGTGCCATCAAAGACATAAAGACATTAGTATTTTGGAGGACATGCTTATACTCGTATGACTGTGCGTCATTTTATCATCTATAAGTTTTACTAGGATATTCCTCTTGGTCCCTACAATTTATGTTCTGGATAGTCAAATTCGATCCCTAAACCTCCCCTTAGTAATTCACAATTCAAGACGCCCGTAAAATCGTAGGTTCTACATGTTTCCCCGGGACTGCGCGCTGCTCCGCTCCCGACAAATTGTTAATTGTGTGGCTCCCAGATGTGTTGACTATTAGACGTTGCGGCGAAATATAAAGAGAATTCTCGCTTCCATTCGTACAGTCTAATAGACTTGTTTGAGCAATTTCATTCTCAGAATTGGAGATTTGGTTTCACTGCTTGACTTAGAGTTTTAGATTATTTGCTTGCAGGCATTGGTTCACTCGTTGCACACACTTTCTTCGTAACAACATTGTCCTTAAACTCTATTCATTTATTTAGCACTAGCTGTGCCCCCCGACTTTTTCCGCGTAGTATTTAACGTAACAAAAATTTCGGGGTTATCGGGATAAAAAGTATCCTATATGTTAATCATGGTAATAAACTATCTGTGTTCCAAATTTCATCCAAATCCGTTCAGTAGTTTTTGCGTGAAGGAGTAACAAACATACATCCATACTCACAAACTTTTACATTTATAATATTAGTAGGATGGAAGACATCACACCAAAGCAATTATTTTCTTATTCACTTATATGTGTTATTATATTTATTATTTTGGTTTGTAATCATCGAAATTGATGTCAAGTGTGAGTATCTATGCACACCTCACTAAACTAGATTTCCAATTTAAATACCTAAAACTGTGTGCGATTTGATTACTATTTAGTTTTTTAGCGACAATGGTATTGCCTGCTTACATTTTGTTGCTGTTCCTGAGAATGTATACCATCTCTTATTCATTGAAAATAGTATCCTTTGAGTTTCTTGCCGGATCTTCTCAGTGGAAGCGCCATTACGAACCGGTGGTAGATTCTGACTATTTATAAATGGTTTACATGAATAAAAACCATTTTGACTTTGAGTATTAATTGCCATCGCAAAAAAATATGGAACTGCTATTTTCGCTTTGCTTTCTTTGCTTTGATGCTTACTGTCTTATTCTTTGTGTATGGTACCCACAAACATGCGTACTTAGTTTGAAACCATACAGTTGATGCGTGTCTGAAGGTTATCATAAATAAAGTGACTCTATTAAGCAAAGACAACCACTTTTTTATGGGTGATCCAGTAAGATACAAAAACCAAGACGTAAAAGCAATTTTAACTTGAACAAGATTTATTACAGTAATCAAAATTAATTAATATCCTAATACCTACTCCTTGAAACTCGAACGCTCATGAAACGCAACCCACAGTTCATTTATCATTCGCGAACGAAACTAAAGATTCAAAGACAAGGAAAAATACGGGCTCTTATTACAAAGCAAGAATAATCTTCCGCGGCTTACACGCTGAGACTGAGCTACAAAGGATTTTATTTTAAAACATGGAAATAATCAATGACGGTGGGTAATCTGTGTGGAAATATACAGCCCTGCGTTGAAAGACGTTCCATAAATCTGTTCATTAATTAATTTGTAGTATACATACGTATATCATATGACATTTGTGCAAAGATTAAGACTGGCAAAAGTTGTTAAACCATTTGACAAGTGTCAAGCAGGTATTTGTCTGAAAAATGTTTCCCATGAGATAATCAATTAATTATTACTCACACAGTACTCTACAATCAGACCTCAAAAAACCCCAAAATGTATAATGGGGACACCGTAAAACGGTGTCTATATTCTAAGTAACGACCCTAAGGTGCCCTTAGGAAATGAGTCATCTAAATTCCGCAGCGGGCCCTAGGTGTCAACGTTCGTACCTCCAATTTGAGAGCTCTTCTAAATTACAAAGGTCTCCTCATAAATTGTTCCAATATTACGCGACGCCAACGGCATGTTAATCTTAAGTAGAGCGTGAGAGTGAGACACACCGTCATAGAATAAAAATCTGCAATATTTTAGTAATTACTTTTTTTGTAAAAACTTTCGGCTTACTCCCATTTGGTGAATATAGAAATTCGAGCGATTCATCCTACTAATATTATAAATGTGAAAGTTTGTGAGTGTGGATGTATGTATGTATGTTTGTTACTCCTTCACGCAAAAACTACTGAACGGATTTGGATGAAATTTGGAATACAGATAGTTTATAACCGGGATTAACATTATAGGACACTTTTTAGCCCGATAATCCCGAAATTTTTGTTACGTTAGATACTACGCGGACGAAGTCCGTGGGCACAGCTAGTAAAGAATATAATTGTATTTATTAAGTCTAATATTTTCTATGCAAACCGAGTACCTACCATGGCACTTAGTAAGGAACTGTCCAAATATTTATAAATTGCATAATGTCATACGGTATAATGCCCCCTTAAAATACCCACTCAATACCCTCAATACCCTTTTGAGGAAAAAATAATTCAGTTTAAAAACACACAATTATATTAAAACGTTGCTCACTATACCACATGGGTTGCATAACGGTGTTAGTGAGGAAATCAAGTCACGTAACATCGAACGCGTCAGCGTAAATCGATGGATGCCAAAGCGTGCGTATTTTTCATTAACACCCAAATTAGTATTAGAAAAAGCGAAGTTGAATAACAAATGGACAGCTCCATAGGATATAACAGGACTCGGGACGTGACAAGCAATATATAGAGACAGTCAGAGGAGAAGCGGCAGATTGTGTACCATCTGTGCACAATCATAAAAAAAAATATATATATAAAGACAAAATATAGCTGTAAGTTCTGTGCTATCGTAAAATACTCATCATCACTTGCTTTTATTTCGTGTGAGGTTTATACAATATTCCACACTTGTCACTAAATTTCTTCCTACTGAAATACGAAAAGCCTGTACTTATTTCATAGAAGTATCTAACATACTAATATACTTAGCTGGTACACAATACTTAATGAAAATATTAAACAAAATTTGCTTCTGTGGGTGGAAAAAAATTAGAATTTAGCATGCAGGGAGTCGCTGCTAACAGCTAGTCTAATAATTTAAAGCTTTATAGTAATGGTCGTTTTAACTCATTATATTTACCTACCTGAATAAAATGGCAGCCTCAGAATGTAATAATGATCGCAATCTAGAACCGCGCGGAATGCCGACGCCGCCGTGAGCCGCGATCGCCCGGCATTCGGAATCACTTTCAGCCTCCCTTTATACTAATATTATTGTCCTACAACAATAGTTAATGGCATATAGATATACCTATCTAATTGATAGGTATATTATGTGAAAACAAGTAATGTGGCATCAATAATTCATCACTTAGATTCCATATTAATTTATCATCAGCACGGCTGTTTCGGAGAAGTTGAGTCGGATAAACGGAGATACTAATGCGAAATTATTATGACTCTTATTTTCACAGATTTTGGGCTTGTTGCTGCCACTTTTTACACACAGCAGCAGCAAATCTATTACGTATTTGTTATATACTAATATTAATCTATAACTATTTTAGTTATTCATTTAAGAAGGTAAAGAGTATGACTGGGTTCAGATCTATAGTGTAGATGAGAATTGGCGTTAAAACGTCTCATAAATGGTCCCAACAATCAACAATACTACTCTATTTGACCATAACTCCGAGTGTGGTGTTAATCCGAGCGTATTATGGAAGTGAGATATGACACAGCCAGCCGGACCACCACCAGCAGCACACAGAGGGCGGCACTACCGCTTTGTGTTGTTACTGTCGATTTATTGAACTGTTTACTGATACAAATTATAGCTAAGGACATGGAATTTATGGAAGAAAATCAAACAGCGCAGCCGTAATAACCAAATCAATTCCTTAAGATCTAAGGTAGATAGGCGTGAATTAAATTATCAATAAGGATCATGATACATACTGGTACTGTACTGTGTGTTGGTTACTGTACAACATTAAATCAGTCACTGATGTAATATGGACCATGATGATGGTCCATGGTCATGATGTAATCATACTAATATTATAAGGAGGAAAACTTTGTTTGATTGTAATGAATAGGCTCCGAAACTACTGAACCGATTTTAAAAATTCTTTCGCTGTTGGAAAGCTACACTATCCCCGTGTGACATAGGCTATAATATATTTTCAAAAAAAAATAGGGATCCTTACTAAAACTCGAATAATGTAACCGCAATGTACCCGTGCGAAGCCGGAGCGGGCCGCTAGTTGGTAATATAGGGGACGTGATAAAGAAAACACTCAGGAGTTCCGTTTACTGATCTACTAAACTGACTGACTACTAAATTAGCCGATATCAGTATCGTCATATGATAATTACCCCTCGATCACACTGACGCAATACCTCTTTTGATTTACGCTGATGTCTCCATCTTTGAGCTGTAAAAAAATTTTGACAACTAAATACATAAATCAGAATCAGTCAGTGTAAATGACGGGATAGCCTTTTGGAGGTATTGTTGATCCCTGTTTTCAGGAGAAACAGTGATGGAACTGCATTGTGGGTCAAGTCTAATTTCAAAAAACAACAAGTTTTCACCGGTTCTATCCGAATAGAATCAAACAAGGACGAGTAACCATTTTTTTTTGCCTCAGCTCAAATTCCTCGCTTCCTCGCTACAATTTGACCAATCCGGATAAAGACAAGCTAATCATTATCATATTAAAATTAACACAGATAACAATAAAAGCCCCACAGATACTCAGCACCCAAACAATGGAAACAGAATCACAATCGTAATTACTATCGCCTCGAAACAAAAGCCTTAATAAATCCTGGAATTTCAATAAACCGTCTCACAGCGGCGAACTAACAACATCATATAAACTGTACTCCTTTCTCTTGCAAATCGCCGACCAGTCATTTGAGCTGAATTATTCATCCCGGATCCCCGCGTAGATTACTTTTGAAAGTCTTTCATTATTCAATATCACCAGCATTGATGGAGATTGTGGCGAAAGTCTTTCGTAATGTGGAAGTTGTTCTGTTGGAGCATTATTTGGATTAAAAGATTTCGTCTGCATATACTTGGAATTAATGCACGAATTAATTTACTGGGATTGAAATTACTCATTTCATTTTCAAAAGAAATAAATTACCATTAACCTTAAAGAAGTTTAATTGGTAATTTCTTTGCACGGAGCTTGCGGGATTGCCTAACATACTGAGAAAAAAAAATATGACCAGAAATTATTTTAATGTTACTGTAATTACGCAAAGTTGAATAAAAATTTAATTTCCTATGAACGAAATAAAACTATTTTTCGGATTTTATCCAAAACCAAGTGTACCATTGCAAGACCTCGAGACACTGTGAGCACTTTCTGCGTGGATCGGACCGCAAACAACAACTTAATATGAGGGTACCCAGTTACTAACTATGACATCAGGACGTCTAACACCTCAGTCCCCCCGTGACCATGGCTGCTGTAAAGAAGCCGAAACGTCGGGAACATAAATTAAATAAACGCGATAAAATCCGAAAAATAGTTTTATTTCAATGTGTAGTATTCGCGTAAATATAAGAAAACAATATATGAACGACTTACATATAAAAAATACTTGCTGTCGTGATTTTTTTCTCAGTTTAACTTTAGAAGCAAACTCGGTGTTGTCATCTTAGAATACTATTATATTACTATTTGGTACAAAAATACTAATTATAATCATAATATTATATAGGAATAAAATTCAGGCGTGCGTGTGTTCGTAAATCTTCTTCTAAACGACTTTGATGTTTTTCTCCTTATGGTGTCACCTTGATGGTTCTTTGGAATGGAAAGGAAGGGAAATGGAAGGAGAATGGGCTATAAATAATTTTTGGCTGTGCTACTTACACCTGCACCCGATTGGTGGCATATTTGTCGACATCTATATATTAAAATCTATGCTAACGAAGCAGCGGTCAAAAGCTGTATGTATAGATCGGACAATTATGCTTAAAATTTTAAACTTATATGATATACAGCTAAGGCAATAAGAACCACTCCAATCTGCAGTGTCAATAGACCGATTATGAAAATGAAGCTGTCCCATAAAACACCGTATCATAATATCCCGATTGGTGTCACGCACGGCGATATATCCCGAACTGTTCAATACTTTTATGGGCCATAGTAACAAAAGTCGCCGTAAAAAACACCGTTGGATGCACTCAACCAAATTGGAACTAAAACGAGAGGCAGGTGGGAGGAAAAAAGTCAATCGTGTTAATAGTAGATTGTTTTGCGACCGGATTGGCAGAGGTTATGTGAATAATTTAAAAGGTCGCGCTAAGTGCGTACCATGGTATTTCGCATGTCCTGTTATAGTGACACAAATTGTGTAGAGACGGACTGCTTATAATCTTTTTTTTTATAACACTAGCTGTGCCCACGGACTTCGTCCGCGTAGTATTTAACGTAACAAAAAATTCGGGATTATCGGGATAAAAAGTATCCTATATGTTAATCCCGGTTATAAACTATCTGTGTTCCAAATTTCATTCAAATCCGTTCAGTAGTTTTCGCGTGAAGGAGTAACAAACATACATACATACATACATACATCCACACTCACAAACTTTCACATTTATAATATTACTAGGAAGTAGGATAGTGAGCAAACCAGCTCACGAACGCATGGTGTTAAACAGTTACCGCAACGTATAGATGCCAGCAAAACCAAAGGCCTAGCTCGCACGCCCTGAGCCGAACGGGAGTAGTAGTAGGAGAGAGGAATAAAAAGGGAGAGGGGTTTGGAGTCCGGTTCTCTAACTTATTGTAAGAAACATACCTATGAACATCTAGAAAGAAGATCTCATTCTATTTCTCTTTAGGACTTATACCCGTGGAATAACTGACTCTTGCTCAATGCTTTGAAACAAAAATCAATCTACGATTATAGTATACCAGACCATGATAGACGTATTTAATTTCCATTATTGACATCTAATCATCCTATCAAGGTTTCGAGTTCAACGCAAACAGGCTTTTACCAACACCTTGTTAGTTATATTTCTGTATTAATTTCCGGCTCTCTGACTCATCGTACGAAAGACAGCTATAATAACTGAGTTGAGAGGGTGGTACGAGTACTGCCTCGGTCAAGCCAGCTCAAATTTGAGCTGTAGTCAGTTGGCTACAGCTTGGCTATAACAATAAGTATCATATCATAGCATACCATCAAGTTCACCCACAGATATAGATTTACATAGATAACGCAAATGCATGTACTACGCGTGTACAAAACCACGACCAAGCGTCGAGGCTGGTCGCCGTTAACCTGCAGTCCACGCAACTACAGATATAAAAAATAGGAGTATGAGCGAGATAATCACTCGAGCGAATCGTAGCGGACGGAGGGGCATCGGCGGCATCGCTCTTTGAAGCGGTTTGGATTTCCCCTAACTAATGACGTCACAGTAGGTGTTAAAAATTCGGCACGCTTGGTTTCAATACAAATCGTGATACTTGCGTTACCTATGTAAATCTATATCTGTGAGTTCACCTGTAGGTAGCATTTCTGTAGGAATTTAACTAAAAAATATTTCCGAGCAAAAACTCCCAATAACCCGCTCCACCTGGCGAATCTAATTACACGTACATTCCGTACGCCGCTATATTCAAACAAGTAGTAACAGGCTCGCAATCTGTGGAGGCATCAAAGTCGGCTAATAGAGCCGGTAGATAGAGCACAGTGCAAAATTGAATACGACCCAGGCCAATCTCCGCGATAGATGCAGCTTTGCGGAACAATTTAGGGGCGGAGACTGTTTATAGATAATTTGTATCTTGATATCATGGTATCATCTTATTAAATTAATATCAAAACATCTACTACTCATAGGTAATGAACAATGCTCTGTTTATGATGATAATTTTATAACTGTAAATCTTAGTAAAGATTTTATAGCAAGTGGTGTCGATAAACTATAATTCACAATTAATAATAATTTAGCCCGATTAACGTCCCACTCTGGACACTAGCCTCTACTCAATCCGAGGGGATTCAGTCAATAATCCACCATTCCCTTACCTTCACCCAGCTTGGTGAAAGTTGTCAAGACATGTAGCGATCCTATTGGTCGAAACAGGCCCGTTTCATAGCACAGCCAAAATGATATTTATTTTTTTAATCAGTCGTTAATTTTGAAAACGATATAATAATATATCAATCTCTTAATTTTATCTTTAGTCGCCCATAATATAAAATGCAGTATTTTATGCCTTGCCATGCCATGCCTTATGCCTTGGGCCATTATAGGCGAATGTAAACTGTAATAGTGAGGTTCGGATCGGACCGATAATGTGTATTTCTAACGGCGAAAACGTGTTTGCTTTTTACAAACGGACGGCGAGCCAGTGGCAATATCGATATAGTTATAACTTATAACAACGGACGGCTTTCAAGTTAAACTCGAAATGTATCCGTTGGATTTTATGTTTTACATGGACGGGAATTGAAAGGTAATAAAGGTCATTATCGAAATAACATTGGAAATCGACAAAACTGCTGTTGTTATTGGAGTTTTTGGTGACTTGTTGTTCTACGATGTCTTAAGAGGATTAAGAAGCGATATGTTAGGTTAATACTGCTCGAATTCAAGTCAGTCACTGCTGGGCTTGCCAGCTTTCGGGCAGCCATTTTCCTCAGCTCATTAAAATGAAGTGATCTAATTGGTCGAAACGAGCGCGGCCCAGCCAGCCTATCCGGCTCAAGTCATGTTAGTTTGTCATCTACTTATAAATTAAAGTAAAAATAAATACCTACAAATTTACTGCAATTTGTCAGATGATTAAATAAAAGCTCTCTGTCTACGAACATAAAGACGACTTTTAAAAGTCGCTTGCTGGTTTTCGTTATCTTATTAATAGGTAACTACTCACTCGATTGTGTCACGTTCTAAAACGTGTCAAGACTAGTGCCACCCCTATTCACCCATTAATAAATCATCCTATTTCAAAATCACTCCCTTCCAACACACATAAGACACTATACTTTGAAGCACCATTGTATTGAAGTGTACTGAGGGAATGCGCTGGCAGGCGTAAACATTTTTACACAACCATTCCAACATGACCTCCCTCACCTCCCTATTTCGAGGACATTAAAGGTGTGTTAAGGGCGGCTGGTGACAAGCGGAGAGGTCGAGTTGTTTGGCTGGTTTTAATAGTATTGGCATGAAGGCGCCAGGGTTCTTTATGGGTGAGACGACAGTGCGTGAGGCGCCTGGACGACGTCAGGGTGTGACGTCACGGGTAATGGACTTTAATTGCTTTGGTTCCTAATGTTGGCCATTCGTATGAGCGTGTGGATTGGCTATCTATGTAGGTAGATGACATTTACATATAGTATTAAAATACTATATGCAAATATTTTATTTTTGTCACATAGCGAACATTTTGTTATTTTTGTATTTTCTGGTAAAATAATTGTCTACGAGTTCACAATCAAAGTTAACAGTTTTCGTCAATGTTGGTAATGAAATTCAACTGTGTTATGTTTGCAAAACAAATAATAATTTATAAATTAAATGTGCCTTGTCCACGTATTATTTGTTCATGTTTATGTGTTTTATGCCGTTCGTTCTTTGGAAAGACATGAAAATCAACTTCTTCGCTTCCAAACTTCTCTATCGACATGAAACTTCGCCTACACATATTCAAAACTACCCGCTAGAGTCCTGGCACAGTACTAAGAATCACAAAAGTAGCATACCGTGGCAGCCACCTCGGACAACTGCAGGTAACTCCGGTGGAAGTTTATAGAGTGTTCGCTGTTACGTCCTTCCTGGGGCCCAATTCTGTTAACCGCTGGCATCTGGAACGACTCGTAATACGTCAAAATTGACGTATTCACATACACTATACGTCAGTTTTCAGATTAAAAGAGTTGGGCCTCTGCTGTATTGTATAATAGTTTATAATAGTTGTGTATATTGGCTGTGGACCTATGTACCTACATTACAATAAAATAGTAACGAAGTCGTGTGACATTGAATATTTTTTAAAATTAGTTGCTATAGGGGGGTATGGTGTCGATACAAAATCATTGCGACAATTTATCTGGCTGCTCGCGAATCACACAAGAACTGCAGGAGAGACCAAACAAACGGATATTGCTGAGATATCACAGACCCGTATCTATAACAAGTAATTATTTGCACTGATTAGTTTCTGTATAATTAGTATTACTCGTTTGTAGATATGGTCAAGTTAGAAGTTACTGATGTCTCCTCATAGATACCCATCTTTCATGAATCTTGGCGGTGTACAAATAAAAAAATCTGGCCTCAAACCAACTAAACGTAGACTTTCGCGGCTGTCTACGAAACCCCATATTGGTGGCGGCTGCCAAAATTCCTGGCGACCGCTATCTCGCATGGCACACTCGCTACCCGCGATTTATAACAAAACTTGCTGGCAACCTGAACACAACCTGCAAGTATTAGCCTTGCTGTGTGAAGTGATATAAAAGTTCCATCCTGGCAGCCTCTTATATAGTTTAGTCAAGATTTAAGATTAGTTTAGGCTTTAAAAATAAATATTAAAATCATAACCGACTGCTACAATGTTTCGACTAGGCTACGGAAGCACTACGGTGTTAGTACAAGCTCAAATATTTGCCGTAGCACATTGCTACGCTGTTACGCCATTACTACGCTAGCGCTACGCCAATGACACGACGCAAAAGTTACTTGCTACGAAAGTCTACGTCTAGCTATTGCTACTGAAGAGCCGATTGCTACAAAATAAATGCTTCATTATTTTGAGTAAATGTGATTATTTTGAGCCTTAGTAAAACAATCTCAGTTTCATTAAAACGACGCATCCTACCGGCCCGCAATAATTACATGCTGCGGTACGGAGCATGGCGACTGTCGCCATGAATTATTCCACAGCCAACACCGCCACAGATTGAGACCGTCTGCCGACTGACGTCATCTTAAGACATCTCTATTATTAATATATGAATTTATTTCCTTTGCATCTTTAAACAACGTTGTTTTGCCGGTGAAAGATGTATTGGCAATTTTTTTCATGTAATATTAGGTATTTAGGCCACTATCATAATTGTGTGCTACTTTCCGTCCCCTACAGAGCAAGCTCAAACCGTTTATTTTGTTTAGGCCTAAGGGGGTACTTACAAATTGCCATCTGTAATTTTTTTTCCTGAACACAAAACGTGACGATACTTTTTAATTACCGTTATGGCGTTATTATAAATAAGTAGAATTACACTATGGTTTAAATACTGATTAGGAAAACTGTTGCCTGTTTTTAAGTCTGGCACCAACTCTAAAATGTATAAAACGATTTTAACGCAACTAGAAAAACATAAATAATAAAAAACATCGCCAGATGAACACACCAACTATATGGTCCCAAACTAAGCAATGCCTGTACTATGGGTACCGTATAATGGACTGGGGGCGATTCCAGAAACGCTCAGACTAGGGAACGAACCACTGCGAATACGAATGCGCAAAAAAATATTGTGACGGAAGTAAAATAGTCCAAGAGATCATTTGCAGGTAACTTTAACACAACAATTAGACAAACGTGTTAAGGATCCAAATTTAAGCTAAAGCTTGTAGCTATAGAGACACTTAGTTTATTCAGACTCGTGCAAAAATAACAGCATCCAATCAGCGTACAAGTATTTTAGAGCATGTTCTAGAAATTATAGTGAAAGAGAGACAATCAGGTCATTATCCTAAAGCGGTCCCATCGCTGGACCACCATCAGCGTTGGTCTCGGCGCGAGGCGGACCGCCATGAATAATTCCGCTGCGATCACCGCCGTCGAGTGGAATACGATGCCTGCAACGCGTTCTATTTCAGAGGATTTAGCCCTCAGCTGGACATTATTAACCTTATTTTCCGAATTTAATAGAGTCCCAAATTAAACAATGTTTGTACTATGGGTACCGTACAATGGACTGAGGGTAATCCCAGTGACACTCAGACCTGGGCAAAATATGAAAACACCATTTCCGAAATTTGCCCCGACGGGAATCGAACCGGCAATAACCCGGTGCAGTGACCCGAGAAGCCTACACTCAAACCACTGCGCCGTGCGGTCGCTAATTCATTTTGATAAGTGGTTTATAGGCGTTAAGTAGCTATAATAGCTGTGTTTCGTACGATGAGTAACTCCCCCCCCTTCCCCGCCCTATATTCCAATTCCCACTGCCTTTCAGGGCGGCGACGTCCGAGCCAGTGGCGGATTTACAAATTCCCATGGTATAAGCTGTAATGTTTTTGCCGCCCTTGCCTCTACAATTGTCATATCCTACATTATTTTTAACAATCCAAGAATTTCGTTGAAATTGCACGTAAAACAGTCATCGACAAAAATGTATCCATGGAGTTTCTTGCATGTTCTTCTCCATAGGATTTTGTTTTGGAACATGCACCTAGTTCTTGACTTTTTAAAAGTGCCAGTTAATCTGGCCTATTTGAAATAAAAATATTTGAATTTGTTGCAGTCTATCTGTCAGTCTATATGTCAGTCTATATGTCAGTCTATCTGTCAGTCTATCTGTCAGTCTATCTGTCAGTCTATCTGTCAGTCTATCTGTCAGTCTATCTGTCAGTCTATCTGTCAGTCTATCTGTCAGTCTATCTGTCAGTCTATCTGTAAAACATCAGAAAACCGCCATGCGGAAATATTTTTGATTTCAATGAGGTAGCAAAAAAAAAAAATTCGGTCCGCAATTTGCCGCCCCATAAATCTGCCGCCCTAGGCTCCAGCCTACTCAGCCTACTGGTAAACCCGCCACTGGTGCGAATGGCATGGATATTGTGAGCATCTATTAGGCTATGGCAACTGCTTAGCATAAGGCGGGTCATACGCTATTTTGCCGACTTTTTAATACGGGCCTACGGGATACTTAGTGTATTGCACGGCGTGGATTTGAACATGAGATCTAATCCTCAATGCAACCTAATCTTATTTGTGTATAGGTGGACATAAAGACACTTTGCCACTGACCTAAATTTATATTCCATGAACTGCATGCAGCCACTCCACATCAATACTAGCAATAAAATTTTCATTCACAATCCCGTAATGTATCTATTCCCTTTGAATAATTCCGCCGCCAGTTGATACGGTGCGGTGGGCGCGGATAGCGTTTAGGCTGATTCCTTGGCACGTAGCCCTCAATAACTGCCCGCCCTGGCCGTATTCTGGGGCGGTACGTTCGAAGAAAGGAGATTAGATATTGCTGAGTGGAAAAGGTCTGATATAAAACAGTTACGGTATTTTATTTAGGTAGAGTACTTACTTACCTACAAAACTTAAAAAATGCTTTTTTATGCGCAAATTTGAAGGAAATATACTCAAAATGCCATCATAGTAATTAATCCAAATTAGGTTTAATTCGTGCTAAAGTCTCTAAATGTTAAGTAAGCATACCGAGATACGTTTCCTGCTTTATATTATCGTATGTATAGTAACTTCAACTTAATGCCCGCACACTACCTGACCTCTCAGAGAATACAGCCGCAATGGAATATTTTATTTTATTTTAACAAGCCTTTTTTATTCGCCAGCTTCATATTTTCAAACACAATCAGGTATAAACAATGTTGCGTGAAACAAATCTCTATCCCGAATAGTGCCCCTCGCAGTCGAAATTGCGTTCGGTTTGTGGGCAAAAAATGTATATTATGAAATTTAGCCGCCGGCCACAGCATAAACTTTGTAGAACTTTGGTGCGCTGCAAAAAGGCCGCATGCCCACAAAAAGAGGTCGAGTTAAGATAGTTTATGAGTTTCGGACCTAAGGTATCGTATGAGGTGTAGACATGAGGTTACAATGTAGACTAAACTAGTTGGTAAGGTATGGAAAGCATTTTAGAGGACTGTGTATATACGCTATCTTGCGTGTATACCACGAAGTGGTAGGCAGGGATTTCGCTGATGCTATTATAGCCTTAATGTAACTTGCCATGATAGCCGCACATTCTCGCCACAGTCCACCACGCTAGCTTACTTTGGTCTGTGTTGTGTGTGCGATTCAGAAAAAATATATATTTTGTTACTTATAATTGTAACTGCAATTATTATTATTATTTCTTTTGAATTTTAAAACTGTTTAGCACTGTAATTTTAATGCTCTATCTTACTAATAAGTCCAAAATTTATATAAAACCTGCATGAAAGTGTTCTCATTAAGCCCGCCTACGTGGCTCACGTAGGCATATCAAATTATCCCGGCGGCGGCTCTCCGGGGTAATTAATTAAAACTGTGAAGCGTCTCGGCGAGATCTTGAGATTGTTCTCGGTCGAACTATCGGCTTACTCAACTTCCAAGACCTGGAATGTTCGGGATATTAACCTCTAACATCGCAGTCTACGGTATGAGCGATAAAGATTATAGAGCCAAGGACTGTATATAATGATGAATTAATTGAAAATAAACTTTAGATAAAACAACATAAACTTTAGTCTCACTTATACCACTTCTTAAACTCCCTTTCTTGTTCCCACTAATTAGTTGTAGAGACACAATATACAGTTATTAGAGCAGGGCCCTAACCACGCTAGCTACTCAAATCGTAATAGAAAAGCAAACGCTCGCGATTACGTTTCAAACGCTCCGCTTTTGACGTTTTGCTGACACGAGCTTCACGATTTCTGCTGACATCTGCCGACATTGATATGGTACGGTGTCAGCAAAACGTCAAAAGCGGAGCGTTTGAAACGCAATCGCAAGCGTTTGCTTTTCTATTACGATTTGAGTAGCTAGCGTGGTTAGGGCCCAGGTTTAATTGTCCATTAAGGTTATTGATTGTTGAGGCGGTAATAGTACCTTGTTACATGAGTGGTGAAAGTTACTTATTTTGTCCCGAGACGGGGTTTGGCGCCGGAGCGTAGCGAGGGCGCTAATAGTTCGAGGGACAAAATAAATCTTTCACCCGAGGTAAACACTGTGCTTTTCATTACGAATACAAGGAAAATAAAAATAAAAACAGGATTTGGGTAAAGAAATAATACAAGGAAGTATAAACAATACTCTACAACTCGAAAAAAAAAAAACGGATTGCCGCCTATTTTGTTTTTTTTTGGTTGGCCGGCCAACTTCATTATTTAGCCATTATTTTTCATTTTCATCTTTAAATATTTTGCCCAGATCTATGTTATTTTAAAGAAATTGTTGAAACTAAATTATAATTAAGTCATTAAAAAAAATATATTCTTGAATTAATACTTAACTTTATGTTATTTCAATTTTACATCGTGCTGTAATTGAGTGACTGTAAAAAAAGTTTGAACATGGTTCCATAGAAATGTGAAAATGGAACTAGTTTTTTTTTTATAATTTGACAGCTGTCAGTTGAAAGCGAAACTCCCGGGCCTGAAAAGTATTACTTTCAACCCGCTTCTCAGGCAACTTCAGACCTACTTTCAGAGTATGAGTAATGAAAAGTAAATTTGTATACCTACTACTAAATGTTATGCGATCTCAGATGAAGTCTATGTATGATGAAGGCTTTTTTCTTTCGCCTCCGCTTATATCCTATACCGAATGCGGTAGATCACGACGTTGCTCTATTAAACCGCGATAAATTGATGATCGTGTTATCTAATCCCATAGCTACGATAATTAATTATATTGCATCCTCTGATGCTATAATGATAATATATAATGTGTTCCTCATTTATTATAATGAGTACAACAGTAAAAATAATGCTATTGATATATTTGAAGATTCCCTCTCCCCCCATTCCAGAACAGTGTAGCTATAGTAAAATCCTGTTTGACCACCAATTAATATTAATCAAAATTTGGTTGTACAAGTTTAGTTTATTTGTTATTATTTTTTGGCACAGGCTGTGGTTCTCTGTCAATAGGATAACTTATAGAATGTTTATTTTGTGTGTAAATCTAAGTAACCTTTCCAACGTTGTATTGTGTACCCAGTAAATATTTCATTAAATTATTTAAAAAAGGAAATAAATATAGCTACGTACAGAATATTGGTAGTTACATGTTCATGAGTGTAACCAACCGTGCATGTTTTAAACACATAATATGGTAGCACGGCGCAGCGACGCGACTCACGTTATTTTTAAATATTAATTAAACACAATTTCTTAAATAAACCTATATTCAAAGATATTGAACACGCCACTGGCGCTAATTCTATGGTTAACATGCTGAACTAAATAAAATGCCAACCTTTTTAACCGTGAACGGATGAGCAAGACTACAAAATTTTTTGTTCTGTCAAATTTGATGAGTTGTAATTTGTATTATACAAGAAAGTTACAAGTGACACTAAAACCAATTCTTCTTCTTAGTCGGGCACTCTTGTCAGAGTGGTCGTGGTTGCGCTGACGAGGTATATGGTGGAAGGTTTGGTGAGGCCTTAGCATTTCCGAGTGTGGCTCTCCAGGCGATGTGCTTCCATTTCTGACGGTTAGGGGCGTCGCGAGTACACTGGACTATGGTGGACTCGGTAGCCTTTGTCATGACCAATACCAATTCTACACATATAAAAATATGTACGTCCTGCGCTTATGGTACGACCATGAAAAGGACGGCAATCCGGTTAGTTTAGTTTAGTTCCAGAATCAGCACCACTTTCAATAGTATTCTTATTGCCTAAACTATTTTTTAACAACTGAAACAAGCTTTTAGTATTCACCCCACATAATTACCGTGAACATAAATTGAAATTAAATGAATCAAATATGCTTTTATCACGTACCTTGAGTATTTTATGAGGCTGTTATGTCAAAGGAATTTTATGACGCAAGTTTATAAGAAATGCACAGATTTACGACCAAATACACTGTGAATATGGTAATATAATTGTAAGCTAGCAAGACACAGACTACACACTTTGTAAGCCTGTAAATACAACTCCCAGTTTGGTAATATGATTGGTCATAACATCGCCTACAGTCAAATTGGGTTCTGCAAAACGCAAGTGTAAGGTCCCTAAAAGGCTGGCAACGCGTCTGGTACCGAGTTGTAGATGGCCATAACAACATTTACCATCAGAGAAACCAACTGCCAATGTACCCATATAGGCCATAAAAGACATCTTAAGATTAAGATTTAAATAATAAGAGTAAAAAAAAAAACAAATATATCAAAATGTTAAAAGATAAACCCGCTGAGTTTCTTGGCGGATCTTTTCAGTCGCGATCGCGTTAGATATAAGAAAATAAAAGGAAATTGACAATTTTTAAGTGCCCCTGTATGCCTTAACAAAATAAACGCATTGAATTTGAATTTTGAATCTAGAGCCAGAAATGAAAATGATTAATTATATAAAATGCTTTGAAACAAAACTAAAGAAGTTAGTACGTATATACAAACGTAGGTACAAGCGAAGTGTTTAAAGTCATAAACTTGGTAACGTACTTGTTCGTACTTGTTAGTTTGTTAACTTAAAGAGCTCTTTGTACTGCATTCATCTAAGTCTCATGTTAATTAAACTAAATACTTCATTCAAAAAATTGTATTAAATTTAAATACATACTTGCCAGTATTTGTATCCTCTGGGAGGCTATTTTAAAGACAGTCACTTGATCAGAGATCTGAAACGATCTGCCTTGAAATGGTTCTAGCGTATCGCAGTGATGGATGGCAAGAAAAATAGAACATTCAGTTTTAGATATCGATTCGATTTCCGGCCTCCTAACGTCACCATACTACAGCTATGACAAATGTTTTATTGGATATGAGACAGGTGTGTGTCGGCATTATAAATCGTTACGTTTACGATTTGTAAGTTCGCTTAACATTATATTGATTTGTGAGTTCAGGTCTCAAATAATTTATTTGCAATTAACTAAGTCAGAACTTAAAAATTGCAGTAGCGTTTCAGTTTCCGGCCGTATAAGTATTCTTATCTACTTATCAGCCATCATGTCCCCATATTATTATTACCTTTCTCAACACAACCTTGCTTACCCTATTACAGAACTAACCTACGATACATATTCGGCTGTAGGACAATAATAATCCCGCGAGGAATACCAATAAAATGATAAGACTGAAATGAGGTTTGGGGGATGGCAGAGGCAGCTTTAGTTATCTGGCTAAACGTCTATCTTTACTTTTAAAGGGCTTAGGATCTATTTTTCTGTATTTAGAGTCGAATTTTCCACAACGGTGGATCTTTTCCAGACATTTAGAATTATTTTTATAAGCAAAACAGTTAATTAAATAGAGATCACTGCATCTTTCTGATATCACACATTGACAAGATTTAGTGTCATAAAGGTCATATATTTATCGACAGGGCAATCGAGAGATCTAAATGAACATTGACACGAACACAGTGTCAGAACCATCTAATTCACAGTCCGAGTATTCCGAAATAGTTTACCCACGATCTCTCAATCCGTCTGCCAACTTAACCAACAAAACGTATACCTATAGTTTCGCAGACTTAATCAGAATCCACATCACGATTACAATACCAAAACCGCTAAGAATTAATTAAGACAGACACCCCGGATCTCACCATAAAACTCGTATTTGAAACGCCTCCGGGCTGACGTGGTTCAAAATAAAATTGTGATTTTAATAAAATGCAAATGGCTGTCTCGCCGCTTCCTCCACGACTGATGGAACTACGGGCTGGTACATTTATCATACATGTACATATATCACTATATCTTTATAAAAAGTACTTTGCATGTCTAAGTTTTTGGTATTAAAATTCCCTTGTAGAATAATGCAGTATTATTTATTGACAAACGCCGGATAATTATCTAGACCCAGATCTGAAGATTATTTATTACTTCCCAAGAAATAGTTTTAAGAAAAGGACGATAACATTACATGCGATGCTGTCACGCTAACACTGCATGTAACAAATTGAGAAAAAGGTATATTCGAAGAGTATGAATCATTTTAAAAAGCTTCAATTTCTCAGCGACATTTTGAATGTGTAAACACTGAGTCCATTAGTCAGCGGGGTGGTTCCTCGAGGCGGTGCGACGCAGTTTCATAGCCAAAACAAACCAGGAGGCATGCCAAGAGATGTGACGTGGAAGCTCGCGAGCATTAGCCGGGACTTTCAAGCTTATTATACTAGAGTTACGCATTTTACATCCATTAAGAGTCCGTGGAAATATGACACTGACGGAGACAAACAGTGGTACTGTATTCTAAATTCTAGGACGAGTAGTCTTAGTCTAAATTAAATAAATAAACAACTTAAATAAATAAATAAATAACGACACACTAAATCCACCAACCCTGTGTTCCCAAACTAAGCATCGTTTTAACTATATATGGCCACTTACTTAATGAACAACTAAATTCAACACAACAGCTAAAATTATGTAGAAGTGAAGTCAATTTACTTTTAGATATTACTTTGACTCTTACTTGCAATTAAAAAAACTATAAACAAAACTTATACATATTAAAATGGATAAAGTGTCACCTTTATAATTCTTTCAATTTCCGCAATGTTCCAATGTTCCAACGTTCCATAGTTATCTCTAATGTAACAGGAACATACTACAAGTGAAATATACCTTTTCTGAAAATATTTTTTGTGCTGGTGCTTCTGTTCGTATTAGAAAAACGTCAGACTTCATATTTCAGCGTTCTCAACTTGCTGTCACATTTCATTCACACAATCAACCACACATTTCCTGTGCGTTATTTTCCACAAAGTATTCCAAACAGTTCCAGATGTCTCCTCGAGGGCCCTCCAAGTGGCCCGTCAAGCTCGTTGAGGCCCTCGATAGATTAACACCGAATGATAAAAAATGTGACGTCTCTAGCTATTTGTGTTTGAAATATTGTCCTGTCACAACTTATTTTAATGTTACTCTCTTTGGAAGTACTGTGTGGGCCTTTGAGAGTTATTATAAGATGTATTAAGTATTTCTGCCATGACAATCTATTTTTCCTAGAAGATAATTTGAACTCGTGGCTTTAACTATTGCGAAGTTAGTTTTAACAGGATATTTATGACATTACCGACTAGGTGCAAAACTTTGACAGTAAATAGGAAACTTAGCCCAACTTTTATTTTTAAATTTCGATGATAAAACTCTATTCAATACAGCTCTTTACATTAATATAATTTTACCCTACCATTACGCTCACAACGAAATATATACATGTACACCGCATTATATTTTGACGACGAATACAATTTCCCAAGGCTTGAGAGGCTCTACATCGCGACACCTTATTGGTCTAAATTATCCGGTCGTCGATATCTGATTGGCCGCCGTTCGTATCTCGTTGCGGTGTAATGCCGTCTGTATCGGATGACGTCACGCGACATTGGAGCCGCTTTAGAGGGCAGACACATCGTCCGGATTACGATGGTTTTATGGATACGCAATGAACTGAATGAGTGATAGAATATCGTTCGGGGAGTTTTGGGTAATTGATAAGGGGATTATTGGTGAATAGGCAGTTTTCGTATTATTATGTTGTGTTTAATATTGGTATTCAAATATTAATCATTATGAAGGAACAATGCGCCTTCACCTCTATCTTTAGGATCGGCAAGTATTTAGGGTGACAATTGAATTGAAAACAACACAAACAGTGGCAAAAATAAAAAAGAAAACAGTAATTACCGAAACAAAAACTCTCCTTAAACTTATATCATCATTCATGAGTTTGGAAAATATTGCAATTTGGTTGGTAATTAATAATTAATATTATATAAATTAAAAACCTTACAGAATTTGTACAATCGTGAACCGTTCACTTTATTGCTGATTTTAACGGCCCCAATAATGTATTCAGACACATCTTTATGTGACACTGAACCCTAAAAATGCGTCAGATAACGTACCACGATAGGGACATAAGAAATACACGGTCGGATATAAGCGAAGGATTTTCTGTACCACGGGTGATACGTGCGAATAAATTCGCTATTTTATGAATGATAACAAAGTGGACGTACATCTTTGCGATATATTGGAAAAGGTGTATTGAAGTATGTCGGGTTTCACGTATTATTATTGAATGATATTTATAATATGGATAGGTAGGGAATATTTGAATTGTTTCATAAGCATATCATATCTTATTATTCGGTTAAATCTTTTTTATTTTGAGACAAGTTATAGTGTTTTCCCTATTTTTTTTCTAATTGCAATTTTTCTATAATTATGTCTTAGGTACAAAACACAGTTTAAAAAGTACTCAACCAAATTTTAGTCCATGTCGTAAACCTAAAAATAAAGGTAAAAATTTTACCTCGGAGACAATGATGTAGGTAAAAGTAATTTTAGAATTGTAATATTCCTGATTTTTTTAAATCAAAATAAATTACCTTTCTGCACTAGTAAAATACGACTGTTTCACGCGGAAACAGTCGTATTTTACTAGTGTACACATAGATACCACTATGAAAAATGGAATAGAAAAAAAAGTAAAGTGGTTAGGAACCAGCAATCAGTCGGTCGGCAGTTTGTGGCCGCTGCATTTGCATGCTGCATTATGCATCCATGGATCCACGCCGCACTGATTCCCGCACTTGGGACAGATAACTTCAATGGACGTGCACGAGACTTACGCTATACTCTCTCCTCGTGTATCGACTGAACAATAATCCTGTCGTGTCGCAAAAAGCTTGTAAGTAATCATTTTGCGTTGCCAAGGCTACGCAGTCATTTGTTTGAACTTTGAAATTCTCACAACTGTGCGTAGGTAGTCCGCGTGTCCTAGTTAATTCATATTTTGATACAAAACAAAGGTGCATAGCCTCTCCGTGCGACGTAGCTGGCCTTCCACTTTATAACTTCAACCGACATGCGCGGAAAATACGCGCGAAAAATACGCAGTCGCCTCTTTTCCAAAGTAAAAACAAACTATTGACTTCAATATTTGACAATTTAGATATAAATAATATTTGACTAAACATACGCAAAATTTTCGACGCACTGCCGCGGAAAAAATGCAAATGCGCTGAGCTTATTTAGCAAAGGTCTTATATTAATAATCCATGATATATTACGTTGTGGTGCCTTAGTAAATACTAAAAATAATGCATCTACCACAAAAAAATAATATCTTATCGGATTAATATGTTCTGTGAACTGGTACAGCTGATTTATTCCAAGTGATTGAATCAGAGGTTAGCTGTCAGAAAGAAATCCATGAGGTAGTAGGCAAATCACCTTAAGCATTTACTAAGACACTATTTTAAAATTCGTGTATTATTAAAATAACACCTTATAAATTTGTAGCACAGAGTATAAAATGTATATCGCATATATGTATATCGCCAGACAAACACACCAACTGTATGGTCCCAAACTAAGCAACGCTTGTACTATGGTACCGTACAATGGACTGGGGGCGATCCCAGTGACACCCAGACCAGGGCAAATTACGAAAAGGCCATTTCCGAAATTTGCTCCGGCGGGAATCGAACCCGCAACCACCATGTGTAGTGAGCGGCCTACGCTCGAACCACTGCGCCAAGCGGTCGTTCGTCAGAGTACATTTTCATTATACGCAGCAGTGCGTTGATTGCGTTTTTTCCGCATGTGTCGGTGGAAGCCTTTATCCTCCATCCCTCATTCAATTACTGTAATCTCGACGCCATCGCGAGAGGCGCCATCTCCCGGCGCAATTAAAGCTTATATTTACCGGCGCCATATTTGCGCAGCTGCGTCGCTGATGCATTGCAAACAACGGCATTTGCATATGCCGTGCCCCTTGCTGTGTGATTTTAGTTAATTACTGGTTTCAGAAAAAACAGTAACGGGTAAAACTAGGCTTGAACCAAAGGCAATGACAGAAAGGAAATAAAAAGGGCCTTGACAGCCAGACAGAGGACCAACAAAGTGATGCTATGAGGGTTCCGTTTTTTTTCCTTTTGAGGTACGGAACCCTAAAAAGGTCCATGGTAAACTGCACCCAGAATCCTCTTTTAACCATAGGAGGTTTGTGTCTATTATTGTTGGGACATTAAAAAGCTAATTTATGTTAAATATAATAAGAAATCTTGCCTGTAGCTCAATCATGAGTTTGCTCCTAAATCGTTATGTAAAATATTACCTCTGCTGGCCACCCCATTAATTAACGCAATATGCCACCAACATATTTTACGTAGACGGTAGCGACTAGCGACTTAAACGAACGTATAGGCTCATATTAGAGATACAGCTCAAATTTCTTAAATTTTAACTATAAAAATATATTTTTTCCTTCCACTAACAAGCCTTCAGTACCACGCTTACCAGTTACTTGTGTTTTGCCGTTTAAGCAAATGATTTATAAAAACGGCTCGGCCTTCCAAAACTGCTTGTTTCCGGCAAACAGCTCAATTAGCGTCGCTAAGCTGTTGCGGGCTGTTTATTCCTGCCTATGTTTTTATTGCCTAATATTTTCTTTGATATTTCAATTTAATTTTAAGGAATGAATACCGAAATACATTTGCAGCTTTTACACGTTAAAAATAGTTGAAAATGCATAAGCTAATGGTGTGCTACAACGTACTACGCAGATTCGTAGTATCTACATCGTAGCAATGCGTAGCGCAGTATATAATATCCGTGGCACATTGTATCTAGATAGAGTTTGTAGCATAGTACAATTTATTTTATAAATTACATGAAAAAACATGTGTTTACGTAAGTATGTCATTAGTAGGAAGTTATTTTCGTGAGGGTTAAGGTAGGTTTGAGCCGCAAAACATTACAGTTGATAACAAACTTTTAGTTACTGTGGTGAGATAATGCAAAATACTTGTCATAAGTCATCGTGAGTGTATCAATCATTCCCAAACCTATTTACAATCAACAAGTAAATAACTTTGTTGATCAACAACAAACATACCTATGCAGATAAACAATAACATAACCTCAAAAAATAAACAGTTACAGACGCAATAAATCAAAATGCAACATCATACTCGTATTATGTTTAGGCTGTGTATCTAGAGAGGTATATAGGAACATAGGTAGAGTTATTTCCTACCATCTCTACTTTCCCAATACGGAAACAATGCATTTCTAATCAAACATGTAAGTAAAGAAGTACTGCATAAACGAAAACAATAGCTCATTTCAAAATTCGAACATCTCAAAAACAAAATAGTATTCAAAACCCGAACACCTATACCCGTTCAAAGTGAGAGTGAATCTTATCAAATACTTACGTAAAGCGGTATAATCTAAAACTTACCTCACACACTACGTACACGCGAAAAAAAAAACACACAACACAGAAACTAAAACGACACCTAAATGTTTACAAGACGCGGTCACATGTGAGGGTCACGTGGCCGCCACGCGTGGCGTGGCGTGGCGTTACGCGTGACGCGTGCCTCGCGCGGTACTGACGCGGAGGCTTCGGGACGAGGGACGCGCGCCGAACTATTGAACTAAGTGGCCATTAGAGTCGTGGAACATTCCTTTTTTGAAATGTGTCAAGGTTAAGGTTTTAAGGTTCCATTTACAAATATCTACGAATCTTGACCCGAGATAAGGTTTCACGCATTGTCTGAATTGAATGCTCAAATATCTAATAAACCAAAGCGTCGTTACCGCGAGCACTCGGTCGTCAACTCGGTCCGAAAAGCTGCCTAACAGAGATAAATTGAGGTATAAATGGGAGAAGCTAATTACTTCATATATCTATGGGTCAAAATTAGACAAACTAGACGTTGTCATCACGAAAATGAAAACTGATTAAACTAATTAAACTATATTTTTTAGAGAAACTGTTCATCAACACCTGCTCAGAGCTCAATTTTTAAACTCCTACCGTTAAATATTAATACAGATCACACACTCTCCATACTTTTACAGAATAGCCACTTGGAAAATTTGAAGTACAATTATAAGTCTGTCTCCTCTAGACACTATTACGGCGGCGACTAAAGTGCCTAGTCACGTGGACTCGATAAATTACAATAAAAATTACCCGCGAAACGTGGAGATAGCCCGGAAGCGAGCCGGGGAGGTGAGACAGCGAGGAGCGACGTTGAGAAATGGTTTGAGGTTCTGTAGACTTGCTTATGTAGGGATAGTTTTTAAATAACGTCTCACTGACAAAACCTGACAAATAATGTGTTCTTTATGTACCCGTACACAGAGGTTTATAGATTTGAAGACAATAATTATTCTTGTCTAAAAGTTCGAGAACGATTTCCCTGCCTCTATTGAGTTTTACAAAAATAATTAATGAACACTTACTTATACAGGTTGAAACAGAAAGGGTATACTTTTTTGTATAAACTTAACTTTGTAATTCAAATAAAACTTTTAGTACTTCAACTGTCCCACAAAGCCGATAGTTTTAGATTTACAAAGTAAAGTTGCAAAAAAAAGTATACCCTTTCTGTTTCACCTGGTATTATACTCTTGTACCAACTTTATTTTTATGAAGTGCTGCTTCACAATTTAAAACTTTGGTACTTTACTCCGATGCTGGTAATAAGTATCTACTTCGAAAGAAAAAAGTAACGGTATAATTCGTTGTCCATTCAGAGAAGACTAGTTTTATAAAATAAAATTTGTTTTATTCAACAGTGTCTTACGGTACCCCAAAAATTAACAGGTGAATGCGCGTGTAATGAGGAAACTTGGGGAATACCGAAGGATTGCCAATTTAGATATTCAAATCGCGTTCGGTTCATTTTGTGGATATTTTGTGTACCGTTAGCCGAGGGAGTAGGGGTAAATAAAGTGGATGGGAGGGGGAGTCGTGAGGAAATGTACTCGGGTGTTTTTGTTTGGAGTTTGTATTAGGGAGATTTGTATCAACTGAGGAAGATTTTGTTTTGTATATTTTCTTTTAAATACTCCCTCACGCATGTACCTATGTAAAAAGGGTTTGCAGAGATGCTTTCTTTGCATTTTTTTCTGAATATAGGGGGCAAGCCTATGGCCTGTATATGGACAACACTCCCCGTCATTGCGGTATTTAGGCTCTACCACGATGGGCTGGTGCGGGTTGAAGAACTCTACACGTGTTTCGAAAGACATGCCGGTTTCCTTACTATATTAACGTTCCTAATTTTACGTGGTAATATAACATTTAAAGAAAGAAGTTATTGCGGGACATCGTTTGATCTATTCGAAATATCATGGAAATCTTAGGAAAACCAATCTAAAAGCAATTAGTTTAACCCCTACGATAAGCAACAAACTCCCAAAAGCTACAAAGAGTTTAATTCGATATACCGTGCGAACATGTGCGAGAAACTCAATTTAACTAAGTACTGGCGTCAGTGCGCCACGCCGCTCGTAGCGAACTGCGAAATAGCACTTAAGTCAAACATTTCGGCGCAACCGAGTTAGCTTGTCACAAAAACTTAGTCGCGAAACTTTCGAGCTGTCGCGCCGACTCACGCTGCACCTACAAGCACTATTTATTGCAGTGATAGATAAAATATCAAATCTGTGTGGACCACAGATATTATAGCAGAGTTATTATAAGGTGTGGACTGAGCGGGGCGGTTTATCGAGCGCCATCGCCACAGTGGTCTGAGCAGCCAATGCTTCGACCTTTCGGCTCAGTGTACCGGGGTCTTGTGGGTACAATTCCCGTCTGGCCTTTTTATAATAGAGTTTCGACGTCCGTAAAGCTTGTTCTAAGACAGTTTGGCTGAATCGTTATTTTGACGGTTACCGGACCAATGCAAGTGCAAGACAGAGAGTACATTGTTTTCAAATTACCTTTTAGAATTCAAAAAAATACCTTTTTGGTACTTTTCTCTGGTCTGGTTGGACTAAGAAGGTCTCCAGCTCCAGTTCAATGTGTTGAATATTGTGGTCATGTTTTTTATAATTTTAACTAAGTAGACAACCGTTCGCAACGCTGCCTACCGTTTCTGGGAATATAGGGACGATGGTGTTTTAGCTGAAGGTATAATGGTGTAACAAACCTTGATATTCATGTTATTTTCAGCTAACGAACACGTTTCACACATTCAGGTACACAATTCTTCCAATTTCACAAGCGCTTATTAACTTATACGACATAACCTTCAACCTTACTCGACCGATTTATTCAAACCGCCACGCAACTCTAGAATTTATTCATAGATATATACATACATATTATATAATCTTTGTTCCTATTTTAATTCGATATCATCTGATAAAAGAGCTCTGTGGCTGATAAATGCGACTAATTTGACCTTACTATTAGAACATATTCTACGAAATATAATATTTTCAAAGAGTTGTTGTGTGTAGTCCACAAAGGGGCTCACTTTTCCCAGGAACGAAAGGCAAGATACATATCGCGTGACACCAGAATCGATTCGCCCATACGAGTATATATAAAATCTAACGCTACAAACTATTTAGACTCAAACCCGCTATAAACTGAATGGTACTGAACTGACGTATTTTTACAGGAAAACGTGTCACTGAATGCCAAGTCAGTTTTATTATAATGTCGGTAAGTAGATGTGATTTAATCCCGGAATTTGTGTATGGTGCACGCAAGATTCAAAAGTGTGGAAATGTTAATTTGAATAAATGTTTATCGTGCCATAAATTGTTGTATTATACGTAAGAGTTATTATTTTATAACCGACTTCAAAAAAACGAAGAGTTTCTATGTTAGACTGTATGTAATATGTTTACTGATTTCTTCACCAATTGTGATCTGATATGGATTTTTTAGTAGTGTAGGACGCCCTCCGACCAGGTGGGATGACGATCTGCGAAAGACTGCAGGCAGATGCTGGATGCGGCAAGCTGAAGACAGGGCGCTATGGCGCTCATTAGAGGAGGCCTATGTCCAGCAGTGGACAAGCATAGGCTGATGATGATGATGATGATGATGATGATGGATTTTTTTACACCGACTCCATATGAAAGAAATTATAAGGTCTCTAGTTATTCCTAACTTTTTAGTGCACCCAGGTTTTTTTGAAGTGGATATTAATTTCATAATAAGAATTAATATTTAGTCTAATTTTTACTGAAATTGTTATAATACGTTTAAAATACTTTGTCATTATTAAGTAATTTCCTTGTAGTATTATCCAGACTCAACTTAAGTTTCAAGTCAATGCATGTTCTTTTAGGAGAACTAAACTATCCAACAGTAATTATAATAAAACTACTAGAGTATGCTCTATACTGTGTATTTTATTACATAAATTAGCCTAGAATAACAACACCACAGATAGCGAGGTCTAAAAACCCCTAAATATAGACTTTTTTCATCCAACAACATAATAATGTTGTTGCACAACATTACGAGCATCCACGAGAGCGTAGTGATGTACCGGCGGAGCCACACTTTGGCAAGGCCTACTCCCATTATGCGGGCGCTGGCAATCTCGCCGAAATTGTGTCATTATGCGAAATTCCTTGTAGTGCGAATTTTTTAAACTTTTAAGAAAATGTTAGGGTATATTTATGGCGTTGCAGCACGGTTGTGGGTTATTTAATAAGAAGTTTTTCAGCTTTAGTTTTTTGTTGCTTAGTATATAAAGAGATGAAAATTGATAATTCACACGATAAAGACGACAACGTTTTTTCTACACATAATGAAGATAATGGCTGTTTTCAGCACCGGTTTACAGTTAAATGAATTCAAAAATCATTGTTGCGTTCACAGTGTGAATGACCGCTTCAGTGTGATGGGATAGCTTTTGAACTTGCCGATGATCATGTTTTTAATGATACGTAGAAAGAAAAGAGATATATTTAATATTAATCGGAAAAATATATTGTTTTCTTGCTTTCGTAAAGACCGCCATTTTTTTTCTTTATATTTTTTTTTCGATATAGGCAAGTATTTGACCACAATCTCACCTGATGGTAAGTGACGATGTGGTCTACGGTGGTGCATACTTGCCTAGAAGGTACCTGTTCACTCTCGACTTGAAAACATCCAGGTTATAGTCAACCGGGAACAAAGACGCCGGCAAGGTGTTCCATTCCTTGGCAGTTCGCACAATAAAAGTGGAAGCGAAACGCTTGGTACGAACTGAAGGAATGTCCACGGTGTATGGATGCATTGTATCCGTGCGTCTTGTTGTCGTTAACAAACGAATACAAAATCGATAAACAAGCATACGACCCGCCTGATGTTAAGCAGTCACCGTAGCCTATTTAAATGTTGGCAATACCAAATGCATTGCTCGCGCGTTGCCGATCTGAAGGGGAGAGGGACAGACGGAGGGAAAGGGACGGGAATACCGGCTCTCTAGCTCATCGTACGAAACACAGCTATAGCTGCTTTATGGTGATCTTTTAGTAACTATTTTGTTTTTTTTTAAGTTTTGTTTTATGAATATTGTCAACATTATGTAGGTCGCTGTATACTATCCAGTGCCTGAGCAAAGATATTGGTTAACAATTTACTAATCTCTATCTCTTCCTTTCTCTGACTCTTACTGAACACATGGTAAAGATATTGGAATATATAAAGCCTACTCTTACTTTCTTTTCTTACGTAAATGCACAGGATCTGCGACTCAATGCGCAGAATAACAGTGAAATCACGTTTTTTTTCAGCTAGCAACCCTCACATATTTGCATCCGAACTTCACCGATAAATAACACGTTACATCATAAAATAGGGCACTTTTACAGAGCGCGGTAATTCAAGTGAGCTTCGGAAATATTTTAGAGTTCAATGGTGGAATTATGATATACGGGCCCCGCCGCGGGCGCTCCGGCGACCAAATGAAAATTTACGCGCTCACAACGTATTGTTGTTTATTGCGGCACTCTGACGCGATTACGCGCTATCAGCAACACTTTGGCGGTGTATCTTGATTTATTTAGACGATATGATGGTGGCGCGGCCTTCGGATCTACAGCGCCACTTCTAATCGTTGCCGTTATTTTCAACTAAGACTCTAACTACACATTATTCAAGTTATTTTAGAAACGTAAATCTGCGAATCGATTAATAAAATTAATGAGTTGAATGAGCATGAGTTTCTTGCCGGATCTTCTCAGTCGAGGTCGCGTTCCGATCCGGTTGTAGATATAAGGAAAAAAATATGTAAATTGACAATTTGTAAGTGCCCCCGTAGGCCTAAACAAAATAAATGATTTGAATTGAATTGAATTGAATTGAATTGTAAATCAACCTGTGTATGTATAGCTCCGAGCTTACTTCGACCAAGTGATTTTATTTCTAAAAGCAATATTTTAAAAACATGAAATGGTATTTTTTTGGTTTTATTAGCTTACCTAAGCAATTAATAAAGTTGACTACTTATTTTTTTAATGTTTATTTTGATTAAATGGTTATTTGTATTAATTGTCCGTGTCATAATGTAGAGTCAGATTAAATAATTGCTTACGGTTTTGACGTCATTCAGTATATTGATCAAAACCAATATCCTAATGTAGAGAAAGATCAGCCTCTTATTCTGTGCTACGCAAAAACATGGGTTTTTAAATAAAAAGTACGGTCCATTCTTATTTCAGTCTAAATAAAGTCTAAAGCGCGTCAGTTTTAATAGGTATTAAGTTACTCCCACCGTCGCTTCGTTAAAACTTAATGAAGCGACAAAAAACGCGTTTTAATTAAAACGTCTTAATCATCATTATCTGAAATGAACTGTCTTTCAGTATTAAATTATAATAAAGATAGAAGACCTGGATATTAATAGATGAATTCATAACTTTATGATTTTTATGACATTTCCGTTCATGCGCGTCCACGCAGACGGTGCAGCCGCGCGAGAGTGATGCCCACAGATATAGATTTACATAGATAACGCAAATACATGTACTTCACGTGGAAACCCCGACCAAGCGTCCAGGTTGGTCGCCGCTAACTTTCAGTTCGCGCGACTACAGATATAAAAAATGAGTATGAGCGAGATAATCTCTCGAGAGAATCTTAGCGGGCGAAGGGGATCGGCGGCATCGGTGTCTTTGAATCGGTTTGGATTTACTGTCACTAATGACGGCACAGTAGGTGTTAAAAATTCAGCACGATTGGTTTCAATACAAATCGTGATACTTGCGTTATCTATGTAAATCTATATCTGTGCTGATACCACTACCCCAATATGAACTATTAGGTAACTCATTAGTAATTTACGCGATCACATAAGACGTAACCGACTTTGTAGGTCCAATCTTAATAGTACAATTTTGTATTATTAAGATCGGAATTAATTTTGTAAAGCGAATAAATGTAGGTATTACGTACCTTATTATTCTTCAACGAGAAAACATCACTTACATGTGAATGGTGAAATTCAAATATTACATTATACATGTAATGAACTTAATTTTCATTTGTAACACTCGTCGTAAAACATAAAAAATGTTCACATTTCCCATTAGCATACATGCATAGTTATATAACCACTGAAAGTCCTTTTACTACCGTCCGTCCGGCCATAAAACACGTATGACGTCATGGACCCAAACTATCAAAGATGAATTTATTAGGGTAGTACATTTTATGGATATCCCCGCTAGTTGACCAAAAGTATCCAATAAAGTAATTTATACACTTAGTATTTATATAGGATAGGTACATTAGGATTATGTTCTTTCTCATCGTAATAATAAAGATAAGATTTCATTGCTTACCCACCGAAATTACGTACAGCGATGTGCCTACTAATAAAATCTCCAAAACAACTTCGCACATTCCAAAAACTTTACTTGCATGATTCAGCAATCCAACATTTATATTACATCTCTGTAATAGTTCAACCAAAAACTCATAGATGGCGCTTTCTTAACTTTCTGCAACAGCAGCGGTATGGAGGAAACAAACAATTTTATTGGCTGGAATAGCACGTTAGCTACGTGTTGTAAAATCAGGGACGCGTTGTCGACTCGCAAGCAGCTTTTTACAGCCAATAAGAACGCTAATAACTTTGTCAGTAAAGTTTTTATGTTTATCGAACGTCCTCGCATGCGATGCTGTTGGAAATTTATCAGTTTAGTACTAGGAAACGTTCAGAGTTTTTATTTGTTTGTGAATGTGACGGACGATGTTATGAATTCTCTTGAAGATGAAGAATTTTTTTGAAAGTTGCAATGTTTAATACAATTTAATGTTAGTTTACATATAAATCAATAATAATTTAGCCCTTTTGACGTCCCACTCCCGGGCACGGGCCTCCCCTCAACACGAGGGGGATTCAGGCCATAATCCACCACGCTGGCCCAGGGCGGGTTGGCGGATTTCACATGTCTTTCGAAAATTGGTTAGGCCTTTTCTAAGACAAGCAGGTTTCCTCACGATGTTTTCCTTCACCGTAAGCAAGTGATAATCATATTATAAATTATGATTACCACATAGATTTCGAAAAATCCAGAGGTGTGAGCCGGGGTTTGAACCCAACACCTAGTGCCCGCAAGACGTGTGCTTTAACCAATCGGCTACCACAGCTTTTTTACATATTTTACATACCCTTTTCTAAAAATCAAGTCGAATCATATGGCTTGTTACACAGATCTCTACCAAAGACAAACAAATTACTGTCTGATAATGGGAGGGTAATAGAATAGAATAATGGGTGGTCGAATAATAACGTATCTGTTACATACAGTACGTTTACGTAAGGACCGTATAATCGAACCGATAAACCAAACATAACCCACACAGAATCCGGATAAAAACAACAAATTACACAAAATCGTTTCCCCACACGTTTGCACGGAAAATAAATCCACAAAAAGTAGCTGAATCGATGCATTTAAGACCACAAACGTTAAAAGGAAATAGCGTTCAAAACTTTGATCACCGTCCAAATGTAATCCGTACCTGAAAGGTCCCGAATTTTCGTCTCTTGGCACGAATTCTTAAACTGTCCCGGGCTGTGTTAAAATGAATACCTAACCTGGTGCTATACGATGGGAACTCGTGCGGTTATCACACGGCAACTCGATCGTAATCAATGCATCTATCAGTCTGATGACGTACTCTGTCCGCATCGGTCACCTCCGATGATTTCCACACAGCTTGGTCTAACGCTATTTATCATTAGCCCACCTTGTGGTGACCCATGCCACACTATGTCCTTCGGCTCGGGATTGCTATTATCAAACCCGCCTCTAAACCTCCTAAGATTCCTCAGATTTACGAAGATAAAATAAAAATGACGTGGTTGAGATACGGCATAAAATGTTATACAATTAAAATTTATTTGGACACAGCACAATGTGACAATGGAAACACTTAATACTGGCTTGGGAAAATTAAACATAATTCGAGTTGATAACGTATCGAGTTTCAAAAGTAACAGTTTTCTTCGGAATATTACAGTGTGAATAGTGCAGTTACAATTGGCTACATTTGATATCCAATTTTTAAAAATCGAAATTTATGTACCTGTAGATATATTATATCCATACTGCGACCGATATTTACCTGCATTCCATACTTTATTCTTAATCTTCTTTGCTTACGGTAACTACTACTGCTAAATTAATCAACGTCTGAACAGACTGATCTACAATCCACTACTAAAGCTGTCATTCGCGCAATTCGTTACCCTCGACAAGTGTGTTAGACCGGAAACTTAGTGATGTTCCATCGACAGTCCGACTCCCTAGTCCATAAACAAAACGTGATAACCAACCATTTAACTTTAGTAGTACCATTATAGTGTAGTGTAGAAATTCAGAGTATACGACACGCGGCGGACAGTAGGCACTGCGAAATTACTTAACGACATCTCTGAAGTAGTTTAGAGAATAATTACACTACAGTCATTCGCGCTACACTAAGCTTATCTGTGTCTCAAAATGTTGTGTTGTATAAAAGGATTCGGAAAATAGTCTTGAAATTAAGATAACTAAATGGCTAGGGATTCGTACAACAATAGAAAGGTAACTTTAGTTTCGAGCAAAATACAAAATTAATTCATTATATTTTGATTATGCCTTCGAGGGCACTTACAAATAGTATATACTACCGGATAATAACGCCGCGCGCCGCCCCCTCAACTAAATGATACGGCAAGAAATCCAGCGGGCTTGTCAGTTTTAATGTTTTTTTTAAATCACAAATTAACTGTATTTTTTATAAGTAGGATTTTTTTTTTTTTTTTTTAGAACATTCAAAACAAAAGCCGTCTATACCACAACAATATTTATAGAGTTTGATTGATTTATAGCTGGTAGAGACGTAGAGTGGGGTGGTAAGTTATCCCAAAGTCCAGCTATGGAGCTTGGTTGAGAAATAGATAGATAGATCGATATATTTTTGCTGATATCATACCTCCATTATTTAGTAGAAGACGTTAATGAGTTTATTTCGCGCAGGCGGTATCTTCACGGCAAACGAGAGACTCCTCTTACAGATTCATTCTCATTAGCTATTGCTATCACACAACTATATCACAGCGAACTTTAATTGAAGGTTGCCAGCTCGGGAAAAGTTGCACTAATAAAGGGTAAATGTTGAACTAAGCTCTTACAAAAGTACTTATTTTGTATTTTTTTTTTTCAGTTGATCCTCTATTAGAAGTGTTCTTATAAGTATAAATATAACTTCCTTTTACCTCAGATATAATACAAATTGAGGTATTTTAAATTCGAGGCATGTGTCTGGCTGACATTTTATGGCATTATAATGAAATCACCATTCTTTACTCAATGGTTATATATGATGCACTGTCTTGTAAAATTAGTAAAACCTACTAATAGCCATATGATTTATATAACGTTATTTATATTTATATTTGCTGGTTTTCTTAATAAAAATACACAGTTTTTATTATACTTTTTTCAAACTGGAGACCGAGTAGCTGCCGTCAAAAGTGACGCAAGGCCTGATACAAAATTAGGGGTCTGAAATGGCAAAAAAGTCTACTTCCTAAATACGGTTGTCTACATAGGAACATTTTATTCGAAAGCTAGCAACACTGTTTTAATTAAAAATAGCCATTAAAAATATTTATAACTGCGGACCAGACCTGCATTTTTATGGGATTTTAAAAGATACCGGCTTGTTACGGCAAGAAATATGGACGGGCATGGAGGTGTTTATAATTAAGAAACTGATTTAGTGCAAGTAAGTATATTATTATATAGGGTGTTGGTATTTAAACAGCTATTTCTGTTTACCAACTAGAGAGTATTATTCTTGAGATCTTTGTCTTGAAATCCTTTGGAATTAAGCAAATTTTAAGACTATCTCCCTCCCTTCCCCATCATCTGTACTACTTCCCTTCTGATTGGCAAACGCGCGAACACTGTCTTTTTCATAGATAATTCTCATAGACAGTATTATCTCCTACTTCTTTCATTCGGTTTAACTACAACTGCAAGTTTTAGTCATCATGGCTTTCAACCGACTTCAAAAAGGAGCAGGTTCTCAATACGGTTGTATGTTTCATTATATTTTTTACTTATTGTAAAGACAGTGGCACTGACTTTAAATGAAATAAATTATAAGGTACCTAGTTAATTTTAAGCCGGTTCAATTTTTTATTAAAATATTTTCATGGGTTTAGTATAGAGCATATAAGCAAAACTATCCGTATCTAACAGACACATGCATGCTACTATCTATTCGTCCCACCATATAAAACCCAGTTTCCGCATTATAAAGGCAATGTAACAGCAGTTTAAGTACATCACGAGGCGCTTGTAAATCGTCATATCGCGGCGTGTGGCGTGCATCCAAACTTGTTCTAGCGGCTTTTTTATAACGACTTATTTTACATGCGGCTTTCTCTAGGTTTTATCGCATGACGGATTTGCGGCGCGTGGTAGTGTGTAGGTGTTGATTTTAATGTAAGTGTTTTGGTGGGATATCACGACTGTATTTCAAATACTTATCATGTTTTATTAAAACCGTTTTCGATAGGTTTGTAACGTTAAATTATTATAACTGGCTGTATTTAAGTCTCGGCTATGTACGTAAATCGCCGATACGATGGTAGATTTGACTATAAAAAATTCCTCTCAGTTTTTAAACACAACATTTTAACCATAATTTGTTGCGTTCCTTTTGAGTTATCTATGAATACTCAATTTCACTCAATGTTAATTGGAAAAACTAACAACCAAGCGATGCCAATCCTACATTTTCTACACATTTCTTCCGTAAGTTTACGTTAAAATCATTCTCTATATGACTCTAGGAAGGTCTGCTCAATCCCACGGTAAATCTCTATCTGATCTAAGCACCGATATTGATAGTTCCACTCTCAATCCTCGCCGGTCTCATTACGCGCGTGTCGCAGTTCCCACAACAGCAATAAATAGCCGGCCGCACACACAACCGGCCGCGGCCGGACGCTGTCCGGTCGCGGACGGTTGTCCGGATTAATCGCTTGTCCGGCGCATGTAATGGCCGGAGTATCGGTCCGGATTGATTCGTGTTGGACTTAGTCGGCTGATGAATGGATTTAGATGGTATTTGAGGTTGTTTGGCTGGATGTTTCATTTTGAAACTGCACATGTTGAATAGGATGTAGCTACATCTATGTAAATAAAATAAAATAAAAAATAAATACTTTTACAGGTACTTTACAAGAGCTATAGCAGGGTATAAGTGCCTTTAGTAGTGACGCTATTAGAGTCAAGCAATTACGTAAATTCGTCGTAGCACTCCAATACTAGAACTCAAACTATAACATCCAGAATTGAATAGAAGGCGGGCTTTAGGGTACTGTTTGGAGTGTAGCCTTAGGGGCGCTATGACTTAGGTTTAGGTTAGGTTAGGTTAGAACAGTGACCAAAACGTGCGAGCCGAGCGAGCGCAGCGAGCGTGCCGCGGCAGCGGCCGGCGAAGCGCCAGAATCCGAATGTGTCATTAGGTTATGTTAGTTCCCAGTTAGGGGGGGCTATGGAGCCAGGACTTAAGACGAATTTTCAAGATTTTTTTTTTTTCGTTTTGATCACTGTTCTAACCTAACCTAAGTCATAGCGCCCCTAAGGCTACACAATTACCAGGGTACCTACTTGATATAATAGGAAGTTCCCCCTAATTTCGATATAATATACTACTTCATCATAACAGTAGTTATTTCTAATAATCAAGAGCGAAGAAGGACCTACCTGACTCTATTTACAAATATTAACTCATTACAGTATAAATAACAAATTTATTGTATAAAGTAAAAAAATAAACTCAAGAATAACGGCAACAATATCCAGGCTCAGAATAAATAATAGTGCACCCGCGTGCTTCCGAGCCGGCGCGTTGTAACCGGCCTACAGATATTGACAGTTTCTTGGCACGGCCCGATTTAATTACGAGCCACTTTTTCAGGCCGCCGCGGGCGCGAGCCGCTCGCCAAACTTGTGGAAACACACGAGGACTAAATATGTTAGTAAACGCGGCTACTAGTACGATGGTTTGTATTAAACTGGAACAAACTCTGACATAATGTTAAATATTTTAAGATAAATGATATTATATATTTTTAATTGCTTTCTTTTAGCTGTAAATAATTAATATGCTTCAGAAATCATAATATGATTATCACTTAAGATGAAGAAATCATCGTGAGGAAACCTGCGTGTGTTCGAAAATCTAACCAATTTTCGATAAGAAAAGAAAGAAATCTGCCAACCCGCATTGGGCACAGGTGGTGGCCTGAATCCCCGTGGGGAGGAAAAGGAGAGGCCAGTGCCCTATAGTAGTATGTTAAAAGCCCTGAATTATTATTTTATTATTATTATTAAGAATAGGTCGTAATCCTGTTTTAGCCCCCTCTTTGTTAGTCCATATTTTTTATGACAAAACATCTGACAATTGTATGACAATCATCATTAAAAAATCTCTACGTGTAAAACTAAGTATTACCTACTATAGATTCAAATTCGGAATGAACACACAAAGTCTTAAACTAAGCTGGGAAAAGTATAAAGTAATTTATCATTTTAAAATTATGCGAATTAGAAAAAATCAAAAGACGTAACATATTCTTTAACAATATTTTCCCGTATATTTATTCCCTTAACATTCTGGCACAACCAAATCGCTGTCGCGAACGTTTTCATGCAATGCAATTTATACAGCCATTGTCTCTATTTATGAAGCGACCAGTACAACTGTTGCTGTCGACAGTACAGAATATTGAATATTAATTTAAATATTTCAGTTGCAAGCAGCAAAAATATAGTGAAATTTGGTTTGATACAAATTTCAAAATTAGTGTCCTTATTACTACCTACGTAACGTTTAGAAAATTAAGGGTCTTCCGTTCCATTGATTAGTCAAGATCATCATTTATTGCACCATCTGGAAAACAGGCCTAACTCTGATCTAGATAGGAGTCAATAACTAACTATTCCCGCACACCACCCGGCCAAGGCTATGGATGCTTGTATATTATTTATTTTAGAACTTATAGTCTGTTACTTTAAGGTACACGTTTATCGCGTCGCGCCGCTTTGTCCGACGTCGCGTCGAGCTTGATACCAGTTTTATGACTCGCTTACTGCGGTTAAAATTTGTATTCGTTACCATCGTGACATAGAGCAGGGAATACATTGGGGAGCAATCTAAATTGATTATCGTTTGAATTGGGTCTACAATATCAATAATAATAGAACTGGACACAGAAACAAAAAACATTTTTTTAAGATCACTCTAATTACACGAAAGCCTATGTCTAGTGGAAGATGATGATAGTTTATGGGATTCTAATCCCTGATGTTATACTTGTTAAGTATATTATCTAGTTCAACCACAAACTTAATAATAAATTAGTTAAACTGGTCTACAATACAAACTTCTTGGATCCTTATTCGTGGAATCGACGGGTATTGGCGTTATATTTTTGTGGAATGAGTGAACGCCATCTGGTCTTGCGCGGCTACTGGGCATGGTCTGGGCGAACCTAATGACAACCATGGCCAGAAATATATAGTGTGTGAGGGCTGCGATCAAAGACTGGGAAGACCAACATCCAGCAGGAGACATCTTATGACTGATATGATGATGGTAGATCGAAAACTCTCTATATCCCCCTGATACTCTACTCCATTCTTGAGTTCTGGTATGCTAGCCAGTCTCTACAACAGTATACCAGACACCTTAATACCACTCGAGCCACTATATGGCGTATACAATGTCGTTTATCTACCGTGAGTATACATTAACGGAATACTTAGACGAACTCTCAGGACATGCGATCATAAACTGACAATGTACAGAGGTTTGGATTTAAAATGCTTGAGATGAAGAGGATTTAGAACCAACTAAATTCAACTTCCAGGTTGGCTACCAATGTTGGAATACTGACGTCCAGTTGAAGAGATACGTTGGCGGATACAGTTGGCGGTGACGGTTGGCCTGCTATGGTTGGCGATAGTGGTCAATCAAAAGCATGCTATAGATAGCCTTGCTTAGTTCTAGAAACATGATAGCCTATATTCATTTAAAATATGATAAGTGCCTACTTAATTAAAACCCAATATACCATTTCAAAGCAATCTAAAATCCATATGTGTTACCATAACGTTTCAATTTACTTGTAAATCTGGTTAAGTAACACAAGCACGAGGCGTCGCTGAAAAATCCCAAAGTATAGTGTCGCGTCTGTGGAGAACGATCCCTAAATATGTTAAGGACGGTAGTGCTGTGCACGTAGTCGTGCGGTCACCTAATCATAGTCGATTATGGTATGAATTATGGACATAATAATATCATAAAATAATGGTGTTTAATATCAACTACAATAAAGTTATATCACAGACTAATTATGTAGGTAACTATTATTTATTTTAATTGTCACATAAACCTAAGCCCTAAAAATATAATCTGAACATTTCACTACATAATATAGTTGTTAATTCCTGATTCGACTTTCAAAGATGCCAATACCTACGACTACAGTAGCGCGTTCTGATGGCCTCCGAACTATTATATATCTGGGGTTTTTACTATCTATGTACTCCAATGCGACCTAGGCTGTGTAAATGCTTGCTTACGTCTCAAACATCATATGTAAACGACAGCTGGCTAGTGATTATTTTTATATTTAATCGATTACATATTATGTGAAACAGAGTTCAAACTACATCCTCTTTCCATCCCTACCCGTGGCTAGCATCGGCGATGTGTACTTTGCATTCTGAGTGGCGCCCGCTGATACCGCCGACGCCTTTTGCACTTCACCGAGAATGCATTTTAGTTATCCAATTCAATTCTAAGTTTATAGCCAAGAAACGCTGGTTCAGCGTGAAAATATTTCAGGCTAAACCTGCGTACTTGGTTCAGGAATCAGGACGTAATAGGCTGGTAAAGTAATGAGAATCGACTAGGTGTGAAAGTGGTGTCATACGTCTTGGAGTACTGGAAAAATATAAAATATACGATCACGCCTGAGTTCCCAGATGGGGTAGACAGAAATGTACTGCAATGCACCCATATCTCAGTATTTTTGGTCCCAATGTTATAGGGTGCGAGCTCATTGCTATTATACCAGGAACACTCCGCTCAGTACGAGGGGAAATTTAAGGCGTCAATAGCCTAGTGTTTAGAGGGGCCACCCTCGTAGCTGAGAGGTTCCGGGTACGATCCCCATCCTGGCCATTAAACTATTGACGTGAGCCCACTCCTAAGACAAGCATTAGCTTAGCTGGAGGGGCTAACGGGAATACTAGTAATGTGATAAACTCACATAGATAATAAAATCTTAAAAAAAATATTAACCATAGTCGACCACAAAGACCCAGGGCCAAGTGCGGTCTGGCGAACTTCACACGTATTTTGGAAAGACTCGCAGGTTTCTTCACGATGCAATGAGTGTTGTAAAAAAAGTTCAGGAAAAATACGTAACCCTGAAATAGTGTGCAAGCAATACCCAGCTGGCGCTTTGTGCTTACCTTATAAGGCGCTAATCGTGATGATATTAATTTGGTGTCTTTGAACTCCAGAAGTCCTGACAAGAAAACAGACTAAACCATTTACGCGAACTATAATTTACTTCGCATGAGAGTTCACAGCTAGCACGTGACCTGTCGTCTGTCCCTACATTTATACGAAACAAAGACTTATGTCTCGGAGAAAATGCTGAAAATATACACTAGTTAAAGCACTATAAACCTTAAAAAGGACAGATAAGATGCTGTTTCGTTTGAAGTGTATATTAGGTGGATAATTTAGTTTTGAGACACACGTTCATGTTACATTAGTGCGCTTGTGATTAAATGACATGTTTTGGATGCTTAGACCATTTATTTATTTTGGATGCTATAATAATTGACATTAGAAAAGACAACGAATCTAAATATTGATGCCACGGAGGTTTAATTCCAAGTAAAATATTATCAATTATGATTCAATTTCATGTAATAACTCTGGTTGAGGTGGACGGGAGCAGCCCAGGGGAAGAATTTTCAATAACGCTACAATTATTTTAAATTAGATTTGTTTTTTATTTTTTCTCAATGACGGAGCAGCGCCCTCTAGAATTATTATAACGTAATATTCCGTGACCATTAACAAAACAAACAAAATTTAACGCATGCGCTTATCCATCATTTGACACGTGACTTATGGAACGTCTTTAGTTCATACACAAACCTCATATAAAAATTGATAAAATATACATTTTTTCCAGAATCAGGGAAACTTTTCATATTTATAATATTGTTAAAAGCCAGTTCAGACTATTACGATCATTTAAAAATATAATAAATCTAAATCCAATAATCTCAAATTTCGATTGGATTCGAGCCGTGGAAGTTGGTTTTGGCCGTGAATATGGCTTTTTATGGCACCTACAAAAGAGCTGATGATCTTCAAACGGCTGAACCGATTTTCATGAAACATAGCTAAGAACACTCTCGATCAGAATACCTATCTAACAAAAAAAACACAATTGAAATCGGTTCATCAGCTTGGGCGCTACGTTGCCACAGACAGACACACAGATACACAGACACACAGATACACATGTTAAACTTATAACACCCCTCTTTTTTCGTCGGGGGTTAAAAATAGAAAAATTGCATTCAATATTAGAAATTGACATTCAAATGTTTTCTCACCCGACTAGGTACTCTACATAAAATATCACCGAAAACTACCCCCAAACACCCGCTGTGTTGACCATACACCTCTTGGCAGCGAGTATTTAATTAAGTAGAGCGCGTAGGTACAGCACGGGCACAAACATCGCGCCAGCGCCACTTGGCACCCGACAACCGACGAAAAACTACCCTCAGTAATTGCCATGTGAATCCGTGAAACTGGGCGTTTTAGCCAATTTGTGGGCGACATTTTTGGGGCGACGGAGTGAAATTTAAAGAAGCAGAATGGTTGTAACCGCAACCACGTTAATTATGGGTCAGACTTTGTTATAGGTACCTACCAATACACATATGGGTACCGACTGACCCCTGCCATGACTGGACAATTAGTAGCATCCAGATTAGAGTAATAATTACAACCTAGCTACGAAAGAAAATGACAGGTCGGAAACTCCTGATGCGAGTTTATTTATTATAAGGGTTCCTCGTAGGGACACACAAAAAATAGCGAAGCAGATTTAAATCAAATATAATTGAAAACCATCTTACCAAAATAGCAGTTGAGCAGCAAAAACCACCCATTAACGACCGCTTGGCGCAGTGGTTCGAGCCTAGGTCGCTCGGCTCACTGCACATAGTGGTTGCGGATTAAAAAAATTAGATATTTAAGTACCAGTGTAGATGGATTACAACTGAGGCTAAAAAGTGGAACGCGTTGGGAATATTTTTACACTGAAGTGGAATGCCTATGAAATATAATAATATGACAATAAATATGTTTATCTACTTATCCCTAGATCTGAATATGAAAGTTTTTATGATGATGAAAAACGTACCGCTGCTTACCTAACACACCTCGTAAACTTGAGGGAGAATATAGCGTAGGCAATCATCTAAATCCATCGTAAATTCCTGTCAACATTTATTTTTAAATTATGCCTACCTGAAACTTATAGGTATTTAATGTGGCCAGCCTAGTATCACTTTATTTTGCAACTGCATAGCCTTAATCCTGTATTTTAATTTAAATAGCACTATTCCTTCGTATCTCACTCTTTCTTTCTCAGTCCATTACAATCGCCATTATGGATAAAACAACAACCTCTCAGATCTTGCCAAAAGCGCATTAGTACCTGGTACCAAAAGTCCAAATATAATGTACAGATTCGTAACCTGTCTCGTACAACGCGTTGGTACAGCTTTGGAGATGATCGATGTCGATTGTAGCAACGGTGTCTCAACATCGATAAATTGAATAACATTCAGTAGATTTATATAAACGACGATGAATACTGGTATTACTTAGTTCTTTAAGGTAAGTTTACGTTAAGATAAATCTCTTTTTACCGACCACACAATCAATATAGCGTACCTATCTGATAGTAACTAAGCAGAATGAGCTATAGGTATAAGTAGTATGTACAGTAGTTCAGTTATACATATAAAAATAGAAGTAGGTAACTAAGTAGATACAAAAGCCGCCTATTCTCAAAACAACATAGCGATATTTCCATTCAAGTAAGCAACGTATCAATTTAACGACATCGATAAAAACCTACCATACCTACTCTTAACTTTTATATTCAGAAACAGTGCCAGCAACCAGGGACAATGGAATGTACCTTCATAGGAACACCGGCTATGATAAATGAACCCTGGGCACAAAGAATTGACGGGATGCTCAGCCACTTTGTACGGTGAGCGATCGTTGCGCTTTTGTTTGGTGCATGTGCACTTAATAGTGTTTTTGTAGTTTGAATGATGACGAAGGTGTGGCGAGTTCTATTAGTTTTAAACGTTTTTTGGTAATTAAACAGAAAAACTTATCAATTATAAATAGTTTCATTATAACATATCATAGGTGTTAGACAACTCGGACTTTTCAGTAGAAGTAGGTAAATACCTACTAAGTACTAACTTATTAATCAATTTCACCTGTCTGTAGTCATTAATGTAGGTACCTACCTATACATTTTTCTGATATAACCGAGGGTTAATATTACAAAATGGGTACCTAGTACATTTTTAACCTCCCTACCTGACTAATTACTCCGTTAGTTAATGATTAAATATCAATAAGGGATTACCTACAAAGAGCCTACAAAATACACTTACTTTTCCACTATCAAATTAAGCTCTAAATCACGAATTAGGTACGTAGCGACGGTATCACAATGTCCGACAGAGGGCGCCACGTCCTCTCCGATGTATTAATCAACGCGAAGTGAAGTCCATTAGTAAACGTTCCCAAGACAAAAGTGTTCGGAGACAATCGATTGTAATCGCGAGGAGGGCCCGCAAAACGGTTCAATGTGAAGAAACACCATGCTTTACTCATTTGAGAGATATACCGACAAGACGAACGAGACTCTTTGAGAACTACTTATTCAGACGCGCCATACGAAAAATGATAGGTAGGTACTTAGATAATCATCTCAAGTGGGACCCAAAGATTTCAGCGGTTCAGTATTTGCCAGATGGTTGGAAAGGCTAGCGGGACTAGCTACTAGGTACCCTAATAACGGTACCTACCTACCTAGGAAATATGTAACAGCCTCAAATTGCTAGTAGATAAGCACCTAACTAAGACACTACGAGCCGATGGTCTAATCAAAGTAGGTAGGTTAATTATCAGGCTCTCTAGCTCGTGAACTAACTTAAATCATATATGACAAGTTAGTGATGGTGACAGACTGGAGTTGGACGATTTGTCATTGAAAGACATCTTAAAATGAGGAGAAATGTTTGAATAGGTATATAAGTAGGTACCTATTCATTATTCTGCTCGTGTTGTCTCCGCCATAATCTGATAGAAACGCTGCGATTACCTATAGGTACTTAGGTACTTTTTAAAAATTATAAGCCAGTCAATTTATGTAAACGGTGTAAACTACACGAGGAGCCGGTGAGTAGAGCCATTAGTAGAAAACAGTGGGTCATTGTGTAGCCTTAGGGGCGCTATGACTTAGGTTAGGTTTAGTTTTAGGTTAGGTTAGAACAGTTAGTGATCAAAACGAAAAAAAAATCTCGAAAATGGAAACTGGGAACTAACATAACCTAATGTCACATTCGGATTCTAACACCACACCACACTTTAGATAATTTTACTTTCAAATATAATTCAAAAAAGAATAGTACACAAATCGAACTACTCTTCTTAACTTTGAGGCATAGGCATGCATAAACCATAATGCCTAATTTAAAATAACATACTTACACTCATTTATAATCAACTACCTACTTTAAAACACTTATCTATCTCTTTGATACTACTAAACGTGATAAATCTTTTAAAAAGTTGATTTTCCACGTTAAAAGAATCGCGGGTAAAATGAAGTTACACAAATAATTCCAGTCTTGAGAATACACCATGGTTACTGTACGAAAATGTCACTTACAAAGGAGCAATGATGAATGAGGACCAGTTTGCTCTGGAGACGCGACGCGACTATCGGGAACTAAGTTCTTTGGCACTTTTCATTTAATTTTATCATGAGGGTAGACTTCTTATGAGATAGGTTGAGTTTCATACTTTTTTACATCTACCCTTATCTAAATATATATAACTCAAAGGTGACTGACTGACTCAAACTCAAAAAACTCAAAATTGTTTTTATTCATGTAAGCCAACAAAGCATTTATGAATAGTCAGAATCTACCACCGGTTCGGAATGCTGCTTCCACTGAGAAGATCCGGCAAGAAACTCAATGGTTACTCTTTTCAATGAATTACAGATGGTGTACATTCTCAGGAACAGCATAAAATAATAATATGAGCAGGCAACACCATTATCACTAAATAACTAATAGTAAATAATAATCAAATCTCCCTGAGATTTAGGTATGTAGATAAAATGAGAAAGCTAGTTTAGTGTGGTGGTCATACCTACTCATACTTACATCAAATTAAATGTTTACGAACCAAAATAACACTGAATAAAACAGGTGCATAATAATATAATTGCTTTGGTGTGATGCCTTCCATGCTAAGTAAATGAATAGTATTTAACGACAATGTTGTTAAGAGGTGTGGCCCAATCCCCGCAAGCAGCGCCCGCGCACGAGCATGACTTGAAAAGCGGCATCACTCTCCTCAACCATAATAGAGGGAAGAGGGTGACCCGCTCCACAAAGCCACCGCAAGCAAGGACATTAAAGTGAGCATGACCAACACCTCACCTCAGAGACAACAGTTCAGCAAGGCTAATAAGCATGAGGCAAGACCCGCTACAATTAGACATAAATATTACTTTGTTAAAATTTGTGGCAACATGATGCCCATATTTTTAAAGGTGACATTTGTGTCAAATACGTCAATAGTGCAAGATTAAGAGAAGGAAGAGGTAAAATATAGGAATGAACCAAAACAAAAGATTCTAGTTATTCCCGTTCCGGTGGAGCTGGACAAGCACCTAGCCAAGCATCTTTATCTTTCAAATAATCGTCTAGTGTGTAGTAAGCCTTCCTGCATAGCGTACGTTTTACACACGTTTTGAATTTGGATTCACTAAGACTGATAATGCTTAACGGTATTTTATTATAGAATTTAACACAGTATCCCATGAAAGATGTGTGAATTTTTGCTAGCCGAAAGTGTGGTTGATCCAATTTGTCCTTATTTCTAGTATTATAACGATGACTATCACCCAGTTTTTTAAATAGATGTAATTTTTTTCTGGTATACATTATGTTCTCATAGATATATTGGCATGGGACAGTCATAACATTTATTTCCTTAAACAGTTCCCTCAGCGAATCACGACTTCTTAAATTATAGATGGCCCTAATGGCCCTCTTTTGTAAAATAAAAACAGATTCGATGTCAGCCGCTCTACCCCACACTGACTGACATAGTGATCTATCAACGGACAGCCCAAACCACTGGACGGATTGGGCTGAAATTTGGCATGCAGGTAGATGCTATGACGTAGGCATCCGCTAAGAAAGGATTTTGGTTAATTCTACCCCCAAGGGGATAAAATAGGGGATGAATAAACCCGATTTTTTTGTTAAATTACACGCGGACGAAGTCGCGGGCACAGGAAGTATATTATATTTCTTATTAATGGGCAAGTAATGAGAGGAATAGTTGTTAAACTCTCAAACCCAACGTACCTACAACGCGTAAAGTTAGAGCAACCATTGAACTTCTTGCCGGGTCTTCTCAGTGGACGCAGAATTCCGAACCGGTGGTAGATTGATACATTAATAAAAATATTTCTAATTGAATTTTATCCTAATAAAAATACAAAAAGTTATCTTTTATTTACCATTGAAGTGATCGGTGGAGCCAGTAATGACCTTTATAGTCTAGATTTAATAATCAATTACGCAAGTTTTGTAGTACGTCATAACATTTATTTAAATACAACAGGAATGTACAATTAATACAATATTGGAAACCATTTTCAATCCAATAGACAAGCACTTTTCAAAGTTACATCGTAAAATAATAAGTAATTTACAGTAATTTGTATAAAAACCTTGATACATCATTTTGCTGAAAATCTGCAAGTTTCTAATAAAGAAAAATCCATTATATTTAGGAATTATAATTTATAATCTTAGTATAAATTATACCTAATATTAGATTATTTAAGAGTCGTTAATTGTGCCACGATATAACTTTACCTAAATATAAAGAATATTAAAAAATGTAATACTGATCATAGTAAAACTATCATCAAAATACAATAATTTGTGTTCACACAATCTAATAGTTTTTCATGTCTAATAAAAATTTTCAACATATACATTTTATTCAGAACTGACTGTTGTGATTATTTTACAACGAATTTCCACCAGTAACGTTTGATTCAATCTCGTATTTCGAATTTTTGGCATTAATAAATCGATCTCAACTGTGAGAGCGAAATTGAGTACACTCTAGACATTTTATGCTCGATTGACATTAGACATACATTTAAAAGTTTTACTAATTAGGCTTAACGAGATTTGATATCAAAACCGAATCGACACAATCTGTACCTCTACACGCCCCGCATGAAATACGAAGGCGTTATGTTATAGCTAATTTCCTTTCACAAGATGCTTAAGACCAGGTTCATCTCGTTGTTAGTAAAGTGTAGAACCGCTCCGATGGCGTTCAACATGTGTTTACGGCCGGCGTAGTCCGTGGACATAAGGTAAGCCATCACAACGTTCTTGAGATACTCCAAGTTCGCACCTTCCCGGGACTGGATCCTTCTGAGCCTGAAATGAAATGAAATTTATTCACGTAAATAGAGTACATTTGTCGTTATTTATCTTGTTTAACCTTACATCTATTGAGCCCACCACAGGGCATAAGTTCAGGGAAAAAATAATAATAATTAATAAAATGCCAATTAAAATAAGAAAATACTAATATGTCAATAAAATACCTCGTCATAACATCAATTTAAAAATCACTTATCAATTTAACATGTCATTGATGGTATAAAATGATTTATCAAGCAACCAAGTCCCGAGCTGTCTTTTAATTCCTGGAATTGATGTTAGTAATTTATACATACTAGCTGTCCCGGCAAACGTGGTTCTGCCATACAAAATATTTCTATATAAGTAGGTATGAACAATAATGTTGACCGATGCTCAGACCTGCCCGATATGATCACAAAATTTTACGAAAATCGGTCGAGCCGTTTCGGATGAGTTTGGCAACATCCCGACACGAGAATTTAATATATTAGATCTCGAAGAACAATTTTTTTGTTTGCTTTATTGAAATTATCGAAATGAGATGAAAGCACCATCTGCAGGCGTTGAACATGATCCACTTGCGTTAGCGGTGATTGGCGGCGAGAACAGTAGAATTTGCACCGTCGAGAGGTCAACACGCGTTGGAAATTGTCATCGTGCCATTTAGATAGCTTGGGACAACGTTGAAGTTCAATGGAACACCCACAACACGAGAAAGGAAACGATTTGTCCTCCTTTCCCCGACATAATGTTTATCATGCTTCGGTACGTGTGTTAGACACTGAACTCCTCCTGAACCGCTCGACGATTTTGATAATTCTTATTTTGTGTATGTTTGTGTAGGTCTCTTTATGGTTTAGATTCACAATTAGACCCGGTAAGTAGCGCTGCAATCGGGTTCTTGGTAGGGCAAGACAACGTCGGCCGGGCAGCCAGTTATGTAATTTTTATAATAATTATAACATGCCTTAAATGAAATTAAAATTATCACACATAGCCTGTTGGTACATGATAGACCCTGTGAGTTTGATTGTAACATTACCTATCAATTTCCTCTTTCAGAGCCCTTATGACTTCTTTGAAACGTTCCTTTTCGATGGTGGCTTCTCGCTGACAGTCTCTGAAACATCATAAAACATAATTGCATTGCAGAAACTGCGGTCAAAGTGTCCATAACCAAAACTAATCCGTTACCAACTTACGACCGTAACAGGTTTGTCAAGTACGAGATTATCGTTCTACGCGTTACGCAGTTTTTCGCGAATCTTGTATGGCCCAGCGCACACCGCTGGGGGCGCGGCAACAATTTAATATAAACCTTAACCACCTTGACATACGGTCGCTTGAATAAATTCGCACGCGGTGCTCCGAGCGCCCTCAAGCTACTACAAGAGCATACGCGCGACTGCTCATACATACCGTATGTCAAGGTAGTTAAGGTTTATATTCAATTGTTGTCTTCAATTGCTCTCCGCCGCGCCTCCAGCGGTGTGGGCTGGGCCTGAGTGGCTTGCACAGCAACCCTAGCAGGGCGTTAATAAATCACAATTTGTATGTATTTTAGTCCCGTAGTAATAAATCGATCTTAAGTCTGCGAGCGATCTTGGTAATGTCATTCTTATAACATACTAGTACAAAATGACACGTTAAAAGCGTACTCAAGATCGCTCCCAGACTTAAGATCGATTTATAAATACGTGCCATTTACTGAAATCGCGGATGTCACAAAAACGCCCATTCTCGAACTTGAGACACTGATCAAAACAGAATTTTTATGGATGTGTCAAAAGTTTTATCGTAATTTGATGATAACAACATTGGAATCCATACCTATGTTGTCCCTCCAAGATGTGTTTCTCTTTCCTGAGCTGCGATATGTCGAGATCCTTCCTCGCCAGCTCGTGCGCATAGTGTAGCATATGCGGCGGCGCGGACACATCCTGCATTCATAAATTGAACACTGACTTACTGCATATAAGGTCTTATTTTAATAATGCACGATATTCTTTATGGCACCTTATTAATGAACCGGGTCTGACCTCGTGTTAAGCGGGTTTTAGTCAATTTAACAGCGTCAAGTTATGTAGGCTTGGGGTCAATTTAACTGCGTCAGGATTAGGGTTAACGGGTTTGGGTCAATTATTTATTTATTTATTATCATTTAAACACATGTAATATTTTACAAGTACATAACATACAAAAAAAACCACTGAGCTTTAGAAATGATGATATAACATCTACATCAAGAAGAATAGTTAAGTGTCGGTAGATATAACTATATGTATAATACAATGCGTAGGTGTAACCTTTATTATTTTAAATGGAACTAGGTAATCGCATTAACTTAACACACCATGGTGCTTAAGAAATGTTTTTATAACTTTATTTTAATATTATTGTGCGTAAAAGAATCGCGTAAGGTAGGAGATAGATTGTTAATAAGTCGAGGAATCATATAGGAGGTAGTCCGCCCACCGTACACATTGGTCGATCGAATTGTACATAGCTGGTTTCGAGCGGCGGCCCTCGTGCATATAGTAATCTAACCGGGTATAGGGTAATTTTAACCGGATCTGAGGTGTGGAGTTAAGCCGTGTTTTAAGATTGTTTGTCCTCACCGCCAGGATCCCGTCCTTGTGATGTTCGTCTTCAGCGCTGACGCGGCGGGAGCGTTCGTTCCGAGCGCGGATGTAGTTGTCCGCTTCGTGCAGCAGCGCCGCGTAGCGCTCCCGCTGGCTCTGCACCTGCTTCTCCAGGCTCGAGATCCGGGTTTTAAGATCCGTGGTGATCTCTTTCTGGTAATGTTGTTCGTTCTTTAGTTTCTGTAGAGAAAAACATTAGTAATTTAATTTGACTGCACGGAATAAGTAAAAATAAAAATACAAATTAATTACGTGTTTAAGGGGCAAGTGTTGGGTGTGAGCAAATACTTTTTTTAGGCAAACCAGACTGCTCTAAATTAGTAACTTAAAATTAGTACCCTGGGAGAGGTATTTGCTCCGGAAAGTGACACACAAATAGGGCTAGTAATAAAATAAATATTGACAGGGAATGCCTTTCGAAAAAGACGACTGAATTTCCCACCCATTGAGGTTACCCGGTATAATGATAAAAATCTTGCGCCCTACTTTGGGGTCGGTGTCTTCAGGCTGCCTGAAACCTGTCACGAAATATCAGTGCACTGCTGTGCATATCTGCCTAACCCTTCTTGAATACAAGCGTAATTATGTATGTTTTTATATTATGTTAAATAAATAATGTACCTCTTCATAAAGCTTAATCGAATCCAATTTATCCTGTTTCTCTTCATCCAACATCATACTATAAGTCTCAAATTTCTCCTTCAAAACTGCTATTTCATTCTTCAAGACTTCCCTCTCGCCCTCTCCTCCGTCCCCATTGTCTCTCGCTATCTCCTTCTTACACACCTCAAGCTCTGTTCTTAAGTTCTCATATTCCTCTCTGCATTTCGAGTGTACATTCTCATATCCCTCGACTTTGAATACCGTTGATATGTCTATTGGATTCCCTAGTTTTTCATTTTCAGCAATCAATTCCTTTTTCAGTATATGTATCTTGTCTATTAGTGTTTGCAGGTACTCGCTGTCCGCTAGTTTTTCATTGTCTGTTTCACTTTTTTGTGGTGTTTCTGTGGTATCCTCTGAAAGAGATGTAGGATTAATTGTAATTTTTTTTTTTTTTTTGGCTTAACCAGGACAGTCACTCTGATCTGTTTAGGAACAGAAGGAAAACAACCGTCTCACGTCCAAGCTTAGTTTATGAATGTCGACATGACAGTCTGAATGAACAAGGGAACATAAGAACGAATGACCGATGCACGCAGGCCTCGGTCGCGCTAGGCTTATAGATACAATGTAGGTACATACATATCACACTCACTCCAAAAGGTGGTCGCTCCGTGTACTAGAATAACATTTCCAAAATAAATTTCAGACAATTAATTATTACTGGCCTTATTATTTTCACTATTACTATTACTTTTATTTCTTTCGATTAAATTCGTGCGGGTTCCAAGACAATTTAACTTTTCCCCGGGACTCGTCGAGGGTCACACCTCGACGAAATTATTGGTCACCATTGTCGATCCTGGTTTACAGGGGTTACAGTGGGGGGAGTGTGTGGCGGGACCAGTCCCAATAAAAAAAGGCCTTACCAAAGTCGTTGTGAGCAGCGATCTTGTCCATGAGCCGTCCGTTGAGCTGCTCCTTGAGCTGGTGTATGAGCAGCTGGTCGGTGCGGCGGCGCCGGTCGTACTGCCCCACGGTGTGCGACAGCTCGGCCAGCTTGCTCTCCAGCAGCGCCACGCGCTCCTCCTGCCGGGCGCATGTCTTGCGGGCGGACTCTTCGGCGCGCTTCGCTTTTATCTGTTCCTGTTTACAATCACTCGGTCAGACGCACAGATATAGATTTACATAGATAACGCAAGTATCACGATTTGTATTGAAACCAAGCGTGTTGAATTTTTAACACCTCCTGTGACTGTCACAAGTGACAGGAAATCCAAACGGATTCAAAGACACCGATGCCGCCGATGCCCCTGCGCCCGCTACGATTCTCTCGAGTGATTATCTCGCTCATACTCATATTTTTATATCTGTAGTCGCGCGGCCTGTAAGTTAGCGGCGACCAACCTTGACAATTGGTCGGGGTTTCGTAAACGCGAAGTACACGCATTTGCGTTATCTATGTAAATCTATATCTGTGGTCAGACGTGTGCTCTGGGCAGATCCACAAAGAAATACGACTTTATAAACTCAAATCAACTCAAACTCATAATTGTTTTTAGTCATGTAAGCTAACAAAGCATTTTTGAATAGTCAGAATCTACCACCAGTTCGAAATGCTGCTTCCACTGAGAAGATCCGGCAAGAAACTCAATGGTTACTCTTTTAAATGAATAAAATATGGTATAATTATTCATAGGTATTTTTCTCTAATATGTTAATAATTAAAAATAGTTTGAAATGGTTGCTCCAAATGGCAATAAGTGACTTACGCAGTTCCAAGAGAAAAGGATATATTTAGGCCAAGAAAACGATGGCCAATACCTGGACACCCCTTGCATGAAAGACATGGCCAAAAATACCCCTAGATCGGAGACCAATGGCGAGCAGGGGGAGGCCTTTGCCCAGGACTGGGAATCACGTCATAAAAATACGTTTTAAGTTGTCAAGACATAGTTTAAATAATTTTGTTGGACATGATATAAGTAATTTTGTCCCTTGAGGTTATTAGTATTTTTAATTAGCCCTGTATAGCGACCCACCTCCCTGATGGCGACGGAGTGCGACTGCTCCAGCAGCGCCAGTTTCTGCTGCAGACGCACCAGCAGGACCGGCGTCTCCACTGTCCTGGCTTCAGCTCGCTGCAGCCGCCGCTGGGCCGCTTCCAGGGAGCTGCTCAGATCTCGAACCCGTTTCTCCAGTTCTGCATGAGATGCTAGAAATGATAGGACCTAGAATAAGACCTACACTCTTCTGTCTTTCCACATTTTGTATTCGGTTTATAATCACTCCAACTGCATTAGCTTCTGATCATATCAATAGCATAATTAATGGCTTCATTCCTGATAAATTCCCTTAGATTGTTTAACCATAGTATTTTTAGGGTTTGGAAACCTAAAGCAAAAAATGGTACCTACTTACCCTTATAGGAGCAGGACCCTTTTATATGACTGCCTTGTCAGACATCCAAATTTCAAGTTAAACACATGAAGCATTAATTAAGATAAGATAATATGGAGAACATTAACTTATATATAAAATTTTCGTGTCACAATGTTAGTTAATATAATCTTCCGAAACGGCTAGACCAATTTTTAAGAAATTTTATATGCATATTCAGTAGGTCTGAGAATCGGCTATTATCGATTTTTCATAAAAGACAGGACAACGTCTGTCGGGTCAGCTAGTATTGCTATAAAAGTATAACTCACCTTGAGCTTCAGAGGAATGTACCACCTTATCTTCCAATTTCTCTTTCGTTGTTCTTTCGCTGTTCAACTTCACATGTAGTTCTCTGCAATAAGAGCAACACATCAGGCATGTGCTATTTTATTCTCGGCCCATTTCGTTTTCATTGGGTGGGCTTTCAATTCTCTCACTTATCATAAGCAACACGGCTATAATAATAATAAATAAATAATAAATATCACCAGACTGACACACCAACTGCATGTTCCCAAACTAAGCAACGCTTATACTATGGGTACTACAATGGACTGGGAGCGATCCCAGTGACACCCAGACCAAAGCAAATTACTAAAATGCCATTTCCGAAATTTGCCCCAGCACGGATCTAACCCACAACCACCCGGTGCAGTGAGCTGAGCGGCCTACAATCAAACCACTGCGCCAAGCGGTCGTCAGCAGTCGTCTATAATAGCCACATTACGTCAATCTAGTGTAAGAGGTTGTATGGCTGTAGTCAAGTGACTACAACTTGGCTTACTTCATCATAGCAGTATGATCAGCTCTCTCTTTCTCCCTCTCTTGTATCTCATAAGCTATCTTGGCTTTCAGGTTGCCGACTTCAGCTAGATGCTGTTGTACTAGTGTCTTGGTTTCCTCGCGCATTGCAGCCAGCAAGTTTTCATACTGAAATAATAATATAATAATAATAATAATAAGCTTTTTATTTCCCATACACTGTTTGTAGTTAAAAAAGTACAGAGTTTTTGAATGTAATTTATATAATGTAATTTAATAATGTATTGAATTGATTAGTATTGTTAGTATTTTTCCTAAATATAGTGTTTGTTAATAGTATTAGTTATTAGTGTAGGGACCGCTTATAGCGGTGAAAGCCTCCTCTAATTGCTGCCATCTGTATCTATCTCTTGCTGTTCTGCTCCACAATTTACCTACTGCCTCTACTATGTCGTCATCCCATCGATTTTGTGGTCTGCCTGGCTTACGCTTTCCATCTCTTGGCCACCAGTTTGTTACAATTTTTGACCATCTTTCATCTGTTGTTCTCTGGATGTGACCAGCCCATTTCCATTTTAATTTAACAATTCTTCTTGCTGCATCTTTAGCCATTGTTTTCTTTCTAATTAAACTGTGTCTTACACGATCCGTTAGCTTCAATCCCATGAGGCTCCTTTCTATGCCTCTTTGGCATACCTTTATTTTTTGTATGTTTCTCTTAGTCAGAGGCCATGTTTGACTTGCATAGGTTAGGCATGGTAATAGGCAAATTTCCATCGCTTTAGTCTTTAGTTTTATTGGTAAGTTGCCTTTAAAGATCTCTTTCATTGCCCAATATTTGTTCCAGGTGTTGTTTATTCTTCTTTGTATTTCTTTTTCAGTGCCTGATTTAAACGATATTAAGTGTCCTAAGTATATGTATTCTTCAACGTATTCTAGATTTGTGCCATCGAGTGTAAGTGGTATTTTTTGTAAATTTGTCATTAACTTTGTTTTTTCCTGATTTAGTTCTAGGCCTACTCTTCTGCTTTCCTGGCTAAGTGACACAATCATATTTTGTAGCTCAGTTGGATTTTCTGATAGTAGGATTATGTCATCTGCAAATCTCAGATGGGATATGTGTTTCCCATCTATGTTTAACCCCATGTTCTCCCAATTTAACGTTCTGAAAATTTGTTCCAGTACGACTATAAACAACTTAGGCGATAATGGGTCTCCTTGCTTCACGCCTCGCTCAATTCTAAATGTTGGCCCTGGTTTTTCCAAAGTTATTCTAGATTTACTGTTTTTATATACTTCTTTTATTAGATCAATATATTCTTTATTTAGTCCTTCCTCTGATAAGCCTTGCCATATCGAAGTGTGTGATATAGAGTCAAAAGCTTTACTGTAGTCAATAAAACATATATATAGGGCTTTACCGTATTCTTTGTATTTTTCGATAAGAATTTTTAAAGTGTGAATGTGGTCCACTGTCGAGAAGCTTTTCACGAACCCAGCTTGTTCTACTGGCTGATTGCTGTCTATAATTTTTGTTAAACGGCGTAATATTGTTGAAGAAAATACTTTGTATAGACAGGATGTTAGGTTGATGGGTCTGTAGTTGCTTATTATTTTAGGATCTCCTTTTTTATATATTAGTACTATATCTGATAATGACCACTGTCTTGGCAGTTCCTTTTCTTTCAATATGAGATTAAATAAATACGTGAGCGGTTTAATTAATGAGTCTTTGCCAGTCATAATCATCTCGTTCGTTATACCATCCGGTCCAGGACTCTTATCTGATTTTAGCTTATTTATTGACTGCTCTACTTCTCTTTCGATAAATGGTGGTACCTCATCGTTGTTTCTTGGGGTAAGGGTTGCGAGATGATTCTGTGATAGGTTATCTCTAGTAGTATATTGATCTCTGTAAAAGTTCGAAGCAATTTGTAGTAAGTCGTTTTTATTTGTAACTATATTGCCAGATCTGTTTTGTAACTGACACATTAATTGTTTTGTATTTTTCAGATATTTATATGCTCTTTTTACAGCTCCTGATTTCTCTAAATAATTTTCTATGATATTTAACCTGTATCTATTTGTGTTGTTTTTAATCATTTTATTAATTCTTCTGTATAATTTGCTAAGTTCGTTCTTGTCTTCCCTAGTTCTATTTTCTTTGTTTCTCAAATCATGTCTTTGTTTACTGAGTTCTATAATTTCTTCCGTAATAATTGTTTGCTTCTTTTTAGTTCTCATCGGTATCTTGGCTAATGTAGAGCTATGTAGTATGTGTTTCTCTATACTGTTGTAATATAATTGTACTGAAGTTTTTCCTTCTTCGATATATTTGGAGAGTTCAATTTTATATTTATAATTGTCTATATGTTTCTGTGGTTTCTTGTAGAAGTTAGTTCTTGTCTTATTTTTGGAGGTGATGCCCAGGGTCACTCTTACTAAGCGATGATCGCTTGGGTGCTTAATGTTACTAAGGACACTGCAGTTTTCTAATAGATGTGGTGTATTTAATGCTACGAAATCTATTTCATTTTTAATGCTACTATCGGGGGACCTCCATGTCCATCTTTGTTTTTGTGATTTCTTGAACATTGTGTTTGCTATTTTCAAGTCATATTGTAAGCAGAATTGAATAAATTTTTCACCTCTTCTGTTTCTTTTTCCGTATCCATAGCCTCCCATGGCTCGACTTTCTCCTTGTTTTGGTGTTCCAATCTTAGCATTCATATCTCCTAGAAGTATCAAGCTCTTTGTACTTTTGTCTATTACTTTCTCCATGGATTCGTAGAATTCTTCTATTTCCTTTTCATCTGAATTACTTGTAGGAGCGTACACTTGTGCTATTGTAAATATTTTTTCATATACTTTCACGTGGATGATAGCCGCTCTCTCTGAGAATCCTATAAAGTCTTGAACTGCTATATTTTGTTGTTTTTTAACAAGGAATCCTACTCCGTTTCTTCCCTTTGTACTTCCATAGCAATAAAGTTGATATTCTCCTCTGTCTTCTACAGTGTAGCCTTGTCTACGCGTTTCGCAAATACCTATAATATCCCACTTTATATTTGCTATTGCATGTTCTAGCTCTAATATTCTAGTCTCATTTCCCAAGGATCTAACATTAAAAGTTGCAATGTGGAGCTTTTTATTTTTTCCTTGTAGAGGGTTTTGGTTTTCTACCCCCTCGGAGACCAACCGTACTGAGGGAGATTTGATGTTAGTTTGGGCTAATTTTAACTTGTGGAGTTTATCATCTTGACTGAGAGATGACGTGTTAAGTGTCGCTATGTGAGGATCACGGTGTGTCTCCGGGGTTTCGGTTGTCTGATCAGTCGAGTGAGAGTGGGAGTGGTAGTTTTTAGAGGGTTTTGGTCTTATTCTCCCACGATGACCAGTCGGCTTGGGAGATTGTTGATTTGTTTTGTTGAGTGGTTTGAGTTTTGGGTTTATTTTAGGTTTGTTTTTGTTTTTCTGGTCCCCGATATTTAATTGCTAATTTTTGTTATTCTTAGTGGTTTTCATTTTTTCAAATGCATTAATCTTGCTGAACTTCGACACTGGTGTAGTGTTATTCTGATTCTTGTTTGTATCTTCCAATGTATTGCCAGGTGGGGTGGATGGTGCTCTCTTTCTTTTTTCTACTTGTTTATCTTTCACTATCAGTTTATCGTAGCGAATGTAGGCAAATTTTCCCTTGGAAATCTCTTCCTTAACTTGAATCTTCAATTCTTTCCTCTTGATTAAGACATCTTTTGGGAAGTCCTCTGTTATATATGTTTTCTCCGGAAACCATTTTTTGTTTTTCAGGAGTTCCATCCTCCTCCAAGCTAAAGTTAAAGATAATAATATAGGTCTTGAATTTTTATCTTTCTTCTGTCCTAGTCTCTGTACATTACTAATCTCCCATTTGTCGAACATATCGATGTTTGCATTCTTACTAACAGTGTTCAATTTTTCTATAACAAGATCCAAAAGTTCAGTGTAGGTGTTTTCTGTTTCAAGTATTCCATGAATAATGATGTTGTTCCTCCTGCTCTGTTTTTCTAAATTCTGAACTCTGTTTTTCAGTGTACGCACTTCTTCTTTTAATGCTTTGTTCTCTTCTATTAGTGGTTTTAATTTTTTCATACTGAAATAGCACATAATAAAGTAAACATTAAGTTGTGTTTTGTTTGCGCAGTGTCCTACACTGATGTAAGGTATACGTTATACAGATGATGAAATGTAATAATACAATATTAGTCCAAACTCAAACTTGTATTTATTCATGTAAGGCTACAAAGCATTTATGAGTAGTCAGAATCTACCACTGGTTTGTAATTCTGCTTCAACTGAGAAGATCTAGCAAGAAACTCCATGTTACTGTTTTCAATTAATAAAAGATGGTGTACATTCACAGGAACAGCAACAGAATGTGAGCAGGCAACACCATTGTCACTAAATAAATAATAGTAATCAAATCTCACTCAGATTTAGGTATTTACATTAAAAAGCTAGTTTAGTGAGGTGTGCATTTAGTTGGATGACATATTAAAATATTGGATGATTCATCATAGAGATTTGTATAATACAATCCAAATAAGAATAGGAATGTCAATAACCTCTATCTACCAAATGTCACTTGAAAACTAAGGTTTGCAAAAGAAATAATTGCATATCAATAATAATGGTCTTACATCAAATTAAAATAAAAAGGTTAAATTAGTAGTAAATTGCCTTAGTATAATTTTTAATGATTTAAAGTCATACCTCGTTTTTTAAAACCATTCGAAGACGATGATAATTTTAGTTTTATTATAAATACAGGTAACAGAATGCCCCTTTTTTATTTTAAATAACAGTTGGCGTAATATATTTTAAAAACCTACAATAATTCATATTTTATTTTATAGCGGAAAGCAGCAGTGATGATTTTTTCACTCAACCTTTGCAAATAAATTTTATTTAAAAAAACATTGTTTGCTCATCGTACCCAATTCGTTAGATTTGACAGCTATGACGGCACAATATGGCGCAAAGTCGATCCTATTCTTATTTGAATCACATTATATCTTGAGATATTCAATTAATAACTTATCAGTGTAATATGTAAGAATTATGTTTAATATTGTTTTATACTGTACCTTATCTCTAGTAACTTTCTTGTCAGCTTGGAAAGCCTCCTCCAGGCGAGACTTCTCAGCAGTCAGGGTGGACAGAGATAGCATGAGAGCTGCCACTGAGCTGTCTCTTTCCTCATCTGATAGAGGTTCACAATATTGAATTATAAGATTTCAATACCACAATAAGTAGATCTCTTTTATTAGGCACAAAACAAATTTGGACAAAAAATGTGCCCAGGCATGTGTAGCTAATGCTAAAGTAAGGATAATATAGATATTACCCAGTATAATTGCAATGGAGTCGTCCCTTAATGCATTGGGTCTGATTTAAATAACATCAGTCAAATAGCAAAATGTAGGTGCACTACAGGTCATCTCTACCCCTCTCCAAAACTTACCTCCTTCACGGGGAGTTTCAGTTTTGTTCAGGGCTTTCAAACTGATCTCTAATGCTTCTTTCTCTTTTATGAGACCTTTGTAAGCAGCAACAACATCTGGAATAATAAATTAACAGCCAACTTTAACAGTTACTCCAAAACATATAAATTTTAAAGCAATTATCCCTGGTATTGACCTGGGCTTCAATCAGGAAATATTTAGCACAGTGTAATGTAACTCTGTGTACTTCAATAAAGAAAATTCAGTAAGTAATAAGGATCTCAAATATACTAAGACTGATTACAGTACTGAATATATTAATATTAATTAAAATTGGTACTTAATTAATATACTTACAGAACTATTGAAAACATATGTTACATTTTGCTTGTAAAATAGATAGGTATAAATTTAGTTATTTACCTCGGAGACGGGCCTCGTACCGCTTAATTTGATCAGCTTGTTTAGTTATTGTCGATATCAACTCTTGTTTCGATAAGGATTCCATTTTACAAGTTTTTATTCACAAAGTTGTTTTACAAAACTGATGTTGACAAAATTTTGCAGATTGCAGGACAGAAAAATACCTAGCCAAATATGAACTGAATGAAGCGAACTACGTTAAGAGCACACATAATGATATTCCTTTAACGATCAACTGTGACTGCTGTTTATGACATAAATAAACACCAAAAATCAGAAAATCCCAAAAAACATATCCACAGTCGACTAATGAATTTTCATTTTTCAATAATCCTGCCTGCACAAATGAAGATGACACATGACAGTGACAGAACAGTTGTGACATTTTCAGATTTATCTTTCTACTGTTTTAAAGCTAGACCTACTTGGATACCAATAGAATAGATTACCAATACCCACATATTTATAAATACTCAGGTCTAAGTAAATACTACGTATAAGACAAAAACTCTTGACAAATACCAAGTGATTAGAGAAGTAGTAGCTTCTTCGTACACCTGTAAAGTCTTAAATGTAGTGTTTATAAGTCTGTGCGTAAAGTACAGCAGCAGTAGGTACACACCCAGAATGTTATATTGATACAAGCTCTTCGTACACAATCATAAAGGCATTTATTAACGACAACATTTATTAACGACTTTTACAGCACATATAAAAAATATCAACATTATACACAACTCAATCTGGTTATTATTACTTGTGCATATTAAATCTTCCACAACCACTGAAGCCAATATTGATTGCAGAGAGGTGATAAATGGTCTAAGATTGATTGGCATGAAAAAAATTATGCCGATATGCTGAGAAAGACAAAAGGTGCTCTATGCATCCCATTCACTCTAATTCAAAGTGATCCTACCCTATTAGTTAGCTAACCCTGCGTTCGCACAAAACAAGTTCACGAAACAAGTCGCTTATATTTTATACAAAAAAGAGACAACAACATGTTTCGTATACAAGCTTACATGTTTTGTCCAGTGCGAACGTAGGGCATAACATTTTAGAGCAGCTTTAGGTATTTATACACAGCTTCGATTCGGAGAAAATTAAAAATCAATTGCATAAGTACACAGCATTATTTAGTACACGTGTTACTTACATTCCCTTTGTTGTATTGAGATGGTAACCACGTGACTTATCCTTCTAATTAATTATATAGGTAGTCAGGCTCCTAACAATATTATTAGAGCAACATCAATCAGTACCTACCTAATAAATAGTAATCAATAGCGGTTCAATTACCTACTGCTTTTCTAATCGAACAGGCGCTAACAATACATCGCTGGTCAGTGCACGGCACGCGTGTAGAGTAGTCAGTACATAAGTACCTACTGCTTGCCGCCTGCGCTTACCAGTCACGGTTCAATGACCTCGAGCAGTTGAATGGGGTAGCGTTCACCCCTGTCCTAATTAAAGTGCAAGTTTTTATCCAAACACGTAATATTCAGATTGTACGCGTAATTATTATTTTTTCGCTACTTGGCCGGACAACGTTTGTATTGTAGCCGAAAGTAATAATTGCTTCTACCACAGTATTTAATTATTTACGTGTAGGTACACTACACCACAGACACGGAACACATTTATATTACAATGTGTTCAATGGGTAGGTATTGTATCGATCGTGGGTCAATATTGCGTACGTAGGTACTCGTTCTAATACACTTAATTTCTGTTAGACATTGATTTAATTTTAACAGATACACGGAGTGTAGACTCAGAAGGGGGCTCTAGACTCCAAATGAAGAAGTTCTTATCATAGAGTCCATAACAAAATAAGGAACCAGTGCTTGTATAAGTACGTCTATGACAAGGGAGATGTTACACCTACTCAACCTAAAATGTGGTGAAGGCTAGGTACCTTATATTTTATCAATGAACCTATAGGTATGTTAAAGTAGGCTATAACAGCTGATTTACGTGTTATAAGACATCAGGCTAGCCCAACCCGACCTTATGGTATAGGAGCATGAACAACAATAGGCGGGTGAGCTTAAGTACAGAAAGCGACGTATCAAAAGAATTTGATTTCAAAATTTCAGTGAACAGGATGCCTTAAATTCAGGAAAACTGGATGAAATGAAACATTACTTTATATGTATTATTGCTAAGGTCAATATTTAATTTCTATCAATATCCCCTACATCAGATTACATTCGTTGACATATTTCAAAATTAAATGTAAGTAAGCCAAACATTTTTCATACAATATCGGCGATTTGTACTCTGTCTTAATTCTAGCTACATCCTAGGCCAAACCCTACAATACCCAAACCTGCCCAAAAAAATACAAACAAACCAAAACAACTAAACCAAATAGTTAAATGTGGGATAAATAAACACTAAATACAGGAAAAAATGTTAGTTTTTATATAAATTAAACAGAAACTATTCTAAATAAGTAAATAAAATACCACAACTTAGAACACAAAATACACTAAAGCAATGAACAAAACGAATAAATGGACAGGTGCGTACTGGTAAGTATCATTTTCGGTGGAAAAGCAAGCGTATTTGTTTTTTTATTATTCATTCAGGGACGACACAACATAGACTATTAGGTTTATAATGGATTCATTTTGCTAGGAATTTTGAGCGCGAATGTACGCTTCTCCGAAGCTTAGAGTTAATAAACGGGTTGAATTTAACTTTCGCCATTTCCTCATTCGTATTTCGAGGGGATTCGACGTTCTATCAACCCCTTCTAATTTATCTACCAACAATTAAAAGTTGGAAGCTTATGATTGCCATTCCCGAAGTCTGTGATGGCACCGTTCGGTACAATCGCGCACAATCCATAGCTCGACTATCCGCATCATAGCAATATTCAGAGGTACACAATCTACCTTTGACTAGTTTAGATACACACCATTTAGTATTTCCATGTTTTGTGTGCTTTTTATGGGTACATTACTTATAGTAAACCAAACACCACACCAACATAATTTCATAAACCAAAATCCTAATCTACGTTTTAAATTAGAGAACACAGTTTTCTTTAAATACTTAAAGATTTAAATGTTGCGCAAAATTACAAGTGACTAGTTTCGCGTATTTTTAAGTACTTTAAAATAAATAATTATACTTATTGAATCATTTATCCTTACAATAGAAATTAAAGAAATATACTTAATCAAATGCATTATTCCGAGCCCATACTTATATCGTGATTATCTCGCGTCATGTTGTCGGTTTAATTATGATATGCATTCACTATCAATAATTTAACTATTACAGAAAGTACTATGAATATCTGGAACAATACAAATAATTAGACAAGGTATAATTAATTACTGAGTAGATATTCTTTACCCAACTAATTTTGACCTTACGCTACATGAAATATATTAAATATAAACATCAAAATGAAATCTATAATTTCTATTACGATTATGACAATAAATTATGTTTACAATGAATTTTAAATTACTTAAATTTAATAATAAATAGTGACGATTATATAATCAAATTAATTAGAGAGACAAATATCATTGTGTGAAAGTCAAATGTCATGGATTTTGTGCGAGTGTGATGCATAGCAGAATAAATAGTGATGTTTCATGGTTTCTCTTAAAACTCACACAAAAATTCCAATAATTAAACAATATAAATTTGACTTCCACTAAGTATATTATACAATTATTACAATAACTATGTGCCCAATGTGATACATGAAAGGTATTCAAGTCATAATAAAATGTTGATCAATAACTAATTGAAGTTTTAATGTCATGGTCTTTTTTGCTTCATAATTTTGATTGAGATTATTGGAATCAGGATACCTTAATGAAAGGTGAGAGTTTTTGACATTGAAATCATCAAAGCATAATAAAATAATAATGATTCTAAGTATAATTATGTAATGTTTTATATAAAATGTATCCACCTTACTTATGATTTTGTGCACAATTCAAGCTCCAGAATTATATATTATTATAATTATTCGACACTATTATAATAATGGGGCCATCTTATTTTATAAATGGAAGTTACAGTAAAGTTTTAGTCACATCTTCACTTATAAACATCATTTTATAAATCAGTCAATACATTTCTGACATCTTTGGTAGGTAATATACAAAGAATATTGTTGTTATAAGCAAACTATTTTTCATGAATGTATCTATTTTTCAAAACATAAAAACAATAGATGCTGCGTACAATTGCACTGGTATTTAATACATAATATACATTTATGTATAATAAAATATTTTTTTTATATTTTACTTATAGTAAAAGTTTAATATTGCACTGTCAATCGTTAAACAATAATTATTGCCTGAATTACTGTAATAATAGAATCTTGTTGGCATCTTTATCCTACTTATTATACCAGAAAATCTAAGGGTATAAATAGTCTAAAAAGACATTATTAAGTTCAATGGACATAAAGTTAAATATTACATTTAATAAGTTAGTGATGATAAGTATGTAGCTGGTATTATTGCTTATGGATGTAAGTATGTCATTGTTCTCAAATTTTTAAAGTATGACTAAGCTCATGACTTCATCTGATTTTTAATTCAGTTTGTCTGTGAACTGAAAATATTCAGTTTAGAAAACTTCACATGTTTACTTATAAGTTGCTAATAATATCTTAGGACATTTTCAGGTATATTTTACTAAGCAGGTATTTTTATGGATATAAAATTAAAATTAGATCATTTTTATAAAAATGTGTCATCTGTGTCAGAGTTTAGAACATTTTTCTAAATAATTATTGTAGTAACAGTTGTTGATTTGGGTTTGTACTTATAACATATGAACAATGGTTCAAACTGATGCCATGTCATGATTTGAATCACTCTAGTCAATTGCTCAGTTCTATGTCACTTCTGATCTCAAACCATGACAGAGTAATGATCAACATTTTTGCATTAGCTACAATTTATTGACTAGATTTTTAATTATTTACTTAAGATTTACTCTTGTTTGTCTTGAAGCTGACCTGAAGCACCTGGCCGTTCAATGAGTATCCATTCAGGGATTGAATAGCGACAACAGCCTCATCATAATTGGTCATCGTAACAAATCCGTAACCTTTGCATTTGTTAGTCGTGGGATCTCTAATTATTTTAACACTCTGGACAGCACCAAACGGACCAAAGAGCTGCCAAAGAATACTCTCTTCGGTATCAGCCCCAATGTTGTAGACGAAGATGCACCAACCTGAACCACCAATAGCATTACCTTGGATGAGGGGATCGGCTAAAGGAGAAAATCTCTGGAGACCCTTGTTGATAGCCAACAGTGCCTTCCCTGCGGGTCCTACGAAGCGACGAGCAGCTGCAGGCGCCAAATACGCCGCCAGTGGAGCCAGTGCCTTGTTCTGGTTGCTGGGGTTGTTTGCACACTTGACTGTTATGGGCCCAGTGCCTCCGGGAGGTATTGTGCCATTTAGTTCACGTATTGCGTTCTCAGCCTCATGACGCTGGTCGTAGCGGATGAAAGCGACGCCCCTCGACGGGCCCTGGATATTCGGCTCGTCGGCACTCACCTGCAGTAAGTGACCCACGTTCATGTTCTCATGCAGTATGCGCGAGCTGATGATGGATCCGAACGGACTGAAGAGCTTCTCCAATTCCTGCTGCGTCATGTGCTTGGGCAGCCCTGACACGTAGAGATTGGCGCCTTTAATCGCGTCTGAACTGGGGCGCGCGTACGACACCTTTATGATCTTGTTCTGCAGCCTCAGGCCGTTCAGTGTATTGACGGCCTTTTCGGCGTCCTCCGCCTTGTGGTAGTTCACGAACGCGTACCCTAAACTCTGCCCGTTGAGAATATGGTCAGGGAATACTGTCACTTTGTCTCTAATTAGCTTGCAACTTTCTACTTCGCCGACGCTAGAAAATAACGACCTAATCTCTTCCTGTGTCATCGTTTGCGGCAAATAGTTGATGATTAGGTTCGTCTTAGACTCATTATTGCTGGGCTGGACCTTGCTACCATTTTGCGTGGGCTGGTTCGCGTTTACGCTGTCGAGCGCATTTGCCATCATTTTTACTTATTTTATATTACACCCGAATGAGGTGATATGCCACAAAATACGTGACTATAAAAGAAAACTAGAGGTGCTAATTAGAACACAGATCCACGTTTTTCGTTAGATATAACAACACCACTTCGCGTTGGTTGAAAGCATATGCAAGGGAAGAAAATCAATAAGATGCTGTTCACTTTGTACTTATCCTGTTTTCGGTGGTACGGCGCCGAGTCCGATGAATCAAAATGTAACGAGAAGCACAAATGAACTCTAGTTTATTAGATCTTAGAGAATACGAACGAAAAGTGAAAAGGAAATCAACCAAAAATCTATGCGACTGGCGACCTATTCTCGTAAATTCATTTCTTTCACTTCTTCACTTTCTTTTTAAAATGTTGCCATGTTTTGAAGGGAATGTCGCCGTAGTTTGTGATTATTGATTTTCCTTTTTGCGACTGATATAATATATAAAATTTCTAGAATGAGTATTTTTATTATGTACCTATTTTGTTTTGTTATCCTTGACCGTACCTACATAAACAAAACAGCTTTATTTCGAGGCAGAGGTAGGATATTTTTATCCTGCTCTAATAGTAATTTATTACGAGCAGGCTGAAAAAAATGGACCCAAAAAAAATAAAATAAAGCACTTAAATTGGGCGGGTGTATTCTATTCATTTTAATGACTAGAATATACCCACATGAATATATTTCATGGCATCAGGCACGTCTGTGTCTGTGGAAATAATAACCATATAAAATATTATTTCGTACTACCTTCTTGTAATTGAAAGTACCGTTTACTACTTGAAATTACCGTTATTAGCTCACTTTGGTTAAATATATTTTTTAATTACAGTGATTATATTTTGTTATTATGTAAACTATATTATAGTTTTGCCACAATAGAGGCAATATTTATAGGCTAGGTACCCTAATTAAGACAGTAGTGCCAACTGCCAACTAACATCATCAATGTAGCCAACTCAAAGATTCTGACGCACACAGGTTATCTATACCTAGTCTGTGGTCATTGTAATATAGGTTAGTGCCACAGAACTTATATCTCTGTGGGTTCGTGCAATATTGAGAAAATAATTATTTACACAATGTGTACCATTGAAAATATTATGTTTACTTACTGTCTCAAGTTTTTATAATTGATTGATTTCTTACAAGTCAATTTAAATGTATTTATTATAGCGCCACCTCTTGACTGAAAGGCGGAGCAGCGAGTAGGTTTGCACTTCCTCATAGGCCCAGCGCACACCGCTGTAGGCGCGGCGGAGAGCAATAATTGAAGACAACAATTTAATATTATATTATGGTCAATATAAGAACAATTTCAATATAAGAATATTGAATATAATTATAACTGACTAGCGGCCCGCCCCGGCTTCGCACGGGTACATTGCGGTTACATTATTCGAGTTTTAGTAAGGATCCCTAATTTTTTTGAAAATATATTATAGCCCATGTCACCCGGGGATAGTGTAGCTCCCAACAGTGAAAGAATTTTTCAAATCGGTTCAGTAGTTTCGGAGCCTATTCATTACAATCAAACAAACAAAGTTTCCCTCTTTATTATATTAGTATGATATGGAGCGCTCACGCTCCGAGCACCACGTGCGAATTTAGTCTGTATGTCAAGGTGGTTGATGTTTATATTGAATTGTTGTCTTCACTTTGCTCTCCGCCGCACCTCCATCGGTGTGCGCTGGGCCTTAGGATTTGCCCAAGAAGCTCATTGTCAGTGTCAGATTTACCAGCAGAACGCGGGAGCGGGCTTTTTTGTTAAGTTAAATTCCACGCAGATGAAGTCGCGGGCTCAGCTAGTTATAAATAAATATCAAACACGTATGACGAACGCGTGTTTTGTTAGTACAAGTAAGTAATAGGTATACACGGATAATTTTCAGTTAACTTCATCCAATTACATTTTTCACAAAGTAATTTATTTTTAAGCAACTAGGTAGGTACTTACTAGGTAGGTAATTACTAATTACCTACTAAGTACTTACCTACCTTAGTAGGTAAATAATATAGATAGGTACTTACCTACCTAGTTCAGTACTTATTTACCTAGTTACTACCTATAGGTAAGGTGCGCTCAGGGAAGATCGGACTAACATTTGAGAATTTGAGGGAACCTGACTAGATTTTTTTTTTCTCAACTTCTATATACTTCAGATTATTCAAACACGGTGCTTATTGTTAACGAATATACGTAGTTTAGCCCTGATTTTTTTGTGTTTGTAAACTCATTGGTTTCCTACTAATACGTGAGCAAAGACGAGACATTTTTCTTTTGGGCATGATGAAAAATTTACCTTCAAAGTGCAAGACCGGACAGCAATTTAAAGTTGCTTCTAGTGCTTGGAGAACAATGTCCAAAAAGGCTTATATCCAATATTTATCCTTCTAAAACATATTTAAAATATAAACTTTTATTCCAACAAACACACATGTTCTGATAGATTATCCGAATTATTGGTTTTTGACATCCGATCTTGCCCGTGATGCTAAAATTTTGTGATTCTCAAACTTTGTAATGGGTCAAAAAGGAATAACTTAGATATGAAAAAAATGATGTTGTACTAAGTAACCTAAATGGTTTATATTAAGAAAATGAATCTGATTTATATATTGTGAACGGTGCAATGTGACCAAAAATATTTAATTTGAATGGCATTCAAGGCGACATATAATAAAAGTTTGACAGCCACTGCCCTTTTTTTGAACGCGTAAATTTTATCCGATCTTGTCCAGCCTGGGTGAACACCGGATCTTTGCCTACAGTGACCCTAGGACTGTTTGGATCAGTTCTATCTAGCTATAAGCCCATAAAACACAGTATTCAGAGAAAATAGTAATAAAACGAGCTTTATTCTCGCCAAAATATGCAATCAAAAGTCAAAAGGGGGAAGATCGGAAGACAGAAAAATTTCAAAATTCCTTTTTTTGCTTTTTGGCGCGTAGCACACGTCCAACTTGTCGGAGCGACTAGCGGGGACTACTAACTAATCGCGGCAGGATAAAAGGGCGTCTTGTAAAATGTTGACAACATTTAAACATGGCCGAATTCGCCGGGAATTAATTTCATCCGGTCTTCACCCATGTCCGATCTTACCTGAGCTCACCTTACCTACTTAGTACAAAATACCACATTGGGCCGGGGCGGCAGCGTCATGGACTACCCACGTTAAAGGTATTATGGCCCGAATTCCACTTGCACAAAGGGGAAAATGTCTGGTAAGTAAGTAATTTGAATATTTCTCACAACTTTCATGTTGAACGGTAGAATCCAATGGCCTAGAAAACAGTCTAAACTGCATTTACAACTAGCAGACAGACACCAATTATATACCTAGGTAAGTAGAATATCTCTGTGACAACAATATTCAAGAAAAAGTTTGTTAAGAATTTGCATTGTAGTAGGTAATTAATTAAGTATCTACTTACCTATGGGAATTTCGATGAAATTTGTAGGTAGATAAGCATTTTTTGCCTGATTTAATAAGTAGGTTAGGTACCGACACAGCTAAACCACGTTAACGTTATCTATCATTACCGTGTCTAAACTCCCCAGTAATAAGTACTTACTCCAGACTTTGGAACTAGGGATTGAAATCCGGCACCAATTTCAATCCGGTCGGATCCGGCCGGATTTCTGTATCATGGCGGATGTTCAAGAAGCAGTCGGCAGTAAATTTAAACTGACTCATCGTGTTTGTAGTCAATTGTAGGTAGATATCTAAGTGGTTAATAAAATAAAAGACATCACCAACTAAAGTCGCTGTCTCTCATACTTTTAGCCCAATTAATTAAGTGCGTTTTCGGTGCACGAGCACTCAACGCACTCATTCGAAACATGATCGGACAATAAAAAAATATTTGCTAGTAGTAGGTACTTATTTAATGTTGGTGACTAACCACACATCGCCACGTTATCGTGGCTTTATTGCTCACGCGCAGATATCAAAATAAATTTCAGTAGGTTGCCTATTAAGGATGAAAGTAACTGTTAACTTATGGAATTTTTGATTCCTACGCACATTTCTTTGATTTTGAAAAAAGCCAGTGATAGCCGATTGGTTAAAGCACGCGTCTTGCGGGCACCAGGTCTTGGGTTCAAACCCCGGCTCGCACCTCTGGATTTTTCGAAATCTATGTGCGAATCATAATTTCTATATGATTATCACTTGCTTACGGTGAAGGAAAACATCGTGAGGAAACCTTGCATGTCTTAGAAGATTTAAACAAATTTCAAAAGACATGTGAAATCCGCCAACCCGAACTGGGCCAGCGTGGTGGATTATGGCCTGAATCCCCCTTGTCTTGAGGGGAGGCCCGTGCCCAGGAGTGGGACACCAAAAAGGGCTAAAATTATTATTTATTATTTATTACGCACATTTCTTTGATAGTATTTTAGTCACAATATAGTACGCTCCTCCACAATGTGAGTAAGTTTTTCGGCATACTTAGTTCACCACGTTGGCCCAGTGCCATGCCGATTGGCACACTTCACACGTCTCAAAAGACGTGCATATTTCCTCACGATTTTGACCTTCACAGTTCAGCAAACAAGATTAATTGAATAATGGGATTACCACCATGAAATCCGAAAATAACAATGATGGGTTGATAACATACCTGAATAATAAACACAAGACTTGCTCTATTATAAATCTCAAAAAAATCCTTTCACTTTCCTTGAACAATCGCTTTCCATCTGTCACTTGTACGACATTGCACCGATCTGAGTGCAGTGAGTGCGTTAAGTGCACGCGCACTCAGCCGCGCTTACGAAACGCGCTCCGTGGGTTTCCTGCACTTAACTCGGTCAGCGGTTGGTCGACGAACTCAGAATGTTAGTCACCATGAACCGGTATTTGTAAGCCGCAAATCCCTACCATTATAACTTAGTACCTATAGATCTACCTACTTACTTAAAAGCAAATAAAGACGGGACTGGATTTTCAAACCGGTATTTCTTCATTATTAGGTACCTGTATCTAACAGGCAATTATTTATTCTGTGACAAAGGCGTCAATCTGGTGGCAATTTTAGTCCTTTTGATGGACATAATATATGAGCAAAGTTAAAATTGATCTGTATCTAATTGTTGCCCATGGCTCCGCCTACGTGATATTTCGATAAAATAAAAGTAGCCTACGTTACCATTAATAGCTCATTATAACATCAGCTTACTGCCAGTGAAGGTCCTGTCAAAATCGGTATAACGGTTTTGGAGATTAGCTGGAACAACCGACAAACAGACTCCCAAAAAAATAAAATTGTTTTGGTTTTTAACCCCGGACGAAAAAAGAGGGGTGTTATAAGTTTAACATGTGTGTCTGTGTGTCTGTCTGTGGCATCGTAGCGCCAAAGCGGATGAACCGATTATAATATTGGGTTTATTTTTAGAAGGGTATTCTGATCAAGTGTTCTTAGCTATGTTTCATGAAAATCAGTTCAGCCGTTTGAAAATTATTATCGAGTTAGATTTTGTAGTTTAAAAATCGTCGTCGCATCGGAGGTTTTTAAATTTTAATTTTTATTTATTGTTATAATTACCTACATAATACGAAAAAAGCTGTCAATTTGACATTACAAACAGACAGTTCAATTTTAATTATTTGTATGTACTGTATTACTATAGAAGATTTGTACACAACAGAATAAGGACCATTATCTACATAAGTTGCCTTTGGTATTTTTAAATGTCGACTGTGTCAATATCTGATCAGCACGTTCCATTTATGTAGGTTTAAAATAATAGAGAGCATTCACGTAGCTTCGTAGGATTCTTATTCAAACTCTCCACAATTTTCTCGTTTCTAATGCTAATTTAAGAGTACAAAAACGTATAGTAAAAATCGGGCGTCTGAAGGTTCTGCAAACGAATATTCCACAAGGGTGGATGTTATTGTCTGTTAACAAATGGAAAACCTTGAAAATTGGGTCATTGATTTGCTATCGTTGTTAAAACATAATACCTAACGTTCAAATACGCACATATTCGACTGAAAATATACATCGACTAGGCCTATCATGACACACACAGTCACAATTGTTCAGCAGTAAGGTCATGGTTACCGCGAAAGGAGGCTTACACCCAGCGGTGTAGCGACGGAATTGTTCAAAACTTCCTTCGATTGGGTGCCTCTAGCTAGACTAACGATGTAGGTACCAACACTGAAGGCACGATTATTAATACTCTTTGCTGGCTTACAACGGTTACCTATAAAAGAGAAAGGATCTGTGTACTGAACGCACATAATGTGGTACTGGTAGAGCTAACTTACAACTCTGTAGTAAAGCTAGACTTTCAACTGATACCTAAGTGTAGAAAAAAATATCCTTAGTTCCTATTTTTGCGCTATTCGATACAGTAAGGCCAAGGCTTTTAAGTCTTTGTTGCAATAACAATGATTTGTGCAAAGAATTGGCTGTTTTGATTGAAATTTAAGTTTTGTCCTTGTGTTTAAATTGTCGGCTGAAACGAAGTCTGTGTTGTGATAATAATAAAAGAAGAAAAACGCAATTGTGCTAACAAGATAATTACTATTGGAACAGGTAGCTGGCTAAACCAAGCATTTTAAAAGGACGTAGGTACATTTGATTCAACATTTAAGGTAAATTTAAGTCTAATGAGAGCTTGGCCATTTACATATTTCGTGATATTTCGTGATAAAATATAATTTTATCTAATATCATTGTTAAAAACGAACACAGGTTAAAACTGGCCAAGGTTTATAACAATACTCCAAGCGATAATTCTGTATCAAACTCTAGTTTTTAGAATAAAGTAGGTATATTAAACAAATATAGATTAATGTAAGACACTATCTAATGGGATCCTTGAGATAGACAGGTTGAGAGCATGCATACTTTAATTTACATAACTGACCACAATATGTATATTAGACGAGTTTGTTCATTATCAGTTCGCGTGAATGTCACGCTGATTGATGATATCATGAACAGATTAAAATATTCACAGAGATTAGAACAGTTATAGCAATGTGTATGGGAGGCTGCTTTTATTTCAGAGAACTTGTGAACGATCGAGGGCCCCAACTCTGGCTGTCACTCGACACACATTCGCAATACGTTAAAACTTTTGACAGTTTTCCTAGGATAAGAGTAGGGCCCAGTCCGCTATTCCATACATCTGATTGACAAATGCGGGAAACAAAATACAAATTACAAAACTATGCGAAGAATTCTACATCCTGTTAGCGGACATTCGCACGGTTAACCCGGCACCGATAATTTATATCCCTACATTTCATAAATGTAGAGAAAGAACAGTGTCAGCTTCTTTGTGTGAATAACCACTTACACGTATTTGACTGCACTGACACGTATTCCGATTGCTCCATTGCCCTGGATTGGAAGTTAGTCAGATGATGTGAAGCCATGTGTAACGATAACGACTACCAGTCCAACCTCAGTTAATCTTAAGATGACAAATTATATTGTACTGAAAAAATATCAGGACAGTACAATGGATGAACAGGAGAATTTCGCAACCAGAGCATTTCTTCGATCCATGGAACAATTGCCCTCTTTTTAAAAACGTGGAATAGCGGGCGAATAGTTACACACCGAAATATGTATCTCTTTCTCTCATCAGTAATTTGAGATTCAAAAGAAGAAGACTAAGCATGGTTTAACTATGCAATCATTAATCCACGTTTATTAATTAGGGGGTTAATGTATTATTACACAGAATTAATGTAGACAAAGGAAAAGCAGTGTCTGCTCAGTACAATCTGGCAGTCGACGAGTCATCACAAACATTTTTTTCAAGTGCGTTGAGTGCACGTGCACTGAACTGGCCCGTTTTGCGCATAAATTCTTTTGCAATACACGTGCCAGTGAAAAGTTTTTGCATTCCAGTAACTGGTATTGTATGCGCAAAACTATTCGTATCGTATTGTCACTCACTGGCGTGCTTATCTCACACACTGCCCGTGGGTTCAAAATCCAGTCTTGCGATACCTAAGGACATACTTGATGTGTTTTTCAACATTTATACCCATGAGAAAAGCGTGCATGTTCAAGTAACTGGGTGCATTTAAGCGAATTACACGTATAGTGTAATGCAGGCGTTATGTAGGCGAAGGAAAAGCACGTAGGTACCTATGCCAGTTGTCGAGTCATCAGAAACATGTTTTTCTAGCCAACCAGTGCGTTCAGTGCGCGTGCACTCGACTGGACTTTTTGCGTTTAGGTTTACCATGACTGAATGATTGATGGGACCGTCCCATATTTTTCTAGGAGGGATATCTATTAGCGTGTCAAACATTGCCTTGTCTAGAGTTATAGAAGCTGATTATTCCTTTAAATTTAATAAGAATAAATTACTTCAAAACGTTATAAAAATGTAATAACCCGAATGACATTTGAATGTGCAAGTTAAGTAGCCACAACACCCACATTTATATTGAAAATTAACAAGACCGTGTAAAGTATAATGACATCATCTTAGCAGTTTTAGCATGAATACAAAATAAGTTTTTATAACAAAGGTTTTCATTGTTACCTTACATTATCTACGAAATAAAATAAATACCTATGTACTTACTTAGTTATTTCTCCTGAACACTGTTATGACTATTGCGTACATGCATTATTTTTACGGTACTCCCAAATACTTATGTGCTCTTCAGGGAGGAAGTCTATCTAAGTACCTACTTAGAACTCTTACATTAATAGCGAAAAGGCCGATCCCGACAACGTTTCGTTCGTGTAATGATTAAATTAAACTCTGTCCACACATTGAAGTGCAGGACGGTGTCCGTCTCGCTACCAAAGGTCATTATTTCTAGATTACTGCCATACCATTTGTGATTATGTCTTGTAAGCCGGCGTTGCAAAAAACATTAGTCATTTCATCTCACGGTGTGGTTATGGTGTAATTATGTTGTACATACCAGCATTGTTTTACATAACTACTTAATGTCCATGGCAAAGTATACTTTGTACGGGTATTTTCCAAAGTTCTGTCCACTATTACAACGAACTGCAGTAAGTAATCCTGTATTTGGTTTGAAGCAAGCTGAGCTTCTGGATATTATAAGGTCTTATTAGAATAATGCACGATAGTTTTGCGTGGCGCCTTAGTAAATGCTAAAGGTGATGAACAAAAGAGCAAGATATTTTTTTTTATTAAATAAATTATTCACTTACTTCTGTTAAATTAAATCTAACACTTGCATAGTATTTTTATGAACATTAATACACCTACTTTATATAGGTACCTACCTACATTTGTAGTGCGGTGTTAGTAACAGACAATGATTATATTATTATCGTGATTCATCATCGCACTGGCCGGTTCAAAGATCGTTCCTTTGTACTCCACACGGCTGTTCCATTGTCTGTCCTCTCTTTCCTACGTACCTCGTATTATTAAGTTAAAAAGAGATGAACGATTGAATGCTGCGATCGAATGCCATTCGGGGTTTGGAAAATAATTGTAAATAGATGGGTAAGTGATAAATAGCGCTCGCTTTTGAAATAAATACTTGTTCATGCATTATGTATCTTGTTTTATATTATGTACAGTCTAGCCTACAAATGAAGAAAACGGGGTTCTGAAAAATACCTTATTCTGAACAAAAGTTTATTTCTGTTTACAGAGACTTTACAATAGGTAAGTATTAATTATATACTTCTCACCGAACTGATTTCATTTGGAGAGACGAGGTTCAGCTTTGGTGCATGAGACATAATACAGAAAAATGAAACGTGACTCTACTTTACACTTCAGGTTTCGATTCTGAAAATCGCCTAACTTTGCGTTTAAATAAGATAATTGCTTTAGTTACAGGAAGTAGAGACAAGGGAGCTTAGGAGAGTAGGCCCAATAACTTTTGCGTCCTGTAAAATTACTAAGGTAAAAGACATAGCAAAAATAATAATGACCCAAAAATGGAAATGGGCGGGGCATGTCCAAATATCACCAGGGAACAAATGGTCCAGAATTGTCACTAATTGGTACCCAATTCACAAGAAAAGACGGAAAGGAAGGCCATTCAAAAGATGGAGTGATGACATAGTTGCCACGGTGGGTAATACCTGGAGCAGACTGGCAAGAGACAGAGCGAAATGGAAGGAAATGGAGGAGGCTTTCACCGCCAGAGCGGTCCTTACAACAAAACGCGCCAACGCAGTTTAATATCATATACTAACAAACTAGAATAAGCACAATACTAACACTACAAACAATGTTTAGAATTAAGGTAAACTGTGTGTAAGGAATAAATAAAGCTTTATTATTATTATTAACTCTACCATACTTTTAAATCTTATAATATTCAGAGCAATAGTCAGTTCTTCGAGTGGCGATAGAGTCGCTGTACAATTTGCCATACACACATTTTACATAGAGGTAGAGCTACAGACTATGTGCACTGACAATATAGAGTCCATTACCTACTGATAACAGTTTCGTTTACCCTTATGTATAATTAATCATCTGATTGGTTGTATCACAACACAACTACAAGAAGTAGGTACCTATTATACGTAGGCACCTTTTGTCCGCACCAGCGCGGGCGCAGGTTCAACGGAATTGATCTGCTCTTCCATGATGTCACTATGTGTTAATTCCGACCAATTGCCACTCAATTGGTAACAATTACTTTGTACCGGTTTGTTGTTGTATATGTTATTATTTTGTATCTATGAAGAGTTAAATATATAATAATTTAGCCCTTTTGACGCCCCACTCCTGGGCGCGAGCCTCCCCTGAACACGAGGGGGGTTTAGGCCATAATCCACCACGCTGGCCCAGTGCGGGTTGGCGGATTTCACATGTATTTCGAAAATTGGTTACATCTTTCTTTGATTGTTTATGAAGAGTTAAAAGTGAAATGTTCATATCTATTGACATGCTTGATTGACCTTTCAGACAGTGAGTTAAGGTACCCCTAGGTTTGATATCATGACATTTTTTGACAATTTATATACATATTTGTCGTATTTAATGTCAGTGTGTCTCATTAAATAAATAAATATCGCCAAACCAACACACCAACTGTAAGGTCCCAAACTAAGCAACGCTTGCACTATGGGTACTATGAGTACTACTATGGACTGGGTCGATCCCAGTGACATCCAGACCAGAGCAAATTGCGAAAAGGCCATTTCCGTAATTTACCCTGATGGGAATCGAGCCCGCAACCACCCGGTGTAGAGAGCCGGCTTACGGTCGAACCACTGCGCCAAGCGGTCGTCGATAAATACATATTGGTTTTACATTTGACGGTGGTAGAGCTAACAGTTCACAGCTCATATACGGCCTGGCTGTACCGCGACAGTACCACCCTCTCACAAAAGATCGGTTTAAATTAACTATTATAGCTTTTCGCACGATGAGTGAGAGGGTCGGAAGCCCAACCCGCCTTCCTTTCCCTTCCTTTGGGCCTCTCCTCTTCACGTTGGCAACGTAAGAGCAGTGCCTTTGCTATTGCAAACATCTATAAGCTATGAGACGTATGATTGTTTTCCGAAACTTTATTTGTAGCAGCAACTATGTCCAGCGGAGGACACCTTCCGGATGCTGGATGAATTGCGGAGTAGACAACGATAATTCAGAGTAGCAACATTTGAAAAACGGAAACAAATCTCGAGCACTATTGATCGTTTCATGAATCATAAATCCGGCCAGACAGATTATATAAAGTTGCTACCTATATACTATATCTATATATAACGCTGCTATTGTCTCGAACTTAGTACTTTCACTTTCGGTGCATTATGTCTTTGGTTGCACGGATTTTAAATGACTTCAAATTCGTACAGCATAAGTCACAACAATGTTGACGACTGCTTGCAGTGGTTCGAGTGTAGGCCGCTCGGCTCACTGCATCGAATGGTCGCTGGTTTGATTCCCGTCAGATTACCCCGGTCTGGGTGCCACTGGTATCCCCCCGGTCCACTATACGGTACCCATAGTGCAAGGACTGCTTAGTTTGGGGCCATACAGTTGGTGTGTTAGTCTGCCGTTCTTTATTATTTAAATGTTATATGAACGAATATATAAGTGCTGTGTTAACTTGCATGTGCCGGACCAAAAATGTTAAAAAAAAAAACTCTAAATTGTTTGTATTCATGTAAGACAACAAAGCATTTATGAATAGTCAGGATCTACCATCGGTTCGGAATGCTGCTTCCACTAAGAAGATCCGGCAAGAAACTCAATGGTTACTCTTTTCAATTAATACAAGATGGTATACATTAAATATTAATAATTAATACCATCTTGTATTAATTATTAATACAATTAATAATTAATACAAGATGGTATACATATAAAAGCAACAGAATATGAGCAGGCAACACCATTGCCACTAAATAGGTAATAGTGTTAAGCTCAAATTGCTAAGTGGGACCTGAAATTTGAGTAAACTCTCATTATTCCATAGTTCGTTATTTGCTCATCATTAAGTTATGTTTCGTTATGAGTGTATCGTATAACTTGTTTTTTCTAGGTTTGACTGGGATCGCTGGAATAGATAATTAGTATTGTTGTGAAAATTCAGACAGACCATCAAGATGATTTGTAAGAAGAGTACGAAGAACATAAGAGCATAAGATAATCATTCTTATAATCTAGTAAGTACTAAGTATTGGTGGGAATATCCGAAACTAACATCAGTAGACTATCAATTAAAGTGCATTCGCCGCCGATCTGAATAGACACATTCTGTTATACGCTTACACGATGGCATAATCGTAAATTGATCGCGTCATTTTGGGTAATTCGTTCATAACATAATGCACAGTTTTATCAACGTGCTCCATGTTTAAAATTTAAGTGCGTTTGCGCACGCTCGAGGACAATGAGTGTTCTCCTTGATTTTTTAAACAATAAATACAAAATTATGTTTGCAGTTATATGCGAGAATATTTGGAACATCGATTCTGCGACGTTGTGATAGAGTCGATTCAATAATGATTGAGATTGGAAATAATTTTGTCGATATTTCTACCAATTAGTCCGTGAAGATTAAATAATAAAAATTGGGCCTCACCCACGGCGTATAATAATACTTTTGAGTAATTGACGTCTGGTGTCATAATAAATAGTGTTCTACCATTGATATTACATCCGATATAGGGTCTCTACCGTTCCAGTCGTCTGCAAATATTTCATGCTTTATGAAATCCAATTATTTTCGATTCAGTATTCCGACATATCACTGGAAGAGACAAGTCTCTACAAATTTACTAGTTAGTGGGCACACTATTTGGGTCTCACAGAGCCGAAACCTATGACCCCAAACGGTAAATAATTAAGAAGAGTTTAAAGTCATCACTCGACTAAATATAACATTATCTGCATAATATGACGACCGCTTGGCGCAGTGGTTCAAGTGTACGCTGCTCGGCTTTCTGAATATGGTGGTTGCGGGTTCGATTCCCGCCGGGGAAAATTTCGGAAATTACCATTTTGTAATTTGCACTGGTCTGGAAGTCACTGGGATCGCCCCCAGTCCATTGGCCGGTACCCATAGTACAAGCGTTGCTTAGTTTGGGGATCATACAGTTGGTGTGTCGGTCTGGCGATATTATTATTACATAAACGCTTTATTAATTACCTTCATTTATTTACTCTACATTACAATGTTATATCAGTTTATACAAACCATGTTGAGATAGTAAGCGTTTACAATATTGTTGACAACATTATAATTTGTGATGGCCCAGTTTATGCAATAATTATTATTAACTAATCATAATTATAAGCACGTGCGCAGTCACTTAATGATAATTATGTACAGCAGTACCTAAACAAATTGAACAAGCATTTACTGTGCATCCGTGCCAAATAAGCCTGTTATCTATGCTCATTATAGGGTTTTATAGCATAATTCATTTAACTCTATAACTACTTATACGTAAAGATGGAATGTAGAACCTCCTTTCTTTGTGGAGTTGGTTAAAAGTCTGTTCTAAAAAGGTGATCTCTACCCATGATTGGTAGATGGCAATCGCACTGTGTAGAAGAACCGAAAATCACTTGGACGAAGAACCAGACGGACACATTACATCAACTAAAAAATTATATTACATACTCCTCATAAGATTAAACGGTAAACAGTTAAGTTATGAACCAGAACTGTAGAGACTGCTTAAAAGTCATTATACTATGAGAGAGACAGCAATACACTTAGTTCCACATATATTTCCTGTGCCAATGCGAACAGGATCTTTATCCACATCACTTCCATTCTTATTTTAACTCATTGTTTACAATTTTAATCAGTTTGCAAATGTAAACTTAAGTACACGCGTACACAGCGAGTGTTTCTTTGAAAATATTTACATTACCAACATCGTCAACATTATCTTTCGCGAGCGAATTGCGAAGAATATTTATAGTGTGAGCGAAAGTACTTGATAATTTTGTGCCAGTTTTGCTTTCGCTTTGCCTAAGAAAATGTGGGCTATTACATATTGTTTTTTTATATAGAACAAAAAGGGTATATGGTCCACCTTATATTGATTTCTTATATTTACGCGAATACTACACATTGAAATAAAACTATTTTTACGGATTATATCGCGTTTATTTTTACTTTTTATGTTCCCGACGTTTCGGCTGCTTTACAGCAGCCATGGTCACGGGGGGACTGAGGTGTTAGACGTCCTGATGTCATAGTTAGTAACTGGGTACCCTCATATTAAGTTGTTGTTTGCGGTCCGATCCACGCAGAAAGTGCTCACAGTGTCTCGAGGTCTTGCCATGGTACACTTGGTTTTGGATTTAATTATATTAATTACTGGATCCCAAGTTGGTGGTAGCACCCAGCCATCTTCCCTATTGAAATTTGGATGTTTTTTAATTTCAATGGCCTCACGTATCATCCTTGGTCGGAATCGGTGTTCTTTTGCGAGGATCTGTGGTTTATCAAATCTGATATAATGGCGGGTGCGGTCCTGTACATGTTCACAGATTGCAGACGTGAAACACCGGCGCTCCACGAAGTCTGCAATCTGTGAACATGTACAGGACCGCACCCGCCAAGGATGATACGTGAGGCCATTGAAATTAAAAAACATCCAAATTTCAATAGGGAAGATGGCTGGGTGCTACCACCAACTTGGGATCCAGTAATTAATATAATTAAATCCAAAACCAAGTGTACGGATGCCTTTTAAGTTTTGTCGTTTGAAGAAAAAAACACAACTAGAACCTTATAGTACTTTTTATTGTTTTTCAAAGTATTCACCACGTAGCTTAATACACTTTTCCATTCGCTCAAACCAGTTATTATAACATTTATTCCACTCTAAAGTGGGGGTGTTCAAAATGGCTGACTTGAAAGCGTCGACTGCTTCTTCACTGGACTGGAACCTTTGACCACGAAGACTTTTCTTAATTTTAGGAAATGTAAAAAAATCGTTAGGGCTTAGGTCAGGACTGTATGGAGGATGGTCAAGAATTTCTACTTTTTCCTGCTTCAAATACTCAATCGTTTGACGAGCGCTGTGTGAACTTGCATTGTCGTGGTGCAGGATGATGCGACGCTTTGAGTTAGATTTTCGAAGTTCGGCGATGACTTGTGGTAAACAAACTGTGGTATACCACTCTGCGTTAACCGTTCTACGATCATCAAGTGCAATAGTCGCAACATGGCCGGTTTTTCTAACGAACGTGGCCACCATCTTCTTTGAAGTGCTTCGAGAACGAACAACTTTAGTCGGCTTTGGCTCGTCTTGAAAGACCCAGATTGTAGATTGTTGTTTGGAATCAGGATCGTAGGCATAGATCCAAGATTCGTCACCACTGATGATGTCGTAGACGTGATTTGACTCTCCTCGGTTGAACCTTTGCAGAGTTTTCTTACACCATCTGACGCGGGCCGCCTTGTGATCGTCGGAAAGCAGATGCGGTATCCAACGGCAAACTAGCTTTCTTACACCAAGCGCTTCATGCAAGATCTTCTGAATGGTTGTCCCTGAGATGCCTAATAGAGCCTCTATCTCTCGATACGTCACATGACGATCTTCGAGAATTAGTTGTCTCACTCCAATGATGTTATCTTCAGTGAATGCAGATTTTGGGCGACCTTCGCGAGATTTGTCACTAACACTAGTATGTCCACGCTGGAATTCTAAATACCAGCGTTCGACAGTCCGCAGACATGGGGCTTCATCCCTGAACACAGATATTAGCTCTTCAAAACACTGAAGCCGTGTCAGGCCTCTTCTAAAGTTGTAGAAAATTATTGCACGAACATTTTCCTTAGATAGATTCATTTTCGTACGTAACCTGACAGATTCTAATCGACGCTGTGACTAAACAATAACATTAATCCTAATACATTCAACTGTTTTGAGATTCGAAATTTAAACACATTCGAATATAGAACAGTTCCAAATTCAAAATTGCCGGGAATTATGGAAACGACAGAACTTAAAAGGCATGCCTCGTACCATTGCAAGACCTCGAGACACTGTGAGCACTTTCTGCGTGGATCGGACCGCAAACAACAACTTAATATGAGGGTACCCAGTTACTAACTATGACATCAGGACGTCTAACACCTCAGTCCCCCCGTGACCATGGCTGCTGTAAAGCAGCCGAAACGTCGGGAACATAAAAAGTAAAAATAAACGCGATATAATCCGTAAAAATAGTTTTATTTCAATGGTCCACCTTATGTTAAGCATTTACCGTAATCTACCTCGCCGGCCAGAAGGGGAGGGGAGAAGAGATAGGGGAGAGGGAAGACGTTCCTGCTCTCTCACACATCGTATGTAACTGAGCTATGGTAACTTTACGCTGATCTTCCGTGAGAGGGTGGTACTACCGCGGATATACCTAATATTTTTTTTTTTTATCGCCATACAGACACACCAACTGTACGGTCCCAAACTAAGCAAAGCTTGTACTATGGGTACCGCACAATGAACTGGGGGCGATCCCAGTGACACCCAGACCAGGGTAAATTACGAAAAGGCCATTTCCGAAATTTGCCCCGGCGGGAATCGAACCCGCGACCACCATGTGCAGTGAGCCGAGCGGCCTACGCTCGAACCACTGCGCCAAGCGGTCGTCAAATATATATAACTCAAAGGTGACTGACTGACTGACTGACTGACATAGTGATCTATCAACGCACAGCCCAAACCACTGGACGGATCGGGCTGAAATTTGGCATGCAGGTAGATGTTATGACGTAGGCATCCGCTAAGAAAGGATTTTGTATAATTCTACCCCCAAGGGGATAAAATAGAGGATGCATGTTTGTATGAAACTTTGTCAATTTTAAACCGATCGGGCTGAGACTTTGCATGCATAAAGCTAATATGGCGTAGACATCCCCTAAGAAAGGATCAAAATTCCACGCGGACGAAGTCGCGGGCTCAGCTAGTTTAAAATAATAATGTTGTTCCGTACTCTCACGGCTATTATCAGATAATTGTATTCTTAGTTATCATCTTCAGCGTCGTATTTATTTATATCGGTGGTACAGTATCCTTCAGAGTAAATAAGCTAAACTACTGCCTTTTCCATTTTTGGATACAGCTACATATTCGGCATGTTTAATAGTCCGCGTTAATCCCAAACAATCGAGACAACCAACAAGATTGACCTGGGGTCAGATACACACGTCATCAGACCAGCTGGTGGTCCTAATGACAAAACAACTGTAATTGAACAAACGCGTGGTTCAATCGGGTGATTAGCATCGTTTAATCATGAATATTAGAGCATAACGCAAGTGGAAGATACTATAAAAAATCGGATCTAAGGAAAAAATGATTAAATTACAGATTGCTATAAATTCGCTTTTTCTGTTGAACCTTAAGTATTGTTCAGTTTTTACTGAAATTCACCATATACGAGTAGGCGAGCTAGAGCTCGCTCTAGAAAGGAATTATCCCAAAAGGAGGTTCTCTCAGGAAGACGGACACTTTAAAATCTATACAAATATAAAATTGGAGTGTCTGTTTGTAATATCAAAATAACACCTTTTCACTAAATGCATATACGACACCTATAGCAAAATTGCGATTTAAAATTTTTTTGTCTGTCTGTCTGTCTATCTGTCTGTGTGTTTGTTCCGGGTAATCTCCGAAACGGCTGGACCGATTTTGACGGGACTTTCACTGGCAGATAGTCAGCTATCAGTGTATAACATCAGTGTTATAAGGAGTAACTTAGGCTACTTTAATTTTTGAAAAGCAATTAAGGTTCCGCGTAAAAAATTAAAAACAATTGAAATTAAAGAGTTTCTTCGAAACGGCTGGACCGATTTTGACGGGACTTTCTCTGGTAGATAGCTGATGTTATAAGCAGTAACTTAGACTACTTTTATTTTAGAAAAAAATACAAAAAAAAATATGAGTCCTGCCGCGCGGGCTCAGAACGCGGGAGCGGGCGTTTTTGTTAAGTTAAATTCCACGCAGACGAAGTCGCGGGCACAGCTAGTATAAAATAAGTATCTTAAAATAATCAATTTGTGTACAGCAATTGAGTACATTCAAGTAAGTTTTACGGTGGTAGAGTCAAGTTGTAGCCGAAACTACAGCTCATATACGGACTGACTTGACCTGGGTAGTTCCACCCTCTCACAGAAGACCAGGGCCCTAACCACGCTAGCTACTCAAATCGTAATAGAAAATCAAACGCTCGCGTTTCAAACGTTTTTGACGTTTTGCTGACACCATACCATATCAATGTCAGTCTTAGACCTTTTTTGGTTCGTTAATCTATGATGTCAGTAGAAATCGTGAAGCTCGTGTCAGCAAAACGTCAAAAGCGGAGCGTTTGAAACGTCATCGCGATCGTTTGCTTTTCTATTACGATTTGAGTAGCTAGCGTGGTTAGGGCCCTGGGTCTATTTATTTATTTTATTTGTTATTGTGTTTGTAATGTTAATTTAATATGGGTATTTGCCTGAAATAAATGGATTTATTATTATTTATTATTATTATACTCTGCTCTTATGAGATAAAATAGCGTTTCCGTACGATGAGTGAGAGAGTCAGGAGCCCAAAACCCCCCTCTCTGCCCCTTTAACACACTCCCCGAAGGTCAGCAACGTGCGACAAATACAAAGGCTAAGGGAACTGCTTAACAAAGTCTACGAACTAGCGTACGTAGTTCGCAGACTTTGTTAACAATTAAAGTATTCGGTATTCAGCGGTTAGTCTCCCTAATGGCTAGTTTAAATGTGTACAGAGTGAACTTGTGAGCAAGCCACCACGCGGAACCATTTATTTTTCAGTCTGATGTAAAGAGACGCTCTTAAACTAGTTCAAGAGGTCAAGCAGTTCAAAGTCTTCGCGTGAAAAGAAGCAGTTCGCGCAGCAATCCCTACTGTGTCAATCTGAGGTCACCTATAGAACCTGTCAAAGCCCTTTGCCTTTGACAGGTTTTTTAAAAGGTATAGGCATTCAAAATTTTGTTTTCCAAAGACAAAGGCTGTCAGGCGAGACTTTATTGTGTTTTCTTTCAACTTAATTTTGTTTGAATTAAATTTATTTTTTAATCTCAACGTTATTTATCTGTGTGCGTTTACCGAGTTGATATACTTGGCCATTTACAATATAATGTTCAATAAAAAAACGGATTGAGCAAATATACTTATAGGACTTGCACTTATGGTGTGGCTACATACATAGGTATACATAGATAACTGTATACTTAGGTACCTTAGTTTAAAATGAGTTGAGGTATGTGTGTATGGATCAATCACTACATATTATAAAACAAAGTCGCTTCCCGCTGTCTGTATGTCCCTATGTATGCTTAGATCTTTAAAACTACACAAAGAATTTTGATGCGGTTTTTTTAATACATAGAGTGATTCAATAGGAAGGTTTACATGTATAAGTACATGTAGAGAAACACTGATAATTTATTGCATCCGTGCGAAGCCGGGGCGGGTCGCTAGTCATACTAATATTATAAAAAGGAAAACTTTGTTTGTTTGATTGTAATGAATAGGCTCCGAAACTACTGAACCGATTTGAAAAATTCTTTCACTGTTGGGAAGCTACACTATCCCCGGCTGACATAGGCTATAATATATTTTCAAAAAATTAGGGATTCTTACTAAAACTCTAATAATGTAACCGCAATGTACCCGTGCGAAGCCGGGGCGGGCCGCTAGTGTGTTATAAAGATAAAATCTATAATACCCTTTAGATGTCCGGGTAAATTTCTTATTTTTTATTTTATAGTAATAAAGCAATTGTTATTATTATCATACAATTTAGTTCCCTAAGTAAGTAAGACCTATCTTGACATCAATTTTACTTCGTTAGACATATCGTTAGATATATCGTTATGGAGGTTTTTGGGTGTTCATAATAATTCTGGAATAACAAAACTACGTTCATTTACGTCACAAGTAGAGTTGTAGAAGTTCATTGATGCAATATTTATCTTATCTGTAGTAAACATTGCTTTACAAGCAGTGTTATCATTACCTACCCACTTCGACATTGATCCACAGTGTGATTATAGCTAATTGGAGAGATCAAAGAATTTGTAATAATAAAACATTTATTAATACAATTTTTTTGGGAGAGTTATTTTATTATGACTTTATAATCGAGCTGCCAGAAGTGTGTTTTTGTTTTCTTATTTACGTAGAGATCTGAGATAAGAATGGTAAATAATAATATATATAAAATGTCGCCAGTCTCACACAACAATAAATCACGGAGTGCTCCCATTGTTGTAATGTACATAATTACCAAAATATCCGGTTTTTTTATGTTTTCCTGGTATTAATTAGTAAATGTAACCCAATTCTGTTCCGTTTCCAGTGCTTGGATGTAATCCTCTTATAAGGAAAACCCACGGAACAATTATTTTCACGTGAAAGTACGATAAACGTGTTTAGCTTCGTAGATGTAATGTTTTATAACTTTCACAAACGTTTTATGTAGAAATTTATAGGTCATATTATCGCTTACCATTGCAAAAGCATTTTAATTTAGAATCCAATATAAATATGTGATCATGCAGTTCCTCAACAATAATGGTTTCACAATCCGCTAACGCTCTCAGCCACTAAAGGTTATAACCTCTTGTGTTAAGCCTTATGGTTAAACCTGTAAAACAAGCCGTCGTGAAACCATGAACATTCATTTTTTATGCGTCAAACATGGCATGATCATAGCTTAGAAGGACCGCTTGTAATAGTAGTTTGAGCTTGAGCATAGACCACTAGGAATGTATTTATTCATACGAGTATCCTCAGCCATAGGCGTTTTATCCGGTAAGAATGGGTTTCGAGATAAACAAAAAAAAATCCGCGAAATCCACACGAAGTCACAGGCATATCTATGTTAATGACAACACATAAACAACGTATTTCAATACAAAACAAAGGCAACTGCGTTTGTGACGTATCAAGTGAGCGTTAATCAACAATTGCTTTGTTTACAGCTGAATGGTACACACGTAAAGTTGACTTAGCTATATTTTACCACATTTTGCGTTTGTCTAGTCTCCGAGCAGTAAGAAAGGACGAAGTAAGATGGAAGAGCTACGCGGTTGTCAATTGGCACAGCTCATATAGATGCTGGCTTGACCGGGGCAGTACCACACACTCACAGAAGGTCGGCATGAAGTAGTTATTATACGAGTTAGCTGCGTTTTGAACGATGAGTGAGAGAGACGAAAGCACAAGCCTCCCCTCTTCCCCTCTATATATCCTTTTTTTTTTGTTTACGCTGGGAAATGCATTTACGCATACCGCCCGAGACCGGGGGGAACTCGGGCGGTTATGTGGGGCTCCTGAACTGTTGTCCAGACTACCCACTAAAACCCAGCGGTCTGCCCTCGCCGCCGTTGCTACGGAGCGCCACAGGATCGGTATGCACTGTGACGCCCCGGCGGCAGGCCTGGCATTGGTGCCAGGCCACAGACTTCAAGGTGGGACTAGGTCCCCCCTCTGGGGATTAATTTGAGCAGGAGGTCCCCCGACCCCCCCACCCAACATCCCGTCCGTCCGCTACGGCGGAGGCAGGAGATGCGCATAGCGCCTCCTCCTTCTGCCTCGCCGTGCTCTTCGGATCGGGTCAGCAAAGGCATCTTCCTCTCTGACCCTCTCCGCGGCCTAGTTCTGCGACATTACTGTTTCGCAGAAGGAGACCATTGCCTCCCCCCTCTATATATCCTACTCCTACTCCTCTTCAGATTGGTAGCTTGCGAGCAATATCTTTGTTTTTGCAAGCGTCTATAATAATATATAGGCTACTGTAACAGCTTAACACCAGACCAGAGTCCAGCGGTAAAAGGAAATCAATCGCTGTCGGGATCTGCGGGATGAACTTAATGTAGATAATTTATTCAATAACATATGTCATGTGCCAATGAGGAAAATAACAAGATTATAATGCAGAATGACAACAAAAAGGTAAGGTCAAGAACCACTGATACGTTTTTTTTTATAAATGGAACACATTAATAAATATGCGTAGCCCACCCAGTAGTATTGGATGCATCATAGACAACTGTGTATTATTTTTAACCCGACGAAAGCCGGGAGTGCACTAAAACTTTTCCTAAAATAGGGCAGTTATTTCCCAAGTCGCGACATCCGCAGTGCGCGGCCGCTCCGTCAGCCAGAAAGAGAACACATTGCGCCAGAAAGAGATGGGTGCGATGACCGAAATCGATGTAGAGGGAGAAAGCTATATTCCGCGTCTCACTCGCCGCCGGTGCGAGTGTACCGAGAATGCACTCGCGACCCCCCTCGCCGGCGCGTAATGTACTCAACGCACTCGGCCTGTCGTACGACGTAACAAAATTGTTCTGATGAAAACATCGCGTTAAATTTAACCAACAGCGTTAAACATGATTACCAAATTCAATTCAATGTAGAGGCACTCTTTCGGTATTAACCTAATTATTTCTAACGCAATTTTGGTACTTATCAGTTTTTTTAATATAGCTACTTTTCTGGCGGTTCTCGGTAGGTAGATGGAAGGAGATTAAGCTGGTGTTTATGTATGTCTGCTGTAGCGACTTATTAAACAAACGAAAATTTAAACAACCCATGTTACATTACGTCACATTAGAATTGACAATCGATTGCCAATGTGTCGGGTTCACAAACATTAAACAGCTGTAGAGCTTCGGCAACCATCGGCTTTATTCGGCGCCAGGGCCACGCAAGTATATAGGTAGGTACGTAGAGTACGTACGGTCCCGTCGAATAGAGTTCGTTGTTCGTTGTCGTGGACCAGTCAGTAGCACATGAGATTTGCCCAAGAGAGGGCGCGCGCGAGCCGCCGCGAAAAATAATAAAATATTAACTAGAATCCTTTGTAGTGCGTGTACATTTGATTGTTCCGTTTTAGTTCATGAGTGTGACTGTCGTGATCTGTGATTGAAGAATCTCATTCATGTTCGTCAACTGACGTTGCTGAGTTATAAAAAGGTAATTTTTTGTTTGTTTCGTCTGTCATTTCGTGAAAGCGAACGGTAAAATGTCTCCACAATAGTGTTGACTTTCAGGCATCAATTATGCAAATTACCATCCATCCCCGTCCATTTTAGTGTTAATTCGACGACGCCATTCTGTAGTGCGAAATGGTAATCGTTTCGAAGAAATAAAATTAAACATAGTTTTAGTTCTTATTTCTAATAGACAGTAGCTAGTTTATATTAAGACAAAAGCAATCGGTTATGAAGCCTTTAAAATAAAATAATAAACATCAAACTACAACAATCATCTAATTAAATTAGCTCTACCTTTTAGGTAAATAATCATAGCACGCAAGATACTGTAAGCAAACGAAAATATTAACTGCAACAACAAAGAAAAATAAAGACAATTTCAATTGACTCATCCTTGAGTCAGTATATAGATAATTTAACTACGCTGTAAGTAGAAATCTGGAGTAAATCACCTATATTTAATCCTGTCCTAGTGAAGCAAGGTTTAAAAGCCAATAATACTATCTGAAATTATAAATATACCAAATCACCTTATGGAACCAAATGCGTTATACTTAAAAGAAGGCAGCACAAAAGGTCCGATACGGTCGCGCGCGTCCCGAGGTAACTCAGGGCTCAATTTGCAATATCATAAATTAACAAGGTATTGGATATCCAATTATGACAAGCCTCTTGAGTCTTTATCTCTAAGGAAGGAAGACTTGGAGTAAGAAACTTGGAGGAGATAATCTTATTCTAATTAAATTAAGGTTATTGATATCAGGGAAGTTGTCAGTCCTGGTGTTAGTGACATAGGAGTTCATAGGACTCATCATTAATGTTAATTAGTTCTGATCTAGGTATAAAACGTCTCAAAGGTTAGGTTAGTTTAAATCTAGTCCAAAATACTAATTGTCTGGCGATACAAAATACCCAGAGCTGTTTGATAGACTCTATCGCTACAATGCTCTATCAGATAGAGCATTGTAGCTCAGCTAAAGTAAATAGCAAGAATACAATCGAATAAACAAAAGATAATAAAACTATTGACTGCGTTATTATCGTGTGTCGACAAATATTTTCGTGTAAGTTTTCAGAATTTTCATAATAATTCAGTACATAACAAGTCTAACCACATGAATTACTACAAACCACAAGTGGATCATTATTTGATAACATTATGAGAGTGCCGTATAACAATGGGGAAACAAAAATTTTATAATTTGTCATACTAATTTTCCTCTAATTTACAAGTCTTAAAAAGATCCATAATCGCATCGTTCTGCAATAAAAAGTGGCGAGCTTTGAAAGGCACCACTTCGTAAACGCTTGGTAAGGACCGGTTTATGTAGTTTTTGTGCTGGACATGGTTTTTATTCTAATGCATGAGATAAGAGTATCCAGATGTTTGTTCGCTTTTGCAATTATTTGAACAAAGGTTCTTCTTAATTATATAAGCAATTATGATCTAATTTTGCGGCCACAATATTCCGAAACAAATTCGCTTTTGAAACAGCGAGGATTTAAGATGTATGATTTTGAACAGAATAGCACGAAAATACTATCTGAAAAAGGGTTAAAGTTGTCGGTAGAAGAACGAGACATAATAGTGATGGATGATGTGATTGACGATAAAGAGGTAGGCTTTACTCTTCCCCACACAAATTAGGTCTCGTCTACAGAAATAGAATATAGAGTTCTAAACGTGTATCAACTAAGCATCCCACACATTTACGAGTTCAAGTAAATTGCTTGTAGATAAAATTGCCCCAACACCACTTAGCGGAATGAGACGATTGTTTCTTTAGTAGCCTAGTGGTCCCTGATTAAGATGGTGAACTTTTTGAACTTACAGTATTTTTTGAATTGTTGTAAGTTCAATAAAAAAAACCTGTTATCTCGCCATCAGTGTCTTCAAAGTGATTCGCCATTAGAACCAGGATCAATATAAAAAAATGTTTAATGTTACTTAGGCACCTTATACATAATTATTCTAAAAATAACCCTTTATCACCTCATTTATGTGAAGGTTTCGATAATGAATTCCTGATACGTTTACAATACATGATGCCTGTAACAATAAAGTTTTACGTGCACTCGCGTTCCCTGATTTGGGTGCAACTGCACCGAGCTTATTCATTGTAAATAGAACCCTAATCGCCACGCTGCACTGAGCAATAGGGTCAGCTCTTGCAATTTAGTTTCGCATCAGATACGCTTGCCGACCGCCCCTGAACTGCTGATGTCCTGGTACTTTTTGTGATACAATAAAATGGACTCTAGGCAATCGCCAGAATATCAGGAATTTCTATTGCCTTCATCATAAGTTTATGAATTTGATATAACTTCTAAGCAAAGTGAGAATGAGAAAGCATCTAACATCAAATTGGTCGCAACGATAATAATAAGGAAACAGCAAGTACCTTGCTCACAAGGCGCTTCCTAAACTTAACCTATCATTAAAAAGTATTTATAAAATTAAATGATGTCAGCAAAATTTCGGGCCATACCTATGAGCTATCAGTCAACGGCCACCTAACCTGAATCCCTTGGTAACTTTTCACTGGGTCAAGCTCTTTGCGAAATTTTTTCCTCTAAACTGGGTTGGGAAGCCAAACATCGCCATTACTTAAACTTTGGGCATCATGGTTCCAAGATTTATTATTGTGCTATGAGATGACGTAGAACAAATTGTCTTGGCTATTGTTGTTGTAGAAAGGAAATTAGACTAGGTTAGATTGTATAGAACTGTGGCAGGGAAGCTTGAATTTGTGTGCTAGAGTGTTGAATATAGAACATAGATTGGGGCAAGATAGTAAGACAAAACGAATTATGTGTAGTTTCAGAACAAAATCTTTATAAATATATAGTACAGTCAGCGTTCGTAAGTGGCTAGGTACAATGACGTTCATTAAATTCAGTAGCAATTCTCAATCAATATTGTGCCGTATTTTCAATGCAATACAATCGTTAGCGTGCTAGCAGTAAGATTGGACTTCATGAACGTTCTCGTACTTAGCCAACTTTATAAGAGTGTTAGTAAAGATGTTATCTTAACTGAATCGTGTTCCATCTCTAGATACGTGCAACAACAGACACCCCTACAAAATGATGGCACACAGCCAAATATTACGTACAGAATTAACATTTCCGGGATATCCCGATATTTTGCCAGCATTGGTATAAAAAAATAACTCCTGTAGTAGTAGTCCTGAGAATTAGTAATATTTCGATATTTTCCGAGATATAAATAGTACTGAAACCGATTATAACTAAACAATTGATTAAAACCATTTAAATTCGTCAAATTTCAATTAAAATTGATTTTCACGCATTTGAAACCGACACGCGTGACTCGCGTGGCTAACAAAGAGGACAAATATTGCTCGTGAACCTACTTAAAACCACAAAGTAAATGTGCTTTAGAAGGTGAATTTGCTTGAGGTCAAATTTTTACTCTAAACAACGTGGCTGTTGTAGCAAATACTAAATTTATCATAGAGTATACTGTATGAATTCGTGTTTAAGCGTTATCAAAAATAAATAACTGTCACCTACTGACAGTGCAATAACTGGCTAAAGTTTAAAGGGTAACGGTACATAAAATAATGTCGTATTTGTAACCTGCATTTTCCACATCCCAATGGATAATGTAACTGTTTTTAACGCTTCTTGAGAGGATAATTTACCTTAATTTATAACCTTCACTACCAAAACGAAGTATGGTGGTTTCAATGCCGTTAATAGTTAAGGAAAATTGTGGACGACTTAGCAGTGGCCTTTATTATCATTGCTGTACTGATTATGCCTGAGACAACAATGCTAGCAAACTAAATTTGATTAAACTAACTGTTGCAATCCTCCTTCATCAAATTAAACTTAGTAGTCATTTATATCCAAAACAAAATTACACAAATTCGTTTGCCTTCAAATTTAATCTGAATTTAATTTGACACTACTAAACGATGAATGGTGGCTATGCATTTAAATCTATTTGTGAACCACCAAATATAGATCCTATAACGGATACCCTACTAGACTGTACCTATGACGTTGAAGTTCGATTCTCCGAATCACGTTTCATCGAATCAATAACGCTTTGATCTAAGTATACAATTCTTCATGTATTAATATAGAAAGGTCACGGGATTTATTACTTAAAGTGCGTGTATTGTGCCTATCAAAGTTGTATTGATCGTCAGCCAGCCGAGTCCACGTGCACTTGGTTTCTAGTATTGCGTGCTGTAAGTTAGGTAATAATGTAAACGGTATTATTTCAGAAATGAAAGTGAGAGGATTCATACTGTCTCGGAGAACGCATTAATGAAATTCAGAATATAGTTGATATCAAGTTATTAAAGGATCAATCAACTTGTTTCAGTTAGGCCAGATCTAATAAAGTACACTGCATAAACAACACGCGTGTAAAAATAACATTCTAACATACGTTATATCAGAAAATCAATATTATCTGCGATGTTTCTTATAGTTTTTTTAAGTACAGAAAGAGGTATAGGAGTATGTAAAGGCCAAACAATCGAGCCTTAGGTCCCTTTTTAGTATCATTGACTATGGCCCGAGATAAACTACAAGAACACAGTAGGTAAAAACGGCATGATACTTCTTTCACTTCTGTTCAGGAAACCTTCCGTGAGCAACATGGTAGTTAGATGGTAGTAAAAATAATCTGAACACAGTAAATTCAAATTACGCCCTGCTTGCTTAGACTTTGGTAGTTGTTTTCTTATTTACATAGTTGCCTGATTCAACCTTACGTCTCGTTTTGTTTTATCGATCCCCTATTCCTATACTCAAGTGTTCAAATTTGCTTTACTATTTAAATAAAACGCAAGTGCACTTGTTATATTATCCTAGTTTTCTGGTCTGATAATCCAGATTCTGTGCCAAGGTTATATTGTTTGCGAATTCATTTGGGTCTGGCTCAAATCTGGGCCATCCATGATATTCATTTATTCATAATACCTACCACTTATTACTTACACATAATTGAATGCGTATAACTACTAGCTCAGACATATTTAGCGATATATTTTAGCAAAGGATCTTTAGATTCGAACTGATTCCACCAGTAAATCATGTAGTCCAGAAGGCTTTAATGTTAGGGCACAAAAACATTAACTTTAGAACTTACCACTTTGATAAATTTTATCAAGGGCTTACCAGTGTCGTGTGCCAACAAAACCCTTAGCCAGGTTAAAACGTTAGAAGAGTCTCTACGCTTGAATTGCCAATTAAAAAAGGGAGCTACTTGTAAATCAAAACCCGAGCCTCATACAAGATATTGTTCAATTTCATACCTTGTGTAACCACAGTGAGTTCAAGAACTGATGCATATACATAGTCGATCATTGTTATTATTGAATATCGCTGCACAGATATAATACATAGAAAATAAGTGAGATTTATACAAACAATGCACTATTAAGTGTCTCATTGAGATGTTAGAATTTCACCGGAAGCTGTGCAAAAATACTTCAGTTGAATGTTCAGCTATCCTTAATATATCAGGATCTCAATGTACATAACAAACTGCATATGTTTGGTTCCTCTTTACACGCTGATATATATAATATATTTTAAAATGAAAAGCTGGTATATACTCGTATATATTTCAAAATGAATTTGTAGTAGGATAAAAAGGACTATTATCAGTCATTGTAAATAAACATGTTTATATCGGCGATAAGCTAAACTTGCAAAATGTAAACTGATAGTAACATACTTGCAGTTGTTGATGTAGTACTGATATACTAAGGTACCATGAAAAAAATATATACGTTGCTTTCATATAACTTAAAATAACTCTAAGGGCCTGTCACACCACGTTTTTTGACGCGCCGCGCGCCGTAGACGCGCGTTTGTAGTGATACAGACGCGATACGCACGCGAGTCAGACCCAGCCTGTAGACCTTTGTAGGATAAAAGCGCGCCGACGACGTACGTTTCTAAAACGCGCATCGACGGCGCGTTTAAAAAACGTTGTGTGCACAGGCCCTTAATAATCATTTTGAACAAAAAACAAAACATATGAGTAGTCAGATTATAATTAAAACATGTACTTATAAATGTGATAATCAATAAAAGACAGTTAACCAATGAAGTAGACAGACAAACACTGGCATAAGATCAATAAGCTTAACGAGGTGTTACAGCGTCTACACTATAATGTTTGTAGACATAATTGCACAGGCCTTGGTCGAGGCGGAAACTTCCTGCCTCGGTTGTTTCCTTTTGTCAAACAAAGGAACTACTTGTCGACTGGCAATAATAACATCCCTGTAAGGTACCTGCGTTCACGTGAGGAAACCGGCATGTCTTAGAAAATCTATCAATATTCGAATGACATATTAAACTCGCCAATCCGCACTGGGTCAGCGTGGTGGATCAGGGCCTAAATCCAGGGGGATGCGAGGGGGGCGCATTAAGGGGAGGAGTGGCAGATGAAAAAAGACTAATCATTATTATGCTTTTCACTCTTTAGATGTCATGGCTAAGCTCAAACCTTTGGAAAGCTTGCTTGGGGACATCGGTCCCATATGTAGAGGCATTTTGTAAGACTTTTAATGTCATGTTAGTTACCTGCTAGGGTGAACTGATGCAGATGTTGAGCTATATACAACGACTTGACCGCAGCACGTGCAGGAACTATTTATTATAAATTTAATAATATTATTATTGAGGTACGTTCCAACCGATGACTACATTATATTTACATACATTTATTAAGAAGATGCAATTCTAAAATGACATAGAAACGTTTAAGTTCCACTTTGAAGTTCGAGTTCCCAAATTTTAAGCTGCGTTTGAGTGTTCCGCTGGGAGTCAGCTAGCCTATCGTGCTGGCAATCAGTGGTGAATCGTGTAACTACTAATCTGATATTGTCATAAAATCACTGCTGATAAACGTATTAATCCTAAAATGCCTATTCTGTTGTCAAGTGACTGACGTAAAATCGATAAAGGAATTAATTCTTGATGAATATATTACTATCCGATTATTACAATAATTGAGTAAGTTGTGCTTATTGGTCGTGTTCCGTTACATATTATTACCTATTATTATATTGTTTTTTGTGTAATGGTGAATTTAAAGAACAATTGGATTCAGGTAGGTTAATCAAAACTACTTAGCCTACGCTTAGTCTACGCTTGTTCGAAATTACCATCAGTTGCAAGTGTATATTTCATGAATTACAATAGACCCTTGACTGGAGAAACATCTTCGTAATTACAAGCTCATTTTATCTCTTCGAATGGCTTGTGTAATTGATGTTTGAGATGGTAACATCTCATCATATGAATATGTATATGGTTGTAAAACCGTATCCATATTTATAATTCAATGTTAGACCATAACGTCTCTGCGTGGATTGTTGGACCATGCTTTATTTAAATTTCTCTTATCTAAAAAATCGTCACAACCTCGGCCGCTATGATGAATTCATTAACCAACCGTAATGTGTGTCGCTTGCGAAGCGGAGTGACCGATTAGTAACCAAGCAGAAACTATAACAAATTGTAAATCAATGTCGTTTCCCTTCACCTTGTATATAGTCTATCAAGATAAAGGTTACAGTCCTTGAGTGCTCCAGTTACCGTAGCTGATGAATAAACTCGAGAAATAAACGAATAAATATCGTCGGATAAATTACATGGTCTGAAACTAAACAACGCTTGGTGCCTGAGGATTAGTGATGTAAATTATGAAAAGGCTATTTCTGAAATTTACCTTGTCGAGAATCAAAGCCACCAGGGTGCATGAGCCTAACGACGTATGCTCAAAGCATAGATCAAACAGTCTTCTGATACATTGGATAAAGAAACTACAACTGACTTAGAGATTTTACTCTCCTGTATTCAACGAAAAAAATATCAAATATCCTGTTCTCAAATAAAATCATGTTTGGCACAAGCTTATAACCCAGCAATGCCCACAACAGAGAACGATTTTCCATTTTCCAGTTTCCTCTTACGTATATAAAAGTTATCGAGTACGCAAGCACTTTCAATTGATGAAGCTCTGAGCATGGACAACACGCCATATTTTTGCCGACACCGATTCCGTTCAACGAACCGTAAATCTTTAAAGCTAATATCCCGTAATTCAGTTTTGGTTCAGACTTTGGTACTAGACTGATCGCGCTACAAAATCCTATTAGTGCAGGGACAATTTGCGAGGAAACCGATATTAATTTGTAATATTCCTTTAATGGAGATGAGGCGTCGAACAAATTTGGAGTTTGAAGGAACAATGAGTATTCGTCATCATTCCAAGGAAATATATTATCACTGTCTTTATTTATATTACAAAGTCAGCCAACCAATCGTACGGTCCGCTTGATGTTAAGCAATCCTCATAGCCTAGATAATTATGACGTCATAAAAATCCTAGTTTCGTTTAATCAGCTATATAGTAGCGTGTTTCACAGATTTTATTCGCTTTTAACAACCAGTTAGCGCCTAGTTCAGTTAGGTGCAATGACATAAGCGACAGGTTGTTAAGTTAATTAACGTTTGCCCGTGGAGATCTAATACCAGGTGCTTTTATCCGCTCTTTTGTCAAACATTTGGTTAGTGTTACTAAGCTTACACCAAACGCAATATAATTGTCAAGATACCGCTCTCTTTAACGGACACAAAACTAGTAGATATTAAATTTGCCTAAATTTTTTGTAAAACATAATTGAATCGAAAAATTACTGACCCCTATCGGCTATCACATAGAAGCAAAACTATGTTGAATTATCTGATAACAGATATAAGGCACTATTAATAACTAAGAATAATAATGAAATGGAATATGTAGACACCTACCGAATAATTATGTTAGAGACATATACATAGGTATGTCCTAGAATGTCCCTAGAATAATGGTAAAAATTACGACTGCACATCTTTTTCAAGTTTTTGTTTGTGTATTATTTGCCTCGTGTTCATAAATTATTTGCTGTACTTACAAAACGTTTAGTAAAAAAATACAAAAAAAGATACTAGGTACTACAAAATTAATTTGTCTTCGTTATTTTTTTGCTCTTTGTAAAATTGCCAAAAAAGGTATTATTAGTATTATCGAATATAGGTAGATGTGTTGGTAAGGGGAAGGCGGGAGGTCAACGTCCAATTAGATCCTTTCCACAAAACTAATTCCAAGATTACTCGGTTCATGCAAGCTAGAGCGTTTGAAAGCATAATTTCCGAGAAAACCAAGTTTATAATACTACCGTCGAGTAAGTGATCCATGTATTAAGTTCCGATTTCAAAACTAGGGTGTAGGAAACGAGATTAATAACATTTCCATGATACTAAGCTTGTTGCGTTACAGAATTAGCTCTACTTGAAATTTCTTTCTAAACACTGAAGTGGAATGGAATTATTGACGGGATAACTTTAATTATTTTTGAAGTGAAAGGGACCCGGATATACGAGACCCAATTAACTCTTATTTTTAACTTTTATTTTGGCTATACGTGTCTTTTTTATGTAGGTCGTATAAATAATTAACTGATTGAATACGTTTTTGTAAAATGTTGTCCGTTTATCTGCGAAATGAAATTCCCTCTAGGTGAGGCTCACTGCACCTGGTGATTTTTGGTTTGAATCCCGTCCGGGCAAATTTAGGAATTGGCTTTTTCGTAATTTGCTGCGGTCTGGATGAGCGGATTGCCTTCAGACCCTCCCGTCCATTGTACAGTTCTATTTAAAACTTTACTTAGTTTGGGATAGGACCTTATAGTTGTTGTGTTAGTCCTGCTTTATTTATTTATGTTAATGGCTACCTATTTTAACTGATGTACGTGTCAACACTGCATAGCCGTGTAACAATAGTATACAATACAACAATACAACGCCCTCTCACAGAAGATCGTTAAGTAGCGATTACTGCTGCATTTCGTTTGATGAGTGAGAGAGCCGAGGATCAATTCCCACCCTCACCTCGCCTCGGTCTCTCTCCCCTTCAAGTTGCCACGTGCGAGTTATACCTTTGGAATTGCAAGCATTTATGTGCTCCGGTAACTGCTTAACATTCGGTGGGTAGTACAATTATTTGCCGACTTTGTTATAAATGTATAAAAAAATGTTATTTCAGAAATAAGTCACCTAAGCGTTTGGGTTCACAATTTGGTCACGTTTTACTGATTGTACAAGAATAGTCTCATTAGTAAGAACTTCACAACTATAAATATGAAATGCTTTCGAGCTAAACATACTTTGTTGGGTTATATAAATAGGAGGCTATTTTCAATCGCGTCGGTTCACAGCGGAATATAGAGAGAGGCTACAAACGGATCGATCAACGACATGACCAACAAAGTTTTCTATAGGTAATATTTTACAGGCGCTAACACACTGAACATTATGGGTGTGTATAGTTTTGACCTAGGGTAAAGACTTAAATGTTATCGCTTATTATTTCATGTTATTTGTTGTCGACCTCTTGGCACAGTGGTTGGAGCGTAGGCTGCTCGGATCACTGCATGGTGGTTGCATGGTGGGCCCCAGGTTATTGTAAGGTACCTATAGTACAAGCGTTGCTTATATACAGTTGGTGTTTCAGTCTGGCATTATTTATCATTATTATCTATTATTAATTAAATAGAGATGTAATAAGGTGTGGCTAGTGGTGGCATGGTTGACGCGGTCTCCTGTTATCAGGATTATAAAACGAGATTTCATTTGACTACAGTACAGTAGGATACTCTGTTGTTGATAAGATCGTGAAAGATGGCAAACATACAACTACTAAGTGAATGTACAAGGAGATAACGTTGTTTGCGGATCCTTTCTTTGAATGTAATGAGTCATCTCCAGGCAATAACCTAGATCAAAAACGACTTTGTGTTAACTGATAGTGAATTTTTTTATTTACACTAAAGCCAATGTTTATCAACATGTTTAGAGTTTCTTTTGAGTTTCTATTATTATAATATAATCAACATCTCCTAGTGATACGTAAACAAAATACTTTCAAAATAATAAGTTATTAACGAAACAAGATGTTTATATAGAAATAGAACATGAATCTACTCCTATACGTAATAATTCCGTCTCTATATATTTGCGAGTGTCAAATCCACAGTTGCATGTAAATTTCTCAAGTGTGAGAGGTAGAGTAGTACATAGAGCTGGCGACTCTCGGTCCACTTCAACGTCTCGTCGCAGCAGTGGAGGGCTCTACGGATGAAGAACGTTTCATTCTAGGCTACATCTTACATTATAGAGCTGTGTACCTGGTTGGTTTCGCTTTCTTTTAGTTACAGTTTTTTTTAATGTAAGTAACAATTGAGTAAAAATAATATCATATAAAATAGCGCTGAGTTATATGTCTTGCCGGATCTTATTAGTCAGGGTCATTAAGCTAGGGAAGTATTTTCAACACAGACTCAAAACTCTTAGCACCACCAAAATATTAGTTTAACCGCAATTCAGTAAATTTACAGTTACTACTTCACGCATCTAGAGAAATAAACTGTGTCGGCTTCACAACAGACGAACTTTAGTCACTAGGCATATGACGTGTCCAGAATGCACAAGATCGGTAGTATAATATAAAATTAACTTTTGATTTAAACAATTTAAATTTTTTATTCCTTATCAAGCTGTGAAAATATCCACGGAAATAAGCTTCATAGAGGACACGAATCTGCTCAGCGATGGCTATAAATAACGCGCCGGTAAACAGTAATCAAAATGATAAATAAACATATATTACATAATATATCTTAACCCTGGCCCTGACTTGTTAACGGATATTTAAAAAAAATATTTGATTATTATTAACATAACTTGTCGCAAAGGTCTCCATATTTTTACATCATAAATTCCTACTTCCTTTTCAATGACGTCAGGTGTAAAGGCCGGATCAGACACACGTATTCATTTTGGAATTGAGTTATTCGTAATTCGGATTTTTTGTATAACAACGACAAATCATAACGGTAACAGTAATTATTGACCATCTGACATTCTTAGCTTAGTGATCGCCTAAATAAACCATAAAAACACCTTAATTTCGATGTTGATTATTACCATAAGTGTATACTTTCCTAATAAGTGTGTTCATTCACCCGCCCACGAAATGTTTCGGTCGCTGTATCACTATTTCAATTTACGTCATCAGCATAGGTAGGATCCTGTAGGTATATTGAACATGAAGAAAATAATCATCTCCTAACTATGTTTAAATGCAATACAGTTGAAAATTAACTTTGTTTAATATTGGCACACAATTGTGCCTGCAATAGATAATGGGCCTTTTTAGACGGCACATACCCATCATTTATAATGACGTAACTCGTGGGTTTGATCTTTAATGTTAATTTACCTTCGACGTATTTTTGTTTGTTCTCCAATTTAGTTTCATGATTATGTATTTGCTATTTATTATATAATAGCGAATGTTATTTGCTATATAATGTGTGATGGAAATTATAAAACCATAGTAAACCAACCTATTATCGAGCCTTAACTTGGAAAGTAGGTACCCAGTTACCCACATAATTATTAAAATACACTATGTACCGTAAAAAGGGTAGAAAAACCATACAACAAACCATAATTAATGATGTGCCGTTATTTTCAAATATTCTAGGAAAAACTAAAACAAAATGATTCAATTCAGATAGATGATTTGCAGGATGTGGCATGAACAGACTTTCTACCTATATTATCATTCCTTTACATCGAAATGAGTACCTAATATTTTCATTTCCAGGGCATCATACTACACGATATCAATGCAGCGATGACGTCGGGCCTCAAGATGGAGTCAAAGGGCACTCAGATCCACATGTTCCAGATGGGCCCCTGCAAGGGGGACCCTAACGACAAGGACTCGTTCCCGCTGGCCAGGTCCACCCAGTTCCCGGAACAGCTCAATAATGGACAAGTGTTGGGGTAAGTATCTTATTTCCAACTACTTTTAACATAATATACAAGAAAACATAATAAAAGCAAAGGAAATAAATTAATCACAGTAAATTTTATTTAATTATATAATTCACTTTTTGTTTGTCTTCTCATTTTCTTTTGATAAGAGTAGGTACAGTTGCCATAAATTCAACGTTTTTGGAAATAAATTGTTTACTGTTTTCTGTGAAATATTAACTTGGTACCTACGTGTACAAAAGTTTTCTAGATTTAACACGTAAAATAAGATTTTCATTCCCCAGCTGTAGGATGAATATAGAATAGGTTTACAGAATAGGTAACCCTTCCAGCAGGCTGGGTATTAAGGACCAAAAGTAATTTGAGATTACTAGTAGGTAGATTTTCTTCTTGATATTTAACGAAATTTTGCCGAGTCTTGAATCAAATCCGGGTTATTTATTGAATATTAGAGAGATCCACACTTTTGATTGTCTGTATGTACGTATGAAAGGTTATAGCAGATTTCATGTAAAATAACAGCCAAATATCGCTTTAAAAAAAAAAGCCGATACTACGGACGGAGGTCTGAAGTGTAATTGTACTTATAAAGAACTACACATTCGATTTGATCGTTGAAAATATTTCTCACTGAATGCAAGGACAGCAAAATGTCCGTAAAATAAGTTTATATTTTTTATGGACACTTATTTCACTGAGTTCGCGTAATTACATGAAGACTGTCACAGAAAGCAAAAGTGTTGTCTAGACCCAAAGAAATTGTATTTATTATTACAATTTATTTGTCTAGACCACAATGGCTAAACGAAACATGAACCAAGTAACAAATTTATGATTAAAAACATCTGAAAATCCTGAAATATGTTTAAATAGTCTCTGCTATTTTAATATTCACCTTTCAAACACAAAAGTCTTTGAACTCAGTTTAATTTTATTTTGATTTAAGTACTGTGATAAAAACCATGATTGACGCCTGGAAATGATGGTTTTTGTCCGCAACAAAAAGCTGTTCTTGTATTATAACGTCATCAGGTGCTTCGTAATGTACCTAACTACTTTTTGTATTACGTTGAAACATCTCCTGTATGTACATATATAGTCGAGTACCTATGAGTGGAAAATTTTCATGATCCAAGGCAGGCGAAGCAGAGTTCACTTTTTAGGAAGAGTTACTTAAATCTAGACAAGAAAAACGTGGACACTGTTGCCCAAAATCGGTCATCGTCTTGCAATCTTGGTCTAACCCCCGTATTTATAGACGACAAAATAATTATTCTTAAGTAAAATAAATCACTCAAGTCACAAATTTGTTATATAAATCAGCAAATTAGACAGTGATGAATTCAGAAGATTTCATAAACGGTCGTCTTCGATCTTGCAGGGTTTGACTCAGTCTTGCTCTTGCGCAAATTGTGTTAAAAGACAAACACCCGCATCCATAAAAGTCATTCATTATTCTTGAGTAATTTCTTCGAACTGTCAAAGTTGGAATTTCTCAAATTATCTTTAGAATAATATGATTTATTTATTAAGAAAAAAATTACCATTGTTATTACTTGGCTAAGAAATTATAAAGCCTGCAAGATCGGAGACGACCTATCCTGAAATTTTCCAGAGTGACTCAAGTTATTCAAGTCTGTCTTGCGAAAATTCAAGATCTAAAAAATATTTTGAACTGAAACATTATTGAACTTTGTGAAAAGCGTGTCGTTGCTAGTAGATAACTATTCATTAACTTTATTCCTTTGTCGTTACCTTTATATATTCTTTATGATTTTCATAGCACATCAGCACGATGTTGGTTTATTATCCTACTAATTAATAAGAAAGTACTCGTTCATAGCACGATACACGATTCTAATAAATAATACCTATTTACTTAGTTTTCAAAAAACTTTTTTTTGTTCAAAGAAATCATTCATTTATTATTCCTCCTGTAATTTTTGTGTGTATACGGGGGTGTTACTGATGGGCGACGCCATGTTTCTCTATCACTGTATATGAGTTTAGACGCGCTCTACGCGTAACGCATTTACGCGGTTGTCGTTTAAGCGCGTAATCTCACACTACTAGTGACTTCGTACTTGATCGGCCCCTCTATGCGTAATCTGACTGCCGTAGAGCAAAGTACAATTCTAGCTTTTAATTAAGAAATGCTTGAGAGTCTAGCGGGATTACGTAGGTATAGCCCATTCCACGGTACCTAACTCCCAATATACCTACTAGACGCGGATACCGCTCTCCATTTCACAAAAACTAAGGGGAACATTGTGTACTCTCGACCCGACATCCCAAAGCATTATTGTTAGTACCCAACCCTATTACGTTCTCAGCAATTTTGTCTGTTTTCATATTGGGACCCTTGCCAAATTTTGTTGTTGGCTGTGTTGCGTGACGTTGCGGCATTTTCATTCACAATTTTTAGATGCAAATTATAGAATATCGTTTTGACCACCTTTCTTTTTAATGTGATTCGATTATATCGAGGCGTAGCATTCAGTGCCGCCATCTATCGTCGGCGTCGTGAATGTGAGGTCAGATAGTTTGGTAAGATTAAATATATTTTTTAATGATACAATTACTACGTAGTATGTTGACTAGAATACGTACGCATCGGTTGGGTATTTCATGTGTGACTTCCCCGTGTTGTAGATTGTTACATTGTTGTAATCTTCAATTGCAATTGCAACACCAAACTGTCTGTGAAACCGGTTACTATGTGTTCCATTCATAAATATAATATAATTTGCTTTGTTATATACATTCTAATCACTCTTGATATGATTGTTTAATGAGTGGGTGATACAGTTGAACCCTAACCTATATACCTGAAAATAAAACAGTGCCGTCTAGGGACGCCCGAAAGAAGCGAAGCTTTATAGTATAGAGCGTAAAGCGACGCAGCTGCTACTCTGTATACCTATATGTATCGTGTAACGGTACTGACGTCGTCATGTAACGCTACTGACGCCACGGCATAACGCAGCTGACACCAAGTTGTAACGCTACTGACGTCATGGTGTAACGCTACTGACGTCACGGTGTAACGCTACTGACGTCACGGTGTAACGCTACTGACGTCATCGTGCAACGCTACTGAAGCCACGGCGTAAAGCTACTGGCATCATCGTGTAACGCTACTGACGTCGCCGTGTAATCCTACTGACGTCACGGTATAACGCTACTGACGTCACGGTGTAACGCTACTAACGTCATCGTGCAACGCTACTGACGTCACGGTGTAACGCCACTGACGTCACGGTGTAACGCTACTGACGTCACGGTGTAACGCTACTAACGTCGTCGTGTAACGCTACTGACGTCACGGCACGGCGTAACGCTACTGACGTCACGGTGCAATTATTACCAATGTTCTATCTAACCTTCAAGCCATATTTAGTATAAAGCTTGGGCGCCGCAGCTCTGACGTCATCGTGTAACGTGTAACGCGTAACGCTACGTCACAATTTGCACGGTTTTAGTGCCCGGGGCAGCGACCCGAACGTCCGTAAAGAAGCTTCGCTTCAAAATGTTAACGGGTACTGAACATTTTCTTTTGAATACAGTAACTAGGCTTTGAGTATCTTGCCTGCTCTTCTCAGTGCAAACCAGTCGTATGCGCTTTGTCGGCCGTATTATAAAAAAAATATATTAGATAATATAAAAGGTATACGAACGTAGGAGGTAAGTATTACAGGAAATTCTTACTAAAACCCACACAATATTTAAAACCATTCTGCTCCACGGTTATCTTTTAATCAATTTATAATTCCGGTTTACGTTCTACCCTCCTGCGTTCCCTTTAAATATTCGCGTTGCTATCTAGAAGACCGTTTATATTTTCATGTGCCGGGTCTCGGGGCAAACATTATCAAGCGTGCGATAGCATGTTTGTCGAAACAGCTTGTTCCACACACTTATTACTTTCTTCGTTAATTTTGTACCGTGTCCTTGCTTATAATTTTGGTAAAGGTAAGGTTTGTTAGGAGCTGACGATAGATAAGAAACACATCCTATTACCATTTTGTAGCCGATAGAATCTTGGCAAGGTGTCAAGACTCTGAAGGATTCCAAAACTGCCATCTATTCCCATCCGCTGCTGGACAAAGGCCTCTTCCATTTCTTCTTCTCATGGTATAAGCTAGTGCTCAACCAAAGAATTTGTAATTTACAAATTCTTTGTGCTCAACATTGGTGCTGAATTTATCAGGCAACGTGAAGACCTGAGATATGGCGTAACTAGCGGTCACCCATCGCCAGTTTACCGGCTCGAGCGCTTTTTCTGGGAACGTAGTATATGCGCCCATAGATAGCACCCTCCACTGACGAAGGTAGGGGTGTTTGCAACACGTCTTCCAGCTCGTGGTCGTCATTATAGAACGGTTCTTACCCAATTGCCATCAGTTCTGAAAGCGTGCCCCGCCCACTGCCACCTCAACTTTGCAATTGAGTTACATCGTGGTTATATCGATGCTCTATTTCGAGTACACATCAATTATTTACTTTACACCAGTTATACATAAAGCCAATGACCTGGTGCCCGCAAGACGCGTGCTTTAACCAATCGGCTATCACAGCTCTTTTTATCATAATTTCTATATGATTATCACTTGCTTACGGTGAAGGAAAACATCGTGAGGAAACCTGCATGTCTTAGAAGATCTAACCAATTTTCGAAAGACGTGTAATCCGCCAACCCGCACTGGGCCAGGGTGGTGGATTATGGCCTGAATCCCCCTCGTGTTGAGGGGAGGCCCGTGCCCAGGAGTGGGACGTCAAAAGGGCTTAATTATATTATATTTATACATAAAGCATTATATGCATTCATAATCTGGCATTATGTTTGCTATTATTTATAGCTTATTCTTATTCATATTATTATGCTAAATAAATGGGATGTTTATTTATTTGTTAATAATTAATACTATAAATATAATGCTACTTACAACCTAGGTATAGGGTATTAGTATATGTGTATAGAAACGGCCAATTAGCACTAGAGAGCAATGTTCATAAGAATTTACTAATTACATTTACCGTAGCTAGGGAGCTATTTTTAGCATAAAATTATGTTGCTTAGGTAAGTACCTTGTGGAATTACATTACATCTTAGTAATTGCTATTTTCATACCGAGGCATAGGTAGGTTATATTTAGAATGTACAGGTCTGTGCCCTAAATAACGAAACTGCTGAAGACGAGAAGCGAAATGAAAATTTCATTCTGATTAGCGTGTTTCCCTGCGTTTAGGAAGATATAGGTTAATGGAATTCAGGGTTTGGATTTAAGACGATTACTTAGGTATATCAATTGCGAGCCAAAGCAATGACCAACGAATTTTGTCTGTTTCTTCCTTTATCAATGGATTGTTCCCATCGACATCCTTACTAAGTATGCTAATATAACCCTAGTTTTGCATTGACCAAACCATTGGAATAAAACATAATATTTTTGTCTCTGATTTATGACACCAAAAATATACTTAGATAACAATAATATGTTTTCCTATCAATTTTTCGCCAAGCAAACCAAGGATTAGAAGTGCAACAGTTTGTTTGTAGTTTTGCTGGTTACTAAAGATTGGTAACTAGATGTGTAAACTTTAATAATCGCGATTCAGAATTGTACCAAAACTTGTAAAAGTGATTGAATGCACGTTTCGGAACACAAGGCGTGCAGATTCAAACCATGGCTCACATCTACCTCGGTATATTCGGATTTTATGTGCAAATCCAAATTTCAACAAATGTTTTCACTTGCTGAACAGTGAATGTAAATATTATCTTCTGCAAAACGTGTGAAATGTAGGTAGACACCTACACGCAGTGCAGTGCCATCGGACTCAGGCGCTATGACGTATTATTGGTATGCAACATTATTCGAGGTACAAAATCTGAAAAGCTAAATTCAAGGAAGGCGTCAATAGCCTAGTGGTTAGAGGGGGCGTCCTCGTAGCTGAGAGGTTTCGTGTTCGATCCCCATCCCAGCCGTTAAAGTATTGACGTGAGCCCACTCCTAACACAAGCGTTAGCTTAGCTGGAGAGGCTAACCGGAATACTGGTAAATGTGATAAACTCATATTGCTAGTAATCTTTTTTATAAAAAAGCAGAGTGTTGTTGGTAATAAAGTATTTAATCAGAGCGTTACGTGGGCAGCACTGCCATCTAGTGGAGAGGAAACAAATTGTTTATTTCCTATGATACTGCACAGGATGTCCAAGATTACTATTTACCTTGATTCATTGGCCATGATTAATGTAGTTATATTCAAGGGCGTTAGGAATGCGATCAATCCGTTAATAGTACATAACACTAGTACACAATAGTACGTTACACGAGTGGTGAAAGTGACTTATTTAGTCCCTAGACGGGGTTTGGCGCCCGAGCGCGCGTAGCGAGGGCGCTAATAGTTCTAGGGACAAAATAAGTCTTTCACCCGAGGTAAACACTGTGCTTTTCATTACGAATACAAGGAAAGTAAAAATAAAAACAGGAATTGGCTAAAGAAATAATACAAGCAAGTATGAACAATACTCTACAACTCGAAAAAAAAGATCGGTATAAATATATATTCATTAATTAATACTTAACTTTATGTTATTTCAATTTTACATCGTGCTGTAATTGAGTGACTGTAGAAAAAGTTTGAACATGGTTCCATAGAAATGTGAAAATGGAACTAGTTTTTTTTTAATAATTTGACAGCTGTCAGTTGAAAGCGATTCTCCCGGGCCGGAAAAGTATTACTTTCAACCCGCTCCTCAGGCAACTTCAGACCTACTTTCAGAGTATGAGTAATGAAAAAAATTTTTTCAGCCATGTTTGAGGCGTGGCGAGTTCCGGAAAATACACTATGTACACATGCATAAAATGAATCCTGTTCTTACGAACGCACAATAAAACAAACATAGGCTAATGGTCTAGCCGTGGGTCTAAGTCTGTCGTGCTTGTCTCTCCGTTGCTATTAACTCTATAATTAAGATACACATATAAATCGTTTGTTATACATTTAAAGTGTTATACCTCAATAATTTTAGCCGTCTATCATTTCTAAATAAGTACGAGTTTCTAAGTTTGGTAATACAAAGCTGTTTGGCAAACCTCCAAAGCGTTGTAATGAAAAACTGACGTAACGAATATAATATAGCATTCATTAACTAATGGTCAGGACACAATTTGGTGGAGTAATTAGGACAGGCATGACGTACACACTTATAACAATTTGATTAAAAATTACTCCGTTATTGTGAACGAGACGCTTTTGTTAACAGAACTTGATTGATTGATTATTTTAGCTCCAATATCTGGCAAGTACCTACAGTAGAAATAGGGTCGTTGTTTCTGAGTCTTGAAATACTCAAATAACTAAGTATTTTCATCTGTTTGTTACAGAGGCTCTCAAATGAATCTCTGCAACGGCGGCGCTGGCACTGGTGCCATCGCTACCCTACCGAAGATACCCAACGGTTATGGAGACCACAAGAAACCAGTGGCGTCGCTCACTCATCTCCCCAAACGCCCCCCAGTTGACATAGAGTTTTCAGATCTATCATACTCGGTCAGCGAGGGCAGGAAGAGGGGTTACAAAACTTTGCTCAAAGGGATTAATGGTGGATTTAGATCTGGGGAACTGACGGCCATTATGGGGCCTTCGGGAGCGGGGAAGAGCACTCTCATGAACATATTAGCGGGATATAAGTAAGTATTATTCTCTTAAAGGGGATAATTTGTATTAAGTACATTAATTCGAAGACGTAAGAAAAGCGCGACATAGGACAGCTCAGGGGTGCTACTCTTAGCAACGATACTCGATATATCGTGACATTCGTACTGTCGATTTTTTTTGCCGTCGTATCGATTACTGAACGAACAATACAGAATTATTGTTCATTCAGACGATATACGACGGCAAAAAAACGGAATATAGAGTAGGATTCGACATTACGAATGTCACGATATATCAATTATTGTTGCTAAGAGTAGAACCTCAGACTAGTTGACGATATCGAGGTCTTAGTCCATAATCTGTGTGCTCTGTTTTTCTGCATAAACTTTATTCTATAAACTTAATATCCAATACGACCGACTATTATCCGTGACATGAATATACATGAATTATAGGTGGGTGGGCATTCTTGAAGAAAACTGCAGAGGATATCTGTAATTATAATATTATTGTGAAAACTTGCGGTATCTCTTACCAAATGGTAAAGTGCGAACATGATTTGAAACTGTTACAAGTTCGTCTCGATAAGCACTGATAGTATTGTACATAAACAAAGCGTCATCTTGCTTCCCAGGTCACGACGCTTCATGCGTCATTGTTTGCTTTAAATTGAATTGTTTCACAAAAGGAATGTAACTAATTGGGGCGCTGCCAACAATTTTATCGCATGCGTTTCTTTTAGCTGGAACAGTTTTTTAAATTGAATGTTTCCGATAACTATTGGCTCTCTGCACTCTTTCTTTGACTTTACGCCCTGGGGATTCAGTCCTTTTTCATTAAACAAATACCTTATGCCTGTTTCAGAACATCTAACGTATGCGGAACCATTCTCATCAACGGAAAGGAGCGGAATCTGAGACGGTTCAGAAAGTTATCATGTTATATTATGCAGGATGACTGTTTACTGCCACACATCACGGTCAGAGAAGCTATGCACGTCTCAGCCAATCTAAAACTAGGGAAGGATATGACCGTCGCTGCCAAGAAGATAGTCATCGACGAAATTCTGGAAATGTTGAGTCTGAGCGAGTGCGGCGATACCAGAGCGATCCATCTATCTGGTGGCCAGAAGAAACGACTGTCCATTGCTTTGGAGTTGGTCAACAATCCACCAGTTATGTTCTTTGATGAGCCCACATCTGGTCTGGACAGCTCGTCCTGTTTCCAGTGTATATCTCTGCTGAAATTGCTAGCTCGAGGTGGCAGGACGATAATATGTACTATACACCAACCGTCCGCGAGGCTCTTTGAGATGTTCGACTGCTTGTACACGTTGGCTGAAGGGCAGTGCATATACCAGGGCAGAGTCAGTGGGCTGGTGCCGTTCCTGTCGTCGATGGGACTTCACTGTCCGAGCTATCACAACCCTGCCGATTATGGTGAGTGTTTAATTGATTTTGTTACGTTGTCATACCATTAATATGGCTAGACAGCTCTACATCAAATATTAAAGATGAATGCATCAGATAAAATAATTAGTTATTTTTTACGTACATATACACGTTTACACAATTTATAGGCAAAGGCCGTCTAGAACGACATTAATATATCAAATCTGAGTAAGAGATAACGATATTAACAACCTGGGTGGCTTATTGTATAAAACGTGGACTTTGATATTCTACGGAATATTCATAATTATAGTATCAAAACAATTAGCTAATTAAAGAAGATAAAGTTGTACCTAAACATAATTTATTTAATAGCCAGTCAAAGTTCAATTGACAATGATACATCCCACGAAGAAAATAATAGTAGCAAAATATATTGTTACTTTACTACGCTTTACTACGATTCATAGCTTTTGTTTGGTTGGTTTTAATAACCTTTCAATCCGTAGTGAGTTCTAGATCTGAATTTTTAAAGATGGTTACTTAATACCACCTCTCAATTGTTCCAGTGATGGAAGTCGCGACAGGCGAGCACGGCGATTGGATGGATAAGCTGGTGAAGGCTGTGAACAAGGGCAACTGCGCCAGGGGCCAATCGTCATCGTCATCATCATCGTCGTCCGTCCCTCAAAACGTCAACTATAACAATCAGACCACCAAGAATAATGCTCAAAAAGCAGATGCGCTTACTATTTCAACAGGTAAGATTTATGAGGATCACTTCCTGATCTCTTCATGAACTTTGATAACTTGTGATGATCCTATACTTATTCGTGATAGGCCTTAGACAAATCATGCGCAGCAGGAACAATCATTATAAATATTTCCTGAATTAGGAATATGCGTTAGTTTGCCTGTGAATACGCCGCCCGCGCCTGTGTTTCCTTAGTAGGGCCATGATTTTGGCAAATCTTCAAATCTGACAATGAAAGGTCATATTCAATTCAATTCAATTCAAATCATTTATTTTGTTTAGGCCTACGGGGGCTTATATCTACAACCGGATCGGAACGCGACCTCGACTGAGAAGATCCGGCAAGAAACTCAGCGGGCTTGTCTTTTTACATGTCATGTTTTTTTTTTTATCGCCAGTTGCTTATTTTCAATAATTACAAAGGGTAGTACTTAGATATTAATATAAATATTAAATAGCTCCAGTGTGTTGCCAATATTCACTAATAATCCTTGTTTAAGTAAGGGAACCAACACTATAAAAACTTTGAAGTTTTTTCAATGCATCTGTGCGTTCGGGTGCACTGTGAACCCTCATAGTAAAGTTTGTGTATACGGGCCTATATGATCGTTTTCAATTTAAAATGATGAAGTTAAGATACCTAGTGATCTCTTCGAAAAATGCGAAATTATATAGTTTCTAACGCATATTAATTTTGTTTCCAGAAAAGCCAACCTGCACTGTGATAGATATGTCCGAACCTGTGCTTAACCCAGAAAAGCAGAACGCGATACCGAACTCTTTGAATCTAGCACCAGTCACCTGCACCACGTCACTTCTCGACTCCAGCGAAAGTTTCACGAAGAAACCGGTCAAAGCTGGCTTTCCGACGTCGGGGTGGAAGCAATTTTGGATCTTATTGAAGCGGACTTTTAGGAGTATCCTCCGGGACCAGATGTTGACCCACCTAAGGCTCTGTTCGCATACAATTGTGGGCCTATTGATCGGGTTCCTGTACTACGATATCGGGTCAGACGCCGCGGAGGTCACCAGCAACGCTGGATGCATATTCTTCACTGTGATGTTTACTATGTTTACTGCAATGATGCCTACCATTCTTACATGTAAGTAATCTTTTTAAATAATTTATTATGAAGGGTAACTTTCTAGGATACTTCACATGTACTCACCGCCATGTTAAGCCTGTCTGCTTTACTCACACTAGAGCTACGGAAACTCAAATTCAAAGTTTTCCAATGAGTGATGAGCGCAGGATATAATGGCGGTGACAGACCTGAGCTGAACCACGAGTAAACAACGAATATTAACAGGAAACATGTGAAAGTCAAGAATAATGTTTATTTGTTTTTCTGCTTATGGTTCAATTCCTGTCTGTGTCTGGCATTAGGTGATAAATAGTTTGACCACATTAGAAACACCATCACCAAATTGCTAACGGTGGCAAAAAACTGCGAATCTTATTTGAATTGATCACAGAAAGGGTAAGCCTTTGCCAGCAGTGACAGATATCTATTTCCTAGTGATTTGATGTCTTCCTTTTAATATTGATATCAGCGGGTTCAATTTCCCTACAGGTCATGTTGGTACCTACCTAGTATTTTTTTGATGAAGCGTATTACTAACTTTTCTTTTATATTTGCCTTGTTTCAGTCCCTACTGAGATGAACGTGTTTGTGAGAGAGCACTTGAACTACTGGTATTCTTTGAAAGCGTTCTACTTCGCGAAGACAATGGCGGATCTACCGTTCCAGGTAAATAACAGCATATTTTCATATTTTAGTACCTCATTCCACGATAGGAATTATCGAAAATCATTTAAAACAAACCTTAGAAGTGTTATTGGGTGTTTTAAGTGTTACTGTACATTATTTTCATAACATTTTCACATAATATGATCATAATGAGAAATGATGATTTTCTTACCTCGGCAATAATTTCTGTTAACTCTGAGTAAAATTTATTTTCAATCAATAGATATGTTTAAACTATTGCCTATTATTTTGTCACCCTGTAGATGTTATTTTACGAAATTGACACTTACATGTATCGGATTCTCCTCTTCCAGATCGTCTTCAGCGGCGTCTACGTGATAATAGTGTACTTCATGACCGGCCAGCCGATGGAGACGAACCGGGTCCTCATGTTCGTTACCATCAACATCCTGACCGCCCTGGTCGCGCAGTCTCTCGGCCTGCTGATCGGGGCGGCAATGAAGGTCGAGACAGGAGTATACCTGGGCCCGGTCACAACTATCCCAGTGGTCCTGTTCTCAGGATTCTTCGTAAATTTCAGCGCGATACCGGGCTACCTGCGATGGATAACTTATTTAAGTTACGTGAGATACGGCTTTGAAGGAGCTATGCTAGCCGTGTACGGCTACGGAAGAGAAAAGATGCATTGTTCCGAAGTGTACTGCCATTTCAGGAGTCCGGAGATGTTCCTGAAGGAAATGTCGATGGAGAAAGCGAACTTTTGGATCGATGTGGGGGCTTTGAGCGCTCTGTTTATATTCATTAGGGTAATCTCTTATTTAGTATTGAAGGTGAAATTGAAGATGATGCAGTGAATTTGCAGCACAAGCTTTGTAAGGGCAAATATATTTTTAAGTATAATTAAATTTAATGAATTTTAAATTTAATTGTAATGTTTGAAAGGAGATTGGAGACAAAATTAGGCATCGATTTTGTAAAAGGAGCTTTTCTTTTAACGCCTAAATACATCTGAAGAGGGCTTCTATCGAATAGCTGTAGATTAATATCTCCATTTCAAAATCATGTTCCTACAAATTGCGGTTCCAGACTCCATTTATGGTAAGGATGATTGGGTAGGATCGGAGTTAAATATGGCCTAAATCACTCCAGATTTGAACCATCCATCAGTACATCGCTGCTCATTATGAAGAAGGCGTTAGGCTTATCTTCCAAGTAGGCCCGTGAAGGAAATAAATTAGCAAAGCTCAATAGGTGCTAGTAAAGTGATCTAGGGGCCAAGTCTGTTAAGCATTCCAATAACGCTCGAAACGCAATACGTCAGTTTGACATTTATGATCCAGCTAAAGCTTCCGAAGTCCGGCAACGACGCTTCTCGAGTCTAGTGAGTCGAGTCGAGAATCGAACGGCATGGGTGGGCGAGTTAGTGGACCACGGAAAAATGTCAAAAGTGACGTATTGCGTCGAATGCAAGTCAAGCGGTATTGAAACGTTTACCAGACTTGGCCCCATGGGCTGTAGTCGCCTCGACACGCAGTAGGTAGATGAATGAAGTGTCATAGGTTGAGTGGATTGGATTAATTTCTAAGTTACCTACTCTGTTTGAAGAGCTTATTTTAGTTATTCCGGCAAAAAGTGCTTTAATTATTTGATCGAATGTGGCGGTTATTTATGAGTTAGGTACTACGTGAACAAGGGTTTGTGCGGGCTCATGTCTTAAATCCGGTTCTATGCCACTGTTTTGATCATCACGGATTCTGATAGTTCGTAGTTTTAATAAATAATAATAGTTTTCCAAATACTTTAGAATTTTAGTACGCATACAAAAAGTATAGTATGTTTATACGTACGTTAGGGTATAAGCGTTAAGGTTTTATAGGAGATCGGGCCCATGACTTAAGTATTAAGTTCCTTAATTAGTACTTTTCAATATATTATTATAGTTTTATTCATTTGTAATAACACGCGGTAGACAATTTCAACTTATGTACTCAATATAGAATATTTAATTAGTATTTTTGACGTATCTTTCATTACGCTTAAGATTTTTTCGTAAATCTCTATGTCTATCCTAATTACCAGTGTTTATTGTTAAATAAACGACTGTGATTTTTTATAAAAATATTGTATTTTTATTCCTGGTTACTAATTCAAACATTAATGAGCTTTCCCTTCAAGGAGATTTGTATAAGGATGCAAGTCAATGATTGAGGGGTAATAAATCTACACTAATAGTATAAAGAGAAAATATTAGTATTTTTGTATGTTTCAATGGGTAAACACAAAAACTATTGATCCGATTTCAAAAAATCTTTCACTATTAGAATGCTACATACCTCCTATACATTCTGAATAACATAGGCAATATTTATTACTAGAAAAAAATCTTAAACGCCGCCGCGCCGTGGCCGGGCACCGAATCTTGGGAGAGGGGTGTGCACATCTAACCTATTTCATAGACTGACTCAAGTCCTTTTCAGAACTACCTACTTAGGAATTTACTCTTAATGTCCACCCGTGCAAACCCGGGACGGGCCGCTAGGTAGTTATTTATAATTTATGTACCCAAGTATATAATTAAATCCGTTCAAAATACAGGCGTACGCCTGTATTATCGGTATATATCAGTAGAATTTTCTGAGTTACCTTCCGAGTGTTGTAATTATAAATATCGATTTTTATAGAATCTTGTAAAGCGCCATCTTTTAATCACATGCCGAACTCTATACTACAATAGCATTCTTTGAACGCACAGTCGTGTCAGGTCTTGAATTTAAATGATTGAGTAATGTAACGGTAGATGTTATAAAACAAAACTACAGAGTTCAGTGTACCAAAATCGGTTGTAAAAAGTATAATATACTTAGGTAGGTATGTACCTAATTCTTATTGTACCAGGAGCTCTACCATGCGTCTACGAAAAATAGTTCCTCTGATGACCGATAGAGCCGCTGTACAATTTCCCATACAAATAATTTGTGTGGACGAATGCCCTGATGTCTAGCGAAAACTCATGATAGAGCTGCTGTTTTCTCATAAGATTGGTTTACATCATTCCTACTTATACATGCTAAATTATTAGGTTAAGTACTAGTTTTTAATGGATTTTCTCTTGACTCTAGTCTAAACCAGAAGTGGCAGAGACTGAGTATACATAGGTACGAATACACACACAAATACGAAGATTTGTAGCTATTTGAATCGGGAATAAAATCCATGGTTGTTGTGAAAATAACATTCTACTACTTAATGACTTTTTGGTACACACAAAACAATAAATAAATAAATTGAAAAGCCTTGAGTTACTAGCCGGGATTTAAACCCAGGAACTTGCGCATATAAGACGTGCTAAATCTATTGGCTAAGCTACCACTGTTTCATTAGACCTAACCACACATCCTACTTATATATATATCCTACTAATATTATAAATGTGAAAGTTTATGAGTTTGGATGTATGTATGTATGTATGTTTGTTACTCCTTCACGCAAAAACTACTGAACGGATTTGGATGAAATTTGAAACACAGATAGTTTATAACCGGGATTAACATATAGGATACTTTTTATCCCGATAATCCCGAAATTTTTGTTACGTTAAATACTACGCGGACGAAGTCGGGGAGCACAGCTAGTTAAATATAAACAATAAAACAATGAAATAATGTTATAGGTACCTACCTGGTGTGGCTGCCAACACTCAACAGCGCATACCTATAACTGCAAACTTTGTTGAAATGATGAGTCGATAGGTAAGTATATAGGTACCTACATTATCTGATGTTGCGCGTATGTTAACGTTTTACGAATTGATCGACTGTTTATTGTCTCAAGTGCTTAGCTTCTTCGCGAGACCTACTACAGGAGGACTATCAAAGCTCGAAAGATCCACGTTATAGTTAAATACGAGTATATACTTAATACTTACTTTTTTATTATTATTATTCACGTGTCATGTCTTTTATAGTTGTACCACAGATTTAAACAATATTACTACTTATTGTTAAATCTGTAAGTTATACATACTTTGTTGGAAAGCAATTACTAGCAACCCGGCCAAGTTTTTTAAGGATAAAACTTTTCTAACCTACATAAAGGTGATAGGCAGCTAAAAACTCATTAAACTCTTGTCATCTGTTTCCAATATTGACATAATTTAGGACAACAAGGGCATATAGGTAGGTAGGTATATTGTCCGTCAAATCATTAGTAGGACATGAATGAGCGATCCATCTTGTATCTAACTAACTACCTAAATCATAAAGATTTGTATCTACCAAATTCTACAAAGATTTCAACCTTTCAAATCTCGCCCGCTCGCGTTGCATGATGCATCTACATAAACCGTCGCGCAACTTTGTACCTACGTACGGAACCCAATTTGTCGCGCTCAGAACCGGCTGCGCTCCGTGATTGGTCCCAAATTGAAAATCGAATGAGCCACTCGAAATTGGTTCGAACCTTTGAAGGGTTCAGCAGAGATGGCGGTAGGAAGTGAGCTTGATTTGCTTGGGGTTATTTATTTTATTACGATAGTTTGATTTAACCACGTTTGTCAGCACACGCAACCTTTAGATAAGTAAGTACCTACGTGTTTCCTAGAGTCTGTGCTATTTCTTTTGTAATTTGTTTTTGGAATGAAGTTACCATTGGGCAAAGAGATTAATACATTGGGTACCTACCTACCTATACCCACCAAATTTGTTAATTAATCTTATTTTCTAACTAGCTGAGCCCGGAATTTAACTTAACAAAAAAGCCCGCTCCCGCGTTCTGAGGCCGCGCGACAGGATACATTTTTTAAAATGTTGTTTTTCGAAAATAAAAGTAGCCTAAGTTACTCCTTAAAACATAAGCTATCTGCCAGTGTAAGTCCGGTCAAAACCCGGAACAAACACACAGACAGACAGACAAAAAAATTATAATAGCGTTTTTGCTATAGGTGTCCTATGTACTTTCATATGCATTTAGTGAAAAGTTGTTATTTTGATATTACAAACAGACACTCCAATTGTATTTATTTGTATAGATATAGACTAGCTGTGCCCGCGACTTCGTCCGCGTGGAATTTAACTTAACAAAAATGTAATTTAACATTTGCGATTCAATGTTTCGTGTTTTATATACGTACTGTCTCAAAATCCCGCGCGCGCGTTCTGAGCCCGCGATACAGGCAGCATTTGTTATCTATTTTTTTTTTCTAAAATAAGTTAGGCGAAATTACTGCCTATAACATCAGCTATCTGCCAGTGAAAGTCCCGTCAAAATCAGTCCAGCCATTTTGGAGATTACCCGGAACAAACACACAGACAGACCGACAGACAGATAGACAGACAGGCAGGCAGACAAAAAAACGCGTTTTTTGTTATAAGTATCGTATATACTTTCATATGCATTTAGTGAAAAGGTGTTATTTTGATATTACAAACAGACACTCCAATTTTATTTATTTGTATACATTAGATATCTGTGCCTAATAATCTTCAGTGGAAGAAAGCAACACACAAAAAATCAACTAAAGAACTCTTAAAATTTAAAAAATTGTGGTAGACAATTTAAAATTCAAGTTCTAAATCTGAACACATTCAGTAAAATAATTAAAGTAAACCTACCTAAGTAAGGTAAGTATTAAAAAATGCACTTTATTAGCTAACGAGTGATAAGTAAATATTCCACCTTTGCCAAATAAATAGTACATTGTTACATGAGTGGTGAAAGTTACCCTCGAACTATTAGCGCCCTCGCTACGCTCGGGCGCCAAACCCCGTCTCGGGACAAAATAAGTCTTTCACCCGAGGTAAACACTTTGCTTTTCATTACGAATACAAGGAAAATAAAAATAAAAACAGGAATTGGCTAAAGAAATAATACAAGGAAGAATAAACAATACGGTATCAAGCAGCGTTTATCCACGTTAGTACAGGCTCGCATTCTAAAGTTCTTTGGACACGTCTCAAGGCAAAAAAACGACTCCATAGAACGGTTAGTTGTGCAGGGCCGAGTGGAAGGTACCAGACCACGTGGAAGGGCACCCATGCGATGGAGCGATCAGATTAAATCTGCCATTGGCGGTCCCTTGCACGAGTGCACCAGGATGACGTCCAATAGGGAGAAATGGCGAGACATCGTGAGGCGAACTACATCTGCCCCGGAAAACCAATACATGACGACCACGACCGCTCTGTCAAGAGCGTAACGACTAAGAAGAATAAACAATACTCTACAACTCGAAAAAAAAATCGGATTGCCGCCTATTTTGTTTTTTTTTTCGTTGGCCGGCCAACTTTATTATTTAGCCATTATTTTTCATTTTCATCTTTAAATATTTTGCACAAATCTATGTTATTTTAAATAAATTGTTGAAACTAAATTATAATTAAGCCATTTAAAAATATATATTCTTGAATTAATACTTAACTTTATGTTATTTCAATTTTACATAGTGCTGTAATTGAGTGTCTGTAGAAAAAGTTTGAACATGGTTCCATAGAAATGTGAAAATGGAACTAGTTTTTTTTTTATAATTTGACAGCTGTCAGTTGAAAGCGAAACTCCCGGGCCTGAAAAGTACTACTTTCAACCCGCTTCTCAGGCAACTTCAGACCTACTGTCAGAGTATGAGTAATGAAAAAATAATTATTATCATCACCATTAAAAATAATAAATTAAAAAGTTTAATGGTTCACTATGACCACACTTGTAGGTAGGTACCTACTTATAATTGTGCGAGTAGCGTCGCCGCGGCGCGGCGCGGCGGTCTGAAGAAAAAGGAACAGACGATCGAATTAAAAGTTGATAACGTTTTTTACGTGGTTATGTTATCTATACAAATAAATAAAATTGGAGTGTCTGTTTGTAATATCAAAATAACGCCATTTCACTAAATGCATATGAAAGAACACACGAAACCTATAACAAAAACGCGATTTAAAAATTTTTTGTCTGTCTGTCTGTGTATTTGTTCCGGGTAATCTCCGAAACGGCTGGACCGATTTTGATGGGACTTTCACTGGCAGATAGCTGATGTTTTAAGGAGTAACTTATGCTACTTTTATTTTAGTAAAACAAAATTTAAAAATAAAGGGTTCTGTTGCGCGGGCTCAGAACGCGGGAGCGGGCTTTTTGTTAAGTTAAATTCCACGCGGACGAAGTCGCGGGCTCAGCTAGTTGAAAATAATCATGTTTTATTGTTGTGATTAAGTGCATACCTAATGATAGCTGTGTAGTGAAAACAATTCGCGGGCCGGCCCACGATATGTGTAAAAGTGATTGTGTGTGATGGCTTCTGACGACAGGGCAGCGAACATGAACTGTAAGTACCTACACACCTACCTATTAAGTATACTACTTACTTACCATACGCCAGATATCCAAATTCCAGATACTTACGTAGTAGGTAGGTATGTTTCAAAGTTTCACTGTGAATCCAAGTCGAAATCGACAGGTTTGCATAGCGTTGTGTCTCATCTCGTCAGTAAGGATTCATTAAGTCCCATTGCATTTCCTATGCAATTCAAATTGAGGTCTGCTGTCAAAGGCGGCATTCGGTGGGTCGGTTCACCACCTTGTAATGAGATCGCGTCGCTTCTGTAATGACGGGAGCCTGGATAGGTAGGGCTGATGAGCGTCACTGGGAATCGTGAATAAATCTTTGTGTAAGTAAATTCAGGTAGGTAACGGGATAAGTCTTGTAAGTATAAGTACTTACATACCTACCTGGATTTGCTATTTTTGGTTGTCAGCTAGAGGTGAGTATTCTAATAACATAGGTATCTATATAATAAGATCGAGTACTTAATACTTAAACATTTCATGCGAATTTCCAACTGAGATTATCACTTGCTCAATGGTGAACAAAAACATCGTGAGGAAACGCACTCTTTCCAAAGAAGTGTGAAGCCACCCCGCACGGGGTCATCGTAGTGGCCCATGGTCCGCAACTCCCTCCCGTTGAGGAGGAATAAGTATGCCTGATGTATAAGTAATTGCATATTGTTTTGCAGAATGGAATCAACCGACATGCACTGCTGTGGACCAAAACAATCCTTAGTTTAGGGTTTCTAGGTTGGTTTCAGTTTGCAGAAGTTTAGGTATTTGGATTGGTTCCATTTTGCAAAACTATGTACGTCCAATTGCTGACGACTACACTTTCTCGAGTTTACCAGTTAACCATAGCCAAGTTTGAGTCTTACGTCAGGTAACTTTGCAGTCCGAACTAGGTAGTTAAGGTGTCAAGATGATTGCGTCATTACTTACCTACCTATTTCTATAGAGAAACACTATAAACTGGAATATTACTTATTTGGTGATAAACAATATAGGTACCACTTTATAGTCTAAGATAGGTACCTATGTCTTTCATGATTTTTTAAATAGGTACCTATACAAACGGAACATGACTAATTTATCTGTAAGTATTACTTACTTAATTGTTGTCAAGATTGTAACGTATGAGCAATACATAAATATTTTTAGATAGTCAATTTTAGCATCCATGTAAGTAATTGGCCAAACTAATTCGAGCCGATTTGGGATCAGGCGCATTCATTAGCTTAGGTACTTACCTAGTTCGTTCGCGTTTGCACGAGTTCGATCGAACCAGTCGGACATTCATGTCGATCCTCGCTCGCTAGCGTCAGGTAAGTAGGTACCCAGTTACTAAGCTAATAGGTAACTAAGTAAGTACTTTTAAGTCGATTTCAGATTCAGACCAACTTTCCAGCTAATGACAGCACAGTGCAAAACTGTCGACCTGCCTTTAGGCCCTTTATAATAAATCAATCTCAAGTCTGAGTGCGATCTTAAGTAGACGTTCAAAATATATACAAATTATATTAAATAGAATTAAAATTAAGATAAAATAAAATAAAAACCTAGCCCTAATCAAACAAATCCCGTCCGCGTGGGATGGTGGCAAGAATACTGGCTGCATTTCCTCGCTGTATTGATAAGCTAATTTTTTGAGCGAGGAAAGAGCCAGCCCTCTTGTCACCTGTGGCGGTAACCAGTCTGGGGGTGACTTTGTTGAATAGCACTTTAGCACTATGACTCCATGGGCCAAGCGTCTCCACGGCAAACGGCACGAACACATAATTGCTATTTAACCGTGCATATTTGCGCCGCTTGCCGAGGTCCGCCTTCTCAGCTGCAGCTCCCACTGCAGACGCAGATTCCCTGAGATGGTACGGGGCCAGAGTGTCCACACACGTGGCATCCCACACAAGTGGACGACCCCGCTCCCAGGGAACCAGCGTCATGCCATCGGGTCTCACCCTAAAAACCCCGGACGGTTCAAGGATCGAAGGGACGCTGATAGTAGACGTTTGAGGTGACATTTTGTACTGGTACGAGTATGACAGAAGAATAACAATTTCAAGATCGCTATCAGACTTGAGATCGATTTATTGATACGGGCTTTAGTTTTCGTATATCGTATCTTTATTTCTAGGTAAGTAGCTACCTATATGTAGGTATACTTTTCAATACCTACTTAAGTACTTATATTGAACAACATTTGATCCGTTGTGATACTTTCCGATGTGTTGTCTGCTGTGCAACGATGCAAAGAATTTGATCCTGTCCCATATCTCCATGTCTTATTGGCAATACGGTCGTACCCACAGATATAGATTTAAGTACATAGATAACGCAAGTATCACGATTTGTATTGAAACCAACCGTGCCGAATTTTTAACACTTCCTCTGACGTCATAGATGTCGGGAAATCCAAACCGATTCAAAGACACCGATGCAGCCGATGCCTATCCACCCGCTACGATTCTCTCGAGTGACTATCTCACTCATACTCATATTTTTATATCTGTAGTCGCGAGGACTGAAAGTTATCGGCGACCAACCTCGAAGCTTGTCGGGGTTTTCGGACACGCTAAGTACATACATTTGCGTCATCTATGTAAATCTATATCTGTGGTCGTACCTATAGGTGTGTAGGTTAGGTTAGTACCAACTTACTCAAAATGTTTGCGCTCCCGTGGTCCACCAACCAGCGGAGAGGTGGAACACCGTCAAGTTTTTTGTGAATAGGAGTCTCGCATACCTACCCAGTCTGCCACAAGATGGGTTTTCCTGACTTAAAACGAAGAAGTAAGTAACTCAAAGGGCCTGCTTTTAAAAAAAAACAAACTGGTTTCTCCACTTTTCTCTAAAGGAATATAAAAACAATTTGATACTTAACTAATAAATTTGAACAAAGTTACTTAAGCACGGCAACTTGAGAATATTAAAACTCCTAGTTCCCTTAATTACGTGCCTGCTGTCGGTACAATTTCAAATGAAGACGGGGCGGCACTGCAAAGTTCCACATTGCAGAGTTCCCAGTTTCCTAGTTTACGGGATATTAGTGTTTGAAGTTTCCGTTGTCAGTAGTGATGTTGTGAACTGAGATATCTGGAATTAGAAGGTAATGAATGTGAATATAACCAGTAGAGGTGTAATCAAAAACTTCGAAATATTTTAGGTAGGTACCTAATATCAAATTATCTAACACTAGCGGCCTGCCCCGGCTTTGCACGGGTACATTACGGTTACATTAATGGAGTTTTAGTAAGGATTCCTATTTTTTTTTGAAAATATAATATAGCCTATGTCATGTCACCCGGGGTTAGTGTAGGTTCCCAACAGTGCCGGCCCTGATGCCCAGGGCCCAAAACAACGGGCTACCCTCGGGGTCGAGAACGTCCAGGGTGTGGGCCCCGGACGTTCCCTGACGACGACGACCCTGAGGAGGACGGCGGCGGGCGTGGCTCCCCGCCGCCGTGCACTGCGAGGGTGCAGGGGGAGCGACCATCTGCTCCCCCGGGGCGAGCTCCCGCGAGGGAGCGCGGCACATGAGGGGCACCGGCGAGTTCTTCGGGAGGGCCCGGAGTCCCTCTGACGTGCGGAAGGCGGCCACCGGGGAGGTTTTAGTGGGTAAGAATCCCACATACCCCAGGCCTTTCCCACAAGAGGCCTTTTTTTTTTTTTACGGGGAGGAAATCTTCCAAAGATTTCCTCCCCGTAATAAAAAAAAAAAGGTTCCCAACAGTGAAATTTTCAAATCGGTTCAGTAGTTTCGGAGCCTATTCAATGCAAACAAACAAACAATAAAATCACCAGGGTAGCGGCACCCTCTCACCTCACCTCTCACCCTCTCACTATATTTCGTACGATGAGTAAGAGAGCCAATTATGCCCAACTCCTCACTCTTCCCTTCAATCTGTCTTCCCTCCGGGTCAGCAACGTGCTAGCATAGCTTAGGTCTCTAGGCTACGGTAACTGCTTAATATCATGCCGGTCCTGTGAATCATAGTATTCCTAAAAAGTTAGGGTGAATTTTGTTTAGTTTATTCAAGCTATGGTACGGTCGCTGATCACGAAGAAATTCGTACAATGACCTGTTATTACCTGTCTCTGTCACTCCCGCGTAAATCTAATACGTCGCGCTCACACAGTTGCCGGTCACAACTAGTTCACGGAAACTGTATGAGCGAGACGTATTAGATTTACGCGGGAGTGACAGAGACAGGTAATAACAGGTCATTGTACAAATTTCTTCGTGATCAGCGACCGTGCCATAGAAGTAGATCACAACCATTAATTTTCATCCCATGCTTCAAAATCCTTTCGAAAAGCTTTCCTTGATTCGTCTAAAAAACGAAGTGCCTACCTACCAATTCTGATTTGAAAGCCAAAGACAATAATAGATACGAGGGATATGGATTGTTCCATTTTTGGAGCGGCCGAGTTTCATCTAGCCTGGATTGACGGGATAGGGTTGGTACACGATTATTAGATAAAATATGTCGCGAGGGAAATGTTCCACAAATTCATAAAAGCTCTCACTGACCGGATTATTCGCCCGTAATGTAACCAAGATAATCCAAGATACGATTTTGAATATATTATTTGAGCACCATTATAAGTTCTCCTCTTTCTTGGTGGTATCAATTATAAGTGCTCTACAAAGCAATTCATTATCTTTTAGCTCCTTCTTTAGTGTATGTGTTTATTCTTCTTCTTTATCGTTGACTAGCTGTGCCCACGGACTTCGTCCACGTAGTATTAAACGTAACAAAAATTTCGGGATTATCGGGATAAAAAGTATCTTATATGTTAATCCCAGTTATAAACTATCTGTGTTGCAAATTTCATTCAAATCCGTTCAGTAGTTTTTGCGTGAAGGAGTAACAAACATACATTCATACATACATCCACACTCACAAACTTTCACATTTATAATATTAGTAGGATAGGTACCTACCTGACTAGCAGATCGACTTACAAACGAGACCAGGTTCCATACTACTTATTTAAAAGGCTAGCTAGCAACGATGCACACTATCAGCCTGCCAGGATCTCCTAGATTCAGGATGATAGGTACCGATTACGGTGAAAACTTTAGTATTTCTATATTTTATCCGCCATATCAACCCTAGAGTCAGCGGTTCCGAATCCGGCTCGTGTGCCACAAATACAAACAATAGATGCATTAGTGGCACGATTTTTTCGCTTTCCCAACGAACATAATAGTTGTTCCTTATAGGAGGACAAACTATTCCTTATGTATTATTACGGTCAAAATCTAACAAATTGTATAGAAAATTCTTCGTTTTTGCCGTGTCACTGTAGCCTTAGATGTTTTGATTGGTATCAAGACACGGAACCGTTTTAATATGATGCCATCTAATTGATTGTTTGTTAAGGAAAACGGTCTAAGGAATTTATTGGGTTTTATTTCCACGTCACGGCATAAGTACCTGTACTTACCCTACCAATTGACATATTATAATGGATGGTAAGCTTTTATTTTTAACACAATCGTGGGTACTATAAAATACATATTTTCCTTAGGCATAGTTGGGGCAGAACAGCTCGATCGGACGCGCCCCCAGTGAGGCCAAGGCCTTACCAGGCCAAGTCGCGCCGGGTTGCGGTTGCTTATAGCATTCCCGGGGCCCGGCACATGCGACCGAGAGGATACACCGTTGGTTTTTAGTGGGTATACCATGCGCCTTCGTGGTGCGGTGACTCCCACATACCCCTCTCGACTCCCCCGAGTCGGAGAGGACCCATAAAGGGTTTTCCAACTAAAAAAAAAGTTAAGCTCGATCAGTGTGGGCTAAAGTGCATTTTTTTTGCACTGACAGGCGGTCCCACCTCATGGTAAGTGCACATCTGCAATTGAAGGGGAACACACGCGGTGCTTTTTAGCTTTTTAAGGGCCTGAAAAAAATCGCAAGTGTGACACACCAACTGTATGGTCCCAAACGGAGCAACGCTTGTACTATGGGTACCTTACAATGGACGGGGAGCGATCCCAGTCAAACTCAAAACTCAAAATTGTTTTTATTCATGTAAGCCAATAAAGCATTTATGAATAGTCAGAATCTACCACCGGTTCGGAATGCTGCTTCCACTGAGAAGAGCCGGCAAGAAACTCAATGGTTACTCTTTTCAATGAATGAAAGATGGTGTACATTCTCAGGAACAGCATAAATAAATAATATGAGCAGGCAACACCATTGCCACTAAATAGCAGTGACACCCAGACTTGGGCGAATTACGAGAAGGCCATTTTCGGAATTTGCCCCGGCGGGAATCGAACCCGCAACCATCATGTGCAGTGCACTACGCCAAGCGGTCGTCAAATGCCTTCGACATGAATGAATCTAAACCCTTCTTAAAAGCTAGTATTTTACAAACACAACGTTGAACGTACCCAGTTCCGCGATACGCATGATACGATCGCAGCGCCTCCATCAGCAATAAAATAAATTGAAGGCAGCTGACCCAGCCCGCTCTTATGAAACATGCCGTTTGGGCCTCAAGGCTATGCCTACAGAATCGTGTATTTGTAGTATTGTATCGCATAAAAATGCTATTCCTTAGAGCAAATCTAAGATAAAAGCTTACAACTTTACTGTGATTTTGAAGATTTTGTCTACCAATATAAATAATTTGTTAAATATGAATATCACCAGAATAACACTAACTGTATGGTTCCAAAATAATATTGCTTGCTTTATGGGTACCATGGAATAGACTGGGGGCGATTCCAGTGACATCCACACTAGAGTACATTATGGATAGGACTTCGAATACTTCCTCCGTCGTGAATTTACTCGCAATTACCCGATTCTGAGCTGCTGATTGACCTATCATTCAACCACTTAATTAAAGTCAAAATAACGACAACAACGTCACAGTACCTATTTAAATATTTGTTCTTAAATACCAATTTATCGTTATAATGGTTAATAATGTATTTTCATAGAAATCTAATTACTTACAATTTAGTATTTAGTAACAAAATATTATTTAATTATGCCTCGCTTTGACAGCGGATACAAAAATAATTAATGGTCTGTATTAGACCTTGAGAGCCTCCTTCCTTATCTTGGAGCCAACCGCTGGGTCGGTTCCCTCCAGTTGAATTACTACTCTATCACTCTAAAGTTTAGGTCGATTTTCGTGAATAAGCTTATTCATTATAAATACCTTTACAACGCTTATTTGGTTTAATTGAATGTTCATTTTCTTCATTTGATACATAATATATCAGAGTTCTAATAAAGATAACTTCGCTAGTACAGTTATGTCGCCTGTTACACGCAGCTGTGACGTTATTTATATTTGACAGTTTAATATTTCCCCGGGAAATCAGTGTCTTTATTTGGAAGTTGTCCACTGCTGACCAAAGACCTTGCAACTACTTCCCCAAACTCCGGCTTCAGCGCTTTAACTTTGTAAGAAAAAATGTATCGCACACTCCCCAGTTCAAAATTATTACCATATTACACGATTAAGTCTACATCGGGTCGGTCAACAGACGTTTCTCGGCCACGATAAATTAGCAACTCGGGGCTGCAAGACCTCACACCCTCGTCAAAAAGTACGGAACCACTTAATTCGGACGTCCGGTTTTATGAAAAATTTATATACCCAGACCGTTGTGGCGTGAAATGAAGTTTGGTAAAGAAGCCTACAGGTTCACTGGCTTTGGCAAAGATGATCTGCTATTTGTCATTATTTGGCAGTATGTGATGTAGGTAGACCATCTTTATTACATGCGTACATATAAGTCGTTACAATATTATGATTTTGCAGAGTTGGCTGGTTTTGGACCGCACTAAAAGCTATTTTTATGACACATATTCTCATTCAAAGGGCAAACCCTGTCTTGTTTTACAAAAACTGTGTAGTGGATTTGTTTTCGGGTTCCCTAGGAGATTCGTTTTTGTATCAGAGCGGAATAAACATCATAAACCCTGCGTTTTATAAAATATCTCGCTACGCTCCTGATAAAATTGAAGTTATTTGTTTTTAACAGACAATAGTGCGATAATAAATATCAAATCTATAGGTGCCTTAACGAAAGTCCAGTGTAGCGCGGTCCAAGTTTGCACCGGATTGAGCCAGCTATCTTAGATATTGTAAGTTTTAAGAATAGTGATGTGCAATTTAGCAAAACAAGAATATTCTTCATAAAATTACAGCAAAATTTAAATTACTTATTCCATGTCTCTAGAAAGATTTTTAGTACGTTCTTTCTTCGCCATATGTTATAATTTTAAACCAATATTATCATTATGGTAAACTGTTGGTAATCATGTTGTACCTACATCCCTGTCGACCTCTGAGACAGGTTAACAAGGAAAATAAGTTATTCACAAGAATTTTACGTGGTAATTTTCCCGGCTTGATCTCCCGTTGAGTTTTACACCTTGTTTTGCAGGCTTAGAATTGAGAGTCTTAAGTTGTCATGTTAGTATTTAGACAACGGTAATAATGTAAGTACAAAATTTATTCTCATTTTGAACCATTTTTACGCTAAAATTTGTTCACAACTGTAAATTGCGAACATATTACTTGATCCTTGAGGATTACATTAATGTTTATATCTGTGATGCGGTTCTCTGCGCCTGTACATTGGCGAGTGGCACTATATTAATTGATTTTTAATTGTTCAGGCATCTGGCAGATGATGTGGGTTTTTAGGTCACTTCTGCTCGGTTTAAAAGTATTATTGTAATGGACACTTTTACCTAACCAATAAAGTAAGAGGTAGGAGGCTGGAATGGTTTGGACACGTGATGAGAAGGGATGAGAAACATGTGACTAAAAGAGTGATGAATATGAATGTGGATGGATACAGTGCGAGAGGAAGGCCAAAGAAAAGATGGATGGAGTGTATCAAGAGAGGTTGGAGTGGATGTGAGTATGATAGGAAAGCGTGATGAATGGAAGGAAAAGACATACTGCGCCGACCCTAGATAATGGGAAAGGTAAGGCAGATGATGATGGACACTTTTAATGTGAGTGATCATATATTTAAAATAAGCGCTACAGTTCTAGTGGCGCAGAGGGCATGGGTACTTACCGGGTCCATAGCCCTTTTCCTCAATACAATTTTACGATCTTCGCGAAGGGGATAAGCATCGAATACCTAACCCCTTTTCACTCTCGGCATTGCAAAATGTACGCTTCAGTTATTTACTGATTCATTGTAGACATTGCGAGAGTAAATAAAACATTACAAAGAGATTGATTTGATGTTGCAAGTTTTTATTGATATTACTATTGAAAAATAAAATATATTTTTGTACTCACTAGCAAGGCTTGGGACATCACTATTCCAAAAGTTCCTTCACTATCTAAGTCGGGCCAGTGTTTTGACTTTCACAGTGTTCTTTCCTTTACTTCGATAACTAGTTTAGACTTGTTCTATAAGTAGTTTTTCGATATCACTGGGCACAGATAATATTGTGATAATTTTATCGTCTGATAAACAATTCTAGAAGCTCTTTCAAGGATTTGGTAAATGCCTAGTACTTATTATTTCGATGGGTAAATAGTTTATGTAATAGTTGAGAAGTTGGTATCTATGGCATTTGATAACTTTTTACTATGTCTTTAGCCATTTACCACTACCAGCTAGTTCAAATTAACTCCACTAGGTTATTAATATTACAGAAAAGCAAATCATTTCCACTCAACTGATGAACAATGAAAAACTGTATTAATTAAACCTACTGTTGACATCGAGTTCAATTAGGTGCAATTTAGTTTCCTGCCTTAGAAGTGCCACAATACAAAAACTAGGGTAATTCAACTGAAAGCCTCTTATTAATAAACATGAATTAGCGGTTGCGTAGGTACACCGTACTCTATATTCTTCTTTCGAATGTCAAATTACTGATCACAGAAATATATAATTCGGTGTGTAACTAGTCGCCCGCTACTCCACGTTTATTAAAAAGGTTTAAAAAATAATCCCGGGAAAATATGATTTGAGCAAATTGCAAAGGGGAAATAAAATGCCTGAGTGGCTCTAGCAGGAGTCCCGATGAATGGTCTATAAGAAAATTTCCTGCAAAGCTTTGATTAACGATGTCTACGCAGAGATTTCTAGTTTTTTTTTTACCGTAATTTAAAAAACAGATTGTGTTAAGGACTGGTTACAGTAAATCGTTAACGCACGTGGTTTATTAAACGCTAACAGCTCAACTCAAACTCAACTCAAAATTGTTTTTATTCATGTAAGCCAACAAAGCATTTCTGAATAGTCAGAATCTACCACCGGTTCGGAATGCTGCTTCCACTGAGAAGATCCGGCAAGAAACTCAATGGTTACTCTTTTCAATGAATTACAGATGGTGTACATTCTCAGGAACAGCATAAAATAATAATATGAGCAGGTAACACTATCACCAAATAACTAATAGTAAAGCTTTTACCATTTAACCATTACATAGCATTTTAACCATTCAATAAATTACTCAGGCTGGCAAAACAGATTGACCACATTGAAATTAACTTTAAAAAATTACTCGTCTATATTCGTAATAATAGGTCTGGCATTGTGATATATAGGTTATAGTATAAGCTATGAAACAGTTTTTACTGCATTCTTTTATGAAAAAGATGCAATGTCCCCAACCGTAAAAAAAGCATTTTCAAACAGGAAGAAGGTCCGAATATCTTCACAGGCACGCTTGCAGGTTGTCTTTATACTATCATCTCTATACCATGATAAAACCATGATAATTTATATACTATCATGGTATTGGCTCAAAAATAAATTTTAAGGCCCGAGCTTCATGATTGCTTCGAGTAAAATCAATTTACAGCCCGTTTGTGTGAGCAATAAATAGCTCAAATATATCGAGGCAGAAATAAAATAATATTGAGGTGATTTACCCTGCAATAAAAATATTAAACTTTGGTTCACCTTTTCGCGTACAATTTAAAACTCAATACTAGTAGTTATTGGTCTCGGATCGATATATCTGCAGAACTTCTTCTGTAGTTTTCAGTTATAATATTAATTAATTTAGCTAAATTAGTAGCTTTTCTACATAGGCTAAATCGATTTTCTCAAAACATAATCAAATTTCACAAAAGCCCTACTATTAAAATCTTATTTGGTCCACTGTAAAGCTGTCTATTGCTACACATAAAGGGTTCTAAATCCCTTTGTGGTGACAGTGTCGCGCAAAACCTTTTCAATGGCTCCAATCAATACAAAAAGCTGAATCCCTCCATTTGGTTTCATTTAATTTTTCAGACTGATCCCATCACAGTAGCGACTTACACGCTAATTGAAATGATTAATGCGTCCATTGCGGACCGCGCACGGCGACGCGCCGAGCCGGCTAATTGTAAATAATGAATGGATTGAGACGCCGTACAAATTGTGAGAGCCACTTTACAAAGACGACTGGGCGATTAGATTGGAGCGCTTGATAATTATTTTACTCACGTTTGAATGGATTTACTTAATGCATGTAAAAGTTAAAAGAATTAGCAAGCTGAAGTGGCACTGGGCTGGCCATATCTCGCGAAGAACCGACAACCGCTGGGGTAAACGTGTTCTTGAGTGGAGACCTCGACTCAGCAAGCGTAGTGTAGGACGCCCCTCCGACCAGGTGGGATGACGATCTGCAAAAGCCTGCAGGCAGATGCTGGATGCGGCATGCTGAAGACAGTGCGCTATTGCGCTCATTAGGGGAGGCCTATGTCCTGCAGTGGAGAAGTATCGGCTGATGATGATGATGATGATGATTATGTAAAAGTTATAAATCAATCTGAACTCTCCTTAAGTTTTTGAAGTTTAAAAGATTGATTCCTAATACCAATTCAAGATTGGACAAAATGGGGGATTTGCTTGCGCATAGGTACGGTTCCGCGCATAAATATCCTTGCCTATTATTTTAAATATACTAACTTAACCCAAAGAATTTGTAATAATGTCTTATTATTACAAATTATTTACATAAACCTAGCTACACTTAGATTTTATCTATGTTATTAATTATGAAGAGATTGCTGAATCGCAAATTGCTGAACTATCATGTAGTTGTACCTATCTTCTTTTATATCGGATTGTGATCGTCCGGTGCTCTCGTTTTAATGTCATTAAACGATAGATTACGTTTCAGACAAGCATTCGTATCAGAGGTCGGTCGAGTCAATTACTCTGAGGCGCGATGCTCGGAATTCTAATTCCTAATTCTAAAGACATTGGAATGCATTTTGTGTGGAAGAAAGATTGGAGATTTGGATGGCAAGAAAACTAGTTTAGCTTGCCTTCGCTTAGTGTCAAAATAAAACCCGGTCCGAACTCGGAACTCATACAAATTGCACACAAACACGCTGCGTTAAGATGCGTAGTTATAATGCAAGTATTTTAGGCGGTTTACAGATACTATACATGCAAGCCGATGCGGATCATCCGCGCGGACTGTCCCTGTCAATACGCAAAACGTATATCATATTACAATAAAGTGGATCATCCGCGTGAAATATCTGCATCATTTTCTATGCATATCGCACGACGATTATGGTTAACTTTAAACCTACCCTTACAGCATAGATAATAAATGTTAAAAAATATCAATACAATTTAAAAAGGTAAATGCAGAATAGTTATATTGTCACAGAGCCATCAATAAAGCAATCAATATGTCTAGACTACCTCAAATTGACTGCGTCTGATTGGTCCGTTGATTGCGACTGGTGTGGACTTCGGTCGAGCCGCGGTTTCTGGACGATTGGGGCGGGATACAGCCCCGTCTGTATGGCCTGCCTAATTTACTAAAGAAGCATCGGTTCAAAGTAATTTAGGGAGTATGGATTTTATTCTCGCAGGTATTTTAAACCTCAGTTGGTGAAAAGGTAATCGTGAAAATTTAAAAATACTAATGGGATTGCTTTAAAATAATGTTGGTAACTTATTTTTTAGCCATCCCTCGGCGTTTCGCTATAGTCGTTGACACCTACTTACATTTTTTTATGCAACAATTATGTTTTCCAAGGTCACAAATATGTCAAATATTTCAATCAAAAGGAGACTTATAAAAAGTCAGTTAATCAATAACGTGTTACGAAGTGAAAACCTGGAACTTTATTTCGTAATTCTATTTCGAAAATAATGTAAATCATCTAAAACCTTCCTCACTTCCAGTCACACCACTGAATCATTATTTATTTAACATGGCGGCGTATCAGGTCATCTGTCCTCATTTGTCAAACGGCCTTCCCCGCTAAGAAGTCTAGTGTCTGAACTAAGCTCATAAAAGAGCACTCACCGCACGTCATGCTGTGGATAAAACCCTTCTTCACACTAACAATAAATAAATTGATAATTTAGCGGAGATATATTTTTATTTATTTAAATGTATTCCAAAGATTAAAATTATGTGACATGCATTGGTACAGGCCAGCTAAAAATACTCGTAATAAGCCAGCTTTTGAATGATTTCAAAAACAATAACATATACATTCAAGTTTCAGTATCAAAGCAAAATGCAACGTAGACTGAAATATTTACTATTCAAAGTTTTTAATTACCCCGCCATGTTGATTTACTGAAAGCTTAATGGAGTATTTGAAATGTTTGTTTCGAAACAATAATACAGTAGTATTAGTAAGTAATCATTGATTTCATGCTAAGAATACTAAAATAATTAAACGCACATTGTAATGCCATCTCAAACTAATACTTGGAGAAACTTATTTATAACGCGTAGAGCAAAATTCATTTTTTTTAATGTCTTCGAGAAAATTGCTCGCTATTCGTGCTAATTGGTAATTTCAACTCCCGGACTAATGTAAACCTACGGTACATTGTGACGCCATTTTACACACTCATTTAAGTGTATTCTAATGGAAATCCTGCAGCTACCAATCGCCTTTGTGTTCGTAGCTCTTTGTGCTAAAGCTACGACAGCTACGAACGCTACGAGTGCTACGCGTCTACGAGGCTACGATAATGTGATAATTATTTTAATGACACAAAACTATTATTCATTATAGTGTTGCATTTTCATACACATTTTTTAATAGTACATTGTTTCACAAGGGGTGAATGTAAATTATTTTGGCCCGAGACGTGGTTTGGCGCCTGAGCGTAGCGAGGGCGCCAATAGATCGAGGGACTAAATAAGTCTTTCACGAGAGGTAAACACTGTGCTTTTCATTACGAATACGAGGAAAGTAAAAATAAAAACAGGAATTGGCTAAAGCAATAATACAAGGAAGAATGAACAATACTCTACAACTCGAAAAAAAAAAAGATCGTATTGCCGCCTATTTTGTTTTTTTTTTCGTTGGCCGGCCAACTTCATTATTTAGACATTCTGTTTTATCTTTAAAGATTTTGTCCAAATCTATGTTATTTTAAAGAAATGGTTGAAACTAAATTATAATCAAGTCATTTATAAATATATATTCTTTAATTAATACTTAACTTTATGTTATTTCAATTTAACATCGCGCTGTAATTGAGTGACTGTAGAAAAAGTTGGAACATGGTTCCATAGAAATGTGAAAATGGAACTAGTTTTTTTAAATAATTTGACAGCTGTCAGTTGAAAGCGATTCTCCCTAGGGCGGAAAAGTATTACTTTCAACCCGCTCCTCAGGCAATTTCAGATCTACTTTCCGGGTATGAGTAATGAAAAATAAACAAATATCGCTAGACTGATACACCAACTGTATGGTCCTAAACTAAGCAACGCTTATACTATGGGTATCGTACAATGGACTGGGGGCGATACCCAGTGACACCCAGACCGGCGCAAATTATAAAATGGCAATTTCTAAAATTTGCCCCGACTTGAATTGAACCCGCAGCCATCCGGTGCAGTGAGCCGAGCGGCCTACGCTCTAAACTCTGTGCCGCGCGGTCTACATTTTTAAAATATATTCTCGCTATCTGATAGGTACCTAGCAATAAAGTAGGAAAGGGCCATATTATTATCTCTATTGGCAAACAGCTTGGTAATAGCAGTATTTGGCACTTCGTGCCCAAAGCTGCTGGCCTATAATAAAGATTGAAACGTCGCCTGCATGTGGGTGCTTGACGCCAAGAGTGATGTATCGTATTTGTTTATGAAATTCTGCTTAAAAAGTACCATAAATAGAAGATATGATGTATCATTTTGTAACTTTTCGTTAGATAATAACAAACTTGTTTTTGAATGATGGTTTTAAAATATACAAAATAGTAAAATAAAGCTTTGATGTTTCGTTCAAAACTATTTCCATTTATGATCGCGAGCTTTCAAGTCGCAGCAATACTTTGTAGTATTTGTGAAGTTGAACAGTTCTGTACAATGTCGGGATAGCGTCCATATCCCATTTGTTACCAGTTGTGAAATACCAATATCTTGTGCATACAATATGGAACAAACGTGCTTACTTATTCTTCACAGTGAAATATAATGTAACTTTATGCCTGACTGGTGTGATGACTGTGAGCGAAAATGCCTGTAATGATGTCCTCAGTTTAATTAGTAGGGTAAAGTTATTCCTAGAGCGCTCATTATCTACTTGGCCACTTGACCCTTGACAAAAATCTCTTCTTCCGAATTAAAGGTAATGCTGATAAAATTCTTCTCATTTTCCGACTCGGTCATCATAGGATTAGTAGCGTTTTATACATATCATAAAAAGACAACCACGACAAAAGGTATTTCACGCGACTTGTACTATTTGGGAAGAGTGAGTGTACTATAAAAATCCCTGTTTATCCCTTACAAAAATACAATCTTTATGGTAATTCCATCTAAAGCGGATTGTAAAGAAGAGGTTCCAATGTATGTTTCAAGCCTCATTCAAGATCTCTTTCTTATGTATTTGGTATTTGCAACCGAAAATATAATATTATAAAGTATTGGGCCTGTACGTGACCTTTTTAGATCAGCTGATACGACATTCAGTGAACGTCAAACGACGTCATACGGTACAAAAACAACGGGGAATATGTCAGGCGTTTTATTTTCCGCCCGCAACGCGCCCGATGATAGCGACGTATTATTTAGCGTCGCGATAAAATGTTTATACATAATATCGTTTTATTGGAAATAACGTTTTTGTTTTCTTTGTGGGATTCGTGTACAACGCTAGTGTTGTGCAAGAATTACGAATAATAATACATTGGAATTGAGTGTTCCTAGCACTGTAGTCTGTGCAATATGAATGAAAAATCTAAACGCAATTTTTTCTATTGTATGCGCCGGATTAAATCCGTCTATCTTATGACTATATCTTGAAGGTAAGAAATGACTGCTAAACAATTTTATTTTTTAACGTCAGGTCAGGGCTCCGGCTAGGTTTCATTGTGGATTTGACGCTCGTGGCCCGAAGAGATTAATGAAAATGATGTTTTAAGCTCACAAATTTACTTAAATGCCACAAACGAATAACAAAATAAATGGTATCAATCAACACAAATCAAATAATTGGTTTAGAACGACCACAGTCTAATAAAAAAAAATTGTGGGACGCCCAATATGGCGTCGTAGCGCATTTAATTTAATTATCTAAATTTTCACTGGTCGCGGTAACGGACAGGTAGCTTGACAGCGCGTTTACCCGGGCTGCGTTCGACCAACCGTTTATTTTTATTCACTGTACAAAATGCGTCCTGTCTAATTGCGTCTGATGGAACACATCTAGTTGAGTTCATAGTATATATCCTTGTGATATTGTTTACATATTTCATCCGGGATTTAATATTAATTAGATGATGTCGTCGACAGACGCTCGTGATAGGCGACCCTGTTTCTGAATATTGACTAATGGATTTGTTATTCAAAGTAGATACTTAGCTGATGCCACTATGCGTACCTACAAAAACATATAGTATAGTGACAATAAATTATGATTCATCCATATGAGGATCTCATTTTACTTGACGAATAGCGAAGGAGGATGCTATCTTCTGACCTGGCCAGACTATCACAGCCATTGTACATTTTTTTCCAATTATGTAAGTACTTCATTTTAGCACGGATTTTACAAAGCGTGTCGATAAGATTGAGTTAGTTATGGTAGATAGCAATAGGTTTGCAATTTTCAAAATAATAGCAGAAAATATATTTTCCATATGCTAGTAAATTGTCCACTTTGCGAATGATCGGCAGAGGTTCAGTATTCACAGAACCAATGAGGCGATTAAATGAGATTCCAAAACAACAAACCAAGGTACCTTAGTCAAACCAAGTTTTTAATTAAAAACGTTTGTGTGCGAATCGCATATCTCCAATATTCCTGCTTATCTTTTAAATTGCATTGGCGTAACGATATACGTTATATAAATAAATATACGTTATAATATAATAAAAGTTGCAGGCGAACTTGTCAGGAATAATTTATACGTTTCACGAATGAATTTATTTTACTTGCGTTTTATTGGCTCTGTGAATAATGGACGATTTAAAGTTGGCCGTTAATGTTACTACTGTTTTAACTGAAGAGAGATATGAGCTTTTAACTGTTTTTTACTGGGGTTCATAATGAAAAATATAGTAAACTTATGATCTTCGTTGCTTTCCTACTACTGTTATATACTTTTAACGCATATTATAATACAAATTATATAAATACCTTTAGTGAGGAAAAAAAAAATATAATTCTTTTATTTTATTTTCAGTTTTATATTTTTACTTAGGTAACTATATCTATGTCTATGTCTACCTAAGTAATTATATAAAATAGAAAAAAAATGTAGAACATAAATAAAATAAAAATATTTTTTTTTTTTCCTCACTAAAAATGATATATTTATATCATTATACTATACACTACACTATAGGTGTCAATTATTTTGGGTAGCCAGTAACTTTAAATTCTTCCCGCGTATACAGTGTCTCAATTGCTATATATCGCAATTTACTACAACGCTAGAAAGGATCCCGTAAAATAAATTCAGCCGCTCTCACCAGTAAAACTTCGCCCCTAACACCAGCGGTCCAGTAACAACACAAACTAACGTTTATGTGACCCGCCCGCCCCTGCATAATATTAGATGTTATCGTGACCGTCGAGTCAGCGTGGCCACTATAAAATACAAATTAATGGCACGTAAAGTGACGAACTGTTTTATTTTATTTAAAATCATTTTAACTGGCTTTATAGATACGTTACATATGCCTTTATTTACACAAAAACTGATCAACTTACAAAATAATCATTAACAAATGATCAAAAGTTTATATAACAAAGTATAAAAGGCATGGAGATTATAATTTTTTGGCAAATTATTAAAGTCATAACGCGAGTAGAAAATATGCGGTGTGCCATTATTCTTTATGTAAATCACCTCTCAAGTAAAATTGTATATCTATGTACGTTCTATTAACTTTTTTATGTACAATAACGTATGTATCCAAGTGAACTTTATACATCCTGCTAGGTAAATGTACCTACATCTGTTCTAAAGAATACGCTACCCCTGACTACCCTGAGATGAAAGTTTGCATTCTTGTAGAATAACAGAATCTTAATGCAAAATGTGAACTTCAGCGTTCCAAGGCCCCACCGCTATGTTTTTAGTGGTCTATGTAATGTTGGAAAATGGAATATGTCGGGCTGTATTAGAAAGTGGATAATGTTGTTATATTTTTTGAACACTACAAATTATGTAGTAAACAAGAAATCTAGTAAAATAATGCACAAGATCTTGTTAACACCTTTGAATTTAACTATTTTAAATTCATATATTTCTTAAGGTTAAATACATTTATTATTTCACCAAGTGAAATAAAAATATAATTTTATTTATTTTTATATGTTATTGTAACTGATGGGTCGGTATTTAGCATAATACAGAATGTAACTGTTTATTAATTAATAAAACTAGTTCAGTTCATACTTTTAATCTTGAACATCTTATTGGCGGATATTCACTACTATAGAAACTGATTAAAGTAATTAAAAATTGCAATAAAACATTTATGAGCCAATAAAAACTTTTTGATGGCACTGAACGAAGTTAATCAAAAGAAAACAGTACCTAATGGGGAAAATCTCCCGGCGTCCATCGAAGCTGGATACAGATAGAGGTAAACTACTATAAGGATTTTATGTAAACGCTTAGTTTTGTGTGCATAGCGCGGTCGAGATAAAATGATATTTTCAGTATCTGTGTAAATATTTCTACTTCTTAGAGATAAACCAAGATTTTTAGGGTTCCGTAGTCCCTACGAGGAACCCTTATAAGATCATCCAGTCCGTCAGTCTGTCCGTCCGTCGGTCTGTCCGTCCGTCTGTCTGTCCCGGTCTGTCACAGGGTCACAACTTCTACAGTCTCTGACGGAAGCTGATGTAATTTGGTACAAAAATACTTTAAGAGTAGATCTCACTTTCAAAAAATTTAAATGTAGCAAATTAACTTTTCTTGAGGTACCTACCTCCCTGAATATCGAAAGAGGGGATAATTTTATTTTTCTTAGTTACCCCATCATGTGAGGTATCATTGAAATTGTATTTTCAAATGAAATGGTGTATGATACAACATTTTATCATCAAAAAATTAGTTTGAGAAATTTTTAACATTTAAAGATTTAATCAAACTTGACGTAATGAAATCCGACACTTCATACATTTTTATATTGCAAAAACATTAATAAGATTTTGCAGTCGAAAATAGATGCATTGTTCACCAATTCCAATGAAATAACAGCAATAAACTTATATTTTATGTTTCTACGTGTATTTCTGAAGTGTTAATGCACGTGGATAGATGTCGGTAGTAGTATGTAAACATCTTTAGTATTTCAACTTGGGGTGAAATTTTAAACAGATTCCCTTCAATGACCCGGAACCCTTCTTTTGCATGGCTCGAAAAGCACTTGGCAATTTTTTTAAAATCTCACCGACAATTTATAAACATATTTGCCAAAATAAATATTCTGGGCTGTGGATTTTAATATTATTTTATTTTGATATTCAAACACCTTTACTCTTACATGTAAGTAAAATAATTTGAATGTTATTTACAATCATTAATTAGTACTGCACAAGTTTAAAAAGTATTTATTTACATAGTTGTTGTAGGTTTTGATAATATTGGATCGCATCCTCTTTAGAAATCTGTGATCATATCACATATAATAATATTATAATTGGTCAGGCAACGTTTGACCGAAGTGCTTGGCATTAGGTCAGATTATTTGTAATTAATGAAAGAAGAAGAACATCTAAAGTATCCAGATGTCATGACTTATTGAATATTACATTTCTTTAGATAAGATATCTACATTGAAGCTACCCATTCCAGAGTATTAGTTTGCCGTTCAATATATTCAAAGTGCTCCCAAGAAACTTGTGAACCGATTATTCGCAAATATAGGCCAATTTGGCGTCTCAGTCTAGAATCAATACGGCGACACGTCTGAAGAGCTGATCTAGACGCAGGCAAACATTGACGAGACGTCGCCGGGACGCGGGCAAATTTACCTTTCTACTTACAGACAGGGTTGCCGTTTGTAAGACTATTGCTGTTTCATTGAGAAACGGTTTAAAATTCAATCCAACCAATCATTCAATGGTGTTTATCATTATTTTTTCTTATACCGCCAGTCGAGTATACCGAATGGATGGTCACAAAAAAGCAACGCTTGTACTATGAGTACTGTAAAATCTAATTGGGCGACTGACACCCAGACCGGGACAAATTACAATAATACTATTTCCGATATTTGCCCCGGCAGGAATCGACCCGCAACCACCTGTTGCGTAGAGCCTAGTGGCCTACACTTGAACCACTGCGCCGGGCGGTCGTCAAATCGAATTATGAATTAAGTAAATTTATTTTACACATTTACAAATGTAGGTACCTCGATGCTATGTTCAGCATTTTAACATCTCATACTAAATAGTTACTTACACATTCTGGTATACTCAAGCTTTCTTTTTATTCTCAGGAAGAAAAAAAATAACTATGATAATAGCTTGAAGTTAGATATTATTTTCTTTTGGAATTCATGGAAATGTTATCGAGAGTATGGCAACACCGCTTGTAGAGACTGTTTAGCTGGCTTAATTGCTTCATCTTGTGTACGTTTTAGAGCGGAGATACTGAACATTAATTAATTTAAGTTTAATCAAAATTTAAAAGGTTATTTGGGATTGCTAGGAGTTTAATGTTGTAATTAATCACAGTAAGTCTCGGGCAAAAACTAAAATCTAAGTCCCACAGATATTACGTCCATTTGCGACACAAATTAAATGTATCTCTAATTTGAGAGTAAAAGTAACAAAGTTTATTTTCCACTATTTCAGGTTGGCAAAGTGCGAACAGTGCCTTTGGTTTTAGCTACGGTAACAGCTTAACATCAGGCGAGGTGTGCGCTTGTTTGCTGACTTTGTTGTAAGTATATATTTTTTTTTGTCTTAGGGAAGCAAAAACGTCGTACTGGTGAGAATTTAGAAAATGTATACTCTCACCTTATTCAATAATCTGAGGTACTTTGCAATTCTGTCGGGTTTTGTGGTTTTTCGGACCATCTCCTCTTCAATATTGTCCAAATATATTATTATAATATACAAATACAACCAAAATTGATTAAAGTGTCGCCCTTTTGTTTCTTCTTTCTTTATGTATTATTGTTATGTGTTATTTAATTAGTCAAATTGTTATATGTCTGTTACTACAACGCATCACATGTTAAAATAACAATTTTATGTACACATTGAAGAAAAGGTCTAAGTTCAAACTTCGACTATGTTATGTTGAACAAGCATTACTATTAAATTAGTGTAATCACATATATAAATAAGGAAGTTTACTATAATAATTCCACCATTCTGATCAAATACAATACAGCGGGAAATATAAAAATAAATATCTTCGGACATAATCCTCGGCGGTGGAGACCCCTCATTGGCATTCATCCCGAGTAGCCACCAACCCGTAAAAGATCTCCAAAAGTTAAATTAAGCCCACTTGTTACTGTCACCGGCCAGTTATCGCGACGCCATTTGTTTTTCGATAACAACATTAAAGTGGATAGATAAAAATAATACTTTTGTAACACCTGGCTGGGTTTAGGAGGAATTTTAATTATTTTTGTTTGCTGCGGCGTTCCGTTCAACGCTAGCTTTCGTTTGATTTCTGGATTATTCAGAAGTTATACAGGACGACTTTGGAAAAGTTGATAATACTTTAATTTATCAGACATCATTTACACCAACACTGAGTTAAAATGTATGGTTGCCAAATATTCAAAAAGTAACTATGATTATCCATTATTTAGGTCTGCAATAAAATAATAATTCAAGGATTAAAAATACCCCCTCGGTGTACTCCGTACTATGTTCATATTAATTTCCTGTTGATTAATGTCGGTATATGCTGGATGCGGCAAGCTGAAGACAGGGCGCTATGGCGCTCATTAGGGGAGGCCTATGTGCAGCAGTGGACAAGCATAAGCATAGGCTGATGATGATGATGATGAGGAATGTCGGTATAATATACATCATAAAAAGTATAACTAAGTAATAATATTTTCATTTTCACCCTGTATAAAGTTTTAGCTACTACGTTTAACATTAGTTTCCTTAAACAAACCTAATGTCAATCATTTTTCTTACTATACATACTGAATATCCACACCCTACCTACACTTGGCAATAATAAGTGATATGATTGCCTACGCAATGTTCCTAATCCTCCCAACAATATTCGCAATAATATTGAGTACGAAACAGGTATTCCTTTACCTTAGCTAAGTATATTATTATAGTAAGTACAGAAGAGAGGTTCCTCACAAAGGAGTGTATCTCGGGATCTCATTTACACTCGTCACAGGTATAGTAATGCCTTCACGGACATGTCGGCACACAATTTGTCGGACTCTTTTCACTATTTTCGTGTAAGCCGTTATGTTCCGTGAATGGGCTGTCATCTTCACACTATCACTGGATGCTGTTATTGTTCAGTTCTTGGGGTAGTGGAATAATAGTGTATTTTAAATCTTAACAATAAAATATATTTGATGACTGCTTAGCCGCTCGGGTCACTGCACATGGTGGTTGCGGGCTCGATTCCCGCCGGGGAAAATTTCGGAAATGGCCGATTCGTAATTTGGCCAGGTCTGGGTGTCACTGGTATCGCCCCCAGTCAATTTCACGGTACCCATAGTACAAGCGTTGCTTAGTTTGGGACCATACAGTTGGTGTGTCAGTCTGGCGATAATACTTGTTTTTGCATAAGGGTAATTATTTGAGTGTGTGTGTTGCCAGTGATGACCTATGGAAGCGAAACTTGGTCCCTTACAGTTGGCCTACTGCATAAGCTCCAAGTCACGCAGCGAGCTATGAGAGAGCTATGCTCGGAGTTTCTTTGCGTGATAAGATCCGGAACCAGGATATCCGCAAAAGAACCAAAGTCACCGACATAGCTCACAGAATCAGCAAGCTGAAGTGGCAATGGGCAGGCCACATCGCTCGTAGAACCGACAACCGTTGGGGAAGAAAGGTTCTCGAGTGGCGACCTCAAACCGGAAGACGCAGAGTTGGACGGCCCCCACTAGATAGACCGACGATCTGGTGAGAGTCGCGGGGAGCCGTTGGATGCGGATAGCGGGCAACCGTCCATTGTGGCGTTCTATGGGGGAGGCCTATGTCCAGCAGTGGACGTCTTCCGGCTGATGATGATGAATTATTTGAGCGATTCAAGTTGACTTATTTGAATTATATTCACTAGCGTTTTAGTGTAGGCTCCAACTATATATAAGAAACACCTACGTGAAACAAAAAACAACATCAAATCGATTAAGCCGATTAGGAGGACAAGGGTTGTGTACATGTACACCGGAATTTTATACATAAGATATTATTTTATTATAAAGACTAGCTGTGCCCGCGACTTTGTCCGCGTGAAATTTAAAAATGTTTGTTCAGTTCGCAGAGTTTACTAAAATAATGAAGTTGATAAAGAAACACCTGTATGCTAAGTTTAATCTATTTTTTTTATATACCTATCGCAAAAGCCCTCTCATTTTTTTTTTCTAAAAAAAAATGGCGTAAGTTACTGCTTATAACATGCGCTATTTGCTAATAGTGAAAATCCCGTCAAAATGTACGTATGTACTTTCATATGCATTTTGTGAAAAGGTGTTATTTTGATATTACAAACAGACACTCCAATTTTATTTATTTGTATAGATATTGTTATACTTCAAAGCAATTGAAAGCGTACGGCAATGTTGCTTATTTATCTGCGATCAATCCATTGTTCCGATGCGCGGATCATATCGAGCGAGAACAGCGGATGTGCGGATGAACAGACTTCGAGTATTATGACGATACTTGGGAATCGCGCACACTATAATAGTGAGTTCTGTCCGACTTCTTTAAACCTCGTTCCTACATTGAGTGTCAGCTGCATCCTACTAATATTATAAATGTGAAAGATTGTGAATGTGGATGTATGTATGTTTGTTACTCCTTCACGCAAAAACTACTGAACGGATTTGGATGAAATTTGGAATACATATAGTTTATAACCGGGATTAACATATAGTATACTTTTTATCCCGATAATCCCAAAATTTTTGTTACGTTAAATACTACGCGGACGAAGTCCGTGGGCACAGCTAGTATTATATATAGTTCATTCTATTTCCATACACAAATGTCTCGTAAGTTCATATTGCGATGCACTGGTTACTCAAAACGCGATTACCGCGCAACCGATCGTCGCAGTTTACCGCTAACGCAATTGAGTGTTTATTGCGACTTAATCCGCCTACACGCTTCCAGTGATTCGATTAACGTCATAATAAGAGTTATACCTATCATTGTGGTTATGTTATATTCTGGTATAGGATTGTATGTTCTGTTATGACTTGGTTGTATCTACCTTCATACAAATATATTTTCATTTATTCTAGCACATTGTATCATGGTCTTCTGATGTTGCCTATATTATAGCCATACTGTAAGACCTGTTTTTCATTTCGTATGTATTATTACTTATTTTTCAGTCTGTGTGCCCCAACCCTAACAGACGTTTCATCACTAACATAGTAAAATTGTTTCTCGCGAGCAAAGCAACTTAGATACTTTTTTCTAACGGCAATAAATTAGTTTTATGTGAGGTTTATGTAAAAACACTGCAATAAAACCGTTTTCCTCAGCGGATGGAGATGTCTGGACCGTTCTGTGGAATTGACTCATACATTACGCGCTGAGTATTTTGGGATTAATATGAAAATTCGTCTCGTAGGCTCGAGCTTACGTCACTTGTTTTTAGCGCACTCAAGGGAGGATATATTGTTTCATAGTTCAGCCCTTTTCACTATACGAACTGCTGACGTAGCTTATTATTATATATTAACGTCCTTATTATTAAGCGATAAATACTACCTAAGAGTTTAATCTCAACCTCAGTCTGATTTTAAACCTCTTCCTTGATTAAAGGAATTTGTTATTCAGAGCGTACTTAAGTTAGTACTCAGACTCGAGATCAATTTGTACATTTTGACTTCATGATGTTCCATTGTAAGCTTGTAATAAATATCGTAGTTATAGTATACATTTTGTTTTAAAACAAATAGTCCGATGGGTTTTAATTGAATATACATTACCAACCATTGGTATCATACACAAATGATCATATATTATTAAAATAAGACCTTATATAAGGATTATAAGGTGACAGAAAAATAAATAAAATAAAGCTAATAATGTTTGTCTTTCAAACATACTACCCATACTGTTTCCTTGTTACGTCTATAGTAATTGGAGCTTCCTTGAGAGAGACAGCTACATAGTCTCCCAATGCTCCGGATGCGACAATCTTCTCAGACGGTGTCGTGTCGCAGCCGGAATGCGCTCAGTAATTGGACACGTTTGTCTATTTATGGCTAATACTCGTCCGGATAAACTAAATAGTTTTTATTCACTAATAACAGTAGCTCTAACGTGAGTTTTACGCTCGTTAGTCTAGTGAGGAGTACTACGCTAGTGCGTATACGTAAATGTTTTTAAGTGTACTAGTGACTGACGATTCCAGCTTATGCATGAACTCATGGCAGTGTTACAGGGAATGCGAAAGTTTGATTTTGAAGTGTGAGTGTGCGCATATAACATCCATTAATTATGTCAAACCACCGAAATTATATCAATAATGTTCACTGAGCTATCATCAATTATCGTCACTATTCACCCCGCTAACACTCACTACTAAACTTAGAGCTGCCTCTTGGAAGTGGAACCGTCAGAATTCCGATTATAACTTTTGGGGATTTTAGCGATATTAGCGCATATGTATGATTATTTCGCTCAAATCATTCTGTCTTTAAGAATGTATAGATGACAACAATACTTTTTATATTTATGAGCTGGGACTACTATCGAAAGAGTAGAAGAAGTTCCCGCTCCCATTCTAGAAGCTTACAGCAGTATTTATATAGGGATTCAAGTGACATCGATCGGCCTAGTGTCGCTTATAGGTACCCACGTATAATTCCTGTCTCAAGTAACCACACACAAACATAGCAAGACAGCTAGGTAAACTCTATATATATCTACCTACTTATATATCTCTTTACGACGACTTTATATTTCCTAATCGCGTGCAGTACTTGCGTGTTTCAGTTTTAGTTTACGGTGTAGTTAAGGTTACTACGGAAATTGTTCACGGAATCTGGCAACTACGTTATTTCGTAAAACCAATTATTGTGTTGAAGAGTTTATTTGTTATTCAGGCTAAGGCGTGGGGAAGCGAAATACGGAGGATTACTTGGGTAATAGGTTTCATAGAGGGAATAGGTAGATTATTAGACTATCTACTGATAGGTACTGTCTGCAGCTAATTAAATAGAAATTGATTGAAGATTAAATGTAGTAGTGGGTACTAATTAAACTAAAGTCGTTTATGTGCATACGTATAGAATAGATAAGGGCCATTTTGTATGGAACATTCCTAGCAACTCAATGTATTTCTATTGTACTTTTTACGACACGATACAAGTACAATATACTTACTTTGCACCAACCATTCGTTTTTCTGAATCCCGGCTATTTCGGACATGTCGGATACCATAGCGGTCATTTACATGGTAACCCAACACCGATCATTTATAAACATTTGACTATAACCAGATGTCAAATACTATTACGGCCATTATCTTTAAAAAAATGGCCAAGTGCTTGTCAGGTTATGCACAATAAAGGGTTCCGTAGCAGATATAAGTATGTCGACACCTTTTAACACTAAAGAAATACAGTAATAAACATAAATTTATTGCTGTTATTTAATTGGAATGTATTATAGTGGCTCCAATGTGGTCTGCATAATCTTATGAATTTTTCTGCAATACTAACATGTTAGAAGTGTCGATATTGATTACGTAAACATAACTCACTAAATTTTGTTTGCATACTATTACCGACATCTATCCACGTCCATTAACACTTTAGAAATACACTCTTAGTTGTTGCTTAAATAACAATTGTTCAATAAATCAGTATAGCATGAAATGAAACATCCTATATGCACGAGGGCCGCAGCTCTGTACAACTCGAGCGACCAATGTGTACGGTGAGCGGACTACCTCCTATATGATTCCTCGACTTATTAACAATCTATCTCCTAAAGTACATGCCTTTACTTAGTTACAATTAAAACAATAAACTATTTATTGTTACACCTTCACATTATTTTATATACCTACCCACCCTTAAGTATTCTTATTGATATAGATGTTACAACATTTTTTTTTTAACTCAGTGGTTGTTTTGCATCTAATATACTTAGAATGATAATAAAAATAAATAAATCTTATAAGGGTTCCTCGTAAGGACTACGGAACCCTAAAACACAGGGATTCGATTAAAACGAAACGCTGTACAAGATAGGTCGGTATTTATTTTTGCAAATTAATCATTTTTTCCAGGGTCACAATTCATGCTGAAATAATACTGAGCAAACGGGTCTCTACAGAATGAAATCTTGGATTAACAATTAAGATTAGAGTGGGTAAATGAAAGTTAAACAAAAGGTGCCGTTTGACGGCCCGCGCCCATTGATGATAAAAAAATGAAAAAATATACTTTTTATAATAACTAGTATTCCCGTTGTACTCGTAACTGTCGAAATTCGACCAAATTTCATTTAAATTTTAATTTTTAACGACCTTAAGGAGTTATTGTGAAAGACTATTTGATACTGGCACGCAGAATGCACTATGGAAGTCCCGGCCTCCAAAAACTGTCACTGTTTGTCAGTCAGACAGTCAGTCGGTGTGCAGGTTACAAATTTGTGTGTGTCAATTCATGGTAGTGTGTGTAATGTTTTATTTATTGATTTTAATGTATTTCTAAGTAATTATAATATAAAAATATTAGCATTCTGCACGCCTTCTCTTCTATACAAATAAATAAAATTGGAGTGTCTGTTTGTAATATCAAAATAACATCTTTTCACTAAATGCATATGAAAGTACCTACATACGACAACTATAGCAAAAACGCGATTTAAATTTTTTTTGTCTGTCTGTCTGTCTGTTTGTTCCGCTAATCTCCGAAACGGCTGGACCGATTTTGACGGGACTTTCACTGGCAGATAGCTGATGTTATAAGGAGTAACTTAGACTACTTTTATTTTAGAAAAACAAAATAAAAAATGGGTCCTACCGCGCGGGCTCTGAACGCGGGAGCGGGCGTTTTTGTTAAGTTAAATTCCACGCGGACGAAGTCGCGGGCTCAGCTAGTATAAACTATAAGTGTGCCAAATTTCATACAAGGAGCATGTCTGCCTAATTTTCGTATTAAGCGTTTCAAAGTTTTTCCTTCATGTATTAATATAATAATAGTATAACGAAGGTGACATTAGAACGAGCTACTTAGAGTTTTGAGTATTTTTTTTTGACAGACGTCTTAACCCCTGGTTCTGGTTTCGATTATCAGATATTATTCTGGAATTGGCTATAATCCCCAATGTGACCTTAGTTGCTAAGTTTACGATCTTACAGTTCGAGTGTTATTCTCTTCCTTTATTGTTTCTGAACTCTGACACCTCCATATTGCTTGATAGGCTTACTAAGATATACATTTCGAAGAAGAAATAAAGCCAAGCATAGATCCGAATATCCGATAAGCGTAGATCCGAAAAATAACTGACGGATACAGACTTAATAAATACTACGTATAAGCTTACCGACTTGAATATATCGGCATATGTCTATGGGGGCGAAAAAAAAAGATCGCACACTTCAATCGAACACTCAGTAAATTCAAAAACTAAAACCCAAAAGATCAAATCAGCGAACGAACGAGTCTCAAAAACATTTGTACAACATTTTATTGCAGCCGTAAACAGCTCGAAATAATAACAAGTTTAATAACCTTTGTGCGAAGGACGTCCCGCAGTGTTCCTTTTCAGGTGTTTGCTAACAGTGCAAATAAGGCTAAGTGTATGACAGCACACTGAAAGCACAGCATAGTATATAATTAGCAGGGCCGCCATGATGACGCAGAAATGGGTTACGGGCGCATGCTGCAATGTAGGTAAATGACGCAGATATAACTCGATTTAACCGAGTATACAAACTACACTAACAATATTACACTTATTCAACAGCGGCTAGTTTATTATTTTCCCTGCTTGAATTCCACATTAAATATAAAAAATGAGCAGTAATTGCTTTTATTTCAAAAGACGGTATCAATCTTTAAAAATAAATCTTCAATTTGAAACCAAACAAATACGAAGCATTAATTTGTCCAGTGTAGTTTTACTTCGCTTGTTAGCCGGTGTCAGTTCAAATTCTCTAGCAAACGCCTAAGTGTATGACCCTAAAGCTGTGGAAAATAAAGGGTTGACTGTTTGCATATATTATAATGTGTGTCTTTCCTCCGTTTGGTGTCTGTAAAAGTCCTGGTTTAACGAATCTAATCTAATCTGCGACTAACCTTCCTAACAGCATTTCTCTGTTCTAGAGTGGTTTATAAAATGCTCTAATCATATGTCACCAGCGGTAACAGCAGAACTGAGTCACGCTTGAATATCGTTTGCCAATGGCAGATGAACAAGGCTTACTCATCATTAAATATTTTCCAGAATGTTGTAAACCTATATTATGTATATAACGCTCCGAATTCATGTTTTACCCATTATCGCCTGTTATTGCTCCATACCAGATGGCCACAATGCATCAACGGGCAATCTGTAGGGGCGTACCATATCATACGCCCCTACAGATGATAATACACGGATACCATCTGCGAATATGTACCTAGTAGTTCAGTCCACATTCGGTCGTCGGCTTCACCACATGGACAATGTCCTGTATCGTAAAGTGGTTATTTCTATTGACCATCCTATGTTCGGTTCATCTTGATTGCGAAATCTATCACGACCGACCTAAAATCAAGACATCAAATGGAGATCTTATTCTGGAACCAGCATTTGACAAAAACATATATTTACGCCCTAATGGACCCAAATCGATTATATTCGTAGGTGAACACGACATACTCAAGGGAAAGAACAACGCGGCCAGCAATGAAATTCAGTACCAGCCGTCCAGGAACGAAGATATAGATAAGCTACTAAACGGACCGGACGGAATACTGCAGCGGCTCGAGAGACTAGAAAGCCAAACCACTGCCGTTCCGAACGACTTACTTTACAACGTGTCCACGCTTTGGCGGAAAGTAAACACTCTCAACAGAAAAGTGCACACTCTTACACTTCAGATGAGCAGCAGGAACGTAGTGGACTCCTGCCAGTCTCAGCTATGCCAGCACGGAGGCACGTGTCTTAATCTGGCAAGCGGCTATTATTGCTTGTGTCCAGCGAATTGGGAGGGGAAAAATTGTGATGTCGACGTAAACGAGTGCAGGAATTTTGCCGGTACCGACCTCGGCTGCCAAAACGGAGCTACATGTATCAACAGGCCGGGCTCGTACGAGTGCTTGTGCAGATCGGGCTGGTTTGGACTACACTGCACGAGAAAAGAGAAGGACTGCTCCGGAGGCGACTTTGAAATGTGTGGCTATGGCACCTGCGTGCAAGTATCTTCAGGGACGGGTATAAAATGCATATGCCATCAAGGCTGGACGTCTAATGTAACCGGAGTTGCGTGCTTAACCGATATAAATGAATGCGAAGCCGGTCAGGGTTCTAAATGCTCCACGAACCCTAAAGTCGATTGCATTAATCTTCCAGGCTCGTTTCGGTGCGGACGATGTCCGCCAGGCTACGAAGGAGACGGCTACTGGTGCTCCGATATCAATGAATGTACGACTATCCCTAACGGTGGATGTAGTCCGATGGTGGCTTGTCACAATACTATCGGATCTCGAATCTGCGGTCCCTGTCCTGCCGGCTATCAAGGTGACGGAGTCACTTGCACGTGGAGAGGGTCGTGTAATATCAATCACGGAGGCTGCCATCCTTCTGCACAGTGTATCGAAAGCGTGGCGCCAGGTGGACAAGCAGCTCAGTGCGTGTGTCCCGACGGGATGGACGGGGACGGGGTAGGAATCAGCGGATGTTACGTTTCGACCGGCAGTAATTACACTCGACCCTGCGAGAGTAATCCATGCGGCACCCACGGACAGTGCCATCCCCTACGAACCGGCTACACGTGCATTTGCTACAAAGGCTACGGCGGCGCTCACTGCGACGCACCCATCGACTTCTGCGCGAATAGTCCCTGCCTCAATGGTGGTACTTGCCGAGCGGACGGCGCTCTCTCCAGCGGCTTCAGGTGTGAGTGCACAGGGCAATACACTGGATCTCTTTGTCAGGTACGAACTAAGACTTGCGGTGGTGTAATAGATGCCGAAGAAGGGAGCATCGTATATCCTGTAACTAACACCACCTATAGCCATAACTCTCAATGTGCTTGGGTTATTCGCACTATTCCCACAAAGGTCATAAATGTCACATTTAGCAGATTTAATGTAGAACAACATACAGATTGTCAGTTCGATTTCATTCAAATTCATGACGGCGGAAAATCTTCAGATCAATTGATAGGCCGGTTTTGTGGCAACACTTTTCCGAAAGGCGGTAATATCGTGTCTAGCCATAACAAACTCTATTTATGGTTCCATTCGGACAAGACGGTAGCTAAAGACGGGTTTGCGCTACACTGGACCAGCATAGACCCGGTTTGCGGCGGGGAAGTGGACGCAACCACACACGGACACATCAGCTCACCCGGCTCACCGGGCTCGTACCCACCAAATCGCGATTGTTACTGGCATTTGACAACTTCTCTAGAAAAAAGAATAAGTTTGCATTTCTACGCGTTAGATATAGAATCTCATATGAACTGTAGTTTTGACTACTTAGCAATATATGACGGAGAGCACGATACAGATCCTTTACTAAGCAAGTATTGCAACTCCACCCAACCTGCGCCAGTACAGTCAGCTGGCCCCAATATATTGATACATTTTCATTCCGATGCATACGGTACTGGCAAAGGATTCCAGATACTATACACACCCACCGAGGGCGTGCCAGGATGTGGGGGGTATTTCACCACGGATAAAGGTACCATCTCCTCTCCAAACTACGACGGGAAGTATATGAGTAATTTATTATGCGAGTACAAAATAAGAACGGGTCCAGAAACAAAAATTAAGATTCACTTCATCTCATTCCAACTCGAACGCTCTTTCAGATGTAAATATGACTATCTAAAGATTTACGACGGACCATCGGCCGATTCACGACTCGTCGGCAGATTCTGTGGCAACAAGTATCCAAAACCGTATGTTTCATCATCTAACACGCTATATTTTAAATTTAAGACGGATCGCAGTATATCACTTGAAGGTTTTCGCATTCATTACGAGGCCATATGCGAGAAACTAATTACAGGCGACAGTGGCGTTATTAAATCACCAGGATATCCGTTCAATTATCCCGAAAATAAAGTTTGCGAGTATGTGATAGAAACGTCCCCCGGTAAAGCAATTCAACTAACTTTCCAAGATTTTGATATAGAAGACAACAGGCACTACAACTGTCGATATGATTATGTTGAAATCAAAGACGGATTAGACGTCAATGCTACTCTCTTGGGTAAATACTGCGGCGGCTCGGAGCACATACCACCGGTGGCGACATCCACACACAATTATATGTACATCAAGTTCGCTTCGGATTTGAGTGTCAGCGGTACGGGTTTTTACGCCAATTACACTACTATCAATACAGCATGTGGCGGAATACACAGAGAACCGATGGGACTTATTAATCATCCGTCTCAGGATGACGTCAATTATGGAAACAACCAGGACTGTACTTGGATCATAATCGCGCCTGAAGGCATGCACATCAAACTGACATGGAATAGATTCGAAATTGAGGAAAGGCCAGGCTGCATGAGCGATTATTTAGAGCTTACTGAAATAGACGAGGATAATAAAAATATTGAAATCGGTAAGTTTTGCGGTAACAAAAAGCCACCTGCTCTAACAACTTTCACTAATCGGCTTAAGATAAAATTTGTATCAGATGTCAGTGTTCGTGAGCTCGGTTTCTCCATATCATACAACGTTTTAGATGAAAGAACCCACTGCGGGGGTAATTACATTAGAACTAAGGGCTATTTAAATAGCCCAGGGTGGCCTAATCGATACGAAACGAATCGCGATTGTACATGGGTGATCACAGTACCGGCAGGACAACAGATAATGCTCAATATTTCTAATTTTGATTTAGAACGACCGATTAGAGGCAAATGTGATCATGGTGATTATCTGGAAATCAGAAATGGTGATTCCGAGCTAGCACCTCTTTTTGGCAAATATTGTGGGTCGTTCGAATCAAGGCGAATCACATCTTTAGCCAATGTCTTATATTTGCATTTTCATTCCGATTTTTACTTAACCGGACGTGGATTCAGAATTGAATGGGACGGCACAATATCGGGATGTGGAGGCACATTGACCAGTTCCAGCGGTCATATATCGTCCCCTAATTATCCGAATAGTTATGACGATAATGCGGAATGTTTTTATAGAATCGTAACTAGCGCGGGTTCTCGAATTCAGATATCATTTACAGAATTAGATCTGGAACGCACTCCACAATGTCGGGATGATTACATAGAAATATTTAACGGACGAGACGCGACTGCACCGTCTTTAGGGAAATATTGCACTTTGCCACCCAACCAACTTCATATTGAATCATCAACTAATTTCGTATACATTCTATTCAGATCTGATTTCTATGGAAGAGGTAAAGGCTTTATGCTCAATTATAATACGATATGCAACAGTAATATAACAGGCAGGTATGGTGCTATTGAAAGTCCGGGTTACCCAAATAGTTATCTTTCAAACCTAGATTGTTTATGGACTATTAATGTTCCTATGGGTAATAAAATAAACGTCACTTTCAGTCATTTCGACATATTTAAAGGTTACTGGTCTTATGATCGCACCTGTCGCCATGGTTATGTGCAAACGAAAGAACCTGCTGATATCAATTTTTCAGATAGACTTTGTGGAAATTCATTACCGAGCCCAATACACACGAGGAGCAATTCAATACAAATTAAGTTTAATGGTGGGGATTTCATATCGGGAACAGGATTTCGCTTAGAATGGAATAGTGATGGATGTGGAGGTCACATTCAAAAACAAATGGGAACACTTTCATTGGATAAAAGTTTAACTTCAGGCGAAGCATTAGAGTGTGAATGGCTTATAGAAACACAAAAAGGAACAAGTATTAGCATCACTTTCTCCAGTATACACATGTCTGATTCCAAGGATTGTTCTGCAGATGCGATTGAAGTTTACAATGGGCAAAATGAAATGTCTCCGCAGCTCACAAAACTTTGTCAAAAGGATTCAGCGACATTCCAAACAGACAGTAATTTTATGTTCGTGCGGTTTAAGAAGCACTCTCCTTTAAGAGATATTCACTTCGTATCACAATTTAGATCTTTGAAATCTAAGTGCGGAGGTTACATTCATGCCAAATCTGGATTAATTCATTCTAAAAACTATCCGAAGGACTATGATAATAGCTTGGATTGCGTGTGGTATGTTACTGTTCCAGCAAACCATCGTATCGAAATTAATTTCCTTGAGCTGGATTTGTATTCCAAAGATCCAAATGATGACGACAACAAATGTTCGGACGCTATATACATATACAGTGGCCTCCAATTGATAAATTCAAATTACACACATCGAATCTGTCCCAACTCAAACATAACACAATTAATAACGAAAACCAATAACATGGTATTCCAATTTAAGACTGATAACGAAGGGACAGCCAAAGGGTTCAAAGTTAACTTCACTGCTATATGTGGCGGTGTAATTTTAGCTGACGGTGATGGTATAATTAAATACCACCAAGCCGTCAGTCATATGAATATCAGCTGCGTCTGGACTATACTCGCTCCGAAACTCGATCAGAAAATATCGCTAACAATAACACATATTTCACTAACAAATAACAATGATATCGTTACGAGCAGAAGCTGTCGTGGATCATTTCTACGTATCTTTGATGGGAATGGTATCAATGCACCATTAATTGAAGAGTATTGCGGGCGGACAGTTCCTCCAATGATCGTCAGCCAAGGCAGCGTTCTTACTGTACAACTCGGCACTTACACTGATAAAATCGCGGGAGTATTTGAAGCAAATTATTCACCTTTGACCAATGCTTGCGGGGGGAAGCTCATTGCAGAGAAGGGAGTCATCACCTCTCCGAATTATCCACGGCCGTACCCTAGCGGCCTGGATTGTGAATGGATTATAAATACATCGCCGGGAAATACGGCATTCATTTCGGTCCGTCATATAGATTTGGAGGATTCCGACAGGTGTAATGAAGATTATCTTGAAATTCGTGAAAATAATGGCGCGGGCCGACTGCTAGGAGTTTACTGTGGCAATCAAGTTGCCAGTACTAATAATACTGCTGGTTCAAAACTATACATCAATTTCCACTCCAATAGCAAAACTAGTGCTAATAAAGGTTTTATGATGTATTACGAATATGTGCATGACAATGTTATTCAAGGAGATAGCGGAGAGATTACATCTCCATTGTACCCAGTTCAATATCACGGTGCTGGTGATTTTACTTGGCGCATATACACGAGTGACTCTGAAACGATATCGATATCTGTTGACAGCTTGTTAATTCCGTCATACAAAGACTCGAACTACAACACATTATCCATATACGATGGATATGATGAAACTGCACCGCTGTTGAAACAACTTCAAGGAGTCGTAACAGACGAAGTACAAACCATGCAAACGACATCCAACATAGCACTCATAAAACTCAAAATGGACGAAACTAATTCGGGTTCTCTATTCCATATGAGGTGGGCAAAAGCTACTGCAACTGTATTTGAATCAAACGACATCAACTGCGGCTCAAATCAAACTGAATTAATTCCAACAGGAACTTCAAGCTATTGTAAATCACCTAATTATCCAGCAGCTTATCGAAATAACTTAAATTGTGAATGGGTTTACAAAGCGCAACCAGGGAGACACTTAATCATAACTTTCATGGATTTTAAGCTTGAAGAAACCCACTCTTGCTTTGCAGATTCGGTTGCAATTTACAGTTCTGACAATTCAATAAACTGGAAACCTGTCAAAGAAAACATATGTCTATCATCAATAACAGGTGAAAAACAAAACTCTGATACATACATGAAAGTCACATTTAAGACCGATTCAAGTGTTACAAACAAAGGATTTTCAGCTCGCGTATCATCTAAATGCGGCGGGACCATTACGGACTCGTCAGGGGAAATAACCGTCACGAGGCTTGATGTATTTGGTTCTTTATTTTCTTCAAGTGTCCGATGCGACTGGATAGTAAAAGTACGACCTGGCAGAACGATACAATTAGAGTTCACTCACTTTAATATCACTAATAAGGATACATGTGCAACATCCTTAACGTTGCGTAATGGTGATTCTATTGTAGCGCCTCTTCTAGGAAACGGCAAATATTGCGGCTATGATACCGAAAATAGAGAACCAAAAACAACTTCGAGCAATGCCCTTTTTCTCAGTTACGTGATTGCCAGGGGAGCCACTTTTCAAAACTTTGTAATTCGATATGAAGAGAAGAGTGTAGAATGCGGATCAACATCAAAATTAACTTCAGATCATTCCTGGGAAGTAATTTCTTCTCCCAACTATCCTAATGTCGCGGATTCATACACAGAGTGCGAATGGGTATTCACAGGACCACCTGGGGAGATTCTATCAATAGATTTCATAGACAGATTCGATATGCAGAAAGATGAAAACTGTGCAGTGGAATTTGTAGAAATTCGAGATGGACCTTCGATGATGTCTCCTTTGTTAGGAGGGCGTCGTTACTGTTCTGAAGCGCCGGCGGCAACCATAAAAACCACCAACAATGCTGTGTACATCAAATATTTAAATCAACTGAAGGAACCTCATGATGGATTCAAACTCAACGTTTCAATAGACGTATGCGGTGGCACCATTCGGGCCAGCGTCGGTGAATTGACATCACCAGGATATCCGCACATGCTAGCACTTAAAGCCGGCACTACTTGTAAATGGCGCATTATTGCACCACAGAGACATGTTTACCAAATCAAAGTGGAAGACCTCAACTTGCCGGAATCAGAGTCTTTGTGTGGAATTAATCTTGCGATACAAGAAGCCATTCCCGCTAACAACACATTAGTTGAACTGACAAATTTTTGTTCGGATTCAAACTACGGACAAAATTCACTTTCAATTCAATCATTGACTAACAAAGTATATATTGTGTTAACTGTCGGTGCTTCTAGTGTGTGGGATCAAGCCTCCCAGAATCGAGGATTCAAAATTAGCTTCAACTCTTCGCGTCCTTCTTGCGGGGGAACACTGACAACATCAGAGGGTTACCTGACCTCTCCGAGCTATCCTCAAGAGACTTCCGTAAGATTTTGCATATGGACTATCACAGTGCCTAATAAAAAACGTAGAGTTCGATTGGAGCTTTTAGACTTTGAAACCGACAAACAAAGAATAGGAATATTTAACGACAATCAATTCATGAATCCCATATTAATAATACCTGATGGTGGTAACGGAACATCGACCCATTTTGTTGAATCTACTGGAAATCAATTATCCGTTTATGTATGGTTAAGTAGATCAATTACGTCACATCGGTTTAAAGCTCGCTTTAGTTCCGATAATGAAGCATTATGTGGCGGCGAACTCAATGGCAGTTCTGGTGAACTCATATCGCCGAACATCCAGCAAGCATACACTTGTCAGTGGCACTTAACCAATCAAGTACTAGACACTGACGATTTAGCTCTCGATTATGACACAGTATATATTACAGGCACTGTGAACTCAACGATGACTTCCAGTCGTTGTCGTTATTACGATCCTAAACTAGTAGTTACAGCAGCTGTGAATGATAGAGGACTCAAATTCACCCGAAACATATGTGGTCATTCTGACTTCTCCTATAGAGTGCCGACAAATGCTTTAGATTTCAGAGCCATTAAATCTAACAGTGCCAATCTTTACTATCACTTGACTTGGAAATTTCAGCCGTGCGGCGGTATCATTAACGTCGGAGAAAATCTTATTAACATACTAAATATACCCAGTTCGTATAATGATACCTTAGACTGTGCCTGGATTGCAATTGTACCTGTAAACAATAGAATTCAATTGAGTATGGAAGGATCTTTCGATTTGGAATGTGATGACCAGTACGTAAAAATAATGCAAGGAATAACATCCGAAGCGCCCACTATTAGAGATATTTGTAAGGAGAAAATCTTATCGAGTCCTCTAGTTGTACGCTTTACATATATTTACGTACAGTATCATTCCAAATCATACAATAAAACGAATTTAAAACTAAATGTTAAATCAGCAACGCACCAATGCGGCGGATATCTCAGTCATTACCAACGTGTACTTGCTTCACCAAATTATCCTAAACTGTATGACCCTAACCAGGAATGTGCTTGGGAAATCCAAACCGGGCTGGGCTACAGGGTGTCTCTGCAGTTCATCGACCGATTTGTAATCGAAGATATGCCTAACTGTACGAATGATGCCGTCATAATTTACGACTGGAAGAACAATGATTACACAGAAATGGCTAAAGTTTGTGGACGAAACCGTCCGCCTCCGTTTAATTCCACTTATAATCGTATGAAGGTCGTATTCCGTACCAATGCCGTAATAAATCTGATCGGGTTCAAGGCTCAGTGGGCTCCGATCTGTGGAGGAACTTATATAGCAACAGAAAAAGAGCAAACACTTTTCAGTCCAGGGTATCCTTACTTGTATCCTGCTCTAATCACTTGCGATTATGAAATATCTGCTCCCAATAAGAAAATCATACTGAAATTCCTTGAATTTTCTTTAGAAGGTACTTATCCAGATTGTGAATACGATAATTTAACACTGTCCGCTCAAAGTTCTTCTGACTACTTAGATCAAACCTATTGTGGCAGAGAAACTCCGCCTACATTAAGTAATTATAACAAAATATCATTATCATTCAAAACTGACAGATATTATCAAAGAAGAGGTTTTAAAGTGTCATATAGCATCTATACCTGCGGAGGAAGAATAAACGACAGTAGGGTATTGACCTCTCATTACGGCGATACTTACGATGACAATATGAATTGTACGTGGTTTATTGAAGCACCAGCGTCAAAGGTAGTGATTCTTAAATTTATTTACTTAGATTTAGAAAGCATCGATAACTGCGAAAATGATTATGTAGCGGTTTACGAAGGTCACGCACTGGATGAAGATAAGCGTTTAGCGTTAATGTGCGGTTATGTCAATACAACAACTTACATTAGAAGCAAAAGCAATACAATGTTGTTGGAATTCATTAGTGACTATGGATTGGCGTATAAGGGCTTCAAAGTTGAAGTTATATTCAGTTACTCTGAATCAGTCGGTTGCGGTGGACGAATTAATCTGACTAATGCAAGTCCGCATGTTCTGGAATCTCCTCTAATAGGTAACAATGTGGTTTATGAAAATTTCCTAAATTGTGAGTGGTGGATCGTCAGCCCGCCGGACACTGCAATTCAAATAAACTTTACTTCGTTCCATTTGAATCCTTGTAGCGGTGTGAACCAAACTGGAATAGGTTACACCAAATGTGGATGTGATTTTGTGGAAATTAAAGATGGAATAAATCCCAACAGCTTAAGTATTGGCACCTACTGTGGCCACTCACTTCCGCCCCTTCTGGTGTCCTCTCATAATTTTATGAGCGTTATGTTTTCCACTGACGGAACTTTGACAAGTTCCGGTTTCCATGCGACTTTATCTACCCAAAAGTCTGTATGTGGCGCTTCTGAAATAACCATAAGTAGGACAGCTCAGTGGTTGAAATCTCCGGTCGACAGCCAGGGAAGCATTTTGCGAGGATTGCATTGTATTTATAATATAAATGAAGGTGATTACTCCTATGAATTAATTCGATTAACTATTAACAAATTCGATTTACTCCCTCCTGAAGCCGATGGAGGAAACACGAACGTGTGTACCAGGGACAAATTGATAATAACCAACAATCGAATGCTACATAATGTGACCCTCGGGAAAGATTACATTGCAAATCATGAAAATGAGCGTTTCTTTAGGGGCTATTATTACGATTCTAGAGGTACGCAATTACCTACTCGACTAGAATTATGTGGACTTAAGGAAACCGTGGATTATTATTTTTATGGAAGTATATCAATTCATTTAATCACATCAACTGAATCAGATAACAAAGTTCATAAAGGTGTTGAATTAGAAACCGCAGTTGTCGGGATGTGCGGCAGGAACTACACTGACTCCCAGGGGCGGATACAATCCGCAAACGGAATGATTCCGCACTCTGATGTAAAAAATTGCTACACACTTATCACTGCTCCTGAGAATTACACCATATCTGTGTACTTTATACAAATCTCGAGCGATTATTGGGGGGACGGATTTTATTTAGACGTATTTGACGGTAACACTACTGGCGCCCCGCGTCTTATTAAAATTACAGGTAGATATGACGAAAACAATCCCGTCTTCTCAACGGGAAGATATTTGCTGTTCCACAATCATCCTGACAGTGATGATGTTAGCGTTAACTTTGATTTGAATTATGTGACGACGAATAAGGGCCGCGGCTGCGGAGGACGATTATCGAATATATTCGGAATAGTCACGAGTCCCATGTATCCCAAAATATATAGGCAGCAAAATACGTGCGAGTGGGAACTGGAAACTCCCAAAGGCAGCCAATTACAATTACACTTTTCTGAATTTGACATGGGAGTCATGTGCGACCAGAACTATTTGCAGCTGGTGGACAGCAAGGGCGGCGTCATATCCACCTTCTGCTCCGAGACGCCAGCTGACTATACAAGCGATGACAACTACGTTAAAATAGTATTCGTCAGTACAATGAACAATGGCGGCAAGGGTTGGGTGGCTGAGTTTAGACATGTAGGGATTAGCGGAGCGTCATGAATTGAATCAATAAACCAGGCATTACCTTTAAGTGTAGCAAAAGATAATTAAATTAATTATTATGACCTACATCTTCGGTATATTAACTTTTCACTGCAGATTTTCTATATAATATATTTTACAATCAAGTGTATGTCATGTTTCATGTTTCAATATTTATAGGTGTTATGGTTAATTATTTCTTAAGTAATTGTTTTTCTTATTGTTTTCAACGATACATTTTTGCTCCGTCCTGCACGGTCTTCGTAAATAGAAGTTTAAAGTTGTTTCAAACATAAAATAATAATGTGGTTTAATAAGTCTCCACTCAAATGCCTTAGGATTATCGTTTAGTTCAATATCGTGTCTACTATACTGAAGCAAGAAGTAACAAACGAATTAATATTAGTATTTAAAATTTGACTACTGATACACCCGATATACCTATGTAATTGTTTAAAGTATATTAGTACTTATGCTTATGAAAAATGAAAATTGAATAATAAACATTATCTTAAGATACTTTATTTGTTTTATTGACAATCCTTTATAAGTTAGGAAATATGCTCATGTATATTTTCGTGGTAAACAAATTAAAATCAATAAAAGTCCTTTGAATCAGTCTGAGCATACAAAGGTAACTTCATTAGATATTGCATTTTCTGCAGTTACTCAAATTTGTTATGGCCATTCACATTATTATTGTTTACTCACACATATTTTAATAACGCACAATATTTTACATGGAGCCTTATCAAATGAGTAAGTTAGTGGACCTACCACAAAAAAATATCATCTGATGGGTTTGTTGCCAACAGCTGATCACTCTCTACCGACCAGCAGTAGGTACTAACCAAAACAAAATATTTATACATTCAGATTATAATAATTATATTTTTAGTTATATTGAATAAGTATGAACCTTATATTTAAGCTCCTAAGGGCCAAATCCTAATACCTGGAATTGCGACCACCACCTGCCATTAACAGCCGCGGCAAACATAAACACACATTAGTTAGTCATTGAGGAATCTGCTGGGTTTGGAAAATGGTTTGAAAAATACACGTGTCTTGTGTGATATCAACACCTCACCATTGCTTTGGTTATGACTTTTGTTCCAAAGCAGGTATACTTACCTAAGTATACCTGCTTTTGAACAAAAGTCATATAACATAGTCATAGTTATATAAAAAGTCACAGAACAAGAAAAAAAGTCACAGGTACCTAGGTACCTGTGACCTAGTAGGTACCTACCTACTTACTTGTGTTGTTCTAGCCCAGGATATTTGGATTAGTTATAAAATACCCTTATCTAAACCCCCTATAGATTTTTTTGTCTGGCTAGGCTTTCTGGGTGGTTATAGAAAAAACCCTAACCGAACAGTGTCGACTATTTCGTTCAAAATATCACATTGTTGGTCACTATTGGCTGACTTATACGAATAAACGCACCGAATAGTAGTTTATCGATCAGTTTAAGTTCTATGTAAGCTTAAGTTATTTTTGATTCAGTGGACATTATGGCAGGTTGGCTGTTAGCTCTTGAGTAGTATTCTGTTCAGAGCTAGTTTTAACAGTTCTATACCATTTTCAAATAGGGTGTTACTTATTATTAAACAGCAGTACCTCCGCAAAAATCCCACAAGCAAACTCGTCAAAACAAACAATAGTAACACACGAACAAGTAGAATTGCAGATAATCCTCCCATTTTATTTTCAACTGTCTTAAATAAACAAAGAGTGCTCCGGCGTACTTATTCTGCGTTTTCACAGCGCTTTACAAATGGTAGAGTGCTGTGAGTAGCCTCTGGGGAAAGCAGCAAGCTGTCTATCACCAGCCTGGCGCTGTGAAGCGCTGGAGGGTTGAAACAACCAGCTATTAAATAAATATATATTGCCAGAAAATAATATGGTACAATTATATGGTACAATATTGTACAATATTGGGTATAATCGACCGGGGACGAACAGCCCAGACTCTCAAAAATACATGCCTTTACCCTAGTATTTAGAAAATTAGTATTTTCCTATGCTGAAATAAGTCATTTAACTAGCACTATGAATTACGTTATTTCAAAGATGTCAGTGAGGAACGATGAGGCAATGTTTTCTCTATGCCTACTACCTATATCGCAGTAGTATGACCAATTCTTTAGGATACGAATTGAGACAAAAAATCTGAATAGTATTCAAATTTCATTTTAGTTGCTTCACAGGGCAATGGATGGCGTAACAAAATCTTTTACGCAAAATAGGATTTTATATCTTTGCTATCTTTTAATAGGGATGATTTTGTTTTGTATTGTTTACTAGGCTGTTGTTTTCCAAGCCCATTAAGGGACTATCTTAAACCACGACAGACTCATGGGCACAACAAACTTAACGCGGCATCTACATGGTTTGCAATGCGGAAATATTTATTCGGCAACCATCTTGAGCACTTATCCTTATTTCCTTTTGAATTTTGTACGCCGAGAGAATAGAAATGTTGTAGGTGTAAGTATGTTTAAGATAAGTACCTTACACATGATAATACACTGGCTTCTTTCAAAACTTTACGAAATATAGGTGCGGAACATAGCAAGTAGACTAGTTACATAATTTGATTATGCATAATATCTTTTACATGAGCCTGATTAGTCGTTAAGTATTCTTTTTTGATATTGATGATTGCTTAAGAGAAGGTACTTACATACCTATCATTGTAAGGCTCGATGACCTCTGTGAACACCTAACGCACTTTTTGTGCTTCGTTCTTTTTTGTAGAAGCTTAGTATCGCGAGGCTTATTTTAGATGGAATTTTTAGATTCATCATATTGTAGTAAAGAGGTACTCGCGTCGGATTGTATGAATAATTCATGGCACTTAAATTAAAAGAGAGTTTTTGGTGAGAGCATTCATAATTAAACGCGTAACTATGTATCTTGGCTATATTTTCAATGATCAAGTGCCGAGAGGGTCTGGCCATGGCGGCAAATAATTGCGGGTTTGATTTGATGTAGCTTTCGTAAAGTACATAATGTTCAAAATGTTATTTCGCTTCAGTGTTGGTGAGCTCTGACATCATACTCCCATTGGGAGTATTGATTGTCGTCAGTGTAGGAGATAATAGTGAATTTAATTGAATAGTTGAATTTTCACAACATCCTCCAATTTTCTCAGAGCTAAGACCTTCTTGCGTTTGCACCAATTAACTTAAAATTCATTCAGTAAGTATTTGGCAGTATTTGAACACTATATTTCTTCATTCCAGTTCTATTGTTTCTAAATAAATTTCTCAACACTATAAAAAAACTTTTTGATTAACACAAACAGCATCAGCGACATTGCAACTTTGTATCCCCATCTGAAGTTTTAAACTCGTGTGCTACTGCCTTTATTTTTAAATGCGTCTGAGCGGTTACAATAGTTTTAAAGCGTTCATTCCATTTAGTTGTTAGTGCTACTCAACTGTGAGCCCTTTAAGGTAGTCAATAGCTACTAACAACATTAGTTGGAAGTACCAATTAACTTTAAGAGGTACCTAAGTCAAGTAGATAGGTACGAAGTAAATAATATAACTATTAAGACCTGTAATTTCACTGTGAGGAAAGTAAACGCCTGTAGATTTACATCGGCTATTGAATGCTAAGTGTTCAGATGAGATTTACGAAGTTATTTTCTGTCATATAGCTAGTAGTTTTACAAGGAGTAAGTTTCCAGTGGCATCCACTGAAGATTTTGGTTAACAACAGTTGTATAGGTATTAGGAGTGATGAAGTGGTCCTATTGAATTAACTTTGATATAGGTATATTACAAAAAAATCATAATTTTAAAATATACATTCTCATAAAATAAACATGCCTTAAAGTGCTCTACAGCTATAAAATTGATCTCACTTTTAAACATTAATATTAATTAAAACAAAGTAAAAAGTAATTCGCGAGTCCGAGGATCCTAATTGAATTACTGTGCAAACCCCCCGCGGAAGTCACGCCGGCTTGAGCAGTGCGAACTAGAGACAGAGTAAATAATAACTTGAATGTTTTAGAGTAAATGTTTTTCTTAGTTTAATACTTTGAAACTTGTTTTGATGAAATTATGCGAGAAGATATGAGTTTTCTTTTATAGGGGAAGCAACATCTATCTATATATATATATAACTCAAAGGTGACTGATTGACAAAGTGATCTATCAACGCACAGCCCAAACTACTGGACGGATCGGGCTGAACATTGGCATGCAGGTAGATGTTATGACGTAGGCATCCGCAAAGAAAGGATTTTGATTAATTCTACCGCTAAGGGGATAAAATAAGGGATGAAAGTTTGTATGAAACTTTGTCAAATAAATTCCACGCGGACGAAGTCGCGGGCACAGCTAGTTATCAATACAGTTCTTTGTTTTAAATTGTTGCAGTTGGTTGTGGATGAAGTGATTAAAGTACGCAAAGTTTTATTGGGGTATACAAAAATTGTGTTTTACTTTTTAAGAATTGAATAGAATATATATATTTATTGGACCATAATAATGTTTATATAGATCACTAGCTGTGTCCCCCGACTTTGTCCGCGTAGTATTTAACGTAACAAAAATTTCGGGATTATCGGGATAAAAAGTATCCTATATGTTAATCCCGGTTATAAACTATCTGTGTTCCAAATTTCATCCAAATCCGTTCAGTAGTTTTTGCGTGAAGGAGTAACAAACATACATACATACATCCACACTCACAAACTTTCACATTTATAATATTAGTAGGATTATAATATTAGTAGGATACATAAACTTGACTCCTAGAATAGCGCAAGCTGTGGCCTGGAAGATAGTTTTGGTTGGTATAGTCGGTCAGTAAAGTACGTATTTGGGAAACATAAAAAACACATGAGAATAAACATGAGATAAAGGGTGACAAAATTCGAAGGAATATGTACGCCTGAAATGTGTTTTATAAATATACATTAGTGTACTGTTCGTGTTATCTAGCCCCGCACCAAATAATGGCAGACAACGGATTGATCGCGTTTCCAACACCGTTCAGTAGTTCTTAATGAGAAACTATGAAAATTTTACAGATGGACCATCCATTCAGTTGTTAGTTAAAGCAGAGCAGCAACGGGTGAATAATAACTCCAATATTTCAAAGTCAATGTTTTTCTTCATTTCAACTCGTTGTTTTGATGAATTACATATTTGATGTTACAGACATTACTGAACTGTTTGAAAGGCGGGCTTCTTCCGTTTAAATATGCGTACAAATTGAGTAGAGTTTATATCATAGTTTTAATTGAAATATGTGCATAGAATATGCATTAAATCCACGATGAGATCACTCAAGTGGACAATACAGGTTTATGGGAATCGATGTGTATTTTACTGTTTTTAATATAGAGTACCTACATATAAAACAAAATGTTTATATTTATCCAGAAGTTTTATCGTTTAAACTATGTGTGAGAGTTTAGGAAATCAAACGGCTGAAACACGGATTTACGCTGTATTTCTGAACCTTTATAAAATGTAATTATATAAATGAAATCTTGGTGTAAAAGAAAATGTTCGTAATATTGAAGCGGCTTATGAAAGATAAGGTGCGAAACACATACTACGAGTTTATCAACTTTTCTGTTAGGTACTTTATTTAACTTCAAGTTGGAAATGCAACAAAAGTCTCTCACCACGAAAAATTTCCTTTTCAACATTTCATAAAGAACATTAAGAGTTGCGGGTTGTTGGGCACAATTGGGAAATGTTGCACATCGAAAGTAATATCCGCTGTGAAATGGGCATAAAACGGGACAATCATTCATGCGCTTTGATTGGGCTGCTCTAATAGGGTTAGCGGTTTCAAACTTCGATTTGGACCCTTTTAAAGTGGGTCAAAGATCCCTTCTGAAAAGGTTTGTGACCTATAAAGGAAACCCTTAAGACAACAACGGGGAAGGTTACGATGAATGATTAAAACTTGATTACCCAAATCAGGTTATCTAAATTACGGTTTCACAAGATAAGCTGCATGTATCTTTCAGGGTACACCATGTGGGTGCAGGGGTACAAGCAAGATAATGGCAGCTTACAAGGTACCTATAGGCAATGTTTCGACTGTTCTAAAATATTCTAATGTCATTGATGAATTGAGTATTGGTGTTTAGCGTATCGAATACTGATCAAATAGACAAGTGTCTTTTCAAGGCTGTGTGGCAGGGGTAATCATTTTAGGGTCAGAACATTTAGTACTATCCATTAGTCTGAAAATCTAGACTAACTAGAATTTCTTGTAAATTTAACTCATCACTGACAGCCCTAGTTTTTCGCACCATTACATGACCAATTAAACGAAGCGACAAGACAATGCCAGTAATTGGCCGTTAATTAAGTTGAGCGATCGACCGGTCCGTGTGAGGGAGGCTTATAATTACCCCTATTTAGGTACAGACTGTTTGCGTTCAAGGGAGATTCTCAATCTACAGGGTGAAATTGAATTCGTCGACCAAACTTCAAAATATAATGCTATCCATCATTTACCAAAAAAATGTTGAATACATCACTAAATAAAATAGTGATATTACTAAAACAATAAAACAAAATAAAGTGTAAAATATAAATTATTCTAACTATGTCGTTATTAATTTATTATTGTTTAATGCATGAATAATACCATGTAGGTACTTACTATAAACTTACATGTGTGACAGGGATACTAGGAACTATACAAAATATTAGTTGTAGTTAGTTTTGTAGGTACTAGAAATGTAAGAACGTGTTGGCATTTATAAGAACTCGAACCAGTACACAAAGAACATTTATCAAACTGTATTAGGGAAAACATAAAAGTTTCCTTCACTGAAAATATTTTCCTTTAAGTAATTCAATTAATATATCATATATATTAGTAATTGCTATTCTGGATGTAGCAAGTACTAATGTATACTTTTTATCTTAGATTACCCCGTATTCAGTCTAAATCTCTAAATAATATAAAACAATGTCGCTATCCGCGCCTGTATTTCGTCCGCTTAGCTCTCCTTAAGTACGTAACATAATATATTCGATGTGGTTGTCACTGTTACTTTTATTATTTTTACTATTACTTACTATAATTAATTCTGATAGATAATGCATAATACTTTCGTATTAAGTAAGACCAAGTTCTTGAAAACCGGCTACTGTTAACCAAAACAAATGTTCATGACAGCAAAGGGATCGGTTACCAGTTACGTGTCCCGATAATTCCCTGGGGCAAAGTGGCCCCGAATTGATATTAAAATGACGCCCACAGACCTGAGAGTCAAAGAGATAATTAATCTGATTATTTGGGACCTCCGCGATGTCGGCAAATTGAGAGGCCTGATTTGATCCGAGGCTTTGGCAAAATTTGTTTCGTACGTCCGGTTTTATTGATGCGGGACAGGAGGGTTTTTGGGATTTTTTTCCTTCCTCTATTTTATTTCGTTGTACTTACGTAACTAACATTATTTTTCAATGTGTATGGCTATAAAGGGATTAAAGTGGGAAAAATAGATACATGTAGAGGAAATTGGGGAGACTGTCTAGCTGTGGGCCATCCTGTGTGTAAATAAAAAGTTTTGTAAAAAAATAAAAAAATACTCACTTCCAAGTTTTCTAACTATTCTAACAGGGTGTGACGTAATACGCTGGTCAATGGTAGGGTGATTTACGTCACATTGTATTTCACTTCCCAGAAAACGGTTCCGTGAAAGGTCCTTCCATTTATAACCCCTTTGCCCACCATCTAATCGACGAAATACGGCAAACCGTTCTGAACTGGCTTAAACCGTAGGTAGGTACTTATGTTAGTTAATCCGCGCGGCCGATCCGCTGCTTATGATTACAGCTTATATTATACCTACACAGCTATACCTACTAGTGTATATAATATAATTGATACCCCATATACATGGAAATCGAAGTGTTTATTATTATTACAATTAAAGTAATGTTTTTTTAGATTCTGTATTCAAAATATATTAATTTTCGCCCACCCCACCGGAAGTAGTCTATCACAGGTATTCTTGTCCCATTCATAAAGTAAGCTATAAATAACTTATTCTTACTCAATGTGTAACAAATTAAAGGTTTTATTGAAGCGCGTTCATTAATATCAAAGTTATTTTACAAACCTAGTACCTAAATGACGACGAAAATACATCATTTAAAATTAGGGGGATCAAAAGGGTTAAAAAGGTCTGAAACTTGGTTCAAACTTGGTAAAAAGTGTGGAAAAACTCCCAAATTTTGCAGGAAATTATTGTAAAGCCCATTGTGACCCGAAAGCAAAGAATGCAATGGCCGGCGTGACCCAAAAATATTATACGGATCGCTCATTAATAATCATACAGTTATACAATATAATATAAAGTATATAAATATGACTATTTACTAAAAAATAACCTTATAAGAATACCTATTCACGAACACTGTCATTCAATGGAGAGATATAATAATTCTATGTACCTACCATTCATGGATATTAATGAGGTTCCACAGTTACCTATAATATTTAATTGGAAAACTAATATCAACTCCAAACATGGTTCATTATTTCCCACAAGTACCCATCGTTATACCCAGGCATTGCGTTTTTAGCTCTAATAATGTTAAATGTTTTGTTTACTCAAACTATTTTTCACCACTTCATTGTAAGTTTATTAACTACACAATAAAGGGGAAAATCTATGTTGTACCTAGTTACATATCAAAAGCAATTTCACGTTGAACGCCTGATGCAACGGAGCTTTTCTCCTAACCAAACAAGAACGTTCCGCAATCGACCCTCTCGTTAGTCTAAGTTCGGTTTTACAATTTTAGTGGTCTCCCTACTCCCCCTATCTACCGGGATTAGTGTCAACTTCTTGGAAATTCGCGGGAACTTTTCCCGCAAACAGGGAAACTTTCCGATCTTGGCAGTTTGATCCGGAATGACATAACGGGGAGACAAATGGACCTGCCCGTCCAGTCTGAGCCATCACTACGTAAGTGGCACTCTAGTTGTATGTTTGTGTACTGTAAGGTTTTGCTGTATGAAAAGGAAATTGGGTATAGGTAATCTAATTGGGTAATCAATATATATTTTCAAAAATATTGAATAACATCGCTATGAAAGTTTGTTAAAACTACAAAGTTATGATGACATACATCATTAGAAGCTAGACGTATTTTCGAAGCTATTCTATGTTCGCCAGTATTTATGTTGTTTCAAACATTATTTAATTGTTTTTATCGAGGCCTGATGTATATTATTATGCAATGAAAATATTAGACAACTACTGTAATATCTTAAAAAAAAATCAAGCCTAGTTCATAAAAGACTCTCGTTGAAATAATTTTATAAATAAGCAAATATTTTCAGAGACATTATGTATTGCGAGCTCTACCATACATGTATATACGTTCGATAGAGTCACTAGTTGCTGGTACCTATCTCCGAAAAATTCTTGTGTTACAAATTGTTAGTTCCTTGGATGGCCTAGCGGGGTAGCCCTATTCAATTTAATATATAAATATTGAACGTAGATACTAGCGACTATCCAGCGTAAATACGCCTAAAACTTAAGGTAGAACCAGTAAACAAGCCGTTTTTACAAAAGGATCTATTAAAACTTAGCACGAGCATAGAAATACTAATTTGTCAGCAATTATGACGGTGGCCCAGCGATAAGAAAGTTTGCCGAACAATTTTCTACGCTGTTGCCTATGTAAAGACCGATTACGAGCTAGGATAAGCTAGGCTAACTTTTTGGTCTGATAAATATCATCTTATAATTTTAAATAGTTAAACATAATACCAATATAATTAATATTTATTAATATAAATGTTTAGGCGCGTTTAAGATAAAAACTGGCCTCCATTTTGGTTTTCCAGAATGGACGGTCACATTTTTGTATTTTATTGTTATTAATTGTGTTTGTTATTGCTATTCATTACTCGACATTGACAGAATCATATTGGGTTTGACCCAATTGTAAGAGGCCATTAATATATATATGTATAAATATAGAAAAGATGAAAACTATGGCTTGAGTTTACAATTTACAATACGTTTTAAAGGTATTATGATAAGGTAAACATTTTTAGTTCTACAAAATGGTGTTTATGTTGTATTTACTTCACTTATCAATTATAATAACGAATTATGGAACAGTAATTATGTAAAAAATAATAAAAACATCTATTTCACAGCAAGAAAGGGACGTAACTCTACTATGAGTGTTACGCGCAGTTGTCGATAAAACCAACGCATAATATTTATTTGTCAAATTGAACAATGGTGACGTACAAACAAATTGCTATATTTGTGCTGTTTATTGTCAACCAGCACATCCTGAATTGGGTCCGTTTAGTGCGAGCAGAATTTGACAATTTTATTGAATTCTATTTATTATTATTTTATATTTTTTTGGCAGCCGTAATAAAGTTTTTCTTTTTATACAAATTTTGCGTAAATACTGTCGTAGATGTGTAAACTCATAGTGTATCTATATCCATTCTTACACTAGTTCTAGCGCCTTTAAGATAACTCTATCTTTAAAAAGGGAGTCGACTGCACAAAGTGACAATATGCAATTAAAACAATGGGACACTAGTGGAAAACAACAGCGGGATTTCAATTGTCTCGAGTTGACACTTTATGCACTTCAGATTCGCGAGTCGGTGGAACAGCTAGCGACGCCCCCGGCCAACATTTTATTAGTTCCAAGGGAGAAATGTATTATTTTTTCCTCAAGAGGTTTTTTACGAGGACGACGCAGGCCCCTCCGTGTTTCTGCTGTATAATCGGTATATCTACACGCTTTGAGTGTAGTGGCAAACAGAAAATACTTAAGTATTTTCCCTATTTTTGCGACGATATTTTTAAATATGAGGAAGTTTGCTCGAGATTTAGATAAATGATAACATCTATGGATTTGTGGAGGTTGACATGGCGAGGGGGAAAAGTTTATGTGATTTGTTGGTAACATGCAAGCTTCGTTAGATTCGTCGTAATTTATATTCATAGAGATAGAGTTTTTATTTAATCCATTTCATTATATTTAATATCCAACAATGGAGGTCGTTTTTTTACTGAATTTATTATGGTAATGATCGAAGCGCGGGACTCAGATTTCTCTGAACTAATGGTGTCCTTATATGGGTTTAAAAGTGTCTTACCTAATAATCTCGTTAGTAGTTTTACTTATTTACCACTATGTCATATCCTGTTACCCCTACTCTAAGCTAACATACAAGATGCCTCATAAAAGCCCCACTCGGAAGACGAGCGAGTAACGTACGATATAATACTAACTCTCCTAGTACTAACTGTAGCCACAAAAATATTTTTATAAGGCCGTCAACACGCGCGCCGCATTATACGTGTTGATCGTAAAACACAGGAAAACAATCTGTGAACGACTTGACGGCACAGACAGACATTTATATGCGGTGTGTATAGTAGAGTGTTTGGTGTCATTATTGAAATAAAGTACAATATTTACGTAGAGGATAAATGTGGACGACCGAAATAAAAGGCGGTAACAGCAATAGCTGTGTATTTCAATGGTTTGTTGCGCTCCGTTTGAATCCGCAGGCGTACATAGATACTCATTATTTAATTACACTTTATCCAATTTGACCAAAAGAAACCCAATGTATTACGTTATTGACGTCTACTATTACTTTATATTGTACCTTATATTCTTTGTTTTCTAAATAACTTCTAAATACCTTATCACTACACTACTAGGATCACTGTAATTAGGATCTAGCCTCAACAGCACGACAGACGCTTCTACTAAGAATATCATTTCGGAAAAATACTTCCGGAACAATTATTTAACTAGTGAACTGCAACGGTTGAAAATAATTATAAAGGTTTCTTTGATCTCAAACACGAAATATTTCCTCCTGCTTGTACGGCAGATATACGAGATAAGAATGACGGTGACAGCATGCTTTCTCGATGACGATACAATTGCGTTAGGAGTTCCCGCTCGGTACAATGTATACAATCGTTTCGAAGCAATGTTTTAAATCCTCCAGAAAGGGACAAATACCTCGTCCCGCGCGCCCCAAAACAGGGGCGGAATATTAACGAGCTAGCGAGGGCGGCATCCGTATATTAACGAGTACGAATTAAGAGTGTTCCGACACACTCGCGAAATTGTTGGAGGACTTTCAGCGGTAACGTACAGGAAAGTACTTCTGTTTGAGAAAAATTTCATTGCTTGCCAATATTCAGAGTTAGGAGGTTGTAAAATAGTAGAAAGAGTGCTTAGAGACGCCACGCTCCGGTTCCGGATTCGGTCCCTATCCTGGTCATAAAAGTATTGACGTAAGAACTCTTAGTTTAGCTTAGTTGGTGGGGATAACATGACTACTTGCTAGAAGTCTGTAAAAAATAGTTAACTAAATATGACTAAGTTAAATGTATTGCCGGCATTGTCAAAATTGTTGATATTCGTGGCCAAGATAGTTATATTTATAGTTTTATTATTTAGTTTTAGTCGTATAAAATGATCACCGAAGATTATGTACCAGCATGTACAGTTGGTGTGTCAGTCTGGTGTTATATGTTTATTCTTGTAGTTTCTTCTACCTTCTCTAATTAACTAAATAACTGTTCTATAGTTATAACTAACGTAGGTATGTTAAATACGAGTCTAATCCAGTATTACTAATATCCAAGTAATACATACTGCCGCCACAGCTAGTATTCTAACAATAATGGCGTACTAAACAACAAGGAACTATAAATTTTATTGCGACCTTCTCTACATTGCATAGAGCTTATTATTGCTCGGTTCTATCTATTGAATTGTGTATATTATTATACCTATGAATTTAATCTGTCTCTACATTTTTCTGAGTGTACGGTCACGAGTCTGTACTTGTGCAATTGTGTGTTTGTATAATGTAGAGTTCATGAGTGCGCAACATATCGGATATAATATCTCTAAATGCAATTCATGCAATTGCATTTAGAGTTATTTATTATTATTATTATGTACGGTTAGAATTATGAGGTGTTTATTGTAATAACGCAATGATTGCCTGACATTTAAAGCACACGCATTAAACCCGCTAAGAACTCTACTTACCCACGCAATAAAGCGTAAACTGTCACTCAGGTATGTTAATACTTGAAGAAGTAGGATTAAATTTTAGTATACGGGTTGCGGGTTACGCGTCGTAAAGTTGTAGGCGTTTACACAAATTAAAATAATTCAATCTCAAACATAAATTAAGTTTAAAGACTTTCTTTGTTAATAATGCATTGTTAGAAATGTCGGTTCTATTGAAGTGAACTATTGTAAACATAAATAGTTACTCGATTTCTATAACATAATATTAAGAAAAATCGCTCATATGGTGGGTAATTGAAAAGCCGTGGTCACAAATGCGGAATACAGATCATGAGATGCTGTGTTCTATAAATCATACATAAACTTTTCCTCTCCATGATAAAACTGGGTAAGTATATTTTAAAAAAATCGCCCTCTACTATAAAGAATACTATATAAGGTACTCAAGTGTAAATATTATTATGGTATTATTATTCGTCCTAAGTGCCTGCTTGATAGGACATCTCGTGTAAAATAATTAGGCTAAGCGTATGCTGTGCTGAGACATGTTGACGCCATGTTGACGCATATATAAGTAACGAACGTATGCTGCAACGCAGCTAATGACACCGATATTATTCCGATTTTCTCAACTAAACAAAGGACAGTGTCACTTTTCATAAAAACATGTTTTCATGAGCACGTGAAAAAGGCCCGTATCAATATCTATCTTAAGTCTGAAAACGGTCTAAAGTACGCGTTTGAAATGTCATTTTGTACTGGTGTGACATTTCCAAGGTCGCTGTCAGACTTGAGATCGATGCCGTCACTAAAAAAAGCAGGAGAGCAGGACATACACATGTCTGTGTCTCATACCTTGTTCGTACGTTACAAAATCTGCTCTGCCCTAAGCTACATATTGGTACTGCGTCGCCTGCGACTCAGCATACGCTTACACTAATTCTCTCTAATGAAGACACGTATTTTCTTTACAAAACCAAGTAAATAATTAATTTTCAACAGAATCCCTTTATTTACTGAATACATTTCGTAATTGCTAATACAGCAAGTTTGTTATTAAAATAATTCCCATATATTGCGGACAGAATACTTATACGGCCCTAACTAACGAGTGCTTGAAAACTAATTAATATAACCCGTGGGGTTTATTTCATTATCAAAATTAAATGTGGAGTTATTTTGTTACGGTATTTAAATTGGGAAACCTGTATAGTTAAATTACGTTTATTTGTACAAATAATGCTGCATTAAAAATGTCTGCTTGTGTCTAGATGTATCGCGTAGCTTCAAAATGCTGTTGCAGTCTTCACACAGCAAAGGCGATACTGATTATTCCATATTTTGACAGATTTTGGCCGCCGAATATAAATGACTATCTACTGTTATGCAAATGCGGTTATTCGTTTGATCGCTAATAAATGTTATGAGAACCAATAGAGCACAGTATATCTTATCATCTCATTGCTCATCTCTACTTTGATACAAAACGGTACTAAGAGAATTGAGTTGACATTTCGTCATCATATACCTGTAGGTACATAATATTGTATGTAGATAATCACAGGTATATCTCACTCAAGATTCGGCAAGTTCTGCCTACCCCGTCAGGTAATAACGTGTCACGTTCCGTGCCGTCTCGAATTTAATTTAAATCCGCGCAGATCAGGCGGATAAGCAGATTACTGCACGATATCAGGTGACCCAACTCCGAGACACGCTGTGTGTGTGCAGAAGTTCAAAACTTAATGTTTAGTGGGTTTAGTTAGGACAGAGTTTACTGGGGTTGGCGTAAGGGCATTTGAATTTCTATAATTTCATCAAACAGAGCGCAAAACGAGGAAGAAATAAGCAACAAAAATGTGTAAGTGTTGTCCAAATTTAGATTGTTTATTTTGTTCTGGTATCCGAAACCCTTACCAGTCATTCCCATGGTTAACTCGGCACCGTGATTTACTTTTTTTTCTGTACCCGGAGGCCAAATAGGTACGGCCATTATCTGTAAAATTTGAGTGCACAAATCCGCTCATAATAAAATTTCGTTTTTAAATTCCTATCTCTACAACTGTATAGTCCACATGACTCAACGGGCTAGTCTGTTTTATAAATTTAATTATTTGTTAGTGTTTTATCAAAATTTTATATTTAATTCACGTGATTGTTAAAACATTATGTTCCTACCTATTAGTACCTTCAGAACTAATTTGAAAATAAACAATCATCAAAACCCATGCAGATCAAATAGGTAGTATTAAAAACACAAGTATGTATATATAAACTCACGTTCTACTTACCATAAAGTTTGCCATGGTCCTATCTAAAGTGTGGGAACGGAAATGTTTACCGCATCAGACTTGAATTACAGCTTCATCCAGCTCAGGCACATGTTTGCTCTAACAAAATAAACCCCGCTCGTTACGTCACGTACCACGCACGAGACGCATGTGAACGCGTCTCCAAACCCACTTACTTGAGCCATCGCTGATTGGTTTTGGGTATTAGTGTTGATAAATAGACAATTCAACTATTGAAATCTTTGAAAGTTAATTTCACTTGAACCTCCCTACACCCCTAGGTATGCAATCAACTGTCACCCAACTTTGTTCATTTGCTGGTAGTCAACAGCGCACTGAACTTTTATTCGAATCGAAAATCAATTTTATGTCTAGAAACTAGCGTAGGTATTGCCTCTGGAATGCCGATGTCGTATGGCCTGTGGAACCGGCGAAGTGTCGACTCAACGAGCGGTTTACGGGATTCCCAGGCGATCTACTTGTTAGACTGGACATTGCTTTGTAGAATATAATAAAATAGAATAACTCTGTATCGTACCTACACCGGAGTTTGAATTTGACATTAAGTATAATAATAACTTACTAGCCTGTGCCCGCGACATCGGCCGCGTAGTACTTAGCTTAAAAAAAAATCGGGATTCTCGGGATAAAAAGTATACTATGTGTTAATCCCGGTTATAAACAATCTGTTTTCCAAATATCATCCAAATCCGTTCAGTAGATTTTGCCTGAAAGAGTAACAAACATCCACACTCACAAGTTTTCGCATTTATAATATTAGTAGGATCTTACGCTTCGACAGCCAAATTGGTTTAGCAACCAACTGTTATGAGATTTTATAGAATAAGGAGGTTGTATAAGGGGGGGGGGTAATATCATACGAAATATTGGATACCTAATATATTTAGTTATTTTCGGAAATATTATGCGATAGGTAACAAGGTCATGATCTATAAAGGAAATTCGGTTTTCCTTGTTTTATTATTCCATATAACATTTGCATTCACCATCAAAGAATTGTAAACGAGCAGCAAAAAATAATTTAAAATGTAATAAAATATCGCGTTCGGGCTTCAAGCGCCGGGAGAGTCGCGCCATTGACCGCTCTACATAAAACAGTGCTTGCGTCTCTACATTTTCATATCTCTCTCGGTTTTTGTATTGATAATGCAATGGTAGGGTTTTGTTACATTATAAAGACAAATGTTTGAATAATTTTCCAGAATAAACTGTAAATAAGGACGTCATTTATAATTAGAATGTTTGGCTAAAACGCTATCACACTTAATAGGTATTAAGTACTTACGATAAACACTAACACATGATAGTCAGCGTGCCTTAGATGCCAGGTATACATTAGATGACTTAAAATGGAAAAAAATATTGGGTACGTTACGAGTACATTACAAACTTGCTATGTGTTACAGACAAAGAATTTGTAATAATGTCTTATTATTACAAATTCTTTGGTTACAGACATTGTAGCCCCTGCGCTAATCTCTGAAATGAAAAGGTTTTTTTAAATATAACAAAATATTTACCTAGCATAACAATCGGGGATGATAGAAGAAATAATTTATAATGAAGATACTAATAATTAAGTATAGGACAATAACAGTGAAATTGAATTTTAAATAACACTCGAAATGATAGCGTCACCATCTTACCAAATTTTAAACCAAATGTCTTTAATACAATTCCATGTATTATTAACAGCATATCACAAAATAATTAAACATACAAAATTCGACAGTATATTAGTACCAAATTATATCTAGTGGGATTAGTGTAAGTAGCGTCCATTACCGAGGATCGTGCATGAGTGAACTTCAATGGCGCAGGAGCGGAGGTATTCCATTGTTGCGTAAGCTGTAGTAAGATGCGGTATGTGGGATTATGACTACTAATGTTAAGCTTTGCTGGAGTTAGAAGGTCTTGCTGTGGCACTTACGAAGGACAAACATAGTCAAACTGAATATAAACGTTCTGGAAAATCTGCCTGTAAATAATGTTAAATTATTGATTTCTTATATTTACGCGAATACTACACATTGAAATAAAACTATTTTTACGGATTATATCGCGTTTATTTTTACTTTTTATGTTCCCGACGTTTCGGCTGCTTTACAGCAGCCATGGTCACGGGGGGACTGAGGTGTTAGACGTCCTGATGTCATAGTTAGTAACTGGGTACCCTCATATTAAGTTGTTGTTTGCGGTCCGATCCACGCAGAAAGTGCTCACAGTGTCTCGAGGTCTTGCAATGGTATACTTGGTTTTGGATTTAATTATATTAATTACTGGATCCCAAGTTGGTGGTAGCACCCAGCCATCTTCCCTATTGAAATTTGGATGTTTTTTAATTTCAATGGCCTCACGTATCATCCTTGGTCGGAATTGGTGTTCTTTTGCGAGGATCTGTGGTTTATCAAATCTGATATAATGGCGGGTGCGCCAGGTACTTAAACGGTGAATCTCACCACCATCCAACACAGTTAGCTACCGTGGGTAAATCTTTGTTTCAGAGAGCACAAGGGATCTGTGATGAGGAACACCTGGCTGCCGAGATCCGTCACGTCAAGCAAGTATTGCATGACAACAAGCTTCGGATCCCGCGCCGCCATCACAGTGACCGAGTGAAACCAGCCACAGTCGAGCGTCTACCTGCTGTACTACCATACATAAGAGGTGTCACAGACAAGATTGGCTACATCTTGAAACGGGCTTCAATCAAAACTTACTTCAAGCCACCTAAGAAGATTAGTCAGTTCTTACCACCTGTCAAGTGTCACATTCCTCTACAGGATGCAGGGGTATACAAACTCGATTGTGAATGTGGGCTCTCCTACATAGGGCAAACTAAAAGATCAGTAAAAACCCGCGTAAAAGAACACATAGCTGACGTGAAACACCGGCGCTCCACGAAGTCTGCAATCTGTGAACATGTACAGGACCGCACCCGCCATTATATCAGATTTGATAAACCACAGATCCTCGCAAAAGAACACCAATTCCGACCAAGGATGATACGTGAGGCCATTGAAATTAAAAAACATCCAAATTTCAATAGGGAAGATGGCTGGGTGCTACCACCAACTTGGGATCCAGTAATTAATATAATTAAATCCAAAACCAAGTATACCATTGCAAGACCTCGAGACACTGTGAGCACTTTCTGCGTGGATCGGACCGCAAACAACAACTTAATATGAGGGTACCCAGTTACTAACTATGACATCAGGACGTCTAACACCTCAGTCCCCCCGTGACCATGGCTGCTGTAAAGCAGCCGAAACGTCGGGAACATAAAAAGTAAAAATAAACGCGATATAATCCGTAAAAATAGTTTTATTTCAATGTGTAGTATTCGCGTAAATATAAGAAATCAATATGTGAACCAGTACGGACTGGAAATCGCAAACAAAATACGCCGGTTGGAAGATCTCAAGACTAAACGCGCAAGATTTACAACATCTTTAAATTTCTTGAAGAGATGCCGAGACCACAATCTCATTCCTACGTGTGCCAAGATATCTGCAAAGAAGGACATACGAGGAAGCGTTAAGATCCTAAACCAGGCGAGTAAAAAGTTACTACGGGTGATGATTCATCAAACGCGTTCCGATCTATATAACATCAGCCGGCAAATAGAGATTTTATCCGATGAAATTAAGACAGTATTGACGACATTTGATTTTAATAAATGCATAGATACTTTAAATAAGCGCGAAACATCTAAATACAATGAATGCAAAAATAAACACATTATAAAATATGAGAAATTAATCACCAAATCAAATGTCAACAATCCTTCAAAACATGGTAACGGAACGCACCCGTGCACCACAGACAATATTAACTCACGCGCAGTTGTCAATCTGTCAAAACAAAGTTTGGATGAAAACATCGTGCAAGTTTTGCAGAAAGGTTTAAATTTCGCTGTGCCGCCTCGCAGGATCCCTTATGAAGACATTATCTGTAGCGTCGAGGATGTTCTAGCCAAAAATAATTTTAAAAAGGAAGACTCCGAGGCAATAAGACAGGACGTATCATCGTTGTTACGCCGTAGTTCAGTGCCCAAACAAAATCTTTCTAAGAATCAGTATTTAGCGTTGAAGAACTTACGTACTAGGACAGATATTACTATTCTCCGCGCGGATAAGGGAAATGCGACGGTAATAATGGATACGTCAGATTACAATGCAAAAATTGTAAAACTTCTATCGGATGAAACAACATATAAAAAGGTCAAAACAGACCCAACTACAAACGTGTTAAAAACAACTACCGATCTATTAAAGAAACACTCCGACGCATTGAATCTAGACGTCAAATCATTGATACCTTCGTGCGCAAAACCACCTAAGCTGTATGGGTTACCTAAAATACACAAGCCCGAGGCCCCGCTGCGTCCCATTGTAAGCCAGATTGACACACCAACATACAGTCTGGCCCAGCACGTAGCAAAGGTGCTCTCACTACTAAGAGGACACACAAGAGCACATACAAAGGATTCATACCATTTTGTCAGTGAGATTAAACATCTACATCTTGCAGACAATGAAACTATGGTCAGTTTTGATGTTCAGTCTTTGTTTACCTGTATACCTGTAGCAGACTGCATCACAATAGTATCAAAGAAGCTAGCAGAGAACAACATGCCGGAGGAATATGCTGAACTCTTAAGACATTGCCTTACATCTGGGTATCTGTTGTGGAATGAACAGTTCTACAAGCAAGTAGATGGTGTAGCGATGGGCTCCCCTGTTTCTCCCGTTGTCGCCGATATATTCATGGAAGACTTTGAGGAGACAGCCCTTCGCACTTCACCTGTGACCCCAAGATTCTACAAGCGGTACGTAGACGATACTTTCACAATATTACCATCTGACAAAATAACAGCATTTCTAGACCATCTTAACTCCATACACTCTAAAATCAAATTTACAATGGAATTAGAGGCCAACAACTCTCTAGCATTCTTAGATGTTTTAGTGATCCGTAATCCTGATAACACCTTAGGCCACACCGTGTATAGGAAAAAGACCCATACCGATAGGTACTTAAACGGTGAATCTCACCACCATCCAACACAGTTAGCTACCGTGGGTAAATCTTTGTTTCAGAGAGCACAAGGGATCTGTGATGAGGAACACCTGGCTGCCGAGATCCGTCACGTCAAGCAAGTATTGCATGACAACAAGCTTCGGATCCCGCGCCGCCATCACAGTGACCGAGTGAAACCAGCCACAGTCGAGCGTCTACCTGCTGTACTACCATACATAAGAGGTGTCACAGACAAGATTGGCTACATCTTGAAACGGGCTTCAATCAAAACTTACTTCAAGCCACCTAAGAAGATTAGTCAGTTCTTACCACCTGTCAAGTGTCACATTCCTCTACAGGATGCAGGGGTATACAAACTCGATTGTGAATGTGGGCTCTCCTACATAGGGCAAACTAAAAGATCAGTAAAAACCCGCGTAAAAGAACACATAGCTGACGTGAAACACCGGCGCTCCACGAAGTCTGCAATCTGTGAACATGTACAGGACCGCACCCGCCATTATATCAGATTTGATAAACCACAGATCCTCGCAAAAGAACACCAATTCCGACCAAGGATGATACGTGAGGCCATTGAAATTAAAAAACATCCAAATTTCAATAGGGAAGATGGCTGGGTGCTACCACCAACTTGGGATCCAGTAATTAATATAATTAAATCCAAAACCAAGTATACCATTGCAAGACCTCGAGACACTGTGAGCACTTTCTGCGTGGATCGGACCGCAAACAACAACTTAATATGAGGGTACCCAGTTACTAACTATGACATCAGGACGTCTAACACCTCAGTCCCCCCGTGACCATGGCTGCTGTAAAGCAGCCGAAACGTCGGGAACATAAAAAGTAAAAATAAACGCGATATAATCCGTAAAAATAGTTTTATTTTAATGTTAAATTACTTATACATTCATAAATAACCATAAAGAAAAAATAGATTACATAAAACAATGAAAATAAACACCTGATATAAAGTAATAACACCTAATAAGCTGATGTTTTATGAATGCCTGCTCACATTGCGTTTCTATTTCTATAATACATTGCTACACGAGTGGTGAAAGTGACTTATTTAGTCCTGAGACGGGGTTTGGCGCTAATAGTTCGAGGGACAAAATAAGTCTTTCACCCGAGGTAAACACTGTGCTTTTCATTACGAATACAAGGAAAGTATTTTTTTTATTTTTAATGGAATTGGCTAAAGTAATAATACAAGGAAGTATGAACAATACTCTACAACTCGAAAAAATAAATAAAGATTGGATTGCCGCCTATTTTGTTTTTTTTTCGTTGGCTGGCCTACGGTTAACTTCGTTATTTAGCCAATATTTTTCATTTTCATCTTTAAATCTATGTTATTTTAAGGAAATTGTTGAAACTAAATTATAATTAAGTCATTTAAAAATATATATTTTTTAATTAATATGTAACTTTATGTTATTTCAATTTTACATCGTGCTGTAATTGAGTGACTGTAGAAAAAGTTTGAACATGGTTCCATAGAAATGTGAAAATGGAACTAGTTTTTTTATAATTTGACAGCTGTTGTCAGTTAAAAGCGATTCTCCCGGGCCGGAAAAGTATTACTTTCAACCCGCTCCTCAGGCAACTTCAGACCTACTTTCAGAGTATGAGTAATGAAAAACATGTTTACATCTACTTTTATTCTATTGAAGATCTTATTTAAAGAATAGCCATTTAACTACTTGCCGGATCTTCTCAGTAAAAGCAGCATTCTGGACCGGTCTTAGATTTTCACCATTAATAAAGACACCTCAATTTTTTTATTCAATGCTGGATTAACAAAGCTACCATTAAAACATTCGAACTCAAGATGGAAAGCAGCAAGCCACGATTGAGTATTACACCCGTGATGATCACTTAGTATTTACCTACTGCCTTAACAGCATTTAAAACATTAACATAATGTCTCTCTTAAATGTGAAGGTTAACAAAAATTGGAGAGCACTCTCATTACGTCGTCCAAAGATCTTCGTCACAATAAGCCGAGCTCAATACAAAATGCTATAGGAATCTTTTATTTTCCCGAATCAGGATCGCAATTCTGCGATAATAACGAGTGGAACACAATTGCAAATGAAGTAATTTAGAAAAGCTTTATATCTTAAGTAGCTGTTTAAATTCTAAAGGGAGACATTGTTATCAGCGAGTTAAGTGCCTTGGATGCAGCCCGAGATGAAAAATACTCGTATTGTATAATAAAATCCTAGTTGCTGGGATCTCTGTTGTGTAATAAAATTGCGTGTTTATTTGTGTTTCTGTATGTTGCGATTTACAATTGTTCATCGTATTGTTATACTTTTGCTATTTTTCAATTTCTATAACTGCTCTTCAGAGGTCAGAAGGTTCTCAAAGAGTGGAACCATTATGGATTTTACAATGAAATGAAAGTAAAAAAATCAATGTATCACTTTGATAATGTATGGTAATATCCCTTTATGTTTCAAGAGTGCATCAGGCGATAGATTACGGCGGCGTGGTACCTTTCGCCACCTAAATAACCTATACTGCTCCATCGAGCTCTAAAACCTGCTATTTAGATAAGCGGCTATAGAATTTTATCTTCTTCCATGCTCGTGCTTGGATTATATAAACATTATTATACAAAGTCCTTGAGGATAAATAGATTGCATCCATCGATTTAGCTTAATTTGGGTTCAATGAATATTAACACAATCATTATATTGAATACTGAGTACCTATAAGTTTCTTAATACGTCCGTCCCGCCGGTTTTATTATTTTGAAAATTGTTGTCCAGATCTTTGCATATCGTTGAAAAAGTTATCAAAGCGAAGAGATGTTAGGTCATTAGTAAGACTGAAAGAGGGATAGAGCTATACAAAGAGTAGTTAGCAAGACGAAGAGATATACATTAATGTCAGTCAACTGTATTGCCTTAGAGCTTAGTTCATTTTAATCAGTAGTCATATCAGTTGTGAAAGGTTCACTGCACGCATATTGTAATGAACAATACTCTTTTAATGTGATATAAAACATTATGATGTATGCTAACAAAATAATAATCTATATACATATAACAATCAATATCCAATAGCAAAAACTAACTCTTACTAACATTAAGATAATAAGCAAAGCATTTATAACTAACTAAACACAAACCAGCAATTAACAACATTTGAAATGGAAATTAAGGCTAAGGAAATACAGGCTTTTTTATTTTATAATTTTATTATAACAAGCAAAGTCACAGCATACCGTAGTATATAGAAAAATAAATTGCGGATCGTCCCCGGGCTCTCGCGATAGTGCCTGTTTTAAAAGCAAAGGATTATACCCAAGTGACACATTTGAATTTGATTTCAGTTTTATACTTTTACGAGGGTTTAAATATTATGGTTTACATAAGAGTATATACTGGATTCTGATTTTTAGGTCAGCTCTGGGACTAGCTTTGTGAATAATTAAACATGCTAGCATGATCTAATAACTATAAGATCACCGGAAATTTGTAAGAAGCGGTTATGTAAACAAAAGTATTTTTACAGTAATGCTAAGTTAGGTTATTTTTTGAAAGCCTGATAATCCGTTGATATATTTTAGTAAACATCTGAAAATAAATCTATCAACATAATAAAAAGTAATAAAAAGGGATGTCTGAAACTATGAGACCTAAAATTTGCCACAGGTATTCTCTCCTTTCATTCATTCTCTCCATTCTTTCGGCCTGTAAATGGTCCCAAAAAGGTTACTCCACGCGCACACAGTTGTCAGCAGCCACAATGTTACATACATCCCATGATGGGATTACAACATCATTAAACTTATTTTATTCTATGTATTTCAATGTTTTAAATATCATTCCTTTTAAGGAGCTGCTTACAAAATGTCGCCGAACATTGACATATCTATCTTTTACGGGTGTTTGCGGCAATCCTCTCTATGCAAATTTATTGCGATTTGTCGCTCGCCCCCTAGGGCTGTGGGCTGTGATCGCAGCGCCGCAACGCCCTCTCTGATATTGAAATCAGACTAAACGGTGGTGGCATTATAAGAACTATATCAAACGATGGAATCATTTAAATGTGGAATGCTGTCAGCGTTTTTCTTGCTATGTTGAATGTGAAGATGCAAGAGTTTATATAGAATACTACTCCGTCCGCGTGAAAGTTGGACCACCTTTAACATTTAGAGGTATTAAAAATAGATAGTAGCCGATTCTCAGACCTACCCGATATACACACAAAATTTCATGAAAATCGGTCGAGCCGTTTCGGAGGAGCATGGTAACTAAAATTGTGACACGAGAATGTTATATACTTATAAGAAGATATAGAATTATTACACACTAGATGTAGCAAATTATGTTATAGGATTAGAGTCTCGTGACTCGTGATCAGTGTTCTCATTGATGAACATGATTAATACCAATAAGGAGCACCACAGCCGACGACGTAGCATTGGGCCAATGATGTGACCTGGTTTTATAATACCATGCTCCAGTTAACGTTCTTCTTTAATAAACATCAAAGATCTAGTGTTATTCAGTTAATCCTGGTATTAAAGCGCGATTACTACTTACACCACCGACGCTACTTAAATACTCCGTCGTAATAATTCAGTGTTTAATCTTCATTGCTCGACGTCTACGTCTGTTTACTGCTGGATATCAAAGTAAAGTTCGAATTAGATATTGATGTTACATTACAGTTAGAGTGAGTTTGATGGTGTTAGCTTATTACATTTATAAGTAGGTAGGGTGACTTGTCAGGCGGAAGTTGCCATTTCCTCCTTATAAAATGCCAGAAGATCTTCCTTATCGTAACTGTAACCGAAAACATCTGGTTTCCTAAAAATCTTTTATGATTTCTAATGGAAGTATTTATTTTATACATATAACAAAATCATCAGACTTGTACGACCCGCCCCATGTTAAGCAGTAACCGTAGCCTATAGACCTTGCTTGCAATACTAAAATAATGCTCACACGTTGTCAACCAGCAGGGGAGTGGAGCAGGGTAGGGGAGGAAGCTATGGTTCTGGCTCTCTCCGACATCGTACGAAACACATCTCTCGGATGATAAATCAGCTTGGGACTAAGCAGCTCAAATCTCGACAGTCAATAATAATGTCAAAGCGTAGCGTGTCTTGCCCTACTAGTCCGAATTATTTGTGTAATTCTTAGTAACATCGAAAGGCAACACACTGGAGCTATTTGCATATTTATATTAATATCTACTACCCTTTATAATTATTGAATATAAGCAACTGGCGATTAAAAAAAGAAATGACATGTAAAAAGATAAGCCCGCTGAGTTTCTTGCCGGATCTTCTCAGTCGAGGTCGCGTTCCGATCCGGTTGTAGATATAAGGAAAAAAAAATGTAAACTGACAATTTGTAAGTGCCCCCCGTAGGCCTAAACAAAATAAACGATTTGAATTGAATTGAATATAATTTCTTAATACGCTGATTTTCTGTAAGAGGGTGGTACTGCCCCAGCCGCCCCAGCCCGTATATAAACTGAAGTGAATTGGCTACAGTTTGACTCTACCACAGTAAGTCAGTTTAAGGGCTCAAGTTCTCACTTAAACTGTAAGTTACTACTACTATTGACTTACTAGTTAACTAACATGCATTATTATGTTTTCGATTTGTTAAAATTATATTGTGTGTACATGTAATAATTGTAAAAAATATTTGAATTGATATTAGAAAATGTTTGAAAACTATTCTGTCGCATTGGGATTAAGTACCTGCCCGAAAGATAGATGCTATAGATGTTTGCAAGATGATAATAAAATATTAGTTTCATAACTTTATTGATCAATATAATTCTTTTTTACCTTAATTATAAAGCCACATTTTATTGTATGTTCACATAGTCATACCAAAAGTGTGTTAAACATAAATCAACACTCAACAAGTTATTACGGCAGTCATTATTCTGAGTGACATTCTCGAGCTAGAACGTTTGCACAGAGAAAACATTGAAAATTATATCAAAACGAATAATTTTTCACTAAAAACCTTTGTTAAATTATGTTACTTCGTCGTTGGTTGATATGTACTAAGTCGTATCGCTGTAAAATATATAGCGCCATTGCACTAACACAATAGGAAATATCGCCTTAATCGGAATCGGCTGGATGGGCATCATCATTAGTAGACTGTAGTCAGTGCATAAATATAAAAAATATATATTGATCCATCAGAATAACTATACAATATAAAATAAACCTAAATACATTTTGTTCACCATAAATAGTACATTTGATTTGAAATAAATTCAACAACACCCAGAATTAGAGCATTCCTTGAGGCAAGTGACAGATCGTCGCCATTACTCCACAGAGGGGATGAAGATAGGCAGAATGCTAACAGGCTTTTGTGCTCTGATCTTTGAATGTCTCAATTAAGTGTTAATGGATTTCTTTCAGATAAGCGAGCTCCCTTGAAGTTTCAAAGTACAATGGATTTTGTTACGGCTCTTAATGGATGCCACATAGTTTGTTTTAGGGATAACATAAACTTGAGAAGAAAGTAATTAAGTTTAAGAATACATTAACAATGATAGCTAAGTTAATAGAGCATTGACCTTATAAGTTTTGTTTTGAAAATATCCTTAGGTATTCTAAGGAGACAAAGCATTCGAAAGGAAACAATCCTAGGAAAAGTGTGCAGAAGGAAACATTACTGCGTCTAAATTGACACTCTCTTAAAACAAAACTCTAAGTAACACACATTACCTCGTAAATATCGAGCTACAATAACAAACGGCATATAACTTCTGAACTCTACAGTTGTAGAGGCTCTGACAAAAGACAAAAGAAAATCCATAAAACTCGATCCCCAAAGTTCTGAACGAAGATTGAAGGTAACAATTGGCTGGGGACCCGAACCCCACTTCTATTGAGGACATTCGTCTGTGTGACTGACTAATACACCGTAATCATTCATTTGCCCCAGCCTTGAGTGCTGCAGATCCAGATAAATTGATATTAAATGTTATGTAGTAAAACGGATCGGGTTTCGGAGCGAGGCATTGTGAATGAGAACAGTTTTTAGGTCTTAAAATGTATTTTAGTTGGACTTATTTCTGAAATTGACAGCTGCGTTTGTTGGAAAAATAGTTTCAAATGGCATTTTGTTTGAAATGATTTTATTTTACGATTAGTTATAGTATTCATTGTAATTTTATTAATAGATCAACTTTAAATAAAATTGATCAATTCAGTATCGAATGAATTGTTAGAGATATAAACACTTGAAGTGTTAGATGATAAAAGTATTTATAACAAGCCAATGACTATAAACTGGGGTGATTCCAATGAGACTAACAACAATGAAGGATTACCGATACAAGCCCATATTTTTGGTAAATTGTTGGAACTTACTTTATTGGGAAACTTTTAGAATAATTATGTCTTGATATATGAAAAAATACATTTGGCCCTGCAGTTACGAGAAAGTCAACATACATAATATCACAAATTAAAAGCAATAAAAAATTTAAAACTTTAAATTTGTGTCTTTACTTGTTTAGTGAAATTTACTGTCCGGTGGCTAATAGTAATATAACCTTGACTAAAACATGTCATAAGAGGCCATTTTTGTAGGACAATACTTGCTAGTAGTATGCAATAAGATCTGTATTCGTCAATTCACGTAGTCGCAGCCTATGTTTTAGGTAATTATGTGTAAAAATTGGAGATAATCAGTGGACAAAATCTTTTCAGTGAGTAATTATTATTCTGATGATCGCTTGGCGCAGTGGTAAAGGCCTCCCGGCTCACTACACCGGGGTGTTTTGGGCTGGATTTCTGCCCGGGTAAATATCGGAAATGGCATTTTTTTCTTTGGCCTAGTCTGGGTGTCACTGGGATTGACTCCAGTCTTTTGTACCGTACCCATAGTACAAACGTTGCTTAGTTTAGGACCGAACAGTTAGGGTTATCGACTGACTGGAATTAATTCATTTATTTTATTTATATTTGCTCAAGGTATGGTACCCCTTTGGCTAGTTGGAAATTACAGCATACCTATTCTACTGGACTGCGCACATCGAACACTTTTTAAACCGAAAAATCAATACCGAAACGGCTCACTTACAATATCAAGTTGGACTGTAAATTAACGGTGCCTATTTAGCTGAAATGGTCAAAGTTTTGGAAAACGAGGGGAGTTCTGTAAAATGTTGGCATTCGTTCCATTTTACGCTTTAGAGAGCCGTTCGTGATAATTTTATTTTCCTGAAGTACTTATAATATTTTGCAAACTAACATCTGGGACACATTTCAAAAAACAAAATGTCTGTTTATAGTATATATATAAAAAATAGTAGTCTTCTCTGGTTTAACTTCAATATAGTAGGTACATGCTGGAGTTGCTATCTCTTACTTAAATAAAGAAAAAATAGGACACCGCATATCCACATTGTGTGAAAGTGGTTTTCAAGACGCCAAGTGAATATGTAACACATTTTCAAAGGTCACTGGGTCTGGTGTCAAGGGACGGATGTCCCTTTTGCAAATCATTGAATGTCATGATTTTTACTGACACGATCTTTCAAGCCTACGTAGACCTGAGGGAAATACATCTTTTAAGTATCTACCTACTTTAAAATTAAAAAGACCTGGTGTCTATAATATTTCGTAGCATTGAATTAGTATGTGCAGTGTCTTTAATCATGACTTGTTTGGAATAGTTATCCCTCCATGTGTCTTACTTAGAAGATCGCTATAAGCTAGAAATAACCAAGTTAATAGATATTCCGAACGATAACATTCGTTCAAAGAATCTATTAAAAAGCAATGCATAGTTACTTTATTAAGTTATTAAAAAATAGTTATACTTATATGTTACCTTAGCATATCCATCTACAATACATTACCCACAGCCTCATTACAAATTCCATACGTCATGTCTGCTATATAAAGATGACCTTTCAATAATATGCCGGCTCTGATCCTTTCATACATTATACAAAGTAGGGTTGTCACAGTGTCCACTTGCTGGAACATATTGTAATAAACCGAGTTCATAGCAGTCCCTAGCGTAAGGCAAGAAAATCAAAATTAATGTTTACTAGGCGTCGCTGACAAGGTCGGTAGGATCCGTAGATCCCATATTGAGGTCGAGTTTCCACTGAAAGATACAATGTAAATATTTGACCCTTGTATTAATCGTTCCAAATTTTGACTTTGTTCAAACATATTCATATTTTCAAATACTTTCTATGCAGTCAGAAAAAAATATCAGGCGGAAAGGATTGCAAATAATTTTATAGTTGGATTAAAAGATAACTTAAGTATCCCTCCCGATATGTGTTTTTTAGAATAATTCCAATGTCCAACCCAGAACATTCCGTAATAAGCGAAGTTCACTTAATACCCTCATCTCCAGGAAATCAAAATTAATGTTTACGAGCCTCCACTAACATGATTACCCAGATTGCTAGTTTCCACGATAGTGCCGAGTCTCTTCTAAATGCGATAAAATCTTTATAGCGTCACCTTATATATATTATTCACACAAGTAATTCATGTGATGACGTCGGTCCGCATATAATAATTAAGGTAATGTTTCTTTTTAACATATAATTAGTGAGGGTCATTCATATGTTTAATTAGGTCCTAATCATCAGAGATATAAGCTGCTTTTACTTGAGCTTACCAAAATTGATTTGGTTAAAAGACGTTATAAGAATATCACATTCATAGTTACTTGCGTGTGATAGATTATGCGAAAATATATTTGAAGCTTTATATTTTTGCGGTGCTTACTATACATATATAAATATGAATTAATGTATATTTATGTAGAAATAAAATATTTCCGGAATTATTGATAACTCTGGTAGCAATAATATACAATAATTACGTTAGAATGGGAACACGTGGTCTCTCGGCGTTGCTCGTTCGACAGTATAAAAGAGGCGCAATCAAGCGACAAGGGGCATTCTGTATTCGACCGCCGGACCGAACGGAGCTCCAACAAAGACCAATTGTTACAAGTTAAGTATACAGTTTTCTTATACCAAAAAGTAATTAAATTATGTGTTATGGTGTATAATTATGGGTATATTATTTGTGATTATGTATATATGTGTACAGGCTTGACAACTAGACAAGGTTGGCTAGTTGGTCATAATCTGATAAATTATTAAAATTATAAAATAAGTTTGTACCGAAATTTATGTGTGTTTTCTTTTATTCTTTTATTTAGAACTGTGGGTAGTCTCAAGTTTAAATCAATATGCAAAACATACCAATAAAACTTTAAGTAAAACAGTTCCTTTTATTTATTCTATTTCATATCGATTATATATTAGACAGATATTGCATAGTAACAAAGTATGATATAAACGTAGCATATACTTAATTCTAAATAATATATTTGTATGTATAAATGAGATTTAAAAATGATATATATATACAATTATTATTATTCTTACATCAGAAGTGGGATATGAATCTTTAAATTTTACGTTATGTTCAAGGGCCTGTGTGGACGTGGTTTCGAAATGGACCCATCAGTGGTGGAGAATCTTCTGAAGGCTATACAATCGGCGATTGCTGACCGGCGCCGGGGCGATGATGTGGTGTTACCGCCCTTTGATCCGGAGAAAAACGAGAAAGGTGCTGAGAGCTGGTGTGCTTCCATCAACTCCGTCGCCGAAGACCTGGGATGGAGCAGTATTACTACCGTTGTGAAGGTACCCCCCCCCGCAGAAATGGTTAGGTCGAACGATATGTCGGTACGGTTACAAATATCCTTTTTACAACCACAAATAACACATCAGAATGGCCAAACGTTTTGTGGAAAGTCCAACTGTCCCTTAACACAACTGTCCAAAAGTCTACAGGGTTCTCTCCAACGCGATTTTTGATAGGTAGGGAAGGAAATATACCCTTCATACAAGCTTGGCTTGATGATGTTGTTGACGACTCAATACAACCAGTTATAAATGTACAAGCCGATCGCGAGTTAGCTCAGCAACGTCTTATAGCTATCGCTAACCAGTTTAAGAAGCGTTTTGATTCAACCAGACGTACCAATAAAACTTACGACTTAGGAGACATTGTTTATGTAAGTCAAGATCATAGACGTCAAGATAAACTTGACTCAAAATTTAAAGGACCTTATGAGATCATAGATATATTGCCAAATGTCACAATAACTTGCGCAACATTATAGTAGCCAAAGAAAAATTACGAATTTGGCCGGGCGAATGGATTGAGCAAAATGTTTCTTTTGAAGAATTATAGTAACATGTATCGTAACCGTGATAGATTATTAGAAAGGATATTGTATTGTAATTATTATAATATAGGGTGATTTGCAATATGGTTATAATTAGCTATAGAAGTGTTAAGTCATAGAAGTGTTGAACTACTAGAATTGAAAATTGTCGTAAAGTTGTTTATCGGTTTATAATTTGATTGTATATTTATATATACTGCTGGTCGGTCTCTGCCCTGATACTTCACTGAAACTCACGGTGCAGCAGGTGATAGGTGTTGTATGTCAAGGCCAGAGATCTAATGTTATAATTATATATCCGCTGGTCGGTCACTGCCCTGATATTAGTCGGGAATACCACTGGCAGCGGGTGGTACGACTAATATGTCAAGGCCAGAGGCTAATGTTATATTTATATATACTGCTGGTCGGTCTCTGTCCTGATACTTCACTGGAACTCACGGTGCAGCAGGTGATAGGTGTTGTATGTCAAGGCCAGAGATCTAATGTTATAATTATATATCCGCTGGTCGGTCACTGCCCTGATATTAGTCGGGAATACCACTGGCAGCGGGTGGTACGACTAATATGTCAAGGCCAGAGGCTAATGTTATATTTATATATACTGCTGGTCGGTCTCTGTCCTGATACTTCACTGGAACTCACGGTGCAGCGGGTGATAGGTGTTGTATGTCAAGGCCAGAGATCTCAAAATAAACTGCTGGTCTAAGGTTGAACTAGATGCAGCAGGTGGGAGGGATTACATATTGAATCAGAAAGTATAGTGGTTGGGTACTTCGAGAGCGAAGTACTGGTCAGTCTGGCCGTGATAGATTATGCGAAAATATATTTGAAGCTTTATATTTTTGCGGTGCTTACTATACATATATAAATATGAATTAATGTATATTTATGTAGAAATAAAATATTTCCGGAATTATTGATAACTCTGGTAGCAATAATATACAATAATTACGTTAGAATGGGAACACGTGGTCTCTCGGCGTTGCTCGTTCGACAGTATAAAAGAGGCGCAATCAAGCGACAAGGGGCATTCTGTATTCGACCGCCGGACCGAACGGAGCTCCAACAAAGACCAATTGTTACAAGTTAAGTATACAGTTTTCTTATACCAAAAAGTAATTAAATTATGTGTTATGGTGTATAATTATGGGTATATTATTTGTGATTATGTATATATGTGTACAGGCTTGACAACTAGACAAGGTTGGCTAGTTGGTCATAATCTGATAAATTATTAAAATTATAAAATAAGTTTGTACCGAAATTTATGTGTGTTTTCTTTTATTCTTTTATTTAGAACTGTGGGTAGTCTCAAGTTTAAATCAATATGCAAAACATACCAATAAAACTTTAAGTAAAACAGTTCCTTTTATTTATTCTATTTCATATCGATTATATATTAGACAGATATTGCATAGTAACAAAGTATGATATAAACGTAGCATATACTTAATTCTAAATAATATATTTGTATGTATAAATGAGATTTAAAAATGATATATATATACAATTATTATTATTCTTACACGTGCATCACTTATCCTAATTTACTTCGTGAAATATGTGGGTAAATTTCAAGCTAATTTCAGCATTCGCCTCGCTCACGCTGCAATCTCGACGTAAACTTTTACGATGGCTTGTAAGTAGCCGGAATCGCAGGTTCAGCGTATATCGCGCGTTACTTGCGTAGCACCGGCGGCATCGTAAATCATGGAGTTTATCGCCGTCACAACTAGATGGCGTGGCTTCGAATCGGTTAGTTTAATTAAAATACGATTTATGTATTTGGCAATGAAAAGTATAAATACTACATTATTTAAATCAAAGTAAGCCTAATTTAGCTACCTACGTTTTAAGCCTTATTACAAGGCTTGCGCGCTAATAACGTTTAATAATTGATGTTATCCCGTGTAGATTATTCTCGTGATAAATTTTAGCGAAATCTTTTGAACCGTATATATATTCCTTATCAAGCATCCGCCTGTAAGCTTCCGAATTACTTGCCTTTTTAGTTGCAAGTCCCCATCTTTGCAATTAGCTATCATATCAAAAGCCTCAACAACAGATTAAAAACTTAAATAACCATCGTTTTTATTCGTTATTAAAAAACTTTTGCAGCCAGACGATTTGAATTTCAAAGACTTGGAGCCATTAGAGAACTCTTTGGATCTGTCAGGGTAACTGGCGGAGTGACGGCACGGACTAATCGTTGGAATTAAAAGTTATTAAAGTGAGTGTACTTGAGGTGAATTTCGACTGGAGTAATTGGCCACTTGGGAAACAAGGGAGGTCTGGCCGACCGTTGATTGGGCTCGAGAAAGGGTGATATGATTGTAACATCATCTAACAGTAAGCGAAGTTTAAAATCGATGTATAAAACAATGATTAAACTCATTGACCTGTATGCCATCCGTCACCATTTCACCATCAATGAGCTGTCTTTAGGGTTCCGTACCTCAAAAGGGAAAAATAGGGAACCCTGGTACGATTCCTTTGTCGTCCTCCTGTTTTTTTTTAATTTACTTAAGTACCGCGTTTCACATTGCCACCTAAAAATTTAGGAAAAGATGGAATTGGCAGATAAAATGAGCTAAATATATTTTCATTTAATTTGTGTTTCCTGTCGTATCGAATTTGGCTCCTGCCATTATTCACGGGACGCGTGAATAATTACTTGCGGATTTTGCACAATATCAACATGGAAATTTGTAATGGTATTGCCATATTCAATCTCATTCATTATTTATGAGTAAACTAAAATTCGATATATCTGAGTTCCTTTATAATTTTTAATACCTATAGGCATAGGTAACTTAATCACCCAGACCGACTTTGTTCGGGTTTACAACTTAGCTTATCTAAGATAAAGACTTATAATATCCAGTATTACAGAGACACGACACAAGTGGATGCGACAACCGCTTGGAGCAGTGGTTTGAGCGTACACCGCTTGGCTCAATGCACTGGGTGGTTGCGGGTTCGATTCCCGCCAGGGCAAATTGCGGAAATGGCCTATTCGTAATTTGCGCAGGGTTGGGTGTCACTGGGATCACCCCAAGTCCATTGTGTGGTACCCATAGTACAAGCGTTGCTTAGTTTGGGACCATGTAGTTGGTGTGTCTGGCGATATTTATTTAATCCATAATTAGTTTGCTAATCAACATCAGTATCAGTATCTACTATCAATTTGACATTATAGATCACTTGGGTCCAATGTTCGGTTATTTCAGAAGTTTATAAATGAATAAAAAATGTTCTGTCACCTAGCCGTCAGTTCACACGACGTGTATTAATAGATACTTGTACTTGACCATTTTTTATTCCCGGTCCCTTATAAAATAAAACCGAATGTGGCGCGCGAGCTCTCTGCTCCGCTTTTATGACCTCACCCTTACAGATGTGACGTAGGTATCAAATTTAATGTATTTTTTTTATTTTGTTTTCACTTTCTTTTTTAACCTGGATTAATAAATTTATAACATATTGTTATTTCTAAGCAATTCACGCTGCTATGGGAACTGCTTGGAATATTTTGTTTTTTTTCTTCGAGATTCTTATTTTAAATTCTGATTCTGAACAAAATCTCAATTCTCAAAACCATTCGGATCGACATACTCGTATATCGAAAATACAAAATACAATTAGCCTATTAAGGGCCTGGGTGAGCTTTTCAGGTTTTAAATCTTATAATAAAGCACATCGCTTTTAAATTGTTTTTTGGGGGTATATATATTAATAGGGTTTGTTAAATAACTGATCAATTAAAACATTTACCAAAGTAAAATGATGTATAAAATTAAACACCTTACACAGTTCCCACATCCTTTTTTAATTAACTTTCATATTATTTATTCACAAACGCCACTTACAGAGATCCTCGAAATTCAAGCATAATTTTGCGAAGAAAAGCAAACAAATTCGTCGGTCTGGTTACATAAAATGCAATTTTAAATAAAATGCAAATGCTGTGAGCTAAGAATGAGTACCTAACTAAGTAAGCAGCTAGATAAAAGTGGCGTCCGAGATTTGTTTTGTTTCTTCGTTATATTGTTGTTATTTTACAGAAAAAAGCAGGATCCATTTGATTTTCCTTTGTTTTTTCCTTGAAGTTTCCGACTAGAATTTCCGTAGCGACCCTTAGATGATAAAGTCTGCAATATCCTAGGACATTTCAGCACTAAAGTCTCAAGACTTCGGTATTGAAGGAGTTATCGACAATTAAAGAGTGATTTGTCTAGTTATAGTTCCATTGTTATGATGGAGTAACATGTATTTGTTGTGTTTGAGCTTCCACTCTGAAGTTTTGAATATTTAAATCCTCTATATAAAAACAATAGCAAAATAAAGAGGGATAGAAAACGTACCATTACACATATGCGGCCATCGCCCTTAGGCTGAAAAGGGTTAAATTAAGTTAATTTATAACTACACCTGTACACAAATCTCACTGGCTGCTCGCTTGCCCATTTAAACCACCATATATTTCATTTATAAAAACAAACCTGTGTGTATTAAGCCCAACAAAATATACCACTTGAAATACTTCATTAAGACCATGTTTTTCGCAATTATGTAGGCAAGCTCCATAATTTTCAGCTTTTTTCAAGTGGACCGCTTTAGACCTTGTTTTTATTTAGGACAAATTTCCTTTTAAAATTATGATATAATTGAGATTGAGAGGACCTTTCATTACCTGTGTATTAAATAACTAATAGTTTCATGATCGGGGTGTTATTGAAACTATCTACCCCACTTGTAACAAAAACATTTTATTAGTTTTACCGTTAAGATATAAATGTAGATATTATGGGGTTCTATCGGACAGCCGGTAGCGGCGCTAGTGAGTGACGAGGGTCATTTGAATACAAAACTCTTAAAATAACAATAAACCAAGTTTCGTTCAGCTTTGTAACTTTGTTACTGTTTCGACACTACCAGTTTCGCTCACGTCACAAAGGAAACAATTCACTCTAGGTATATTTAATATAAAATGTACCTTTGATAAAAACATAATATTGAAATATTAATAAATTTGAGTTAAAGCCCCAGCTTTTCCCAGAGGCCTAGAGTTTTGACTGAGCGCCATAACAATACGTTCTCGATTTATAGTCCTTTCACGTTTTAAGCTAGACTTTCTGTGCTTAATGCGTACTTAGACCTGTATTACTTGGAGTTTAATAACTTGAAACGGTTTCCATTAACATTTTGGCGAGTATTTATGTTCTGCGGTGAAATAAAATGTGTTTAAATTCGCATTGAAGAGGGTTTCACGTATTGTTAGCCGGGTACTCAATGGTTAAGACTAGGCAAAGCTAAAAATTTTGAATATACATTTATAATTAATTTTAAATGTAATCACGTAATTATAGTTGCGCCAACCTAGGGCTTAGAGCAAAGGTTTCTAAATACGAACCTACCTACTTACATCGGAACATTTAAAAATGGGCTTTATATCTCTATAGCTATGGTATGTTTTCTATAAGAACAAAGCGGTAAACCATGGCTAGAGCCTTTTTATACATTCGACCAGCTTGCCGCAAGAATGAGAGCCGACCTTCCGTTGAAATGTACGGAATGGTTCACAACCGGAACCGTTGCGATTTTTCAAAAATATGTACTTCACCATACCAATTTTTTTTATTTCTTATTCATAGGCTTTGTATTCATTTTACGGATTATTGCTGGGACGCAAATCGAACTCGCAACCACCCGGTACAGTGAGCCCAGTGGTATACGTGCAAACCACTGTGCCAAACAGTCGTCACGATACCAAGCCAAGTGATACTGCGCCAAGCAATATAATGAACACTTCCATCACTTGTCTTTGCTTGTGTATAACTTGTACTCAATAATTTTTATTTGTTATATAAGGACCGAATTTTAAAAATTGGCCTTAAAAATCCTGAAACTATGTAATCCACCGCCCCGGTCCAAACTTATACACCTTATATATATAAAAGTTTCTAACTGATGTAGCTAACTACTTATCAAAAATAATTTTCCACAAATAAATTTTCTTGTTTTATCCACTAAAACAACAGCGGGCTCGTGCAACATTCCAGTCCGTGTATTTCGAGACGTCCCCTATCGTATTCGCGTGTGAAAAACTCACTGTGATTTATGTACCCAGACGTGGCTATCTGGAGATAAATTATTGTCGGCACATCGCAGATGCATGCGCGAAAAAGTGAGAAATGGCTGAGAACACGTGGTAGATCTCTGCTGTTACTATCTATTTGGTGTGGCGTAAACGAATCGTTATAGTGCAAAGGGTTATTACAAAATCTCGGATTATTTGGATGATAAATCAGCTTGGGACTAAGTAGTTCATATCTCAACAGTCAATAATAATGTCAAAGCGTAGCGTGTCTTGCCCTACTAGTCCGAATTATTTGTGTAATTCTTGGTAACATCAAAAGGCAATACACTGGAGCTATTATAATATTTATATTAATATCTACTACTCTTTGTAATTATTGAATATAGGCAACTGGCGATAAAAAAATGACATGTAAAAAGACAAGCCCGCTGAGTTTCTTGCCGGATCTTCTCAGTCGAGGTCGCGTTCCGATCCGGTTGTAGATATAAGAAAAAAAATATGTAAAATTAACAATTTGTAAGAGCCCCCGTAGGCCTAATCAAAATAAACGCTTTGAATTTGAATTTGAATAGGAAAATTGGTTTATGTAACGTATCTCGACTGTATTTTTGTAGGTAATAAATAATATTTCTTTAAATAGTGCACATAAGCAAATTAAATGCTTACGGGGTATGATCTTGTAGAACGGTGTTCTTATTAATGTATTATTATATATTTAATACCATAGAAATACTTATTATTTTGTCGAACCTACGTGCCGAAATACTAACCCCCAAAATAGTAACTTGCAATCTTTGATACAGGAAGACATTTTTAATTGACTTATTAAGATATAACAAATCACTATTGTTTGAAAAATGCATTTGTAATGTAAAATTTAATTTAATTTATGCGGTTAAATATATACACACCATTACAGTGCCATCATAGCACTATAGCTAGTAACTTCGTGCATCTAGTACATAGCTTTTGTAACAAAAAGGGATAACGGATTACAGCCGCGAGTTTTTCCTGAAGTGATAAAACTTCTCCATAATATTATTGTTGAAGAAACTTTCCCCATTCGTAGTTGCTCCATAAAAATGACACTCAACATCTCATGCTCGCTACACTAACCCATTCCACAGACATTATTATTGCATAGAGGTGCCATGACAATTGGGGATGACATATAAGTTGGTCCCGAAATGACAAGTTCATGTACATGTGACTTAAGCGCTTTATCATGTTTTATATAAAGATTAGTAGCAGTGAAGAATTATATCACATTACAAGAAGCCCGTCAGCTAAACGGTTGTACTCGGGTTTAAATGTATAGTTTAATGGCCAGGGAAATGTGTCAAGACGATTCTGGTATAAACCGTCGTCACAACGTCTTGACACATGACAGTTGTAAGCATATATTGAGGCCTCTGACGCTTTTTGATTATTATCATGACAGGGATAAATTGATCATATTTTTTTTCTTTTTTAAAATGACTTATTGGCCTAACCTAAGACATTTTTGTCCAATGGGACTTAAATAAAGAGCTAACAACTAATGTAAATTTTTCCGGCTCTTCCTGCAGAGCTTAGATTGTTATAATTACTTAGAGTACATTTTTTGTTATCACCTTTGCTACTTCTTCAATTGCTATGCGTCACGAGCTATAATTGGCTTTGCGACTTTTTACTTGCATCTGCAATTGTTATTTCTAGTTGTTGGTAATCCTATAAATAAATAACGTCATTTTAGCGCTCCAATACGACCGTAAACTACTGAAAACTTGAAATATCATAACAAAGCAATTTAACCCGACTTTGAGTCGCTAGCGACTTAAGGCTGGATAAAGTTTACCAATAAAATAATTTACAAAGGCCATATCTGTCTGCCAATTAGATCTACGAGCACATTGTTCTGTGCTCTGTGTTACTCAGAAGAGGGGAATTTGACAATCTGTGCTGCCGTTATGGGTAGTTATGGTGGGACTTGATGGAATACTCAAGCTTTGTTCCTGCTACCAACTGTATAATAATTAGGATAATAAGTTTAAATTGTGTTTGTGCTACAACACAAGGGTTGGCGATAAATGAATGCGCATTGATGCGCATGAAATATGCGAATTGCGCATGAAATAAAAGAAACATGAATAACTGTTTTATTCCAAAATATAATTAAAGACAGTTTTATTAAGGAACTTATAAATTTGCCCTTAAGATGTTATGGTGAATAAAATCAATTGGTGTATGGACACATCTAGTCCGGTGGTAATTATTAATCAACTGGATGCATCGCCACCGACGGTCGAGAAGTATTGAAAATGCATCTCATCCTGTTCAATTATGTGATAGTTATAATATTCCAATGTACGTCTGTTCGTATTTTGTCCTCCTAAACAGGTTGGCCGATTTTGTTGGTTTTTGTACTTAAGGTCACCTTAATGGTTCTCAGCTATAGTTGGTTGACATTCAGAAATTACGCTTGCCGAGCTATGTGCAAAAGCTAGTTAAGATTAAAATTAATCATCCTTATCTTTATCATACTAATATTATAAAGAGGAAAACTTTGTTTGTTTGATTGTAATGAATAGGCTCCGAAACTACTGAACCGATTTGAAAAATTATTTCACTGTTGGGAAGCTACACTATCCCCGGGTGACATAGGCTCTATTATATTTTAAAAAAAGGGATCCTTACTAAAACTCCAATAATGTAACCGTAATGTACCCGTGCGAAGCCGGGGCGGGCCGCTAGTACATAATAAATAAATACCGACTCTTTCAACAATACAATGATGCTGTTCATTGTATTTTTGAAAGAGTACACAGAAACAACAAATCAATGCTAAATTCAAAGTTGCAAGTAAACGTCACGAGGAAAGGTAATTAAATTGCTAACTTTGGTCAACATTAAGAGCTTTTGCCGTTGCAAAAATGTAATATTTAATTCTCTCTCTGGCTGGGTTAATTATATGGGACCTACCAGTTTCAAACTTTGTTATCCTTATTTTGCTTTATGAATGGCGTTGGTTGGTTTTATTTTTAACAGTCATTTGTAATAATTATATAATGGTGTTTGACTCTGTTTTACCTTCAATTTTACTAACTGATACTTGTGAACACTATGGCGGTCACTTGCTGTTGTGAATTATAACACAAAATGATTTGAAGAGCTACACTTTAATGTCATATTTATTCTATTGATTAGTACAATTATTCCATTATCAACAATCAGCCGAAAGACGACTACTCCTGGACAAAGGCTTTAAGTAATGATGTCATTGATTCACTGTCGTTCACTATATCTTCAGGCTCGTGGTCACTATTCAGGAACCTGTCTGCTACAGCGGTCATCCATTCTGCGAACTATATGGCTCGCTCTTTGCTACTTAAACTTTACAACTTGATTAATTGATTCGTGATTAGTTGTAGTTTAGTGACAATTGTATACTCAATTGTATATTGTGTCACGTTAAAATTGCTCCCTCCCATAATTCCGCCACATCCCGCTCGTAGTTTCAAATTAATCGACCAAGCAGCCGTTACAACTTCTGCGCTAACTTAAAGGTTATCAGCCGAATCGGCATACCTCATGTGGACTTAGACCGTAACTCTGGTTAATGCCTTTATCGGCAATAATATATGGCCGAGATATGTGGCCGGTTTTTATCTTGAGAAACTGTGAACGAATGCCTGTGAATTGTCCGATTGCCCATCGTCAATTGGGTTGGCCAAATGCATTGAAATATTTGAGGTGTATCTATTTAATTTCAGAAAATTCTGAGGTTTTATAATATTAGAACTTTTTCGCCTATGAGTGATGAGTGACTAGGATGGGTGACCGCTAGCGGCATATATCGTACTTCGCAGGGCATTGATATAATGATGCCTCCATGGTTACGTACGTAAAACGTCTACACTAGAGTTATAGTCACTTCATATAGTAATTATAGTTTTATACGTAATTAAGATTAGAAACAATGTGAAATCTAGAAACAAATAAATGTGCTCGCTGCAGCTAGCAACACTATATACCTACATTGTATTGTACTAAGTATAACGAACTATAACGACGAATCTCCATAAAGGAAATCCAAAATATGAATGGTCACTCCCAATCCCTTCTGTAGGGCGCTCTTAATTTGTGTGATGTATAGCATCCTCCGTGGCCTCGGCTCACATACGCACTATAAATTCACTTGTACGTGATCCTGCCGAAGCGATCCGAGCCACGTCCAAATAGAAATGATCCTATCGTGCTGTCACATCGCGTAATATATTTGGAAAAAGGTATAATCGTGGGATACTTCTGCGTACATATTCTAAAAAAAACAAATTTATCTTGGTATCAAAGAAAAGTGAGAAATAAAATACAAGTTTCTTAAGTGATATCAGTCTAGCACTTACCAAATTATAGCGAATGTCGTGATAATATTTTTAAGGAGAGAAACCGAATACCTACTATATTTCGGATCAAGTAGGATGAGACCTTTTATAGGACCCACAAATTCGTTTAATTTACAGAACAACCTATTTCTGTATCAAACCCATCTGTAAATACTGTTTTGAACCTTAAGGATGGCGGAGCACATTAGTTTAAACGTTACCAACTACTAGGAGCTTCCAGTGAATACTCCGTTCCATGAAACGCTGGAGTTCGATGCAGTCTATCTCACAACTTGTCCGACCGTTGCGGGCACGTTCGCGTCGCCCCGCGCAGCAGGGGGAGCACAAACTTTTTATCTTAAACCAAAACGTATTCCATTTGCCGACTCAGGGCTGCTAAAACCTGGACAAATGTTTTATGCTGAACGCATTATTGCTTTATAATAATATATCTTGTATAGTGTTTCTTCATTCAACTTTAGTAGCTAATATCTGTTGACAAGATTAATGTTGGCTTTAATATAAGATGGCATGTATAAGTACCTACTTACACTGCGTCCTACTATTAGGACTCCGGGTTGTAAACACCGAAATTCCATCGTGAATGCCAACTTGCTATAGGTACATAATTTAGCGTCTACCCAGACGAAATACGACAGGTCAAATTACGTGAATTTGAAAAATTATCAGTGCCAGGTTAACCTTATGAATGACCGCTACCCCGCTTTTAAGAATTAAACTCAATAAGTCAGGAAACTACATTATAATGGAGGCTTTAAAAATAAACCAACCCTACACAAGCCCGTCCACCTCTTTCTTAATTTGTCACAAAACTTTCTCGAAGACAGTATTCTCGCTAATGACGCCTTGTTTTTCTGATATTTTCATTACCCGCCGTTCCTTCAGCTCCACTTACCGGCTACCCTCATTTACTTTCATCGAGTGCTCGAAACAAAGTTTTGAAAGCACCATCTCTGAAAGAGAAAATTTTTCTAATAAGCATTATTATTTTGGCCAACTTTTGTTGCCCAAACGGTATATCCTGTTTTCGTTGTTACTTTTATTGAAGAATCTGGTCGTTAATCTGAATAAACCAATATAACTAATCAGGGTGGGAGTAAAAATATACTGAAAAGCTCAAAGCGGGAAGTAATCAATTCCGAACACCCGCAAATCTGTCCCAAAGTACCGCAAGCCGGTTTCGCTCGGCGGCTTTACGCAAGCCTAAAGCGTTCGCCAGGCTTGCTCGATTCGACGTTGATCGTAATACCTCGATGTTGGTCCCATTGGCTTTTGGACCAACGCTGATTGGCTCCAAGAACCAACAATCGTTTGCCAATGTAATATAGAATTGACGTTGGTTGACCTCTCGACTGAACCATATTTAGGCTTAGAAATGCACTGATATTGGTCGAGAGAAAATTGTTTATTTTATCAAGTTAAGTATCGGGTTTAAACAGTAGCAGTAACAGGAGCTTTCAATCGTGTTTGAAGAATTGATTGTGCTCCAATCGGAGCCATTGAATGACCCGATGTTGGTATCAGTATATTGGCTCATTGGTCCAACATGGCCCATAAAGTCGACATTGACATTTATCTCAATAGCACCCAAGGCCACCTGATCTCGAGGGATACATTACTCGTCTGTGCCGCTGAATTGCGGGTATTGATTTCATATTTTTTCTTTTACCCTCGGAGAGCTTGTGCCCTTAGAAAGAGTACCATTTCGGATCGGTGCCCTTTTTGCCCGTTTTATCAGTTTTCAATTTAGGGCATTTATTGGATTTAGCTCAGTTGGCTGTTACTGGACATTGTTTATGAGATTGTTATTGACGGTTAAATGTGTGTCATCAAAAGTTTTATGGAATTTGTTGAGGCTTAAGTGCCCTAGGCATTTTTTACTTTTTATATTTCCAAGGGACGGAATCTGGCGGATACGATGGAAGATTGCAATGGTACATCATGAGTGGCTTCTTGCTCTTCCTCTCGACCTCCACACTCACCTATGGTATCACCGTGGCCACACGCTTTGGGATCCTGTGATAAGACTGTATCCTTACTATATAATTCATCACAAATGAAATATGCAAGTATTATTATTGTGAAAAAAAAAGAAATTCCAGCCTCCCTAATTCGACATCCAAGAATGTACGTTGATGACTCAGTATTTCTTCACGTTTATTAAGATAGGCGTTTTTATCCCTCGCATTTCGCGGGCCACCCTCATCGTGCCGTCGCCAGGGCCGCCGTAGTTGGCGCACTAATGGGCTCATACATACTTAATCCACTTTTACCTTTTACGCTCTTGTGAATTCCGTCTATTCGGTACCCTTATTCCCTTCGTACTTATTGTGAAAATTCCGCTTGCGTTAACGTGTTTTGGACGTTTATAATATGTACTTTAGTGTTGACTTGTTTGTGTTTTATTTCAGGAACCAAATATAAAATACACACTTTGCTAAGATTTATTTTGTCAATATGTCTAATAATGAAATACTTTACAGAAATGATATATTACTCAAGATTTTCTGGCACAAAAATTGGCATAGGGACTAAAATACATGCTTCTATTTGTCTAACTATACAACGAAACTGATCTGAACAGCAAACTCGCGATTTTTAGATAAAATATTTTGTTGGAATGCATTACATCTATCATCTTTGGATTTATGCAGCATCCCAAGCTTCTTTTTCTTCACATTTATCATTATTCAGCAGAAGTTCGCTCGGCGCTAGTTCAATGCATTTCAAAGAAGACTGACATTATTCAGACGACTAAATTAGGTACAGTGACCGGAAAAATTAAATAGAATAATATAGAATAATAAATAAAATTATTATTACAGTATTAAAATAAAAGTCAAGATTAAAAATACACTTTTATTCCAATGTCATGCACATCTACAATTTGTTTTCACTAAAGAGTATCATTGTGATATTGTTTGTGCTATTATTACCTCGTCAACTATCCAGTCTGCAGTTTTGAACTGATTTGTTCGTGGGAAAATACTTAGATTCGAAATTAGTTATGGCAAATGGTGGTCAAAATAATTTCATTTTATTTAAACATTTTTTTTGTGCAGTAGTGGTTACTTATTGATTACCTTTGACTATTTTTCACAATTTACAATCAACTAAGTAGACCTAAAATTTATGAAGACATATCATTTTGCATATATTTAAGATGATATACAATGATAATTTAACATTTTTAAAATAATTGAAATGTATTTCTAGATTTTGAGAATTACAGTACATTTGAATGTATAGGAAACTAATAAAATATACACAAGTGTATGTATTATTAGAACCACCGCTTACCATTGCTATGTATAACAAGTTTGATCTAAAATGGAACTTATCAATTATGTAATACATAAGGATAGACTTCGTAGAATAAATTTATTGCTATGCGTTATACTTCGACTTTGAAAAAATTAAGTTACACATTATTTTCCCTTATAAAAGATAGTGTCGTTCGTACATTTTATGTCCCTATCCGGGTGTTTCTCTGACTGTACTTCATAACGAAAATAATAATTACTTTACTTAAAAGCCCTAACAAAACGTCTAACTGCGCAGCCAGGCAGTACAGTGCATGGACGTCTCAACCCTTCTTGGATGTACAGACCATTATGGGCCTTACATAAACTGTTCCAAAGAAATTTAGACAAAGAGTTCATACAATTTATGTGACATACAATTTTCAGGACATCTCGCGACTCAGTTTGTTTTTTAGCAACTTTACTGGCTGTTGTCCCAAATATAATATTTAAAATGGTGTTTGAATAAAATTCATGTACAACAAATGAGAGTATGAATCCTTTTAGACTTTAGAATATATCGCCAGACTGAATAATAATAAGTAGAATAAAAGAGTCACACAGAGTGTCACACATCCGATCAAATGTAGTGGAATCTGATTGTTTTACAAAATACTGGGTACGGTGAGGATCCACGCGAATTTAATGCACTATTATGTGCACGTTGTTATTGATCTGGTTCAATGACTGCAGTCTAGACTGAGATTACTTCACATAATATTACTATCTTTAGTATTGTTTTTTTAAGATGTCGAGGGAAGGGCACCAGCTGTTTGAATCTGATGAGCTTTCATAGTCTATCTGCAGCAAATTGTTTTAAGACCCATTTCATGTTATATTTCTATAGGGAAGTCTAAAGTGTAATTTTAAAATAACCTACTTATATTATAGTAATTTGAAATGTGAATTTCAAAATCAAATTGCATTATTAACTATTTTGCACCTTTTCTTTCTTATATTACCCGTAGACAGTCGCAAATCTTTATAGAATCTTATCGTTAAAAATACAAAGTAAATCCCGTTGTTTTATTCTAATCAATGATCTTCGGTCTAGACAGCACTAGTTTTAAATCCGTCCTATCGACCTTTTGGTCCGTCTAGCGCCTGTCTGTTATAGATTTATAGTTCTTGTAAGAGCAATCTATCAATCTGTCAATAAGATAATTTATCTATCAATCTCTGGGCTTATTTCAATGTGTGACATGTCTTTTTTCCAATTATTTTTACTTAAGTAGGTTTTGAGATGTTCTTTAAGTTGGAAAAATCTGTGTATTGACATTATTTACGTTATCAGTGTGAGTGACTACCAATGTGAGTTTATTAGATTACTATTACTCACGTTTACACCTCGAACTGAATGCATTGATTTGGGTATTAAAATGTTTGTGCTAGGCGTGGGCTCATGTTTAGTGGCCCCTTGCACCTCTAAACTATTGACTGGTTGATTTGCGATGGAATCTTTATAGTGATTTCATTTAGGTGTACAGCATTTTGAAATGTTTATCATCATGACACCGATCCGTTATCGGCACTTAATAGTCGGATAGAATTTAATACTTTTTGTACTTAATAAACGCTTTCACACCGTGTCGATATCGTCACCGACAATGTCGCCGACATCGATATTGGTCCGATCCCGGCGACGACACTAATTATCGAGTTCACCAATAGAGCAGTAACCGATTACTTGATTTTTATTTATTGTAATTTGGAAAATTCTACAGCTTTATCTATAAGCTAAATAGCAAAAGCGTTAATAATAATAAGGTAACAATCGTTTACTACTCTAACGGTCAGTTAGTGTTGGTGAACTCGGTTCCAAGTCCTGTGGTCATCGGTCAACGGTATCTTGCCAATATCTTTATCGTCTAATCGCGTTCTTTGTCTTGTTCGGCTGGGCCTATATCACATACTTTACCCTCAGAACTGTCTCTACCTTTTAAGCAGGTTTTATGAAGGTACATTTCCTTTGCATTATTTAAATACCCACTTTTTCAAATTCCATTGTGCTTAGTGATGTGATCTGACAGTGAAAAATAGAGCCAGTAGTTATCTCGGAGAGTTCCAGCGCGCCGACCGGTAGCAGTAATCGCTCCGCATTAGACAGGGGTTCGCCCCCATTTGTCCTAATGTTACTTTTCCAACTTAATTTTTCATTCACCTGTCACTTTTTTCCGGGCCACGTTCGCTAAAAATTTCCGTTTCACCATTTTCACTTTGAAATGTAGACGTGGGTTTTAATTTTGACGAAGTTATGTTTTACAATAAGGATTTTTACGTTTTGATTGATGGTCGTTTTTAATAGTTTTTTGTATTTCCCCCAGCATTGGGGAGAGTGTACCCTTTATGATCGCTATACGCTCGTCCCCTATAAGGTACCTACTGCTATGTACCTAGAGGAATACAAGCGTATGGGTTATGTATTTTTCAATTCTCTAAATGCAATTTTACAATTATTTTTGGGAATATGATAGATGGATAAAGAAGCATTTGGAACCTGTGTGCCAAAATTTATGCATTTAAGGTAACAATCTGGTAAGATAATACTGTACAGTATGATAATACCATCTAACACTCTTCAATTCTCAAACATCACTTCGTAGATTTATGTCGGGACCGAACAAAACTGTCGATACCCAACTCTTTTCTACATTTTGTTTCCAGGATATTTGTAAGCGCGTAAATCAATAACGCAAGTAATATCTGTCTTTTACTCTCTCAAAGGAATTTCGTCAACATGTCCCGACGAATGAAGGATTCCGTTCCTCATTTTTACACTTTCTTTCTCATCTAAATTCGCTTCGTTTCGTGTCTGCTCGATTTATGTTCACACAAGCTACTGCCCGCCACTTCATCCGCACTTTTAAAATATACCAATCTGATTTTACTGTCGTGTCCCTATGCCCTACAGCAGGGGTGACTTAACTAGCCCAAGATCTACTGTTTACTGACGAAACCCTGTGCGATCTACTAATTACATAAGAGAGGACAAATAACATGATGGAACGGCTATTGAAAAATGATACTAGATGATGCGTGCTGCAGTTGGTAATTACATTGCACAGTATGTTATACGATAATTTTTTTTTGCCTTGCCTCGATTGACTGGACTAATAGACGCCATAGACCGGTCGATCGGGATCTACCGGTTGGCCACCCCTACCCTACAGGGTCGGTATGGGAACCTTCGAAACTATACGAGATAGAAAAAACATGGTGAAAGTAACCATGTCTTTATAGATTTTATGTCATGCAGGATGGACACATGATGCCTCTAAACATTTTTAGTATAATATTTTGTTAATTCACAACGGTTTTGATTCGAAGTCCAATAAGTATTTTATTTAAAACATTTAAATGAACGAGTTCTTCATTATAAATAAGATAGTAAGGACTTCAATAATGTCAATCATTTTAATGGTTGTTTGTTTAGCGAAGGAAATCAAAAGCGAACTATTAGTTATTTAAAAATGTTCCAAATAAAAAATGGCCTCTCCAGGGCATGTTACTTATAAATTATTCTTTATTCCTTTTCAGACGCTTTCCGCTCTCATTGTGTCTCCAAATTGACAGCTTTTCCAATTCTTCCCCTGACAAATAAATATTAAACTCACTATCAAGTAATTAAGGTTACTAGTCTATTAATTAATGAATAAATTCAGTTTAAGTGTCCCTTTAATACTTGCTGCCGGCATTATTAATGAGTTTGGCTAACATCCAAAGCCGTGTATAATTACTCAAGGTTATGGCGAACAAGTTTATGTTGTCATAAATATTGAGGGGTGAATAGGGGACTAAAATATTTAACCACAGTTTATTTTGACCCTATTACCAGATTGGTTATGCACGCGTCTCGCGTGGACGAGATCTTGGGTTCAAAACCCCGGTTCGCACCACTAGGTTTCAAAATTACTTTTATCGTTATACTGGGTCTGCTTATAAAGAGGTGATGACACTTTGTTTAGATATATTGGAATTGAAAATGGTTAACTTGTTCGAGTATAATATTATCGAAAAATTATAATGTCTTTCATTTTATTTCAGAGGAGGGGTGTGGACGCTGGGTGAGTTTGCTTTCTCTATGACACCCCGTTTCCGGTTTCCGGCACCGATCGGCATCCAACGCCAGGCTGGTGAGTTTTGCTTTTTGAATTCGAAGTTTGATTGTTCCAAATATTTAAATGGGAGATTAAATAGAAGAAAAAAATGGTGATCATTTGTTTATTTAACTTGTTTTAATATATTTAGTCTTATTAAAATAATTTGGAAGTAAAATTTCCGTAGAAATATGTCCTGAAACTAAACGGTTGTGATGTGCAAGTCATCGAAACACCACATCTATGCTTAGGGAATACCCTGATATCAATTTTATAATAAACCTCCACTACTTAATCCATTACGGAGAGTGATTAAAATCTAATATTTACACATTATGTACAAATTAAGTTTCACAAAGAGGCATCTATTACAAATTTTAAGAATCTCGTTCTGTGGTATTACATTGTGTTTATACGAATATTAAGTAACAGTCACCAAACAGTCCTAGATCATTTATTAGGTCCTAAAAACATAAAATATGAACGGATTTATGCATGCAGAAAAAGATATACATCAGCCTAAGATAAATAATTTAAATAATGATTTTTTAAAATAAAACATGACTGTGGTTTGTGGCGATAACAGGTATAAAAGTTTCAGATGTGACCTCAATTTCTCACTCAATAATAATGAATTAGAGACACAAATCCCTGTAGAGTTAGAAATTGAAATGTGCTGAGGTTGGATCAAACAAACACGAATAATTATTATGTTTCCATCAACTGAAGGAACATTATTTTGAAACCACTTTTATGCCAACATTTTCAATCAGCATTTTCCACGTTCAGTTCTGTTGAAACCCAAAGGAGTAACACGCGTGAGTGTATTCCCTTTTATGTTTTATTGATGTGCCGCGCTGACCTGGGTCAGTTAAAAAGCCTTTTTCGCTTTTCGAATAACACAAGTTATATGGAACAAAAGCGCAGTATACGTACGTTTTAAGATGTTATACGGAAAATTGAAGAAGATGTTAATATAATGTATTGGAAATGTTACTTTTCAGATCATTGTTAAAGAAGCACACTTAGAGCGATTAAATGAACAATTTCAATCTCTAACTCTCCTAAAACGGTTGTAACGTCATTCTGGACTTTCATTGGAAATCACAAAATATTAGGTTATTAAGTGTGAAACGAAAATAAAATAGCAAGTATACAATTTTCGATCTTGTGATTCGTGTTTATATGAGCAAACAATATTCGACTTTGTGTCAAGTACACCATAGGGCTGACCATCTTAGGTCACCAAAAGTAACATGAAAGGCCAATACAGACGCTCTATCTGAAAGAGCTGGCTTGAGGCATCATTCGACAGAGGCGTCGACAAGACTTGTCCCTTATCAACAATGTAATACCACTTCGTTCAGTTATATATTAAGGTAACATATGAACCGTTATGAGGATTTCCGACAGCTTTATGAATATTAACAAAGTCTTGAGAAGGAGCTCGTTTAATTATTGACCGTGAAACATTTCCCGTATGTCATACACATGTGTGCGTTCCTGGAAACTATCTACTCACTTTGTGGTGAAGTACAAACATATTGGAAAGTTATTTTTATTTATATGTATAGATAGAAATTTAGTGTTGTCCAAAATAACAAAAGAAAGACAGATTTTTGTCTTGCAGGGTGATTCTCCAAATCTGCAGTTTCTGTCATGGCTTTGGTCTTGCATTTTCGCAAGAACTTTGTGCAATACTAGTTATATGTACCTACCTATGAACAACTGAATACTTAGGCTATGTTATTCGAAATGATTAATCAAATGAGAATATAAAATGTCAGTTTTCTACCATATCTGCGTGATATAAAGCAAAATTATTTTAATAATATTACCAAGCGTTATTCAACCCATGTTTCTCAAATCACACAAACGTACTATGAATAATTATCGCTTTTACTAAGAGTAATTATCAACAAAAATGAATGTGTATTTTACAAATATCACATCGAAGTTACAGAGTTTTCCAATCAATTTCACTAGAGAAATCCACTTTAGTAAAAAAATCTAACTATTTATTTACTTATGACGTGGTAACTATTACCTATGTACATTTCTCTTACATAATTGGAAAACACCGTCACTAACTTTGACTAGAAAAAACCTTTTGTAAGTAATGATATCTCGTAAACCATTATTCACGTAGACGATGAATAACGGTAGTCTGAACGGATCTATTATTATAAAATATACAAAATTGCAAAACAGGGATCAAACCGGATCGTACTTTAGGTAATGGAACTTCCTCCCGCATTCATCGGCCGCGTCCGCCTTATTTACAAAACTACTTTATAGTCAGTCGCTTTATCACTTTTTAGCGTCTAAATTGGCTTGTTTAAGCGTCGTTCTGACGTCGACGTCAGATATCATTAGCGTCACCCACGTAACCCTCGTCAGGGCTCTCGGAACATATGTCGGCCGCACACTTCGCGTTAGACACTTGGGGTAAAGGTTTGAGCACACTTTCCGTGCCCTCGCCGGGCATTCGAGCGTCCGTTGTTTGTGTGTCGACACACCGCGTCTCCACCTGGTAGCACCGGCCCGGGCCCTCCGCCACGCTCATCGGGACCATCACTGCACACGTACCTTTAGGATTCACCCATGACGTGCAGGCCTCGGCCGGCGCGCAACACTGCACCGGCTCCGTCTTGTAACCTTCCGGAGGCGACGGAACAAACTCCTCATTGTAATACACAGTACCGTTACCGACGAACGCTATCTGACGATTTCTCGGTACAGGGTAACCCTCTAGCGTACGCCGTACACTTCCCGCGTTGAACATTTCAAAATTGGGGCACGCGGCCTGTGGCGTGTTGAATTCTGTGTCTTTGGCGAATTTACAAACGAGTTTCTGACCTTTCGGCCGGTTGTGCGGCAACGTCTGATAAAAAGGTCCCACCACAGAGTAGTTGGACATTATCGGCGCCCGGCAAGGATGTTTTGGAAGCCCGTAGTCGTAAGGGTAGCCCTCGTTATCTAAAAAGCATCCCGGATTCAAGTGTACATCCGCGGAGTGCTGGTACATGTTGTTGAGCGTGTTCGGCGGCACATTTATACTCTGTTGATCCTGCCATGTGACCTGCCTCGGCATTGCGGGCGCGGTGAATGCGGTTTCCTCTTGGAAACCGTCCTCGCTCGCGGTTTGAGCTTTGTATACTGATAACACTGCGTTCTCGTTTTGCGTATTGTTAGCTACAGTTTCCGCGTCGCTAATTAGGTCGGGGTTTCTGTCGACAAAGCCTTTCATGTTATTGCTTTGATACACGTCGCTCGACTCGTAGTCACGGTTTGTTTGCACGGTATAGTGTAGTGCGTGATGAGAATGCGCGTTCACGATTACGCTCCCGTTGTTTTTAGGCATCCCGTTGCTCCTACTGGACGGCAGGATCTGATTACACAGCGCTACGTCCTTGCCGCTCTCCTTTTTCTTTCGACTTCTAGTATCGGTTTTGAACTTCAATAAGAACACAGCTATGATAGCTATGAGCAACACGATAATAAGGAACACAATAGTGACTATAACTACCAAGTGTCTCTGGGGGAACGTGACCACTATAACGACGGGCTCCTCTTTGACTAGTATTCTGATCGTATAATTGGCTCGGGATTTGCCTGCCGGGTTGGCGGCGACACACGAGTACGTGCCATTGTCGTCGTTTCCTATATTGAATATATACAACTCGCTCTTTTTGTCAGTAGCGCCGTTCTCCACATAATACAGGTCGCGCGCGTCCGGTGACATACTCGAATAATTATGAATGATCTGACCCTGATATAACCAGGTTATTTTCGCTTCAGGTACCGCTTTTACTAAGCACTCGAGTGTCACGTTGTTGCCAGCGTTAGTCTCTAAGAACACCGATGTAGGGCTCATTTTCGGTAAGCATGCCAACTCCTTTTCAACGATACTTGTGATCGTTCGTTTCCTCAAACGTTCGGGGAGAGAGCAAATGGGTTCCACGGCGTGCGGCATATTGAAATTCAACAACCAACTATGCAAATCCCTTAGATGGCAATCGCAATTCCAATTATTATTTTGCAAGTTAATCCCTCGTAGAGTATCGGGGAATAAATTTTCACCTTGGATATTGGATAGTCTATTGCCGTTCAGTCGCAGCCACTCCAAATGGTTGAGACCACTAAATGCCTCCCGCTCTATTGTTTCTACTTTACAGTCGCTCAGTTCGAGGGTGTTGAGGTAAGATAAATGTTGGAAGCAATGAGTTTTTATACCCGTTATCGGGTTGTTGTTGAGTGAGAGCCTCATTAGCGATGGGAAGAAAACAAAGTTGGTGGACGGGACGACCGTCAAATAATTGTTGGAGAGATCCAACTCGACGAGGTTCGCGAGGCCTTTGAACGCGTGGTTATCGATTTTCTGTAGTCTGCATCTTTGTAAATAGATTTTCTGGAGGTTCAGTAAGTTTAGTTTATGAAATGTCTCCTTTTGCAGTACTTGTAGATCGTTTCCTGTGAAGTCTAGTACTTGCGTTTCTGGGTCGAGGGAATTCGGTATTGTTTTGAGGTCTTTCTCTGAACATTCGACGTACCGTTTTCCGTTCTTCCACTTGCAGATGCACTGGGAGGGGCAGGCGATGGCCGGCAGCAGGAGGCAGGTGGTGCACAAGGCGATCAGCCTCACGTCTAAGCTCCTTCGGACTCTCATATTGCCTCAAGGCATCCGAGCTCCAATGTAGATCGCGAACATTATCTGAAACAAAGTTTTCACATTTATAAATGAGGTCCAATATTTTAAAATAGGGAAAAGGAATTCGTTTAAAATACACTAGGATATGAGATATTTGCATATTTTATTTGTGTATTATATATACCAACTTTACAGTAATATATTTTTAAGTAGACCAAGTCATACCAGAATTTAGTTGAAATTGCCATTATTTTATTGCCAACAGCGAAATGATAATTACGCCATTCTTGGAACTTTATAATGACATAATCACGGCTGACTTATCAGCTCAGCTCATTATTGTTGAAAATTATGTTTGCCGTCGATCAGTCTGTTTTTCGACTGATACTTATAAAGCCACGGGATTTAGTAATTTATGTGTGGAAATAAGGTTTCTCATTATAATTTCATATAGTTTTGATAGCTCTTTATAGTAAGTTTTCTAAGGTCCGAAACGCATTTTAGAAAACAAAAAAAAATACTCAAAAAAGTAATATTATGAATTTCACTTCCCATTTTTACCACTACCGCTATTAAGAGCCATTATTATGCTGCGTAGACTTCAAGATCAATTCAAAATTAAATGTGCGAGTAGGCAATTGATAATATTTTCACTGCTGTAGATCAGATAATTTGCCAGGCGTCAATAAAAACATAAATGCTATCAAACAAAAAAGGATCCTATTTAACGGCATTTCCACGGTTGTGACGATTGTAGTCCGGATTGCGGAATGTAAATTGGAATCGAACCGGCACCGCGGGACTCGCGTCTGTGTGTTACGAGATCGTGACATCGCGAGTTTAACGGACTGGCAAATTAAAAGTAGGCATCACCCGGACATTGATGAGGGACCGTTTGTATTTCCTGTTTTATTTTCCCATGGAACAAACAATTGGGTGGTGAAATTTTTGTTTGTGTTGTTTTTTGTGATGTTTTCTTATATATAACGAGTACAGTATCTTTGGAATGTGCCAAAACTTGCCTTCTCCGTGTTTTTGTTTCTAGTGAGATCTTAGAAAATTGGCATTAGTTACGCCCGAACAGCTGCATACATTTGTAGTTTCGCTTTGTATCAAAATGTAGGTGACATCAATTACGTTACACGGACGCGTGGACTTCAAACAATCACTCACGCACCTGTGAACGTTTGTTCGAAACTTACTCCCTCTACCAGCTATTACACTATATACCATCACGCTTTTATTACCCGAAGGGGTAGATAGAGGTACACCGTAGCGCATTGTGACATTTGTCACTTTGGTCCCAAGTAAATCTATACAAATTAATTTGAGTGTCTGTTTGTAATATCAAAACAACACCTTTTCACTAAATTTTTTCGTCTGTCTGTCTGTATGTTTGTTCAGGGTAATCTCCGAAACGGCTGGACCGATTTTGACGGGACTTTCACTGCCAGATAGCTGATATTATAAGGAGTAACTTAGGCTACTTTTAATTAGAAAATAAAAAAAACAAATGGGGGCTGTCGCGGGGTCTCAGAACGCGGGAGCGGGAGCGGGTTAAGTTAAATTCCACGCGGACGAAGTCGCGGGCTCAGCTAGTAGTAAATAAATATTGCCGGACTGACACACCAACGGTACGGTACGGGTACCAGTACGATGGATTTGCGGCGATCCCAGTAACACCCAGATCTGGGAAAATTACGGAAAGGCCATTTCCGAAATTTGGCCCGGCGGGAAGCGAACCTGCAACCACCATGTGCAGCCGAGCGGCCTACGTTCGAACCACTGCGCCAAGCCGTCGTGAGTGGACGAGCCTATTACTATAATACCGGGGATGAATCCTCTCAATCTGAAGAGTATTCAGGTGTCATAGTACCATGCTTCAGTTATGTATGTTGGCATATTTAGGGGTCTTTCCTGCATAGTTGCAGTTTTTGACAAGTTTGGACGACCGCTTGGCGCAGTGGTTCGAGCGTAGGCCGCTCGGCTCACTGCATCGGGTGGTTGCGGGTTCGATGTCCGTCAGGGTCAATTTCGGAAATGGCCTTTTCGTAATTTTCCCTGGTCTGGGTGTCACTGGGATCGCCCCCAGTCCATTGTACGGTACCCACATACAGTTGGTGTGTTCGTCTGGCGATATTATTATTATTTATTTATTAGTTCAGCAACTGATTATCTATGTTCGGAATTAAATTCGCACATGGAATTCGAACATTCCAAAGGGTCGAGCCGTGATTTGAACTACGAACAAGGTAATATAGGTAGATAGAACTCATCTACCTGAAAATAACACAGGCCTACTCCGGTTTATTTGGAATCCGGCTAATGTATCGTGTCACCGTATTAGTTGATCTCTGCTTACTCCATTATGCATGCGGCTACATTATTTATACGCATCGATCGGCGGCCTCGAGTCCCGGCACTAGGACGTGTAGTAGAGACTGAAGGTTACTTTTCGGGATGGAGGCAGTGAAAGGGTTCAGGTATAAATAAATGATATCAATAGGATGTAAGATTTTGTTGAATTTTTGTACACCATTCATTTCGATAAAAGTTACACCCACAGATACTACGCTGCGGACAAAATCTGTCAGAATGCATTATGATAAAAGTTACTGTATTTGATATTAGGACAAATTAGAAAACCGTTGCCGTCTGCCTTGTCACCGATAATTATCTAGTTTTCAATTAAACAAAAGTCAATGAAATATAGCTAGTATAATATAATACACATTGTCTCACATACAAACACATGCCTATCCGAAATGAATAATGCTGTTTACTCGAAAATACCAATAAGCGAACAATCGTTGTCAACAATTCCACAACTTCTTTAGAACGAATACTTTTCCCTGTTCACTGTGCGATCCCGGGCGGGGCTCGCCTCGTCCATCTTTTCTAAGAAAAATGAGTGAAGCTTTCTGCCCATTCCGCGGGTATTTCAACACAATTAATATTGCTAAAACATCCGCCAGAAACGGGGTTTTTAAAACTCCTGAATTGGTTTTCTTTTTTATTATTATTATTATTTCGCATCGCTAAATTTGGTCGCCAACAACTATTTAATTTGCGTTAATTTGTTCACCTAACATTTTTTCAGTATTTAAATTGAAGGTATCCTTAGGTTGGGAATGTAACAGTGACCAATAAACGTACAACCGCCTGATGTTAAGCAATTAACGTAGCCTACGACCCTGAAGGGAAGTTTCGACCGGAAGGGCAGTGCGACAGATGGATGAGGAGCTTGGGCCTCTGTCTCTTTCGCGCAGCTATAATAGCTTCTTTACGCCGATCTTCTGTGTAAAGGTGGTACTACTCCGGTTGAGCCACCTCGTTCATAAGCTGTAGTTAATTGACGACAGATAGCTGTACCTAGATGGTAGAGCCTAGACTACCAACTTTCATAAAGTTGGTAGCCACTATAGGCATTGGCAAGCATCTATAGGCTAGGGTAACATCCGTATCAGGCGGGTTCTACGAAGTGTGTTGACTTTGTTATATAAGAAAACAAACGCTATTTTAATTATATTTTACTGCAAACAAACACCCAAATTATATTCCCCAATCACCTATTGCAAAGAATTATATTATCAGCCACATTGACCGGCCATAGCGATGATTAAAATTGCCCACAAAAGATCTAATGTGGGCCAGGTCAGCAAACTGTAGGTCAGATTCCCTGGGGAAACCCGCAGTTGGCACAGAGTAAACATAATTCGAGGCTTGTGGCAGTGTGCCAATGGAGCTACTGGCGGTCATCAATAGGTAATACCATTACACTGTAATCACTTATAGGCAAGAATGGAACGGTTGTTTTTGAAGGTAGCTGTGGAGATTTCGATGGGATAAGCGACGGGAAACAAACATATTAAAAAAAATCGGGAACGGGATTTTTGTAAGCTTACTTGAAGTATAACATGATCTTAATAGTGTAGGGTTTCGCTGTTAATCTAACTTCAAGTATACTTTCTTCATTTCTTCACAAAGACAAAACCAGAAACCCCTTGCAGTCAGTTAAAACGCTATCAGAGGTATTCCTATTGTCTAGAATAACTACATCTGGACGATTGTAGTCTCCCAATCCGCCATAATTTATGTACATTTAGATGAAATTCGGAGAAGTACTGCCGCGGTACCTGCTTATTGAAGTTCTGAATTTGTACGTTTCAATGAATTCAAGATTATCCGCTATCGATATTTCTACTGAAGAAAAAATAGATGTTCCTGCATTATCATTGCGGTTGGTCTATTGTAATTATAAATAGTTGACGCAAATGAAATTTTCATGACTCTTTCAGAGTTGTTTAGTTTAGTTGGGTTTCAATAAACATTAACTAAAATTAAGCTTGGCTTATACGAGAAGCAAAACTCATAATTGGTATGACTCAATTAGTATCTAACACAACCCCACAAACATTGTTAACTGTATAATTATCTGCAATTAAATTGATAATCGTAACAATACTACCAGCTCTACGTGATTGTTCATAAACCTCATCTCCGCATCTTTCATTTCCTCGACGCTTTTTATTTCATCCTTCAAAGTTCAACCTTCTCATTCTATTTTTAGAGCACTCTAATTAGGCTCATATTTCAAGTCTCAAGCCTAGCGTAGGGAGGGTTGTGAAAAATCGTCGCGACAACAACGCCGCCGCAGCCCGGTCGGAACTGATTCATCTCGCGGTGATTAATCGGGGATCGTATGGCTCGCATTAATCCCTTCATTTCGACTGACTGCCGGCGCCGCCGGAGTTTCAGCTGTCGATACGGCACTGATCTTATCATTTAGAGGCCGCAGTGAGAGATAACGAAGGCATTACAGATAAGAATTTGGTCTTAATTAAAGGATTCTTTAAGTAGCTCATTTTTTCAATTTGTTTTTGTATTTCTTAGTCAGTCATTGGCTGTCGTAAGTTTCATTTTAGGTAGGTAGGTATAAAATAGTTTGTCTAATATATTGAACGACACCTTTGCTCAAAATGGTTACAAGTACAATCGTTTTAAATGGAAATATTTACGCTTGGCTTCATTTCATCAATACCTTAGTGTCAATTGAGTTATAGTTGCCCTCGGCCGATTTTAAATTCAATTTTGATTGGCTGGCTCAAAACGGCTGAAGAGAATATATCTCAAACTCCGTTATATATGCTGCGCATTATTAACAGTCGTTATTTCAAAGCGATAGTTGGATAAACGTATAAGGTAAGTCTGATAAAGCTGGGTATGTGCAGTCAACGGGCCGATCGATGATTTCTATTTACATCGTTACAACCGGGTTCGTGGGGGTTCAATTGTATTCGAACTTCAAGCATTTATTTTTGTCGCATCTTATATCGATTTGTGCGCGCGAATAGCCGTCTTAAAGCTGAAAAATACTGTTGTACCTAAGTTAGGAAATTTGAATAATTACTGTCAAAAAAATATTTTTTTCCCTTAGACGTTAACGCTACAAGCAATTAATCAATCAGCCTAATGTCAATAATTTAATGAACTTTTTAACATAACCATTTGTTTCCAGAAACTCTCGGTTAGGTAGTAGGTATTCTTGTTTAGACTGTACTCTCCCAATGCAGTGTCAAATTATTTTACGAATTATACTGGGATTGTATATTCTATATCTGAAGCAAGATCTCAAGCCACTCATTACCGTGCACGATCCTGTCATAACCAAGCACATTGCGTTGCGTATTTTGATTTAAAGTGGCCCCCGGGAGCGAGTTGGTAACTACCGTCGTAAATATATTGCAAATGTGTAGCGTCAACTAGTTGGCGTGAGTTACTGTTAGGGTAGCAATGATGATTTATATTTCTCGAGTTACCTATCTGTTTATAGATATTGTACATATGCTTTACATAAGAGCATACTTATACAGGGTGTTAGGGGCACCGTAACGAAAACTGACACCATGGATTTAACTCATGATACTGCCCCCCCCCCCCCCCCCCCCAGAGTTGGAATTTTCCGTTCATTTTCCTAATTTGTAAATTTGATTTCAGCATGAAATCATAATACAAATCTTTATCTAGTGATTTTAAATCAATAAATCTGGACTTAGTATTTTAGATATAAATCTAATGTAAATTTAGACTGAATAACCTCGAGAGGGCATTACAAGCTAAAATAAATTGCTTAATTGTTTTTGCATAATTCATTAAAATATCGTCGCAACATTCCAACTCCCGGGGCGTTCAGAATCATGAGTTAAATCTATGGGATCAGTTTTACTAAGTACCTAACCCTGTTACCATAAGTACTAACTTACTTACACCAGTTCTTGTGTATGTATATGTGTAAGTATATTTCTAACACAATAAGCGGTCATTCTCACGTATAACTCGGCACCCTTAAGTTCCATACACTTTACTGTATGCCAATGCCGCCATTATGTTAAAAATATATAGACAAAACTGTCACATCGTGTGATGATCGCTAGCCTCTCGTTTACGCTGACTCAATTTTATTTTCTTTCTCTATTTTTGTCGTTTCAAAGATAAACACCCAGACTGGGGAAAATAACGAAATTGCAGAAAGAACCCAGAGCAATCAGCTGAGCGGCTGACGTTTAAACCACTAGCCAAGTGGTCGTCAATTTATCAATGAAGATCCATTGCGGTAGAAGGAAGACATGGGTTAATGACAAAGTAATTAAAGCCATCTTCATTTCCCAAAGTGCACTATCCATTCTTCATCAAACTCTAATCATGGCGTCCTATTTTTAGGCGTGATTGATGGCGACACTCTCTTAATCAATCAATGTTTAAAACTTGTGTAATATTGGGACGTACTTTTACAAAATAAGCCTGAATTAATATACATATTTTAATCATGAAATCGTATTTTGTTTCAATCGATATTTAAGTATAGATAGTGTGCAGAAAAGAACAACGGCACAAGAGTCGACACACGCGTAAAACATCTTGTATTGGACAATGGGCATGATAATTCATATTGACTTTATTTATATTTTTAAATTAACTCATAGTATAACATTTCTTATTGATTGAAATAAAACTATTTTACGGATTGTATCGCGTTTATTAACTTTATGTTCCCGACGTTTCGGTTGCTTTACAGCAGCCATGGTCACGGGGGGACTGAGGTGTTAGACGTCCTGATGTCATAGTTAGTAACCCTCATATTTAGTTGTTCTTTGCGGTCCGATCCACGCAGAAAGTGCTCACAGCGTCTCGAGGTCTTGCAATGGTACACTTGGTTTTGGATTTAATTATATTAATTACTGGATCCCAAGTGGGTGGTAGCACCCCTTTCTTATTGACATTATTGTTATTTTTTAATTCAAAATAACACAGAGATGTTCGCTATTAATGTTTGCCAAAATCACTTAATTATGACGTGACCACTTCATACCACCTGGTTCTGTTTATTTCAAAACTTCAATCGTCGGTATTTTTGCTACTATCATTAATCGTAAGATTCGTAAGACATACTTTTCGTAATATTATAATAATAAAAAATACCAATTAATACTGCAAGTATTATTTCGATTTTCAAAAACATTCAGGGATAATAATACAGCTTTATTTATTCAAACACTCTAAAATAGCTTAAGGCTAAAGCGCCCATCTAGCCCGCGAAGTTCAAATTTTTTGAGGTTTTTTAGAAATTTTTCAAAATCTGACAATTACAAATGGCACATTTAGTAATTCGCGACAAAGACCGTGTGCAGTGCATTTATTAATATATCCAACTTACTCTAAAACATTTCAAGAACGACAGCTATCCAGATAATCTGGCAATTTTTGTATATTTAGTGATTTACTAGTATCATATCCACCGTGATAATATTTAGAGTAAAATAAATGTATTAATAAACGCACTGCATACTGTGTTTGTCGCAAATCACAAAATGTTGTCTAAAAAGTTTTTAGATTTTCGATAAACTATAAAAATACTCGAAAATTTTGAATTTCGCGGGCTAGACAGGCGCCTTCACCTTAACAAAACCAATTATGGTAGAAATGCTTATATTTTTTTCTCATAGATATGATTTAGAAAGGTAAGTAGATGTTATTGTATTCAAATATATTCACTTTAAATTGCATCTCTAAGCTGCTTACAGCGAGATATTATGACTGATTGCATACCAAGATGAATATCAATGAAACAGAGGTTGAACAAAGTTCACCTTGGTCGCCAATAAAATAAATTAAATGCAAAATATATCGTATGATTGACTTTTATAGGGTTCATTTTAAAATTGAATTATCTACATTAACAATTTTTAAGCAGTTTTTTTTGGAATTTGAGATTATTATGCAACTCATTAGAGTCATATCATAGAGTATTTATTTCAACGTTTTAAATGTAAAGGCAGGGTTGTTAATTTAATTTGGGCGTTCGTAAGCCCCTCGTTAAATAGCTTTTACATGCAGCCATTAAAATGTTTCGTGCTTTATTTCAGCTGATTAATTTTATAGGTTAATTTTTTTATTAAATTATATCCAATTTATCGGCTGTCTGTGGTAAACACATTCAAAACATGGAATTTTAAATAAAACTAAAATATACTTAAATATAACACTTTTAATTAAATTTTATATAAAAACCATGTAGTTTTAATGTGGAAACAGGTGCTTCTTTTTTATTTTTTGTAATTTATATTCCCACTCAAAACTTAAACTCAAACTCAAAATTGTTTTATTCACGCCAACAAAGCATTTATGAATAGTCAAAATCTACCACCGGTTCGGAATGCTGCTTCCACTGAGAAGATCCGGCAAGAAACTCAATGGTTACTCTTGTCAATGAATTAAAGATGGTGTACATTCTCAGGAACAGCATAAAAAATAATATGAGCAGGCAATACCATTGTCACTTAATAACTAACAGTAAATAATATCACTTTATACACATGCAATATAGTAATTCATATTACCCGCGCCACACAAACAGGAAACAATTACGAAACTACCCCATCATTTACGATCCCGTAACAACTCATCCCATAATCGAACATGTTCAGCTGGCGCCTTCCCACGTCGCAGAAAATACGAATAAAATTCATATAACGTGACCTACCGTCACGCGCACGTATTATAATAATCCTTTCAGAAAGAATAACAGCTCCGCTTAAGCCTCGGTGTGAGGCGATATATCATGCAGTGTGACCTAGACGACTTGGGCTTAAGAGATTCTGAATAAACGAATGAAATATCCGTTGGTCGGGGCCTGTTTTGCAGTGAGAAACACCAACTGCACGGTCCCAAAGTAAGCAACGTTTGTACGAGTGGGCTTGCTTCAGGTGCTCACCAGGGTAAATTACATCAATACAATTTTCTAAATTTGCCTCGACGAATCACTTGGAGCAGCAATATGAGCGCCCTCAGCCACTCAAATTGTTTACCAACTTTGTTGTTTTATGTATAAAAGCGGCTTCACAAGGTCATCGGCTCGTCTGGCTAATCCACAACAATTTCTATAACCAAATCCATCTGGGGGCCGACGTGACTGAAACACCGAGCCGATTGAGATTCAGAAACACGATTTTATGATCGCATTACTCTTTATTTCGATGGACGTAGACAGAAATCGAATTACATGACAAATGGTAATGTTTGTTGAGAATCACTACAATTGTATTTGCTGTAATACTGATATAGAATAAAATAATAGTGCACTAAAATAAAACGTCTATTGGGATTATTAAAAGAGATAGCGAGGGAGTAAATATATGTACTTTATTTCAGTCTATCTAATTTTCCATTTTATTTTCTCCAGGGCTTTAGTGTATTTTGTATTTTCATTCTAGCACTTGAGCACCTATATAAGGTCTTATTTTAATAATGGATAATATTTTGCACGGTGTCTTAGTTAAATATAAGTCGCCATGCAAAATATCGTGCGTTATTAATATAAGAACTTACATTATATTATTCTCCAATAAATATCTCTTGAAGCAACAAGAGAAAAATAAGATGTTGGAAGGGTTTTGTGACCGTGTCATCGTTGTCCCCAAGTACTTATATACTTTCCTCATCCACAGTTTCAAGACCCTCAGAGTCCTTTTATGAGTCTAAATTAGCCTTCACGAGATAAACAAGATGTTATCGTTCAAGATGCTGTCACAACAATTTCCGAACAATCAAAAAGTTTACGTCGTAAAAGAACGTAAATAAATGAGTTTCCCAGATTTATTATGCGCTGGAGTGGGCTTGTAAGAAAAATAACCGCATTAGTGTGAGTAGTAGAGTGAAAATGTTAGAAATGATCATACCTATGTGGGAAAAGGACTTAAAATTTTATTTTACGAAATTATGTTTGACCAATTAGTTAATTAACATCATCATCATCATCATCACCTTGCCCTTATCCCACACTAGTAGGTGTCGGCGCAGCACGTTCTCTTCTTCCATTCAATCCTATCATCCGTCATCTCTGCACTCACTCCCTTTTCGCTCATACCCTCTTCCACGCAGTTCATACGAGGCATGCCTTTTAAGTTCTGTCGTTTCCATAATTCCCGGCAATTTTGAATTTGGAACTGTTCTATATTCGAATGTGTTTAAATTTCGAATCTCAAAACAGTTGAATGTATTAGGATTAATGTTATTGTTTAGTCACAGCGTCGATTAGAATCTGTCAGGTTACGTACGAAAATGAATCTTTCTAAGGAAAATGTTCGTGCAATAATTTTCTACAACTTTAGAAGAGGCCTGACACGGCTTCAGTGTTTTGAAGAGCTAATATCTGTGTTCAGGGATGAAGCCCCATGTCTGCGGACTGTCGAACGCTGGTATTTAGAATTCCAGCGTGGACATACTAGTGTTAGTGACAAATCTCGCGAAGGTCGCCCAAAATCTGCATTCACTGAAGATAACATCATTGGAGTGAGACAACTAATTCTCGAAGATCGTCATGTGACGTATCGAGAGATAGAGGCTCTATTAGGCATCTCAGGGACAACCATTCAGAAGATCTTGCATGAAGCGCTTGGTGTAAGAAAGCTAGTTTGCCGTTGGATACCGCATCTGCTTTCCGACGATCACAAGGCGGCCCGCGTCAGATGGTGTAAGAAAACTCTGCAAAGGTTCAACCGAGGAGAGTCAAATCACGTCTACGACATCATCAGTGGTGACGAATCTTGGATCTATGCCTACGATCCTGATTCCAAACAACAATCTACAATCTGGGTCTTTCAAGACGAGCCAAAGCCGACTAAAGTTGTTCGTTCTCGAAGCACTTCAAAGAAGATGGTGGCCACGTTCGTTAGAAAAACCGGCCATGTTGCGACTATTGCACTTGATGATCGTAGAACGGTTAACGCAGAGTGGTATACCACAGTTTGTTTACCACAAGTCATCGCCGAACTTCGAAAATCTAACTCAAAGCGACGCATCATCCTGCACCACGACAATGCAAGTTCACACAGCGCTCGTCAAACGATTGAGTATTTGAAGCAGGAAAAAGTAGAAATTCTTGACCATCCTCCATACAGTCCTGACCTAAGCCCTAACGATTTTTTTACATTTCCTAAAATTAAGAAAAGTCTTCGTGGTCAAAGGTTCCAGTCCAGTGAAGAAGCAGTCGACGCTTTCAAGTCAGCCATTTTGAACACCCCCACTTTAGAGTGGAATAAATGTTATAATAACTGGTTTGAGCGAATGGAAAAGTGTATTAAGCTACGTGGTGAATACTTTGAAAAACAATAAAAAGTACTATAAGGTTCTAGTTGTGTTTTTTTCTTCAAACGACAAAACTTAAAAGGCATCCCTCGTACACGTCTTTTTAGGACGTCCCCTACCCCGACTACCGCTCACTCTCATACCCGTCGTCTTTTTAACCGCATGATCATCCTCTCTTCGCATAACATGTCCATACCACGCTAACCTTGCGCTCTTTATTTTCTCTGTCAACGGCTAGTTAATTAACATAATGCTTATAAAACAAATTCTGAAAGCTTAAAAAACGGTCCCCAACGCCTTTTACCGTAAAACCCCACGGTCGGCCACTTAATCCGTACCGCTCGGAATCATATTGTATACAGTACCTAACGCATCAAAGTAAGGCACAGGGTTCCTACTCCCAATGGCAAATCTGGCTTCCGCTTGGGAAGTTGTCGACTTCAAAGCGAAACGTTCAAAGGTAGCAAGTAAGACGGAAAAGGGTCGGGACGTTCGTAAAAATTAAATTTATGATGATCACTTTGATACTGTAATTAACCCAGATATGCCTACTGTCCTATATTTAGGACAGTAGAAATAAAAAAAAAAATCAGAATACCCTCTTTATCTAAGATTATTTAGTCTTATGATTTGCAGTAAGAAACGTGTCAGCTTTATTAGAAAAAATAAAAAGACAGTTATTTTAACAGTTTTTACCTTATATTTTACCTTATAAGTGTGTAATAAAAGTGCGTTGCAGACATGGCAAATGACAGGTATGTATAAAAAGTTATATTTTACTCGTGAGTTGTTTTTTTCTGTGTTAATATCTAGTTGATAACCTTAACTTTTGTACTAAATAAATATTCTAGCAAAATAATATAAATAAATTACGTATAACTTGTTACAAATACTAGCGTACTATATATAGGACAGTAGGATAATATACATGATTTTAGTACAATAATACAACTTTTTCTTTACAGACCGTTAGCTGCGCATGAAATTTTAGATGCTTTAGAAAATATTTCTGATAATGAAGAAGATTATAGAGAACGACTGATATACAAAAGTACGCCCCCTAGTTACACTTCTAAATAAAAAGTTCTTAGAGTTTTCTCCTCTTGAAGAGCATTACAGTGTAGATGAGGCCATGATCCCCTACTATGGTAGACATGGCTGCAAACAGCACATAAAAGGTAAACCTATTAGGTACGGGTTCAAAGCTTGGGTTGGTGCTACACGGTTAGGGTATGTTTTATGGATGGAACCATACCAAGGTGCTACAACTATGTGCAATCCAATATATAAAGAATTGGGGCTGGGTGCAAGCGTTGTTCTCACTTTTTGCGATGTGCTGATTTCACGTGGCTTCGACCTTCCTTACCACGTAGTTTTTGATAATTTTTTTACTGGGACGCCCTTGCTGGAAGAGATAACAAAGAAAGGCCTTCGTTGCACTGGGACAGTTCGAGAAAACAGGACATCTAGTTGTCCTCTGATTACATCGAAGTTACTGAAAATAAAGGAACGTGGTGCTGTCGATTACAGAACGACACATGACAACACGTTCATTATTGCTAAATGGCATGACAATAATATATTCAGTATTGCTTCTAATGCTGTAGGAATAAATCCTAAACAATCTGCCAAACGCTTCTCACAAAGTGAAAAGAGAAACATTGTCATAGAAGAACCACATATGGTGTCCATCTATAACAAATATATGGGAGGAGTGGATCGGTCTGATGAAAATATTTCACATTACCGAATCGGTATACGAGGTAAGAAATGGTACATGCCGTTGCTCACACACATGATTGATCTTGCCGAACATAATGCATGGCAGTTATATAAAATAAATCATGGAAAACTGGATCATCTTGGCTTTCGCAGAAGGGTAGCAATTGCTTTGATTGAATCAAACAGAAAAAATGCCAAAAGAGGGCCTAGCCGACCCTCCCATCATGAACATGCTGATAGTCGTAAAGACCAAATGAATCATCTGGTTATTCCTCAATCGAAGCAAACACACTGTCGTCAATGTCACAAAAAATGTTTGACACGTTGCAAGAAATGTGATGTTGGAGTGCGTGTCAAGTGTTTTGAAACATATCATTCATAAATAGTGTTAATCTAGTAAATTACATATAACAATGGGTAATATAATCAATAGTTATCTAATAAACTACACTTTTTGATATCATTCTGTTTTGTCATAAATGGTCTTTTATTTCCTCTTATTATCCTACTGTCCTACATATAGGACGGCTGTTTCCCTGAAAGCCTTACACTTAATTTTTTTTTCATAATTTTTTTTATGTTGCATAAGATCTAATAAACTAAATAATGTAACTTTATTCAAAATTTTAAGAAAATTTTAGTTTCAGGCTTATCTGGGAACGAACGTTGGCTACTTTTTATATTGGTTGGTTAATGAAGTTGCTATAAATTTGTGAGAAACCTCGCAAATTTATCCTGGGTTCAAATCAGGGATCGCATCTCTGGATTTTTCGAAATCTAAGTGCGAATCATAATTAAAAGATGATTATTACATGCTTACGGTGGTATACCTACATTCTAAGGAAGTTTTAGAAAATCTAACAAATTTTCGAAAGACATGTGAAATTCATCAATTGGCGCTGGGCTAACGTCGTAGATTATGGCCTGAATCCCCTCATGTTGAGGGGAGGCCCGTGCCCAAAAGGGCTAATAATTTATTTTTATCATAATTTCCGTTGTAATGGTCGTTTACAGTCTTTTTAAGGCCACTGGATGTGTCCTAAGACCGCATCTTGAATGTTGTGGCAAATATTCAAAGGCCAGAGACTCAAAAAATATGAAAATTAGGTATATACGTAATAATACATAATAGTCTGTATTCAGTAGGCATCTACAATAAGAGTATACGTATATAATGTACCTACCTAAAGTATTATTTTGGACTTGAGATACATCTGTATGGTTAATACTAGTCGCGCGGGTATATTATGTCGCACAGTCTACATTGACTGTGCTACACAGACGTGATTAATTTTGACGCACTATACAAAAAAATACATAGGAGACTCAATGAGTGACTCAACATTATACGCTAACACAAAGATTAACTGTCCGATTAATAAATCCATTTGTAAATAGAACACGTTACTAAAATTTAACGCGATACAATTGTTCACTCGAACAATGTGTTTAGTGTGACCTGTACAGTTAGGCGCACTACACACCACACGCAGGCAGGGAGCCCCGTGACGGATCGTCGGTCTCGACGTGACCTGTAACCTGACCAGGCTGGCTGGGCTCGGTCGGTAGTTGAGGCCACGACTCATTTTTACCTGTTATATTTGCAGCATTACAAGATTTAATTGGTGTTTTTTTGTATTTTAAATACTTGCGTTTGATATAATATGGATGGTAGGCAGTAGTGTCATCACATTATAAATAGTTAAGTGTACACTTACACACACTTACATACACTTATACACTTATGGCGGGCGAGGTTCCAATATTTTTGAGGAGGCCTACTCACGCTACGCTTTCTGGTGCGCGGCCGCTACTCGAGAATTCTTCGGCCCCGTCGACCATCTGTTCCACGAGCAATGTGCCCTGCCCACTTGACATTAGGGACCATAATAAAACGGGGCATGATTTTAGTACATGCAAGTCAAACCTCTGGATAAATAGTTACTTGAAACAGAAAAGTAAATTCTAAATGTTCAAAACCCAATCCATATCTCTCATACAATGCGTTACGTCTATTAGGCGAGGGTACACGTAGGCAACCCGTGACGGATCGCGCGTCTGTACGTGACCTGCAACTAGACCAGGTGCAGTGCGGGGGGTAAATAGGGATTTTTATGTTCAAGGGAGAATTATGGCTTTAGGGGAATTTCAGTATGAGTTATGGGCAATATTTGTGCGAGTTATTTTAGTTTGGTCAAGGAAACTATGAAATTGACGCTAGTTTATTATCCACAACTAGGACTAAAGATAATTTATCATGATATTTATTACTTTACTATGAGGATGACATCAATGTGTAGTGCAGTTAAATCTAGTTTTTTTTCACAAAGAGAAATAGCACCAAATTAAGTCTGAACTTAATTTTGACATAAATAGAGTGTTCCTGATTTGCTCAGATATAACAACCATAATTGTTGATGGATGGATAAATAGCTTCTCGATAAAGACGAATAACAAAAACATTTTATTTTAGGGAGCAGGAACTTGGCATAAGAAAATGAGGTTATTAGGCTTCGGAACATCGCTTGATAAGTCTTATATTTTGATATTACAAAATATTTTAGGTATCTGGCCGAAAAGAAAATGTTAAAACAAGGTTAATGGCAGATGAACAAAGGCTGCTAATTTCGCCGGTCCAAACAAAGGCTGGCCTAGAGAAGGGTTCTGTGAAAAAATAAAACGGCTAAAAGCTCCACCAAAGTTCCCAGAGACTTGACCTATGATATTCAACTCGCCCGGTTGTTGTCAGGCCGCTCTGGAACCAATTCTGCCTTTATCTAATCGAAAGAAAGTAATCCCCCATTTGTAAGGCAATTAGATTTGCCATTTGCCCCTTAATAAGAGGAGATTGACCAAAATTGTAATAGTAAATTTGGCGATGATAAAACCAATACCTTTGATTACAGCTCATATTTCGACTGGCTCCACCAGGAGGTACCACCCTCTCACAGAACAACAGCATAAATTAACTTTTATAGCTGAATTTCGTACGTTGAGTGAGAGAGACGGAAGACCACCCACCCCTTCCCCTCTCTCTGTCTCACTCCCCTTTAGGTAGAAACGAGTAATGCGTTTGTGATTGCAAGCATCTATAGACTACGGTAACTGCTTAACATCAGGTGGGGCGTACGTAAGTTTGACATTGATATTTTAAAAAATCATGTAAGTATAAGACCAGTTTTCTAAATTTTCATTTTTATTTTTTTTATTAGCCTGTAATGCTGTCCCACTCCTGGGCAAAGGCCTCCCCTTTTACCTGCCACGCTGCTCTGTCCAGGGCAATTTCCGGCCACGTCTTTCCCGCAAAGGTGTCCAAGTCATCTCGCCACCTCGTCGTCTTCTTGGTCTACCTAAAACTTGGGTAGACCAAGTTTTCTTAATAGGATTCCGAAAAGACAAATAAAAAATAAAATGTCAAATCACGGTTAGCGGTGCAATGAACTTTCCTAAAAAGCTGACGTGTACTACAAATGATGTTATCGTTGACTGGTAGAAGCGGTGCCAAGACCCTAGCGGACAGAACCCTGGATTATAATGTGTTATGAGAAACGAATATCACAATACATACTCTTTTTCACTCACAGGCAAAACAGTTGAGTCATACTAAAATTAGATTACAGTGAGAAGTTGGGCAAACACAATATTGTATGATTACAAGAGAGAAATTTCTAGGAAATCTTTTGCGATAATGGAAATATGATTATAATTTCACATCCTATTTATACGTAAGATTGATGTTTTTATAAACAAAATGTGTGGTTAAGTACCTTTCATTCATATTAAGGAGCAGAATATGTAGGTAGTACGTAATGGGGTAAGATAAAATAAGAACAATACCTTATTGTATAATTAAATGTTAAAATTCTTAATCATAATAAACATTCATGTTCATTAAGAAAACAAACATTGAACGAAATTGCGATTAAAAAGGACCTTCTTTTTAATAAGTCGCACAAACATAATTAAAAAATATAATCAAACCTGGGAATAAACTTACCAGATTAGATCAACTGAATGAAAGGCGCATTCGAACCGGACTGACACTGCGGTACTTTTTAAATTATAAATAAAAACACCGGTCCGGATACGGGGCCGGTTGAGGAATTACTCGGATGTGAAAAACGGACCGGTTAATTTAAACGCAATGTCGGGGGATCCGTTTTTATCCGGCCGGGATGATTGGCTGTACACAATTTAACGTGGCTCGTTGTGAGTGTTACGTAGCTACACGGTTAAAAGGATTATATTTTTCCAAGGTGTTTTCCACGGGTTGCGTAGGTAGAGGTTACTGTTCATCTGAAAGTAACGATAAAGTAAAAAATTGTAGAATGTAAAGTACAGTAAATGGTTTCATAGTACCTATATTGTATTTGCCTCTATCGCTGCATCCAATAATGGTTGGCTTGAAAGGGTATATGCAGATAAAAGGATTGATCAGATGCAGACAGCTTTAGTCAAAACAGGAGATACTACAAGAACTACTAATTAAAATAAGATTAAAAATACTGAGTGAAAATCAAAGTTAAATCGTTTATTTTGTGTTACATAATATTTTTCTTCAGTCTATAACCGGATCGGAAATCGAAACCGTCAGAGCTTTTCTATAACTACTCAGAAAGCCTACCTAGATAAAACAATCTATAGGGGATTTAGATAAAAGTAATTAATCCATTAATAACTAATCCAAATACCTTGGGCCCACAACTCAATAGGTAGGTATACCTGCTACGGAACCCTTCATTGTGCATGGCTTGACAAGCACTTGTCCAGTTTTTATACGTTATTTTTCTGATTATAATATATTATATCCGAAAACGGTTCCAAATCAAGTGCCCCGAAAACTGGCTCCAACACTATCGTGTGGTATTGTAGACCACCCTCTATGTTATGTCGATCAGTGAATAGGCAAAAATCTCCTATACAGAATACAAGCGTCTGCCGGCTGCTCGACAAAACGCAAACACATTAACCCCGAATGATTCATCGTCTGCCTTCCACGAGATAAAAAAATATTTGACGCAGCAGCCGAGCTCTTCCAATCTCTCGGTTTTATTACGGTCACCTTATAAAGTAGGTATTTGTCTGGTTTACGGTCTACGATCGGTTTGCGATCGGTTTGCGATCCGAAGCGGTGACGTGGCACTGCGAATCCTTGATAATATTACAAAAAACTACAATACTGTGGATATAAGTGCCACAACATATTTTAATAATTTAAATGTTTTTTTTAAACTATAGGCTCTAAGTCTGTAACCTAGGATATATAATGGTGTAAAAGGAAGACGCTGAAGTATGACCTTCGGAATATTCTGGGAAAGACTTGTCTTAAAATTCACAACGATTTTCAGGATTTTCAGTGTAGGAAAAAAAAAGATTTCGATAAAATATTATTCTGAAGGTGCATGATCCTTCCACTCCAAATATATTTTCTTAACCTTTTGTGAACAAAGGCTTATTTAGTAATCTCACCAAATCATTCAAATAAATACAACAAGTAGGAAACATCCAAAATGAATCTATAGAAAGTACAGTCTCAAGACAAGCGCACAATTAGTGCTGTTGTTAAAGACAAAGCCTCGCGAACAACAAATTATTCGGATAACGTTGGGAATAAAATTTTAGCATAACAAACGTCCAAATCTCAGCGATGGCGGAGTATTTAAACTGTCGGAATGTTATTGATGTGCTAGAAACGTGAACGTGTCTCGGAGATACAATTTTGTTATGGCAGGTATTTCATGCTATTAAACAATATTGTTTAACTCATAAAAAACATTTATAAAAGCGGTGATAGCCGATTGGTTAAAGCACGCGTTTTGCGGGCACCAGGTATTGGGTTCAAACCCCGGCTCGCACCTCTGGATTTTTCGAAATCTACATGTGAATCATAATTTCTATATGATTATCACTTGCTTACGGTGAAGGAAAACATCGTGAGGAAACCTGCATGCCTTAGAAGATCTAACCAATTTTCGAAAGATATGTGAAATCCGCCAACCCGCACTGGGCCAGCGTGGTGGATTATGGCCTGAATGCCCCTCGTGTTGACGGGAGGCCCGTGCCCAGGAGTGGGACGTCAAAAAGGGCAAAATTATTATTATTCATAAAAAATGATGTATTTATATTAAATTTTTGGGAATTAGAGGAACGCACAATAGGTACTCACAAACAAAGTGTTAGTTAAAGCTACGGTAGAGGTCAGATTCATAATGGAAATCTGAGCCGTGATTCCACGTGCTTGGTTTTACAAAGAACTAGAGTTACGTCCAAAACATAAGACCCACCTTATCTTTAAGGTAAAAGCTATGATATTCCTATGACAATACAAAAACCGCCTTGTTTATCACTCGCACAGAATAGACTAGAAAGAATTGTCTAGAAAAAATACTGCGTAAGCTTCAAGAAAAACAACTAAGCACTCTGTAATACTGAATTCAGCCAATTTTGTAACAGTACCGAGGTCGCTGTGGCCACGAGACCGGCGTCAGTGGCGTGTCGCATCCTGGGGGGCGATCGCGCTATTTGCATTGTCAACGAAACAGTTACAGTCCAGTTATGGTTCAGTTGCGATTGTAGTGCAGGTACAATTCAACTTTGCCGAATTCGGTATCGCGCTAATGTTTATACGTCAGCCGTAGTTCGCACGTAACTGAACTGCAACTGAAACGTAGCCGCTAGAGAGGTTACTTGGATTATGTAAAACCGGTATCGAACCGCAACAAAATTGACGTGTGCAGCGCTATTTTTGACAACTGACTAACGTCAACGTGAATAAGTTGTCAAGAGTAGTGACAGGATAATGATGACAGATGTATGTAATTTTTTTTTAAAGTTTGTTTAACGGCCCTGGGTACAAGCCCTTTTTAGCCTAGATGTATGTAAATAATTACCAGTGTTGCCAGTGCGGATCTTTTTGACCAAGATCAGATATTTGAGGGGATCAACGATTTTAATAATTTCTGGAAACGTTTTGGCTGCCTTTATGTCTGGCTAATGGCTATACTATAGGTGGGCGCTGACTCTTTTAATCAGTCAATTAAAAAAGTGTCTCGAAGGTATGACAGTCGTATTCCCTCTTGGCCCGAATAGTAGGTACCTACATATACGTACTACCTAGCTGTACGTGTGATTATGAATTAAACCTCTGTGTGTTCTTCTTATCACAGTTGGCGATTTTATTATTTTACACTTGAATGTACCTATAGTGTAAAATTATATTGTGTACTATTGTATTTTAATATGTATTATGTATGTATGTAGGTACTATTTTACACTAGTTCAACGCTTGAATCAAGTTTAGTGCGCTTGTACTAAGCTCGACGAAATAGTATGTTGAATTTAATTCAATTACGTATGTACGATTTATACAATTGTTTTGCACAAATTTTGCCCAAAATACGTTTTTCATTCTAATGTACATTAAAAAATAAGTTGGCAACACTGAAATACGTCAAAACAAAAACAAACTCAAAGTGCATACTAGGGGTGTTATATTAGTATCGTATATTCGTATTCCTATCTATACAAATAAATAAAATTAGTGTCTGTTTGTAATATCAAAATAACACCTTTTCACTAAATGCATATGAAAGTACATACGACACCTATAACAAAAATTGTCTGTCTGTCTGTCTGTGTGTTTGTTCCGGGTAATCTCCGAAACGTTTGGACCGATTTGGACGGGACTTTCACTAGCAGATAGCTGATATTTTAAGGAGTAACTTAGGCTACTTTAATTTTAGAAAAACAATTAGGGTTCCGCGTAAAAAAATAAAAACACATGAAATCAAAGAGTTTCTCCAAAACGGCTAGACCGATTTTGACTGGACTTTCACTGGTAGATAGCTGTTGCTATAAGCAGTAACTTCGGCTACTTTCATTTTAGATAAACTAAATTAAAAAAATAGGTCCTATTGCGCGGGCTCAGAACGCGAGAGCGGGCTTTTTTGTTAAGTTAAATTCCACGCGGACGAAGTCGCGGGCTCAGCTAGTTATCGAATATAACGCTTAGCCAATATTATGTTATCTAACCTATTACCGGGCAGTAGTCAAATAATAGTGAGAACTTATCATATTATTCGTTTTTATAACACGCGCAATTTAACCGCTATTGGTTAAAATATTATGCAATAGTTGAATAATCGCTTACTTTATTGATATAAATATACAATTATACAGTGCTTTACTTTGCCTTTATACATGATAATATAAACACGACTAAACGAATATTTCAAATAATAGTATGTAATAGGCAGCGTAAAAATAATAAGTAATTACTAACCCATAACATTGCATAATTTTTAATAATCTATCGATATCCATTGCTTGGTCTCATTTTGATTATCCACGAAGCTCCGATACAAAAAGCGACATGTATTACAACACATGTAATAACTTCACCGAACGCCTGCGTGCGCAAGGACCGAGCCGCGAGGATGCATTGCAAATTGGAATGTCGGCGTCGCTTTCTCTCGCGACGAGGGAGAGTGAGATGGCAAGTCACTGGCAACTGGTAAGGAAGAATAGCGTCACTCGGTCGCCGTCACGGCGCCCACTATTATTTGACTATTAATAAATAACCTATTACGGCAAAATTCATATTACCTAATAAGTATTAAACTTCTGTCTTGAACCTATTACATATACTTGCCTAATACGAATATATTAGTCACACCTCTAGTGCATACATTATATTCTCTTTGGTCAACTTTGGTGCATACGCAAGTTAGTAGCTGACTTCGATTTTTATTTACTTATCAACAAAGAGTATAGTAATGATACAGAAACCTATCAAAGTAAATGGAAGAACGCCGCAAAACTACGACAGTCCGGCAATTGGAGATAATGTATAATTGTTTAGCCAGACACAAGGAGGTCGCGTGCGGTTAAAGGAGGCCCGTTGCTGGCGTGAACTAGCAGAGTCCTTGAATGCAGAAGGGCCTGCCAGAACACCAAAAGAATGGACGAATTCAAAGGATTACATATATGTTGCAGATTAATAATATGTAAACCATAGTTGACGAGTAATGAATGATGAATAAAACAGTATAATTATGTTTTAATTTAATTGTTTTTTAATAATTGATGGTCCTATCTGCCCACAAGCGTTGTATAAGTGCCTGTTGACGTGCAAATCGCTAAGCGCGCGCGCCCCGCGTTCGCGGCTCGTGCAACCTCTGCTACTCACAGCTTCCATTCTCCTGCAGCCAGCTACCTTCTCTGCTGTTAGTGGAGTGTAGGGGATGTGAGCCCTGTGAGCTATGTTGTGTAATACACAATGTATTAGTAATTTTAGCAGCAACTATGAAAGAGTAATGTAGCTTCATGTCATGTTAATCTTTCCTCACATTCTGATGAACAAACAATTGCCACATGCGTCCCATCAATACATCCTAATGCTGGTATGTTGAACTTATTATAAAATCTGAAACAACAATTAATTTAGTTATGATCAATAAAATTATCTACTGAAAATTATATATTTTTATTAATAATAATATTAATGGTAGGTACCTACACATCAAGCCATACCGAGGTACTTATATTTTAGTTTGACTAATCACACTGGGCGGAAAGCTTATAGGTACAATGCAAGATTAGTTATTTATTTAGCTTGATGTGTAGCCATTTTCTCTTTATTTATGGAATCTATTTAGTATATTTGTTAAGATACTCACTTTTTACTTGTTCCTTTTCATGTTGATGGAACTGAAAGCAATATATTTATTTAGTATGGCAGGCTTGTTCTGAGCAGCAGTCACTTGCTGTATAGCTTTTGCGACACTTGCCTGACTAACATAGTGTCTACCGACTCCGACTATTGTTTGGTAGGATCCCATCGCATAAAAAGCTAATGCAACCAATACCTAAAACCAAGACAATTGCAAATGAATATAGTGCACAATAGATAGGTAGGCAGTTACTGTGTACCTAAATATAAATGGTACTTACATTATAGTGTTAAGTATAGAGTTAAGTAGGTACATGATGAAATAGAAATATGTAGGTAATATATTTGTAGAGCACAGTGCTTACATACCTTTGTCTTCACGTCCATTGCATTAGAACGTAAAACGGGTGGCATATGATGTATTAGCTCACTTATTAACTAGAAAGCGATCTCCTTCGTCAATCTATAACGCTTTATAAATTGACTATCATTGTTGAACAGCTTGGACGCTATCCTCGATCTCAAATTGCTTCTCTTTGTTTGGGTCCGAGCCACGTCCGAGCAACATCAAATTCATGGGCTCTCTCAAGTAAATTTATGGCGGCAAAAATTTTAATATACTTAAGTAGGTACTTTTTAATATAAAAATATCTAATCCAAATAAACACTACACTTGTAAACACTGTATTTCACTGTTGCGGTCGAACTTCAACTCTAAAAAAGTAGCGGCTAATGAACTGTTGCAAAAACGTTCGTTTGACAGCGGTTGCGTTCCAGCTCCAGTTCAACTGAGTGTCATCTAGCTGTCAAATTGTTAGCGCGATACGAAAAGTTCAAAAAGTTGCGGTTCGGTTGAGGTTCGGTTACAGTTCGGTTCCGTTTCAGCTGTAAAAAAATAGCGCGATCGCCCCCCTGTTTACAGTGGATACGATAGCCTGAAATCGCTTATTGCCTCTGCTCAACTTTTATTGCTAGCAATTTTGGACCTTATAGCGTTGTTCCCACTCAAATATCGTAAAATAATAACATTACAGATTAATATAATCGAATGTTTGAAAGAGGAAGTAATACGGCTATATGAAAAGCAGGCAAATGCTGCTATATTTTCGATACTTGCTTGTTTTAGTTGGTGGTTCAAGCGTGGGCGGTTACGCGTTCGATTTTCATCAGAGCAAATGGTCTGGTTGTCACTGGGATCATCAGCACGGTATTCATAGTACATGGGTGGGATGATACAGTTGGGGTGTCTAGCGATATTTTTTTCTTTATAAAATATGTATTAATCTGGAAGATATCAGACCTTGACGTCTCTTTGGGAGTTGACATGTCGTATTGTACATGTATTAATTTGGGTAAGTGATATACAGCCTCGCGCTACCATGGCGACTTTAATTTAACACACAGGTAGGGCTAGTAGTCAATAATCATATTACTAATAAAAAAAATATTTCGAACAAAATAGATACTAAATAAAGTATTCAAATTGGCATCACCCTTGAAATCCGATTCATTCAGCTACTCTTACGTTCTTACCTACTACTCGGAGCGGGGCTAGCTAATAGTATTATTATTATTTCTAATAGTATTTCTTTTACATTTTAATTTCATTGCAGAAATGTTATGATCCGTGACCTCGGCAGGTGACCTCTGCGCTAGAGGTATTTACGTACAGGCTGCTCCAAAATGGTATTTTAGAAAATGTTGAATAATTCAATGAATAATGATGTTTAATAAAATTTAAATATCTCGAAAATCAGACAATGCGAAGCCTAAACGTGTTTACGGTCGCCATGGTAGCGCCAGGCTGTATAATATGGACCTCCCAAACAATTATACAAATGCCTAGTAGAGGCCATACCAATTCTATATCCATGTTTCTTACAGGTGGGGTAGCAAAACTATAGCCATTATCTCACCTCCTTATTTATTTATCCCTACCTGTCTTACCTTTCTACCAGCCTATTAAGGTAAATTGGATAAACGCCTGGAATAAAATAAAACATTAAACTAGCACTGTTAACGATAAACAAGTTAAAAGGCCGTTTGATCTTAGGGGGGTACGTTTTCAGTATTATCCTACTAATATTATAAATGTGAAAGTTTGTGAGTGTGGATGTATGTATGTATGTTTGTTACTCCTTCACGCAAAAACTGCTGAACGGATTTGAATGAAATTTGGAACACAGATAGTTTTTAACCGGGATTAACATATAGGATACTTTTATCCCGATAATCCCGAAATTTTTGTTACGTTACATACTACGCGGACGAAGTCGGGGGGCACAGCTAGTACACAATAATAAAATTACGATATTTTTCACAATTCATTTGCACTTTAAAAAATCTTCTATTTTATCGCAGCCACGTCCTGACTGACCGCGCCTCGCGACAGCCTCGGCACGGGTACGGGTACGGGTACGGATAGGTACCTTCACATCACCAAGCTTAACTGTGCCCAATCAATCAGTTGCAACGTTACGTAAAGTGCTAACGAGGGCGTGAGCACTTTACGAAACATGTTGTTGTCTCTATTTTTTGGTGTCATAAAAAAGAGGCAACATGTTTCGTTTACATGTTTCGTCCAGTGAAAATCTAGGGTTAGATGTAAGTGGAGCATGACGTAAAAGAAATAAAAAAAAAGACGTGGACGCGCCTATTGACACCGAATTACAGCACTTTTGCCTCCGGCGAACCAAGTTCTGACTAAGCGAGGCAAAGGAGCTTCACGAGGCTGCTCATTTAGACAGTACCCTACTATTTATTTGTAAATTGATTTTGTGAACAATACTGATGATTAATGCTTGCGGACGCTGTTCTATGAGAATCTATACAAATAAATAAAATTGGAGTGTCTGTTTGTAATATCAAAATAACACCTTTTAACTAAATGCATATGAAAGTACATACGATACCTATAGCAAAAACGCGATTTAAAACATTTTTGTCTGTCTGTCTGTCTGTCGGTCTGTCTGTCTGTGTGTTTTTTCCGGGTAATCTCCGAAACGGCTGGACCGATTTTGACGGGACTTTCACTGGTAGATAGCTGATATTATAAGCAGTAACTTAGACTACTTTTATTATAGAAAAACAAAATAAAAAAAATGGGTCATGCCGCGCGGGCTCATAACGCGGGAGCGGGCGTTTTTGTTAAGTTAAATTCCACGCAGACGAAGTCGCAGGCTCAGCTAGTTTATAAATATAATTGAAATCTGTTACCCATACGAATTTCGGGCAATCACGTAAGTAGTAAGTCTTTACGAATGTGAATCAATTGTAAATCAGAATTTATTCTGTTTTTGTTTCCATAATCAAGTTAGGAACCCTTTTTCTTTTTTTAAACATGTCGCATCGCGTGTTTTGTAGCGTGTTGCAAGCAGCGCGTGCTCACGCAAATAACGCGTACCGATTTGAGTCGACACGCGTGTCGTGCCGACGCGTATCGCGTTTCGTCAACTGAGATTGTGAGTAATTTATGTACGTTTTTATATTTTATATTGTTACGTGAAATGGTAGGACTGTGAAAATCTAATTTGCCTACCACATTGCCCTACTCATATTTTGTAAGTAATTTTCCTAAACGGGTACTCAGGATCTTTTCAAATTCGTTTTTATACTATCAGCCAATAATAGTAATGCCGCCTGTTTGTCAAATTCACCAAATACATTTATATTTATTAAAATATTTATTAAAAAGGTTGCCCAGAATGACTGTGAATGAATGTTGGGAAGAAATTGCTGACGCAATTAAGAAGAGTGCTAAAGATGTTTTGGGTGAAACAAAGGGTAGGAGAAGTAAGGTTGGAAAGGAAACTTGGTGGTGGAAGGAAGATGTAAAACAAGCTTTGTATAAGAAGAAGAATGCATTTAAAGAGTGGCAGAGTTGTAAGAGTAATGATCAGATAGCTCAGGAGAAGAAAGAGTTTTATAACCAGGCAAAACGGGGAGCGAAAAAAGCTGTAGCCATGGCAAGAGCGGAGCAACAGGAGAAACTCTATTCCCAGTTAAAAGATCCTGTGGGACAAAAGCTGTTATACCGAATGATCAAAACAAGAGAAAATCAGAGCAAGGATCTTACACACATAAAATGTGTTAAAGACGAAGCCGGAAAAGTACTAACGAAAGATGAGGATATTCAAAGTAGATGGAAGATGTATTTTGAAAGATTATGGAATGAAGAGAATGACTGGGATGGCGTATTGAATGTGGCAAGAGAAAACTTAGGATTGATAAGTGAAGTGTGTGTAGAAGAAGTTAAAAATGCGGTGAGAGGGATGAAAAATGGAAAATCGGTGGGTCCAGATGGTATATGGGATATAAGTGGTTAGCTTTATTCTTCAATAAACTCATAGACGAGGAAACTATCCCCTCGGAATGGAGTAGCAGTCATCTGGTGCCTATTTTTAAGGGGAAAGGAGACGTCCAAGATTGCAATGGGTATAGAGGAATAAAGCTAATAGCACATACGATGAAGATATGGGAGAAGGTAATAGAGAAGAGGCTGCGAATGGAAACTGAGGTCACACAAAACCAGTTCGGTTTTATGCCCGGAAGAGGCACTGCAGATGCTATATTTGCCATTCGACAGTTAATGGAAAAATACAGACGTGCTCATAAGAACTTGCACATGGTATTTGTTGACCTCGAAAAGGCATACGATAGGGTACCTAGGGAGGTTCTGTGGTGGGCGATGAAAGAAAGAGGTTTGCCTGCGAAGTATGTTAATTTGATTCGTGCCATGTACAGAAACCCGGTTACCAGGGTGAGATCCGCAGCTGGAGTAACGGACGGATTCGGAGTAGCAGTCGGTTTGCATCAGGGATCGGCCTTAAGCCCATACCTCTTCCTGTTAGTTATGGATGCTTTGACATCGGCCCTACAGGAAGAGGCGCCCTGGTGTATGCTCTTTGCCGACGACATCGTGCTCATGGAGGAGGACGGAACGGTATTACAGAGCAAACTGCAGGATTGGCGGCACGCACTGGAGGCTGTTGGCTTGAAAATCAGCAGAACCAAGACTGAATACATGTTCTGTGATTTCGGCGGTGTCTCTAGTGCAGTGTCCATTAAAATGGATAATGTTGTGATACCAGTGTGTTCTGATTTTAAATATCTCGGTTCGTTACTCCAGCATGACGGTGAAGTTGACCGGGACATAAAACGGCGAATCAATGCAGGATGGCAGAAGTGGAGACAAGTTACCAGCACTACATGCGACCCAAGGATGCCAATTAAAATTAAGGGAAAAATCTACAAATCGATTATAAGACCGGTAATCATGTACGGCTCGGAATGCTGGGCGGCTAAAGTGCGGGAAGAGAAACGTCTCCACTCTGCTGAGATGCGAATGTTGAGATGGATGTGTGGAGTGACGCGAATGGATAAGGTGAAGAATGTGTATATAAGAGGTAGTGTCAGGGTAGGGCCAATAACAGATAAAGTGAGAGGTAGGAAGCTGGAATGGTTTGGACACGTGATGAGAAGGGATGAGAAGCATGTGACTAAACGAGTGATGAATATGAATGTGGATGGATACAGTGCGAGAGGAAGGCCCAAGAAAAGATGGATGGATTGTATTAAGAAGGATATGAACGAGGTTGGAGTGGATGTGAGTATGACGGGAAAGCGCGATGTATGGAAGGAAAAGACATACTGCGCCGACCCCAGATAATGGGAAAAGGTAAGGCAGATGATGGGAAAAGTACCTAGCACAAATTATTAAATTATGAAAACGTGTTGTATTCACAAATGAATAGCCAGCCTGAGTCCGATACATGCGAGAATTTCACTGTTACATCGATCGTATACTCACGGCAATCAATCATTCGATACAACTATGTAGGTATTAAAGGAGATTCATTTGTAGTACAACGGTAACGACCGAGGCCCAAATATTATTACATTTGTGTTACCTATATCTTATGTTGGTCGTATAATACGAGTACAACATACCTAGTTCTTATGTAGGCTTTATAAGTCGTCCAAGAATATTCTGTTTTTCTGACAATAATTAAAATTAAAAGAAAAAGAAAATATTAATTCATTAAATTAAAATAACACAAAATAATTGCTTGCATTCGATAATTATTGTGTTATCAATATCTAGCTGTATTATCGTCATGCAATATTAATAAATACTTAGTACAATGTTAGTTCCGGAAGTCAATATTAAACTAGTTAATTTAGTGGATTATTATGCAAACACAATATTGTTGGCAAATATTTGTAACATGTGCTCAAATATCGATTAAATATTTGAGGTGTGTTGAATTGAGTTGACCTTATTTGATGTATGATAAGTAGTATAAGTACCTAATAAATAATACAAATACCTACGTACAGTTTAAGATCAGGCTCGCTCAAAGTATTTTGAGCCCAGATCAAATATAACATAAAAAGGTTTTCGGTATCTACCGCCTTTACCGGTAGACATCTACACTTTATCTCGTATCGTAGAGGTGTCTGAGTGAGTCGTCCACATAAACTGATCAGCGCGTCTGATAAGGCCCGGCGATGCCTATGGGGTCAACCAGATTGCTAGGGGGCGGCTGCTTGGTGTGGTCTCATCTTTAATCCTAATTTAATATATATTAATATATATATATATATAATATTATAAATGCGAAAGTTTGTGAGTGTGGATGTATGTTTGTTACTCTTTCACGCAAAAACTACTGAACGGATTTGGATGAAATTTGGAACACAGATAGTTTATAACCTGGATTAACACATATAATACTTTACTTAAGTCTACGCGAACGAAGTCGCGGGCGCCACTAGTAAATACTAAGGCGCTCGACGCAAAACATTTTGCAATATTAAATTATGACCTGACCTATAGTATACGATACATATTAGGTAAAGGAAAAAAACCATACTACTAATAATGTGTGTTGCGATGCGGCAGAAATCATTTTTCCTTTTCATTGTGAAAGTTTCGTTGTTAGATACAAATTACAAGGTTTTTTTCCAGCACAAAAGACTGCCGGTAATGTTCCTCTGTCTATGAATAAATAAATAACGATAGAATAACGTTACGATATAATAATCTGTTTTTAAGTATGTTTCCTGTTGGAGCATTACGTATGGGAAAGCTTCGCACAAGTTATTATTTAACTCATTGTATGCTGAGATGGTACACTTTGAACACGGATACGGGATAAGTAATGTAGGAATTATTTTCGAATTAGGGTACCTAGCTGTGTGTTGACTGAGGGAACAGCCCCACCAGGCAGATTTTACTTGGGGCGCGCAAGGCACGTATTTAAGATCGTGTATAGATGTATCTAATAAAACAATGAGATCGAGCATCTGTCCTGTGAGCCTATTCACTTAGCTAACGCACGGATAATCGAATAAGATTTTTTGGAATAATATTGGTAGGTACTGAACAAAAATGATACATAGTTTTATCATTGTAAACATCCACACCAACTCTCCATCATTGACTTAATATGTGAACGCTATTTTTCATACAAATTAAGGACCGAATTAGGTTTTATACGTGTACTCATAATAAGCTGCCAATACCCAAGATCTTATTTCCTTCTATATTTCTTATCTGTTACTAGAATTTGAGAACCATTCAAACTGATAAAGTATCCTTATCCATAACCGATTTAAACATACCCGACCGAGCAAACCCCAACATTATCCTCAAAAGTAAACTCGCCGAAAAATAATAACACCCACTCTATTTTCCTTTCAACCCTTACAATATTAACAAGATTTATTTATACACGTCACTGTTACAAAAAGGAGAGATATTCTGGGCCCTAGGCGTTGAAAAATGGTTGCCAGGAAAAACGGTGGATCTAGTATCTCTCATGACACATGAAACCATAAAGCTGATGTAGGACTGAACGCGTATACGATAGTCCGGTCTGAAGTTGATGGATTAACTCACTGGAGTTTGGCGGTTCGTGTGAAGTATCTGTCAGGCATGTGTTGACGGAATTGCTAATGTTTTGTTGGATTGTACTTGTGTTGTAATTAAATTGTGTATTGTCATTATTTGTGCTAAAATCGGATAATTATGCCTACCTAAAAACTTTTTTAACCCCCGAAGAAAAAGAGAGGTGTTATAAGTTTAATATGTATATCTGTGTTTTTGTCCGTGGCATCCTAGCGTCCAAGCGGATGAACCGATTTTAATTTGGTTATTTTTGGTAGAAAGGTATACTGATTGAGAGTGCTCTTACCTGTTTCATGAAAATCGATTCAGCCATTAGAAAATTATCAGCTCTTTTGTAGTTTAAATTGTTGTCGCATCGGGGTTTTTTTAATTTTCATGAGTTATTTGTTCAAACTAAATCTATTTATCAGTCATTACGCAAATAGTCGGTATTATAACTCAATTCGCTTTGATCGTGTTTCTTACTTATAAAGTATATAATTTTACACTTCCAGAAATGATAAATATGAGGCATTATATAAATCTCTGTTATAATTACAATAATCTCATATGTTTTCGTTTATTCAGGTTATCTTTCTACTCAGTCGAAGATAAACACACACTCACACACTCTCATTTTCAGTGTGAACATTTTGACGAATGGCAGATTTAATTTCTAATTTATCAGAGCAAATCCTAAAGAACTAGGCGCCACGGTAGCCGGCGGCGGTGCGAGCTCATTTTTCTGGAAAAACTATTTTGTACGTCAGCTGAATACCTAATGCTCTGAAAGTCTTTGAACAGTGGGCCAATAAGATAACGTTATTTGACAAAAAATACCTATTACAGTAACGTAAAATTGACGTGTGATTAATGTAAAAAATAAAGAAGATGAACAGCATTGTTATGTTTCAAAATGCTTTATTATAGATCAAAGTAATGTCATCGTAATAATCGTAGAATTTTGGAATTTATCAGAAAATTATTATAGATATTTAGAATAGTAATAATACTTTTCAAACCTATTATTATTTAGGGTTATTATTTAATAAAAGTAAATTCTGAATGATTGAAATCTACGAAACCCTTATCATTTGTAAGACAATTTAAATCAAACTAAAAAAAACAACTAGTTAGCAAATGCTTGCAGCAAGTTTTAGAAGTATTCAATTCAAAAATAAAACATTATCTTTGCATTTCATTGCGGAAGTTGTATTTACTAAATGCGGAAAGTGCGACACATTTCACAACAATATGGACATAATCCTTTAAAGATGCCGGTTGAAATACAAAAAAAATCCTGCTTCAAAAATGGGTAAACGAGAATCTTGTCTGAATACAATAAAAAGCACTTTAAGAAAACTGGTGACAAAAATTTAAGAAAAAGATAGGTATACAAGCGTTGATAGCACATGTAGTACCTACTGTTATTAAATCCATGGTAGGCAGATTATAAATCGACATTGTAAATTAAATGTCAATAATGTTAATTTTATTATCTAAAAATATTCCACATAAAAAATATTTGGACCGCATCTTTTAAAATGTATGACACAAAATGTATTTTTTAAAACCTATTTTTGTATTATTCGAAATCAACACACTGCTGCGATATAGCTAAAGGTAAATAAACTACATGATTAATTTAAAATTTCATGAACATTTATTTTCAGATATTATCTAAATACAATGGAGCTCCCATATTTCCTAAAACTGCTATCCAGGCATCGGCTGAACAGCCGATGGTTTCCAACAATTCTGTGTGGGAATAGAGTCGGCGCATGATAAAAATCTAGGTTAGCTCAGCATTATTCGACTCTTAGGACAATTTAAAGTGGATATTTTGAAAAATTACGGCCTTACGTAGTTCGCTCTGTGTGATAAAAGACGCCATGTGGACGTAATGGGCTATTGTGACTTCTAAATCTTCTTTATGGGCTGCGAATATGAGTATAGTGTATATTGCAAAGATGCGTTTTAGACTTTATTTTGAAAGCGCAGCGAATCGTTGTAATACGGCGATGACAGAGTTGCGTCGAACTATGAGTGACACAATAAATTCTTGAAAACCCACGAAACCTGTTAAAGGATTCTTAATTCTGTTAGTTTTCTGTTCACACAGCGCCATTAATACGGTTCACAACGTGCAGCGTAGCGGCATTCAACATGTGGTAAAGGCACAGATATAGATTTACATAGATAACGCAAATGTATGTAGTTAGCGTGTCCGAAAACCCCGACCAAGTGTCGAGGTTGGTCGCCGATAACTTACAGTCCTCGCGACTACAGATATAAAAATATGAGTATGAGCGTGATAATCACTCGAGGGAATCGTAGCGGGCGGAGGGGCATCGGCAGCATCATTGTCTTTGAAGCGGTTTGGATTTCCCGTCACTAATGACGTCACAGTAGGTGTTTAAAATTCGGCACGCTTGGTTTCAATACAAATCGTGATACTTGCGTTATCTATGTAAATCTATATCTGTGGGTAAACATGTGTACGAAAACCAAGAATACCTAAGCTGATTAGTTTGTGTCGTTAAGAACCATGAAAACGTGTATCCAAAAAGATCCAAAACACATCACGTTAAGCATTCAAGTTTCTGCACGTATACAATCGTAGAAAATGGTATACAATCGTATATCATTTTCTTTGCAAAATTTGTACCCAACCGCAGGTGGATCGACGAGTAATTGTAAGGTTGTTGCAAAACTTTCAGTACTGAAACTGTTGTTTTTTCTCCGGTTGCAAAAGTTCTACGTAGTGAACGAGTGCAGTTCAGTTTCGCTGAAACATCAAAGGGCAAAGTTTTAATTAAATGAGACTACTTTTAACTAATACATGACTGCCGTATCATTCATCTAGTTAGAATTTCGCTTAGTTGATAACAATCTAAATGTATTTTAATCACACATGATTATTTTTAGGGTTCCGGACCTTAAAAGGAAAAACGGAACCCTTATAGGATCACTTTGTTGTCCGTCTGTCTGTCTGTCTGTCTGTCTGTCTGTCTGTCTGTCGGTCTGTCAAGAATTTTTTTCTCAGAAACGGCTAAAGATATCAAGTTGAAATTAATATCAAATATGAAAGGCTATGGTCCCTTGCAGGTTTAAAAAAATTAGGCTTCTAAGACAACGCAATCAAAAGATACGGGCATTAATGTCGCATATTTTGGTATTTTTTTGCAAATTCACTAGTCAAAACAAAGGAATCAACGCACAGCCGAAACCGCTTGTGTCAGAATCATGAAATTTTGACAGTAAGTACCTTATATACCGCAAGTATCCACTAAGAAAGGATTTTGGAAAATTCCACTCCAAGGTACATAAAATAGGGGGTGAAAGTTTTTATGGGGTAAAAAAATTAAATGAACCTAGAGACATGAAAATAAGTATTGAGGCTACTTATTACAAATAAAAAATATTGATTTCGGCGTTTTGTAAAATTCCACCCCTAAGTGTGTAAAATAGGGGTTTGTATCAGGGTTGCAAAAACATCAGGGAAATTGAAATAATAAATGATTTTATTGTTTATTCGTTTTAATCAATGATTTGATGTTTAATTCATGTTTTTTTTCACATGCTTTTACTATGATTTTGTCATGTTTGTCATGTTTAAAACACTGATTTAAATAGTTTTTTTAGATTTTCGAGTGTCAAAACCTTTAATGTTTAAAAGTGATTTTGTTATTTTTCCAAGCTATACAGCTTTATTTATGTTTTTGACCTGTATTCTTTATTTCCTTATATCAACATATATGTAACCTCTGCACCTTCCATCCCCACTGGTGAAAGAAAGAATACAATATTTGGAAGCACTACATTGAAGTTCCGGATGTGAGGCTGCTAAAATCTAGTAGAGTTAAATCCTTACTAATATTATAAATGCGAAAGTAACTCTGTCTGTCTGTCTATCGGTATTTCACGCCAAAACTACTGAACTGATTTAAATGAAATTTGGTAAACAGATAGACCAGAGCCTGAGAAAGAACATAGGCTACTTTTTAATGCGAAAAAGGCTGTAAGGGGTTTAAAGGGGGGGATGAAAAGTTGTATGGAAATATCGTCATTTTTAGAGCTAGAAGCTTTAAATTTATTTTTTAGGGTCTTGATTGTACGCCATTAATAAATATTATGACATTTAAAGTGACAACCATGAGGGTAAAAGTTTTACCCTCAAGGGTGTAAAATAACAAAAGTGAATAGGGGATGAAAGTCTGCATAGAAATATAGCTCTTACAAACCTACCTACTACCTACCTACTTAAACACCGCAAATAGCTCATTAAAGTATTTATTAAATACGTATGTGTCTTATTTGTGAAATAATTAAAATTGCTACCCAAAGACACTATTCCACGCGGACGAATTCGCGCGTACAGCTAGTGCAAAATATGTAACAAGGAGGTCATAAGCTAGTGGCAAGAATGAAGTCACATGATCAAATTGCATAAGTATTGAAAATAATACCATACGGCCACCACAATATCAGACAACTCACGTGATTAAATACGTTTAAAATCGTCCCAACTTTTATCCATAAAATATGGCATCATGACAGTTTTTCCTTAGAACATCATGTCAAAACGTTTATTTATTTGGTTGATAAATTTTATCTGGCGATTCTGATGCAGGCCCTTGATAATATAAAATATTTAAAATAATAAAATGTTTATTTTCTACATGTACTTACTAATAAAACAGCGTCATGTACATGTTTTATTTGACTATCAAGTACTGATTAAATCATGTTTAAAACGTTGTTTAAAACATTGATTTAAATCAGGAGGAAAAAATCTATGATTTTTTTCCAAAATGATTTAAACATGTTTTCAACAAGGTGATCAAAACAAAATGATTTTTTTGTAACAACCCTGGTTTGTATTCAGTTTGGTTGCAGTTTGTATTCGGCTCCCGACTTTGTTTAAGCATTTTTGGGAACTATATATTATTATTAAAATATCTTGCCCGTATCGATATTGGAATCCAGGAATGGAAAAACTATCTAAAATCATAATAAAATATTGTACGGAACCCTCAGGGCGCGAGTTGTACTCGCACTTGACCGATTTTTTTTATGATTAGATACATTCTCCCAGGCATCCTCGCATTTAAAAAATGCATAATATGATATGTCATATTATGCATTTTTTAAATTATTATTTTCTATAGTTTCTTTATCAAATCTTCTATCCGAGGATGCCTGGGTGAATATAGGATAATAATCCATCATAGGTATTATTATAGATAATACGGTAGAGTATGCGGCCAATTAATTAATCTTAATATTTTTTTTCTATTGGCTCTCTATTGGAGTCAGCACACCTGATAGCCATCGCTAATTTGTTCCATAATCTGACGTGTTTATTCATTCAGCTTATTCTACTCTGGTTACATCTAGGACTACAGCCACAGCCTCTTCTTGACTTCTAATGGTTCCAAATATGCCTTATAAGCAAATAAAAAATATAAAATAATAAAGCATGGAATACAAAATACAGTATTAATATTTAGACATTGTTATGTTGGTTATTTTATTACTTTGCTAGTTTGCTCGTAACTGGCTTCGTTAGGTTTCCATCTCTCATAGTTCCACTCAAGCGTGATTAAGCCCACTGATCACAGAATCACCACATGAAAGATTCAACGCAATAATCAAATTATAACTTTTAAAACTAATCTCAAGATACCATAACACCAAACTTTCCAACGCAATTTCGTTAGCTGAAAACAATAAAAGTCGCTGTTGTATATTTAATTCGTGTAAACAAAGGTATTACTGGCTCCCTGAACAATAAATCCTGTAGGCATAGGCTTTTCTTAAACTTCAGCTATTCAAAATTATATTAAAGTTATGAACAAAACGTTGAAGGAGATACCAGCGCGAGTATCAGTGTAACCATGGTTTATGGTTTGAAAACGGGACAAATCCGTTTAGTATTTTTATTGTAAGTAAAATTAGATACCGAAAAAAACTAAGAGAATTAGCTCCCATTTATTAACTATACCTAGGTACATAAGTGTAGTATTTTAACTTTGTGTGTTGTGTATGTATATTTTTATGTATATGTATCTGGTAAAGTTGGTATAAGCGCGCAAAGGTGACCTCAATCCTTTGGTTTGAAATATTTGAAAGCTACCTACAACTCGTTATAGGACGGCAAAATAATGTTGTATTAAACGACAAATACACAATATTTCTTCAGATAACTATTTACGCAGACAATAATCTACGTAGGTACTGGTACACTCGCTGGATTGTGAACGATATCAGAAGCTTTCAAATCAGTGGATTCCCAAATTCCCGGCGAAGGATTTGGGATTTTTTACCAGAATCTGGCACAAAATTCATATCTCAACTCTACATATTCATGGATCTTCGCATCCTCTATCCCACTTTTTGGAATTCCAATTTATCCAAGACACATTTGTATGCTATTATTGGATGTTTTCGGAATAAGACCAATTTTGTCTAACTTCATATTCATATATCGAAAGAAAATATGAATGAAAGAAAAACTAGGACATATCAGCCTGGGTGATACGTATAGTTGATTGGAAGTGTAGTATTTCTCGTCAATATAGGCCTACATGTGAGTTTATAAAGATGTTCCTGATTTATTGTTGTTTGTTTTAAAGTGTCTTTATTAATAATAAGCTATTACAATAATTACAAGACTGCATTGCAGTATGAAACATAACATAGACATATACACAAACTTTGTTAGGCTGGATCACCTTTATCCTGATTTATTGCTAACAAGCGAATATCACTCATCAACGGTACCTACCTTACCTAACCTACCTCGGGGCAAAGAGTCGAGCTGCTTACTAATTATATCAAATTAAAAAGTTAGTTATTTATGTAGGCCACATTGCACTTATTAATATAATCAGTGCTTTGTTAACTAGCATGAATACAAACCCAAACTCAAACCCCAATGGCCTGTGCATACCACGTTTTTAAACGCGCCGTCGACCGTCGACGCGCGTTATAGAAACGTGCGTCGAGGGCGCGGTTTTATTCTTTAAAGGTTTACAGGCTGCGTCTGAGTCGCGTGCGTATCGCGTCTGTATCGCTACAAGCGCCCGTCGACGGCGCGTTTCAAAAATCATGGTGTGCATAGGCCCTAAATATTGAGGCCACCTGGAGAACGCGGTATTTCTAATGTATCACGAGGTATATCCTCTTTCTCTCTATTCAAACTAGACGATAGACAGCATCTTAACAAAAAGGAGATAACTGCACAGCGCAATGACCCTCTTGACCGCTGTGAAGCTCGGTTATACAAGGTGGGCCAAAAGAAGTCATCCGATGTAGTCTGGCTCTCATTTTTTTTCTAAATGAAAATCTTCTATTCTGTTTTTTGATTATGTTTATTTGAACCTTTAGAATTTTATTAGTCAAGTCGAGAAGATGATATCGGCTAAATGGGCGCCGTCACAATTGATTGCTATACGGGCTCATTTTATGGCATTTTTCATCACTTCGGCGAGAACTTCGGGCGACAGATTCTCGCACTCGTGTCGAATGTTGTCCTTGAGAGCTTCCAGGGGCTCGGGCTGGTTCACGCAAACACGGGACTTCAAAAAACCCCACAAAAAAGTCTGGAACGGTTAAATCGGGGAATCTTGCGGGCCAGTGTAAATCGCCAAAACGAGAGATGAGGCGCCCGGGAACGCCGCCTTCTGAATATCGGTTGTGGCTCACGCAGTGTGTGCCGTTGCTCCGTCCTGTTGGAACCACATGTCCTCCAGTCCTAAAACATTCAATTGCGACAGAAAAACGTCGGTTAAGATGGCCCTACAGCGCGCACCGTCCACTGTTGTCGTTTAACCGACGTTCTGGCGACATCCTCGACAACAGCGGCAATATTCTCGGCAGAACGGGCGCTCCGCGGCCGGCCATTCTTGGCAACGTCTCGTGTGGTCCCATACTCTTCAAGGTCGGTGGCCAAACGGCGCAGTGTTTGCGCAGTCGGTGCCGGACGACCAGGGAATCGGCGGCGGAATTCGCGCTGCACCAACACCACAGACGAATTGTTACGCAAACAAATAGACACGATTATTCCGCGTTCTTGGAGAGTGTATCGCTCCATGGCTTGTTCACTTGTATTCTACATTTGTCTAGTTCACAAATGTCCAAACAGATTTGACATTGGCCGCCATTTACAAAAATAAGAGCATCTTCCAATAGGGTGATTTCTTTTGGCCCACCTTGTATTAACTATCGTGACCAGTTAATGACCTAGTGCTATGATAATTATCATGTAAAACTAATATTACATTATATTATAAATACTATTATACTAATATAATATAACTGTAGAAAAGTATAGCATACTCGGCTTACAAGCTTACATGCTTGAGTCCTATGTACATTCGTCCCTGTCGCTCATGTTGCAAAGTAAAACAGAAGGACACTATTAGATAGGTATATTGTAAATGTTCGACTAAATACGCGCGATCCATGCCTCAATTTCATGCTTCTTTGTTAAAAGCACTAAATAAATCGTTCATTAAAAATAATGATTTCGCTGAAAATAAAATTGGTTCGAAAACATATTATTATGAGCTACACAGCATCGTTATCTTTGCCGTCGGCCTTCATACCATCTAGAGTTGCCTAGGCATGCGGGCCTCGCTAATAACTAGGTCAAGATGTTGTCGATAATCGTGCCTCGGATATCGCCCAACTTTAATAAAGTCTTTTGAAGCTAAGAAGTTGCTTAATAAGTTAGTGGAATGAATAAGCCTTTAGGAAACCGTTTTGTCTTTCGTCGAGTTTAAGTTTATTAATATAAATAAGATTCCAAGTTCTATTTACATTTATCTCTTTAATAATTGAGCTAAAAGTGCTGTGAAAATCGAAACAAGCAAAAAACAAACGGAAATGTTTACTAAATTAAAAGTAGAGTCTACATCTCTACTACCGAAGTAGGAAAGTTAGGCTGTAAATTCTGTTTAGGAAATAAAAAGCTTTACGTCCGATCCGTGACTTCATTGTTAGGACGAACTTATTGTGCCTACTGCCAATAAAACAACCAAAACTTTAAGCAACAAAACTTTACTGCCTACCTACTTAGTTTTTTCCTCCACAAAATAGCCCAAATTTGTAAAACAAAAAAACCTTCCTTATTCATCATCTTGGTGCGGCGCGGACAGACAAGTAACTAACTTTAGTTAACTTATCTATAAAAATAAATAAAATTGGAGTGTCTCTTTGTAATATCAAAATAACAAATTTTCACTAAATGCGTATGAAAGTACATACGACAGCTATAGCAAAAACGCGATTTAATATTTTTTTTCTGTCTGTGTGTCTGTGTGTTTGTTCCGGGTAATCTCCAAAACGGCTGGATCGATTTTAACGGGACTTTCACTGACAGATAGCTGATGTTTTAAGCAGTAACTTAGGCTACTTTTACTTTAGAAAAACCTTAAATGGGTCCTGTCGCGCGGGCTCAGAACGCGGGAGCGGGCTTTTTTGTTAAGTTAAATTCCACGCAGTCGAAGTCGCGGGCTCAGCTAGTTCATTTTATAACTTATTTCGTTAATTTCTGAAACAGTTTTTGTATATTGACTAGTTCATAGCGTTTCTTGGAAAATAAAATATCGCGTTCAACAACATTTAGCCTCGAATTGATTAAATTGAAAATTCCCTAAAATCCATAGATTTTTGATGATTCACGATTCCAGGAAAGGCTGGCTAGATAGCAGAAATATGTTTTAACTCAAATCGTTACTGGTATATTAATGTTATATCGATGATTATATTCTTATGAAGAGGAGAAAAGGTTATTTCAGGGCTTCCCGGCCTCACGAGGCTGTGCCAGGAGCCTGTGGGGAAACAATATGTGTTATTTATATCCAGGTTTCTGGATCATTTCATAATATATGTTTAGGTACCTTGTTATTGTTTCACTTTACTTAGTGAAGTACAAGCACTCGAGGAAAGACCTTTGTTGTCTTGTTACTTACTTTGTAAATAGTAATCTGAATAGAATAGCGAAATGAAATTTCTGTTAGCTACTATCTCATACCATGAATTAATTTAAGATTTCGCAGGAATACTGGACACCTCACTGAAAACCGACGAAATATGGACTCTATATGGAAATATAGCCAGACCTGCGCCCAATAGCTTCGTTGCAAGCAATTCCTTAACAAAGCCTAAGTTCATGCAATTGAACAATCATTTCAACAATGGTAAGCAGCGAGTTATCAATAACATTATTTACCAATACATCAATTTTAGTGGAAAATCAAACGTCGAATACTCGTTTCCCCAACGTCTTAATCAAAATCAATTACTAAAATCAATTTATTCAAAGCGAACGAGGTTCAAATGGGATCCGTATAAATCAAAATAATACTCCCTCAAACGATACGTTGCTCATCTTTTGTGGAAACACCGAGCGACCGAGCGCCTGAGCGCCCGAGCGGCCGAGGCCGGCGCGTATTTGTTTTACATTTTCAAGGGACCCTTGTTCACCTCAATAGAATAGATGTGTAGTGGCCGATAGATTGGATAGGGGGAATGACAAGTGTTGTTTGTTATGTAAGATTGGGTAGCTTATATGGTTCTTTGATTTATGTGCATCTATCTAAGTAGATAAGTGGATTATTTCTTAGATTTTTTGCAGAAATTTGCGTGAATATAAGTAATCTTGTGTATATTCAAAAAACATGAAAAGTTATTAAGTTAATTAATACATAAATATGGAGTAGGTACCTACATCACAGACGTATTTTAATGTGCAGACACTATTTGACCCTGAAAAAATATGAACGATAAATATTCATCAGGGCTCCAAAAACTGTTATTACAACTATTTAATGGAGTGACTTGAGCTTTCTGTCTAGACGTTCAAATTGGACGTCTCTATAAAATTAAATAAGGCTTTTACCATTTATTCCTGATTAATCAGATTTATTCTTTAGTGACTTTTGTCATTTAAATAATTTGTATGTGTAGTAATAATATTATAAATCTCTAGACAAACACACCAATGGTATTGTTCTAAACTTAGCAACGCTTAGTTTCATATAGTAAGCTGAAGGCGATCCCAATAATACCTATACAAGGATAGATTACATAAAAGCCCATCCCGAAATATCTCCTCACTAGATCACCCCTTGCAACAACCCAGTGACTACACTACGCAGTCACTCTACATTTATACATAGTCAGCTGAACATTATAACTATACATAAGTATATTTCGTAAATTAATTGCCAGAAATGAAATTACTATTCGAACCTAGGCAAGCCCCAACAGCTTACACAACCCAAGACTAGGTAACGACACGCGACGGGTAACGGCAGACGCCGTTACCCCGCTAAGCCGGGCTTAAAGTCGGCTCCCGGATATCCGTATTGAGCCCGCGAGAACATTAAGTGAGCAAACGGGAAAAGCCCGATCCTGGAAACTATCGCGACACACTCAGGTTGACACTCTTCAAGGTTGGTTTCAAACTCGCGGATAACTCTCAAGTTATACTAGGTAAAACTATCGGCTTTGTGGGACAGTTGAATTACTAAAGATTTTGTAGACTTATGAAATCTGTCAACAGCTGTATCCCTATAATACCTTTTGTTTTTCAAGTTTGCTCTAAAGCTGATAGTTTTGGAATTACAAAGTTTATTTTTGTAAAAATAAGTACACCCTTTCTGTTTTAACCTGTATTATAATTGATAAATCCCGCTAGGCTCTCCGTACCAAGCACTTGCTTGCGGGTTCCCCTCGGGTTGAAAACGGAAATGACCTTTTCATAATTTGCCCTCGTCAAGTGTCACACGTGTCACAGTGTTGTACAGTACAAGGGTACTATGTGTGTACCACACAGTCAGTGTGTATTAAAAAAGTAGGTAGGTAATTTGTGGAACAATAAAAAGAAGATCCGCTCTAAACACTGTTAGGAGAATGTATGAGTGTTCCCGAGATGTGTGCATGGTAATGTGTGCTGGCGCCCGCCGCGACCCGGTTGCAACTTTTTTGCATGTAAAAGCTTGAAATTACCGCAGTAGAAAAATTAATGAATACGAATGCGTGAGTATGTAATGAGGTTACATGTTTTACGTTGTAACTCAATGACGTTATTTTATCATTGAGTAATCTAAATATTTTTGGGTTTGCAACGTAGATAGATGCAAGTGTCCTTGAATTCAATTTAGTCTCTCTGAATTACTGATCCCGAATTTGTGTCTGAATATTTCTGAGAAACTACATTCAAATTAGGTGACGATTCCTATCTCAATTTTTTCTATCAACGTTATTTATTTTTATTTAAGTTACATTTTATACTTTATAATACAAGACTCTGTACTTAGCAGACATCAACACAAGCCAAAAACTGTATGACATAATAAAATACAATTGCGTAACTTGATCCAATCTGGAAATATTTAGGCGAACAGCGCGATATCTCGGGACCCTTTAGGGAGTAAGGCTGTGCCAAGGGGGCCGTTGGAAGGGTAGAGGAGGGATTTTTTGTCGTTCCTTCGCGCCCTCCGATACCTTCACCCTCTTATTTATCTAGCAGCGGGGATGTTTTACTGCAGAATACTGTGATTTTACTTGCTAATCTCGTTCTTTTGGATGTTGCAAGGATTTCAAATTGAACGTATTTTCTTTTCACCGTAATTGCTTGCGAGGCACAATGGCGCCCAATAGTTGTAGGTTTGAGTAAGTGTAAATAAGACTAAGATAGATATCCCGTTTCTGGGATATTGTCGTTTGCGCCAACCATCTCTATCCCAGGCTAATCTCATTCAAATCCCTCCCGCGATTATGTTTATATCGTTATCCTTCTTTTACCCGTCATATTATGCACACCCTTATTACAACTTATTACAACACTAGGTGATAGAGCTAAACTGTAACCATAAAAATTGTAGCAAACTGTAGTGTAACCAAAAGCAATATCTTGAGAAACATTTAAAATTCGACGTCTTCAAGATGCGTAGAAAAAGGGCCGTCACCCCCATAGTTTTCCACCCCAACTTAGATAAACGTACAAAGGGTGGGTCCACTGCGGTACGTTAAAGTTGGGGTGCAAATCGCCCTGCGAACAGCCCTCAGCCAGGGGTGGAACTTTGTGGAGCATTCCACCCCGATGAATCACTCTTTGATGTAAGACGCTGGCAAATATAATTTCTCAGCGTGTTCAGATCTTAATTCACTTTAAATAAATACTCAAAAAACTAAGATTTTTTTATTTATAACATCATTATAAAACTAAGGATTTATTTAGTGTTATGGTAACGCTTTATATGTATGTAGTTTTTATTAACCTGTACGGCTGTACTGCTTATGTAGTTGAATTATAAGGGAGCACATAAATAAAAAAACTCAGGTTTATCATAATACTATCCTACACCTATATCATATACCCTCCATAATACCTATCATATATTCTTAGGTACTTTTTACATTTTAGAATACTGAAATATTAATTAAGGAACATAGAGATTCAAATAATTACAATGGCATAACAGAAACTTCTAGCCACAATAAAATTACCCTTTCCAGCCACCGAGCCTCCATACAATGAAACAATACTGGAATTAAATTCCAAAGTGAATTATTTGTGCCAGTTCAGTGGGCATGCCAGTAACTACATTTGGCTACGGTTGCCGCTTCGTATCATCTGTTATTATAACGGCTAATTAGATGATTGTTCTCCTGACCTCGTTTGGACCTAGAAATTATGGAAATTACCATTCAAAACAATTTCAATTTGAACGCTAACGATTTTGACGAATTAAATATTCCTACGTTGACTACAATGGTGTAGACAGAATAAGCCTTATTAATATTCAGGCCTTTTCATGCCCCAGTAATCCTTCCTTAAATATTAGGACAATCCAGACTAATCTAACTTGCTGGCCTGAGTGGTCTGGAACTAGACTGTTTCTGCATGTTCACGTTGTTTATAGTGATCAGAAGATACAACACGTTTATATTAGGCATTTGGAAAATTGTTGAAAGGACCCTTATCTATTTCTGAAGGTGACTTATTATGACAAGACTATGCTCGCGTAGGTACGGATTGGAACGTATAAAACACCAGACAAGTGCATATCGGACCACACACATTATAGGGATTCGTAGACAACCCGTCCCTTTTCAATAAACGAGATGGTTTATTTGAATTATTTATTTATATGCGTTTCTCCTACTTGCAGTATGGTCGAGAATGAATCGTTTAACTCACGTAAAAAGGCCACTTTGAAGTTAAATATTACGTAAACGGGAATTTATTTTAAAACTGTCAAAGAAACCTTAAATTGTTTTCAAAACATCTATTCAACGATACCCCACTCGAGGGGGTGAGTAAAGTTTTTTTTTACTCTCTCCCTTCCCAAGTAATGGAGGATCCCTAAAATAATTTTGCTATCAAAATCTTAATGGACCGTTTTATTGCGGTACCAAAACTGTATTTTTGTGTCAAATAGTAGTCTCTGAATAAAATAACTGTGACGTAAGTATGTATAAGAGTTCTTAATTTGACTACAGAATCCTAAAAAATGGCCAGGATGGGGATCGAACCCGGAACCTCTCAGCTACGAGGACGGCCCGTCTAACCACTAGGCTATTGACGCTTCAACTTATAACTTGTATAATGGTTAAGTGGCCAACATTGGGATAACCTCTGTCATTACTTGCTCTCTGGTAAGCGATGGGATAAATTCTAACAGGTAAACATGTTGGAAATCTATTTCAATTAAAAGTTTAGAAAACTTAGTCTAACTAGAACTACCGTCTCGGTTACAATTAGCAATTCAGTTAAACAATGGCGGCGAGCCGGCTCTCAGGCCGAGCGTAATTGGAGATGTTAACGATGGGATTAGTTACGATGGTTTGTGTTTGTCTTTATTGATAGTAGGTAATAATAAAATAAATAATTACTGCAATACCGACGCGGGACTCCCCTCGATGGGAGGAGGATTGAGGCTATAGTTCACGCTGACCGCAGTGCGTTTTTGCACTTCGATCTCCCAAATATTTTCTGATGTTTTTTCTAAATGTTTATCTTCAGAACACAAGTCTTAGAGTCAATTCCACTGGGCTACCACCCTGTCACAGTGCCTCAAAAATAATAATCACCCAAAAGCTTTTTCGTTTCAAAAGCAACTAAAATTTTAATAACGTTTCCGTTTCTCTCCGTTTAAACATGACACCTTATTGGAAGTCTCGTCGGCTAGTGACGTTCAATTAAATGGAAAATGTTTGATAAAATTTCCCGACACAAACTTTGATCACTAATTTATGAAAACGAAACCTGTTTTATTACGTATTTTTTTCATTATGTTTGAGCAAACTGAGATCCATTTTACTTGCCATGTTGATGTATATTGTTGATACATTATCCAAACACTAGATAAAATAATGAAATAATATAAACGACTAATCGCTCTGTTAGTCCGCTCAAAGCAAGAACACGTTTCATACATTCTTATATATAATTGTTATGGAGATACTCATAGGAGATTCATAAGCCGTCAATTTTAGGGAATTTATTCCATGGAAGCCGGCGCGAGCCTGGCACGGGTTGTAGCAATGCTACGCACATGCTGCCATCGCTACGGCCCGACTCCTGGTACACCTTTGATGAGTTATAAATAATGGGTACGAACAGTATTTTTGTTTACGGTCTTTTTTCTTCGTGAAATAGCGACCAATCAATGCTGTTTATTTTTGCTTTCTTAATTTGATAAGTACAGGGTAAATTCATAATAATTGTAGTATGAAACTACTCAGGTGGTCGTATTTAAGTAGTGTAGGTGGAGCCTATTTAGAAATACAAAATTATTTATTATACAAGGACTGCTCCTTGTATTACTCCTTGCTCCGACTGTTATAATTACTGCTAATTATGACAGTCGGCAATGTTTGATATTTAATTATAATTATGATTTTTAAATGTTTTCCCTGCTCTATCAGACAACAATTAAATAATACAAACGGCAAATTATACATACGTGTAACACGGCATCGAACCGGCACCGAACCACAACACGTGTACTAGTGCATCGTACGGAACCACAGGGACACGCCACAATCACTCCATACACCATAACACAACACTAAACTACGGGCATTTTCTATTTAGTCGCTTATTTTCCACTCTAAAAAGCGATACGACGTCACCACCGGAGGTCTGGTTTTGACTGAGGGCGGGGGTGCGCGCGGCGCGGGGCGGGCGGGCGCCGCGCAGGCGGACTCCTCGACCCTCCAGCCGCTGGTTCGACGGCCAACTTTATTTTTCTCACTGGGATCGCTTACTTATCTTTGCTCCGCGATTGATACAAAGTGCAATTAGAATGTGCAGATGTTTACTTTGTATTCGTTCTGTAATCGAATACGTCGTAGAGACGTAGACGATATTCCTAATATCCGTATTTGCGAGTTATTAGGTACGCTGTAATTTTAAGGAATCGTATTAAGTTTGCGTGTCAAACCATAATATTTTGTCTATGCAAAGAAAAAAGTGTAGTTAAAACAAAAGCGGGTTGAGTAAAGAACATAATGTTACATTCCATTCAATTAGTAACTCTACACCTTTCCCTTTGCACATCGCAAGGAACAAATGTTAGGTAGGCTTAGGGCTCGGAGTCGCATTAGTAGTCGCGCCTGTCTCGAGAAAACTATTGCAACTATGTACCAGTCCGCTCGATTGGTATTTGTGAATCGTACATTATTATCATCCGTTTGCATCTCTTTTAAATCTTTTATAGATGCAATTTCGCCGTTTTCTATGCTAATCCTCTCTTCAATGCGGATATAGCTACTATTATTTTTAGCCGACGGAGAAAGCGCTCAATTCCTTCAACACATTTGTTTATTTTTGTACTCAATGTAACATCATCCATTGCCATTGTCAATATATCACAATTTTTGTCTCCCGAGAGTTTTTGTCCTAATGTAACTACAGTAACGAATGTTAAAATAACCACAGTTCAATCATAATATAGTGTTATCAGTTTAGACAAAAAGGGCCAACCAGATGGATCACCTAAACCTCCTACGATTCACATTACAAAATTTGTCTCTACGGTCTATGGACCAGCGAGAATTCCTCGTGGTCTCGCTTAAAAGTAATAAATATCGCTGCACCGAGCCGATCCATTAAATACTTTACCTCGTGTCGCGTTCTCACAATGTCCCAGATAAAGAAAGACTTGCCAACGGAAATTCCAGAAAACTATAACGTTATTTATAGTCTCGTTACTGTATCTGACAAAATGTTGATCGGTATTATTCCATGGATTTCCCTAGTCCGTTGAATCGTGGAATTGATCTCCAGAGACGAGCCGCACAGAAACGGTATGGAGTCTTTGAAAGCAATGAAATATTTTTGCACCGCTGCACGGGGCCATAAAATATTGTATTTTGTGTCGCTCTTTCGACGTTTCAAGTATATATAAATAAAAGTCTTGTCAACAGGAAATCCGTGAGTGACGGAACTTTGTACTCTAATGTTCCGTTTTGCTAGAAGTTACGAAGAAAGTTGCGAAAACAACTAACGCACTTCTGTGTTGTTTTTACGATTTATGTATTGTACGAGTATGTTGATTGTATCCATGCTCAATGCATGCTGCTGCATTGCTGCATTATGTTGAGAAACATCAACTTTCGGAAAATGTATTTGATTAAGAAACAATTTTTTTTTCGATATACTCCATTTAAAATTTAAAAACCTCTTTTATGAATTCTTTATCCTTGGTAAAGGTTCCATAAGTATGTTTGTTAACACTCTTCTTTTTTTTGTACATAGCCTGATTTATATCCCAATCTTAGGCATTGCTTTTCAGTACGGTCGAGTGAAGTTGTATCTTGCAGACAATAAACATAAGGACTACATTATTTTCAATATCAATTTGCAATTATTATATTAGTTCTAAGTATGTTTATATAAAACACATCAACCCAAATCGTTCCCCCGCCACGTCAGACTCTTACGGACCAAATATTAAACTGTGGCTTAATAAGAACTAAGTTTAGAAGTTTCTCGGTGAAATTTCTTGCAAATTACTTCAAGGGCACACGCTTAATATTCACGGATCTTTGGAAGTTATTAAAACGCGGGTCCGATACAAATTGTTTTGTAATACCCCGAAGGGAGAATGCCGGTATGTTGAGTGTACGTAAAAGTATTAACATATTTTGAAATAGCCAGAGGCGATGCCCAAGTTCAATCGATTGTCTGGAGAACAAAGGAGTAGGTATACAATCAAGTTAAGGCTCCAACAGACAGCGGTGAAATTTTCGCAAGAATTATCCGCAGCGGCCTTTTAAAAAAAAACAAAACTATATTCACTTTCAAATTAAGCATATTTTCTAAAAAAAAAAGTACTGCTACGGAAAATACGCAGATTTCTGCCAGATAAACTTAGTTATTATTTATATAACACAGATTTAATAATTGCGTTTTGTGTGCTGATCATTCGCGCGATTCTTGCGCTGCAGTCGGTTGGATATTTGTCCATTACAATTTTAATGTAGTAAAGTAAGTTCTAAATAATATTCGGAAAAAAAAATTATCTTTAAAAAAAAGGTAACAGACGGCCGAGCTCTGAAAAGGAAAATATTGTGATTGTGTAGATCAAAAGCGAAAATTTGCGTACACTTTATACCTTTTCCTAAGAAGTCGATTGTTTCTGAATTGATGTAAAAAATGTATTGTAATAGGCTTGTACATCTTATTAATAAATAAAGTTTTCTTTTTATTAGCCTTATATATACTTAATCAGTCCATTATTATTTTAATCCTTACTATTATAAATGCGAATGCAACTCTGTCCGTCTGTCTATCTGTCGCGTTTTCACGCCAAACCTACTGTACCGATTTAAAAGAAATTTGGTACACAGATAGTCTAGAGCCTGAAAAAGGACAAAGGCTACTTTTTAATGCAAAAAAGGGTTGTAAAGGGTTGAAAGGCGGGATGAAAAGTTGTATGGAAGTATCGTCATTTTTTTTAGAGCTATAAACATGAAACTTATTTGTTAGGCTGTTGATTCGATATAAATAAATATGACATTTAAAGTTTGTTTGTTTGTATGTCGACGAGTATACCTACGTGGGCCAGATAGTTTCGTTTGAAAACCGGCAAGAGAAAAAAGTCTCAAGACGTATTGAAAACGCCTGGAAGAGCTACTGGTCCATGAAGGGTCTCATGAAGGGCAACCTTCCGATATCCTTAAAGCGTAAACTCGTCGACATGCGTATATTGCCTGTCCTAACCTATGGTGCACAAACATGGTCATTGACGAAAAAACAAAAGTCCAAACTCATGGTCTGCCAGAGAGCTATGGAACGCAGCATATTAGGTGTGAAACGGACCGATAGGGTCAGAAACACTATTCTGCGCGATAAAGCTCGCATCGCGGACGTGGGAAAAAAGGCTGCAAAGCTGGAGTGGGAGTGGGCCGGACACGTCGCGCGCATGGACCCGCGGAGGTGGGCCAATATCAGCACTAGCTGGATACCTGCCAATAACCGCCGCCGTCGGGGTAGACCAAGAAGACGGTGGCGAGATGTCTTAGACACCTTTGCGGGAAAGACTTGGCCAGAAATTGCCCTCGACAGATCTGCGTGGAAGGTAAAAGGGGAGGCCTTTGCCCAGGAGTGGGACAGCATCTCAGGCTAATAAAATAAAAAAAATGTAAAAGTTTTACTCCTATGGGTGTAAAATAATTAGCCTAAATAATTTAAAATGTTACCCAAAGACACAATCCACGCGGACGAAGTCGCGGGCACAGCTATTTTAAATATAAATACTACGTTATTTAGAAGAAATCGATCCTTACAATCCTTTCGATCACACAAGACACAGGACAATCACACATGAAAGGGTGTTTTTTATACAAATTTAACCGAAGCAAGCATAATTTATTATAATTTTTGCTGATTGCTTATACTCGTATACTCCCAAAAAATCCTTTAATTCAGCAGTCCGTACTTACACTGTCATCAATACAAATAAATAAAATTGGAGTGTCTGTTTGTAATATGAAAATAACACCTTTTCAGTAAATGCATATGAAAGTACATACGATACCTATAGCAAAAACGCGAATTAAAAAAAAATTTCTGTCTGTCGGTCTGTGTGTTTGTTCCGGGTAATCTCCGAAACGGCTGGACCAATTTCAACGGGACTTTCACTGGCAGATAGCTGATCTTATAGGGGGTAACTTAGGCTACTTTAATTTTAGAAAAACAATTAGGGTTCCGCGTTAAAAAATAAAAACATATGAACCGTTTTTTATTCATTTGTATGTATGTATGCATAAATGAAAAACTAAAATAATAGTTTCACACGTAAAAAATCAATCCATGAAATCCTGACTTCAATTTGTAAGTATATAGGTTTCAATATTTGTACACATCGCGCCCGCGCGTGCCGTGCTCACGCCGCGTGCCGCGTGTCGTCCCACGGCGCCTCCTGCCGCTTCCTCCTCCAACGACTTAATATCACAAACGCTGCCTGTCGCGCGGGCTCAGAACGCGCGAGAGGGCTTTTGCGGATGGTCGTGTCCCAACGCGCGCATTAAATTTATTTCTCTCACAGTTGGATCATACTATTTCCTTGCTTAGATACCTTTTATTTTTCTGCCGTTTGTTCTCTTTATTTATTTTGATTTTTTTTGAAAATTCTTTCGTATTAATTAGATAAACTCTTTGATTTTGCTTGAAATTGATAAGTAAGCTATAGGTTGTTATTTTATTTAGTTAGTAAGTACTTAGTAGTACTTACACCCATTTGTCATCGTTTTCTTTAGGAAAAATCGCAATATTAAGTAGTAAGCTCTTTGATTTACCTTGATTTTATTTAGTGCAGTATTATTATTATTATTAGGTTTTGTGCCCTGTGCCGCTCGGGCGGCATCTTGCTACTTCGACCATTTCTGATCTTTTGTAGCCAGCACTGAAGTGTTAAAGTTCACTGCCTAGTCCTGAGGCCTTCAGGAACTTCCAAATGCTTTGAGCAGTGAGTGTTTGTATCTCCTCCGGATGCATGATGTGCCGCCCTAGGAAGATACTTCTGCAACGCATGAGTGAGCCGCACGAGCAGAGGATGTGCATTGCACTTTCCTCTGCTTCTTGGCAGAATCTGCACATTGTGCTGTCGCTCATCTTTAGGTTGAACAAATGTTTGTTTAGTTTGCAGTGCCCGGTGAGGATTCGAGTTACTGCGCATGTTTTGTACCGACTGAGCCCTAGGAGCTCTTTCGATGCTTTCTTGTTGTAGCCTTTAATCAGAGCTTTTGAGTGTTCTAGTCCTGGTATGGCCTTCCACCTCTCGACCGCCCTTGATAAGTATTGGGTATTAAGGATTGTGTAGGCTCGCTGTTTAGAGATGCCGCAGAACGGTTCAGGACCGATCTGCGGGTTGTCGGTTCCAGCTCTGGCTAGTTCGTCCGCCTTTTCATTTCCGTCAATACCTGAGTGTCCTGGTACCCATCTGAGTGGACTGACCTAGGCTGTTTAGGTTATTCTTACAGTTTTGGACTAACTTTGAGTTGGTCTCAAAAGAATCTAGTGCAGTTGTGCAATAGTGCCAGTTGGCTATCTGAGTTGATGTAGATGTGTTGTTTAGTTACTTTACGATCCAGGTTAAGTTCCAAGCATCTATTGATTGCGAAGAGCTCAGCCTGGAAGATGGAGGCCTCTGTGCCTAGGTTGACACTACTCCTGTGCCCTTCTCCGTAAATCCCACAACCTACATTCTGTCCTTTTTTGGACCCATCTGTGTACCACACATGACTGCCATTTTTTGGGGTCTGTAGGCCATTTAGCCATGTGTCCCTGTTTGGTATGTCTATGGTATACAGTTTTGTAAAATTTAATTCCGTTTGTAAGCCATCTGCAGGCATATTTAGAATTTTTAATTTGAAAACCGACTCTTTAAGTGAGTTCAGGGCTCGTGAGTGCCACTTTGGTTCCGATAGTGTGCATATCCTGTATATACTTGTTTTAGCCTCTTTTTGCACGTGTAGGTCTAGTGGAACTAGATCTAGTAGTGCATTTAGGGCTGCACCTGGTGTCGAGGAGAATGCGCCAGTTGCTATTAAACCGGCCGTACGTTGTAGGCTGTTTAATTTACTTTCAGTTGTTTTCTGATTGGCCTTATTACACCAGACGACGGAGGCGTAGGTGATTATTGGCCTCACGACCGCGGTGTATAGCCACAGAGCGATCTTGGGTTTTAGTCCCCATCTCGCTCCAGCCATGCGACAACTCATCCATAGAGCCATTTTGGCCTTTTGGATTATGTTATTTAGATGTGAGTTCCACGTCAACTTTTGGTCGATTGTGACCCCTAGGTACTTTACCTCACTCGAGAACAAGCATAGACAAGAAGATGACCGTGTTCGACACGCTGTCTCGCGATGCTTAGAATCAGACGATTCTAGAGAGCAGAGACAAGAAGATGACCGTATCCGGCACGCTGTCTCGCGATGCCTAGAATCAGAAGATTCTAGAGAGCAGAGACAAGAAGATGACCGTGTTCGACACGCTGTCTCGCGACGCCTAGAATCAGACGATTCTAGAGAGCATAGTCAAGAAGATGACCGTATCCGACACGCTGTCTCGCGATGCCTAGAATCAGAAGATTCTAGAGAGCAGAGACAAGAAGATGACCGTGTTCGACACGCTGTCTCGCGATGCCTAGAATCAAACGATTCTAGAGAGCAGCGATTACAAGATGACCGTATTCAACACTCTGTGTCGCGATATCTAGAATCTGATAATTCTAGAGAGCAGCGATTGGAAAGTGATCGTCACACAACAATGTGATCGATATCATGAGTCACAAGGACAGAGAATCGAACGCTTAGCACAGCTCCGTGAAAGTGTGACCACCATACGTCAGTCAGAAACTAATATTGATCGAGAAAGACGTCTGGTTACTTCTAGACAAACGACAAGTGCTATGCGGGATATTGAAAGTGAAGAGAACCGGCGACAACGACTAAATAATGACCAAATAAGAAGAACTAATAGACGTAATATTGTATGGCGTGAAAAGCATAACAGTGGGTTCAATTATGATGCCCAAATAAATTATTTTGCTGCATCAGAGATAGGTCCCATGAATGTATGTTGCGATTACTGTAAAGCTTTAAAGTGGATAGATGAGTCAAAAGGAATATGTTGTTCTTCTGGAAAAGTGCGCTTGGATTCTATTCAGTAGCCACCTGAGCCACTCAAGTCTTTGTTATGTGGCGAACATGATCAATCTCAACATTTTCTAAATAATATTAGACGTTATAATTCTGCTTCTCAAATGACTTCTTTTGGGGCAAAAGAAGTTCACGAAGGGAATTATATGCCCACGTTTAAAAAACCGGGGCAGGTGTATCATTAATTGGTTCCCTTCTTCCAGTAGCTAATGCGAGAGAATCATTTTTACAAATATATTTCAATAGCGATTATGTACTACAAAGGGACTCAAGATTACAATATTTTCCAAATCTAAACCCTTGCTTAGTAGAAGGCTTGCAAAGTATGCTTATTGAAATAAACACTTATATTCGTGATTTTAAAACTGCTCTTCAATTTTTCCCACCAAATTCAAACGATGACTATAAAATAGTTATAAATGCTGATCGACTACCTTCAGCAGAGCATAGAGGTCGCCATAGTGAACGGACAACAAACGAAGTATCTGTGTTACTGGTAAATCAAGAATGTGATAAACGAGACATATTACTTCGCAGACATGACAATAGATTGCAGAGAATCGCCGAAACTCACAGATCATATGATGCTCTACAGTTTCCTCTCATGTTTGTTTATGGAGAAGACGGATATAACTTAGCGATCTATCAAGTCGAACCCAACACAGGCCAACCAAATTTCCAGAAAAAAGTGTCCGCGCTACAATACTATTGTTACCGATTAATGATTAGAGATAATGAGTACAATCATTTGCATACTTACAAACAATGATTTAATCAATACTTAGTTATACGTATACGCTAAACGACGTATACGCTAAAATCGAAACAGAGACACTAATTTTTATACGAACTAATCAAAAAAAGCTTAGAGTTGAAAATTATATTCACCTCCAAGACGCAATCAATCAGAATGAGAATGTAGATCATCGTTTACGGGAGGACCTAGATATATGCACCAACGCACACAGGATGCATTTTGTTATGTTAGGAAATATGGACGCCCCGATCTTTTCATTACATTCACGACGAACCCTAAATGGGATGAAATTAAAAACGAACTTTTTACAGGGCATTTGGCTTCTGATCGGCATGACGTTGGCAGAAGCGTGGATTACCCCATGCCCACATTTTGATATGGTTAGAAACGAAAATAAGAGCTGAGCAAATTGATGCTATTATTGGAGCAGAATTGCCAGACCAAGAAGTTGATTCTGACCTATTTGACGTTGTAAAAACCCACATGGTACACGGTCCATGTGGCATTTACAATCCTCAATCTCCGTGTATGAAGAATGGTATTTGTAGTAAAAGATTTCCTAAATCTTTTAGCACAGAAACTGTTACAGGTGAGGATGGATATCCATTTTACAGACGTCGTTCACCTGACAACGGTGGTATACAAACAACAATTCGATCACGTTCTAACTCTATTGATGTCGACAATCGCTGGATTGTTCCATTTTCACCGGTACTGTCGCGCACTTTTAGAGCACATATAAATGTTGAACTTTGTAGCAGTGTAAAATCAATCACATATATTTGTAAATATGTCAACAAGGGTTCAGACTTGGCGGTATTCGGTGTACAAAATGCTAACGATGAAGTGACATCATATCATAATGGAAGATATATTAGTACTTCCGAAGCAGTTTGGCGCGTATTATCATTTTCGATTCACGAACATTACCCAGCAGTAACACATCTAGATATCCATTTAGAAAATGGTCAGAGAATTTATTTTGACCCAAACAATGTCCGCGGAGCGGTAGAAAATCTCAGTGCCATACCGACTAATTCGCAGCCACTTTATTAGAAGAAGTACCAGGTTATTACACATTTAATAAACAAAATGGAACATTCCAGCGGCGACGCCGAGGTACTCCTGTAGAAGGTCATCCCGGCATATTTCACGAGCATACTCTAGGTAGAATTTATACCATTAATCGGGAATGTTATCATCTAAGGATGTTATTAAATGTTGTTAAGGGACCAACTTCTTTCGAAAGTCTTAAAAGAGTGAATGGTATTTTACATCCTACATATCAAGCAGCATGCCTTGTACTTGGTTTACTAGAAGGCGATAATCACTGGTGCGACAAATTAACAGATGCCAGTATAAGCAGCAGCGCTTCTAAATTGCGAGAGCTATTCGCCATTATAACGGTATTCTGTAATGTTTCTAATCCCTTAGAGTTATGGGACAAGTTTAAGGATAAGTTCATGGAAGAATATGTAAGAGACTTCCATCGACATTATCCAGATGCAGAAATAAATGCTCATATAGAAAAATTTACTAATCGTGCTGTGTTTGCATTACAAGATGTTCTTCTTTCCATAGGCGGCAATACTCTCCCTCATTACGGTTTACCATCTCCACAAGCGACCGATGGGATTGTTAATTATTTGAACAGAGAATATATTGAACAAACTAATTTTGACCCAGTTGAACTACATCATACGATAAATCAGAATGAACCAAAATTAAACAACGAGCAAAAACAAGTTTATCGACTGCTCATTGACAGTGTGAATGTTGCTAACACTGATGGGGTATACTTTTTAGACGCTCCAGGTGGTACCGGCAAAACCTTTTTGATAAATCTTTTACCAGCCAAAATACGTTCAGAAAAAAAAGGTTGCCATTGCAGTTGAAAGTTCAGGAATAGCTGCAACTTTACTTCCTGGGGGAAAAACAGCACATTCCATGTTTAAAATACCAATAGAAGCAGAGCGTATGGAAAATGCAGTCTGCAATGTATCAATAAATAGTCATAAAGCCAAAGTATTACAAGATTGTGTCTTTGTAGTGTGGGATGAATGCACTATGGCAAACAAAATTTCTATCGAAGCCGTAAACAGAACAATGCAAGACCTAAGGGGTAATAATCTACTATTTGGAGGTGTAACCTTTTTAATCGCTGGAGATTTTACACAAATATTACCAGTTGTGACTAAAGGTACTCGAGCGGATGAACTTAACGCCTGTTTAAAACGTTCAGTCATTTGGATACATTGTAAAAAACTTCATTTAAAATAAAACATCAGAGCACATTCAGATGATTCAGAATTTATCAAAATTCCCCTTGATGTTGGAGAGGGGAAGTGTCCAAAAGTTAATGATACTCATGATATAGAACTACCTTCCGGTCTTTGACAGGTTGTGGCGGACACTGAAACTTTAATACAAAGTATTTATGATGATATTCATAATCTTAATTTAAAAGAAGATTCGTGGTTGTGAGAAAGATCAATTTTAGCACCAATAAATGACCAGGTTACTGCGCTTAATCAGCTCATTTTAGATAAGCTTCCTGGTGAATCACAGACATACCTTTACATCAATACAATTTGTAATCCTGATGAAGTTGTTCATTACCCAACATAATTTTTAAACAGTATAATTGTGTCTGGCCTTCCCCCTCATAAACTAGAACTTAAGATTGGCGTGCCCATCACATTACTCCGTAATTTAAACCCCGAAACTTTGCAATGGTACTAGATTGCGAGTAGTGTCATTGCAAAGAAACGTTATAGAAGGTCGTATAATATCCGGATGCGGAAAAGGTGAAACAGTATTAATACCACGAATTCCCATCATACCGTCGAATTTTCCTTTTGAATTTAAACGCCTGAATTTTCCCTTAAATGTCAGCTTTGCTATAACAATCAACCAGGCACAAGGGCAAACGTTGAGTAAAGCTGGCATAGATTTGACTAAGGGTTGTTTTACCCATGGACAGTTATACGTGCCAGGTTCACGTGCGAGGGATGCCACAAGTGTTGTAGTCTTAGCGCAAGAAAATCGCACACCAAATATTGAGAGATTCAATATATAGAGAGATTTTTGACTAAGGTTAATAAGAGAAATCAAAACAAAAATACACAAAAACAACAAACATACATAAATAGCTAAAACAAAAAAAAACAGAAAACAAAAAAAACAAAAAAATATATTGAAAAACAATAACTCCCCTGTTTCTCCCGTTGTTGCCGATATATTCATGGAAGACTTTGAGGAGACAGCCCTTCGCACTTCGCACATTCTACAAGCGGTACGTAGACGATACTTTCACAATATTACCATCTGACAAAATAACAGCATTTCTAGACCATTTTAACTCTATACACTCTAAAATCAAATTTACAATAGAGTTAGAGGCCAACAACTCTCTAGCATTCTTAGATGTTTTAGTGATCCGTAATCCTGATAACACCTTAGGCCATACCGATAGGTACTTAAACGGCGAATCTCACCACTATGCAACACAGTTAGCTACCGTAGATCTTTGTTTCAGAGAGCACAAGGGATCTGTGATGAGCAACACCTGGCTGCCGAGATCCATCATGTCAAGCAAGTATTGCATGACAACAAGCTTCGGGTCGAGTAAAACCAGCCACAGTCGAGCGTCTACCTGCTGTACTACCATACATTAGAGGTGTCACAGACAAGATTGGCTACATCTTGAAACGGGCTTCAATCAAAACTTACTTCAAGCCACCGAAGAAGATTAGTCAGTTCTTACCACCTGTCAAGTGTCACATTCCTCTACAAGATGCAGGGGTATACAAACTCGATTGTGAATGTGGGCTCTCCTACATAGGGCAAACTAAAAGATCAGTAAAAATCCGCGTAAAAGAACACATAGCTGACGTGAAACACCGGCGCTCCACGAAGTCTGCAATCTGTGAACATGTACAGGACCGCACCCGCCATTATATCAGATTTGATAAACCACAGATCCTCGCAAAAGAACACCGATTCCGACCAAGGATGATACGTGAGGCCATTGAAATTAAAAAAACATCCTAATTTCAATAGGGAAGATGGCTGGGTGCTATCTCCAACTTGGGATCCAGTAATTAATATAATTAAATCCAAAACCAAGCGTACCATTGCAAGACCTTGAGACACAGTGAGCACTTTCTGCGTGGATCGGACCGCAAACACCAACTAAATTTTGAGGGTACCCAGTTTTTAACTATGACATCAGGACGTCTAACCCCTCAGTCCCCCCGTGACCACGGTTGCTGTAAAGCAACCGAAACGTCGGGAACATAAAAAAGTAAATAAACGCGATATAATCCGTAAAAATAGTTTTATTTCAATGTGTAGTATTCGCGTAAATATATGAAAACAATAAACAAAAAGACAAAATATAATAAATAGGTATATAAAACACGAAACATCAACTCGCAAAAAAGAAAAATAAGATTAAAATTAGCATAGATATTTCTTTATTAACTTTTCGTAAACTCTGTGAACTGAACGATTTTATTTTTGTTAAATAAAAAAATTGTCAAGTTAAATTCCACGCGGACGAAGTCGCGTGCACAGCTAGTTGTAAATAAATAAAACCGATCGATAAAAATGTAAACAGGGACTTAAAAATGAATTTCTCCAAGGAAAAACTATATTTTTCCGAACCATGGGAACTGAGACCATGGGTAACGAATTCTCATACCACTAGCTTATCGCTCCATGGCTTCTGCAGCGCAGTAGCGATGGGTCGTGATGGCCGGATGTCGCCTTACGGGACGTCTCCTAACTCCAATTTCCGTGTGTCAAAGTTATCTATGCGAAACGGGCTGTCGAATGAGGTTTCCAAAGTAACTTTATTTTGTTGTTTACAGGGACCGCTACAGATTTACATGTTAAGCAAGAGTTGGATAAACACCTAGATTAGAAACTAGAGTAGTTGTTTGGACGGATTTTGTTAACTTTATCGTAACTTCTAAAAAGCCTTATCTTTTGTAATAGACCCTACAAAAATCGATGCATGGGAAAATAGTTTACTAAAAGTCTTGTGCTTCAAAAAAAAGATTTTCACTTTAAGATCTTAGTAAAAATTAATCCAATTATTGCTTAAACCAAATGTGTTATGCCACACGACAAATAACTAATTTGTATTTGTTTTTATATCCATTGTAATCACTCGACGTAAGCCTAAACCGAACAAATTAATTGTTTGCGTAGCGGCGCTTTTAAAAGCCTTTTTTGTTTTGTGAATATTTTGATTACAAAGCGTGGCGGTTGCACACAGTACAATTAGAACAGTGATATTGAAATGTACGGCAACCTTTTTGTTTTCCTGAAGAGGCGAATTTTGTTTTATCAGATTATATGTAATTATTATCAAGTTTTTTTTTAAATTTAAGCTTTGGAATATTTGCGTCTAATATATACACTACCGAACGGGATGCTTGAGGTCGAAATCCGACGCAATACCAATATTCATCATGAGTATGTTTTCACAAAATATTAGTTTTCATCATTTAATAAAATTTATGAACATTTAGATGACAGACAGGGCATTCTCACCATGTTAATGATAACATTAAAAAAATCTCAAACTTGACTATTTTTTCAGTAAATACTGCTTGAATTTAAGCGCCAACTAGCAACAAAAAGAATAAACATGCACTTGCCGATTTGCCAATACAGTACGTGAATAACAATATGCGGTTTATTCCGTTTGAATGTTTTAAAACATAGCAAAATGTTAGAATCACCTATATGAATTTCACGCTGCATTTTATATTCCAAGCAGTAAAACGTTCGGTTCTTGTTATCCACTAGATTTACTGCAACACGCTATTGTATGAATTCAATCATCCACCCGCAACGCGCGTTTATATAAAGCATTATTTCCTGTGTTCCTATAACATGACAACAACAATTGATTAGGGTTTACTATGCACAGAATCTTATTATTATGACCTTTAACCCCTGACACATAGTGTGTACAATCAGTATATTACCAAGCTAATTTCAATGGTAATATTGATTTACTGATGTATTATTTTCTAATATGCACTTTATAGTGGCAAGTTATGTTGCTTGCTCCCGTTGCGTTGCTGTTTCTCTGCTCTATAGTAACAACTGAGTTTCTTGCCAGATCTTTACAGTAGAAGTAGAATTTCTAACCGTTAGTAGATTCTAACAATTCATAAGTATTTTGATGGCCTGCATGAACAAAAAGATTTTGAGTTCTGAATTTATAATTTTGTTTGATCCACCTGTGCCACGTCTGCTGTACTAAGTAGTTCTATAAAATTGCTATACAGTTGACATCACAGTGAAAATTGCCTGGAAATAAAAGTTCATAATACGGACTGCCCCTTACTTTTACAACTGCGGCAAATAAGGCAACCCTTTTAGCGTAGGGCTGTTATAAGAGTAAAAGCATTTGTATAAATACACTCGTGAAATATGTAACAGCTATGTTAACCTAAATTTCTGCGGTCTTGTTTCGGGGACGATTATGCTCATGTCGTACTTAGCTTATATGATGGTCGATAACAATAAAGATGCTGTTTATTAACGAAAATGTCGTCAAGTCATATTCAAAAAATTTTTGAGGTACTAATACAGAAATTGTATATTTTAACTTTATGCTCACTTGTAAAATCTTCATAATATCTTAATATATTTTCAGCGTCTTTTAAGACAGTTTAACCCCGCCATTTATAGAAAATATAATTTATTTACAATTATTTAACAATAAATTTTCCTACAAAACCGCTTAGTAATTCCATTAAACATTAGTACTAACTTTCTATACATTTCGGAATTATTTCATACTTGATATCCAGCAGGATAGGTTACTGTTATGTCTAGCATTTAAAAATATAAATTCCAGACAAAATAAGGTTAGCAGAATCGTGAAAGTAACATAATAGCGATTAAAAGACTCCATTTTCTTCTCCAAAATTACAATAACCTCATTTTAATAAGGTAGCTTTAAAATTTGTCACTCCATTGCGAAACCGAATAAAATTTAAGTGAAATGGAATTTAATAAAAACAGCGACCGACGATAATGGTTGTTTATATTGTAGGTATGTCGTAACATTTTTCATTTGCGCCTGAAAATGGCAAATGAAAAATGGAGCCAATTTCGCATCCGCGTACTTTTAACTACAGCATATCCGACGCGAGACACAGTGATAAGTATAAATAATTATAAATATATACGTTATACTTTTCATATTAAATAATCCGTATATTTACAAGAAACGTCCATCTTGTTAATATTCCTAGACGTAGCAAACCTTTCAGTGAAGTTTCCAGACGAAATAAAATCCCAATTATTTCGCGAAATACTTCGCACGTCTTAAAAAGTCAAGAGGATCCGTCGCACTCACAAAGTACTTGGAATAATATTTCTCCGAAGAACATTTTTTTATAAAATCTCCAACCAAATTCTACACGTGCTCTCGTGTAAGATCAAACAACATCTTAACGCAACTCCGTACATGGAATATGCCTATTCCATCATCTCACATTATGTGCGGCTAAAAACGAAAGTTGTTTTGTATTTTCCTAGCGACACCTTCCGTTCATCAACCTTTCATCGATTTTGTCGCGGCTTACCCGCTATTCAAATACAAGCCTTTTTAGAAGGATTTAGAGTACAAGTTAAGTTTGCATGTTTAGTTCACCGCACTTCGTGTACCACTTCGGCGAAACAGGCATTAAAAATAATCCTAAATTACTTTAAGTTACAGTTTAAGCTAAATCTGTAATTTAACATACATACACATTTTGTATTTAAACTGTAAAACTCATAAAAGGATTGTCTTTATTTTGCCGTGGTATAATGATATCTAAAGTAATTTGAGCTTTGTTGTTCGGTTTGCGACTCCTAATGCGAACTACTGCAGGCATCGACCGCTGTAAAAGCAAATAGCTAATGCACAGAGACATTGAAATGGCATTTTTGTGAGAAATAAAGCTGCGTAGAACATGATTACCATAGATGGTACTTAGGTATAGCCATTCAAATTCAAATAAACGATGTTTGTCATCGAATGAGATGTCTGTCTACCAGTGGAATAACACAGTGGTGTTTCATCGTGTTGATTATTTTAACCCTTCATTTGCAGAAACAGTTATCACAACAGACTGAAGGGTTAAAGCCTCAGAAGAATGATTCGCTTCGTTAAACAGCAGCGAATCTTTGTTCTGGGGTTAAAGCAGAGTTTGGTGTTACGACTGTGTCGTAAGCTACATGTTGTCTACATACCTATTTCTTCTTTGCCAAGTTTTCAATATTCCATGTTATCACCACAAAAGCCGTCCCCGCCAGGAAGTACGTCTATTACTCGGCAAAGTACTTTAACCTTAAACGTAGGGCCGATTAATCGTGATAAGTTAGTCCGCGTTCCCGGGGATTATTTTAATCGCTCGCCCGCTCCTTGGAAAATATTGTATTTATAAGTTAGTGGTATAATGAAATTTGGTATTGAGCATCAATAATGCTATGTTTTATTGAGTTTATTATTGTCAGAATTTGTTAATAATTGTTTTGTTTTATTATATACCGTTACTACATTATAACTTAACAACATAGGCATGTTAAGCTATAATACACTTTCCTTTGATGATAAAGATTCTCAAATATTCCTTAAACGTCTAACATTCTCAACAAAATTCCGTACAAATCCTTTCTTAGCAAAACGGTGAATTTAATCCTTTTCTTACAAGAGCGTCTTAAATCTGTACTTAACTAATTGATTATGTATGTGCTATTGTGCTTCGGTATCAGCACCGAGCTGGTTGCTACCCACCCTCAACTCTCTCCTGACACCCCCTGTGTCTTCAATACATTCATTGTTCTAACTTGACAGAGACTACACTTGATTCGTGTCTGCGAGACTGAGCAAAAATAAAAGCCGCATACGACCCATTAATAATACTTAAATAGGTAGGTCTAACTACACTAACCACGCACAATACCGCTGAGGTACTAACAGTCCCTTTTATATTAAAAATAAGGCATCCGTAAGTAAGGTCACCGTCACATTTTGCGACATTGATGGTATTTTAAAATTATTTTCCTGGTTTAAGATTAAATGATTTATTCATTCAGACGCTTTAGGCAAGTTTGAGCCACAATGATTTAAATAAGAGGTAAAAGTTGAGGGATTAAATTAATTATGGATTAAATATTATTGGAATTATATAATGTATACTAGTATACTAGTTAAATACAAATCCAGTTGGTGACATATATGAAGGTAGCTAATAGTCCTTTAATATCCAAAACATATAGACAGAGAATACGCGTCCATAGATAAACTTATCAGTTTTGAAATCAAGCTTTGAGTTTCCTTAGTTTGTGTGTACAGAAATATGATTGTATTTATAGTCACGTGTACATACGTTACATTTAGGGTATTGCAATTGTGTGTTTATCGTGCCTTTCAAGAATAGGCAGAATAAGTTTTGTACAAAGATAAGATTTATTGGATCTTTAAAAAACATCTCAAAGGCTTGGGAAACAATTGAATGATACTTTCATCAACTATTCGATTGACACAGATCCAACGTATCTTCTGAAAGCAATCCAAACTCGCATCTTACTTCTCCTATTATTTATCCATGGCCTAAATTCGGGACTTGTATTATGGATTAACGTAGACTGACAAGTTTAGGCACAAGTCCGTAGAGTAAGAAACGTTCTCGAGTGTTCGGAGTGACGCCGCGTGATTGATAGACCTGAATATCTTGATCAATATTGATTAATTCGAGACCGCAAATCCAGAGCGTAACCTCGAAACCGAGACGAAAAATATACCAAGTTGTGTGAGTTCAGCTTATTCATTCTCATGGCTGCTGTCGCCACACTTCAATCACACATACAGAGATAAGCTTTTTATTTCATTCTTATTACAAAATGTTTTCTAATTATTAGCCTTTTCAGTTTTGGAATAAGTGTAGATTATTACACACATTTTTGAGAAAGTGTAAACCTAAACCACTGGCATCAAAATGTTACAAAACAAAAGAAATTCGCCAAATCACAGCATTTCAATTCTTAACAACTTAGAAAAGGGAAGAAATACCAAACATCCACAAAGGGATGACATACGTCATCTGGTTTTGCCTAACAACGAATCAATTACTTTTTTAGAAACAATAATCACATCGTACACATTCCTTGATTCTTAATACTTGCTAGCAGTTTTCAAGTCTTGCCCCGTAAACAACTAACACTCTTAAACTAATATTATCTTGCTCCCGAAGCAACTATTGGAAATTCCCTCCCTGTAATGATATAAAAAATCAATTTTCTCTCTAATGGCAACGTGATAGAATAATTTCTTCAATATCGTAAATCCGTTTTGCTATTTGTGAATTACTCTCCGCTTATAAGAATTTATATAGTAGTTAGGTACCTCTAGTAACAATTATTTTTATCGACACATTTATCTTTGTATTGGTGACTTAAAGTCACTTGTAAGTCACTAATGCAATGATAAATTTATATACATGTCTTAATTAATATTTTGACAGTAAATCTGTTTTAAAAACAATTTCTCTAAGTATGTGCTTCAAAAGTATTACCTATATCGCCACCCAGTCACCAAATCACTAACAAAAAAGTTCATAAAAACTTTAAATTGTACAAAGCTTCAGCTAAAATCGGGTTACCTTTCAAACTCTCCCTGATCTAGTTACGTAACCACTTTAAATATCCAAACTAGGTTCCGGACCACCGGCAATTCCGCAGATCTGATACCATCTAATACCTATCTCCTCAAGAGTATAAACACTCAAACAGATCTGGAATAGCACACCTTAATCTAGATCGCTTAAGCGGAATCTGGCACAAAGCTTGGCGCCAATTATACGATATCCGCATTCGGTACCTATTGGATAAACAGAACTTACCCACGTTTGCAGGAGACTAGTGCTTTACGTTCAAGATAATTATTTTCAGCGCTAGAGGAGATCACGTTCCCCTCCAGCATATGCTGAGCCAAATGCCTTTCGGTACAGCTCACACTGTAGAAAAATGCAGCTTTCTTACCTTATGTCCATTTATTTTACTTCTTCTTTTATAATTATGTGCTGTTCTTTTCTTATGTGTGTACTGCTGCGCTGATTAAACATTTTTCATTTGGTATTTCCGCTCCTCCGTGTATATGTCGCCGCCAAATAGCATAATTCGCCGTTCAATTAACAGCCTAGGCACTTAACTAAACGGCGCCGTTCAACTAACGGCCTGAATGATATTCAGCCGTATCGTCTATTACAACATTTAATAAACTGGCTGGCTAATGCTTAGGAAACTGGTTGACATTTAAGTACTACAAAACTTTTTCAAAATACTACCCAAGCAGAACGACCTGGATGGGTTTAGGTTAGGGTTATTTTTTTATGACCCCACAGAAACCCCACCCGGCAAATAGATTCGGTGGATCTAAAAAAAACGTAAAAACCTAAGTACCTAATAAAATAATTCCATCAAAGTTGTTTTTTTCCGACGCCATATTGACCAAAGAGAATATAGAGATATTGACAGTTTGGTGAGTTTCGGCGCTAGGTGGCAGAAAGTAGAACTAAATTGAAATGAACAGGCTAGGCAGGTAATTAAACGGCTAGGCAAGTAGTTAAACGTCATCGATCCAAGTCATTTGCCTAGCTGTTTGATCAAATGGCTGAATATCATTCAGGCCACTAGTTGAACGGCGCCGTTTAGTTAAGTGCCTAGGCTGTTAATTGAACGGCGAATTAAGCTATTTGGCGGCGACATATACATACAACATCACACATGTGGGCAAAGATGCACTGCTATAGACCCACATTTTGTTAATGGTATTGTAGTCACAACGATGAGAATGAGCATTTATTAGTGTTCCCGAATGTGTAGTATCGTGACATTGGCGTTTCTGGCTCACAGCATTGTTGTTATAACCAGAGTGATTTTTTCTACTATTTATCCGCTTGAAAATTCTGTCAATTTATAAATTATGTGTTGGTTATTTTGATTCTTAGTGCAATGAAGGGACTTACAAAACACCAAAGCAAATTATTAAGAAACGCAAAAATACACAGTTTCAGAAAAAATGAAAACACAATAACACTTAGAGAACTTCATTACCTGTGAGAATTAATAGAGCTGAATTGAGCACCTTGAACTGAAATGTATGCTGATGTGAATTTTCATGATGAACGCAAATGGACCCTGAAAAATTAATGGTGCTTAAGACTGAATATTTTAATATGAAACATTAATATTCCATTTTTAAACCAAACTGAGCGTAGTGCTTAGCCATTTAATAAAAAGTATTTTAATTTTATAATTATTTATAATTGATTATAGTTTCCATTCTAGTCTCATGCCTTAACTGGGCATTCATCATACTAATCTTCAGCCTTAAACATCATCTGTGTCAAATCATTACCTGAATATTTTCGAAAATCATCGCTCTGTGTTTCCTCTCTATCAGTTTCCGGCCTTTCGGTATACCAATTGTAACTTGAATAATTTGTATTCTCTGTCGATTCTATAACTTAATTGCGAATACATCCCTAAGATTTCTTTATTATTCAATAGCAATTTTTCCGAGACTCGCAGCAACTCAAAGGAAATCTCCTAATGCATTTTTAATGCCTCCATCCCGCGTACCGTAAAGCATTGGTATATTCAATTGACATAAAAGGAGTTTTTGCGCTTCTGATCCAATTTTATGTCGGCCTTTTTATTTGGACTTAGCGATCAAACGATAATATATAATCACTGGTAATTAATGACTATGCATCTAATGCTCGCTCTGGAACAGTGATCGAGAAAAATTGTAATAATTGCAAATTCATTGCAGTGATCATTTATTTTTATTACTTTTAATAAAATAAGTGCAGAACATACTTGTTTTTTGTTACATACATAACTTCTTCTTTGGTGTTTTTATAATTTTCCAGAAAGGCCATAAAATCTCAATCATTTGGTCGCTGACTCAACTCAATCGTTTGGTTACTGATTCATAATGCGTTTTACATTTTGTTTCCAAACCACCCAAAAGTGGAATCCAGCAAAATGGAATCTTCCGCTACTTAAAAAAAAACAACAAATCTGTGATCGCAAACAACTGGGAGTTGTTAAAAGCTTTTGTTAAGGTCGAAGCAAGATTAAAGCAATCCGCATTTGCATGTCCAATGCATTTCTCACTGTGGCTGGCGTGATTCGAAGACAAAAGCTTGTATACTCGGAGGTAATGTGTTGACGTTTATGTATATTTAAATTGGATTGAAGCAATTGTGAAACGGTAAAACCAGATAACACGGAGGTCTTCAACATTTATAGTTAGATTGTGTTTCATAGGTAAATTTTCATATCAAAACTAATACCAATAAGACTAAACTAAAAGTTTTTAAACATCTAATTTGCCTTTACTTATTTTTATCAAGAAAGAACCTTCCTAAAAATAAGTAAATGGCCGAAATTAATTCTATTATAATACTTATTATTGTGGATAAGTAGACTGAATCCCTAGATCTTATTAAAGGGACTAAAACCTCAGTCAATAAGTCTTACTTAGACTATATTTGACATCAATATCTAGCAGCTTTTATGAGAAAAGTCTGATGAAAATTGTAAAGATGAGAACCTTTGCCGTTTAATGAAATTTCGCGCTGGGAGTCCGGGCCGGGTGTGAAAAGAATTTCTTCGTAACGCGTGAGTGTAGCGTTTTATGAAATTAATAATAAATTCCTTAATGTTGCGTGGTGACATTACTTTCTCATATAGATAACTACTTACCTGGATAATTAATTTATTTCAATACTATCGTTTTCTGCGGTTTGCTTACTCTTTTCCACAATGCGTCTGTAGAGGATGATATAGAATAGACTGATAAGAAAATACGAAAGTGATAAGGAGCAAGTTACTCTTACAAGTTTGTATTATAAAGGAACTATGTAGGTAATGCCATGCAAGTGTGATGAGCCGCAGCTTCCGTCAAGCACCTGACAACTTCGCAAGACGAGCGCGAATGTATGAACGTCACTGAATATTTTAAACACAAGTTTAACTCGTAGGGAACCTGTGAAGCGCATTGCGAACTTCCATTCGTTCCAACCCCGAGCTGTTGATTGCATTATGCATGGAATTTAGTGCGGGAAAGAATAGGATGAAGGTTTAACTTTTTTTCAAGTTTTTATCATACTGCCTGTGCTTCATTGTTCTACATTTCAGCCATATAATGCCAATATAATGGACCATTGCAAATTTTAAATCTCTAGTCATTTTAATTCGTTGGTGCTTTTACAGAGAGATAGAGAGAAAGAGTATAAAGTGTTAATATTTTTTCAGTATAAACAGGAAATAAGTTTTTGTTTGTTCTTTTAGCAATAAATAGCTTTTAGTTGTTCTGGCTGTGGGCCCACTACACTAGCAACATTTATATTATTGTGGAACATTTTTTTTTTAGGTTATGTAAATTTTTGAGAAAGAGAAGCTATTTCGACCAAGTGAAGGAAAAAGTGAATGTCGTGTCGTATCAAATGGTCAAAGAACTGGGAGAAAATCGCAGTAAATGGAAAAAACTCCACCGACAAGGGCATCGCTCTTAAGTTAATGATGATAATGATGTAAATTTTAAACTGCACGGAAGTGGTAGACAGTAACTACCTACTAAATGAAAAACATTTTTGTTTCAATTGCATTTATAACTTTAATTTGCTTATCTCATGGGACACAAATTGACACATTTCACAGGCCCGATGTCGGCACACATCAAACTAACGTTCGCCCGTCGGAAGCATAATATGCTGTTTAGTAAAATCGACTTTAAACAGGGGTCGGCTTAAAGTCTCTTGTATTACGGTCTGTGATGCGTGGATAGTAACTTTACAACGCGGAGTCACTTGCCTGTTGTTTCCCCTTGAGTTCACCTGATAATATAAACTACATAACTATGTAGTTCATTTAGGTGTGTCATTAATCCATCAGTCGGAAGACGTCCACTCCTAGACGTGGTTGTAACACACTGATGGATGAAGGGTAATGCCCGAATACTCAACGACTACTCATTGAGAAAATCAAGTCGTTTCGCATTTAAAAATCACCAGCTCCCAAATGTGTTGTCTTCGAGTATTATGCAGTAAATCTGTAAATTTCAGTGAAGGAACCAATGTCTTGATTCGTTTTATCCCAAGCTGCAATAGATTGGCATTGGTTTGTGGTGATAGAATTACTGTCATACAAACTGTCCTACTTATTCAACATGGACATGACGCATAGGGATGTTAGTACGTCATAAAACAAACGGTTCTCAACAATTCGTGCGTGTTTTGCGTTTGTAATGACGAGCTCTGATAGTGGTGTTCGCATTAGTGTCTCTATCTAGAGTTGGGTAGTCGTTTTACGATCTATTCATGTAAAGAGTAATGTTAAACATTTGAGGTGAACTAAAGGATAAGTAGATTAAAATAAGATGATTTTTTTTCAATTTGAGCGAAATCGACAGCCAAACAATGTCCCAGTGTTGACAAAAAACCTATGTGTGGTTATATGTAATCATGAATTCGATAAATCATTAGGTATTATTTATTTTTAGTTTGGAACTTTGAAATTTTGGATTTACAAAACTGAACGATCTGCTGTAAACAGTGTTCTATTAAATATTAATACTTTGAGAGAGATAATGGGGAGCTCAAAACACAAAAAAAAATATATTAGAATAAAAATTACCTGTAGTTATTATTTTATTTTATTGTTTATCCTTGAAAACAAGTAAGTACCTAATTTTTTTTTTATTAAAGTGCCCCTTTGGTGATGTTAAATGTTATACATTTCGTTCTTGTCGTTTCTGGGATTATTTTTCGTATTGTTTTACAAACATAGAAGTTAAGACAACTTATTTATCCTTTTTTAATGCGTTTTCGCTGATTTTTCTGTAGCTCTACGAAATCTAACATTAAAACACGTCTTTAAATAGATCGCCGTCATTTGAATCGCAGAGTCTCCGAAGTTTGTTCAATTGTGATTGTGACGTAGGAATGCTTAGTCACGAGGCCTAGGCTCATTTCAGTAATAAAGTTTGCAGGACGCTTGATCTAACACTGAAATGAAATCCGTGTTCTATTCTACATCTTCTGTTTGAAACTATGTTTTTGATATATTTTTTACAGAGTATTTCATAGCATCAATAATTTATTTAACGGAGTGCTTTGTGGCTTCTGAAAACTAAAATATCTAGATACTCCTTGGATACATTTAAATTGCTCTTGCAATATTGGATTGCTCGGGATTGTTGTCATCAAATTTACCAGCAACCAAATTTCGTAAGAATTTAAATAATTATTTAAACAAAAAAATACTAACGCCCGCCCTCATTCGTACTTTACTCAACTTGTAACTGAACATCTTCCAAAACATCCTTTACAAAAACATCAAACAAAAACTAAAAGGAGCCCCAGCCGTGGAAACCAGCCGACCGTCCACACCGAAAACTCAAAAGCAGTGTTTTGGCAGCTACACACATTTAGTTTGTATGAAAGAACGCACCGAATTTCATTCAGCATGTAATTCAAAAGCTCTACTTTTCAAAGGAAAATAATTTATATGCCAAACGAATTTCCCTTTTGCCGGTAATCGAGTTTCATATATAATTTATTTACAAAGAGAACCAATCACTGAATATAGCTACTTACATAATAAGTATACATATACATGTAAAAAAGGTATGTCACCGCACTGGGCTAGCGTGGTGGACTAGAAAGATCATCCTAGATTGTGGACTATGCCCCGAATCCCTCACAAATTGAAGGGACGGTGTGAATGGTATCAGCCAACATACCTTCGGCAAGTAAGACCGACAACAAATCAGATCATAGGTCATCGCCACGGAAAAACCACCCCTAGTCCAACGACTGAGTGGGTACGACAACGGAAAAGCGACAAAATACCAACTGCAATTTCAATTAAAATATGCTGTACAACATTTTGAAATATTCATTGAAAAATTCATTCATATAAAGCTTCATAACATTCTTGTGTATGAAACCGCTAGCATATGCAGCGTTGAAGCACCAAGTTTTCCAACTATGAATTGCAACATGCATTTTGCATAAAGAAATACGTTTTTGCAGGGTCGGCTCGGGGCGACCAGGTGAAAATAGTGCCTTTTATATTCCTGTTTGTTTGTTTGAGCAAATCATTGAGCGTAATGTAATGAATTTCGGTGGTAGAGCTAAGGTAAAATCAATTGCCTACAGCCTCATACACGGGCCTCATTCGAACTAAGTAGTACCACCTTGTCACAGGAGATCAGCGTAAAGTAGTGATAATAGCTGAGTTTCGTTCGATGTGTGAGAGAGCCGGAAACAAAATCACTCCCCTCCCTTCTTCTCCCTCGGTCTTACTCCCCTTTAGGTCGGCAACGTGCGATTCACTGCTACCAAAGGCATTAAGTTTGAGTGCTAATTCCAACAGGCATATCTGTGGGTACAATTTTTATTAATGAATTCATCGCTAAACCTACCAGTACATAGGTACTAGAGAATACAACTATATTAGTAGTATTATACTATAGGAGTAGTCTCTCCTTCTCTTCAGTCCTCACTACTACAGATTACAGATCGTGAACAGTGTTATAACGGTGTTTCTGATCCTGTACCACCATTCCGGCCCTGTCTTAAGCAGTATTTTCTAATACACTGACCACTGCAAGTACTTGTCCATATATATTTGATGAGACCACGCGCGTTCATTATGACATCGGTGTGCTCCCAGTCAAAACTCATACAATATTCAAATCACAAGTTGGGACCAGTCCTTTGCACTTTATACCGACCGAAAAGTTATGAAATTGAATGGTTCATGTTGTGGACGTCTGTACCTTATGCCTTTACGATTTGTTGATAATTAATAGACATTATCATAAGGTTTTATTCTAAATAATATTTAGTATAGTAAGTAGCACTTGACAAAAACTAGAGGTGATCTCGGTAATACATCTTCGATCAATGTGCTTATAGAAAATATTAGTACATCGATTTATCATATTTCAGTCAAAAACTGTTTTTGAGAAACACTCGACTCGACAGTTTTTGTAACTTACATTCTCATTTGCGACGTAAAACCACTTCCAGCGATAGTAAAAGTCATATTACCTGATATTTCGGCGACTAATACTGCGAATGTTTTACGGTCGTCATAAAAACACCATTGCTGGAGCTCTTTAGACGCTAAATGGGAACAGATAAGGTGTTTACTGCGACGACCCTGATGTATGATAAAGAGGCCTTGGTGCCTCCGCGTCTGATAGAGAAATTGTGGTTTATCAAAAAACATTCATATTTAAGTACTTTATATATAAAACTGGTCTAGTTAAACGTGCAATTTGGCGACAAACTTATAACCAACACCCGTAAACTCTTTACGCACATCATTTTTGGAAATAATACATCTAGAATCTAGATGTAGATTGTTTTGTGTTATATACAATATACATTCCAGATGGATATTGTACATAACAATACCATTATTTACAAAACTTACATTCTAAAGAATTTCCAGCTAAAACGGAGCTTGATGATCGCAAACTTTTCTACGTCAAAGCTTGCGCAACTGACTGTAAGACGGTTGCAATAAATTTTGCTCCAGCAGCGTTTTGAATCTTTTGTCATCAAACAGGCACATCTCAGAGGACATATAAAATGTATGAGGTAGTAAGGGTACCAAAACAGGTAGACCTAGAGAGGTGGACTAGGCTAGATAGGTATGTCTTCATTTTTAAAATGATTATAAAAAAATACCACCGGTAAACACAATCACCACACCAAACTAAACAATTATTGTAATGTTATTGTATATAGGCGTCAACAGCGTCAACAGGGTCCAACTTCCTGTTGCGTGCAGCAGTGCCGACCACCCCAGTCTACCTATCCCGCCTCCACTACACCAGCACGGCGGGGAACATTGCTGAGTACATCAGAATAAAAAGCAATGTCTCATTGAGAGTTCAGCCGTTGGACTCTAATCACAACGTTAGTTTCAAGGCGTTTGTGCTTAGGGTCCCCTCGGACAGGCGGTCAACTTTCATGCAAAAAGACTACTGGCCGAAGGGTGTGGTGTTTAGGCGCTTATGGGGGAGATTGCCACCGTCACCACCCATAGTTTAGTTAAGTACTAAATATAAATATGTATGTTAGTTTATAAGGTATATATCTATGGGCCTACGTTGCCTGAGAACAAATGAATAAAAAAATAAAAATAGAGTTGGGTGGATTTGGGATATACCCAAATCCGGGCACGAAAAAAGTTTACACCCTAAAAAATCAATGCTGCTATCAAACGTGGTTACCTTGTCTTTCCAGTTAACTGAAATAAAATGAACTACTAAATAAATAAAACATAAATAAAAAGTTACCTTCTGTATAATAATTTATTTTAGACTTGAAGTTCAATTTCCACTTAAGACATACCTCAGTCCTGTTTAAAGTTAACCTGCTCTTCCTGTCTTGTGATATGTCGTTAGCTGTGACAAACGCAGGTTCGCGAGACGTTGATATTGGCTATTACGAGAGTCGCCGTAACCTTTTTATTTATTTCAGCCATCCACCTAAACAGACTCCTGTCTCTACAGATAGACTATTCTAGTGCTGAATCACCCTTGGCTATCTGGAGATTAAAATGACTGAACTCGGGAGTGAGCATTGATAATGTTTCAGGAATTCTGCTTAACAAAATTTACATTTTTTTTATTTTATGAAAAAGTTTGCTGTCTTACACGAAGTTGGAAATAGAAATCAAACTTGGTTCCTTAATTGGTTAGTTTCTTTATTCAACACATTTCAATGTCCCTAAAAGATAGGTAGGTAGGTACAGGTTGGTCAAAGTTTGAGTATTGGCCAATAACTGTATGATAAATTGCTTTTACGAAACTGATAGCTTCCGCATATTATTTTCTTTGTATCTGAAAGAGCGATATTTTTAAAACCTTTCCTGTTTTCCTCCTTCCTTTTAGTCTGGAAAGAAGACCGTCTAATAACAAAATCCCCATCAGCGACGTCACAATCAACGTCATATCCACGGGCGTGCGTCTCTTATGACTCGTCAGTGTTGCTACAGTCTATCTTTTTAAAATACATTTTTAATAATTTTAAATATGTTACGAGTATTTCAAGTGGCTATTTAAATGAAACGATTACTTCTAAGGTTAACAGTCTGGTTTATTTAACTATTTATAAGCTTACATTAATGTTGAGAGCCCAAGATCTTAATTTTTAAACATCGGAGGTACCTATGTATTAAAAATATATTTTTTAATGCTAGCATCACTCGCAATTTCCTTATAAACAACACCAATTTAAAAAAAAATGGTGATCGACTCTGGCAATCCCACCGTTCCTTTTAAAAACAGCGCAGGATTACTCGGCTTTGTTTAGCAGGCGGCTGAAAGGCCCAGCGCATAAAGGACATGGCTCTGAAGCCTCGCCACGCCATTCGCTGCGGATAGAATATTCAACTAAGTGTGCTCTGCGCAAGGCTTTGACTTAGATTCAACTTAAGAAAACTGTGTGGGAGACATTATACTCCTTGTGATACTATGAAATGCGGGGACGAGATTGTTGCTTATATTCTGTACAATATTCCTGCTACAGAACGGGATTTTATATTATTACAATAGGCCTTAAATGAGCGAGTGATTGGATTCCCAGTTGTAAATTAAAATATAAAAAAAAAATGTTTACATTCTGATTGTTTTAAACGCACACAAAGGTATCACTGATGAAATATTCACATCGAGACATGTTTATTTATAAACATATTATTTATGTTTCTGTAATGTAATTATTTTATAGTGCAAAAGATGGGTAGGTATGTAATTTTCATTGTTGTACTATTTATTTTGCATAAATAGTAGATCAAACAAGTAAGTAAAACGGAAAAGAAAATTATTAATTCGAATAACTTTGATATACCTAATTATTGATGTATATGTCAACAAAACTTGTCGTTCGGTCTTAGGTATGTACCAAATGCCGCGTCTGTTTGTTTCTATCGGAACAATTGTTTAAGTCCGTATTAAATTAAAGTCTACAACGAACGTAGCGGGCTTAAATTTTGTACTTTTTTGTTCAGCTAAATAAACTTTCTGAAAGCGCTAACGCTCCTGTTGGTATCAAAACATAAAACGTCTTTATAAAAGTATATGAAACTTGTATCGACAACCATTTGTGAGTTAAGTAGTTTCAACAAACAGCTTCGATACTTAAGGCGCGCTCGGGGACTTACTTCAGCGGAGTTTCCAGCAAATTTATAGCGAAAATGTTTATATTATGTAGTTTGTATTAAGTAATCTCTGCTCCGTTCAGCCCGCATGAGAAATTATAGAACATGTCGTGACATACACAACAATTTATAGTATTTTCATTACTCATACTCTGAATGTAGGTCTTAAGTTGCCTAAGGAACGGGTTGAAAGTAATACTTTTCCGGCCCGGGAGAATCGCTTTCAACTGACAGCTGTCAAATTATAAAAAAAAACTAGTTCCATTTTCACATTTCTATGGAACCATGTTCAAACTTTTTCTTCAGTCACTCAATTACAGCACGATGTAAAATTTAAATAACATAAAGTTAAGTATTCATTAAAGAATATATATTTTAAATTACTTAATTATAATTTAATTTCAACAATTTCTTTAAAATAACACAGATTTGGGCAAAATAATTAAACATGAAAATGAAAAATAATGGCTAAATAATGAAGTTGGCCGGCCAACGAAAAAAAAAACGAAATAGGCGGCAATCCGCTCTTTATTTTTTTTTTCGAGTTGTAGAGTATTGTTCACACTTCCTTGTATTATTTCTTAGCCAATTCCTGTTTTTATTTTTACTTTCCTTGTATTCATAATTAAAAGCACAGTGTTTACCTCGGGTGAAAGACTTATTTTGTCCCTCGAACTATTAGCGTCCGACCCCCGTCCTAACCCCGTCTCGGGACTAAATAAGTCACTTTCACCACTCGTGTAACAATGTACTATTGAAAGCTATAGATGGTCGCAATATCAAAGACATTGCTTGCACGTTACCGGCCTGAAGGGGGAGGGGAAGGGTTAGAGCTTCCGCCTCTCTCGCACATATAGCGCAGGTATAACAGCTACTTTACACCGATCTTCTGTGAGAGCGTGGTACTACCCGGGTTCAATGAGCTGTAGCCGGCTACAGCCTGGCTCTAACGCCATTAATTGGCTTATTCTAGACATTGGTCTATAATATTTAACTTAATGAAAAACTGTTAAATTTATATCTCTTTCGCTAACTCGCTTCGCTTAGCATAGTGATTATTCTCGTCTTCTGTGACGACATTAGCATACCCACAACTTGAAAATCTATATATATATAACTCAAAGGTGACTGACTGACTGACTCAAGCCTTTCGCCTTTATATTAAACTAGCTGTGCCCGCGACTTCGTCCGCGTGGAATTTAATTGACAGTTTCATACAAACTTTATTTATTTATTTTATATTATTCGGAAAACTTACAGTGTTTTACTTCTACATAGCAACTCCATAAATAACTTATCACTATTAATCAGTTTTCGCAGATTACTATCTGATTATTGCTTATTTGTTTTACATTAGACAGTTTATAATATATCTAATTATAATAAAAGTTTAAAAGTAAATTAAGAATAAGTTATGTTAAAAAATTAAATTAGAAAGTTAAAAGGTTAAAAAAGGTTGCAAAAGGTTAAAAACCTTCGAAAAATTATTGTTTATATTATATTTCATCCCCTATTCTATCCCCTTGGGGGTAGAATTAATCAAAATACTTTCTTAGCGGATACCTACGTCATAACATCTACCTGCATGCCAAATTTCAGCAGATCCGTCCAGTGGTTTGGGCTGTGCGTTGATAGATCACTATGTCAGTCAGTCAGTCAGTCACCTTTGAGTTATATATTTATATATAACAGTAATAGTTTATATATAATAGATAGGGGGGCATACAGAAGAGGGATGGGTAGATTTACTTAAGACATTCGCTAGCATAGTCGATACCATGGTTAAGACGACCGCTTGGCGCAGTGGTTCGAGCGTAGGCCGCTCGGCTCACTGCACATGGTGGTTGCGGGTTCGTTCCCCCCTGGGGAAAATTTCGGAAATGGCCTTTTCATAATTTGCCCTGGTCTGGGTGTCACTGGGATCGCCCGCAGTCCATTGTACGGTACCCATATTACAAGCGTTGCTTAGTTTGGGACCATACAGTTGGTGTGTTCGTGTGGCGATATTTATTAATTAATAGTTTGCAAAGTGCGATTTGATTTGCCAAGTTATTTTTACTACTCTTTTTAAACCATAAACAGAACACAAGCATCAACGCAATTTGAATTTTAAAATAAGTAGACAATGTCATAAATAACGAAATGTGGAGCGAAGCAAAGTTCCATAACAAATGTACCGGTCAATTTATCATTAGCATACGAGGCGGACCAATTTTATATTCCTTGTTTCACCACGGACCGGCGACCCGGTCCATACACAAACCCACTTTGTTATCGTATCAGGGTTTTATGTATGTGCATATGAAAAAACGTAGGCAAAGATTGATGTTATGTAAGCAGTAAAAATAAATCAGTAATAGCCGAAGCCGGGTTCAAATTCCGGCTGGCATCTCTGGGTTTTTGAAATCTATGTACGTGCGAATGATAATTTCAATATGATTATCACTTGTATGCGGTGAATGAAAACGAAAACTAGAACATATTTTAAACAACTAATATTCAACTGTTTTCAATACTAAAGATGTCGTTGAAATATGTACCATCGCCGTAAAGAGTAAGATTTCTCGGCAAAAAAATATATTTATTATAATATTTATTGGCAAGTATGTCACAGCCAGCCGTCCAAAGTCGACTAGATCGAAGATTAAATAATATCGACATTTAAGTAGTTCAGGGATGACATGTTTTCGAGAAAAGACTTAGAAATAAGAAAACAGTGGAGAAAAGATTGTTAAGAATAAACTAAAATATAAGTGTTACATAAATAAGTTTCATCGAGGATAAGTTGCCAGCTCAAGGGGGGTTTTCACAAAATGGAGATAGTAAAATAATAATATATAGCACAAAGATTTTTGATATTTACCCCCAATCCCGGTAGTTAAAACCTCGCTTTGAAAATCAAATTAACATCTACACGACAAAGCATCCTAAGAATTTTAAACCCTTATTTGCATTGGATTTGAAATGCCGTATAAATTCAAATTATATCGTCATCCCTAGTTTATTTCATAAGCAGACAGACACCAGACAGTGCCCAATTTCCACGGCGATATTACAATGGAGTGGCTTCACTGGGCAATAAATATAGCACAAAGGTTCCGGACAATGGCGCTAGGGTGCCTCGGGACAATTGAAAATCGCTGTAGCAACAAATCTATTCGCGAGCCTCGCAGTTTTGCACGTTTCCGCGCCAGAGAATGGTCACCCTTTTATTTTCTTATTGCGGTCTGTGCGATAAGAAATTTACATTCAAATTCAAATAAAGAAAACTCTGCGGAGCCGGTAATAAAATCTTCTACATAATGTCAATAGCCTAGTGGTTAGAGGGGCCGTCCTCGTAGCTGAGAGGTTCCGGGTTCTATCCCCATCCTGGCCATTAAACTATTGACGGTACCCCACTCCTAGCACAAGCATTAGCTTAGTTGGAGGGGGTAAATGGATTACTAGTAATGTGATAAACACTTGCTAGTAATCTTTAAAAAAAAAAAAAAATGTCGTCCACTGAAATGATAAGTGTCCTTTTATTTGCATTTTAAAATACGTTGTTTTAAAATTCGATTTGATAATAGAATATGTTTTAAGTAAATACAGCATAGGCTAAATCCAGACATTACTTAAAGAAACGGTATTTGAAGTATTTCCATGTCTATGACTTGTACCACAAGCCATCTGTATGTGAGAGCCACTCGCAATGGAAGTAATTAATGTCCATAATAATTGTGTTGACCCTCATTAAGCCGGCTGTTAAGGCGGCCTTTTTAAGAATGTTTTACGATCCCCCGGAGCATTCAGTACCTACTCACCTGTTTTTCGATAAACATAAATGTTATTAAGGAACCTATCGACTTAAATACGGATTCGTTCAAGTGTTCTGCAAATTTGGAATTGATCAGATTCCAGTTTTAGAAATCCAAATGAGTGAGCAATGCTGCCTTAAATTGGTATTGCTTTTTGGCATGCAAAATAGCCTCCTATTGTTACTTCTTGGTAGGTTTCACGGCGCATGGAAGGATACCTTACTAAGCAACTCAGGACAGTTCAAAGAGACTGTTACCAGTTTTTTAAGGAATATTAAGTCAAACATATCTCTACGTTTCTCTAACGAAACAATCCCAAAATACTTCAATCTGTCCTGGTACGATTTGAGACTTTTGCCCATGTTACAGTGATAAGTGAGATGCCATAAAAATCTTTTTTGCAATCGTTCGATACGCTTGATGTGCACATCATATTTAGGGGACCAGACAACATATGGAAGTAGTTAGGTATTAGTGATGGAATATTTCACAGGTAGCATGAGAAAAATCATAATAATATATAAGTTTACATTCATAGTACCTGCTACCGACACTGTCGGAGACTGTTAAAAAATCATTGCAATTAAATCGCAAAGCATTCTGTTCTGTCTCGGTTTTCATGATAAATCATTAACCAGTGATTTCATTGGATTAAGTTTAACAGTGAAAATTCAATGTTAATAAAATCATTGACAGTGAAAAATCCACAAAAAACTGTGAAAGAAAAACATAATTTCACGTAATTAAAATTAATCTAAAGTAGCAATTATTTTCATACTTATCAGAAGCAGACTTGTGCCCTGTTATCTACTTGCGTTTGATTTTATCTTTGCTCATTATTCATAGCGTTATTATCTCTTGCGCTGCAACCCCGGTCGGTATACAGGATACTTTACAGCCATTGTTTTTACCGGGATCTTTTTCTTAGATAACAGGCACAGGTGTAACGGCCCGCGTTTTAGTACTGCCAATAAATTGATGATGTCACTGCTTAAGTGAACTGCTTTATTTATAGTTCAGGTATTACAATAGTTAATGCTCGTATGTGAACCTAAGATACTAATTTTATAACTTTGAAAAAATAGTTCTCTATTTTTTCTATCTATCAAAAGAATTGAAATATCTTTTGATCAATGATACTGGCCATCAAAACGTGTGATCGTCTGAATAAAAACCCAAATGGTGTATCGGAGCCGGCTCATCGAATCGCAATAGATCCCTCATCACGACACAAAGCAGGGCGTCATCTGTCGCCAACGATGTCCGACGGATGTATTTGTAACCCTATTGGTATAAAACATCGATACTGTACCTACACAATTTTTCTTCCACGGCCTACTATCCATAACAATTCTGAAGAGGTAAGCAGAGTTGCATCGCCACTTTTTAATCGACCTCCAAATAAGGAGGTTTTATGTTCGTCTGTAGTATGTCTTTTTTTCGTAACACAAATTGTCGATTGTTGATTGAATATGGTGCAACTTGATGTGAATGTGTAATTGAAATTATTTTTATTTAATGCTATTGTAATTGTAATTTAATTTGATTTCGATTTTATTGATATTTTTATTTATTTTATTTGTTATTGTGTTTGTAATGTTAATTTAATATGGGTATTTGCCTGAAATAAATGGATTTATTATTATTATTATTATTATTTTTGTAAGTTTACCTATATATCCGTCAATTGTGGACCGATTTTCAAAATTCTTCGACTCCAAATAAAATAAAATATAAGGTTCCCAGTTATGTCTAGTTTTTTAGTGTAAGTACCCAGGTTTTTGAAGTCAGTAATTTATATTTATTTACTAGCTGTGCCCGCGACTTCGTCCGCGTGGACTTTCATATATTATTCACCTTTTAACCTTCTCTGGACTTCCAAATAATTCAAGACCAAAATTTGCCAAATCGGTCCAGCCGTTCTCGAGTTTTAGCGAGACTAACGAACAGCAATTCAGTTTTACATATATAGATTATTTTGCCCATGCAATAAATACTAGATCCCAATTCAAGGGCTAGACGGGCAAGCTTACTACTATATATTAAGTCCGAAAGTTAATCACAAGAGTTTGCAAAAATCCATCAAAAAGAATTTCGCATTTCCTAAAAACCATTTCCCCACGGAAGCGTAAACGACGGAAGGTCAACGCAGAATTTTATCTGCACATCAGCGGAGAGCTGAGCAATTGTATCGAAAGCCCGGTTTATGTGTTTTTTGACTGGCCCATTATGGAAATACGTCCGATATTCCTTGCCGCTGGTAATTCGGGACGGGCTCTGAATACATTAGGGTGATACGACAAAATTTTTAAGTTACACAGAAGGTGATGAGATATTTCTAAAGGCTTATATTTCAAATTATCTGCAGATCAAAAGCATCGTTGCCCACCTTCGTCTTCGCTAATCCATCTTCTTTCGGACCGACCGCATTGCTGGTATCCGGTACTTGGCATAGATTAATGCTGAACGAATAATTTGTCATATGAAAACTATATTTTGACAATTTAGTATCGTTCAGTATTGTATTCTCTTTGGTATCGTTTACTTTTGTTTACTTGTAAAAACAAATACGGCTAAACATAAAAAATCTTAATTGAAGTTGATGTTCTCATGTAACTTTTATTTTGTGACCTCATACGCCCAAAGCCACGGATTTACATAATATTTTGATGGGGACGTTTGATTTCCAATTCAGCGTCACACGCCGCGTCCGAGTTTGGACCACTTGTTCACGTGTGGCCGATCAGATACATTTGTTGTGTGAGTGTAGGTTTCTAAAGTAAACCTAATTTCCTTTCATTCAAGATTATATTTCCATTATCATCTTCATTGATTTTGCAGGTGTATGGTCTTAAACTAAACATCGCTTGTTCTGTGGAAACCGTACAATGGTTCGGGCCGAATCCCAGTCAAATTACGAAAAGGCCATTTCGGAATTTTGATCCCCAAATGTTCCCCAATCTCCAAATGCTGTCGGTTTTCCAAGCTGTGTGACATCAAACTTACCATATTTTAAAGAGATTTTGACTTTACAACCATGCGCTGAACACCACAAGAGTAATAAGTCTCCTTTGTTCATGCAATTATACTATAGTTGCATTAAATTAGTCTTCATTAATTAGGGTTATCTTTCAGAGTAAATCTTATTTGAGAACAAGACAGACCACAGAGTTAGCAGTTTGCAATTTCGCTCATGATTTTCATTTTGCATTAGTTTCAATTTGAGCAGCTTGTTGATGCTGAACATCTGAAATTAATCTATTCTTTAAGTTCCAAATATAATATATAAGTTTGACAAATGTTTCATTAAAATTATAAATTTGTTTCAGATGCAAGCCATCCAACTAGAATACATACGAGTATATTCATTTTTATTTAAAACTACAACTAGGTATTGGACTGCTGAAATTATTACTTTTTACCATCTCTGACGATTTTAATTATTACAGAATGCTGTTTACTATTATTATTACTTATAAGATTTTTTTCTTATGCATCTTTCGGTTGCAGGTTCGATTCTTGCTGGGAAAATTTCGTATATGGCATTTTCGTAATTTGCTCAGGTCTGGGTGTCTCTGGGATCGCCTCCATTATATTGTAACGCACCAATAGTACAAACGTTGCTTAGTTTGGGATCATAACTATTCAGCGAGTCCCAAAACTGTTATTCCTTAGTAATTGTCATTGGTGACTGTATTCCTCTATTTTAAACGACAAGCACAATAATTGTACCGTATCACGTGTATGCGACATGTAGGGAGGAAACTCCTGTTAGTGACAGAAAATTTGACGTTTTAATTACAAGTAATGAATGTGCTCTTATATTACATACAGGCTGTAATAATATCTTAATTACAGTTGAGGATAAATATGATCAAAGTAGCGATAGTTAGTTCAGTTGAACGTTCTCTTTGAGATAGCTGATAATTAAGTGGTCCACATTTAGAACACACGTATATGTATGTGGGCACAGAATATGTTAGATTATGTGACGTATTGTGAAACTTGTTACCTTGTCATGATTATAATATAAATTGATCTCCTGAGCTTTGGTAATGGGAATCCAAGTATGATAGATCTCTCCTAGATCATGAAATGGGAAACATAAATTTGAGTTATTTGTACCAATATGTACATCATCAAATTATCGTTCTTAAGTGTTTTGAAGAGTTCCTTTTTTTAGAAAAATCGAGTACGTAATTTCATTAAGGTATGATTTCGTTATTGAGGATTGATCTTCCGGTCTTCCACTAGCTAGGTGTCAGAAGAAACCACAATGTAAAGAGACATTATTCAGGTCAGAGATTTTCGTGACCCTGTGTGAACAGTGTGAATTAAAACGAATACATAAGGAAGTTATATATCTTGGAGCGAGAATGAGGAGTATTAAGAAGCCGTGCATATAAAGCGTACTGTACATATAGTTTCATAATAAGAAGTGTGCGGACGTGATTAGGCCCGCCTCGTCTCGGGCTTTGTCCCGCGGGCGCGCCTCCGCGAGATGAAGCCGCGCGCAGCCGACTCATAACACGCAATCTAACTCACCATTGTGTTCACTCTTGCAATATGGAAGCTAAGAAGCCGTGAAGACATTTTGAGAGACAATTTATTATTAAAAGTATAAATACATTTAAATTAGAAAATTCGATTAAGCTGTTGTTTAGATATAACATTTTATTTAGGAGAGCGAGACATTTAAGGAACCCGACTATCTTCATTTCTGTCATAGTAATTCTTACCCCATTTCACTACACCAACTACCTCCCAGGAATATACCACATAGTCCAGCATGTAAATTTAAGGGGAAACAACGACTATCTAATTAAATATCTTTCTGTCTTAGTTTTTTCATTTCCAAGTCTGATTTAATTGTGGGACAAAGTTTTATGATGAATTGAGATGCACTGACATCTTACATAATTTTCTATAGAAGATCTGGTTATCTGTCAAAACTATATGTACGAGTAGATGAGTGTGATATCATGTCTTAGTTATGACTGCCCCATTCCACCGAAGCACCTGCGTCCCCGAGGTATTAATTACATGTGTATTTAGGGTGAGTGGGGGCAAGTTGTTTCCGCGTATCGCATTGTATCCGCGTCAAGTTTATTCGCCGGTTATGAGATCGTTAGCGGGCTTTGAATTTACGTAATATTCTTTGAAGGTTATGTATTAATTAACGGGAAGTTTAAATGTAGGCAGTTGTTTGTAAGAAAGTTTGGCACATAGATTGGGATTTCAGTATGTTATGGTGTGTATTGAAAATTTGAGAGTTATAATAGTATTTATTTTTGACTCACAGTATTATTATTACACGTATAGGTACGTTATTCCAAGAAACTTATATTTGATGTAAAAAGATATTAATATCTGCTTGAATAATACTTCAAAGATTTTTTTAAAGGAATACTTGCAAATTGTGAAAGATATATTTTTTGTTATCGCCAGCTCGCTCGGAAAAGCAATTTAGCAGTTTCTTTCAAGAGATTGTGAATTTTTATTGTTGAATTCGAAGGAGCCGATCGCTATTCGATACATTGGATGTCTGCTAGATACTTATCTAATATTTTAGTAAGGAGATTACATTTGTTTTGCATTCCTCCCTCCGCCTGCGTACTAAGCGGACTTAATTCCGACTATATTACCTCCCCGCGCCCCTGTAATCCAGGTAAATAGCTCCTCCTCTACTTATTACGTTACACAGGGTCATAAATCGCAACAATGCAAGAAGTACTTTAAATAAAAATCATAACTATGACAGTGGAATATTAGTTGAGAAGTGATTGTAATGTTGTATCAACAAATTACGTAGACAATTAACCTAACCATTAAATCATAACTGCCTTCCAAAGTCATGACATAACTAAAGTTTCGGTGTGGGACAGAGTTGTAATTGTATGATTTACTATTCAATATCCCCACTAGGTAATATATACTTGTATCTTAACATAAACATTTGCCACACAAATTACACTCCGATACACATTTGACAGACTACCGAATTTCCCTCGCCATCCCACAAAACTAAGTTAAAACGTTCCGAACAGTATCTACGTCGGAACAAATACACGGCGCCCTCTGAGGGTTACTGTGAGAATTTATATGTCCCGTGGCGCGGTTAAATACTTGCAATACTTCATACTTTTGCGGGGATCATTTAGGAATCCCTAAGCTTTTGTTCTTTTGTGAATACAATTTTAAAATGTAGGATATCCTCCTTTTTTCGTGTTAAAAATCCGTGCGATTGTTGGTAGGGCTGGTTTACGTGTATGTGGTCTTTGTGTAATGCAGTATTTTAATCGTAGGTTAAAATATTATTTACGAAGCTTTAAAAACATATTTCGTCATCCTGCCTATATCTTTCCTGTAGGAGTGTGTGCAGAGGTTGGTAAATATGACATAAAGTATTATGTAGGCTGAGCACCATACGTAATTTAAAACTGTTTCAACGCCATGGCAATGATTTGAAAAGAGGATTTATTTTGATTCCCTTAGGTAACAAATGCTTGAAAAATATTATCTGTTTACTCCTACATTTAAAACTCTTATCTGGAAATATTTCAGCAAAAAATATTGCGAGAAAATTCTGAAACTAATAAAAGCAGGTAGCTAATAGCAGAAGGTTGAAAGGAGCAAGTTAGAAGGTCGGTTCTGAGTAATGAATATACTCCGCAAAAACAATACGCGGGATAAAAACTTCCTGATTCACTTATGCTGTAACGTAAATATTTTGTGCTGATATATAATATGTATAGGTATCTACACATAAATAAAATTGGAGAGTCTGTTTGTAATATCAAAATAGCACCTTTTCACTAAATGCATATGAAAGTACAAACGACACCTGTAGCAAAAACGCGATTTAATAAATCTTTGTCTGTTTGTCTGTCCGTCTGTATGTTTGTTCCGGGTAATCTCCGAAACAGCCGGACCGATTTTGACGGGACTTGCACTGATAGATAGCTGATGTTATAAGGAGTAACTTGGGCTATTTTAATTTAAGAAAAACAATTGGAGTTCCGCGTAGAAAAATAAAAACCCTTGAAATCAAAGAGTATCTCCGAAACGGCTGGACCGATTTTGACGGAACTTTCACTGGCAGATAGCTGATGTTATAAATTAACAGAAACTGAGGGTACTTTTATTTTAGAAAAAAAACATTACAGATCACAAATGCTGCCTGTCGCGCGGGCTCAGAACGCGGGAGCGGGCTTTTGCGATAGGTACCTATATAAAGAAAAATACGAGTAAAAGTAGCATAGATATTCCTTTATTAACTTCATTATTTATTAACAGAATTATAATAATATATTAACTTCCGTAAACTATGCGAACTGAACGAACATTTTTTTTTTAATAAATTTTTGCACGCGGATGGAGTCGCGGGCTCAGCTAGTAAAACATAAAATAAATAGTCCAGTATACTCGAATATATTTATATGTTCACATACAGTGTGACAGGGGGCGTGATTGTTATAATTTATCGGGCACAGTTCCAATTTCATGCTGCAACTGAGATATTTATATGAGAAAATAATAATCGGATCCGTGGCAGTATCAACTCCACACGTCCAGACTCCATCCGTGTGACGACTGCCCCGGATGGCAACGCCACTAGTCACAACTACACCTGTCCAGTCCTAACTCCTCTTATGTACCGGGAACCAAAACGGGGACTCCTGGAGCCATTCACTGGAGTCCAATGAGACAGTTCGATTTTCAAATTTACCTTAAAAAAACAGAAATCTTTTCATACACTATCAAAATAGCCATAGGCGCCTAGAAATACGATTATTCAAGGGACGACTCAAATCCCCTTATCGGGGTCTTGCCAAAAACCCAACTTTTTATCCTTGGTTACCGATGTATGATGTAACACGTAGGCAGGCATTATCCAATAACGCTGTTGCCAGGGTGGGGTGATTACCGCAATGACTTGCTCGGTGGGTAAAAAATTGAAAATCAATCACGTATTACATTAATGCTCCGTATTTTCTTGTTAACCCCGCGTCTTACGGTTCAATAAGCCCGATACGGTGTGTCGCAGGTCGTGAACACCGTCATGTATAGAGGACTGTTCAAATACAAACGGTATCCGGTCCTGCTCAGAGTAGCAATTTGCACGGTTTTGATACAATCTTATTTCTTACTTAAATCAAAGTCTTACCAAGTCAAAATTGGTCCAGCCGTTTCGGACATTACCCGGAACAAACACACAGATAGACAGACAGACAAAAAAATTAGTCGCGGTTTCGTATGTACTTACATCTGCATTTAGTGAATAGGTGTTATTCTGATATTACAAACAGACACTCAAATTTTATTTATTTGTATAGATAGTCACACCACTGCGTCCTGCCAGAGCACCACGTTTGTGTATACAAGTTTTAAAATATTTCAATGTCCTTTAAAACAAAAATAACAGGTATGTCTATGAATTTATTCATAACTTATTCATCACCCTTAAACGTGAAGGGGCCAACTTGAAAACATTCCATGCATCCCGAAAAAGGCTACAAACGAATACTTTACAACTTCAACACAACAGTGCAAAGAGTTTTTAAACTCCCTCGGCTCCTCCAGAGAGTTCTGTTGATGCTTCAAGTTGCAAGGAACATAAATATAAAGTTTATAAAATTACCTAAGTATATACTTTTGAATATGAATTTAAATAGACTTTTTATAATAGTAGTTGTGTAAAACATAAAAAGTTACTATTATAAAAAGAGTATGTTTTATGCTAGCTTTACAGTTACTGTTTTCAGATACTGTGATTCCATCAATTTGTAATGGAGAACTATACCGTTTTATTCACAAATAACTCACATTAAGGTAGTCCTTTCATTGTATCAATGCCCAATATAAGTGCTCGTAACCAACTCGTATGTATCTAAGTAGAGGTATCTCTCAATACTTCAGACTTTGCGAATAACAAAAAAAAATTGCGAAAACAGCGCGTTAATTTTTTACCCCTTTTGAACTTATCTCCGATATTCCAGGCACGATTTTTGTACTACATAAAATAAGAGATGGAATTTTTCTCTTGCGAACTTGGCCCATAATGGGGCATTTGTGGGATTTGGTGAGGATTTTTACTCTTTTTTCGGTCGTCGTGTGGTTTGGAAACGGTTTGGGTCACGTCGTTTTGTTAGAAACGTTTTAAAGTGCCTTTTTGTGAGATTTTTCTATTTCATTTTATTTGAATATTTCAATGGATCTTAGAAAAGGTCCACACTTTCATCTTGTCGTCGCTATGTCATTGATTAAATCTACTAACTACAATATATTATAAAATAGGTATTGCAAGCTTATGACAAGTGGATAACTGAATATTATTCTTTCAATCTATTGTTGAGGAGACCGACAAAAAGAAGAGATGTCATGACACTTCAACACTGTGACACTTCAAATTCATAATTTTACCATCGGTTAAAATGGCCGGTTAAAATTCAACCCGTGTCAACTTCCCTCGCCCCGTACGTGCCCCGTCCAAATGCAACCGTTTCCTGGAGCCGCCACCTTTGTATTAACCTCGTTATGTGTGACGACGCCGAATTTATTTTGTGAAGGTACCTGCCGTATACTGTACAAGGGTTTGGTAAAAAACAGGATTAAAACGACTAACTCGTAATACCGGGATTCCAGGCTGGTAGAGTCTTATATATCATTTAATTATGTGCAATATTTACGACTCATAAATACTAACTACTACATACACATACATACTCGTAAAAAAATAAACTATACCATCTTTATAAAATACAAATCGGAAAACAGGATATTAAGGTTCCTATTTCTATATTCTGACGTGTCTCCATTTAATGCAACCAACCATCTTCATATTAACCTCGTTACCCAACGCCGAATTTATCTCACTAGGCTGCGTTCACACACGCGACAATCCACCCTGATTGCTATTATTTAGACTAGAGACGATTTTTTTCGCTTCGTTCGTGTTAAATTAACGCCATTGAAAATCCAATTTAGATTTATTTTTCACGTGGCTCGTATCAATTGATATTTGTCCCTAGCCGTGTTATTTATGTAGGTTCATGTATGATATCTCGGTTTGTATGTAGTTTTAGATAATATTTTGTATGGTTCGCCAGCTGTGGACATTTGAGCTAGCTTTATTTACAGCTTTCAGTTATGAAAACTCTATAAACCGGATTTTGCAGGCTGATAATTTCACTTTCAGACAAAACAAAACGAAGGACCCAGGAACGTCAATTCTATGATTCTCGAAAAATCAGGATACCAGCACATGGTTTGAAGTTAATATCTAAATGTATAACGACAGTTATAGGTTCACTTAATCCGTACCTACAACTGACTTAAGTAAGCAAAGTATGCTTCCCCGTTTCTGAACAAACTCAACAATGAGAATTAAAAATCAATCGCAAATATAACTTTGTTTCTTGTATTTCACGACTTGGGTTATAGATACGTTACATTTTTATAATTGAAACTAGCCGTGCCCGGGACTTCGTCCGCGTGTAATTTAACTTAACAAAAAATTCGGGATTATCCATCCCCTATTTTATACCCTTGGGGGAAGAATTAATCAAAATCCTTTCTTAGCGGATGCCTACGTCATAACATCTACCTGCATGCCAAATTTCAGCCCGATCCGTCCAGTGGTTTGGGCTGTGCGTTGATAGATCACTATATCAGTCAGTCTCCTTTGAGTTATATTATATTTAGATGACTACGGAACCCTACATAGAGCATGGTCCGATACGCACTTGGTCGAGTTTATTTATTCAACTATCTTGCGTTCCCTCAACAAGGCTTAAAAAAAAACATTGTAGTAGTACGCTACATTCGTCTTTACTTCAAATCAATCGAATTAAAAGATTGTTTGTCTGACTCCCAGACATGGCATTATCTATCCCGGAATACCAACCCATGTTATGTAAACTCGAACAGTGCCATTACTCGAATTTGGAACTGGCGAATTGGGAATTATTAGAGCGAAGCACTCGGCGCCGGGTTCCTAATGTGGTGTACATTGACTTTGGTTTTCCACATTGCCGGAGACATTTCCTGTGAGCGGACTAAACATATTTTAGGAAGCTGTGCTGAAATAATTTGCTATTGCAGGGATACTGAATGAACAGTTTATTTTTTAAAGTTAATTAAAATTGTTTGTAGATAGAGAGTTTTAGCTTGATACTATAATATATCTAATAAAATAAAATATGTTTTATAGGCATCATATTGTTCGCTAGTCAAGTTAGAGGAAAAATGGTTCTATACAATTTTATTGTATTTGGTTGTCGAATACTTACTGTTAAAATCTGTCAAAATGTTTGGTAAATACCCATACCCATCTGAATGGAGCTTAAGTTAATAATAATAAGTTGTGCAGTCGACCGTGCAAGCACCTATGCATAACCAAATAATGCTTAAATCTGCACATGAAACTAAAGTAGAATGTAACGACTTATATATATTTATTGCATTAAAAACTAGAGCGTACGTTTTCAACTTCCAAGGCTCCAACTCAAATATTTAACAAACGAATCGGTTCCGCGTCGGATCCTCCATCAATTTCCTAATGTACACCCGTCGTTCAACAAGTTCCACAATGTTGGAGAGGCTCCTTGAGACGCTGCAACACTAAAATGGTTGTCACTTGTGAAGTTACTATTTAACTTTATAGTTCGAGAGCTGAGTGCGTTGCTGATTAGTATGCTGTAAGTTTACAACGAGTTTCAAAAGTACTTTGACAGTCTAATAGATATTTTTAAATCAAATGACTAACGTTGAATTTAGCAAAATTAAACTTTGAGACTAACCGTATTCCTTTCATATAAAAAAATCGTTTTAAAAGCGCCTCATGCAGTCTCAGCAATCTTATCAAGATAATGTCTGCTAAAAAAATAGAAGGAACGCGCTCTCCAAAGACATGTTTCACTATTATTATGAGCAAAATAAACGAAACACTAGAGTTAGTCTGAAAAGCAATCCAATCCCAAGCTGGTTGGATCAGTCTTTTACAAGCAGAACACAGGGAAGAATTCCGGGAAGAAGCATATTATAAACGGAAGCAGATGAAATGCACCGGAAATTGTAAATGCACCAAACAGCCTTCTGCACTTATTAGAAAACGATATAGCTATGGGAAAGATAGAGAAAGTTTCCGTAGGAGGTCAGACTTCTTCTTCTCGCCCTGTCTACATCTGTTGGTCATACCACGTAATAGTACATTGTTACATGAGTGGTGAAAGTTACTTATTTTGTCCCGAGACGGGGTTTGGCGCCCGAGCGTAGCGAGGGCGCTAATAGTTCGAGGGACAAAATAAATCTTTCACCCGAGGTAAACACTGTGCTTTTCATTACGAATACAAGGAAAATAAAAATAAAAACAGAAATTTGCTAAAGAAATAATACAAGGAAGTATAAACAATACTCTACAACTCGAAAAAAAATAATCGGATTGCCGCCATTTTGTTTTTTTTTTCGTTGGCCGGCCAACTTCATTATTTAGCCATTATTTTTCATTTTCATCTTTAAATATTTTGCCCAAATCTATGATATTTTAAAGAAATTGTTGAAACTAAATTATAATTAAGTCATTTAAAAAAATATATTCTTGAATTAATACTTAACTTTATGTTATTTCAATTTTACATCGTGCTGTAATTGAGTGACTCTAGAAAAAGTTTGAACATGGTTCCATAGAAATGTGAAAATGGAACTAGTTTTTTTTTTATAATTTGACAGCTGTCAGTTGAAAGCGAAACTCCCGGGCCTGAAAAGTATTACTTTTAACCCGCTTCTCAGGCAACTTCAGACCTACTTTCAGAGTATGAGTAATGAAAAAGTGCTTTAATGGTTCCTTAAATCACCAATTAAATTAAGACCGCAATTGAAGGAAAACTATTATTATCCCCTCAGCCGTTACACGACTCATTGAGTCGACGTCAAAAAATCGCACATCCGTAAGTCGACTCATTGAGTCGACGTGAGCCTGGTCGGGTTTAATGCGACTTTTAGTCAGTGTACAATATACTTGTCTTGCTCTAACTAACACAGTGTGTAGGGAAAAGAACAGGGAAGGCATATAACATTTCATTTTAAACATCTAACAACAATTTGGTACGGAACGTAGCATTAAAAAAAAAAAAAACGCTATCGTTTCGTTTTTGCAACTGGCCGCGAATTTTTAAAGTTTAAGTGAAAGTAAAGAAGTGAACGTAAAATTTGTTAGAATTAACCATGGACGGGTAAGTAATAAACAGTTTTTAATTGCTGCACTGTGTATTGGATAAAGATTTTGGACAGAATTTGTTATTTCTTCAAACGTAGTTATGAATTTCGCGCGTCATACCGCTACATTTCCACTTGTTGTGAGTAGAAAATACACTAGTGATGGCAAAATGTCGTTAGAAACATGATTTAGATAGATTATTACGTATATATTAGGCATTTTATTTGTTAAAATCGATCTAATTTTGCGTAAATATTTAAATGTAAAAATGTAAACAAAAATCGAACTCATTGAGTTTGTGTTACAGAAAGGCATTTGACGTTTATGACATTCCAGCCGCCATGTTTTTTTGTGTTTCAACCACAGTGTAGCCAATGGTCAGTAAGTAAATTTTTGACCGACTTAGACAAAAACAGGGTTAAATTATTATTATTTTTTAAATGTTTTTTTTTATTTGTTCGTTTGGTTGTTTTTGCCTTTTATAGTTACTTAAAAACAGATTTTCTACAGATGTACATGTGTTAATATTTTTGTTCAAGCGCGCGACCTGGCAGAGCGAATGTGCGAGGCGGCTTTACTAGAGTACTAGCCTCTACCGAAGAGTTAGAGCACGAAGTAGTGGTGGTAGTTCCGCATGGTGGCAGCTCGCGACGTCGAGTGCGTGTGCGAGGCGGCTCCAGAGCTACGCCAGCTTCGCCACCTAATTTAGAGCCCGAAGTTGCAGTGATGGTTCCGAGAGGCGGTGGCAGCACTCGACGAGTACGTGTACGTGGCGGCTCCGGCAGAGCTAGCTTAGATTTGGGGCTGGGTGAAGGTGCGGTGGTGGTTCCGCGAGGTGGTGGCAGCACTCGACGAGGTCGAGGGCGTGTGCGCGGCAGCTCTAGCAGAGCTAGCGTAGCCTTGGGGCTGGGTGAAGGTGCGGCGATGGTAACGCGAGGCGGCACGGGACGTGGTCGAGGTCGAAGAGGACGCGGTACTGGCTGTGACAGGCCAGGGCCACATACTATCGAAGAGTAACAGCTTTTTAACGCTTTTTTTGCTAAATCATATTAGTTTATCATTTCTGGGTATTACAATTGAATTTTGCATATCAGATTATCTATTCATGAAATCGAGCAACTGCCGGCGGGTCAAGGCCTGGAGCGCCCTCTGCACCCCAGCCGGAAGCGACGGTGGGAACCGTAAGTAGTTCTAAATTGTTTCTGGTTGTATTACACTAGCGATAATAATGTTTATTTTCAAATTATTTTGTTTCAGATCTGCTCGACCTCGATCAACAACACCACCACCTCAGATTGTTCAGGTTGAAGACGTCCCTCGACCCAGCCCACCACCACCAACTTTTCCCTCATACTCTGTGCCCTCTCCGGAGTTGTAAGTATCTTACAGACGTTTGTATTTATATTATATTTTTGAAATGTATTTTAAACTTTTTTTTTAAGATTTGTGGAGTGTATTTCTGCGCCATTAATAGATTGTACTCGCCAGAGTCTGCGAGATCAAGACATCTTCGATCTGCTCTGTTATGGTAAGTAGCGGCTGATTTTGCTCGGGATGGGGCTAGGGGCAAACTTCTAGTTTCCACCAGATGTTTTACCTACCTATCATTACAAAGGAAGCGAACCAGACTCTGGCGGGAGCGATGATGAGGATATGGCACCTTACAACAACTTCCCAAGGGCGCAGAGAAGCGCCTGGGAGACGCCACTAGACATTGATGATGCCGACGATCAGCCTGCAACCGAGATACCTGCTCCTGCTCCCGCCGTTGTGCCCACGGACGCCAGCACCAGCATCCTGGTTGTTCCCCCAAGCGTGACGGACCAGCCTTGGGGTCTCTATGAATTTGATTGGAAACCGTTTCCGAATGTTCCGATTCTACCTAAATCGAGACGGGAAATGTTTTCGCACAACGATGTTGGTCCGACAGCTCCATGTGTCGACCCATATAACATTTTCATTGGTATATGGGATCGGCAATTTATGGAATACGTTGCCTCGGAGACAAATAGATATGCTCAGCAGGTGGCCGCCAGTATGTTCAAAGCCAACAACCTCCATCCCAATAGCCGGTTATGTAAATGGCGGGAAACGAATGCGGATGAGCTCTATGTATACTTCGGGCTAGTGATCGCGATGGGGGTTGTGGTCAAGTCGCGCATCGAGGAATACTGGAATGCCAACCCTGACGTATTCTATACTCCCGGCTTTAGCGCACATATGTCTGGTCACCGTTTTGCGTTGCTTAGTAGGTGCCTACACTTTGTCAACAACGAAACCATGTGTGCGGAAGCGCTGGATGCCTCCGAGGCTAAACTTTTTAAGGTGCAGCCATTGTTGTCACATCTGAACAACAAATTCCAGTCAAATTATCGTCTGGGGAAAAATATTGCTTTGGACGAAAGCCTTCTGCAGTGGAAAGGTTGGTTGGACATCAACCAGTTGATTCCCAATAAAGCTGCTTCGGTGGGGAATAATGTGGATATTTCATAGGCAGTAAATTTTGAATTTTCTAAACAATTACAAACTCGCTTGGGCAGTTACCAAAGGAATATAGAAAACCTTTGAGTGAATTTTCAATGACAACGTCAATTTTTTGTACAAATAAAGAATACACATTGTAATAGTTGTTAGAAGACTGATTCAATATTTAACGTGAATTTATTTACTTATGTTATTTCAAAAGCTTAAACCCTTTATACACATTTCATCCATTTAAATTGGCCTCACAATGCTTTCTTCAGTACAAATGTACTTTGTAAATTAATCATACTTAAATTTCTCTTAATTTGAAAGTAAACCTTTTCGTTTTAAGTTACAGTTCATAACCACAATTTGAGATGGAACTGCACTTCATTCCGCATTAAAATAAACCAATCAGAGCTCAGTGAGAGTTAGGTACTTAAACTAGTACACAAATTAGAGTATCATTCGTACCGACTTCAGCAAAGCTTTCATTGTCCGTTTTCTAATGTGAAACCCGCTCACACACATTTCCGACATTTAAAGCGACAACTGTTTGTTTCCATTATGCATCAGAATGAGTTGCACATTCAATTCCCGGTTGGCTCAATTTTAGGAATTCTATTTTTAACCCCTTATTTACCCTAAATAGAATGGACTACTGACGTAAAATGGCATCTGCACTTTATCTTAAAAAAATATATGTAAAGCAATTATAAATATCCTTTTTTGTGTGACACCACAGAGAGATTTAAAAGGTAATTTAATTTATAGTAAACAAAAATATGGAATCATGGTGGAAAGGCCTTTATTAATAAAAAGCCTCGCATAATACAACTGCTACAATAAGCTTTTATCACTGTCAAATGACGTAATAATGTATACGTCATATGTATGCTCCCTCCCGCATGCCGGATGACGTCATAACGTAGATGATCCCGGTATTTTCGTCCCGGGTAGGGGGTGTGCGGTTCAGCAGTTTAATTGGCACGAGTCGTACGACACGTGATAATAATGACAGTATTATGTTCCGCTGCGATGCCAATTATATTTGTGGTCTGGAGTATCTCGAAGCAAAAGAAATATACTTTTCAGTTTCCAGTTTCCATTGTACCTCGGTTTGAGACAGCTTTACTGATAAAAACCCGACAGAAATAATTATACAGACAGTTTCATAAGACGGTTATCCTTAAAGTGAACAAAATAATAATGAATTCGATTATTACCTTTGAGACCGGCTAGAAAATTAACATTATTGAATTTTGTCATCCATTCATTTCTCTGTTTTAATTGAATAAAATATACATTTCCAATTCAAATTTATTTGCAAAACAAAACAAAATTAATAAATCTGGTAATGACTAGGGATGGAACGTCATTTGATATTTAATAAAGTATTATATTCGCAAATTATTTTGGTTATATTTAATGTTTACTGCTGGACATCCAATACAAAAGGGTTAGGTATTTAATAGAACAGAAACTGATACATCATTAAATTATTCAAATGTTAGTTATTTGAGACATTGTTTCCTGTCGTTTCGTACGCGTTGAAACTAGCTCACAAATTTGAGTTTAGTAGTCTATTTTCGTATTCGGTTCTCATATTGTTTTCTTATATTTACGCGAATACTACACATTGAAATAAAACTATTTTACGGATTTTATCGCGGATTTAAACGCGATAAAATCCGTAAAATAGTTTTATTTCAATGTATTCGGTTCTACTGGTTCTCGATTGATTGCCTAATATTTCGGACGTTGCGTTACGATATCATTAACTATAATTCATCATCGATTTTTCGCATAGTTGCATCACTATTATCGATGGGCCATCACGACGAACTTGTAATGCCTCTAATACAATTTAAATTATAAATAACAACAAGCAAGCTTTTATGAAACGAATTTGCATTTTAATGTATGATAAAACGTTCTAAGTTATTCCGATGTTGTAAACAAAAGGCAAGAGTTTTGGGCCTATTAATTCTGTAACGTAATTACTTGATGGAATGGTATAGGTAGATTATAAACAATGACAATAAATTAAATAAATATAAAATAAATAAATATCGGCAGACTTACACACCAACTGTACCAAACTAAGCAATGCTTGTACGATCGGTTCTTACCTTTCAATGGACTGGGGACGATCCAAGTGAAACCTGAACGAATTATGAAAAGGCCTTTTCCGAAATTGTCCCCAGCGGACAACGAATGCGCAACATACCCATACAATAATTACAAATTCATTAATGACTTTGTAATCGTAATAACAATTATATAAAACAATTACGAGCAGACATCAAACAGGCCGCAATGGCATCAGAGTTGTCCCCAAACACCGCTGGTTCCACCATTTATATCGGCCACACAATTAAGATTAGATTGCTCAACCCTTGCGTCTATTACGAGCCATTTGGCTTCACCTTCCACGATAAATTGTGGCCAATTAACATTGTAAACCACGGCTCCAGTGGATTGGGAGTCTTATAGTATGCCTGGTGTGATCGTTAACGTAGCCTCTGGGTCACCTTTGACGAACTTTGCTTTTTTATGAAAAAAAGTTGACACACAAGCGTACGAATCGCTTAATATAAAGCAGTTCCCGTAGCCTATAGATGCTTGCAATACAAAAGGCATTGATCGCACGAAGGAGAGAGGGACAAAGGTAGCTGAAGGTCGAAGGCTTCCGGTCTAACTACCCCAAAACTCTTGATTATAGTCACTTATCTTTTTCTAATAAATTGATTGATAACTTTGTCATCACTTATCTGACTAATAAGGTCTTAAACATTCATTGTTTTCTAATTTCAGTGCAAATTAATTCATAATAGAGATAAAGTTATGACATGTATTGCAACACCAATAAAACACTAACCCCACCACAACCAACCAACCAATCAAAGTCTCCCAACCACCTGCTAACTAGGTCAAACCATACGACGGAAAGTTTTTTGAGGAAATCGGATGCCCATACAATACAAAATTTTACAAGGAGTGCCTGAAAAATTGATTTGAAAACTTTTACCCCAAAATTACAAGCCCGGTTTTAAAATCACGCCACAACGGGCCCTTCAGCACAATAGCGGCATCTGTAGGGCGTCTGGAATATGATAAACCGAGGCATTAGCAATGCAGATTCCGGACCGCGTCCTTTATAAAAATCGCAAAACACAAATTAATGCAATTACGAGTTGTCGCAGATGTTAAGCGGTGTTTAAATATATTTTTGGACCTGGTCTGTTTAATGAAAGACTCTCAGAGTTCTGAAGTGTTTTGTACAAGAGTTATCGTGGGTCGTAAATGAAAAGTGGTAGAGTCTAGCAAATTGACAACGTCTCATATACGGACTGCCTCGACCGGGCTAGTACCACCTTCTCACAGAAGATCGGAAAAAACAAATTCAAAGCGTTTATTTTGTTTAGGCCTACGGGGGCACTTACAAATGGTCAATTTTACATTTATTTTTCGTATATACAACTGGATCGGAACGAGACCTCGACTGATAAGATCCGGTAAGAAACTCAGCGGGCTTGTCTTTTTACAGTGTGTTATATTTCTTTTTTTTATCGCGATGTTATGACGTAGGCATCCGGTAAGAAAGGATTTTGATTAATTCTACCCCCAAGGGGATAAAATAGGGGATTTAAATTTGTATGAAACTTTGTCAATTCAATTCCACGCGGACGAAGTCGCGGGCACAGCTAGTCCACAATAACTGCTTTAAATCAGACGGACCGTACTTGATGGTAGACCAAATTTTAACAATTATCGCCGTGTGTTTTTTTATGCATTCAATAAATAAAATTGGAACATTTCGAAACAACTTAAACGAATAGACGAAACAGTAGTAGTTTTTTGCATTACGTAATCTTTACCGTATGGACTGGCATTCTAAGTAATATCGTGTTATGTTGAAATGGTAACAATGGCATGAGATAAGTTAATGCTTTTCTATCAGGCAAATTCTACTAACATTTCTCACAAGTCGCTAGTTTTCAAACTTCCTTAGTGACCCTTGCAATGGTTATTAGGCTCCAAAGATTAGCCCCAGATAAGTTGGCCTTGAAGAAAGTCTACTCTGGAACGTAGTCGTAAAGTCTTGTTCATACTGCATCGGATGGGGGATCGTAAAAATAGTGGGCGCTTCTGAGTTAGACATGAAATACAACAGGAGATCGAGAATCGAAACACTAAAGACTCCGGTCATGTTATTTCAAGGGTCAAATGGTTTTCAATGCTAAATATTGTTTAGTTTACTGCGAATCAACTTATATTGAACTAAATTTATGTATGAACTAAAATCGACCGCAATTTCTCACCTTCGGTGAAAATGTTAATTTACGAAGAATCTCTCTTGAAAGCATTGTGCTACCGCAAGAGTAGCCAGGAAATTACTAATGCCTATTCTTTTATAATATTTATTTTTATAGAAATAAGGCAATTAATACAATTACAACGGAGCTTTCTACCTTTAGACTCTCATTCTTGAGATCAATTTTTTCATACCTACCCACGATAAACTAAAATATTGTTTTGGGTAAGAAGTTTCCCAACTAATGGTGCCAGACATCTATGTAACAATATCATGCATACATAAATATAGTCAGTTATTTTGAGAAGACGCGTGAATTATTGCAAATTGAACCATATGCTATTGTCATAAGAGTCACAGCACGGGTTTTCGTGAAATTAACGATCTATATCTGATACAAACTTTTCTATCTCATTATTGTAGTTGTTTATCGCCAGTTTTATTACCCATCGAAGGTCAAGTTCGTAGACAACGGTGCCATTCCCACCGGAATTCGGCAATATCTGTTTTATGGATATATACTGTCGCATTCTTTATGTATCGAAAATATATTTGTGTCTAGAATTCGCCCCGGTTTCACATAATAACTGAAAACTTTTTTATTATTTGCTAGCTTTAAGTTCTCTTTACAGGTTATCTACTTATAGAAAATGTTATTTTATGCACCTAAGAAAACTAAACTAGTTGTATGATAAAAAATGCTGTTATATACAGGACTGGCAGAAATGGCGAATCTTTAAGGATACCCGTCCAATAGAGCAAGACAGGCCGGCTGGTCCAGCTAGCCCAGTCGCTTCACCCAATTAGACCGCTTATTTTACCTCAGCTCATTTTAATGATGCGATCCTTTTGGTCGAAGCTAGCGAGCCAGTGTCCGGCTCAAGTGGACAGGCACCCTAAATTTTATTACGGACCCCTAAAATGATGAAATAGACATTGTAGATATTGTAGAAAATAATCTAATTTAGGAAAAACATTTGTCAATTTAAAAGAATTGTCTCGGTTTTAGAGAGTAATTATCTAAGCAGAGACCTTACTGCAGAGACTTGTTACTGAACATAGGCAATGTATAACAAACCACCCAAGCGTTGCTTAGTTAACGCCAATGTGTTTGCCTATCAATATTTATTCAGTTAGAAGCCCCCAATAAACACGGGCTCCGATGAACGAGAACAATACATCATGGTATTATTGGCGCGCCGCCACCCGGCCAGCCACATTAGCCGGTGTTCTCGCACATGTACCTCGGCTGACAGATTAATAATTTGAACATAACACTATCGGGACTTGGATGAATGGACTTAACTAGGCTACAAGAAAGGTCCAGCTCGACACGGTCATAACAGTGTGATCACCAGGAGACATTCAGTATATCTTCACTGTTATTGTCTAACACGTCTTACGCATCTTCGCATCAGCGTCTGCGATGGTAGAGCCAGGCTGTAGCCAACTGGCTACAGCTCCATAAAAGGGCTGCCTCTACCGGGTAGTACCACTCTCTCACAGAAGATCAGCGTAAAGTAGAATAGAATACAATAACTCTTTATTGTACCCACACCAGAGTCTGATATTGTAATTGCGTTTCATACGATGAGTAATAGAGCTGGAAGATGTCCCTCTCTCTGTCACGCTCCCCTTCAGGTTGGAAACGTGCAAGTATTGCAAGCAAGGACCTTAGTATGGGCTGCAGCAATTGCTTAAGATCAGGCAAGTCGTACGCTTGTATGCCGATTTTTTTTACCATCCTATAATAACTAGGAATTTTGACAGGTGCAAAAGGCTACATACCTAATATATATCATTTTGGAATTATATCTCAAGGCTTGAATAACTCAAACGTTTGTTTGGGGCAGTGGTTCCCAAACTTATTTTTTATACTGCCCACTTTGAGAATAAATTATTTTTAGCGCCCCCCTTTTTTCACCTACTTAAAAACCACTATAACGTCAAATTAAATTAATTGATTATTGTGAGCTACACAACGACCCCATTTTTTTCTGGGTTTCTCACCGCCCCCCCTGCCAGGCCCACAAGGGGGCGTTATCAGTTATCACCCACTTTGGGAAAGAATGGTTTAGGGGCTCATTATTGAATACTTCATCAAGTGGCGCACAATATATAATATACAATTACCGAGCCACCGTCCAGTGTATCGATGTCGACTAATTTTGGCTTCCAAAGAGCCGTCTTGCTCTGCGTCATAATTTGAACTTGAATTAGGGAGATTAACCGTATATGACTGGAGATTATATTCACTACGTGGAAGATTAGTTTACTATTTGTCAGCTTTTTGCTAGACATTCACACATGGTTGCATGCACACCTCACTAAACTAGCTTTCTAATTTAAATACCTAAAATCTGGGTGAAATTTGATTACTATTTACTTATTAAATGACAATGGTGTTTTCTGCTCACATTATGTTGCTATTCCTGAGAATTTACACCACCTTTTATTCATTGAAAAGAGTAACTTTTGAGTTTCTTGCTGGATCTTCTTAGTGGAAGCAGCATTCGGCACCGGTGGTAGATTCTGACTGCTGATAAATACTTTTTTGGCTTACTTTAATTATAATTATTTTTCACAGTACAGTGAATAAGTATAATAGTTCTTTCTATAAGGGCGATTCCTTTGGTTTGCATTAAAATACCATACTTATCTTACCAATTGCTCTTAGGCACACCATGGTACGAGATGTCACTGGTGCGAATTGCCACATACTCTATTAGAACTCTGGTTGTTACAATTTTAAAACGCAATTGTTTCTCCATCTTTTGTCAGCATGCTTCAAATGTATATTATGCTACCTATAGCATTATAAACCAACCAACTTTGAGGAGCGCTTATCTGACGACAAATTATGCTAATGCAAGGTTTCAAGACCGAGAAATGATTGAGTACCTACTACAAACAAACCGAGTTTGCTAACAAAGAGACAATTAGTGGATGTGATAAATGGATAGACGTTTAGCACTTAGAAATAATGATAACTCTATATTTACTTTGATATTCGATTACTGAGAACATTATTTTTCATGAGATTTTTTCTTAACTCTACCAAGTTCAAGTAATACTTATGGACTAGAGGATCTTCTATACAAATAATTAAAATTGGAGTGTCTGTTTGTAATATCAAAATAACACCTTTTCAATAAATGCATATGAAAGTACATACGACACCTGTAGCAAAAACGCGGTTTAAGCATTTTTTGTCTGTCTGTCTGTCTGTCTGTCTGTGTGTTTGTTCCGGGTAATCTCCGAAACGACTGGACCGATTTTGACGGGACTTTCACTGGCAGATAGCTGATGTTATAAGGAGTAACTTAGGCTACTTTAATTTTAGAAAAACAATTAGGGTTCCGCGTAAAAAAATAAAAACACATGAAATCAAAGAGTATCTCCGAAACGGCTGGACCGGTTTTGACGGGACTTTCACTGGTAGATAGCTGATGTTATAAGCAGTAAATTAGAATACTTTTATTTTACAAAAAACAAAATTAAAAAATGGGTCCTGCCGCGTGGGTTCAGAACGCGGCAGCGGGCGTTTTTGTTAAGTTAAATTCCACGCGGACAAGCTCGCGGGCTCAGCTAGTATGAAATAAAAGTCGCCTCTAGTTTTTTTTCCAGTGTTTCAGACAGCAAGTTTTAAGCACCATCAAGATATCAAACCTGTAACCCGCAATTCACTACCTATTACAACAAGACTATAAAACATGGTGAAATTATAATATTATTGCCTATTTGGGCCACACTTCGTATTATGTAGAGATGACCAAAATAGGTAAATAATAATAATTAAAACATAAACCTAAATTTATAACTTTATTTAACTGCGAAATACAAATTTTCGTACAAATATGATATCTACTAAAACGTGTGCGTAATATTCAGACGTATTCAAGTTAATGACTCGATAAGACAGTAATGTGGTATGGTGCTCAGTGGAGCGGTCACCTGAGCGAGCTGTCTGAGCTAATCGTAGTGAAGAGAATGAGGCACACCGTCTGTTACAGTCGAACATTCGCAATATTAAAGCATTCACGCATGAATAACTTATTCTCAAGTATTATACTAATTTAAGGGATATACGTTTTAGTCTTAGGCTCCTCATCCACCTCGACCCGGCGGACTGGCTGGGCCAGCTAGCCCAGCTACACCGACCAGCTGAGTTTGACAGCCGGCCTTAGGGTACACATCTACTTGAGCCTGGTGGGCCACCTGGGCTAGGTAGCCAGCCCGCTCGGTTCGACCAATAGAGTCGCTTTCATTTTAATGAGCGGAGCAAAATGAAGCGCTTCCATTGGTCAAATAGAGTGGGTTCGAGCCCAGCCAGCCCGCCGGGCTCAAGGAGACGGGCACCCTTAGGTCTGAATGAATGAATATTTATTTTGTCATCCACGCGTCGAAAGATTGGTCTTACGAACGATAAATTTGACTTTTCTGTGTCTATTTTACAGTAGTTAGAGAGGTTAAGCTTCGAAAGATTAAGTTATAAATATTATATTTAACGCAACCGTACAAATGACTAGCGATCATTGACCTAAGTCCGAGTTCTCGTAAGCTAACCGTATACTTTGCAGTTCAAGATGGGACTTATTTGTCTGCTTTGTAAGAATTTTAAGTTTTAGAGATCGTCCGCTCAGGGCGATGTGGTATTTGCCATACCAATTACAAACACGCAGACTTTAAAATACCTGTGCGTTTCGCTTCCCAACAATAGCATTAGCCATGAGACTTATGGTTACGTTTCAAGCGCTACGCAGATAGTATCTACCTATCTACTATAGACACTTTTGCTATAGGGTTATTAGAATAAATTCATTATTCATAATTATAATCGAGTATTCAGTAATAGACTTATAATTATAATCAGAAAAGCGAACGCTGAGTTCTAATACCTTATTACGTGATAGAATCTTTGCATTAATTAATACTCTTAATTTACATATTTGAGCTCTCAAGCCGGTTACGGATTAGGTTATTAAATTTTAATGAGCGGTTTTAAATTCACGAAGTACTTGTATATTGATAGTCTAGACTAGACCTACTTTGATTAAAGTGAATCAATAGACTTGTCCCATGTGAGAGTATTTGACATTTTGTATCACAAAGTTTGTAGTTAATCGGATTTAACTATAACAGATATAGACGATTATACTCAAACGATTAGCAATACCTATCTCAAACTAAACCCTAACTTGTGGAACCCTACCCACACGTAACAGAATACAGTATCTGCTTAAGCTAATACCAGAGCCCTAACGAACGAACGCAGTGAGAAATGTAAAGACTACGTTTGTATGCAAATTCTTATTTGCAAAGTGAGACAAAAACTCGGCGCACGAACACAAGTGGGGGAGGGGTTGTTGGGAAGTGACATAAAGGCGCGATGTGTCGTGGAAACCCTTCCAGCAAATTTCAGACGGTGAAGTAGGTAAAAATGTACCTACAGCTTATTATATAAGACAAAAACCTCTTGTGAACGTGTTTACAGGGAGTTGTTATTGTTTGGTGGAGTGACGTGTGATGTATCCAAATCATAGATAGATACTTACTTATGAAATAATAGTTTACTAAATCCAAATTGTCACAACATTTGAAATGAAAGCCCAAATATAGCACTATTTCCAGCGAACCCTTTATTTGCTAATAGAGCGAAGAATGTTTTATCAGGCTTACGTATGCACGAGGGAGTCAGACAAAAGATTTTAATCGAGCACCGTTTGCCGTTTGCAATAGAATCGTTCGGATGGATAGCTTTCCAGCGCAAATGACTGCCCGGATTATGTTGCACTTTTAAGGATTTATCGTTTATGATGGGATTTAATCAAATGTTAATGAAGGAAGGAGGAATGAAAGTTGTTTCATTCGTTGTAAAGCGTTGGCTTTACACGTATCATGTCATTTTTATATTGCTTATAATTTAAGTAATATTATTTTTTCTTAAATTATCCTCTTTTACGGGGAAGCAAAGAACCAGATCAAACTAAATATTTATCCACCTAATCTATAATTGACGTAGCTATTAGGTTTAAAGTCACATTGAAGAATAAACTTACTAGAATTAAGAGAAATTATTCAAAAAATTGCACGGATTGAAAATTAATACGACTTAAAAGGCGACCCCACAGGCTTTCAGACTGTTTACAAATTTAACTTCGTTAAAAAACTAAAGGAGGGTTTGAAAATTTGATAGTTTTGTAAATTGGAATAGTTCGAGATTCCACGTCCCAATTTAGCAAAAGGTTCATCTCATCGATACCATTATGTACGTAAGTAATCACTTCTGTAGGTTAATCAAAGTTCGTGAGGAGAGACTCTTTTATATGTGACTAGCTGTGCCCACGGACTTCGTCCGCGTAGTATTTAAAGTAACAAAAATTTCGGGATTATCGGGATAAAAAGTATCCTATATGTTAATCCCGGTTATAAACTATCTGTGTTCCAAATTTTATCCAAATCCGTTCAGTAGTTTTTGCGTGAAGGAGTAACAAACATACATACATACATACATACATACATACATCCACACTCACAAACTTTCACATTTATAATATTAGTAGGATGTTATTACGTTAATTAGTGCTTTGTAAATAGCAATAATAATCTTGTGGTTAGAGGGGCCTGACTTGTTATCACTGGCAGGCTTCGGGTTCGATCCCAGTCTTGGCTATTAAACTAATAATCATATTTATAATTTTAATATGTCATATCACTATGACTCAACCAGCCAAAGACCCTTGAATGGACTGATATATTGATAATCTCCATTATTTTTCATTTACCTATATTCGCACTTGAATATCTCAATAAATATGTGGAATTCACTTAATAAAATATTATGTAAATTCATAGCTGTTCTATAACTCGTGAGGCGCATTACGAACCAGTGAGTCAAAGCCTTAAAATAACCTTTATTTCATGTAAACAAGGTTTGTTTTACGAAAAACGTCGGCAGTTGTGAGTTTAATGCCCGTGAATTAAGTCAAAAATAAACTTTATTCAATGTAAATAAGGTATATTTTATGGCGTGTGTCGTTATGCGTTATGTAAATGTGTTTATTTCGCAGAATATAGTCATTTACATGCTCTTGCAGGCTTTGGGGTGAAAGAATTTCCACACTGATATTCATAACAGTTATTTATGATGTGAAAAGATAGAAGTGATTTTAAAATAGTTATTTATTAAAGGTCTTCAACGAATTGCGTCAAAAATTTCAGTAGTACCAATGGTACATTTTAGTACACAGAAAAATTAAACATCACCCAACTTGTAAAACTTATAGGACTCTCCCTGGCTGCTGTATAATCATCTACTTAATTAATTTGCAAATGTTGTTACGAGATTTTATCCAAACAGTTTGCGTTCCACCACAGACAAAACACTGTAAGCTCAAAGATACATAAAACATTCGCCTCATACCGAGCCTACAAAAAATTAACAAAATTCATCCACATTTCTTTTCAGCGCATTACGTGGTCACAAAAAATAACCAGAGCCGCGCCTGGCACACGAAGCTGTGTTTTGTGGCACGAGACTGGCACAATGGCGCGGTAATCTGGGGGTTGCCCCGCAAGTGCCATTGTTTGCCAAGTCTCCCCCATCGCGGCCAACGAGGGGCAGCCAGTTACACTGTAGTGTGTACAGGCGTTTATTATTAGAACTTGTGAAAATTATTACCTATTGACAGATTTGATGGCATGCAAATTAAAAAAAAACTGAATGAAATATCTTTCTAATATGAAATTCATAGTTCTCATGTAAATCAAAAGACTGTGTTTCTCTTATTTAAAGACAATTCCCTAACTTACCTCGAAACCAGAAATTTCGTCATCTTAAGTTTGTATCTCTAGTAAATATTTATTTCTCTGATGCTATAAATCAAACTCTCAAGGTTACGCTTGCTCCTATCACACTGGCTCTGTGTCAATCAAACAATATGGTAAAGTTACGCTGCGGTGTGAATGCCGCGCGCTCAAGGGCCTAGTTCGCTATTTCGTGTTCGTAGCGTCCGCTGTAGTGGTCGGTGTGAAAGGAACCTCGTTGTGGCTTCGTTAATTATAACCGAAGGTTTGGGGCGGTTTGATAAATCATGCTTTATGCCTCATCTCACTCAAGGCGCTGTAGACCAGCTGTAAGATCGCGTGAATTACGCGCGGCTCTGGTTATTCTTTGTGAACACGTACCTAATGCGTTAAAAAGTTATGTTTTTTACTATACGAAGGAAACACAGCGGGGGTAAATTTAAAGATGACCAAATATTTTATTCAAATGAGGTCACTATTTGCACACGTGCATTCAGACAGACAAACATTATGGAAATTGTAATTTTGACTTTTGCGACTGACTTTTTTACATGATCGTCAAAAGTATTATAATAACTAGCTGTGCCCACCGACTTCGTCCGCGTAGTATTAAATTTATCAAAAAATTCGGGATTATCGGGATTAAAAGTATCCTATGTGTTAATCCCGGTTATAAACTATCTGTGTTCCAAATTTCATCCAAATCCGTTCAGTAGTTTTTGCGTGAAAGAGTAACAAACATACATCCACACTCACAAACTTTCGCATTTATAATATTAGTATTGATTATAATATATTATTAATTCCTTACGACATTTTTATGCTCTTGAAATTAAAAAAATGTTTTTATTAAGGATCCACTTTTTTATTTTTATTATCATAAGTGAAGTGCATTCCGTAATTCCATTACGTTTAATATAATAATCGTAATTAATTTTTATTTTATTTTACTTAAATAATTTTACGATCAAAATGAGTACACATAAATAGCCTTAATGGTCCAGGTACGGTGACTTTTTGACCCAATGTTAATAAAACAACTATTATTATGTATACAATAATAAGAGACAGGTGGTAAGCTTTCAACTTAATGAAAGACCACATTCCTATCACCAACTAATAAATAGGAATAATATAAAATAATAGAATTTTAGCCCTTTTTGACGTCCCACTCCTGGGCACGGGCCTCCCCTCAACACGAGGGGGATTCAGGCCATAATCCACCACGCTGGCCCAGTGCGGGTTGGTGGATTTCACATGTCTTTCGAAAATTGGTTAAATCTTCTAAGACATGCAGGTTTCCTCACGATGTTTTCCTTCACCGTAAGCAAGTGATAATCATATAGAAATTATGATTCGCACATAGATTTCTAAAAATCCAGAGGATCGAGCCGGGGTTTGAACCTGAGACCTGGTAGCCCGCAAGACGCGTGCTTAACCAATCGGCTATCACTGCTATAACAATATAATATCTATATTTAATAAATATAATAATATAAGTAACTATATTTTTGTCTATTCCTAAAATAATACGGTTTAAAAGAAGTGACACATAATTATAACTAAGCTCACCTTGCTGCCTTTTTAGTACTTCCTACTAACATTATAAATTCGAAAGTTTGTGAGTGTGAATGTCTGTTACTCTTTCAGGAAAAAACTACTGAACGGATTTGGATGAAATTTGTAACACATATAGTTTCTAATCGGGATTAAAACATAGGATACTTTTTATGCCGTTAATCCCGATTTTTTTTTGTTAAGTTAAATACTACGCGGATGAAGTCGCGGGCACAGCTAGTGCTATATAATAATAATAACCCTATTCATCACGCGGAAGGAATTATTTTTTACTTTTTTTATAATAACAAGCTCTTTTTGCTATTTTTAGCTCCGTGACATTATATACCGACTAGCTGTGCCCACGGACTTCGTCCGCGTAGTATTTAACGTGACAAAAATTTCGGGATTATCGGGATAAAAAGTATCCTATATGTTAATCCTGGTTATAAACTATCTGTGTTCCAAATTTCATTTAAATCCGTTCAGTAGTTTTTGCGTGAAGGAGTAACAAACATACATACATACATACATACATACATCCACACTCACAAACTTTCACATTTATAATATTAGTAGGACCCGGTTATAAACTATCTGTGTTCCAAATTTCATCCAAATCCGTTCAGTAGTTTTTGCGTGAAAGAGTAACAAACATACATCCACACTCACAAACTTTCGCATTTATAATATAAGTATTGATTATAATATATTATTAATTCCTTACGACATTTTTATGCTCTTGAAATTAAAAAAATGTTTTTATTAAGGATCCACTTTTTTATTTTTATTATCATAAGTGAAGTGCATTCCGTAATTCCATTACGTTTAATATAATAATCGTAATTAATTTTTATTTTATTTTACTTAAATAATTTTACGATCAAAATGAGTACACATAAATAGCCTTAATGGTGCAGGTACGGTGACTTTTTGACCCAATGTTAATAAAACAACTATTATTATGTATACAATAATAAGAGACAGGTGGTAAGCTTTCAACTTAATGAAAGACCACATTCCTATCACCAACTAATAAATAGTAATAATATAAAATAATAGAATTTTAGCCCTTTTTGACGTCCCACTCCTGGGCACGGGCCTCCCCTCAACACGAGGGGGATTCAGGCCATAATCCACCACGCTGGCCCAGTGCGGGTTGGTGGATTTCACATGTCTTTCGAAAATTGGTTAAATCTTCTAAGACATGCAGGTTTCCTCACGATGTTTTCCTTCACCGTAAGCAAGTGATAATCATATAGAAATTATGATTCGCACATAGATTTCTAAAAATCCAGAGGATCGAGCCGGGGTTTGAACCTGAGACCTGGTAGCCCGCAAGACGCGTGCTTAACCAATCGGCTATCACTGCTATAACAATATAATATCTATATTTAATAAATATAATAATATAAGTAACTATATTTTTGTCTATTCCTAAAATAATACGGTTTAAAAGAAGTGACACATAATTATAACTAAGCTCACCTTGCTGCCTTTTTAGTACTTCCTACTAACATTATAAATTCGAAAGTTTGTGAGTGTGAATGTCTGTTACTCTTTCAGGAAAAAACTACTGAACGGATTTGGATGAAATTTGTAACACATATAGTTTCTAATCGGGATTAAAACATAGGATACTTTTTATGCCGTTAATCCCGATTTTTTTTTGTTAAGTTAAATACTACGCGGATGAAGTCGCGGGCACAGCTAGTGCTATATAATAATAATAACCCTATTCATCACGCGGAAGGAATTATTTTTTACTTTTTTTATAATAACAAGCTCTTTTTGCTATTTTTAGCTCCGTGACATTATATACCGACTAGCTGTGCCCACGGACTTCGTCCGCGTAGTATTTAACGTGACAAAAATTTCGGGATTATCGGGATAAAAAGTATCCTATATGTTAATCCTGGTTATAAACTATCTGTGTTCCAAATTTCATTTAAATCCGTTCAGTAGTTTTTGCGTGAAGGAGTAACAAACATACATACATACATACATACATACATCCACACTCACAAACTTTCACATTTATAATATTAGTAGGACCCGGTTATAAACTATCTGTGTTCCAAATTTCATCCAAATCCGTTCAGTAGTTTTTGCGTGAAAGAGTAACAAACATACATCCACACTCACAAACTTTCGCATTTATAATATAAGTATTGATTATAATATATTATTAATTCCTTACGACATTTTTATGCTCTTGAAATTAAAAAAATGTTTTTATTAAGGATCCACTTTTTTATTTTTATTATCATAAGTGAAGTGCATTCCGTAATTCCATTACGTTTAATATAATAATCGTAATTAATTTTTATTTTATTTTACTTAAATAATTTTACGATCAAAATGAGTACACATAAATAGCCTTAATGGTGCAGGTACGGTGACTTTTTGACCCAATGTTAATAAAACAACTATTATTATGTATACAATAATAAGAGACAGGTGGTAAGCTTTCAACTTAATGAAAGACCACATTCCTATCACCAACTAATAAATAGGAATAATATAAAATAATAGAATTTTAGCCCTTTTTGACGTCCCACTCCTGGGCACGGGCCTCCCCTCAACACGAGGGGGATTCAGGCCATAATCCACCACGCTGGCCCAGTGCGGGTTGGTGGATTTCACATGTCTTTCGAAAATTGGTTAAATCTTCTAAGACATGCAGGTTTCCTCACGATGTTTTCCTTCACCGTAAGCAAGTGATAATCATATAGAAATTATGATTCGCACATAGATTTCTAAAAATCCAGAGGATCGAGCCGGGGTTTGAACCTGAGACCTGGTAGCCCGCAAGACGCGTGCTTAACCAATCGGCTATCACTGCTATAACAATATAATATCTATATTTAATAAATATAATAATATAAGTAACTATATTTTTGTCTATTCCTAAAATAATACGGTTTAAAAGAAGTGACACATAATTATAACTAAGCTCACCTTGCTGCCTTTTTAGTACTTCCTACTAACATTATAAATTCGAAAGTTTGTGAGTGTGAATGTCTGTTACTCTTTCAGGAAAAAACTACTGAACGGATTTGGATGAAATTTGTAACACATATAGTTTCTAATCGGGATTAAAACATAGGATACTTTTTATGCCGTTAATCCCGATTTTTTTTTGTTAAGTTAAATACTACGCGGATGAAGTCGCGGGCACAGCTAGTGCTATATAATAATAATAACCCTATTCATCACGCGGAAGGAATTATTTTTTACTTTTTTTATAATAACAAGCTCTTTTTGCTATTTTTAGCTCCGTGACATTATATACCGACTAGCTGTGCCCACGGACTTCGTCCGCGTAGTATTTAACGTGACAAAAATTTCGGGATTATCGGGATAAAAAGTATCCTATATGTTAATCCTGGTTATAAACTATCTGTGTTCCAAATTTCATTTAAATCCGTTCAGTAGTTTTTGCGTGAAGGAGTAACAAACATACATACATACATACATACATACATCCACACTCACAAACTTTCACATTTATAATATTAGTAGGACCCGGTTATAAACTATCTGTGTTCCAAATTTCATCCAAATCCGTTCAGTAGTTTTTGCGTGAAAGAGTAACAAACATACATCCACACTCACAAACTTTCGCATTTATAATATTAGTATTGATTATAATATATTATTAATTCCTTACGACATTTTTATGCTCTTGAAATTAAAAAAATGTTTTTATTAAGGATCCACTTTTTTATTTTTATTATCATAAGTGAAGTGCATTCCGTAATTCCATTACGTTTAATATAATAATCGTAATTAATTTTTATTTTATTTTACTTAAATAATTTTACGATCAAAATGAGTACACATAAATAGCCTTAATGGTGCAGGTACGGTGACTTTTTGACCCAATGTTAATAAAACAACTATTATTATGTATACAATAATAAGAGACAGGTGGTAAGCTTTCAACTTAATGAAAGACCACATTCCTATCACCAACTAATAAATAGTAATAATATAAAATAATAGAATTTTAGCCCTTTTTGACGTCCCACTCCTGGGCACGGGCCTCCCCTCAACACGAGGGGGATTCAGGCCATAATCCACCACGCTGGCCCAGTGCGGGTTGGTGGATTTCACATGTCTTTCGAAAATTGGTTAAATCTTCTAAGACATGCAGGTTTCCTCACGATGTTTTCCTTCACCGTAAGCAAGTGATAATCATATAGAAATTATGATTCGCACATAGATTTCTAAAAATCCAGAGGATCGAGCCGGGGTTTGAACCTGAGACCTGGTAGCCCGCAAGACGCGTGCTTAACCAATCGGCTATCACTGCTATAACAATATAATATCTATATTTAATAAATATAATAATATAAGTAACTATATTTTTGTCTATTCCTAAAATAATACGGTTTAAAAGAAGTGACACATAATTATAACTAAGCTCACCTTGCTGCCTTTTTAGTACTTCCTACTAACATTATAAATTCGAAAGTTTGTGAGTGTGAATGTCTGTTACTCTTTCAGGAAAAAACTACTGAACGGATTTGGATGAAATTTGTAACACATATAGTTTCTAATCGGGATTAAAACATAGGATACTTTTTATGCCGTTAATCCCGATTTTTTTTTGTTAAGTTAAATACTACGCGGATGAAGTCGCGGGCACAGCTAGTGCTATATAATAATAATAACCCTATTCATCACGCGGAAGGAATTATTTTTTACTTTTTTTATAATAACAAGCTCTTTTTGCTATTTTTAGCTCCGTGACATTATATACCGACTAGCTGTGCCCACGGACTTCGTCCGCGTAGTATTTAACGTGACAAAAATTTCGGGATTATCGGGATAAAAAGTATCCTATATGTTAATCCTGGTTATAAACTATCTGTGTTCCAAATTTCATTCAAATCCGTTCAGCAGTTTTTGCGTGAAGGAGTAACAAACATACATACATACATACATACATCCACACTCACAAACTTTCACATTTATAATATTAGTAGGACTAGATATTTAAGTGCATTATTTTGAATTACTTAGATACGTTAGTGTAAAGCTAAGCTGTTAAGCGTTTGTTAAGGCCTATTTCAGAATTGTCACATAACATTTATTCCCCAAATAAATATTAGGACGTCCTGACAGTTTTCCATAAAATATACCTATGTCAAAACTTACAACTTATTATGAAAGAACATCAAATCCTTATGGATACTTACGTATTATAAATGTGAAATTGTTTTTCTTTTTATCATGCGGGCCACGGGCAAAAGCTTATAATGAATAAATCAACTTTCAAATGAAGCCTGAAGGAGCAGGGCACTTCATAAGAATGTAACCCCATCAGCGAGGCCTTTGTTTCTGTCTGCGACATAATTAAGCACCGGCCCGATCGAGCCGAAAATTGTACAAAATGAACTACAATTTTCATCAAATTCTCTGTAATCAATGATGCACAAAATTAAATTTCGCAACGCTGTACTTTATAAATCATTTCATGTTTATTATAGTTACTCACAAAGGGGTAGAGTAGTGAAAACCTCAAATTTAATGTTATTTTTTATAAAAAGTCGGCAAACACGCTTACGACCAGCCTAACATTAAGCAGTTACTGTAGTGTATAGATGCTTGCTTGATCTGAAGAGGAGTGGCATAGAGGGCGGGAATTGGAGGGGGTTGGGCTTCCCGCTTTTTGACCCAATATAATATACAATGATAATATTATAATGATAATATTTTAATTTTTTGCTGTTGAATATTTAAAATATTTCATACGTAGAAAAATATATTCTAAATATTCACTAATAAATATTCCACAAATGAATAGTCTGAATGTCTGAAACTTTACCTTTTGGATGTACAATAGATTTTCGGCTAAATACATTTAAGTCTCAGGGGATAGTCGTAGATCACAACAGTCACACGTTGAGTGTGGTAAGTCGAAATTGATATCTCTCATATAAACATAATGTAAAATAACGTATGTATTATTTGTAAATTTATAATATATTTACATGTAATATTTTTTAAAAATAATAAAATTTTATGTAATCTCACAGAGGTTCCCATTATGCGGCCTCCAAAAATTGCCCACGCACTAGCTCCCGAAGTTATAAATGTTTGAAACTGGGCCATCCCTACCGTCATTACTCAAACTCTCAAATTTAACTTTGAATTATAAAAGTTGGGCTTAATTAACTTACCATCCGTTTGCGCATGAGATCTATTTAATACTTTGGCGAGTGACGAAAACTGATCTTGGAGATTTTGAATTTTCCCGCTGAGGGAAATGAACTTTAGTTGTAAAATGATGTTTAAAAATCCTAGACTCAGCAATTTGCTTTAAGTCAATACCTCGGCCAACGTGAAGCTATAACAAGATTTGGTAAACTATTTTACGAAATATGTATTTTTAACGTTCTGCCTTCATTTATTTTTAATTAACATTACGGTTTTTGACACATAATTAATTTTCAAATAATGACAGGTACACTTGCGACCTAATACGATGAATGTTATATAAGTACTTATTATTAAAAGCATAAATATGGCAATATTTGCCCTGTTAAATAGACTAATGACAAGCGTAGATACTAAAACTCCCACATGCGCTATATTTACAGATATGTCGAAGGCCTTTGATCATGTAAATCATGATAAGCTTTTGCATAAACTCAGCGCATATGGCATTCGAGGCAATGTTCTCAATTTGATAAAAACGTATTTAAATGGCCGCAAACAATACACTGAAATTTCGAGAATATGCATCAAATCTAAACGTGAACTAAAATACTCATCTTCTCACAGACAAATTAAATCCGGTGTCCCACAAGGAAGTGTCCTCGGGCCGTTGTTATTTTTAATATATATAAACGATCTACCGCGTCAAATCCATCACCCGATGATATTATTTGCTGATGACAGTACAGCACTAATAAAATGCGTGAATAAAGAAGATTATGAAAATGATATAAACAATTCACTTAAAACCATAATTCAGTGGCTAAACAATAACAATCAACTTATAAATATTCAAAAAACTAATATAATGCATTTTTACCAAAGAATACAAACCGTAGATTTAGACATTAATTACAATGATCAAACCATAACGACTGTAAATGTAACAAAATTCTTAGGTATTTTAATAGATAGTCAATTGACATGGAAGGCTCAAGCAGTAGATATCTGCAAAAGATTAAGCGCTTCTGCGTATGCACTTTATAATCTGACAAAAAAAGTAAATATTAATACAGTTAAAGTTGCCTATCATGGCCTAGTAGTTTCCGTTTTAAGATTTGGAATTATATTTTGGGGCAACTGTAGCGAAAGAGAAAGCATATTCAAAGCCCAAAAACGCTGTATAAGAGCAATGTTCAATTTAAAAACAAGAGACAGTTGTATACCCATTTTCAGGGCTCACGGGTTGTTGACATTTCCATGTCTTTATATTTTAGAAGCAGCTATATTTGTCAAGGGTAATCCGCATCTTTTCACTGTACTAAGTGAGGTGCGGCTCAGAGCTGTGTCTATGAGATCCCAGTACCAGGGTTTGTTACATACTGGAGGATATAGAACAGCTTTATTAAAAAAAAGTGTAATTTGTATGGCACCTTCTATTTATAATAAAATTCCGAATTCTATTAAAGAACAACCATTAAGAATTTTTAAAAAACTGACTTCCTTTCTATTGGAAAGGTGCTATTACTCAGTATTAGACTTTCTTAATGATACTAGTTTTTAGTGTTTAGATTTAAGTAGTATATAAGTATTAATGTTTGCATGCCCTTAGTGGCAGAGTGTACAGGGATTCATTATATATTGTCAACACCTTTTATAAAACCACCTACATTCTGAGCAAATAAATGATTATGATTATTATTATTATTATCATTAAACGAGCCATAATACCAACCGCAGCAAACTCCTTTGTAAACTCAATATTTATCTAGCTATACTTAATCATTAAATAATATAGAGCTGACAGACCCAGAAAAGACATCGACTAAAGCATTATTTAATCTGTCTTTACTCTTTCGGAGGACGAAAATCTCATTTTAAATCCACCCGTGTTCACTCGCCCCCCACACAGCGACGCGCCGCGAAATCACGAGCCTTTGAATACTTGAGTATTCCAACGCTGACTCGGCACCTCGAGTCGCAGACGTCTGCAATTGAGTTTTTTTGTGTTAAAATTGCATATTCTGTAGACATTGTGGATAGTTTTTTTGTGGATAGGAACAGTTATAAAGCCCGATAAATCTACAGCGCAGTAGGTAAAGAATTTGAGATCATTGGTATTGTAACTATTTTCACTTGGAAATAGTATCTTTTGAATTTATACCGGACCATCTCAGTATAATCAGTATACCTACCAAACTTGTGATTCTGACTATAAAATTATGTTCAATAGACCTTAAAAAAACATTTACAAACTCAAAAGTTGTGTTTTAGAAAGGAAGTTGTATTAAAATAAGCAATGTTGATCAGTTAGCCCACCTAAATGTTAAAAGTTAGTACCATAAGCCTTATTGTTAAGATGATATTACCAACTATTTGCTACTTAATACCTAGCTAACTTATTTTTAATTTAATTTGATAATTATTAATTTTCAATCCGCAAAATTGCGATTCAATTACTCAAACCACACATCTATAGTAATATAAAGAGGTTGAATAAAATTGAGTTGCGCTATGGGACAGGGTGTCCCGAAATCCGGGATCCCCAATCCGGGATCCGCCGTACTTAAGGTCACATAGGGACGCGGACGCACGTCCGCATGATTTTCAATTTGCAGAAAGTTTATTTACAATACAATTCAGTTGTATTGGTTAAACGGTTTCACGAGGAGTATTTGTTTGTTTATCTTAGTGGCGAAATGAAGGAACTGTGCAACTTTGAACCTTGTTTGCTTTGGGTAGATGTAAAACAACTTCTGATTTGATGTTGATTGTAGTTGATTGTTTAAAATAAGCTTCTTGAAAATTATGGTAGCAAATTGGAGACGTTTAAAGTAACAACTTAGTCAGATATAGATTGACGACCGCTTAGCGTAGTGGTTCGAGGGTCGTCGGCGGCTCGGTTCACTGCACTGAGGTTGAAACGGTGTAAACTCATCACCGGAAAGATCTTTTGATTCCTTAATTTTCATCGTAGACAAGTCCATGCAAGACAGAAAAGTTTGCATAACGTTATACGATATTGTGTTGGAGCTCCCAGTCCCACCCACTGATATTTAAGACTAAATCATATTATATTTTATCATTCCCAATATCATCCATCTTCATCATAGGGTAAATTTATCGAAATACGCAACGTCTGCTAGGGAGTACAAATATTTGTCATATTAATACTCCATCGAGTCCCAAATGTGATCCATCACTTAAAGCTTAAGGTCCGGGTCGGCTATCGACGTCGATCTACCTGAGGGCCAGTTGAGCCGCATTTCAGAAGGGTATAATGGAATGAACAATGCAATGTAGATCCTTACAGCAGTGGAAGTCCTCCCACCGACACTACGCTTACTGCTGGAGGGACAAAACAGTATTTGAGGTACTTGCTTCGCTAGTTTGCTCGCTTCTATAATAATTGTAGCAGGAAGTAATTATTAATTACTCAATTCAATTTATTCAAGAAATTCATGAGACTAGTGGTCGCCCGTGCCCGAAATTCGACCATAATTCATTTAAATTTTAATTTTAAACCTCATTAAGGTACTATTGTCAAAGATTGATACTGGCACGCAGAATGCATTATGGAAATCCTGCCCTTCGAAATAAAGAAAAAAACTGTCACCGTTTGTCAGTCAGTTACCAAGTGGAAGTTACAAATATGTGTGTGTCAAACGCATGTTCTGTGTGTAATGTTTTATTTATTGAATACTCACACGTACGTTTTCCTTTAAACACTTGATAATCGCCAAACATACTTCAGGAATAATAATACTTATACTTTGCTTAGAAATTCTAAAAAGCTACTGCATGCTTGTGTAGGAATCTCCAGTGGCCAAGAATCGTAATGTCAAACTTAATTTATTTTCAACTGAAATTGGTAGCCTAAAATTCGTTTCCTTTTTATCAAACTTAAAACTAACCATCTGTAGTACATTTTGATATATTCCTGGTGACAATTTTAAAAAATTTGAAAAACAATCATAATTCCGCTTAATTGATGGCTTTTCAACTCCGCTACTATATTTTGTTTTCTTTTAAAAATAGGATTTTGCCACCAACCCCGTTGTCTCTTTTTTTCATTTTTATCAGTAATATAATATCTAATGAGGCAGCAATTATATTAGAAGCACTAGTGTCGTCCGACATCTTCGAAAGTACTGAGCCAGTAAACGGAACTGTAAGCACGAGAATTGAGTGCGCGCAGATCGCGCGCCGCGCGCACGCCTTTTACGAGCCTAGCATGAGTTGCGCTAAAGAGGCGCACCAAACCATTGCCGTGACTGCACGCGCGCAGCTCGCGCGTAGCTCGCTAACGGCTCGCGAGCTGCACATTCGCGGCACATTCGCCAGATGTGGACACACCCTAATATGAATTGGAATTAAATTAAAAAAATATTTTAGCATTCTGCACTCCTTCTCTATATAAACTATAAGTGTGCCAATTTTCATACTTCATAGTCCGCGCAATTTTCGTAAAAAGTGGTACAATGTTTTTGCTTCACGTATTAATATCACTATTCACGTTTCACGTTTTGATACTAATTTACGTGTGATAAATATACACTTCTCATCAGAAAAATCGAAACACCTTGCAAGTTTATGTTTTGTAAGGATTATCAGAAAAATGTGTATATTTAGGAATATATGTCAAATGTCGTTTAACAGTGAATAACATGAGGGTTTCAAATCCTAATGTTATGTTCTAAATTCAAATTAAATTTTCATATGTTTCGTATTTTGTTCAACAAGTCATTTTTACCCTGTATGGAGTATGAAGGAAATTGTTAAAACAACACACGTAAATGAAAAAAAAGGTAAGAAACGTTTATTTAATAACTTGTATTCCCTCCCCGAGCTCTTATTACTGCTTCCATACGGTTCTTCATCGATCGGATGAGAGTCACGATCAAATGTTATGGCATTCCAATCCATTCCTCTTGGATTGCATTTTGCAGCTGGCTAAGTGTTTCTGAGACAGGATTAAGCCAGTCGTCTGTTCATAGAGTCTACCAACGCTATCGGGAGACTGGTTTGTTCACGCGCCGTTCAGGATCTGGCAGGAATCGGGTCACTTCTGAGCGAGATGATCGATTTATACTGACAACTTCTTTACGAAATCTACGCCTTAATGCTTATCAATTGCAGCTGCAGCTTCATGTTGTACGTAGGGTGGCTGTAAGTGACTCTACAATTAGAAGAAAGTTGAAGGAACGTGGACTGGTACCGCACAAGCCAGCAAATGCGCCGAAATTAACTGCAGACCATTGAAGAGCGCGCCTTAACTTTGCACGTGATCACCTAAATTGGTCATACCTCCAGTGGAACAAAGGCCTCTTTACTGATGATTGTAAAATTATGCTGTATGGTAACGACGGAAGGAACAAGGTCTACAGAAGAGATGGAGCTCATTTTGCACAATGCTACGTTGAAGAAAAGGTCAGCTATGGTGGCGGTTCGTGGACGCTTTGGGGAGGAATCAGCGCCGACGGTAAGACAGAGCTTGTATTTGTGTCTGGGCCACGTCTGCCTGCACTAAACAGTCATCTGTACATCGAACAGTGTCTCTGAGCGTCACGTGATGCCCTATGCACATTTTATTGGCAACGGTTTCATATTCATGCACGACAATGCTAGGGCTCACACCGCGAGGGTCGTACGAGATTACGTTACCGAAGTCGGTATCTCCATTATGGAATGGCCAGCAAGAAGGCCGGTAATGAATCCGATTGAAAATCTATGGGATGAATTAAAGAGACGAATTCGTGCAAGAGATCCTGCCACAGAAACACTTGGCCAGCTGCAAAATGCAATCCAAGAGGAATGGATTGGAATGCCATAACATTTGATCGTGACTCTCATCCGATCGATGAAGAACCGTATGGAAGCAGTAATAAGAGCTCACGGAGGGTATACAAGTTATTAAATAAACGTTTCTTACCTTTTTTCATTTACGTGTGTTGTTTTATCAATTTCCTTCATACTCCATACAGGGTAAAAATGACTTGTTAAACAAAATACGAAACCTATGAAAATTTAATTTGAATTTAGAACATTAACATTAGGATTCGAAAACCTCATATTATTCACTATTAAACGACATTAAACATATATTCCTAAATAGACACATTTTTCTGATAATCCTTACAAAACATAAACTTGCAAGGTGTTTCGATTTTTTTTATGAGAAGAGTATATAAATAGCTTTCATTGAATATTAAAGTTACCAAAAGTCTGTGTATTACGTACACGCCGTATATTACTAAATGCCTATAAAAATAGTAAAATAAACTTTCGTAAAACAACCTCACGGGATATCCTTTATTAACCAACCCAGAGGCTCTTTCAATTACGAGATTTGGGGCGTATTAAGTCAATATTGGTCAACGTAGCAATTAAATGGGCTATCCCAATATATTAATGCGGTAATTTCATTGCTTATTCAATTTCCCTTGAATGGTATCCCTGATTGATCACACGGTGCGCACAAAGGGCTGAGGTATGACGATTATTGGCATACATCTAAATGGCTACGCTTGGGAATTTCAATTAGATGCCTATATTAAAAGTGTTGCCGGTGAAAGAGCAAGCTGTGGGATCTCGAACCTGTTTTATACTACTTAGTTTTCCAGGTACATTCATTGACTGGTTGTTTTTTTTATTTGTTTATGTCATTAACCTAATACATAGATTACCAATGAATTCTGGGTAGCACGCTTCACGTATTCAGTTGCTGTTTTGTTCTAAATAAGCGTTAGCTAGTCCAGAGTATTATGAACGGTGTGGGGTGTCATAAGGTCGACTTTGAATATTACGTTTTGCACTATTTTGGTGATACATTTAAATTAATTAATAACACTTCAACGAGTTCAAAGGCAATTCCAAGTAGGTACATTTTCATTGCCTTTATACGTCCAATTCCCAAAGATTTACCTTCTAACAAATTGTCGTCGTTTTTGAAGTTTACACAAACTTTGCTAAGGTGAAACTTGACTTTCAAATATTAACTTTACGTACAAAGTTCAAGGATTTTTGAGCCCTTTGTTAGAGTAAGTAGCTTCTGTATAAAAGGGATCTTTTATAAAGACGTAATGGTCGGAGAGCAGTCACTATGAAGATAAATTTGGATGCTGTAAGGATGTTTCTTTGGGTCAAACATATCCAGTAATTTGACAACGGTTCTATGATAGATCATATAAGCATATTTTCAGAATTGACCTTTGTTTCCTATGTACGATGAACGATATACATGATAAATGTGTGTGAATATGAAAACGGAATTTTCAACAAAATATCCTCGCCCTCATTCCTAGATATTTCACCGTATATTTTCGTGTTTATATTCTTTCTCATTACCGTATAATATTTTTTCAATTCATTGCGTCCTCGCATTACCCACACGGCCTACTTTTCAAATCCCTCCCATATTTCGCGGCACATTTTTCTCGACGTGGGAATCGAAGTCTCCATTAGACTAACGAGTGGAGTCTTGTAATCGCCCAATTCCCGATAACATCAGTAGATGGCGTTCGCGTAACATCCATTATGACTGTTTGATAATAGATATGTGTATGGGGCGACCCTAGCGGGTGATTCATCGTAATTCATCTTCCCTAATCGTTGCTAGGGAGGTCGCGTGCAGGGCTGTCGCGGCGATGATGGACATTGTTGCGTTTAATATAAAGGAGAGAAACTATTAACACGGCAGAAAAAAATACAGCACGATAATATTTCTAACTAGATCTTACTCTTTATCAATTTTCCTATAGTAAGTGTTCTCTAAATGTTGTTATCAATCTAATGGTACTTAAACTTGATGCTATGCAGATGTGTTTTTTTTAACTGGACAATAGGGAAAGTCAATAGTGAACTGAAAAAGTCATTATATAATCGACAGCCCTATGTTCAAAGAACGGTTACTATGAATTCAGAATCCATCTCGCATTCCAAACTAAATGAGAGTTAGATACGTTGTTTTAGAGTTGTTTTCAATGGGACGCATTGAAGAGCCCTCAGCGATGTATAAAGAATAATGCTTAGCATGTATCTACATACAAAGCTATGTATATTACTCAGAAGCCTCTACATAAAACTTTTAAATTGCTTTCATGTCAGAAAACGCTGAGCTTTTTAGTAATAGCATTTCAAAAATATTCTTAAGTTATAATTACCCGTACTTCTGATGTAAATATAAACAACTTTCAAAAGAGTGCTGTTTTTTTTATATTCCTACGTAGTTCATACCATATATTTTTTAAAGATTATATGAAATCCTTTTAACTGTTTGTACCTTGTCTTCAATTATATTTAGATTTTTATGAGACGGCTATTGGCACACTCTACCATTTCTATAGTAATTATAAAACATTTTCCTTGAAGCTATTCGTATATGTTATTATATCCTAATTATTTTAATTATTTCATATTTAGAGAAAATTTGCCCTTTAATTGTACTCAAGCAAAAAAATTAAACGGCGCAAATAGTGCCGAGCCACTAAATAAAAATCGTAGCGTATTTATGTCAAAGCCACAGGGGAGGTAGATTGTGGGTGTAACAGCGTGGGTGTGGCGGTATCAAACTATCTTACGATTAGAGATGGATATTTCATTTCGAAATCACGAAAGTAGATATCTATCTCCAAAAATGTGTACTTGATCTGAGTCAGAATAATAATACCTATTTTCCTTGCTTTCATAATGTTTAAGACACTTCTCGTTCGAACTCATCCTGTGCTAAAGGATCATAGAATAAGAATCAGATGTATGGCAAGTAGAGATGTAGTGCGAATTTAAAACGTCTGGCTAAAGCGCCCATCTAGCCTGCGAATTCAAATTTTGGAGGTTTTTTAGAAAATTTTCAAAATCTGACAATCATAAAAGGCACATTTTGTAATTCGCGACAAATACCGTGTGCAGTGCATTTATTAATATATCCAACTTACTCTAAAACATTTAAGAACGACAGCTATCCAGATAATCTGGCAATTTTTGTATATTTAGTGAGTAACTATTTTCATATCCACCGTGATAATATTTAGAGTAAAATAAATCCCATCAAAAACAAAACTTGTAAAATACAGTGCGATTGCCAAGTCAATCTATTTAATTTAAAACATAAAATATTTTTAATATTGATATTCTCACTATAAGATGTTGTTAGGTAAGCTAATTACCTACTTAAAATAACTTAAGACAGAAGGTCCCTTAATTGGGGACTTAATTTAGTAACTGACTTGGTATTACATAGATCTCACAACTTTTTACGGTAGAAGAACAGAGTTGCGAGACTTGGTTTTTTTACAAGTTTTGTTTTTGATGGGATCTCATTTCTTTTTGTAGATATTGTTCTTTCTTTCATAGAATTATCGGGCAATTTAGTCTACTTAATACTTTATTGAGGGATTTTGGTACAATTCATAATTATCATAAGTAAGACATGTCCCATTCTTGCTTTTTCATTCCGTTGACCATTTTACTAGTTACTTTTCAACATAATTATATCTAGGTACCTATTATTGCATTCCATTATTATAATATAGGTACATAATATGTAGAGGTACAACGATACATTAACTGCAAATGTAAATTTGTTATCCTATATATTTATATAGGATTACAAAGTTATTTATGCAGTTGGTGTAACTAGAAAACTGGACCGAAATTATAAAATATTTTAGTTTTCCCTTGATTTATACACTAAACACTAACTGTATTCTAAATTTGAAGCTTGTATGTCTGCTAGAAGTGCCTTAGAGTTTTGATGATCGGTCAGTCAGTCAGTGAGTGAGTGACAAAATTAAGAATTTTGACTAGTTATAATTCTTAAGCTACTGGTTCAATTTGAATGAAATTTGAAATATATCGTGTTTATACAATGCCTGCTTGGTTACTGAAAATTCAGGGTTCTAGTTTTATCCACAACGAAGTTATAGGGGGTCGAAAATGGCCCGAAGTGCTTCGAGAAAAGATGGTACGGCCGTGCCGCGCTCGACGTGCCGTGCTCGACTTGGGGGGGCACTGCCGTGCCCCCAGATGTATTAATAAACGCACTGCATACTGTGTTTGTCACAAATCACAAAATGTTGTCATAATGTTTTCAGATTTTGGATAAACTATAAAAATACTCGAAAATTTTGAATTTCGCGGGCTAGACAGGCGCCTTCACCTTAAGACAATAATAATTGGGCTATAAAGCTAAGGACAGTTTCGTAGGGTTATGTTATGTTACTTCTATTTCTAACATAACTCTTATCAAAGTAATTTTAGGAGTGTTACTAAGGAATTGCATTATTTATTTATTACCGGAATCTAATGGAAAATAAATCCTTGCCAAGTCGCTTTAATTTGGCACCGGTTCACTGAGACTGGTGACATACTTTATAGGAATTCACGTTTGTAAGTACAAACCAGGCTATAGGTATATTGCATGGTGGATACCTGGTACAAAAAATATATTATCAAAAATGAGTTATTAGTACATTGTTACATGAGTGGTGAAAGTTACTTATTTTGTCCCGAGACGGGGTTTGGCGTAGCGTAGCGAGGGCGCTAATAGTTCGAGGGACAAAATAAATCTTTCACCCGAGGTAAACACTGTGCTTTTCATTACGAATACAAGGAAAATAAAAATAATAACAGGATTGGCTAAAGAAATAATACAATGAAGTATTTAAACAATACTCTAAAACTCGAAAAAAAAAATCGGATTGCCGCCTATTTTGTATTTTTTTTCGTTGGCCGGCCAACTTCATTATTTAGCCATTATTTTTCATTTTCATCTTTAAATATTTTGCCCAAATCTATGTTATTTTAAAGAAATTGTTGAAACTAAATTATAAGTAAGTCATTTAAAAAAATATATTCTTGAATTAATACTTAACTTTATGTTATTTCAATTTTACATCGTGCTGTAATTGTTTAACTGTAGAAAAAGTTTGAACATGGTTCCATAGAAATATGAAAATGGAACCAGTTTTTTTTTTATAATTTGACAGCTGTCAGTTGAAAGCGAAACTCCCGGGCCTGAAAAGTATTACTTTCAACCCGCTTCTCAGGCAACTTCAGATCTACTTTCAGAGTATGAGTAATGAAAAATAATATTGCGGCGTTAAAATTACGTTATTTTGAACTGTCGCGATTTTATTGATTTTGATCTGAGCAAACGATATCTAACTAAGTAGTGGTTCCATTTAGTCCTCGTTTTCATTTTTTTATAATTGAATGTTTGTTTTGTTTCATGTAAGTGATGCTTTTTCAATTTGGTGACCAACAACAACACGTAAGATAATGTTCAACAATACCTATCTATCTTCTTTATTTAGAAGTTAATTCAACAGTCCAATGATAATAATTTATTTTATCGATGCGAAGTATTAGAAATTAAATCCCTTCGCCTTTAAAGTATACTTAATTACAATACCTACCCCTTCATGAATACAAAAGGAACGGTACAATTACTCAAGTTCTTAAAGAATAACAATGAAACGTTTGGAAACCGTGCAACTCGGCGACTCGGAGCACATACAGTTGAACAGTACCGAAATTCAACAAAAACCAATAAGCTAAGTACTGAATTTAATATTCGGACTTTAATGTGCACCTCTAGAAGAAATACGAGTAAAGTTAGGCAGTCCTGTGCTAGGGGCGCGTCCACAGTTGCGAGGGATCGGGACACCATGGAGCGGTAAAAATAAATCAATATCATAAGGCTCAAAATCCATTGCTACACACTGATATACAAACGTAATTTATAACTACACACAAGAGATATTAGTCATGTGCCTGTATCTGTGGTGTAAGCGTGATTTTTATTGACTGGTTATACCGTGCGTGAAACCTTATAATATTGCAGAATGAAAATTATCTATCTGTAATGATTTCATTGTAATCTATAGTTCTTTTGCGATGCGTATTCAGATAGATCGTAGCCAGATAAATAATATAGAAACACTGTTTCAGCCTCCGTATATGTATCTTATATTGTGTGCATCTACAGATATATATCTAGTATGGAAAAGATAATCTCTTCTTATAAAGATCTGTACCATATAACAATTTTGAAGTACATAAATGTATTAATAAGTAAATAATATTTCCGAATCTCATTATTGTACGTTGCCAAAACATCTGACATGAGCAGGCCCATGCGGCATGGGCACCGCGGGCGACTGAAATAAACTTCACTCGAAGCACGGAGGGCGACCTGTTCATTAATCAGAGGTACCGACTTGATTGATGGCGAAAAGATTGTTGCTCATTTCTTCCACAACCCCTGATGTAATGAATTACCGCCCAATGGCACAACTTGCCGCTATTAAAGGTATTGGAGGAAAAACGCGAAGAGCTAATCGGATTATTTTATGTATGTTTGGGAATTCGGAAATGGGGTTCAATAACCTCATATACATCAGAGGTTTAGAATGGTAACTGCACTGTTTCCAAAATCTTATTATTTGCATCAATAGTCGCTTGAGGTCATATACCGCCTTAATAGGGTATTTCTCTTCGTATCGCAGGACTTAATACTTTATAACTACTAGTATACAAAAGTGCTCTTTTCGATTTTCACTAAGTCTTTCGGCTGGAGGCCGCTGTTCAAGAACGTTTCTACTATTATCTACATAGGTATTTCACATAGTAGTTATTTTCCCAGATATCCCCGACCATGCGCTCATATAGTATTTGCATCCAACTTCACCGATATAAGTAAGTTACATCAATCAATTGACGACCGCTTGGCGCAGTGGTTCGAGCGTAGGCCGCTCGGCTCACTGCGCATGGTGGTTGCGGGTTCGATACCCGTCGGAGCAAATTGTGGAAATGCCCTTTTCGTAATTTGCCCAGGTTTGGGCGTCACTGGGATCACCCCCAGTCCATTGTATGGTACCCATAGTACAAGCGTTGCTTAGTTTTATCTGTGTTTGGGACCATACAGTTGGTGTGGCAGTCTGGTGATATTTAATTCAACAAAGCCGAGATGCGAAATCGTCGAAATTCGCCACAGCCATTCATAAACCCAATCGCTTCTAGTCACCACTCACACGCGAAATAAAAGTCACAGCTAGCGAGCATGAGTTATTAGAAGCCGCTGGGTCAGTAGATATGCGAAAGTACGAAATAGTGTTAGTATTTTAGACTAGCATTTGATAGGATTCTGAATAAGTAACGCTGCCAAAATTCTTAACGCATAGAACATACAGAGCATTGTCTATGCTTGTGATTCAAGTAGGAACGTCTTCAGTGTTATGCGAAGACATACTCGAAATTGACTTTTATTTAAGTAAGATTTTTGTATTGGACTAAAGTTAAGACCCGAATAACAATAACTTGGTCCTCTATTGAGTACGTACGTCCCTTACAATGGCCCTTTATATGACACTGAGTAGTGTTAGCGGGCTTTTATGATCCTTGCGACTAAGTATTTTGTTGGTGAAGTATTCGTAAGGATGGGATTAAGCAGTAAATATTAAGTTAGTTATATTTTTGCTAGAAATACAATGTTGGTTTACTACTATTGTAATTGATTTATGTGGGGTCTTAATTTGATTCGTTAATCGGATTTACGGAACGCTACTTAGGCTGTATTAATAAATCGATCTGTAGTCTGAGAGCGGTCTCGAGTACGTTTATGACGTGTAATTATGTAAGCAGGCTCAGCAATGGCCGCCGGCGGTCGCGATTAGAAAAATGACGACATAAAATGAAGCGGGCCACGGTTACGCGAAGTGCAAACGTGCGATTTATGGAAATTCAAAAATGAAATATAAAAGTGTATTTGCTTGCTGTCTCATGAAATATTTATACGGTGTCGCCATCGGTGTGCGGGGACTGGGGTGCATTCACACTGACAAATCGTTCAATTTAAAGTACTACATACAAAACATGTTTCAAGGGGTATGAGGATAGCATGAAATCAGCCCAGTTTCTCCAGGTCAAGGTTGGATAGAGACTGATCTATGGTATAATAGGTATCCACTACATGACGCATGCAATTTTTTTAAAGCCCCCTATATTTTAATTGTTTATAGGAAAACCTTATACATAACTCATTTTAAGCGCCCGTAAGGCTGGCTGCTGCCTTCTAAAATCCCAGTTACATGAGAAAGGTTCCTATTTCCAGCAGTGATTCAGTGTGCAAGCTGGAAAATGTCTCGGGACGTGCGACGAGGCTTCTGTTTGAAAAGCAATTTTACAAATATGCGAGAATATTCCACACCGCGGTTTGATATGGGCCAAAAGTTATAAATATTTGTTCTAGATGTCATGTTATGAATTCTGTATCCACAAAACACGATAAGAAAATGTGTGTCGGACAGCTTCCCAGATTTCAGACGTTTGTTCTGTAAGTACTGATTTTGGGAGATCTGAATTGATCTTTGATAAAAGAGAATTAATCAAACCAAGATTTTTTTTTTAAATTCCAATACATTTAAGTAGATAATACAAGTAATAAGTACCTATTTAAATTATTTCTTGGTTGTTATATACATTCTAGATTATTCAATTTATATCATGTCAACGGCAACTTTATTTGCGGAGATTTCAAAACGAAAAGTGGTTTAAAATACTTCTATAACTATATACCTATATATTTAGATTTGTTCTTTAGCTCTATCCCCAAAGGTTATATCGTAATGATTATATACCTACCTATTATGTCTATATAACTATAGGTTACCTAGGTTTGACGTTTGATGTTTGAGGTTTCTAGTCGCGTGTTTAACTCCAAATATTATGTATCCTACTAATATTATAAACTAGCTGTGCCCCCCCGACTTCGTCCGCGTAGTATTTAACGTAACAAAAATTTCGGGATTATCGGGATAAAAAGTATCCTATATGTTAATCCCGGTTATAAACTATCTGTGTTCCAAATTTCATCCAAATCCGTTCAGTAGTTTTTGCGTGAAGGAGTAACAAACATACATACATACCTACATACATCCACACTCACAAACTTTCACATTTATAATATTAGTAGGATGTGAAAGTTTGTGAGTGTGGATGTATGTATGCATGTATGTATGTATGTATGTATGTTTGTTACTCCTTCACGCAAAAACTACTGAACGGATTTGGATGAAATTTGAAACACAGATAGTTTATAACCGGGATTAACTTACAGGATACTTTTTATCCCCATAATCCCGAAATTTTTGTTACGTTAAATACTACGTGGACGAAGTCCGTGGGCTCAGCTAGTATAGCATAAAGAGGAGTTTATCTAAGCACTTAGTTTAACCACTCTCAGGCAGACTTGAAGTACTCCTTGTTACTAGAGCGACAGGCCGAGACGAAACCAAATTAGTTTGGAATTAATTCAATTGTTTATAATCTGATAGGCCTCAGGCTGGCGGTAGTGCTTTTGGCATATCTGAGTATTGTACAGTGACAATAACATTTAACCAGAGGTTATTATTTCAAAGCTTCGGCGAAAAATAACGAACGAGGCTAATAATAAATATGTACCTACTAACACATAATTATGACCGATCGAAGGTCCATTTTACACTGATGCCGAAACCGAACGTCGGTTTTTGTCATAACTTTCGGCTGAGGCGGAAACCAAAGCCGAAAGTTTGGTCAACTCTCGAAACCATATTTCGCGTGTAATTTTAGACTTATTTCCACTAATTCCTTTGATTCCGCTGTATTCTAAAATATTCAGCCTATTTTAAAATTGGCCGTTATCTATTTTTCCGAAGCCTAAGGTTCTGCTGGACACTTATACTGACGAACAGATATAAATTATAGATTGTTCTATCACAGATTTATGGCATCTTGTGTGGCCGTCGACGCTCTCCATTTGCATATCTGAGTACTGTTAATTACACATTTGATATTCATAGCTTCGAGGGCTACGTAACCTCTCAATCCTTGTAAGGAGGCTCTAAGAGATGTCTTCACGAATATCCTTCAGGCTTTCAAAAATGCGCGTGTGCCGCCTTTTCTTAAATCTCTATTAGCATTAAGCTTAGTCCATACGAACGTGTTCACCTGTTTTATCCCTGGGTTACAGACACTAGAGCAAATGGTTTTACCATACAATCCATAATTACCTACCACTGTCGTGCTACTGTTTTTTTTTCATAAATTATATATTATTAGAAGCTTCTAAAATTACTTGCCCCATTGCAGTTATACCGACTTTATCAGAAATCCAGCAAACAAATAAAACGAATATAACTAATAAATGAAAAACATACGGGCATGGCCAATGAGCTTCTTAAATTATACTTAAAAAAAAAAACGAATTCATGATTTCATCTAGGTACACATTTTACATAACAGTCCGAGCTCTATGTGTATCTGTGTGACGCTCTATTGGGGAGTTTTTAGGCAGGAGAATATTAGCAAGTACTTAAAACTTCCTTGGGTATTTATGTTAATACTTACGGTTCATATTTCTTACCAACCGAGATTCTCCTAAAAATGACAATTCACTGCTTATAATTTAGCTACGACATGAACCTATAGTAATAACTTCCTTGAGCTACGATAATATTTGACATGTTCGCAAAAGGCTTGACATGTGACAAGACTGCCTGTTTGTCCCTTTCACAAAAACAGGCCGTTTCAATTCCAACAAATGGCCGCAATAAAAACAGAAAAACCGCACGAAAGCAATTTCCCTCAGGTCTCGCCGAAATGATTCCATCGGACTCGCGATCCGCGCCAATAGGAAGACAAATGTCCAGCCTTGTAGTGACCAGTGGTTATTAAACTTGGAAATACGAAATGTCTAATGTTTATGTCACTATTTAAAAAGGATCAAGATTAACTAATAATTTATTATGGCCTATCTCGGTCTAAGACTACTTTCAATGTGTAATGATTAGAATTAAATATTACTCTTTATGTTTTTTTATGTATCGACTACGTGTGGTGACCGTGGTCTGGCACGAGATGGATGAACAGGCGCAATGACATTGACACCAAGTGGCAGACCGTTTGCTTTGGGCATGGTACTACTGGGCGCGGCAAAGCAGCCTTGCGAGGCTTTCGGTAGTTGTACACTCGCCTTATTGGCTTTTTAGCCAATACCACATCACCCAGACATGACTCGTGACGATATAAGTAAAATAAGACGCGTCTTTGCGTCTCAACAACAATTTATTGATTGACATTTGCTACATATTACTCCACTAAAATATCATTTCAATTTAAATAGTACCTTAAATATAGCGCAATTGAGTCCGAGGGCACTAGGGGCGATGTATAAATGTTGAGAGCCTCTGCCTCGAACCCGATGACTTTACTATTAGTTCTGGCTTTATGTAAGTTTTCTTCCTTCGAAAAAAGGTCTGTCAACATTCAAACCATTAATATTTATTATTTTTATAATTGCAAATTAGCGGTACTGATATTATTATGATTTGTATTTAAGCTCACGTTTGCACTGATTAAATATTTACGGACTCATCATCATCTGCCTTACCTTTTCCCATTATCTGGGGTCGGCGCAGTATGTCTTTTCCTTCCATACATCGCGCTTTCCCGTCATACTAACATCCACTCCAACCACGTTCATATCATTCTTAATACAATCCATCCATCTTTTCTTGGGCCTTCCTCTCGCACTGTATCCGTCCACATTAATATTCATCACTCGTTTAGTCACATGCTTCTCATCCCTTCTCATCACGTGTCCAATCCATTCCAGCCTCCTACCTCTCACTTTATCTGTTATTGGCGCTACCCTGACACTACCTCTTATATACACATTTTTCACCTTATCCATTCGCGTCACTCCACACATCCATCTCAGCATTCGCATCTCAGCAGAGCGGAGACGTTTCTCTTCCCGCACTTTAGCCGCCCAGCATTCCGAGCCGTACATGATTACCGGTCTTATAATCGATTCGTAGATTTTTCCTTTAATTTTAATTGGCATCCTTGGATCGCATGTAGTGCTGGTAACTTGTCTCCACTTCTGCCATCCTGCATTGATTCGCCTTTTTATGTCACGCTCAACTTCACCGACTGAAAACTTATAATGTTCAAAACATTTGACAACATCTTTAACCAATGTAAATGTTTCGACAATGCAAACTCAGCCTCAGATGCTCCTTTGAAGGACAAATTTAATGAGAGTATTACATTTCAAATATTAATAAGTTATTGTGTACTTAGATATTCTGTTGTTTACGCGAAATTGTTATTATATAAAAATAATAAGCTAACTGTATTGCTTACGGTGAAGGAAAACATCGTGATGAAACCTACATATCATAGAAGATTTAACCAATTTTCGAAAGACATGTGAAGTCCGCCAACCCGCACTGGGCCAGCATGGTGGATTATGGCCTGAATCCCCCTCGTGTTGAGGGGAGGCCCGTGCCCAGGAGTGGAGCGTCAAAAGGGCTAAAATTAATTAAAAATTATAACTGTATTGACAGAATTGTCAAATTTGTACACATTTGTCAAAGAACAGTTTCAAATTTATTTCATCGTAGAATTTTCAGGTGTACTTAAATCCTCGAAAAGTACAAACATTTTTCAGACGGGACATCAAAAAACAACTATTACGCATATCTCTCGAATATTAAATGATAACCTTTGATGTCACAGCGTATGAATAAAAACTACGCTAGGTGAATTAGCAACGAGCATTCGCGTTTCGCTGTATATCCAGCGTAGACGCTATAAAACGAGCAAAACGTTACCACTGACATCGTTCCGTTCAATTTTCGTGATTCCATGTTACAGACTGTCAGCCGAAGTTGTGGAATAAGTGGTAGAGTTGTGGGTACTTTCTCGCACCACAATTATTTTAAATGTCGCGGTTCTTTTCCCTGTTTTGAGGCCGATAAACTTATATTTTATCAATGTTTTTACGAAAAATTGAGCTAGCTTTTAAAATATATATCAATAAATCAAAAAATTGTCGTTAGGAATTATTTTCCATAAGAAACGCAATAATTTAATCTACGACATTTATCACATCCTTACTTCTTTGTTAGAAAATGTATAGTGCAAAACAATTTGCTCTATTATATTTTGTAATGGTACTTTATGCGCTCTACAGCCAGTCGATGGTAAAAAATGTCCAAACTAGCCGTGAGGGCCACGATAAAAAACAAGCGCGGCCGAATTGAGATTTTTTGTTATTTTTTTACGATTTTTCCCGACAGTTCTATCGTGTTCCCCGACGAGATTTCATTTTATGGAAAAATATATTTATGAAAATATTGCAATGTCCGGTCTATTAACTTTGTTTGGACACGTTAATTGGTGTTATTCAGAAATTCGAGCGATTCAAAAACAGTTTAATAGAAAGGGAAAATATTGTTCAACACTGTAGCTCTCTCTACCATGAATTATACGCTCACGAGACGTCGCTTATTATAACGCAATAAGCACTTTATATTTTTGCGATTACGCTACTTGGTAATTTGGTCATTTGTATTTACTGGGTAAGCGAAACGAGTCTGGACACAAAAGACGTAAATATCAAATTATTAGCGAATACAATAGTTCCAAGTGCAATATTTTTTGTCTCCTTTTAAAAACACGGATTCCGAATTCTTAAAAGTAACTCAATTTTACCATAAAAAATATACGGATAACGTCTTATATAGCTAAATGAAACTATAAAAAAAATGAGTAGTCTTTAAGTATTCAGCCAAATTTTATTTTGTAACTTATCTACCCAAATTCAAACAATCAGAAGTCACAAAAAGGGTTGTAGCATCATCGCCGAATAGACGAAGCCTTTCGTAACAGTCGGACGGTAATCGACCCCTCAGTATCTGTCTATCAGCCGCCGAATCTGGCCAAGAGTCATTAATCTTCAAATAAAGATATTCAAACTCCGCTCTAAAACTCGAATGGGTAGTACAGATAGTGATGGTATGGCCGGCGCCATTTTTATTCAAGCTTAAGAGATATAGATAGATTGTTGGAAAATGTTAGGTTTATTATTTATCAGCATAGAACAACTCCTTATACAAAAAGATGTAGGCTCCATAACTTCAACGGAGGGCCCGTACATACTGTAGGTAATACTATAAAATACTATTTAGGCAAAAACTTAAGTATAATACCCATATTATTACATACATTTGCATATTTTTTTTCAAAAATATCGACAAGTTTATTAAAGTAGAAGATACGCACAACGTCAACACTCGCCATAAAAAGAGGTTATGCGCTCCATTCTCAAGAATTAAAATGTTAAGCAACAGCCCATATTACATGGCAATAAAAAATATATAACAAGTTGCCCAATACGTTCAAAACTGAAAAATCTGTTAAAGTATTCCAAAAACGGCTAAAACTATACCTTATCCAAAAATGTTTTTACTCAGTAAAATAATATTTAGAGTCCAGCTTTAAATAACGATAGTGGCGATCTGTTCTATACAACTGACTTTGCATATAATATAACTTGAATTATAATTTGTAGTACCTACTTGAAGAGGATGACATTAACATTGACCAATAATTGAATTAAATTCGTTTATTGACATTTAATTTTTGACATAACTAATTATATCTCATTTCTCCTAATATTATTATTTTGCTGTGCCCGACAGTGTCCATATTGATCTTTCACCTTGTTATACCATCTTTGTAATACATATGGAATGCAATAAAGTATTGACTATTGACTATTTAGGAATTTAAAAGATGCCAGGTATGAAAGATGCAAGATCAGCATCCGACAATGTTAAATATTTCACCGCTTGGTTTAGAGGTTTGGTTGCACTGAGTGGTTGCGGGTTCAATTTCCGTCTGGTAAAATTTAGGAAATATTTGTTTCGTAACCCTGGTCGGGTTGTCACTGAGATCAGTCCCAGACCATTTCTCGGTGACCATAGTAGGCATAAGCGATGCTCAGTTTGAGGTTCAGGGCCTTAAAGTTGGTGTATTTGTCATTTAAAATCTCTCTGGAGTAGTCTATTGTCATGTAGCCGATCTCGGCGCATACCCTGTATTTGTAATGTAGAGTGGCTTCTGGTTGGCCGGCCGACCAACAAACTACTGAACTATTAATTGGAGAACTGGGAACAAACAATTTGGATTACAGATTCGGAGGAGAGCGTACCTACTCCAGTTCGGATGATGAAAATACTACTACTGTCGTTACTATATCTATATTTACTACGCAAATAGATTCTCGCAATATCGGGAACGATATATTTAAGTGAAGGAAAACTGGTCAATATTAAGAAAGTGAAAAACTAAGCCATTATTTCTCAGAATGAGTTCAGTTCATGGCTTGGTCATAGTCTTGTTATAATTATCATCTAGCAAAAATGCAAAGGTAACACCGAGATCAATTTTGGGTAACATTGTATTTTGAGGATTTTTACTAGATTAAAAGCACCATTTACCTGTAAACATTGACCATCTGTATTTTTTCGTTGGTAGAGCCAGGCTATAGCCAATGGACCTCACATAGCCATACACGGCTAGCTGGACCGGGGTAGTACCAACATCTCACAGAAGATCAGTGTAAAGTAGTCACTATAGTTGCATTTTGAACGATGAGTGAGAGAGTCAGAAGACCAAGCCCCCTTTCTTCCCCTCCCTTTGTCCCTTCAGATCGACAACGTGCTATGACATCGAGCTATGCCTATTGAAAGCATCTATACTATAGGCAGGTTTTACGAATGTTTGCCGACATTTTTCTTTAAAAAATCGATTATCTGTAGCAGCATCTAAGTTTCTTGCCGTATTTTCATGTATGATCCATGCATTAGTGTTGACTTTACTCTCACCAAAATTCTCGCGTTTCACATATAAATCTCGCCAAATTCATTTCGGACGCGAAACATAGAGGAGACTTATGTCTCCAACGTCAGTATCGGCGTTTATCTGTGCACGTGGTCGTAAACCGGCAAGCACCCTCGCCACGCCAATCCGGGCGAAAGGCGATGTCTGACTAAGCATTTTATTTTATGTGTCTCATCGAAGCGCTGGAACGATGTTGTCGGTTCCAAAATGACGATAGTTCCATTGGTGGATAATTTTAGTTTTGGTGGGTTGAAATTCATAGATATTTAATTCTGAAAAGCATTTTTGTTACTTGAAACCGTTAAATCGATACCAATTTTCAGAATATAAAATGTAGTACCATTAATGAAATTGAGGCCTTTGGGACGACGACGCAGGCTGAAGCAAAATATTACTGAACGATGTATATAATTGTACTTCGCATCAAAATTTATCAACGTCAACAAATATAGTTGATCTTCCATTAAAGTATACATGTTATCTGTTAACAATGGCTTTACAATTTTTTTCCATACAAAGTTGCTTTGTTATGCCTTTGCTACATAAATTCATTGTAAACATGTAACCTGACTACGGAAAATTCTGTTATTTTAGGTACACGAATTATATTCAGAAATGCCGATTAATTGGGCTAGTAATATTCTTAAATGTAGAAATAAAGTATAAAATTGTTGTCGAATATTTTAAATATTATTCTATATTGATATTGATGAACTCAGAATTTTCTGTTCTTTAATTAGACATCCTACTTGATACGACAGCCAGAGCCCCCACTTTTTTGGATACAACTTCCTTTATAGGTATTGATTTTGTTTGCATAACATATAGCCTGTCACCTGCACGATACTAACAAATTGATTTTCACCGCAATCATTAATATCGGATGGGCAGTTTAGGGGCTACGGTAGAACATAAAAATGATAATACATACATATACTGCTAAAATATAACCCTTCCTGTTGCCTTTGCCGTAGTCGGGTGAAAAAGCAGTGATACATATCCAAAAGATACTGAAGCGATCTCAAAAATCAAACCGCGTCATAACCCGGTAACAGCTCACCAAAAAAAATCCCGCCTTCCCCAACGGGAAACAAAGTGATAAATTGCAAAGTATTTATTCGGTGAACATAAATAATAGCCCCCGCCCCCGGAGTCAGGAGTAAGACTCCGGAATCACCGACATCGCGGAAATGATGTAATGTGTCACCGCGCCCGCGGAGACGAAGCTGTAAATCTTTGCAGGAGGAGTAGGCTTTGTAAAATGTGTTTTACGGTTTAATTGTGGCTATGGTTGTTCCCGTGATGTGAGGAGGAAGCAATCTGTCTGATGTTTATCTTGGGTGGCCGGGTGAAGGATGTTCTGGTTTAACAGAATTTTCATGCCATAATCGGTTAGGTGTGTTATTAATTGCATACTAAAGGTAAAAATTTACTTGTGGGCATAAACTATACTGTACTCACGTGTAGTAATACTGGTATAAATAATTTAGAAGATAGTATTTTCTGGACGCCTTCAAGTTACATTTCCTCATAGCAATAGTAAGCTAGCCACTACAGCACACCCAGCATCGTCATTTTTTAAAAACTGACTTATAACTAGTATTTTAGCCAAGGCTGGATCATTAAAAAAATCATATGTTTGAAGTTCACAAAACGTAACGAGGTGCTGTTCCAAATGAGTGCGATAACAGTCAAAATAATGTTGATTGAAAGTTGTGCTATGACCTCTTCCTTTATCAAAGTATGACCTAACGTTGCATACTCATTTCAAGTTGCCCTCTAGCTGATACTATTATTGATTTCCCTAATAAAGCAAATCCCAACATTCCTTAGCGAGTAAGAACCGCTCAAATCCCGTTCCCAATGGTGTGAATCCCATTTCGTCATCGTCGTCCATCGGTGGTGACTGGCGCGGCGGTAAAGGCGGTGTTATTATGCAAATCGCGAACCTCCCACGCGACTCCCGCCCGTTGCTTGAACTCTGACTCAGGTTGGTAGGGACCTCTGTAATTTGTATGAAATATGTTATAATTAATAATTAGATCATCTAATCCCCGACTTATAAACAGCAAACATGTTTAACTGCTTTTCTGTGCTCTGGATAAACGTGAGTTAGGTATTTCTTTGGCCGGATAGGTATCATCTGCAGTGTACAAGATCATTCGTTTGAAGTGCATAAATATACAGTCTGGCGCTACCATGGCGAACCATATACCATGATTAATTTAACACACAGGTAGGGATAGTGGTCAATAATCATAATAGTAATAAAAAAAAGAAAATTCCGTAAATAGAAAAATAAAATTTTCGAACAGACTATACAAATAAATAAAATTGGAGTGTCTGTTGGTAATATCAAAATAAAACCTTTTCACTAAATGCATATGAAAGTACATACGACACCTACAACAAAAATGCGATTTAAAAAAAACTGTCAGTCTGTCTGGCTGGACCGATTTTGACGGGATTTTCACTGGCAGATAGCTGATGTTTTAAGGAGTAACTTAGGCTACTTTAATTTTAGAAAAACAATTAGGGTTCCGCGTAAAAAAATAAAAACACACGAAATCAAAGAGTATCTCCGAAACGGCTGGACCAATTTTGACGGGACTTTCACTGGTAGACAGCTGTTGTTATAAGCAGTAACTCGTGCTACTTTTATTATAGAAAAACAAAATTTTAAAAAATGGGTCCTTTCGCGCGGGCTCAGAACGTGGGAGCGCGCTTTTTTGTTAAGTTAAATTCCACGCGGACGAAGTCGCGGTCTCAGCTACTAGATAATAAATACAGTAATCAAATTGGCATCACCCTTGAAAGCCGATTCATTCAGCTACTCTTATGCTCTTACCTACTACTCGGAGCGCGGCGAGCTAATAGGAAAAATAATTATTATTTCTAATAGTATTTATTTTTCGTTTTAATTTCATTGAAGAAATGTTATTATCCGTGATTTCGGCAGATGACCACTACGCTAGAGTTATTTACGTACAGGCTGCTCCAAAATGGTATTTTAGAAAATGTTGAATTATTTTATAAATAACTAGATGAAAACCCGGCTTCGCTCGGGTGAAATGTGACTCATAATACACAATCTTTTACAAAACGTAGGTAGATGTTTTTGTAGTCATCGGTTTTCAAGGAATATTAGGCAAGGCATAGATTCATATAGCATTGCAAAATCGCCAAGTGCCATGTCGAGCCATGCACAATGAAGGATTCCGAGTCCTTGAAGGTAATATGTTTAAAATTTCACCCCAGGTTGAAATAGATACTAAAAGTTGTATACTTGTCTACTGCTACCGACATCTATCGACACCATTAAATACTAAGAAATAGACTGATGAACATAAAACATACGTTTATTGCTGTTATTTAATTGGAATTTATTAACAATTTATCCAATTTGAAAGTGAGATCTACTCGAAAAGTATTTTTGTACCAAATTACATCAACATCCGTCAGAAACTGTAGAAGTTATGACCCTGTGGCGGGTCGGGACAGACAGACGGACGGACGGACTGGATGATCTTATAAGGGTTCCTCGTAGGGACTACGGAACCCTAAAACATGAAGACTGAATTAGTTTGTTCTAAAAGCTCAATCTTCTTCTTCTTTCTTTAAAATATGGCCCACCCAGTTTAATAGATATTTCGAATAATGACTCATTTACACACTGAGAACACTGACACTAGCTGACAGGGATTCGTTCATAGAAAATATAGCGGTACTGTACAAAACTTGACGGAACTGCCAATATGGCGAAATATTGCCTTTTGCACCTTTAGAATTTAACAAAATACTCGACAATCCGAATTTTGCGGATATATGTTGTCGACTCGATATCATTATTTTTTGATGTTTTATTATTCTGGTTATGTTTCAATCGAGTCTACCGTACCCCTGAACGGAATTATTAATATAGATTATATTGTTTTCTTATATTTACGCGAATACTACACATTGAAATAAAACTATTGACCCCAAGATTCTACAAGCGGTACGTAGACGATACTTTCACAATATTACCATCTGACAAAATAACAGCATTTCTCGACCATCTTAACTCCATACACTCTAAAATCAAATTTACAATGGAGTTAGAGGCCAACAACACTCTAGCATTCTTAGATGTTTTAGTAATCCGTAATCCTGATAACACCTTAGGCCACACCGTGTATAGGAAAAAGACCCATACTGATAGGTACTTAAACGGTGAATCTCAACACCATCCAACACAGTTAGCTACCGTGGGTAAATCTTTGTTTCAGAGAGCACAAGGGATCTGTGATGAGCAACACCTGGCTGCCGAGATCCGTCACGTCAAGCAAGTATTGCATGACAACAAGCTTCGAATCCCGCGCCGCCATCACAGTGACCGAGTGAAACCAGCCACAGTCGAGCGTCTACCTGCTGTACTACCATATATAAGAGGTGTCACAGACAAGATTGGCTACATCTTGAAACGTGCTTCAATCAAAACTTATTTCAACCCACCAAAGAAGATTAGTCAGTTCTTACCACCTGTCAAGTGTCACATTCCTCTACAAGATGCAGGGGTATACAAACTCGATTGTGAATGTGGGCTCTCCTACATAGGGCAAACTAAAAGATCAGTTAAAACCCGCGTAAAAGAACATATAGCTGACGTGAAACACCGGCGCTCCACGAAGTCTGCAATCTGTGAACATGTACAGGACCGCACCCGCTATTATATCAGATTTGATAAACCACAGATCCTCGCAAAAGAACACCGATTCCGACCAAGGATGATACGTGAGGCCATTGAAATTAAAAAACATCCTAATTTCAATAGGGAAGATGGCTGGGTGCTACCACCAACTTGGGATACAGTAATTAATATAATTAAATCCAAAATCAAGTGTACCATTGCAAGAGCTCGAGACACTGTGAGCACTTTCTGCGTGGATCGGACCGCAAATAACAACTAAATATGAGGGTACCCAGTTACTAACTATGACATCAGGACGTCTAACACCTCAGTCCCCCCGTGACCATGGCTGCTGTAAAGCAACCGAAACGTCGGGAACATAAAGTTAATAAACGCGATAAAATCCGTAAAATAGTTTTATTTCAATATAGATTATATTTAATAAAATTTAAATATCTCGAAAATCAGAAAATGCGAAGCCTAGTGTTTTAATTTAAAGTCGCCATGGTAGCGCCATGCTGTATAATATAAATATTTTGAAGAGTTAAGCCAGTTGTCTACAGCTCATAAGTACTTATTGGACTGGGGTAGTACCATCAGCTCACAGAAGATTGACGTAAAGCAGCTATAATTGCGTATCGTACAATGAGTGAGTGAGCCGGATGCCCAAAATCCTCCTCCCTCTCTTCCACTTCCCTTCAGTTCCACGAAGTGGGAGCAATGCGTTTGGTATTGCAAGCATCTATAGAGTAAGAAAATATTGTAACACCAGCTGAGCCCGCGAGCCGCGTCCGCGTGAAATTGACTTATCAAAAAAGCCCGCTGCCGCGTTTGAGTCGCGCGACAGGACTCTTTGTTTTGTTTTTCTAAAATAAAAGTAGCCTAAATTACTCCTTATAACATCACTTATTTAAAATACAAAAAAACACCTATCTGCCAGTGAAAGTCCCGTCAAAATCGGTCCAGCCGTTTCGGAGATTACCCGGAACAAACATACAGACAAGACAGGCAGACAGACAAAAAATAAATAAATCGCGTTTTTGCTATAGGTTTCTTATGTAGGTACTTTCATATGCTAAATTTTTACTAAATTAAACAGGTGTTATTTTGATATTACAAACAGACACTCCTATTTTATTTATTTGTATAGATCAGTCGGGTCGTACGCTTGTTTCCAGACGTGGTTATATAAAAAAAATATAGTTAGTTCCAGTTTTGACAGAGCACCTAATTGAAATTAATTAGTTCTTAGCGTTAGATACGTCATAATAATTGGATACGTGATCTCAGCCACCCTGGAACTCGGAACGGAATTTGCCAATAAATAAAACCTATGTGCCTTAATTTCCGCCGGCGCCTGCCACCCACCCCTGCATACTGATTAAACGACGCCTCGGGTAACTCGCTGTTGGACAACTCGAGTACCTACCAGAATGAATTCTACGTGATTTGGAAATAGATCCCCGTCACGAATGTTAATTCCTTCTAATAGGCTATTTATTGCGGTTGATCAGCACATTTATAGTTCGGAGACTTGCACCATTTACTGTAGGCAATTAATGAGGTAGAGTTCTGAGTCTATATTGCTTCAGTAATGCGCAGATTACTAGACTCTTACGTGTGTCACATGACCTGTTCCTATTCCGATTTTAGCCTGGCAATAAAATGGTTTGGGTAACGTGGGAATTACCCTACTATTTGAAAATGGCTACTTGCAAACAAAAAGGAGATCTCACCTCACTCTTTCTCTCTCCCTATATGTTATGAATCTCATTTGAGATGGCAACAATTCATAGAATAATTATTTTATTAACTTATTCAATTAATGTACAATAATAGTAGATTCTGCAGTAGGTATATTGTTAAAAAAAAACCTTAAATAAAACGCTACATCCCAGTTCTGCATAATTTTCTCCTTGATAAATTTGCTGAATAATTAAGAAAACCATTTAAATTTTCAAAGACATTTAATCGGATTTGAGAGACACGTTGAAAGGTTCCGTATTTAAGCTATAGAGTGCTGTTAACTTCGCTTCAGATGCAGCTTTGTGAGAAAACTTGACAAAGTAAATTTTGAAAAGTTGACGATACATTAATCAGCCGACTTAATATTATTAACAGGTTTTTAAAGCATTATAATTAACATACTCTGACTAATAAGGTGCCACGACCAAAAGTCGACTTGCTTCACTAAATTAATAATGAACTGAGATATAATACCTGTCGGTTAAAATAAAGAAATTCACAAATTGCAATCCAGATCATAATCTAGAACATTTATCTTTTTTCGTATGCTGACGACAAACAAATCGCAATCATCGAGCTGATTGGATGACAAATTTGAAAACACTTCCTGTTTATTCAGGCACACGTTTGCCACAAACCGAGGAGTCATTACCATAGCCCCCTCCCCCGCCCCGATCACCCCCTAATGAATGATAAATATTTATCGTCTTGCTACCCTTAGATAAGTGTTTTGAAAATGCGCCAAGGAGGTCATTGGATTAAGTGAAAGGTCAAGCTTCAAGCTTTAGATGCAAGTTTTAAAATTAAATGTATTACTCAAATGTTAGGTAATATTTTTTAAAACGCTCTATAGTAAATGTATTTATCATTAATGAAGCGTTAATAAAAAAAAACCATAGAAAAACAGGGTCAGCAATTAAAAAAAATACAAGCCCCAGCGCAGGCCGCGCCACGTCAACAACCTAAAACCCGACACCATGAGCCACACTGCCATAAAATTCAAATCAAACGCCAAATTTACTGCTTTTAGGGTAAAACTAATAAATTTAATGGCAATGGCGTAACACACAGGATTATTCTATAAGATTCTCTTGACGGTGTACATTAAGATAAGATATTTTTATTTGCGCAAAAACACGAGTAACAACACCGCAATATTGCACATTGTTGTTGTTACAAAATTCCAAGGTTAAGTTATTTTCACATTGTAAGTGTAGAAAATATACTAGTCTAATACATCTGAATGTATTTCAATCTAAAACAACTTGTTTCTAAAGAGATAATTTAAGTGGTCTTTGCAACTAAAGTGACCCATTCAATCCCGAAAAATAATTATGTAGACAACTTCGTTCATTATCATTTTTGTTATAATAATATCATAATTATTTACAACGCCATAACTTTCCATTTCTGAGCTCTCAATCACGTTTCTTTTAACAAACACACCTTCACCACTTTAAAGATCTCACGTGATGCGAAATCCCCCCTTTCAATGACGGCACCAGCCTCCCCACATAATAATATACTTATTCCAAGTGCCATCTTCCACCGCCGCACGGGATACGCATACTGAGTGCTTCGTTTGTGCACCGCGTTTGATGGGACCTTTCAACCTTGCGTGTTTTACTCGAAGACTTAAGTATTTGTTGGTTTCATTCGAAGTGAAGTCAAGGTGGATGGGAATGGGAGTCAAATGATTAGTGGAACGTTTTTACATCAAATCTTCTGTATCTCCAACGTTGTTCGTTCTCTTGCAATTACGAATTCTGTTGAGTATTTTAAAATAACTATTAACATTTTACACGTAGGTAGTTCATGCAACAAAAAAAATATTTAGAAGGATAGGTGAGACGATGAAGAAAAATCAGTTTTAATTTCCGTGTAATGAACATCAATAAAAGGCACTCATTTGGTACTCATCTATAAAGGATTCCCAAAAAACAGTAACAAAATCTCTTGTAAGCCCATTCTAAAACAGGGACAGAAAACCCTCCGCAATTCCAGAGAGCTGTGTTGAATAAACTTCATAGAATGTATACAAAAACGTTATTTATATGCTCGCTCTATAGCCTTGGCTACACACCGTAATGATATACACTAGACTATGTTTAATAAAGGATGTTCCATGCTCTCGTTAAAGTAAAGCCGCGTAGTAACTACGGTAAGGGGGAAATGATTCACTCCACCACCTCAAACGTCGCCCTCTCTTGCTAGCACGATTTATTTGTAACTCTGCGAGTTAATGATGTTGCGATATCCATACTAAAATGGTTTTTAGACTTTATGGTAGGTCTTCGTAAATACCGGATATGAAAGATGGGTATACTCTTTATTAGGTATACATAAATCATACATACTATAAAACACAAATATTATGTTTGTAGGAACCTATAGGTAATTCAGTTTCATGGTAGTATGTGGCATCATTGGAACACATGTGAGAATGTTTAAAAATAATAACTGGTACCTACTTACGTACTCGTATCGTTACTGTTCAAAAAGGTCTTATGAAGCGATCAAAGCAAACGTTTCAAGGCATGAAATATTTATCCATAATACGGCGAAAAGTCCAAAAGATCCTCCAAATACATGCAAACCACGTACAAAAGAAGCAAAAACGTTGTAATTAATTCCGACAGCAGTTGGGAACTTTTCTCCCGCGAAGCCTCTTGTAAAGCAAATTTCGCACAAGTTTGACAAAATTGAGGAAACGAATCCGATTATTTGTATCTCCCGTCCTTATTTTTTTGGAATTGAATCCCCGTATCTCAAAGTTGTCAAGTGTAATAACATAGGGAAGCTGGAATTCGGAACGTGAGCGCCATTTTCAATGAAGGTATCTGAATTCTAAACAAGGAATATTCCATAATATATATCCGGGAAACTATTCCATGCCTTAAAATTAATTACCATAAAATTGTATGATTCAGTTTTTGACACAACATTTTGACAAATAGCTACTCCCAATTTCATAGACTGGAACCAACTGGGTACCTATTTCGAGTTTTAAAATCGATTCAGAATATTTTTCTCTACTAGTAAGTAAGTAAGTAATATCACAAGGTCCCGTTGCAAGCTAGAGGCAGATAGACAAGGCTATAATCGGCAGATTAGAAACAACAAAAACAGGCACCAAGACAGTTGAAGGGTGTTCAGAGTGACTAGATGGACAAAAAAAGACTGCCTTTCTATGTTGATAGCAAGAGCTTACACCATTCATATTTATGGCTAGTGAAGAGTAAAAGCCAGTTTTTGAGGTATTAAAGTAAAGAAGAAAATCTGTCACTTGCGTTCTCGCGCAGACTTTTCCCAGTTCCTGGGTCGAATGTTTCCATACTTATTACGTTCCGTGTGCCGGCGGCATTTGCTTATCGCCCAACTGGGAGCGCACCGACATGTTTGACGAAGCTTTATTTGAAGAGGGGGCAATCGCCTCCGAGTTGGGAAGCCGTATCAATACAACTTTCTTTCTGTATGTCGAGTTTACCTTTTTAACAATGCCTTTTTGAGTTGTGTGTAAAGAAATGGCGATATGGGGTTTATTTTGGGAAGTTTAGTAACTTACATCTGTAAGATATTGTTCAGTTTAGGAACGCGGTTCTAATCTATTCATAATGATAACTTAACTCAGGGTATAGTTTTTCTTCTCAAGGCCGTTATACATAAGTGAGACAGCATTAAGCTACTTATTTTAAATTATATTTAGTCGTGTCGTATATAATAGAACCAGTCCCAACTTTTGTATAGTAATGCTGAAAAATATCAATAAAATTTTCGCAATGCAATGTTGCAGACTAATACAGTCTGGTTGATAAATGAAAAGCTGAATTCATGACTCGTTATTTCCCATTTTCATAAGCACTGATTTATATTTAAATATTTAGTTTGAACAAAGTTAAATACGTACCTACAGCGCAAAATGAATCAAGTTTTCAAAAATTAATTAGTTTTGACGGCGTCGTTTCAACTACGCTGCGTGCTTTAACAATAAACTAAATTAAATTATGCTTAATATCCACATCGCCAATATAACTTGTGCAATAGCGATTATAATTAAATAGAAAACAATAATAATTAATATTTTATTTATTTATTTTGAGATTCTTATTGTAACATATTTTTTCTAAATAAAAATATATTTGCTGGTTTTTTCATCACCAACGTTTTTGTATCAACAAAATCATTAAAGTTTTTTCTATCACCTTGGTGCTAATGAAAATATATATTGAGTCTTGCATTTGGTAACTAATTAATAAAATATAATCCAAGGACAAAGATACAAACCCACTTTCTTTGTGGGTAACAGACCATCGCCGCAAGAAGTCGTCAAGGCTATCGCCAGAAAATAATATAACGGCGATAATTTCACCATAAGTTGTGTCATTGTGTTCGGCCCATTAAATAAGGCCAATGGGCCATAACCGTCAGAGCGCAGCGCCGCCGTAACGACGTTGTTTAGAGCTCAACCATCACGGGAACGCGGACGACTCACGAATAACTGGTTTGAGTTGACTCACACCAGCTTCTTTCAGTGAGATTGGCGCTCGTGACACGCAGGGTACCTATATACCTACAGCAAAAATATATTTTTTATCACTAGGTAGGTACACCATTTAATCACAAAAGCTCACAAAAATAGGGGAAAATAAAAATTATAGCACAATAAAAAGAAATTTGCTGACAGCACGAACACTGACTAGCAAATTGTATTATTAATATTTTTCTAAATTTATATTGGTCAAAGTAACGGGCAGGCAAGCAATTCCGAAGTGCTTTTGTTTGGCGAAATATTACCAGTTATGATCCTGGTGATACCATTTATTGACCCTACGTAGGGATGGGGACGATGACGGGAGAAACAAAGGCACATCGCTCGCCTTTGACTCAGTACAAGGTGATACATACTTTGTTCATTTCACGAAGACGCGTGAATTTGGAAATTGTCCCATATGCCAGAGTCACAGCGCGGGTTTTCTTGAAATGAAAGAGCTATGCCTTCCCTTCTTGAACATTACTGGTGACACGGGGTCATTTTTCGAAGTCTGAAACCGGGAGAGGGCTGTGTGAGAGCGGTCCCGAAGTCCGCTCAGTTGAGCTCACTACGTCCATGTATGCTATTTCTTTGTTTATTCCGGTCACATAGCATCCATATTTCTCTGCTGATCTGTTAGCGAAAGGGAAATATGTGACCTACGTTTTACCTTAATAGCCAATTTGTGAAGAATGATTTACATGAGAGATATAATATTATTCTTTAAGATTTTCAGATATCGTATTTGATTTTCCTAAAATGTGAAAGAAAATATGCGTGATTTATATGAGAATTGTCAAAGAATTTGGTATGAGTGGTGCCTAAATAGAATGTAGAATACATTTTAATGCAGGAATATAACTTATTTTGTATCAAGTGGTTCGTAATCTTTTGAGACCACTATTCAAATTTAACGGTAAAGAGTAATCTGGCCGAAGTATTAAATGCCACTAATTGCCTAGATTAATAACCAGAGCTTATCTACGACTAAAACTAAAAATAAATAATGTTCAGCATGCAAAACGAATTCCATTGTTTTAATTTCAATGTTTCCAAATGATTTGGCGCAATCAATCCTTTAACATTCAATAAAATCAGAGCGCACATGTAGCAATTTATGTGTAAACTATTGTATAGAATGCTGAAACATTCATGTGTAAATCGTTGGTTATTTTCTTGCACAAAACCTGCTGCCGGCTGACTAGGGAAATTACGATTCCCTTTCGGTATTCAGTTAAAACAAAATAAATTGGCTGTTCCATAAGGTTTAAGGCCATCATGGTTTAGTGAAGCATGTTGGCGTCCGATTTAGGTCACACATAAACAAGTTCATGGGTAACAAAATGCCTCTACGTATGCTCTATGTCTGGTATGCACATTTTGTATGCAAGTAAACACTGGCATAGAGTGGCAGATGACAGAAGTACACGTTAAAAATAAGCATTCCTAGATAAACTGAATACGCTTCTGTATACTGATACCTAGATACGCTGAACATATACCTCCTCCACTCATCACAGTATCTGCATTGTGAGGGTCTTCACCGCTTCTGGCTGTCGTCCTGGAACCCAGAGTTAAAGTTACAATTTATAGTGAATGAACTCAAGCATCATAATAATTCTTCATTTTAAGATATAGCTACGTATACTTCTGTTTTTAGTTTTCATAGTGAACCAACACACATCCAGTATTGTGAAAGGTCATTTATCTGGAGATAGCTCCTCCGCCCCGCTGTAAATCACTATCGACGTATCTTATAACTTGAGAGCGCGCCGTGAATAATATCGCTCTAAAATATGTTTGACAAGTTTCCTTATAATTCCGTCACGGTGATATGAAGAAAGTATGTGTACACATCAAAGAATTTGTAATAATTTACAAATTCTTTGGTACACATAGAAAAGTGTGAGACCACTCAATGTGATATACCTAATTGAAGAATCAATGGGACTTTATTTCTAGAGAAATATATAAAAGTCAAGGCAGTAGTTTGAGTAATTATATTATGGCATTTTCATAAGCTACGTGTTATCTATAACTAGCACTAAAACCTTTGCACAGAACCAATATTGTAATTAAACCAAGTAATTTTCTGGCATCATGTTGTTAAAAAACTGTGCTGTAACATTGTAAGAAGGTTATGAAATGAGATTAGATAAAAATAATTAATCTGAACTTAATATTGAAAACATGTAATTAACCCGCACTAGCACGCAATTTGTGGATAAAAAGTAGATTATTTCCGAGCGCTCACTAGCTTTTGTACCAAATTTCATTCAAGTCCTTTCATGCTGCTGATGCTGGGTCAAAAAACAAACAAAATCACATTCGGATTTATAATATTAGTAAGGATGGGTACTTTCATATCAGTAGGTAACGCCCCCATAGCGTCACACTTTAAAAATATTCACCTCATCGGGAGTGTTAATTACTATTCGCTGATAGTGATATCAGGAGATGCGGTCCAGAGTCAATTAAACTGTAATCCTGGTAGTGTGTTGGAGTGATTATGGTTTATTTGGATGAATTGGAATTAATGTTTAACCAGGATTTATTTAAACTGGCTTTTGTTCGTGGATTAATAATGAAGGATAATGGCTCTCACGCCATTTATTAGGAACTGTATGAACATTTTCACAGCTACATGGCATACTATCAATCCTTTGAGCTGAGTTACTTTGGTGTTGGGTATTTAACTCGTCCTAAGGAGGCCTTAAACTTGGCTTAACTACTGTAATAGCCGGTACTGACAGCTTGACGTGCCCTCTTAATAACGAACCTAAATGTTCAGTTGTAAATTCCACACAATAAAAAGACTAATTATATGAAATAATTAGAACATCTTACTTACTTATCAACATGGTATTGGTAACATACAATAGTGTCCATTGAGTGAACTCATCGCAAACTGAGATCTTATTACAATATCCCCAGGGATCTCACAAGAGCATACTAACACAGCTACTTCCTCTATCCTATAATTGCCCCGGCCATTAATAAGGACCAGATATTGGCAAAGAAAAAGCGCCGAGCATCGAAAAATTCCTTCTTTTCCGTACCCGGTCAGAGGGTGCTTTGTAAATTGAATTCAGATATTATTATGTTTGCTCGAGTATAGGCTCTTTACTTTATTGAGCGGAATGGTTAACGCGATTTGGTGAACAGAAAATTATTTTCAATTGCTTTACGCGGCCCGAGGTCTCGAAATTGGAGTCGGCTATCGGTTATTGCGCCAAATAATCGTCGGTTCAGCCATTCACTGGTTTTGAATGCGTCTTCCCTTATAAATCCACGATTTTTTTCTTATTCTTGCGTTTTCGTCATTACATTTCATTTTATACTAAAAAAAATTTAAGATTACCTGCGATGTGAGTTCGTCGCATTACTGTAGTCCCGTTGCGGTAGTCTTATTGGTCATGGTGGGATTGAACCCCTCTGTTATAAGGGCGGCCAGTCACCCGAGGCTATTGACGCACTTCTGCCTCTGTTCCTTCATACGGTACAATCTAACCATATTCGTTCCAATATCTAATGAAACACCTAATTAATCTGTCTGTGTGCCCTATATTGCTCTATTCTATTCCAATTTGGGGCTGAGTGCAATTAATTTGATTGTGTTCAGGTCTAGCAAACAGTTCACAATACCGTGCTGAGTGGGTTTGGTCTGTGTTCTGAATTATCAAGGCGTGCTGTAGTTAAAGCCCAGATAATTTAGTTAACTAGAATGTGTTAGTTTAATGTTCCACTTTCAGGCTCAGTGAGATGGATTAGTTTAGCATTGGCGATGCAGCGTTCACGCGAGCAATTGAGAATCATAAAATCGAGTTGAAAATTATGTTTGAAAATTGTCACATTATAATTATCCTTTAACATGAATACAAATAATAAGTAAACAATTATTCTTAAACCTTATTAGTATCAGCATTTTTTATGTTATCTTGGAAAACCAAACACAAACTTTAAAACATTTTAATATTGCCAGAAACTGGTATGTTTCAACTGCCAAAGTTATTTGTGTGAAAAGCTGGAAAAATATATTTACATGGACGAAGTTGATCCGCCTGTCGAGCCAGCGATTTTAATCGAAGTTGGAGAAACTTCGATACAGCGAACGTGTAATCTTTGTAGGCATCTCAGTGCTCGGAAATTGAAAGGAGATAAAAATTTCTGCAATAACGTGCGCCCACCTGCCCGCCTGCAATCCCAGGGCACGCCCCGGCGCACGGCGCACCCCCGGCCAAATTTGATGCAGGGCGAGTCGGACTGTTACTGTCTCTACGTCTCTAAATTTAATATTGATATTTCATGTATGATTTTATCAAGTAATAGTTCTAAATTTAAAATTTATAAAACCCTGATGCGACGACTTTTTAAACTATAACTCTAAATTGAAAATTTAAAAACCCCCGATGCGATGACATGTTCATCAAATGTATAATTTACCTAGTTCTTCCAAATAATGATGTAAGCGCGATTTGCGTAGCTCCCGTAGCTCAGTATCCATAGCTCATCTCGCAAATTCATCTGGTACAACTAGTTTCGATGCCAGATTATGAAAGCACCATTAAATCATTTGTTTTGGCTTCCTCATTTATAATCTAAGATGTACAATAATCAACAGAAAATCTGTGTAAAAGTATGAGACATTATTTTGTTATGACATTATAATAATTGACATTAGAATAGACAACGAATCTAAATATTGATGTCACGGAGGTTTTATTCCTAGTAAAATATTATCAATTATGATTCAATTTGATGTAATAACTCTGCTTGAGGTAGACGGGAGCAGCCTAGGGGAAGAATTTTCAATAACGCTAAAATTATTTTAAATTAGATTAGTTTTTTTATATTCTTTGTCAATGGCGGAGCAGCGCCCTCTAGAATTATTATAGCGTAATATTCCATGACCATTAACAGAACAAACAAAATTTAACGCATGCGCGTATCCATCATTTGAAACGTGACTTATGGAACGTCTTTAGTTCATACACAAATCTCAATAAAATTGATAAAATATTCATTTTTTTCAGAATCAGGGAAACTTTTCAAATTTATAATATTGTAAAAAGCCAGTTCAGACTATTACGATCATTTAAAAATATAATAAATCTAAATCCAATCATCTCAAATTTCGAATGGATTCGAGCCGAGGGAATTGGTTTTGGCCGTGAATGTGGCTTTTTTAACCTACAAAAGAGCTGATGATCTTCAAACGGCTGAACCGATTTTCATGAAACATAGCTAAGAACACTCTCGATCAGAATACCTATCTAACAAAAGAAACAAAATTGAAATCGGTTCATCAGCTTGGGCGCTACGTTGCCACAGACAGACACACAGATCCACAGATACACAGATACACATGTTAAACTTATAACACCCCTCGTTTTTCGTCGGGGGTTAACAAAGACTGTTCAAACGTCTGAACCAATTTTCATGAAACATAGCTGAGAACACTCTCGATCGAAGAAACCTTCTAAAAGAAAACAAAATTATAATCGGTTCATCCGCTTGGGCGCTTCGATGCCACAGACAGACACACAGATACACAGATTCACATGTTATACTTATAACACCCCTCTTTTTTCATCGGGGGTTAAATAATAACCTTTTTTTTAAGCAGTCGGGTAAAAAGGATGCTTGCCAAGTAGCAGCCATCATCAATCACTAGTTACGTGGGTATTGGTATATACATTTATCATACGATGCGATTAAACTATGTCTATGTTTGCCGCGACAATAATGAGTGAGTTATGTAGTATACGCGATGTAGTAATATTGAATATTCAATAACAAGTGTTACTACCCTATGAAATATTTATTTATCGAAATAGACGATGTTTGCTGGAGATGCGATGCTGATATCTCGCCAGGGTTGCCGCTCAGCGGCGGCCGCGCTCGCTTCCGCCACTTGATTGTTTGAATCATATTCCGTTTGTTTTGCTGGGGATTGCATTTGGAATAAAAATAAAGATGTGTCAAAATTAAACTGCTTGTTCTTCAATCTGTGTGAGTTGCAGTATTTAGAATAGGCAGTGAAAAAATATCCTCTAATTAGCTTTACATTATTTTCCAATCGCGTCGGGATCCTTGGCTGTATGGTTTATCTTTATTACCTCCGCATACTTACATAGCTCGAGATACTCATTTATAATATGTACATATAGGTAATGGTCTACCCACTTTCCTCATGATAACATAATAACACTTTGTTTATTTATTTAGCACGGAAGGCATCACACGTAAGCAAAGATGTTTCAGCAAAAAAAAATATTGATGTTAACGCAGTAACCACAGCTCACTTCAATACACTTCCACTTTTAAGAGAAAAACAACCATGGCCTCCATAATACACCCAACATATGGAGTTTGAGGAAACACTTGATTGGTGATTGGTGAGGCATCATAATCTCTAGTCAGATATTGAAATATTTCCATTTAACAATAATATCTTCTTTGCAGTAATTTAGCAGACCATGGTCGCTGACTCGCGGGGTTTATTCCACCATTACCGCCTATTGTTTGTCGCGCGCGCGCAAATTGACAAATCAGATAACAAGTGATTGGATATTCATAAATGGGAAGCATCAAGTGACATGGTTCGACTGTCAGCGATCTTGGCCATATCCACAACGACAGACTAGCAATACCTTTTGCGGTTTTATAGTTTCGACACAGTTGCAAGAACATTATCAGAATCTTGATCAATAGAAAATTAAGAAAGAGAGTGCCTCAGCCAATTACGGAGATTATTATGGCGTGAATCTGTAAAATTACTGAAGAATTACACAGTGATCTCGAAACCGTTTTAATAACTAATTATAAATTGCAATAACGTGACCAGCAGGGCAATTATGTAACTGATCAAACTATGTTTCGATTTATAACAATTATGGACGTATAGTACCTAATAATTCCATAGCTTCAATCATCACATTTTACAAACAGATATAAATATTGCAACTTGTCGAATGGCCGCATGTGTTCCTCGGACATTCTGCTCTAGCGGTAGCGGATGTGCACCAATGGACTTGTTACACGAATTTTGCACAAGCTATGTTCGCAAAGTGGAAGTGCTCGAGGCGGTTAACATCGGGATTGGTGACCGCTAGTGGCATTTACAACTGAGCGCTTCCATTCGAGCATCGCAGGGCACGTTAAGCCATCGGTCCCGGCTAGCACAGTCGGTAAGTAATGTTGGAGGCCTTTAGGCGGCCTAAAAACTCCGACATCAAAGTTGGCCACTAGTTCACACAGGTCAATTTTATTGGACTTAAATTTACAGGACTTTGCGCGATTTAAGTTCCAAAATACCTAGCAACTTCTACTATACATGTCAATGTAATGTGTCGGATTTTATTATATTTTATTGGCCAGGTAGCCTCACTGAATGATGGTCCACCTGATGGTAGATGGTAACGGTCGCACAGTGCATTTGCAACCCTAGGCATCTGACGCGGTCCCGGTTTTAGAGACCTGTAGACTTGCCTTTTGAAGAACCCAATTTTATAGCGCAATGGAAATACTTCAGGAGAGAGATAATTAGGTGCAAGGTGTCGTTTAAGTTCAGAGAATACGGTTTTCTCGCTTGCAACAGAACCACGACCTCATGGCTGGGTAAATTACTCATAAATGCAGTAAACAGTGCGCAAATTTGATTTCTGGTGAATCACAGCAATCGAGATCATTCGGTTTTACATAATAATCGCGTTCAAACTGTTTTAGAAACAACTCCATAATTTTAAGGGTGGCAATATACGTTCGCGTTTCGTAATCGTGTTTCAGAAGAATAATTCAAATTCAGACTTCCAGAGGACCTTGAGAGGCAGATTTTAATATGTCACAAGACGAACACACCAACTGTATGGTACCAAACTAAGCTACGCTTGTACTATGTATACAGTACGATGGACTGGAAGCGATCCAAGAGACACCCAGACCAGGGAAAATAACAAAAAGGCAATTTCAGAAATTATTGCCTGACGGAAATCGAACCTGCAACTACTTGGTGCAGTGAGCTGAGCGACCTACGCTCGAACCGCTGCCTACGCCAAGCGGTGGTTAAATCTCTTTGTATGTTCCTTCATTAAATAGTAAGTAGGTACTTTTACTAAATATATAATATTCTCATAACAAATAAAAACTCATGAATAATTCCTCCCTACTAACCAACACGTCGCGTCGTTTTTAGGAACACTTGAGATTAATCAAAAACACGGATCCGCCAAAAGTCGATTAAAACGAAACGCTGTACAAGATAGGTCGGTATTTATTTTTGCAAATTAATTATTTTTTCCAGGGTCACAATTCGTGCTGTAATAATAATGAGCAAACGGGACTCTACAGAATGAAACCTTGGATTAACAATTAAGATTAGAGTGGGTAAATGAAAGTTAAACAAAAGGTGCCATTTGACGGCCCGCGGCCACTGCTGATAAAAAAAAGAATAACGAAGGTGACATTGGATCGAGCTGCTTAGAGTTTCGAGGAATATTATTGAGACAGACTTCTTAACCTCTGATTTCGATTATCAGATGTCAGATGTCATTCTGGAATTGGCTTTGATCCCCAATTTGTCTGACTAAACTGTATTTTGATCTAGGAGCTGGAGTGGCTGCATACCACCCGGTCACAGGTCCGTTTCCCGTCCAGACAAATTTCGGAAGTATTCTTGCTGTAATTTTCCCTGCTCTGGGTGTCACTGATATCGCCCCATTATCACTTGAATCGCCATAGCATAAGCTTTGCTTAGTTTACGACGTTACAGTTCGTGTGTTAGTCTCATTGCTTTGTTGTTTATGAACTCTGTCACCTCCATATTGCTTGATAGGGTACTAAGATACAAATTGCGAAGAAATAATAAAGCCACGTCTATTAGCTTAGATCCTGAAAATACCTTACCGATCTGAATATAAATAGGCCTATGTCTATCGGGTCGAACAAAAAAGATCGAACACTTCAATGGAATACTCAGTAAATTCAAGATCTAAAACCCAAAAGATAAAACCAGCGAACGAACAAGGCTCAGCAATCATTTGTAAAACATTTTATTGCAGCCATAAATAGCTGGAAATAATAACAAGTTTAATAACCTTTGTGCGGAGGAATCCCCGCAGTGTTCCTGCTCAGGTATTTGCTAACAGTTCAAATAAGGCTAAGCGTATACCGACAGGAAGGGACACGCAGCACAGCATAGTACATAATTAGCAGTACCGACCGCCATGATGGGCAGACATGCGTTACAAGAGTATGCTGCAAGGCGGGTAAATGACACAGATATAACTCGATTTACCAGAGTAGACAAAATACTATATATTACACTTATTTAACAGCAGCTAGTTCCACATTTAACATGTAAATTAGTAGTAATTGCTATTATTTCAAATGATTTATAAAACTGCATTATTTAAAAAACGAATCTTCAACTTTTAATCAAACAAATACGAATCATTAGCTTGTCCAGTGGGCAGGTAAGGCGTTGGGACTTCGCTTGTTAGCCGCTCTCAATTCAACTTGTCTAGTGAACGCCCATGTTTATGTAAAGGTGTGGAAAAAAAGGGTTGACGTTTGTATAAATTATAATATAGTTTGTATTTCCTCCGTTTGGTCTCAGTAAAGGTCTTGGTTGAACAAATATAATCTAATCTGAGACTAACCTTCCTAACAGCATTTTTCTGTTCTAGAGTGGTTTATAAAATGCTCTAATCATATGTCACCAGCTGTAACAGCAGAACTGAGTCACGCTTGAATATCGTTTGCCAATAGCAGATGAACAAGGCTAAGTCATCATTAAATATTTTCCAGAATGTTGTAAAACTATATTATGTAGGTATATAACGCTCCGAATTCATGTTTTACCCATTATCGCCTGTTATTGCTCCATACCAGATGGCCACAATGCATCAACGGGCAATCTTTGGGGGCGTACCATATCATACGCCCCTACAGATAATACTACACGGATACCAACTGCGAATATGAACCTAGTAAAGTTCAGTCCACATTCGGTCGTCGGCTTCACCACATGGACAATGTCCAGTATTGTAAAGTGGTTATTTCTATTGGCCATCCTATGTTCAGTTCATCTTGATTGCGAAATCTATCACGACCGACCTAAAATCAAGACATCAAATGGAGATCTTATTCTGGAACCAGCATTCGACAAAAACATATATTTACGCCCTAATGGACCCAAATCGACTATATTCGTAGGTGAACACGACATACTCAAGGGAAAGAACAACGCGGCCAGCAATGAAATTCAGTACCAGCCGTCCAGGAACGAAGATATAGATAAGCTACTAAATGGACCGGACGGAATACTGCAGCGGCTCGAGAGACTAGAAAGCCAAACCACTGCCGTCCCGACCGACTTGCTTTACAACGTGTCCACGCTTTGGCGGAAAGTAAACACTCTCAATAGAAAAGTGCACACTCTTACACTTCAGATGAGCAGCAGGAACGTAGTGGACTCATGCCAAACTCAGCCATGCCAGCACGGAGGCACGTGTCTTAATCTGGCAAGCGGCTATTATTGCTTGTGTCCAGCGAATTGGGAGGGGAAAAATTGTGATGTCGACGTAAACGAGTGCAAGAATTTTGCCGGTACCGACCTCGGCTGCCAAAACGGAGCTACATGTATCAACAGGCCGGGCTCGTACGAGTGCTTGTGCAGATCGGGCTGGTTTGGACTACACTGCACGAGAAAAGAGAAGGACTGCTCCGGAGGCGACTTTGAAATGTGTGGCTATGGCACCTGCGTGCCAGTATCTTCAGGGACGGGTATAAAATGCATATGCCATCAAGGCTGGACGTCCAATGTAACCGGAGTTGCGTGCTTAACCGATATAAATGAATGCGAAGCCGGTCAGGGTTCTAAATGCTCCACGAACCCTAAAGTCGATTGCATTAACCTTCCAGGCTCGTTTCGGTGCGGACGATGTCCGCCAGGCTACGAAGGAGACGGCTACTGGTGCTCCGATATCAATGAATGTACGACTATCCCTAACGGTGGATGTAGTCCGATGGTGGCTTGTCACAATACTATCGGATCTCGAATCTGCGGCCCCTGTCCTGCCGGCTATCAAGGTGACGGAGTCACTTGCACGTGGAGAGGGTCGTGTAATATCAATCACGGAGGCTGCCATCCTTCTGCACAGTGTATCGAAAGCGTGGCGCCAGGCGGACAAGCAGCTCAGTGCGTGTGTCCCGACGGGATGGACGGGGACGGGGTAGGAATCAGCGGATGTTACGTTTCGACCGGCAGTAATTACACTCGACCCTGCGAGAGTAATCCATGCGGCACCCACGGACAGTGCCATCCCCTACGAACCGGCTACACGTGCATTTGCTACAAAGGCTACGGCGGCGCTCACTGCGACGCACCCATCGACTCCTGCGCGAATAGTCCCTGCCTCAATGGTGGTACTTGCCGAGCGGACGGCGCTCTCTCCAGCGGCTTCAGGTGTGAGTGCACAGGGCAATACACTGGATCTCTTTGTCAGGTACGAGCTAAGACTTGCGGTGGTGTAATAGATGCCGAAGAAGGGAGCATAGTATATCCTGTAACTAACACCACCTATAGTCATAACTCTCAATGTGCTTGGGTTATTCGCACTATTCCCACAAAGGTCATAAATGTCACATTTAGCAGATTTAATGTAGAACAACATACAGATTGTCAGTTCGATTTCATTCAAATTCATGACGGCGGAAAATCTTCAGATCAATTGATAGGCCGGTTTTGTGGCAACACTTTTCCGAAAGGCGGTAATATCGTGTCTAGCCATAACAAACTCTATTTATGGTTCCACTCGGACAAGACGGTAGCTAAAGACGGGTTTGCGCTACACTGGACCAGCATAGACCCGGTGTGCGGCGGGGAAGTGGACGCAACCACACACGGACACATCAGCTCACCCGGCTCACCGGGCTCGTACCCACCAAATCGCGATTGTTACTGGCATTTGACAACTTCTCTAGAAAAAAGAATAAGTTTGCATTTCTACGCGTTAGATATAGAATCTCATATGAACTGTAGTTTTGACTACTTAGCTATATATGACGGAGAGCACGATACAGATCCTTTACTAAGCAAGTATTGCAACTCCACCCAACCTGCGCCAGTACAGTCAGCTGGCCCCAATATATTGATACATTTTCATTCCGATGCATACGGTACTGGCAAAGGATTCCAGATACTATACACACCCACCGAGGGCGTGCCAGGATGTGGGGGGTATTTCACCACGGATAAAGGTACCATCTCCTCTCCAAACTACGACGGGAAGTATATGAGTAATTTATTATGCGAGTACAAAATAAGAACGGGTCCAGAAACAAAAATTAAGATTCACTTCATCTCATTCCAACTCGAACGCTCTCTCAGATGTAAATATGACTATCTAAAGATTTACGACGGACCATCAGCCGATTCACGACTCGTCGGCAGATTCTGTGGCAACAAGTATCCAAAACCGTATGTTTCATCATCTAACACGCTATATTTTAAATTTAAGACGGATCGCAGTATATCACTTGAAGGTTTTCGCATTCATTACGAGGCCATATGCGAGAAACTAATTACAGGCGACAGTGGTGTTATTAAATCACCAGGATATCCGTTCAATTATCCCGAAAATAAAGTTTGCGAGTATGTGATAGAAACGTCCCCCGGTAAAGCAATTCAACTAACTTTCCAAGATTTTGATATAGAAGACAACAGGCACTACAACTGTCGATATGATTATGTTGAAATCAAAGACGGATTAGACGTTAATGCTACTCTCTTGGGTAAATACTGCGGCGGCTCGGAGCACATACCACCGGTGGCGACATCCACACACAATTATATGTACATCAAGTTCGCTTCGGATTTGAGTGTCAGCGGTACGGGTTTCTACGCCAATTACACTACTATCAATACAGCATGCGGCGGAATACACAGAGAACCGATGGGACTTATTAATCATCCGTCTCAGGATGACGTCAATTATGGAAACAACCAGGAATGTACTTGGATCATAATCGCGCCTGAAGGCATGCACATCAAACTGACATGGAATAGATTCGAAATCGAGGAAAGACCAGGCTGCATCAGCGATTATTTAGAGCTTACAGAAATAGACGAGAATAATAAAAATATTGAAAGTGGTAGGTTTTGCGGTCACAAAAAGCCACCTGCTCTAACAACTTTCACAAATCAGCTCAAGATAAAATTTGTATCAGACGACAGTGTTCGTAAGCTTGGTTTCTCCATATCATACAACGTTTTAGACGAACGAACCCACTGCGGGGGTAATTACATTAGAACTACGGGCTATTTAAATACCCCAGGGTGGCCTAATCCATACGAACCAAATCGCGATTGTACATGGGTCATCACAGTACCGGCAGGACAACAGATATTGCTCAATATTTCTAATTTTGATTTAGAACGACCGATTAGAGGCAAATGTGATCTTGGTGATTATCTGGAAATCAGAAATGGTGATTCCGAGCTAGCACCCCTTATTGGAAAATATTGTGGGTCGTTCGAATCAAGGCGAATCACATCTTTAGCCAATGTCTTATATTTGCATTTTCGTTCCGATTTTTACCTAACCGGACGTGGATTCAGAATTGAATGGGACGGCACAATATCAGGATGTGGAGGCACATTGACCAGTTCCAGTGGTCATATATCTTCCCCTAATTATCCGAATAATTATGACGATAATGCGGAATGTTTTTATAGAATCGTAACTAGCGCGGGATCTCGAATTCAGATATCATTCACAGAATTAGATCTAGAACGCACTCCGCAATGTCGGGATGATTACATAGAAATATTTAACGGACGAGACGCGACTGCACCGTCTTTAGGGAAATATTGCACTTTGCCACCCAACCAAGTTCCTATTGAATCATCAACTAATTTCGTATACATTCTATTCAGATCTGATTTCTTTAGAGGAGGTAAAGGTTTCATGCTCAATTATAATACGATATGCAACAGTAATATAACAGGCAGGTATGGTGTTATCGAAAGTCCGAATTATCCTAATAGTTATCCTTTGAACCTAGACTGTTTATGGACTATTCATGTTCCTGTCGGTAATAAAATAAATGTCACATTCAGTAATTTCGACATATTTAAAGGTTACAGGTATCAATCCTGGTCCTATAGACGTGATGACACCTGTCGCCATGGTTATTTGCAAACAAAAGAACCGACTGATATCAATTTTTCTGATAGACTTTGTGGAAATTCAGTACCGAGCCCAATACACACGAAGAGTAATGCAATACAAATTAAGTTTAATAGTGGGGATGTCATATCGGGAACAGGATTTCGCTTAGAATGGAATAGTGATGGATGTGGAGGTCACATTCAAAAACAAATGGGAACTCTTTCTTTGGATAAAAGTTTAACTTCAGGCGAAGCATTAGAGTGTGAATGGCTTATAGAAACACAAAGAGGAACAAGTATTAGCATCACTTTCACCAGTATACACATGTCTGATTCCAAGGATTGTTCTGTAGATGCGATTGAAGTTTACAATGGGCAAAATGAAATGTCTCCGCAGCTCACAAAACTTTGTCAAAATGATTCAGCGACATTCCAAACAGACAGTAATTTTATGTTCGTGCGGTTTAAGAAGCACTCTCCTTTGAGAGATATTCACTTCGTATCACAATTTAGATCTTTGAAATCTAAGTGCGGAGGTTACATTCATGCCAAATCTGGATTAATTCCTTCTAAAAACTATCCGAAGGACTATGATAATAGCTTGGATTGCGTGTGGTATGTTACTGTTCCAGCAAACCATCGTATCGAAATTAATTTCCTTGAGCTGGATTTGTATTCCAAAGATCCAAATGATGACGACAACAAATGTTCGGACGCTATATACATATACAGTGGCCTCCAATTGATAAATTCAAATTACACACATCGAATCTGTCCCAACTCAAACATAACACAATTAATAACGAAAACCAATAACATGGTATTCCAATTTAAGACTGATAACGAAGGGACAGCCAAAGGGTTCAAAGTTAACTTCACTGCTATATGTGGCGGTGTAATTTTAGCTGACAGTGATGGTATAATTAAATACCACCAAGCCGTCAGTCATACGAATATCAGCTGTGTCTGGACTATACTCGCTCCGAAACTCGATCAGAAAATATCGCTCACAATAACACATATTTCGCTAACAAATAACAATGATATCGTTACAAGCAGAAGCTGTCGTGGATCATTTCTTCGTATCTTTGATGGGAATGGTATCAATGCACCATTAATTGAAGAGTACTGCGGGCGTACAGTTCCTCCAATGATCGTCAGCCAAGGCAGCGCTATTACTGTTCAACTGGGTACTTACACTGACAAAATTGCGGGAATATTTGAGGCAAATTATTCACCTCTGACCAATTCTTGCGGAGGGAAGCTCATTGCAGAGAAGGGAGTCATCACCTCTCCAAATTATCCACGGCCGTACCCTAGTGGCCTCGATTGTGAATGGATTATAAATACATCTCCGGGAAATACAGCGTTCATTTCGGTTCGTAATATAGATTTGGAGGATTCTGATCGGTGTAATGAAGATTACCTTGAAATTCGCGAAAATAATGGCGCGGGCCGACTGCTAGGAGTTTACTGTGGCAACCAAGTTGCCAGTACTAATAACACTGCCGGTTCAAAGCTATACATAAATTTCCACACCAATAGCAAAACTAGTACTAACAAAGGTTTTATGATGTATTACGAATATGTGCATGAGAATGTAATTCAAGGAGATAGCGGAGAGATTACATCTCCATTGTACCCAGTTCAATATCACGGCGCTGGTGAATTTACTTGGCGCATATACACGAGTGACTCTGAAACGATATCGATATCTGTTGACACCTTGTTAATTCCGTCATACAAAGACTCGAACTACAACAAATTATCCATATACGATGGATATGACGAAACTGCACCGCTGTTGAAACAACTTCATGGAGTCGTAACAGACGAAGTACACACCATGCAAACGACATCCAACATAGTGCTCATAAAACTCAAAATGGACGAAACTAATTCGGGTTCTCTATTCCATATGAGGTGGGCAAAGGCTACCGCAACTGTATTTGAATCAAACGACATCAACTGCGGCTCAAATCAAACTGAAATAATTCCAACAGGAACTTCGAGCTATTGTAAATCACCTAATTATCCAGCAGCTTATCGGAATAACTTAAATTGTGAATGGGTTTACAAAGCGCAACCAGGGAGACACTTAATCATAACTTTCATGGATTTTAAACTTGAAGAAACCCACTCTTGCTTTGCAGATTCGGTTGCAATTTACAGTTCTGACAATTCTATCAACTGGAAACCTGTCAAGGAAAACATATGTCTATCATCAATAACAGGTGAAAAACAAAACTCTGATACATACATGAAAGTCACATTTAAGACCGATTCAAGTGTTACAAACAAAGGATTTTCAGCTCGCGTATCCTCTAAATGCGGCGGGACCATTACAGACTCGTCAGGGGAAATAACCGTCACGAGGCTTGATGTATTTGGATCTTTATTTTCTTCAAGTGTCCGATGTGACTGGATAGTAAGAGTACAACCTGGCAGAACCATACAATTGGAGTTCACTCACTTTAATATCACTAATAAGGATACATGCGTAACATCCCTAACGTTGCGTAATGGTGATTCTATTGAAGCGCCTCTTCTAGGAAACGGCAAATATTGCGGCCATGATACCGAAAATAGAGAACCAAAAACAACTTCAAGCAATGCACTATTTCTCAGTTACGTGATTGCCAGGGGAGTCCCTTTTCAAAACTTCATAATTCGATATGAAGAGAAGAGTGTAGAATGCGGATCAACATCGAAATTAACTTCAGATCATACCTGGGAGGTAATTTCTTCTCCCAACTATCCTAATGTCCCGAATTCATACACAGAGTGCGAATGGGTATTCACAGGACCACCTGGGGAGATTCTATCAATAGATTTCATAGACAGATTCGATATGCAGAAAGATGAAAACTGTGCAGTGGAATTTGTAGAAATTCGAGATGGACCTTCGATGATGTCTCCTTTGTTAGGAGGGCGTCGTTACTGTTCTGAAGCGCCGGTGGCAACCATAAAAACCACAAACAATGCCGTGTACATCAAATATTTAACTCAACTGAAAGAACCTCATGATGGATTCAAACTCAACGTTTCAATAGACGTATGCGGTGGCACCATTCGGGCCAGCGTGGGTGAATTGACATCACCAGGATATCCGCACATGCTAGCACTGAAAGCCGGCACTACTTGTAAATGGCGCATTATTGCACCACAGAGACATGTTTACCAAATCAAATTGGAAGACCTCAACTTGCCGGAACCCGAGTCTTCGTGTGGAATTAATCTTGCAATACAAGAAACCATTCCCGCTAACAACACATTAGTTGAACTGACAAAGTTTTGTTCTGATTGGAGCTACGGACAAAATTCACTTTCAATTCAATCATTGACTAACGAATTATCTATTGTGTTAACTGTCGGTGCTTCTAGTGTGTGGGATCAGGTCTCGCAGAATCGAGGATTCAAAATTAGCTTCAACTCTTCGCGTCCTTCTTGCGGGGGAACACTGACAACATCAGAGGGTTACCTGACCTCTCCGAGCTATCCTCAAGAGACTTCCGTAAGATTTTGCATATGGACTATCACAGTGCCTAATAAAAAACGTAGAGTTCGATTGGAGCTTTTAGACTTTGATACCGAAAAAGAAAGAATAGGATTATTTAACGACAATCAATTCATGAATCCCATATTAATAATACCTGATGCTGGCAACGGAACATCGACCCATTTTGTCGAATCTACTGGAAATCAATTATCCGTTTATATCTGGTTAAGTAGATCAATTACATCACATCGGTTTAAAGCTCGCTTTAGTTCCGATAATGAAGCATTATGTGGCGGCGAACTCAATGGCAGTTCTGGTGAACTCATATCGCCGAACATCCAGGGAGGATACGCTTGTCAGTGGCATTTAGTCAATCAAGTACAAGAAACAGAAACAGAGGATATAGCTATCGACTATAACACAGTATATATTACAGGCACTGTGAACTCAACGATGACTTCTAGCCGCTGTCGTTATTACGATCCTAAACTAGTAGTTTCAACAGCTGTGAATGATAGAGGACTCAAATTCACCCGAAACATATGTGGTCATTCTGACTTCTCCTATAGAGTGCCGACAAATGCTTTAGATTTCAGAGCCATTAAATCTAACAGTGCCAATCTTTACTATCACTTAACTTGGAAATTTCAGCCGTGTGGCGGTATCGTTAACGTCGGAGAAAATATTATCAACATACTTAATTTGCCCAGTTCATATAACGATACCTTAGACTGTGCCTGGATTGCAATTGCACCTGTAAACAATAGAATCGAATTGAGTATGGAAGGATCTTTCGATTTGGAATGTGAAGACCAGTACGTAAAAATAATGCAAGGAATAACATCCGAAGCGCCCACTATTAGAGATATTTGTAAGGAGAAAATCTTATCGAGTCCTCTAGTTGTACGCTTTACATATATTTACGTACAGTATCATTCCAAATCATACAATAAAACGAATATAAAACTAAATGTTAAATCAGCAACGCACCAATGCGGCGGATATCTCAGTCATTACCAACGTGTACTTGCTTCACCAAATTATCCTAAACTGTATGACCCTAACCAGGAATGTGCTTGGGAAATCCAAACCGGGCTGGGCTACAGGGTGTCTCTGCAGTTCATCGACCGATTTGTAATCGAAGACATGCCTAACTGTACGAATGATGCCGTCATAATTTACGACTGGAAGGACAATGATTACACAGAAATGGCTAAAGTTTGTGGACGAAACCGTCCGCCTCCGTTTAATTCCACTTATAATCGTATGAAGGTCGTATTCCGTACCAATGCCGTAATAAATCTGATCGGGTTCAAGGCTCAGTGGGCTCCGATCTGTGGAGGAACTTATATAGCAACAGAAAAAGAGCAAACACTTTTCAGTCCAGGGTATCCTTACTTGTATCCTGCTCTAATCACTTGCGATTATGAAATATCTTCTACCGATAACAAAATCTTACTGAAATTCCTTGAATTTTCTTTAGAAGGTACTTATCCCGATTGTAAATACGATAATTTAACACTGTCCGCTCAAAGTTATTCTGACTATTTAGATCAAACGTATTGTGGCAGAGAAACTCCTCCTACATTAAGTAATTATGACAAAATATCACTATCATTCAAAACTGACAGATATACTCAAAGAAGAGGGTTTAAAGTCTCATACAGCATTTATACCTGCGGAGGAAGAATAAACGACAGTAGGATATTGACCTCTCATTACGGCGATACTTACGATGACAATATGAATTGTACGTGGTTTATTGAAGCACCAGCGTCAAAGGTAGTGATTCTTAAATTTATTTTCATAGATTTAGAAAACATCGATAACTGCGAAAATGATTATGTAGCGGTTTATGAAGGTCACGCACTGGATGAAGATAAGCGTTTAGCGTTAATGTGCGGTTATGTCAATACAACAACTTACATTAGAAGCAAAAGCAATACAATGTTGTTGGAATTCATTAGTGACTATGGATTGGCGTATAAGGGCTTCAAAGTTGAAGTTATATTCAGTTACTCTGAATCAGTCGGTTGCGGTGGACGAATTAATCTGACTAATGCAAGTCCGCATGTTCTGGAATCTCCTCTAATAGGTAACAATGTGGTTTATGAAAATTTCCTATATTGTGAGTGGTGGATCGTCAGCCCGCCGGACACTGCAATTCAAATAAACTTTACTTCGTTCCATTTGCATCCTTGTAACGGTGTGAACCAAACTGGAATAGGTTACACCAAATGTGGTTGTGATTTTGTGGAAATTAAAGATGGAATAAATCCTAACAGCTTAAGTATTGGCACCTACTGTGGCCACTCACTTCCACCCCTTCTGGTGTCCTCTCATAATTTTATGAGTGTTATCTTTTCCACTGACGGAACTTTGACAAGTTCCGGTTTCAATGCGACTTTATCTACCCAAAAGTCTGTATGTGGCGCTTCGGAAATAACCGTAAGTAGGACAGCCCAGCGGTTGAAATCTCCGGCCGACAACGAGGGAAGCATTTTGCGAGGATTGCATTGTATCTATAATATAAATGAAGGTAATTATTCCTATCAATTAATTCGATTAACTATTAACAAATTCGATTTACTCCCTCCTGAAGCCGATGGAGGAAACACGAACGTGTGTACCAGGGACAAATTGATAATAACTAACAATCGAATGCCACATAATATGACTCTCGGGAAAAATTACATTGCTAACCATGATAACGAACGTTTCTATACGGGATATTACTACGATTCTGGAGAGCCCCAACTACCCACTCGACTAGAATTATGTGGACTTAAGGAAACCGTAGATTATTATTTTTATGGAAGTATATCAATTCATTTAATCACATCAACTGAATCAGATAACAAAGTTCATAAAGGTGTTGAATTAGAAACCGCAGTTGTCGGGATGTGCGGCAGGAACTACACTGACTCCCAGGGGCGGATACAATCCGCAAACGGAAAAAATTCGCACTTCGATGTAAAAAATTGCTACACTCTTATCACTGCTCCTGAGAATTACACCATATCTGTGTACTTTATACAAATCTGGAGCGATTATTGGGGTGAAGGATTTTATTTAGACGTATTTGACGGTAACACTACTGGCGCCCCGCGGCTTATTAGAGTTACAGATAGATATGACGAAAATAACTCCGTCTTCTCAACGGGAAGATATTTGCTGTTCCACAATCATCCTAACGGTGATGTAACCGTTAACTTTGATTTGAATTATGTGACGACGAAAAAGGGCCGCGGCTGCGGAGGACGATTGACGAATATATTCGGTAAAGTCACGAGTCCCATGTATCCACAAATATATAGACAGCAAAATACGTGCGAGTGGGAACTGGAAACTCCCAAAGGCAGCCAATTACAATTACACTTTTCTGAATTTGACATGGGAGTCATGTGCGACCAGAACTATTTGCAGCTAGTGGACAGCAAGGGTGGCGTCATATCCACCTTCTGCTCCGAGATACCAGCTGACTATACAAGCGATGATAACTACGTTAAAATTGTTTTCGTCAGTACAATGAACAATGGCGGCAAGGGTTGGGTGGCCGAGTTTAGACATGTAGGCATGAGCATAATTAATTGAATGAATAACCCTGGCCAATGCATCAATGATACCTTTAGGTGTGAAAAAAGACAACCTAATTATGATGACCTTCGGTATATGAACTATTCACTGTAGAATTTCTATATCAATTTTACAATCAAGTGTATGTTGGGATTCATGTTTCATTTTTCTATAATTGTAGGTGTTTGAGTGGTTAAATATTTATTCAGTAATGGTCTTTATGTTTTGACCTTATAAGTTTTGTCTTTATGTCTTTATTTTCTACACTGAAACCAGGAGTAACTATGTAATATTAGTAATTGACGGTTGACTACTGATATCACCGACATACCTTTGTAATTGTTCTTAGTAAATAAGTATGTTTATGCAAAATGTAAATTTAATAACAAACATTATTTTAAGATACATTATAATATGATTATTTCTTTGTTTTATTGACAATCCTTTCTTTATAAGTTAGAAAATATGCCAGTGTATATTTTCGTGGTAAACAAATTAGAATCAGTAAAAGTCCTTTTCATTACTCATACTCTGAAAGTAGGTCTGAAGTTGCCTGAGGAGCGGGTTGAAAGTAATACTTTTCCGGCCCGGGAGAATCGCTTTCAACTGACAGCTGTCAAATTATTAAAAAAAAAACTAGTTCCATTTTCACATTTCTATGGAACCATGTTCAAACTTTTTCTACAGTCACTCAATTACAGCACGATGTAAAATTGAAATAACAATATAAAGTTACGTATTAATTAAATAATATATTTTAAATGACATAATTATAATTTAGTTTCAACAATTTCTTTAAAATAACATAGATTTGGGCAAAATATTTAAAGATGAAAAATAATGGCTAAATAATGAAGTTGGCCGGCCAACGAAAAAAAAACAAAATAGGCGGCAATCCGATCTTTATTTTTTTTTTCGAGTTGTAGAGTATTGTTCATACTTCCTTGTATTATTTCTTTAGCCAATTCCTGTTTTTATTTTTACTTTCCTTGTATTCGTAATGAAAAGCACAGTGTTTACCTCGGGTGAAAGACTTATTTTGTCCCTAGAACTATTAGCGCCCTCGCTACGCTCGGGCGCCAAAACCCGTCTCGGGACTAAATAAGTCACTTTTACCACTCGTGTAACAATGTACTATTAAATAACTCTGGGCATACGAGAACTTCATTAGATATTGTACCCTCTGCAGTTACTCAAATTTGTTAATGGCATACAAATTTGTACATTGTTCATTCACACACAATATTGTACATTCAAATTATAATTTATTTTTGGTTATAACGTATTTGTAGGTGACTTATGCAATTTTTATCTTTTTTAGAGATCCTCTAATAGTAGCGTTTGGGGTGGATTTTTTTGCTTTTTTATGAATTTATTTTATAGTTGAGGATAGTAGGTAATTAGTTGTGTTATTTTTCCCAGAATGTATTTAAATAGATAACGCCAGACTGAAACACCAACTGTATGTTCCCAAACTAAGCAAAGGTTTACTATAGGTACCGTACAATGGACTAGAGGCGAGCCCAGTGACACCAAGACCAGGGCAAATAACAAAAAGGCCATTTCCGAAATTTACCCCAGCGGGAATCGAACCCTCAACCACCATGTGCAGTGAGCCGAGCAGCCAGCGCTCGAACCACTGCGCCAAGCGGTCTTTTGAGCCAATTTTGTTTTATGAAAAGGGTTGAAAACACCTGAAAACCATATTTTAACAGTATAAAGACAATGTATGCTCCATATAACAATAGACAATACAATGACAATGCTTTGATGTAGAATTTAGTATATTTTTCAGAAGAACAACTTTTAACGAAACAGAAACAAGCTAAAAATCTATTAATTGCAGTCTTAAATCTGAAAACAACTAATTACTTATTTTACTATAGAAATAAAAAACTGTAAACACCTACACATATGGTGGGCAAAGTGTACGCAAAGGTGGGCAAATAAATGCTATCACAAATTGGATACCATAAGACGGCTGCCGCAGCAGGGTAGACCCAGGAAAAGATGGCGGGACGATTTGGTATTTTTGCGGAAGATACGTGGTCCGTAACAAAACCTTATTTTGTGGAGTATTCAGGGAGATACCTGAGCTCAGGAGTGGGACACAAAAACGGGCTTAAAAAACCTTAATCATAAAAAAACTGTTATGCATAAAAACAAAACAAATATTACGTGTCGGATAAAACAGGCGGCGTCATGAAGCAGCTGCCTGTGATTTGCTGTGCCATAGTATAGAACCTGTTCACCTTACCTTCTTTCTCCGTTGTTAGTCGAGTGCATTACTAACAGTTTGCAGGATGGAGCGCTTCCACCTGTCAAACCATATTAACCACATTTGCCAGCAAGCAACTTGCTGCACGCCGTGTGTTTTATCCGACACATAATATCTGTTTTATTTTTTTGCAAAACAGTTTTATTATGTGTCTTTATAAAATCTACTGGATAAATAAATGCATATTATTATGATGAATCTTTGTATGTTCACAAGTAGGTAAATATAAAGTAAGGTATTAATATAAATTTAACTATTGCTAGTAATTAATAATTAATTCAATGTAAATAATCTTCTACTTAATGAAAATAAAACGAAATGTATAAAGTTCTCAACGCCAAATGTGAGACAAGTAGGAACCAATATACGACTAAATGGAGCAGAATTGGACCTTGTGGAGGAAACTGTCTTTCTAGGGATCTCTATAGATGCTAAATTGCAATGGGGTCCTCATATCAAAAAATTGTCGGGTAAACTCAGTAGTGCGGCATATGCTGTTAAAAAAATCAGGCATTTAACCGACGTTGTAACAGCTAGAATTGTTTATTTTAGTTATTTCCATAGCGTTATGTCATATGGCATACTGCTCTGGGGATGCTCTGCTGACTTAAACTCCATTTTTGTTCTGCAGAAAAGAGCTATACGAGCTATTTACAATCTAGCTCCAAGAATCTCCCTCAGAGAAAAATTTAAAGAAATAAATATTCTAACTGTTGTGTCACAATTTATCTATGAAAATCTCATGTACGTAAAAAAAATGCTAATAATTTTGAGAAAAGGAGCGACGCTCATTCTATTAATACACGGAATAAGCACAAGCTGTCCGTACATGTAACTCGTCTCCACAGAATAAGTCATTCTTTTATGGGACAATGTATACGTTTTTACAATAAGCTTCCCAATGAAATCCGAGATTTACCTATAAATAAGTTTAAAACCCTAATTAAAACTAAACTCACTGCAAAGGGTTATTACAAAATCTCGGATTATTTGGATGATAAAACAGCTTGGGACTAAGCAGCTCAAATCTCGACAGTAAATAATAATGTCAAAGCGTAGCGTGTCTTGCCCTACTAGTCCGAATTATTTGTATAATTCTTGATAACATCAAAAGGCAACACACTGGAGCTATTTTAATATTTATATTAATATCTAAGTACTACCCTTTGTAATTATTGAAAATAAGCAACTGGCGATAAAAAAAAATGACATGTAAAAAGACAAGCCCGCTGAGTTTCTTGCCGGATCTTCTCAGTCGAGGTCGCGTTCCGATCCGGTTGTAGATATAAGGAAAAAAATATGTAAATTGACAATTTGTAAGTGCCCCCGTAGGCCTAAACAAAATAAATGATTTGAATTTTGAATTTGAATTTAATGAAGCAACGCAATTATTAATTAGGATCTATCGTTTCATAATTCATTCATAGACAAAGTCAATAATTAAACATAAAAATAAATCAACAGAATAAATTATAACTTGTCAGAAAATATAAACTAAGTAGTGTGCACAATAACTTCTTAAAAACAACCATTTGTTACATAAAAGCTCTTAATCCTAAAAGATTATTTCAATTTGATTAAAGCAATATAATAATTAAACTTGTTTTTATTATTTGAGTGTATGTAGATATGAGGAAAATCCAACCAATCTTCAGAAAATATGTGAATATATAATAATAATAATATTTTGGGACATTTTAATTTTGTCGGGTTATAAAGGGCCGCCAACTTTAGGCCGCCAACTTCACACCGGTTGAAATCCGTCAACTTGCACTGGGCCAGCGTGGTGGACTACAGCCCGAATCCCCCTCCAATTGACGGGAGCACAGTGCCCTGTGGTTGGAATTATATAAGTATACTAGCTGTGCCCGCGACTTCGTCCGCGTGTAATTTAACTTAACAAAAATTTCGGGATTATTCATCCCCTATTTTACCCCCTTGGGGGTAGAATTAATCAAAATCCTTTATTAGCGGATGCCTACGTCATACCATCTACCTGCATGCCAAATTTCAGCTCGATCCGTCCAGTGGTTTGGGCTGTGCGTTGATATATCACTATGTCAGTCAGTCAGTCAGTCACCTTTGAGTTATATATATTTAGATAAATTATATATTTAATTGAATATTTCTTAATTGAAATGAGATCAAGTCTTAAGTGTATTTTGTATTTCTAATATTAAATTCATATTAAGGCCCGTCTCACAACAGTCGAAAATTGTTCCTCAGTAAGGTCTGTCATTCTACCAACCTTCTGGATGCTACTGAAGCTGACCCTATATTCCAAATTACTTTATAATGATAATGGATGATTGACATGTTATGTTTATGAATGTGAGATCTATTCTCGGTATATCTGTTTCAAATGTCTTCAACTTCCGACAAAAACTGTAGAAGTTATGGTAATGTGGATGACTGGAATAGACGTATGGACGGACGGACGGACTGGATGTTCTTACAAGGGTTCCTCGTAGAGACTACGGAACCTAAAAATATGAAACTGTTGTGAAATATTTCTTGTTTCTAGATCCGGCGGATTAAGGCCGTGCATCTAAATATTAGTTCATTCGAATTTTAGGTAGTAGGTAGGTAAGTTTTAGTAGGTAGGCTTTAGTAAGTAGGAAGGTAAGAGTCGACAAGGAAACTACCTACTTACAACATAGTACAGACAGTCTGTCAACAAGGCAAATAACATAACAACATAATTATTAATAAGTGTATAGTATTTCACTTTCTACGAATGGTAAGCACGTTCAAAGTAAAAATAAAAATAAAAAAACGAAAATATGCCCATTTAACGTCTCACTCCTGGGCACGGGGCTCCGCTCAATACGAGGGGTATTCATGCCATAATCCACCACGCTGACCTAGGTTGGCGGACGCTACACGTCTTTCGAAAATTCGTTAGATTTTCTAATACATGCAGGTTTCCTCACGATATTTTCTTTCACCGTAAGCAAGCGATAATCATAAATAGAAATAATGATTCGCACATAGATGTTGAAAAACCCAGAGTGCGAGCCAGGATTTGAACCAAGAACCTTGTTGCCCGCAAGTAGCGTGTTTAACCAATCGGCTATCACTGTTTTAAGCAAGTCCCAGTTAATCTATTCTTCAGCCAAAATTAATGAGTTGCAGTTACACTAAATACAAATGCTTGTGTCTTCGCTCTTAACTATTTAAATACAGAAAGAAGTACTTAGTTTCGTGTTAAATAACTATAAAAACAATCATAGTAACCATTCATGCGTGCTGCGGTGGCCTGTATTTCAAATGAAAATCATTTCGTTAGTTCAAAATGCACACTTTAAAGTCTGCGTATTCATAATTATATAAATATAAGTAAATTTAAATAGCGCCCGTGGCGGACGGTATCCTAAACAATTCTTCGTTTAAAACAGGCAAATCATACTAATATTATAAAGAGGAAAACTTTGTTTGTTTGATTGTAATGAATAGGCTCCGAAACTACTGAACCGATTTGAACAATTCTTTCACTGTTGGGAAGCTACACTATCCCCGGGTGACATAGGCTATAATATATTTTCAAAAAAAATAGGGATCCTTACTAAAACTCGAATAATGTACCCGTGCGAAGCCGGGGCGTGCCGCTAGTTATTATTATAGGTGAACAAAACAGTTAGCTTACAAGCAAAACTCGCACTTGGGGTACTTACATTAAGTAAATTTAACATTAATTTCAGATTCCCGCTTTATCTAGGACAAAAACTGTAAAAAAGTTCAATTTATATTCCCTACGTTCTTGGCTACTTCTAATCACGTGTGCTGCCGGAAAGCATAAATATTAAAAACTAGAGGAACGGGTGGAATAGGAACTCTTACTTCAAGAGTCACTGACCCGTAGGCTTGGTGTTGCGCGTGGGTACACCACTTTATTTCCCTTTCCAAAGCCCTCTTCAGCTTGTGCATATTATTTAGAGGCAAATTATCTCTCCGACTTTCTAGTAACTTTACGGAAAGCCACACTTGAGGCTACTCAAGTACCTTTATTTTAAGCTATTTTTATGCGTTCTTATATCACTTTTTTCCAGGCCTTTGTGGGTTTCCTTACCCATAGGTCCAAATGGAGCCGAATTGTTTTCATTTCCTTTTGAAGCTTCTTAAGGATCAAAATGTTCGTGTTAGTACAAGACCCATGCAATGAATAAAATTGTATATCACATGTAGTGTAAAGGTCGCTTTTGAAAATTAAACCTCTGTATAAGGTAGGGATAAAAATTTGTACTTTGTTAAAAACTTCCTCTGCCCATGCGAAGCGGGAGCGAGACACTGTATAATAAAATTGTACCCAGCTGAACAGTAAGTATATTTTCGCGGGATAACTACTGGAGCAATAAAATCGGGGTTAACTATCATCACTATGATTATACTCAATAGCATTGGGTAGGCCGGTAATTATAGGGCACATATATATAATTTCGTTATAAATTTCGGACATGAAAATTTCACTAGTGAAGTTGCGGGTGACAGCTATTATGTGATAAATAGGGTTTACTCATTATTGATTGTTGTCCAGATATATGTAAGACCATACCTACCAATTGTGTTTTATCCTTTATATGCCGTTATTGATACACACCAGATGGCCCCAAAGCACCGACGATTGCCTTATTTGTATGTACTGCATCATACGCCCCTACAGATAGTCGTACAGGAATATCAACTGCAAATATAAGCTCACTAAAGTTCAGTCTACGTTCGGTCCACGCCTGTGGACAATGTCCAGTACAATAGTAAAGTGGTTGTTTTTATTGGCCATCCTATGTTCCGTTCATCTGGATTGCGAAATCTATCACGACCGACCTAAAATCAAGACATCAAATGGAGATCTCATTCTGGAACCAGCATTCGACAAAAACATATATTTACGCCCTAATGGACCCAAATCGAATATATTCGTCGGTGAACACGACATCCTTAAGGGAAAGAACAACGCCAACAATGACATCCAGTACCAGCCGTCCAGGAACGATATAGATAAGCTACTAAAGGGACCGGACGGAATAATGCAGCGGCTCGAGAGACTAGAGAGCCAAACCACTGCCGTCCCGAACGACTTGCTTTACAACGTGTCCACGCTTTGGCGGAAAGTAAACACTCTCAACAGAAAAGTGCACACTCTTACACTGCAGATGAGCAGCAGGAACGTAGTGGACTCCTGCCAGTCTCAGCTATGCCAACACGGAGGCACGTGTCTTAATCTGGCAAGCGGCTATTATTGCTTGTGTCCACCGAATTGGGAGGGGAAAAATTGTGATGTCGACGTAAACGAGTGCAGGAATTTTGCCGGTACCGACCTCGGCTGCCAAAACGGAGCTACATGTATCAACAGGCCGGGCTCGTACGAGTGCTTGTGCAGATCGGGCTGGTTTGGACTACACTGCACGAGAAAAGAGAAGGACTGCTCCGGAGGTGACTTTGAAATGTGTGGCTATGGCACCTGCGTGCAAGTATCTTCAGGGACGGGTATAAAATGCATATGCCATCAAGGCTGGACGTCCAATGTAACCGGAGTTGCGTGCTTAACCGATATAAATGAATGCGAAGCCGGTCAGGATTCTAAATGCTCCACGAACCCTAAAGTCGATTGCATTAACCTTCCAGGCTCGTTTCGGTGCGGACGATGTCCGCCAGGCTACGAAGGAGACGGCTACTGGTGCTCCGATATCAATGAATGTTCGACTATCCCTAACGGTGGATGTAATCTGATGGTGACTTGTCACAATACTATCGGATCTCGAATCTGCGGCCCCTGTCCTGCCGGCTATCAAGGTGACGGAGTCACTTGCACGTGGAGAGGGTCGTGTAATATCAATCACGGAGGCTGCCATCCTTCTGCACAGTGTATTGAAAGCGTGGCGCCAGGCGGACAAGCAGCTCAGTGCGTGTGTCCCGACGGGATGGACGGGGACGGGGTAGGAATCAGCGGATGTTACGTTTCGACCGGCAGTAATTACACTCTACCCTGCGAGAGTAATCCATGCGGCACCCACGGACAGTGCCATCCCCTACGAACCGGCTACACGTGCATTTGCTACAAAGGCTACGGCGGCGCTCACTGCGACGCACCCATCGACTCCTGCGCGAATAGTCCCTGCCTCAATGGTGGTACTTGCCGAGCCGTCGGCGCTCTCTCCAGCGACTTCAGGTGTGAGTGCACAGGGCAATACACTGGATCTCTTTGTCAGGTACGAGCTAAGACTTGCGGTGGTGTAATAGATGCCGAAGAAGGGAGCATATTATATCCTGGAACTAACACCACCTATAGTCATAACTCCCAATGTGCTTGGGTAATTCGCACTATTCCCACAAAAGTCATAAATGTCACATTTAGCAGATTTAATGTAGAACAACATACAGATTGTCAGTTCGATTTCATTCAAATTCATGACGGCGGAAAATCTTCAGATCAATTGATAGGCCGGTTTTGTGGCAACACTTTTCCGAAAGGCGGTAATATCGTGTCTAGCCATAACAAACTCTATTTATGGTTCCACTCGGACAAGACGGTAGCTAAAGACGGGTTTGCGCTACACTGGACCAGCATAGACCCGGTGTGCGGCGGGGAAGTGGACGCAACCACACACGGACACATCAGCTCACCCGGCTCACCGGGCTCGTACCCACCAAATCGCGATTGTTACTGGCATTTGACAACTTCTCTAGAAAAAAGAATAAGTTTGCATTTCTACGCGTTAGATATAGAATCTCATATGAACTGTAGTTTTGACTACTTAGCTATATATGACGGAGAGCACGATACAGATCCTTTACTAAGCAAGTATTGCAACTCCACCCAACCTGCGCCAGTACAGTCAGCTGGCCCCAATATATTGATACATTTTCATTCCGATGCATACGGTACTGGCAAAGGATTCCAGATAGTATACACACCCACCGAGGGCGTGCCAGGATGTGGGGGGTATTTCACCACGGATAAAGGTACCATCTCCTCTCCAAACTACGACGGGAAGTATATGAGTAATTTATTATGCGAGTACAAAATAAGAACGGGTCCAGAAACAAAAATTAAGATTCACTTCATCTCATTCCAACTCGAACGCTCTTTCAGATGTAAATATGACTATTTAAAGGTTTACGACGGACCATCGGCTGATTCACGACTCGTCGGCAGATTCTGTGGCAACAAGTATCCAAAACCGTATGTTTCATCATCTAACACGCTATATTTTAAATTTAAGACGGATCGCAGTATATCACTTGAAGGTTTTCGCATTCATTACGAGGCCATATGTGAGAAACTAATTACAGGCGACAGTGGCGTTATTAAATCACCAGGATATCCGTTCAATTATCCCGAAAATAAAGTTTGCGAGTATGTGATAGAAACGTCCCCCGGTAAAGCAATTCAACTAACTTTCCAAGATTTTGATATAGAAGACAACAGGCACTACAACTGTCGATATGATTATGTTGAAATCAAAGACGGATTAGACGTCAATGCTACTCTCTTGGGTAAATACTGCGGCGGCTCGGAGCACATACCACCGGTGGCGACATCCACACACAATTATATGTACATCAAGTTCGCTTCGGATTTGAGTGTCAGCGGTACGGGTTTTTACGCCAATTACACAACTATCAATACAGCATGTGGCGGAATACACAGAGAAACGATGGGACTTATTAATCATCCCTCTCAGGATGACGTCAATTATGGAAACAACCAGGAATGTACTTGGATCATAATCGCACCTGAAGGCATGCATATCAAACTGACATGGAATAGATTCGAAATCGAGGAAAGATCAAGCTGCATGAGCGATTATTTAGAGCTTACGGAAATAGACGATCATAATAAACATATTGAAATCGGTAAATTTTGCGGTCTCAAAAAGCCACCTGCTCTAACAACTTTCACAAATCGGCTCAAGATAAAATTTATATCAGACGCCAGTATTCGAAAGCTCGGTTTCTCCATATCATACAACGTTTTAGATGAAAGAACCCACTGTGGGTGTAATTATGTAAGAACTACGGGCTATTTAAATACCCCAGGGTGGCCTAATCCATACGAACCAAATCGCGATTGTACATGGGTGATCACAGTACCGGCAGGACAACAGATAATGCTTAATATTTCTAATTTTGATTTAGAAAGACCAATTAGAGGCAAATGTGATCTTGGTGATTATCTGGAAATCAGAAATGGTTATTCAGAGTCAGCTCCCCTAATTGGTAAATATTGTGGGTCGTTCGAATCAAGGCGAATCACATCTTTAGCCAATGACTTATATTTACATTTTCATTCCAATTTTTACTTATCCGGACGAGGTTTCAGAATTGAATGGGATGGCACAATATCAGGATGTGGAGGCACATTGACCAGTTCCAGTGGTCATATATCTTCTCCTAATTATCCCAGTAATTATAACAATAATGCGGAATGTTTTTATAGAATCGTAACTAGCGCGGGATCTCGAATTCAGATATCATTCACAGACTTGGATCTGAAAAGCTCTCCACAATGTCGGGATGATTACATAGAAATATTTAACGGACGAGACGTGACTGCACCGTCTTTAGGGAAATATTGCGCCATGCCACCCAACCAACTTCATATTGAATCATCAACTAATTTCGTGTACATTCTATTCAGATCTAATTTATTCGAAAGAGGTAAAGGTTTCATGCTCAATTATAATACGATATGCAACAGTAATATAACAGGCAGGTATGGTGTAATCGAAAGTCCGGATTATCCTAATAGTTATCCTTCAAACTTAGACTGTTTATGGACTATTAGTGTTCCTATCGGTAATAAAATAAACGTCACTTTCAGTCATTTCGACGTATTTCAAGGTTACAGATATCAATCCGGGTCCTATAAAGTTGATGACACCTGTCGCCATGGTTATGTTCAAACAAAAGAACCAACCGATATCAATTTCTCAGATAGACTTTGTGGAGATTCATTACCGAACCCAATACACACGAAAAGTAATTCAATACAAATTAAGTTTCGTAGTGGGGATTTCAAATCTGGAACAGGATTTCACTTAGAATGGAATAGTGATGGATGTGGAGGTCACATTCAAAAACAAATGGGAACTCTTTCTTTGGATAAAAGTTTAACTTCAGGCGAAGCATTAGAGTGTGAATGGCTTATAGAAACACAAAGAGGAACAAGTATTAGCATCACTTTCACCAGTATACACATGTCTGATTCCAAGGATTGTTCTGTAGATGCGATTGAAGTTTACAATGGGCAAAATGAAATGTCTCCGCAGCTCACAAAACTTTGTCAAAAGGATTCAGCGACATTCCAAACAGACAGTAATTTTATGTTCGTGCGGTTTAAGAAGCACTCTCCTTTGAGAGATATTCACTTCGTATCACAATTTAGATCTTTGAAATCTAAGTGCGGAGGTTACATTCATGCCAAATCTGGATTAATTCATTCTAAAAACTATCCGAAGGACTATGATAATAGCTTGGATTGCGTGTGGTATGTTACTGTTCCAGCAAACCATCGTATCGAAATTAATTTCCTTGAGCTGGATTTGTATTCCAAAGATCCAAATGATGACGACAACAAATGTTCAGATGCTATATTCATATACAGGGGCCTCCAATTGATAAATTCAAATTACACACATCGAATCTGTTCCAACTCAAACATAACACAATTAATAACGAAAACCAATAACATGGTATTCCAATTTAAGACTGATAACCAAGGGACAGCCAAAGGGTTCAAAGTTAACTTCACTGCTATATGTGGCGGTGTAATTTTAGCTGACAGTGATGGTATAATTAAATACCACCAAGCCGTCAGTCATACGAATATCAGCTGTGTCTGGACTATACTCGCTCCGAAACTCGATCAGAAAATATCGCTCACAATAACACATATTTCACTAACAAATAACAATGATATCGTTACGAGTAGAAGCTGTCGTGGATCATTTCTTCGTATCTTTGATGGGAATGGTATCAATGCACCATTAATTGAAGAGTATTGCGGGCGTACAGTTCCTCCAATGATCGTCAGCCAAGGCAGCGGGCTTACTGTTCAACTCGGTACTTACACTGACAAAATTGCGGGAATATTTGAAGCAAATTATTCACCTTTGACCAATGCTTGCGGAGGGAAGCTCATTGCGGAGAAGGGAGTCATCACCTCTCCGAATTATCCACGGCCGTACCCTAGCGGCCTCGATTGTGAATGGATTATAAATACATCTCCGGGAAATATAGCGTTCATTTCGGTTCGTAATATAGATTTGGAGGATTCTGATCGGTGTAATGAAGATTACCTTGAAATTCGTGAAAATAATGGCGGGGGCCGACTGCTAGGACTTTACTGTGGCAATCAAGTTGCCAGTACTAATAACACTGCCGGTTCAAAACTATCCATAAATTTCCACACCAATAGCAAAACTAGTACTAACAAAGGTTTTATGATGTATTACGAATATTTGCATGAGAATGTAATTCAAGGAGATAGCGGAGAGATTACTTCTCCATTGTACCCAGTTCAATATCACGGCGCTGGTGATTTTACTTGGCGCATATACACGAGTGACTCTGAAACGATATCGATATCTGTTGACACCTTGTTAATTCCGTCATACAAAGACTCGAACTACAACAAATTATCCATATACGATGGATATGACGAAACTGCACCGCTGTTGAAACAACTTCATGGAGTCGTAATAGACAAAGTAGAAAACATGCATACGACATCCAACGTAGCACTCGTAATACTCAAAATGGACGAAACTAATTCGGGTTCTCTATTCCATATGAGGTGGGCAAAAGCTACCGCAACTGTATTTGAATCAAACGACATCAACTGCGGCTCAAATCAAACTGAAATAATTCCAACAGGTACTTCTACCTATTGTAAATCACCTAATTATCCGTCAGCTTATCGGAATAACTTAAATTGTGAATGGGTTTACAAAGCGCAACCAGGGAGACACTTAATCATAACTTTCACGGATTTTAAGCTTGAAGAAACCCACTCTTGCTTTGCAGATTCGGTTGCAATTTACAGTTCTGACAATTCTATCAACTGGAAACCTGTCAAAGAAAACATATGTCTATCATCAGTAACAGGTGAAAAACAAAACTCTGATACATACATGAAAGTCTCATTCAAGACCGATTCAAGTGTTACAAACAAAGGATTTTTAGCTCGGGTATCATCTAAATGCGGCGGGATAATTACAGACTCGTCAGGGGAAATAACCGTCACGAGGCTTGATGTATTTGGATCTTTATTTTTTTCAAGTGTCCGATGCGACTGGATAGTAAGAGTACGACCTGGCAGAACCATACACTTGGAGTTCACTCACTTTAATATCACTAATAAGGAGACATGTGTAACATCCCTAACGTTGCGTAATGGTGATTCTATTGAAGCGCCTCTTCTAGGAAACGGCAAATATTGCGGCCATGATACCGAAAATAGAGAACCAAAAACAACTTCAAGCAATGCCCTATTTCTCAGTTACGTGATTGCCAGGGGAGTCCCTTTTCAAAACTTCATAATTCGATATGAAGAGAAGAGTGTAGAATGCGGATCAACATCGAAATTAACTTCAGATCATACCTGGGAAGTAATTTCTTCTCCCAACTATCCTAATGTCCCGAATTCATACACAGAGTGCGAATGGGTATTCACAGGACCACCTGGGGAGATTCTATCAATAGATTTCATAGACAGATTCGATATGCAGAAAGACGAAAACTGTGCAGTGGAATTTGTAGAAATTCGAGATGGACCTTCGATGATGTCTCCTTTGTTAGGAGGCCGCCGTTACTGTTCTGAAGCACCGGTGGCAACCATAAAAACCACGAACAATGCCGTGCACATCAAATATTTAACTCAACTGAAGGATCCTCATGATGGATTCAAACTCAACGTTTCAATAGACGTATGCGGTGGCACCATTCGGGCCAGCGTGGGTGAATTGACATCACCAGGATATCCGCACATGCTAGCACTGAAAGCCGGTACTATTTGTAAATGGCGCATTATTGCACCACAGAGACATGTTTACCAAATCAAAGTGGAAGACCTAAACTTGCCGGAATCAAAGTCTTTGTGTGGAATTAATATTGAGATACAAGAAACCATTCTCGCTACTAATACATTAGTTGTACTGAAACAGTTTTGCCCTTATTTCAAATACGGAGAAAATTCGCTTTCAATTCAATCATCGACTAACCAAGTATCTATTGTGTTAACTGTCGGTTCTTCCAGTGTGTGGGATCAGGTCTCTCAGAATCGAGGATTCAAAATAAGCTTCAACTCTTCGCGTCCTTCTTGCGGGGGAACACTGACAACATCAGAGGGTTACCTGACCTCTCCGAGCTATCCTCAAGAGACTTCCGTAAGATTTTGCATATGGACTATCACTGTTCCTAATAAAAAACGTAGAATTCGATTGGAACTTTTAGACTTTGATACCGACAAACAAAGAATAGGATTGTTTAACGATAATAAATTCATGAACCCTATAATAATAATACCCGATGGTGACAATAGAACATCAACCCACTTTTTCGAATCTACTGGAAATCAATTAGGTATTTCTATAATGTTAAGTAAATCAATGACGTCACATCGATTTAAAGCTCGCTTTAGTTCCGATAATGAAGCATTATGTGGCGGCGAACTCAGTGGCAGTTCAGGTGAACTCATATCGCCGAACATCCAGCGAGCTTACGCTTGTCAGTGGCACTTAGCCAATCAAGTACAGGACAGAGATAATGTAGATTTCAACTATAACACAATATATATTTCAGGCACTGTGGACTCATCGATGACCGACATTCGTTGTCGTTATAACAATCCTAAACTACTGGTGGCAGCAGAGGTAAATAAAAGTGGACTCAAATTCACTCGAAACATATGCGGTCATTCCGACTACTCCTTTAGTGTGCCGACAAATGCTATAGATTTCAGAGCCATTAAATCTAACAGTGCCAATCTTTACTATCACTTTACTTGGAAATTTCAGCCGTGTGGCGGTATCGTTAACGTCGGAGAAAATATTATCAACATACTAAATTTGCCCAGTTCATATAACGATACCTTAGACTGTGCCTGGATTGCAATTGCACCTGTAAACAATAGAATCGAATTGAGTATGGAAGGATCTTTCGATTTGGAATGTGATGACCAGTACGTAAAAATAATGCAAGGAATAACATCCGAAGCACCCACTATTAGAGATATTTGTAAGGAGAAAATCTTATCGAGTCCTCTAGTTGTACGCTTTACATATATTTACGTACAGTATCATTCCAGATCATACAATAAAACGAATATAAAACTAAATGTTAAATCAGCAACGCACCAATGCGGCGGATATCTCAGTCATTACCAACGTGTACTTGCTTCACCAAATTATCCTAAAATGTATGACCCTAACCAGGAATGTGCTTGGGAAATCCAAACCGGGCTGGGCTACAGGGTGTCTCTGCAGTTCATCGACCGATTTGTAATCGAAGACATGCCTAACTGTACGAATGATGCCGTCATAATTTACGACTGGAAGGACAATGATTACACAAAAATTGCTAAAGTTTGTGGACGAAACCGTCCGCCTCCATTTAATTCCACTTATAATCGTATGAAGGTCGTATTCCGTACCAATGCCGTTACAAATCTGAACGGGTTCAAGGCTCAGTGGGCTCCGATCTGTGGAGGAACTTATATAGCAACAGAAAAAGAGCAAACACTTTTCAGTCCAGGGTATCCTTACTTGTATCCTGCTCTAATCACTTGCGATTATGAAATATCTTCTACCGATAGCAAAATCTTACTGAAATTCCTTGAATTTTCTTTAGAAGGTACTTATCCAGATTGTGAATACGATAATTTAACATTGATTGCTCAAAGTGACTCCGACTACTTTGATCAAACGTATTGTGGCAGAGAAACTCCTCCTACATTAAGTAATTATGACAAAATATCACTATCATTCAAAACTGACAGATATACTCAAAGAAGAGGGTTTAAAGTCTCATACAGCATTTATACCTGCGGAGGAAGAATAAACGACAGTAGGGTATTGACCTCTCATTACGGCGATACTTACGATGACAATATGAATTGTACGTGGTTTATTGAAGCACCAGCGTCAAAGGTAGTGATTCTTAAATTTATTTACATAGATTTAGAAAACATCGATAACTGCGAAAATGATTATGTAGCGGTTTACGAAGGTCACGCACTGGATGAAGATAAGCGTTTAGCGTTAATGTGCGGTTATGTCAATACAACAACTTACATTAGAAGCAAAAGCAATACAATGTTGTTGGAATTCATTAGTGACTATGGATTGGCGTATAAGGGCTTCAAAGTTGAAGTTATATTCAGTTACTCTGAATCAGTCGGTTGCGGTGGACGAATTAATCTGACTAATGCAGGTCCGCATGTTCTGGAATCTCCTCTAATAGGTAACAATGTGGTATATGAAAATTTCCTAAATTGTGAGTGGTGGATCGTCAGCCCGCCGGACACTGCAATTCAAATAAACTTTACTTCGTTCCATTTGCATCCTTGTAACGGTGTGAACCAAACTGGAATAGGTTACACCAAATGTGGTTGTGATTCAGTGGAAATTAAAGATGGAATAAATCCCAACAGCTTAAGTATTGGCACCTACTGTGGCCACTCACTTCCGCCCCTTCTGGTGTCCTCTCATAATTTTATGAGTGTTATGTTTTCCACTGACGGAACTTTGACAAGTTCCGGTTTCAATGCGACTATATCTACCCGAAAGTCTGTATGTGGCGCTTCGGAAATAACCGTAAGTAGGACAGCCCAGCGGTTGAAATCTCCGGTCGACAGCCAGGGAAGCATTTTGCGAGGATTGCATTGTAACTATAATATAAATAAAGACAATGACTATAATCAATTAATTCGATTAACAATTAAAAAATTCGATTTACTCCCTCCTGAAGCCGATGGAGGAAACACGAACGTGTGTACCAGGGACAAATTGATAATAACCAACAATCGAATACCACAAAATATGACTGTCGGGAAAGATTACATTGCAAATCATGAAAATGACCGTATCTATATGGGATTTTACTACAATTCTAGAGCTACGCAATTACCCACTCGACTAGAATTATGTGGACTTAAGGAAACCGTAGATTATTATTTTTATGGAAGTATATCAATCCATTTAATCACATCAACCGAATCAGATAACAAAGTTCATAAAGGTGTTGAATTAGAAACCGCAGTTGTCGGGATGTGCGGCAGGAACTACACTGACTCCCAGGGGCGGATACAATCCGCGAACGGAGTAACTCCACACTCAGGTATAAAAAATTGCTACACACTTATCACTGCTCCTGAGAATTACACCATATCTGTGTACTTTATACAAATTTCGAGCGAATATTGGGGTGACGAATTTTATTTAGACGTATTTGACGGTAACACTACTGGCGCCCCGCGTCTTATTAGAATTACAGGTAGATATGTCGAAAGTAACCCCGTCTTCTCAACGGGAAGATATTTGCTGTTCCACAATCATCCTGACAGTGATGATGTTAGCGTTAACTTTGATTTGAATTATGTGACGACGAATAAGGGCCGCGGCTGCGGAGGACGATTGACGAATATATTCGGTAAAGTCACGAGTCCCATGTATCCACAAATATATAGACAGCAAAATACGTGCGAGTGGGAACTGGAAACTCCCAAAGGCAGCCAATTACAATTACACTTTTCTGAATTTGACATGGGAGTCATGTGCGACCAGAACTATTTGCAGCTGGTGGACAGTAAGGGCGGCGTCATATCCACCTTCTGCTCCGAGACGCCAGCTGACTATACAAGCGATGACAACTACGTTAAAATAGTATTCGTCAGTACAATTAACAATAGCGGCATGGGTTGGGTGGCCGAGTTCAGACTTGCAGGCATTTGACATAGCACTAAGAATTTAATCAATACCCCAGGCAATACCATAGTGTTACATTTGACAATATAATACAACTAATTATTATGCATGTTCGCTACCTAACATGGTTGGGTTTCTCGTAATTTTATGTAATCCTTTCATACACACAGACGAAACAGAGTGAAAGTTAATGTTCTGCTTAAAAAAATAAATTTGTAGCATTTTTTTTTAGGTTCTTTAGAATATTATTATTATTAATTAAAAAAAAGATTAAATATTATTATGTCGCAGCCAACTAGCTAAATTCGCCGTTCAATTAACAGCCTAGCCACTTTACTAAACAGCGTCGATCAACTAATGGCCTGAATGATATTCAGCCATTTGGTCAAACAGCTAGGCAAACGGCTTGGATCGATGACGTATAATTACTTGCTTAGCCTGTTCATTTCAATTTAGTTCCACTTTTTGCCACCTAGCGCCGAAACTCACCAAATGGAATAATTTTATTAGGTACATGGTATTTTCCGAAATTATTTAGATCCGCCGAACCTACTTGCCGGGTGGGATTTCTGTGGGGTCATAAAGAAATAACCCTAACCTAAACACATCCGGGTCACTCTGCTTGGGAAGTATTTTGAAAAAGTTTTGTAGTACTTAAATGTCAACCAGTTGCCTAACCATTAGCCAGCCAGTTTATTAAATATTGTAACAGACGATACGGCTGAATATCATTTAGGCCGTTAGTTGAGCGGCGCTGTTTAGTAAAGTGACTAGGCTGTTGATTGAACGGGGAATTAAGCTAGTTGGCTGCGACAATTATATATTGAGCTATGTTATCCTCCTACACTGAAGCCAGTAATTATTTAATATTTAGTGATTTAAAATTGACTTCTATACTATAATAAATTGTTCTTAATAAATAAGCATTTATAAAATGTTATTCTAATAATAAATATGAAGATAACATACCAGTTTCGTTTTATTAACTTTCCTTTATGAATTCAAATTATAGCCTTTTTAAAACATTATATAATAATATAATGTTTTAATGATGCGTTTGTCCATTCAAATTTACATTCCAGCTCCGTCAAGATGGAGGTGTCCGAAGCCTCAAGACTTACTGGCTAGCAGCTTTCTATAACAATGTCTTAGACTGACTACTTGAAATCACTGTTTTAAATACGGTAATAATAATTGCAGATAGTCAAAATAAAACTGCAGACTTGAAATTCAACGCGCGTGTTCCTTTAGGCCTATAGGCTAGAAAAAGATTTACTCTGCGCGCACGCAGTTACAAAACTGATAATTATAAGATACTTACCATGGGTTATGTCAGCGCTGCGTAACAGTCTTTCTAATAAATAAATAAAACCATATACCGAAATCATAAATTACATTCGATCTAGATTAGAGCTAAAATTTACGTAGCAATATAAAATATGATACAATATAAGATATGTGTTAAGTGTACTTAATTGATATATAACATTCCTTGTTGTACTGTGTGTTTTAGGTAACACATAACTTTGTATTTTATAAAAATAAGACGGTCGCCATGGTAGCGCTAGGCTGTATAAGAGGTAAGTAGTTACTTATACCCGTTCATGAATGCGATCCTTTTGTGACCGATGGCACAGAAGGGGAGCCAAGGAAACTAACGGTATCCTTTGTAACCACGATATCGTTTGTTCGCAAAGAAGTAATAAAACAGAAGATACCTAAAATATGTTGTGACCCCTTCACATCAACACCAATTAACCGGTCCCCTCGTTCTCGCCGACTTGTGGACTCCAAATTAAATCTGCCACTTTGTGCCCAGCGGAGACATTGCCCAAACTTTGGCAATTATAAAAGTTTTAAGTGTATTTTTTGTCCGATAACTGGACGAAACAGAGTAGAAACTTTATCATTATGATACAAAGGAAGCTTAATCTTCTGGAGCCAGGGAAGGATGCACAGAATGGGTTTATATATTATTATCTTTCTTGGCGTAATTTTTTTTTACAGCAAATCATCCGGAATTAGAAGCTAGCTTATAGGAACTCCTAGCGGTTGGTAGTTCTGTGTCATTTTGTAAATATGCGCTCCGGAAAAATAACGAAGTGAATTATTTGGAATGATCAAGACTCTGGTCGCGAGGCTCTGTGTCGCTGCCTCTCATTTTTGTCTTCGTGAATAGTGTTCTGTACTGTGGAACATGCTAGTATACCCGTAGTTTAATTTCAACAAGTTCTAAATGTATTCAATTACCTGTGTGTTCTACTATTCACGTTTCTATTCAAATTTTTCAACCTCTGCTCGCGTCCGGTGCGCGCCTACTAAGTATCAGTCTGGCTATTGAAACTATGGCGAGATAGACAGAAGTATAGTAGTAAGTACACATCCCCAATGATCATACACAGCGAAGAGTCAAAGTCATCGAAATTGTCGCAGTTAGCTACATACATGAACATCCTTACTAATAATATAAATGCGAAAGTAACTCTTTCTGTATGTCTGTCGCGCTTTCACGCCAGAACTTTTGAACCGATTTAAATGAAATTTGGTACACAGATAGTCTAAAGTCCGAGAAAGGACATATGCTACTTTTTAATCGAAAAATAGGGCTGTAAGGGGTTGAAAGGGGGGATGAAAAGTTGTATGGAAGGATCGTAATTTTTAGATGTAGAAGCTTGAAACTTATTTTTTAGGCTGTTGATTCGATATAAATTAATATGACATTCAAAGTTTGTAACAGTTTTACCCTCAAGGGTGTTAAATAATAATAGGGAATAGGGGATGGAAGTTTGTATGAAAATATGTAAGGTTTATGTGAATGTTTTATAAGTTTCCGACAAGAGGGAAAATATTAGAGCTACCTATTCTGATGTAACATTTACCGAGTCATTACAAACACTTTTCCACGCGAATGAAGTCGCGGGCACAGCTAGTAATAATAATATATATGTCGCCGCCAACTAGCTTAATTCGCCGTTCAATTAACAGCCTAGGCACTTAACTAAACGGCGCCGTTCAACTAGTGGCCTGAATGATATTCAGCCATTTGATCAAACAGCTAGGCAAATTACTTGGATCGATGACGTTTAACTACTTGCCTAGCCGTTTAATTACCTGCCTAGCCTTTTCATTTCAATTTAGTTCTACTTTCTGCCACCTAGCGCCGAAACTCACCAAACTGTCAATATCTCTATATTCTATATTCTCTTTGGTCAATATGGCGTCGGAAAAAAACAACTTTGATGGAATAATGTTATTAGGTACTTAGGTTTTTTACGATTTTTTTTAGATCTACCGAATCTATTTGCCGGGTGGGGTTTCTGTGGGGTCATAAAAAAATAACCCTAACCTAAACCCATCCAGGTCGTTCTGCTTGGGTAGTATTTTGAAAAAGTTCTGTGGTACTTAAATGTCAACCAGTTGCCTAAGCATTAGCCAGCCAGTTTATTAAATGTTGTAATAGACGATACGGCTGAATATCATTTAGGCCGTTAGTTGAACGGCGCTGTTTAGTAAAGTGCCTAGGCTGTTAATTGAACGGCGAATTAAGCTATTTGGCGGCGACATATACATCGATATGTACCGGGTTGAATATAAGACATTACGGGTTAGAGGAAACCCTTTTTGCTCTCTTGAACCAAATCAATCAAAATTCACTGCAGCCTGCGGTTGTTTTCACTCACCAAACAGAACGCCACCACGCCTTGAATTAATGTTTTTTTTTCTCTCGCTGCAGGCGCTCGTGCTTTCACTTTTGGTAAGTTCATTTTTAGAGCATCGTGTTCAGGCGAGACGCCTATTCATTATACTACCCTGATAGCCAGCATCTTAACATATGCGATTTTCGAAAAGTTAGAGGTTCTATGTTTCACTGTATGTCTTTTTTTTCGCTTCTTGTTGGCAATAAGTATATTTATTTCTATTAATTTTACACACACGTACATACAACATTTATGCGATATATATAGGTATACTTACTAAAAATAATATAAAACAACTTGGCTCTAAAATTATTTATCATCCTATAATGGTCATGTCTGTATAGAATGTCTCGGTGTCTGTCATTAACGCGTATATTTTGTTATAATCAAACAAATTTAATATTGTATTATTTTTATAATGTTTCTAATAAAGTTTGCCGAATGTAAAATAATTGGCCGTCAAGAGCAGCAGATGAATTGCAGTTAGTAGTTGCAAAAAAATAAAATGTGTTAGCGGATGGAAGATTCACGAAATGAATGACTAACCTATACCATATAGTATGTATGTAAGTATATATGTATAATCTAAATAGTACTATGTACTAATATTTTCACTTGTCGCTCCCATTTCATAAGCATTTGGATGTGTTCTAAAGCCGCAACACAAAAGTTGTGATAAATATTCTGAAGCTTGTTACACAGAAACTAAGATGCATAGTTACGTATATTTTGTCTTCAGTGAGGATTCCAGTAATGCCACCTGGCTTCGCGCTACTGCCGTCTTCGGCCATTCGGTGGTTTGTGTAATTCAAAACTACGACTTAAGTAAACCAATCAAAAATAAGTAATGTTTAAATATCAAAGCTATTTTCGTAATTTACTTTAACCTTTCCTCGTACATCACTTTCGTTCGTGTTTCGCGTCCCTCGATCCGATTTCCTGTTTCCAAAAGCTCTAATATAGTGAATTCGCTTTGACAAATAGCATTACTCAATTCTGAGAGAACCTGTGGCCTCTGCCTTTTTTGGAAATTACACTTCTGTAATAATTATACGAGTGGATTTATTAATTTAAATTTGTACTTAATGCCTAAGTAAGTTCACTATTACAAAAGGTCAATGTATTGTACTATAACTACTTATGTCTTCTCAAATTGAGCGTATTTTGTAGTGTTGGTGGGCGTACACTGGACTAGGGACGATCCATGTTACGACCCGGGCGAATTACGAAAATGCAATTCCCAAAATGTTCCCCGATTGGAATTGAACCCGAAAGGACACACCTAAAGCCCACAGTACCTATAGTAAATAATACAGTTACGTATCGTCTCCCGAGCGACCATATTATGTAGACTATGATCGTCGAGTAGCTATGAGTACCGGGGTTTTCGTCAAACAACTGTATAATTTACTGGACTGCGACTAGACCAAGCGATCGTTGGATTTTTAACCCCCGACAAAAAAAGAGGGGTGTTATAAGTTTAACATGTGGATTTGTGTGTCTGTCTGCGGCATCGTAGCGCCCAAGCGACCGAATTCACTTTTTTTTTGTTTTTAGTGTTCTTAGCTATGTTTCATGAAAATCGGTTCAGCCGTTTGAAAATTATCAGTTCTCCTTTAGTTTAAAAACTCGTCACATCGGGGGTTACAAAATTTTCAATTTTAGCTATATAATGTAAAAATGCAGGTACCCTAATAACTGTTACCTCCATTGCCAAGTCTGAGCATTGTATATTTACTTTTCGTTACTCATGATGGTCAGTCTACTCATTAAGTGGTTGGATGGCTTTCTGTCTCATGCAACCCGTCACGTTCAGGTACCGTTTAATCACAGTTGGCCGCAATTCGAAATGTCTACTCACTCGAGTCCCTTTGTTGCGACTGTCGACCGCACTGTTTACTGAATCTATACCTACATTGATATATTTTAGATACAAACTGTAAAGTATATAATAACTTATAATAGTGGGGGACACACAGTTTGTAGCTGCAATAAATTAAATCTTGTATTTGCGATTTTGTCATGCCTTCCAAGTAGGAACTCTAAAATAAACAGATGTATCATACTGACGCATCTTTCTTAAATGGATAAATGAAAGATAAATGCGGTCATTCACATGAAGAAGCCGGCAACCGTTCTGACTATACATGTTTAAAGATAATGACCGTATTTGATATCTGGTTATAGTAAAATATACCTTTAGAAATTATCGGCGCCGGATTAACCGTGTGAATGCCCAGCTTACTTCCAAAAAGATTGTTTCTCTAATTCTTATTGTGGTTTTATCTAACTCCGCCCAAGTTAATATCCGTTTCTTACCACATTTCGTACCTATAACAAGCATCTAATACGAACCCTCCAAGTTTTTAAGGCTGCGCGATATGACGCCACCGCGCGTGGAATCGCAAACGCGTATCGGCTCGTTGCGAGCGGAGGCACGTATCGCGGGAGTTAGCCAACTTAGTTGCCGCGGCGCGGGCGCTACGTGTGGTACGTACAGAGACTAACAACTTTGTTTTATAACTGATAGCGTTTAATCCATCGCCGTCTCGACTCATCTTGGAGTAGACTTTGAGATGTATTCGCTGTCGGCTGTTAATTGCGTACCTAGCTGTTTAAAGTACGCGGTACTGTACTGTTACAGGACATAAAACTCCGTTCATGTACCGATTAGGGTGTTGGCCTAAAGATGAGGTACTTTACTGTTTACAAGGGTTAAAACTCAGTTCATCTACCAATTTGGGTTTTGGCCTAAGGGTAAAACTTTTGCCCTTCATTGTTGTATATTGGTTTGATTCAAGGTTTTGAAATCCAATAATCAATTTATTTCAACAATAACATAATCACACTTGTAGGTACATGAAAATAATTGTATCCAACAAATGAGTGATTAGAACAGAATACTAACGAATACGGCTCGCGTAACAATAAGCGAATTAAGAGAGATATTCTCTAACCGTAGAAAACTGGCCTCCGAGAGAGAACCCTAAATATTATCTTCATAATTTATATTCGAGTCCGTATTAATGTTTACCTGCTAGTTTATTAAGGGTCCAAAGGATTACCTCACCTTCGTGCACACCGACACCGGGCTATGTGGAAATATGTACTTATTATTACGAAAAAACCGTTTTGTAAAGCAGCTTAGAATACTACAAACAGGCTCCAATAACGCTAGCAAAACATCGCCCAAATAAAAAGGCCTCTAACATTTTTCAAATGTAGGGTACCACCTTATTCCAATTAATTTTTTACAACGTTTTCATTCATTGTATTTTTTTAGAAGTGAGATTTTGTAGTGGCTTTAAATATAATAAGTACGTAAAAATATTTGGAGCTTCAGTAATAAACCGCTTTTAATTGCAAATGTCAACACAGTACAGTCAGACTGCCAGGGGTTCGCAAAAATATTTTTGTAAGTCGTTGCAATGACTTTGTCATGCAAATTAATAAAAAGCATTTCTATTTTCTACAAAGTAGTGTCCACGTTACACTTTGATCCTATGATAATAATGTTTTAATGAGTTTGAGTGCACTCTCATCGTGTGATACAAGTTAGCAATTATGAAAAGTGGTATCAGTAAGTTAAAAAGTTAAAAGAAAGGGTTCTTAGAATTCTAATTTAAACCTTATTTATTTTTACCCTTATTTCATTTATTTTTTATTAATATAAATTTATGTGATAAATTGATAATTATTGATAATGTTTGATTATTGAGGAGGATTAGAGGAGGCCTATGTCCAGCTGTGGACAAGCATAGGCTGATGATGATGATGATGATGATGATTGATAATTGTGATAATTGAATGGGGATCGATCGTTGCTCCAATATTAATAATAATTTTAATATTAATAGGGACTTTATAGGAAGTTACATACTTTGGGACCAATAACACCATCAGCGATATGTAGGTGCACTGCAGTTCATCTCTGACCACTCCTTCGGGTAATACAGGAGTAGGTGTATGGTGTATTGCAATCGATTTAGAATTACATTACAAAGTACTTTTATACTGAAAACTGCTCATAAAGCCATTGTAAATGGATTAAAATTGATTTATATAAAAACTTCAAAAACTGAAATTAATTAATTATATTCAAGACAATCGCGAGTACCGGAAGATTCAAGTTACAACAGAACAGACATTTCACGTATCAAGGTAAAGTTAGCAAAACCACTAACACTCACTCCCAAACCAAAATGTGGCACACAAAGGTTTCAAGCAAAGTATTCGCTCATTCTGTTACCGAACTCAGTCGGTAACCGCGTAACACACACCGCCCCCGAACAGACAACTCGTAACTTGTTTACAAACAGCTCCCAAAGCGTTGCTATTACTAGATAAACAGATAACGAATTGTGTGTCTACTTACCAAGAGAAGTGTAGTTGTGCAGTAAAGTTTGAGTAAAATGTGATGTAGGGACGGCAACTCAGGTTTTGATTTATTTGGACCATTTGTACCTATGGTGTAATTTTGATAAAATTTATTATGATTTACCTACGAAAGTCGAACCCTTTACAAGGTAAAGCACCGCACGTATTCAGGTCTTGAAATTGCCGTGTAACTAAAGTAATTATTTTTCTTTGCAAGCCATAGAACGTCATATAATGCTTCGGATATGTTTATTCCCAATTGACACCATGGCACGCTTCCATTAACGGGGACATTGGAAAACGGAGAAAAAAGTCACGTTGTCCTCGATGACGATGAGATTAAGATCGGCGTTTATATTTATCCACATCAGTTGTCACTCCAAATTATCGGGCTTAAAGTTAACCTACCAAGGTTACGTTTCGGTGTAACCGGCTGCTCGTTAACTCACCGTAGTCACGTAACGGGTTGAATGTGGTCTCCTAGACCCGCGTAATGAGGAATATTATCACCTCCGCGGCGCGTGCCGTCCGTGCCGCGCCTCTCATCCTCTCCGCCCGACATTAATAGTTTTTTTCTAGACATTGTACTTGAAGGGCAAATCATCTGATTATACTTTGATATTCCCGATGTTCATTTCGTGAAAGTTTGTAGATAAGTAACGTAAACTCAATAGTAGAGCGATAAGTTATTTAAAATTAAGCAAACGTCATTGTTTATAGTAAATGGACATCGAACCTAAAACTGAAACCGTTTAATAATATAAGGAAAAAACGAATAGAATGTCTTTTATCATATCTGTCCTTTGCATCTTGTGAATAGCCTCCAACCTACAGCCGTGTGCTACATGCACCTCACCGGCGCTATTCTGTTATGGCTTGTTTGGATATGCTATAAAATATAATTAAATACTACTCAAATATGTATAAACTCAAATAGCTAAGGAACTATATAATCACTGGAGGCCGGTAATCCTCTTACATTTCGACAGCTAGACAAACAGAAATCTTTAACTTCGTTACGCGCCGGGTACAGCTGAACGTAATTAATGTCGAGGCGAAGTAATCCGTCCGAGAACGGCATAAATTTTCATAACGCGAGGTGATAACCGAGTGACCAGTTCACTGTTCGTACGGCGGATATTTCGGAAGGAGACATGCTTGATATGATATTAAGTACTTCATTATTTTATATTTTCAACCGAATATTATAATAATACAATTATTTTGCTGGAATCTAAATGGCTCGTTAAGAAAGGGAAGTGTTTTTTCTAATTATGACTCTACCGTAATATCAGAACATTTGGTAATGCTCTAATAAAACAAGATTAGGCCAACATAACGAGCTTAGTAGGAGCAATGTGTCGATTTGATAATCCGCCCAGATTTTATGCATATTGAGGACTAATGGTCGGTTTTACTGCATTGACTATGTGGGGAACAAACTTACTTCTATTTCAAATTTCTGAAATGTCCTTTCATGACTTACCTTCTGCCTTGAAGTTAGAAAATAAATATAGCTTGCAGTGTCAAGTTGTGATCCGACTAAGCTGAGTGCTTGGTCTAGAAGTGGATGAATTAAATGTCAGTAACTACTAGTGTTTAGAAGCTGAACACATTTTTATTGTTCAGTTTAGCTTAGGACTGTGACTATCAAGTTTTATAGGATTACCTACCTAATGAACATCCATGAGACATTTTGTCTAAGGATGTCATAAAAATTATCTAGCTGTCGCTAGACATGCAGTATGGCAAATTAGCTTCTCTTTCAATTAGTTTTTTGTGGTATTCCCATTCTAAAATTAGTCCCGTAGCAGCGGCAACTGTCATTGACATTGCATTTGGAAGTGTCGCAGCTAACTTTAGCCAATTTCGATTCAGTTCCGGCACCGGACAGCCCTGGTCTCATCGCTGACTAAAACTAACTTGGTTTTAAAGTTTATCTAGTTTATAACGTGCGTTATTAGTTTAGTTCGGCGTGTAAGCTCGAGACATGTTTAAAAGGTTGAGGTCGTTGTTGAAGGAGCTGGCGTCCCTACTGAAAAATCGTAAAGTTCGATAAAATATTTTATATTTGTTTCTATTAGACTAGTAACCACTGTTACTCTTGTAAGTCAGGATAGACGATGGTGTCCAACAATGATGCCTCAGTCTGACCCAGTGAAAATCTAAACGTCTGCAATAATAATGGAAACATTTTCCAAAAAGTCTTATTTTTGCAGAGTCCAGAAATATCTTTTGGTGTCTATCAATCTGTGTCCTAGTTGTACTTCATGTTCCACATACACACATAATGGGTCGTGTACATCGCAAGTGCCCCTCGCGTCGTTGTTTGAAGTAATAAATTTGTTAACACCGCCTTCTGATGATATTATCGCGCGCTGATGTGTTCCCGCCGTTATATTATGTTTGTTTTAACGGCACTTATTATGAGACGGAAAATGTTTTGTTTGCGGTTCAAGTTATGTTCATTTGAATTATTAAGTGTCGTCCTATTTCCACGAATGCTGTTATAAAATTTGATACAAGATGCCAGTCTAGGATCATTGTTTAAATCGTGCTATATGCCAGTTCACAAAACTAATAAACAAATATCGCCAGGTGGTCAAATACATATTATAGAGATTAAACCTGAAACCTCTCGGATAGGCGACTGGGCTATTGGCGACAATGTTGTAAACAGGCACCATCTGATGTCGGTGATAATACTAACGCGCTTATTATACCTAAGTATTAACTATAGCTGTACCACATCATGAGAAATTACTTCATACTCACTGATCAAACCTCGCAACTTTATTTACAAGAGAACTTTGAGTGTCATTTCACAAACCGATGAACTGCTATATAGCGCAGTTCAAAAACTCTATAAAACAGTCCCCACAGCTCTCGACGACAGCTGTACTTAGTCTTAGATGATGTATAGCGCGTAAGCCATCGCTTTATCACAAGTTTAGGAGTAGATTCTATTTAGACAAGTTCACAACAAGACATGTGTTCTCGGAGATCATCTCGTGAAACAAATGTACATAGTTGATTTAGAGTTTCGGGAACCTCTATTTACTTGTATGTGTAGATGAAGTATGTGGACAATGTGTAAATTATACTACGCCTGTGGAAAATTCCAAATAATCGTTTCAGCCATCGATGTGATATAATGTAATTTCTTTTTTGGTGTACGTGTCTACATCGCTTGTAAGTAATGCCAGACAACCATGCCATACGTAGCACCATGCTTTTTGGACAAGTCAGAGCAAATTTCGTAAATAATTGTTCGTGGGTTATAATATATGTATAATATATTTGTCAAAATAATAAAAGAGCAATAACATGTACTCAAAACAAGTTAACAAGTAAGTATATACTTAAAACTAGTTAACACTTTGACCTACTATGAAACATAGTCTCCACAGCTCCCAAAGATAACATGCCCGTCCAATTTATTTAAATGAGTGCGGTTTCCCACCGAGCGTGTAACCCTTTGCCCAGCGCTGGACTTAATATAAACTTAGCAATGAACGGCTCATGTTACCCATTATACTGCATGAGTGTTCTAAGGAACGGTAAAGATGTTCCTCCACCACTAGCGGTAAGCGATGCAATGATAAAACTAAAAATAACTTACGTAAAATTGGTAAAATATGCAAACAAAATAATATTTATTTTGTATCTTTCTACTCATCTCATCTCTAATCTATATATATATATAACTCAAAGGTGACTGACTGACTGACTGACATAGTGATCTATCAACGCACAGCCCAAACCACTGGACGGATCGGGCTGAAATTTGGCATGGTAGGTAGATGTTATGACGTAGGCATCCGCTAAGAAAGGATTTTGAGATGCAGGCTATATAAGATTAGTAACTTTTCAGTTTAAAATATACGAATTTATGTATGCTAGCGCCATCTACATTGAGTTATTTTGGAGAGAACTTTGAATTAACCACTGAGTTATATATATTTAGATTTTGGCTGTTCTTTTCTTGGCATATTTTGGATTGCATTTGTTTTGTTTCGGTTTAGTAGTTTTGGTTATAGACTCTGCTTTGTATTTGCCATTTGTTTTGCTTTCGTTTGGTTTAAGTATAGGTTTTGACGGTTAGATTTTTTTTAAATGGCTAAAGAAAATCTGAACGTTAATGGAGAAGTTGAAGAATGTACTGTCGTCCCTATTGGTGGTGACGGTGCATGTTTGTTTCGTGCTCTCTCTTATTTAATCAAACTCAACTCAAACTCAAACTCAAAATTGTTTTTATTCATGTAAGCCAACAAAGCATTTATGAATAGTCAGAATCTACCACCGGTTCGGAATGCTGCTTCCACTGAGAAGATCCGGCAAGAAACTCAATGGTTACTCTTTTCAATGAATTACAGATGGTGTACATTCTCAGGAACAGCATAATCACTAAATAACTAATAGTAAATAATAATCAAATCTCCCTGAGATTTAGGTATGTAGATAAAATGAGAAAGCTAGTTTAGTGTGGTGGTCATACCTACTCGGTGTACGGAACACAAGATAGAGCGATGGGGGTGCGTTCAGAAATTGTCAGATACGAGTATGTGTTTAATGACTGAAGCAAGTTTTCAATTATGACCCACGACAGGAATGGTGATAACTACGTAACATCTGACGAATATTTTGCTGATATGATGAAAAATGCTACTTATGGCGGATTTTGTGAGTTAATAGCAGCAGGATTAATATTCCCATTTAAGTTTGAGGTTTATAGAAACGGTCTCATATATACGGAATCTGGATCTAACGACTATCCGGTAAGGCGATTACGATTCAGCCAAGATTTGTCCAGTGGGCATTTTGATGCCTATCTTCCCATAGCAGCACAGAAAATTACTCGGCGTAGTATGGAGGTAGCTGTAGAAGAACATGATTTAGGAATTGATACACCTTCGCAACTTAAAGTTGATAAGGGTTGTCAGGAGCTACCTGTTTTAGAGCGTGAACACCTATGGTATCTTCAGTAAATTATGATGAAAATTTAATAAAAAGTTTATAGTCCCAATCTGAGTCTGTGACATTCATAGAAAAAAAGAAAGACAAACGTAGGGGAAGGTTTACTAATTACACACGAAAAAATCAAATAAAAAGGGCACAAAAAATATGGACAGACTTTGCCTGAATCCCACCGTAAAGCTGTGTCTGAATATAAGAAAAAAAAACCTGATCTACAGAGGCAAGCTGTCGCCACCTACCAGGCTGCACACCCTGAAAAACACAGGCAAGTTGTCGCCATCCACCAGGATGCACACCCTGAAAAACACAGGCAAGCTGTCACCACCTACCAGGATGCACACCCTGAAAAACACAGGCAAGCTGTCACCACCTACCAGGCTGAAAACCTTGAAAAACATAGGCAATCTGCTGCACTATGTCAGGCCAGGAATACCGATGTGCGTAGAGTGATTCAGTCACGGTATAGAGAAAATACAATTCAGCGTGTATGGAGAAGAGAACTGACAGCAGTGTAGTCTTAGGTTCTATGACGTACAAGTGTCAGTGGTGTAACGCCTTGAAGTGGAAAGATGAGACACCTGGCATGCAAGCGTTACAACGCAATATAGTGGAAGCCACTATATTAACTGGGTGTGCGAAAGGGGAAACTGTATTTATACCACGAATCCCATTAATACCTAATTATATCCCGTTCGAATTTAAACGATTACAGTTTCCCCTAAAAGTCTACTTTGCCATGACAATAAACAAGTCTCATGGGCAAACTCTCAAATTTACGGGTATTGACTTGAGAGAACATTGCTTCTCTCATGGACAGCTTTATGTGGCTTGCTCACGAGTAAGTTCACCCAATAGCTTGATAGTTTTAGCGCCTAATGACAGATTAGTTAAGAATATTGTGTACAAAGAAGTTTTGTAGGCCCTAATTTTTTACACACGCTAAACAAAAGTAAAGCCGCAAAAATTATACCTAATTGATAATAATACTTCTTAACGCGAGCGAAGCCGCGGGCAAAAGCTAGTCTGTTACATATTTCTGAAAAGTCGGTATAGATATATAATATCTTCCTAAACATTATTCTAATTACAAAAATTTGTAATATTATTGTAGTTTATTTTATTGAAATTATTAGTTTTTTTTGTGTTTTTTGTAGATCATAATTAAAAGTGCATGATCATATTTACATTACACACGCTCCAGGAATACACTAAAACTGCCCGTCAAAGAAAAGTAAGTAACGCATTACGCATAGCATCCACGGGTGTAATCCCCTTTACACGTAGCTATATAAATTCCCACTTTATTGTACAGTTTGTGTGAACCTGTGTCGTTAATGCAGGGGCCGAAGGTAGCGAAATGGCCGAACTTGTTGATGATCCTCGCAACCGTTGGAAATAAGATTGTAAAAACAGTTAAGGGATTAGCCTGGAAATTTCAGGTCCCTCATATACGTCTTACGGTATATATTTTGTATGCTGAAGAAATTTTATTTTAAATCAATTACTGAAATTACGACATAATGACGTTTGTTACTGTTAGAAATAGGAAACTAAATTAAATGTGTTGCCATCCTTCTCTTTATTATCAGCCATGTCTCCATTGGTATAGTCGTTATTTGTAGACAACGGAGTTAATACCAGTTGTACGTATAATATCAATGTGCTTTATTTATAACTACTCTATATGATAATTAAGTTCTTCTGTGTCAAAGGCGCCGCAGCAACAAACAAATTACCAGAGCATACATTAAATAAATGGCCACAATTTTACATAACCCCGCCGAACGGACCGCACCAGCTCGGTAATCACTGCCCTCATTACCGATAGCGGGTTAATTATAGACATTACTCCATTGTAACATAATACTATTTGTCATAGTACTTTGCTGATACCTGAGAGACAGGTCAGCTTCATACCTGTCACACACACTATCTATTAGCCCAGTTTTAATGTATATAACTATCATTATAACTTATAACTTTTCTACTGTTATATATTTCATCAAAGCCCGTCAGAGTAAATATTTTCAGTACACAAGTCTACCTATTCGAAAAATTATAATAGGTAATTCAATCTGAATTAAAACAACTAAGTTACCAACAACAACGTTCCGTTACAACGAAAAATATATATTTCTTTACACATCTTACAAAATATTATCTATTGTTTCCATCTTTTGTTCTAAATTACCTATCTATCTAATTAGTTTTAGTCAAACCAGAATAATGAGACCAAAACATTGTGCTAAACTCTCTTTGTGTGTATTATACATCATTTTGTAAAAATGATTTAAATAAATGTTTACCTTACCCTAGGGTCAGTCTACACTAGCTAGGCTAGGGACAATGTATACATACATTTTACTTTCCATATTTTGTTCATAAAATAAGGCTCAAATGCCGACCCAAATTAGAAAATATGATAGAAACATGATTATGAAACTCCGAACTAGCGGACCCTTACCTTTCGCACGGTAATTACAAACCAAATTACCGATTGTGGAGCAATTATATCACATTACTACACGCCGCCCGGTCGGATACCTACTGGCGGTGTTCGGCCAAACAAATTATTGCCTAATTAGAAGAACAATTAGGTATTTTTGTGTTAAGTATTTTACCTACCATTGTTATGGAAGAGGCTGAAAGGGAACAGGTTATATTGTACTCGTTGAACCGCATACTCGGAACACAAAGAATAATGATAACATATAATAAGAATAGGTGGGGCTCTCCATACCGCATGGCAAAGAGGTTCCTCTCCCTTGAGTCCTGACAACCATCCCGCTGTTAGTGGTGGACAAGATTTTATTATATACATCATTAAAAAGATAGGATTCCTTGAGATATTTTTAATTATCCTCTAAATCCTCTTATTTCAAATAATTGATTGACTCAGACGTTTGAGATCGGTCTTGTTGGCCACTTATATTATCAACTAGCTGTGCCCACGGACTTCGTCCGCGTAGTATTTAACGTAACAAAAATTTCGGGGTTATCGGGACAAAAGTATCCTATATGTTAATCCTGGTTATAATCTATTAGTGTTCCAAATTTCATCCAAATCCGTTTAGTAGTTTTTGCGTGAAGGAGTAACAAATATACATACATACATCCACACTCACAAACTTTCACATTTATAATATTAGTAGGATCAACTTATTTTTTTTATAATTTTGGTGGTTGACAAGCAGAGCGTGGGTGGTGGGGTCCTTTACTTGTTTTATAATATAAAAAATCTAAGTTCACAGATAACAATACCGATAATTATGTAGGGACCTACCCAATATATCAATTTTAGTGATAGATGATAAGTGATAAATCCCTAAAAACTCAGTGATTATGTACCCGTCTGATATAAAACCACTGATTATTTAGCCGCCTTAAAACCATTGTAAGAATATATGCTAACTGACCAGAAAGGTAATAAAAGGCTTTATATCTTGATTAGCCATGCATTATTGAGGATGTGCGCATCCGGCAATTTGTGACCGCAATAAATATCCTGGGGGCATTATTATGTCTACAGCTTAACACCAGGGCAGTTATATTGGCAATGTGAGATTAGGTTAGCCCCTCTAACTAAGGTAAAGTCTTGTGCTAAAGAAATAACGTCAGTATTTTGAACCTGCGAACTGTGACGATAAGATACTCTGCTTACGCAAATGGGCATTGTTGCAGTGATAAATAGATGCTAACTATACATACACCTGACTATTTTGGGAAAATTTAGTGTACATTATGAACCTAAAGGCTTTTCACCTATATTGCCCGAAGAGATAAACCTGGACACTTTGTTTCCAAAGCATGGGTTGACTTAGCTATTGCTAATTATTATTCTTCATTATAACTCGAGAACTCGATTGATGCCCTTGATGTTGGTGACCTAGTCACATGCTAGCAGAATGAGTCATGATATCTAATGAAGAAACCGTTCCACCATCAAAGAACGCCATCAAAGGGCTCGTAATAATTAAGGAAGCGGTAATTAATGGAACTTAATCATCTTGGCCCTTTTACCCAAGTTTCAGTTGGTACTTGGCGGCACAACAAAATGGGTTTACATAGAATCGACTTCTTAATTATGGACCTTGGCAAAACTGTTAATTAAATTGGTATTTAAGTTTTACTTTTGAAACTTACTTAAATGATTAATTCTAAATGTAACAGCCTGCCTGTCTGTTGGTTGTTAACACGTATACCCATACTAAAGACCTATATAAGCAACTAGAGAAAAAAAAATGCCAAAGACTTTCAGTCAAGATGTGTGCGTGTGTGTGTGTGTGGGCTTTTTCAAAGCCCACTGAGTTTCTATCCCGATATTCTCAGTCGAAGTCGCGTTCCAAACCGGTTGTAGATATAAGAAAAAAAAATTAAAATTTTTAAGTGACCTAAACCTAAACAAAGTCAATAAAATTTGAATTTGAAGACTCCAAGGTTCAAAGAAATGTTACTATTGCCAAAATTATTATTACTGTAATTAAATTTCATGCGTGGTTAGACAAGTAAACAGAAATCAATTTACAAATTGCTTACCTGGCTTACAGGGCGCTAGCCCGCCACACTACCACCACTGTTAGCGACCGTACAGCATAGTACAGAATTGGCAGGGTTGCCATGGTGACGCAGACATAGGGCACGAGTGTATGCTGTAACGCAGCTAAACAACTCTGATACAATTTGATTTGCCCAACTAGACAATGCCAGGATCAGTTATCATAAATGTCTCTATGCCATAAATTGAATAAAATAAATATGTAGTCGTTAAAAAATGTTTACCCACTTAATAACAATGGGAAGTGAAGACTTAGAAGAATGATAGACAATAAAACCATAATTCTATGTCGACGTCTACCACATCCACCTCTTAACCTATTCATGATCACTGTATTATTAAAATCTATTCCAATATGTCCTTCCCAATATAGAACACTCTCCACAAGTTTTCATAACAGGAAAAGTTATCACAATGGCCTGACATTCTTGCCGCCCAATCCGATACATATCCGCCATATAACAAAGGCCCTCATACATATATCGTGGCTATTACTTCCTCATACACCAGCTCCGTATTTTCGGCGTCCCGTGTGAATGAAATATTACACAAAGTTATCTCTCTTGTAATTATTTTCTTTACTATATAGAGTCACTGAAGCTTTACATAAACAGTTTGATGATAGGTTTTTGTTAGGAATCTTATTCTTGACTCTAAAGCTCCTTTTATATGTATATATATTTTAATTAATTTAGTAAACAAAACATTTTTGGGCACGTAAGTGTTTTGTATTGCTATTGTAAATCGATTTTATTTTTCTATAAATTGTACATATGAGTTGTTGGGTTTATTAGCCTATCCGGCTAATCTTAATTAATAACTACTAAGGTAAAGAACAGTCAGTAATTATGACATAGCATGACGCCTTGGTTTACCTTTGCCATATATAATTATTTTACTTTCGCTCTTATAACTTTAAATGGACCTCCATGGTTATCCAAAACCCACCTTTATCATATATCAGAATGAAATTACGTTACCATCTACAAAATTGACGCCACACATCTTGAGGTTTAAACGTCATGAATAAAGTAATTTCACCGTAACGACCACGCTCCTTCTCGTGATACGTTCCTTACGCACGACCCCCGTTTCGTTCCCCGCTCAATAAATGCCCTCATATAATACCAAAGCAATTACTCCATAATACGCGTAATACAAAAACCGGTTCTGCCGACATCAAATAAAACACCCGCCGGCGTATAAGTTAACGTTATACCGGCTATACCGCTCGGCCGGATAAAAAGGATTTTCTGTACTTCCCGCGAACGCACGTGACCCAAGTACGGATTGTACCAAAGAGGCGCATTAGATGGGGACATACGCACGTCTAGTTGTAGCGGCGACGCGGAGAGCAAATATAAACATAGGTTCACATTACACTCAGTTGCACTTTGTAAGCTGAGTTAAAATATTTTATTCTGTCTTAAAAATCAGCACTAACAGTATTCATCGTAGCCAGTTACCGTACTTACATATTCCACTACGTTTTGTCTTATATAATTAGATTCTTCACTACATACTAATAAGTAATTAAAACTATATAAATATTACTAAATATGGTAATTTTTGGCTACCCTATAAACTCTTGAAGAAATTTTGTCTTTGAAACAAGGTGATAGTCAGCAAGAAGAGGGCGTACTTGAGCGCGTATTTTGGAGCTCTTTAAGTCCCTTGAAGACATTACTACCCATTATGGTACAATTTTCGAAACCTGAGGCCCAAGTCTTTTAACCACTCGCATCTAGCTTGACTCACACTCGACTCGCAATACGTGAAAACTGACGAATCGTGTATCTGAATATGTCAGTTTTGACAGTTAGTCTATAAGAAAATTGCAAGTGCGAGTGGTTAACATTCTTGGGCGCCTGGCCCGTCCGAAACATCGTCCCGTATACCCGGCGGTCCTCAAACCAAAAAGCACTCTGTCAGATGGGCACTCGTGAGGGCCGCGCTGGCAGGCCCGCGAACCAATCGCGGCCATTCACGCCGCTAAGTAACCCAGTGATTTAAGCAATCGATGAAAGAAACCCCACATTCTTTGACCCTTTAGAAATTTTAGCGACAGGAAGTACCGCTTTCGAGAGAAAATGGCGTGTCACGTTGGTCTTTGGGATATCGTTGAAGTAATTTTGTCATGTCGTTACCTTCTACCGTGTCCTTGATACTTCGTTATCAAAGAGGTGTGGTAAATACAAATAGGGCGTCTGCTAGTTCGAATGTGCTTATTTTCTTCACTTACTAACGTCATCTGTTAGTAAATTAAAGAACAAAGCCTTTATTATATGTAGGTAAACACATTTATTGTAGCAGTATTATAAAAAATGTAAGTTATTTTATGAATTAAGTACAATACGAATACAACAGAAGAGAAACAATAACCACTAGAGTGATGTAATTTCAACGAAATGCACCAACAAAATAAAATAAGTATACAAATTATTCGTACCTAAGCCCGTGACGTCACCGTACACGTAACAGTTACGCAACAAAGCAACGATCCTGGAATCCTAATAACTTAGAATTCCCGCCCGATGCGTAGCTTTGTGACGTAATCACCCGCCATCTTTGTCCCTTCGAGGGCTTAACATACAGAATCCTACTTTGCGGCGTAACCTGGCATGTTATCCGGCGACTCGCCCGTCGGCGCCCGGCTCATAACATCATTGCTTAAAATAATAAAGTGTATTTGAATTGTAGTGTTGGTTTACACTGATGATAACGTTTAGAATAACTATCGTGTAATATAAACTGGTAATTTAATAATAATACTAATTAAATAATGTACCATCACGCCTCTATTCCCCAAAGAGGTGGGCAGAAATCAATGCAGTGTATCCACATTTATCCGATGTTAGAATTGGTCCAAATGAGTGAGCCAATACTCAAATGAATAATCTTTAATCTAAATAAGATGTTGAAAGTCCCATCTCGCCTTGAAATAGGACCCAGTCTTGAGGATAGATGATCAGATAAAGGCTTGGCTAGAAAACCCTAATTCCTTAGTCGGTAATCCTTCGTTATCTATCATCCCCGGACCCTGGGGGTATCAGTGATCCCGAGATCTATGCCCACCGGGATTTAGGTTTTACTTTCAGGCTATTAGGATATTAAATCAGTAGTAATTCCTTTGGAATGTTGGGAATAATTTATATTAATATAAAATGTAAGTAAGTGGTTCTTTACTTTTAGTTCTACAGCTCCAGTGACTTCTACGTATAGGTATGTTACATACGCGCTTGTCATGCATACATAAAGTGAGTCATTAACTCGCCACCAGGGGCGCTGTACCGGTGATCATACAATCTTTGCGTATAAACGCGACCACGTTAAAATGCGTAAAGTTGCACTAAGCACACTGATTTGCAGAACTGTCACAGTGCGTTATGTCTCCATTGTAAATCTGAAAATCTTGACCAGTCCACAAATTTAATGTGTCGTTATTTTGCTATTTAAACGTCCCACTCCTGCGGGCACGGGCCTCCTTTCAATACAGGGGATGAGGGAATTCAGGTCATAATCCACGGTTCGAAAGATTTCACATATCTTTTGAAAATTGGTTAGATTTTCTAAGACATGCAGGTTTCCTCACGATATTTTCCTTGACCGTTAGCAAGTGATGAAAATATTGAAATTATGTCGCACATAGATTTCGAAAACCCAGAGGTGTAAGCCGGGGTTTGAACCCAGGGTCCTGGCTATCACTGCTATTAATGTGTCTTACCGTTATATAAAGTAACCTTTGCTGTAGTTTTCTATGGCAAAATATTTAAACAAAGCGACATATCAAGAAGGCGCGAAGTAAGCGAATAATTATTATCAAGAAGGTAAGTCAGCTGACACGATAATTACCGGCAGTGCGGTGCGCGCGTCACGTGCATAGTAAACTTCTAACTCAGTAAGCAAACTTTGCTCCACAACAAAACGGTATCGCGCAGTTCGCCCGCCAAACTTTCACTTTGTAATTAAAAACTGGCTAATTAACGTGATTTAAATGAGGGCAAAATAATTAACAGAAATTAAAACCGCTGAAAGTTGCGTTGGTCACACACCTTGTTAAACAGTCTGTATAAATGAAATGGTATTCGGTTTATTTTTTATTTTTCAGGTCGTTTGGGGATCGTGAAACGACTCTCGCCGTACTTTGTCGACGACCTAATCAAAAGCCTAATATAGTTTTATTTATGCCTGGTTTTTTATTCGATGTCCAGCTTTATAATTATTTTTCTTATAATATCTGTCAAAACATCAAATTGATTCGGAGAGTAAACTTTATGTGGGAATGGTGAAACAAAACCTTAGTCTAAGGAATGTTTGAGGCTACCAAGGTGCTAGAATAGTTCTAACGCCAGTATCAAAAACCAAGACAAGGAAAGTGACTTCGTAAAAGTGATATGTCTCAAAATAATCTTTATGCTCGTGGGCAGGTCGGGAGGCTCCGATACCGAAGCGAACATTAGCAGACGGGGAGCTCTTAATACGAACGAAAGGATTCCTCCGGGACGGATCTAAACTTTACCAAGGTTTAATACTACTAGATAGGACACTTATTTATATTCTCTGATATATATATCTAGCGGGCCGCGTCAATAGCTATGCTTTTCTACAGAGACAAATTTCGGAAATATCTTAATGGGACTTTGCCCGCCGTGACCCGAGCCATTGCAACTGTTTTTTTTTTAAGTTCATGTGTACTAGTAGCCAACTCTAGTGCCAAAGTTTTCAAACTTCCCAAGGTCAAAACCAGCTCACGTAAGTGAAAAACCTAGTCCGATGTAAAAGTACGTCACGAAGTGTAGTATCTACTACTTCCAGTGAATAAACCAACATCCGCGACGCATCCCCGCCCGCGGCCACGGCAATGATTATATCAGGTCGCCGGGCGACGCTCAACCCTCGTGTGGAACGTGAAGGCAAGGGTCGAAGGACATTGAGACAAAAATAAAATTTAACCGCCGATACTTTTATATTTACTCGAGTAATGTTCGATTTATTCGAAGCTGGTTTTATGAAAATGTATGGTCTCTTGAGGGTCGAACACGAGATACCTTCAGGTGTGGTTAGGGAGCAATTATTAGAAATGAATCGTTAGAAAAAGTATTTATATTAGCAGAACGTATCAAAAAATTACATTTTCCTACAGTTTCTTTAAAAAATCTAAAGATATGATACTTTGGGGTACCAAAGTGCCTATGAACGATTTATTAATGGCATTAGAAATAACCTATTAAGTGAGCAAAGCTTCTTTCAAGGCTAATTAGGCCATGTTCCATTCGGTAAATTAATATAATTTGTTATCAATCGCCGCGAGCTCACAAAGCCGTGGTTCCAGGATTTCAACGTTCGTTCAATTCCAATTGGCTCGCTACCCGCGCAGGTAATTACATTTTCTGATAGAATCCTTAAAACGTGGGTACGAGGTGATTTCATTAAATATTTGAATTCGGACCAGGATGATACAAAACTGGATATGGAGATAAATTTAGAAACAATTTAAAAAATTATGAAGATTTACTAAATTATAAAAAAACATCTAAAAAGCTTTCGTTCGGAATTTGTTATTTCAAATAATATACTATTATTATAAGGTATTCGTTATATGCTCTCTTACAGACATGATCCAGCTTTGGTTTGGCTGGTTTGTGTCATAAATCAGATATTCCGTACATTTCTTATCCACGCTTAGATAATCGAGGGACCTGTGCTCGACGTTACGACCTTCTAAGGAATTGATTGACGAATCAATATTTAATATTGAATTTGTTCACAAAACATCCACTTTTCGGTTTATTGTGCTATATTTAGCTGATGAAATTGTAAACTAGCCTTTATTAGCTCACTTTTATTGGTTTACTGTAGGCTAATCCTAAATGAGTTCCGATAAAATATTGTATTATTAATATTTTATATTACCTACACGTGCCAGTAGCCGAATTCAAGGTGTAGGTGTAAAATCTCAGTAACTTTCATTTAGTACATATTACTGTAGAGCTTACTGTATAGGGAAGAATTCAGAATTATTATATCTTAAAATCATAAAGTTGATCAAAGCGCAGTACTTCAAAGTGGGTAGGTACTCATACGAGTACCTAGTCACATATTTCTAAAAACACACATTGTGTTAGTTAATATTCTCTGTAAGTTCAAATATGTAAGGGCTGATATTAAAAGCGACTTCTGAACTCTCGATACCACGCAGAGATTTAATTTCGTCCCTGTTCGTCGGAAACGAAACGCTGGGTTACGAAATGTGACGTCGACACCGCCGTCCCGTGACGCTGTGCGGCACACACACATGACACACGATTTCTTTGGAAATTGTAAATTTATTCCAAAACCTCATCTTGCACGCCTATTCCAAATTTATTTATTTTGTGTTGAGTCTGACTTCCAGTGAAGCCAAAGTCAAATCGTTTATTTATTTAGGCTCACGGGGGTTACAACTTGACAATTTCATTAATACTTTCTTACCTATAGGTACAACCGGATCGGAACGCGACCTTGACTGTGAATCAGAAGGTTGTATAAGTTACAATAGGTATATAGGGTTATTGTTAAAACACTAACAACCTCTCAGGACTATATTAATTACTAACAATGATATTAATGAAAAAAACCAACTTTCGCTAAATGATTTTCTACAAAAGATGTATTGACTTCTACCAAAAATAATCTTTCAAGATTTCGTTGTTCTATCTAACACATTTTACTGCTTTACGTAAGCACTACCGAATATCGCTACAATCCACGTATGTGCACTCTACCTATGTCGCGACGTGGGAATAAGTTCCTAACATTGACCCTCTTATTAATAAACTAGCTGAGCCCGCGACTTCGCCCGCGTGGAATTTAACTTAACAATAAAGCCCGGTCCCGCGTTCTGAGCCCGCGCAACAGGACCCATTTTTTTAATTTTGTTTTTCTTAAATAAAAGTAGCCTAAGTTACCCGCTGTAAGATCAGCTATCTGCCAGTGAAAGTCCCGTCGAAATCGGTCCAGCCGTTTCGGAGATTACCCGGAACAAACACACAGACAGACAGACAGACAAAAAAATTTTAATTCGCGTTTTTGCTATAGGTATCGTATGTACTTTCATAAGCATTTGGTGAAAAGGTGTTATTTTGATATTACAAACAGACACTCCAATTTTATTTATTTGTATAGAGTATAGATGTGGTATAGCGGGTGAAAAGTTACACACCGAATGATCTCTTTCTGTCATCAGTAATTTGTCATTTGAACGCAGAAGACAAAACATAGTGTAACTGTACAACAGCTAACCCGCGTTAATAAGGAGGTTAGAGCGTAGAATTTAAGTATTTTTATTTTTTTATAAAAATCTGATGAATGATTAAAAGTCATAGAACACAAGATATAGTTTATAATATTAGTAATATAAGTAGTTCTGAGAGGTTGTTAGTGTTTTGCCAATAACTCTGTATACCTTGATTACTGATTATTCTATAAGAAAAACAATTTTAAGATTCCATTTGAATATGAAATGATTATAATGATTGTATCATAAAAAATACCTACATACAACCATTTACCAACATAGTGTCCATTATTCAAAACAAAAAAGAATTATACTCCAGATATGAATGTCAGCCAATATATGCAGTGAAATATTTGCGTCCGTCCCGTGTGACTTGTTTAACTGCCGCCGACCAATTTATACATTGAACGAATGAGTGAATGAACGACGTCCGGCGCCATTTAGTATTTTTAACTTCCGACGGAAAAAAGGGGTTTTATAAGATTGTACATGTGGATGTGGCGTATATGGCGTATATGTGTATGTGGCTTCGTAGCTCCCAAACGGATGAACCGATTTTAATTTAGGTTTTTTTCTACACGAAATGTATGTAACTGGCTAAAGCATCGCTATGTTTTATGTTATGGCTATCAACTCGGTTTCTGTTTGTGCATGTTGTGTTGGCATTTTATTCGGACCAAGCTATGTGTTGCGCACACATCAATCGACTGTTTATGAACAATTAAACGGCGATCGATCAAGCGTTGCTCTATGTAGAAAATTTCGATCGATGTCGACTCATCTCATTCTACCATCGATCGAAGGATCGGTCGATGGTAGATCAATTAGCATGGTATTAGTGATATCAGTGATACCGTAGCACCCAATAAATTGGTTTACTAATTTTGTTGTAAAATCTTAGCATATAAACAGATATAGGTACCTGAAAACCATCAGAGCAAGAAGAATACTTGTATTATTATTTTGGTCAAGATTGAAACTACAACATTTAGATAAAGCTACTGTTCAGTGGCGTGAAATCATTCTCCTAAATGTCATATTTTTTAAAGTCTAAAGAATAAATACAATGTGGCTGCTCATTTACTTATGAAATGATCGTGCCGGCGGACACAAGGCGCCGTTATATAGAGCAATGGCGGCCGTAATCCGGCGGGTACACTGTAAAATGTCTAAATTACGCCATTTATGTATTTCTTTAAAACCACCTCGGAGACCATTGGGGACATTTGCATGCTAAAAGGTGGATTAAATTTTGTTCGAGTGCTTGAACATTATGGTAACTTAATGTGTCTGGCGAGAGGTACCAAGATTCCTCACCCAAAAAGAACGTCAGACGACAGGGGGGAAATTTACTTATAGATAGGTACACTGTTTTTTTATTTTGGTCATAGGCTTAAAAACCCTGCTCGTTTCACGTAACACACTGTATAAACTACATCTTAAAGATAGTATTTTTATAATTGCTCGTCCCTACTTATAAAATGCGGCATATTACTAACAAACGCTCTTAGGGCGTCACTCGCAGATTCAAACCTTTCGGTCCACTTATAACTTTCTTCAATAGGATTGCTTCAAAAACTTTGACACTTAAAAGTACCCTTCAGACATCACAGAAAATATCAATATAAATTCCATTTGGTATCGGGGCCTGATGTCGCTCGTAGAATTCAAAGTGATAAGACATATTATATCACGCGATATATAGCTATTAGAATGGATTGTTTACCTGTAGGTATTTGAAATTGAAATTAATTTATTATATAACCTGATTACCTAGTAACCTTCAAAGGTCAGCACATTATTATTATGAATAAAATATGGACATGAAATCTGAAAATGTTAACCTAACGTTTGAACCTTCACCTCCAGTTAGAAACAAGAGGAGCGTTGCACTAACTTATCTGTCACTACTTTAGGCTTAGGTAGTTAAAGTACACCTATCAACAACATTTTGCGATATGTTTGTATACCATCTTGAATACCCGACGCAAAAAGAGGGGTGTTATAAGTTTAACAAGTGTATCTGTCTGTTTCATCGTAGCGCCCAAGCGGATGAACCTGATGATTTTTATTTAGTTTTTTTTTTGTTTAAAGGTATTCTGATTGAGAGTGATCTTAGCTATGTTTCATGAAAATCGCTTAAGCCGTTTCACAATTATCAGCGCTTTTGTAGTTAAAAAAGTCATCACATCGGGGGATTTTAAAATCTTCAATTTTAGTTACAAAATGCATTGTGGTGTTTCTGTTTTGCTCAATAAAATATATTTTAGTCTCTTCCTCAATATACTGACTGCCATAAAAACATCAGCTCTCCAGTAGGTAATATAAAATAATATTACATTACAAGTGAATCTGCATCCCGAGATTCGGAATGTGTGAGTACGCCCTGGGGACAGAGATAGAGTATTATCGCGTCTGAAAGTAAAGACTTCGCATCCTCCCCGCAATTTATGGGTTCCGTCAAGTTCCGGTTCCGGTTACGATTGAGTTTTCTTAATCAAATGAATTTGACTTTATCGTGTTTTATACTACCTAATTACGTTACTCAAATCTGTTTGCAAACATATTCGTCGATTTGTTCGTGTTTTACAGAACTATACCCAGACCTAGCTTTAACTAACAATACAACAACAACAAACTTATAACTGCAATGAAAATTTCCAATAAAAATAGCTCACAAAGACTTGTAGGTAAACGCCTTACACGAAGCGGCGCACTCAGGATCGTAATCGCATTCATAAAAGAATAATGTCCGATGTAATAACGTTTATCTGCGCCAGATATCTGGATTTATAGCCGCCGGGTAGGGCCGGCATTCCATTTGGATCCGCAGAATTACGAATATTTGTCCCTAAAATAGAGCAGACACAGGCTGGTTTGGACTTGTATTGAAATTTCAAGCTAAAATGTAGTCCATGCGTACTTTACTTTGCTGTTGTCGATGCTTAATTTGTATTAAATAAGGCTTATGCTGCAAAAAAAATTTTTAAAATTAATCTAGTAGGTACGTATCTACTTAATTTTTTTTTTTTAGGGTTCCGTACCTTCAAACGAAAATACTGAACCCTTATAGGATCACGTTGTTTTTTGTTGTAACTTATTTTTACTACTCTGTACTAATAGAACATTATTCACTCTATCAAACGTTACGAATATTTGATTTTGAATTTAATTCAGTTATTATGACCTTATTAATTAACCCCTGACGAAAAACGAGGGGTGTTATAAGTTTAACATGTGTATCTGTGTGTCTGTGTATCTGTGTATCTGTGTATCTGTGTATCTGTGTATCTGTGTATCTGTGTATCTGTGGATCTGTGTGTCTGTCTGTGGCAACGTAGCGCCCAAGCTGATGAACCGATTTCAATTTTGTTTCTTTTGTTAGATAGGTATTCTGATCGAGAGTGTTCTTAGCTATGTGTCATGAAAATCGGTTCAGCCGTTTGAAGATCATCAGCGCTTTTGTAGGTTAAAAAAGCCACATTCACGGCCAAAACCAATTCCCTCGGCTCGAATCCATTCGAAATTTGAGATGATTGGATTTAGATTTATTATATTTTTAAATGATCGTAATAGTCTGAACTGGCTTTTTACAATATTATAAATTTGAAATGTTTCCCTGATTCTGAAAAAAATGAATATTTTATCAATTTTTTTTTTTTTTTTTTATATGGCTCTGCCCTTTTGGACAATTCTGCCAATGTCAAGTGAGGCCAATACACGGTATGCACTGGAGAGTTTGGCCAGTGTGAAGCGAAATAAAAATCAAAATAACGAATTCATGCTGAAAAATCACCACACACAACAAACACATACCATTAACACAGCATTAACAGGACAATCCTACATATCATTTGCAATTAAAAGTTATGATAATACAAACTAAAACAAATCAAAAATAAAAAAGTAGCACATAAATTATTGTTTAATGTTATTTATAAGAATGAATTTAGATAAAGTTTCAATAAACGGAGAATAAACATAAGTTAAAAGGCAGTTAGAATTCGTGAGACGGGGAATAAAAGAAGGAATTAAATCATAAAGAGAAAATATTAGTTTGGGACAGTTGAAAAACAAGTGATCAACAGAGCCGTCTTCCAACCCACATTCACACAAAGAGTGGTCATCAATTTTATTGAGATTTGTGTATGAACTAAAGACGTTCCATAAGTCACGTTTCAAATGATGGATACGCGCATGCGTTAAATTTTGTTTGTTCTGTTAATGGTCATGGAATATTACGCTATAATAATTCTAGAGGGCGCTGCTCCGCCATTGACAAAGAATATAAAAAAACTAATCTAATTTAAAATAATTTTAGCGTTATTGAAAATTCTTCCCCTAGGCTGCTCCCGTCTACCTCAACCAGAGTTATTACATCAAATTGAATAATAATTGATAATATTTTACTAGGAATAAAACCTCCGTGACATCAATATTTAGATTCGTTGTCTATTCTAATGTCAATTATTATAATGTCATAACAAAATAATGTCTCATACTTTTACACAGATTTTCTGTTGATTATTGTACATCTTAGATTATAAATGAGGAAGCCAAAACAAATGATTTAATGGTGCTTTCATAATCTGGCTTCGAAACTAGTTGTACCAGATGAATTTGCGAGATGAGCTATGGATACTGAGCTACGGGAGCTGCGCAAATCGCGCTAACATCATTATTTGGAAGAACTAGGTAAATTATACATTTGATGAACAGATCATCGCATCGGGGGTTTTTAAATTTTCAATTTAGAGTTATTTAGGATTACATGTTTAGAGAATATTTAACTCCAAAGAATTGTTTAACTTACTTGTCGGTTCCAGACACAGGATACTGAATAATTACGTAAGCCTATAGTCCACAGCAATGCAAAGCACTATCTCAACAATAGTGGACCGTACTTTGATTGGTGACCGAACGGAATCCTGAACACTCCGTGTGAAAATACCGGATTTATCGGCGCACCGCTACACGCAAGCGGCGGGCTTTGAGCTCAAACACACTCGTATGCAAGCAGTCAGTGCTAATCCTGAGATTCATCAACGGTATGCACTTGCAATCACAGATCAATACAGTATTTTTGATATCTAAGAGTTCCTACACACACACATTAAGCACTTAAAAGAGCACTATATCATGCTACCTATTCGGCTATTCATTTGGCCGGATACGGTTTTACGAAATCGTAAATCCACGTTTGGATAAATATTAAACTGGGCGCCGTGCGCAGTGCATGGCAATCTATCAAATTGCAAATATTTTTGCGACATCCCACTGATATTTGCGAAATAAAATTGGAATGCATTTCGATACTGGCTTATACAGTCGACTTTACTGTTGATAGCTTAAACCGTGTATTAAAATATTACTGTTGAATCAAGAGAACCAATCTAAAGAGGGGTTTTAGAATATTGATCTATATCAGGCAAGATATCAGGGTATCGTGATCCATAAGTTATTACCTTAGTTTGGTATGCCGGACATCATACGTTCCATTTATCCTAAATTTAGTTTATCCCTCACTTTCCTCCCAGTAACGAAGTCAGAAGTATCCAAACCGCAAAAGTTGCAATGAATCCGCCGAAATGAAGCCCTCAGATTGTTTATTTACAGAGTTGTTTGGCGTTTTAATTAATTACGGCGAAATTTATAGCTTCCTGATAATCAATCAACGCTGCTGGCACTTCGGGAGCGTTCGTCATTTGGAAATGATCGCTAACAAGCAAACGGTCGGTATAATGATAGATAGGTAGTACATACATTAAACGGCCCGTTCAACCACAGTAGTATTAGCAGAGCTGAGGTCGGCGATAATCATCCCGAAAATACTGAAGATCTACTATTAGTTTTACGTTCACTGCTGGCTAGCGTCTAAGTACCTACATTTTTCGACCGCTTTTCGCAGTGGTAGGTCGCTCGGCTCACCGCACATGGTGGTTGCGGGTTCGATTCCCGCCCGGGGCAAATTTCGGAAATGGCCTTTCGTAATTTGCCCGGCTCTGGGTGTCACTGGGATCGGTACCAGTCCATTGTACGGTACCCATAGAACAAGCGTTGCTTAGTTTGGGATCATATAATTGGTGTGTCAGTTTGGCGATATTATTATTATTTGAATGAAAATTGTTAGCTCCTCGGAGGTCGATACAATATTCCACACAAATATTTTACGTAGAGTCTAGCAACCATAAAACACGGATACAACTCATATAGTAGAGCTACTGGTTTCTGACCAGCTCGACTCTTCGCACCTACCAGTCTCCATATCGAACTATAAGTAAACGTTTATTAAGATTTTCACAGTGCAACACCGAATGGAACATAACAAGTTTTACTAAAATAATAATTTGTAACCTCAAATGAATACAACAAACGTACATAGCTTTTATAAGCTGAAATATTCGAGTATCTTCTGAATAACAAATTAGATGTTTCAATAACAGTATTTCATAGTCCGAGGTGGCAAGCATCGCAGCTCATTCGGTGGATTGAACCCAACAAATTCACATTTATTTTCATCCCCTGAAGCCAATAACTTTATCAAAATAAACTTTTGAGAACCTTTGAGAATTTTTTAAATAAAATCCGAATGAAATGGAATATTTTAGTCCAAGTGGCCATTTGTAGAATATATCATAAAAGTTAAGATGGTATGAAATTCGTGCTCTACGCAAATCGAATTACATATTTGCACCTGACTCAGCACCTGAGTACTTTAAAATCTAATTTATTTTATTCTTAAATAATTATTTTTTGCAACTTTAAAGTAAGTATCACCCTAAAACGACATTTTCAAACTAAAATACGGAAAATTATTCCTTGAAGGGTGGTAACAAAGGTAAAATAAAATGTCAGCCTCAAATAAAACGGACTTAATATAAAATCGTAATCACGCAAAATCGAACTAAACGGTGTATTCGGGTCGTATAAAAACCGAGGCTTTGTAAAGGGAAAGGGCGAAATGCGTAAATTAGCGTCCGATATCCATTTGGTTGGCGGACAGCCGAGGTGGGTGATAAATCGGTGGCGGGGCGCGGGCCGCATCCGCGCTCCCGACATTTTCAAATTGTCGAGGCGTGAGCTGAGAGAACGGTAACAAAACGTCAAAGAATTTTGTATTATGAAGTATTTATTATCAGGCATGCAGTTGGTTCAACTTATAAGTACTTACCTGTATAAGTACTATAATTCTCTTTTGGTCTTCCTTTTTGAAAAGGTGTTTATCGAGTTCTAATTGGTTATCATATTGTGCTGATACAACGTCTTCTGGGAGTTTATTCCACGCTCTGACTACCCTGTTCCTTCAAGAAGAGGCGAGATAACTGGGTAAAACGAATCTGAGCCCTCGGTTGATGCATGCTTACTCAGAGAATCCTAGGAGTTGTCCAGTGTCAACCGATGACGAAAAATATATACCCCGTTGATCGCATGTTCGCACCTTCATACTCTATGGCCACTATTTATATTTCGTACTAAGCCCGCGACTTCGTCCGCGTGGAATTTAACTTAACAAAAAAGCCCGCTCCCGTGTTCTGAGCCCGCGCGACGGGACCCATTTTTAAAAATTTTGTTTTTCTAAAATAAAAATAGGCTAAGTTACTACTTATAACATCAGCTGTGAAAGTCCCGTCAAAATCGATCCACCCGTTTCGGAGATACTCTTTGATTTCATGTGTTTTTATTTTTTTACTCTCTTCTTCTTAGTCGGGCACTCTTGTCAGAGTGGTCGTGGTTGCGCTGACGAGGTATATGGTGGAAGGTTTGCCTTAGCATTTCTGAGGGTGGCTCTCCAGGCGATGTGCTTCCATTTCTGACGATTAGAGGCGTCGCGAGTACACTGCAGATCTGGTGATGGCGCACCGTCGTCTGATCTCGTCGCCACATCCTCCAGTGCTTGATATAGTAGAGCCGAGGTAAATGTAGTTCTGTACCACTTCGCAGTTAGCTATTTTGTGTACGTTGGTTCCACTTTGTTCAGCTCGGTCTACTATCATCATCTTCGTCTTGTCTCGGTTGATAGCAAGTCCGAATTGGAGGCTGGTACTTTCTAGACGGGTCAGAAGATGTTCCATGTCTTCTCTTGTCTGTGCGAGAAGGGTAGTGTCGTCAGCGTATCTGAGGTTATTTATCACGCGTCCCCCAACTGATATTCCTCTATCACAGTCTTCTAAGACAATTCGCATAATGTATTCTGTGTAGGTGTTGAAGAGTAATGGCGATAAAATGCATCCTTGTCGTACACCAGCCTCAGTCTTAAAATTGCTTGAGAGGGTATCGTCCACTCGTACCGCTGCAGTACCGTCTTCATAAAGCCTCTTCAACAAGGAAATTATATGGGGCGGAACACCCATTTCCGCAAGTATCGTCCAGAGGTGTGTCCATATGACTGTGTCAAATGCCTTGCGAAAGTTCACAAAGCAGATGTAAAGGGTTGTATTGAATTCTCTGACCTTCTCAATAATCTGGCGCAATATAAGAATTTGTTCGCGAGTGCCTCTTCCTTTAACAAATCCGGCTTGCTCGGGCGCAATTTGCCTTGAGAGGTAGGCCAATAGCCTTGTATTGACTATATGGAGCATCACCTTACTTGCATGCGATATCAAGGATATGAGTCGGTAGTTGTTGCATTTTTTGGTGGACCCTTTTTTGTGCAGTGGAATAAAAATGGATTTCGACCAGTCATCAGGCCATATTCCAGTCTCCCATATTTTACTGCAGATGGCATGTAAGACATCGATCCCAGATTCTCCCATCGCTTTGAGGACTTCAATAGGGATCCCATCACAACCTATGGCTTTATTGCATTTGAGGTGTTTGATTGCTGCTCGTATTTCATCCCGCATGATGTTGGGTTCACGGTCACGTATGTTGTGGGGAGAATATGTGAAGCTTGGTGCCACATTGCTGGAAAAAAGTGATAGGCAATATTCCTTCCACACATTCACTATATCTTCTATCTCCGTAACCCTTGTCCCAGTGGAGTCCTCAATAGCCCTCGTCTTCGGTTTAAATTGGCGTGTTATGTATCGTACCTTATCATGCAGATCTTTGGTTTGATATGTATCGGAGTGCTGTTCTAGTTCATCACATATCTTACCCAGATGGTTATTGCGGTCACGTCGGCAAGCAGCTTGTATGATTTTTTTTACGCGGAACGCTAATTGTTTTTCTAAAATTAAAGTATCCTAAGTTACTCCTTTTAACACCAGATATCTGCCAGTGAAAGTCCCGTCAAAATCGGTTCAGCCGTTTCGGAGATTACCCGGAACAAACACACAGACAGACAAACATTTTTTAAATCGCGTTTTTGCTATAGGTGTCGTATGTACTTTCATATGCATTTAGTGAAAAGGTCTTATTTTGATATTACAAACAGACACTCCAATTTTATTTATTTGTATGTATAGATTGGTTCATAAACCTAAATATACTACGAAGCAAAAAGGTTTACTCTGAACCTTTCCCATCAGAGTAAACCTTTTTGCTTCGATAAAATAAATCTAAATGTCGGGTTGTCGCTAACCGAATTATATCCAGTTAATTGATATTCGCTGTTAATGGCGGCAGGCCGCGGGGCGGTGACTCGGGAATGATAACCTATTTGTTTAATATCAAGTCATATCCCTTTTGAATTAATGTATTTGCAAGGTGTCCTTATTATAATAATTGGCACTTCTAATTCTGAAATAGAAACTGTTTGCCCGATTGGAAATTGATATGTTGATCCGGGTAGGTATTAGCTACTAACCGATCCATATTTTTTCCTTTGTAAGTCCGGAACCCTAAAAATGAGGACACTTTTCATCGCTACTTGATTGAGCTGAGCTATTAATGACAGGCATACGCGCAGATAGATTTCCAAATTATCCCCAAAACAAAGTACATACATAAAAACAAATAATTTACTTGCTTATAAATTTATGTACGGGTTTCACTATCTGTGAGATAAATTACATTTGTTTGAATATCTTGAACAAAAGTTAATCATAGTTAAAGTGTAGTTTACTTGAGTCAAGAAAATATATCGTGGTATATCACATATTTGAAATATTAGTTTTTTGTTACTTTTTCAACTATAATATTGTTATTACCATTCGGAGCGTAGATGCTCACTTGCTATAAATTTGTCGTTTATATTATATCTTATACGGAATATTACAACTTATATTTACTTATGGTACACCATCATATCGTGACCAGCATATTTAACACTTACTCTACTTTGTCCTCCCCAATTATGGCAGATAGTGTTAGGTTGTGTATTATAATTTTCGTCGAGACCATATACGAAAATTATCTTTGATCTTTATTTTCCAAAGAGTATACTTGTTCTATCTACTCTATCACTTTGACTATTATTACCAGGCGATTGCCTGTTTTAGGTTATTTCGAAAGATAACACACTCGCACTATTTTTGTATCAACACATTAACTCTTTATATTATTGTACCAATTAGCGGTTTAAGAACTACGGCAGAAAATACAAGATCGCTAAGTCTCATCTGAGTGGAGGCTTCTGATCCGGTAGAAGAGATAAATAAATTAATAAAATTTACAATTATTAAGCGTCCCAGTATTTCCAAGTACATTTATCGATTTGCCATTGACTTGTGTGTCCACTCAACCCGTTTATTATTAACTATAATAGTGGCTCTATTATGGGCTCTCCCGCGGCATGCAATATTTCGGGCGCTGCGTGCCGGGCAGGACCCGACACGGTCCCCGGTATGTCGGGCCCACACCGCCGCTATTGAACATTCTCCATTCCTGCTGTGTTTTATTCCTACCTGTATTCCTAACTGTATACCTACCCAGTTAGAATTCATAACGAAGCGTCTAAGGAATTTAATTTTCGTTATTATAGCAGAATATTTCATTAAATTGTGTTGAGTATTCAGAGAGCTATTGTAATATAAGATAACTAACTGTATTTATTATTTCCTTCATAGCTTGTATAAAATTCTTGAAACAAAAAACAAAATCATATATTTTCATTTTCGTTTTATTAGGTTTAAAAGGTCATAAGAATAAAATCTACTTGTTTAGTTTGTAAAAATTGCATTAAATGCATGGCGTTAAAGTATTCGGCGGCTAGTCTGCAAGTGTGCTCGGAATTTATTTCATGCCATTGATTTCTGCCAAAATTTACGTGCAATAATTTCTAGAACGAATTGAGAAACCGATCTAAACTTAGACTTCTTTTGTTATCGGGCAAAATACCTGTAGATATAGATTCCGATTAAAGTTATATTATCTCGTAAGAGGCTGGGAATCGGTCGGCCCGCGGGACTCGTCTATTATACGCCCATTACCGAGTTTATCGGCGCCGCGGGCCGAGACGCCGCCGTCGCGCAGACACGTAATGGGATGTCGATAGATAGGAAATACCACGTTTTTCTTTCCTCCATCTATCACAAGGCTTTTGAAGAGTCCTTGACAACGTAGTAACTATTGCCAACGTGTATCAGAAGAACATAAGTGCCATATTCTTCGTAAAATACCTAATTGAATGTAGTCAATATTTTTAAGTCTCTACCCACGTATATCTCTATATTGGTCGCGGGCGCTCCCAGGTCCTGGGTGAGGATATGCATTATTAATAGTTATTATTTTTCATTACGTTAATCTAGAATTAAGTTATACGAGTTTATTCTAGAAAAATCCAGCCATAGGGTAAATCAAGAACCTCTACATTCCCATCCAAGGGAGTGCTTTTATCGGAACGCACGAGAATACCGACATTTTTATTAGAATCCAGACTTTGTCTAAATTCTGGTCCCGCCGCATCGCAGCTCTTAGTCAGATTAAAACACAAGGAGATGCTACCATTCACTTAAAATACTGTCTGACTACTAGGATAACTTGTATATACCTAAACATTTTTATTTGCTGAGCGAACAGAGATGTGATATTCAATAAATTTAAGATATTTGATGATTTAAGATTTTTGATACCTAGTCAAGTGCTTAGTAAATACCAACACTGCTAAATTCTGTTTAATATTTCTCTAAACACAGCCTTTGACCCCCGTCTACACTACAAGATCCACTTGAAATATTCAAATACCTCAAATTATTAAGCTGAGTGCACACTTTACGAGGCGGCCTTGCGAGCCGCGCACTGTGGGGCGGGCGGCGCGCCTCGCATCCGAAATGAATCGCTCGCGAATACATCGCGCGGCGTGTTTACATCACGTCACATTCTTGGCGAGCGGGCACGCCGCTCTACAATGTTACATTTCGCTGGTCCATCATTTGGTGTATTTACACGAGCAGTCTATTTTATAGTTGCATACTGGGAATTGGCAGAATTTCATGTGCTTTTGTGAACAGATTGTAACAGGGTGATTTTTATAAGCAATGATGTTGAAAGAGTTTTATGAAAACCAGGCAGAAACCAGAAAACTCGGACAGATTTTTATGAAAACCAAAACCTATGAACCTATCTAACCTATAACTTCTTTGTACTGCACCAAACGATAGTGCCACTTCTATGGATCAAATATCTTTGCCCCTGACTTTAAAATAGGATTGGTATAAAAATACTACTCGTACAACAACATGGGCTAAAAGATCGAAAGTTCGATTAGATTTCGACTTGGTCAATTTTAAAGAAAAACTTTTATTAAGTTTAAATTAACTTTAGTTCTGGCTACCATCTCATTTAACCCATTTTACCCACACACATTATGGATAAGTAGGATAGGTAGGACGATATTTTATTGTAAGACTTGAACAAAAATAACTGTTTTTAAATTCTTGTTTAGTGCCCAAAAATGTTTGTATAGGTACACGGGTACAGCCCAGCATTCGTTTACAAGGGACACTATTTCCATCAAAGGTGTGAAAATGAAAGGAAAATAAAATGCTAGTATGGTACCTTTGATAAAGGAAGAAAACCTATAATTGCTTACTTGCTTGTGTACGTTTTAGGCTATCAAGGTGTAAATAGGACCTTATTTTTTGTGATGTTGTTGATGGCCTTATTTTTTTTCAAAAATTGTGGATTTCTTCATTGAATTCCCACTCCTGGGCAAAGTCCTCCTTTTTTCGATACTCTAAGCTGTCGTGATGATATCCTGGTCGGGGTACCGCATTTTTTTCAGACTGGCTTGAAAATTTGCACCTACGAACAGGACTCCATTTAAAAATAGTGAGATAGATTTCGAGCACCTATTAAGTTATGACCTAGAATCTTTAGAATATACACAACTAGAAAAATAATGAAATGACGTCACAATGGGTAACAAGGATAGCGCTATACATTTTAGCACTAGGCAGAAAGAGATAAAAACAAAATTTTCTGTCCCTATCGGCTTGGTAGGGTAATTGGCTCCGCCCACTTGGCGCAGTTGCTCCAGTGCGCCCAGAACGTAAACAAACCGAAGTTTAATTGTTTTATTTTACTAAAAATTGTTGAAAATACTAAATTAAACCGTCGAAAAGGAGACTTTTGTGAAGTGTTAGTGTCAGGACAATGGGTGGCTGTAGTGTTTTGGGCTGCCAAAGCCGCACGGAGGTGAAAAATACGGGAATTACGTTTCACTCGTAAGTTGTCATTATTGTGTATATTTTTATATTTTAGAAGGGTGTAATTGTGATGCATTATGTCTGTGTTAGACTTCGTGTAATACTAGCCCTCTAGACAGTGAAATATTTGAATAATTACAGAAATACGAAACCTAACCTATTAGCCTAGTGTTGCCAGTATTGGAATTTTGATTTCCCAGTAACCACTAGGGATTACTGGGAAATCAAAATTCCAGTTATTTGGTTAATACGTAAAACGGGAGAATATATCTGGTAATAGGTTCTATCACTTGATCGAGCGCGCAAAATATTGCTGCGTGATAAGGCTTCTCTTTTATTTAAGTTTAATTTAATTATTTTATTTAAGATACTTGTAACATGCCCTCCGACCCGGTGGGGTGACGATCTGCGAAAGACTGCAGGCAGATGCTGGATGCGGCAAGCTAAAGACAGGGCGCTATGGCGTTCATTAGGGGAGGCCTATGTCCAGCAGTGGACTAGCATAGGCTGATGATGATGATGATGATGACTTGTAACATTCTATAATTGATAAGAAATATTGTAGATATTATTATGGTTCAATTATAATACCATAGAATATGACTATGAGTCTTTCATTTCACCATACCTACTCCGTATGCAAATGAGGAAAATGTTAATAAAATATCTGCTACCACAAGTTTAAGAAAGTACTTTCTTGGATAAGGGAACGTATTTATTGATTACCCCAAATATAGGGACCAACTTTTTAGTCGGCAACACCTTGTGTGGGACCAAGAGGCAACTAGGTAGCTACGCGGATTGGGTTTCTAGTTGTGTATATTCTAAGCCTAGAATGATATCGTCACGTCACGTCACTTTTGACAGACTTCCTATAGAAGATTTGTCAAAACTGATGAATTCAGATACGCGGTATGTCGGTTTTGCCGTAATGCGATTCGATCGAGATACTAGCGGCTAGTAACGCACAACGGATCGTAAAAAGACTTAATTGGACCTAAGTTCGTGAGCGGATTATAAATCTGATTCCAATCTTATAAGGTTATCTGATGCTATCCTATTTAGGACAAGTAGAGTTTGCTCTATGTGTACATGGGTGGGCTTGCGTCAAGCTCGGTAACTTGGCAATCGGCCAGGATGCGAGCCCGCCATCCTGCCTGCCACTTTGGCCAACAGTCGACACCGCCACTCCGCAGCCACGCCGCTATATCCTGTCAATAGGTACAGCTTGAATTTACGGCATGTCGAAAATGTGCATTTAGAACTCTATGCATAGCTAAAATAGGATTGGTATAAGTAGTACTATACCAATATTATAGAAGTCTTTAACAATGAATTAGTAAGGTACCTTATTAAATAGGCAAACACGCCTGCAGAGAGAATTTTTTTATTTATTGTGTTCATTATAATATTAGTCTTCCGCCTTTTTCGCCAAATTTCCATCCAAAAGGGAAGTCCAAGTCCGGCTTTCCTAAACGATTTGGCAACCCTTCAATTTCTAGTCTGGAATCTTGTAGATCAACCCAATTTTAAAACACGCAAATACCCAATAGGTACCCATAACCCACATCCCTCATTATAACGCAAGATTCGAAGCTAAGATTACATAACAAAGCATCCCGGAGACTTTCTCACGTGACACGCTCTCATCCTCATATACCCGCAAAGTAGAGAGTTTACTGCCACTAAATAAACATCTACCCAGTTGCCTCAATGTTAAAGTTGGTTTTCCAATGTGGGAAATTCCAGACTAGATCGCAATATTAGTTGATGTTTATATTTAGGTTAAGCCGAAGATAATAAATAAACGAAGGTGGTTTAATGAGGAAAGGCGTTAGTGCGGTGCAGTGTATGCAATACCAAGTGTACCTAATGGCCCAATATATTGTGGAGAGACATCAACAACAACTTTATCATCACAATTATACGCCACGACCGTAACCACTGCTGTGCGTTCACACGCACTGTGAGACCTCATAGTAACGTTTGTGATGATCTTTATGTGGCAAATTATGTTGTCTAGCTTATTTGCTAATAGCTAATTAGCTAATTGCTGACTTGCTTATTTAATTATATGATCATGAAAAGGGCAAAGCAGCACCATCAGTACCAACGGCCGCAGCATATTGCTATATTTAGTGTTATGATTAGACTGTGGTAACTAAACTAGAATCTACAGAGTTTAAGTTAGTTATAATAAGTGTCCATTTCCCGTCCAAATATGGCCAACTCACAGTATTCATCCAAATTACAGTAAAAGAAAAGTAATTGATTATGCATTGATTATCACGCACGACAGGATGTTGGCTGGTAGAAAAGGTAGTCATGTCAAGTATAAACGCGCAGTTGCAACCAACAGCCCACACGACCCCCACAAACGAGTTGAAAGTAAAATCAAGCTGCCATGCATATTCATGGGACCGCCCGCAAATGAGTTGGGAATCAAAGCGGCGCGCCGCCTGCCGTCACCGTGTGGACATGTATAGCTGTCTACTGTTGAGGTTGCCACTCATTGAGGTCATGATTTCAGTTTATTTTTTCCGCCTGTCAATATTTTTATCCAAACCCCTTTTTCCCTTGGAAATCTGAATATTTTTGATTTATTCAATCATTTGATACTGAATCTCCAAAAATGTCACCAAATTATGTACTTCTCACATTCTTCGAGGGTGAGAAGAATGGAAATCCCTTCTTTTTTATTAATGCCTCCATACAATCCATAATAGTACGACGACCGCTTGGCGCAGTGGTTCGAGTGTCGGCCGCTCGGCTCACTGCACCGAGTGGTTGCGGGTTCGATTCCCATAAAGGTTGATTTCGGAAATGGCCTTTTCGTAATTTTCCTGGGTCTGGGTGTCACTGGGATTGCCCCCAGTCCATTGTACGGCATCCATAGTACAAGCGTGGCTTAGTTTAGGACCATAGAGTTGGTGTGTTTGCCTGGCGATATTTATTTAGTACCTACGTAAGAGAAATCCTAAGAAATTTTAATTTTCCAATTGTAATTTAGGAATTTACTTGGAATATAAAAGTGATGCTATTTATTCATAAGTAAGAAGTTAGGTACATCCTTTTAAATTACCTACTTGACTTCAACTTTAAAAAGTTAAAATAACAGTCGCTTGAAAACAGATCTTGAACGACTCAAATTTTCAATATAAGATCAAGCGGGTATTATTGAACTGATAACTACGCAATGCCGTCGGAACATTTCGCCAAGTTCTCGGAAGGCAAAGGTTAACGGTCGCTCTGATTGGTCTGTTTTCTTTCAAAATGCCTCTAGTGAAATTTGATTCTAAATTTAATTAACCAATTCAAGTTCTTAATAACGCCCAGCTGAGATTACGCTTTTTGATCCGGGAAATAATTAAAATTTATTGTAAAAAGAAGCCTACGTTTCTAGCAGAGAGGGTACTCAATAACATTCCAATGTAAGGAGTCTGAGGGGGGGTATTCACAGTCGACGAAAAGTTTCCGTGACGGAGACGAGAGCGTCCATGTTTGTATTCAATTGTAAAAGAAGGATGGAATATGTCGTTTCTGACCACAAATATAGATTTACTCTATATCTGTGTTCCTGACATTGAAAAGTTTCCGTGAACTGTGTATACATCTCCCCCTCCCCCTAATCTCCCCCTGACCCTAGTTTCAACTCAAAAAACAAATTCTTCATCGTATTTAGTCGATGATTTGGTTTGATTTATTAGATAGTGTTTTGTGACAAACGTTTGTAGTCACAACAAAATCCTGACGCTGTGTCGGACTCGTAATATTTATATTGACTTTCAAGTACCGTCGCTTTGCTTAGCTAAATGTGTACCTCATTTTATTTCCGAGTTATCCCTCCAGACCAAACCAGTATTGATACAAAAAATATTATTATAAAAAAGTATAATATCAATCATTAGTGCTACGACGAAACATGAGTTGGCGGATTGAATGTCGCCATTCCACAGTAGACTCATTCCCTCTCCGTTACCAGTCGGTACCTACTTCAAGTACAGAATGTTCCTACATTCCGTACTCTGTGGCTCCCATTCCTAACAACTTGGAACAATGTCAGTGCTGGGAACTATTAATTATCGTTCCAGCAGTTTGTGTCGCCAAAGTTGCCGATCGTCACACGTCAGCTCGCCTCCACTTCGGTTACATTACGAGTCGGGAGGTCTACCACGAACTACCATGAACGTATTCTGCTTGCAAAGTTTTATTTAAAAGATAATATCTTTTATATTATAGGGTTGTGGTAGCACAGTGAAAGTGGCCTGTTCCGAAAGTCGTGGTTTCAAATCCTTATAGCGGACGTTCACTAATGGACTTTTCTCACGATTAAAGTTTTTTGCATGCCAAGTTTCCAATACATACGCCCTCGAACCAGTGAACACTTGGATAGGTAAGCGTGGTCATTTAACTGCGCGCTTCCGCCCGTGCTTGTGAAGGCACATTAAGCTGTCAATTCCGGCTGTCAGACGTTAAGCGATGTCTTTGAAAACTCCGACACCAGGGTTGGCCACCAGCTCATACGATAAGAAGAAGATACGATGTACTATTACGATAATCTGCCGTCAGTGCGTAGTCTGGCAAAAAAAAAATCAAATCAAGACAATCCCTGAGATACGCCATTTTTTAAGAATATGAGCAAGGTGAGATTTTAACTAAACTAAATGCTTACCCTACGAGTGGGTTTGGGGTTATAGTTCAATATACAATTACCCAGCATAAGAATCGAACCCGTAACCTCTTGCTCACGGGGGCAGCATCTCTATCCACCGGGCTATTGACAATCAGAACATTTTCATCACGGAATTGCAGAAAGTGCCATTAATCAAAAAAGTCTCTACCGCCTTTTGGGAATGTCCGCCGGCTAACTGTCAGTTACGTCTTCTATCACTGAAAGGGCCTCTTTACACTTATGTAACAGCCAATATCCGGGCGTCGCCTTAGACCTTAGTTAACACCTCTCTGGGCGTCGCATCGTCCGAACATTCTCAATCTCGCCAGTTAAATCGCGTCGTTCAAACAATCCGCAGGCACCTCGTGGTCGAATCCCTAGCAATCAATAACCAATCACGACCCTCCATTGTGCCAGCCCCGGTGCGGTACGGACTTCCGGGATCGATGGCGTTGCCAAGGTACGGAATAGTTAATCTTGTTAGTACTTATACACCCATTGCATATTGCAAGCGATGACCTGTTCGATTGGAAAGAAAGGAAGGCAATAACTAGGTGAGTATTTATAACTTCCATTGGTTAATGTCACATGTTTTTGGACCAATTGTTGCTAAAAGGAAGCGTCCCTTCGGAGTGACCAAATAAAGGTGGTCCGTTATGTCAATGCCCGAAGAGCGGCAATGAGAGAAGGTTGGCGCCGAAATGCCAAGAGTATCACGAACTCTGATTTGACTATTTCTATTATTTCCCACGACGAAGATTTTTATCCCTATAGGCAAGTAATCATTCAATTTTATCATAGTTTTGAAATAATTTAAAGTATATTCGTACTTGTGTTACTTCGGTAATCATGTAAAATAGTTATTTCCGCACTTCTTTCATTTCCATCATACGGGCAAACAAATGAACTACTCGTCAGTCTTGGTATATTTATTTCAATTTTACCCACAAGCCAGGTAATGTAAAAAACGAGAGGTGAATTTTCACGTTAATATACATAAATGTAAGGGTAACGAAGTACATACAAACATAACTACAATGAAATAGTCCACATTTAGTCCAAAGAAACTATAAACCTTGACACCTAGTTTTAAGTCTAATTCACAATGAAGGCAGTAAGGTGAAATTAATGTAAATGGCCAGACTGTACCAATAATTGAAAATACTCAATCTTGTTAAAGATCTTTTACCCTCCACAACTTTCCCAAAATTATGTCCAAGATAAAATAGGCCACCGCACTAAAATCATTCAACAATCTTTACCACTCAATGTAAACTTGGTAGAATTTTAATTAGCTCACTAAATCATGCAGATTTTTTGCACTAAACGCCCTAATGCGAGTTCTTTCTTATTAGTGGGACGTAGTTAATATAACCGGGGAACTTGTTTAAACTCGCTCCTTGCTTCTCGCTTAGGTTATCCACTTTTATAGTTAGAAAATCTCGGACCTTTTCGCATTTTTTTTGTAGTAGCAAGCTTTTCTGCTGCTTTTTAATTACAAGTTGCAAGATAAATGAGTTATTGCAAACAGTAAACTGTCAAAGAACAACAACTAGTTCTTTGTTTAACTAGATTTTCTTTGCGTTATTTATTAGCTACTTAAGGGATGTACAAAGTTGTCCGAACATTTTTGTTGTGCTTTTTCTAGAAAGTTTGCTACTGAGCCCAACTCATTGAATTTCTTAAGCGGGCAAGAGATGACACTGCTATAGATAATATACATAATATATTATGATTAATTTTCGTTATGAAATAACTACCCTGACGATATTTATTAATTTAACCCTTCAATCATAGTTTTGGCAAATATTTTGCGAGGTTGTTACCATTTTTCTATCATCGCTTGGTCCCTCTAGCAGTGGCCCCGAGTGCACACAATCCTGGCCAATAATAATGCTACAAGAGACAGTCGCTGGCTCAGAGCACCGCCACCGCCGCCGCCCGCCCCGGGACCGCGGTATATTAATGCGCAGATCTGCAATAAGGTTATGCATCCAACTACTAACTTCTAAGATTATATCTCCGCTTGCGCTGATGTTCTGGTCCACTTATAATTTTATCCTTCAAGTTTGTTACTAATGAGGTCATATTTAAGGATCATTGCACACAGACTAATTCTTCTTATTGATAGAAAAATATAATTATAAATCCTATACTTTTTTGCGAGCGAGTTCTAAGTCTATTTTACCCCGAAACTTGCCAACGGTAACCTCGGTAACCTCGGACAACACTAACCCTCTTATTTATAAACGTGGTTTAGCGGTTGTATAGTTAAACCATGCTTTGTCTTCTTCTTTCGTATGTCAAAATACTAATGACAGAACAAGATAATTCAGTGTGTAACTATTCACTCTATGCCACGTTCATTAATCAGGGGGTTAAAGTTTATTTTAGCTTACAGGAAGTAACAGTGCCGGGTGTGTGTGGCGGGGCCGAGCCACATTTAAATATCCACATCTGTTCAAGTTTCATAACAGACTAACCAATGCTTAGTCTCAGAATCTAGGTTAGATTCAACATTTAAAAAGAACATGCAATAAGTATTTCCACTAACTAGCTATGTTGCACACTTTTTAATAACCTTTTTAGTTCATCAATACTCTAAAAGCTGGCAACGCAAACTACATACGCGAGTTCGAAATAAAATAAGAACTATTACTTCCGGAAATGCAAGTCCCGCTAATTCAAGAGTTTGCAATCGCGAGCTTTTGCAAAATGAAAATTTTCAGTTCGCAGCGTGTAAGCTCAAATAAATAAAAGTTGGCTTAAATTTGAAACTTCCTACTGATTGCTGCAGTCGACCAGACTCAGACAGCCCATGTAGTTATCAAATTAAATCTTTTGGGAAGTTATATCTCTCGAATCCGTATTGGAACATATCTCATCACAGAATACCAAGTTAAGATGACCATTTGCCTAAAAATAATTAAGTTTATTTCACAAAAATTTATAAAGTTCATGGAACTAATTGAGTTAAACAAAAAATTATAGGATTTCAATTTCAAATTCAAAGCGTTTATTTTGTTAGGCCTATGGGGCACTTACAAATTGTTTGGTACCGTAGTCCAAGTTGACCTTTTTAAAACATGTGACAGGGATGGGTCGCCCAACACCACGGAAAATCATACATATACCTTCCTTAAAAAACATTTAAAACAAGGTCGGTAGGCAGTAACGTTCAATGACGGAATAAATTGCTTTAACCTGCAAACCTTTAATCATAACAAAAAACACAGCCGAAGCTCACCGACACAAAACATCGTTATCAAAATTATTTCAGTCTCCAAGCGACTCCCGTGTGAGTTCGGTCTATATCCACTTCATTCCACCCACATATATTCATCTCTGTCTACCTTACTATAGTAGACAGAGAGAGAGGGCAGCCTAGTTAGAAAATTTGCTCTGGTGTCCAAGTTTACAGAACGATGCAGGATTTTAAGGGGTATGTTTACGATATAGCGTAGTGTCCGTCCATTTCTTTCCATCGTGTTTGCTCTGAGCGTGATTCAAACGAGCATTTTGTTGCTGTTTATTTTTTTTTTATAAAATATTTTAAGTAGTGCTTGTGTTTGAGATGAGTTTTTGAAAGGTTCCGCGGTCATTCACACGGTTTACCCGAAACCGATAATTTTCATTCATGTTACTGCATCAGTATTATAAGGCCATTATCTGACAGAATATGTAGAAAACCGTGACGGCTTCATAGTGTAAAGTACCGGTCTCTATGGTAGCATTAAAATAATTAGGGCTTGGGATGCCTCCAACGCTGTATTGAATTGTATTACAATAGCTACTAGTTACAGATACCTACAATCTGATTCAAAGAAAACGAAATCTCCAATCTTGTTTATTCCTTGGATATCTCTTTTCAGGAAATAATAGTAGATGTAAAATTAAATTCTTATTACATTGTTTCTATGTTATCAACAGATTCCTATAATACTGCTCCCAATCCTGGCGCCCGCGTTCATCTAGCGAGCTGATTACTCAAGCGGTAATTAGTGTAGCCAGACTTTAGTTGCACAGAAAGGTAATTAACTTCAGATCGGTCGATACGTTAAAGTTGCAAGTGACTTGCAAGTGCAAGTTACTTGTTACTTAGCAAGTTTAAAGGCTTAACGGTCGGCATCTTTGATCAGGTCCTTTTAAGCGAATTTGAATTAGATTTGTAATAAACGTTGATGCTCGAACCCTACAAGCACTTTGTATACTAGTTTTACAGACTCAGTTATACCTTTTATATGATATCCTGGGAGTTGTTAGTTATTATTTACTTAAGCTCAATAGTCATGTGTTCAAAGATTCTAACTGTTGTAAAGGGTTCCGTACCTAAATATTGTTGGATTCACTCGTGTAAATCAACTGTAAATGTAACTGATTATTTGTATACGTATTAACTATTTGATGATAAGTCTCGCCCTCACCTACCACCTCCATTTTCTAATTAGTAATTTTATCTTCCGATTTCACCGCTTACCGTAGTTTTGTATTTAATAGACAATTTGTTTATTCGTCTCGATTAAGCGAATACCTGAAAATATAACAAAAGGTCCTAGGTTTGTATTGTCACATTTGTGTCCGCGGTACCCTAATATATAAATCTTACCTTTGTTTGACTTGCAAAGGGCCCGAACAACCAATTACGTTTGAAACAAAAGCTTCCGTTACAATCTTATTATAGTATGAAAAAGTGAGGGAAAATGTTGGCAGAAAAAAAAAAAAATTCGCGTTGTGAAATGCCTGTCTGTCTTTGTTAATTATCTGACGTTCAATTATGCGTATTTACTTTATTTCAAAAGCGCTGACGGAGCACAGGCTGCCGGCACATTTGCGATCAATCCGCAACATACCGGCTACTTAAATTGCGGAGCGATGGTATAACTGCATTTCCGAAATGATTAGTTTGCTAGCACAGTTAGATAGTTAGCCTTACTCGTTGCTTTAGGGCCTTCCTTCTTCAGATGCCTCGCAGGCTAGTCTCGTCTTGTAAAAATACCCGTATGAGAAAAGTGTCAAAATCTCGACACGGCTTACAAGCCACGTTGTAGATACCAACAGTAACCCTACTCTGCTTACTAACCGTGACTGGACAAACAAACGCTCTTGAGGCTAACAAAAGTTATAGCCAAAATTGTTGGTTATATATTTGTATTGTATGTGGCGAAGTGGACACCCATTTTTTTGTTAATAACACAGATATAGATTTACATAGATAACGCAAATGTTAAAAAAAATTCATTTCGCAAATGTTAAAAAAAAATCATGCGCATATGTACTGAGCGTGTCCGAAAACCCCGACCAAGCGTCGATGTTGGTCGCCGATAACTTACAGTCCTCGCGACTACAGATATAAAAATATTTGTATGAGCGTGATAATCACTCGAGGGAATCGTAGCGGGCGGAGGGGTATCGGCGGCATCGGTGTCTTTGAAGCGGTTTGGATTTCCCGTCACTAATGACGTCACAGAAAGTGTTAAAAATTCGGCACGCTTGGTTTCAATACAAATCGTGATACTTGCGTTATCTATGTAAATCTATATCTGTGGTTGATCATGACCACTTATCGTATAAATCATTCCGAAGCTATACAATCGCACACGTATAGACAAAAGAGAGTACAATATCTACGACCGAATGCCTAAAACGTAGTTATTCAGAGCAATAAACGTCTGTGATAGTGGGCCAGACTAATAGCGCAGATTATCGCGCGCTTGCAGACGGCCTAACATAAATAAGGCACCATTACACCCGTTGTAGCCTCGAGCTAGTGTGTAGCTACTATTGTGGTCGTTATAACCATGCGGTTAATTATCTTTTTGGCCTGTAGTTTGAAGCATCGTTGATAAAATGATAATATGTATTTTTATTTGTCGTGAAAAAAGTTTTATTGGGTATACCTAGATTTTTATTGTTGGATTTGTATAGTTTGGTACGTACATATACCTGTTTCCTTTTTTAGCGTTATTAGATCAATAGGGTCAGTGTCAATGCATGCACTTGCAGTTTTATGCTTCAAGCTATCGGTCCCGACTATCACAGCCGGCCAGCCATGTCGGTGGCCTTCGGGCGGCCTGTAAGCTCATACGAATAGAAAAAGGAGAAAGTTTTTACCAGTTAGCTACCTACCGCTGTTAATTTCTCCATAAATCTTTTGTTTGTAACAAAAGGCACTAGTAAAGTTCTTACTTGTCGAGTGACAATAACTAGTAGTGTCACCGCCGACGTCGGGAGGCTGAGAGTCAATCACAATTAGGAAGTTGAGTCCGAGACCCATCAATACTAGTTACGGGCGAGGAGACACCGGGGAGGATTCCAGAAATATAGCTATTAATCTATCATGCCTAAGTACTTGCTTTGTTTGGATTTTTGGAAGATGTTACAAGAGTTTTCTGTTCTTTCTTTTCTTCGTTCTTCGTTAGAGTTCCATCTCTCATGGAGAGGTATTGACGACCGCTTGGCGCAGTGACTTGAGCGAGTGAGGTTCTATTCCTGTGAGGGTAAATTTCGGAAATGGCATTTTCGTAATTTGTCCTGGTCTGGGTGTCTATGGGATCGCCCCCAGTTCATAGTACAGTACCTATAGTGCCTAGCCAGCGTTACTTAGTTTGGGCCCTTCCAGTTGGTGTTTTCGTTTGGTGATATTTATTTATTTATTTAAATGCCTTTTAAATAGGTACCTATCATCATAAAATATCATCATTATCTTCATAAACCGCGTAGGTAAGTATAGGGAATTTCCAAACCTAGCTATAATGCTGTCTCCACCTAAGTAACGTGAGCTGATCGTGCAGGTGATCTGATCTGAATCAAAAGGAACACAAGGGAAATCACGTCAATGTCACGTCACGCAGGGCCGACCGACTTGACGCTACACAGTGCCTCCGTATGAAAGCGCCCGGCGTCCACATTTATCTGATGACAAAATGGTATCTATAGAGATACTCTTTAATTCGTTTTTCCAGCTACTAAAATCTAACACCATTGTTTCCTGTCCCGTTAATCAACAATCCCAATATTTGCCGGAATCAGTGCAGGTACCAGGTAGGGTCCCGCTCGAGAGGTGCGCAAGCACTCCCGAGGTCCCGAGAAATGTTTAATCCACCATTAAGCAAGATAAACAGCTAATCACGGGTCTTTATTAACTTAGACAATGTTTCAGAAAACATTTTCAGAGGATATTTGTTGGGATAATGTGCCGTAAGATGTCGAAATACTGAGAGACTATGCGTATTATGTAGGTATTAATTTAGTCATTTTAGACTATCAAGTTAAGATCAGTAAATTTAGAGGAATTATTAAAAATTTAGAACAGGTGCGATTAGATATAAAATTTATTTTTTTGCCTTTAAAAAAACCTTACAGAAGGTGTAGCCTTACAAATCACTGATTTAAGACATACTTTCCTATATAATTTATTTTTGGCTATTGATTTGATTGCTCACTCTCTTTTGAAAGAAGAATCAAACTCAAACTCAAAATTATTTTCATTCACGTAAGCCAACAAAGGATTTATGAATAGTCAGAATCTACCACCGGTTCGGAATGCTGCTTCCACTGAGAAGAGCCGGCAAGAAACTCAATGGTTACTCTTTTCATTGGATTAAAGATGGTGTACATTCTCTGGAACAGCATAAAAATATGAGCAGGCAACATCATTGTCACTAAATAAGTAATAGAAAATAATAATCAAATCTCTCTCAGATTTAGGTATATAAATGAAATGAGAAAGCTAGTTTAGTGGGGTGTGTATACCTACTCATGTTTACACCAAATTAAGCGTTTAAAGAACCAAAATAACAATTAATAAAACAGAGCCGATCTATCTGAGACGATTGTTAACACTGCTTTAGCTTTACCGTTAATGTAAATAAACGAAAACGTAAGCCGGCAATGGTACTCCAAAAAAACGTTAATCCTCATAATCCATCAAGCAACTGGCTTTGGTGGATAAAAATTAAAACACCAAATGCTTTAATCAATCGCATAAAAAGCTCTTGGCTTTCGTGCGACGCTGGTTAATCCGAATAAAATATAACGCGGGGCCGGGTGCCGGCGCAGCCGCCGCATCCGGTTTAACTACTTACGCCTAAACCTTCTGTATAATATTAACAAAGACTAAGCCGGTAATTAGAAACATAGACGTGACTACTGTGGCTTCCTATTTTAATTGTTACCTATTTTGATAAATGGATACCTAGGAATGTTATATACTTACTCGTCGAACATTATGTTCTGTTCATGAGGAAAATTTGCGCATTGTGTATACTTTTGGCTGAAATGGTTTGAAATCTCAAATTACTTAGAACTAATCCATATTTTGTTTTACTATACCTACTTCTCATACATCCAATGGAGTAAATAATTTTGGTTTCATTTTATAATTACCATATTAATTTTACAATCAGAATCTGTAATTAATGTGTGAGACTAAATAATTATGTTTAATTATATTATATAAGCAAAAGAATTAGTGTCGGATCTGTTCCTTGAAATATTTGATTCCTATAATAATTCCCGACAACTCATACAGTTCTGGTAGGTAGGCAACTATTGTAAACTCCACGTTAAGCCTCACTACTCAGTGTTCAGCAGTCCACAGGTACACACGAGCGCAACAGCCTTGAGAGCCTATAACAATCGATAAGGTACCTGGTTTCCATTTTTAGTAACCTACATTTACTCAGGAAACAATACAACATCGTAAAATAAGAAAATTTTGTCAAATACATATAATAAAGCATGACAAATAGACCTCTTTCCAGGTATTACAGTACTGTGTTCGTTTTCACTATTTGTAACACGTTAGTAATTCGTATTAGCGTAACGTGATAGCGATAAGAATCGAGAAGGATTATAACTAGGTATAGTTATCACTCATCTTTCACAAAACTAACGTATCTCCCTAATAATCCATGCGCACATCGATTTGAATAATCCTCTCCAATACACGGTATCTATCCACAGCTGAACTGCATGTATCGTAAACTGGGTCTTAAGCCGTCCTAATTAGTATTCAGTTCCGCAGAATTTAATGCTTTTAAGTGTGAGATATAAATTCTTACCGTGCGATGAAAAGTTTAAAGTAAAAGAAAACAATCATTAAATATGAAGAACGATATGGAAGAAGGCGAATAGTGTAAAGAGAACGAGAATAGTGAGGGAGTTTAGTTATGATGGCTTGATTTTCCAGGTCACCAACTTGCATACCTACTAAATAGAAGGCCATCTGGTTGCAGAACCACTAAAAACACACTTACCTAATGCACATTAATTTTATAAAGCAGCGCAATAATGGATGGGGCCTGGCATTGCCAGTGGAAGAGATATCGAATATAATATAATATACCGAATATATATTGACGACGGCTTGGCGCAGTGGTTCGAGCGTAGGCCACTCGGCTCACTCGGTACATGGCGGGTTCGATTCCCGCCTGGGCGAATTTCTGAAATGGCCTTTTCATAGTTAGCCCAGGTCTGGGTTTCACTGGGATCGCCCCTAGTCGATTTTACGGTACCTACTTATAGTTACAACGTTGCTTAGTTTGGGACGATACAGTTGGTGTGTCAGTCTAACGATATTATTTTTATATATTATGTTGGGAAATAATATTTTTGTATACTTTACTGTAATTAAACTTGGAAATTTTCGAAGATAAAATATTATTATTCGGTTATTTTAGACATTAAAAATATTCAGCAAGATACTCTAAAAACCTTAACGTTCTTTTTTCCATTATATTTATGAAACTAAAGCTGATTGTAGGCAAAATGTAAATTTCGCTGTGTCCACTTAGCAGCGCGTAATCTGAGCGGCATCATCAATCATGATCCTTGGGAGGGTGCGTGCGGAGTGGAGATAGAATCGCGATCTAACTTGCATTAGTGGAGCTGGCTCCCTCTTGTTTATAGGGGAGGTTTGCGTCATCAGTTACATAGAGGCAATATTACACAACTAGACTGCGACCCTGTGTATTCCATTTATACATGTTATGCGCGGGTTTACATACTAAACGTATGATCGTTACGTACCGAATAGGTTCACGTTGAATGCCTCTAAATAGTCGTAAAAACTTGGCATAGTCGTAACAACTTCTCAATACTGCACTTAAGTTTGGTCTCAGAGTCTCAGAGTTAAAATCGATTTATTGACCCGGGCCTATAAAATTTTAGATAAACAATAGGAGGAATATTTTAAGTGCACCGATCGGAATGTTTAACCACAATCGATAAAGTATCAGTCCAAGACGTTTTAGAAATTTGCGCCTCGACTCTCCTTCATCTATGGTACTAGCAACTTTTTCCACTAAAGAGTTGTATTATAGTTTCCACCTCTATGACCACCCTTATTCCATACGACGACCTTCGCTCACTAATTGCGTTATCTATCCTTATCTCGCTTCTATTTAACGAGGTTTTTTAGAATCTGAGCTCTGTGTTATTTTTGAAACAATTTCAGAACCTGGAGACCTTGAATTGTTAGATTATTGAAGTAGATGAGATGGCAAATTTGCAAAAGCTTTTAGATACTGGCTTCTTGATGATAGGCGACATTTAAAACATTTTAGATGCATCTCTGCAGTAAAGCAAATAATTTAAAGAACTAGCTTTACAAGAACAACCATTTGAAAGTGCAGCTATATTTTATAAGAACGTGGTTCACCAATCGAGAAAACGCTACACAAAACAACGGCATTTTATAAACCAAACTAGTAATATTTCACTCCAAGCTATTTGCCGCTAGCATTTAAACCGCCGCCGGTCGCAAAGTAGAACGATATATCGCCATCCGTCGGCTCCGTGTACTTCTCAGTGGCGCGCGGCGGCCGCGCGACCGTCGCGAGCTCACGGGATTACCGGTGAACGATGTCGGTGCATTTGTAACTGCTGTATGCAGACCTTGGAGGCCAGATTGTAACATGGCGTAGATATAAAAGAGAAGTTTACGTGAGCACCCTGTCAGAAATTGACTATAAAACTTAACTGCTACCAATATTTAGTTAATCTGCGGAATTATGCCCGGATCTTACACGCTATGATACCTTTAAATTTTTATTTAAGTTTGAATATCAGAGCTTGTTCTCTAACTAGATACTTCAAAGAATCAAGCTGAATGGTAAACGGCGATGCCATTGTGCAAACTCATGTGAGGATGCTCAATAACAAACAACAACTCCATAACATTTGTGATTTGCCCTGTGCCATCAAATAGAACAAGGCGTGTGCTTCTGCGTTCCACCTGCACTGTGTATATAACTACTATCTATGATAACTGCGTCCGCCGGGCGCTCGCTGGGGGATACCGCACTGACGGGAACAGCGCCGCTCTCGCAGCCAGCTTATGCGAAAGATATTTCATAGTATTATTTTATTAGCATATCTAGATATTCTAATAGAATCTGCAATCACTGAGGGACGGGCTCGTAATGAAGTGATCTCGGTATTTTGTGATATTGTACTAGATTTTTATTCGATTTCAGTAGCAGAGTATTTCTAGCATAGAACTACTATCAGTAGAAAAAAATTGTACTGGGTTTAACATATATTGCTATTTTCTGACGTAAGGCGTAGTGGCAGGTTACTATTTGTTTATAATGTAATTGCTTCGCCAATTGAGCTAAATGCTTGTAGGAACTAGGAACGGGCGCGTCAATAATCAGAACGGAAAAACTTTTCAGTAATTTTACTATTGCTGCATAATAAATAAGTTTCTCCCAAGCGCCTCACAAACCTGTAATACCAGTGTAGGTAACACAGTCGTTACATGTAATGAGTCGATTACGTGCTGTTTAGCCTAATTGCGCGGTATTTCTGCTAGCGTCAAAGTGCCAAACACGGTGATAACGGCACGTGATAATGCTATTTCATCTTGTAATGGCGGTAGTATGGCTTATTTTGCGGTTAACTGTATTACAGTTTTACGTGACTATACCTACTAAGCTTATCTTGTATAGAGTAACTAGCTGTGCCCCGCGACTCCGTCCGCGTTCTGTTGAAATTTTTCCTGAATTTTCTTTGCTATAAACCTCACGGAGCCCGAGACCTTTCCATCGAATGCAAAACCGTGGAAATCGGTTCGTGCGTTCTGGAGTTATAGCGTCAGGAAGGAAAACCCGACTTATTTTTATATATTAGATATACCGAAAGAGAAAAAAAGGAAAAGAGGGGAAAAGATTTTAAAAAATGAATTGTTAGAGACATGGACGAGGTTGGAGCCCCGAACTGATGGGACGTGGACATTAAAATGAGATTACCGAAAAGCGAGGTGAAACAAATATACCTCTACTGCGCTTACCTGAGTAGCTCTACCATGAAGCCTTTTCGATTGCTTGGAGACGCAAGTCGCTAGCAACTAGCGAGCCTAATTCACACGTTGAAGAGCCTAGAAGAGCTACAGATAATAAGAAAGACACTGAAGGTGACACAGATGATGATAATAAGAATACTATCTGATAATCCAACTATGTCGACTGTCAACACATACTTTATGTAACAAAATTACCTACATTTACGTAACAAAATCGCCCAAAATTCCACCAATTTGATATTAATAAGGGAATTCACGCGGATACACATTTATATTATTTTTATACCAATTTTTTAATGATACCCAAACATGGAACCCAATTTTGGGGCTCGATCGACCCCCGGCGCACAGTGTTTTAAGAAGACCATTTTTCGGACATCGCGTTTTTATTGCAAAAGCTGATAGATATAATCATTTAAATGCTATGAGTCGAATACCCATTTGTCTAGCATGTCTAGTTTCTGAGTTATAAATTTTTGAAAATCGTCAAATTTTCATCCGGATTTTTAGAAAAAAAATTATATCTCTTAAATAAGGCAAGATACGCAATTGTGATGTTCGGTGCATTGGTGGTGTATGTTATGCTGCACCTTTTAAAGCATAAACGAATCTCGTAGCTTTGTTAGATTCCGATATATACGCGTTTTTTGGTTTTCAGATTTTCTTATTTTTCTTGAGTATTCCGCCGTATTGGGAAAAGTTATTTATACTAAAATTATCCTCTTCACTTTCCCAATGCACCACATAAATTTCACACCCCAATTCCATGGAATCTAGAAACCGCAATTTTTTAAAGTTTTATCCCGATTTTTTGTCGTTAGGGTTGTCACGCTCAAAGATAATAATTTATATCCGGACCGAATTTTTCTTTGGCAAAAAATATACTTACTTAATAGCATTTTTGTTGATATATACAACCAGTGGTTTGGATTATCTTATGTCTGAGGTATCTAAGAGACCAGCTTAACCATCAATACATAGTTTAAAACAAAGTCGCTTCCCGATGTCTGTCTTTCCCTATGTATGCTTAGATATTTAAAACTACGCAATAGATTTCAATGCTGTTTTTTTAATAAATAAAGTGATTCAAGAAGAAGGTTTATATGTATAATACATGCATAATATAGTAGAGAAACACTCATAATTTTAGAGGGTTCTTGCACCCGTGCGAAGCCGGGGCGGGTCGCTAGTACTTATATAAACGGAAATGCAAAAGTTATACTTAGCGATATAAATTTAAGGGCAAATTTAACAATTGTATGAGTTTTATCTATGTATGTTCTTAGCACTTCCTACATGACAATAGTAATAACATAAGCTGGGAGTACCTCCACGCGGTGAAGGCGGTAACAGTTTTTACTGCCTAAAACTCCCACGAATGTCTATAACCAATAGTGCATAATAGTAAATAATGTGCTTTGTTGTAATACCTTCTATGCTATATACATGGATTGAGTATAACAACAATGCTGTTAAGAGGAAAGTGAGTGGACCAATCCCCGCATGCAGCGCCCGCGCTAGGCATGAGTTAAAAGCGACATTAAGTCAGTCTACGGAACCCTATGCTCCAAATTTCGCATCATTTTATATTAATTGTATTATATTAGTAATTTCAAACTTGTAGTCGCCCTTAGTTTGTCATTTGTTTCATAGTTTATACAAACACGCAAATGTAGTACTTTAGTATGAAGGGTACATATAACTACATGTTTAGAGGCCTTTTCAGTGGTGGACTGCGAGTAAAAGGGTAAATGTTTTGGTATGTTGGTCTGTCATTGTGACTACGGAACCTTAAAAATACATAAGTATCACTAGTAGTATAAGTTTAATTATGTTGTAATAATGAATGTTAAATGAAAATTGAGTCGATGAAATTCGGATGAATAATGTGACAACCCTAGCAAAAATAGTTAATTTGGAATAACTTCTAGATTCCATGGAGTTGGGATGTGAAATTTATGTGGTGTGTTGGGGAAGTAAAGAACACCATTTGTGTATAAATAACTTTTCCCAATACGGCGGAATACTCGAGAAAAATAAGAAAATCTAAAAACCAAAAAACGCGTATATATCGGAATCTATCAAAGCTACGAGATTCGTTAATGCTTTAAAAGGTGCAGCATAACATACACCATCAATGCACCGAACATCATAATTACTTAGCTTGCCTTGTTTAAGAGATATAATTTTTTTTCTACAAACCCGGATCAAAATTTGTTGATTTTCAAAAATTTATATCTCAGAAACTAGACATGCTAGACAAGTGGGTATTCGACTCATAGCATTTAAATGATTATATCTATCAGATTTTGCAATAAAAACGCGATGTCCGAAAAATGGTCTTCTTAAAACACTGTGCGGCGGGGCCGATCTGCCCCACGCTACGGAACGGAACGCAAACACAGCGAAATGAGTATTTAACCCTCTCGTGCGCTCCGCTGCGCGCGACAGCACGCTGATTACAGATTGGGATAACTTTTCATTTGTGGCCGCGAACCGTTATGCCTGGTTTGGAATCCGATTTGTGCGATACTGATTATGTTTACAGCCGTGCTTTTACCTGCTGTATCTACAATTCTGCTTTACCTCTTGTGCTCCTGTCATTTCAGACAGGCAAACTGATTTTTAACAAACGAAACGAAAAACTAAGTATATTTCCTCACAAAATAAAATACGATTTTAAATCTTCCCATCATTTTCTTTTTTATTAAGTAATATAGACAAGGCAGGTAAACAAAGAACGTAATAATGCTACCACCTACCATCCAATCGGGAGTTCAATAGCTATAGACAATCAGACAAAAAAACTTGAATCTAAAACGCCCCTGTTTGCATAGTGTCCGGCGACCGTCCGCAGTTAATATTGATGATCCGCAGTTGAAATATTAGGAATACCTATTCCTGGGAACGTCTTCACAAGTCGTTCCACATAAAATAGCTGACAAGCAATATTTTCATACCCGATATGTACTAGCTTCAAGATCTGGGCATATTTGCTTATCATAATCTATGAAATTGTTATTTGCAATCTGTATAAAATTAGCCAAATATCGAGTGATTTATCAAAATGAACTCGTTGCCACGTAGCCGCTATTACGTGACAAAAAAAGCAAAATGTGCGCCGATTAATCAGCGCCCTTTTGTTATTTTATTTGAATTCGCTATTACAGGGCTGCGGTTGGTTATAATTTGCCGACTGCGCTAATTAACGTATTGCGGTTAATATTTAGTTCTTCCGAATATGTAACTAGAATGGTAATTGCATCCGTAGCCGTTGCGCGTTTTATTATGTTGCAAATGAATGTTTCATCACACTCACTTCATAAACACTATCCTACTATGTTATAGGTCGTGTTTTTATAATGTCAGCCTTTGACCTTTTACCCGAACACGCTGATACCGATAGGGTCATTGACTATACCTAGTACATAGTTGGCAACATTTTATTTTTATCTCACATACATACCCAACACACCAATTACGATAGTGATTTTACTTATTGTCTAATAATTATTATTTGCATTTGGAATTTATTTTACTAGGGTAGCTGTTGACAAAAATCTTTCCTTTTTTGCATCACTACAAATCCAACGTTAAACAATATTTTAGTGCGGAACACATTTACATGTAACCACCCTAAAGATCTGTTCCGAAATACTGTTCCAGCGACGTCACCACTCTAATTTAATCAGTCAGGGACACACCAGGAGCAGCAAAAAGCAGAGCAATTCATAATTCGTGAAAAAACGTTGCGTTCATTAGCGTTGCGATCCAGTGGGCCGAGGAAATTATAGGGATGTGTGCACGAGCCGACTGTCTGGCCTCCAACGCCGCCGACGCCAAGGCTGAGGTTTAATACTATTTTTTATTACGAATTGGATAATGAGACTCGGGATCAGAAGGAAAATTTGTTGTAAAATAGAATGGTTGTTAGCAAGGTAAATAAGTGTGCGCTTTTAAAAACCCAGCCAAGAGCGTGTGAGGCTACATAAATTTTAGGGTACCATAGCCATTTGCATAAGGAAAACTTATTTTTGGCTAGCTTTCTGAGTGATCATAAAAAACCAACAATTTAAACGACATAAGTAGATCCTCAAAATATTTAAATATAGAATAGAGTCAGCTGCTTTTTCCCCGACTGCAACAGACTTCCTTAAATGGTGTTGGCCAAATTAGGTGACGCTCCAATTACCTTATAAGTAGTTACCCATCATTATTTATAGAACCGCTGAATCATCCATCGATAGCGCTACAAAGGCGCGCCTTTCAAGCCTGATTCCTTCGTAATTAATGGGCACCCCTGACGTCCTGAAATAATGGCTTAAAGGAGTGCTCTGTATAGGTCGTCGAAATTAGGTCAAGTGATAAAAAGAAGAGAGAGGGGCTAATTGTCAACGACTTTGTTCAATTTCCTGACCGCAACATCATTTTATCAATGGACCACCTCGAGAGAACAACTTAGAAACTGCTTATCTGCTTTATACACATATTATACACATTTTTTCAAATAAAATGTTTTTTTTAAAACGCTACCAATTAATTCAACAATCAGTAAATAATACATAACCTATTATTCTGAATTAATGAATACACCTTTGATATGCCGACAATATCAGATTCAGGCTGAATCCGACAACGACTGAACTGCGGGTAGGGCCAACAAAAACGGTTCTATTTACGGTAGCGTCCTTGTTTTTGTTCCGCCCTCCCAATTTTGGCAACAGAAATGAGTACCTATATATAACTATTATACGATCACTAACTGGGATCTATTATTCAATCATATTAATTAATATTTAGGTGTTAGTTAGGGTACGTCGAAATTGAATTATATAAACTACGCCACAGTCAATCAATACGCCGTCGATGCCATGCTAAAATAGAGTCCTAAAATTATTAATCATAGAGTCTATTATTTTCCAGCCGACATATTCTGTTTCAGCAAGGCCCTTACAATTGATCTCAACCTAACTGTCGAAAAAAAACGCGCGTATCTCCGCGCCCGCCAATGTTTTTGCTGAGCCGGCTCCCGCCTTTGTTCCCGCGGCCGTCGCACTGTGGTTCGTTCCCATACAAACGGTTGGACATAGGCGACTTAAAAATTCAAAGTCCTAATTTCACAAAACTGAATACACCATTCGATTGCTATATCAATGGACAACAAATATGTTTGAGACAGCTTTTGCGATTGGACTTATAGTTTAGGAGTAAATCACGAAAAACCGTTTTTAATGTATGGGAAGCTACGTATAAATATGCATATCTCGTCATTTTCGTCAATTTTCGTTCTGAAGATTTTATGACAGTATCTTGTCATCATAAGCCACATTTTCTCCAAAGACACATGGTGCTCATCTAGTGCACTTTTTGAGATAATAAAAATATTAAAAAAAAACAATTTCAGGGTTTTTTTGATAGATAGTAAAACAATAGATGCTTTAAAAGTCCTAAAAAATTAAAACTAAACTAATTCAAATAAAATTGTATTTAATAACAAATTAATAAAAGGTGAAAATAGTAATAGAAAGAAGTATGGAGAGATCAATAAATTCTATTTCATGCTCATCAGACACGAGCAAATCTCGAACATCGCTAAATAAAATCTTTTTTTTTCTTTTTTATGCATCTTCCGACGAATACTATTTAGCAATCATTGCATCATATGCCACATTATCTCCAAAGATGAGCACCAAATGGCTCATCTTGTGCACTTTTTGAGACATAATGCAAAACATAAAACACATTTGTTCAAGTAAATATTTGTGGATTTTTGTATTAGACATCAGTAGTAAAGATTTGTCTACGGTATTTATGGCAAGTCTCGTACCCCTAAAACTGACTGATCAGACTGGAAATATTTTGTGGCAAAATGACCGACCCTCCTCAACTATTTACTGCCGTCCAATATCGTTTCAATTCATGAAACAAACAGAAGCCAATGTCAAATCAGAGCTAGCAGCCTTTGAGTCTGAGATCTCAAACCTCACTCCAACTGAACTCGGGAATACTATGGTGACACATAACCTCGTGTTAACCATGATAGATGGAAAAGTAATTTATTATATTTCAAAAACTTCAGCAGCTTTGTGTGACCTGTGTAAAGCTCGTCCCACTGAAATGACCTATACAAATATGGATTGAGTTCCCTGCATGCTTGGATTCAAATGGAAATTGTAAATGAATTCTAAATGGAAATAAAAACATGGCGATCAAAAGGAGGGGATATGAAGCAACAAGTTAAATCTAGAAAAGAAGCCATACAAGAAGCTTTTCGTAGAGAAACTGGCTTACTACTAGGTGTGGTCAAGTGAGGTAGTGGCAACACTAATACTGGCAATGCTGCTAGGAGATTTTTTGAAACGGAAACAACGGTTCGTATTACAGGTCTAGACGTTAGACTGATTAGAAGTATTGCTGTTATATTGCAACCTCGACTGGCAAGCGTAGTGTAGGACGCCCTCCGACCAGGTGGGATGACGATCTGCGAAAGACTGCAGGCAGATGCTGGATGCGGCAAGCTGAAGACAGGGCGCTATGGCGCTCATTAGAGGAGGCCTATGTCCAGCAGTTGACAAGCATAGGCTGATGATGATGATGATTGCAATGTATCTCTTCAGGACAGCAAATCGTCATAAATAAGTTTAGGGAGTACTGCCATGCGACAGCTAATCTATACGTAGAGTTGTATCCGTGGTACTATATCAACGTGCCTTCAATCCTCCACAAGCTTCTCATGCATGGACCTGAAGTAGTAGAACATTTTTCTATACTTCCAATCGGATTTTTATCTGAAGAAGCATCAGAGGCCAGGAATAAAGACTTCAGAAAATTTAGGTCGGAAAACACACGAAAGTGCAGTAATATTGCAACAAATGAAGATATTTTACATAATCTTCTTTTATCTTCGGATCCATTGCTAAGTAGTATTTGTCGGAAGATACATAAAAAAGAAAAAAAAATATTTAGCGATGTCAGAGATTTGCTCGTGTCGGATGAGCATGAAATAGAATTTATTGATGTCTCCATACCCGAAGAAGATTCTGACAATAGTGATGACGACTCTGATCATGACGAATCAGATGAATTCAACGAGACTGAAAATTAACATATTTATATATATTTACATTGTAACATTTTATTATATTTTGATTAGATTATGTATTGTATTATTTCCTTATTTTAATAATATTTTCACTTTTTATTTGTTTTTTATTATAATATAATTTTATTTAAATTACTTTTAATTTTTATTTTTTAGGATTTTTAAAGCAATATATCTTTTGTTATACTATGTATAAAAAAAAATCCCTGAAATTGTTTTTTTTTTTAATCTCCTAAAGTGCACTAGATGAGCACCATGTGTCTTTGGAGAAAATGTGGCTTATGATGACAAGATACTGTCATACATTTTTCAGAACGAAAATGGACGAAAATGACGAGATATGCATATTTATAGGTAGCTTCCCATACATTAAAAACGGTTTTTCGTGATTTACTCCTAAACTATAAGTCCAATCGCAAAAGCCGTCTCATACTTATTTGTTGTCCATTGATATAGCAATCGAATGGTGTATTCAGTTTTGTGAAATTAGGACTTTGAATTTTTAAGTCGCCTATGTCCAACCGTTTGTATGGGGACGAACTACTGTGCGTCGGACGGAAAGCCGCGATAACTGCCAGTAAGAAAAATAACCGAAGCTTTTTGTTGAACTCGGCCTCACGCCGACTGGAGCTGTGTACGACGAAGCGAAGATAACATCGTATTTGTTGTACTACTCACCTGAGGGAAATTAGATAGGTTTTCAGATTATTACCTACTATTTCAAAGTTACTTCTAAATTTCTTGTAGAGTTTATAAAATATAATTTATCTGAGTGGTAAACGAGGTGGTGACAATATTTATCTCAAAATATCAACGTAACCCATTAGCTGTTTGAAACACTTTCCGAACTTGTTGCCGACTCCGGACGAACAGAAAACAAATCAGAGTTAAGTAGATAAATATATTACCTACAATCGACATTTATATACCAAATAAGTCTACGCAAAAAAAACCAATACACCATAACAAAACCATGTATTCAGTTATCCAATAAAATCACCAATGCATAAATTTATATTATTCAAACCTCTGTAATAAACTATCAACACAAAAAGCGATAAAACAAATTTATCTTAAGCAATTAATTAAAGTATTTTATAACAAATCAAATAAACAAACAAACAAAGCGAAACCACTTTTTGCGTTATTTGTGCTTAACAAAGTGGGCACACGCCAATAAAAGGGTGCACACTTGCTTCTCGACTCCAATAAAAACTAAAAAGGTTTTAAATGCGTCCAATCAGCCACCCTACGATGCCATTCAGAATTAATTATGGTATGAATTGGAAAAACTAATATTATTTTCATACAATAACTGGCAGACTCCATTTAGATGCAGCCCGGGGCACTTAAAGAGTTCGTCGAACTGTGTACTCCGCAAATGTTTTTCATAGAACACGGGTTCGGTAGAAAAACATAATATATTATAGGTGTGATTAATGAATATATTGTTTATGACTTTGTATATACAAGGGTATAACATTACACCGGTCAAACAACTAGATGTTATGTGAAGGTGGATTAAAACAAACCAGTCCCTTACGATTTAGGAGGGTCATGAGTGGGTGATCCAGCCACCTGAATCTTATGCTTGCAATGTTATTTCTATGTACCTCACATACCCACTCACCTCGACGCGGCCAACAAGCAACCCTAAAAGAAACTAGCAAGCGTTTGTGTTAATGTTCTGGAAACTGTGATAGTTGGGAACAATTAAAAATTATTGCCGAGATAACCGAGTGATATTTTTTGTAGAGATAACATCTGAATTAATTAGACTGGCTTTATGCTTAGTTTATTTTATTAGAAATTCTTAAACTCAGTCTTCAGATTCAGAATATTACACCAAAACCATTGGTACTAGTAAAAATCAATACAATTTGATGCTGGCTAGACCCAAAAAAAGTAATAGGAACGATAAAATCACTTTGCCGAGTTTTTAGAAATTTTATCTTACAGATATACCTATCTGAAACTAATTTAACCTTGTTGGCAGTAACGTTCCCACAAACAACAAATATTTGATCTGCGAACGATCACACCCAATCCAGTAAACATCCTTACCTAAACACTATCACGCGGATCTCTAGAACAAACACGGCTCAGCCATTTATAACTACTTTTGCTGAGACCTCGCCAGCCACGGGGTATCGTTTAATGAAACAAATTCCCCTAAACACTACTTCAAAATTGTAATTGAGTTATTTTCCAACTTTACAACATCAGTACCTACTTTCCAAGCTTTAAGTTTTTTAGATTGTATGTGTAGGGTTTGAAGATTGATCGTTGTCTCACGACTGGGTAAATTTCTCTCCACGTGTCTCTATTGTCTACGACTCTTACAGTCGAGGCTAACACGCCATCTTTTAGAAGCTATCTTGTGCAGTTTCTTGACCATTTGGTTTCCTATATTCGCCCAGGTGGCCCGCCCTAAGCCACTTCAACAGAACACTTTTCTCGCCCAAGCTTGCGATGCGAGCAGTCAGGTGTGGATCCGTTTCAACCAAGATTCTGCGCTCCATTGCTCTCTGGCTAATCGTGAATTTGGACTATTGAGACACAGTTAGCAACCTTGTGTAAGCGCCAAGTGCAGCCAATATACAAATATAGATGAATCTGCGTTTAAGTGACAAAGGAAGATCTCCCTTCATAACCGTGAGTTCGCACTGGACGAAACATGTTGGCGAAACATATTGTTGTCTCTACTTTTTGTTTACATAAAATAGAGACAACAACATGTTTCGCGAACATGTTTCGTCCAGTGCGAACTCACGGTTAGTCATTTCAGGTGTATTCAATACTAGCTAATATTTAAAATCTAAAACCCGTCGCTGTAGCAGACAACAACCTGATACACGATTATCTTAGAATTATATATTTTAAACACATAATTATCAAATCACTTTCACCTTGGCTATCAGCTATTAGGCTTAGCTGTTTCTTGCTCAACAGCTCTCAGCAATCAATGAGTGCAGAAATTTCAAAAGTAGAATCTATGTCGGAATACATAAATTCTATAGCATTTCTGACTATCTAACATCGTATTTCAGCAGCTTCAGAGCTGAAAGATAATGCTAAGCAAAGCAACATTCGTACGATGCAAATAACAGACGGTACCACAGAGCCGTACTTCAAAGTTTTCAGTAAACAATGTACAAATATTAACAAAACTGTTTATAAAGCATGTATTGTATTCATATGAGAATTATGTATATACTAGCTGTGCCCGCGACTTCGTCTGCGTGTAATTTAACTTAACAAAAATTTCGGCATTGTTCATCCTCTATTTTATCCCCTCGGGGGTAGAAATAATAAAAATCCTTACTTAGCCTACGTCATAACATCTACCTGCATGCCAAATTTCAGCGCGATCCGTCCAGTCGTTTAGGCTGTGCGTTGATAGATCACTATGTCAGTCAGTCATTCACCTTTGAGTTATATATATATATATATATATATATAAAAGATACATTTTACACCACAGATGCTTCCTCAAGATGATATAACCATAGCTGATGAAAAGGTGGTAAGGTTGCCGTACTTAAGTAATTTCGTGCGGAAACAATGTCAAAAATCGTATTTGACGCTGTTATCTACACTTCTATACACCTGTATTATTTTCAAATTGCCTGGGAACAGAATAAACTTGCCCATCTGTCCTATAGGAATTATGTAGACTCCGGCTCTGTATGATAGATACACGCCCACGCCGGCAGTAGCTTGGCAGTAAGTTAATCCGCGCCGATAGGGAACTGCGGGCCTCGCTACGAACGCCGGATTTACAGCCATATGTATAGAGATGTTCCTAATAATTTCGCACCGAGTGTAGCATATCGACTTAAGCTGCTTTGAATGGTCCTTAGTTCAGGCTCCAGACTGGAAATGCATTTTGAATATTATAATTGGTGCAGCGATGAGTGATTTTTCCAAAGAATTTGTAATAATAAGACATTATTACAAATTCTTTGGATTTTTCAGAGTGACCGGGCTGTGCCAAAATTATACTTGCTCATGATTATTGTGGCTTCGGCCCTAAACCTTACAAATCGAGTGCGGATTGACCATGTCTCCCAACGGGCACCTAGAGTTGTATGGGTCAACAAAAGTAATGGTAAAGTATATCCATGCTTGACCTGGTTTAATATTAATTATAACATTTAGTTACGTATATCAAAAACATTTTTGACCTAAATGTTCTGTTTTAGTGAAGTCTCTTCACATAATTCTAGATAAACTGTTGGAAAACACGAAATGTCGGGTCGTTTACCCATCCCAGGTGAGCCCCACCGCGCCGCCGCCGCGCCGTCACACGTGTGCCTGCGATAATTTACTTAGTTCCACGAGTCTTGCTTCATTAGTGGCGACGCTTCTTCACTCGCTACTCGCCTGGTACAAGTGACAGAGAATAGATTGATTAATAAAATAAAATATTAATTAAAAAGATTTCAAGTAATATGGCAAACATACTTTCTCCCTTATATCTAGATTAATATGTTATCATGGTTTTTCAATTAGTAGCAGATATCGCAATACTTTCTCCACATAGATGTGATATGGATGAAGATAGTGATCTAACTGGACACCCATAGGAGCATATATTGTACCATAAGTACGAGTATGTCAACTGTAACTCGCTGCCTCTTCTTTCCGATGCTACACCCACGTAGTCTCGAAGCAAGGGCGTCCGATCAATGTGCGAACAATTCCAGAGGCGCGCCTTTCGTAAGTTTACAAAGTGCCCGGTGCTCTCGCAGGCAGTTTGTCAACCTATTATTACTTGGTTCTTCGCCCGAATGTGGAATAAGGGCCGAGGCTTGTTTACTCAGCCTGGTCTTGTTAGTAACCGTGAGCAGTTTCATTGTTATCTAAGTGGAACTAAGCTCTTATCGATAAAGTGATTGTCGGTCGCTTGCAAGAATCTGAATTTTGCTTACTTGTTGGGGCCTAGTATACGCTGCGATTTTGCTTTGGCCCCTGATAAATTGATTAATATAGTTCTACAATCTGTGTCCTCGTCAGTTACTGAATAAATCGTACTCTGTTTACTACCAATTTACTTGTTCTTTATCTACTATTTCTGATCATATCTTCACACATATTCCGAAGCATTCGTATTCAATACTTGCTATCTTACTCTCATTAAACCTCCATTCTTTTTTACGAACCGGTTCGCCGATACCCCCGAAATAGCCGAGTACATGAAATTCAATGACGGGTTATCTCACTATGACACATTAACATTCTATTACAGCTCAGAGAAAGCTCTTTGTAAACAAAAGGCAGACTGTTTAGATTTTTATAACGTTCGTGAGGGGACTTGTAATCGCTGCTAAATACATTCATGATTTTAGGTATACTACCGTGAGTCAACCCTACCAAAAGGTGTTAGGTACAATTTTTGTTTTTGATTTTGGACATGTCTACCAGGTACCACTGGCAATAACCAAAGATGTTATACAATTGGTAATAAGTGATATACTTTGTCCATTTTATTTAGTACTTAACTGTATACGGTGAAAGAGTAACAAACATACATCCACACTCACAAACTTTCGCATTTATAATATTAGTAGGATAAATATAAATAACATATTTAACTTCCAAAATAAAAGAATTCGAAACAAAAGATTGGTACAATAGATTAGGTATGTACGTATATATTTTTGACACCTAACTCAAGTAAAAGACACCAAAGCAGGCTGTCTCGCACTCATAAACCCTCACATTTACGAGCCCTCCACTATCCCTTTCGAAAGTACGGCACTTGCCCGAGACGCTGTTAAAAGTTTTGCGAAAGTCGCTGGTTTTCCTATTGAATCCGCTTTTAAAGGTCTTAGCCGCGGTTTCTCGTTTTATTATCATCTCTTTTATAAATAATTATTGTACTAGCCGTCATTGTTGGGCGCTGGTCGAGGAAACTTATTGTCTGACCAATTATTCTAATTTTGAAGAGTGCTCAAAAATGGTCGCACAATAAGAAACGCTAAGCTACTAAACATAATAGCATAACTACATAATCTATTTCGCTATTTCACTCCATCTTGTGCAATGAGTATCTAGTGAAATTCCGATGGTTATACCGTCCAGCATCCCATTTTGTGTGTATCAAGCACCCTAGTTTTCTTAGTAACAGTGTGGCATAGTAATTGAGCCATGGCCCGGGGCGGCGCGGCGGCGGCGCGGCGGCGGCGGGGTCGACAAGGGCGGGCGGACGAATTACGGAAACTGGATATACTCGAACAGCGGCGAAATGTCGGATAAAAGTAGTACTTGTGTATACCATACGATCGTGGTTCTCAACCTCAACATTGTGGGGAAATATTTTTAACGTTCCATAAATTAATTCCTGTATCTTTAAACATAGGTGTACTTTTGATGACCGCTCTGCTCACTGCACCAGGTGGTTGAGGGTTTGATTCCCGTCAGGGTAAATTCCCGAAATGGCCTTTTCCTAATTTGCCTATGTCTTGGTGTCACACGGATCGCCTCCAGTCCATTGTTCCGTACCCATAGAACAAGCGTTACTTAGTTTGGAACCATACAGTTTGTGTTTCAGTCTGCCGATATTAATTTAGTTATCTACTTCGAAAAACGACTACCGTTCTATAGTAGTTACTTTAAAAGCTCTTCAAGCCTTATAATGCACAATTAACAACGTAATATTATATTATCTATATACTACGTACCCACAAAACGTGTTAAAATCTCACGCACCCATGGTACAAACTAAACAAGTGCTTTCTAACGAAATTACCAACCATATTTCACAATAAACATAAACATTGCCAAAAAGAAACTTCAGGAAACATAGTCTCCTCGCTTAGGTACACATTTAATTCTATCACATTACGAGGGGAAACGCGATGGTATGCTATAAGGACAACGTGTGTTTTTGTTGGTTATTAAATACCCAAGATTTCGGATGCACCTGCCCCCTAATAATACCGTATGGTGTTCTTATCCTATTTGTCATGGTAAAGTATGTTTGGATCAAGGTAAAGGGTCTGTTTTTATTATTCAGAGTATTTCAATAGTCCGAAAATGAGTTGAGGGTATGGTGAGTATCAAATAACAAAAATATATAGTATGTAAATATGATCGAGATAAAATGCTGTTATTGTATTTCCCTTCCAGTTTTGAAAACTTATCGCATCTCAAGAAGGTACTATGCAATTTTTCCAAATGGTTCTAATTAATTTTAATAATTATGTATGCATTCAAATGTATGATAATGCTGTATGCATAATATAATTTTAAAACAAAGATTGTTTCGTATTTTCTGTCTTCACGGTGCATCTAAATATCACCTACTGAATAGTATGTACCTTAATTTCGGACTTTTTAAAAAGCCTGTAATTAAAAGTACTAAGCCTTCTTGAGGTAGAGCCCTGTAATAAATTGACTTGTCTGACATTTTAATGTCGGGTACCTATATTATGTTTGACAGAGATTCTATCGAGAATTATTATAATTCAATTTTGATGTAGTATCTAAATAATTGTACCATAGGTCACTCTGAAATAGGCGTTTAAAAGGTTGGTAGTTATAATAAAATATAAAGTCAAGCGCTTGAATTCGGCCACAACGCACATACGTAACACACATAAAACTCATTATCTCGATCAAGCCTTCGATACAGACCAAATTATCATCCGTTCCCATAAATGTTACACCTTAGACCGCCGAGTGTTATTACGCGGCGGCGCGGCGGCGGCATCAGAGCGGCCATAAATTAGAATTCATTATAACAACCCTCTAAAAGTATCGCGAGGGAAGTAATTTACGCAACCCCTCAGGAGGTATCTCGTAATTAGTTTTTATTCGGCGAAGTTGTCCCGCCACGATCCGATAGAGAGTAAAGGTTGCTACAGATTACCGATATGCCGACGCCTCTGTGTATGACACTTGTAGTTGTAGAGTTCTAAAAACACTAAAATTCGACTAATAACTATGGTATTCCATAGTCAAAGGCAGGTACACGCTAGTTTGTAATACATTTTACTACAAAGGAACACCATTGGCGGGCTAACTCCTAAAAAACGCTTGGTATTGGCTATAACTTGATGATTTTTCGAGCGGAGCATACTGTTTTATTTCTGTTTACTGTAGCTATTTTCTCCATTGCCAATTTATTCCAAATATGATATTGCGGCAGTGTGGAGCTGCTCCTATGTTTCCCACCGGCAGTGCAAGCTTTTATTTTATTACTTAGTTAAGTTCCCGATATCGAGTGCAGTTCGCACTCGCGGGATACCCACTTTATGGGTTATTAATGCTGCGGATGTTTGGCTGGATCCCGGAAATAATATCGCACACTATTTACCGGGGAATATGTTTGAGGTAAAATGCAATGTACTTTTTACTCACGGTTGTAGTGTACTTTTATGAACGCCTGTTAAGTAAATAGCACTATTTAGTCCAGATAAAACTCAGCAGGTACATTTATGTGCTTTATCGGCCGATATCACTAGCTACTATTACAGCAAAAGTGCTTGACGGTTTGCTTGAGAGACAACTTAAGAAACATCTTCATCTGCACGATGCTCAATTTGGGTTTAGGCCTGGGTTATCCACAGAATGTGCCATTGTGTCTCTCAAGCACATTGTCAAGTACTATACAAGAAGGAACACTCATGTGTATGCCGCTTTTTTGGACCTTTCTAAGGCATTTGACCGGGTTAGTTACGATACTCTGTGGTCCAAACTAAGAGATGCTGGTGTGCCACTTCAGTTAATAGAGATCTTTAAGTACTGGTATGGCCACCAGACTAACCGGGTCAAATGGCTTGGTCAGTTTTCTGAAGAGTACAGGTTGGAGTGTGGGGTGAGACAGGGTGGATTAACTTCTCCCTCGCTTTTCAACCTGTATATAAACCAGCTGATTGTTGGGCTTAGTAATGCAAAAGTCGGTTGCTCAATTGATGGTCACTGCATGAACAGCATAAGTTATGCTGCCGATATGGTTTTGCCGAGTCCATCAGTCGCAGCACTAAGAAGGTTGCTTACTATTTGTGAGAGGTATGCAGAGTTACATGGTCTCCTGTATAACTGTGTTAAAAGTGAGCTCATGGTTTTGCCGAGCTAAAGGTCGGAGACTGGCCTGCGTGCCCCCAGTCATGTTGAATGGTATAGCTCTCGTTAGGGTGTCGTCTTTCAAGTACCTAGGTCATGTAGTGACCGAGGACTTGAGGGATGACAGTGATATTGAAAGGGAAAGGAGAGCGATGGCAGTTCGCTGCAATATGCTGGCGCGTAGATTTGCACGTTGTAGTGTAGGTGTTAAAATAACACTGTTTAAGGCTTTCTGCCAAACTATGTACACGTGCAATCTATGGGCCAGTTATACGCAGAGAGCTTACAACGCTCTCCGAGTACAATATAAGAATGCCTTCAGGGTGTTGTTGGGGCTCCCCTGATTTTGTAGTGCGTCGGCCATGTTTGCGCATGCGCACACCGATGGCTACCACGCAGTGTTGCGCAAGCGGGTCGCGTCGCTGATGCGCCGTGTGCGGGGGAGCACCAACACCTTTCTGAAGGTCATTAGTGATAAGCCGGACTGTCCAGTTTTGGGACACTGGGTGCATACACATGTGTGTGTAACTGGTGCCTCGAGAAGACCTGTCAGGTATTTAAATTGAATTATATGTCATGTCATACTAACATAGTTGTTTAAGTTGTATTGTAATATGTAAGTAGCTACTAACCATATGGACAAAATAACGTCTGAAATAAACTTATTTTATTTTATTTTTTTATTTATGTATATTAGTTAATGTTTTTATGATTGTTTTATTGCTAGTGAGTGGTCAATTTTTTATTTAAGTAATTCTAAATATTCGATTGATTTCGTAGTTCTTTGGTCATTTTAAATCTTACTATAACTTTTGTTTAGCACAACTAACTAACCCCTATTCCTATTCCAAAATATGAACATACGAGCGTTAAGAGCAACACACAAGAATATCAAACGCCGCTCAAATAAAGGCTCAGTTTCAGCGAAAGTTTCCATATATTTATGCCTAACACGTTTATAGTGAAGGCCTCAAACCTGGGCCCGGCGGTTCCCGTGCCCTACTTCTTGACACACACTGGACTTCGCTAAGTTACTTTTAAGCTTCCTCTTTTGTATCTAGTTCGAAAGTTTAACACGTGGATGCTATTGGCGTGTTCTTACCTCAGAATCCCTTGTGTTATGCTTACTTATACTAAAAATATTCCTAAAATACTCTAAAGGTTACTTCAGAAGGCCCCGGCTAAAAGCGATATGAATAGCGTCGCTACGCTGCCGTAAATGCATCGCAACGTTTCGCGAGATACATAAGTAGATTTTATTTGAATCACTTTCCGATAGATCTATCTCGTATGAAACAACAAAATGTTTTTCCATACTTCCTTCAGTTAAGAGAACACGAGGTCTTACGTAAGTGGGTTACGCCAGCCAGCCGTCTCCTTCGGTGTCCGCGCCCCGAGATTACTATGTGCATACATTTCAATGTATTCCGACAATCGTATTCACCAGAGCCTCGTTGGCGGGGAATATCTTTGCTCAGGACACTCGCGGGAACGGAAAGCACGGCACCAGAGTAGGGGCGGACAGGAGGCGGTTTAGATTATTAAAATTTTCCTGATTGGCATTAGGCTCACCGCCTTAACCTCCTATTACATTGGGATTAAAAAATTTTGAGCATATCGTCTGCGAAATTGATAACACTTTTTAACATAATTATAATCATCTTAGGCATAATACATGGTATCGTTAATTTTAACACCTAGGAGGCCCGGAAACATGCTCTTTTTGATTATTTTACATACAACACAAATAAAGTCGTTATTTTAAAAATAACCTTATTCATCATCCTTAAAGGAACGTTTTTAAATTAGCTCCAAAAAGGACTACCTTCCCGGTGATACAGCTAAACCGTTGCGCCACTACTAAAACCCCATACGTTCCGATGCATAAATCGTTCCCGTATGTTTCCGTACAGATACAGGATAAATTCTTGTTTATGTTTTCTGGCACCGCCCGGCGGCTTATGACCTGCGACCACTAAATTATCGTGACGTAGAATAAACTAGCCTGATTGAAGCTCACCCATGAATTCTACCAAGCGATATTGATTATACTATTCATGGTTATTCTCTTCTGATTTATTTGTGGTAGTATAATATATGCTAGGCTTCAAAGGCTCAACGTTCCGTATTTAGAGTACCTAGTTCAATACAAATACCAGTGCCTACTATACAGAATTACTCAGAAATCGATGGCAATATTTTAAACTGTGACCTGATTCAGATTATTTTAGAATCATTTCAAGAGTAAAAATTAAATCATGAAGTCACATTGTTATTGATTAATTGGTCCTAAGAGAATCTGAATCACATATGTATATTCCAACAATTAGAAGTCACATTTGTCGATAGATTTTGATAAAGTCATCTGTTACGTGTTCGCATTCCCAACTTCTTTCAATTTGATCCCAATACCGGTGTTATAATAATTATACAAGTTCTATATTTCCTCTCACGTTTTTCTTCCCACTCGATCCGACCGTCAGCGAGCCGTCGAAAGCCAGCTCTCATCAATCCGATATTGAAGTGCGAAAAAGAAACCATAAGGGGTACTATAACTATACCGCAGTCATTCGATTCGACCTTTAAGCTGGATGCGATAGGTGCGTGTGTTAATTAAAACTATACGCTCACAAAATATGGCTGGAATATTGACAATAAATTTAACTGAACTCATTTAAATTCAGAGAACAAAATATTATTTAAGTAATAATAAAAATAAATGCGAGTTGCCGTAATTGAAACTTATAGTTTGAAACTAAATAAAATCTAAAAAGTTCAAAGAGATAGACAGGTCTGCGACTGGTCCTCATCATTATTATCCAGAACGTCATGTCACTCTCAACGAAGGTATTTATATTCATTCAGCAACCAGACAGGCGAAAACACCTACATAATCTAACGTCTATTAATTGCCTTCAAAATAAATTAACCGACAGATAAATTACTTTACGGATTAAAAACTTAGGTGCTCCCTGAAAACCAGGGTCATCGATCAAATCGATTCAATCAGCTCGATTTGGGGCGTGGGGGCGGCCAGCAGCGGCTCGCCGGCGACGCCGATTTATAGCTATCAGGAGAACAAAGTTAGTAACAAACATAGCGGCCTGATGAATTTGTATGCGGACTGCGAGTTGCGATGGTGGCCGCGCGACGCATGAGCTGGGGCGGGTTAATAATCATCACATATGAAATAATCAAACTTCTTACTGTATTTACAGTTTATAAAATTTAAAACCATTCAACTACAGTACAAATACTAGATGGTACAGAAAGCTTCGCTCTCTAAGCTGTATTTAACATCAATTTCGGTGCATAAGAGGTCCTTAATCTCTCTCGAAGAACCAGGTTCTAGAATAATTACCTGCAAATATACGGAATCAAACGCCGATAGTTTGTTGCAGGTGCTAATGGGAATACAAATGGATAATGTCTCAATTGCTAGTATGTGTGGTAAAATAAGCTCAGTTTCATGACTGTAACGTTCGCCTGCCACTCGCACCACGCCTTCAAGACGTGAGCCGCCAATAAATGCGGCCACTCTGTTAAATGGACCACCCCAGGGCCTGAACCTCGGATAAAAGCGGCTAATCAACCTTTTTTCTGTAAAACTTTAAAGACACGATGCCTCCGGTCATCGAATACCTTGCTTATTCATTAGCTGTTTCAATGTTGACGGAACACTTAATTTAATAAGATCATTGTGATTTTTTACGACAACTTGTGCTTTTTGTTGTTCCTAAAATTATTTTTAGGATTTTTGTAATAAGCCTTATGTAAAAGTTTTACAGCAATGATTACTGCAATGCCTGGTCTATCGTCGTTACAACACGATTGTAAAAAAAACTAAAAGGGATGGGTACTAGGAACGGCAAAAATAATTTGTTGTTGTTATTTGTTATCTCAGTGAAGTAGTGAGTAAATGGAAGATGATGAAGTATCTGCAAGTCAAGGGAGGCAATTCTGTTAAGGATTATGGCATGTTCATCAGATTGTAATTGTGTTTGTTGCAGTTAGTTTTTTCAACAAGTTTTATAACCAAACGAACCTAAACATCCCAATGATAAATAATTAGGTTATAATAAATATACATCGCTTGCATTAAATTCAATTTATAGTGAAGAAAACTACTAAATATTTTTACTAAAGTGAGATTTTGCAATGAACAGTTATCAATTGAAATGTTTCCGACCTGAAATGAAACTGCGCCTGATTGGAAACTTGTTTACACTTTGAAGCGAAATATTTTTCTATTTTGAAAAACGAACGTTCCAATTGTGGTTTTCTAATAACCTATAGGTATTGCACGTTAATTGAATTCCAACAAGGTTGGTACTTTGTATTTAAATGCAATATCCAGGGAAAACCATACAATCACGAACAATGTTGAGTTTCCTTATGATATGGTTATTATGCACCACTCTAGGTACCTATAACTGACTTCATATTAAGTCGCCACCTTTTATAAACACAATGCCTAGGTATTGTGATTTACTCACAATGTTATCCTATACCATTATTATCATCATCTCTTCATCATCATCATCACCTTGCCCTTATCCCACACTAGGTGGGGTCGGCGCAGCACGTTCTCTTCTTCCATTCAAGCCTATCATCCGTCATCTCTGCACGCATTATCATCATCTCTTATTTTAATTAAAACATTTATAGGTGGTAATCATGTAAGGCAACAAACATTCAAATCCCGCACCTGAGACGGACTTTACAGTATTTATTGAAAGGTACATTTTATGCCCATTCGAAGGTATTTTGTGTCTGTGAGCATAAAAAGAAACCACGCCCATAGCTAATAGAGAGGGGCGACCATAAAGCGGTCTATCCTACGTCACTGTGACAGGCCGGGCCAGGAATGGCCTGTAAAATATGATGTCGGTGTGTGTGAAATAAGATCATAACGGACGATTGAACGCTGTGTACATGGAACACGGGACGAACTTGGAGATGAAATCATGGAAAAAAATGAAAAATAACTAATTTGCAGTATAGTTTTACTAGGCGTGTAACATAATTATGAAATTACGTAGGTACTTTAAACGTAAAATCATTTACGTGCGTTTGTAAAATAATTGATTTATTTGGGTTCATTACTAGACTTAGATTATAAGCTTTTACCTAATAACACTTGGTACCCACCCAACAAGGTAAGTGTAATTAGTATTTGTGCAATGCAAGTACCGAATCGAGAGATGGGGGGCCTGTCTTACAACAGGCCTGTCATAACATTGATTCTATAAATAGAGGTTTTGACAGATATATGGAAAAACAAAACTATCAAAACTTAAATTTTTTAAGGTATGGGGATTGTGAGGTAGGCCTTTAGAAACTTTAAACGCGAAAAAACTTCTTGGCATAAGTTTCCAATGTTATTTTATTGATCTTTCAGGATGGTTCGAATGGCTATTCTAAACGATAACGAATACCATAATTATAATTTACCTGTTAATATATAATTTAATGGTCTCTTAATCTGTCCCTGTATCCCTGAATCTGACATTTCGCGGTAAAAAAATCGTAGCTACAAACCACATGCAGAGACCCCGCAGAGTTCACTGGTTTTATACCTATAATGTTTATTACTTTATAAATGAAGAATCCGGCTTTGTATTCTTCTTTTAACTTTAAAAATGTTATACCGTAAATTAAATGTGTAAGGAAATAAAATAATACTCATAAATAACGCCTACTCAAATATACTTAGCAATGGATTATATTTACGACTGAATACAGATTAATTATTATACTAAATTATTATATCACAGATTTAAAGCACACCCAGTTCAACAAAACATTCCTAGTTTATAAAGTAGTTCGCGAGGAAACTACATTTTAAACTAATTGTAAATTCAACGTCGATCTAGTGAATAAATAAGTAGTAGCATGATTATCATATTTTGAAATGTAGCCTAAATGGCTTCTTTTGCCAAATTAGGGTAGCTTCGATACAAAGGTCCTCCATTCTGGCCATCTTCCATTCAGGCGCGGCTTGCGCGTCACTCTCAATAGGTATTATTGCTATTGTAACGCCCGCCCGCCGCGCGCGCCGCCCGCCCTCCGCGCGCGCCGCCCGCCCCGGCATTGTCAACGAATATTAAATTACACAGCGAAATAAATTAATCAGGACTTGTAATAGGATTGTTACGGGCCCCCGATAATGGACTTGTGAGTCATCGGCTTATTTATAATTCCTGTGCTGATGAGAACTTTATTTACTGCTCACAATGAATTTCAGGGAGTTCGAGGATTTTTTTCTGAAATTGCCTAAATAGACTTATTGAACCGTGGCGTGGTTAAGTATAAAAATATTTGGTGACACCTCAAGCCAGTACCTACCTACTTAGGGTCGTGTTACTAGTACCAATAGGTATATTAACGGGTCGTTAAATCAGTATATATTTGTAAATAATCAGTAACGTTAACGGTCCCTTAATGTGTTGGTGAACACATTAAGGTATCAGACCTTAATGTATCTACTAAAGCCATAAGATAATAATATATATAATATCTCGTGTTAGAAAGGCACAGTCTTCTAATCTAATAGCTTTAATTTAAATGCTACCAGTGTCCCTCGCCATTGACCCCGCCACTCACTATTTACTTAATACGTAACCTAAACCTCTGAACGTCGAATCTACCCATAACCCAATTTAAATGCGAGCCTTACGAGTCGTTAGTGCCAAGATGTGTCTCCCGATAGCCCCGGGGACTCCGCTCCATTGCTATTAAAAGCGAATAATCCATCATCCGCGTGCCATATCGATTGCTGGCCCGACTCGATACAAAATCGGCTAACATCAGTCAAATACCATTCGGTTAGACGCATTTCCCTAGTCGAATCAATCACGTGTGAAGCGATTTCTGTGGAGACTCACGCGGTGCCGACTCGGCGGGAAATTTAAGCTTCACACCTACCTAATTTTTCCTTTTACGGTTATCGACTGGCAATCGTTATTTAAGGCCAAAATCCTTCATGTTATCCTTCATGATATTTAGATAGCTTTTTACTCAGATGCACTACTGGTTTATTTCATAAGTTCAAGGTCCCGCGCTCCCGCACAATACTTGTTTTCAAAGGTCTAGTTCGAATGTTCGCCACCTTGTAACTCGTGAGAATTCAACTAGGCTCTTTATCAGCCGAAGATACAAAAGACGGCCCCAGGTGTATGCAGATGAACCTGTAACCTGGCCCACATGCATGTGCAATTAGTTCCAAACATTTTTGGAAATTCCCTGTGCTCGGCATTTCCATTGAATATTTGTTTCAGAATATTTGAACTAGTTAACAATGCAAATCTCAATAAACAATTAATTTATACAAACTGCGGAGTTTGTTAAATGTTTAATGTAATAGCTTCCTGTGAGATCACAATTTGAATTTGATTATCACGAGCTACGGTATTGGAAAACATTGTGAGTTGTGAGGAATTGGCATGTATGAATTTTGACTGAGCGAAACATCGTACCTAGCTACCTGAAAAAAAATATGTTTGACGAAATGATAGAGACAAAACGCTTATGTACCGTACCTAACTAATAGAATTGGGGTTTTTTATATTACCCTCAATCCCAGCATTAGTTTCCGTAAGCTTTGTTACTCTTTTCCCCTGCGGTATTCCGTGCAGAAATTACCCAATTATAATTAACCACAATAGTTAATCAAAACCAAACCATGTAAATTCATGGAGGTAAACCTCAGATCGTGGTGTTCGTATCAAACTAACCACAGGTTATCTAACTATTGAATAGCGACATAGATATGAAGCGCAGTGAAAGGAGTAGTGACTGATTCCTCATATTAATTTCTTATACCACCTATCAGTATGTGAAATTCATAAGTGCGATTTTAGCGATTTAGGTGATTTCTGTGGTAAATAATATTTAACTCATCGGTATTTTTTACAAGGAAATAAGTAGGAAATATTCTATAATATATATGTATACCTGTTACTATAAATTTTTACTAAAATTTCCGTTAACCACAAATTAGTAATGACGGGCTATTTGCAATTTGTGGATTCCCCAATTTTAGGTCTGTCCAGGAAGCGGTCTCGGCACCGCATTATCAGTATTTTTATTCATGCAGAAATAAACTCTGTTTACGTCTAAACAGATCGAGCGTGGGTTTTTCCTAATGGTACCTCGGCGCTCGTTGGTATACCTACTGTGTTCAGAAAAATAATGGTTACATTTATCGTCATATTTATATGGAATGGCGCCGCTTGTTTTTGTATATAACGTCGGACAATTATCTGCTGCTCATTTGAGGGCTGACTGGACCGGGGTAGTACCACACTCTCACAGAAGGTCAGCGTCAAGTAGCTATTATTGTTGCGCTTCGTATGATATGTGAAAGAGCCGAGAGCCCAACCTCCCCTTACTCTCCCTCTGTCCAAATCACCTTCTAGTCAGCAATGTGCGTGCGAGCGGTGCATTTCGTATTGTAAGCATCTACAGGTAACGGCAACTGCTTAACATCAGGCGGGGCATAACGGCGTAGAACGTAAAAGGACAACAGTTGGCGTGTACCAGGATCGCAGGAACAGTGGGAGTGCCGCGTCACGCCTCGCTGGCCGCACGCCATGCCAGTATGCGGACGTCACGGGAATATGATGAAGCACTTCCTATCGCGTGGCTATCTCACAACACTGATAGATGGCCTCGTCTTATGTAAGGGCGATTGTCAAGGCAAAGGTCACGGGAAAGTGCTTTCCGACTGGAGATAAAGGAAAATATCGCCAGATTGGCGCTACGGCGCGTTAGTGTCGGAAACTGTATCTAGGGACGCCTCTATGTAAAAAGCAGTACTACTGTTCCATCTAATGTTAGGTAGAACCTATATACCTTATCAGCATTCTTATACACAGGTAATTACGATAAAGCTATTAATGAAATCTAGTTTACAAATTGGATGAATTCCACGATAACACGCTGATTGATTACCCCAACTCGCTTGGACAGTGCAATTAATAATTGGGTCAATATTAATGACGTTTATGATAATACAGGGTAACTGAAACGTCGACGTATTCTTTGCAATGTGTGACAAAGGAGCTAAACTGCAACAATTCTTAACACACATTGTTCAAACCCATTAAAACGACTTAATACTAAATTAAGAACTAGGTACTTCTTACTTACCTTAGAAGTTGGATTTGACTAGAATTGTATTACAACTGTGTAACTCTACGTAGATAAAATAATTTGAATAAATCGTACCTACTTAAAATAATCGCCTCTCGTCGAGTGGGGGCGCGTGGAGTCATTCACATTCTTCTTAATAATCTTATAGGTAAGTATTTACAATTTAAGATAAGTATTTAAAACCCCCTGCCACCGATACTGTTATCTACTCTCCACTTGACACGTCGTATCGCATCTGGAAAATCCAGCCAAGTGCGTGTCGGACGATGCATACGATAGGGTTCCGTAGATCGCGCTGCTTTTCGATAATAATAACCGTAACAGTTCATTTTAATTATTTATTTGTAGTGTGTTTTAAGAGTAAGAGGCTGAATCTTACAACTCACGTAATAAAGCTTACTTTAAATTTAACTTTGAAAATATCTCAAAGAAACCTCAAATTTCTTTATAAATACCTATTAAAAAAAAAAAAATAGCCTTTTTGACGTCCCACTCCTGGGCACAGGCCTCCCCCACTATGAGGGAGATTCGGGCCGTAATCCACCACGCTGGCCCAGTGCGGGTTGACAGATTTCAGATGTCTTTCGAAAATTGGTTAGATTTTCTAAGACATGCAGGTTTCCTCACGATGTTTTCCTCCACCGTAAGCAAGTGATAATCATATAAAAATTGTAATTCGCACATAGATTTCGAAAGACTCGGAGGTGTGAGCCGGGGTTTCAAGAATAACTTTTTTTTTAATTTGGGCGGTACCTTAGAAAAAATAGGTAAGCTTTCAATATTGAAATACACAGCTATACCAAAAATAGTCCTAATAGTCTCTCAATAAAATGACTGTGACGTCACTGTCTGACCTAGTTTGAGTACGGAACCCCAAAAAAGGAGGAAACATGCAATTAACTATTGGTATTTCCGAATGAGTTTGACGAACATGACGCCATGCGGCATCGTTGGAGTAAATTTGGAATGCGGAGTTGACCTACTGCGCTCGGGTATTATAACGAAAGACAAAGCAAAACTAACATTTTTGTAAAGATGAATCGCGGAAAATGACCCTAGGTAACCCACAAGTCTCGCGAAAGACGTGCCAAGTTCCCCAACGGCCCCCTCTCATCGAGGGGGAGTGCCCAGCATCGAGGCACTAGGCTAAAATACCATTCACGAAACACACACAAGGTGGTCTACTAATTTTAGCCCTTTTGACGTCCCACTCCTGGGCACGGGCCTCCCCTCAACACGAGGGGGATTCAGGCCATAATCCACCACGCTGGCCCAGTGCGGGTTGGCGGATTTCACATGTCTTTCGAAAATTGGTTAGATCTTCTAAGACATGCAGGTTTCATCACGATGTTTTCCTTCACCGTAAGCAAGTGATAATCATATAGAAATTATGATCCGCACATAGATTTCTAAAAATCCAGAGGTTCGAGCCGGGATTTGAACCCAAGACCTGGTAGCCCGCAAGACGCGTGCTTAACCAATCGGCTATCACTGCTGTTCGGCTATCACTGCTGTTGAAGTGTCCGAAGTGTTAGGTGGTCTACTAACACTTCGGAAAATATACCCGTGATAGTATATTTATTGTTGTAATTTTTTAAGAGCTAATTCTGTAGGTTTTAAAGATTATAATTCAATACAATCGAATTACTGGATATTAAAAACACCACGGTTGTAGTAGTTGCATTGTGATGTAAAGTCATCTGGCTAGTACAAACAGGGTGTTATACTTTTTTAATAATTAGGTACGTATATACAGGTTATCTCAATAGTGCGAAATAATAAGTTTGTTACAGATACGGTAGCTGAAATTTAGATGCCTCGTGAATACAGACTATACGTAAATATAATATTTATCGAGTTACGGCCCTTTAGATAATAGCACAACTGTGTTTATGGCCTTAAAACCTTTGATTTAAGTTAAACACATTCAATGGCTTAGAAAACCATATTGTCAACTGCATTTAGTAATTGGTACCCACCACCTACATTAAAGAAAAAAAATTACAATAATTATTAGTAAATGAGTACTTCAAATATTAATTATTTTTAAATTAACGGAAAGAAGCAGATATATTATACCTACAATTTAATTCTAGGGCCGATAATCATCCACGCCCCAAAATATTAATTCGGACATTTGCAACATCCTGTACACATTTTTTGTTTTAAATATTTTATACAATTTACCTATATTGACCTTTTAAAATATGACCAATAATATTTTAAATAAGTATTTATACGTAGTAGGTACCAAACTTTTAGCACACTTACTGCCAAATACTTGAAAGATAGTCATCGCTATACATAAAATACATTTTTAAAAAACCATTTCATACAACACAAAGATTTGTTTTTCGGCGAGGGTGCAATGGCTCGGTCGAGCCAGCTCGTATATAAGCTGTACCTAGTCAATAAGCTACAGCTTGGCTCAACGACCCTTGTCTAATGCATAGTTTTAAAATGATCGTACAGTTCCCTGCGAGCGAATGCTGGCCTTCGAGCAGCCAGGCCAGCCTCGTCGGAGCCGTGAACGATGGGGCTATAAACGTTTACGGCTCCCAGCTCGCTTGTCGCTCGTATATCGCTTAGCTGGCGACGGAGCTAATAGCGGTGTGCTTTATAAACATCTCTATACCCAATCTATCAGTCTCATTCTCATACCATCCTACGGATATAAATATTTCACGTAATAGATTTGTTTAAGAAAATTCAATCATCAGTTGTGCGACGTCCACTGTTGGACATCAGCCTGGAAATGACTTCCGCATACCGTACTCGGCTACGCGCATCCGCCGACATCACTAATCATCTATGATTACCCCCCTTGGAGTCGAAAGGTAACAAAAATGGGCGATAACATTTTTAAAGTTGGGGTTGTTTGTTATTTTTCATTACTCATACTCGGAAAGTAGGTCTGAAGTTGCCTGAAGTTGGGTTCAAAGTAATACTTTTCCGCCCTAGGAAGAATCGCTTTCAACTGACAGCTGTCAAATTATAAAAAAAACTAGTTCCATTTTCACATTTCTATGGAACCATGTTCTAACATTTTCTACAGTGACTCAATTACAGCGCGAATGTTAAATTGAAATAACAGAAAGTTAAGTATTAATTAAATAATATATATTTATAAATTAGGTACTTGATTATAATTTAGTTTCAACAATTTCTTTAAAATAACATAGATTTGGGCAATGAAAAATAATGGCTAAATAATGAAGTTGGCCGGCCAACGAAAAAAAACAAACAAAATAGGCGGCAATCCGATCTTTTTTTTTCGAGTTGTAGAGTATTTTTCATACATCCTTGTATTATTTTTTTAGCCAATTTCTGTTTTTATTGTTACTTTCCGTGTAATCGTAATGAAAAGCACAGTGTTTACCTCGGGTGAAAGACTTATTTTGGCCCAAGACGTGTTTTGGCGCCTGAGCGTAGCGAGGGCGCCAATAGGTCGAGGGACAAAATTCACCCCTTGTGTAACAATGTACTATATTGGTTTCGGTGGTGAACAATATTGATCCATCCAACTGAAATAAGAGTATTATTGCGTACTGTATATTATGTATTTCTTCAACACTATTGGTATAGTATGCAGACCTGAAATACAGGACAAAACATACTATGTAATATTGCACTGTATTGTATACAACCAGCCTAAACACAGGTCCTTCTGCGTCGTTCCCTCACTGCTGAGGATCGTGACCATATGTGATCTGTCTCCATTTGCTCCTGTCCTGCGCCAGGTCAATAGATCGTTGTAGAGTTTCTCCTGTTGCCTCTACAATACTCTTAGTCCATCGTGTTGGAATTCGACCTCTGGAGCGCTTCCCCTGCATCTGTCCCACGATCAGCTGCTTCTCCAGCTCATGCTTTTGCGACCGCCTTATATGTCCAGAGAAGCTTAGTTGACGTTGTCGGCATACAGAGATAAGTCGTTTTTTGATTTGGAGCTCTTGTTGGATGGATTCGTTCGTTCTCCTGGCGGTCCATGGTATCCTTAGCATTCGTCTCCAGCACCACATTTCAAAAGCGCTTATTTTACTTACGTCTCGATTTTTGAGGCACCAGGTTTCAGCTCCGTATATAAAAATTGAAAACACCAAAGAATGCACTAAGCGTATTTTGGTACCTCGGCGTATACCCTTGTTCCTCCAGATTCTCCCGAGGCTTGACATTGCGCTTTTAGCCGCTGCTATACGACGGCGCAGCTCATTAGTACACCCTCCTTCCTTCGTAAACACAGGTACCTAGTACTAAACATAATTGTAAGTTTGAACATAAAACCTTTAACCGACATCGGTCATCGGTTCTTGTAGGTACAGCCGGCAAGATAAAGAGGTAAGCTTAACGACTGTTTATCCTAGAAGCCGGGGCATATCCCGTCTGCGTGGAAAAACCTTCATACATATAGAAACACATACATATAGGCACTAGCACCCCTTTTCCGGTTCGAACCGATCAACTGTTAGTAGGTAGTGTCAATTTGTATACCAGCTGATAAGTAATTTAAAAAAAACACGATTTTCATAATCGTCACGCCGCACTATTGGTATCTATCTATTATTTTACAAAAAAGATTCATTCGGCTTACTGGTCGCATAGAGTTCACATTAATTTTTCTTACCAACTACTTGTAATTAATTTTGTTTCTAGTTTACGTGTTTGATATTTTTTAAAGATACTTCAAGTGATTTTTATTACTTAACAAATTATATGAACTGATATTTTTATGTGCTTTGTATTGTAAACCAAATCTCCGTGCGAAACTATTCCCGAACTTTATCGAATAGGTTCCGTAGTGACTATATCAGTGTGATACTGCTGCTGTGCATTGAGGAAGAGTTCTTAGTGAAGTTAGGAGAAGAAAGATGATGTTTCTCTACGCGTATACGTAAGTACAAACCCGAGTATTTTATTAATTATTTATTTACTAGCCTGTGCCGAGACTTCATCCGCGTAGTATTTAACTTAACAAAACATTCGGGATTATCGGGATAAAAAGTATCCTATGTGTTAATCCCGGTTATAAACTATCTGTTTTCCAAATTTCATCCTAATCCGTTCAGTAGTTTTTGCCTGAAAGAGTAACAAACAGCCACACTCACAAACTTTCGCATTTATAATATTAGTAGGATTAAAGAAGCTGATCTTATAAATAATGTTAAACTACTATACATTTTTGGTTTTATCAATAAATTCACGATTTACTAAGCAGAGAATCAGAATTACCTCATTGATGTTTTTTTAGTTTCGTTCGTCTCACAACAAACGCATTCCAAGAATACTATAGTAAGTGCGCGTAAACGGGCAATGTTTTTTCCTGTTGCCATTGTGCGAACGTCGCGCCTCTTCCACACCAGCTAACAAACAACATGCTAAGCAGAATAAGCAAAACGCTATTGATTTGAATATCGACGAATTAACGCGAACACAAATACTTTGAGTGGGATAATTTTAAATGATAAAAATATTACTCTTTATCTGAAGGTATTGCTCGTAGGGATGTTTGATAACGATGCAAATGGTTTCTGGTTCTCAAGACACACTTCTTAAAATAGAACCCAACGCAATGCTTCCATCGACTATTTTTGGTGTCTATATAAGTATATTTATACATTTCCCTATTCGTGAAATCGGTTTTATGGGCGGTGCTCTTTTATTGCTATTGCCATAACATTTCGTCATAGTCGCAGCCATTTAACTAAAATCCATCGCGGTATCGTGTGTCATTAGGAAAAACCTAATGAAATACCACTGACAAACGAGAAGACTAGGGTTATTAGGTTATTAATATACAGCTGTGGCCATAAGACTATATAGCTCCTCTATATGTATTCAGCAAATATTAAAAATAGCCATTTGGAAAATGCAAATAAAAAGGCTTCTACTAAAGATCGCTACCTATTCGTCTATTAGTATGTACCTACAAAATTTCCCTATTATTAACCTACCTCTTTGAATGTCAGGTTCTTTTTTAGGTGCGCCAAAATAACCAGGATTTAAATGAGGTAATTAGACCAACCACAACACTAGCGTCATATTCAGTTGCAAATACTAGGTGAAACAAAAAGGGTATACTATTTTTTTTGCAACTTAACTTTGTAAATCTCAAACTATCGGCTTTGTGGGCCAGTTGAAGTACTAAAGGTTTTGTAGACTTGTGAAATCGGTCAACAGCTGTATTCCTACAAAACCTTTTGTTTTTCAAGTTCCCTCCAAAGCTAATGGTTTTAGAATTACAAAGTTAAGTTTTGAAAAAAAAGTATACCCATTATGTTTCACCTTGTATAACACGGAGAAACCAAAACGCATTACGTTAGCTTATTAAAGAAAGCATGCGATGGAATTAGTTCGTAGTAATTGGCACCGTTAACCGACCCAACTTTACGCATGTTACCTTCAGGTTTTCCCCAGGAGAGGTGCATGAGGAAACAGAGCCCGATAAATGTTAGAGATTGTTTCTGGAGATACAAATAATTCAATAAATAAGTATAGGTAGGTATTTTTAAAAGAGCTCTCGGTTTAACTTATAATTGCTCTACTTATCTACTAGTATACCCAAAGTGCCAGTTGTTTTTTTTATTTTCGAGATATGAGCAGTTTTTATTGCGATACCCAACGTAACTTGGTATTGAAATCGATGGTAGAGCTATTAGATTGTGAGACGTAGAGGTCTCCGTTGAGCACCTCATGGAAAGGAATGTTGAAGGCAAATGAGCGCGCGTCAGATCACCTATGTGCGGGTCTCTACATAATCGCCAAAGTTAGCCCGGGACCCGTAATGAGTGTACCTACAAGATATACAACATAACCTGAAAAATGACGGCGGATCGCCAAGCGTGGTAACGATCCAGTGATGCAGATGACTTAGACCAGCCAGAAAGTTACGACTAGTTATTGAAAGAAGAGCTGCAATTGCCTTAGCTAAATTTGATAACTCATCAGTGGCAAGGACGCCCGTTGTAAAAGGTAATTGATGTGTGATTAAATAAGAACTGGGAAAATCCACAATTAGTCGAAACAAATGAATACGAACACGTATTACAGAGGTGACGTTATTGGTCGGAAGGTTGATAAACAGGGCAGGCAGGGCATATTGTTGGCCGCCCTCCTTCCGTAACGGTACCCAGTTATCCTTGTTATGCACTGGTATTAAGACAAGGACAGAAATATTTTTATCGTTCGTACCAATAAACGCCTATCAAAATAAGTACAACTACCAATTAATTTATGATATCTGCCTACTGCTCTTAACCACTGTAATGTATATTGTCAGTTACTAAACTATAAACTTTACAAGTGCATAGGACATAACTCTAAATTGAAAATTTAAAAACCCCCGATGCGATGACCTGTTCATCAAATGTATAATTTACCTAGTTCTTCCAAATAATGATGTTAGCGCGATTTGCGTAGCTCCCGTAGCTCGTATCCATAGCTCATCTCGCAAATTCATCTGGTACAACTAGTTTCGATGCCAGATTATGAAAGCACCATTAAATCATTTGTTTTGGCTTCCTCATTTATAATCTAAGATGTACAATAATCAACAGAAAATCTGTGTAAAAGTATGAGACATTATTTTGTTATGACATTATAATAATTGACATTAGAATAGACAACTAATCTAAATATTGATGTCACGGAGGTTTTATTCCTAGTAAAATATTATCAATTATGATTCAATTTGATGTAATAACTCTGGTTGAGGTAGACGGGAGCAGCCTAGGGGAAGAATTTTCAATAACGCTAAAATTATTTTAAATTAGATTAGTTTTTTTATATTCTTTGTCAATGGCGGAGCAGCGCCCTCTAGAATTATTATAGCGTAATATTCCATGACCATTAACAAAACAAACAAAATTTAACGCATGCGCGTATCCATCATTTGAAACGTGACTTATGGAACGTCTTTAGTTCATACACAAATCTCAATAAAATTGATAAAATATTAATTTTTTTCAGAATCTGGGAAACTTTTCAAATTTATAATATTGTAAAAAGCCAGTTCAGACTATTACGATCATTTAAAAATATAATAAATCTAAATCCAATCATCTCAAATTTCGAATGGATTCGAGCCGAGGGAATTGGTTTTGGCCGTGAATGTGGCTTTTTTAACCTACAAAAGAGCTGATGATCTTCAAACGGCTGAACCGATTTTCATGAAACATAGCTAAGAACACTCTCGATCAGAATACCTATCTAACAAAAGAAACAAAATTGAAATCGGTTCATCAGCTTGGGCGCTACGTTGCCACAGACAGACACACACATCCACAGATACACAGATACACATGTTAAACTTATAACACCCCTCGTTTTTCGTCGGGGGTTAATAAAATAAACAAAACATTTATGCTTTTCGATCTAAACAAATAACGACCACGTGAACTTTCAGATCTGCGCGTGACATCATTCGCCAGGTTATTTAAAGTAGGTATCTAGTAAAATTTAAATATAATATGCATGTCAGAACAGTAGAAATCGAAAATGGCCTCGTATGCCAGACATACTGATATTAAATTTGATTATTCTTTAGATTTTGGGGGGCTTCGATAGAGAGGGAGCAGAGTCTAATCCAACTAAATAGGTACGTACCTACTTTAAATTTCGGAATTGCCCTACATGCCTGTACATGTTTACAGCAATATAAAACGAAACAAACAATGTCCAAACAAATGACGTAGTATCATAGGTTATAAGGGTCACTGGTCATAGGTTTCATACATATTTCCAACTACATCATAAACGTGTCAGATATCATAAAAAATTTTAGCTAAGTGACGATTTAGTCCATTCGTCATGAGGATTACTTTTAAAAATCCTTATTTTGAAAATGATTAAGACACCTTGCCTTGGAAGCAAGGATGACGTCCATGTCCTAAACAATGCAAATGTAGCTGATGTGGCTTTTGGGTTAGGTAAATCCCTCGTATATAGAAACCGAAACTAAAATCTGCCATTGGATCGCCACTTCCGATCATTGTGCCTTAACTTTTCAATAATACCCAGCACTTTATGGTCATGATTGGATTGAGAATTCCTTGGTGATCAATTCAAAAACCTATTTTGAAAAATACTGAAGTTCGTAAAACACAGTGGTGGTGTAAAAGTGGTAGCAATTTAGCGCCTCTGTCCCACCCTGCAAGGAATACGTTGCGTTTACGTACCAGTAACCCTGTCGATGGACGAACACTGTAAGTACTGCGTAGCTGCAGTGAGTAGCTGTAGTTATTCGTTCAGATTACCATACAATTACTTAGGTAGCCACTTTAACATGCTAAATATCTGATATCATAAATTATGAATTCAATAAACCTACTAATATTATAAATTCGAAAGTTTGTGAGTGTAAATGTATGTTTGTTACTCTTTCACGCAAAACTACTCAATTTGATTGGATTTGGATGAAATTTGGAACACAGATAGTTTATAACCTGGATTAACACATAGAATACTTTACTTAAGTCTACGCGGACGAAGTCGCGGGCACAAATTAGCTCATAATAAAAAACGTGTCAAAGACACGCTATCCAGTCACATCACTAGAGTCGTCTATAATGACCTTGTCATCATTGTTTATCTCCGTTTGATTACATAATATGTTCATGATTATAGTGGGATTGCCCACATTGCTTGCTGGGTAAAACCTATAGCATTTAGGTATCGGCTGTTGCCCTCGGCTCGACCCCGTTTGTTTATACGACCTATAGTAATGACCCAGTTTATGGCTGTAAACAGATGCATAGAGCCACATGCTTGGAGTTTGGAGTTACCACTTCGGTATTTCCACGCCTATTCAGATGATTACGAGCGAGCGAACCAAGGTCAGAAGCCAAGATATCGTTCTTACACGTGTCTGCAATATTGCAAGCAATACTTTGTTGCATCTGATACAATTGAAGCTGCATCATGGAAAATAGCCGGTTGTAAAGTGTATGTGTCGTATTAAGTAAGCTTGGTAGGTAGTTATCCCTTTTTTAATATTTAGTTATTAAATAACTGTTTTAAAATATCATGTAATTGGGTTAGGTATATATTACAGTGCCCTCAGGGAGGTACTTTAGATAGTAATTACGTTTCACGAAAGAATTCCTTTTGCGAAATCTTTCCCTCTCACTCCGCCATGGAGCCTCCTCCAACAATAGTACATTGTTACCCTAGGGATGAAAGTAACTAATTTAGTCCCCAGACGGGATAGAGGGAGAATAGATCGAGGGACAAAATAAGGCCTTCACCCGAGCTAAACACTACTTTTCATCACGAATACAAGGAAAGTAAAAATAAAATCAGGAATTAGCTATAATCTTAATTAGTTTTTTTCCGTTGACCGGCCAGCTTCATTATTCACCATTATTTTTCATTTTCATCATTGAATAAATGGTAAATATTTTGTCCAAATCTATGTTATTTTAAAGTAATAGTTGAAACTAAACTACAATAAAACCATTTTAAAATATAAGTATATTCTTTAATTAATACTTAACTTTGTGTTATTTTACTTTTACATCGCGCTGTAATTGAGTGACTGTAGAGAAAGTTGGAACATGGTTCAATAGAAATGTGAAAATAGAATTAGTATTTTTAAATATATTTTGACAGCTGTCAGTTGAAAGCGATTCCCCCAAGGACTGAAATATATTACTTTCAACCCGCTCCTCAGGTAAACCTCAGACTTACTTTCAGAGTATGAGTAATGAAAAATAGTACATTGTTACATGAGTGGTGAAAGTTACTTATTTTGTCCAGAGACGGGGTTTGGCGCCCGAGCGTAGCGAGGGCGCTAATAGTTCGAGGGACAAAATAAGTCTTTCACCCGAGGTAAACACTGTGCTTTTCTTTACGAATACAAGGAAAATAAAAACAGGAATGGGCCAAAGAAATAATACAAGAAAGTATAAACAATACTCGAAAAAAATACTCGAAAAAAAAAAACGGATTGCCGCCTATTTTGTTTTTTTTTTCGTTGACCGGCCAACTTCATTATTTAGCCATTATTTTTCATTTTCATCTTTAAATATTTTGCCCAAATCTATGTTATTTTAAAGAAATTGTTGAAACTAAATTATAATTAAGTAATTAAAAAAAATTCTTCTTGAATTAATACTTAACTTTATGTTATTTCAATTTTACATCGTGCTGTAATTGAGTGACTGTAGAAAAAGTTTGAACATGGTTCCATAGAAATGTGAAAATGGAACTAGTTTTTTTTTATATAATTTGACAGCTGTCAGTTGAAAGCGAAACTCCCGGGCCTGAAAAGTATTACTTTCAACCCGCTTCTCAGGCAACTTCAGACCTACTTTCAGAGTATGAGTAATGAAAATACATTTTACATAGACATACATATCGACTTTTGAATAAACTACAGCTGATATAGATTAGACAACGGGATTTTTAAATATTAATTATTAAATAAATGAATTTCGCCAGACAGACACACCAACTGTATGGCCTCAAAAAACGCTTGTACGATGAGTACGCCCAGACCAGTGACATCTAGAGGATGGCAAATTACGAAAAAGTCATTTCCTAAATTCCCTATGCCGGGAAGTGAACCGACAACCACTCAGTGCAGTGAGCCGAGCGGCCTTCGCTCGAACCACTACGCCAAGCGGTCGTCAACAGTCTGTCAATGATGTCTGTCATTTGGGTAGATCAGTGGAACCTTTAAAGGGTGTGACTGCTATTATTTTCTCCTTAAGGACCTCTACACACGACTAAATTACAGACATGGAGCTATATGAAAATACAATAAGGTGCTGACAGTGTGTCTTATTTCTTCGTATAGCTGTCCCTGGTTGCATCAGGCTCTTTCATTTGAAATTCCTGTTCATAGGAATGCATTTCAGTTGCCCTCATCACAGTGCATCAGGTTTGTAATCAACCATTATTACTGCAACGAACCCGCCGCGGCTGTAAATACCATCAGTCATAATAAAACCCAGTTTTCATCCGCATTCATCGGATTTTTATATGTGTTGTCGGGAAACCCATCTCGGAGCATATGACCCCCGCGTGTGGGTGATTCACTGCATGTCACGTTCGGAGTACGAGTCATTGTTGTACCTACCTAACGTAGTCAGAAGTGCCTGCTTAGGTACCTAACACCATAACTGATGACTCGTGTGGCGCCTGAGTATCCAGGTATGATTTTTAAACGTTAGTTACCTACCTCCTTGTCATTTTATGAGTCCCACTGGGGTCAGTGGGACGGTCTCTCAGTTTTGGCGATATTGTAATAAGTGGGTACTTATTACAATATCGCCAAACAATACTTATTACAAGTTCTTGTTTGGCACATACCTATGATCCTTTGGGATACGATTGCGTACGCAGTCACGGGGGGTACCTGTTTCCGTTGAGCTAATGAGTGGACACATCCCAGGATTATTATCTATTAAGGTTTAATCGGATTTAATATCGGATTAACCACAAAATATATTATTAATGAGACGTTATTAAATGATAAGCCGATAACATTTGATAAAAAGGCAGGTAAAGTGCGTGAGCACGTGTAGGTATTCTGGTAAACAGACTTGACTTTGAACGAAAGTAAAACGGTAAAATGTCGACAGGTAAGGAGGGGCTACGTTCGGCAACTTTTTAGTATAAGTACTTAGCTTCAAAAAGGTGATAATAAAATTTTGAAATAAATCTATGGTAATTCAGTGTGGATCAGTCGACGGATATTATTCAGTTTCTGCTAGGGACCTGTAGCGCTACCATAAGTTAATGGTATAAAAAGCATTTTTAAAAACAAGCTTTAAAAAGGTTGTTTTACCAAGAATTTATGTTTTATAATTATTTCGTGTTCTCCTCAGTAAGCCCTTTCATTTGATACCCATACCGTGGTAGTGGGGAAAAAAGTACTAGTCCGCCATCTTGGATGATCCGCCATATTGGAATTATAATGACGTCACGTAGCTTAGCATGCATTCTCATCCAAAATAAGCGCGTATACCAAATTTCTGCTCAATCGGTTAAAGATAACTGACTTAAAAATGAGTTGCAAGATTCCAACCGGACAAACATACATTGCAAGTTAATATAAAGCTTGTAATAATTATAACCGTCCACTATAAGTAAGTATATAGTCATGACCGCTAGCCAGTCTACGTAGAGCTCGTTAATAAGCCTTTCGAACAAAGTGACACACAGTCGGAAACATGAACAAAATACATAAGTATTTTCATTCGCTTCTTCCATTAGATAACCCATAGAAAGTGAGTTCTCTAACTATTTTTAAATATTTAAAACCCCCTCACCTACAATTATATTATTACTATTTCTAAAAATAATGCTCAACCTTCGATGATCAAACGAGCTGGAGTTTCCCGGTAAATCGTACCTACATTAATAATTTGGGAAAGGCCGCATGAAAACACGAAGAAATACGTACCTATTACATAGGTAGGTAATTAGAAATCCGTAAAATGGATTTAGTTGCGGGGAGCGGGGAAGAACAATAACCAACCAAATAACGCCAACCAATCGCCTTCAAGCTAGCCTTCAATATAAAGAAATATGGGTTACGGCTAAATAATTTGAAATAAATAGGCAAGTTCTGTGGTTAAATAGGCAAATGCGCAATACGCAAGTGCGTTCTAACTATCAATATCACTTCAGAACGTTATGTAATGACACAAGTGACTACATACAAGTATCTATAAGCACCTAAACTTCAACAAACTGGGTACCAGTAGCTCAAGCAAGAGTTTTACGTAGACGCTAGCGAATGGCGACTCCTAGCCATTGTTTAAACTCATGATAAAGCTACTGCCCTAAATTAGGATATGCTCGTGTGATAGTTCTGACCTGCGCTAGCAAGCGAGCGTGACACTCGTAGTAGACCTACTGTATCGAGATCGTATGTCGCCTACGATCGACTCATCACGGAAGACGGCTAGTTTATTAGCTAGGTATCTCGGGCCCGTCGCCTCGTTGTGCGCAGGCAGAGGCACCCACCCTGAGGCAGGCAGCAAACAATGGTGTTAATCAATATTGCGATTGACGTCTAAACTCAGCTCTATTTTCGGCTGAATAGACATTTAGAAATGGCCGCGGGCCAACGGTTTTCCACATTACGGTGTAATTGAAAACAAACAGACGTTAGGAAATGTTTCGGAAAATCCACTTGGCTGAGGTAGGTAAATAGTTGAAAAGCATATATACAGTTGAACAGATGTATGCAATATTGTGCCCGATAATACTTCCATTAGTTACATACTTACCCACGGACTTGCGTGTATAACTATGTGTACCTACTACCTATGTAACTTTATTCATTTGTAATAAGATGTATTTTTTCCTTCAGCGAGACAAATATTGGTCTAAGTATGTAGGTACACCATGAATAGGTACAATTGATTAGGGTATGTAGCCGAGAATAGCAGCTGATAATTCCGAAATTGATAACCACCCTACCCATACACGTAATATTAATAAAGTACCCCATGGATTCGTCAAAGGTAAATGGTAAAACGCACTCACTCGTACCCTGAGTGAATAAATTGGTTTTTTTTTCAATACAAATTGTAAACTATACTTTACTCAACCAGGTTTTTACGTGGGATTATCCACGATATGAACTATCCGTAGTAGGTAGGTACGTATTATTAACATAATCATAAATGCTTTGTTGGCTTACATGAATAAAAACAATTTTAACGCATGTTAATACATGCGGCATAACGGGTATTCGGTTAATACCGAATGCCCCAAGTTTTAACCAAATATAACCAAAGATACAATATGAAAAATAATACATACCTACTAAATACTAGGTTAGGTACACTACTAATAATACTAGGTGGGTAACGCCTTGTCGTATAGCTCCTATGACACTGCCGCTAGGAAAAAATCGGTACGCTTATCACTATAAAACCTTAAAAACTAATTCATGCTCCAATAATTTAAGTCATATAATTTACAAAAGAACAAAACGTTTTGGTTCTAAGTTTTAGAGATTACATGAAACAAACGCATTATGTTGGGAGCCGATATTATTAAGTGCGACATTACTACGGGCGGATAACGGCTCGGAATGGCAGTAAATTGCAGAATTTGTCGATGTAAGCCGCCGCGCCGCATGCACCGCGCTCTGGATCGGCTGGCTGGATACACCGGCTTAGACACATTGTAATCAATATAATATCCTTAGATAGGGCACTCTGAATGCCCAAGGATTCACGCTTATGTTAAGATTCATGAATGTTTGTTAAAACACCTTTCAACAAGGCTGTTTTAGGCTAGTACCGCAACTACTCAATGCATATTGATCTCCGAGCCTCTAGTCAGGTAGTGTAAAAGCTGTTTAGTAGAGACGCCTGCCGACATATAGGTACCTACCTGCTTAAACGTTACTCAATGGCAACTTCTTATTTTTGACGCGCTTTACAACAATTAGTAACGAGGACGTAACGAACAGCTCATTGGGACTAACCTACATTTGAGCGGCGTGACAGCCAGTATTCGTTAGTCACGTATAGCCCAAATAAACCCAACTACCTAAATGCGAATTTACATGTATTTATTCCTAAATAAATCAACGTTTAGTTTTCAACTCACGGAACACGAGAAATCGCTAAACGGGGCGACTTTTTAGGCCAGACTGGCAACTGTCGCCGACGGCCGCCGGTGGTGGCTGCAAAAAAACTTAGCTGCCCGGGTGAATAAATAAAAATGTGCCAAGCATGAAAAGCACAGGTTGACGTGACAGCAGCAAACTGCGTGACTTCGGAGGAATAAAATTATCTTAAAATTGTTTACCTACCTTCCATTTCATTTTAAAGCAAAATAAATAGTAGCGTTTTACATACCCATAAAACGCTTGTTGTGTCCGGAGACTTATTCGGGGTCATTTAAACATATATTTGAGTTTAGTCCTTCCGTTTCGCACAGTTTCATCGCTATGTTCAGGTATGTATCCCTCCCATTTGCGGTTTGGTGACGTATTTCCGGTGGAACTTTTCCAGGCGACATCTTAGGATGTGTACTTCATTGCGGCCTCAAATAACTGAAAACTTTAAATTAAACAACAACCAGGCAGAATTAAAAAGTATGACCCCGAATAAGTCTCCGGACACAACAAGCGTTTTATGGGTATGTAAAACGCTACTATTGTGTCCTACGGCCTTATTCGGGGTCATTTAAACATATATTTGAGGCATTGTTTGTTATCGCCTGGTGACCCGGACGCCAATGTGTATGAACGCGTGTAATTAAGAACTAAAAGAAATATAATAACAATAAGAAGATAAAAGATACATACCCATTTATTTTTATTACTAGTACTTACTTTCTCTCAATTTACTTATCTTCTAATATTTCGTAATCAATAAGTATTCAATTTGAATATATGTATTTATTTAAAGCTATTTAATTTATTGCCTGAAAAAGATGGCTCAATGATCTATCATTTACAGTGGGCTGAATACTCCTTAGTTCCTTTCTATAAAACCTCTTGAAGGTATTTTCTGATCTCCAGTTTGCTCTTGACATGATTACTTCCAAGGATTCATTATCCAGCCAACTTCTTGAAGCCACTGCAGAACGAAAACTACCAGGGGTAGCGTTAATACCTGCTTCTTTCAAAATGGACTTAACCCAACCAGCTATGCGCAACCACAGTGCGCGAGGCAGCTTTAGCCTGTCCGTTAACAGTAACAAATAATCTGTCACTGGAACACGCCGTACGACGAGTGTTTCCAATAAGCATTAGCTGCTTAAGCCACCCAACTGGATCAAGATTCCGATTTTGTGAGTTACTTAAAAGCTTCCATCCTGATTGAACATACTTTTCTGAATCAGTTTTTGAACCAAAATGTGGCCAGAACAAAATACCGTCTTCATTAATAATACACCTCTCCTCTGAAACACTCAAAAGCGTAAGATCATGAACCCTTCGTCCCGAACACAATAGTAACAGAACTGCACAGATCCGTGAAACCTCGAACAAACTCTGGGTTGTAACTGTTCTTCCCTGCAACCAAAGAACTAAAGAATTAGTGTCCCAAATAGGGCCCGGACGTGCCTTAGGTGTATTTAAGGCTATAGATTTTAGAATTTGTTTCACTAAAATATTTGAACTTAACCGAATTTCATTCGTAGCATTGCAAAGAGTTGACAACAGATTTGTGAAGTAAAATAGTACGATATGACAACTTTTCTTTTAAGTGTAGATCAGCTAGAAATTTTGCTAAGTCTGCTCCCGAAGGGTTCGAAAAATTTATTCCTGATGATTCGCACCATGTCAACCATCTGCGCCAGGCCGGTTTATAACTGTTAACGGTTGATAATCTCCAGCCATGCCGGAGTAAGACTTTTTGTTCCTCAGTCCAATCAACTATAGACTCTGTCCACCCCCACATCTCCAAATTTCGAGTATCAGTTCTTCGATCCGTGGTGGTGGTCGGCCCGTTGCTGTGTCCCTCAACACCTTGTCTAACCTGTGCAGTGTGAACGGTGGCGCCGTCGCACGAGCTTTCAAGTCCGCTCTCCAAAAAGCTCGAGACCACCTCGGTGCCACTACTAAAAATATCCCCGTTGCCTGATTCAATTGCATCAATACTCGTGGCATTAGGTTCGGAGGAGGAAAGACCCATGCTATTTCGAAATTCCATGTGATGGCAAAAGCGTTGTGCCTCCATGCATTCTGGTCGCGCTGGTCTAGAGACACATAACGGGGAACAACGTGAGCTGTGCTTGACGCAAATAGGTCCACGTCCGGGGTACCCCATTTTGCGAAGACTACCTCCGTTACCCTGGGTAACAGATGCCACTCCGGTAGTGTCGACTGGCGGGACAAACTGTCCGCAATGCTGTTGTACTTCCCTGGTATGTGGTGAGGGATTACGTGAATGCTGTACTTCTGTAAAACATGAAAAATTTGATAGGTTAAATTCATTAGTGTTCTCGACTTGTTTCCCCCCTCCTTTTTCAAATGAGCCACCACTGCTTTGTTGTCGCACTGCAACAGAAGGGATGTCTGGGAGAGAGCGGGAGCGTATTCTGACAGAACTTTCAAAATTGTTAACATTTCTTTGTGATTCGAATGTAGCCGATCTTCTTCCGTCCACCCCCCGTTCAAATAAATGCCATTCAAATCTGCTCCCCAACCGGAATCTGCTGCGTCTGTGGTCAGAAAATTCTTTGCCGTTGGAGGGTGGAGACAGGACTTGTCGCGACAATGATTCATCCACCAACTTAGTTCCTCTATCACCTGAGGTGTCAGATAGAATGCTTGCGACGACTGGAGCTTCAATAGGAAATTGCAATGCGCTAACAGATGACGAAAGTTCAAGCGCCCCATCGGTACTGCCAACCGAGCAAAATTCATTTGACCTATTATACTTTGAATATCGTGCAGCGTTGCTTTCTTCCGTTGAAGAAGCTTCGATATGTCCTGTTTTAGATGTTGAATCTTCTTTTCGGGTAACGACACTAGATTCGACCAAGGATCCCATATCAGACCTAAATACTCTAACGCTTTTTGAGGAACTAGGATGGATTTGTCGTAGTTGACGTGCCACCCTAGTTGGCGAAGTGTTTGGAGAACAATGTTCCTGTGCCGTATTAACGCTTGTCTGTCTTGGGCTACCACTAGAAAATCGTCCAAAAACACTACCACCCGAATACCCCTCTCTCTGAAAATCTCGGCCGTCCAATTTGTAAGAGAGGCGAAGGCCTTCGGTGCAGAGGCTAGTCCGAACGGTAAACAGGTCATTTGGAATAGCTGGCCTCTGTATGACAAACGGAGAAAACAACGATGAGAGGACGCGATCCTCAAATGATAATAGGCCTGCGTCAGATCGATTTTCACTAACCAATCCTGTTTCTGCAAAAAATCTCGAACTCGATTTACGGATATCAGGCGAAATTTCTTTAGAGATAAAAATACATTCAGTCTTTTTAGGTTGAAGATAGGGCGTGTGGTCCCATCTCGCTTGGGGATTAAAAAGAGATTCGAAATAAAACTTGGTGTCTCGGGGGCATATTCCAGAATGTCCTGATCCAGAAGGGATTGAATAACTGCATCCATGTCTGGAGATGGTAGGGTTTGAAATTGGTCTTCCATCACCCCATATGGATGAAGAGGTGGCTTTGCTTTGAAGGGTATACGATAACCCTCTAAAATTTTTAGCAAGGGTGTTGGGGCACCCATCTTTTTCCATACCGACAGACATCTTTGCAAACAACCCCCCCAAAAACCCCCGTGATCCGAGTCAATATTTTCTGCTTTGTTTACCAACCCCTTTTCCCTTAAAGGTGGAAGGTCGTGGGCCGGTTCTAAAATTCTGAGGCTGGAGGAAGCGAGGTCCTGCCAGCTGGTAATTGCCCGGGGGACGAAAAAATTTTCCCCCATTAAAATTTGACATTGTAGAATTATAAAATTGCCTTGGATAGGCCTGATAAGGCATATTAAAATTATTGGGCATAAATCTGTAGGCATTAGCCGACGGTGCAAGACAGCGACCGGTCGGTTGTTGTAAACCACTAGGTCCAGGGTACGCCGCCTGGGACCCGGGCATTCTCTTTTTATCATTATTCAAATTAACTTTATGTATACCAAATACTTTGTTAACACCACCATTACTTTTAACAAATTCGGAAAAAAGAGATTTCTCAAACAAAAATTCATTAGAAGGTGGTATTTTCTTCAAACCAGATCGAATTAGTCGGTCATTTACAAAATTATTTAAAAATAAATCACGTCTTTGTTGTATTATGTTGGCCCTACGGCCACATAGTAACTGCAGACAATCGTGGGAAATCTTTTGATAGTTCCCAGAAAAAAATTCATTTATTTTATCATTGAGGGTATCTGGTTTTATAGAATCTGTTTCTTTTGCCCATTTCATCAAATTGCTGAAAGCCTGTTGTAAAGCTTCACTTTGCAAAATAAGCGCATGCGTCACGGCAGCTACGAACTTCTCAGGATGAGCCAAGTTATTTTGTCGATCAAAGGGTTTAATTTCATCATTGACCTCGAGGTCGATATAACCAGGACGAGAATTATAAAGTTTTTCAACGTCAGAATAACGTACATTACCCCAGTTTTCTGTATTAAAATGTTGTAGTGATTGTAATATAGTTAAATGATCACTAGGAGTAGCAGGTACCGTTGGTTCTTTCAACTGGGTACATAAATCAAACTTTAACGGTTTGCAACTTGATTCCGGTAACGATTCCTCCTGCACATTTTCTTCTTGTGCACATTCACCGCCATTGTAAAACATAGCGGGGAAGTTATATAAAAATTGTTGCATTTCACTAACCTGCTCAGCAAGGTGCTTGATTACCTTGTCTTGGCCCCGATGCCGCTTACTCTTTGAAGATCTCTGCTTTCTCTTTCTTTTCCCATCACCTCTGCAGTCCTCTGAAGAGGTGCTAGATGATGAATCCGATGCGGATCCGCCCTGACTTTTTTCGTCATCCGCCATCTTAAGCCACGTTTTTATTTAAATCAATATTAATCTAGATATATTTTTTTACACTATTTTAATTAAATCTTAAATAACTATTTAAATTATATAACGAACGCTAACAGCGTTTTTAATAAAGCGATGCGTACTGCTAGAAATTTAGGACGCCAATGAAGTACACATCCTAAGATGTCGCCTGGAAAAGTTCCACCGGAAATACGTCACCAAACCGCAAATGGGAGGGATACATACCTGAACATAGCGATGAAACTGTGCGAAACGGAAGGACTAAACTCAAATATATGTTTAAATGACCCCGAATAAGGCCGTAGGACACAATAATTTATTTACTTTCTCTTCGGCTTCGTCCAAACGCAATGAATAAAATCAATACAATCACAGCCCACAAACAATATATCATAACGCCTTTACAACACTAGGGTACATGATAGGCACCAGATAAATTAAAAATGTTCAAATTGCCCACTTAGAATTAGGGATTTCACGCCCGGGAATACCGTCTTTTAAAGACCTGAATAAAACCCTAACATTATGCAAGTGTTATTATGACGTGTGCTAGACAGTTCGTTATAGAAATGTAAGAAAGTACTTAGGGACCTTTCATATCATTAGTTCGAACTTTAGCAAATGATGCAATATGCATCATAATATGACAGGCAGTGAGCATACAAGTAGCATGTTGACGTACAACAAAATACGTCACTGAATGCATTTTCATTTGCCATGCGTACCCTTTTGCGTATCACACACAATGGGTAGGAACACTAAGTTTTCCATGAAAAAATTATACCTAAATGGTGCCTAGAAAGTACGAACAAATCTTAGTACCTGTGGGTATGTGTTAAAGATATAAGGTAATAAATAGTGAGTATAAAATATAAGTAGGATATTGGATTTATAATGTTTAGATAAGTTTAGCTGCTAGGCAAAACCAACTCTTCTATTTTACTTTGTGTGTATAATATATTATATTATGTTCACATATGAGTTTATTATACATTCATTAAGAGTGACCGATAAAAAGGCGCTAGATAATTTTTCATACAATTATAAATAAGAAGGATTTTCCAAATTCATGATTTCAGAGAACACACATCATAACTCGCCCCAGTGGGATCACATACAGAATTTGGAGATGATGTTGACGGTGGATCATATTTGCTCATATATTTGCACCAATACAATAGCCAATACCAATTCGACGACCGCTGGGTGAAGTGGTACAATGCCACAGACAGACACACAGATACATGTGTTAAACTTATAACACCCCTATTTTTTCGTTGGGGGTTAATTAGCTAAATAAATAGTGCATAATTAAATAGTTTTCTCGTAAGGAACTATTTCAGATTTGCCGTACCAACACCAAGCCAAAAAAAAACTTATCACTCTCAGAATCTGCAGTGACTATAAATATGAGAATAAAAGTATAAAAAGGCATTACATAATTATATATTTTTATAAATCTTCAGTAACAATACTTACATAGATTGTAACACTAAGAGATCTGTTTCAAAATGCCCTGTCTGATTAATGTTTGACATTCCGATGTTGGCAGAAAATGAGTACTATTCTTCTTCAAAAGGAACACACTCCCATCTTCTAACTCTAGCTTCCCATAATCTGCCATGCATAATACTTCTATATACAGTGATTTTGGTGGCTTCAGATTTTCAGTCAAGTCAATACCGCTATATCCAATATCTTGCCCTAAAGATCGCATATATGTAGCCAAATTAGAGGAATATTTAGAAAACCAGTTATATTCATCATCGGACAGCAGTTCTCGCACATCCGGTGGTAGGACTGAACCAAATTCCCAGCGGAGGGTTTTGATTTTGTTAATTCTATTGTACAGGTATGCGAGGAGGCAGCGTTTATTGCGCTCTAGAGCCGAGTGTCTCACTTGTACTGTTGTCCATAGTGATTTATTTTCTGTTGTCGCATTTCTATGAAAAATACATAAAACATTAATAACTTAAAAGTTAAAGCTAGCATGTAATGAAATAGGTAAGTACATTTTCTGATTTTATCGAGTTAATAACTTATTAATTAAGAACTTACACTAAAACATTTTAAAGTTAATTCTTTAAGCATCTAACTGGGTATGTAGCAGTTTGTTAGATACTATAATACTAAAATAAATATCTACCTGCTTGAGATTGTTAAATGCGATTACTTACGCATCATTCATGTTCAATCTAAACAATGCATGCATTTCTTCAAGGATCTGGCGTATTTTTTCATCCTAGAAATTAAACAACTTATGTAGTAACACATGTCATGTCTGACATGAATAATCGGCATTCTATTTTTTAAGACAACTTACGTTAAATGGGTCAATAGTTTCGGGATTTCTTTCTGCTTCCTTAAGTAGATCGACTACTTTTTCTGCGAACATTGTGATAATTCCAATTCTAGTAATAATTATCAAAAATTCCAAAAACTGTTTACTTTTGTTTATTTTGACACATTTGACAGTAAAACATTTATTTTTCTTAATCATAGTATTCGGATACACATTAACCTCAAACACCTGTCAAATAAAACCAATTAGGTGCCAGACTTTTCGCCCCGGGCACATGTTAACTACTTAGACCTCTGGTTAACTATGATCAATATTATTGTTACTTTAATCGTTATTATTTTGAGGCTAAGTTTATTTTCGTGGACGTTGCAGACTAAAGCCCAAAGTTTAATAATCATAGTTCAGTTAGCGGACATCGCCCGATTAGCGAATGGCTAACCTTAGCCAAAAATATAACAATTATAGACGTAATAATAATTATATTCTCTTTGACTACAGGCATACCCGCGTGCCGTGATATCACAGTTCCGATAATATACGATCGACCGGTCATTGTATCCGAACGCCCCACCCAAGTGGAAACGGACGGAACGCCCCCGAATCCGTCATTTTGCTTGCTTGCTGCGCAGTGCGCACCGATCATTCAGTTTCATTCATTGCGCATGCGATTCTTATGCGAAGTGGTTGTTTATTACGGGAGAATATTGTTTTTTGTTATAAAACATGATTTGGCGTCGTTAAGATACAAAAATATACGCGGATTTCTTCGTATACTGTGTTAGCTTTATTGTGATTATAAGAATATACAAAGATGAGTGCCAACAAAAGGAGCGAAACAAAAATTCCCGAGGACGAAAATGTCGATTCTGGTTTTCTGTCCGGACCTTGCGAGCTGTACTCCGATGAATTATTGAGTGAGCCAGCTGAAAGTGAAAAAGTGGAGAAGCCAAAGGAAGTGTTGCGTGATGTTTCGGAACAACAAACTGAGTTCGATAGTGGTGCATTAGATCTTTCCGAGTGCCTTTTATCAGTGCAGATCAGTGAGAAGAGTGTGGCGCCGCCGCCCGATACGTATGTTTTTACTTTGTCGCGGCCCGAGCCAGCTGATCTCCCACCTATTGTAATATTCTTCCAACAGGATGAGGATGGAGACACGTAAGTTTCACTTCCACCATTTAAAATCCTACAAACATATTTGTTTATGGTCCAATTTTTATCCACATTTCATAGGTCAACATTTGCATAAGAGTATTTCACAACATAATCTCCAAATTCACAAAGACTTGAATAAATGTTGATAAATCTTATCATGTGATTTTGTTGAAGAGTATGTTGGAGGCTATTATATACCCCTCAGTAAGGTTACTGTATGCCAATGTTGGTGCGAGAAAGTGTTATGCCAGTTTATTTATTCACTGAAGGGTTTTATCAAATAAGCCAGTAGTTGTCATACAAATACACACAATTTATAGGTATTAAATAATTTTGACAGTATATACAACATAATAGTAGACAATATCTATATGTAGGTACACACTTCCCGCAACACTTCTAGCATGACATACTCCTCGGTAGGGGTGTATCCTTAAGGGTGCTATGGTGCTGGGCATTTATTTTAGTGAGCATTCATAGGAGCATGATTTGTTTTATACCTAAGTGAACATGGATTCCATCAGAATATTGAATAGTTAGTATAGGCAACTATTATTGGCAAGGTTTTTTCTAATACTACATCTGTTACATGCTTCATTTATAAAAATATTTGTACTTACACTTACTTTGTACTTAATGTTTGAACTTGTAAGACTACACTTTAGGCCCTAAAGTTTAGGGTGACCGTCCACTTGGCCCACGGGTAGGTCTACTTCATAGCACAGCCAAGTGAGGGGTCATATTAATTAAACTATTTATTGCATAGCCAATGCAGGGATGTAATGTTGGGGTTTTTACACAGACTGCTTATCTGAAAGCTATATGCTTGGCATATAATTTGCTTAATCCACTCACATAATGATATTATAAATGTAAGGTAGTGGCTTTGATAATGCAGAATTTACTTGTGTAAGTAGGTAGGTAAATAATTTAGTAAGAGAAATATATTCTTAGGTAACAACATTGAAAATTGCTAGTACTGTTTTCTCATAATTATGAGGTCATTTGAAGTGTATGAGGTTCTTCATCATAAATACTTATTATGATTCATCTATTTTATTATAATTGTAGTTAAACATGGATTTGTGCTTGGTTGTGCGGGGTAGGTACCTATACACTTCCCTGACATTGATTACATCATTCATAAACATTTCCTAAACATATGACTCCACATAGAAAGTTACATCAATGATTATAGGATAGTATATTATCTTCAGCCTATTGTATGAGTGTATAGTACAATGTATAGAAATGTCATGAAACTGAGAAAGCTCAGATCTGTCATCTTCCAACAATGCGCTATCCATAAAAGCAATACTATTGATGTAGCCAGAGAGAAGTGAGGAAACATTGCTTTAATTGCACATATTTTTGAAATATTTGAAGTCTCTAACATGTACCAGACTTGTTTCACGGCGGGCCCAGGCACCAAACTGAGGCCCGCAGGTATAAACCAATATGTCGTCAAAGGTCGAATACTAGTTTTGAAAGTTATTTATTTTTACAAAGGTATGTAGCTTAACTATAATGAGGAGAAACAAAAACACATGTTGGTAATTCTTCTTTTGCAGACAATTACACATCGCCTCAGTGCATGGCTGCGAAAAGTCAGTGGGGACACTGATAAGGGTGTGTCCAAACAAAGCGTTGCTGGACGTTGCCAACGACGACGGTCACACGCCGCTGCACCTAGCGGTGATGGGCGGCAACGCGGTGGTGACGAGGATGCTAGTCCGCGCAGGCGTCTCGCTGGGGATCCGGGACAGGACGGGGGAGACGCCGCTGCACAAGGCAGCAGCCGCGGGGCACTTGGAGTGCCTGCAGGCGCTCCTGGCTCCCGTGCCAGAATATCCACCGAGGAAGTTGTCTTCAGCACTTAACCAGAAGAATTATAATGGTGAGTTCTTAATATTTTTGTGTTATCACTTTATACCTATTACCTATCATTGGTTTCTGATTGAAGAAGTGGCAACATTTTAAGTTAGTGACGCTTGTGCAAAGTTCATCTGATCCTGTCCTCCACACCACGTTATGGGATCTATGGACACTGACATAATTCGTTTTGATGACCTAAGCCCGATTGATCCCGACCCGACTTACCATCTCGTGTTAAACTCGTCGATTACTTCAGTCCTTATAAATATACCTGCCTACCCCAAGTAGTAATTTTCATTATAGGTATACTAACTGTGCCCCCAAAATCAGTAGGCCTAGAACTAAATCAGGAAAAAACAAAGTTAATGACAAATTTACAAAAAATACCACTTACACTCGATGGCACAAATCTAGAATACGTTGAAGAATACATATACTTAGGACACTTAATATCGTTTAAATCAGGCACTGAAAAAGAAATACAAAGAAGAATAAACAACACCTGGAACAAATATTGGGCAATGAAAGAGATCTTTAAAGGCAACTTACCAATAAAACTAAAGACTAAAGCGATGGAAATTTGCCTATTACCATGCCTAACCTATGCAAGTCAAACATGGCCTCTGACTAAGAGAAACATACAAAAAATAAAGGTATGCCAAAGAGGCATAGAAAGGAGCCTCATGGGATTGAAGCTAAAGGATCGTGTAAGACACAGTTTAATTAGAAAGAAAACAATGGCTAAAGATGCAGTAAGAAGAATTGTTAAATTAAAATGGAAATGGGCTGGTCACATCCAGAGAACAACAGATGAAAGATGGTCAAAAATTGTAACTAACTGGTGGCCAAGAGATGGAAAGCGTAAGCCAGGCAGACCACAAAAACGATGGGATGACGACATAGTAGAGGCAGTAGGTAAATTGTGGAGCAGAACAGCAAGAGATAGATACAGATGGCAGCAATTAGAGGAGGCTTTCACCGCTATAAGCGGTCCCTACACTAATAACTAATACTATTAACAAACACTATATTTAGGAAAAATACTAACAATACTAATCAATTCAATACAGTATTAAATTACATTATATAAATTACATTCAAAAACTCTGTACTTTTTTAACTACAAACAGTGTATGGGAAATAAAAAGCTTATTATTATTATTATTATAACTGTGCCCCCCGACTTCGTCCGCGTAGTAGGTGTTTAACGTAACAAAAATTTCGGGATTATCGGGATAAAAAGTATTCTATATGTTAATCCCGGTTATAAACTATCTGTGTTCCAACTTTCATCCAAATCCGTTCACCCACACTCACAAACTTTCACATTTATAATATTGGTAGGATTTTCATTTGCATGTGTAATTCACTTGATAGAAAAAGTGCATCTATCTAGATACCAAATAGGTAGATTAATCATTAATATAAGATTGATTGATATAGTAATTCTTTTGAACTGATTAGATACCTATGTATATCGATTTTTCCCATCAATGGCTCAATTGAGTCTCCTGATCTCATGAGTTTTGGCAGGGAGGGTACTCGTACACCCTTCAAACTTTGCTTGCTGTTAGCATAGGTCGGTATTGAGTTTGTGATAATTGCTCGAACATAATAGGTACCACTTAAGATATTCAAGCTTGTGCGCGATATTACTTTAATTATATTAAATATCTCTTCTAATCACATACCTATGCAATTTGCATGTATCAGTCTGCATTGTCAGTCTGTTTTGTAGGTATAATGCCTACCATACGCTGTAACATTTAAGTTCGCAACAGTTCATCTGAATCATATAGAGTAAAAACCCGCTTCAACGGTTTTTCCAACGTGGAGCTGTACAAGTGTACGAACAACGGTCTTTAACTACCAAGTTTTTCATAAAAAGGTTTAAAACCATAATTATTCGTGTACTGTTGGCGCATTTCTTCCTAGTTTTCTTTGTACTACCGTTGATTGGCGTAATTGCTACCAATTTCGTTATTGTACCTACGCCACCGCCAACATTTATAGCAATGCTGTAAAAAAATATTCGCCGCTTCCCTTTGCATTGGTCTTATCTATTATTCGGGTCACGTACCACTCGGAAAAACAACATCAAGCGACGACTTGTTCAATGAAACGAGATAAAAGTGTTTGGGCAACAAAAGTGAAATAAAAAAATAAAACCTCTGATAACCAAATCAATGACGACAAATTTGGTTATAATATATATTTTTTAGAACGTATTTAGATACGCATACAGTGTGCAATGTAATGGCATTGTCCTGCGCGGTGACTAGTGTCTACACCTGTGATCCGGACGCGAACCGGCACGAGATAAAATACGGAGCTTCTCTAGGATATCTCTTGAATTACCTTTGACTAGGATCGACTGAAACCTGTTTACAATGCAAACCTAATTTACATTGTTTACGTGTGAACGCTCCGTGCCTATTGGTGACGTCCGTCAAGGTCTTGCTTACGCTCAATGTCGTTAGAGAATACTCTTTAGATGTGAATCCCGACAGAACGCCGGCCAACACCATTCAAGAATAATCCGTCCCATTTTCAACAATTTCAAGGCGGAATTCCCTGTGTCCGCAGATTGAATTTAAAAACGCCAGCAGGTAGCCCAATCTTTGTTGACTCTGGTTTTCCCGAGGCGGCGTACAACCTCATGTCGGAGGTGAAAGAATTTCGGTTCAGTGTTTTCGTTGTATTTGGGTTTACCCGGACCCTGACCTTGTGGGGACACTCGGAAAACATATTATTACAAATTTGGAATGGTCGTTTTAATTATATTTTTATTGGACATTTGGATGTGATGTCGTCGAGTGAGATCAGCGAAGGCGTCGACCGGCTGACTCCGCCCGCAAGCTGACGGCTCGCACTGGCTTGTTGGGTATTCCCAACATTGCGTCGACCGGTCGCGTAACGAACGCGACCGGCCGCTCACCGAGTGAAAGCAAATTTTAACCGTGTAACGCCCGCAGACGAACGGCGTACACATCGTTTGGGTTAACCCGACCATTGTTCTTGTGCTAATTGAGAAGCCATTACAAGTGTGCTAAGTCGACAGTACGGCGAGATGGTTTTCCCGAGACCATTCACTATCTCATGGATGCCACACAGAATGAAATCGATTCTGCAATTGAATGTCATCCCAATATGCCTTAGCAGAAAAACATGCGGATGGCGTCGCAGGATACGCTCCGTATATACAGGGAACAGACAGGGACGTTATTAAGAAAACCACAACGAATCAAATATATTGTCTTCATAATGCATTTTGAGGAAACCAGCAAAATAAACTGAACAGCATTGACAATACGGCAGTCTCCAAGGTTAGCAAATGCCAGGAAAACCGCAAACAGGCACCATCTGCGGTGCCGCATTGCCGTGCCAGTACAATGGTGGCTTGGCCGATGATGCTCTGGGCAATACCCGTGTGAAAGTATGCCGACCGAGAGGCTGTTACATACAGACGGAAATCCCAGCCATTCACGCATATTATGGACATGTTACATGAACCGCACCGCTTTCTAATTATATCTTTGTGTGGACTAAGTCAACCTCCAAAGTTTCTTATCTGCCTTTGACATCAAGCCAGTTTTTGTCCATAATGTTTGTATAGAACAGTTATGCCGGGACGAGATCATTATATCTAAGTCTTAATGTTGATTTAAGTTTTAAGCATCCGTTGCTGTGATGACCATTCGAGATTTTGGGATTTTACAAAGATTCCGGTTTTGAATGCCTCATTTAATGATCGTAGGTATGTGACTCCAAACAAATCTTGAGCTTGGACTGAGTTTCCACATTTGAGTCAACTCGCCGCCCAAGGATAGCTGGTTTAATAATTATATTGGATTTCCCACAGACGTCAGTAGCTAGAAGGATTTTGATAATTGATAGTAATAGGATTAGATAATACATTTGTGACTTATTATATTCATATGAAACCTGCAACACTTCTCGGAATTCTGTTTTGAAGTTCATAGTTCTAAGATAGGGACCAGTCATACCACTCGAAACTGGTTTTGATTCATCAATGACCACTGTATCCGTAGTCGCTATTGGCATTTGATTGCTGCTAATTGTGCGCTACATTCACACACACCCACCGTAGGGTGTGACCACGACAGTCGATCGAACGTTGTTCCATGTAGAAACTAGATCGACGTCGACTCGTCTCATTCGACCATCGATCGACGGTTATACTTAGCCTAGTAGGTACTTCATCAAATAAATTTCATTTATAGTATCTTTTTCGGGTTTTTACCCTATTTGGAGCAATGTTATCTACATAAGTGTGCAAATACGGCGCTATCAGTTTGTATAACGTGTGCCATTTTTATGGACCGTGGGGGTTTTTCCGACGATCAACCTGGTTTTTCAATGCCAACAACATTATTTCAACAACACCTGTCTTATTATTTATTTCAAATAAATATTTATTGTAAACATGGTTTTCTTCGCCATCGCCCTTTGTAATATCATTAGTTAGAATCTGCATAACTTATTGAATTTTGTAAATTGAAATTCATTGAATACTCACGCACGGCGGCGTTACTGTTTCATTGGAATTGATTCATAATAGTTTGTCATAATGCATGCAATTCACACTCCTCTTTCCTCAACAATGCCTATTGGCTCTGTTAGTTTATGCAATCGTCGCTTATTAGTCTAGTCCTTTATTATAAACATTCATTTGAAATATCTGCCAATTATAGTAAAACTTATATGATGATGAAGCGTATATGATGGAACGGACATGACGCACGAGTTGTCTATCGGAACTAATCCTTAGCTTTATACGTCAAAATGACGTCAATTTCTTAACGAACAATCACACAAGTCGACTGCTATTTGTATAGTAAGTGTGCCTGTTATTGATTTGCTTTGTTCATTTTAAACACGCGTCAATACTGCAACTAAAAGACGTAGACGTGATTACCCATAACCATGTCTGAATTCCGCCAACCAGATTAATGGCAATTAAATACAAGATTTATGTGTATGTAGAAAATTATTGTATTACGCTGTGAGTCTTCTTGCAAAGCTTAATAGCAAGGCTGTGGGCTTTAACAAGAAATCCTGATAAAATGAAGTATGCAAGCGCGGAGTGTTCCGTATTTTATAACAAGAAATATTACTAAGCCAAAAAAGGCTTTATATAGATAAAAAATCTCCCAGCTGACATGACAAAGACCGAATATTATTATGTTCATATTAACTTAATGGAAACATAAATGTAAAATCGTCGTGGTTAACTAGTACCAACGGCGCTGCTACAGGCATGCCGCCGGGTGTATATAGCTCACTATACGAGTACCTGGGTTTGATTCGTAAATAAGGAAAAATACTGTTACGTAAGTTTTTCATTGTTCATGTACATTACAAAAACTCGACCTTTTGGAACTGTGTCCCTGGGTGCCAAGTCCGATGACTCTGGGATCAGTAATCGTCATAGAAATGAACGGGGCAACACAGACACACGTACATTATACGGAAATAGTGAAAATGCCGTCCCTCGAATCGCGCCGTATATGGCGAGGACAGTGGAGCTAGTTGCGCGTGCGCTTGCCAGTCGCCGGCTGCCACATTGTTGGGAAAACCCCATCGGCTCCCTCCGCGCGCCCCGCGCCCCGCGCCCCGCAGCTCGCGGCGCGCGGCGCGGCGCCCGCGCAGCCTCGTGACGACATCGCGTACACACGCCACTATTAACTATAGTTGTATTCGCTCGACCCGTCTCCCAGTCACGTCAGCTGTCGCGGCGGCGCTACTGGCAGCTGCAGATGAATGTTTTGATTACGTTCATACACACTTTAGTATCCCGAATACGCACAAATGCGTAACTAAGATTGTTTTTGACATTTGCACTCTTCACGATTGTTGTAGACTATACTTAGTTATATGAATACTAGCTGTGCCCACGGACTTCGTCCGCGTAGTATTTAACGTAACAAAAATTTCGGGATTATCGGGATAAAAAGTACCCTATATGTTAATCCCGGTTATAAACTATCTGTGTTCCAAATTTCATTCAAATCCGTTCAGTAGTTTTTGCGTGAAGGAGTAACAAACATACATACATACATACATACATACATACATACATACATACATCCACACTCACAAACTTTCACATTTATAATATTAGTAGGATTATTAGATTAATAAACAGTCGCTCGCTGGCTTTTCTGTGGTTTCAATAAGTGTAGGTATGATAAACATCTATTTAGAAATTAGCATTCTTGCCACGTAATATATTTTCGTCACTTATTTAGTAAGTATAGAAAAATTCAATTTGTCGTCATTGTTAACTCTTATGTCAGTATAATTTTTCCCAGCCTAAACGGTCATAATACCTACCACATCTGTGATACCTACATTATTTATACATGGAGAATTTACATTATTACCGACTGTTGTTAACTTTCTGAAGTCGGAGTCTCGCATTTGATATTATTGCTTAGGTTATGGTATCTATGGAGGTTTTTAAAGTATTCGGCAGCCTCAGTTTTACTAAGAAGTGTAATTGCGCCTGCGTTGTGTCGAGGCCTCTGGGATCTCGGCTAAATTGTGGGCATGTGTTGTCCAAGATAAATAAAATATTTATAACGACCACACCTTTAATAAGTAGCTTGGCGCTTCGTTCATATCTAGTGTTTCTTCTTAATCTGAGTACGTTTCCTAGTATATCACGTTAACATTCACAACTCGCAGAACAAGAACAATTTTAATGTCAATATCCATTACTGCATAATCGCCTCTTTATGTATACTAAATTGACCATCAGAATATGCAAATAAGAAACTTGTTTATCTTTAATACGCAGTTGTGACACGTGGGGGAATTTTCACTTTACATTACAAAGGCAAAGATGATGACATTCTTATTTACACTACGTCGAATGTTACTTCTGCGGTTGATGATTTTCTTAACCTATCAGTTAAGTGTTATGTTTGTAGCCATTTATTTATTAACTTCCACGAGAGAGCTTTAATGTGGCATTATTTGGTTCTTGCTATTTGAGTCCCTTGTAATATATCATGCAACTAGGCATGATACGTATGTGTTAACATCTCGTCCAAATACTTCGAAATAATTAGCAAATGACGTGAGCTGGTGTACATATTATTATTTATTTTGCAAACTGTATCTTTATATCCTTGCCGACGCTAAGTAACAGCGATGATAAGGCCCCATTTATATTTGATGAACAAACAACGTTCGCATGAGATCTTAGATTTCAGAATGCTAAGCATTATCATAGGTGACTTGGTTTTGGCCATTTAGTTTACTCTGACCACTATATGCTTATAACATAATCTGTCATTTTCAGAACAAGTTAAAAGCGTTTGTTAATAGACGTTACCTAAATTCCAAGGCTAAAAGCGCTCGGCCAATTCAGTGCGGTCGATCTATTTTAGATCCATTTTAAATATACTTGGACGGAATCCAAGATTCTTCGTGGCAGGGTGATCGCGGGGCTTTCCTATAAAAAGTGGATTTTTGGTGATGGAGATTCATGAATTGGAAATTTACATGATGAATGGTTGCAAAAATAATAAGTCTATCTTTTAATTTCTATATTGTTACTTTTAACATTGATGTTATTAGAGTTGAATTATTGACGTAATATATTTAAAATAAATGTTTTTTTGCGGCTCTGTTGCTTGACACAGTAGGTATAATTATAACTACTTTTACATTATAGTTTTTGATAACATTGTCATTAAATTGTTGTTTTATAAAACTTGTTCCAATTCTCAGGTCATATATTTTTATAAATAACAAGCTTCTTGACGTAAATGATGTCTTAACTTCTGTTAAAGGTTATCGTTTTGGTACCACAGTTCAATGCGCAGCGATCATATAATTTTGTGTTGAAATTACTTCAATGTTTAATAAAACCTCCGCCGGCCCGAGGGCTATCAATGGGTCATCAATGCACGCCAGTGTGTATGGCATAGACGCTACAAGCTCGTTATCAAAAAGAATTCCCAATACTTAAACGATAACGTAATCAAAATATCGTTTATATTATAGGAGTAAATGATTGTAGATGTGAACCAATAGTGTTTGTTAGAGCGCAGTTTTTATGCTGCAGTCGTCCTGATGCTCATCGACTTAATTATTTATTAATTGAGTATCAGCTTCCTATAGCCAGCACAGTACGAGGGATGCCTTTTAAGTTTTGTCGTTTGAAGAAAAAAACACAACTAGAACCTTATAGTACTTTTTATTGTTTTTCAAAGTATTCACCACGTAGCTTAATACACTTTTCCATTCGCTCAAACCAGTTATTATAACATTTATTCCACTCTAAAGTGGGGGTGTTCAAAATGGCTGACTTGAAAGCGTCGACTGCTTCTTCACTGGACTGGAACCTTTGACCACGAAGACTTTTCTTAATTTTAGGAAATGTAAAAAAATCGTTAGGGCTTAGGTCAGGACTGTATGGAGGATGGTCAAGAATTTCTACTTTTTCCTGCTTCAAATACTCAATCGTTTGACGAGCGCTGTGTGAACTTGCATTGTCGTGGTGCAGGATGATGCGTCGCTTTGAGTTAGATTTTCGAAGTTCGGCGATGACTTGTGGTAAACAAACTGTGGTATACCACTCTGCGTTAACCGTTCTACGATCATCAAGTGCAATAGTCGCAACATGGCAAGTTTTTCTAACGAACGTGGCCACCATCTTCTTTGAAGTGCTTCGAGAACGAACAACTTTAGTTGGCTTTGGCTCGTCTTGAAAGACCCAGATTGTAGATTGTTGTTTGGAATCAGGATCGTAGGCATAGATCCAAGATTCGTCACCACTGATGATGTCGTAGACGTGATTTGACTCTCCTCGGTTGAACCTTTGCAGAGTTTTCTTACACCATCTGACGCGGGCCGCCTTGTGATCGTCGAAAAGCAGATGCGGTATCCAACGGCAAACTAGCTTTCTTACACCAAGCGCTTCATGCAAGATCTTCTGAATGGTTGTCCCTGAGATGCCTAATAGAGCCTCTATCTCTCGATACGTCACATGACGATCTTCGAGAATTAGTTGTCTCACTCCAATGATGTTATCTTCAGTGAATGCAGATTTTGGGCGACCTTCGCGAGATTTGTCACTAACACTAGTATGTCCACGCTGGAATTCTAAATACCAGCGTTCGACAGTACGCAGACATGGGGCTTCATCCCTGAATACAGATATTAGCTCTTCAAAACACTGAAGCCGTGTCAGGCCTCTTCTAAAGTTGTAGAAAATTATTGCACGAACATTTTCCTTAGAAAGATTCATTTTCGTACGTAACCTGACAGATTCTAATCGACGCTGTGACTAAACAATAAAATTAATCCTAATACATTCAACTGTTTTGAGATTCGAAATTTAAACACATTCGAATATAGAACAGTTCCAAATTCAAAATTGCCGGGAATTATGGAAACGACAGAACTTAAAAGGCATGCCTCGTATACCTACTTTATAAAATCTCTGTCACACCTCAATCATTACAAACTTTTGTTTTGGATTCACAGATAAATTTTAATATCTTACGAATTGGAGTAGGTACTAAAGGGTTATTATGATCTTGTTACAGGTCAAGCGTGTGTACACTTGGCGGCGACTGCGGGCCACGCGGAGGCGTTGCAGACGCTCGTGTACTACGGAGCAGATGTCAACTTAACGGTGAGTGAACAACCACCACCACATTAACACTTTCAGTCCCTGAACCTGATGCGCCCTAGCAGTGTCTTGCCTTGTGCTTATGAGGTGTGTACGCTACATTCTCCTCTCCATTACAATCTATGAAGTCATTCAACTAAATTGTATTGAATTTAACTGCTATCATAATTATATTCGTTGCTGAACGGTGGCACACTATAAGTTTCTCCCCGCCATCGTTTCTATGAACTGCTAGGGCGTTCGCAACCACACAGCACGATCACAACAATGTGACTCAATCGGATTGCCTCAACGGCCAATTAGGGAAATTTATATTAGTTCGGTTTAAAAAAACCCTGCCGCCGGTATTTGCGGGGCGGTTCGTTTGGCATGGACTTCCTTATGGCTATGGCTGGTCATCATCATCACCGATCGGTTCATGTCTTGGCTCCCGAATGTAATAAGCTAAACCTATAAACCATATAAAAGCGATGATCCGCTTAAGAGAAACCTCTTTATTTAAATTGAAATAAGTTTCCTCAATGAGCTTTCAATTTCAAAGTAGGAAACACTGATTCAATGAAATAACATAATATCCAAATTTCCGACTAAAATAATTGTAGCGGGGAATACGCGAATGTCTCGACGGTCACACTCATCGGTACCTCTGTTGGCAAAATTAGCACTCCTGGAATAGAACAGCTCCCGAATTATTTCGTGAATCTTTGTTTATTTAACTACGTAAAGGCAAAGACGTTTCTGACGACATTTTTTGTGAAATTAAGACAGTAAACAGTATATTTCGAGTTACGAAAGGTTTTAAACTACGATAATTTAAACATTATTGCAGTTTGTGGAGCATGCGTATACGCATTAGCTAAGGGCATGGCATACTTCGTATGTACCACCAACATCGGCTCGGAAAGCCCGCCGGCATCCCTAATCTACTGATAGTAGCAGCGCTATCGCGCGCTCGGGTTTTTTCTATTTACCACCATCGGCAATACAAACATAGAATAATCTCGTGTATATTATTATGTACCTAATACATGTGGAATATTACTAAACAGGGGCGTTCCCAAATCACAACATGGAACGTTTTAATTGGGTTTTAAACGCTTGCGTGGAAAATTGAAAGGAAATTCGCGCGCAATGGCAATACCAATATTGTGCTGTGGCTGCTGTGAGTCGACAATCGCCAAGCATTCCTTTCCCGCTTGTTACGTTGGATGTCCGAATCGATGCACATAGAACAATAAATATGAATATAATTAAACGTCAGCGCCTATAAACATTTCATAAAGGTTTTCCCCAATGTTCTCACGGCCGGACGATATCTATAAACACGTCAATATTAAAACTTGTTTCGTTCGATAGTGACGTTTCCGATGACATGCAAAATACCTAGCCGAATTGAGATATTTCCATTCGTTCAGCCACTTTTTGTTTACCCAAAATTCTTCGTTTTTATCATGAAATATGTGTCTGTTAGTTCTCGTCACTTATTGAATCGTCTCTTGAACAGGAGAACCTGGCCGGCTGGACGGCGTTGCACATAGCGGCGCGGCGCGGCGACGCGCGGCTGGTGCAGACGCTGCGCGAGCGCTGCGCGGGCGTGCAGCTGCGCGCGCGCGACTACGCGGGCCGCACGCCGCGCCGCCTCGCGCGCTACACGCCCGCCGACCGAGCCTTCGCCAATATGTCCAACGACTCCGATTCCGAATCCGAATCAGACTCGGACGACGACGTAAGTAGCCAACATCATACCTACATATTTACATAGAATATTTTTTTGTTGACCATGGCTTTGTTTTCACCTGCAGCACGAACTGATAATGGTCAGAATTATTTTTATTTATCCCATTGAGCAGTGATAGCCGATTGGTTAAGCACGCTTCTTGCAGGCTACCAGGTCTCGGGTTCAAACCCCGGCTCGAACCTCTGGATTTTTCGAAATCTATGTGCGAATCATAATTCCTATATGATTATCACTTGCTTACGGTGAAGGTAAACATCGTGAGGATACCTGCATGTCTTAGAAGATTTAACCAATTTTCGAAAGACATGTGAAATCCGCCAACCCGCACGGGGCCAGCGTGGTGGATTATGGCCTGAATCCCCCTTGTCTTGAGGGGAGGCCCGTGCCCAGGAGTGGGACGTCAAAAAGGGCTAAAATTATAATTTATCCCATTATAGTCGGCAAATCGCCCATTGGTCGGCTCGGTTTAGGCATGCAGTTGCGATTGTAAGGGGGCGCTGAATTTATTTCCCATCGTATCGCATTACCCAATCGTAGCGGTTCATATTAAACAATGTCTTACCAATAACATTGATAATTATGAATAACATTCATTATACTGTTAAAATCGGCATTGATGATAAAATATTTTCCGCGAACCATATCGCAGGGACCTTATTAGTTTTTATCCTGTTTATGTTCGCACGTGTATTGGTAGAATACAAACTTATACTCATTAATTTTTAACTAGTTTGACATACGTACCAACGTAGACATGTTATAGATTAGTATTGGCTGGCGTCTGTAGTGTTATCGGAGTCCGGTTATCAGTCTGGGAGCAGAGAGCATTCTGGAAAATATTGATTATATTCAAATCATATTCATATAATTATTACTTATATTCAAATAATGCTTAATTATTCAAATAACCATATCAGTGATCCTAAAATTAGCAACACTTGTATTATGGATACCGTGCAATGGACTGAGGACGACCCAAGTGACACCCAGACCTGGATAAGTTACGAACAGGCTATTTCCGAATTGAGCCCGCAACCCAGCGCCGTGTCCGCTCATCTCAATAGACCAAGCGGCCGTCGAGGTCCACCACCTGACACTGACAGGTCTAGCGGATGTTCCAAATCTGTTTCATTGTTTAGAATGTCCCTGACCACTCCTATGGAAATTGCCATCGTCGTGATGTTTGGCATTCAATAATTTATATTCCATCCATGTTGTCCACAGATGTATGACAGTGACAGTGAGAGCTTGTTCGAGCGTCTCCGCGATACCCTCAACCCTATCAACGTCGCCTGAGCCCCGCCCCGCCGCGCCGCGCCCCGCCCCGCCCCGCCCCGCCCCGCCCTCGCCGCCGCCGAGCCGAGTCCGTATGCCGACACCGCACGCGCACGCTGCTGGCGGGCCCGTGACGTCACCGCCCGCGCCGCGCCAGATGATTGACATTGCAACACCGAATGAAAACAAATAATTTATTTTTCATTACTCATACTCTGAAAGTAGGTCTGAAGATGCCTGAGGAGCGGGTTGAAAGTAATACTTTTCTGGCCCGGGAGAATCGCTTTCAACTGACGGCTGTCAAATTATAAAAAAAAAACTAGTTCCATTTTCACATTTCTATGGAACCATGTTCAAACTTTTTCTACAGTCACTCAATTACAGCACGATGTAAAATTGAAATAACATAAAGTTAAGTATTAATTAAATAATATTTATTTTTAAATGACTTAATTGTAATTTAGTTTCAACAATTTCTTTAAAATATATAATAGATTTGGGCAACATATTTAAAGATGAAAATGAAAAATAATGGCTAAATAATGAAGCGGGCCAACGAAAAAAAACAAAATAGGCGGCAATCCGATCTTTTTTTTTTTCAAGTTGTAGAGCACAGATTAGAGATATGTAGCAAGCTATTGTAGAGTATTGTTCATACTTCCTTGTATTATTTCTTTAGCCAATTCCTGTTTTTATTTTTATTTTCCTTGTATTCGTAATGAAAAGCACAGTGTTTACCTCGGGCGAAAGACTTATTTTGTCCCTCGAACTATTAGCGCCCTCGCTACGCTCGGGCGCCAAACCCCGTCTCGGGAAAAATAAGTCACTTTCACCACTCGAGTAACAATGTACTATATATTTGCTCAGTATCCCAAAGATATGAACTTTAACTTCTACTTTTTTGCATTCAAATCGAAAAAAAATATTATGTCTTGTTAGACAGATAGTTAACATCTTTCAAGACCCTTGCAGTTGCAATGCATTGAAATGATGTATAAAGGTGTCTAAAGGCTAATTCGCTTACATACATCTGGCTACAGGATTTATACAAATATGCAGTAATTTGTCTGCATATGAAATGAGTATGATATTGTAGACCCCTACGCGGCCTCAATCATAGGCATACGGAATAGCAATATTGTAAGGAAAGCGAGCGTGTGAATACAAGTAACTGATCCTGTCTCCGCTCTACAAATGTTTTTTGTAAATATATCTGGAGAGTGGAGAAATTATACGTTGACAGTACACTGCAATGGAGTCTTATGAACTCTTGAGAACTTAGGTATCGATACGTCAATCACGCACAGTGTGATAAATCAATTTGATCTTTAACACTCGGTTAGTAAAGATCAATTTTGTATGTGTGCGAATGGCGCGTTGATGCAAAAGGTTGTCGAATTATCCAAACGGTTTCGCCCTCTACTTGTGCAAGGAGAAGAATGTATTATGTGAATGAGGATTTTTGTCAGAGTCAACACTTTGGAATTTCAATACAGTGTATTGTGAATGGTCATTAGTTATAAGCTAGTTGTAAGACGCATGTACAGTCGCGGAAAGAATGTTAAGTTTATAGACAAAGTTATTTAAAAATAGCATAATTCTTGTAAAAAAATCTGTTAATTGTATATTTATTTAGTGTCAAATAAAAATGTTATTTACGATAGTGTATTTGTTTGTTTTCACGAGACTAACCTCCCAATGTTCTTTCTGCGACTGTGACCATGTATTCATAACTGCTATTCGAAATAGCACTTTATGATTATAGCAGTTACGATTTAAAATTTAATTAAGGCTGAAAAATACATGTTTTCATTTATCGGATGTAGAAGTGGTCAACTCGGGTTTCACTAAAGAAAACCTTTTTTTGTATGCCACGGCATAAACCACAGCAAGTTAAAATTCAATATCAGTTGACTATTTTAAAACCGGTTCTAGGTCTTCCTATGACACTAGTTTCACAATGTTTAATATAATAATGTTAAACTTTGCAACTCATTATCTAAACATACACAGCATAGTTAGTAACAATCAAAACATCCTTCTTAGTCCTATTTGCTGGAAAATATCGCCAATTGTAATATATATTCAATAATTGTCTTGGAAGGCGACGCAAATGAAAGAAAGCCTTACTTATTGCTATGTTATGTTCAAAGTTGAAGATATAACGGTTCTCGCTTGTGACATGTCCTGGGCCAACCGTCACAGCAATCATTGGGACCGGGCACATAATTATTATATTCAATTTTGTATGAATATAAGAAAATTATTTTCCATTAGATATGTCTTGTTCCAACTTTCGTCGTGAAAGCAGTAGCGAAGACATTTAATTGTGTTTAGATACCGATGGGAAATATCTTCAATTGAGTATGTTTGTGACCCGCAAATAATAAGGGTCTAGATTTAACGCCGTACACCGGTTAAGTTGCAACATGGGAATACTATTCCAATTTGGGTAGTACGTCAAAACGCGCGATAAGTGGTTCATGCCATTAACCTGCCTTCTGTAGCTGAGGCTTGATTTCCCGAACAAGTGATACATTTTTATGGGAGGGTAAACCGCTTCGTAACGTAACGCGTTACGGCGCCAATCTGTCAGTTTCAGTTATCACCTCTATCGAGCGTCCCGAGACGAACACGTTTTTTTTCAATGATGGGGAATAACTAGCAATGTGAGTTTATCACATTTGTTTAAACGAATTGTCAGGGTAATATAAAAAAAAAATGTATCTTGCATTAAACTCATTTTGAATTAGTGCGGTTTAGAACTTAGAACTTTATCATTAGTATCATGGGCGTCATATTTTGTATCTCTTCATTAGATTCATTACTTAATGTGTTTTTAATAAATAGGTACAATTTTAATAGTTTGGTTTTAGTTTGGTTGTAAATCTTTTTGTAGTCATACACGGTCCTATACTTAGATGAGAGGCAATCAATCAAAGGCTTTCTCGAATATAGAGGAATATATAGGAAGATATTATGTTCATATGGGCAAATATGTTATACAATTGTCACATAACTATAAGATTATAAGATGGCGGCATAGTTAATTATCACCACTGTTACAATGGGCTAACAAAGCATTTCTGTAAGCACAAGTGCTTTGAAATGCCATTGAAATCGATTATCACACGCTCTATAACATTTTTTTGTTTTCCTAACCGTGTGCATGGCCTCTGAGTTGGACTACAAGGTTCAGTTTGTTAAATAATAGCGATGTAATGCCAAATAAACAAACCTTATTGTTATTTTTATTGGACGGTTGATGTTTGCCATACTGAGCCTTGTGACGTAATATTTGCACTTAGTTTATATTATACGTAGACAATCTATCATTATAAGTAAAAGTGTATCACATAGATACGTTATTGAACAACAGATCGATGTGTTTTAAGCTTTTTTTTCATTTTCTCAATCACTTTTGAGAATTAATAAGCGAAAGCGTTTGTGCCCGTATGGTATTGAATGACAATAAGATTGTCGCTTAGTGTTAATGCCAACCGTGTTGCGAGTCTAGACTCCGCCTTATAAGGTACCTAAATATATTATTGTTCTTTCTAGAGGTATATACTCACGAATTTATGCACTTATTTACTTAGCTACTCAACTTCGCTAGTCCAAAGCTGCCCAACGATTGCCCAAAGTTCCGACGCGCTGTGATATCCAGTTAGTATAACTAATAATAACTGATATATTCGTATTTCGGTCGTTACCCGACCACGGCAAAGCCAATGAGGGTAATGTTATTAAGTGTATCATGACGAGAATAAACACTTCGATCAGTTGTTCACTGAACGTATCGGCTATTGGTAATTTATTAGTAGGTATATAAATAAAACAATATGTTATAATCAATGGTTATTAAGTATGATATTTAAGGTGATGTTATATTGCATTATATTAAATAAGCACCTACATATAAGTATATATGTATTGTTTTGTCTATTTCTTGTATTGAATATAAAATATTTTATCATTAACATGTTTTGTTTTATTTCTCATACTTTCCGACAGTCACTCAGCGCTGGCGAAACACTTGTACGGATATTTGTTATTGCAGGTCCATTTGAAGGTGTCATCAAATAGAGACAACAACAAATGTCCGTGCAAATGTTTCGTCACTGCTAACTCACAGTATTATATTCACGTTATAAAGTGAGTCGCGCTTCAACATTACAAACATACTTAAATTAAGACAACAACTAGCAGAATAATTTAACTGACCAACTGCTGCATTGCCCACGGGTACGATGAGAGAGACGTAAAACGCCCACAACATGGGCGGTTCCACTTCGTAAGAGAGAAAAAAATAACAAAGAAGTCCTTAGACAACAACGCGGGAAGGTGCATTTGCTCCGCTGCAGGTACGTACGTGCATAGTTCCGTGACGGTTGGTATCAACTGCTAAATATACAGGTGTTTCTAATTTCAATGAAGTTTTCATACCATTTAATTGTATGTCCCATACTTATCTAAATCCCCATGTACCATTTTGGACTTTTGATAAACCCTGTATAATATAAGTCACGCGGGGCGGCGCGCGGCGGTGGTGATAATATGTCCCAATATATTATAAATAAAGGGATTGACTCACATTTGAATAGCGTTTAAGAAAATTAATAATGAGACATCATTCTTAATGACTCTTTCTTAATGAAATCTTAATGACTCGTCTTATTCTACATTAGTACATACGGATACTAGAACACTCCAATCAAATATTAGATATGCTGGAATAAAACAAACAGATTCAAGTGCAAATAATAATAATTTATATTGTATGGCAGTAAAATGTTAAAAATATTTAACAAATCCTAATAACATGCACTCGATGATAACAAACAATAACTGTATAACTATTAAAATATAATTAATATTTAACATTTACCTTAGAATACAACGAGGCACTGGAATGATTACATAATAGAGGTGCTCCATTTGTTTTAATTCGTATATAATTTAATATTAAACTACAATTAGACCAAGAAAATCCGCGTGAACAAGGTGTAGGTACCTTTCTCTAAGTGAACAAGCAACTACTTAGATCCGATTTCATAAATTCTCCATTTAAACGTAAGCCATTTCAAACCCTATTCACTTGACCCAAATTATCGCCCCTTTAGCATGTAGGTACGCAAAATAAGTATAATCTTCCTGTTTGTTTAGGAACCAACAGAGGAACAGAGTACCTTTAATTACCACACTGAGTTATGTTAACAGAACCAGCCTTACAACATATTTGGTTTGTGTTAACGGACTATTTATTTTATAGTTTAGAAACGTGTAGCAATATCATAACATCTCGCACAGCGAAAGAGTAGATTAGGCAGAGTAGTGGCATCCAGCTAGTCGAAATGTTTGACTAACCACGGTGTTAGCTGGTGTGACATTATCATTTATTTATCCCTATTCCAACCTACTACAATTGGTTGTGTAGGTTACGGCTATCACATTGGCGATATAAGTAAATACGAAAAACCCGCCAGCAAACCACGGAGATTAAAGCACGTCTTAGATACCCACCTAACCTCCGGCACATTGACCGCGAGGAACATTCAAACTTAGGTATTCCTTAAACACAGAATTTGTCCGCTCTCATTAAGCTGGCTACATCCGGATTCAGGCGCCAAGAATTATAATTATCTACCGAGATTTTGTGTTGGACTGAGCCACACAATTATTCCAAGCGATGTAGGTACACTGCAAGTTATGAATTGGACGAGCTGTACCTATCTCGTCTTACTAAACCCAAGGCACTTGTTACTAGGGAAAAAATAGAAATTGTAAGATTGTAAGTAATATTTGTGATGTAAACAGGTGGAAATAGACTAGAAAAATAAATAATTACTTATCTCATAATGTGTTCTATCTATATTCTTACCGACCGATTATATATGTTATATTTGTGGCAATTGCAGTAAGCATTACTTATTTAAATACCTACCTGCGTTATTGATAAATAATAATGAGGGTATCTGTTGATCGTCCATCTGTCTTTGATGTCAAGTATTACCCGGTTTTAAAACACTGGGTATAACCTAGGTACTTATTAGCTACGTACTTATGAGGATATTATTTTAAAATTTTAGTTCTAGTCATTATTTGTTCATTATGTAAAGTTATCATCCCTGTCTCGACCCTTCACACATTGTGAGAAGGTCAGTTTGATACATAATCATTCACAAATTCGCAATATCGTTCATTTCGTAACATTATTCTTTAATGTAGCTGTATGACCCCAGGGGACCATTATTTATAATTTATCTACAAAAAAAATACGTCAATTATTTAATTAATTGTACAACAAAGAAAAGAGACTGATTTATTCTGTATAAGTATGCTGATCGAATCATGTATTCTTAAAAACATGTTATAAAAACGATTGATACACCGCACAATCTCAGTTCAATTCTCAGGGCAGTACTTGTAGATACAAGGGAATTAGTACCTTATATGCTGTTATCAGCGCGCACATTTCCCCTGTATTATCAGTCGGTAATTCCAGAAAAAAAATGTTATGAGTGACCTGTGTAATGTCGGGTACGATGACCCCATGACAGATATTTAATACTACCGATCAATGAAATTATTACCTATCAATAATGCAATTGGTTTTTCCAAGAATATTTTAAGAGGTTGTTATGAATATCAAGCACTTGCTAGTGACCGCGATAGTGGCTTAAATGTTTTCTTAATGGAATGCATTTATCGGTCCAATATCAAATGGGAGAGACTGCAAGCCAAAGAAATACGACTCACTGTCAGGGGACTGTATTTTCCTGTTGTAAAAAAAAATGATGTCTCCTATATCAAATATCTATTAGTTTGAATGGGTGTTGCCTACATATCGATTGTCTATCGATAGCATTTTTACATGTTAATTAATACTATCGATATTATGACTAATTTTCGAGGTCAACTACCGATCCATCAACTATCGATAGGTAGACAACACTAGTTTGAATCTGTAGGGTATTTTTGGTTAGTTAATTACGTAATTTTTATAAAGAATGCTGCTGGCCGCCGATATCTTGACGAACGTTTAATTTGTACCTCAGCAGGTGGGGACCTCGAACCACACATAAAAACGACCTTATTGCGTTGTCATAAGGCCACTCTTCCAGTTTAATAAAATCCTATTTGAACTTCAACCTCTAACCTAGGTACCTTGTAACGCTTTGTACCTACCACTTAATGTATTCAAGAATAGACCCAAATACTTAGTAAATATGTAATATCCTGGTACACAGCTTGCACATAGTAAGTAGGTACAGGTGTCAGCAAAGATCAATCACAGTTTGAATATACCATCCTACTAATATTATAAATGTGAAAGTTTGTGAGTGTGGATGTATGTATGTATGTTTATTACTCCTTCACGCAAAAACTACTGAACGGATTTGAATGAAATTTGGAACACAGATAGTTTATAACCGGGATTAACATATAGGATACTTTTTATACCGATAATCCCGAAATTTTTGTTACGTTAAATACTACGCGAACGAAGTCCGTGGGCACAGCTAGTTTACTATAAAATAATTATGATTTACCATGAACGTGAATGAATACCTAGTACTAACGTAGCGAAACACTTACACAGCATGTCTTTATAGGCATGGCGCTTAACTGAGCAGGGTCCTGCGGTAGTGGAGCGGTGCGGGGGGGGCAGGGCGAGTGCGCTGTGAGGTCACACGTCACGTGACACCCTCCCACACGGCTCCACTACCGCAGGAACTATACACATTGGTATTGTTCATACTTCGGTAATCACTGAAATGAAAGTAAGACGGCATTCATGAGGTACCAATATATAATTCATATTATTGTGTCAATATTAATATTTTCGCATCTATAATTATACTTGTTTTACCGCTTTTCTGTCAATTGACAGACCTGTTGTATTTAAATCAATAACAATGGCTCTACCATGAGCATATAAAAGCACTAGGATTCGCTAGTCGCTAGCGTTTACGTCAAATATTTATATTGACAATTGTACACTGCCCTTATCTGTTATCTGGTATAACAAATAACGAGAAGAACAAACCTTTTTCGTAGATGGCTGGCGACTAGCGACCTCTGTTACTATTATTATACTACTCTATTATTATATAAACTCATGGACGCCCGACCGGCGATGGAATAACAAATCCCATTAGTTGAATATCCCACTTGCTTTACCCGCAGACTCCAGACCACAGCACGTGGAAGTAGACTCAAATCTCGGTGTAATACGTGGGCCTGTTGATCTTGAGCAGGTCGAACACATTGGGGAACACGTACGTGGTGTTGTAGCCGATCATCCCGTACGTGAAGTACTTGTAACACAACTCGACTATGATCTTATTTTTATTATCCAAACTGTCCTCGGAATTTCTCAATTCGTTTTTGTCTTTGCCTAGCAACGCGCATATAAACGCGTAGGACACGGACTTCCCGATAGCTCGCGTCGCTAGCACTCCGCAGAACCCGAGTATCGTCCTCAATATGGTGCACCCCAGCATCTCCTTGGAGGGCCATATGATCTCGTAGGGCGGGTCCAGCGGGCTGGCCGCCATGTTGCCGAGCTGGTAGTTGGTCCACGAGCCCAGGAGGATGCCGGCGCAGACGCTCACTATCATTGTCGTGTCGCCTCTGGTAATGGAAATGGTAATTCATCAATTTTATTTCAAGAATTGTAATTTATGTTCCTTCCTTGTAAGCGTCATTATTAGAACATACGGCTTCGTCACTTGTAGTTTGTGTGTCACTTGTTGTAATATTATGTTGACCAGAGGATTAATAGTGTAAGATAAGGGATTTAATTACTATTTACTTATTAAATGATGTGTAATACAATGACGGGTTGACGAGAAATGCGTGATGCCTTACAGTAAAAAAAAAAAAAAAAATTATTCCATAAACATATTAGCCGTCTCTCCGTCCTCAGTCTCATTAGGCTCAGTAGCTCTGCATTAAGTCGAAGTGGCTAGTCTAATACCATTTAATTTTGTTAATTGCTCATTACAATTTACATAACTGATATTGTGTCTATAGTCACTAACTAGCGTATACGCGACTCATGGTCAATCTAGACAATCTCGAGGCAATCGCTACCTCGCCTGAACACTAGCACATGGCCGTCTCGTCTGCCCTCCACCCGGGTATAAAAGATATACAAAAAAATATTCATAGTGAAGTCACACACACATTAAGTTTTCGGTGGTCCTCAAACTAAGCGTGAGCCTGTATCATGAGGCCGAGGTAATATAGGGATGCTAAATAGATTTAGTGGTAAGTGGGATAATTGTGGTTGTGGTGGCAATTATATTAACATAATATTAAGTATCCTCTTAAAACGCTCTGCAGGGAGACAGTTCTAACCTGGTCGGCGTCCATTTGTCAGCGTTGGGATGGTAGACGATGACGAGCACGGAGGCGGCGAGCACGAGCAGCGGCGAGTAGTGCGCCGTCAGCAGCACGCCGTCCAGCCGGTCCACCAGCGGGACCAGCGCCGACACCAGCGCCGCCGCCAGCGCCAGCCCCGCAGCGATGTCCTACGAGGAGTCATTTATCACATTAGTGACAAGGTCCCATTTTCTGCAACACTATTTGTGTGGTCAACAATATTTTATAACAATGTGGTACAGAATACTTCTGTCAGGACCGTGGGCTGCGTGTTCATCTCGGCTGTTCATATTGTGATGACTTTACAATGCTTCTGAGAATTCATGAACGCCACATCATAAAGGGCCATATTATGCCGATCGGCAATAATGCATGGCCTTGCCGCGTTGAGCAGCTCGCGACTAGCGACTTCCAGTAAACGTCTCAACTCGTAGAAAAGCTACAGTGCTGCATTTTAACTACACTATGGAAAAAAGTAATGATTATAAGTATATCTCACCAAAACACTATGCATTCCAAGGTAGACCCTGCTGACGCATATGAGCGTGCACCACGCGAGGGCGACGGCGAGCCCCACGTGCGCGGGGTACTGGTACCGGCCCAGCGTGTAGAACAGCACCGAGAACGGGATGCACACGCCCACCATCGCGTGCGTCGACGGCATGCCGTACTCGACCGCCCACTTCTGCTGCAGCTTCTGCACCGGGTAGCCGGGCCGCGGCCAACGGATTATGTCTTTGAAGCCTTGCCCTGGAATGTACAGTGACTTTTTTAGTGCCCCATGTAGTTGCTTAGAGCTTGTATGTAATAGTATGCCGCATCGGACTTATATACTTTGATATGTCAAACTGCTGGTTGAGTTAAACAAATTGTAGATGAGTGATGACTCAGTACACTAATTCCTCTATCGATGACGATCGATAGAGGAATTAGTGTACTGAGTCATCACGAATCACGAATTAGTTCAAACGTGTTTCGAATTGGCGTAAGGGATCCTTGCGCCAACCGTAACATAGAGTGGCGCGTTAGGGTGGCTTGCCACGGCTCGAGGTTCAACGCTATACGAGTGAGCCTCTGAGGCCATCACCTATCGGCCTGTCCGCACCGCCACCGGCGCCACCGACGAGCTGACGACCAACCGTCTTCTAGTCCGGACGGACAACCACGCGGGGGCCATGATAAGGGCCGACTTTTGATCGATAGGTTCCGACAATCTCTTCTCATGTGAAAGTCCAACTCTTATAAATAATTTAATACGTATTCCCATCACAATGTTATTTCCCTGAAGGAGTAATAAGAGTTATACCACAATGAGCCCACATTTCGCCAATGGTAAGTTAAGGTTAAGGAAGGAGTGTGCTAGTGAATACTGTGGAAGTTTTGATTATTATTAACCTTTAGCTTCCATCCACCAGTTATCCCCCTGAATAAGGCACTGAATTATACCACAGCTTGTTACCTGAACTTTTATCAAATAAAATATAGTGGTAAATGTTTCATCAACATGCAAAAATATAATATTTAACTAGTTTTGCATTTGAGTGTTGATGGCAGTAGATGCTACTTATGACAATGTTCATTCCAAATCAATTTGAACTACTACTGTATACACAGCATGTTTGTTATATTAACATAATAGAATTGTACATTTAATCAATTAAGTAGTTAACAGTATCCTTATTTCCAGGAATTACAGACAATGGGATTGTTTTTATTAACTTCCATTTCAAACAATCCTATAAATAAAATTATTAACTAATGGGGACAGGCTTTTCTATAATAATATGATAAAGAATGACACTATTCATAGTAAAGAAGTACTAGGAAGCCAAATAGATGACATTGACTCAAAACATAACACAATACAAGATTGAAAATGTTTGCCAATAGCTGCAAACACTTAAACATCGAATTTTGTTTTTTTCTGCTACTACACTGGGTATTTAAAATTGTTGACAATTGTTTTCAACACCAGGTTGAGATCACCAGTAGCAGGACTTAATCTAAAAGATTTTGCTGGAAGAAGTTGCCAACATGGAACCCCAAGCTCAGTGTACAACCAATGTATGTTATTCAAACTGGATTTAGACCTCCTGCTACAGAAGGTACATTACAACTGGTACTTAGTCCCAGTTGCTTTTAACATCTTATAGAGTTATTACACACATAAGCCTTAACAGTTTAGGAAACCTACTGTTACACTGGACAAAACATTCATACAAAACCTATTGCTGTCTCATATTAAGATACCATGTTTAGTGTGAATGTCCTACTCCCAACTCAAACCTGCTCCACGTATTGAGCTAATAAATAAACGAATTAATATTTACCTATATACATAACAATAGTCCACACGAGCACCACTCGTCTGCCGACCGCACCATCAATGTTCCAGAACCAAAACGGAATGAAGGTCGCATAGAATATCTCGTCACCCAGCTCAGTGCCCAACACAAACAGGTAGTACCAGAACTTGTTGTCCACAGAGCACACCGGCTCGTCTCTCGAGCCGCTGTCCCCCGACGTGTCCGTGTCGTACGACGACTGAGAACAACTCGATATGTTACTCGGTATCCGTTTATGATGCTTAATGTCAAACTCCTCATTCAACCGCTCTATTCTATCCGAGTGCACAACCTCCGATGATTCATTAAGTTGAGTACCAGCACTATTGTACGAAACGCCGAAGAAGTTTTGGACTTTTATCACTAGTAATGGATCTTTGAGGTACTCAATCATATTCTCCCACATTTTGGAATTTTCTATAAACACAAGAGGGCTAAGGCATGTAGTGGGATGCACATAAATGTAGAAAATGAAGTATATTATATCCGCTGTGTAGGCTGAAGGAATATCCTAATACTATGTAAAGATATTTGCTCGTGTTTGATTATTTCTTTTATTTTCGCGTCTTGTGACTTCTACTAGTATATACAAGGTAGGTACTCTATGGACTTTTAACACTTTTATGCTCTATATAATGCTTTTTTTAGGTGACATCAAAGTTAAGCAAAATTTCAGGGAAAGAACAAGAAGGTAGTGATGCACCGACTCCAAATCCAATCGGTTTTCTTAGAAACCGGTAATTACCGTTTTTATCTCGAAGAAATCTGATTACGAAACTAAGTGAAATGAAAATATGCTATATGGATCTTAATTACAAAATTGTATTTGAATATATTAGCTATATTCTTCAAGCTAGGTACCAAATAGTTCGCTTTGTCTATTGTAAGGGAATCCCTATTACGATATACAAAGACAACGTCTTTCAGCTACTAAATATTTTATTGCGGTTAGTCTAGCTGGTATTGCAAACTTGCTCATTTTTATGGTTCCGTAGTCAAACTAAGGATTTTTATGATTAAAGCAAAGTTGATCTTCCGTTGATTCCAAATAAACTTAATAGTGGTAGTGGTTCGTTGACGAAATTGATGTTACGTTATGTACAAGCAGATGTACATAGTCTGGTATTCATTCGTAACGAACCAAGAAGTACTAGAAAGAGTAGATGAAAGGAAAAGCCTGTTGACCAACATTGAAAATAGAAAAAGAATTTGAAAAGAGAAAGATGATCGGGCATTTGATACGACATTCATCATAGAAGGAAAGATAGAAGACAAGAGGGAAAGAGGAAGACCTAGGAGAAGCTATTTCGACCAAGTGAACGAAAAAGTGAATGTCGTGTCGTATCAAATGGTCAAGGAACTGGGAGAAAATCGCAGTGAATGGAAAAAACTCCACCGATAAGAACATCGCTCTTAAGTTGATGATGATGAGTGGTAGCGGAAAATCCACGGAATACAAAGTCTGTACATTTTTTGAATAATTAGTAACTAGGTAGCAGTGGCGTGCATAGGGTTTTGAAACACGGTAGGCAGTGTAGATAAAAATAATTTAAATTAGGTATAGGTACCTACCTGTGTAGGTACCTGGAACTATTACTTGCTAGCTTAGTCCAGGATTAATGTGTTAGGCTATCGTACCTATTGAACGAAATGGGACATATTTTGTTGTACGTAAAATGTGTCATATGTTGTTGTTTAGTAAGTACCTACATAGATATTGATATAGGTACCTATCCGAAGAGGCCTTTAAAAATACGTTTTATTAGCTGAAGTAGGTACTTACCTATTCATCCAGATATTCACAAGTACAGATACCTAGGTACACTAATAAGAGTACTTACCTACCTAAGTAAGTAGGTACTTATCGCAAGTGTAAAGCCGAAAGCAGTCAAACTGTTCGTTACCTACTTACCCAACCTAAATAAAATTCTCAAACATATTTATTTATAAATTACTTAAATCTACATACCTAGTTATTTTGTAATCTAAATTTTAGACAACACGGCATGGCGACGTTGTTCTTGCGTATTTCGTAATTACCTACCTACATTTTTAGGTACTTACCTACTTATACGCTTTAGCGATAAAAAGATCTCGGTATCCCGTCAACCAAGAAAATGAGTCGTTAAATTTAGCATTATAATGTCTCGTAATATTTATTACCTTTCATCTGCGACATATCCAAGTTTTTTACGCATCCGTCGTTTAAAATATACTATGTATTCACTTTTTCTGCAGCATAAGACAATTGAGAAAACACCTTTTAATTTATGTAGTTACCTATCTCATTAACACATACGTCACAAAAAATTTATTCATAACAACGCGGATTTTATGATTATTCAAATTATTTAGCACGCATGTAAAAAAACACAAGACAACTAGCAATAATGGCGTCCAAAAAACTCCACAATAATAGTCAATACTAAATACCTATAAGGTAACAAAAACGCATTGTAAACTTTAAGCCAACAAATTACATTGCGATTCAAATTTATAGACTAAATCGGATTACCAAAGAAGGCAGAGCCTAAATCCCGAACATTTTCATTCATAGAAATGTTTAAAAGTGGTGTGTATGTGTGCGTTTTTAGTACAAGTTTTGAGGCATATTTAGTGCATGCTATTGCCACCGCGCAAGCAGCGGCGCTGCCGGCGCGACAGGAGCGGGGGCAGCGGGGGGAGCACTAGACTCCGCAGCACAGCATTCTGCGCGCGCTTTTTCAAATATTTAATCAAAATAATATATTTATTTCTGTTTTTTTATTATGTATTATAATTCTGTCATAAAATCTCAGGGTAGTCAGTGCCTTTATGCCTCTATGGAGTGCACGCCACTGCTAGGTAAGTAGGTAATTTTGTTAGTTTAAAATAAGGATTTTGTTTACGGTTAGGTTTTTTTTCTTCATTTAAGGGTCTACCTGAAAATTGACAGCGATCATGGAAATTACATTTTTAACTCATACCAGAACCAAATTACATGTCAAAAGCGTACTCAAGAACGATCTCAGACTTGAGACTGATTTATTAATACTGGTCTAGGAATCCTAAATAACAGTAACAACCGGTTTGTTTGCTCAAATTAATTGTTTTAAACCGGTTCTCAAATATGTAATCTGTCCATCACTAAAGGAGTGAGTTTAGACATTGACATTCATTATAATAATAGTGCATCATAGGCGTGATTTTACTGACAGCTGTCGCAGAGATCAAGCTATCTTGTACAGATAATAGTAGTCTCTTATTGGTCTGTGATAGTAGTGTTTGATCGTAGTGTGCCAAGCATATTATGTAAAGCGTCAAAATAATCGACTATAAAGTTCTGGTTTGTTGTTTAAAGCCTCTGAACAGTACGGAGCATTTTGTAGTTAGTAAGTTTGATTTTGTTTGTTGTTTTTGTTAGAAGCAAGAGCGATTTATGAACATTTAACGCTGGTTTGTACTGGCGAAGAGTTTTATACCAATTTGTGATGTTGTTTCCCTCTAAGGCTGCTAGAAAATAGGAACCACAATAATATAAATCAGTGTCTGTAAATGGGTCGCCTGGCCGCCAGTGCCATTCTAAAGTGATGAGCTAGGTACCCATAAAATATTAAGTAACAATTTAATTATTTGATCGTATAATCTGTCTAAAGACTATAATATTTATATATAATGCTGACATTGTGGTCCAAGGGCTGTATTAACAAATTGAGCTCAAACACAGACTAGGAAAGGAAACTACGTATATCTCAAACTCAAGTCATACTAATGCAAAAATTACCTTTCAAAGGATACTCAAAACCGATCTTATAAGAATTACATTACTAAAATCAGTCTCAGACTTGAGTCCGATATATTAAATACGGGCCTAAGATTTTCTGGACAAGATTAAACTTTTACAATCAATAAATATTTGGTTAACACGGAAAAAAACGAAATGTCGATTATTAAGTGCACATCCCTCAATATGTCAAAAAAGACAACCCTGTGCAATTTTCCTGATTTTCATTCTAATCAAATTGTCAAATAAACGAAATTCGAAGTTGTCATAAAGTTTACGAAGTGGGCCGAATCTATTTCCAAGATGAGTTTAGGGGTGGGGGAAAAAATGGCGGATTTCATTTGACAGCTGTCAACTGTCAAAAGTCAGTTGTCAATGTCAAATTTGGACGCTTAACTGTCAAATTTACTACTCTACTGTCAAAAAAACTTCCTACTAGCGCCACAAAATATGAATGAAAAAGATTTTCTTGAAAAACTCCCATGGAAAGTTGCTGTGATTGGTCATTCTTTTATGAATGACAAAATTTGAACCAATCATCTTCGATCGAGGCATAAAAAGCTGTCAAAAGCTATCTATTCCCAAGATTGAAGTTTATCACCCACGTGTTTAATTACGCTAATGTTTACATTTTTACTACTCAAGATCGACGTGTATGACCACGTAATTGGTAACCCTCTACATTTTTACAAATCAACAATGATCATGAAATTTGTCATTATTTCTCGTAAAGTGCCTAATGGCGTTCCGTAGTGTTCTGTGCTAGTATTATATTAACCCAGATTAGAGATATGTACCAATATAGTCTCGATAGAGAATCATAATCTTGTTTAGTAACCGCGTGCGGATAAGTTTTGCCTGAGTGAGCGATTCCAGGGTGTTATTTGGATTTGTATATTATTAGTTTGAAAGAAAAAGGAAATCAATATGTGGAGGTATCCACGTTCAAAATTAGAAGAACAATTCATCAGAGTCTAATAACATATTGGTATTGTAGGTATATGCCTCCTGCCACCTATTGCTGGAGGTGGTACCGGCCTTTGGTAAATTTAAAGAATGTAGATACTGGGAGCAACATGGTTAGTAAGTAAGTATATGAGCAAAGAGTGTATATTTACCCCACACATCTCCCAATGTGTGGGGGTTTCAGGGCACAGTTCACTATTCTTTATTTAACCAGCGATAGCTTTAAAGTGTCAGCAGCAGTGATCTCTAACTGTTCTTTACACTTATGAATTCAGTAAAACAAGTTGTGCTTTTAACACAATGTTTATAGATAGAGTCAGTCAGCCGACCATTATAAAGTATTGTTTTCATGCTACTTATAGAGTGAACCATGTCAGTGCAGTTTTCCAGGCTAGTACCAAGTTTGACCATCCATTAATACTATATTAAATGAAGGGAGGTCTGCGTTCAGTCTACATTGATATAAATAGTTATCTATCTGTATGTAGTTCCTAAATAAGTACTTCATTACAAAAAATGGTTCCATAAAAATTAAAAAGTGTATGGTGTATGTAGATACACAAATAGCATAGGTAAGTACTTATTAACTTGTACCTATGCCTTAGGGCAATCATCAGCACATCAGTTTGGGATTACCTAATACTCAAGTAAAAAACTTATTTATTCTACTTAGGTACAGAGGTAAGTATTATTTTTACATAAGAACCTAATAATTACTTTACTCTATGAGGTGGTAAGCTAGGTAGATAAGTATATAAGTATTCTGTGTCGCTCATAATATATAGGTAAGTACCTAATAGGTACATAGGTAGGTACTTATTATTTCTATTAAGTTATGTCAGAAGGTACAATAAGGTACTTAAACTACTCTGTAAGTAGCCATCCAAAGAGAATACAATACCATTTATACGCTACGGCGTAGTGGCCTACATCTATCTATATATATATAACTCAAAGGTGACTGACTGACATAGTGATCTATCAACGCACAGCCCAAACCACTGGACGGATCGGGCTGAAATTTGGCATGCAGGTAGATGTTATGAGGTAGGCATCCGCTAAGAAAGGATTTTGATTAATTCTACCCCCAAGGGGATAAAATAGGGCATGAAAGTTTGTATGAAACTTTGTCAAATTTAAACCGAGCGGGCTGAGACTTTGCATGCATAAAGGTACTATGACGTAGACATCCCCTAAGAAAGGATTTTGATTAATCCCACCCCCAAGGGGATAAAATAGGGCATGAAAGTTTGTATGAAACTTTTTCAATTTTAAACCGAGCGGGCTGAAACTTTGCATGCATAAAGCTACTATGACGTAGACATCTCCTAAGAAAGGATTTTGATTAATTCCACCCCAAGGGGATAAAATAGGGGATTTAAGTAATCGTAATCTTATTATAGTTAGACTTATTTTCTGTTTTTTATGCCTATGTGGGTAGGAATGTGACGAGTTTCAGTATTTTATATATTTTTGAAAACCTGTCAGAGAAGCTAATAAATAAGATGGAGTTAAACATTTCCAAAAATACAACTTTTCACAGAAGGGTTTAAAACAAGAAGCCATATATAAAATTCTTGGTTTAAAAGAATCATATCCGTGATGACATAAAACTTATAGTCTATGGTCTCATTAAAAAACAAAATCTTGTCATCATTGTCTATGGTCGCCATACGTCAATCTTGACAATAACTCTTTCGTACGAAGTGGGGTTGTTTTTAACCCGCAAAACCAAAATAAATATTTTGTTTGATTTTATTTTTCGTCTGACTTCATTAGATAGCGTCGAAAGGTGTGTGCTCGGAAAATTGCCGCAATTTTGCAATTTTATCATTCCAATTGATGTAAGTTATTGTGACTAAGTTATCACTTAATAAAAGTATGAGATATATTTTTAAATTAGGTATCTAGATTTATGATGGGCGAAATGCAATTAGGTAACTATTATAATATTCATCACACTATAGTAGTATTTTAAATAATATATGGATTACGCATTTTTTTTTTAAATATCCAATATTTGAGAAAATCCAAACAACATACAATCCTAAAAGAGATAAGTCTACCTATACCTACATCATAATAATGTATTGAATACTTCTGCTTGTAAATTCTTAGTTATGTATGGGACTTTGATACTGAGACCAAAACATTAATGTAGGCTCTGGCTCTCATTAGTAATGGTTGTACCGAAGATAGTGTATTGAAATAATTGTTCCTTTAAAACCCTGTAGCATATTTAGTAAAGCCCTAGCATACTTTCTTCTGGCAATCATTGTCATTAAGATCAAGCAAAATGAGTATGTGATGCCCTAGCAGGAATTCTCATATTAAATATTGAATTAAAAAAAGTCTTAATAGAGTAACTAAGTAAAATGCCCCCACATGCCTGGGTCATGAAAGTATGCTACACTCCACGGTCACCAGCATGGAAATTTAAAACATGCCTCAGGGTACTGTAACTGTAACTTTCTATTAGTGAAAGAAATTCAGAATTTTATCAATAATTCCAGAAATTACCTTCTACAAACATACTTACATACAAATAATAATATTAGTTAGACAGTTTTTTTTTCTAAACTTATTATTACTTACATATTATGTAGTGCACCTATCCATTAAACCAAGGTCAAACTTTAATCTAGCTACCTACTAAAAATAAATTATGTGAAAATGTAAATTATGAACAATGAAAGTAAAAAACAAGCTCTCGTTTTATAGTTTTTTTTTTAGAATATGTTAATAGTTGACTTACAATAACTAGTTCCAGATATTGTTAAAAGTCATCAAGACTTTTAAAAATATCTGGAACTAGTTTTTGTTGGAAGGTCATTTACTCTATGGCTGTTGTTAGAAAGAGAGAAATTCTGCATTACCAGTGGTGCTGTGCTTCACTCTTGTAACTTGTAAGGTAAGATTTATTTTGTATATGCATACACATCACATGCAAGCAATGTATACAAATGAGGTTCCTACGGGCCGAAGCAGGTGGTCGGGCGCTCCTGCTTTAAAGCACAACCAAGTGAATGGTCACCCTGTAGAGGCCTATCAACATCAATGAAAGTACAGCTTTGATGATGGTATCAGTCAAATCAAAGACATATCTAATAGCTGTATCTAATCTCACATTAACAATTTAATAATTAATTCACAATAAAATTATAATTAAAACTTTTTATCTCCATATTGTATTGTTATTCGTCGCTTCATTTTTCGATATGATTAATACAAAGGTAGTGTCCTTTATCCTACAGGCAATTCACGCACAATATTTAAGAGATATCTTATTGACTTGAAACGTCTTTCCGGTCGGCCGTCGTCGGCCCGCCATCATGGTCGTAGTCCATTCCTTTTTTGTGCGAGGCAAAGAACGCACGCGCTTTCCGAAGCAATCATGCCGAAGCGAAGCGCGCAAGATAAACTGAAGTATTATAAAAATAAGATAAAAAAAATTGAAGAAAAACAAAATCGTCGTAGAAGGATTTCTCCACTATCTTCATCGGAAGAAGAAGGTAAGTTAAACGTTTACCTTTATTTATTTTTTGTCTATGGTCGTTAAAATTGTATTGTACAAAGTACCGTGTTAAATTTTAAACATACGTAATTCTAGTTTTATAAATGCTTGGGGATCGACCGCGAGTCAATAACTAAGACGTTATAGAACTAGATATTTAACGACCTTAAAACATTTGCATTGGAGTTGACTGCGAGTCTCCGACAATGACAATTTAGCAGAAAAATGTGGTTTCTGAAATAGATATCGCATTCCACTGCATAAAATTAAAAATCGTTTAACTAAAATAGTTAACGATTTGTTCAGTTTGTTTTATTTTTATTTCAAACTACCCTCAAAATAAATTAATATCTTAAAAATACAAATTGTATTTTCAAGGAAATGAAGATATTGGTCATGCCCTTGATAAGGCATATGATGTGACCGTAGCCCAGGCCCAAGATTTTGATACCGTCCCAGCGGATACTGAGCAAAACATTGTCATCGTGGATGAGCCAATGGATGTTCCCATTCTAACTGAGGACCAGGCAGGGCCAAGTCCTCAGGCTGAGGCCGCAGTCTTAACCACGACCACATCAACGACGACACCCGCACCCGAGCCTTTGGATGAACCTGATTTGGACCCGGAGTTGCTGTCAGCCTTGGGTGAATCCACGTCTGATACTCCGGACTACGGTGATAACATTCACAGTAACCTCACTAAGTTGTGGCTTCCCTTACTTAAGAAAGGAATGCCCAAAGAATCGAAAGAAAAACTGTGTAAAGACTATCTTGTGCCTGACAACTGCCGACTTTTGCAGACCCCTAAATTAAATGCAGAAATATCTGCTGCAGTACCCGACATGGTGCGCAACCGAGACAAGGTGCTCTCCGCAGCTCAGCAACAGCTCGGTCTTGGTATAACTGCTATTAATAGGGGAATGGACCTTCTCTTGAAGAGCAATGATAAGATCCAGGCTATGAAACATTTGAGCAACGGCTGTCGCCTACTATGCGACTCACACTATTCAGCGACACAGAATAGAATAAAACTTATAACGCCTAGTCTAGATAAGACTTGTTTGCACGTCATTCATGACTCTGAAAGAGACGAAACTTTATTCGGTTCATCTCTCTCGGAAAAAATAAAAGCAGCCAAGGCCATCGAGAGACAAGGTCTTCAAATAAAAAATAAACCGGTTAAGACACAAAAACAGCTTCCTCCCCAAACAAGCATTCGTCAGAATACCTATCAGGGAAACTGGTCAGCGCCTCCTCGGTATCCGGCGAACAGGGGGGGGCGTGGGGGTTCCAAGAAGCCATTTCAACCAACATCGGTACCAACGCGCCGCCCATACACAGCGTCGCAGCCGCGCGCGCCGCCAGGCCCGCAGGACAAACCCCGTGCGCCGGCTCATTAGTAGCGCAGGTACACGCCGGTAGACTTACCCACTTTTATGACTGTTGGTTAAAAATAACCGGCAACCCCGTCGTGCTAGATTGGATTAAGCATGGTTATTCTATACCTTTCTCTTCGGCTGTAACACAATATTCTATAATACCTAAGAATAATTTTTCAAAAACTGAATATGAATAAATGTCTGGAGCCATTAGTAACCTAATAAAATTAGGAGCAGTTTCAGAGTGTGAAGGTACCGAAGATCAGTTCATATCTAAGATTTTTCTCACCCCAAAGCCTAATGGCGGTAAGCGCTTTATTCTAAATTTAAAACCTTTAAATAAATTTATCCAGAGTGACCATTTTAAAATGGAGGACTACCGAACGGCTTGCTAATTAATTCCCCAGGGTGGTTATCTGTCCACCATTGATCTCAAAGACGCCTACTTTCTTATACCAGTGCAGGAGTCAAATCGTAGGTACTTAAGGTTCCAATTTCAACCTGATAATGGAACTAAAACCCTAATATATGAGTTTAATTCAGTACCGTTCGGTTTGTCTGTCGCTCCTAGAGTGTTCACGAAAGTGATGAAAGAAGTAATAACACACCTGAGAGGGCGCGGTTATACTTCTGTTTATTTTTTGGATGATATTTTATGTATGGGTCATAGCTACAGTGCTTGCATTGAGAACGTTAAAGAAACATTGAGGTTACTTCAACGTCTAGGATTCGTGGTCAATTACGACAAGAGTTGCCTATTACCACAATCGACATGTAAATACTTAGGGTTTTATTTTAATACCGAGAACCTTACTATGTATCTCCCATCTGAAAAACGCAATAAGATTGCGAAATTGATTCAAAAGTTTTTAAAACTTCCGCCGTGTACGATTCGCGAATTCGCGCAGCTAATTGGAGTCCTTGTTTCCGCCTGTCCAGCAGCTAAGTACGGGTGGATGTATACTAAAATTTTAGAACGCCAGAAATATCTTGCTTTACTTAAGACTGATGATTATGAAACTAAAATAAGACTCCCAAAATCTATATTAAAAGATTTGAATTGGTGGTCGTCAAATATTGACACCACATTGAATTTTATTAGACAACCTAATTTCAAACTTGAAATCTACACAGACGCATCCGGAACTGGCTGGGGCGCCGTCTGCAATGGTAATAAGGTACACGGCAGATGGAAAGATATTGAACAAAACTGCCATATAAACTATTTAGAATTGATGGCTGCTTTTCTTGGTCTAAAATCTTTCGCACGCGAATTAACCAATTGCGCGATTTTACTTCGCATTGATAATACCACCGCTATAAGTTACGTTAATCGTATGGGGGGTATACGATACCCCCACCTCAATGACTTGGCTAGGTTACTTTGGCAATGGTGTGAACAACACAACCTTTGGATATTCGCGTCATACGTGAATACGAAAGAAAATTACGCTGATGTAGCATCTAGAATAGTTAATCCGGATACTGAATGGACGCTTTCTGATAACGCCTTTCAAGAAGTCGTACGCCATTTCGGCCAACCAGAAATAGACTTATTTGCTTCTCGAGACAATACCAAGTGCACCATGTTTGTGTCGTGGAAACAGGACCCAGACGCGGTATCCGTAGACGCCTTCACCTTGAATTGGAAAAACGAATATTTTTACGCATTTCCGCCATTTTCGCTAGTACTTAAATGCATTAGGAAAATTATCGATGATGAGGCAGAGGGTATTATAGTTTACCCCTACTGGCCATCTCAGCCATGGTTCCCGCTCTTACGGAGCATGTTAATATCTGAAGTATTATACCTAAGTCCTAGTAAATATTTACTACAATCTCATTTCAGTGCACACCACCCACTGTACAAGAACCTTACGTTGGGTGTCGCGAGGCTCTGCGGCAGTCGTTCATACGACGCGGCGCATCCGCGGACTCAGCCACACTAATGTTAGCGTCGCTCTCCGACAATACGATTAAACAATATAATACCACACTTAAACTTTGGTGGCATTTCTGTTCCTCTAACCACATAAATGTATTTGAACCATCTAAAAGAAGTGTTCTAAACTTCTTAACCAAACAGTTCAACAACGGCTGTGCTTATGGCAGCCTTAACTCTCATCGCTCAGCTATAGCAGCTATTGTAGGCAACAATATAGGATCAGATGAGTGCGTTAAGCGATTGCTTAAAGGTGCGTACAAATCTAAACCTCCCAAGGCCAAGTACTCGTGCACTTGGGACCCTCAGTTGGTTTTAACCTATATTATGACATGGTACCCGAATCTCGATCTTTCTCTTGAGAAAATTACCAAGAAACTAGTTATTTTATTGGCACTTTGTACCGCTCATAGAGTGCAGACGCTCTCCCTAATCAAACTCGAGAACATACAAGTCTTGCAAAATGGCATTAAGATTAATATATTAGATATTATCAAAACGTCAGCTCCCGGTAGGGAACAACCAGTTTTATATTTGCCATTTTTCAGCGATGATAAAACTATCTGTCCAGCTACAGCTCTATTAGACTATATTTCTATGACTAGAAATATACGACCTGCGGAGAACACTGGCACCCTCTTGCTGACATTCCGGAAACTATACAAGGCTGCCACAACACAGACCATTAGTAGATGGATCAAACAAGTGCTATCGGAGAGCGGCGTGGACATAGGCGTGTTCAGCGCTCACAGCACGCGGCACGCATCCACGTCTGCTGCAAGCGCCGCCGGCGTCAACATCGAAACGATCCGAAAAACTGCCGGCTGGACTGACTCCTCAAATGCCTTTGGCCGATTCTATAATAGAACCGTGGCCGATGAAGGGGCTTTTGCCCGATCTGTTTTCTTTCCTGATGAAAGTTTATATCTTTAAGATGAAATTTTGTTACCCGCTCATGATAAATCGGTTAATTGATTATGTATTAATACAGAAAATAGTTTTTTTTGTTATAAACACTATTAGTACAGATTTTGTTTAATAAAACTATTACAATATTCAGTATGGTAATTGTTTTAACAAGAACAAAAAACTTTATTCTCTTAACATCTACCTTTGTATTAATCATATCGAAAAATGAAGCGACGAATAACAATATATGATCAAACGAACTTCCCTGACGTGAAGTTCGATCATTATTGTTTGAGTCGCTTCATTTGAAGATATGATTCCCACCCACCCTGGAGACTGCCGTACCTACCCTTATTTAGGAAAGTTTTTTGTGTAAATAACCACTTCTCTAAAAAATGAACTACGACCATGATGGCGGGCCGACGACGGCCGACCGGAAAGACGTTTCAAGTCAATAAGATATCTCTTAAATATTGTGCGTGAATTGCCTGTAGGATAAAGGACACTTGGAACTTGGAAGGACACCTTTGTATTAATCATATCTTCAAATGAAGCGACTCAAACAATAATGATCGAACTTCACGTCAGGGAAGTTCGTTTGATCATATATTGTCAGTTTCCAGTCAGTGAACTAAAATACTAATTGTTATCTAATAATACTGGTCAAGTGCGTGGCAGACCACGCATAGTGTACATGGGTTCTGTAGATTTACTGGGATTTTGTATTTCTAGGTCAGCATTCTGGTTGAACTAAAAAAAAAAATAATGACTGAATACATTGTTTTGTATATCACCTACAGTTCTAAAATCTGTATAGTGATAAATCTTGCAAAAGGCACGGCCAACAGCAAAATGTTTAATGGAAATTAAAATTCCTTTCCAACAATTTTCCACATTAAGGGGTACCCAACAAATCTAATTTAATTGCCATTTCCCATGTACAGAGAAAACTGAAAGCAAGTGATACATTATTAATAAAATAATATTAATAAATCAATATCGTCAGACTGACACACTATTTGTATGGTCCCAAACTAAGCAAAGCTTGTACTATGGGTACTGTACAACTGGGGGCGATCCTAGTGACACCAAGACCAGGGCAAATTACGAAAAGGCGATTTGCCCCAGCGCGAATCGAACCCGCAACCACCATGTGCAGTGAACCGAGCGGCCTACGCTCGACCGCTGCGCCAAGCCGTCGTCGGTATACTGTAAATATAGTAATTTATATTTTTAATATACAAGTTGCATAGATCAACTACGAAGGTACACAGTGACAACGGAACCCTAAATCAGACAGTTTTAAATAAAATTATCTCCACACTTGATAACATTCCAAACATTTTACAATATAATTAAACAACATGTGAATCTCGCGCAGCGACAGATAACGTATTAGTACATGAATTATCTGTTACTCTCGCCAACCAACAAATAATGACCATTTTGATAACGACTGTACTCAGTCAACAGTTGGCCGGCCATATGAACACGCGCGTCGGTACATACCATCATATCGTTTAATATTTCACTAACACCCTACTTTTTGCTTAATAGTGTTTATTAATTAAACTTCTTAATTACCTACGCGTGAATGAATTAGCTCAGTTCTCTAAGTTGTCTAGGTAGGTACCTACTGTCACGAGGTAATGGAAAACTAGTAATATGTTCTCCAGTATAGTGGAAAAATGTGCAATAGTTTCGTGTAAATATTATTGTGTTCGATCCTTTTATATGAGTAATAAAGTCGATAATCGTTTGTGGCAAATCCACTAGATCAGGTAGTGTTTCGGTGAATAGGGTGTGTAGCCTGCGACATCGTCGTTGCCGGATGATACGCAACATTTCCAGACATCGCTATCTATGGATATACAACTTTGTGGTGTATAGGACAACCAGACAGGCCTAAAAATAGATAGAGGGTGACAATTACGTCGTCGTCAAATCACGATCAAACTTAATTTGTCACATCCAAAACTACCTTTCGTTGCTCAAACTTCGCGACGATGATAGCAGAAATGGTAATGCAGTTAGTTTAGTCAAACTCGTGTACCAATATAATCAGCACCATTATGTCAATGTCAATACCACAAGATTAAGTGGTTTATAGTTCAAGACTAACAGGTTTCTGCGTTCTGGGATAATTGATATACATCACTTATTAGGTACCTACCTATCTTTTAAAACAGTGATGTGTTTGCATACCTTGCATGTCAATAGAATACCTATACGAGCGCCTATTGAGTGCCTACGACTGTGGAAATATTAGGAATTATGCACTAAATAGGTCAATTATGATGCAAAGTGAGTCACTAATTAAAGATCAATTGATTCCTGTTCGCTCGCCGTAGGTCCGCGAGCCTCGAGCAGTGCGAATGGCGGCCGACGAGGACACAGACTCTCTCAAGCTTTACTGGGACCATTTCTTCAAGGCGGAGACTGGTACATATGAGGTAAGTACACTGTCATAGGGCAGCCCCAACTACAGTATGTTCTGAAGTCACTACGCCACCTGCGCCTGCTCCACACGCCCTGATCTGATGAGGGACAGAGCTATGCGTAGAAACAGGATGCACTGTCATCTAACTGGATTTACCGAAAGCTATTCAAATCGTGCGTTATATGGACCGGGAGTTATAGATGTAGCGGGCAGCACGTTTATGAGTGGTGTCCTGTGGTGCGCCCCCGACACTGTAAATGTGCAAACCTTCAAACACAGTTTACGGATCCAATGTGTATAAGGCCTTCTTTAAATAATGCACCATATTTTGCATGACGCCTTAGTAAATAAATGGTATTGATGATATATATACCTACCTAGGTACCTCATAAAATAATATCTCTATGATGACGTATGCAATTACGACGCGCAGTTTGCCATCGAAAGTGGTGCAGCAATCATTCAATTGAGGCATGGCCAACGGTCAAGCACGGATGGGTCGCTCTGCGAACGTAACACCACGGCGAATTGAAAGTAGTGTAATTTTTTTATCACGAAATAACCCATTACTGCTGGGCTATCACATACGTCATGCCAGCACTTGTCATGGATCATGTCGCACCGCCTCGCTCTCTCTCGTTCTTAATGCATAGGAGAGAGGTCGCAGGCTCTGACTAGTCCTTTTTTCAGAATTTGGGTCAAAATGAGATCATAGTAATATAATTATAATAATTTAGCCCTGTTTGACGTCCCACTCCTGGGCACGGGCCTCCCATCACTACGAGGGGGATTCAGGCCGTAATCCACCACCCTGGCACAGTGGGGGTTGGCGGATTGCACATGTCTTTCGAAAATTGGTTTGATCTTTTAAAAGATGCAGGTTTCCTCACGATGTTATCCTTCACCGTAAGCGAGTGATAATCATATAGAAATTATGATTCCCACATAGATTTCTAAAAAATCTAGAGTTGCGAGCCGGGGTTTGAACTCAGGTCCTGGTGCCCGCAACCGTAGTTACTTAACCAATCGGTTATCAGTCACTGCTTAGTACTAGATTTTTGTGCGATACATTTGGGTTGGTCTGGCGTCTTCTACAGTCATTCTCTTGGATTATCTTGGATTATAGACCTTTTCATAAGGTTGTTTACACTGAAGGTATGTTTCACAGAAATCCACTTGGCTGGACTTGTTCCTGGCTGAGTTCCTGATACGCGTCAACGATGGCGCCAACCCTAAGGAGCTGATCAATTTTTGGTGAGTGACGACAGGTCCTTAACAACACAACACAACGTACCCGACGCCACTTCCCGTTAGCAACGTAACAAGATGCAAGGAGTGGCAATTACTTCATGAACAAATGAATACTTAGGTACATGTTTAAAACGATGAAAAATCTGTTTATTCGCTTGATTGTCAGATCGAGATTTCATTTAGTGCGTTATACCCGGATCAAATATTGTTGCAGAGGTTCCGTATGTTATCAGCAGACATCTATGTTACTTTAATGATCATCACACGCTAATAATATGAGAGTTAGCTAATATAAGTTACCCATCATCGCGAATGTGGCGAATTCGCTGCGTGCGGCACAGTAGTGGTCTACCTCACAATGTCGCCACGCAGTTGACTAACTGTGTAACATGCGGTCGCGATAGAGTAGTGAACCTAGGTCACCGGCGTAAACACAACGATTGGCCTAGCTGGAGGTTCATCGCCACACAAAATATACCTAGGTCAAGGTGAATTTTTAGTTGCATGGTTGGCCAAATGCGATACTATAGGGGAATAGCGAAAAATCTCAAAGGAGTCTCGGGACCAATTTCGAGGGCAATCAAAACTAAATAATTACATATTTCCTAAGCAAATTTATCTATCTGGGAACTGATCCAAATCCAATTGATCTTGAAAAAAACACAAGCTGTGTTATTGCATCAGCCGATAGTGAGGCTTCTAAAGATCAAAGTCTAGGAATCAATGCTAAATGGCAAACTAAAGGGAAGGGCTAAAGTATTTCAACGTTATATTGTCGTCAGTCCTCTGAGCGGCGTGGTGACGCTGGTGGGGTGCGAGCTGCTGTGCGGCATCCACCGCGTGATGTCCTCCATGAACGCGCACTCCGCCGCGCCGCTGCCGTGCCTGGACGCGCCCTGCTCCGGGAAGCTGCAGCCGCTCGCCGACGACCACACCGACCCTGGCGCCAGTGAGTACATGGCTTTAGCACTTGGACCCTACGAAAGGCATTCATAAGTTAATGTTGCAGCTTGTTCGGTAATAATATATGCATCCCTTTATAAAGCCTACCTTTTTTACACATTATAACATCCTAATCTCTTATTAAGCCGGTTATTTGTAATCCCATTACATCTATAATCCGGATAGATATGTCCACTTAAGTACAATTCTAGTCACAATCTGGTTTTAGTTTAAAGTTGTATACTATGAAATATTATCTACCAGAACTTTCCCTCATTAACTCAATTGTCGATAGATGACGCGAAGGGCGACGAGGCGAAGCTCCAATCGAGCAGCCTGTTCACGCGCACGTTCAACGCGCAGTCCTCCGAGCAGATCCTCAAGAAGTACCTGCTCGGCGGCGCCGCGTGGCGCTGCCTGGTCCTGCTGCAGGCGCTCGGGGTCGAGGTGAGGACAAGATACCGCCCACACTTGTTACATACACCACTTGACTAAAGAGAATTCGTTATTCTAAAGTACTAGAGGGCTCGCCACAACAGATCGTGAAGACGTTCGCTCAGAGTTCCCTGAAGGTGATTGACATACGAAAGCACCGCACATACCGTAGCTTTGTAACACTATTTTAAAACAATGATGTGTTTGTATTATTTTAAATAAGTCCTGTGCAACTTGCTGCGCCGTTTTGTAACAACAAACGTACATACTTTTAACATTATTGAAAATTGTGTATGCGGTTGCCAATGCAGGATACAGCAACTACGGTTTTCTATGACGGCAACACGCTGCACAGGGCCTTACTGGCGTTAACTTTTGAAGTAAAATCAGTAGACACCGGATCAGAGTTGTAAAGTGTATCTCTCATTATGTAGTACATTTAATAGTGTGTTGGGCCGCTGTGCCCTAACGCGGCACGTATTGCCGGTGGTCGGTTATCGCGGGGTCGGCACCCTCGCGACGGAAACGTCGATGCATATCGCCACAACACTGCAACCGCCAATATATGCATACAATCTTCACTATGTATTAATGCATAAAGACGAATCGTGCCTTTGTTTCTACAATACGTAATCAGCTCCTCGAAGGCATCATATAATGTAATCAGTATGATGTCCATCGCGAAAGTATACTATAACAAAACCTTCGGTGTGAACGGGAAGGCACATGCTTACGTGAACGTAATGCTATGTAAAAAAAGTGTGGTCGAGCCACAGTTTTCAAAAGACATGCGAGGTCTTACTAGTGTTTTTGTGAACGGTATCAAATTCGTGGGCTCAATAATGAAGCATGGTTGTTACACACGGCGACAAATTATTATTTATTAAATCGCACCCGGCATAACAGCAAATCGATACATTTATTTTTGTCCCAAATTATCACGTTGTTTACGGGTCCCGTGCCTTTTACACGAGGAAGTGTGTAGTGTGCAATACGATCGCGATAAGCTATCGGGCGACCGCGGTGCGGCTTGCCCGCCGCATTGTACAGGTTTACAGCAATCATTTATTTGTTTATTTGCATTTAAACAAATAAATGAAGCATAATAAGTAGCGCTCAGTTGTCAATGGTACTGGTTACCCATCATGATGTTTACCTCCTCGAGCTCTTCTATATTGGGAACGCAGTATGAGCACATAGATTTTATCGTGAGAAAAGCCATTAATAGCCCTTATTTCCACCAAGTAGGTTTCGGAGGACAGAAAACAATCAAAATCAAGCAGGACTACAACCCGGCCCGATAGATCATTTTTATTGATATATCAAGTGTACATAAGAATCTAAATTAAGCAAACGATTCTCCTGTATGGCAGGGTCTATCGTGCTGCCGGCAACTGAGCACGGTTCTGATCTTGCTGTTCGGCGAGCTGAGCGCCGCGCCCGCTCCCGCTCCCGCTCCCGCTCCCGCTCCCGCCACCGCGCCCGCTCCCGCTCCCGCCGCCGCCGCCGCCAGCCTGCCGCCGCGCGCGCCGCGCACGCCCATCCACCAGCTCTTCTCGCACAGGTAACAACACTAACTTCGGGTTCATCTAACAACAGCTTTTTATTATCAGAATTAATAATATAATATACATTATAATTTCACAGTGTGCACTGATTTAAATGTCAACATTACATGTAGATATTCTCGTTGATACATTGTAACACGTGTGTAACATTTTTAATAAAGGACAATGGAAGTCCCATATCCTAATTTGACAAAAACCTCAACTATAGGCTATATCTATATCACATACATCCCGTAGAAGCGGAGCTGTAGTCGCGTATACGCAATACAATTATAACTGTATACAATTTAGTTCCGTATTTCCCCGCGGGACTTTCTATGTGAATTACAGAATTTCATCAAAATATTTATATGTTTGATGGAAATTACTTCCTAGATAGATTTGTTCGTTGGAAATTAATGTCTAGGGTATGGATATCAGATCGGCTGTACGTTATTACAATAAAAGCGAACGAAATTAGGCGCCATACAATACCTACCACGCAAGAGATACCGCGGACAACACACCACAAAATAACGCTTTGCGATTCTCTGCTGACATTCCTGTATTTTTTACGAAATATATGAATTAGTTAAATAGGACCTGTTATTACTTAATAATACTCGTGCGCCGCTTATCTTTTTATCAGTTCTTAAATATAAGTAGCCATTTATAGACATGTTATATGTTTACGAGACAGTCCAAACAGACCTCGTCTGCCCTTGACATCGCGAGGCGAATAAAAAATATAAGTAGCGAAGCACATGTAGGTTATTCCTTGACACGTCGGACTCACTATACACTGCACATTTATGACTTTGAAGTACGATATCTGTGGGGAAAGTTCCACGAGGCTCAGAAAAACTGTAACGCGATAAGTATTTATGATCTCACAAGTTCTGCCATGAATTTTACGCTCGCCTACGTAAGATAGTTGCGTCAAAAATTGTACAGCTAACATGGAGAAACTAACAGTTTGCCATGCAATAATTTTACGTCTAATATTTAAAGTAATGGTAAAGCTACAGAACAGCTTTTTGAAAGTAATGAGTTTGAGGAATATAGTTTATTGCTAAACAGTTATAATAGTCTACGAAAATAATACTTTTTCGTTATATGTCATATCTTATGTTCATTCTATTGCACCTGCTAATAATTATCTAGTAATTCGTATCTAAATACAGCGATACATTACAGAATATGGTCGAAGCAAAAGCCAACAGGCAGTCAGATGACCAGTGTGAACTCTGCCGCGACTTCCGATAAAGGATCTGCTACTGGGAGGTAAGATTTAAACTATATGTATCTGCCCAGCATCTCCCTTAAATTAGATTGCAGCAAAAGTTGATCATATTAAACGGGGTCGCAGCTTCATCTTCATTTGTAACAGTTCGTTCGATATAAGGTCACAGCTCTGTCCTGTTCTATCCTTCAGCTCGTAAGACCGACTACACGTGTGTAGTGTGAACTTATGATGATTTCGTGACTCTCACGATGTTTATTAACTACTATCTGTTGGTTAATTTGCGTAATTGAGTGTTATGTCTAATTATCTACCGTATTCATGACCTAATAAAAATACTTCAGGGAATCAGTTTATACAGAAATGTTATTTCATGTCAACAGGTCGAGACAAATAAAAAATGACTCTTTGGGGAAGACGAAGAGAAAAATGACCAAACCCTCGGAGCAGTCGTCGGAGTCCGGCGGCTCCGACGGCGACCTCCAGGTGCTGAACCGCTCGCTCGCCATCAAAGTGTGCACGCCCAGCGACGACTTCCAGTACTTCAACTCCACGCGCTCCTCCAACGAATACCCCAACGACTCCTACTACGATCCCTACTACCCTCCCAGAATAACTAAACCCAAAGCGGACGACTACATGAACGAGAAACATAAAGAAATAATCAATTCCGAGATAACTACATTCCAATTAACTCTACTCATAACCGATTTACTGCAAGAGTTATGCAAAGCGGAGAGCAGTCTCTCCGGATCTGAAGGATCACAGATTTCAATGCAGTGCATAAACTTCTCCCTAAGAAATTTGTGTTCCCTTCAGTTCAGTTCACAACCGCAGGCAGAACAGAATAACGCTCAAGAAGTTTCTAGAATTAAAGTGGCGCTAACGGAACTCCTAATAGTGTCGCTGGACCAGGTGCTCGTTCACTCCGATCTGTGCGCGAAACTGATCAATAACGGGATCCTTCCGATGCTACTCCGGATCCTCGAGGATGTGATCTACAAATCTAGGCAGAACAACGTCGAAAATAATCTCAAAGAGGATAACACCGAATCGGAGGACTCTCTCAAATTCGTGTTCGGCATCGCGTACTCCGTGACCGCGTTCTTCCACTGCTTACTGATGCAGTGCCGCACCGTCGACAAGCTGAAAGAGTTCACCGACCAGTTCAAACTGTACGGGGAGTGCCTCAGGGGCGGGCTCCTGAAGGAGTGCATCGAGCTGATGATCAGGATTCCCGCGGAGGGCGAGGCCAAGGTCGTTCTGATAAAGCGGCTGATAGAGATTATCGGCAAGTTAATCAGCGGCATGAAGCGGGTCCGTGGCGAGGTGGTGCACTCGGCGGCGTGCCCGCGGCGCGCGCACAAGGCGTGCCGCGCGCGCGTGGCGGCCGGCGCGCACCACCACCACGCGGCGCTGGGCTCGCCCGCCGCGCCCGCCTGCTGCGTGGCCGTGCTGGGCCACTCGCTGGCCGCGCTGCTCGTGGACGAGCGCGTCTCGGCCAGCGCCGCTCTTCGGAACAAGATCCTAAAGGTGATGCTCAACAGCGGGGTCTGCTGCTGCGTGTCCGCCGGCCTCCTGACGGAGAGCCTGGTGCGGCTCATGCTGACGCACAATTGCGTGGCCTCGCTGTGCCTCCGCGTGCTGGAGCACACGGTGTACGGCGAGCTGGGCGCCGGCGTGCTGCTGCCGAGAGCGACCGACCAGCTTCCCTGCTCCGTCTGCGAGCCGACCGACGACAGGAGAGCCGGCGGCAGGAAGTTCTGCTCCCATGATGTCGGTCCGGTCGAGAGGAGGAGTGTTTGGGCGTTTCTGTATCATTACAACTCCCTGCTGCAGCTGGACAATCATAACAACGTGCTGCACGCGACCGTCAGCCACCTCCTGCGGGTCACGCCGAAGTGCCGGGCGGAGATGAAGTACGAGTTGCTGTTCAGTGTTATATACCCGACTTTTATAGTCGCCAAGCACAGGTACATCATCCGCCGGGAGGAGGCCGCGTACTTCCTGACCGTGTCCTGTTTGAACATGTTCGCGAGCCTGCTGAACACGGTACCTTTCGCCGAACAGTTCATCCAGAAAGGCGGCCTGAGTTACGTCCTGGAGTTGGTGTCGCTGCCCGAATTCTCGAATCAATGCTGCTCTATATTAGAAATAGCTATAACGGTAGAAATATTCAAACTGATGAAGGAAAATTCTGAGATGAGTTATTTCCGTGAGATGAGCTCACTCGCGTCGGTGCAGATGCTGTTCAAGTCGTTGGCGGAGGCGACCGAGAAGTGTTACAAAATCTACCAGCAGAGACTGCCCAAGGAGAAGTTCGAGGAACTTTGTGACGTCACTAAAGAACGGGACAGTCTCGCACTGCCTCCCACCGATCGGGTGCAGCCCCGAAAGCTCTCCACGCCGATCGCGATAAGGACTAAATTCGCGTCGAGCGAGACCATTGCAGAGGAATCTCCGGAGGATTACATAGAGGGTCTGAAGAATATTTGGACGTTTTGGAAGACGTGCGCGGGGCTGTGCCTGTACAGCCCCATGTTTCGGGAGTACGTGGTCGGCGCGAGCGTGTTCCTGGATAGCTACGCGCTGCTGAAGCTGCTGCTGCATCGGCTGAGCGGCTGCGCGGCCGCGCCGGAGCGGCGGCTCCTGGCGCGCCTGCTGGAGGCGCTGCTCACCGTGCAGCTCGCCGCCGCCGGTGAGTCGTGTTCCTGGACAGCTACGCGCTGCTGGAGGCGCTGCTCACCGTGCAGCTCGCCGCCGCCGGTGAGTCGTGTTCCTGGACAGCTACGCGCTGCTGAAGCTGCTGCTGCACCGGCTGGGCGGCTGCTGGCGCGCCTGCTGGAGGCGCTGCTCACCGTGCAGCTCGCCGCCGCCGGTGAGTCGTGTTCCTGGACAGCTACGCGCTGCTGGAGGCGCTGCTCACCGTGCAGCTCGCCGCCGCCGGTGAGTCGTGTTCCTGGGCAGCTACGCGCTGCTGAAGCTGCTGCTGCACCGGCTGGGCGGCTGCTGGCGCGCCTGCTGGAGGCGCTGCTCACCGTGCAGCTCGCCGCCGCCGGTGAGTCGTGTTCCTGGACAGCTACGCGCTGCTGAAGCTGCTGCTGCATCGGCTGGGCGGCTGCTGGCGCGCCTGCTGGAGGCGCTGCTCACCGTGCAGCTCGCCGCCGCCGGTGAGTCGTGTTCCTGGACAGCTACGCGCTGCTGAAGCTGCTGCTGCACCGGCTGGGCGGCTGCTGGCGCGCCTGCTGGAGGCGCTGCTCACCGTGCAGCTCGCCGCCGCCGGTGAGTCGTGTTCCTGGACAGCTACGCGCTGCTGGAGGCGCTGCTCACCGTGCAGCTCGCCGCCGCCGGTGAGTCGTGTTCCTGGACAGCTACGCGCTGCTGAAGCTGCTGCTGCACCGGCTGGGCGGCTGCTGGCGCGCCTGCTGGAGGCGCTGCTCACCGTGCAGCTCGCCGCCGCCGGTGAGTCGTGTTCCTGGACAGCTACGCGCTGCTGAAGCTGCTGCTGCACCGGCTGGGCGGCTGCTGGCGCGCCTGCTGGAGGCGCTGCTCACCGTGCAGCTCGCCGCCGCCGGTGAGTCGTGTTCCTGGACAGCTACGCGCTGCTGAAGCTGCTGCTGCACCGGCTGGGCGGCTGCTGGCGCGCCTGCTGGAGGCGCTGCTCACCGTGCAGCTCGGCGCCGCCGGTGAGTCGTGTTCCTGGACAGCTACGCGCTGCTGAAGCTGCTGCTGCACCGGCTGGGCGGCTGCTGGCGCGCCTGCTGGAGGCGCTGCTCACCGTGCAGCTCGCCGCCGCCGGTGAGTCGTGTTCCTGGACAGCTACGCGCTGCTGAAGCTGCTGCTGCACCGGCTGGGCGGCTGCTGGCGCGCCTGCTGGAGGCGCTGCTCACCGTGCAGCTCGCCGCCGCCGGTGAGTCGTGTTCCTGGACAGCTACGCGCTGCTGAAGCTGCTGCTGCACCGGCTGGGCGGCTCCTGGCGCGCCTGCTGGAGGCGCTGCTCACCGTGCAGCTCGCCGCCGCCGGTGAGTCGTGTTCCTGGACAGCTACGCGCTGCTGAAGCTGCTGCTGCACCGGCTGGGCGGCTGCTGGCGCGCCTGCTGGAGGCGCTGCTCACCGTGCAGCTCGCCGCCGCCGGTGAGTCGTGTTCCTGGACAGCTACGCGCTGCTGAAGCTGCTGCTGCACCGGCTGGGCGGCTGCTGGCGCGCCTGCTGGAGGCGCTGCTCTCCGTGCAGCTCGCCGCCGCCGGTGAGTCGTGTTCCTGGACAGCTACGCGCTGCTGAAGCTGCTGTTGCACCGGCTGGGCGGCTGCTGGCGCGCCTGCTGGAGGCGCTGCTCACCGTGCAGCTCGCCGCCGCCGGTGAGTCGTGTTCCTGGACAGCTACGCGCTGCTGAAGCTGCTGCTGCACCGGCTGGGCGGCTGCTGGCGCGCCTGCTGGAGGCGCTGCTCACCGTGCAGCTCGCCGCCGCCGGTGAGTCGTGTTCCTGGACAGCTACGCGCTGCTGAAGCTGCTGCTGCACCGGCTGGGCGGCTGCTGGCGCGCCTGCTGGAGGCGCTGCTCACCGTGCAGCTCGCCGCCGCCGGTGAGTCGTGTTCCTGGACAGCTACGCGCTGCTGAAGCTGCTGCTGCACCGGCTGGGAGGCTGCTGGCGCGCCTGCTGGAGGCGCTGCTCACCGTGCAGCTCGCCGCCGCCGGTGAGTCGTGTTCCTGGACAGCTACGCGCTGCTGAAGCTGCTGCTGCACCGGCTGGGCCCCCATCCTGGCCATTAAATACACAAGCATTAGCTTAGCTGGAAGGGCTAACGGGAATACTCGTAATGTGATAAATTCAAATTTATTAGTATTCCTTTCTTTTTTTAAAAAAACACTAGTACCTACTACAGTTCTTAGAAGGACCTCCTAAAGCTACGGTAAATGTTTCGTGCTCAGGACTCTGGGCATACGCTTTATAAAGTTAATTCATACAAATTGTGTCAGCTAATATGATTGGTGGAATACCAGTATAATCAATCCCTACTATCTATTTCTCATTAAAGTGTGTGACTCATAAGGAGACGATATGACCTTCATCGATCCGTCTTTAAACGTCATAACATGATATCCGACACCACAAGCTTTACCAGAAACCCTATAACGTTTCATACACTATAACTTTATTGGAATTTCAACTTAAAGTGGAATCATGTAAAGTGTAATTTTAAATGAAATGGATAAGATTTATCGACGATTGAACGGATCGTTTCACAGTAGATTAAATTACAAATAGTCGTATATGCATTGATGACTTCCCTCGTCTGGCTGATGTTGTATTTATTTTTAATCTGCGTCACTTTTTCTGAAAGTAATTAGGAAACTTAATTTGTAACCCCGCGGGTAAGCGGGCTGGTTCTAGTGATGTGCCGTTATATTCCCGGGAATATATTTTATCCCTGGGGATAGCTCATATACATATCCAACTTTAACGCCCTTCTGTCTGTGGCTTCGTAACTTCGTACCGAATGGGTCGAAATAAAAAATAGTATAATTTGTGATTTTTCAAAATTTTTCTTTTGTTTTGGTTTTATGTTAATTTGTATCTCAAGGATTTTCGTTTGCATTACTTTATTATACCTAGACTTGTTTAGGTATAACAAAAACGCGAACCAGAGCCAGGGATTATAGATCTAAGTTTTGACACAGAAAAATACTACTTAAGCAGTTTTTTTTTTTCTCGAATATCACATGCAATCAGTGCTCATAAATAATTGGATAATGTTCAAAGATATCTAAATTTTATGCATCGTTATGTATGGCTTCCACATTTCGATAGGTTGAAATATTATTCAAGCTAACTTATTTTGTATGAGTATATTTTGTAAAAGACGGTCCATGACTCTAAAAGTAAAAATTCTAAACTTTATTTGCGGAAAATATGTCATTTCATTTACTGATATTTGGCCCAGTCTTACATGCTCTTTGCAGTTATTCTTTATTCTGTGTGGTAAATGCGGGAGCGAATTTCTCCATTTTTTTTACTGATAATGGCATATGAATGTGAAATCAGACGTGACGTCAGACCGCTCCAAGGCGACGACGTGCGCCCTGGTGCGGATCGCGCTGAGCGCGCCGGCGGCGGCGCTGGAGTCGGGCGGCAGCCTGCGCGCGCTGTGCGAGGTGCTGGTGCGCGTGGCCACGGCGCGCCCCAGCCGCCGCCACGCCATGCCGCGGCTCGCCCACGCCAAGGTAACATGTGCCGCCGTTACCGCTACTGTTCTGTCGTTTCACTAGCTAGTGCCGATGTGTATCTGGTGACGGTTGGTGGTATCCATGCGGTGTGTGAAGCTCCAGAAGTGACAGAGGTTGTAAGACAGTTGCTCACTCTGGCTTGTATTACAGACTCTGCAATGCTAATATAATAAAGCAATGCCGAATCGATTTTAATTTGGACGATATAAATTATTGGGTCTTTTTAGATAAGTGTATACTTATCATGTCATCAACTTAATGCCAAGGACGTATGGTAATCATCCATCCATCAGCCATTGTATAATTAATAGTCAATTATGTTTTTATGGTCATTATTGAAATAATGATAATAATAGCGACAAAATACGCCAATTTGCAGACCCTGACATAATATTCAAATTAGGAAAACATTAATGGTAACAATAACAACTCTTACAACACAAATAACACAAACACACAAAGGTTACCTTTCGGTCGAGGTGTTGCAAGTACCTGTGTACATGCAACAATGCTTAAAAGTCTCCATTCGAGGACAGGCAGGCCACTCAGTGAAACACAGGCCGTAGGTCGACATGCGTGTAGCGTCGAAGATCTTATAGACAATTTGCGGCTGGTACTGTGAGAGCGAACTATTCTCAGCGAGTACAGTTCGCGCTCGGAAGGATTTATTAATACCAGCCTTACCCCCGAACACTTGAACGCGAAAGCAGCTCAAATTTGAAATTGACGCGTCTCAGACAAAGGGCGTTTTCAGTATTCGCCCGTTAGAGACTCCCATTCAAGTGTGCATACGTCATTACACCCGAGTCTACAGTTGTTAAACGGAGTCATCGAAAACCTTTCAAAATATTTCACCAATGATATTACAAAAACCGACACTTGTTTTGATTGACATTGCTTAGGTTTTTTTATCTAGTCGCTAACAGCTTTTACAGTAATACATTTTCTAACCTTTCAAAAGACTGGCAAAATTGCAAGCTTACATACGGTACATAGTTGAAATGTAAGATGTGTTAACAAACTCACGTGCCTTTATTATGAACTTACATAATTAAGTGCGGAGACTCGTTCTATGTGATGAGTGAACCATCAGTGGTATATTTTTTTATACAAGATATACTATTATTATAAAACTATTTAACGAACACGTACTAAGTTAGATGTTTGGGCATTTAATTTTGGTATTCCATTAGGAATAAACAAAATAACATAGTTACGCAAATAAAAATTGTTAATCGAGTGGGCGCGAGCCATGTTACCTCACCGGACCGGTTTCTCTCCCCGCTTCTACCAAACATTATACTAACGTCTTTAGGGATCCGGAACTAATTGGAAAAACTATTCGCTCATTAAAATATTTTAAAAATGTTCTAATAGCTTATTTCTTAGTATAGGGTAATCTAAATATATAGCGCGTGGAGGCAAGTTTGATTAAACCCGCATATTGATATTGTAACCGATTTCATTTAAAATTAAAATATAGTTTTATATATGCCCTAGTATTTCAAATAAGCATTGTCTCCATCAAAAAAATTCACAGCCTTGATTAAACGATTAATCTTTACTTTTCTTAAAGGTTAAGAAGAGTTTAGGACTTGCTGAATGTGCCGGAACTACAGCTTTTAAACAGCAATTCAGTACATAAAATATACAAACATTTAATATGGCAAAGGTATTCAAAGGTCTTTGCCAGTAACACGCCGTTATCATTGGAAGATTTACTCTGCTACTGAATACAAATAAACACTTCCGATAGATTAGATATCTGATCGGAAGGACTGTACATAAAACCGTACAAGTCAGTGTATTATCCGTTTCAACTGTGCACGGTCGTGTTCTGTTCAATGCCGCTGTGTCACGGGTCGCCGCACTTAATGTGTCGGTTCGCGCTTGACCCAAGTAAAATATCTATGAAATTATTTAGAAGGCGGATAAATAGAAACGTACCGGCTGTCTGCGTGAGGACATTGGACATATAATGAAAATGATAATAATGTATTTTTGTTATTCATTTCTTAATCAAATTACTGTAAGTGTTCTGTGTGGTGAAGACTGAAGTGATTTTAAGTTATATTATAGTTTATATATAGGCACATAGTTATAATGTCTACAGACAGTAAACACAACATCACAGCATCAGGTAAGCTATCTTATATGTTTGTCGTTTTTTATTCTGTCCCCCTCTCTCTTCCCTTTTTAGGTTCGTTCGAGTTTATGTAGAACTTAGATGCGGTCAGAATGCCAAGGCCTATACTCGTATAGTAGTTATTTCACAACGATTGCCCAATATATAATGTCGAAAGAAAAATATTATGGTTTCATGATTTCTTAATGACATACATAATGCGAAGAAAAACAGATTTAAAAAATAAATAAATAGAGCAAGCAATCTAATATCGGTACTGAATGTTTTTGTTAATTTCCAACAAAGTATGTTTACTGCGTCGAAACAGCTCCTAATTTCAATATTTATGAGCATAAATACGTATAAATATGAAATGTGAATTATTTATGTTAAAATATTATAATTTCTTTGTGAGTTTATCTAATGCCGAAAATAGTGAAAGTCGTTCGAATCCACCGGTACCTGGCCAGACAAATATGGTATCCGTTAGTTTAATAGATGCAGGAAAGACGCCAATTCGAGGTCGACAGAACACGAACCAATGCCGACAACTAATTTTACAATTATGCGTACGATTGACTGCAATATTCCGCAATTTCTCGTAAGCGTTCACGCACGTAATGTCCAAAGAGCTTTCTAGTGTTTCCATTGATTGCGCCAGTATTCCATCTTATTTATTCACACAGCTCTGTCCTTCATGAAATCAGGCCGTGCCAAGCGTTTGTTTGACCCAATGTTATAGGGAATTGCGCCATGGTAATTCATCAGGATTCAGGTCCACTTAAAAACTTTGTACAGGGTTGTTGCCACTTAACATAAAACGCACCACCACAGGAGCTCTTGTATAACACGCGGTTACGATCCCTAGATTAAAGAGGTAGTTCTTGTAACAATACAATTAATTTGACTTATAGGTATGTATGTATGATGAAGCTGAAATGGAGTCGGGATCTGAAGGAAAGCATGGTCACCTTACACGTGGTCTCGATATAAAAACAGAGGTCGTTGATATCTAAAGACTGAATTCCTATACACCTGCCTAGGTAGGTTCTCATGTCACTCGTGGACCGACACTGTCAAACCGAATTCATAAATATTTAAGGCTAAAGCGCCCATCTAGCCCGCGAAGTTCAAATTTTTTGTGGTTTTTTAGAAAATTTTCAAAATCTGACAATAATAAAAGGTACATTTTGTAATTCGCGACAAAGACCGTGTGTAGTGCGTTTATTAATATATCCAACTTACTCTAAAACATTTCAAGAACGACAGCTATCCAGATAATCTGGCAATTTTTGTATATTTTGTGATTTACTAGTATCATATCCACCGTGATAATATTTAGAGTAAAATAAATGTATTAATAAACGCACTGCTTACTGTGTTTGTCGCAAATCACAAATTTGTTGTCTTAAATGTTTTCAGATTTTGGATAAACTATAAAAATATTCGAAAATTTTGAATTTCGCGGGCTAGACAGGCGCATTCACCTTAAGCATGTGGTTCAAATTCGTATATCTGTGAAAGTGCATTATTAAATGTAGGTATATCTAGATATACCTATCTAGCGAACTCGCGGACCTTTCCATCTACATGCAAATAGGTGTTGACTAGATAGACTTTCGTCATCTGATTTAGCCACAAATAAACTTATTAGTTTCTAGTTTGTGCAGCTAATGGCCTTGGATTCGCTCGTTTTAATAAAATGTAAATTTAGAAACAATAAACACACAGCTAACATCCTGTTGTTCCTAAAGGATTGGCAGAGGCCCACATACACAATATTCCGTTTGAACTGACCCTGTTAATATTTGTTACCACAGAAGAATGTAAGAGATATTCGATCCTGTAGTTTTGACTTAGAAGATAAATGATAATTTGTAAGTGCCCCCGTAGGCCTTAACAAAATATATTATTTTAGTTTGAGTGCCTCACTTAACAGCTCAGAAGCTATCGATCATGCGTTCTTATTTATTTATAAATTGTTAATGAAATGTGCTAACAAGAGCTCCTGATGTTATAGTTTCTGAATTACCAGGGTAATTAATACTCGTAGATTATATTGTGTCACAATCCAACCTCAGTAACTTTGCAGATTAAAAAACAAAAATATGCAATGTCTCGGTTTCAAACATGTTTACCCAAAATAATACCAGGTAGGTGAATTAATACTCGTATGTAACATGACAGTATATTATGTACTTAGAATAATTTAACAAAGTATTAGGTAATTAATCTTGTTGTCAAATACCTTTAGGTTCTCATATCTTGAAATCTGCGAATTGCTGAAAAAATTCAAGGCGTTACCGTAAACTTTTATATCTAGCATGGCATTGCTTGGCGCTTTGCGGAAATCCATTGAAAAACTTTTCGGGGAGAGACCAAGGGACCACTCACCCTCGGCTTAGCAGCTTTTGCAAACTTGTTGACCGAGAATAGAAGAAGGCTACAAGATTTTTCTTGGTCGAGACGGCATTCTATCGATCATACGTGATCCTGGGAAAAGCTAGTCGTCTCTTCCTATGACACCAAAATATCCATAGTATGTCCCCAGTCATTTCAAGTGCATTAAAATTAATAAAGTGTAGTGCGTGGGCAGGTGCCGCCGCTGCTGTGCCCGTCGGGCGGCAGCTCGGCCGAGTGCTCGTCCAGCGAGGACAGCGTCGCCGGGCCCTACGCCAGCGAACACAGCGAGCCGTACGCCACCAGGCCCGACGAGGGGTACGAGGTCAGTGACTTATTTTGGAAATAAATTATATAATTGTAATGCTTAAAATCTTTTGGAGTTTTGAAAATAACAATTAGAGATGTTGTATAAGACGTGTCTTCACATGGTCTTGTGTCTCGCAAGTATTGTGCGTCACTTATCTATTTATGTTTATTGTGTCGAAAGATTGATATTTGATATTCGTTTAGTATACTATCTAAAATAAATAAATGACTCCATACATTCTGTAGATTTTATAAAGTGTATTTTATAAAGCCAGTCTTGTATTATCTTGAACTACAACCAAATACAATATTTACCTGCAGCATTAATTATAATTATACTCGCACGATATCAAATTATATACTTGATTCATAGAATATGATTTTTATTATAATAACTCTAATCTGAATGTGCGTCATAGCTCGATATTAACATAATGTTGACAAGATAATTTAGGTGCCTGGGAGTAGGTGGGTCGCGTGGTATTCCGGTATCTATCCATGTCTCGATGCCCTACCTTGTTTTTAGTGCGCGTTGTTGCTTAATTCGGAGAATGTTTATCTGCGTAAGCATCGTTAGACTAACACACCATCTCTTAGTCCTAAACTAAGCAAAGTTATTACCATGGTTACCGCACAGTGGACTGGAGGCGATCTCAGCGATACCAGGGTCAGAGCATTACGAAAAGGCAATTTCCGAAATTTGCTTCACAAAGGGAATTGAACCCGCGACATTTCGGTGCAGTGTACCGAGCGGGGTGCGCTGTAACCACTAGACCAAGCCGTCGCCAAATATCAATTATGATTGGTAGTGAATGAATGGTGCGGTTCGCAGGCGGACGTGGAAATCGGCATGCTGGACCTGCCGCCGACTTACAAAACACGCAAGCTGTCCGCGGCGCTCTCCACCGTCATGTCAGGTACGTCGTTCTGTTTCGGTTGCATAGAAAATCATGAACTATCAGCATTTATAAAATTAAAATTCCTTTGTAGCTATCATTAACTTTTCAATGTAGCAAACTGAATTCGAAGTATTAATAAACAAATCTCTTAATTGTATTTTAAATAAACAAATTCATAATAAATTTTGATTACATCATTGTTGCTTAACTACTTTTTGATTTGTTTTGATTTTGTACTACTACCAATACAATGCACGTATCTCATTTTATTAGATCAAACCTTTTGTGATTTGTTATAACTCTAAATTGAAAATTTAAAAACCCCCGATGCGATGACCTGTTCATCAAATGTATAATTTTCCTAGTTCTTCCAAATAATGATGATAGCGCGATTTGCGTAGCTCCCGTAGCTCAGTATCCATAGCTCATCTCGCAAATTCATCTGGTACAACTAGTTTTGATGCCAGATTATGAAAGCACCATTAAATCATTTGTTTTGGCTTCCTCATTTATAATCTAAGATGTACAATAATCAACAGAAAATCTGTGTAAAAGTATGAGACATTATTTTGTTATGACATTATAATAATTGACATTAGAATAGACAACGAATCTAAATATTGATGTCACGGAGGTTTTATTCCTAGTAAAATATTATCAATTATGATTCAATTTGATGTAATAACTCTGGTTGAGGTAGACGGGAGCAGCCTAGGGGAAGAATTTTCAATAACGCTAAAATTATTTTAAATTAGATTAGTTTTTTTATATTCTTTGTCAATGGCGGAGCAACGCCCTCTAGAATTATTATAGCGTAATATTCCATGACCATTAACAAACCAAACAAAATTTAACGCATGCGCGTATCCATCATTTGAAACGTGACTTATAGAACGTCTTTAGTTCATACACAAATCTCAATAAAATTGATAAAATATTCATTTTTTTCAGAATCAGGGAAACTTTTCAAATTTATAATATTGTAAAAAGCCAGTTCAGACTATTACGATCATTTAAAAATATAATAAATCTAAATCCAATCATCTCAAATTTCGACTGGATTCGAGCCGAGGGAATTGGTTTTGGCCGTGAATGTGGCTTTTTTAACCTACAAAAGAGCTGATGATCTTCAAACGGCTGAACCGATTTTCATGTAACATAGCTAAGAACACTCTCGATCAGAATACCTATCTAACAAAAGAAACAAAATTGAAATCGGTTCATCAGCTTGGGCGCTACGTTGCCACAGACAGACACACAGATCCACAGATACACAGATACACATGTTAAACTTATAACACCCCTCGTTTTTCGTCGGGGGTTAATAAAATAACATAACAATAACTTTTGCATAAAGTTTTCGGTATTTTTTAATAAGTCGACAAACAAGCCTCCTAAGGTTAAGCAGTTACCGTAGCCTATCTTCTCTTCTTCTAAGTCGTTACGCTCTTGACAGAGCGGTCGTGGTCGTCATTAATTGTATTGTTTTCCGGGCCAGATGTAGTTTGCCTCACGATGTCTCGCCATCTCTCCCTATTGGACGTCATCCTGGTGCACTCGTGCAAGGGACCGCCAATGGCAGATTTAATCTGATCGGTCCATCGCAGGGGTGCCCTTCCACGTGGTCTGGTACCCTCCACTCGGCCCTGTACAACTATCCGTTCTATGGAGTCGTTTTGTTGCCTTGAGACGTGTCCAAAGAACTATAGAATGCGAGCCTGTACTAACGTGGATAAACGCTGCTTGATACCGAGCTCTTCGAGTATGGATATATTGATAGCCTATAATGCAATACCGATAATGTACGGAGAATAGAACAGTTAAAGGTAGTGTAGGGTTGCAATCTATAATATTTTGTGTATAGGGCTGCAGTCGCCGTCCGGCGAGCGCGCGCCGCCGGCCGCGGAGTGCGGCGAGTACACGGCGGGCGGTGACCTGGCGCACCCCGAGCTGTGCGTCATCGTCGTCGATATACTCACGCAGCTCATACACAAGTATGTTCACTATAGGCATGGTTCTTTACTGAGTAGGTTCCTGCGGTAGTGGAGCGGTGCGGGAGGAGTGTGTCAAATGACGCGTGACTTCATAGCGCACTCCCCTCCCGCGCCGCTCCACTACCGCAGCAACCTACCAGCTCCCTGCTCAGTTAAGCGCTGCTGCTATGTCATAAGCACTATAATGTCATACTTGACATTCATCCTTCGGTCGGAAAAGTCGTCCACTGCTGGACTTCGCCATCCTTAACGCCTCATCCAAACATCCGTTCTTTATTTATTCATTGTTCACCATTCGCATCCGCCGCGGGGAGCTCCGCCGGGCGGCTCGTGGTGGCCACTGTTGACCGCCGCCTCTCGCTCCAGGTTGTTGTCGTCGAAGGAGTGCGGCGAGGGCGCGGGGCTGGCGCTGGCGCGCGCGTGCTGCGCGCGGCTGGGGGCGGCGCTGGCGCGCGCGCGCCGCGTGCCGCCGCTGCTGCTGCAGCGCCTGCTGGCGCCCGCCGCCGCGCAGCTGCTCTCCACCACCGACGAACACTTGGAAGGTACCTACCGCCAACCGCCGCTTACCTGAACTGATATGCTAGCCGCCTTTATGGGACATCATAAATAGTTGCATTAAGAATACCTATCGACAAAAGCGCTAGTCAATAGTTAGGATGTATAGCTGGTTCGGAGCGTTGATCCTGACTGAGAAAAGCGGCCTTTCCACGATTTGTCCTCAGACCTCCAGCGCAGTGTCCTGGAGCTGATCCACGTGGTGGCCTCCCAGAGCATAGAGCCGGCGGAGCTGGCGTCGTTCCTGAAGCTGTTCACGAGCGAGCGGCCGCCGCTGGGGCTGCTGCTGGCGGCGCTGCAGCGGCTGGTGGCCGCCGCCGCGCACAACACGCCCGACTGCATACTCACCTTCCCCGTCGACAGCGAGAACCAGGGTACGTGCCGCGCGACCGCCGAGACACGAGCCTTGCGCGCTTCGATGACATTTATACTATAAGGGACTAGCTGAGCCCGCAACTTCGTCCGCGTGGAATTTAACTTAACAAAAAACCCGCTCCCGCGTTCTGAGCCCGCGGGACGGGACCCATTTAATTAAATATTGTTTTTCTAAAATTAATGTAGCCTAAGTTACTTCCTATAACATCAGCTATCTGCCAGTGAAATTCCCGTCAAAATCGGTCCAGGCGTTTCGGAGATTACCCGAAGATTAACAGACAGACAGACAGACAAAAAAAAATTAAATCGCGTTTTTGCTATAGGTGTCGTATGTACTTTGATGTGCACTTAGTGAAATCTTATTTTGATATTACAAACAGACACTCCAATTTTATTTATTTGTATAGATAAACATGCTTCAGGAAGCACATCTACAGCTTTCAAACTGCATTTGAATAAATTTGAAGTGGGAATGCAGACCGTTCATGAACAACTTAAAAATGTAAATTAAGTTACAGGTAAAGGATTTATTCAGATTTAAAAACATATATCTTGTGAGGGGAGGTTATCTTTATACTGTATGGAGAAATTATATACTATGTAACTGGGTTTTACAAATTCACATGAAGAAATGGCGAGGGCTAAATACGTTTTTAGCTGTGCCTGGTGGATCTAGCTTATGGTATTTCAAGGAGTACCAATCTCGATTTGGTCAGCCACGGAAAGGCATGGATTAAATGATGACTTGGTTCGCAGATGGTATACAGTCTCTGTCCGAGGAGTTGGGCTACCTGGTGGTGAACAGCGCCACGTCGCAGAGCCACCAGGCCGAGAGCTGCGCCAAGCGCTTCCACGAGGGACACAAGCGGGCAGGTGAGTCACTTACTCCCTAATTTGCCCGTATGATCATTTTAGCAGATAGTGGATAGACGATATATTGCCATGATTCTGTCACATAGCGGGTCGCTTTATTATTTAATGGAAGAATGAAATGTTGGGATCGTGTAGAGTTATTTGGATTGTCCTCTCTCGTCTTTTTACATCGGGATCACTTGAATTTCGGCAGAAGGCCACCCCCGTTTATAAATAAATAAAAATCGCCAGACTGACACACCAGCTGTATGGTCCCAAACTAAGCAATGCTTGTACTAGGGGTACCGTACAATAGATGGGGGGCGATCCCAAACCAGGGCATTTACGAAAAGGCCATTCCCGAAATTTGCCCCGGCGGTAATCGAATCCGCAACCACCATGTGCAGTGAGTCAATCGGCCTACGCTCGAACTACTGCGCCGAGCGGTCGTTTGCATCGGAATACAGGTGTGATAGAGCATATTATTAGTATAGAATAATCATCACTCCCGCAAGCTTTAATAAAGGAAGGAAAGGATACAGTACTTCATACTTGATGATTATTCAAAAGCGATCCCGCGGTAATGACAGTGTGTGTAAAGCGCGCCAGCGCGCGGGGCCCGGTGTCAAAACTGTGCAAAACGACGTCAAAACTATGGATACGCCTCATGATTTTTTTAAAGTCAATTACATAAGAATATTGTTAAGAGTATTAAGCAAATATGGATTTTTTATTTTATTTTATTGGTGTACCTATAACAAACGTTTACATTCAATAATCAATACTAGAGACAAAAAAAACTGGGACTTACAAAATAAAAGCGACATCGATATGATGTGTACACTTGTACAGTGTTAAGTTAAACAGTATTAGGGAAGCAGACTGGTAAAAAATAAAAATTGTTACAGCAGTTTTATTTAACATCCGGTGGCCTTTTTGAATTGTGTAAAAATCCGATTCATTAAAATGGAATTAATAAATACAGGTACGTTTTGACGGTCTCCAATCGGGATCCAAACTTTAATAGTAATAATATTACTTTGTTGAATTCATTGTTGTATCTTAAATGAAATGTCTCTAAAAAAACCTTGAGATTTTCGAGTTTCATCTATCGAGAAAAGTACCGTAATAATATGATTTTATAGAAGTCGTATCCACTTTATCCAACGACATGTATTGCAAGGGGTACTCACTAATTAAATGAAATGCCATTTGCTTTCGTATGCTTCCAGTTCTCACGTTTACACGTTTTAATAATACAAGACGGCATTTTTTCTATATTTTACGCCGCGGTATTGACAGCTCTTGTGTCAATGGTCGATTGCAGACTAGCGGGCGACTGCGCGAATTTTGAATGAAGCGTAGTATTTGGTGGAACACAAAACGTACTAACATGCGGTATCCTTTACTTCTTTCATCAAAGCCCGCAAGGCATTTGCAGGCGGAGACAATAATAGTACATTGTTACATGAGTGGTGAAAGTGACGTATTTTGTCCCGAGACGGGGTTTGGCGCCCGAGCGTAGCGAGGGCGCTAATAGTTCGAGGGACAAAATAAGTCTTTCACCCGAGGTAAACACTGTGCTTTTCATAACGAATACAAGGAAAGTAAAAATAAAAACAGGAATTGGCTAAATAAATAATACAAGGAAGTATGAACAATACTCTACAACTCGAAAAAAAAAAGATCGGATTTAAATATTTTGCCCAAGTCTATGTTATTTTAAAGAAATTGTTGAAACTAAATTATAATTAAGTCATTTAAAAATATATATTCTTTAATTAATACTTAACTTTATGTTTTTTCAATTTTACATCGTGCTGTAATTGAGTCACTGTAGAAAAAGTTTGAACATGGTTCCATAGAAATGTGAAAATGGAACTAGTTTTTTTTTATATAATTTGACAGCTGTCAGTTGAAAGCGATTCTCCCGGGCCGGAAAAGTATTACTTTCAACCCGCTCCTCAGGCAACTTCAGACTTACTTTCAGAGTATGAGTAATGAAAAGAGTATGAAAGGCTGTCTGTGCGCAGGCGCGTGGTCCCCGTGGCGCGTGCACGCGGCGCGCGTGGGGCTGGAGGGCGCGGCCTGGGCGCCCTGGCTGGCGGGCTTCGCGCTGTCCGCCTGGCTGCTGGCGCCCGCGCCGCCGCCGCCGCCGCCGCCGCCCGCCCCGCGGCAGCACCAGCGCTGGGGTAACCTCCCACACCTTATTGCAATATGGCTTTCTCAAACTCAAAATTGTTTTTATTCATGTAAGCCAACAAAGCATTTATGAATAGTCAGAATCTACCACCGGTTCGGAATGCTGCTTCCACTGAGAAGATCCGGCAAGAAACTCAATGGTTACTCTTTTCAATGGTAATTGTTTTCTGTTTGGGAAATGCATCATTGTTTATTTTTAGCTCACCGCTTACTTCAATAAGAAAATATTACGTTCAATTAGTCACATTGACTATTAGGCCCTTAAAAATATATCTACTTAACACAAAATTAATACAAACTTCGACTCATCTGAATACAATCATGAACGGTTGCACTCCTGGTTTCTTAGCTGTATTATATAAAAATAAAGGATTTTTGAATATTCATCCCTTAAGAAGGAGCATAAAAATTCGTATGAAAATCCCGTCGAGCACAACTTCTATGAATTTGATTATTCGTTCTTTCGTACTTATGCTATAGGATTTAAGTTGTGCAAAAGCAACAAGACGAGCAGTTTTGATGAATTTTTATTTGTAGACGGTCTCGACGAATTACAAGACGACAGTTCGGAAGCGGAATTGAACGAGAAAAAGTCTCCGCTGAAGAAGGAGCCGACCGCGTCCAATACCGAGCCCTCGCACGTGCTGTCCATCGGACACGACTCGCTCATGCTCGAGGTGTGGCTCGACACGCCTACTGGTGCGTAACACTGCTCACTTTGAAGCACTTCAGTTGTCTCCTGACCCCCACTTAACTGTTTGTCTGTGATAGAAGTAGCTCTCCAACGGATTTGTCGTTGAAACGCGTTTTTTTTTCGTAAGATTTATTCCTACTGGTTCCAATTTTTGAAAAATGTTTCACCTGTTTTAAAGACATACACATCGGGCATATTTTCCGTTAAGTAATCTGTGTTGGCAATTATTCTTAATTACATTTTTTGTGATTAGGTACGTTCATTTTGCGGCTGTCCCGACCGGAACTAAACAGCAACCGCATAGTGAGCGAGACCCGCGCGGCGTGCCAGCTGCCGGCGGGCCAGTGGGCCTGCCTCGCGCTCAACGTGCGCGAGCGCGTCTACAAGCGGCACATATACATACAGGTACATAGTGGGCCTGCCTCGCGCTCAACGTGTTGGATCCATCTTTAGTTATTCTATTTCTTACGTGTTGTGAGTATAACGTACACAGTCCGCTGTAAATAACACGTCTTACGCTGTAACAACGAATCGAGTCGACGAGACGCGTCGGGGGCTCGGCGGGCACGGGCGGCTCGCGCATCTACCAGGCACGGTATGGTGCTTGCGGCCAATCTAAAGCTGCCTACAGCTTATGACTAGGCTTAGCGACGGACATCCGGAGCAGCCTGCGGGCAGCGTCGAAGAGATAATGATGCCTATTCTGCGTCTACACATTACAGCAAATTTAAATGAAATGCAACTAAATATATTTATATCTTACTCATGTATTACGGCCGTGACCAGGATTACGAATTACGATACACTTAGTTTAATAAAGTTTAGTTTATATACCAATAGATTAGCGTCGTTATTGATATTGTATTGTTAAGACGAAGTAACCATATACTTTTTCTTTAACAGATCACAATGTACATGAATGGCTACGAATGCGAGACCGTCTCATTGCCGGTTCAAGGTAATTATTTTTATAAATAACTCTAAATTGAAAATTTAAAAACCCCCGATGCGATGACCTGTTCATCAAATGTATAATTTACCTAGTTCTTCCAAATAATGATGTTAGCGCGATTTGCGTAGCTCCCGTAGCTCAGTATCCATAGCTCATCTCGCAAATTCATCTGGTACACCTAGTTTCGATGCCAGATTATGAAAGCACCATTAAATCATTTGTTTTGGTTTCCTCATTTATAATCTAAGATGTACAATAATCAACAGAAAATCTGTATAAAAGTATGAGACATTATTTTGTTATGACATTATAATAATTGACATTAGAATAGACAACGAGTCTAAATATTGATGTCACGGAGGTTTTATTCCTAGTAAAATATTATCAATTATGATTCAATTTCATGTAATAACTCTGGTTGAGGTAGACGGGAGCAGCCTAGGGGAAGAATTTTCAATAACGCTAAAATTATTTTAAATTAGATTAGTTTTTTTATATTCTTTGTCAATGGCGGAGCAACGCCCTCTATAATTATTATAGCGTAATATTCCATGACCATTAACAAACCAAACAAAATTTAACGCATGCGCGTATCCATCATTTGAAACGTGACTTATGGAACGTCTTTAGTTCATACACAAATCTCATATACCAAGAGCCAGCGATAGCCAGACGTTCCATATTTTATAAAGGCTGTCAATTTCTCAGAGCATGCCCCCAACACAGGTAAGAACGATCATCGAGTATGGAGTTGGGATTGTGGTTACTTCGGCAGTTAACAGCTAGTAAAGGTGTATAAAATAGTACCTCAAATTCGTTATAGTATAAAGCTTAATTTTTATATATTTCCTTCGGAATAATATTAGAAATCACGCCATCCATTGACGGACACTTAGTGCGGTTTCAACCCCCTGCCAGACACCCCTAAACTTTAATAATTTATGAGTATACTTTCGTCATAGTATAAAAGCTGGGTTTTACATATGTTACTTGGGAACCCATAAAAAATATTACTTCAACAGCCGGACAGTTTTAATGGTTTTAACATCTTGCCAGACACATTTAAATAGTTATTTAATCATCCAAGTATGAACGCAATAAAACTATTTTTCATTGGGTTTCTTGAACAACTTCGATACACTAAACTCCCTATCTTATTTACTGATAAGTCAATTTGCAAAATATCACCATAATATCTGACATAAATGGCCGTATCTTTTGATTGCGTTGAATAGAAGCCTATTTTTTTACATCTCCAAGGGATCATAGCATTTGATAATTGATATTAATTTTTACTTGATAACTTTATCCGTTTCCGAGAAAAAGGGTATTGATAAACAGACAGACGGACAACAAAGTGATCTTATAAGGGTTCCGTGTTTTCATTTTGAGGTGTAGAACCCTAAAACTATATCCTGTATTGTAACTACATCCTTTGGGAGTGCAGTCGCTGGCACAACGAACGGACTACTATGCTAAATAGCCTGCAATTGACATCTGGAGCAGTTTATTACACAGACCTTGTAGAAACCAGGGACAATTTCCGTGCGTTCAAGCGCTTTAGCCATACCTATTATTGGAATCAAGTATAATCAGCTCAGGAGGTTAGGTCCAATTAGTCATATTACGATCCGTGGTGCCTTACAACTGGGCCCTTATTACGTTAGCTACTTCAATTGCAATAAAAAAGCAAATGCAAGCGATTGAACGCTAATTAGCTTTCAAACGCTTGGGCAAATGTTTGGTATTCCACTAGCGACTGAATTGCGATCGAAGGCTTGGTAATTTGGATTATTGCATTTGGCTATTAGGCGCATGCTCATAAAATTATAATACATTTTACTAAATATAAATAAATGGAATATAATAATAATAAATAATATGTTATAATAATACAATATAATAAAATAGTATATTATATTGTTTTCTTATATTTACGCGAATACTACACATTGAAATAAAACTATTTTTCGGATTAGTATATTATATTATAATATATTTAAAAAAATGGATTTTTATAATATATATTTATTTTATTATTATTAACAGACAGACTTTAAATGTGTCTGGCAAGATGTAAAAGCCATAAAACTATCCGGCTGACGAAGTAATATTTTTTTAGAGGTCCCCAAGTAACATATGTAAAACCCAGCTTTTATACTATGACGAAAGTATACTTATAATTTATTAAAGTTAGGGGTGTCTGACAGGGGTTTGAAACCGCACTAAGTGTCCGGCAATGGATGCCGTGATTTTTAATGTTATTCCGAAGGAAATACAGGCTATTTAGCATAGTAGTCCGTTCGTTGTGCCAGCGACTGCACTCCCAAAAGATGTAGTTGCAGTACAGGATATAGTTTTAGGGTTCCACACCTCAAAAGGAAAACACGGAACCCTTATAAGATCACATTGTTGCCCGTCTGTCTGTTTATCAAGACCCTTTTTCTCGGAAACGGATAAAGTTATCAAGTAAAAATTAATATCAATTATCAAATGCTATGATCCCTTGGAGATGTAAAAAAATAGGCTTCTATTCAACGCAATCAAAAGATACGGCCATTTATGTCAGATATTATGGTGATATTTTGCAAATTGACTTATCAGTAAGTAAGATAGGGAGTTTAGTGTATCGAAGTTGTTCAAGAAACCCAATGAAAAATAGTTTTATTGCGTTCATACTTGGATGATTAAATAACTTTTTAAATGTGTCTGGCAAGATGTTAAAACCATTAAAACTGTCCGGCTGTTGAAGTAATATTTTTTTATGGGTTCCCAAGTAACATGTAAAACCCAGCTTTTATACTATGACGAAAGTATACTCATAAATTATTAAAGTTTAGGGGTGTCTGGCAGGGGGTTGAAACCGCACTAAGTGTCCGTCAATGGATGGCGTGATTTCTAATAGTATTCCGAAGGAAATATATAAAAATTAAGCTTTATACTATAACGAATTTGAGGTACTATTTTATACACCTTTACTACCTGTTAACTGCCGAAGTAACCACAATCCCAACTCCATACTCGATGATCGTTCTTACCTGTGTTGGGGGCATGCTCTGAGAAATTGACAGCCTTTATAAAATATGGAACGTCTGGCTATCGCTGGCTCTCCCTCTATCAATAAAATTGATAAAATATTCATTTTTTATAGAATCAGGGACACTTTTCAAATTTATAATATTGTAAAAAGCCAGTTCAGACTATTACGATCATTTAAAAATAAAATAAATCTAAATCCAATCATCTCAAATTTCGACTGGATTCGAGCCGAGGGAATTGGTTTTGGCCGTGAATGTGGCTTTTTTAACCTACAAAAGAGCTGATGATCTTCAAACGGCTGAACCGATTTTCATGAAACATAGCTTAGAACACTCTCGATCAGGATACCTATCTAACAAAAGAAACAAAATTGAAATCGGTTCATCAGCTTGGGCGCTACGTTGCCACAGACAGACACACAGATACACAGATACACAGGTACACATGTTAAACTTATAACACCCCTCGTTTTTCGTCGGAGGTTAAAAATACAGTTACGTTGCGGTTGTAGAATTACAGTTTGCGGTCGTAGAATTCAGTTAAAATGTATAATGAGAACTCCGAAGTGTTACCGCAGGAAGCCTGGGTAGAAGGAAGGATTTGTCATTGACTAAAACTATCCTAAACAAATTTTAAAAATATGTTTTGGACAAACGTGATAAATAGTGTGCAAGTAATTAGGTGTAACTCCCCCTAGGTATCCTGGTCCGCAAGGTGACCCCCACGAACGTGCTGATCGGGCACGCGTGCCCGGCGGGCGGTGGCGGGGCGGGCGTGTTCCACTTGGCCAACGTGCACGTGTACCGCGCGGCCGTGCTGGGCGCGCCCGCCGCGCTGCACGTGGCCGCGCACGGGCCCGACCACGCCTGCCAGGTGCGAGTGCCGCCGACACACCACTTCAGCCGCTTTCTGTCTATTACATGTCACTAATGTGTAAATATTATTAGCGATATTTTTTGAGAGTAATAATGTTTGCACTACAAGTTCAAATTTAGAGTTCGTATAAACGAACTCTAAATTAGCCAATTAATTAGTTTTAGGAAAATTCTTTTTGTTCTTTTTGTTGTGTAAAATAATACGGTTGTCGTAAAAACATAATAAATTACTGTAACAAGATGCATCTACTGTGTAAAGTTTTTATATAGACTTTTTTTCAGGTGCGATGTGAGATACCAAATTATCCGTTACTCCTGACGCCCGACGTGCTCGATTCAAACATGGATTGGGATCAGGTACAATTAACTCACACTGAAAAAATAGCAAAATACACAGACCTAGCAATAGAAATTAAAACCCAATGGAAAGTTAACACTGTCCACACGATCCCTATCATTCTGTCCTCTACCGGAGTGATACCACACACACTACACACAAGCCTCAGCACTCTCAACATGCACCCATCCACATACATACTGTTACAAAAAGCAGTCATCCTCAACACCTGCAGAATAGTTCGAAAATTTCTGTCCATGTCCTAAATATCAGAACATGATCATTATTAGCTTCCTTAGTCACTTGGCTCCGGCCCGTGCCTTTAGATTTACCTTTCCTTAAACAAGGAAAGTGATAGAGAAATCTATAAAAAACATAATAATAATAATAATCATTTATTTGCACGGAATGTAGGTAATTTTTACAAAGGTGTTGACAATATAAAATGAATCCCTGTACACTCTGCCATTAAGGGCATACAAACATTAAATACTTATACTACTTAAAGCTATACACTAAAAACTAGTATCATTTAAAAAGTCTAACACTGAGTAATAGCACCTTTCCAATAATAAACAAGTTAGTTGTTTTTTAAAAATTCTTATAGGTTGCTCTTTAATAGAATTCGGAATTTTGTTATAAATAGAAGGTGCCATACAAATAACACTTTTTTTTAATAAAGCAGTTTTATATTCACCAGTATATAACAAGTTTTGGTATTGAGATCTCATAGTTACAGTTCTAAGTCGTGTTTCATTTAGTGTAGTAAAAAGATGTTGATTACTTTTGACAAATATAGCTGTTTCTAAAATATAAAGGCATGGAAATGTTAACAATTTGTGAGCTTTAAAAATAGGTACGCAACTGTCTCTTGTTTTTAAATTGAAGATCGCTCTTATACAGCGTTTTTGGGCCTTGAATATGCTTTCTTTTTCGCTACAGTTACCCCAAAATATTATTCCAAACCTTAAAACGGAAACTACTAGACCATGGTAGGCAACTTTAACTGTATTAATATTTACCTTTTTTGTCAGATTATAAAGTGCATACGCAGAAGCACTTAATCTTTTGCAGATATCTACTGCTTGAGCCTTCCATGTCAATTGACTATCTATTACAATACCTAAAAATTTTGCAACATTTACAGTTTTTATGATTTGATCATTGTAATTAATGTCTAAATCTTCAGTTTGTATTCTCTGGTAAAAATGCATTATATTAGTTTTTTTAATATTTATATGTAGATTATTATTGTTTAGCCACTTAATTATGGTTTTAAGTGAATTGTTTATTTCATTTTCATAATTTTCTTTATTAACGCATTTTATTAGTGCATTTTATCAGCAAATAATATCATCGGGTGAAGGATATGACGCGGAAGATCGTTTATATATATTAAAAATAACAACGGCCCGAGGACACTTCCTTGGGGGACACCGGATTTAATTTGTCTGTGAGAAGATGAGTATTTTATTTCACGTTTAGATTTGATGCATATTCTCGTAATTTCAGTGTATTGTTTGCGGCCATTTAGATACGTTTTAATCAGATTGAGAACATTGCCTCGAATGCCATATGCGCTGAGTTTATACAAAAGCTTATCATGATTTACATGATCAAAGGCCTTCGACATATCTGTAAATATAGCGCAAGTGGGAGTTTTTGTATCTACGCTTGCCATTAGTCTATTTAACAGGGCAAATATTGCCATATTTATGCTTTTATTTTTCCTGAACCCATTTTGTTCATCGCAAAATAAAATAAATTTAGTCATGAAATTATAAATTGATTCATATATATTTTTTTCTATTATTTTAGAAAATACAGGAATCAAAGCAATTGGCCTATAATTTGACATTTCTTCTTTACAATTTTTTTTGTATAGCGGTTTCACAATTACTGTTTTTAGACTTTCGGGAAAGACTCCCGCTGATATGCAAGTATTAATAATATGGGTAAAAGGGCCAGCTATGCTATTGCAAATAGATTTTATAACTTGTGTCGAAATGCCATCGTAACCAACACTCTTTTTGTTTTTTAAAGATTTTATTACTCTTACAATATCTTGAGGTACAACTGGAGACATGAATAACGAGTGAGGATTATGGTCTATATTTTTTAAATCATGCGATGTATTCTTTGGGACCTCTGCGATCTGATCAATGAAAAAATCATTGAAAGATTCAGCTATTTCTTTTGGATTAGTTACTATCGAGTCATGTTTTCTTATCTGTGAAATGGGTTCTGGAGTCTTTTTACTATTATTTATTATTTGCCAGGATGTTTTCGATTTATTTGTAGAGTTTTGGATCAGATGATTGTTTTGAGCTTGCTGGGTTAGTTTAATAATTTTTTTGAATCTTTTAGAATATGTATTAAATTTATTTTTATTTTCATCAGTCGGTTTAAGTCTTTTTTGCCATAGTAAGTGGCGTTGTCTTTTACTGCAAATACGGATACCTCGTGACACCCATTTAATAGTTTTTTCAGATCGAACTGTGACAGTCTTGAGAGGGAAGCATAAATTATATAATAAACGGAACAGGTCGATGAAATTATTATATGCTTTATTTGGGTCATCGGTAGTATATACATTAGCAAATGAAAGTTGTTTGAGGTGTTTACTGAAATTACTTAGGTTTTCATTTGAGGTATCTCTTATTATTTTACGCCACGATTTTATCTATACAAATAAATAAAATTGGAGTGTCTGTTTGTAATATCAAAATAACACCTTTTCACTAAATGCATATGAAAGTACATACGATACCTATAGCAAAAACGCGAATTAAAAAAATTTTGTCTGTCTGTCTGTCTGTCTGTCTGTCTGTCTGTGTGTTTGTTCCGGGTAATCTCCAAAACGGCTGGACCGATTTCGACGGGACTTTCACTGGCAGATAGCTGATCTTATAGCGGGTAACTTAGGCTACTTTAATTTTAGAAAAACAATTAGGGTTCCGCGTAAAAAAATAAAAACACTTGAAATCAAAGAGTATCTCCGAAACGGCTGGACCGATTTTTACGGGACTTTCACTGTTAGATAGCTGATGTTATAAGCAGTAACTGAGGCTACTTTTATTTTAGAAAAACAAAATTAAAAAAATGGGTCCCGTCGCGCGGGCTCAGAACGCGGGACCGGGCTTTATTGTTAAGTTAAATTCCACGCGGGCGAAGTCGCGGGCTCAGCTAGTTTTAAATACTTTACTAGTTTTGATCTTTAGTATTTGGGCCGTGTGGTCTGATAAAGCAAGGTCTATTATTTCATATTTGCATTTTTGTTTGAGGTCATGAGCAAAATTGTCTAGGCATGTATTGCTGTTAAGTCTGGTTGGCTGATTAATTACTAATTTAAGGTTGAAGCTCAAGAGAAAGCATTCAAATTCCATTGCAAGTCTATTCCTTTTCAAAATATCTATATTGAAATCGCCACATAATATTATTTTATTTTTATGATTAAGACATAACTTTTTTAGAATAGCATCTAAATTCTCATAAAATTTATACAAATTACAAATTTTTGGAGGTCTATATATACATAAAATTATTATATTTTGTTTAGTTAGTTTAATCGCACAACATTCGATGATTCCTGTTATAGAGTATTTCATAATGTCTGGTAGCTCCATGAACTCATGTCCATTTTTAATCAAGATACATGCTCCACCGCGTTTTATGTTTGTTCTTGAATAGCATGATGCAATTCTATAATTTGGAATTTTTAGTAGTTTTTCGTGGCCAGACATTATGAAATGTTCAGTAATACATAGTATATCTATATTGATTTGTTTACATAGTAGTTCCTGGATGTGAACTATAAGAGTATCTGACTTATTTATTAGCCCAGCAATATTTTGGTGCATGATATACATATGATCAAAAAAGAAAAAAATCTGTGCTTGAGTTCTTAGGGAAAGGTACCGCTTCGTTGTTTACTTCTGTATTACTCTCAGAGAGAATACAAGTATCGCAATACCAATTACAACTCGAAGTTAGTGACCGCTCTTATCTTATTTAATATAATTATGATCCTAAATTTTTGCATGTAGGTGTTCGAGATATCGTCCGCGACGCTCCGGGAGCTGCATGATAATTTATTGTTGACGTTCGCGGCGCACGCGCCGAATATAATGAATCTGTATCATCAGACGGTGCCGCTGCCGACAGGTAATAATTCTCTCCTTTTCTCCTAGCATGTGTGATAATTATGTCTCATTTGTCAAATAATTATTAATGGCAAGTCACAAAAAAAACAATCACACAGCACTCAAGACCACATATAGCGTTTGAGGTAATTTTCATAATGATATCGAGCAATAATAAACGTTAATTGTAGTGTCGCAGCGCGCAGCGCGGCGTCGTTTTCCAACACCCGCTCGGTTGAAATAGGTGCGATGCGCAGGATGTGGTTGTGCGAGTATGTTGTCGTGTGGCGCAGTGTTCGCGAGCGCGACGGGCGCGGCGGGCGGGGGCGGGGGCGGGGGCGGGCCGCCCGCCATCCCCGAGGCGCTGTACGCGGTGTGGGCGGGCGGCGCGCTGCCCAGCCGCCACCGCGGCGTGGCGCCCGCTCTCTACATGCTGGGCGGGCCCGAGGTGCTGCTGTTCCTGCTGGCGCGCGTGGTGGAGCTGCGGGCCGGCGCGGCGGACCAGGCGCTGGCGCTGGCCGTGCTGCTGCGCGCGTGCCGCGGGGACGCGCGCCTGCACGCGGCGCTGTACGCGCCCGACGCGCTCGACATGCTGCTGGCCGTGTTCGCCGCGCCCGGCTGCCACGTCTCGCACCATCTGCTCAAGGTAACCGCGTTACCATGGGCACAATCATCTGGGGGCACGGCAGTGCCCCCCCAAGTCGAGCACGGCACGTCGAGCGCGGCACGGCCGTACCATCTTTTCTCGAAGCACTTCGGGCCATTTTCGACCCCCTATAACTTCGTTGTGGATAAAACTAGAACCCTGAATTTTCAGTAACCAAGCAGGCATTGTATAAACACAGTATATTTCAAATTTCATTCAAATTGAACCAGTAGTTTAAGAATTATAGCTAGTCAAAATTCTTAATTTTGTCACTCACTCACTGACTGACCGATCATCAAAACTCTAAGGCACTTCTAGCAGACATAGAAGCTTCAAATTTAGAATACAGTTAGTGTTTAGTGTATAAATCAAGGGAAAACTAAAATATTTTATAATTTCGGTCCAGTTTTCTAGTTACACCAACTGCATAAATAAATTTGTAATCCTATATAAATATATAGGATAACAAATTTACATATGCAGTTATTGTATCGTACAGGTACACACCTGTACATATTATGTACCTATATTATAATAATGGAATGGAATAATAGGTACCTAGATATAATTATGTTGTAAAGTAACTAGTAAAATGGTCAACGGAATGAAAAAGCAAGAATGGGACATGCCTTACTTATGATATGAATTGTACCAAAATCCCTCAATAAAGTATTAAGTAGACTAAATTGCCCGAAATTTCTATGAAAGAAAGAACAATATCTACAAAAAGAAATGAGATCCCATCAAAAACAAAACTTGTAAAAAAACCAAGTCTCGCAACTCTGTTCTTCTACCGTAAAAAGTTGTGAGATCTATGTAATACCAAGTCAGTTACTATATTAAGTCCCCAATTAAGGGACCTTCTGTCTTAAGTTATTTTAAGTAGGTAATTAGCTTACCTAACAACATCTTATAGTGACAATATCAATATTAAAAATATTTTATGTTTTAAATTAAATATTAAACTAAACTAAATACATTGTGTTTTCATGCGATGGCCAAGCCAATTTATTTAATTTAAAAACATAAAATATTTTTAATATTGATATTGTCACTATAAAATGTTGTTAGGTAAGCTAATTACCTACTTAAAATAACTTAAGACAGAAGGTCCCTTAATTGGGGACTTAATATAGTAACTGACTTGGTATTACATAGATCTCACAACTTTTTACGGTAGAAGATCAGAGTTGCGAGACTTGGTTTTTTTACAAGTTTTGTTTTTGATGGGATATAACTCTCTAGGAAGGTTCGTGTATGTAAAATCAAATCAACCGGAGGAGGCCATCCGATCCTTAAACATTCCGACGACATATTTTATCAATCGGTTACCGATAGTTTTGATAAATCTCTGACTGACAGTGACCGCCTCGGAGTCTCATTGTAAATCCGATCGGGCTCATTGTGTGGTCCATATTATTAAATCGAGCTCAAGTCTGAAAGCGATATTGAGTACGCTTCTATCTAGTCCGTGATGATGTCCGGTAATATAGGAAGGTTGATAATGCGGGCGTGGCATATCGGCAGGTGATCCTGGAGGAGGCGTGCAGCGCGAGCGTGGTGAGCGCGAGCGGCGACAGCGTGCAGCTGCGCGCGCGCACGGACGCCGCCGTGCTGCGGCCCGCGCTGCTGCTGCTGCTGGCGCGCGCCTGGCGACACTTCGACACCGACCCGGTCAGCGCCAGCCCCGCACCCGCACACTCCTTGATGACGACTCATCAAGCATGCCACGACAATTCGATATGCCTTAACTTCAAAACCATGTTCCAGGAGTTGGTCTGGGAAGTGGACAGCGGCACGGGCAGCCGCGAGAGCCAGCGCGGCTCGCCGTGGGCGCTGGCGCTGTGCTGCCTGCAGGCGCTGCTGCGCGACGACCACCCGCGCCGCGCCTTCAACCACTACCAGATGAACCGCGTCGGCCTGCTGGACCAGCTGCTGCTGGCTTGCAAGGTGACGTAAATTTATAAGATAGTGAGATTTATACCTGCCTATTATAAGATTGACCCTAAACACCGGTACTTCGTGGTCATATATTTGAAGTTAGATGCGCGTTATCCACCGTGTAGTGATGTGCGTCGATCTGCCCCCAGGAGCGGTTCTTGAACTCGGAGCGCGGACCGCTGGGCGCGGCGGGCAGCGCGGCGCTGGTGGCGGCGGCGCGCGGGCTGCTGCACGCGCCGCCGCCGCCGCACCGCCTCGCGCTGCTGGCCGACTTCCTGCTGCTCATGCACCAGGTACCGCCCACAGACATCACCGGGAGCGGATCCTGTACTAGCAGCGCGGCGCTGGTGGCGGCGGCGCGCGGGCTGCTGCACGCGCCGCCGCCGCCGCACCGCCTCGCGCTGCTGGCCGACTTCCTGCTGCTCATGCACCAGGTACCGCCCACAGACATCACCGGGAGCGGATCCTGTACTAGCAGCGCGGCGCTGGTGGCGGCGGCGCGCGGGCTGCTGCACGCGCCGCCGCCGCCGCACCGCCTCGCGCTGCTGGCCGACTTCCTGCTGCTCATGCACCAGGTACCGCCCACAGACATCACCGGGAGCGGATCCTGTACTAGCAGCGCGGCGCTGGTGGCGGCGGCGCGCGGGCTGCTGCACGCGCCGCCGCCGCCGCACCGCCTCGCGCTGCTGGCCGACTTCCTGCTGCTCATGCACCAGGTACCGCCCACAGACATCACCGGGAGCGGATCCTGTACTAGCAGCGCGGCGCTGGTGGCGGCGGCGCGCGGGCTGCTGCACGCGCCGCCGCCGCCGCACCGCCTCGCGCTGCTGGCCGACTTCCTGCTGCTCATGCACCAGGTACCGCCCACAGACATCACCGGGAGCGGATCCTGTACTAGCAGCGCGGCGCTGGTGGCGGCGGCGCGCGGGCTGCTGCACGCGCCGCCGCCGCCGCACCGCCTCGCGCTGCTGGCCGACTTCCTGCTGCTCATGCACCAGGTACCGCCCACAGACATCACCGGGAGCGGATCCTGTACTAGCAGCGCGGCGCTGGTGGCGGCGGCGCGCGGGCTGCTGCACGCGCCGCCGCCGCCGCACCGCCTCGCGCTGCTGGCCGACTTCCTGCTGCTCATGCACCAGGTACCGCCCACAGACATCACCGGGAGCGGATCCTGTACTAGCAGCGCGGCGCTGGTGGCGGCGGCGCGCGGGCTGCTGCACGCGCCGCCGCCGCCGCACCGCCTCGCGCTGCTGGCCGACTTCCTGCTGCTCATGCACCAGGTACCGCCCACAGACATCACCGGGAGCGGATCCTGTACTAGCAGCGCGGCGCTGGTGGCGGCGGCGCGCGGGCTGCTGCACGCGCCGCCGCCGCCGCACCGCCTCGCGCTGCTGGCCGACTTCCTGCTGCTCATGCACCAGGTACCGCCCACAGACATCACCGGGAGCGGATCCTGTACTAGCAGCGCGGCGCTGGTGGCGGCGGCGCGCGGGCTGCTGCACGCGCCGCCGCCGCCGCACCGCCTCGCGCTGCTGGCCGACTTCCTGCTGCTCATGCACCAGGTACCGCCCACAGACATCACCGGGAGCGGATCCTGTACTAGCAGCGCGGCGCTGGTGGCGGCGGCGCGCGGGCTGCTGCACGCGCCGCCGCCGCCGCACCGCCTCGCGCTGCTGGCCGACTTCCTGCTGCTCATGCACCAGGTACCGCCCACAGACATCACCGGGAGCGGATCCTGTACTAGCAGCGCGGCGCTGGTGGCGGCGGCGCGCGGGCTGCTGCACGCGCCGCCGCCGCCGCACCGCCTCGCGCTGCTGGCCGACTTCCTGCTGCTCATGCACCAGGTACCGCCCACAGACATCACCGGGAGCGGATCCTGTACTAGCAGCGCGGCGCTGGTGGCGGCGGCGCGCGGGCTGCTGCACGCGCCGCCGCCGCCGCACCGCCTCGCGCTGCTGGCCGACTTCCTGCTGCTCATGCACCAGGTACCGCCCACAGACATCACCGGGAGCGGATCCTGTACTAGCAGCGCGGCGCTGGTGGCGGCGGCGCGCGGGCTGCTGCACGCGCCGCCGCCGCCGCACCGCCTCGCGCTGCTGGCCGACTTCCTGCTGCTCATGCACCAGGTACCGCCCACAGACATCACCGGGAGCGGATCCTGTACTAGCAGCGCGGCGCTGGTGGCGGCGGCGCGCGGGCTGCTGCACGCGCCGCCGCCGCCGCACCGCCTCGCGCTGCTGGCCGACTTCCTGCTGCTCATGCACCAGGTACCGCCCACAGACATCACCGGGAGCGGATCCTGTACTAGCAGCGTGGCGCTGGTGGCGGCGGCGCGCGGGCTGCTGCACGCGACCTTATTATGTGTGCCCTTTTAAGTAATCCCAAACAAATATCATCGAAACTTAGAAAATTATTACAAACGTAATTCTCCCTCCCCAGGCCAGCGACACGTTCGTCACCCATTCTCGAGCCAACTTCTACTTCCTCCTCGCATCCGAGACCCAAGAGATGAGCGAATATTCCACCAGCTTCTCCAAGCGCCGTCCCTCCAAACGCAACAAGAAAAAAACTGACTCCAACCGGCCCAGCGTGTCGAGCACTACCACTGATGACATCGCGAACGATAATAGCCTCAATGCTCACAAAGATATAGCTCTCAATCGCGAGGCAGACGATAGGATCGATAGCAGCGGGAGCACCGAGTCGACGAAGTTGATGAAAGGAATTATTAATATGCAGATCAAGGAAGGCAGGTAATGTTATTTGAATTTTATTTAAACTCGGAACAAACATTTTGTAACAATTGGTTGTTTTATAGTGCGTAGGTCGCTAAAGTAAAAAATGCGCGCCCATCTAGCCCGCGAAGTTCAATTTTTTTGAGGTTTTTTAGTTTTTTTTTTCAAAATCTGACAATAATAAAAGGCACATTTTGTAATTCGCGACAAAGACCGTCTGCAGTGCATTTATAAATATATCCAACATACTCTAAAACATTTCAAGAACGACAGCTAGCCAGATAATCTGGCAATTTTTGTATATTTAGTGATTTACTAGTATCATATCCACCGTGATAATATTTAGAGTAAAATAAATGTATTAAAACGCACTGCATATTGTGTTTGTCGCAAATCACAAAATGTTGTCTTAAATGTTTTCAGATTTTGGATAACCTATAAAAATACTCGAAAATTTTGAATTTCGCGGGCTAGACAGGCGCCTTCACCTTAATGTAGAAGGCTACTATGGCTTAGATATTATAAAAATTATAAGTTTCAATTATATTGTTTTATCCCCAGAAAACATACCGCGTCATCTACTTCAGAAAATTCGGACATAGTGGTCGGTAAGTACTACGATTACTGTGACTGTGTTAGTTTTTTATAGAGTGGAATTCAATAAATTGTTGATTGTAGACTTTCAAAACATATTCGTCGTTATAGTATCGCTGTGATTGGTTTGTGTACCATAAGGATGCTCCTTGACTGCACTAGCTAGATTGATATAATTCTGCTTCTAAATGCTTTGAAACTCATGCGTCTTTACACTGTCTCACCATGTTCCGAGCGTAGCTTAGCGCACGTATAGCTGAACGTATGTACGCAACAGCGTTTCAACCACTTCTATTGTGAGATTATTATTTAAACTTTAGGCTTGTTCAATTTTTGTACATAAACTGGCAAGTGGTTGTCTCGTTATTGCGTTTCTTCGTGCTGAGCTTGTGGTGGCGGTTGCAGAGCCCTCGGAGGAGGGAGCCGGCGCACGGGCTCCCGCCGCCGCTGGCGGGGAGGCGGGGGAGGGGCCGGAGGAGCCGCTCACCGACTACATTGTTGTAGATGTGGACGACGTCAACCACACCACGGTCGAGATGTACACCAGCGGGATATACCATCAGGTGGGACTATTATACTACTGGTGGAAACTTTACTAGGGAGGTATACATGGATATACATTTGTGGAGATACATCTGGAGCTATAGGGGTATCAGTTTCAAAATGTTCTCACTGTCAGGGGTATATGTGTCATGTTTATGGCTGGGGTGGTTAAAAATTAATACATAATATTATATAGATTTCTATACATAATTAGCTGCCCTGGCAAACGTTGTTCTGCCATAAAAAATTTAGTTAAGTAGGTTTGAAATATACTTTATGACCTATTTTCAGACCTACCCGATATGCACACAAAATTTCATGAAAATCGGTCGAGCCATTTCGGAGGAGTATAGTAACTAACATTGTGACACGAGAATTTTATATATAAGTTATTAAAATGTTAGGGGGTAGTTAGCCTTTTGCTATGAATTAGTTAGTGATTTGATAAGTAATCCTTGATGGATTAAAATTTCTGGCAATTATTATATTTTCAATTGTAAATGTCAAAATGCATAAGTAAGATGTGAGAAGTGTGAGCGTGGTAACGGTGTGTGTTGTGTCGGCAGCGGCGCGTGCGCGCGGGCGCGGCGCCGGGCTGGTCGGCGTGCGAGGGCCTGCTGCTGCTGCTGCGCGACGCGCTGGCCGTGCTGCCCGACCAGCTGCTGCCCCAGGTGACCGGCCCGCTGCTGCAGAGCGAGACCGCCTCGTGCCATTCACGACTTATTTAATTATAATTTTGGGAATTCCGCATTTATTTAGTAACATCATTTTATTAATGAAAGTTAGTCCATAAAAAATAAAATGACTGATGGTATGTGCACATAAATAATGTTTAGACGGTGTCGGTATATGAATGGCTGTGTGGTGTGGCAGGTGGTGGGCGGCGCGGTGCAGGCGGAGTGCCTGGTGGTGCTGGCCAACCACCGCTCGGCGCGCGTGCGCGCGGCGCTCGTGCGCGCGCTCGCCGCGCTCGCTCGCCGCGCGCCGCCCGACCTCGCGCGCAGGCTGCACCACCACCACTACTACATACACCTCGCCAACCAGGTCACACCCCACACCCGCTCCGCACTTATAATTTTAATTACCGTCCCACTCCGACATATGAACATGTCTACTTACTGTGTGTTAACCGAATCAGACAAATGATAACATGATGCTGGCTACGAATGACCATTCATTGCGAGAGTACCGAGGGATAAATCCTTCGCACCGGCGCAATCAAATGACGATGGACGAATATCACACGCTTTTCAAATATTGACATATTTCTCTTACATGGAGGCATGGTTTAACCTTTATGCAAGTGATAACTATTGAAAATGAGCCGAGGTTCTGCCAATGGTGAACAATGTAAATGAAACAGATCTCGCTGTACGAGGGCTCGTGGGAGCTGGCGGCGGCGTGCGCCGCGCTGCTCACCAAGTGCGACGTGCCGCTCGAGGACCAACTTGACGTGAGGGACTTTACTTACACTATTCTTTGTAGATAACCATCATTAATTGTCCTGTTGAAGCATTACTATTTAAGTTACTTTTACCACTGTGTCTTCCCCATATTCGAACTCGTACGATTCGGAAGTAAATAATATTATTTTTGATCCTTTTGTTAACTTCTTTTTCTCCGACTCGCCGGGAGTCAAATTGGAGCGATTCACTCACATTCACTCGAGCCCTCCGTGATAGTGGAGTGAGAGTGTGTCGGGCGGAAGCCCCTCGTTCGTAGAGTGGAGGAACTATAGCGTTCTAACTGAGTGCGGGTGGTCCAGGACGACATCTGGGAGGACGTGTCGGAGGAGGCGCTGCAGCGCTGCCCGCCGCTGCTGGCGCTGCTGCCCGCCTGCCTGCGCGACGTGCCGCTCGCGCACAACGTGTCGCTGCTCGCGCGCAGGCTCGTCGACAAGGTACAGCCGCTGCCCAGCCGCTGCCCGCCGCTGCTGGCGCTGCTGCCCGCCTGCCTGCGCGACGTGCCGCTCGCGCACAACGTGTCGCTGCTCGCGCGCAGGCTCGTCGACAAGGTACAGCCGCTGCCCAGCCGCTGCCCGCCGCTGCTGGCGCTGCTGCCCGCCTGCCTGCGCGACGTGCCGCTCGCGCACAACGTGTCGCTGCTCGCGCGCAGGCTCGTCGACAAGGTACAGCCGCTGCCCAGCCGCTGCCCGCCGCTGCTGGCGCTGCTGCCCGCCTGCCTGCGCGACGTGCCGCTCGCGCACAACGTGTCGCTGCTCGCGCGCAGGCTCGTCGACAAGGTACAGCCGCTGCCCAGCCGCTGCCCGCCGCTGCTGGCGCTGCTGCCCGCCTGCCTGCGCGACGTGCCGCTCGCGCACAACGTGTCGCTGCTCGCGCGCAGGCTCGTCGACAAGGTACAGCCGCTGCCCAGCCGCTGCCCGCCGCTGCTGGCGCTGCTGCCCGCCTGCCTGCGCGACGTGCCGCTCGCGCACAACGTGTCTCGACGCTCACTGCTCACCGCTCACCCAACCGAACCACTCGGACAATACCACACTAAGCAGCGATATCGCATCTTCCCTTTCTACTGTGTTGTAGTGTTTGCAATTCTTCGCCCTATTGTCTGATTAATTAATTCTTCTAAGTTTAGTTTGATGCTACAAATATTAAATCTATACTTTTTATTGCGGTCACATGAATAGTATTTTCGCCAGAATTCCTTTAGTCTCCGAGATCCAATACTGAATGTATGCGCGGAAGACCTCCTAGCATTTTTCCGACTCTAATTGTATAATATGCGGATGAATTAAGCGCAAGCGCGGTATTTCAACAAAAGTAACCACTGTCATCTTGTGTCTGGCGTCGTCTGTAGCTGAATAAAAGTTTTTTGTTTCTTTCGTAAGTACACGACGACGATTGTTGATCGTCAGCAGCGAGGTCCAAATGGTGTAAAACCGTAGTGTCTCTCCACCAGGCGTCGCTGAAGGTGTTAAACGAAGTGTCGCTGGTGGAGGTGGTGGTGCGGGCGATCCGCGCGGTGGGCAGCATGGCTGACACTGGCTTCGAGGGCCGCGAGCTGCTGCTGCAGGACCTGTACGAGCTGCTCAACAGGGTCGCCGTCAAGGCGCTGGCCACGCCGCACAGCATGCAGGTGAGCGTGTTGTACGCGAGGCGAAGTGTGCCATGACATAAATCTAAATCTAAATATAGCAGTTGCACCCATTCTTAGTGACAAAGAAATTATGCAACGTAAAAATAATGTGCGATTTAATTTCCATAAAGCAAATTATGTCGAAATAAATGTTTCTTTATGTTGTATCGACTGGCAACAACTCATCGGCAATGTAAGTGCAGAATGTGCGCTGAGCATTTTCTACGAAAAACTGTTTGCCTTGATTAAAGATTACACTCCAACAACCAGACCTAGATCTAAAAACTTTCCGCTGTGGCTTTCCACTAAAGCCATAAAATTGATTAAGCTTAAATCAGCAACGTGGACTAAATGGAAGAAATTTAAACACTATTCTGATTATCACATTTTTGCCTTGTATCGTGATCAGTTTAAAAACGAATGTGCTATGTGCTACCGTAAATATATAGACTCAGTTGAACACGGAATAAAAACTAATATGAAGTATTTTTGGTCCTACATAAAAAATCGTAAAGACATCTCTGGCATTCCATCAACAATACTTCATAATAGTTTATCCTCAAATACCCCCGAGGGCGTATGTAATATATTTTCTTCGTTCTTCCAATCTGCTTTTGAACCAACATCATTAGACCCCGAACACTATACTCCCCCTGATGCCCTCTCAGACAGCTGTACCATTATCAGTACACTCTATATTAGTCTAATTAGAATACGTCAAGAACTTTTAAGGCTCGATTGCACAAAGGGCCCTGGCTCTGACGGCTTACCCGCACTGTTGCTTAAGAATACTGCAGAGCAAATCTCCTTTCCACTATATATTATCTTCAATAAATGTCTACACGAAGGAGTGTACCCCAAAATCTGGAAACAGGCTAATATCATACCTGTCCACAAAAGCGGCCCTAGAAATTATGTGATAAATTACCGCCCTATATCTATCCTCCCTGCACTGTCAAAGCTTTTTGAAAAACTCGTCCATAGTGAACTCTACCCTTATTTTCACAAAGTTATTATACCTCAACAACATGGGTTTGTGAAAAACAGATCCACAGACACCAATCTTTTAGTCTTTACCAACTTCCTCTTCGAGCACATAGATCGACGTATACAAGTCGATGCTATGTATACAGATTTTCGAAAAGCCTTTGATAGGGTTGATCACGCGATTCTTCTAAACAAAATTGCCTTTAATGGAATTCGAGGTAGTCTTCTACTATGGTTTGTTTCATACGTAACTAATCGGTGTCAAAGAGTGGTTGTCAACGGATATACCTCTCAGTATGTAACAGTTTCCTCTGGCGTACCACAGGGTTCCATTCTTGGCCCACTACTCTTTATTATTTTTATCAACGATATTAATAGTTACATTAATAACTCCCAAATTCTTTTGTATGCCGATGACCTCAAAATTTATAAAGCTATACGGAGTCCCATCGATTGTGCACTCTTACAGAGCGATTTGGATAGGTTCTCAGAATATTGTATCGCCAACAAGCTCTCTCTAAGCATACATAAATGCTACGCAATTAGTTTTACTAAAAACCACAAATTGTTTAAACAAGACTACCTATTGTGCGGTAAACATTTAAATAAAGTTGACTCAGTCCGAGACCTGGGGATACTCCTAGACAGTAAACTTCTACTGGATAAACATGTAGATAATATTGTAAACAAAGCTTATCAAATGTACGGCTTTGTTATGCGCTCCTCAAAGGATTTCAGAAAATCAGCTTCCCTTCTCTATCTTTACTTTGCACTTGTAAGATCACAGCTAGAATATTCGAGTGCTGTATGGGACCCTTTCTACAAAAAATATAATGAGCAAATAGAGATGGTACAAGTCAAGTTTCTAAAATCGATCCACTATAAACGCTACCACTGCCGCATGTCAAACGGTCCTCTCTTAGACACATATAAAATGATATCTCTCACTAATAGACGGATTCTGCTACAAACTATGGTTTTACATAAATTGTGTCACAACAAATTTGATTGCATTGATTTACATAATAAACTTTGTTTCTTTGTGCCAAGAACTGTTTATAAAAGGCGGGTGCGCGATGGACAGTTGTTTGCTACGGGAGCATCTCGCACAAACTCGGGCCTTCGTGCACCTATTCATAGAATGTGTAAGATATTTAACCAAAAATTTCTTAATGTTGACATTTTTAACAGTAACTCTCTTCAATTTAAAAAGAACGTTAAAGAAATATTGGGAAACTCACTACTTTAATCTCATTTTTTGTTTTTTATTATTTTTCATGTGATATTATTTCATAGTAAATTATAATGAAGCACGTCTCTGCTACAGTTACCACCTGTCTATAGCTTTCTAGTAACATGAGGATAACGTATAATATGCAGATGAACACTGACTGAACACACACTGAACACACTGAACACTGACTGACTGACATAGTGATCTATCAACGCACAGCCCAAACCACTGGACGGATCAGGCTGAAATTTGCCATGCAAGTAGATGTTATGACGTAGGCATCCGCTAAGAAAGGATTTTGATTAATTCTACCCCCAAGGGGATAAAATAGGGGATGAAAGTTTGTATGAAACTTTGTCAATTAAATTCCACGCGGACGAAGTCGCGGGAACAGCTAGTATATATATAGATATATAACTCATATGTGACTGACTGACATAGTGATCTATCAACGCACAGCCCAAACCACTGGACGGATCGGGCTGAAATTTGGCATGCAGGTAGATGTTATAACGTAGGCATCCGCTAAGAAAGGATTTTGATTAATTCTACCCCCAAGGGGATAAAATAGGGGATGAAAGTTTGTATGAAACTTTGTCAATTAAATTCCACGCGGACGAAGTCGCGGGCACAGTTATAACATAATATCAATACGATTTTCAGTTTCTCCGTGTAATGTGGACCGCCGTTTGGTTCAATAATATGCTCTCACTGCGGCCGGAAACTTTCGGTTTCGGAATGAGATCAGAGTCGGTATTAATAAATCGGTCTCAACCCTGAGATCGAACGCGAGGACACTTTCGCGATGACTATTTGCACTGGAATGACACTTACAAATCTGATCACCGAGGCGAATACTGTAGTGATTGGAGAGGCCGTCCTCGTAGCTGAGAGGGTTCGAGCTCCATCCTGGCCGTTAAACTATTGACGTGAGCTCACTCTCCTAGCACAAGCATTAGCTTAGTTTAAAGGGCTAAAGAGAATACTAGTAAACACACATTTCTAGTAATATTTTTTTTAAAAAACGATTCTTTAATACCGACGGGGAGAAGGCATATTACAATGTTGTTGGCATGTCCCCGTGGCAGACGATATCGGAGCTGCACCACCTGCTGACGTACGTGGAGCTGGAGGCGGGCGGCGGCGCGGGCCGGCGCGTGGCGCGCGCCGCGCAGCGCGCGCTCTACAACGCGCAGCTCGACTACCTGGAGGAGCGGCTGCACGCGGCCGCCGCCACCACCAAGCAACACAACTACTTCACAGGTACCGCGCGCTGTAAGACAACACAACACATGAGGAACTTAACTTAAAGACGATAAAAAAATTAATATACTTAACAAAATGTAAAAAGCTGCTGAATTTCTTGCCGAATCTTCTCAGTCGAGGTCGCTTTCCAATCCAATAGTAAGAAAGATAATTTAATTGTGTTGTCAATTCGTAAGTACCCCGTAGGCCTAAAGTCTTTGAGTTAGAGTTAGACTCCTTGCTCCCCCCGCGCAGTGCTGTCGGCGGTGTCGCGCGGCGGCGAGGGCTGGGCGCGCGCCGAGCGCGGCGAGCTGGCGGCGCGGCACGCGGCGGCCGCGGCCCGCGCCGTGCACTTCCTGTTGTCGCGCGACCTCAGCGACCCCGCCGACCCCGCAGACCCGCTCGAGGACGACGACCAGCTCTTCGACCGCCTGCTCAACACGCTCATACTCGGTCAGTCAAGCACCCGCCCCCTCATTCGTCATTCTTATGTCATTCCGGTACAAAATGACGTGTCAAAAACGTTCTTGAGATCGCTCTCAGATTTGAGATCGATTTATTAATAGGGCCCTGTCTCACACATTTATTCGATCAAGCCGACTCACTCCTTTTTAATTCGTAGAAAATAATGAGATTTAATCGATATTCCTCAAGTATTATGTCGTCGCAACAGGCCATGGTAGAGATAGGCAGTATTCAATTTTCAATATCCACAATGGAAATATTGATGGCCATTTATAGACTAGAATCGTAAAGGGTAAATTTTAAAAGGAGGAGTCTATAAACAGTGGAGTGTGGCATGTGAGCATGTGTCGTGTGCGCAGCGGTGAGCGGGTCGAGCGCGCAGCGGCCCAAGTGGTGGGTGAGCGGCGGCAGCGCGCTGGAGTGGGCGGCGCCGCTGCAGGAGCTGTTCTGGTGGGCGGCGGCGCCGGCGCCGGGCGCGCGCCGCCTGCAGCCGCGCCTGCTGCGCGCGCTCTACCACGCGCCGCCGCCCGCGCTGCTGGCGCTGGCGCCGCCCGACCCCGCCGCGCTCAGGAAGGTACGCGCCTGATACATACGCAGCTCACGTTTTTGCGCGCATTTCATGCGTTCGCGCCCCCGTGATTGGCTAGATAATTGTCCGACCTTACGAACGCGTCGTCTAAATGGTCCGGGATGAGGCATCCCATATAAACAGAGGGGACCGGCCATTCCGGACGTAATATCTGCCGTCATGCGAAGCAGAATCCGACAGGCGCGCCGGAGAGCGGGCCCGGCAAGGGCGGCCGGGCTCGCAGTCATCGGCTCCGCTGTATCCTGGCACTAAAGCGAATCCCCCCGGCTCGTGCGCAGCTGGCGGTGTACCTGCTGTCGATGCTGCAGCACCTGCACGGCGCGGCGGCGGCGGGCGCGGGCGTGGAGCTGCCCATCACGGACTGGGCGCGCGCCTGGGCGGCCGGCTCGCAGGCCGGGCTGGCCGAGCGCGTGCACGGCGCCACGCTGGCCGCCGAGGCCGCCGCGCTGCTGGCGCAGGACGCCCGGCGCGCCGCGGGCCAGGCCGCCCGCCACCGCGCGCTCGTCGCCAAGTGAGTGCGCCGGGGCCTGCCGCTGCGAGAGGCCCGAGTTCGCGTTGCTGTTTAGATTCGATGAGACGACAACGCTCGAGGCGCTTATTCTTAAAGTTCGCGCACCAGCCGGGTCTGGTGCGTGCGGTGTGTCGCTGCCGACGCCGACAGATCGCTTATTTTATCGCTAATTTATTTTTTCCTGCTTCAAAAGCGATATCACAATTTGTAAGTAATGTTATGCGGACCGCGCGATTACGCTCTATGATTTTGTTCACGATCCCATAACGCGCGCCCGGGGCGTCCTTTAGGACGGTCGATGCGAAGGTATACGAGGATGATACTCGTGGTCGATGATAAAAATCACATCACTACATCATCTCGACTGACATATATCTCATGGTCTCAACAGACATAGGCTCGCATCAATAAGTCGATAAAAAGTCTGAGAGAAAAAAAATGTCATTCTATCGTCATCCCAGTAAAAAATGATGTCAAACGCGTATTAATATGGACCCTAGTCATACAGTAGTAGTGTTCGCCTGTGATGAATGCTGGTCGCGGCAGGGTGGTGTGGAGCAAGGCGGCGCTGGCGGGCAAGGTGGCGGAGGGCGCCATGCACATGACGCGCGGCGTGGTGGAGCTGCAGAACGCGCAGCGCAAGGCCTTCCTGGAGCACCTGCGCCGCGCGCACGCGCAGCACGCCGCCGCGCCGCGCGCCTGGCAGCGGCTCGTCGACGCATACACGCACGACCAGGGTCCGTACGACTCTTACAAACTCTAATATTAATTTACTTCAGTCCGGCAGTCCTGTAATGTAAGAAAATAAAATAAAATTGTAAGCTGACACTCGTAACTCGATTGCATTGAATGATAGTCCAAGTAGAGAAAAACCTTTTGAAACAAAATATTGTGTAACTTGAACGCTGGCCCAAGACATGTGAGGTCTGCTCGGCACAGTGCTGCGTGGCATATGGCGCGTCACGTGACCGCCGCTGGTGCGCTAAGCGACCTCGCCGAGTCACCCACTGTATTTTGTATACATGTGCCTGTGTGCGCAGCGCTGTGGCACATGGCGGGCAGCTACCCGCAGTCGTGGCGGCTGGACGAGCGCGAGTCGGCGGGCCGCGTGCGCGTGCGGCTGCGGCGCGCGCACCTGCGCATGCCGCCGCGCTTCCTCAAGCCGCAGCACCGGCACAAGGCAGGTGCGGCCTCCATCCCCGCCCCGTATTTTTTGTTCAACTCTAACTCAAAATTGGTTTTATTCACATAAGCCAACAAAGCATTTATGTATAGTCACAACCTACCACCGGTCCGGAATGCTGCTTCCACTGAGAAGATCCGGCAAGAAACTCTATGGTTGCTCTCTTCACTTAATTAATTAATACTAGTTGGTACTTGAGTCGCGTCAGGGCCGGCAGTGCATCGCCAGTGGTTGCCCCCAGAGATGGCGCGGCGCGGGCCGCCGCTGAGCGGCGTGGTGGGCGGGCGGGCGCTGCGCGGGGGCGGGCTGGCGGCGCGCCTGCAGCCGCACGAGACCGTGGCGTACATGGCGCGCGTCACCTGCGTCACCGTCGCCGCCGAGATCGACGGCGAGCTGCTGCTCAGCGACAGGTGGGCCCCGTACTGCCTGGACTCGGACATAGCTGCTCCAGACTTCGAGAGCGAATTACGCTCGAGATCTCTAAACAAAGAGCATGGTCCGAGATGTTGAGATATTGGTAATCTCCTAGATGCATCCACTTCGTGCCGGAGGAGCCCGCAGAGCCCCCGGAGCAGCCGGCTCGCGCGGCGCGGCGGCGGGAGCGGGCGGGCGCGCCGGAGGAGGGCGCGGCGGATGCCCGCAGCTGGCCGCTGGAGCACGTGCGGCAGGTGGCGGCGCGGCGCTGGTGCCTGCAGGAGCGCGCCGTGGAGCTGTTCCTGGCCTCGGGCCACGCCTACCTGCTGGCCTTCGCCGACCATCTGGAGCGCGCCGCCTTCCTCAAGGCGCTCGCCGCCTGCCAGCACCACCCCGACAGGTCGCTCTCACATGCTACTTTACACATTCAACATTACTGGTGTCTAGAAAATAATATGTTTTTAACGTTCTAAAGCCATCGTTCTATTCCTTCACCTTTGTTTTATGTATTTGTTAAAACTATTTTGTTAACTTTTTGCCATGTAACCTGAAGACTTAACACGACTCTTTACATATTTGAATTTACTATATATCTAGATAATAAAATCAATGTGCTCTGACTACTGGAACATAGACGGGTATCTCGGTCGATCTTCTCTGCCTGCAAATAAAATTAAATTTCAGCCATTTTACGAGATCATCATCAGTTGTATTACGATCGATCGATCGATGATAAAAATCAAAGATGCCCTTCAATGGACTTCAAAACGATTGCTTGATTGTTTCCGTAACTCCACCGAGTTGTTAGTGGGTGAGTAAACCGATATGTGAGGTGAGGGTCGGCTGCAGGAGCTCGTCGGACACGCTGGCGGAGGCCATGGCGCAGTGGCGCAGCGGCGCCATCACCAACTGGGAGTACCTGATGCGGCTCAACGGGCTGGCGGGCCGCTCCTACAACGACCTCATGCAGTACCCCGTGCTGCCCTTCGTCATCGCCGACTACACCAGCCGCATCCTGGACCTGGACGACCCCGCCTCCTTCCGCGACCTCACCCGCCCCATGGCCGTGCAGAACAAGGCCAGGGAGCAGCACTACATCAACGTGTATAACGTGAGTCTCCTAGCTAGCGTGCCAACTAGGGTTCGACATTTCACAGGTTTATATCGTTGTAACCGGAACGTTCCGGAGGTTGGAAAAAGCGCCGCGATAGGCCTAGGGAGCGGGAGCGCGACTATCTCTCGAGAGGGACCGGCGAACAGCCGCCGGGGACAGATTTTAGTGGAGGCGAACGCTGTAAAGGGAAACACGTTCGCTTAGCGGGGGGATGAAATGTATAAATAGTGTCAAAATCGCTGGAGTAACTTTAACGCCGCGCAAGCTTCCTTGCGCAGCAGACTATCGGCTAGCGGCTAGCAGCTAGCGGCTAGCGGCCGGTACAGTAGCCCGCGGCGCCCGCAGGACCTGGCGGCGGCGCGGCGCGAGGGCTGCAGCCCGCTGGCGCGCGCGCCGCACCACTACGCGTCGCTGTACTCCAACTCGGGCGGCGTGCTGCACTACCTGGTGCGCCTGCCGCCCTTCACCGAGCTCTTCCTCAACTACCAGGGTACGTGGCCGGCTCCCGCCCGGGACCTTCCCCAACTCCGAAGGCGAGGGCGGCGAAGTAGCTCCCCGTCTATCGCTTAGTTTCTACTTGTTGCCGCTCGCTCGCGCCGCGGCCTCCGGGCGCCTTGAGCGGCTTGAAACTAAATTATGTCTTATGGTTTGGGTACCTACATAAATTTAAACTACTATGTAATTTATGCTTCGTTTCGACCGCCGTCTTTTCGATTTAATCTCTTCTGCACGTAATACGTCATATGAAAGTACATAGTACACGAGTGACGGTGGTCGTGTATGTCACGCAGACAACAACTTCGACATGCCGGACCGCACGTTCCACTCGCTGGCGACCACGTGGCGGCTGATCACCAACGACTCGCCCACCGACGTCAAGGAGCTCATCCCCGAGCTGTTCTACCTGCCGGAGCTCTTCCACAACAACGAAGGTCAGCACACGCACACACATTTTAATACTCCTTCGAAAGAAATTCACTTTCTTTTCACTGTGCCGAATAGACAATCATAATATATATCATAATTCAGTACGTTTCGCGATCCCACGCAGTGAGCACGCACTAGCTGCTTGCACCGCCGTTACTGTTTGTATTGTACGTTATAATCTTCGTGAAACGTTTACCGATAATACCTACTCAAGATGTTTTCGTGTCCTGCTTGCAAAGTGGAGCATTCGGATGGTGTGAAGTGCTCGCAATGTGCTACGACGTACTGTTTTTCCTGTGCTAACATATCGGAGAGAAATTACAGAAAACTCGGAGTTGCAAGGCAGTCCGCCTTGCTATGTTCTACTTGTAAATCTAATCAACCTCAAGTGATGTCTGCAGCCTCTCCGTTAGCGCAACCTGGATTGCCTCCGAATGCCACCTTGGATTTAGTTCTACAAGAACTACGCGATGGGGTCAGTGGTATTAACGTTCGCCTCGAGCAACTACCCACACTTGTACAAGAAGTAAAAGTTATCAAGGAAAAGTTTTATCATCTAGAGAATTCATTGCTTGATATTAAGCATGAATTAAATGATACTAAAATTAAGGCAGTTGAGATGGAGAATAGGTTAGCCAGCTTGGAATCCAAATGCAGCGGGGATGTCAACTACCCACAACTTCAAATGCAATTAACCCAACTGACTGCTGATTTTTTATCTATTGAGCAACGGGAGCGATTTAATAATATTGAAATTAAAGGGGTGCCCCTCAGGAAAAATGAAAATCTTATTTCATTAATTTGTAAACTCGGTGAGGTGATCGAGCAGCCTGTTCAGTCTTCGGACATAAATTTCATTACTAGAGCCCGCTCGTCAACTAATAATAAACATATCATCGTTGGATTTGTAGGAAGATACACGAAGGATAACTTCGTTGCATCCGCCAGATCATGCAAAAACCTCACTGCGGAGGATATGGGCTTCACCGGAGATACGACTAGGATCTACGTAAATGATCACCTCACGCGTGAAAATAAGCAGTTGCTGACGAGGACCAAGAAGCTGGCGCTAGAGAAGAATTATAAGTATACTTGGGTTCAAAAATGTAAGATCCTCGTCAGAAAGAATGACACTTCACCAATCATTCAGATATTAAATGAAGGCGACCTCAATAAAATGAAATGACTTTATTTGAAGAGTTTTTTAAGTATTTCTTTTACAGTGTTTGTCTATAAGGTTTTATTAATTTGTATGTTTTTATTTAAACAAAACAACTATTTATTTGTCTCAAAGTCACATTATGTGAGCTATTTGTTGAAATCAAAGTCAAGATTCCCAAATTATTATCTTTTTAGCAGCTATCCAATTATTGTTTTATTTGTGTTTAATTTAGCATATTATTATTTGCCTCATCATTATACAACCGATTTACACTTACATTATAGTATCAATGAATTCGTACTTGAATTGACGTATTTTAACAGTTTCACCATATTAAATGAACCGGCCTACCCTAATATTACTGATTACATCCTCGGTTTTTATTATCTATATCTAGGTGCACTTATTTTTCTATATTATCACGGAACACTTTTTTACTACAGTTTAGTTAACACCTGTTTGACCTTGAAGTCCCGTTCTGTAGCACAGCCACGCGGTAAACTATTTATTTTCACATTGTTTTGTTCGCAAACAACTAACATTATTAACGCACGTAACCTATTCTTAACACTTATCAATGCACCTTCCAGCCAAGCACCAACTTGGCTGGAATGTGTTCATGGTATTTAATATTTATTATCAAAATGTTAGGGGTTTGCGAACAAAAACATTGCAATTTAAGAGAAACCTATTGTTATGTAGCTATGATGTGGTTGTGTTGACGGAGACGTGGCTTCATGATGGGATAAGAACGGAGGAACTATTTAGTGATGTGTACACGGTATGTCGGCTAGACCGCGACATAGATACTACGGGTCAGTCCCGAGGAGGGGGAGTCCTTATCGCTGCGCGCCGCGAACTAGCTGTGCTTGCGCGGCCGGAGTGGCGGTCCTCGGCGGAGGATATATGGATTTCCATTAAATTCAACGGGAATAGAAACAAACCACCTCTTACCCTACATTTAGCGTGCCTTTATCTCTGCGCGCAGAATAGAGGGTTGTCATTTTCGACTCAAATGTCAAATTTCTGCGACAAAGTACTTTCTGTCTTGGTTGAGAATCCAAATGATAAACTTCTCATTCTCGGGGATTTTAACCAGAGTGATATTGTGTGGACTGCGTCCTCTGGCTGTACCTACTTATTACCGTCATTTAATATTATGAATTCTAATCACTCGGAAATGTCTGCTCTGTTACACCTTAATAATTTGAACCAGTACAATCACATTCGGAACTATCAAAATAATATTCTCGATCTGGTATTATGTAACGACGATGTCACTGTATGTCACTCCTTGGAACCGTTGGTGGGTGAAGATAACTATCATCCAGCACTGATTTGTGGGTTGCATTTCGCTCACACAAATATTCTCGCCCCCTGTCCCAGACCTAAATATTTCTATAACAAGGGTGATTACTCATCCATTTGTAGTGAGATTAACAGCCATGATTGGGTTTCACTCCTCTCTAGCGGAAGTGTGGATGAAGCGGTTGAAGTTTTTAACAAAATACTTTGTGAATTGCGTGACAAATATATTCCATCTAAATGTATCCGACCAAATCGCTTTCCAGTGTGGTATTCTACTGCCCTGCTCAAAATCTTGAAGGAAAAAAATAAATTTCATCGAAAGTTAAAGACGTATAAAAATAAATGTGATTTCAATGCTTATAAAGTTTTGCGTGAGCGAGCGAAGAAAGTGGAGCGCGAATGCTATGTTAACTATATTAATAATGTAGAAAACTCAATACGTGTCAATCCTAAGGTTTTCTGGTCCTATATTCAGTCGAATAAACAGCATAACTCATATCCGGCTACCATGTCGTATTTGAATATGAGCTTGGACTCCGGTGGCAGTATTTGTAATGCTTTTGCTGACTTTTTTAATTCAAATTATTTACCAACTACATTTTTACATACGCTTGTCCCCCCTTCCTTGAACTCTGGAGTTAATTCTAATGCGGCCGACATAAGTTCTATTGAAATAGTGGATTCTATAATATTCAATCTTTTAAAAAACCTTGACACAAAAAAATCAGCCGGCCCTGATGGTCTTCATCCACACTTAATAGCTAATTGTGCTAAAAGTTTACTATACCCGGTACGTTTACTTTTTAAACGGTCTCTTAAAGAGGGAGTGATGCCTAAAATTTGGAAAAGTGCAACCATAACACCAGTTCATAAAAAAGGTTCCAAGAGTGATATTTGCAACTACAGGCCAATTTCTAAACTGTGTGTACTGGCTAAAATCCTGGAAAAAGTAGTTCATAATCAACTATATGCAGCTCTTAAACACACTTTCTTACCGCAGCAGCATGGATTTATGAGAGGAAAATCTACTACAACTAACCTTGTCACTTTCGTTGATGCTGTCACTTCAGGCATGGACTCAGGAGGTCAGGTTGACGCGGTCTACACTGACTACAGCAAGGCATTTGATCGAATCGACCACATAATTCTTTTAGCTAAACTTCACGCAGCTGGCATACGAGGTGACCTACATAGGTGGTTTAGCTCGTATGTTGAAAATCGTTGCCAAACTGTGGTCTTAAATGGGTTTGCGTCGGCCTCATCGCCTATTCCATCCGGTGTACCGCAAGGATCAATTCTTGGTCCACTTCTTTTTACTCTTTTTGTTAATGATATTGACTCATGTTTTAAAAACTCTAGCTGTCTATTATTTGCGGATGATATGAAAGTATTAAAAGTGATCAACTCCAGTCGTGATTTAGAATTGTTACAGATCGATCTTGATAACCTCCATAGTTATTGTACCTTAAATAAGCTTGACCTTAATGTACTTAAATGTTTTTGCATTACTTTTAGTAGATCTAGTATGACCTTAGGTTACAATTATACCTTCAACGACCAGTCTCTTAAGAGAACTGATACTGTGGTTGATCTTGGCATAACACTAGATTCAAAACTTGTTTTCGATAAGCACATTATGAACATCTCGGCAAAGGCGATGAAAACTCTAGGTTTTCTTTTTCGCGTAACTAAGGACTTTTTGTCTATTAAAACTCTGAAGATTCTATATTGTTCTTTAGTGAGAAGTGAACTCGAATATGCCTCCCAGGTTTGGAACCCCCGCTATGATAAATATATTAACATTTTGGAAAGACCACAAAAAAAGTTCCTACGGTTTATTAATTTTAAGCATAAAATCCGAATTTATGACTATGCTGAGAGCTGCAGACATCACCATCTGTTACCACTTCGGAAACGAAGGGAAGCTGCTGATCTCACATTTTTACACAATGTTTTATTAGGTATAATCGACTCTCCATCCTTATTATCGGAAGTTAAACTCTTAACTCCGTATAGAGCGGTCTGTCGTAGGAATTACCTAAAACTATATATTTATTTATTTTTTATTTATTTATTCATAGGAAGACCAACAGCTAGAAATAACAATTATAGATTCAAGTAAAAACTCAAAAAGCCAATTATAGGTCTTCACGAATAGCAGTTGAAAAAGTAGCAAAGGTGTAAACAAAAAAAATAATAATTATTATTATTAATCTAAGTAAATATAACAAACTAAACTCTGCAGGAAGAGTCGGAATAAAATAATAATTACATTGGTTGTTAGGTTACCACTTAAGTCCTACAGGAAGGTAAAAAAAAATTGTTGGCTTAGGCACTGCTTAACCGAGTTAACACTACAAGTGAAGAGATCCAGATCGCATTGCTTGCATATCTCATTAACATACTTGCTTGCTCGTACAATGTAAGTGTTTTGCCTATAGTTTGTAGATGCGTAAGGAATACGAATAGGTGGATTGAATCTAGGAGATTTAAGGGGTACATTAAAAGCGAATTTACTAAGTAGCTCAGGGGAATCAATTTTGTTACGAAATATTTTTAGGAAGAATAGGACGTCAGCGATGTCGCGTCGATTTTTCAGGGGTAGCAGATGGAACTTCTTGCAGAGATCATAGTAATTGAGTGAGTGATATGCCATTTTTTGTCGATAGCACAGGTATTTGATAAACCGTTTTTGTATACTTTCAATTCGATCTATATATTTGTTGTAGCAAGGGTTCCAGATCTGTGATGCGTATTCGAGATGGCTTCTGACAAAAGTGCAGTATAATATCTTCATGGTCTTAACCTCGTTGAAAAATTTGGACATGCGCATGACAAAACCAAGAGCTTTGGAGGCTTTATTTATAATATTATTAATATGAACATCAAACAACAGTTTAGAATCATGATATACGCCCAGGTCACGGATGACATTACTTTTCGGAAGTATTTGCCCCTGTAGGGTATAACTACTAGACAAGGAGTTAAGTTTACGAGTGAACGATATGACAGAACATTTTGATGGATTAAGATCGAGTTTGTTGGAGCTACAGTAATCCTCTAAACGACACAGATCATGTTGAAGGGCAATTACATCATTAGCCGATGATATGACGGAATAGATTTTCATGTCATCAGCGAAACATAGCAGGTTTGAAGTTTGAAAACAACTATCGATATCATTTACATAGACTACAAAGAGCAATGGTCCAAGAAGAGAACCTTGAGGAACTCCACTTGGTATAGGAACCCAACTAGATATGTAGTTATTGATCACTACGGCTTGTGTTCTATTGTCAATATAGGATGAGATCCACCTAAGCAAGTCGCCACGCACACCCATATGATGCTCTAACTTGTGCAATAGTATAATATGATCAATTCTGTCAAATGCCTTGCTGTAGTCTGTGTAAACGACATCAACCTGTTTACCGTTATGCATGGCGATAGTTAAATAATCATTAAGAAGGGCTAGATTCGTAGCGGTTGACCGACCTCTCAAGAAACCGTGCTGAAAGGGACTAAAGGAATTAGCCACAGCGGAATATAACTGGTTGTAGACCACTCTCTCAAATAGCTTAGCTATAACACACAGTTTAGATATTGGTCTGTAATTGGTGACCTCAGTCTTAGACCCTTTTTTGAACACTGGCGTGATAAATGCCGATTTCCAGATTTGAGGAACAGTTCCAGTGGCTAAGGATTTCCTAAATAGGAGTGTAATAGGCAGAGCTACACTTGATGCACAACGTATAAGAAACTTAGGCGATAATTTGTCAGGCCCAGCTGATTTAGATGTGTCAAGTTTCTGAAGAAGGGTCTTAATATCATCAATATTAACTGAGATGTAACAGATATCAGAGCACGGGTGGGATGATGTAGATAGGGGTACACTTGGCGAGGTTGAAGTTAAGGGAGTATTATTCGGTGAGTTATTGCTTACGGAGTGGTTAAGAAACATAGAATGGAAATAAAGGGAAAAGGCATTACATATAGATTTGCCATCGCTTAAGACTTCATCATTGTATTTAAGTGAGCTTGGCATTGCATTAGACTTTGAGCGATTTTTAACAAAAGCCCAAAAATTTCTAGGATTATCTTTAATAGAACGCTCAGTCAGATTTAGGTAATTATTGTAACATAACGATTCCATATTTTTTACTCTCTCACGAAGTAGCTTAAATGTTAATTCATCTGATCTATTACCGTAGATTTTATACTTTTTTAAATACTTGTGTTTTTCTTTTATGGCCTTTTTAAGTGGTTCAGTGTACCAGATCGGATAGGAACTATTACCAGACCGCTTAGTAGGTATATATTTATTATGAAGAGCAGAAATAGACTGATTAAAAAATGATACTGATTCATCCATCGACCGACTTGAAAATTCACTATTCCAATCAATACTATTAATCTCATTATTAATAGATAAGAAGTCACCTTTATCAAAAAGATAACGAGTACGTGGCTCAGAGTCCAAAGTAGTGACATCAGTGTAGTCTAAATTAATTAAGAGTGCCGGATGGTATGGGTCAATAGTAACTGGAGGATCCGAACATTCCGATACAGCTGTTACTTGGTTGGAAATTACTAAGTCTAAAATCTTACCATGTGTGTTTAAAATGTTATTATATTGGCAGAGGTCTAAGGTGCTTAGTTCATCTGCCAAAAGATATTCGTCATGGCTGTTAAGATTGGTTGGAAGCAGAGACGGATTGTCAGTGGGCAACCAAATAATTCCACTCATATTGAAGTCACCAAGAACAAGAAAAATATCTGAAGTGTTATTCGTTATTGTTTGATTTAATTTTGATAAAAAGTTAGATAGCTGAGAAGAAAAAGAGAGACCTCTGTTTTGCTTACACAAGTATACGACACATACATATAGATTAAAATATTCCCGCGAATTAGTCTTCTTTAGGCGCACGCTTAACCAAAGATCTTCGGCTGTAGAGTGAAACAGTGGTTGTGAGGTAACTGATAAGTTTTTACGTGTCGCTATTAGTACGCCACCACCCCTTGACTGGCAGGTCAATTTATAATCCCGGTCACGCCGCCACACCAGGTAACGATTATCAAATAATTCGGAGTTTGAGATGCCATCCGTCAGCCATGTTTCAGTAAGGATAATTATATCATATGAATTGATACAGATTTGTCGATAGAAATCATCAGATTTTGTACGGAGCCCGCGCACGTTTTGATATAGAATTAATAGATTATTGTGACTTAGATGTCTATTATTACTATCCAGAGTCAAAAGAATAGTAATAGTTTCCTAATAGGTAAGATAGTAGTAAAATTTGAGTAAAATAATAAAAATAAGTAATTAATAGCAATAAAAATAAAAAATTGACGGGTAGAATAGCTAAATACAAACGAATATAAGCAACATCAAGTAAAAACTCAAAGGTGTGTGCGCGAGTAAGCAAGCAACGATACAGGATATGTACGAGTAGAAAGGAGACAGATATATTTTTGTAATAACCAGCTAGAATGCAAGCAGCGCGATAAGGAATACAATGCGTTTTTACAAATAAACAATACCAAGGTGTCGAAGTCATTAGCAAGATATGGGTGCCAAACCTTTTACACGAATATGATAAATAGTATTTTTTGGTAACATACTTAAGACTAAAAGCAAATGTAAACAACATAAAGAAATAAAAATTGAAGTGAGTGTTTAGTTTATAGGCTACACTAACGAGTTTAAATCATGCTCATGCTTAATTATCAAAACCTTAGATGATATGTTTCTGCGAATGTGAATTTTACCATGCTTGACCCATACAAAGGTATAGTTTTTTTCTTTGGCAATAGTTTTAGTTTTATTGAGTAATTTTTTATGCTCCACACTCAAATGGTCATTGACATAGATTCGCTGGGATGTGCCATGAAAGCCTAAGTCTTGCGACGAGAAGTCCTTAAATGAACGTGCAGCTGCTATAAATTCTTCTTTTATGTATCTATTTATAAAACTTACTATTATAGACTTTTCCTTTGGGTTATATGTTGGAATTCTGGATATATAATTAATTTGAGTTTTCGGGAAAGTGTAGTTTATCTTACGGCTGATAGATTCAATAATGGTAAACAGGTTCTCGTCGTTTTTAAGGGGCACTCCTTTGATTTCGACGTTGTTTAGGCGTGACCTTTGCTCATATGTGGACAGCTCCAGTTTGGTTTTAGCCAAGTCATTCTGAAGAGAAGTAACTACCTCCTGAATTTTCTCTAATTCACCGAACTTACTCTCCATCCCAGCAATCCTGTTGCCAACTTCATCTAGTTTAGAGCTGGTAAATTCACATGATCCCTTCAATTCAGTTACTTCCTCTTTTATTACCCGAATACTATCAACAAGTGATGGTAAATTTGATAGTTGGCGCTTCATGTCACGAAGCTCCTTCATAATATCTTCCAGGGAAACTGGTTCAGGGGTAGGCGCAGCCGGTGATGATATCCGACACGTAGGACATTTCCAGAGAGCTCTTCGTTCGGGTCCCAGCCTTCTCCAGCCAGACTCGGAGATACTTGCACAACCAAAGTCTAGGTGCTTTTTGCAACTTCCACATTGGACACAGTCGTTAGAATTAAGGTTGCAAACCGCACACTTCATTCTTGACACTTAAAATGTTGAATAGTAAAAAATATTCGAACGTAATGAAGTACGCCAAAGGTTGACGATCTATTTAAGGGATCGGTACGTAGGAGGTATCGTGTAGTGGTGGCGAACGTTCACACCGAACTGATAGTCCTCCTTGTGCGTCTAACTACCGTCAAAACTCTTTTTTCCCGCGAACTGTTAATGTTTTCAATTCGAATTATTCTGTGGATGTAGATCTGTTTATGATGAGGCATAATACTTTCAAGAAATTAGTTAACAATATTTTTTTTTCGAATTAGCATTTCCCAATTATAGCCATTGTATTTGAACTATGTGTCTAGTTACAATAACGCTATTTGACTTTGTTTGTTACTTATAAGTTATAGGTAACAAACAAAGTCAAATAGCGATATAAGTTACTTAAATAGCGATTATAAGTTGTAACTGTATTACTTCCTTACAGGACACAATATCTTTGTATGTACTAAAAGTGAAAACTGCTCAGGCTCTCTAATGTATATTCTCATGTAACTACTTTATTATTAAGCAGCTGTTTGTTTTCCATATATAATAAAATAATATTAATGAGATATGCATCAATGAAAAATACGTGACATTTAGATATCAAGTATATTGACAGTATGGGACACTTGCCGAGGGCAGGCCTTGCACAAGTGATTCAGATGCGGTTACGTTAGTGTTAGTAATTTTTTAAATCACGCATTACTTTAATTTGTTGGAACATGATAATTGAGTAATCTATCTATTATGTCGTGAAATCATAACAAAACTGACACATCTAAAAATATTACTATCTCGCTTATACGTTACGACAAAAACAATGACGATAATATAATCAGTCTAGTCTAGTCAAGTTTCGTTTGTGTACAAACAGTATCAAATCTAGTAACACAAAAGGGCTCTGCCGCCAGTTCGCAATTATAATGACTCGGAACCTAGTCCTATCATCCGTATAAGGGCTCGTCCCGCAGAGCCCGCCGAGCCCGCAGTGCCGGTGGCTCGTGCTGATGTATGTGGTGTGGCTTGTGGCGCAGGGCTGAACCTGGGCGTGCGGCAGTGCGGCGCGGCCGTGGACTCGGTGGAGCTGCCGCCGTGGGCGCCCGACGCGCGCCTGTTCACGCTGGCGCACCGCCAGGCGCTGGAGGCCGCGCACGTCACCGAGCACCTGCCGCACTGGATCGACCTCGTGTTCGGCTACAAGCAGACCGGCCAGCCCGCGCTCGACGCCGTCAACGTGTTCCCGGCCTGCGTCAGTACTATACATACACCGCTATTCATTCGTGCCAGTTTTAAAGTTTCGAACGCTCTCAATCGTGTAGTTTATTTTGATTCACCTCTGAGCCGATCGATGTGAGTGACGTGTGCCGATCGTATGCGCAGACGTACTACGGGTTCGACCCGAGCGCGCACGAGAACGAGGTGGACCGCACGGCGGCCGAGGCCATGGTGCGCAGCTACGGGCAGGCGCCGCGCCAGCTGCTGCGCACGCCGCACCCGCACGCCGCGCACGACCTCGCGCACCGCGCGCACGACCAGGTACTGCCGCGCCAGCTGCTGCGCACGCCGCACCCGCACGCCGCGCACGACCTCGCGCACCGCGCGCACGACCAGGTACTGCCGCGCCAGCTGCTGCGCACGCCGCACCCGCACGCCGCGCACGACCTCGCGCACCGCGCGCACGACCAGGTACTGCCGCGCCAGCTGCTGCGCACGCCGCACCCGCACGCCGCGCACGACCTCGCGCACCGCGCGCACGACCAGGTACTGCCGCGCCAGCTGCTGCGCACGCCGCACCCGCACGCCGCGCACGACCTCGCGCACCGCGCGCACGACCAGGTACTGCCGCGCCAGCTGCTGCGCACGCCGCACCCGCACGCCGCGCACGACCTCGCGCACCGCGCGCACGACCAGGTACTGCCGCGCCAGCTGCTGCGCACGCCGCACCCGCACGCCGCGCACGACCTCGCGCACCGCGCGCACGACCAGGTACTGAAAGAAGAAAGAAAGAAAGAAAGAAATTTATTTTATTGGTACCATGGCAGAGCTATACAAAACTAACTCACTATACATACACAGCTTAGGAATACAAATGGACACATCTAGCTAGTTATGTACTATCATACCAGGCCAAAGGGTCAACAGCTCAGCATATGCCAGGGTGCATGCGTGATGCATACCACCTGACGCTGGTTTTCAGCTGCAACCCCAGAACGATACACACACAGCCACGGTAAACACTAAATAACTAAGTGATGTAAAAAAATAAAATTAACAAAATATTAAGGAATCAAGAACTGTAGCAACTCAGGACTCAACCAAATGAGTAGGAAAATTTACATATTATATTTAATTTTGGCTTTTGATTTTACACATAATTTTATTAATAATATATATATATATATAACGCAAAACATATTAGCAGAACATACCTTATATACCAAAACTTAATTATTTATTTATTTAATGAAAAATGGTAGTTCCAGCTGGATCAAGACTAGAAGTTAAGCCGAAGGATGAATGGGTGGATAAGTGGAACCGCGGGAAAAAGCTAGAGAACCTATATTGCAGTGCTCAGGACCCTTACACCTTCCGTTTCTTTCTGATGCTTAAGTAATATGGCTTTTAGTTTGATTCTGAATGGTACCATACAAGTACACTTCCTTATAGGAGGCGGGATGTTGTTCCAGCATTTCGATGCTGCGTAACGAAAGCTACCTCGGAATGCTGCGGTCCTGTGGCCCGGGATGCATAGTTGCAGAAAACTACGCCTACACTCCCGACCATCATACCTCGTAGGCGCAGGCCAGCTTAGTTTTTCAAATAAGTAACGGGGCGCACGTGATTGAATAACGCTAAACATGATACATGCAAGATATTTGCATTTCATTATCTACGAGCAGTAATAGAGTAGGAAGACATTTTTTTCCAATACAGAAGTTCCACTTTTAAGTTGGCAGCGTCCAAAGGGCGATGGCACGACGTTTTTACTAATATGAACTTTCCAGTAATTTGAGATGATTGGTTAGTTTGCGTGGTAGTGGAGCAGCAGGGCGTGTGTGTATGAGTTGGAGTGTGTGTGCAGGTGGGCGTGTGGGCGGGCGTGGCGGGCGCGCGCTGGGGCCGCTACTGCGGCTCGCCGGCGCTGGCGGCGCCCGCGGTGGCGGCGCGGCGCGCGCTGCCCGCGGCGCACGCGCTGCTCGCGCTGCCCGCGCCGCGCGCCGTCGCCGTGGCGCCGCGCGCCACCGCGCTGCTCGCCATGCACGGTGCGGCACGACACACACTACATCACACCCCCTCCTCTACATATATCTATACTAATATTCAAGTGTCTGTTTGTAATGCCAAAATAACAGACTTATACTAATTGCATATCAAAGAATATGTATACTATATACTTTTAATTTAAAAAAAAAACCCTATCTGTATTCTGTACCGTTTTTATGGGACTTTCACGAGCAAATAGCTGATGTTATAAGGAGTGGCAATTTAATTTTATCTAAATACCACGCGGGGTGAGCCGCGGGCAACAGTTAGTCGAATAAGATTCCATATGACGTGATTAGTTGAATACGGTTTTACTGTGAGACTGTAAAAGAAAATTAAACGTCGCGTGTATTTTTTTGTGGTACGAGGTGTATTTTATATAGCCCATAATATTGCAACAATCCACTTCACATTTCCTATTAAAAAATTGACATATTTTGTGTCCGTTGCAGGCGAGCCGGCGTCGACCAGCGGGCAGAACAACGGGCTGGGGCCGCTGGCGCTGGTGTCGTGGGGCCACTCGGACAACATCGTGCGGCTCAAGCGGCGCCGCGACGCGCGCCCCGAGCCGCTGCTGCACGTGCCCGCGCTCGACCAGGTGCGCCGCGTCCGACTGCACGCACGCACACCGCACACATCGCACACACACCGCACACACCGCACACACATCGCACACACACCGCACACACCACACACCACACACCACACACACACACACACACACACACACACTCAGAGACATACCAACACACACACACACACACACACACCACATCGTGAATCATAACTAAGAACATTAAATCAAGAAACCTTTTATACAAACACAATAGTACATTGTTACACGAGTGGTGAAAGTGACTTATTTAGTCCCGAGACGGGGTTTGGCGCCCGAGCGTAGCGAGGGCGCTAATAGTTCGAGGGACAATATAAGTCTTTCACCCGAGGTAAACACTGTGCTTTTCATTACGAATACAAGGAAAGTAAAAATAAAACAGTAATTGGCTAAAGAAATAATACAAGGAAGTATGAACAATACTCTACAACACGGAAAAAAAAGATCGATATGCCGCCTATTTTGTTTTTTTTTCGTTGGCCGGCCAGCTTAATTATTTAGCCATTATTTTTCATTTTCATCTTTAAATATGTTGTCCAAATCTATGTTATTTTAAAGAAATTGTTAAAACGAAATTATAATTCAGTCATTTAAAAATATATATTATTTAATTAATACTTAACTTTATCTTATTTCAATTTTACATCGTGCTATATTTGAGTGTCTGTAGAAAAAGTTTGAACATGGTTCCATAGAAACGTGAAAATGGAACTAGATTTTTTTTAATTTGACAGCTGTCAGTTGAAAGCGATTCTCCCGGGCCGGAAAAGTATTACTTTCAACCCGATCCTCAGGCAACTTCAGACCTACTTTCAGAGTATGAGTAATGAAAAACTAATTAAAATCAGTTTATCCGCTTGAGCTTAACGATGCTACATAACACGCCTCTTTTATCGACGGGGGATTAAATCGTATAATATATGTCACACGATATAAATCAATCAATGTAAAGTGGCGCTGATTGTTACAGTACCCGATCTGCACTCGGCTAAATTAACTGCCATCTTTGTCACGGTCATACCATACAATGAACGACAAATATCTTTAGATGTGTCAAGTTAAATTTAGTCGCGATGCTTTTTTTTTTTTTTTTTTTTTTTTTTTTTTTTGAATTGACTATATGTTGTTGGCCAGAGTGGCCATAACAACTTCACCCGGACAGAGGGCGAGCGCAAGTGCGCTCCAGCCATAGGGGCAGGGGGGCAGCTAGCTCAAGGGCGTCACTAGGGACACGACCTCGGCTTGGGCCGCTGCCAGGAGAGGTGGCGAGGGTAAATCTACCACCGGATCGGAACGCGACCTCGACTGAGAAGATCCGGCAAGAAACTCAGCGGGCTTGTCGGGTGCCAAGGTGCGTCTAGGTAAGTAGACGCACCTTCTAGCGGAAGCGGGGGTTCGTCGACCTCGCCGGCGAGGTCGGTGTCTGGCGGGGAGTGTGCGTGTGTCGTTCTCCTCGACATCTGAGTCTAGGAGAGCGGTGAGTGGGTCGGGGGGGTCCAGCACCACATGCCGCGGCCTGCGGCGGCATGTATCTGGCTCGTGTGCGGGTGCATAATCGGCGGCGGCGACGATTAAGGGATTGGTGTGTTCAGAAGCCTTCATGAAATAGCGTTCAGACGCTATTTTGAAGTGCTTCTGGATAGAATCGAGGCGTAAGTCAGAATGAAGGTCTACGTTCCGTACGAACCACGGGGCTCCGACGGCTTGGCGAAGAAAACGGGACTGTAAGGCCTGGAGGCGACTAATGTGAGAGTTGGCCGCGTGGGCGAACACAACGCTCGCATAGGACATGATGGGGCGAATGCAAGCTTTGTAAAGTGTCACCTTATTTCTAAGGGACATTTTACTCCGCTTGCATAGGAGATAATGAAGGCGACCGAGCACAAAGGCGGCTCGATTGCGGACGTTTCTAATGTGAGGACCGAAGGTCATGGAGCCATCGAGCGTGACCCCGAGATATTTAACTGACTTGGACCAAGGGATAGGCTGCTTGTACAAAGAGACAGTACCTAAGTTGGAGCGAGTGTGGCGTATGGAGGGGCGTCGAGAGGTGGTCCTGGCAAAAAGCACGGCTGCGCTTTTGTCCGGGTTCATCTCTATTCGCCATTTCATAAACCACTCTCCGAGAGAATTGACAGCGCGTTGGAGAACGCGTGTGATCTGAGCCTTATTACGATGGGAGAAATAGAGCGCGGTATCATCCGCGTAAAGGGCGAGTTGCACATTGTTCGTGCGGGGGATGTCGTTAGTGTACAGACTGTACAAAAGAGGGGAGAGCACGGAGCCCTGAGGGACTCCTGCCCTGATGGGGTGGGGTGGGGAGAGCGTGCCCTCGACTCGATATCGAAAGGTACGGTTTGACAAGAAGTCTCGTAAGATGAGCACGAGACTGTCCGGCACGCCTAAGAGGTACAGCTTGTAAATCAAGCCGTTGTGCCAGACTTTGTCAAACGCCTTAGCGACGTCAAAGAAGAGAGCTCCCGTGGATAGGGGGCGGCCGGAGGAGGAGTTGAGGCCTTTGAGAATGTACTCCGTGATGCGGTGTACTTGGTGAACACAAGAGTGGCCGGCCCGAAAGCCGAACTGCTCGTCAATGAGAAGATGATTGGAAAAGATATACTCTTTGAGTCTTGCTAAAAGCAGGCGCTCATAGAGTTTGGCAATGGCCTTGAGGAGGCTGATGGGACGGTAGCTCGCAGGGACGTTGCGGGGCTTACCGGGTTTGTGAATGCCAATGACTATTGCCTCCTTCCACGCATTGGGAAAGATGCAGTTCGTCATAGCGGCATTGAAGATAGCTACTAGGAGACAGATAAGCTGGGCGGGTAAGAGTTTGAGAACTCTGTTGCTAATGCCGTCCGAGCCCGGGGCCTTCTTGGAGTTGAGACCTTTAATCAAATCCTTCACCTCGGGTTCGGTAACCGGTGTGAGAGTGGTAGTGAGGGGTAAGGAAACCCTGCGCTCGACTTCCCTATCAACGAGTTCCAGGTGGTCGGGATCAGAGGATTGGGTGCTAGGGGAGCACTGGCTCTCGAGAGCGGAGGCTAGAAGCTCGGCCTTTTCGTCGTCATCGAAAGCAGGGGGGTCGCCTGAAGGGCGTAATAGGGGGGGCATTGTGACAGTAGAGTCGGACTTTAAGGCTCTCGCCAGCTTCCAGTAAGCTAGATGCGATGGCGAGATTCCTTCGAGAAGGTTACCCCACCGGGCGTCCCTAAGCTCGGCGATTCGACGCTTTACATCACGCTGTAAAGCGCGCATGCGAACACGGTTAGCTTCGGTGGGGTAAGAATCGTAAGCTCTGATGGAGGCATTCTTAGCTCGGACCAGGGCTTTGATATCGTCTGGCAGAACGAAGCGGTGAGAGTCACCTACCTCGACCTGCTTAGACGAGTGACTAATGGAGTCGCGATGCGACGCCAGCAGAATGCCTATTAGTATTGTCGTGTACGCAGATAACGGTGGTGACGTCAACGTGCCTGCGGGCGGGCTGCTCGTACCCGCTGGTGATGGGGTTCGCGTCGGGGCGCGTGCTGGCGCTGCGCGTGCGCGCCGAGCCGCCGCGCGCGCGCGCGCGCCCGCTGCACGCGCACGCGCGCGCCATCTCCGACGTCCACGCCTGCGCCGGCGCCGGCCTGCTCGTCACCGCCAGCGTCGACGGCAAGATCGTGCTCTGGGACCTGCACGAGTAATCAATACTACTATTCCCTTTATTCCTTTTGTAAAATACTTCTCGTAAAGTAAAGACGAAGTTTCTAAAAGAGCCCGATTTTTCTCGTGTTCGTTTTAGATATTATCATTTTAAGGATGCACGATTCGAAGCACATTTTTTTTTTTTCGCGGCTGTATAATATAATGTACGTCACTGTCAGGCTGACCTACATCCGCACGCTGCCCAACCGCGACATGCTGCCGGTGACGCGCGTCACCGTCAGCGAGACGCTGTGCGACGTGGCGTCGGCGCACGAGCTGGCGGCCAGCGCCGGCCCCGCGCCGCCGCGCGCCGCCGCCGACCCCGCCGACCCCGCCGACGACGCAGACTCCGAGGCCTACGAGAAGGACGCCGCATATAAATACAAGTCGTTAATACGAGTGCACACGGTCAACGCGAAATTTGTGGGTGAGTCACCGTATAACATTATATATAATTGTCCTATCGGAAACAAACTGAACACGCGAGTTATTTCTGGTCTCGGGAGACCTGTGCTTACAAGTCCGACCGGGCTGGTATTGCTATTTTACTAACTTCTGGATAATTTGTTATTTATTCCATGAAAAAAAACAACACTTCCGATTTAATTGAACAATTTTGTTCAATCGGGCAGCCCTCGTGCTAAGAGTGTCACATTATGAATGTGCAGGCAGCGTGAAAGTGGCGGAGCGCGTGACGTGCATCTGCTACTCGAACGCGCCGGAGGGCGTGAGCGTGAACAGCGTGGCGTGCGGCCTGGACACGGGCGGCGTGCGGCTCTACTCCTCGTGGGACCTGCGCGCGCTGCGCCTGCTGCCGCCGCCCGCCGCGCGCGCCGCGCTGCTCAGGTGCGCCACGCGACCCGCGCCTCCGGATGGTCATTCACACGCGTTACTTGTTGTATCCTGTAGTACTATACATTGTGTTTTGTCGCACACAGCTTGACGTACAGCAGCGAGTCGAGCGTGCTGTTCGGGTGCTACAGCGACGGCACGGTGTTGGCGTGGGAGAGCGGCGCGCCCGCCCGCCCCGCGCCGCCGCGCATCCTGCCCGCACACGCGCTCGCCTGACGCGCGCCCCGCCCCCCGCCCCCCGCCCCCCGCGCCGCCCGCGCGCCCCGCCCCCCCGCGCCCCGCGCCGCCCGCGCGCCCCGGGACGCCGCCCCTCCGAGACGCTTATGTTACTACGTACTTTAAATTGTTCGGCGACTGTGGAAAACGGTACTATGATAGGATCGCAAAACTTCTCAACATCTCTGTTAAAGACAGCCAAGGCGTCTTGCGCCGCCGCGTCGTTTATTAAAAAAACTTACCGACGAACTTGAGCACGAAGTCGTCAAAAAACTATATTAGATCTTCGAATAAAACATATCTAAAAACCTTACCCTACGTATGCACTGGACGAAACATGTACAGGATCCAAGTTGTTGTCTCTTATTTAGGACAACACAAAATATAACCTACAAAATTTTTCGTGAACATGTTTCGTACAGTGCAAATGAGGGGTTAGATTTTAATATTATCCAACATATTCCAACAAAGGAAAATAAAAATAATTGCGTAACACCATGCGATAGGAAAGTACAACTTGTGAAGCGACATGTGCGCGCATGTGCTGTGCCTTCGATTTATTCCAATATATAGTGAAAACTATAACGAGAGTCGTCAGTCGCGGCGCCGCCTGCTGTCTGCATTATTAAAACCGATAAGTTGCCACTGTATGTTATTAATGAGTATAATAAATGCGGAAGTGTGTTTGTTTATAGTTTGACTGATAATCATGCAAAACTGCTAGATATATTTGAAGACATTTTTAAACAAATTGACATTATGTAGGCAACCTTTTATTCGCGAAGCCAATGCGGGTATAGCTAGTTTAGAATATTGTTTCGTGATTACTAATGACATCCGTTTGATTTGGTTCGATAAATAAGACTGTTAAGGAACTCTATTTGTATGTGTTAATAGATGATGTCTGAATAATCAGCTAGAATTTAGATGAGTTTTAGAAGTAAGCATGTAATGTCGTCTTCCCGTATGTATCGCAGTTGCAGTGCCAAAATTCGTAAAAAGCAATATAATGTTGTGATAATGTAAAATAAAAACTGGTGTGATGAGATAGTAATAGTTAAGGAAGAGTTTTAATATTATAAGGAGGGAAAAATGTATGTGAAAAGAATCTAAACAAAAATGCCGACGGACCTCGTTCCCTCCCGCTCGCACAGAAGTGCTGAACTGGTCAATTAAAGGACGTATCAACCTAGAAACGTATTTATCAAGATTTTATTTTTTACAAACACCGTAATTTTTAAGGATATAGTACAGAGGATTTTGCAAAACACGCTCAAGCGATACGCCAGAGTGTGCAAGCTATGTGTGTGTTTGGAAACACTTAACTAGGGAAAAAGGTTGAACAGGTTCGAGTGGAAATGAATTCGGACGTCGAAGAGCCCTCCGGCACGGGCCATATACCGTGGAAGTGTAGGCCACACATATATTTTTTACCATAAGAGTAACTACGAATTTACTTCTGATGTAATCGATAATGATGTTATGTTGATGTCGTTTTTAATGTTATAACTGTTTACGTTATTAATAAATACTGTTTCATTTGAACGCAAATAATGTAGGTCTACTGACATATCATTGTGTAAATATCCTACTATAATAATAAACTACTTGGCTACTTAGATTAATAACTGGTTGCCGCTGTGCCGCGTGACCATTTATTAATTTGAGCAAGGCTATCATATTTTTGTATGCAATCGGTATTCTAATAACAAAGAAGGCGTTTTCTACTTATTTTATTGAATACCAACTATTTAACGCTTTCTTATTAATTACAGGAGGCTATGATAATCAAATGGTTGGGTATGTAACTAAAGTTGTTATGTAATTAGATAATTTTATATGGGAAGAGATTTTACAAAGAAAGACAGTTGATGTTCTAGATAAATAAGGTAAGTAGGTATAATGCAATGTTCTTGCCGTTATAATTAATTTTATACGTAGATATATCGCCGCCAACTAGCTTAATTCGCCGTTCAATTAACAGCCGAGGCACTTAACTAAACGGCGCCGTTCAACTAGTGGCCTGAATGATATTCAGCCATTTGATTAAACAGCTAGGCAAATGACTTGGATCGATGACGTTTAGGCAAATAATTAAAATTAAACTTTTAATTACTTGCTAAGCCTGTTAATTTCAATTTAGTTCCACTTTCCTAGGGCCAAATCTCACCAAACTGTCAATATGGCGTTGGCAAAAAACAACTTCGATGGAATAATTTTATTAGGTACTTAGGTATTTTACGAAATTGTTTAGATCTACCGCAGCTACTTGCCGGTGGGATTACTGTGGGGTCATAAAAAAAATAACCCTAACCTAAACCCATCCGGGTCGCTCCGCTTGGGTAGTATTTCGAAAAAGTTTTGTAGGACTTAAATGTCAATCAGTTGCCTAAGCAATTAGCCAGCCAGTTTATTAAATGTTGTAACAGACGATACGGCTGAATATCATGTAGGCCGCTAGTTCGGCGCTGTTTAGTAAAGTGGCTAGGCTGTTGATTGAACGGCGAGCTAGCCAGTTGGCGGCGACATATCCATTGGCTGATGAAATACCTTTGTTGAGTTTTATGAATTATTAAATAAAAATATTTTGTAATCATGATTGGAATTTCAGTTTTGCCAGCGTTTTGCCAGCGCTCGGAAACCGGTTAATTTTCGAAACCGGTTCGGTCATTCACCCCGGACCGGAAATGGATTTCCGTTTAGGTTTCGGTTACCGGTATTTAACCGGTTTCTTGCAATTTCCGATTCCGTTGAGGGAAATTAGCCGGTTAATTTTAGATTCGAAGATATTGGCAGAGTGCTGGCTGTTCGCGCCATCTGTTTTATACCTACACCGAATAAATTTCGCTAGCTTTCGTATACACAGTTTTAATTTCACAGTGGGTAAATATCCAGTAAGGAAGGACTTTGTAAAATTCCACCCCTAAGTGTATAAAATAGGGGTTGAAAGTTTGTATAGGTAAAATAAAATCACAACTTAGAGCCATGAAAATTATTATTAAGGTTACAAATAAAAAAAAATGCAGCGGTACATAAAATTCCACTCCTAAGTGTGTGAAATAAGAGAAAACCGCTTGTATTGGGGTCCCGATTTTGTTTAAGCTGAAAACGTGGCTTTAGTTAGATCTTGCTGTAAAAACTTGAAATACTATGCAGAAAATTTAGAAAAAATAAGGACAATAGCACATGACACGACATTGCAATTAAAATTATCATAGGAGAAATGGGTCACTAAATCACGTGCTACAGTGGACTAGGTTAAAGATAAGTTAATTCCCCGTCGTTTTTGAATAAACTCAATACTGAAATAAAAAAACTAACCGTAAATATAACTTTGTTTCTTGTGTTTTACTACTTTATACATACGATAAATCTTTGCTATTGTAATGGGTCCAGAAGCCTTCATTGTGTATGTCCAGGCGTGCACTTGTCCGGTTTTTCATCATCATCTTCAACTTCACCTTCTTTATCTACTTAATTTTCTATGCCCTTCTTCAGTTTCTTCATATTCATTTTTTTCATCATCATTATCATCTAACTAGGGATTGCAGTACCGGTACTGAGGAGAGCTATGCAATTCCCGGTACCAGGCTTACACCAGTACTGCGAAATACCGGGAATTTCGGGAAATTCTGTACCCAATACAAACGTTTAATAGTGTTGCGACCTTGAAACTGTTTCGTCTATTATCTCGAAGAATCCACATCCTACCAGCTTTAGACAAAAACGCATTGTTAGTCTAGATGTACTCCATCGATTAGTTATGAAAGATCTCGAATATGGAATGTTCGGAATCGTAGGTATGTAGGTATAAGGTGAACGCCCTGGCGTTATCGGCGCGACGGCGGCAGCGAATACCTACTCGCGAACGAATACAAAGGGAAGCCGACAATGGGTCTCGAGATCATTCGATTGGGATTATTATTACCTACATACCTACCGAGAATATTCAGGAAAACACTAGCTCGCATCTTTATTCGATATATAAGGAGTCAACGACAGGCAGCGAGTTAGTTACTTCTTGAAAGCGACAGTGTACGGAACTTAAGTAAGCGAACGAAGAGTGATATACCAGTGACCTAGGCGATAATATTGGAATACTGTGAGTCTGCTGTGTAACTAGTGTTGGTGAAGTAGTGTACTATTGTGTAATTGTCCAGTTTGTGGAGAGCGATAATAAACCCTTTATACACGTTTAACGGCATTAATTGTACCTACCCCTAGTACGTGTACGTAACAATAGTTATTTAAAATACATATTTAACAGGCAAATTTGTGTTTTTCTTTATCAACATTTAACATGTTTAAGTATTTTACTTATTTTGTGAACGAATCGAGGTTTATATTTTTCCCACCAAGTCCACATTATATTTAACTCGACTGACTAGGTTTGGAAAACCATCAGTTTGCCCATCACTATAAAGCCAATAATATTATTTGCATGGTCAGTTTCAGGCTTTCGAATATTCATTTATAACATAAGAGTGAGATGGAAAATTGAGGTTTAATCAAGTATAAAAAGACAAGCACTACAATTAGCATAGTGTTACAAGTTACAATTCCGATTGACAAGTTGTAAAGTGACAACTAATTCCAAAAAAAAACAAAATGGCGATTATTGATTTCTTGTAATTTCAGCGTAACGTGGTTATTCGTATCTGTTATTAATTTGTTTGTATTTACTATTTAGTCTTACCTAACAGTTAACAGTAAGGGTCATTGATTAAATTACAAAATGGGCTCAAAGAAACACAAAAAAGAGTCGAAAAAGAGGAAGCACAGGAGTAGGTCTCGCTCGCCGCTGGACAACGAGGAGCGGGAGCGCAAACGGCATCGCAAGCACAAGGACCGCAAGCGGGACCGCTCGCCAGACGGTTAGTTGCACTTGTACATCATTGAAACACAATGCGCTAAGCATCGGTGATGATTCCCAACTATTGTGTGCCGTCATCACATTGTTCTACAACGCAAATAATTATGTTATGTGTTCTATCTATCATATTAAACCATTCAATTGTTCGAACTTACTATTCTTGTGAGGCGCAATAGGTTATAAGATAGATTTTGCCAAGAAGTTTACCAGTATTTGGGAGTCATGAACGATGGTGGCGCGTTTTCCATTTGACATGATAATGGCATAGTGCGCTCGTTATTTCAGACTCGGTGGCAAACGAGCAGGGCCACCGCGTCCTGCGAGCTGCTGGCACAAGGTGGGTGACGAGCATCCTCTACTGGGAGGATTGGTACGAAGGAAAGAGCTGCGAAATACCAAATGATGCTACTGCCCATTTAATACTAGCGGGCACCGGCTCCTTGATGGCATGTTTCTAATTTTAGGGAAATATTGAAGATTTAGTTAAGGAACCTGTAAAATTTTCGATTTAATTTGAAACTACTACAGTTCATGCAGTTACAGGAGATTTCCTAATGTTTGCGGCACTAATCGGTGTCTGTCACACTCTGTGACAGATCTTGAAACTACCAGACTGATGATACAAACCTACATGCAACATGTTCCATCCTTGTACCAATTTTGAAAAGTGTTTAAAAAGAAAACTTTTGTTAAGTTATGAGATCTTAAAGATAATTGCATGATAATTTATCTAAAGTGAACAAAATTATAATGAAAATAATAAAAGTATTAGTTATGTACTAGGGAATATTTAAAAATGGCTCTCATTCGCATCTCAGTTTTGCTCCTAGCCATGAGAATCAAGTATCTGCAGATAAAAGCTCAATTATATGCATAAATAAGTATTTCTTTCACTTACTCTCAACCAGATTTTGCACTAAAACACACTAATTAATTAACTGTGCAATCTGGTTTGGTAAGTGTTTAGGAATATCCAAGTGTGGAGTCACCATCACTGTCTTAATAGCCATCAATAGCAATGTGTGCAGATTGGGAACAACATTGAGATGTGAATAGCCATTACACAGGGTTGTGTGGTTGTTGCAGTTGAGGAGGTGCCGGTGGATTCTCACTTGCAAAAGGACAATGGCACGGTGCAGTCGCGCAGCCGCAGCACCAGCGAGGAGCGCGAGCGGCGCGCGCGGCCGCCCCGCTCGCACGCGCCCGCCGCCGACACGCACCGGTGACTTGCCACCTTTATATTAAAGTGCCACATAAAAAATCTAAGATGTTGTTTTTTAATGGCCTATCAATAAACAGAACACTCATAAGGATCATATTGTTGTTATAAAATTGCGAAAATATGTACAGGGACACAGAGAGCGAGCGATCACCGGGCGCGAGCGGCTCGGGCGGCGGCGCGCAGGAGAGCCTGTCCGTGGACGAGACCAACAAGCTGCGAGCCAAGCTCGGCCTCAAGCCACTAGAGGTCGCCGAGAAACCAGCAGGTCATTGAAATATCACTTTTAATTATGATAATAGTATCCTAAACGGAAGAACATTATTTTGTTCTGCAGTTACTAGTCACCAAAGAAAAAATATAAATCTTAAAACAACTGAGAATCTTTTGGAACTCTCAAGTCAGGAATAGGATTAATTAAATATACACTAAAATGGATGAAAAATAAATAAATTATTGTCCTGTTGATGAGGACAATGATTTATAGCCAATACAATCATAAATAAATAAATATAATTAGAGATAATAGATAGATAAATAAATATCGTAAAAGGTTAATAAATATCGGCAGGCAGACACACCATCTGTATGGTACCAACAGTACTACGGAGGCACTGCACAATAGACTGGGGGCAGTCCCAGTGACATCCAGATCACCACCATGTGCAGTGAGCCGAGCGGCCTACGGTCGTCAATGAACCACTGCGTCAAGCTTTCGCTTGGCATTACATTACGACAATATACTTGTCAATCTACTTTATTATATGCTCTAACTAAAGGACAATTTTTATTTTTTTTATTACAGATGATGGTAAAATCAAAGACGACCTCGGCGAGTTCTACCACAAGCCGGCGGCGAATATCGCAGCACAGAAGAAATCCGAGAAGATCCGGGAGAAGTTGGAAGAGCGGAAGGAGAAGAGGAAGCTGGAGCAGAAGCTGCAGACAACGCTGCTGGCCGAGGGCTCCGACGAAGACGACGCCGTCGGCTGGGTGCAGCGCTCCAGGGAGATGGAGAAACAGAAACGCGAAGCCGCCAAGAGGGTAAGCAAATCTTACCAAAGCCGTGTTTTCTATAGCACTACAGCTACAACTGGGAGGTAAACTTAAGACTGTATATGAAAAAACTGTGAATCTAGTCTAGACTGTTTTATCCCGTAAATTAATCTGTTAGTACATAATATGCAAATCGACAATACCATTTTCTATGTAGGAAAAGGACATGGAAATTATTGGGACTTAAGTTATTAGGTTTTTTCAGGTGCCATTACTTTAGGAGGCATGCCATTTCAGTCGTGCGTCAAACTCGTGTCGATCTCCGACTATAGTATTGTTGAATCGCTTCGCAGGCGGCGATGCTGGACGAGATGGACGCGGTGTTCGGCGTGGCGGCGCTGGTGGCAGACGACGAGCGGGAGGCGCGCCAGCGCAGCTACAGCGCCGCCCAGCTGCGCGGCCTGCGCGTCGCGCACGACATCACCGCCGTGAGTTGCGCACCCACTACTCATACGCAGCTACAGCGCCGCCCAGCTGCGCGGCCTGCGCGTCGCGCACGACATCACCGCCGTGAGTTGCGCACCCACTACTCATACGCAGCTACAGCGCCGCCCAGCTGCGCGGCCTGCGCGTCGCGCACGACATCACCGCCGTGAGTTGCGCACCCACTACTCATACGCAGCTACAGCGCCGCCCAGCTGCGCGGCCTGCGCGTCGCGCACGACATCACCGCCGTGAGTTGCGCACCCACTACTCATACGCAGCTACAGCGCCGCCCAGCTGCGCGGCCTGCGCGTCGCGCACGACATCACCGCCGTGAGTTGCGCACCCACTACTCATACGCAGCTACAGCGCCGCCCAGCTGCGCGGCCTGCGCGTCGCGCACGACATCACCGCCGTGAGTTGCGCACCCACTACTCATACGCAGCTACAGCGCCGCCCAGCTGCGCGGCCTGCGCGTCGCGCACGACATCACCGCCGTGAGTTGCGCACCCACTACTCATACGCAGCTACAGCGCCGCCCAGCTGCGCGGCCTGCGCGTCGCGCACGACATCACCGCCGTGAGTTGCGCACCCACTACTCATACGCAGCTACAGCGCCGCCCAGCTGCGCGGCCTGCGCGTCGCGCACGACATCACCGCCGTGAGTTGCGCACCCACTACTCATACGCAGCTACAGCGCCGCCCAGCTGCGCGGCCTGCGCGTCGCGCACGACATCACCGCCGTGAGTTGCGCACCCACTACTCATACGCAGCTACAGCGCCGCCCAGCTGCGCGGCCTGCGCGTCGCGCACGACATCACCGCCGTGAGTTGCGCACCCACTACTCATACGCAGCTACAGCGCCGCCCAGCTGCGCGGCCTGCGCGTCGCGCACGACATCACCGCCGTGAGTTGCGCACCCACTACTCATACGCAGCTACAGCGCCGCCCAGCTGCGCGGCCTGCGCGTCGCGCACGACATCACCGCCGTGAGTTGCGCACCCACTACTCATACGCAGCTACAGCGCCGCCCAGCTGCGCGGCCTGCGCGTCGCGCACGACATCACCGCCGTGAGTTGCGCACCCACTACTCATACGCAGTACACTCGCCTGGGTTCCCCGAAGGGGTAGCCACAGATGTTCCATGGTGCACATTTTTCAGGCTCTATTTAGATCCCAATGTAATGGGGCTTATTGATGAATATTGTTGACCGTATGTGACATTGCCAGATGTGTTTTAAATGATAAATAATGCAACTGACAGTTAAAAAAACAAGATGATTTTATGCACCGCATGTATAATAGCTACTTGTAGATTAACTCTATTCGATTGTGATTCTGATAGAGTGAATGTTTATATTTCCTAATTGTTGTTTGGTTGCGTCCAGCTGGGCGACGAGCGCGAGGTGGTGCTGACGCTGGCGGACAAGGAGGTGCTGGCGGAGGACAGCGAGGACGTGCTCGTCAACGTCAACATCGTTGATGACGAGCGCTACAAGAAGGTAAGGCTGCCGCAGTGCATTATCGACCAGGCGTCCGGGTGGAGTGCTAATTACACTTCATCACTTACATATTATAAAGTTTCTTGCTGCTTAGATTAAATTGTATTGAATCCACTATTTGGCCTGCTCTAGAATGAGTTTCCCAAAAAGTAAAATTACTAGTAGTTCAGAATCTGTAGTCCAGTTCCATCGTTAACTCTTTTGTTTGTCCAGAACTTGGAGGAGGCGAAGAAGGCGAAGACCGGTTACCGCGCGTACGACGACGAGGCGGACCTCGAGGCAGCCGCGCTCGGCTACCAGAAGCCCGTGCTCGCCAAGTACGACGAGGAGATCGACCAGGGCAAGAAGGACAAGCAGAAGGGTTTCTTCATTGGAGACGAGGACGCCTTCGACGCCAAAAAGTTCAGGGACATGATGGTGAGACTTTTCAAATTATAAAACGATAACAAACTCTTCGAGGGATTCTGAGACGTTTCGAATAAATTGTTTTTGAACATCCACGCCACACAATTTTTTTTATAGATAATTTTATTTAATGGTCCCAATACCTTAGTTACTACTATTGTCGCTGTATTTGGGATAGCCAGGCCCATTAATTCTCATTATAAATGCTGTTTTTGTCGTTACGTATATTTAGGGGGGTGTTTTTGTTTTTTTTTAATCCGGGCCTCTATGCCCGGCCTCGTTCACCCTCTGATGTGGGGGTCAGAGACCTTTATTACACACGTTATGATAAATGTACATGTTTTATTCTCAATAAAAACTATCTCAGTATTTATTGCCATATATCTCAAAATTGGACTGGACACATTGGACAGGACACATTATGAGAGAAAACAAAGACAAATGGACGAAAAAAGTTGTTGAATGGTTACCTCGCAATGATAAAAGGAAACGAGGAAGACAAACTAAAAGATGGGAAGATGATATACGTAGAGTCGCTGGCCCTATGTGGCTACGTAAAGCTAGATGTAGAGAGGAGTGGAAGCTCTTAGAGGAGGCCTATGTCCAAGGACAAGCTGTAAAACAAAAACATACCGGTTTGTAGATCTTATAATTTATTTATTTATAATCTAGTTATACCTATAGGAAGAAACACAATCTTTGTTAATTTAAGTTTACAGCAATAAAGCCTATTATTATTATTATGTCTCTCTGTATCACGGGCTCTGCCCGGTCCTTTGGAAGGCTTGCATGGGGACATGGGTCCAACATGTAGAGGCCCTTTGTGAGAAGTTTATTGTCATGTAAGGCACATGTTGAGGTCAACCGCTGCAAATGATGGGACATATAGAGCGACTTGACCCTAACAGGTGCAGGAACTATTGCAAATATGGAAAGAGAAAAAAAGGTTCTATTGATGAAGTTTGGGTGGACTGGGGATTGGGCTATTGCAAAGAAATTGAACACCTGCCACAATCAGTATTATCCAACTATTCGGCAGGTGGTGACTTGCCGCTCACTATATGGGCCCCTAAATTATTATTATTATTATCTCAAAATTAGTACAATATAAAAATTTATCAAATATATACAAATAACTCTAAATTGAAAATTTAAAAACCCCCGATGCGACAACCTTTTCATCAAATGTATACAATAATCAACAGAAAATCTGTGTAAAAGTATGAGACATTATTTTGTTATGACATTACTATAATAGACAACGAATCTAAAATATTGATGCCACGGAGGTTTAATTCCTAGTAAAATATTATCAATTATTATTCAATTTCATGTAATAACTCTGGTTAAGGTGGATGGGAGCAGCCCAGGGGAAGAATTTTCAATAACGCTAAAAATATTTTAAATTAGATTTGTTTTTTTATATTTTTTCTCAATGGCAGAGCAGCGCCCTCTAGAATTATTATAGCATAATTAAAATTTAACGCATGCGCGTATCCATCATATGAAACGTGACTTATGGAACGTCTTTAATTCATACACTAATCTCATATAAAAATTCATAAAATATCCATTTTTAACATTGGAACTAAGACGGAAGAGAGGAGATCTCATAGAGACTTACAAGATACTCAATGACCACTACAACGTAAAAAAATTGAAGAACTTGTACACGATGAATCAGAATAAGCAACTAAGGGCTCCTTGAAGTTAACCAAGCCTCCTTCTACTAGCAACCCCAGATCAAATTTCTTGACACTTAGAGTGATAAAATTGTGGAATTCTCTTCCTGAAACAGTAATAAGTGCTCCGACAGTGAATAGTTTCAAAAATAGACTTGACAGACATTTCAATTATAATTATAATAAAATACAAAAAAATAAATATTTTTTTCCAGAATCAGGGAAACTTTCCATATTTATAATATTGTAAAAAGCCAGTTCAGACTATTACGATAATTTAATAGTACATTGTTACACGAGTGGTGAAAGTGACTTATTTAGTCCCGAGACGGGGTTTGGCGCACGAGCGTAGCGAGGGCGCTAATAGGTCGAGGGACAAAATAAGTCTTTCACCCGAGGTAAACACTGTGCTTTTCATTACGAATACAAGGAAAGTAAAAATAAAAACAGGGATTGGCTAAAGAAATAATACAAGGAAGTATGAACAATACTCTACAACTCGAAAAAAAAAGATCGGATTGTCGCCTATTTTGTTTTTTTTTCGTTGGCCGGCCAACATCATTATTTAGCCATTATTTTTCATTTTCATCTTTAAATATTTTGCCCAAATCTATGTTATTTTAAAGAAATTGTTGAAACTCATTATTATTAAGTCATTTAAAAATATATATTCTTTAATTAATACTTTACTTTATGTTATTTCAATTTTACATCGTGCTGTAATTGAGTGACTGTAGAAAAAGTTTGAACATGGTTCCATAGAAATGTGAAAATGGAACTAGTTTTTTTTTTTATAATTTGACACCTGTCAGTTGAAAGCGATTCTCCCGGGCCGGAAAAGTATTACTTTCAACCCGCTCCTCAGGCAACTTCAGACCTACTTTCAGAGTATGAGTAATGAAAAAATATAATAAATCTAAATCCAAAAATCTCAAATTTCGAGTGGATTCGAGCCGTGGAAATTGGTTTTGGCCGTGAATGTCGCTTTTTTAACCTACAAAAGAGCTGATGATCTTCAAACGGCTGAACCAATTTTCATGAAACATCGCTAAGAACACTCTCGATCAGAATATCTATCTAACAAAAGAAACAAAATTGAAATCGGTTAATCAGCTTGGGCGCTACGTTGCCACAGACAGACACGCAGATACACAGATACACAGACACACAGGTACACATGTTAAACTTCTAACACCCCTCTTTTTTCGTCGGAGGTTAAAAATGGGACAGCGGAATAAATAACAATTGTTATAAACGTGATATTTAGGGGGTTTGAAGATAGGCCTCTCCATGTCAGTGGAATAAAATGCGGGATTTTTATAAGGAAGTTAATATTTTATTTGACTACATAGCGCGGACGCATGGAATATATTTGTGACCATACATTAATAACCATAGTAAGTGTAATGTGTGCGTTGTGCAGAGGCAGGAGCGGCTGCAGGGCGGCGGCGAGCGGCGGCTGGAGAGCCTGCGCATGCCCGAGCGGCGCCTGGCCTCCGACTACCTGGACGAGCACGAGCTGCAGGCCAAGTTCAAGAAGCCCAAGCGCAGGGGCAAGATGCGCAAGAAGGCCAAGGAGGAACCCATCGACGTGGACGACTACGACGCCGGCATGGCGCCGCTCGACACCGACGACACTGGTACTTGCTATCTACATAATCACTAAACGAGGCTTTTTGGAGGGCCTCCGGGGCAGTAACATTAATTGAAGAGTACTCATTCCTTGTCATCATGCTGAAACGATTTCGGATGAAATTATGATTTTTATTTTTTAAGATCGGGCACTCTGCTTTCTAGCTCTATGGTCCTAGCTATATAATCATCTCGTGATATTAAATTAAATATAAAGAAATATGGCCGACCTCACACACCAACCGTACGGGCCTAAACTATTCAAAGCCCGTAATTATTAATGGTGATGTAAGTACTGAATACAAGGTAACTATAAAGTGTGTCGTTCCAGAGGTGAAGCCGGAGCAGATGGCAGCGCCGGCTGCGGCGGACGAGGAGGAGACGGAGCCGGACGCCGAGCTGCAGGCGGCGCTGGCGCGCGCGCGCCGCCTGCGCCAGGCGCCCGCCGCGCCGCCCGCGCCGCCCCCGCCCCCGCCGCCGCACACGCACACGCACACGCACGTGAGCATGCACCAAGTTCTATATTTAGCTGCTGATCATTTTCTATTACGAATATCAAATATATTTTCGATAGATTAGATATAAGTATTTCGGAAAAGTCTATTTTAGACGCTAACGTACGCTTCGGCTGTCAATAGTAACAAATTATGAAACACATATCTACGTTGCTGCAGGCTAGAGGGTTTTATCCTCCTCTGCTGTCATAATATAATTTGATACATTTAACATTAACCCTTTGTATTGTACACCGGGATGCAAAACTACGCGAAACAATATATTTTCTATAGTTTCTACGGTTGCAGCATTCCAGTGGTTAATTTCGTACGTAAAATTGTTCTCAGGTCGGTTCGTATCCCCAGGGGGAGAACCTGGAGAGCGTGAAGGAGGAGCCCGCCCCGGAGGAGGGCGGCGCCATGGTGCTGGACGCGACGGCCGAGTTCTGCCGCACGCTCGGCGACATCCCCACCTACGGGCAGGCCGGCAACCGGGACCAGCGCGCCGAGATCATGGTCGGTCCTGCGGGATACACTCTAAATAAAATTCATGATTTTCTTCCTGGCCGCGGGCCGGTTTAGTGAAATCGCGGGCGCCGCAAGTTTTGTTTCATGACTCGAAATGTTAAACATCGCAGGACTTCGAGCGCGAAGACATGGACATAGAGCCGGAGCCGGGCGGGGAGGGCGGCAGACGCGGCGGGGGCGGCGGGGGCGGCGGCGGCGCGAGCGCGTGGAGCCGCGTGGACGTGGACACGGAGCCGCCGGCCGAGCTGGCGGCGCGCGGCGGCGCCGGGCTGGAGGCCGAGCCGGCGCTGGGCGCGGGCGTGGCGGGCGCGCTGCGCCTGGCGCTCAGCAAGGGCTACCTGGAGCGCGACGGCGCCGCGCCCGCGCCCAAGCACCAGCTGCACCACCTGCTCACCGCGCGCCACTACTCCATCGAGGACAAGACGTACGGGTGAGTGCCCGGCCGCGCTATCTCACACTTTCTAAACTTCATTACCTATCCACATTTTGTAACCCGAGTCGCCCCGCTCGATAGCATTTTGTGTATGGGTCCGATGTTTTAACTGATGTGCAGCGAGGACGACAAGTACGGGCGGCGCGAGCGCGGCGGCCACTCGGGCCCGCTGCAGGACTTCCGCGAGAAGGGCAGCTTCCGGCCCAACATCAAGCTGGAGTACGTGGACGACGACGGCCGCCCGCTCTGCCCCAAGGAGGCCTTCCGCTACCTCTCGCACAAGTTCCACGGCAAGGGGCCCGGCAAGAACAAGCAGGAGAAGCGCATCAAGAAGGCCGTGCAGGAGGGGGTGCGTACACGCTGCATGCTGCATGTTCCTTTCCTTATGACCGTTACCCTTAGAGTCCCGTGGCCAATGTTATATCAAAATATCGAAGCTAACCTGGCGATTTAAATTGTGTATTCTGTATACTTGTCCATCTTCGTCATGCCAAATGCAACATAAACATGCAACTGCTCATCGAATTCCCTGGTCCAGCCCGGCCGTAAACGACAGAAACTTCCTGACGCCCGGCTGATCGTTGTTTAAGGCACAGACTGTTACGTCAAAATTCTGATAGCATGCGAGATGTAGACTACTAATGCGTACCCCTGCTCTACAGCTGATGAAGAAGATGAGCTCGACGGACACGCCGCTCAACACGCTGCAGATGCTGCAGGACAAGCAGCGCGAGACGCACTCGCCGTACATCGTGCTCAGCGGCGTCAAGCGAGAGAACAACTAGCCCGTACCGCGCGACCATCGCTTGCATTCATAGCTACCACTCTAGGGATCTTGTATATTTTCGTAATTCTGGTGAAATAAATGAAATTTACACACAAAAATAGTTTATCTTTTACATTGACGTCGCCGTCGTTGGGTATCACCGTCGTTGCTTCATGTGAATCGTACTTCCCCTTTGAGCTAGCTATATTGACGATGAACAACTTTACACTGCTCGTCTGCTCATAATATGATATATTATGAAAGTAATTATTATTATACTTACTGTGCTGCAGTGAACATAGCATTCCGACAATATGCCATAAATGAGCCCTCTCCAAAAGTGCTATAAAAGCAAACCGAACTTAGCCATACTAAATATAAACAAGGCAATACTAAAACTAATTAAAATAACGTATGTATATATGTCGCCGCCAAATAGCTTAATTCGCCGTTCAATTAACAGCCTAGGCACTTAACTAAACAGCGCCGTTCAACTAACGGCCTGAATGATATTCAGCCGTATCGTCTATTACAACATTTAATAAACTGGCTGGCTAATGCTTAGGCAACTGGTTGACATTTAAGTACTACAAAACTTTTTCAAAATACTACCCAAGCAGAACGACCTGTATGGGTTTAGGTTAGGGTTATTTTTTTATGACCCCACAGAAACCCCACCCGGCAAATAGATTCGGTGGATCTAAAAAAAATCGTAAACAACCTAAGTACCTAAGTTGTTTTTTTCCGACGCCATATTGACCAAAGAGAATATAGAGATATTGACAGTTTGGTGAGTTTCGGCGCTAGGTGGCAGAAAGCAGGACTAAATTGAAATGAACAGGCTAGGCAGGTAATTAAACGGCTAGGCAAGTAGTTAAACGTCACCGATCCAAGTCATTTGCCTAGCTGTTTGATCGAATGGCTGAATATCATTCAGGCCACTAGTTGAACGGCGCCGTTTAGTTAAGTGCCTAGGCTGTTAATTGAACGGCGAATTAAGCTATTTGGCGGCGACATATACACTACCAGTACAACCGGAGCAGCGCTTCGCCGGTGCACGGTTAAACAGGCAGGCGCTACCATAGACTTAATAAATACTACATTATGGCGTGGCGCTACAAACCCGAAACAAGGGGCTCTCGGTACCAAAGATAATACTGCTCGATTCATTCTTCAACTAAACTTTGAAGCTGCAAAGAGATTAAATTAACTTTTAAGTTACTATATTATATTACTGGCACAAAAACTACATATTTAAACAAACCTCAAAGAAAATGTCAATCATCAATCACTTTATAATTGTAGAAGAATCCAGTTTTAATCTTTAGTTTTTGCTAATAAGTATAATCAATAATCATAATTATATAGTTATTATAAATACCTGAGGCGCTCGCGGTCACCATGTCCTTCGGCTACGACCACCGCGCGGCGGCGCCGCCCTCGCCGCCCTCGCCGCTCGACCTGCCCGCCTTCTTGCCCTACGCCTGCAAGAAGCTCGGCGCGCCCTTCAACGTGCGGGTCGACGTGAAAACACAGGGTGATACACCCTAGACACACACTCGCTGAATTGGATAGTTGTTTATGTGTGTATGTATAATTATGTTCTTTATTTATTCAGAGGAGTACGTGAGTAAAATCGATACACCGAAGAAACAACCCAAAAGCAAGACGGTGTCGCGCCAGCACTCCGCGCCCGAGACCGTCAAAGGGGAGGAGTCCATCACCTCGCCGCCCTTCTTCTACGCCGAGGAGGGCGACGAGGTCACGGTCACCGCCGTGATGGACGTGTGGGGCCAGCTCGTCGAGATCGACTTCCAATCCGAGCCGCACGTGCCGTGCCTGCTCATCAAGATCATCGGCATGTGCTTACCGTTCCATGAGCTGTTCAACAAGCTGATGGTGCGCTGGAGCTACCTGGACGGCGTCACTCTCTACGAGATCTCCAAGTGCCTAACGGTCTCGCGGCTCACGGAGCTGTGCCTGGACGACTCGCCGGTGCCGGACCACAACTACGCGATCCTGCTGGAGGGGCCCTCCCAGCTGCGGCACCTGTCGCTCGCGCGCTGCAACCTCGACCACGACGACTGCGTCGCGATAAGCGCCAAGCTCGTGCACCCGCTCGCCGCCGCCACCACTCTGCAGCTGTTGAACCTCGCGTCCAACGCCATCGACGACGCCGGCGCGCGCGCCCTCGGCCAAATGTTGCGCAGCAATCGCTCGCTGCAGTACCTCAACCTCTCCGGCAATCGCATCACGGACGACGGCGCCGAGGAAATATTTAAAAGTCTCGTAGATTTCACACTGACCACCCGGGAAATACAAGAGAAACGTCTGCGGTCGATAGAGCACTTGAAGCTGAGGAAGGAGGTGTACGAGCGGTGTCTCCTGGAAGCGATGCGGGAGGGCGACGCCGCGCGGAGCAAGACGTCGAAGCGGGCGCCGGGCCGCGGCGCGCGGCGCGGCGGCGGCGCGCGCTCGCTGCTGGACGTGGCGGCCGCGCGCGCCGACGCCGCGGCGGGCCAGCAGCTGGCCGCCGCCGCCGCCGCCGAGCCCTTCGCGCGCGGCGAGCTCGCGGCCGCCGCGCCCGCCGCGCGCGGCCTGCGCTGCCGCGGCAACCGCAGCCTGTGCTGCCTCAACCTCTGCTACAACAACCTGGGCTACCGCAGCGTGGCCGCCCTGCTCGACGTGCTGCTTCGCCAAAGTTCGGGGACGAGCAAGTTCGGCGCGGGCCTGATTCGCGCGCTCGTCGAGGGCAACCCGCTGCCCGAGCTGTGCGCAGAGTACGAGCGCGCGGACGAGCTGCTCGACGAGTTGTACAAGGCGAAGGAGGCCGCGGCCAGGCCCGCCAGGAGGCCGGACCGCGTCACCAAGTCCAAGTCCCAGACGCTGAGGACCAAGTAGCCTTTATATACTACGTTTAACCTTAGATCGTAATTTTATTGTTAAGGATTTTAAAATACCCACCTTGTATTACATAATTTAACGTTATTTATTTAGATTCTTAGATCATTTTAATTAGATATACTAAATTATAATATTAACAATAAAATATATAATTTCTATAAAACACAGTTTATTGAAATCCACATGATCGTAATCTAGAAAGTACGACGAATGATCATCAGAATTATAAAACACACAATACAGAGACGGTATTATCATATTTCAAAACTTTGTCAGTCCCGGCGCTGACCGGCACGTCATCTCCTTTGGTGAAAATCGGAAAGTAGTCTTCATATCTAGGAGCGTAGGATGTGCATGTGATAGAAATTAGGTACCCGATACTCTAAAGTGTGCTCGTATGTATGTTCGTAAGAAGCACGCGGATCAGTTATGCTCTGCAATAACATATGCTACTTTTTACAAAGTGCTAGAGTGCTAGACTATGCTAGACGGTCGCCGTGCCCGCCTCTGCCGGCAGGGCCGCGAAGGCTCCGCGCGGAGAGGCGCGGGCTCAGTGCTGCTGCTGTTGCTGCTGCTGCTGCTGCTGCTGCGAGACGGCGGGCGCGGGCGGCGGCTTGCCCTCAAAGTGCGCCTTCTTGGTCTTGGCGGCGCGCCGCAGCTGCGTCTCGCGCACCAGCTCCGGCGTCGGCGGCCGCCGCACCGGCTGCGTCGACGCCATGCGCAGGTGCGTGTACAGCGGGATCTGCGGCAGGCGAGACACGCCCTTTGTTAATAATACGAACCATTTCTACTTTGAAAACCCCCGGCATCGGGACATTATTGACGACCGCTTGGCGCAGTGTTTCGAGCGTAGGTCGCTCGGCTCACTGCACATGGTAGGCGCGGGTTCGATTCCCGCCGGGGCAAATTTCGGAAATGGCCTTTTCCTAATTAGCCCTGGTCTGGGTGTCACTGGGATCGCCCCCAGTCCATTGTACGGTACCCATAGTACAAGCTTTGCTTAGTTTGGGACCATACAGTTGGTGGGTCTGTCTGGCGTCGCTTCCAACGTCCCGGCGCGCGCAGTACCGTGGGCAGCGAGTCGTCGAGCAGCACGCGGTCCTGGCGCTCGGGGCGGCGCGGCAGCGCGAAGTACTGCCCCAGCAGCGGCTCGGGCGGCGGCGCGCCGAACGTCTTGTGGCGCAGCTCGTGCTCCGTGATGTCGCGCAGCTGGTCCACCGCCACCTGCCCCGGCACGTAGCGCGACACGGCCCCGCCGCGCCACACCTGCCGACCGAGTGCCGCACTGCGGTGCTGTTACACCATTCCTCTCTATCTGAGAGGAGGGCGAGGCAGCGGAAGGAAGACCGTGGTTTTAATAATATTGTGGCGACCTTGAAACTGTTTCGTCCAGTATCTCGGAAAATACTTTGAAAATCAGATTGAAACAAAAACGCATTGTTAGTCTAAACAATAGTAATAACAATATTTTGAACTTGTTAATTATGACCTTAAATGTGGTGAAGCTGGCGACTTTCTTAACGTCGGGCGGGAACCGGGTGACCTCCAGCGTCCACGGCAGGAAGCTGCCCAGGGTCTGCAGGTACTCCCCCGACAGCCGCCACATTCGCACGCTGTAGTCCGAACTACCGCTGTTAACAAAATCAATATCAATCAGTAAGATGGACATTCTCGACCGAATCATTGATTTCTATAAAATGTAAGTTGGGGCGGGGCAGGCGAGTCTCACGTGAGCAGCAGCTTGAGCTCGTCGATGTAGGCCATGCAGGTGATGCAGCGCAGGTGCGCGCGGTAGCTGTTGAGCAGCAGCGGGCGCGGCTGGTCGCGCGCGCTGCGCTTGGCGCGGCCCTCCAGCCGGTCGCGCCACAGGAACGGGAACTGCAGCCGCAGCCGCGGCATGCTCACCGCCACCTGCACTGCCGGGGCTGAGAGCACCGGGCCTAGTGCGCCACGCTAGCGGCGCAGCGCCGCTATGCAAGCGTCGCGACGCCAGTATTAAAGCGTCGCGACGCCACTATGCAACCGTCGCAACGCCAGTATTAAAGCGTCGCGACGCCACTATGCAAGCGTCGCAACGCCACAATTAAAGAGTCGCCACGCCTCGTATTAATGACAGGGCAACACTTCTTGAGCGACCCGCGTGACGTCACTAAAAGCGTTGCGACACTACTATCGGTCGCGACGCCTCTGTGAACACGTCATGAAGTACGCTAGCATTTGTAAAATGATCGCGACGCCTCCAGTAGTCGCGACGCTCATCATGAAGATTCATATTGATTAATGAACCCAGTGTAAAGCGTCGCCAAACTCACTTTCTCGTTCCTCAAGTAATTGGCCATCAGCCAAACTTTAACGTAGCCAATGGTGGTGCCGGTGAAGAGGAACTCATTGTCGACGTCCGTGGCGAAGGCGGACACGTAGTCGCCGGCCGTGTGGATCGCCTGGAAGGAGCCCTGGTAGCCGCCCGCCGGGTGGTCCGACCAGCACTGCACCTGCCCGTTCTCCAGCGCCAGCATCAGCGACGCTGCGGACCGACACCGCCCCACTCTAGCTCGTGCAAGGGGCGCGCACGAGAAGCGACACGTCAAAGAGACCAGCGGTGACGAATGGATATTCAGTCACTCGGAAGTACGTAATATAAGCGCTATACGGGGCCACGGCTACCAGCAATAAAAATGTGGATAGGGGCGCGGCAGCGCGGCACTGACCGACGTAGAGCGCGCAGGGGCGCGTGGCGAGGAAGATGCAGGCGTGCACCGCCAGGTGGCGCATGTTCTGCGCGCGCGTCGGCATCGACACCGTGGACACGCGCCGCGCGTACGCCTTCTTCACCGCCGACGCCGAGCTGATGGACTCGCGCGGCCCGCCCATGCCCGCGCCGGGGCCCATGCTGCGGCGGCCGGGCCGTGAGCCGGGCCCGGGCCCGGAGCTGCGGGCGGCCCCGCCAGGCCGCCCGCAGCTCCACGCACGACGGCGAGGCTAGCTCCGGGAGAGCGGTGAGTAGTAAATCACAATCGGGAGAAGAAGGTAGAGTCGTTAAAAAACCGCTTCACTCAGCATCGGCAAACCGATGCTGAGTGAAAAGTGATCACAGTGATTGAAAGTCTAAAAGTATATTACGCCATGGGGCTGGCGAGTCGCTCCAGTAGTCGAGCCTTTGAAATATATTTTTGTGACACAGAATGTCAATTTACGGATTAATCCGTGAGCAGCAGAGAATACCTCATCTTCCGGATGCTGGAGGGTCTCTTGGCGGCGCTGGTGGAGGGCGAGTTGGCCGCCATCTTGGCGATGTCGCGCTTGTTGTAGTGCATCTTGATGCGGAGCGTCGGCTCCGTGCACGAGAACCGCCTGGACATAAACAACAGTTGCACCGCTCAACACGGTATGTCGAGCACCGGCCCGAATAGTATCGCTCTGCACTTTATTTCAAAGGGCGTGATTTTGTTTGCAAATAGAACCAACTCTGGTGTCGGTCTTATAAGCGCGCCCGAACCGATACTTTGTATCTCTTTTCTCGCAGTATGCGGAGATAATTTGCCGAGTTAAAAACTCATCGGTGCATCAATCAAGACATCGATGGATGTGAAGCGATAGAGACCTGTAGGGCTGGCCCGTCTCCAGCTTCCACAGCAGCAGCTCGGAGTTGTAGCTGGCCGTGGCCAGCGTGAGCGGCGCGCGCACGGCGGCGGCCAGCACGTCGTCGGAGTGGCGCGTCTCCCAGCTCTTGCCCGTCATGGCCATGCCCGTGTCCTCGAACTCCGTCACGTGCCGGTTCCAGCCCACCGCCAGGATCCTGCGGCAGCCGAGGGTCACTGCGCGCCCTGCAGCGGCGAGCTGCCGCGCGGCGCGAGCCGTACCTGCCCTCGACCCAGAAGCAGTTGGTGACCTCGCACATGTGCTCGATGGTCATGACCCGCATGCAGAGGCCCGTGTTGAAGTTCCACACCTGATTAGGACAATGATATCGAAAATTCTATTATGACCGGTCTTTTGGATGAATCGAATAAGGATCTTTCCTAAAGTATTTATAAACCGGAAGCGTATTCCCATCCACCAATCAACTAGTACACGTTCCTGGACGTCCCGATCGCACTAGCATCCCCGCAGACTTCCTGCGTACCATTCCGGCTCGTTCCGTTGTCAACGGATATCTCAGAGCGGACGTGTACCTTGAGTTCTCCGTTCCTGGCGCCGGTGAGCAGCAGCTGGAAGCCGGGGTCGAAGCAGGCGGCCGTGATCTCCACCGGGATCAGCTCGCCGTGCAGCAGCCGCGTGTGCGCGTCGCGGATCATGACGTTGCGCTTGCCTGCGACAGATACTCTAAGGCCCGTAGTAATAAGTCGATCTCAAGTCTGAGAGCGATTGTGGAAATGTCATTATTTTGTCATACCAGTACAAAATGACATGTCAAATACATATAATGATAACGAGCTCCGAGGTGATCGCACTTTAATTGAATTGATTTAAGGTTAAAGCGTCGGTCGGGTTTATTGCAGTTTCTCTCAAGATGACGCTGTAGTCAACAGATTCTACTTATTTATTTTTTACGCAAAATTTGAGCATTTCTAAGCTATAATACTATTGTTTGCGATTAAGACTTATTATACTGCATTGACATATGCAATAATATCAACCTAAAATCATTCATAATCTAAGCGTTTTCCGATAAAAAACTTCTGTCACTTTTTATTGTAATACATACACGCACACATTGACAAAAGGTGTATTTTAGCCACTAGCCACTAGAGAGCGTACTTTTATATTAATTGCGGCCTTCTTATTTTATAATAAATAGCGAAAATATTATATTTTTGCTATTGTAAAATACATTATTGTATGTGTATTCATCATTCTAAAAAACCGATAAAAATATACATCTGTTATAGAATAATTTTATTGTCTGACTAGCTGTGCCCGCGGCAGTCCGCGTGTAATTTAACTTAACAAACATTTCGGGATTATTCATCCCCTATTTTATCTCCTTGGGGTAGAATTAATCAAAATCCTTTCTTAGCGTATGCCTACGTCATAACATCTGCATGCCAAATTTCAGCCCGATCCGTCCAGTGGTTTGGGCTGTGTGTTGATAGATCAGTATGTCAGTCAGTCAGTCAGTCACCTTTGAGTTGTTATATATATCTAGATGTTACTAAATATAGTGAAAATATAATTGTAATACACTTGTTAGTGTATTCCACTTTTCTAACATATGAGATACATTACTGAGAAATAGATGTGGTTTTCCATGTCAACATATTTTTATTTATAACAACAACAATAATTACAAGAAATCAACATAAAAATCGTGTCTCAATCAAAATTATAGGACCTAGAGTCCTATACAGAGTAGCGTTAGTAGTGTTTCCTACATTGAGACACTACGTGGCCTACTTTTTGCAATATGTACACGACACCTTAGGCACACTATTTACACTAGACTATGAAAAGGCACTAGATGTAGCAGAGGCATCTCGGCGTTCTTCCTTCAGCAGGATCGATGCAACAGTCTGTAGATATCGAGGTGCCGGAATGCTCTATTGCCATCACCATTAGGCTGTAGCTGTCGTTAAGTCCTGCCAGCATAATCACACCAACAAGTTCATCTTCCAGGCCAGCTTGATTGGCAATCAGTTGTTGTTGCACATGCCGTATGTCATTCACATAGGCTTCTATGTTCGAGTACAATACAAGTTTAGTACCAAGCTATTTCTTCATAAGTTGTAAGCGTCGAGCAAGCCCGCTGTCAGCGTAGGCTTCCCGAAGTCGCTTCCATGTTTCCTTCGAAGTTTCAGCTGTCATAACGATGAGATATAGATGTTCGCTTAGACTCAAGCAAATCTTGGATCTTTGGCATCTTTGCGTTGAAAGTCGTCAACTTCCTCCGCAGGCTTCATGACGCAGTCCCATAGTTCGCTGTCGATCAAGTACATCTTCATGGCGAAGATCCAAGTTGCGTAGTTGACGTTTCCGTTTAATTTTGCGAAGCTCAGCAGATTAATAAAACATATACGTAGGCCAGATAAGATATTTATGTACAGCGTATTTTGACAGACAGAATAGAATTCTATGTAAAAACAAATGTCAATATAAATTACACGGAATTTAAAAACTAATTATAAACAGGCCAGTGCTTTGATGATTTCCACCACGTAGGTTTCAACAACGGTTTAGATCTTCTAAGACATGCAGGTTTTCTCACGATGTTTTCCTTCACCGTAAGCTAGTGATAATCATATAGAAATTATGAGTCACACATAGATTACGAAAAATCCAGATGTGCGAGCCGGGGTTTGAACCCAATACCTGGTGCGTTAAGCAATAGGCTATCACAGCTTCAGCTCAATCAAAATAATACTAATAAATAAAGAAATATCACCAGACAAACATACCAACTGTATGGTCCCAAACTAAGCAAGGCTTGGACAATGTAAGGAAGTAAAAGGAAAAGGAAAAGGAAAAGGAAAAGGAAAAGGAAAAGGAAAAGGAAAAGGAAAAGGAAAAGGAAAAGGAAAAGGAAAAGGAAAAGGAAAAGGAAAAGGCAAAGGCAAAGGCAAAGGAAAAGGAAAAGGAAAAGGAAAAGGAAAAGGAAATGGAAAAGGAAAAGGAAAAGGAAAAGGAAAAGGAAAAGGAAATGGAAAAGGAAATGGAAAAGGGAAAGGGAAAAAAGTGTCGTTACGTTACACATTCTTTGGTCTTAATTTTTTCCGTCTAGCCCCCTTTCGCAACGCGCGATAACGAACTTCGTTCCAATATTTATTACGTACTTACCTAGTACCTGTGTACATATATAATGTAGTATCTATGGTTTGTATATACCAGGTTCGGTATTTATTTGGCAAATACAGTAAATTTTCATTTTTATGTACCTATACGGTAATCCTAAGCCAGCGGCAACACTATCCTACCCACAGATTTGGATTTACATAGATAACGCAAATGTATGTACTTAGCGTGTCCGAAAACCCTCAACCCCGACCAAGCGTCAAGGTTTGTCGCCGAAAACTTACAGTCCATCGCGACTACAGATATAAAAATATGAATATGAGCGAGATAATCACTCGAGAGAATCGTAGCGGGCAGAGGGGCATCTGCGGCATCGGTGTCTTTGAATCGGTTTGGATTTACCGCCATCTGTGACGTCACAGTAAGTGTTAAAAATTTGGCACGCTTGGTTTCAATACAAATCGTGATACTTGCGTTATCTATGTAAATCTATATCTGTGATCGTACCTATAATACACTAAACGAAAAAAATATTTCCGACAACAAACGCTTTTATAATAGACATCCGACGTTGTCAAGTCGCCGCTCTCTACCAATTGGCAACGTCGCGTCTGCAACAACGTAGTACCTCGTGTGGCGAATTGACGACCGCTTGGCGCTGTAGTTTGAGCGTTGGCCGCTCGGCTCACTGCATTGGATGGTTGCGGGTTCGATACCCGACAAAGGAAATTTTCTGAAACGGCCTTTTCGTAATTTGCCTAGGTCTGGGTGTCACTGGGATCGCCAGTTTAATGTATGGTAGCCATAGTACAAGCGTTGCTTAGTTTTGCACCATATAGTTGCTGAGTAAGTCTGGCGATATTTATTTATTTATCTGATACCTATCATGTCAGCGATACATTAATTTATTTATTAGACATTTTGTATTATGTCCGGAAAATATTAAAAACACTTAGCTCGTTACTTCATTTTATTATTGAATGTTATTATTATGATAATAAAAGATGAAAACCCGGCTTCGCTCGGGTGAAATGTGACTCATTACAATTTTCGGCATGATGTGTTTACATCCAAACAAAGTTAATAGAAATACAAATACATCCGACAGAGAACCAAAGTTATCGACATAGCTCAAAGAATTAGCAAGCTGAAGTGGCAGTGGGCTGGCCATATCTCGCGAAGAACCGACAACCGCTCTGGGGTAAACGTGTTCTTGAGTGGAGACCTCGACTCGGCAAGCGTAGTGTAGGACACCCTCCGATCAGGTGGGATGACGATCTGCGAAAGACTGCGGGCAGATTCTGGATGCGGCAAGCTGAAGACAGGGCGCTATGGCGCTCATTAGGGGAGGCCTATGTCCAGCAGTGGACAAGCATAGGCTGATGATGATGAAAGTTAATCACTATGCAAAGCAAAACTAAATGAAATGAATACTCGTACGGAAACATCATGAACATTGAACACTGAATTTGTTTGTTCTGACAGCTCAATCAATAAATGCACTTCTTCTTCTTCTTTCTTTAAAAATATGGCCCACCAACTGAGAACACTGGCGCAGTCATCACTGACACTGACTGACATGCGTTCATAGAAAATATGGCGGTACTGTGCCGAATATTATAATTATAATATTGTTTATCACGACAATCCGAATTTTGCGGATATATGTTGTCGACTCGAAATCATTATTTTTTAAGTGTTATTATTCTGGTAACGTTTCAATCGAGTTTACCGTACCCCTTGACGGAATTATTAATATAGATGGCGCAATATAGGGATATACATATTTGCAATAATAATTTGGTCACCACCATCTGTCATTTCAACTAGTACACTATTAGCACGCAGTTTACTCAAAGTACAAATTTTTTGTTAATAATGGCCTAATTTAGTCAGATGGCGCTGACAAATTCACACACACAGGCGTAAATTTTAACAAATTTTACAATCGATTTTAATTATGTTAATCTATTTTTAAATGCCTGAAATCATTAGATGCGAATACAGTAATTTATTTAGAAGTGATAAAATCCATTGTTGTAAGGAAAAACTTTGTGTGTCTCGTATACATTCGGAATGAAATATGTATGGAGAACACGATCGCCCCATCGACCTTAAGCAAAATCCGCGCGTGACACACCTCCGCTGAATCTCAAACGATCTTTACCTTATTTTCGTTGCAAATTTAAACTAAACCTATCCGTGAGTTTGCATTGTCTAATGATTTATGCGGATTTTTTCATGATTCTCTCTCTAATTTGTGGTGTTAATTCTAATTCCCCGGTGCAAAGCAAAGGTAAATGCTGACTCTACATTGTGAGTCATAAAAGCCCAAACACCCACCGGTAACCGGATTCCAGTTGATGATGATGCTGTCCATGCCGCACGTGATGACCACCTTGAAGAGCGCGTTGTAGAGCACCTTGGCGACGGCGCGCGAGTGCGTGAACCCGTCCGTGTGCTCCGGGTTGAGCTGCTCGTCCAGCACCAGCACGGCGATCTTGATGGCGGCCAGCAGGAACTCGCGCGTCGCGCGGTTGTACACCGCCGATATTGGCGTGCGCTCGCCCACTTGCGAGGGGATGTCTATGTACGTCTGGGGCGGGGGAGGGAACTCACGGAATGTGTGCTGACAAGCCTGAACACGTTTATAGGAATAGCACTCCATGTGTCGGATCATTCCTTGGATAGCCGGTCCGGGGCGGCCGCCGGTACAAAGGATAGTGGTATTTATTAGTCCTGGGCAGAATGTATATTATGCCGTAGGAAGAGACATGTTACATGCCAGGGGGCAATGGTTGAGAATTTGATCTGCAGTTATATCGAGTAATGAAGGCGCAAGGTAAATTACACTAGTCTAGCTCCAACCTCACTAAAAACTGAAGTTGTGACCGACCTGCACGCAGGCCTGCGACTGCACATCCCAGACTTTTATGACGCGGTCTCGCGAGAGCGAGTAGATGGTCTGGCCGCGGTTCTGCAGCACGATGCAGGTGACACCCGCGTGGTGGCCCAGGAACGTGATGTTAGCCTTGGTCGGCACGAACGGGTTCCACACGCGGACTATGCAGTCCGGGCCCCCGGTCACCATGATGTGGGCTTCCTCGTCGAACGCAAAGCATTGGATGCCCTGGCAGGGAGACGGACATTACTACGATAGGTACGAACAATTTGGAATTCTAATTGTAATTTAAGATTAAAATTTGTAATAGTTTATCTGGTGACTTATCAGTCACCAGATAAACTATTACAAATTTATACCGCTATACTTACCAATTACCATATAAGTAAATTAATTAATAATAATTGAATTAACGTGAACGTTACAGTTTGAAAGTTTTACCACACACATCCACGATGTTTAACCCAGCACCGTTAAAATGTTGTCCCTATTAGATGATCCGTTCCTGGTACTTAACTGACCTTATCGACTCGGAACATGTTGTGCGTCTTGGAGCCCTGTATGTCGCACATGAGCAGCGAGTCGGCGCAGGTGGCGCACGACACGAGGCAGTGCAGCGACGCGTAGAACGACACCTGCCGCACCCACTCCGAGTGCACGCGGCTGATCTCCACCAGCCGCATCTCCGACAGCAGGTGCGGCTGGAAGCGAATGGTAGCTCACACTAAAAAATCCCTGAAGGACTTCAATCTAAAAATACACATTCAAGACCCCGTGACATTGAACCCGAGTGACCTCGGTGTCATGTGGCCTTATCCGCGAGCAGGCGGGTACTAAGACGAGTGGTCACCTTGCGCTGCAGGTCGACGTGGCGCAGCGTGACGAGCGCGCGGCCGGGCTGGTTGCGGAAGGGCCCGCGCTCCACCGCGAGCAGGCGGGTACTAAGACGAGTGGTCACCTTGCGCTGCAGGTCGACGTGGCGCAGCGTGACGAGCGCGCGGCCGGGCTGGTTGCGGAAGGGCCCGCGCTCCACCGGCGAGAACAGCAGCGCGCGCACGTTGCCGCCCACGTCGCCGCAGATCAGCATGCACTTCTCGCTCGCGTCCTGGTGGAAGTGGTAGTGCATCGTGCAGATCTGGCCAAACGACAAAACATTATTAAATGTATGTAGGTACCTAAATATACTTAAGTGCAATATTTAACAACTCACTACAAGTTATCAATACCTTTGCTCTGATTTTGCTCAGTCAATCTGATCTTACAATCTTGTATAAACGCTTAGTTTAGTTAGCCACCATCGCCTCTTAAATTATGCTCCCTAATCAGCCTCAGCATCTGCCTCTACGAATTGCTTTCAGGCCAGACTGTCAGGACAGTTTCTCTAGAGATTCAAACTCTCAAACTCAAAATTGTTTTTATTCATGTAAGCCAACAAAGCATTTATGAATAGTCAGAATCTACCGCATTCATAATAATAATCCTTATTGTCACTATGTCGTCCACAACCTTCTGCTTTTGTTCTAGAACAAAAGCAGAAGGTTGTGGACGACGTACCATATACTCCCAGCTGGTGATGACGATCTTGAGCGTGAAGGTCCTGGCGGTGCAGTCGTAGAAGCGCAGGTCGCGCTCCGTGGAGCTGGTCACGATGATGTTCACGTCAGGCATGCATACCATGTCCGTCACCCAGGTGGTGCGCACCTTCAGGTGAGCTGGAGGATATGGGAACCATTCTGCATGTTGGCTGAGCCAAAGGAAATCTTGCCCAACGCGTGGCTTGCCACAATACAAGTATATTCTCAGGACGGTCAGGACGGTAAAACTAGCCCTACGGTTACAAGGAAAGTTTAAGACAATAGACTAACGACTTGAGGAGAAGGCAGTCCTGAGCAGCCCCATGTCCAGGGACCACCAGTTTATCATGCCATCGCGGCTCGCCGTCAGGTACGAGCCCTGCATCGGATCCGTGCTCCGATCCTGGATCGAAAAGTACCTTATGTTACTTGCGAGGGTTGACCTTCAGTTGGCCTTGACCTTCAAGATTAAGTCCAAAGTTTAAGATTCATGACGAAAAGCTTCCGATGCTCAAAGGTGACATTATAAATTAGCATTTAATTATAGTAGCCCCCCTCCCTTCCCCTCCCCCTGTCCTACTACCTTCCAGGTCAACGTCGAGCGCGGTGCGAGTAATGCCTTTGGAATTGCAAGCACTACGTTAAGTAATGCCAATGTACCTCCCTACTGCCTAGTTCGAACGCTTGTCTGCTGACTTTGTACCTAATATTAAAAAAAAAACAGTTCTAAGATAGTACAATACCTTGCCAACATCTGGACAGAAGCAGATCCTAGAGATGGGGTGCCTGTGCTGCGAGCGCATGACGGTCGGCAACCCCATGATGGGCGGCTGCAGCGACTCGCGCTGGTTCTCCGCGTCGTTGGCGAAGTAGCCCAAGATCAAGTGGGACACGAACTCGTCCCAGTCTATCTCGCCATTGCGATTTGTGTTAATCTGACCAAGTGTTACAGACGCCAAAAACCGTTATTTTAAAAGGGAAACATTAAAGAGTATTAGGCCCAGATAAATAGACGTTGCTAAGCACTAGTCAAAAGTATAACTTCGCAAAGCACTACTTTGACTTGGCTAAGCCAAGTACCCAAAAGTGCCATAAATAAACGTTTCTATCGACTATGCTTAGCCAAGTACGAGCTAAGCCTGAGTACGAGACTACGATTGAATGGTTCAGAAGCGTTCACAATTCACTAAATTCATAAATTATTGCAAACCATTTTTTTTAGCTAATTTAATGTCCTATTCGGCACAATTAAAACTTAAGTAGGATTATATCATTAGATATGTATATATTTGCCGTTACATCATATTTAAAAAGTGCATTGGACTAGTTATAATAAAAGTGAATTATTTAAATTGAACGCATCCAGTTTGATTTTTGTTAGACAATGGACGTTGACATCAATTGTATTCTCTTTGGTTGACGTGTGATGTTGTCTGGATTTCTAACCTATCGTTTTCATTATTTGTTACTTATTAGTGCGTGAGTTTATAATAATATTATCTTCTGTTTTGGGTGTTAATTTTGATTGATCATATTCGACGAGCTGGCTTTAGTTACTGGACAAACGCAACTCCGCTTTGTAATCAATCTGGTCACCGACGACGATAACTTTAAATTCGACCCGGGCAAACAAAACGTACATCAGAGAAATGGAAGGAAGAAAGAAACCCTTCATGGAGTTCGTGAGCTGTGTCCTCATAAGCCTCACACAGCAGCACACTGCTGTTATTGAAAATAAAAAGACCGATGGAGCATCGGGCAACAGTATAAGGATAAGCCTGGCCATGAATAGCTGAAGAATAGGTACACAGGGAATTACAGCAAAATCCAGGATGTTTATAATAATATGAAGAAGAAATTACACTATAAATATATATTTTATAAAATAAAATAAAGCTGATTGAGATATTTTTTTATTTAACCACTATCACCAACAAGTCACTATATCTAATCTCTATCACCAATCACTATCACCAACAACCTATGCCGTCTAATTATCTAGTCACTAGTTTGAAATGAACTCTTGAATTTAGAAATATTCGGCTGTCGTAAGCGCTTCCAGGCCATCTTGCTACTATCTAATATTTTTACTTTGTAAACCTTGGAATATGTGAAATAGTCATTGGAGTAAACATTGGTTAATCGATATCCGTAGATAAATTTTCGATTTCTTCAACAAAACAATTATATCTTCGAATTCAAAGTCCATAATTAGTTTTTAATTTTACCGCGCGACAGCGAATCGTGTTTTTTATGTGTCAAACTCGTACTAAGCACTTGCTAAGTCATTGAAAATCTATACTATAGCTAAGGAAAGCATTGGCTAAGTATAAGGTTGGCTTTCGTCGAAAGTAACGTGCTAAGTACTGTCTATTTATGTGAACTGACGCGGCTAAGCACTTACTTTGGCTAAGCCTCGGCTTAGTAACGTCTATTTATCTGGGCCTTACTATTTTTAATGCCACCAATGCTATTTTTACTACCTAAATTTTTTCTATCTGTCGAGGGTATGATAAACATTCCATAGACATTTTTTTATAAAAGGTGGGTAAATCAAAAAACCAGACTTAACCTCTATAAAATTTGAATTTAAAATTGACTTAGAAAAATAATGGCAGTTATTCGTAGACAGGAGTAATGAACATAAATGATATCATTCAAGTTTTCATTGGTAGTTAAAAATGATTTCGATTAAATCGTTAAGCACTCGGTAAGTAGTTACTGTCCCCATTTTCGTCATAAAACATTGATAAGTGACTTCATAGGATTAATAGTGTTCTAGTGAAAATTCACTGTGAATAAAATCATTGACTGAAAAATCACAGATTAAATAAAGTGAAAGAAGAACATCATTTAAAAATTAGCAATAATTTCCATGCAGTACATTACAGTAGACAGCCAGCCAGAGAGGAAAACACACAGACAACAGTGTACAATAGTACACAGAATTACGAATTGAATCATAACTTAGGTAAAGGCGCTCTATGCAGCCCATCCACCCCAAATCCCAATGCTTGGATATATTTATTTATTTATTGATATATAGGGATAACAAACAGTTGCGCAGTACATTGTAACATATAGTAGGAAATGATAATATATAAGTAAAAGTGCAACCCACTACGTTATCCTCATATTACTAAAAAAAAAGATAAGCTATGGACAGGTGGTAACTGTAGCAGAGACGTGCTTCATTATAATTTACTATGAAATAAAATCACAATAAAAATAAGAAGAGAAAAAAAAAGATGAGATTAATGAAGAGTTTCCCAATATTTCTTTAACGTTATTTTTAAATTGAAGAGAGTTACTGATAAAAATATCAACATTAAGAATTTTTTGGTTAAATATCTTACACATTCTATGAATAGGTGCACGAAGACCCGAGTTTGTGCGAGATGCTCCCGTAGCAAACAACTGTCCATCGCGCACCCGCCTTTTATAAACAGTTCTTGGCACAAAGAAACAAAGTTTATTATGTAAATCAATGCAATCAAATTTGTTGTGACTCAATTTATGTAAAACCATAGTTTGTAGCAGAATTCGTCTATTAGTAAGAGATATCATTTTATATGTGTCTAAGAGAGGGCCGTATGACATGCGGCAGTGGTAGCGTTTATAGTGGATCGATTTTAGAAACTTGACGTGTACCATCTCTATTTGCTCTTTGTATTTTTTGTAGAAAGGGTCCCATACAGCACTCGCATATTCTAGCTGTGATCTAACAAGTGCAAAGTAAAGTAGAGAAGGGAAGCAGATTTTCTAAAATCCTTTGAGGAGCGCATAACAAAGCCGTACATTTGATAAGCTTTGTTTAAAATACTGTCTACATGTTTATCCAGTATGAGTTTACTGTCTAGGAGTATCCTCAGGTCTCGGACTGAGTCATCTTTATTTAAATGTTTACCACAAAATAGGTAATCTTGTTTAAACAATTTGTGGTTTTTAGTAAAACTAATTGCGTTGCATTTATGTATACTTAGAGAGAGCTTGTGGGTAATACAATATTCTGAGAACCTATCCAAATCGTTCTGTAAGAGTGCACAATCGATGGGGCTCCGTATAGTCATATAAATTTAGAGGTCATCGGCATACAAAAGAATTTGGGAGTTACTAATGCAACTATTAATATCGTTGATAAAAATAATAAAGAGTAGTGGGCCAAGAATCGAACCTTGTGGTACGCCAGAGGAAACTGTTACATACCACGAGCTATATCCGTTGACAACCACTCTTTGACACCGATTAGTTACGTATGAAACAAACTATCGTAGAAGACTACCTCGAATTCCATTAATGGCAATTTTGTTTAGAAGAATCGCGTGATCAACCCTATCGAAGGCTTTTCGAAAATCTGTATAAATTGCATCGACTTGTATACGTTGATCCATGTGCTCGAAGAGGAAGTTGGTAAAAACTAAAAGATTGGTGTCTGTGGATCTGTTTTTCACAAACCCATGTTGTTGAGGATAACTTTGTGAAAATAAGGGTAGAGTTCACTATGGACGAGTTTTTCAAAAAGCTTTGACAGGGCAGGGAGGATAGATATAGGGCGGTAATTTTTCACATCATTTCTGGGGCCGCTTTTGTGGACAGGTATGATATTAGCCTGTTTCCAGATTTTGGGGTACACTCCTTCGTGTAGACATTTATTGAAGATAATATATTATAGTGGAAAGGAGATTTGCTCCGCAGTTTTCTTAAGCAACAGTGCGGGTACGCCATCAGAGCCAGGGCCCTTTGTGGAATCGAGCCTTAAAAGTTATTGACGTATTCTAATTAGACTAATATAGAGTGTACTAATAATGGTACAGCTGTCTGAGAGGGCATCAGGGGGAGTATAGTGTTCGGGCTCTAATGATGTTGGTTCAAAATCAGATTGGAAGAACGAAGAAAATATATTACATACGCCCTCAGGGGTATTTGAGGATAAATTATTATGAAGTATTGTTGATGGGATGCCAGCCCCCCTATTCGCTAACTTGATGATCACCAGTGACTAACTGGCTTCAGTTGTACACTGAACTTTGATGACAACTGAGAATGGTACAACTTTGGTATTCAGTATCACATTGAGTGGATATGAAGTTACGGTGACTAACGGGCGGAGAGCGGTGCTCTTCGATACAACACTCGACGCCTCTACTTTTTATCGACTATTATACGACTAAATTGAACAACGCCTTTTGAACGTGTGAAGTACTACATTTTAGATAACATTTCATCATAAGCGGTTAATGTACACATGACATGTAAAGATGGCGGGAAATCAATTTTGTGCTGATTTTATATTAATTGTTTGGTGCGTAATTAATTTAATTACTGCGTTTAATTGTGTTTTGTAAGCGATAAGTTTATTAAAATAAATCCTTAAAGGTAAGCTAACGATTAAGTTATGGTTTATAATGTGAAAAATGTTAATTGAATCAAAGTTTTTTTAACTTCAATATTACCTAATGAAATCACTATAAGATCAAATTAACTGAAGGTAAATTCAAGTATTTAATATATTATATTAATGTAGAATTTCTACTTTTAAGATGCCTGCATGCAGAAGAGTTTCCGTAAGCCAAATGGAACTGCTGGTGGAGTTTGCGGAGTCTCATCGCGATATATCATTGGGTCACTTTACGGGAAGTCCACAAGCTGTTAGTCACCCGAGAAGCGTGTGACTACGTAGCAATTCTGCTAAACCTGTGGCATAAGGAACCACTACATTAGACCACGTAAGTTTACTAGTTAATAAATTAACCCAAGAAATGAACCATCTGCTTAATAGTTATTTTACCTACAATCTAAAAAGAATTCACTCAGTCATCATTAGTATACTCAGCGAGTGATTAATCTTAGTTGAAAAGTAAATTCGCATATTAGGTAAATCTTAAAATTCCTAGAGTGCTTGTTTTTTAAATCAATTAAAATAATAATAGGCTCCAACATCAAACCAATTTAAATATGTATATTTCAGTTCATGGAGATGAGAGGGTGCGGTGCTGGGCCAACGTCATTTAGATACTTACGGCACATTGCTGCTGAAGAGCAACATGCAGCTGCATAAGGAACTGTGATGGAGCTTATGAAGGACACTGGAGAAGATGTACATAGGTATATACATAATAATACTTCTAGTAGCATTTAAGTTAAAGCTTTACATGTATTTTAAAGTATTATTGTCTGTTAGTCACCCGAGAAGCGTGTGACTCCATAGCAATTCTGCTAAACCTGTGGCATAAGGAACCACTACATTAGACCACGTAAGTTTACTAGTTAATAAATTAACTCAGGAAATGAACCATCTGCTTAAAATAGTTACTACAATCTAAAAAAATTCACTCAGTCATCATTAGTATACTCAGCGAGTGATTAATCTTAGTTGAAAAGTAAATTCGCACATTAGGTAAATCTTAATATTCCTAGAGTGCTTGTTTTTTTTAAATCAATTAATATAATAATAGGCTACATCATCAAACCAATTTAAATATGTAAATTTCAGTTCAAGGAAATGAGTGGGTGCGGTGCTGGGCCAACGTCATTGAGATACTTACGGCACATTGCTGCTGAAGAGCAACATGCAGCTGCATAAGGAACTGTGATGGAGCTTATGAAGGACACTGGAGAAGATGTACATAGTTATGTACATAATAATACTTCTAGTAGCATTCAAGTTAAAGCTTTATATGTATTTTAAAGTATTATTGTCTTCTTAATATGAAACATGTAATTTGTGTTCTTAGGTATGTAATAAATGTTAAAACAATAACAAAAATATCAGTTTTACTAAGCCCGATGATTATGGAATGCATTACATAATTATAAATGATTATCTTGAAACATTCCATAATTTTTGGTCTGTTATATCCCGACAGTTATCTGGATTTTCGATGATTCTTGCCACCACACTCTGTAGACTTAGTTCTGACAACATCACTCTGAGGCTCTGCATTGGAACATTCAGTGAATTGGCAATGTTTTGTAAAACAACACATGCATTCACCACATTGACTGCTGTAATTGGGTTATAGTGTAGTTGTACCGTGTGTTAACAAGCACTGCCAACATGTTATCAGTACTCCAATACACCGTTCAACAGTATTTCTGTCTGTGCAGTGATCTTCTGGTGAACCCGGAGCTGCACCTAAGTTAGATGTCATCATCCAAGGGGTGCTGTGTATATTCAGAATCACCTAAAAATAATAATAATAATTTTCATATTTGTTTCAATTATTTATTGATTGAAGACTCGAAATATCTATTAACACATTTACATTTATTGAGCTCTTCATTATCAATAACCAGCCAAAATAATATTTCTCATCATATAGCCAACAGTGTTCTTCATTTCTTTCAAGTCTTTCTAAAATACACTTTATGGGGTATTGACTCCACATAGGTATGAATCATGTACAGCATCACAAATCTGAAACAAGAAATTAATTTACCTTTTAAACATATTATGTAGATGTACTTATTATTTTAGTAGGTATTGTTATTACTTACTATTAAACCATTTAAAGATTGGCAATTTTTTCAATTAAAATATGCCTCCTCATGATCATGGTCGGATTAAGGCCACATATGAACCATCAAAAACTGAGTTCTTCTAATGCCTGTTGAAATCCAGCTTTAGGTATTCAAACAATTATATTTGCATTAAACCCTCTTGGGCAACACTGTAGTAGATTACTAGCGTCGTGCAGGCGGCGTCTCTCAATAAGTACTTAGAAATTCTTGTTTTCGCTTTTCTTTAGCAAATCCCAACAAAATAAGACGTGCCATAATATTTCTCTACGCACACGAATCACAAACAAACAACAAAAGTTTCAACTTTCACTTGCTTTACTAATTACCGGCTTCGGTGATCATCACTTTTACTTGAAAAACACTACCCTTGAGCAGTGTCTTTCACGAATATTTTTAAATTTGAAATGCTTATCAGTTTAATGTCCACTAAGCTTACAGAATACCAATCATACAAATATCGATACGAAAACATCTGTCAAAAAGTGTTACGGTGACTATCAGCAATACTCGGTGCTCATGACGTCATCTTAGTTAGTCACTGGTCATAGGGAATACGAAACTAGCTGTTTGACAGTTATTCGTTGAACACTTTGCCAAGTGATCATCACTATGAGCTGTCAACAGAGTTAGCGAATAGGCCTGCAGAGCTGTCTTTACGATTTTTTATGTAGGACCAAAAATACTTCATATTAGTTTTTATACCGTGTTCAACTGAGTCTATATATTTACGGAAGCACATAGCACATTAGTTTTTAAACTGATCACGATACAAGGCAAAAATGTGATAATCAGAATAGTGTTTAAATTTCTTCAATTTAGTCCACGTTGCTGATTTAAGCTTAATCAATTTTATGGCTTTAGTGGAAAGCCACAGCGGAAAGTTTTTAGATCTAGGTCTGGTTGTTGGAGTGTAATCTTTAATCAAGGCAAACAGTTTTTCGTAGAAAATGCTCAGCGCACATTCTGCACTTACATTGCCGATGAGTTGTTGCCAGTCGATACAACATAAAGAAGCATTTATTTCGACATAATTTGCTTTATGGAAATTAAATCGCACATTATTTTTACGTTGCATAATTTATTTGTCACTAAGAATGGGTGCAACTGCATAGAAAGGTGGGTGGTGAGTATCTACATTTAGTAGTGCTGTATCAGGCGATAGCACTGTACAACAATTGTTGTTGGAAATAAAGAGATCCAATATACGGCCATTAGAATTGAGAATTCGATTAAGTTGAAACACATTATGGAATGACATAAAATTATTTAGAAGACTAATTGAGGTTGAGGTCCCAGAACAGGTAAAAGTTCCTTTGTTGCAATTGTTATAGGTCCAGTTAACATCCGGGAGGTTGTAGTCACCAAAGATAAAAAGGTTATCAGCCCCCCTATTCGCTAACTCTGTTGACAGCTCATAGTGATGATCACTAGGCAAAGTGTTCAACGATTAACTGTCAAACAGCTAGTTTCGTATTCCCTATGACCAGTGACTAACTAAGATGACGTCATGAGCACCCAGTATTGCTGATAGCCACCGTAACACTTTTTGACAGATGTTTTCGTATCGATATTTATATGATTGGTATTCTGTAAGCTTAGTGGACATCAAACTGATAATCATTTCAAATTTAAAAATATTCGTGAAAGACACTGCTCAAGGGTAGTGTTTTTCAAGTAAAAGTGATGATCACCGAAGCCGGTAATTAGTAAAGCAAGTGAAAGTTGAAACTTTTGTTGTTTGTTTGTGATTCGTGTGCGTAGAGAAATATTATGGCACATCTTATATTGTTGGGATTTGCTAAAGAAAAGCGAAAACAAGGATTTTTAAGTACTTATTGAGAGACGCCGCCTGCACGTTGCTAGTAATCTACTACAGTTGCCCAAGAGGATTTATTGCAAATATAATTGTTTGGATACCTAAAGCTGAATTTCAACAGGCATTAGAAGAACTCAGTTTTTGATGGTTCTTATGTGGCCTTAATCCGACCATGATCATGAGGAGGCATATTTTAATTGAAAAAATTGCCAATCTTTAAATGGTTTTAATAGTAAGTAATAACAATACCTACTAAAATAATAAGTACATCTATATAATATGTTTAAAAGGTAAATTAATTTCTTGTTTCAGATTTGTGATGCTGTACATGATTCATACCTATGTGGAGTCAATACATACCCCATAAAGTGTATTTTAGAAAGACTTTAAAGAATTGAAGAACACTGTTGGCTATTTGATGAGAAATATTATTTTGGCTGGTTATTGATAATGAAGAGCTCAATTAATGTAAATGTGTTAATAGATATTTCGAGTCTTCAATCAATAAATAATTGAAACAAATATGAAAATTATTATTATTTTTAGGTGATTCTGAATATACACAGCACCCCTTGGATGATGACATCTAATTTAGGTGCAGCTCCGGGTTCACCAGAAGATCACTGCACAGACAGAAATACTGTTGAATGGTGTATTGGAGTACTGATAACATGTTGGCAGTGCTTGTTAACACACGGTACAACTACACTATAACCCAATTACAGCAGTCAATGTGGTGAATGCACGTGTTGTTTTACAAAACATTGCCAATTCACTGAATGTTCCAATGCAGAGCCTCAGAGTGATGATGTCAGAACTAAGTCTACAGAGTGTGGTGGCAAGAATCATCGAAAATCCAGATAACTGTAGGGATATTACAGACCAAAAATTATGGAATGTTTCGAGATAATCATTTATAATTATGTAATGCATTCCATAATCATCGGGCTTAGTAAAACTGATATTTTTGTTATTGTTTTAACATTTATTACATACCTAAGAACACAAATTACATGTTTCATATTAAGAAGACAATAATACTTTAAAATACATATAAAGCTTTAACTTGAATGCTACTAGAAGTATTATTATGTACATAACTATGTACATCTTCTCCAGTGTCCTTCATAAGCTCCATCACAGTTCCTCATGCAGCTGCATGTTGCTCTTCAGCAGCAATGTGCCGTAAGTATCTCAATGATGTTGGCCCAGCACCGCACACTCTCATCTCCATGAACTGAAATTTACATATTTAAATTGGTTTGATGTTGAAGCCTATTATTATTTTAATTGATTTAAAAAAACAAGCACTCTAGGAATTTTAAGATTTACCTAATGTGCGAATTTACTTTTCAACTAAGATTAATCACTCGCTGAGTATACTAATGATGACTGAGTGAATTTTTTTTAGATTGTAGGTAAAATAACTATTTTAAGCAGATGGTTCATTTCTTGAGTTCATTTATTAACTAGTAAACTTACGTGGTCTAATGTAGTGGTTCCTTATGCCACAGGTTTAGCAGAACTGCTACGGAGTCACACGCTTCTCGGGTGACTAACAGCCTGTGGACTTCCCGTAAAGTGACGCAATGATATATCGCGATGAGACTCCGCAAACTCCATCAGCAGTTCCATTTGGCTTACGGAAACTCTTCTGCATGCAGGCATCTTAAAAATAGAAATTCTACATTAATATAATATATTAAATACTTGAATTTACCTTCAGTTACTTTGAGCTACCTTCATTAGGTAATATTGAAGTTAAAAAAACTTTGATTCAATTAACAATTTTCACATTATAAACCATAACTTAATCGTTAACTTACCTTTAAGGATTTATTTTAACAAACTTATGGCTTACAAAACACAATTAAACGCAGTCATTAAATTAATTACGCACCAAACAATTAATATAAAATCAGCACAACATTGATTTCCCGCCATCTTTACATGTCATGTGTACATAAACCGCTTATGATGAAATGTTATCTAAAATGTAGTACTTCACACGTTCAAAAGGCGTTGTTCAATTTAGTCGTATAATAGTCGATAAGAAATAGAGGCGTCGAGTGTTGTATCGAAGAGCACCGCTCTCCGCCCGTTAGTCACCGTAACTTCATATCCACTCAATGTGATACGGAATACCAAAGTTGTACCATTCTCAGTTGTCATCAAAGTTCAGTGTACAACTGAAGCCAGTTAGTCACTGGTGATCATCAAGTTAGCGAATAGGGGGGCTGGATCATGAATATCAATCATTTTTTCAAATTCAAATTCAAATCGAAATAAAACTATTTTTCGGATTTTATCGCGTTTATTTAATTTATGTTCCCTTCCAATGTTCCGTTCCAAATTCAAATCATTTATTTTGTTTAGGCCTACGGGGGCACTTACAAATTGTCAATTTACATATTTTTTTCCTTATATATATATATATATACAACCGGATCGGAACGCGACCTCGACTGAGAAGATCCGGCAAGAAACTCAGCGGGCTTGTCTTTTTACGTCATTTTTTTTTTTTTAATCTCCAGTTGCTTATTTTCAATAATTACAAAGGGTAGTACTTAGATATTAATATAAATATTAAAATAGCTCCAGTGTGTTGCCTTTTGATGTTATCAAGAATTATACAAATAATTCGGACTAGTAGGGCAAGACACGCTACGCTTTGACATTATTATTGACTGTAGAGATTTGAGCTGCTGCATTTCACTTAGGTGTTCAAGATGTAAAGCAAGAGATTCCTCTGGTGTTCTTGGGGGATTGTAGACCGCGCTTATTAGACAGGATTCCGATATTGAACTTGGTATTGTCACTATTACATGTTCAAATAAGGAGGAGTGCCTAACATTTGCTGTAGGTTGGGATAAGTTGGATAGTAAATATTTCATCACTGCAACAAGTACACCCCCTCCATCTCGTTTACCTGTTGCAGTACGATCTCTATCGCATCTGAAAGTGGCATATCGCTGGTCAATGAATTCTTGGTCCGAGATATTAGATACAAGCCAAGTCTCAGTCAAAATAATGACGTCATATTCATTACAAAGAATATTATGATAATAATGTATTTAGTTTAGTTCGAATTCCTCTACAATTCTGATAATAAAAAGATAACTCCGATTTTGATTTATCCGTTATGAACCAATGAACAATAAGTGAGTATAAGATCAAAGTAGTAGCAAGGTCGCTCGCAACAATGATTGCGAGTTTTGTGCCATAATTTGAAAGATAAAGAACATGAGAACACATGCAAAGGCTTAATTAAGGAGAAATCTAGGAAAACCATTATTTGATGGATCAGAACAAATACATAACAATATTTATAATTAAAAGCAAACATCCGGAAACATTTAAGTTGAAGATGTAAGATTACTAGTGTGGGGACAAATTTTATCAACATCCTTTGAGGATCTGATAGCAATGACAGGAGACGAATCAGTTTCACGCGCCAGGATTGTGGCATGTTTAATCCAGACATATTTAAAGTTATACTTTTTAGCAGCCTCGCGCGACTCTCGAAATATTTTTTTATTTCGCAGAGTTAAATGTTCATTAACGTAGATTTGGAACGAGGTTCCAGCGATTACTATATCGGTAAACAATATATTTTTCTTTAGGCGAAATGCGGTAATGATATTGTCACGGAGGATCCTTGTGGAAAGCTTGACAATTATGTTCTTAGGGCGAGTACTATGTTGCTGAGCATGAGGAACACGGTGAATGGCGATAATGTCCTTTTGTTGAATTGTACAGCGAATCGTCGTTCCGATAGACTCAATTATTTGTAAAAGGTTCTCACCACGTTTTTCTGGTACATTACCTATTTCTAAATTGCATTGTCTAGCTTGCTGTTCTAGGGAGTCAATTTTTCAGATGATCAATCCAAGGTTTGAACCCAGAAGCTTGTGCCCGCCAGACGCGTGCTTAATAGGCATGGAAATTATAGTTACTTTCAATTCATTTTCAATATGTGAAATATTTTTTTTCTTTCACGGTTATTTCACCTATGATTTTCTAGAGTCAATAATTTTATTCATAGTGAATTTACACATTGACTGTCAAAGACATATAATCCTATGAAGTCATTGGTTGATGATTTATCATAAAAACCGTGACAGTACCCAACACTGTGCGCTTTCATTACAATGATTTTTAACACTATCTAGTATCTACCTATGTCGGTACGGTAGCTACTTATGAAGGCGGGTGCTACTTATGAAAACCTATATAATATGATTTTTCAGAGGCAGAAATGTTCCATTACTAGTGCTTAACCAATCGCCTATCACTACTCAGTAGATATCTTATATAGATATCTCAGTATTCTCTTATATTCGCTTCGTCATACAGTCTTTTGAGGAGTGTTTTCAAGTTTAATTTATCCGGCAGCTTCAAAATCTAAGGTCCACCCTTCAGTTTCTATTTCCTAGCTTCCTACCCAGATAAAATGTAGTATTGTACCTCTTTGCATATATTATCACTTACCTTCATAAACAGTATTTTATATTCGTCCTCGTCATACTCCACGTTGAGGAGTGTTTTGATCAAATTTCTAAATTCATTAGGCAGCATTTTGTTCATGTACGCGTCTCGGAACGCATCTTTAATCTTCACCATGTCGTTCAATGAACAGCGGTCGTGAAGGGGTATGTTCCGCCACCGCGCTCTGGACATCGGCGCGGTGCTGCCCTCCGACTTTGAAGACAATGTCATGAGCGATCTTATTTCGCTTTCGTTCGCCATTATTGTAATATATAAGTATAATTTTAATACAAATCAAACTTGACAAACAATTATCGTCAGTTCAAATAATGACAAAAATATGTCACTTTATAATAAAAAGGAACAAGTGAAGTGAAGGTTGATCCTTGACAAGAATTTTGTATATAACAATATGTTGCTATCAGCTTCTTGGTCTAGGTCCATAGTATTGTCATATCGAACGTCAAGTCATTCACTTACGCAAGCAAGTATCTCTAATCTGTGAAGCAAGTCCACAGATTAGAGATATGTAGGAGCAAGTCAGACAGTCGGCACCACAGAGTACACAGAGAGAGTCTCGAAAAGTTGTAGTAACAATTGAATATTTGGCCTGTTTTTTTATTTAGGATATGGTGATTAGATAGAAAGAGACAGATAGTGGTCGATACGTCTCCCCATTTTCGAGTGAAGCCACATATAAAACGTCAAGTGGATATCTTGGATATCTTTAATACTACAAAATTAAAAAGTCAACATTTGTTTACAGCTTAGAAATGATAGACTGGCTATTAAGTTTTGTCTTATAGTACAACGTATGAAACATTTTGGAGTCGGCGCCGTATTTTATGGAAAAAAGTGCTAGTTTATAATAAATCAAAGTAAAAACACTGATTCTATTGCTTTGTAACAATACTATGTCTTGTGTTGTGCCAGGGTGTCGATCCCATACGGGTCGGATGAGAAATATTGGTGAACATATAAGTTTTCGTCGGTAAGACAATTTCATTATTTTATCCTAAAAGTACCGGTGATATAGCTTGACAATTTAATGAGATCATATAACGTTAATTTGCCATCGAAGTAATTTAATGCATTTTGTTGTAATACGCTGTATTTTTAGATATTTCGATATTTATTAGTTAACCTTTAGAGGTTATAAAAATGTTTTGATGTTATTATAGTGATGCGCATTTTTTATCGATGTAAACAATTACTCACGATAATAATTAATGTCGATATCGTAGAGTACATACTTACATAAAATTTTAATTGCTCAATATTACGGTTAAGTATACCAAAATAGTTTAAAATAGTTTACCTACAATTATTTTACTATAATTACCCTATTCTCAGAATACTTAAGGATAAGATGTTGAATTGGCAGAATATTATTCCAGGAGGAGTCAGATTTAAAAAAACAAGCAGGTTATGCTCGTTTTTTTTTCCAAACGCCAATTTTGTAAATTGTGGAAGCAGGCTTCCACAATTTAAAAAACAAATGGCGTAAACTAAAACCAGATGCTATCCCAACTTTATTTCCTGAATCAGATATGTTCCATGAGGTAAATAAACATGCTTAGTCGATACAGTGTAGTTATCTTCGTTATATGTGTAGTTACCCTTCGAAATAATTTAATAAAAATAATGCTATACTTTTCTTATGGACCGGGGGCGATCCCAGTGACACCCAAATTACAAAAAGGCCATTTCCAAAATTTACCCCGACGGGAATCGAACCCGCTACCACTCGGTACAGTGAGCTGAGTAGCTTACGCTTGAACCCCTGCGCCAAGTGGTCGTCAAGTCATTCAAAGTTTATGCATGTACGACAATCACTTGAAGATTAAACTTTTAGTTTTGTTTTTGTGTCGTTTAATTTGTCATTATTAGGCCGTCATTGATCTCAAAAACAAAAGAAATACACGATAAACTGATGATGACATCAAAATCTTTATTATTACTGCTATATAAGATGTACACTGATTACCTGTATGTAATGTGTGTTTTAAATTGAAGTAAATTTGTAATTCACTGATGTAATTTTATCTTTGTTTTACATTAAACCCTGGCCAGATAATTATCATTGTGGGTGGGAGATCAATAGAAATTAGGAGGTTTCGCTATGACCTTTTATTTTTTGAACGTCATAGATAAAATGTCGATAAATAATGTATCTCTGTATGGACAACACTAAAATTGTCTATGGTTTAGCAAACAGGCTACAACCTTCCAAAACAACGAGTTGTGAACTATACAGGCGTCCTTTTTTAACTTAACACGCGTTCTTATATGGGTAAAGAGTCTAGATATATAGATTTGTTTCGATTTCCATCGCTCTCTCTATTCTTCTCCATACTCTTAGGTCGGCACTCGGCAGTCGTCAGTCAGTGTCACTAGGGGTGTCCACTTCGAAAAAACATCGATGTTTTTTTCGATACGATATATCGGATGTGTGTATCGATACCTTTCGATGTATCGGTTACAAACATCGATGTTTACTGAAAATCGAGTACTTTTTCTAACATTACATCACACCACAAAGCCCTCACCTAGTCAGCCTTCTGACACTCCACGCAAGCGTCAAGTTATAATTATTATACTACTCCTACACCAGCACTGTCCATGACTGCACATTTATTGTGTGTGTTCAAGGATGCTAAATGTTGAAGAAATCTATATAACTAAGAAAAAACTACTTTTCATGGTGTACAACCATACACATTTGCCGAAGCAGCATTCACACTTTGACCCAAATGTTCACATTAACGCAAATTGTATTGCAACCAAAATCAGTTCGTCATCGGTCATCAAGCAAACCGCACGTTCTCTTCTCACCCCTCATTAAATTCACTCCCATTACTTACGTTTAATGTCAGTTTTATAATATCACAACTTTTATCAGCTATATCAGTATTTCTATCAGCCCTACCCAACCCCTATCAGACAAATTAGTACGAGCATCCCTGTACACATAGAAACCATCACTGATTCAAATATTGTTTATAAAAAATTAAAACCATGAATGAGAATGATTTAGAGATCAAACTGAGTTTTCATTAAATTCACTGGTATTCGATATTTTATGAAAATACATCGATACATCGAGTGAATCAACAGTTTGTCAAAACATCGGATCGATTCGATATATCGTATTAAAAACATCGAGTGATTCGAAAAATCGATGTTTATTGAATATCCCTAAGTGTCACTCACAGAGTACCTTGCTCATATTGTCAATGAAGCAGAAATTATTAAAAATAATATAACCTCGTCTCCACAGAGTACCTTGTATAAACTAGCTCGTCTCTTCGTCCCAATTAAATCAATTATTTGATTTAATTGTTATCAGAATGTTTCTAACATTACGTTTATTATCGAACCGTCATCCGTCTTTCATAGCGCGCACCGTGTTCGTGAAGAACAACAACGTAGACGATGCCTGCAGGCTAGTGAACAGAATCCTCGGGAAAGAGGGCATTCTGGAGCAGTACAGGCTTACTAGGTACTACGAGAAGCCTTTCCAGGTACGATCAAAACGAAAAAAAAAATTTTCTCGAAAATTTGTCTAATACCTGGCTGCATAGCCCCCCTAACTGGGAACTAACATAACCTAATGACACATTCGGATTCTGGCGCTTCGCCGGCCGGTCACTGTTCTAACCTAACCTAAGTCTTAGCGCCCCTAAGGCTACACTCCAACCCAAATAAGTTCAGGTATATACCAATGACTAAAATTTAATAAAAAAAAACATCACAAAAAGCTGTTTCACCCAAAGATTGGCGAATTATGTCATTGAAAAAGGGTGTTATTTTTCTAAGCTATTAGTAAACCACCATAAATCATGATTAAAATTGTAAGCAATAGTAGTTATTGAACTTATTGGACTTGCAATTGCAGACACGAAGACGTATAAACCATGAGAGATGCAAGGCTATTTATAATGAGGACATGGAAAGGAAGATCCAGTTTGTGCTGCGGAAGAACCGTCATGAACCCTTCCCTGGATGTCACTAGATCATAGAACGAAATCATTTGTGTAGGCAAGATATTTAGGCATACTAACTAAACAATAAATACATTATCATAATTTATAATATTCCATTATATTCTTTATATAAAAGTTAGCTAATTATTGTTTACAAGAATAGCACAAATTCTTAGTGTTACATTAGTATAGTCTTTATAAAAATAAAAGAAAGCTAGTATTAGGACAACATGGACTAGAGTTATTTGGCACGGTGCCGGCAGCCGCGGCGGCATGCCGTCGCTTCGTCACGTGTAGCTGGGGCAGGCGTCGCGCCTCCACACATAGAAGTGATATCGGTAGCAGCGGTGGCAAGTTTTGATGCCACACCGGTAGCTGAGCCCGCCTTGAGGCTTGCCCTTGCAGTACTTCAAGCCACAAGGATACCAGTTTACACACACCTGTAATTAACAAGTATACTTTTTAACATCTGCTGGTTTATTAGATAGATAAACTATTTTTCGAATTTATATTTGCCAATCCCCACTGGGCCGTCATGGTGGTTTAAGGCCTGAATACCCGTGGCATTGAGTGGAGGCCCATGCCTAGGTATATGTGTTAGTTGTGGAGAGTGTTTGGTCTAGCTAGTATAATGTCAATAGACGATGGTTTGATATAAGTCAAACTATTTTATATATTCACCTCTAGATGGCAGATACACTCTTTAGTAGCTTCAGTCTCGGCGACGCAGGCGCCGATAGCGGGCTTGCCGTCTGTGGCGTCTGAGGAGAGCGCGTGCGCGGGGAACGGCGTTACCGCAGACATGTACGATGATTGTTCCATGCCTAGGCACATCATATTCATTATTATTTAGCTCAAAACTGCAGTGAGAGAATCTGTTAGGAATTACATCCTACTAATATTATAAATGCGACAGTTTGTGAGTGTGGATGTATGTTTGTTACACTTTCACGCAAAAACTACTGAACGTGTTTGGATGAAATTTGGAACTATTTTTTTTTTTTTTTTTGAATTGACTATATGTTGTTGGCCAGAGTGGCCATAACAACTTCACCCGGACAGAGGGCGAGCGCAAGTGCGCTCCAGCCATAGGGGCAGGGGGGCAGCTAGCTCAAGGGCGTCACTAGGGACACGACCTCGGCTTGGGCCGCTGCCAGGAGAGGTGGCGAGGGTAAATCTACCACCGGATCGGAACGCGACCTCGACTGAGAAGATCCGGCAAGAAACTCAGCGGGCTTGTCGGGTGCCAAGGTGCGTCTAGGTAAGTAGACGCACCTTCTAGCGGAAGCGGGGGTTCGTCGACCTCGCCGGCGAGGTCGGTGTCTGGCGGGGGGCGAAAATTTGGAACACAGATAGTTTATAACCTGGATTAACACATAGAATACTTTACTTTAGTCTACGTGGACGAAGTCGCGGGCAGCAACTAGTATACTAAACTCAGGACATCTGCTGCCTATCGCTAAACCTTTTGGTTACAAAAGGCACTAATGAGCCCAACAATAGATATATTTTGTTTGATAAACACATCCATTAAAGTTTTAGTCTTTGCCCTCAAAAAAATACTTCCCAAAAAGCATGAACTAAGTTTTTAGGAGAAACAACAGAATGAAAAAAAAATGGATTACATTACCATCAATGATAAAGCTTTATATATGAAATGGTATATTACCAGGCCTGGGCGCCCACCGCGCCAGGTCGGCAGCGCGCAGGTAGGTGCGGTCGCGCGCGGCGGAGCAGTGGCGCGCAGCCGCCGCCGACAGGAGCCGTGTGCTATGCCCCGCCCACGCTGTCGCGGTTGTCTGCCGCCAGCCACGGTCCTCTTCTGCTACACGAATGGTACCTGGATTTTTCTGCGAATAGCAAGCAATACAATTTTGGAGGGATCAATGGTGATAAATGAGATCTTTATTCAGCAGTGGGTATAATAGGACCTTAAGATAACAAAAACTGATGGTTTCATTAGTTTATTACAGGAGTAGAGTATGAAATAGTACATAGACCACTTCTTACACTAAAATGAGCAATACTATATTTAAGTACCTGTCTCAATTTGGCCATAGCGTCAGGTGCAATGAAGTCAGCCTGTGCGGAGTGCGTCAGGAAGCAGAGGGTCTGGTGACCGGTCTGGCCGAGCTCCTCCTCGCCTGGCATTACCACTTTCATAGCTTCTACTTCCTAAATTATACATAGATATAAAGTCTTGCATAAGTATGTCATACAAAATTGTGTAGACCACAATCTTAAATATCAGAGTTCCAGAGTATCAAGTAACACAAACTTGGTGCACAGTTACTTACATTGGTGAAGTCAACAAGCTGCGAGACGAACACTCCATCGAGCCGCATGAACTCCAGGGTGATGGTGTCCTCCGACACGTTGGCAGTTATGTTCTCCTGCATAACATCACCACCCTGTGGTGTCCAACAGTTGTTGTGTGAGTGGCAGTGACCAGTACCATGGAATTGTTACTTTAGAAGTTTATTTTGATGTGATTCAGGTCTCAGGTACTTCTTTTTAAGTTAATTTTTATTACTTGTATTGGTAGTATTTACAATTGCTATGAGAAGTAATCAAAATTTACCTGATTTCTGACGTTTATTAGAAGTTGGAGGTTCGTAGGTTTCACTAAGAAGTATATTAGAACTATTTTAAATATAAATAATTCCATTTTTTTAAGAAATTAATAAATTATTTACATTTATTACAATTTCTCAATCACTCTTTGTTTCGTTTCTATTTAGTTTTTTTTGTCATTCTATTCAGCTATCTCCGTCTTTCATGCAATCGATATACAATGTAGATAAAGAAGGGTAATCATTCATCAAAGCTATAGAACTATTTTTAGGATAGGATCAAAGCTGTCATGAAATGTCTTGCTTGTGTGACTTTATGAGGTGCGTTTATCCCACAGAGTTGTAATTTTAAAAAGTCTGTCATTTATCCTTACGTTTACTTTGGGCCAATTTTGGATGTAACATTCACAAAAATACACGATTTGTCTCTTTTTTTACAGTATAAATGAGATTACACCCTACAGCAGACTACATTATACTTATTTTATCGATGTATAAGTTTCAGTGCAAAGGGTTAATAAAAACAGAATAAAAAATACTGTGTTATTATTATAAATTATCGTGGAAAGGCTATTTAGTCAATAGGTATTTCTTGATTTATACTCAAACTTGAAAACACGAAAGAAAAAGTTATTTAAAAAATACTTTATCACGCTCTTTGTAAACATTTTGCTTTTTTAAACTTACGTTCCGTTCTACTGAGTATTTATAGTATAATTTAGTGATTATCTATAAACACTGACTACAAACAATATAATTATCTGATTCCATTTCCACTTGCTAAATACCCTGTTTTGTTTTAGTATATACATTTTATTTTAATCATTCCTGTAATCCTGTTTATGATGACCGGTTTTTATTTTTGAGGTCATTGTAATACGATTCTGCCCGACGCTCAAACCGAACATCATACGAACGTCATCCGAAACGGAAAGAAGGGCGACGATGTTGCACTAGCGAAGGAAGACAGCTGTCGCATCATTTTCAGCTGATTTTTGTGTACGCATCGCGGACGCTGCTAGCTAGATCAGCGAACGATACGTTTTGTAACGGTACAGGTTCCTTGTTTACGGTCGCGTAGAGAGGACGGTCGAGGCGAACGTTAGTTGTTGGGGCAGACCAGGATCCACGGTTTCTCATCGACGAACAAAGGGAGATGGTGTATTGAGCGCGGGTGGTGCGTAGCGGGCGGTGTGACGTCACCGGGCGACGGTGTCGGCGTCGAGGCCGATGCGGCGGGCGCGCTCGTGATCTCGGCGCTCGCAGGAGCGCGGCGAGCGGGCGCAGCGGAGCGGGCCAGCCTGGCCTCCACTGACTCGGGGGACGAGGGCGCTGGGCACCGGCTGCCGCGCAAGCGGCCCCGCATGCTGTCGCCGCCCGCCCGGCCCGCAGACATGCACCAGCCCGCAACCAATGGGGCGCCGACCCACCACGTCAACGGGGACGCGGCGCCCCACAATGGTGACCTGCAACTGCCGGGGCTGCGCATGAGCCAGACTGACCAGGAGATTGTCCGCCTCATCGGACAGCATCTCATCTCTATTGGACTCGAGTGAGTAAACATTCCTGTGTTGTGGTTGTGATGTGAAGATTTGCATGATGGTAACCAACATCTATGTGACATACATAACTTGTAAACATCCCACTGAATCTATTTATCTGTAGCTTAAAACTTGCTTTATTGACACAATTTCATTTCACAATCCATTTTTTTAATAATATTTAGATGATTCCGCAAACATACCATATTCAAAATTCAATATTTTTATGAACCTGGGTTATGCAAGTTTAATATTTTTCTTGTCATTAAACTGTATCTAAAAGTAAGTATGTGTGATGAATACAACATAATTATTAATGTCACATAAGTATCAATGACTATCAGAATTTTGATGTTCATCAGTGTCATGCAGCAGAAGTACCTACCTTTTTATTAAATTTCGAAAAGAAAATCAATTGAGACAACATATTTGTGGAATTCCCACAAATATACAATTTTCATTTCAATAAAACATTACTAAATGTTGCACCTGTTAATACAATCCTTTGTGTAATGGTAACTATGCATTAGACATCACACAAAGGAATGCACAAGGAATTGCTTTGAAATGCAATTCATATTTTGAGGTAACTTACTTACCAATATATTGAATAAATTAATTATTTTCCTAATAATGTTTGGTTTAAATAAACATGATTTGAAGGTCATTGGCCTGTTGATACCTATGTTGTAAACAACATGTCTTAGGTTAGGTAAAAGAAGTTAGGCGGTGGTATTATGTTGTATTTGGTAATCAAATCATGTTCATTGTTGATTATGTTGGTATAAATGACTTTGAGTAATGTATGGCATGTATTATACAATATACATTTTGAAAATAGGCATGCTTAAATATTCATGAATTCATTTGTGTTTTGTTAGTACATAATAACATGGCTGTGCTCAATATATTTTATTCTAGCAAGCAACTGCAACTGTATTCTCCATACAGGCCGAGAGTCTCTGATGTACCTTCACTATCACATCCTACACATATGCATACAGTGGCATCTAATCCCAGTTACAACTAGACAAATGTTGTAGGAGTATTTTTAATGACTTCAGAGTAAAGTCGTTATGTTATTTATGCCTTCAATATCAATTGTCCTATGGTAGCCATACATTTTGTTTATTAATGCTCATTTATTATTCTTTTTCCCCGAAGCACTTTCATGATCACACTAATAGCTAAAAGATCATAGAATTGTAATTTTTGCTGGATATAATAAGATACCTAAATCTTGTCTCGCTCCCTTTCATGGTTAACTAATGCCTAAACGTGAGACACATATATGCCGACGCGAATGTTTACCTCTAGCATTATGAATACATCCAAACCTATGAAATGGTTCAATAGGTTTGCAAATTCAGTCAAAATACTATTGATTTAATTACAATTGCATTGAAAATATTTAAATTAATTGTATTATAGCTTTGTAAGGTTTTCTTTTAATTCCTCAAGGAGTTCCATCTGATAATATCGTCACCAACACAGCTGATCAACTGTCGCAAACCCTTGCATGGTATATTTCATATTTGTTTTCGTTAGAACACTCTACCACTTGTGTTGCTTCGAAAAAAAATCGTCAACACAAGTACTTATCACGTTATCAGTTACCTATTTATATTGTCCGCTAGTGTGGGTTAACTGTGCTTTGATAAAACCTCGCATGTCTTTACGACCGTGGGACTGGTTCTCGCAATACGAAACGCTTTATCGAGCGAGAGTTTATCTTTTAGCTTAAGAGTTGCATTGTTATTTTGCAATAGCTATTTAGTTAATGTTCATTTTTGGAAGTTATAAGGCTAAGTTAAGGCTTACTACTATTCCAATTCCTTGCATCGTTTTAATCCATACTATTGTTTTACTACTTTCACTAATTTAGCTTTAGTACCTAGTATAGGTATTGACGGCCGAATAAATTCTAAAAGAAGATCCCTCAACATTTCCTATATGTACTTTTAATTAAAAATACCTACAATCCGAACACCGCTTGCCGTAATGGTAGGTGTGTTGCCACCAAGTGGTTGTGGGTTCGATTCACGTCGGGGTAAATTTCTGAATAGATGTTTCCGAAATTGTCCCTGGAATCGCGCCCAGTCCTATAGTAAGTCCTGTAGACTAGTAGCTATAGTAAGTACTGCAGTTGCTTAGTTCGGCACCATTCGGTGTATTAATGTGGTGATATTTATTTAATACTCTCTTTGCAATTGACCCGGTTTTTGAGCGTTCCATTTGAAAGATAATGTAATTTGTCTTGGTCTACAATTCTACATAAACGTTTATAGAGATGTAAATAACTGTTTCTATTACGTGTCGTCGAGACGCATGACGCTGCATGAAGTGTGCGAATTGCACATCGCAGCCGTGCGTACAACAAGACGCCGTGTTTATTTTGGTGGAAGTCGTTAATCCTTCGTTAGAAGATGATATCTGAGAATAAAATCTTTCATAATTTCTTTGCTTGAAGGAACTTAACATTTATCATAACAAGGCAAATCAAAAACACTCCTTTATCTCTCGTTTCTTGTGTTTGCTCCCGTTTAATCAAATATGAACTATGAACGCATGTCATGTTTGAGTTGCATTTGTTTCTAGCTTTCTGTTAGTTAGTAACAGTAAGCGTGGGTGATGATCCGACGAGTGTCGCAACTAGTCGCAAGTGTCGGTATTGCGCCGCGCGCGCCTCGCCTCGCGCCATAGGAGCCGTCCGCACGCCTACGCGTTGCACAACTATTTATTACTGTAACTAGACAACTAATGCGCTTTCCGTGCCCATCGTACTGTAGTACTACGCGTTATAAATATTGAGCATTGTATTTGTCATTTGGACGGCGGTTTCCGATGCAAGATTATCGCAAAGTTTTACATTCGAACTGTAGAACGATTTTTTCTTTGTCGCCCTGATATTCTACATATACCTTTGCGCTGGCTTCTGGTTTCTGTTAACTACTCGCTGAGTTATAAATGCAAAGTATAATGTTTCTTAATTAACTTCCAAGCTTTAAGAACAAGCCCTAGGCTGTATTCACAAACAATACTTGTCTAAGTAATAGACCAAAACCTACAGAAAATTAAATAACCTGCCAAGTGCATATCCGACCACGCATACTGTATGGTTCCGTAGAAATCCCGCCGCTTTTCAATAAGACGGAACCCTAATAATAATAAACATGATGGTTCATTTTATTGAAGTGAAACATCTAATGCGGTGGGTCTCGTAACTCTGCAATTCAATTATATAAAATTGTTATTTCCACTCCTCTTCCCAAGTCCCCTGGTACCCTAGACTAACTTTGCTTTCAATAATTTAGAACACAGTTTTATAGCGGTACATAAACTTAATGTTTGTGAAAATTTTCACCCGAATCGTTTTTGAATAAAATGACTGTGGCGTCTCGGACAGACGGACAAAGCGAAACTATAAGGTTTCCTGGTTTGACTACGGAACCCTAAAAATGTAATTTCTCAATGCGTTCGCGTGCACTGTGAGATCTCATAGTAAATTTATGAATGTGGGCCTATTTCTATTTCTCACGTCTGCACATTATTCTGCAAAAATAAGACTGAAGCGATATACGATAATGTCGATTAAGTACTTTGTTCAGTGTGCACCGAAGGCCGCTCTGACGTGTCTGCGACTAGCACGAGCTAATGGCTTCAGTCGTGACCGACACTCGTGTCACGGACGGAGTGAAACATGCTAAGATTGAAACGTATTAATTATTAATTGGGTATTTGCCTGAAATAAATGGATTTTATTATTATTATTATTAAAACGTCATTTTCCTGTAGATTAATTGCTTTCATTGATACCCAAGTTGCACTACGCTGAATATCCTTTGTAACTGCTGAGTTTTCTATAATCTATAAGTCCACCAGGTGTATAGTAATGCGTGGGTACCCACGCGTCATATCAGTCGGCGTGTATGTGCAGACGCAGCGCGGCGCTCCTGATGGAGGAGTCGGGCCTGCACCTGGAGCACCCGGCGGCGGCCACGTTCCGCCAGCACGTGCTCGCCGGCGACTGGGTGAAGGCCGACCACGACCTGCGCGCGCTGCACGACCTGCTGCGCGACTCGCCGCACGTCGACCCGCATCACCTGGCCGTTAGTCCTTATTGATATACGATCACTGAGCATTATGATCGCGACATGGGAGGCGAAAGACGCATCGCATTTTATTTTTAACCTTCATAAAACGTAGATAAAATTATCATTCACCACTCGGCGGTCTCGTGCAGGAGATGAAGTTCGTGGTGCTGGAGCAGAAGTACCTGGAGCACCTGGAGGCGGGGCGCGTGCTGGACGCGCTGCACGTGCTGCGCAACGAGCTGACGCCGCTGCAGTACGACACGGCGCGCGTGCACCGGCTGTCCGCGCTCATGATGTGCGCGGACGCGGCCGAGCTGCAGGCGCGCGCGCGCTGGCCGGGCGGCGGGCCCCGCTCGCGCGGCGCCGTGCTGGCGCGCGTGCAGGCCGTGCTGCCGCCGGCGCTGATGATGGCGCCGGGCCGGCTGCGCGCGCTGCTGGCGCAGGCGGCGGCGCAGCAGGCGGCGCGCTGCCGCTTCCACGCCGCGCCGCGCCCCGCGCCGCTCGCCGCGCCCGACCACATCCCCTTCACGCTGCTCGCGGACCACCAGTGCTCCGCGGACAACTTCCCCATTCACTCGCTACAGGTCGCACCTCTCATTATTATATATTTTACGGTGTATCCGGTCTACTTCATCATACGGTTTACAAATATTTTATCGCTGTATATTTTAAGTTGTAATTGCCATAACATACTCTCGATTGTTGGTAGGTGCTCAACGAGCACTGCGACGAGGTCTGGTACTGCAAGTGGTCGCCGGACGGCTCCAAGCTCGCGTCCGGCTCCAAGGACAACACCGTCATGATATGGGACTTCGATCCCGTCGCGAAGCGACTCTCTTTTAGGTATTTATCATTTGAAGTCGTCCTTGTTAAAATGTTCAAATTAACATAAAATGTATTGTTTCTCTTTCTCATTCTATTATAGTAAATAGGTCACCAAATTAGCGAAACACCATATATCTATGGATGTTTCCCCTCGGAATTCCCATCTAATATTTATGTTGTTCAAGTCTTTTATGTTAATAGCCCAGCCACACACTCCCCCCACCACTGTTAATTCTGTAAGCCGGGATCGAGAATGGTGACCAATGATGACCCCGAGGATTGACCCTCGACGAGTAAAAAAAACGGGAAAAAGTTCAAGTCTATAAATCTACTCTTCTATGGGCTTTCTTTTTTATCTCATTTGTAGACGTTCCATATTATCTTCAGGTGTAGACGTTCCATTCCTAAACGACAGAACCCACCTAGAGGTTTCAACTGCACGAGACATAGGGCAGTGTCACACATTGTATACTTTACTTAGGGTGCAATTATTGTAATGGTAGTGGTTAGTAGAGGGGCGCGTGCGGCCGCGTCTATAAGCGTGTGTGTGTGTGTGTGCGTGCAGGAAGTCGCTGGAGGGCCACACGTACGGCGTGTCGTTCCTGGCCTGGTCCCCGGACGGCCGCCACCTCATCGCCGCGGGGCCCGAGGACTGCCCCGACCTCTGGATATGGAACATGGAGGTCAGCCGCCCCGCCCGCTTATACCCGCACGAGCGATCCTCTTTTGACACATATTGCTGCATTTGTTTCAATAATTATTAGTTAGTTGTCCAAACAGATTCTGAATATTCTGCCGTTCAGCTTACCCGTTACGGTCACCCGGTTGCGTTAATTTTGCATTGACCGATCGTTGTTTGGCCGGACAATATAAAATGTATTGATTACAAAATTGTGGAAAGTGTGACTCCGATGGCTGAACGCTTTCCTGTCCTAAAGGCTCCGTATTTCATTCAATGTTCTTAGATAAACGAGTTTGTATTCCAAATACACGGGATATGATATAGCGTTTGATTTCCAATACTTGCGATGTATGGAGAGTTCATTTGGTGACGTGTGTTTCCCCGGCGGCGGCAGACGGAGCAGCTGCACCTGAAGATGAGCCACTCGCAGGAGGACTCGCTGACGGCGGTGGCGTGGCACGCGGCCGGCGACAAGTTCGTGTGCGGCGGCGCGCGCGGACAGTTCTACCACTGCGGGCTCGACGTGAGTAGCTGCAGCCCGCCGGCCCGCTGTGTGCCGGCTGACGGGACATCATCTGTCATTGTCATTCTTATTCATGACAGCTGTCATGTGAACGGCACGCGGTGTACACTTTTAGACACATAATGATTACTATGGTCGCATTATTGTGGTTTGCATAATATATGGAATATAATATTATGGAATTGAAATTCATTGAATAATATTTTCGTATTTTGGGTTTTAATAAAAAGATCACAAATTTAGATTTTGAAAACATCAAAATTTTACGGATCATACAGGGGGTCAGATTTGTTGCAGAATACGCCGAATTAACAGTAACCTTGTACATGTATCCTTCAAATAAATCACGTTATAAAGGCATCAAATCCAAAGTCGAATAGGGAATGAAGGCGGGTCACATTCTCGAAAAGTACCTACGCCCTAGTAGGATCAAACGAGGTCAAAGACGAACATATCGCTCATCCGGTGCAACAGAGTTACAATTGCATATTTTTCGATTTTAAGGTATAATAGGAAAATGTTCCCAATGATGATATATTGACCTTTCGGCGAGGTCGTGGGGCGACACTGTGACAGTGAAGTGTGTGGCAGGGCGCGCTGCTGAACAGCTGGGACGGCGTGCGCGTGAACGCGCTGTGTTGCCGCGCCGACCGCGCCGTGCTGGCCGCCGACACGCACCACCGCGTGCGCGCCTACGACTTCACCGACCTCACCGACCGGAACCTGTCAGTACACACACACACCCGCACACACATCCGTACACACCCGCACACACCCTACAGGCCACATTGGTATATTTCATTAACCAATATATAAGCTATATAATTTAGCTGTGTCGATTCTCCCTTCAACCAAAATACACGTTCTATACAGTCTAAGGTCTTCTTTTAATAAAGCACAATATTCAGCATGGCGCATTAATGAATTCTAAAAAATATGTAACTACCACAAAAAATAGATTGTATAAATGTTTCTAGTTAGTAGCGAGTGATTTTATAAAAAGTCAGCTGTTAGCAAGTTTTTTTTTTTTGTGATAGCTACATAATTTTTCGTGTTTACTAAGACGCTATGAAAAATATGTGCATTATTAAAATCAGACCTTATATTTGGTGGTTTGGGCGCAGAATCCAAGAGGAGCACGCGGTGATGGCGATGACTCTGAACGCGGCGGACACACTGCTGCTGCTGAACGTGGCCAACCAGGGCGTGCACCTCTGGGACATACGTGAGTGTAGCAGGCTCACACGGGATCATATGGTTAACTAGAGACTCGAAACACTTACTTGTGGTGGAAGCAACATTTGGATCTTATAATTTTGTAAACAACCGATTTATTTTATTTATTTATTACGATTGTAACTGCCTGAGTAGATCGTAAAATAGACCTCGGGTCGTCAATATAAAACGGACAGCAATACAAACGGTGGCACATGACACCTGCGACCATACAAAGCCGCAGTAGCCTGACGAAAGTGACGGTATATGTATATAGGCAGCCGGCTAGTGTTATCTAATGCGTGGTCTGTCTGCAGGCGCGCGCGCGCTGGTGCGGCGGTTCCGCGGGCTGAGCCAGGGCCACTTCACCATCCACGCGTGCTTCGGCGGCGCGCACCAGGACTTCATCGCCTCCGGCAGCGAGGACAACAAGGTGATCCCTCCCGACACTTGCCGCACAACGTTTTTGCGGGGCTAAGTGGGGCCTCGTTGCATAGTTACATACAAAATATAATGAGGTTCCTTCAATTATTTTTTTGAAATCATGACGCGATACTGACCAATAAATTTCTTGCCGGATATTCTTAATGGAAGCAGCATTTCGAAGAGGTTTAAACTCTTTCGAGTGCTGCAAATGCGATCACATGAGATGTCGGGCATAAGGCTCGAGGAGTGTCCTGTTGTGATTGTAACGCAGCCGGCTCCGCTGGCAGGTGTACGTGTGGCACGTGAGCGGGGAGGAGCCCGTGGCGGTGATGAGCGGCCACACGCGCTGCGTCAACTGCGTGGCCTGGAACCCGCAGCACCACGACGTGCTGGTGTCCGCCTCCGACGACTACTCGCTGCGCCTGTGGGGGCCGCGCCCGCCGCGCGCCTAGCGCCTAGCGCCCGCAGGTACACACGCGCTGCGGCAACTGCGTGGCCTGGAACCCGCAGCACCACGACGTGCTGGTGTCCGCCTCCGACGACTACTCGCTGCGCCTGTGGGGGCCGCGCCCGCCGCGCGCCTAGCGCCTAGCGCCCGCAGGTACACACGCGCTGCGGCAACTGCGTGGCCTGGAACCCGCAGCACCACGACGTGCTGGTGTCCGCCTCCGACGACTACTCGCTGCGCCTGTGGGGGCCGCGCCCGCCGCGCGCCTAGCGCCTAGCGCCCGCAGGTACACACGCGCTGCGGCAACTGCGTGGCCTGGAACCCGCAGCACCACGACGTGCTGGTGTCCGCCTCCGACGACTACTCGCTGCGCCTGTGGGGGCCGCGCCCGCCGCGCGCCTAGCGCCTAGCGCCCGCAGGTACACACGCGCTGCGGCAACTGCGTGGCCTGGAACCCGCAGCACCACGACGTGCTGGTGTCCGCCTCCGACGACTACTCGCTGCGCCTGTGGGGGCCGCGCCCGCCGCGCGCCTAGCGCCTAGCGCCTAGCGCCCGCAGGTACACACGCGCTGCGGCAACTGCGTGGCCTGGAACCCGCAGCACCACGACGTGCGCTGGTGTCCGCCTCCGACGACTACTCGCTGCGCCTGTGGGGGCCGCGCCCGCCGCGCGCCTAGCGCCTAGCGCCCGCAGGTACACACGCGCTGCGGCAACTGCGTGGCCTGGAACCCGCAGCACCACGACGTGCTGGTGTCCGCCTCCGACGACTACTCGCTGCGCCTGTGGGGGCCGCGCCCGCCGCGCGCCTAGCGCCTAGCGCCTAGCGCCCGCAGGTACACACGCGCTGCGGCAACTGCGTGGCCTGGAACCCGCAGCACCACGACGTGCGCTGGTGTCCGCCTCCGACGACTACTCGCTGCGCCTGTGGGGGCCGCGCCCGCCGCGCGCCTAGCGCCTAGCGCCCGCAGGTACACACGCGCTGCGGCAACTGCGTGGCCTGGAACCCGCAGCACCACGACGTGCTGGTGTCCGCCTCCGACGACTACTCGCTGCGCCTGTGGGGGCCGCGCCCGCCGCGCGCCTAGCGCCTAGCGCCCGCAGGTACACACGCGCTGCGGCAACTGCGTGGCCTGGAACCCGCAGCACCACGACGTGCTGGTGTCCGCCTCCGACGACTACTCGCTGCGCCTGTGGGGGCCGCGCCCGCCGCGCGCCTAGCGCCTAGCGCCCGCAGGTACACACGCGCTGCGGCAACTGCGTGGCCTGGAACCCGCAGCACCACGACGTGCTGGTGTCCGCCTCCGACGACTACTCGCTGCGCCTGTGGGGGCCGCGCCCGCCGCGCGCCTAGCGCCTAGCGCCCGCAGGTACACACGCGCTGCGGCAACTGCGTGGCCTGGAACCCGCAGCACCACGACGTGCTGGTGTCCGCCTCCGACGACTACTCGCTGCGCCTGTGGGGGCCGCGCCCGCCGCGCGCCTAGCGCCTAGCGCCCGCAGGTACACACGCGCTGCGGCAACTGCGTGGCCTGGAACCCGCAGCACCACGACGTGCGCTGGTGTCCGCCTCCGACGACTACTCGCTGCGCCTGTGGGGGCCGCGCCCGCCGCGCGCCTAGCGCCTAGCGCCCGCAGGTACACACGCGCTGCGGCAACTGCGTGGCCTGGAACCCGCAGCACCACGACGTGCTGGTGTCCGCCTCCGACGACTACTCGCTGCGCCTGTGGGGGCCGCGCCCGCCGCGCGCCTAGCGCCTAGCGCCCGCAGGTACACACGCGCTGCGGCAACTGCGTGGCCTGGAACCCGCAGCACCACGACGTGCTGGTGTCCGCCTCCGACGACTACTCGCTGCGCCTGTGGGGGCCGCGCCCGCCGCGCGCCTAGCGCCTAGCGCCCGCAGGTACACACGCGCTGCGGCAACTGCGTGGCCTGGAACCCGCAGCACCACGACGTGCTGGTGTCCGCCTCCGACGACTACTCGCTGCGCCTGTGGGGGCCGCGCCCGCCGCGCGCCTAGCGCCTAGCGCCCGCAGGTACACACGCGCTGCGGCAACTGCGTGGCCTGGAACCCGCAGCACCACGACGTGCGCTGGTGTCCGCCTCCGACGACTACTCGCTGCGCCTGTGGGGGCCGCGCCCGCCGCGCGCCTAGCGCCTAGCGCCCGCAGGTACACACGCGCTGCGGCAACTGCGTGGCCTGGAACCCGCAGCACCACGACGTGCTGGTGTCCGCCTCCGACGACTACTCGCTGCGCCTGTGGGGGCCGCGCCCGCCGCGCGCCTAGCGCCTAGCGCCCGCAGGTACACACGCGCTGCGGCAACTGCGTGGCCTGGAACCCGCAGCACCACGACGTGCTGGTGTCCGCCTCCGACGACTACTCGCTGCGCCTGTGGGGGCCGCGCCCGCCGCGCGCCTAGCGCCTAGCGCCCGCAGGTACACACGCGCTGCGGCAACTGCGTGGCCTGGAACCCGCAGCACCACGACGTGCTGGTGTCCGCCTCCGACGACTACTCGCTGCGCCTGTGGGGGCCGCGCCCGCCGCGCGCCTAGCGCCTAGCGCCCGCAGGTACACACGCGCTGCGGCAACTGCGTGGCCTGGAACCCGCAGCACCACGACGTGCTGGTGTCCGCCTCCGACGACTACTCGCTGCGCCTGTGGGGGCCGCGCCCGCCGCGCGCCTAGCGCCTAGCGCCCGCAGGTACACACGCGCTGCGGCAACTGCGTGGCCTGGAACCCGCAGCACCACGACGTGCTGGTGTCCGCCTCCGACGACTACTCGCTGCGCCTGTGGGGGCCGCGCCCGCCGCGCGCCTAGCGCCTAGCGCCCGCAGGTACACACGCGCTGCGGCAACTGCGTGGCCTGGAACCCGCAGCACCACGACGTGCTGGTGTCCGCCTCCGACGACTACTCGCTGCGCCTGTGGGGGCCGCGCCCGCCGCGCGCCTAGCGCCTAGCGCCCGCAGGTACACACGCGCTGCGGCAACTGCGTGGCCTGGAACCCGCAGCACCACGACGTGCTGGTGTCCGCCTCCGACGACTACTCGCTGCGCCTGTGGGGGCCGCGCCCGCCGCGCGCCTAGCGCCTAGCGCCCGCAGGTACACACGCGCTGCGGCAACTGCGTGGCCTGGAACCCGCAGCACCACGACGTGCTGGTGTCCGCCTCCGACGACTACTCGCTGCGCCTGTGGGGGCCGCGCCCGCCGCGCGCCTAGCGCCTAGCGCCCGCAGGTACACACGCGCTGCGGCAACTGCGTGGCCTGGAACCCGCAGCACCACGACGTGCTGGTGTCCGCCTCCGACGACTACTCGCTGCGCCTGTGGGGGCCGCGCCCGCCGCGCGCCTAGCGCCTAGCGCCCGCAGGTACACACGCGCTGCGGCAACTGCGTGGCCTGGAACCCGCAGCACCACGACGTGCTGGTGTCCGCCTCCGACGACTACTCGCTGCGCCTGTGGGGGCCGCGCCCGCCGCGCGCCTAGCGCCTAGCGCCCGCAGGTACACACGCGCTGCGGCAACTGCGTGGCCTGGAACCCGCAGCACCACGACGTGCTGGTGTCCGCCTCCGACGACTACTCGCTGCGCCTGTGGGGGCCGCGCCCGCCGCGCGCCTAGCGCCTAGCGCCCGCAGGTACACACGCGCTGCGGCAACTGCGTGGCCTGGAACCCGCAGCACCACGACGTGCGCTGGTGTCCGCCTCCGACGACTACTCGCTGCGCCTGTGGGGGCCGCGCCCGCCGCGCGCCTAGCGCCTAGCGCCCGCAGGTACACACGCGCTGCGGCAACTGCGTGGCCTGGAACCCGCAGCACCACGACGTGCTGGTGTCCGCCTCCGACGACTACTCGCTGCGCCTGTGGGGGCCGCGCCCGCCGCGCGCCTAGCGCCTAGCGCCCGCAGGTACACACGCGCTGCGGCAACTGCGTGGCCTGGAACCCGCAGCACCACGACGTGCTGGTGTCCGCCTCCGACGACTACTCGCTGCGCCTGTGGGGGCCGCGCCCGCCGCGCGCCTAGCGCCTAGCGCCCGCAGGTACACACGCGCTGCGGCAACTGCGTGGCCTGGAACCCGCAGCACCACGACGTGCTGGTGTCCGCCTCCGACGACTACTCGCTGCGCCTGTGGGGGCCGCGCCCGCCGCGCGCCTAGCGCCTAGCGCCCGCAGGTACACACGCGCTGCGGCAACTGCGTGGCCTGGAACCCGCAGCACCACGACGTGCGCTGGTGTCCGCCTCCGACGACTACTCGCTGCGCCTGTGGGGGCCGCGCCCGCCGCGCGCCTAGCGCCTAGCGCCCGCAGGTACACACGCGCTGCGGCAACTGCGTGGCCTGGAACCCGCAGCACCACGACGTGCTGGTGTCCGCCTCCGACGACTACTCGCTGCGCCTGTGGGGGCCGCGCCCGCCGCGCGCCTAGCGCCTAGCGCCCGCAGGTACACACGCGCTGCGGCAACTGCGTGGCCTGGAACCCGCAGCACCACGACGTGCTGGTGTCCGCCTCCGACGACTACTCGCTGCGCCTGTGGGGGCCGCGCCCGCCGCGCGCCTAGCGCCTAGCGCCCGCAGGTACACACGCGCTGCGGCAACTGCGTGGCCTGGAACCCGCAGCACCACGACGTGCTGGTGTCCGCCTCCGACGACTACTCGCTGCGCCTGTGGGGGCCGCGCCCGCCGCGCGCCTAGCGCCTAGCGCCCGCAGGTACACACGCGCTGCGGCAACTGCGTGGCCTGGAACCCGCAGCACCACGACGTGCTGGTGTCCGCCTCCGACGACTACTCGCTGCGCCTGTGGGGGCCGCGCCCGCCGCGCGCCTAGCGCCTAGCGCCCGCAGGTACACACGCGCTGCGGCAACTGCGTGGCCTGGAACCCGCAGCACCACGACGTGCTGGTGTCCGCCTCCGACGACTACTCGCTGCGCCTGTGGGGGCCGCGCCCGCCGCGCGCCTAGCGCCTAGCGCCCGCAGGTACACACGCGCTGCGGCAACTGCGTGGCCTGGAACCCGCAGCACCACGACGTGCTGGTGTCCGCCTCCGACGACTACTCGCTGCGCCTGTGGGGGCCGCGCCCGCCGCGCGCCTAGCGCCTAGCGCCCGCAGGTACACACGCGCTGCGGCAACTGCGTGGCCTGGAACCCGCAGCACCACGACGTGCTGGTGTCCGCCTCCGACGACTACTCGCTGCGCCTGTGGGGGCCGCGCCCGCCGCGCGCCTAGCGCCTAGCGCCCGCAGGTACACACGCGCTGCGGCAACTGCGTGGCCTGGAACCCGCAGCACCACGACGTGCTGGTGTCCGCCTCCGACGACTACTCGCTGCGCCTGTGGGGGCCGCGCCCGCCGCGCGCCTAGCGCCTAGCGCCCGCAGGTACACACGCGCTGCGGCAACTGCGTGGCCTGGAACCCGCAGCACCACGACGTGCGCTGGTGTCCGCCTCCGACGACTACTCGCTGCGCCTGTGGGGGCCGCGCCCGCCGCGCGCCTAGCGCCTAGCGCCCGCAGGTACACACGCGCTGCGGCAACTGCGTGGCCTGGAACCCGCAGCACCACGACGTGCTGGTGTCCGCCTCCGACGACTACTCGCTGCGCCTGTGGGGGCCGCGCCCGCCGCGCGCCTAGCGCCTAGCGCCCGCAGGTACACACGCGCTGCGGCAACTGCGTGGCCTGGAACCCGCAGCACCACGACGTGCTGGTGTCCGCCTCCGACGACTACTCGCTGCGCCTGTGGGGGCCGCGCCCGCCGCGCGCCTAGCGCCTAGCGCCCGCAGGTACACACGCGCTGCGGCAACTGCGTGGCCTGGAACCCGCAGCACCACGACGTGCTGGTGTCCGCCTCCGACGACTACTCGCTGCGCCTGTGGGGGCCGCGCCCGCCGCGCGCCTAGCGCCTAGCGCCTAGCGCCCGCAGGTACACACGCGCTGCGGCAACTGCGTGGCCTGGAACCCGCAGCACCACGACGTTAATAGTTACGAGTTTGGCGTGTCGTGTGCATACTACCCTGAGACATATTAATTACTGTTGCCAGCCGGCATTGTATCTAGTTATCAACATAATTACGTAAAAAGTTGCCGGGGCAGCGGAGGCGACGCGATTGTGATCGCTCGACTGACCGATGTTAGAAAGTATCGTTATACGATAGTGCAGAGCCCAACGGGGGGTTGTTCCATGAACCGTGAAATGGACTCCGTTTATTCTTCAGTTGTGTTATTTTTCAAATGTCCTTTTAGAAAGGTTAGGTTTGCCTTTCTCTCCTGTTTTAACATAGCAAAATATTATCTCAAATCCAGCTTCTCTTCTGCTAACTGTAAAATGGACCATGTTTCTTGCAGGAGGTGACCCGACTGCCACGACTGGCCTGCTGCACCAGGCGCCCCGCGGACCGTGGAGTTGTGACGTCATCACGGTAGTATCTCTGCCGACACGTCGGCTCTGGAAGATGGACATCACTCTCAACGACCTAAACTAAAATTTAGTTCAATCAATGGTTTCGTTGTGCGCTAATGGTTGTATAGGTTATATAAATCGAATGAGAACGTTTTTGTTAACGGTATACTATGATTTGAATACTCTACCGGGTATGTACGGTACCATCGGAGAGCTCCGTCGTAAGTTTTACGGTCGCTCGTCACTAGCGGCTGCGACGAATATTTGTATCGCAACTTGCACGATCCTGTCTATCAACCGAGAAACGAGAAATCGGCAATAAAAATAGTTTACGGAGACGCTAGCGACTAGCGACTCCTAACTAGCGAACGTATAGTTATGGTATAGCTACTGTGGTCCGTCCGGCGGAGTGTTCTATACGATCACATGTACAACCCATCCAAATAGTTGAGCCATATGTAACACGCGTATGCAGTCACGTCATTACTGACTGCTCGTTTTAAAACAAATAAGTAGTCACTGTCGACGGAGAGCCTTGCACTGGAGCCGAGCTGCAGCCAACTGATACCACTCATACACCGGCTGGCTCGAGCGGGTAGTGCCGCCCACTTACAGAAGTTCAGCGTAAAGTTATGTATTACAGCTGCGTTTCGTAAGATGAGCGACAGAGCTAAAGCAGGGTCGCTGAGCACGAAGAATTTCGTACAATGACTTGTAAATCTAATACGTTTCGCTCACACAGTTGCCGTGACCTGCGTGTGACCGGCAACTGTGTGAGCGAGACGTATTAGATTTACGCGGGAGTGACAGAGACAGGTAATAACAGGTCATTGTACGAAATTCTTCGTGCTCAGTGACCCTGCTTTAGATGCCCAACCCTCCCTCTGTACCGATCCCCTTCAGGCCGGCACCGAGCGATGCCTTAAGTATTGCGAGCATATAATATAAGCTGCGTTAATAGCTTAACACCAGAGGTCGTAAGCTAGTTTGTCGACTTAGCTCCAAAAAAGTATTGCTCAGTTTTATTGGTTGGCTACTGGTTTTGTTAATTGCGAAACTTGATAGGCATTCAATGTTGCTAATTATATGCGTAGGCAAATTGCCATTCCTCTTATACTCGTAATGTGCGAGCGAGACGGGAAGAAGTTGTAATATGTAATCCCAATTATTGGCGTCAAGTGTCACAAGTGGCTTCATTCTCTGGAGAAACTATACGGAGTTTAACCTTTTATTGAATAGTCGTTTCTTTTTTAATGCTCAATTATGAGGTGATGTTCTACCAGTGGCAGTCTGGTTGGTGTGTCGTGAACAAGACGGTTGTATAGTGAGACCCGATATACTCAAGTTGCGTTGTGGCCAACATGGCGGCGCGGAGAGAGCGCGGCCGGCGACCAGCGAGCAGTGACTGCGATTACAGAGCAAGCGACAATTGATATTCAACTTTATTTAAATCCATATAAGATTTAAAGCGTATGCTCTAAATTAATCAGTGCGCCAAACAATAGCCGACTTTGCGTTAAGTGCAAAATGTAATATTAAATTGACGCTGTGTGAAGTATTGCATACAGTAATTGTAAATCTGCGAGTTGGTACGTTAAAGGTTTGTCACAAGGTAGCGTAGGTTAGAGGTGTGTAGAGACGTAACGTAAGGATAAGGGCAGAGGGAGTGACGTCATGACGATTGAAATTATGGAGGTGCAAGTTATTTTTAAGTTGGAGTTTATATCAAAAACACCGCTGCGTCGTGGCAGTTATGTCAGGTATGTGTTCTCGGCTTTAAACCGAACCTAAGTATATTTTATGAAAAGAGTTATATTTATAATAAAACCCTCAGATCTTTGGTCTTGTGGAGACGTGATTTGTTACTCGATTGGTATATTATGTTTTTTATCAATCGGAAATTATATTTTTGGTTAAATTAGATGTAAAACTAAAGCTATTTATGATTAAATTAAGTGAGTGTTGTAAGGTACAGTGTGCAATACGCTCTCTCCGTGTCGCGCGCTCCCCGGACACAGCTAGGTTAATTTATTTAAGTCCCTTCGGTTTAGATCATTAAGACTTTACCTGCGCGTGGTGTCACGCACTTTAACTTTATTGTACACTTGGTGAAGATACCAACAATTTAGGGTCTAGTTCTTCCACAAATAGTGGTCTCTAATAACCTCAAGAAAATTGGGAGTTTAATAGGTCTTTTCGCAACCAAGAATACTGTTAAACGTCAAGTGTGTGAACGCGCGCGCAGGTGTTTAATTATAGCTAGCAGAGGGTATATTTTGTAGCGGCCACCGCTCACGGCTCTATTTTTATACCGACCACTGAGTCTCACACGAGATAACATATTGACGAAGTCGTTACACTTTAAATATTATCATACTTGACACATTTGACATGAAATCCACCAATCAGGGCACAGCATAATGATCAAATTTGCACCCGATTGGTTGGCAGTCAACTGCCGTTCCGCTTAGTTCAATGTACAATTCTATAAACGAAAAATGTGTGAAGTTTTCCTTTTATTTTATGTAAGGTTCTTTATCACGATGCAGTGTACATTTTTCAGTGTATAAGTAACTGCACCAGGCCTCGTCCACTGGCGGTTGCGAAGCTTCGAGTCGGTTTTATCTTAACTAACACTAATTATAAAGTCGTCCAACATGAATGGAGAGCCGGGGCCGCACACGCCGCGCGTTGTTTAAGCTCCGGCGCAGACGCGCCGACACGCGGGATAAGAAAATTTGATCAATGCCCTTTTTAACTATATTTTATTTTGGATTGATTTTTAATACACTTTTAGAGTACTAATTTTAGCTTTCGTAGTTCGCACGTCGCCTTATCCCTGCACGTATCATGTACTGTTCGGAACAAAACTATGAGCTTTATGATGATACGGTCACGGTATTTTATGTAGCTTATCATTTGACAGCCGACAGCAGACATATCAGCCGGTGAACGATTTCGAGACAATAGCGAATGTGCTGCGCGCATGAGGTCGGCGCACACCTGCGCAGAGCCCGGCTCGTAGCAAATATGAAGTCCGCTACAGACTCGCGCCGCCAGCGCTCGAGCTGTAGCGGGCTTCAGGCGATGACGCGGCGCGTCTGCGTGTGCGCAGCAAGTACAAACGATAGTTTTGGGTATTAACGATACGATTTACTATGAATATGTAAAGGTCGCGAGCGCGGGGCGGGTCGGGGGTGACGCCCCCATTTGAATTGTTATAAATATTATATCAATAAATTTTATATTGTAAACTAAACAGGATTGTCTTTTATTTTTCTATCATCTATATTACACTTATGTTAAATAACGTAAAGTAAATAATTATAATAACATCACACTTAAAGATAATCTCTTATTCATTAATAAAATATACATTAATTTAACAGTAACACTAGACAGTTAACTATAAGTTAGCAGTGCCGGACTTCTCCACCAGTTCGAGCAGTGTGTGCAGCGAGGTGTCAAACAGCTCGCAGCGGATGGGCATCTCCAGTGAGTAGAAGGGGTTCTTGAGCGCGTAGTCCGAGTACAGCTCGTATATCCGCTTCAGCACCACCTCAGATCCCTGCGTGCTGGGGTCTGTTACCACTATGAATTTTACACCTGCAAATAATACAACAAGCATAATAAAGTAATCACAGTTCAGTCCTCTCTCCCTCCTATATTAAACACCCACTAGTAAGTAGGTGGTACATTTGGTGGGTAGGAGTTGAACAGTGAATTTCTGAAATCTGCCACCAGGCCACGGCTTGTGCAGCATGACAAATCCAGCACAGTTAAGTACTACTTTTTATAAATAAATAAAAAACTGGATCAAACCTAATTAATACTACCTAACTGGACAATCACACTTTAAATGTTGAAACTTAATAGGTTCCTTTTACAATTCCTTACCTGTTAATGTCTGGAAGCAGGATAGCTTGAAGGTGTCTGCTGTTAGACACTCAATCCCGGAGGACTTGGGCACAGGGCTGAGTTGGCTGGCGAGGGCAAATAGTGGATAGAACATACTGGCCAGTACTATCTTCTCATTGGTCGTGGCTCGCGCGCGCCCGAATTTTAGACTTAGAGGGTAGTTCTCCTGCAAATACAGCATTTAAACAATAAAAGCTTCCTATTATATGCAGTAATGATAGATTTGATATGAAAATTATTATTACTAATTACTTTTATTCTTCACAAGGGTAGTTGATGCAAGCTATTTTTGTTACTTCATAAATAAACAGATTGAAGAAAACAGTCACTTACCTTAGCTTGTATAATATCAAATACATCTTTCCCATCTTCTGTGGTACAGCCGGTCACTGGTGACCCATTCACAGAGAGCAGCACATGGCCGACTAGAAGTAAACAATATGAGAGATATTATTAACTGCAGTATACTTGTAGCAGAGCTAGATTAATAAGAGGGCACGCCTCTAGCTATATATTATATAGAATACAATTATTATTTTTTTAACATTGTTTACACTTTGGTTTTATTAATATTCACAAGTAATTGAATATTCTATGAAATATTCACGCATTAAATGTAAAGGATCGTACCTACCGTTTATTCCGTCTCGCTGGCCAAAGGCAACGATAACTTTCTTGTTCTCATACTGCAGCTTGATGTCCAGCGGGAATCCGAAGGTTTTTTCCGTTTCTACCCGAGGAATGTTGTGGTCATAGTTGAATATGAGACCTCCGGATTTACTCACGATGTACACACCGTAAATAACCATTATTCAGGCTAAAATTCCGGGTAAAATATTTTTTTGGTCAGTTACAAATAATCCAACTGCCAACTTCGACACCCTATTAGTGCTGCCAGATGTAAAAGTTGTAATTATCGCAATTAACTGTCAAAATTATCGTTTTTCAATAAAATTATCGTACAACGCCATATTTTAGCTTCTTCACTCCAATCAGCACCCCCCCCCCCTAGAAACAAATTTTTAGTAAAGAAAAATCAAATTAAGGAAAATGTTTAGCGATGTTGAATCAAAACGATCACTTCCACTCAGTTTAAAGCTATTTTTGTGCTGTTTCAAATTATCGTACGTGCCACATAACTTTAATATCCGCTTGTGTACATCGTACCTATGGCCAAATTAAACACAATGTTACAAATTATCGTATACCCCCTTAATTATCGTACGGTCTGGCAACACAGCACCCTATCTACTATTTATGTTTATGACACTCTATTCTTTTTAATTGATTTTTCGGCTGTGCACTTTTTGCATTTAGCCACTGTGAACTTTCACCGTTCACAGAGTTATAAGTTCTATTAGAAGTTTAGCCACTGTTTTACTGATGTGTTTAGTTGGGGACTTATAAGGCCTTCGCTAAAAAACTAGAAAATATCACAGGCTTAGTGAAGACTTCTGTAAGTCTGTGAAAATATAATAAATATTACTTGACACTGTTACGATGCAAAAAGCAGTGCGATACTGTATATATGTCCTCTCTGTGTTTGGTGTCTGTTGTGATTTTTTAAATTTAAATCTTTATAAATTATGCTTTTTATTTCTCTTCACACTGCAAACTCCAGTGCATACTGTGTATTTGTCTCACTTGACATTGACAGAATTATCCAAAAGGACAATCCATAACACCAAAAAATATTAAAAAGAAACCGACTTCAAAATAGCGTAAAATTGTATTATCTTTGAAAATAGCGTTGGTGCACTAAAAAGCTAGAAATAGCTATTTCTTTCATTTGGAATCGATGCCAATTCAAGTAGGGGCTACCTAACCTACTTAAGAAGTAGTAGAAGTTGATAGTGGCGACTCCAAATGAAACAAATTATTACAAGGCTCCTACTTATTTCTAGCTTTTTAATTCACCCAGGTTTTTTAGGGTTCCGTAGTCCCTACGCGCAAAATTACTTTTTTTGAAGTGCCTCCCCGAACGCGAAATAGGGAATATTTTTTTAGTTACCCCATCATGTGGGGTATCTTTAAAAAAATATTTTCAAGTGGGGTTTCCATACAACATTTTTTTATATTTAATATACCATAAGCATGATTTTTAAGTTTTAAACATTTAATCGAAACTTACGCAATGAATTCCGGCACTTTTTACATGATTATGATAATCGACAAAACTAGTTAGGTACAACAATATAATTTCGTTATTGAAATGGCTACGGAACCCTAAATTGTGCGCGGTACGACATGCACTTGGCCAGTTTTTATTTTTATATTTTTTTGTAGCACGTGCGAACTACCTACGTATTGCATTATTGCCGACCGAAATCGTTCGTACCTATCTCTCAAATTACTGGACCAATTTTGATAAAAAATAATGGGACCACCTGGAGAGTAAGTTAAATCTTTATAATAATAATTTGGCCCAGTACGGGTTGGCCGATTTTACATGTCTTGCGAAAATTGTTTAGGTTTTCTAGGACACACAGGTTTCCTCGCTATACACTTTCGAAATCAGGAAAAATTTAAAAATCGGTCCTCAATGACGGAGTAATCGATGAATAAACATAAAACCTCCTCCTATTTTTCGAAGTCGGTTATAAATAAGTGGTACCTCCCCGTACCTGTTATCTATTGCGATTCGTTATCAATTTTGGTTGTCATAAGTGATTAGTCACCTTGTCCTTCGGCGGCGCAGACTCCGACGGCAACTCGCTACTGGCCGATCACTTAGCTGATTAGACGTGATCATATTTTGTGATTCACTTCCAATTTCACTGTGCACGGCGCAGAGTGATGAAGTGAATCACAAATTTATCAGAACAATCACAACTAATGTGGGAATTTCACGCACCAGACGACTTGGAACTTCAGACAGAGATGATAACAGCAAACAGTCCATCTATGATAGCTATATGATAATTATGGCATTTTATGGATAGATAACATCGGTCCTTCATGATTATACGTAATAATGACGATTGGTATTTCCGAGATGGTGCAAATTCGCGAATGACTCACGCGGTAAGTACTATTACCATACCTAGTACAGAAGGTATGGTAGATAGGTATAAGAAAGTCATCTATTATAGTAGTTAGTTCCCAGACAGACATTTAATTAATTTCATCAAGAGAATGTCGTTGAACATACCAATGATGAAACAAAAAATCTGTGAAATAAACGAAGGCAAGTTTTGATAGTTTACGAAATACCTACCATATTCGATATCGATTCTACGATATTCGCTTTCTAGAAGGCTTTGAACAATCTGTCCCAAATACTTACAATCCTTTGCTGTCATGATTTTATTGTCTAGGTACCTAATACGTTATTTTCCAGGTTTCCACAATTTTCATCTGTTACAGTGATACAGTTCACGATTCTGTCAAGGCACTGCATCTGCGAAAAATTACCATGAATTTAACCTAATAAATAACAATAACTGTAGGTATATACCTGTAAGTACGGCAAGTTTACAACCCTCCTAGTGAACGGCAACTCACCATCTGCCGAAGATACGTTGGTGGGTACTTATTATGGGAAGTGTTCGATTCTATTCGCAATAGCATCAGACAGAATCCATCAATACACTCTTTCTTTTGATATTTGTAATAGTCCCGGCACCTACTGGGGTCAAAACGCGGTTGTACCTACTATTTGCAGCAGTTGAGTGACCTGTGGGGCCCAAGTCTGTTAACAACCGGCTGGCATCTCGATCGACTTGCACTCGACTCGCCATACGTCGAAACTGACGTATCGCGTATATGAATACGTCAGTTTTTACAGTTTTCCAACAGAACATCCATCAAAGCTGACGTAGCGTAGTTTTGATGTAGGTATTGCGTTGCGAGTAACCGAGATTTACATATTATGGGATACTAGTTTCTGCCCGCGACTTCGTCCGCGTAGACTTAAGTGGATTATTATATGTGTTAATCCAGGTTATAAACTGTGTTCCAAATTTCATCCAAATCCATTCAGTAGTTTTTGCGTAAAAGAGTAACAAACATACATCCACACTTACAAAATTTCGCATTTATAATATTAGTAAGATTTTACGGGCTATGTCCGGTCCTTTGGAAACCTTGCATGAGGACGTTCAGCATGTAGAAGCCTTTTGTATCACCAATATATGTCCAGAAGTACCTAGTAGCTAGAGTTGTAAGTACCTACGTAAGTATTTACTATTTACTCTTGGCAATATTTACCACCAACTAGGTACCTACATGTCTTTTCCGCATACATTGTATTCCGAAAACCCGATTAAATTGTGCATTGTGTATGACACGTAGGAAAATGTAAAACCGACTCCCAAGTTAGGTGTGCGGACTGCCAACACGAGGCCGCGGACTTCCCGGCCGCTGTATATTTACATACACCTTGTTATAACTTCATAGGATACCTATCTACATAAGAATTGTGAGGTTGAGTGTTGTAATTTTAAGTTTCCTACTTTCTACCACTATCTGTAAAATCAATCATTTATTTCATTCGGATTATAGCCTAACGAAATGCCGTATCACTTAATGAACTGGGAACACTGATGTAAAACGTATTTTATTTACCTACATACCAAGACCGAGGATGGGACCAGCTTGCGCCGCAGTGTAAGTAGATATTCCATTTCTCGGAAGAAACGGGTAACGTCTCCTATGTGCGTCACATCACATTTAAATTACGCTTTTTACAGCAACCGCCCCGATCATCTCATTACGCTGTTTTGTTCGAACTATTTGTCCATCTATTATACCGTCTAGCATCCGTATTAGGTTTTTATCCGTCGGTTGCTCGTGTCAACTCGCTAGTGCAGACACTTGACAACCGTGTTGCATGCAGCATGGTGATTAACAATTAGTTACTTATATTTATTTGTGGATGTGGTCGTCGCGAGAGTCGCTAACCATAGACTTTAGCTAGAGTGAATAACTATAGTCGTGAGTGAGCTTTCTGTCTAGCTTGTATAAACGAGCTAGACGGAATGTTCTCTACCTATAAAAGTTGTCCAAGTAACTTCTTATAAAATCACCTATCTGTCATTGAAAGTCCCGTCAAAATCGGTCCAGCCGTTTCGGTGATTGGCCAGAACAAACAGCAGACAGACTTTTGAGTTATTGTTAGTGTACCGTACCTCAAAAGGAAAAACGGAACCCTTATTATTATCACTTTGTTATCCGTCTGTCTGTATGGCCGTCTGTCTCACTGTCAAGAGCCTTTCTCTCAGAAACGGATAGAGTTATTAAGTTGAAATTAATTTCGATTATCGAACGCTATGGTCCCTTGGAGGTGTAAAAAAAATTGGCTTCTAAGTCAACGCAATAAAATATACGGCCATTATGTCGCATATTTTGATACTTTGCAAATTCACTTATCAAAACAAAGGAATCAACGCACAAACAGTAGGTACCTTTTATACCGTAAATATCCACTAAGGAAGGATTTTGTAAATTTCCACTCCAAGTGTATAAAATAGGAGGTGAAAGTTTGTATGGCTAAAACAAATATCAACTTAGAGCCATGAAAATTTGTATTGAGGATACTCATTACAAATAAAAAATATGATTTACAGCGTTTTATAATATTCCACCCCTAAGTGTGTGAAATAAGGGAAAACTGTTTGTATTGGGTTCCCGAATTTGTTTAAGCAGAAAACGTGGCTTTAGGTAGATCTTGCTCTAAAAACTTAAAACAGTGTGCAGTAAATATGGAATAAATGAGGACACTAGCACATGACACGACATTGCAATTAAAATTATAACAGGAGAAATGGGTTCACTAAATCACGAGCTACAGCCGACCAAGTTCAAGCTTAGTTAAATTCCCGTAAGTAGTTTCTGAATAAACTAAATGGTGAGATTCAAAAATCAACAGCAAATACAACTTTGTTTCTTGTGTTTCACAACTTTGGTTATAGATACGATAACTATTCGCTATTGAAATGGGTGCAGAAGCCTTCATTGTACATGTCCTGACGTGCACTTATCCGGTTTGTTATTAAATTAAAAAACAGACAAACAAATAAATTTTAAAAAATGTTATTAGTGGGTACTTACTGCTATATATTCTTTTAGTTAAAATCTGTTATTTTGACATTACAAACGGATTCTTCAATTTATTTATGGACTCCGGAACCTACTCGCGGGTCGGATAGAGGGGGAGGGGGGTGAATGATTTCAGAAGAGATACTGAAAACTCAAATGAGAACTGAAAAGTAGTACAAGTAACACTTACATATTACGTACGCAATATTTACAAACAACCGATGATTGATTTATTAAAAATCATTGAGTTATAAATAGGCATACCTATCAATAGTGCCAGCGCAGTTTGGGCCGAATCGCCGCTTATCTTGGAGATATGTGCGTAAGTAAGCGTGTAAAATAACGCAAATATTTTTTTATTATTATATTCGTGAATGAAGCAGTCTCCGAAATACAGTGTGTTGTCAGTTGTGCAAGCAGGCCCGTGTGCGCGCGCATCCGCGGCGGCGGCGGCGCGGCCTGAGTCGCGCGCGCAGCTTCCCAGAAAGCGTTTTCCTCGTCACAGAGATCGCGCTGACGAATCGTCGACGTCACGCCGATGACGCGCTCTGTTGCGAATAAAAGTATAAAAACGTCGGTGTGCGCGGCGCGCGTCCCCTAGTGCCGGTCGTGGTGTTGCGCGCGCTGGTGCCGCCGCAACCCTGGCGCCCCGACATGCCTGCATGGAGCCCGCGCCGCCCACGCCGCCGGCAGACTCCGACACCGACCAGGAGGACGACGAGACCGTGCCCGCCGGTAAACGCACTGATATAACCTGTCACCGGTGCCATCCGGTGTTCCGTGTGTGTGTCAAATGTGCAGTTGTTGTTTTATTGTTTTTGGCCAGTTAATCGGAGGTGATAACCTTGGATGTGGTAACGAGAGGGATCACAGTGTTTAGTTTTGACGGATCGCCGCCGCCTACACCGCCAGGTCTTGTGGTAACAATTAAGATATATGTTAAGGAAAAATAATTTGCCGTAATAAGTAAAAACAAAGTTTTTATATGGACGTATATTTTAGCAGCTTTTTCATTAAATACTACACTTACTTATTTAATTAATCAAAGTTTATATTTTATCATCAGCATTGCATAATTAAGTAAATATGACGAAAATCTAATATTGGCAATATTGGCACGACATCGACGCGTTGGAAGATACCACCACCGCGCCATCGCGCCATGGCGCTGCTGGTAGGCCTAAACCAAGTTGTATTTTGATTTTGAATCTGGCAATTGTGCTTTAATTGGTTGTTTAGTTAAGTTTGGTACACTATGCGAGTTTTTTGATACCAGCAACCGTGCCGCTGGCCTGACGTTAAGTTGTAACTGTAGCCTATCATGGAGGCTTGCAATAGGTACCAGAGGCATCGCTCGCATGTTACCGATCCCGTAAATTATCTTTTGAATTGAAACCTTCCTTGGAAGCACCCGCAGTCAATCAAGAAGCGGAAAGCTGGGTGATTGGTATTTGGTATCGAGACGAATTAGCTAATGTGACGAGTGGTCATCCTGTCCTGCTTATGTGCCTACGGGATGTGTGTAGAACCCTTGAGAGAGCCCTAGTATTCGGAAGAATGTTAAGACGGCAAAGATGGTTTTCATAGTAGTAACGTCAAAGAATTTCAAATTCTTTAAGTAAACTATACATAAAACATATATTATGCACTTATGTGTTTCTCTAACAGCGATTGAATTTAGATTAAATGGTGTCCGAAAGTATTTAGGTACTTACTATTTAAATTATTTTCAAACAGCAAAAGTTCTAAAGACGTTTTCAATATTTCTTAGTCTGGGAATCTTAGGAACTATGAAAATCTCTCGGAATTGTGATCCATGTAAGTACTAAGTACATTTGAAATTTTCCCGAGTCGACAAGCTTTCTAAACTTTAGGATTTAGCCACGTTGGTTGAAAAGTGTCTTATCATACAGAAAATCATCGCAAATGTACTTCAATAATACGACACAGGGCAGGGGCAGGACAGGTCAGGGTAGAAAGCATGAAATTAAAACTACTATGATTTATTTTTCCAAGGGCTACGGGGCCCACCGTGCCGCGCCTATATCCAGGCGGAACATTGCCTATGGATAGTCCGCCCCTGATCCGTCATTAATATTCGTCCATCAACCTAACAATTCTGCGGCCAAAACTAATGGATATTTTCTCATAAACATCTCCGAGTAATCAGCTCCGTAAAAGCTTAATCATGTCTAGGTCTCCTGTTAAAGGATATCTATTTGATTTGGTTGATTTGATTAGTACCTATTACTTCCATTTTTACTAAACCTAGGCCAAAATAACCTTGTTACCAAAGCGACATCGTCTATGTGTATGAAGACCATTTTTAAGATTTTCAATGAATCGACAACTGATATGTATATTGGGAAAACGTCATGATTCCCATGTCTTGAGACTACCTCGTACTGGTTTCTTACATAGGTATTCCGTGTTATTGGATGGATTATGATGGTAACATGGCCGCCAAGGCTAAGCCATGGTACCCAAAGCAATGTATTAAATTTTAATTAAAAAAAAATCCGTCGTTAAGATCCAGAGAAGTGGGAGCGCCGCGATGTGTCGAAGTGCATGCGCTGGGTGGCGAAGACGTTCGGCGTGCGCGCGCCGCGCCGCCACCTGCTGCCGGCCACCGGCCGCGCGCTGCTCGCGCTCTCCGAGGACAACTGGCTGCAGGTACCTTTACAAAATGTAGACATTCCCGACCCACGTGGAGCCTGGGTTTCACGCAAACGCCTGGATGCCCGGAAAGGGTAGACAGAAGTTTATTTACACACATGTCGCCTATGAGGCCTATAATAAGGGCCCGTCTATTCCTATTTACTTTTTTCCATTGCATATTATGCATGCAAGGGCAGTCTGTGTCATTGAAATTACAATTATATTATTTCATAAAATAGCTGACCTTGACGTATGATGTAGAAGTCCTTCGGTCGTGTAAGTCAGGTCCAGCTGTGGACGTGTTTCAGCTGACGCTAGGAATTACTACCACCTCTACTAGCAAGTTGCACTTAGTAACATACACCATAGCTGAATATGTTAGTAATGGTCGGTGCTGGTCCAGCGCAGTCTCGACTGTGGTCTTCTCTATGACGGGTTGTTATTGAATGTTCCTCCATCAGGTGTGCGACGGCAACGAGCAGGCGGCGCGCATCTACCACGCGTACGTGCGGCACGCGCACGCCGGCGTCAGCGGGCAGCCGCCGCCCGCGCCGCTGCCGGAGCACCAAGCCTCCACCAGCGCCGCCGCCGCCGGGGACCACCGTGAGTACACCACCACCACCACCACCACCACTACCGGTACCACTCATGCCACCTGCACTACCTTCAGTTATTATGTAAGTACACCTTCACGCCTGTATTCTCCGAAGGAGTAGGCAGGGTTGCACTGCAGTGCCGTGCGCTCACATTTCGTACATTATAGTATAGGTATTTGTAATATTGTTTCGTTAAAAAGTAAACAAGATCGAAATGAATTAAGTAATATGGAAGATACCTACACTCAGCATTGGGTGATGATTGATTGTTAAAGAAAAATAAAGAAAGAAAATTCAAAGTTAGATTCAGACTGTTCAAAAGGTTGTAAGAAGTTCTTCATCACTATTAGGCACGAATTTAATTTTGTTCCCAAATATACCCTATCCGCAGACTTTTAAATATCACAACTCTGTGACCCTACCTATAGGTGACGAGCCGTTTACCTTCCCCGACCACCACGCTGCCTTCCTCCCTGGCTCAGGTTGATGACAATAAATTAAGTGTGACTATGTTGAAAATCAACTTATGATTTTTGCTTACCTAGTCACTATACAATACAATACAATTATAATTCTTATAATTACTAAACGGTTGTATAGTTATGTTATACAATTTATAAGTGCCCACGATTTGAGGTTAGGGGCACAAAGCACACAGTACATTTTATTTGAAGTACATAATATGAACATTACACAAAATACTACAAACGAGTTGCATTATGTATTTATGTAGGTACACCTACACAGTCGGTCTTTTGATATAAGAACGACGAATAACTGCAGATTATTTATTAAAAGCTTGTAAACAAAGCGCATGCAGATTAGTTGTCTGTAATTGGTATTACCTATACCAAAGTATAATTTTGAATGAAGGTTAAAGTAGTGCCATCTATCGACGACACTGCACAGTTACGGCTAGAAAGCGCGCCAAAAACTCATGAATGGATGTTGAATGAATCACCGCGACGCGGCGCGCGGCGCGCTGCGGTCCATTCATCTCATGCTACTGACTCAAGCTTTTTCGCGGAAATCAAACTTTGGACTGTAATTACCAGATGATGGGATATTTTGCAATTGAATTTGATGAAAAATACTACTCCTATTGTCTGTGTAACATGGTCATTGGTGGAACACATTACTTACATAACATTGCTGAACGAATACTTCCTACTTTATATATTACTTTACTCACATACCTATTTCATTATCGAACCCCTATTTAGTCCAAAAATTATATATATATCGTAAATAAATAAAAAAAATTGGTACAAAAGTGCTCTGAAATACTTGTAGGAAAGTCGAGGCTTAACTTTATAATGTATTTGGGATAATTTTAGGTAGATAACTAAATTCAAACGTACGTCTGATTGAGTCATTTTAGAAGTGACCTTACGCCGAGGTCTTTGAACGGTCAACTATGCGGCCTGCAGACTGCAGGGATAGGTATTAGGGACCTGCCGTACTGCTGTACTGCGCATTACTACGCCGCACATTGTAATTTGCGTCGCATTTTATTCTCAGACAAGCAGATCGAAATTCCCCGATCGTGCCTAAACTTTAATCAATGATTCATGGACTTCATTATCGTACCCACTCTGTTTTACATCAAACTTAAAAGTGGTGACGCGTGTATTAATAGGTACATGTATAATATCTTATAGTTATTGAAAGATATCGAAGTTGTAAGTACACATAAAACCTGAACAATTATGTAATCTTAACATATTAATTTCAATCGCACCTAGTAGAGGCCTAGCTTACATGTTTTAAAGAATGACACTTACATATACCACCCCTCTATGAAATGGGTAGAAATAATTACAGATAAACGTTAACACATATTCAACGATCTTCCACCCCTTCCGGCGTGCCCGAGGATACGGGAAACGACGCAATCTGCCCCAAAATTGCATTACCCTCTTTCACGAAATATCTTAATGCACTGATCTAGAAAGTGTCAATCTACTTATCACCATTATACCAATTGCGTATCTGTTAGAATTCGGTTAGAGACTAGGGGACTGCGAAATTATTTTATCTGAGTTTATTTATACCATAGGTAGTAGTTTCTTTCGCCACTTTGTAAACTCTGATATAAGATAACACATTAGGCATAATTAAGTTAAGAATGCTAAAAAAAATCATAGCAACCACAGAGCCATTCTTATGTGTGGTAACTCATGAAAAATCATACAAGCCTGTGGACCTCATGACTGTAATTTAAACGTAAGACCATTATTATTATCTTTGACATAAAATACGTGTTTTAGTTAGGTAACTTGTTGGTAAATTGTTAAGATGATCAGAATGAATCAATCGAGTGTATTTTATTAATAGTACGTAATTATTGTAATGTTTGATCTGGGGCTTGAAATGCCTCGTCGACGACCTGCGTATTAATTACAATAAGCGCCGACGTAAGTTTCGGACCGTCTTGCTAATGTCCTCACACAAGAGGCACGAGGAGCGTGAAATACATAATTTGAGAATAAAATTCGGTATTCGCGTCACTCCACCGAAATCTTGTTTTGAATGTTGGTAATTATTCAGATTCCCGGCGGCGCTCTGGGTGACTGTGATGAGATGCCGCGCATACTTGGCGCTGCCCGGGCCATGGTTCGGCCGGTTACTCACTCCGCGCTCACGACACGCGCGCTACTGATTCACAAAAAAATATTAACTACGCAGTCATTTTATGCGTGATTGTTGTTCAGGCATTCGTGATCGTATTTGACCACATCTATTGACTAAGCAGAGTAGGTATTATGAAGCAAAACAGATGGCTAAACATCTAAGGACAAAACCCAGAATCGACATGAACGAAATGTTTTTTTATGGGTACTTTAAGCCAGACTCTCCCAGTATACATAGGTAATATTTATTTGTAGAACACTGATAACTACAACATCATATAAAAACCGTACTATTACTTAAACCCTAAATAAAAATAATACCTGATGGTTTACCGATTTAACGATACATATGTTTTATATACTTAAGTACTCCATTTTATGTCTTGCACATAAGTCGTCATTTTTTGTCCACCGCCTTTACCATACAGATATATATATAGAACATCATAACAAAGCGTGAGCGCTATTAGAGTTACTTTTACTATCTAATTTAATTTAAATCAGGTAATTTATGCACAAATACCATTACAATCGTGTTTAAAAAAAACATCCGACATAAGATACTTTGACTTCACGAAGCAAGTCATTTCTTCGAGAAGTCGAATAATATTATTTTATAGTATTAATTGATTATAGGATTTATTTATTAGGATTATTATATTAGGATTTTTTTAGGATATGTATCTCTACATTTCCTGTGTGTGTACCTACAGCAGGATATTTTAACTTGTACACTTGGGTAACAAAATGTCGTGAACAATGCCAGAACATTTATCCTTGTACGCTACATTTCGGTTTATCCGTCTGAATTATATATACATATATATAATACTCGTATGTCATTGTGCAATCAATTCTCGGACCTAACTTTCACAGATTAAGTAATAAACCAAAGCCGGATCCATAATCCGCATGCGTTTCATCATGACACATTGCACCTTCAAACACAGACTAATATAATTAATAATAGTTTCACAAGATGTTCATCGCACCGCAAACAGTAGAGTACTCTACGATCATTGCTTTGCGGAAGTGAATCAATATTTACGCGGAACAGTGATTCACTTGTTCCGGATTGACTCATTATCATCTCGATGCTGCTGACCTATTAAAGCCTTATTTGTCTGAGTAATAGTGTCTATTTTAGTGTGAATTCCACACGTGTTTCCCGTGTTTTGGCGCCGGCCGGTGACTGGCGGCGGCGTGCGCGTGCGCCGCCTCGTCGTGGGAGACTTGTGTAATTGTTACACTCACATTTTTGAACGTATTGCGGTTGGTTTAGGTCACTTTTGGTTATTTTCGCTTTTCTGAGAAACATGGAATTGGTACCTACCTAGTTACTCGACTTATTAGAAGTACCTTATTAGATTCTTCCAACCCTACCACTCAACTTCCATTACCTACATCAGGAGGTAGGGTCCTATGATATTTTTATTGAAATAGATTGGGAATTAATAACTTTTTTGCATTTAAAAATCTAATTGCTCTTTTTCTTGACCGTTCATTGTAGGTTGTACAGTATATGGAAAAATATAAATTATAAACCTATATAATAGGTAGGTATTTTACGATATAAAAGTAATTTAAAGTCCACGTAGGTTACCTACCTAGCACTAATGCCTACACCTGAAATATATTAGGTACCTACCTACGAGAGTACCTTCTTAATGAATTGTCTTTATTTGATGGATACCTACCACCTCTTAATTGTGCTTAACTTGAATTCCATGATATCGCTTGACATTACCAATGTTAGGCAGGTAATTTGCATCGAAACGTGTTGGTTAAAAAAACTTAGACTTTTTATGATTCTGGTATACCTACCTAATTCGAATATTGACATGGCATCTACCTACATGTTATTTAAAATCTTTTTATTTCGTCTACTTCGGACAAGCGTTATTGGTTGGAACTGGCGCCCCCCGTTCAATTATTAAAAAACAATCTGTTTAAATAACAACGATCTCATCAAGTTTTATCCAAAATGGTACTTAACTGCAAGTTGTTACATACATACGTACATCTACATACGTAGGTAATCGACATGAAATCTCGTGAATAGGTACTTTCTTGGAATCGTAGATGATATGGGCGCGCCGTCGTCGCCGCGTCGCTGCGTCGCCGCCGGCGCCGCGCGCCGCGGCTCGCCTATCTCGAGAATTGGGCGCCGCCATCTGGGGTCATAAGTTAACTATATTCCAGATGCATCATGGGCAACCAGCAATAGATACGTATAGTACTATTAGTTATGTTGCAAGTTGAATCTGTTCTGGAGAGGGCACATTGGATTCAAGTAGAGCCAGTTTTGATTACATACCTACTTCAGATTAGTAGTATCACCACCATGAGTGTATACTTCTGCCAGACTTGCTAGTCGCTAGCGTTTACAATACGACATGCTATAACTACAAATATTTCACTCAGAAACTAACGACTGGCGAGCTTAAAACTCATGGTAGAGCCACTGATAGGTAGCACCAGCAGCAGCTAAAGATTTGGAAAGGGGGTCATAATATTAACTGTAAAATAAGTTGAGCAATTTAGATTTTATTGCACAAAACAATTATTTATGAGAAATTAAATATTATACCTAAATAATAAACCGAAATCACTAAACAAATTGAAGTCTTCTACTTCTATTTATTCCTATTCAAACCTGTCATCCTCTCGCTTTGGTAGGGTAGGCTATGACGTACCTGTTTTTTGTAATTCAACGCGAATGAAATAAGTAACCAGCCTATAATGGTGTACGTAATAGGCGCTAGCTCGCAGAGCCACGTAGCCAGAATTCTACTCGGCCAGGACCTACATAAGAAGTTACTTTAAGTAGAGCGGCATCCGAGCGACTTCTAACAAAATACATTTTAAAAATTATACTTTTTATGGTAGAGCAGGAGCGAATCGGTAGGTAGGTAGTTTGCGGTTACTGTTGTGTATTTTTATTAGCTACACAGTCTAAACTTGAATTGTGTAAAGGACAAACGAATGACGAACAAGATACCTACGCTTACTTTATAACACAGATACCATTATAACGATGTATTCTAGTTCAATAATAATGTCGGCATATCCATGTTGCTGTTTAGACTTACAAAAGTGGATTAAATTATAACAGCTAAACATATAAATAACTTGTGATCAAGCTTTTTAAACCGACTTCCAAAAAGGAATAGGTTCTATGTTCGTCTCAATTATATTTTATGAATGTTCACCGATTTCTCCGTCAATGGTGGACTCATTTTTATTTTATTTTCTTCATTATGTTAAACTCTCCAGGCGCTTCCATAACAATTTCATCAAAATCACTGCAGTAGTTTGAGAGATGTGGTCCATTTACCAATTCAATACATAGTTTACTACTAAAATCATGAAATAAGATTGTTGGAGATATGTGTTCATTAGGGCTTACCGTCGATAAATAAGAACCTTTGTCGGCTGTTTATATATAAGTTCCGCGTGCGTAGAGGATCAGAAAGAGAAAAATGATGGTGTAAACTTATACAGGGTATTAATGATGTACCATGAACTTGAGCTGGCTTGTTAAAGTAATTGGCAATATTTTTATCAAAGTATGGCTTTAGTTTTGTTTATATAGGTACATGTATTATCGCTTAGGTTCCCAAAAAACACAATTACGTACGTAAAAGAGTATGGAAATAATATCTACTTATAAGGATTGGTGGACGAAATTAACCATTAGATTTTGCATTATTCCGTTGGATAATAATATGATTTGTAGGTACCTCTTTTGAGTCTTACTTTCTAAGCCCATTTTAAGTCATAATCTATTAAATAATAACTCAGTTGACAATACCTTTCAAATTTAAACCCATAAAAAGCCACAAAAACAATCAGCCCCAAAGTCAATAAAATATCACTGAATCATTTCCATGTAGCGGTGTCAGCGGGGGCGGGCGGATCTGTCGTGATTTGCAAGTCAATGGGTCGTGAGGGCGGGCGGGCGGCGCGGCGCGCGGCGGGCAGGCCGGGGGCGCGGGCCACAGCACTCGCCGCTCACGGGGTGCGCCTTGTCATAACGCTGTCACATTACACCGGCTCGAGGGGTCGATGAGGGCTTCAAGTGGTAGCACTTCATAGGGATTATTTGCCCTTTATAATAGAGTTCATCAAATTGTTTTATGATTGTGGGGTTGCTTATTTCCTATAAACGAATTAAAAAATTGTCGCCAAAGGTACCTACCAAAGATAGTAATAAAAATGAGATACATATAACTCTGCCAAGCGACAGCGGTCTTACACAAGTGTATTTTTCATATACTTACTTGATTTTTTAAATTATCTTTTTATAATCAGTAGGTAGGTACATAAGTAGGTAGTTTATTTTCTTTGCTTGGTATTCTTTGCTTGGACAGAGAAATGTTTGTCACCAAAGTCCTATTAATAAGGCCACACGTCCACGACGCTACTCAGTAGGATCGCAACCGGTTACTAACTCCCTAAGCTCCATATAAGAATTAACAAAAAACAGTACCTACACGTGTCTAAAGAAGACGCGCTGTTTTGCAAGTGTTTTACCGCGACCGCAGGCGCAGCACGTCAGGTTGCGATTGTTTAGTTACTAACCAGCTTGTTTCGAGTCCCCCCTTGAACGAAAGGCAAAATAATATATACCTACCTATAACTAATTATACACAGGCATATAACTAAGCGTCGATGAATGATGATATGGCACATCGAGTGGGCATGGCAGTCACCTGCGCCTGCGCGTATCCCGATGTGGCGTGGTCCAGACCGGATTCTTCTGCTTTCACATTTCCGCGGCCGTGGCACCGCCGAGCATCTCTGAATCACCCACCAGGAATGCGGACCGTGTGAACGCGCGGCCGATACCTAGGCCTCCTCCTTCCTGCACTAGACTAGCGGACCCGGCCGTTCACTTGAATTTGCTAATCATAAACTTACTTGGTCTTATCATACAATACAAACCAATTTATCCTACTAATACCTATTATAAATGCGAAAGTTTGTAAGTGTGGATGTACGTTTGTTACTCTTTCACGCAAAAACTACAGAACGGATTCGGATGAAATTTGGAACACAGATAGTTTATAACCTAGATTAATCAGAGAATACTTTACTTAAGTCTACGCGGACGAAGTCTCGGGCATAAACTAGTCATATATATAAAGATGACGTGTCAATTTATTTATACTTTATGGGCTAGGTACTTCATCTTTATTTTTTCTTACCTAAATCTGAGTGGGATTACTATTTAGTAACAATGGTGTGGCCTGCTCACATTTAGTTGCTGTTCCTATGAATGTACACCATCTTTTATTAATTGAAAAGAATACCCGTTGAGTTCTTGCCGGATCTTCTCAGTGGAACCAGCATTCCGAACCGGTGGTAGATTCTGACTATTCATAAATGCTTTGTTGGCTTATCTATACATCTATACAAATAAATAAAATTGGAGTGTCTGTTTGTAATATCAAAATTAGACCTTTTCACTAAATGCATATGAAAGTACATACGACACCTATAGCAAAAACGCGATTTAAATTTTTTTTGTCTGTCTGTCTGTCTGTGTGTTTGTTCCGGGTAATCTCCGAAACGGCTGGACCGATTTTGACGGGACTTTTACTGGCAGATAACTGATGTTATAAGGAGTAACTTAGGCTACTTTCATTTTAGAAAAACCAAATTTAAAAAAATGGATCCTGTCGCGCGGGCTCAGAACGTGGGAGCGGGCTTTTTCGTTAAGTTAAATTCCACGCGGACGAAGTCGCGGGCTAAGCTAGTTATTAATAAAAACTATTTTGAGTTATGAGATTATATTGTTATAAATAACAAAAACATTGTATGAGTACAGAATTTAATTTCGTTGGCTCTGATTGGCTTTTAGTGAGTATTTATTTCGTGGCTATAAAAATAAAACCACTTCATTCTTAGCTATAGATAATACCTAGTTACTACATTATTTTTACTCACGCCATTTACCCGCGTTTTCTACCCGCGTTTCTAAATTAACATGATTGTATAATTTCAATTAACCATGTTCAAAGTTGTTCTATTTTGTTGGGAATTTTGTTCTAGTAAGATAAGCACGTAGGTATGACTTGTTGGAACAAAATACAACAACAGTAATTTACATTCATAGGGTATTTTTAAATACTTGTTATGATTACGCTGGTAATTAGCATGCATAAATTGTAAACTTCCTCAAAAGTTCCAAAATTTGTAACTTGGACCTTTCTGGAAGATCCATATCTTGGACCTTTAGTCAGCACATATTTAAGATTCTGTACACAAAATATATATGTCCTAAAGTTTTAAATACGCGACTGCTTAGTGAACTGTAGTATTTAAATATCCATGTTTACTTACGCTTAGGATCTAAATTTACACTGAGCTGTAATGTATATGTAACATTATTATTGTAATAAAGAACTTTTCAAAACAAACAAAACTCACGCCATTTACATATTAGCGTATAGCTCCACACCTTTTGGGCAAGATTAAAAAATGAAAAGAAATAAATGCTTAACATTTTTGAGTCTGCTGTATTATTATACGCAGGAAGAAACAACATCACCAGAAAATGAAAACAATTGTTGCTTGTATCAGCTTCTGTTTTCATTCAACTTTACAAATCCTTATTATAATAGGTATGTATGTTATTATGAAGAATTATAAAATATTTACCTATAAGATCAATATTTTTATGTCGATAGGACTATCCCTAAACCTCGGCAAATGCCTCCCTTTTTCTCTCCCACACTGTTCTGCCCAGGGCAAGTTCCGGCCATGTTTTTCCCACAAAGTTATTCGGAGATCATCTCGGCACCGTCTCCTGAGTCGACCCCCACTGTTTGATATAACTTACTTAGAAAGTATTTGACTCAGCTACAACTCCTCAATCACGAAATATATACGTATCTGGGGGTTACGGTTTTCAGGATAATAATATGATTCGGTAACAATATGTATGCCACACATGATTCAGTGTTGGAGTAGGTAAATGAGAGGTCAAGTTTTTTGCACTTTTAACGTTCTCACGTAGGCACTTGGTTCCTCCCTTCCATTGCTGGGCCGTGTCGGCATCTGACTGTAACCTGAGGAGTGCAGCTAGTGCCCCTCGCTCCTCACTCCTCAGGAGGCGGAGCGCCGCCGACCCCACCCAGCCAACGCTCCGCCTTACACCCGAGCCGCCCCCAGTCAAAGGCTTATGGCTAATTATGTAAAAATAATCACTAACTAAAGGATAACTGCAATTTGATATTTGTATGTATAATTTTCATATCAGTCCCAATTTCTAATAGAAGTAAGTAATGAAGAGTGATAGAAAGCCGACGTATTAAACAACTTCATGAACCTGTGAATCTAGATTGCTTGATAAAGTGATTACACACGAAAATATGTCTGAACACAAGCAGTTAGCATAGGGTAGGTACGTAAGGTTGCCTGCCACTATTGGACCATTTAACTTAAAGGACAAGAAATTATGAATTAAATAATAGGCCTTGCATTGTTTGATTCACAGTTGGCATTTCATAATTTTTAAATCGAGCATAGGGTAAAAATCGTAAAATTCATTTTTATTAATTTAAATCCTATATATACTAAAGTTAATTTTAAGTACCCACTCATAAATTGACATAATTAACTCGAAGTTCGACACAAGATATCCTGACTCACAAAACAGCCCGCCTGCCACTTACCGCTTGCTCCACGCGCGCTTTTCCGAGAAGCGTTCACATCCGCTACGATACGCTATAATTAATGACCGCTGCGTGTAGCGCTGGCTGCCCACGAGCGACGCGCCGGCCGCCGACGTTAAATTGAGCCTTTATATTATACCCACATAAAAGCAATATGTAATAGGTAAGCGTTATGTTGTAAATTAATTTGTGGTTAGTATTTGTTGGACAATTAATTAGGGTAATTTCGAGATTGCCGTCGATATTTTATCGATGATGCGTTACAATTAATGAGTGAATTTTTAACTAAACCAAGATATAATAATATAATGTAGCCCTTTTGACGCCCCACTCCTGGGCTCGGGCTTCCACTCACTACGAGGGGGATTCAGGCCGTAATCCACCACGCTGGCCCAGTGCGGGTTAGCGGATTTCAAATGTTTTTCGGAAATTGGTTAGATTTTCTGAGACTCGCAGGTTTCCCCACTATGTTTTCGTTCACCGTACGCGAGTGATAATCATATTATAGAAATTATGGTTCGCACATAGATTTAGAAAAACCAGAGTAGCGAGCCAGGGTTTGAAGCCAGGACGTGGTGCTCACAAGACGCTTGCTTAATCAATCGGCTATCACTGCTAAACCAAGAAGGTTTGCTAATTAATGCTCCATGGACAGTCCCGATAAATACCCGCATCTCATTACTTATTATAAATTGTTAAAAGCTCGTCATATGCAATGTCAAAGAAAGAAAAGCAAGGTGTTGTTTTATACAAGTGCACGGCTTGTAGACGTCTCCTACTTATTGTAGGCTCTGCGAACCGTTTTGATTTCATGAGAAACAATTTTGTAAAAACTTTTAAATAGGGTCAAGTTATGAGGTTTTAATTATTATTCAGTGACCCCTCTCACCCCACGAACACAAAAATCATGATAATAATTTTAATCATGAAAATACTTAACTATAATAATTCTATTACCCTCGCCCCGATAGGAGAGGGTCGAACAGTCGCCGGTCGCGGCTTGCCGTCGGCGGGCGCGCTATATTGGCCGCGCGCCACGGGGAGCGCATGCATTATGCATCACTAGATACGAAGCGAATGCATTATGGAACGAGCTTATCGTAGCTACCGTTCAATTACCCGTCACTGAGATTTTGGACTACTAGGGAAACGGAGCAAGAGAAAAATGTAAACAAAGAGCGCCTTGGAAGGAGTTTGTGCTAACGCGGAAGCTTAGAGGTCTAATGATGTAAGTAAGTCAATAATTGTAGATAATTACATGGATTCAACATAGAGTTCTATGTTGTTATTAAGTTTAAACTTTGTGCTCAGAATATAATATGTAGGTATACTTATTAGTTTTACTTTTCTGTTAGTTGCATGTTAATTAAACCCGTCATGGTCGAGTTCGTTGACAGACCACTGTTCCGTCTGACATCTGTGTTTTTAAATAGTAAAATGTGAAAGCGACGTGAGTAATGTCACGATTACCCACTTTCATAGGTGACTCATCCGACATTGGACCTACTGCTTGCCTCACCTTGTCTTTTCTCCCGCACTACTTACTTATAATTTACGTAATAACTGTAACTGAGGCCCGTATTTATAAATCTATGTCAAGTCTCAGAGCGATCTTGGAAATGTCATCTTAACGTCCAGTACAAAATGACATGTCAAAAACGTACTCAAAACCAATCTCAAGATCATTCTCAGACATGAGATCGAATTATTTATTCAGGCCTAACTGTGAGCAGTTGGGTGCAGATAAAGATAGAGATTCAAATGGAACAACAGAAACATGCATTCAACTCGGTCGTGGGAGGAATGGTTTTGTTTGGTCGCTGGTGGCTTAGCCGATGGATGTCTCAGCGTGTCGCCTTCATTACGCCGACTGCGTTAAGCCACCCCTCCACTCTCGCCGCGTGTGGGCTCAATAAACATGTCAGCGGGGCGGTACTGGTGGTATTAGCAACAGATTTCGTAAGTTTTAAAGAAATCAAGCCATGGGTTTCCATAAAAAGTGCTGATTTTGTATAATTAAAACGGTACAAAACAAAGTTTAACGTACTTACAAAATTTATCTAAGTACCTACCTACAGCTGCAGCGAACGAAAATGAGTGTTACCAGGCTGAAGCGAACTTACCTATAAGAGTTTATGTATATGTATGTAATATACAATCAACCTTATAAAAAAACAACTTATAAAGTTAGTGAACGAGTACGTACTGAAGTAGATATTAACTGCGCTGTTTTTCTTCCACCCATCACATTTATTTTCACACTAATACACTCGACAGTAAAACGATAAATCGCGCACAATCCCATCTACAGAACACTCCGTGTATAATACTGTACGCAGCGGTAACCCGCCCGCCCCGCGGGTCAAAGGGCGGGCGAGGGCGGCGGCGCCCGCCCCGGGTCCCTTCCGCCGTCGACACTCGCACGCTTCCGGTGCCGCATCCGGCCGCATATCCGGCTTAAATTCAAAGTTATCTATTTATTTCGTTTAAAATTGTTTTGAAAAAAACAGACCATTAGGTCTATTATTTCTAGCCATCAATTCGAGTGTAATACTGTGTGATGAATGGACATTTAATCTAACGGTCAGAGCACACATATAACATACATTGACGATTGTTCCAAATACACCCGGACGTATACACAACGAGCCACGAGTTAAATGTGATTTAGAAGGTGTGCTATACAATTACAACTTTGATCCAAATGGTCCCAGTAAAAGGACATTAAGTGTGCTATGTGCTTTGCTGTAATTCGTGGCATGATACCGCGACAGTAGCAAGGATGCTGTGGCTCAGCTCCACGGAGCACAGGCGGTTCCGGCATCTCTACCATGGTTAGTTCCCACCTCTCCCTGCTTGACATACCCGGAATGCCATCTCTATTCTTAATACAAACAGTGTTCATTTTGTTGCCACAAAATATCGCTGACAAATAGAAAGATACCAGTATCACCACCGCACATGTGGTGGTTGGTAGAGCGGTGTCATGGGTGGTAGAACCACGATGTATAGAGAAAACTGTAAGGAGCCATGTATATATTAAAACCGAGTTTTTCTGCTTATACCATAATTATGTAGCCTTAATTGAAAAGGCAAAGACGACGATTTATTTTCCACGTATTTTCACCGTACTCGGTAGGTACGTATATGGTGTGTATGAAGCTATACCTAGAAGATGGTACTCTGTTTTGTAGAGCCATACGGCGTGCTGAGCTCGTGCGCGCGCTCCAGCGGCGGGCAGGTGCAGCTGTGGCAGTTCCTGCTGGAGGAGCTGGCCGCCGGCGCGCCCGGGATCTGCTGGGAGGTGAGACTCAGACACGTCGGTTGAGTTGTACCCGGTGCCCGTGGACCGTGTCTATAGTTGTACATGGAGGGCGGTTTATTTGCTTGGAAGGGTGGAAAATAATAATTTTAATATATCCGATAGATTTATTCGCTATTCTGGTAAATACGCGTTTACGTTGGCGGCTATATCAAACAGTTAACATAGACACCTAGACTGACTAACGGTCTATCTAACACTTATCCTGTGTTTCACTTTTGTTCATCTTCTGCCTCTGAAATATAGCTATTAAGTATAAGTGGCTGACTACAAACTCGTTGACAATATATTAAATTAATAAATGCATGATATGAATGCATTTACGAGTGCATCAACAGATTTAAATAAATTTGTAATATACCAGAAAATAATGGGTACGTAGGTACTGAACTAGAGTCAACCCTAATGATTATTCAGTTAATCAAGATAAGCAAAAAAATAACTATGACTTCTCATTCCTTAGGCGGCGCTATAACGTCCATCTATCACCAGGGCCAACGAGAAGCGATTCGAAATGAATAAATTATGTCATTAAATTTGTTGTTTTTGACGTTTCTCCTTTCTTTATATTGCCGTTATCGACACAAAATGAACCGCGAATTTATAAAATAGCTAGCTTGGCGAACCCATGGTGATCGACTTGAACTCGGACATTATTACCATTTCGTATATTCGCTTCTCGTGGGCCGATATATGTATAAATACTCAACCCCTAATTAAAATAGACTTTTAGGATTAAAATACACGTTCGATGTGAACTGTGTTCTATTGGTGTTGTGTTGTTATCATTTCTATCAATTAGATACCTAATTCGTTAATTAATATAATCTGTTATTAAAATAATCTGAAACGTATGTAGAGTATTAGTTCCGATTTCGAAGTTTGCCTAAATGTCCGTCAATGCCCGTCGCAAATCTCCGGAGGCTAGACGTGCAGAGTTGATAATGATCAATGATGATGATGCCGCCCAGGGCCCCCCCGGGGAGGGCGAGTTCCGCCTGGCGGACCCGGACGAGGTGGCGCGCCGCTGGGGCCGCCGCAAGCAGAAGCCCAACATGAACTACGACAAGCTCTCCCGCGCGCTGCGCTACTACTACGACAAGAACATTATGAGCAAGGTGAGTCCAGCAACACTCCTTTCAGGTTTACAGAAGACCGAACTATGATAGAACCGGATGCAGCTCTACCGTGACTTTATACATACCTACCTACATATGTCCGCTGGCGTCGCAAACTGAAAGAATTTTTTGTGATCAGTTGACGCGCTGTAGGATTTGCCATACAAATAAAATTGAAAGCGCTAATTGCATAGACGCGAACCACTAGGCAGCATCTAACTCGTGGTAGAGCTACGGATTAGTGCACAGAGATTTTTACCTCAGGGGGGTAAAAATCTTAGAAAAACGTATAATGGATAAAGTAATGTACCTAACTGTTGCTGTAAGTAGTATGTCTTCAAAAGAGTTCAGTAGATTACAGGCAGAGTCAAATGTAAAACGCGTGGGAAGAAGACTAATGAACACTAAACGTTTGATAAATAGCTCTTTCGTCAAAATTAAACAGTTTAACACTCTGTTGAAGTGTTCACACGTTGTTCCAGACATCATAACTCCAGACATTTAGCTCATAACTCTTTACAGTGGGTAGGTATGACGTATTCGACCCCGGCCAGTACCTACCAGGCGGCTATAAATTAAAGAAGTTACAGTCGACATGTTTTGTTAAACAAAATCAACAATTTAAGGATGCTTACAGTCAATCCGAACTCTAGCACTTTGCGGTTAAAGTTGATTATTGAAACATCAAAATTTTGTGAATTGTTAACACATTCGTTGGTGTTGTGTAGGTGCATGGTAAGCGGTACGCGTACAGGTTCAGCTGGGCCGGGCTGGCGGCGGCGTGCCAGGCGCAGGCGGCCGACGCCCCGCCCTACTGGCACTACCTGCCGCCGCACGCCGCGCCGCCCCCGCCCGCCCCCGGGACACACGGACTCCCACCGACCACACAGTGAGGGCAGAGAGACAAACGCCAGTTTAGTTCATGCTGTTAGTTGTTTAAAAAGCTGGTGACGCGTGACTGGCGCGCATGTACATGTGCAGAATAGAACATTAAATAACATAATTTACGTGAACGGAATCGCAATTTTCTAAACGCAGAATGCGTTTTAAGTTAAGTAATTGTACCTGTAATTGTAATATGTTTTTATTAAATAAAGAATAATTTATATTCTGTAATAAACTATCTACATATTATATGTGGTTCAAGAGTTAGAGCATGAATCTTGCAACTCACGTAAACTTTGAATTTCGTAAACGGAAATTATATGAAATTGTCAAAGGAACCTCAAAATAATTTATAAATACCTAACCAACGATATCACCGTAGAGTGAGTAAATATTTTTTCATTACTCATACTCTTAAAGTAGGTCTGAAGTTGCCTGAGGAGCGGGTTGAAAGTAATACTTTTCCGGCCCGGGAGAATCGCTTTCAAATGACAGCTGTCAAATTATAATAAAAACTATTTCCATTTTCACATTTCTATGGAACCATGTTCAAAGTTTTTCTACAGTCACTCAATTACAGCACGATGACGACGATGTAAAATTGAAATAACTTAAAGTTAAGTATTAATTACAGAATATATATGTTTAAATGACTTAATTATAATTTAGTTTCAACAATTTCTTTAAAATAACATAGATTTGGGAAAAATATTTAAAGATGAAAATGAAAAATAATGGCTAAATAATGAAGTTGGCCGGCCAACGAAAAAAAACGAAATAGGCGGCAATCCGATCTTTATTTTTTTTTCGAGTTGTAGAGTATTGTTCATAATTCCTTGTAATATTATTTCTTTAGCCAATTCCTGTTTTTATTTAATACTTTCCTTGTATTCGTAATGAAAAGCACAGTGCTTACCTCGGGTGAAAGACTTAATTTGTCCCTCGAACTATTAGCGACCTCGCTACGCTCAGGCGCCAAATCCCGTCTCGGGGCTAAATAAGTCACTTTCACCACTCGTGTAACAATGTACTATTTTTATCTACCCCTGTCAAGTACCCACGGGATGTTCCCTGGAATAACTTTGGTTTCAATATATAAATACAGTCTAGTGTCCGTACACAAAATCTATTTATGTGCCAATTTGCAGTCTTCTTTCTAATAATACCTTTAAAGGTTCCTAGTTTGACTACAGAATCGTAAAAAGGATCTTATTTCGTTCATGGTAGAGGTAGAGGTAGAGGTAAAGGACAGTAGAACAGCAGCCCGAGATTGTACCAAGATAAGCCGATCAAATGTAAATTAATTACTTATTATTAGGTAGCCAATCAGAGCCCCGCAGCAAGCACTCTGCCCACTTAACAATAATTTACGTAACGAATATATTTGTATATACATAAATGTAATTTTATCTTTGTTGTTTTATTAGCAGCATATTTATACTTACTTAAGTAGTGCATTTCAATAGGTACCATCTTACCTAACTAAATAATATGTTATTGTTGCAAAAAAACTATTTTGCCACACTTTTGTGATCCTTTCAAAATGAAATACCTTCCTATCGTTGTAAGTACCTTCTATCGTTCTTCTAATTTAGTATTCTACAAACAATTACCTAGGTAGGTATTTCATACATATCGTTCTTTTTTCATACACACATAAATAAATAGGTAACTACCGACTTGATATGTGTAGCTAAACCTAAGCCTACTGAGTAATTTATTAAAAGTCGAAAGTACCAATGCCTTTATAATTTATGGTATTTACTTTTCAATTTACTTATATTTTACTAAGTTTTATGTTTTAGGTTGTGAATAGGTACCTACAGAATAATAGGTATGTATTTAAACGCTTACCAGGAATCTTTCTTGTATCCAAATTTCATATTTCTTATATCCAAAATTCATGAATGCGACAAATTATCTTTTACTGAACTAATTTCATTTATTACGCATACAACAATAATTAGAACCCAGAAAAGTTTAATTCAAACCAAATATAATTAGGTATAAGTATATATTTATACTATGTACTATTTTTTGTGAGCGTTTAAATTCGACCAGTTAATTATATTAAAAGTACATGTATTATGCGCCTTGTCGGTGTCTTAGTTACCAACAATTACACAATGCAAAGAAACCTTCGATCTTGTGAACGAGAGATTCCTGAACGGGTATTGTCTATGATGTGCCTGCAGCAGACAGCTCGTGGGTTTATAGCACCGTATTTTATAATTTTACCAAATGTTATTTTCTATGTTCCTTTTAATAAAGAGGTTAAGTTTTCTTTTTCTAGAATATGTATTAGGTTTTTTTTTCTTACGTTCACTTACAAATCCCTAAGCTGTAGCTACCTCTAGCCCTAGCTAGATGTAATTACAGTACCTATACTGTAATTACATCTAGGTAGAGGTACATACTTACAGTGTACTTAAGCAATTTTACCACAGGTAATCTTTATTATAATGTGTAATATTTATAAGGAATAGCGTTTTTTTTAAATGTCTTCGACTAGTAATTATCTATAATAGGTACCTAAGTTCTAGGTACCAACCAACTTAAATAGATATATGGTATTTTCTGATAAGTTAAACGTGCGGTCAACCGGTAGTAAATGTATCAGACACAAAAAATGAATTTACGTATGAACAGTGTAGGTATAATACAGTCAACATCAAAATTAGCTTGGTATTTGAAATGTCCCAGTGAATCACATTTTTAACATGTCATTATACTATGACACCAAAAGGTCTCATAAGTATATACGCATGATCTCAATACAAGCTACTTCTGATGTTGACTGTACCAGTCCCACTCTACCTAGTTAAATCTAGTGGTGTTACATTTCATACTACGTTGTTTTTGTTTAATTATATTATTATCTAGTGTAGGTACCCAATGTTGATGTTAGTTAGGTACACCTAATATTTTTATTTTATTTTATTAAGTATCAATTAAATATGATCTACCTATTGCTTACATAATTATTGTTTTAAAACTGGTTGTTAATTTAGGTAAGTGGGTGTTACATAAACTTTGTTGACTGACATCTACAGAAAATCACAATAAAGTTCCTCTTCAATCTAACGATGGTTTTAATGATTAATTTTCTTAGAGAGGATGCCGTATGTCCCTAAATTGGAGGGTTTGTTTGGAGTTGACTGAGTTGTCAAGAGTACGTTCTTTGGCGTGGGGTGATCAGCGTCACAGATAGAACAGTGAATAAAACTGTGCCAGAATTACCTTATTATCTGGGGTGCAGGCTTTCTTTCTAAACTGGACCCCCACTGGTTCTATTTGAGGGGACATGATGATCCATTTACTTATTTAGCATGGAAGCTCAATAAATTAATCATCACCGAAGCAATTATCTTCTTATCCACCTCTGTTTTATTAAATTTCTAGCAGTGCCCGCGACTTCGTCCGCTTGTAATTTAACTTAACAAAAATTTCGGGATTTTTCATCCCCTATTTTATCCCCTTGGGGGTATAATTAATCAAAATCATTTCTTAGCGGATGCCTACGTCATAACATCTACCTGCATGCCAAATTTCAGCCCGATCCGTCCAGTGGTTTGGGCTGTGCGTTGATAGATCACTATGTCAGTCAGTCACCTTTGAGTTAAATAATATATATAAATTATTTTTGTTTGTACATTTAAATTGATGTACTAAAGTGTGAGTGCATACCTCACCTCACCAAACTTCAAACTAGCTTTCTCGTATTATTTAAATACCTATATCTGAGTGAGATTTGATTACTATTTACTTATTTAGTGACAATGGTGTTGCCTGCTCACATTCTGTTGGTGTTCCTGAGAATGTACACCATCTTTTATTCATTAAAAAGTCAACCATTGAGTTTCTTGCCAGATCTTCTCAGTGCAAGCAGCATTCCGAACCGGTGGTAGATTCTGACCATTCATAAGTGCTTTGTTAGCTTACATGAATAAAAACAATTTTAAGTTGAGTTTGAGCAGTTAGAAAGTACCTACCTGTGTAAGTATATGACGTCACTACCCCTACCCCAGCTACTTACATAGCAAATAATTTGTTTTTCTTTTAACTAACCCATTATTATAACCCAAAATCATCCATTGATGGTCTAATAATATAAATGAATGTTAACAATATGAGCTTGATATTGCGGGGTCTGTCCTTGCCTCGGCGGATACCGGCGGAGATAGTGCGCCTACGCAGCGGCGCGCGGCTGGCGCTGCAGGGATTGACAACTTCTGGTACCTCGTTTTAAATATTCCTTAAAGCCCTCTTTACAATGGTTTTTGCCTGCAGGCCGGCGCATGCACCTAATCGCATCGCCCTCTGTTAGTATGGGATTACCTACCAACCTAATAAGGAACCGAAACTGGAAGTCTGATTGTTGTGAAATATTCGGGTTCTGATAATAATTAGGTAATGATGTCACATTTTTATTAAAAATAAGAACCCGATGCCCGACCCCTGCGCCTCCTCCAGCATGGCTGGTGCGCGGGCGCCGATAGTTGTCGCACAATGGCGTCGCCGGCTGCTGCTCTGCTCTCACTGCTCCTCCTTGTGTGCGGTAAGTTTATCTATAGGTATACTATTTATTTCTGTATCATTCAGTAACGTCCAACGCTAGGGAATTAGCTATTATATTGTAGGACAAAGGTAGGATAACTTTGTTGACCATAAAGTTATTGTCCATTGGCGGGTTTATTGTTTAGAATTTATTCGTCCTGTAAATACTCTATACGAGACTCCCCAGGATTAGTAAGAATACGAGTATATAGTAGTTACCTACCTTGGTATAAACTTTAGTGTAAAATTAGGAGATCGCCATTGCATAAACATTTTACCGCCTTGAAAACGTTTGATTTGAAAATTGTATATTGATACCTGTTACGAATGCTCGGTTTAAGGTGTGAACAGCTAGCTACATAGTTTGAGCAGCCATTCGGTACACACATGAATCACACACACGGCACCATGACACATACCATAATATGAACCAGTGATCATATTAAGTATAATCTGCGCTTCATGTGAAATATTCTAATGTACTTTGTATGTACTTATATCCGAAATAAAAAAATGATAAGTGCCTAGGTACCTATCTGTAACAACAACAGGAATTTAATCAGCAATGTTAATGTTGACCAGGGTATCCGGGCATTATCCGCTTTCCGATGTCAGTATGCATTCCTATAATCATTTATTTATAAATATTTAAATTGAGATAAAACATAAATATAAATGTATTTTTTATAGCTTACTTATGTAAGAAGTCTTTGTACTCGGATTAGTCCGCAGTATTGGTTGGTTGGTAGTTTTTGCTTGTAGCATGAAAATGGTAAGTATCTAGCAGAAATAACCGGTATCGCATCGAGTGAAGGCAACTTCAAATGTCTAATTAGATATTGTCTCCCAGTATCGCAGGCATCCTGCGAGTACAACGCGTCGGCCCTGTCGACGCAGATTGACACGCTGCTGGCCGAGTACGAGCGCGAGGCCGCGCCCGCCGCGCGCGTGGCGGTGCGGGCCACGCTCGACGTGCGCCACGCCACCATCCTCGAGCGGCAGTCCGCCATGCGCCTGCTCGCTGACCTCAAGCTGGTGAGCGAGGGTTTCATAATGTTAGCGACGCACCACAACATACCCCTTCAGAGAATACGGGTTCGATTGTGTAATACAGTCTGAAATAATTTCTGATTTCGATAAGTAATACTTGATTACTAGGGACTGGAGTCTGGAGGTAGTCTCGCGACGGTACCTACTCGTGGTAGGTAAGTACCTAAAATATCAGATCTAACACAGTAATATTAAGACTGCTTGCTAGTAAGTATGGAAGCATCTATAGTAAAATGTCAATGTTTGCTGTAACTTTTTAGCATTTAGCAATTTGCCGATAGTTTTACTTTTTAAGATTTTCAAGCTTGCGGGTCGAACTTTCAAGTGGGCAGAGTCGAAAGCTAATTAATTAACATTTCTTCTTTCAGTCATGGGAGGACCCACGCATAGGCTGGAACGCGACGGAGTGGGGGACCGACAGCGTGCTGACGGCTGCGGAACGACTGTGGCTGCCCGACGTGGTGCTCATCAACGCGGCGGCCACCAGCGACGTGGGCGAGGACGCGCTGCGCGCCCGCCTCTCGGCCGGCGGCGGCGTCTCCTGGATCAGCAGGATCGACGTCACCGCGCCCGTCTCCATGGACCTCTACAACTGGCCGAGAGATGTGCACTCCTGCACGTTCAAGTTCGGCTCCAGGACGTTCAACGATAACGAGCTTGTGTTGAATATTAAGGATCTTGAGGTATGGCGTTATGTTAGAAGTCGACAAGAAATGAAAATTTCGGATAGCAACGGTTCACTTTCTACATATTAAGAATATTTATTAAAATTATTCGAACTACAGATGCCTATAGATAATGTTAAAAATCTTGCAACACCTACCTTGCAAGCATGGAAACACTTCTCACACAGCGTGTGCGGTTACTTTTGAGCGCATTTCGGCGTGTCTAAAACATTACGTATGTGTCCAGCACGCCATAGTATTCGAGTCCGGCACATGGAGCGTGATGTCCATCAGCGGAGGCTCGTCGCAGTGGCAGCGCGGCGACGGCGCGGCCAGCGTGGCGGCCTGGTCGGTGACGGTGGCGAGGAATGCGCCGGCGCACGCGGCGGCCGCCGCCGCCGTGCTGCTGGCCGCCGCGTTCATGCTGGTGGGCGCCGCGATATTGCCGCCTGCGGAGAGGCATCCGCTAGCCGCCTGCGCATCTTTCACTGCTGCTCTATGGTGCGTCGGAACTGCACAGGGGCTCTTGATTTTTGTTACCGGAATTGATGACGAGGAATAATTCACGCGCCACGTACCTACTTATACGTCGCGGTATACCGCCAACCGCGATCGTCAGTCATTATGATATAAGAAGACAAGTTATTTCGGCGCTTTTAAGGTGCATGTTAGAATAGTACTTACAGTCTCTCGGTGATGTCGTAAAAGGCGATCGAAATATTATAATTATAACACCAAGAACAAAGAGGTAGGTTGGTACGGCATATTTCCGGACTAAATATAATTATCGTATACACTTGGCTCGTCCATGTAAGTATACTTTATGTTCCAAAGCTCTGTAAGATGAACTGTTTGGAATATGTTTGTATATCCGATCCGGTGGTAGATTTACCCTCGCCACCTCTCCTGGCAGCGGCCCAAGCCGAGGTCGTGTCCCTAGTGACGCCCTTGAGCTAGCTGCCCCCCTGCCCCTATGGCTGGAGCGCACTTGCGCTCGCCCTCTGTCCGGGTGAAGTTGTTATGGCCACTCTGGCCAACAACATATAGTCAATTCAAAAAAAAAAAAAAAATATGTTTGTCCATTTTAAATGGCGTAAGCAGTCCAGTAAAGATCTATGGCCTGTTCCATCCCCTCAGGTTGATAACGGCGTTGGCGCGGCTGCCGGCGGCGGCGTCGTGCCCGCGCGCGTTCTCCGCGATGTGCGGCGTGTGTGTGACGGGCGCGCTGGCCGCCGCGGCCGCCGCGCTGGTGCGGCGCGTGGCCCGCCGCCGCGCGCCGCCGCCGCACCGCCTGCGCGCGCTGCTCTCGCGCCTCTCCACACTCTGCAGGCTCACGCCTACCTCGGTGCGCACGCACTACCTACTTGTATATGTGTCTCGTAGTATTTATTTTGAATATTTCAAATATCTCCCTCTAACTGTTCAGGATTACAGTCGTGGTCAGTGTAGGAGGTAGTACTAGTAGGTACTCAATACGGTTGTAATTTTATATTATTATACTTACTTACTTAGTCACACCACTTATCTCCGATGAGTAACGCATATAAGTATCCTATACGCGACACTAGTGGCATAAAATGTAGCCATTCGTCCACCTATCGCTAAGATACGACATGATGCGACGTTTTATATTATAGTAGACCTTAAGACTGTCTAGCTTGTGGTCGGGCTCCCACGCGCGCCACCCCGGGCGCCGCCTGCGGTGCGGCACGCGCAGGTGAGGTTGCTAATGCCAGCATGTGCGGGCGGCAGGAAGAGCAGCCGGCGGGCGGCAGCGGCAGCGGCGGCGGCAGCGGCAGCGGCGGCGGCGCGTGGGCGGCAGCCGCGCTGCTGTTGGACCGCGCGCTCTGCGGCGCCACGCTGCTCACGCTCTTCGTGCTGGTCGGCGTGCAACTGTTCTAACGTCGGCCGACGCACGGCGCACACCCAGTGTTGGATACATTGTATACTTTTGTAAATATTGACCTAATACATGTATAAATATAAGTTATTCTGGAGTTTTATTGTGTAACTAACGACTGCTATAATATATTGAAATAAAACTATTTTTCGGATTTTATCGCGTTTATTTAATTTATGTTCCCGACGTTTCGACGACACGTTACGACGTTACGACGATAGTTTTATTTCAATGTGTAGTATTCGCGTAAATATAAGAAAACAATATGCTATAATATATTATCAGTTAGAGCGGTTTAGGCACGCTGTGCACGTGGTACCAACAATTGAATTTCATTGATTATATGTAGGGCCATAAACTTTCACATCTACCTAAACACTAATGTTATAATCATTAGTACTAGCACTAGGTAATCTAATGCCTTTTTTTTTTTGTTTTCGCTGGGAATTGCTGTTACTCATTCCGTCTGGACTCGGGGGAACCCAGACGGATATGTGGGACTCCTGGACGACTCTCCAGCCTACCCACTAAAACCCAGCGGTCTGACCTCGCAGCTGAAATACGAAGCGCCACAGGATCTTCGTCAACTGTGACGCCCCAGCGGCTGGCCTGGCAGTGAGCACCAGGCCGCAGACTTCAAGACGGGTGAGACACCCCCGTCCGTCCAGGGACTTGGCTTGACCATGGGGCCCCCCGACCCCTTAGCCCAAGCCCCTTCCTCCACTACGCCGGCGGCAGGAGATGCGCATAGCGCCTCTGGCGTCTGCCCCGCCGGACTCTACGGATCGGGTCAGCGAGGGCATCCTCCTCTCTGACCCTCTCCGCGGCCTCCTTCTCTGCGAGCACTGCTTCACAGAAGGAGACCATTGCCTCCCAACAACCTCTGCTCCCAAGCATGGCCTGGACTATGCTTCGGAGCGAGAGGTCTCCTCCCACCACGCTCATCAATGCGTGCCTCTGAACGCCCCACGCCGGGCACTCCTCCACTGTGTGGCGCACTGTGTCCGACGGCGCCTCACACGCGTGGCAGACGGGGGTCGCCTCCCTCCTCGCCATCCTGTGCAGGTACTCACCGAAGCACCCGTGCCCGGTGAGTACCTGCACCAATCTATACGTGATGCTGCCACGCTTCTTCAGCCAACCAGACAGATTGGGGCGGATCGCCTCAATCGTGGGACGACCAAACTCAGATGACTGCAGTTGTTCGTCCCGACTCCGCACCACCTCTTCCTGAGCCCTCCGTCTCATGCGCTGCATTACCTCCCAGTCCGGTATGACGCCCCTATCACGCTCACTCTCGCGGACATGGAACACCGTCGCCATCACCTCCGCCTGGAGCTCCCAGGGAGGGTCTCCCGCCAGGAGTGTCGCTGCCGCCCAGGAGATTGTGCGATACCCTCTAATGGCCCTAACCGCTATGATCCTCTGCGGTCTCCGCAAGAGGATCCTGTTCGGAGTGGTTAGGGCATCCGCCCAGATGGGGGCCCCGTACAGGGCCATGCTCCGGATTATTCCAGTGTATAGGCGCCTGCACGTGGACCTGGGCAACATTGGGCAACAGCCTCCCCAGCGCGGCAGCGGCGGACACCAACTTCGGCGCAAGCCGGACAAAGTGGGGCCCAAATCCCCATCGACCGTCAAGCACGAGGCCCAGATATTTCATCTGAGCCCCCACCTTTATAACCTCCCCGTGGATGACGATTTGCGCCCCCCATGGCGGTCCCCTCCGAGGCCCGTGGAAAAGAAGGGCCTCCGTCTTCTCGAACGCGAATTCGCCTACTAGGGCTAGTAGGCGGATGCGGTCCACCACCAACGTTGTCCCGACTGTCGCCCTCCTAGCCACATCCTCCCAGCTCCTTCCCCGGACTGCCCTCCGGGCAGCCTCCTTCCCTCGTTCCGGGGAGGAGTGGCAGGTAATCTAATGCCTAACAGATCCGCCGATAGACCAAAAGGTCCATAAGAAGTAGCTGCGCTAATTTCATTAAATAAGAACAAAATACCTAAGTAATAACTACACAAACAATTGAATTTAAAATGGAACTGGAATTATATTTGAATGGATAGATGGGATGGAATGGAATGGAAAATTTTGTAAAGTAGATAGGTAGGTACTTTTTTTCAAAATACTTAGATTTTCAAATACTTACTTAAAATGATTTTTTTATTCCACTTATGTACGAACTAAGCAAGAACAATATTGTTAAGTACCTACATAAACACATTAATTTCGAGCCGAGATCAGAGGGTTGTCCTGTTTATAAAGGCGTGTAGAGACACCTCGATGGCCAGCAGCAGTACGGCCAACCCGACGCCCCAACCGAGCACCTGCATTTAAGAAATACTACTTACTTCTAAATTATCCAACAATTTATTTGAAATCGATAGTTTATCTAGGCTCCAGACTCACACATGTACGTCCAAACGTTGTTTAACTATTCAGTAGAGTAGCTGATAGCTGTTGACGCCAGTCTTTGTGTTTATGTTAAAAAATAACAAACATACAGGCGAACATAGGCCCTCCATCTTTTTGGAAGTCAGTTTAAAAATGAAACAAAAACGCAAGAATAGCATGAAGCGAATAATGTGTCGTACCTACCTGTATGGCGGGCAGGACGTCGCCGAGCCCGACGGAGAGGAAGCCGGCGGCGGCGGCCTGGCAGCGCGGCCGCTCCGCCAGCCAGCGGCGCCGCGCCTGCCCCAGCAGCCCCGCCTCGCGCTGCCAGCGCAGCCTGCACATGACGGATACGACAATTATTTTCGAGCATATAAAGGCGTCATAGGGCCATATAGTGCACCCTGTGTGACAGATCCGGCGCGGCGTAGTACCTGGCGGCGAACAGGTCGCGGTAGCCGGAGTGGCGGCGCAGCGGCACGGCGACGGCGGGCAGCCGGAAGGCCTCCAGCTCGCGCAGGCCGCACTTCTCGCGCTCCGTGAACGTGCGCGCGATCACATCGTACCCGGGACTGCGCTCCACCTGCACGCATCATCCATCATCATCATCTTCCTTACTGCCAGCCGGAAGACGTCCTCTAGCTCTAGTGACCTAAGGATACTCAATCGGAACTTAAATCAGAAAGTTAAATGATTAATAATACATACATGACGCACTGACCAATGACCCTGACGGACCATACAAAAAATATAGACAAAAATTCAGCTTTCGCATATTGTATACTTCAATACAAACAGGCTTTTAAAATAAATAAATAACAGATTTAGTAAGATACATATCCTTCGTTAGCGCTCACCTGGAAGGCGCAGAGGCCGGTGCGCACGCGCGCGATGCCGTCCGCCACGCTGAGGTAGGCGCGCTCGCCCTGCGGCGCCAGCTTGCGCCGGAACAGCTGCTGCGTCGCGGGGTCGCTGCTCTCCTGCACACGACACGCACCACATATAACACAAACACGAGCAGAATATTTCCTATGCTTTGGGGGACAAAAACCATTAATCGGTATATTTTACAAAATGTTGTTTATTCTACTACCCTACAGAACGCGTTTCCTAGGGGCAATAATGAAAGAGACAAATGCTATGTAGGTAGGTAGTTACACAGTTATAGTAATAAAAATTTCAAATTGAATATAAATTAATTAAGTAAGTAAATAAAACTTGCCAAGTCAAACACTATGAACATGAATCTAGGCGCGAAGCTGTGATTAAACCAAACTTAGCCCCCGTTCATTATGTTCTTTGCTGGTTACTCACAGCAAAGTACACCTTCTTGTAGGTGGTGTCCTGCACGGCGAGCGCCATGGGCGAGCGCGCCAGCTCGTCCAGCGAGCGGATGGCGTCGCCGGGCGTCTGCAGGAGCGCCACCACCTTCGCTGAGTACGCCGTGAACGTGAACAGCGACATCAGCAGCGCGCAGAACATCACCAGCCGGACCGACGTCACGGGAGGGCTCATATGGAACCCTTGAGGACATGGAGATGGGTATACCCAGAACATTCGATACCTCATTTAATTAATAGGATGACAGTATTTAGGGATGTCCTAAAAAGCGACGGATTAATCGCCATCGACCATTTTATAAGTAGGCAGTAACTGCAAGTCGACGGCGGCAGCATAAGTTAAAAAAATATATATTGTAAAAGAATTCGTCGCCGCCGCCAGTGTTGCATTGATTTGAATAGGTCAATGTAATCTAAATATATATAACTCAAAGGTGACTGACTGACTGACTGACATAGTGATCTATCAACGCACAGCCCAAACCACTGGACGGATAGGGCTGAAATTTGGCATGCAGGTAGATGTTATGACGTAGGCATCCGCTAAGAAAGGATTTTGATTAATTCTACCCCCAAGGGGATAAAATAGGGGATGAATAATCCCGAAATTTTTCTCACTATATAAATAAACCTGTATTGCGTTTGGGAACAAAAATCCCAATTTACTGGAGGGCCCATAACCCACCTTGTTGGCACAGGGCGCCGAGCGCAAACGTGCAGGTCTCCGGCAGCGTGAGCAGCCGCAGCGAGGCGTGCGGCGCGGGCAGGCGCGCCAGCGGGCGGCGCAGCGCGGCCAGCAGCAGCGCCGCCAGCGCCGCCGCGCCGCCGCTCGCCGCCCACACGCCGCCGCTGAACGGCAGCAGGAACACGTTCGACACCGCCGACCGCGCCGGCTGCCGGAATATGAACGCGCCGCTGGGGACACGACAGATTCGATTTGTAAATAGCCGAGTCACACATGCTACCTCATATATATTTGCTATTAGTGTGCCGAATGGTATTTCTCAGTTGTAATAGAATGTAGACCTAAACGGAGTTTTATATATTATGTATGTGTGCTGTATATGTACGTGACGGCGACGGTCTCCGCGCAGTAGTGCAGCACGCGCGTGCGGTCGGCGCGCATGAACATGGAGGCGGCGCCCAGCTCGGCGCGCGCGCGCTGCAGCAGCCCCGCCAGCCCGGAGAACGAGCCGTTGCGCTCCTCGCCGTACGCGTCCGTCTGCACCAGGTTCAACCTGTAGCCATCCAATATTGGCTTGGCTCTGACTTATTCTGTTAATACTTCATTACACACGACAATGGACGAATGATACCGACCGATAGTGCAGGTCCTGCGTGGTGAGCAGCATCAGGGGGTACGTGAGCTTCGGGTAGGTGTCGATCTGGCGGTCGCGCAGGTCCGACCAGCCGCGGAAGTGCTGTGGCTGCGTCAGCTGGGAGAAACGACAGTAAATACTTCAGCCACTTCAGACATCCCAACAAAAAATATATTATTTTCTATGTTCAGTGTTCTAAATCTGAACTCACTCCTATGCTACTTAATACTTGTATAGATATAGGGTAGGCAACGGTGCACTCGTACACCCACATTCCACCGATGGTCTTCCTGTCCCAGGTATGGAGGTATATTGATGTGGTATCAATTTTCTATAGTTAACATTTTCCCAGCAAGCCGTGGGTCGAATTATAGATTTAATAATAACTTTATTATTTGTAATATAAAGTAAACCAGGATATTTCGACTAACCACTACAGCCGCCTTCAAGAACACCCCTCTCAAATCCTTCCGCCGCGTCGCAGCCGCCGGCAGCGCGCCCCACAGCGCCGCCAGCTCGGCGCGCGTGCTCTTCCTGCCTAGACCCAGCACGGTGAGCAAGTATGGCTGGTCTAGCTTCACCCTGTACACGTCCACTAGGGTGTCAGTAGAGGACCAGATGACGTCTGCGTCCGGGAGGATGGAGCAGTTCTCGAGGGTGTCGGTGACGATGGCACTGTCGTATGAGGAGTTATGGAGGAGGAGCCAGGAGTGCCGGAGATTGAACGCGCGAGACGACGATGCCTGAAAAAAGCAAGAGACACTCAAGATCTCTATCGACGATAATATATACTTAATTTTCTTTATTATGCTATTATTAATCATGTGACCGAGACTATCAACTCAACCGGCCGACAAGTTCGCAGCTCACTACGATAGATGGCGCTACTAGTATTTTTGTTTAGTGAAATTGTTAGATATAATTTATGAATTGTAATGTAAATCACAAATACTGGAACGTTGATAGTTTAAAACGTTACACATTATTACGTACCTACTAGGTAGGTATATTTAGGCGATTAAAGATACCTATTCCAAAGCGCGGTAAGCGAGGAAGATCAGTGTTCATCAGTCTAGTTATATTTTTACATGCTACCCTATGCTATGTTTCGAAAAAAAACCCACGGGGAGAGAAGGGGTTTGAAAATAAAACAAATATATAATGAAATGGTGAACTCTGAAGCAAAACATCGTCAGAAAACTACAGGTCTTTTAATAGATATGTGAAGTTCTCCACCCACACTTGGCTAGTGGGGTGCGCACGCAGTGTGGTGCGGAAATACATGCGGCAACCGACTGTCAATAACTTTCACTTTGAGGTCAATACTTCCAACATCCAGTTTAATCTAAATTGAGTTCAACTTATAAGAAGAACAAAGTTACTACGTAACTGAGACAATACCTCATCGCAAAACTAGATTTAATAATAAACCGAGCAGCACCTAGAATAAACTATACCTACCTCATCGAGCACCAGGCTGGCGTCGGGGCAGGCCACGTCGAGCAGGATCCCCTCGCGGAACGTGGCGTAAGCAGGCATCTCCGGCAAGCGATGGAAGTCCGCCTGGATTCTGAGCTGAATACCAGCGGCGCTTGCGCTGCGCCATAGCTCGACAACTTGATCTAAGGAAAATATTTGGACAGATTTCCAGAATGGGTAAGTAACTTAGATACTCTCAGGTGTGTGTCTCCCTCAGCGTAAGTATAATGGGCTTAAGTCACGATTGAGATAATCCTTCAAAGGTCCGAACCAGTCCATACCTTACGTATTAAGTAATAGTGATGATAAGTAATGGCTATGGGAAGGTACCAAAATATCTTACCTGGAGTCCAACAAATGAAGGCGGTAATCATGGAATAGTACATTGTTACATGAGTGGTGAAAGTTACTTATTTTGTCCCGAGACGGGGTTTGGCGCCCGAGCGTAGCGAGGGCGCTAATAGTTCGAGGGACAAAATAAATCTTTCACCCGAGGTAAACACTGTGCTTTTCATTACGAATACAAGGAAATAAAAATAAAAACAGGAATTGGCTAAATAAATAATACAAGGAAGTATAAACAATACTCTACAACACGAAAAAAAAAAAACAGATTGCCGCCTATTTTGTTTTTTTTTTCGTTGGCCGGTCATTATTTAGCCATTATTTTTCATTTTCATCTTTAAATATTTTGCCCAAATCTATGTTATTTTAAAGAAATTGTTGAAACTAAATTATAATTAAGTCATTTAAAAAAAAATATTCTTGAATTTATACTTAACTTTCTGTTATTTCCATTTAACATCGTGCTGTAATTGAGTGACTGTAGAAAAAGTTTGAACATGGTTCCATAGAAATGTGAAAATGGAACTAGTTTTTTTTTTATAATTTGACAGCTGTCAGTTGAAAGCGAAACTCCCGGGCCTGAAAAGTATTACTGTCAACCCGCTTCTCAGGCAACTTCAGACCTACTTTCAGAGTATGAGTAATGAAAAGACTCTTTTCATTACTCATACTCTGAAAGTAGGTCTGAAGTTGCCTGAGCAGCGGGTTGAAAGTAATACTTTTCAGGCCCGGGAGTTTCGCTTTCAACTGACAGCTGTCAAATTATAAAAAAAAAACTAGTTCCATTTTCACATTTCTATGGAACCATGTTCAAACTTTTTCTACAGTCACTCAATTACAGCACGATGTAAAATTGAAATAACATAAAGTTAAGTATTAATTCAAGAATATATTTTTTTAAATGACTTATTTATAATTTAGTTTCAACAATTTCTTTAAAATAACGTAGATTTGGGCAAAATATTTAAAGATGAAAATGAAAAATAATGGCTAAATAATGAAGTTGGCCGGCCAACGAAAAAAAAAACAAAATAGGCGGCAATCCGATTTTTTTTTTTCGATTTGTAGAGTATTGTTTATACTTCCTTGTATTATTTGTTTAGCCAATTCCTGTTTTTATTTTTATTTTCCTTGTATTCGTAATGAAAAGCACAGTGTTTACCTCGGGTGAAAGACTTATTTTGTCCCTCGAGCTATTAGCGCCCTCGCTACGCTCGGGCGCCAAACCCTGTCTCGAGACAAAATAAGTAACTTTCACCACTCATGTAACAATGTACTATTGTTACGAAGTACGTTATAATGAAATTGATGTCCATAGCGGCGCGGCTCGGCGGCGGCGCGGCGGCCCACTACACGTTGAATGCGATGCCGAGTTGCTTGCTTGCTAGACTCATTATGTTATTAACTATGCTCGGTTCATTATAGGCATGGACTGCTAAACTGACTTAGGTCTGTCGGGAAAGTACTTACCTACCTAGAGGGTGTGGATATTAAATAGATTTTAAAAAAAATAACATACCTAGCTATCTCTTAGATTTCAATTGTCTCTTTACATTTGCATGTATCGAAACTGCGCCACAAGAATTCATGGCAGGTAAGTGGTCTTAGCTACAAAAACTCTTAGATACTAAGTAAGGCAAGAACTTGGACTAGCCGATTGAACTGATAGTAAATACCTATGCAATCAATAAGGTTAAAATAGGTACCTACCAACTTGCGTGTGCATGTTTTAATGAAGGATTATGAAGTTTTAAAGTAATTTCCTTATTTATTAAAACATCTGCCTATGTATGTTTGCGAGTTAACGTAGAGCCTTATATTTGCGAAGTATACTTGTACCCAGTAGTCGTAAATAACGTACAATCAGCGACTGAAGTGCATCGCAAACAACGAGCTCCACTCAGTAATAATTGGCTACGATTTAGTTCAAACCAAGAGACTACAGACAGTTGTAGAGTCGAATGAATATTGTATTGTACCGAATCAATTTCATTATCTCACTATACCCAAACACGCGCAATTGCTTTATATCTTTAGTTATTAAACAAGTTTTCAGTTCCCATAAGGAAATGTTTTATTTACACAGCAATCGAATCGGCTTAAGTATTTAGTTTTGCTAGTAACTGAATGTTTGATTGCCTTTTCAGTCCATCCTGTGATAATGCCTATCTTAAGCCTGAACTTAATCGTAAGTATCTATGTACGTGTAGTACGTGTGTGTAGTATCTATGGAAAAGTTTTCCAATATCCACTTAGTCAGATTGATTAGACACTTATTTATTTTATTTATTTATTAGAACGGACCAATTACTCTAATAATACAATACAAAGCAATAACAATTAAGTATACACAAATTCGAAATACGATCAGGCATCTATGTCGCAGAACTTCAAGCGTACCAAAATAATCTTCGCCCATTCATCCGCAAACAAATATAAACTTGCGTCTGACCCCAGGAGGTTGTTAAGCGCAGTGAGGGTGCGGGGTACAGGGGACATCGCTCGGGCAACGGTCCGGCAAGCAGGGACAGCAAAAAAGTTATGTTTCCTGACACGACCGTAGTTTACAGGTGTGAAGAGTCGAAGCAGGACACTGAGCAAATCAGGTGCATCGATCCTTCCAGAGATGATTTTGCATGAGTTTATATATGTCGCTAAAGAGCTGAACATGGAAAGTTAATTAGGGTTAGGAGTTTCACATTTTCAATAATTTATAGTTCAACTGGGGCTATTACCTTTCTCAACACACATCTTGTCATTACTTTCAAATAATTGCATCGTACCAAGGTGTTGACAATATTGCAGTATGCAATAAAGAGAATACCATAGTATGCGGAGACCGCTCGAAAGACAATTAGTGGTGTTTGTGTCTGCTGCATGGGGTGGCGGCCACGTCTCGTGGTCGGTGCTTTCAAAATTGGCGTGCACGTTTGGCGATATTTGGGATAAATAAAACTATTACTATAAAACTCAACATAATGATATATTTGTGAATTCCCTATTGAGCTATCTAGTGGCGGTCGATCGGCGGGCACGCTGCGGGCTGCTCGAAGATATGTGCGTAGTTGACGAGCAGGAAGAGGGTGACGGAGCCGAGCAGGGAGCCGAGCTGCGTGGCGGCGCCGCACGCGCGCATGCCGCGCGCGCCGCCGCGCCGCGCCCACCCGTACACCCACATGCGCGCGTACGACACCACGCCCGACACCACCACCCACGACACCACCTGCAACGGCAAGCGCACCGCTCGGCGACTGGGCCACGGACCCTCCCCCACTGAACCCTCCGACACGTCACTCCACATCACATTCCACTATTACTGACTTTTTGATCCCAACAAAAAGGAGATTAATCTTAAACTATTTTAATTTGTTCACCGTGCAGAATACATCTGGTAATAATGGGCAAAAGAGCGCCCCCTCCCATATGAGTACCAGCGGGTACGATAACGTTGGCCGCGTGACATCTCGGTTGAGAAGCTCCGGGAGTGGAGTCGAATCACGAGTAGGAGGTACTTGTTTTGTTACACGAGAGGTAATACTGTACTCAGGCTGCAAGAATTCATTTAGAAATACGAGTTCGCGGCCTGATGCATTGCTCTATCTATTTATTTTTATTTACGATTGGAAAAACTACAAATATGATATTAGTGGTATCCTTTAGGTATGAATATGGTAGGTATACAAATGTAGCATGTACTGTCATATTTTCATAACAATTTTGGACTAATTAAGTTAATGATAACCAGAGGGGTCAACCGTCGTAATATAATAATGGGCATGTTCTGTCCCCGGTTCCGATACGTGTCTGCGCCATGCGCCACCCATCTAATACGACTATAACTGTTATTATTAGTTATTTGGATGTGATCTGGTTTACGTACTTATTACTTATATTTTTACTAAATGGTGAATTAAAATGATGAAAATACTAAATGGCAAACGGCTAGGAAGAAGATGTTATCAACGGCTGAAGTCGTGAAGTGGCACTCACCACTAATGTTTCGCCCCCCGGCGTGTGCTGCAGCGGCGGCGCGGGGCTCATGAGCGCCGTGGCCAGGATGAACGCGAAGGGGCCGAGCGCGGCCGCCAGCAGGCCGCCCAGCGCCGCGGCGGGCACGGGCCGCAGCCACACGCCCGCCAGGCACGCCACGGGGTTCGCCATGGCGCCCAGCGTCACCGCCAGGTGGTACGCCCGCCTGCCGTACGGCATGCACGAGTACGACTGCACCGACGGCAGCACGCCGTTGTTCAGCGCGTTCAGCGCCACCATCAGCGACAGCACGCTGAGCCACCGCGACTCCAGCAGGGCCTCCCACTCTGTGGTCGCCTCCTCGTCCTTGGCGACGGCCGATGGCGCGACCTTCTCGGAGTTGAATCCCCTGAAGTTGTTGATCGTCGTGAAGCTGACCAGGCTCGCGGCTGACAAGCCGCCCAGCAGCAGCAGGAACACGGTCGTGTCGAACGCCGGCGGCGGATGGTGAGCCACCAGCGTCGAGTTGTCCGCCGACGGCAGGCACGTCGGTTCACCGCCGACGCCCTGGACCAGCGCTAATATACTAGGAATGAACCCGCTGAGACCCTCCCCCACTAAGTAGGTAGCTAAGTACACGTCACGAAAATGCCTCAAGTACGGGTAGAACAGCACCGAGCTGGTGCATCCCACCAGCGCCGCGAAGAACGTCAACGTAAGGTATGCCACGGATTTTTCCGAACCACCTATGACACTAGTTTTTTCATAGAGGAATGAGTTAAGTATCAACGCCAACGTCCCCACGGTCAACAGTCCATAAATGTAAGGCGCGTCCGATATCCTGGGGCTTATGTGGCGCAGCACGCCGTACAGCAGGATGCCGATGTTGGCGAGCTGCACGGAGAGCACCATGGAGGCGGGCAGCGCCCAGCCCTCGGGCAGGCGCTCCACGAGCAGCGGCAGCTGCACGTACAGGCCGTTGACGCCGAGCCACGTGCCCACGCCCCAGCACGCCATCAGCACGTCGAGCGCGACGCGCCGCGGCGCCCCCCTCATCCTGACGGCGATCGCGTCCCCTCGGTCCAGGCACGGCGAGTCCTCTCGCTCGTTCAACCTGCAGTTGACGCCGCTATTAGTTCCGCAGCTCCGTCGCTCGCTCCTCGCCGGCTACCAGCGACCGCAATTATAAAAGCGATGCGGACGATATCGTTAATTAATATGTCAGTGGATAATTAATATCTCATGGATTATTACTCATGTACACATGACGAGTTCTAATCACAATAATGCATCTTTCATCACCATATCGTCCGCAGGGAATAGATAATTTTAAGGTTGATACAATGATTGCACTAGGGACACTTGTTGACGCTTCGTTGTTTAACTTAAAATAAACATTCTGACAGTATTTCAAATATTATTTATCGATAGATAGAACACACGACCACACCAAGCACAACTAAATGTAAGTAATAAATAAAAGTAGGTAATACAACAATGACTGTGGCAATTACAGATAGTAACGTGTGTCAAGATAAAACTCGCAACTGATTAAATATGATATTTCAATTGTTACGATATGTGCCACCGCACCGTGACGAGAACCTTTAGTATGCCGCGCTCACAGGCTACTGCTGTCACGCCGCGCCGCTAACAGGTGCGTCATGAATTTGCCGACACCCGAGGAAAACATCAAATAAATGACCACACGCCCGGATCTAACAAATTCCTTTAATGTAGAACTATACTACAATCTATAGAACATGACCAGCGACGACGACGTGTGCTTGTAGAACCGACACGTTAAAATACTATAAATAGTATACGTACTCAAATAAACCAACTAGTTGATAAGGGTAAAAAATATTAACTTGAATTTTTATTATTTATCATTTGAAGGCTGTAGTAAGGCAAGTACCCATCCAAGAATGAATTCGACCGATCAAGAATTGGTAGTCCATACAAATACGTGCGAAGGAAGGAGATACATACAGTGCCAATATCAGCACTCTTTATTCACGTACAATATTCATTATTAGACTTATCTATTAGTCGGTCTTAATAAGCACTTACATAGTGAAATTAATCAAACTTCAAGTTACGCACTAACTTAAAAGAAAGAACATCAACTCTTGTACTGAAAGTCCATCCGAGCAAATCGGACTTTAACACGTAATTGTTTGATTAGCCTTCAGACGAGCGCTCGTAGAGACAACACGACTCCTACTGAGAAATCAGCCCGCCAGGGAAACAGCTCAATTAAAATTTTGTTTCCACACGAAATGTATTTACATTATGCAAATAGTAATAACACTTGTGCCAGAAGTCGAAATTAATTATAAAGGTGGTGTAAGTAGTTTTCCCCAGGTATGATAAATTACTACGGATAGGGCTGTTCACGATTACTTAAAACAACTCAAAAAATCAAGGCCACACCTTTAGGTACAGGTTAAGCGAATAATCCTAACGCAGGTGCCAAAATATCAACTCAGTGAATGCTGCTTGGTCTAGTGCGTGGTTTGACTGCACCACATAGCACAGAGCGGGTGGTTGCGGGTTCGATTTGCGTCAGTGAATATTTGAAAAAAATTTGGTTTATATTGGCAATGTGTGTAAGTTCAGCAATATCGCAGGCCGTTTAGCTGATTGCACCGCATTATTGCTGATTCCCTCGCGTATTGCGGTGCTTGCGGCGCGGTCAATTGTGCCGTCTCCTTGTATATTAGTGAAAAATAAACTAGCTCTCAAAGGGTTTAGTAGGTATGATGGAGCAGAGGATGCCACCCACCTGTCGGAGGCAGGTGCCATGGCGCGGGGGGCGGGCGCGCGGGCGCGCGGCGGCGGCGCGCCATCGCAGGCAACCGCGGCGGCCGCGCGCGGTCAGCTGCGACAGGCACCAGGCACCACGTGAGCGCGGCGTGCGGACAGAGGGCGCGGGTTCACATCGTACAGGTTGCTCCTTCAACGACAGTATTGTCCAGGAGTTAAGGTTCAATTAATAGAGCACGTTCATTCAAAAATAATAAACCACACTGATTTTACCAGCGTAAAAGAAGCATCCTGTATGATCAGCCAGTGCAATAACCTCTGCCTAGAACGCCGGGAGCTCAACACAACACATCTCAAATATTTACAAAGCCCCTTTTTACCGCGTATTTGCGCTCGCTCCACTTCACAAATCCCTGTTCTGGTACACATTTAGCAATGACAAAGCATACAATGTGACACATTATGATAGTAGATAGTGTTAATAGGCGTCATAAATGTCATCTGAGATATGTTCTGTCACATAATGCACAGTTAATGATGATCAGCAGGTCAACACAGCAAGCTTGGAAGGAAGGACATAGTGTATCTACACCTGTACCTAAAAAGGACTTTAAGCGTAATAATAATGTTCTCAAAGATACAGGTAAACAATCGTGCTTCACAATGAGGTGATGCAGTGTGATAGTGTTGTTTACTAAGCTACGTGCCTGCCTCCTACCAGGTATCTGTGCATATTTCTAGTGGCATTCGCCTCACTGAAATATGTATCATTAGCAATAATACATAAGTTTACTGTGCATGTTGATATACCTACCAATATCAAGGAAGATAAAATAAAGTACTTAAAAGCTGTAATCACAATAAAATTTTAACATAGAATTTTGTATACAATATAAGATTATATAAGAAAGAATATAAGTATAATCTCATTTGCATTATGATCAACAACACAAATACCATGATTAATCTTATATTTGATCATTATTTCCAGTTAACACCTAGATTTGAATACTTTGTTGATTGTATATCAGAATGTGTTTTGTTTGGCAATGGGAAATATACTTAATATAGCTAGTAATAATAGCTTTGATATTTGTGATTCACACACTTTGAGTATACAAGGTAAATTCAAAATGGTTGTAAGTAGGTACTATTTCAGATACCTAACTGAATTTTAAACTCTTAAAACTATTTGCTATGGAGGAAAGTTAAAGAACAAAGATAAAAATGTGTGAAATTTTTGAACAGCTCCTCTAAAACACATTATGGAGATGCAATGTTGCAAAAAAATAAAAATGTATGTTACTTACTCCAAAGGCTATTTATATAATAATGTTTGTAATACATCTATGTTTTAATGTGAGTTTAAGGTCTTGCATGTAATTTGTAAATGAGATAAATTTATCAAAGAGTAATGAAGATGTAGGTTAATGTCTACAAATAATCTGGAATTCACAATTTTTAACAAGTAAAAATTCACAATTTTTATATATATAACTTGCCATTTTGCTAGCAAACAGACACCTTACCATGAGATGCTAAGTTAAAGTGTATGAATATGAATTTATTTTTGAAGGAATTCACAAACAATGGCTTCATGGAACAATGATCTTAATATTAATTTTAATTATTATTAGAACCAAGTCATGAATATTAATGATTCATACTTAATATGAGGATGAATTTCATAAGGGTTTTAAGGAATTAGAGACAGCTATACTTACATACAATACAAAAGTACCTATAGCCGAGCTGCTATTAGTTACTCTAGTCTTAAATTGAGAGCAATTGGTGAACAATCAACCACACATACATACAAGTTCTCTTATCAATATTGACATCAACTAATTGACCCGCGGTGCACACAGATCCCACACCAAACACTATATTATTATTTATATAGCTAGTGAAGTTGATGATAATAATGCAAATTATGCAAGCATGTCACTACATACTGTGCAAGGTAAACTGGTACTAGGCTCAGTTACAGGTAGAAAGTAGGCCAATCACCTGAAAATAGAAATATATACTTACCTACATAGAAAGGATAGCACTTGTGGCAAAATAATTGAGAACAATAATTATAAGCGGTGCTAGCTAACTGACATGAACCAACTCCACCTTGAACTAACTTAGGAATTAATTTTTATTTCTAAAACAAGATAATAACATCAAAAATTAAGAAATTGGTTCTTAATCAAAGAGAAAATATGCATAAAGTTTTTACACAAGAAAAGAGCAAGGCAGCAAGGTTTATGATAGCATAAAAGTAATATATTGCATCAGTCCTAAAACTAAAATAACTTAATGGCTTATATTATTCAAAAGAAATAGCTTTATTATCAAACGTGTTAAAACAACTGACTCCAATAATTAAACACGTGTGCCCACCTAAGTAGCTGCTAAAAATATTTACAAACCTTGCAGCGTTCGTCATAGCAGTTCCTGTAAGGCACTATGTTCCTACTGTCCGCACGACGTCGCACCTCGCACCACAATACACTGCTGGGAATATGAGCTCCAACTGGATATTCTTACATCATCATTCGCCTTTGCAGTTTGATATTGCTTCAATTATAATACTTTGGTCCAATTTCTTAACACCCTTTCATAATACTGAAAAGGGACAGTCTTTCTGGAATAAAATCACAGGCTTTTTCTAACTAGTTATATGGGAATTTTATCAAAATCAAGGATAATTCTTCGAATTCTTCCAATATTTTCCTTTTTGTGCAGCTGATTGCACTGACTTTGCCAAATGTGAGTGACAGATGATCAAAGTCCATGTCATTTTTTTTTCTTCGCTCGGTAGTGGAGCAGGCTAAGTCAACATGACCATACTGCCGGACCCAAAGAGTATATAATCACTACCTACGTTTAGCCGGACCTCCATTTTGGTTTTTCAAAGTGGACGGTCACATTTTTGCTTAGACCATTTAAAAAGTACATCTCTCCGCATTTTTGTATTGTATTGTTATTAATTGTTTGTTATTGCTATTTGTTACTTGACACTGGCGAAATACCTATTAAGTAACTTGATGGGCCATGTCTGATTGGGGTTGGGTAGGGCTGATAGAAATACTGATATAGCTGATAAAAGTTGTTATATTATAAAACTGACATTAAACGTAAGTAATGGGAGTGAATTTAATGAGGGGTGAGAACGTGCGGTTTGCTTGATGACCGATGACGAGCTGATTTTGGTTGTTGCAATACAATTTGCGTTAATGTGAGCATTTGGGTCAAAGTGTGAATGCTGCTTCGGCAAATGTGTATGGTCGTACACCATGAAAAGTAGTTTTTTCTTAGTTATATAGATTTCATCAACATCCAGCATCCTTGAACACACACAATAAATGTGCAGACATGGACAGTGATGGTGTAGTACTATAATAATTATACCTTGACGCTTGCGTGGAGTGTCAGGCTGACTAGGTGAGGGCTTTGTGGCGTGATGTAATGTTAGAAAAAGTACTCGATTTTCAGTAAACATCGATGTTTGTAACCGATACATCGAAAGACATCGATACACACTTCCGATATATCGCATCGAAAAAACATCGATGTTTTTTCGAAGTGGACACCCCTATACTGAACCACCGTACTTACTACTTTATTAAGCCCACAGAGTACCTTGTATATACTAGCTGAGGAGAGCGTGTTGATATGATGCTAAAATGTTTTATTGCACACGAGTTCATGCCCGTGACTTCACGACGCAGGCGGCAGGACAGTCAACTTTATATTTTATATTCGTACCTATAGAAGATATTTTCAGCAAAATGAAACAAAAGTATAATATATAGCGGCCCGCCCCGGCTTCGCACGGGTACATTGCGGATACATTATTCGAGTTTTAGTAAGGATCCTTAATTTTTTTGAAAATATATTGTAGCCTATGTTACCCGGGGATAGTGTAGCTTCCCAACCCAACAGTGAAAGAATTTTTCAAATCGGTTCAGTAGTTTCGGAGCCTATTCATTACAATCAAACAAAGTTTTTCTCTTTATAATATTAGTATGATTAAAAGTACTTAATACATTATATAGGTACATACATTTTCAACCTGAAAATTACATGTTTTTTATTATTATAAAATAAAATGCCCTAAAATGTACACTACCTATAATATTATTTATGTCGCAAAATAAATAAAACGGCTTTCTATAAGAAAACAAAATGAAAATGGTATTATTTATTAGAAGTTTTTTTTATAGTTTGCCTGCGGTATCTTACATTTTGTCGAGGTTGGAACAATATTTATATGTAGTACTGGTCCAGTTAAATTTTCTTCATTGTGAAAAGAAGATCAAATTGAACTGGGATATACCGGAAATATTAAGCAGTTGCATTTTCACTGCATGTCGTTAGAGAAAGGATTTAAATGGGATGACAGCGCCATCTGCAGGCGTTGGACAAAGTCCACTTGCGTTAGATGTGATCGGGGGCGAGTACATTATGATATGCACCATCGAGCGGTAAACACGCATTGGAAACTGTCATCGTGCTATTTATTTAGATCACTTAGGACAACGTTAAAGTCCTACAGAACGCCCACAACGCGGGAAAGGAAACGATTTGCCTTCCTTTGGCCGACATATAGGTAAAGCCTGGCGCTACCATGGCGACATTAATTTAACACACAGGTAGGGCTAGTGGTAAATAATCATAATAGTAATAAAAAAAAGAAAAGTCCGTAAATAGAAAAAATATATTTTCGAACAAAATAGATAATAAATAAAGTAATCAAATTGGCATCACCTTTGAAATCCAATTTATTCATATTGATTTCTTATATTTACGCGAATACTACACATTGAAATAAAACTATTTTTACGGATTATATCGCGTTTATTTTCACTTTTTATGTTCCCGACGTTTCGGTTGTCACAGGGGGACTGTCCCCCCAAAAATAAACGCGATATAATCCGTAAAAATAGTTTTATTTCAATCCAATTTATTCAGCTACCCTTACGCTCTCACCTACTACTCGGAGCGGGACGAGCTAATAGTATTGTTATTAATTCTTATAGTATTTCTTATTCGTTTTAATTTCATTGAAGAAATGTTATTATCCGTGATCTCGGCAGATGACCTCTGCGCTAGAGTTATTAACGTACAGGCTGCTCCAAAAAGGTATTTCAGAAAATGTTGAATAATTCAATAAATAATAATGTTTAATAAAATTTAAATATCTCGAAAATCAGGAAATGCGAAGCCATGGTAGCGTCAGGCTGTATATAGAAATTCATTAAAATAATACTCTTTGGTGGTGATTTTAATTGTAATAAATTAGTTAACCCCAAAGAGAATATAATAGGTTAACCCTTAGCACACCTCGGTCTGGCGTGCTATAATTATATCTATTCTTGATTCAGATTTCCAAAAAATGAACAATACAAACTATTGGATAAATAATTTTAAAAAATTATATGTATTTCCACACTATTTTCAGCAAATGCTTGGTCTGCTTTTACGTCGCATTTTAGTCTGTGATGAAGTCTGTGATTTTATGATGGTTACTGTGAAAAACTGAGTAAAAAACCCAGATGTTAAAAATAAAAAATCTACAACCTCGGCCTACATACGATCGAGTGTAAATCCATCCATCGATCGATTGTCTATCGGTGCAATCATCGAGTGTCGATCGATCCATAGATCGAATGTCGATTAATACATTGGGTGTCGACCGATCCATTGAATGTCAGCAGAAAAATCAATCGAGTGTCGATTGATCATCGATCGAGTGTCAATCTATCCATCGTTTGAGTTTCGATCGCTCCATCGATTGACTGTCGAAGGTCGATCGATCGATTCATTGGGTGTAGAACGAAAGATCGATCAAGTGTTATACCATCCATCGATCGAGTTTCGTTCGATCCATCGATCGAGTGTCGATCAATCATCGACCAAGTGGCAATCAAACCATCGATCGAGTGTCGATCGATTGATTGGGTGTTGAACGAAAGATCGAAAACTGTGGCTGTTTCAAAATGAACCAACACCTACTAAAGTGCAGCGATCTAGAAGCGCAGGCAAAATTTTGATTGGTAGTTATTTAACTTTAAGTGGTTATCTGGTGTGAATTCCTTTACGGACTCAAAGTATCATCAATGCCGAGTGCATCACAAAGTGCTTGCTAGAAGTGTTCGAGGCAGTGAGCAACAAGCGGCCGTTAAATAATATTTTTAATAAAAAAACTGACTTCTATAAAACGTGGGTGCACTAAAAATCTAGAAATAACTAGGTACCTTGTAATTAATTTCATGAGGAGTTGGTGCCAAGTCAAGTAAGTAGGGGTGGGCACCCAACTAGTCCTAGCCACAATTAGACGCAGTTTGAAATTAAAGGCAAGATCGGTTCGACAGTTATTTTAATTTAAAATTTCAAAAAGCAATACAATAATCTCCGCATGACTCGTCCATAAAGCTTTACACGTAAAGTAGTTATCTTTATTTAATAATAATAGTACAATAATAAATATAACAAACAGTGAGTTTACTCCGGCGCTAAGAAACAGCTGTGTTTGATGCTTGCCCCCGCGGGCGGGCCTCTCGCCGTCTCGCTCACTCGCGCGCGCCGCGCGTCTACTTGTCTTTTTCGCTCTCAGACTTCCTGCCCAGGGGCACCGCTGCTCGTACTCTGAAACACACGTGGTACTTTAGCAAGAGTAGGTAGGTGCCACATCATCCTACTAATATTATAAATGGGAAAGTTTGAGAGTGTGAATGTATGTTTGTTACTCTTTCAGGCAAAAACTACTGAACGGATTTGGATGAAATTTGGAACACAGATAGTTTATAACCGGTATTAACACATAGGATACTTTTAATCCCGATATTCCCGATTTGTTTGTTAAGTTAAATACTACGCGGACGAAGTCGCGGGCATAAAATAGTATACTATATTAACGATCTGCGCCTGATGATTACTCCAAATAAAAGGAGGTATTTCTACCTACTAAGAAGAAAACTGGTTTTAGATTGACCAAATTCGTCAGCTTTCTCTTTATTTTGCGAGCACATAACCAAGCGGCAGCTGGTGGCAGCCGGCAGCCGCCTGGCGCGTACATTGAGTGCGTGCAGCCGCGGGGAGGAGTGTGGACTCACTTGGCGGAGATCTCGTTGATCTTGGCGCGCGCGAGCTCCAGGTTGGCGTCCACCTGCGCTTTGTTCATTTCGTATGCCTTCGGCAACGTGAACAACGCTATCCATCCTGGAATGCAATACAATACGATTATTTATTGTACATGAAGCGTGAATTAAGTATATTAAATGGAATTATCAGAGTAGACGATACGACAAAACACCGAGAGTCTCTAGGATCACGATACTGTCTTCCACCGGTATGTAAGTACGGTCGCGTCCGACCGATGGCCGTTGATACAAATCCAACTGATTAGTAATTCCGGTGTTGATTGTTAATAGTCCATACAGGACTATTCGCAGGTATATGCGATACTAACCGAGAATGATGAGCGTGATGCCGTTGAAGCAGGCGCCGACGTACGTGAGACACCACAGCAGCACGCCGAACTTCAGCGAGTCCACCAGGTCCTCCACCAGGAATAGCCTGCAAGCGGCGCCGCGCCGACACGTCGGTCAGTTAGAGTAATAGAGTAGCGGTAACGGTTATACCGGTGAGAGGCCGGACCAGAACTATATTCGTCGTTTAGAAGTGGTTCGGCTCAGATCTTTCATCCGCTTCTACTAGAGGGAGTAGGTCCCAACTCCCAATGAACAATAATGCCACTCCCAGCGCTCACGGCTTACCATGTTTACACTGGATGTTCAAAGAATTATCTCTGACCGTATGGTCGACCGACACACTACGACCAAACCTAATCCGCGTTGACAAGTTGTAATAAGTAGCACATTCATTAACATTTGCGCCACACGGGTGTGTGGCACAAATGGCAAGTATTTGGAGTTGCGTTAGTGATCCTTCAGACTGACTGAATCATACCCTAACATCATTCCGATTTCATCGTGGATAATCAGATTCGAGAGAGAACATATCTGTCTCGACCACCTACGTAAGTACGAAGGTGGAATGCTGTGCAAGACATAGGACAGATATTAATGGTTTGTGGTGTAAGTCGTTTGATCGGTTGACATTGCGATCAAAATTTAGCAAAATCTGAAAGCGTTTCGTCTGTACTGTGTGTGCGGCGGACTGGTCAAGGCCTTATTCCATTTGGATGCGCTCCAATACGCATGACCTAATCAATGAAAACGTGATGAGATTCTATGAATTGTTTTTCATCGTTCGACATTCGACTCCTACCTGGCCCGACGCAAAACATCTCGCATTATCGTACGCAGCCCCCTAATAAACTCACTTCGATCGGTTCATCATGGGAATCGGCTTCGGTCTTTTTCGGGGTAGAACAAAATCATGTCGAGTAAAATATTCATACTCTAATTTCGTAAATCATAAATCGAGACCCGCCTGATACCGCACAGAGATGTTCATTAGAAAACTATGAGCGTTCTATTTTCTGTCAATAATAATAATAAAGGTTCCCGGTACCTGCGCAGCTCGTGCAGCGCGGCGTTGAGATGCGCGGCGGCGGCGGCGGCCAGCGCCTGCGCGCGCTCCGCCGGCACGCTCACGTCCTGCTCCAGCAGCCACCTGCGCGCCACACGCCACACAACATTACTACGGCACGATACCCTGGTGTCGAGACGCCATCTTGTCATCCGTTCGAGACTTCCTCCCCGGCTACTACGGTAGGTACCTATCTAATACTCAATTCTTCTCCGTACAGAGTGGTTATTCGTATACAGTTAGTAGGTACTGGAGGCACGTACATTATAAAAACATTGAAGCTTCTATATTTATCTGTACACGAAACAGACCTTGCAGGACATTTTCTATACACTAAGAAGTCGAACAGACGAGGTGATGTCAGGCGATAACCTTATGATAACCCGCTTCTCTACTATGTAAGTAATCCTTTGCGACGCCCACCGTTGTCTACACGTACCTACCTACCTACCTAGTTCATATTTTAAACTACTAACTTAAGTGTAAAAGAAACCTGCTTTTTTGAAGTCTGTTAAAAATATATTCAACCGACTTCAAAAATGGAGGAGGTTCTATGTTCCATCGTATGTATTTTTTTAACAACTCCTTAGTTCTGAGTTTTAGTCAAAATATTTACAAATAGGCCGACCTAGGCCGACATGTTAAGGAAGGTGGTTACCCCAAATCATATCAACGTTAATATAATTATTGTTACAGTCTGATAACAATGTATCACATTAAGCCTATGTGTATTAATAATAAGTAACATATTATTACGCAAGCTGGTGTCACACTTGTGCAAACACCGCACTCATGTCGGTAAACTGCTGACACGAATGTCATTACCGCAGCCCACGCAACATTCGACGCGGCTCATTTTTAGACAGAAAATGCACCAAGCCTCGTTATTTATTACATGAGGCAGCTACTGCCTGCACCGCGTGCAATGAAGCCCCATGAGCGCAATATGAGTGCACCAGCCGTGCGTCACTACTTACCTATTCTTCATCTACCTAAACTTAAAACTCTTGATATTAATACAAATGAAATCATAGCCGTTGCACATAACAAACATTATAACTTGATTGATGCAATTACTAAATTTGAAAATTCTAAAGAGATGTGGTGCTCATTGTTCGATTTTATTTGTTTACTAGCTGTTGCCCGCGGCTGCGCCCGCGTGGCACTTCGACAAGTAGCCTATGTTACTCCTTATATAATCAGCTATCTGCCAGGGAAAGTCCCGTCAAAATCACTTTAGCCGTTTCGAAGATTAGCCGGAACAAACAGCCAGAAAAAAAAATAGTTTTTTGGTGATATGAGCCGTATACTTACTTTTTTATTTTCATTTACTAAAAAGCTGTTATTTTATTGATATAACAAACATTTCAAATTTATTATTTGTATAGGTAGATGTGTAGGTACATATGAATCACGAAAAGACAACAAAACGAATTAACAAAACATTGATGCTATCGATATGTATAACTTTTCCAAAACGTTTTTCCAAATTCCTTTTGTATCGGGACTCAGGTGCCAAATAAACAATGCCTATTATAGCAACCGGCGTTCAATTGGTTATGCGCTATGCTAAATAGTTTGGTCAATTACGTATGCAGACGATCATAACCAGTGATAAGGTTCTTATGATTTGGAGCATGGCCGGATTGCCACTCATTTCAAGAGGAGTTTTGTCATAAAAAGTTTAGTACTAATTGGAAAAAGCCTCACTTGAATGGGTGTCCGTCGTTAGTCTTTTGTACTGCCTGTAGCACATTCTTGTATATGCGGAAGGCGACGGCGGCGGAGAGCGCAGCCAGGGAGGCATAGGCGAGCACTGAGACCACCGAGCAGCACGCCAGCGCCACCAGCAGCGCCAGCCCCGCGCCGAGCGCGAGCCCGCTGTGCGCCGCCGACCGCCAGTAGATCAGCGACTCCACTGTAACACAACACAACCCACTTGTTATGATTCGGTCCTCACAGATAATGTTATTTAAGAATGTTTAGGCAATAATAGTTGAGTGGGAAGTTAAACAGAGACCAAGTTGCGCAAATCTATGAAACCTTTTAATGTATCCTTATCATCTTAAGAATCTGGATTTACCTATTCCGATGACTACTTGTACATAAATGGTGGGTGACATCATCTAATGTACTCGTAGGTACTGGGTAAATAATGTTCTTCAGGTTTTCGTTTATTATGGTACTCGGTGAAAGTATCGATTGGTTGAACTGGTTTGAACGTCGTCGTGCACCAATGATTGCAGTAAAACGTACTTACAATATGTTTTGTCAACAATATTTAGTTCCTCAACTTTCTTAGGTATATAAACCTTTTAAATTTGAGCGTCGTTCAATATAAACTTCGTGTATAATCGACTCCGCCGTATTAATTGGTGCTGTTCAGTTTACCGTTAGAAAGCCTCGGTGTCGCTTCGCGTTGAATCATCACCTACTTTAACATCACGAGCATATTTATGAAAATATATTGACAACTTAGATAGCTAACATATGCTAACACATCAACCATTATTATTATATTCTAATATAAGGATATACTTTACAACGTATCTACTAGTTAATCGATAAGATTAGAATCTGATAAATATTAACAAAATAAGAAAAAAAACCTGCCATATGATAGGCAAAAAACATAGTATCTAACTAAAATAAGATGTTCCCCATCCACGTTACTGGTAACAAAGGCTTCCGTTCCACGTCCTCAGGGGCCCGGGCCCGGGCCCAGCGGATACACTTTGGATCAATCAAATACTGAATATTTAAAGGATACCATTTCGACTTAGTGTAAAACAATTGATATATCGAGGAATAGCGCGTAGCGTTGTCCCGCAATAAAGAAATACCTGGGCCGCGGGGTGGTAGGTTATCGTTGAAGGCAGCGTGTCGCGGCGACTGTCGGGGACGCGCCATGGTGGCGGAGTGAGAGAGCGCGCGCGCGCATGGCTGCAGCGGAGCGCGCGGGCGCCGCCCGGCCGAGCGCCACGCGGCGCGCGGCGCGGCCCTACCTTTCACACAGCGCACACGTCACCGTGACCCGCCGCCGCCCGCCGCCGCCCGCCGCCGCCGACTCCAGCGCGCTCTGCCACGCGGAGGATACGGACCGGCACCCAGTAGGTATACTACGAGTATATTATTGACATACCCTTCACCAACTACGAGTTATCGACGCGGCTCCGCATTTATGACAACTGGATTTATTTAATTAGAAAGTTACTACTCTTGAATGACGCGAGTGGAAAACATCACTTACAAATAAAAGTAGTAGGGCCAGTTTCGGTTTTCATCATCATAAGAATGGTTCTCATGATTGGATTGCATTAGCGTATCTTGAACATGAAGACGTCTGGTCGAACGGAATTGACCCATGGATCTCCTATCCATAATTATTATTGTTATTATGACTCACCGAGCTATATTAGTAAACACTTTCGAAGGTCCGTTGAATAAATTTACAAGGTACTGAATAATAAATTATATGTCTATCTACATATTGAGTAGTAGAACTATCCCAATAATACAAACTGCGCGGTCACCCTACATAGAATTATTAAAAAGAGACTAGGTATATGGTAGAAAATAACACCTTTTCACTAAATGCATATGAAAGTACATACGACACCTATAGCAAAAACGCGATTTAATTTTTTTTTGTCCGTCTGTCTGTCTGTGTGTTTGTTCCGGGTAAGCTCCGAAACGGCTGGACCGATTTTGACGGGACTTTCACTGGTAGATAGCTGATGTTATAAGGAGTAACTTAGGCTACTTCAATTTTAGAAAAATAATTAGGGTTCCGCGTAAAAAAATAAAAACACATGAAATCAAAGAGTATCTCCGAAACGGCTGGATCGATTTTGACGGGACTTTCACTGGCAGATAGCTGATGTTATAAGCAGTAACTTTGGCTTAGAAAAACAAAAAAAAAATGGGTCCTGTCACGCGGGCTCAGAACGCGGGAGCGGGCGTGGTTAAGTTAAATTCCACGCGGACGAAGTCGCGGGCTCAGCTAGTATCTACTAAAAATCAAACAGGTGTTATAAATAATAATTCCATCATGACATAAGCTCGCAGGTATGACGGCATACGGGTCACCGCATCCACTGCCCACGTACAGTAAGCTGCAGGTACCCGTTTTAAGCTTATCTGTCGCCTACTGCCTGTAATATGAGTAAGCACCCATGTCAACGTGAGGGTTCATGGCTAACCACAAAATTGTGTGTATATATATCCTATTAGAATCATACAAAGGTATGAATCGATCGGTAACAGACTACCGCCATCAAAGTGCGGGCAAGCAATTTCTAAAAGTCTGTATGAAATTTAATAGTTCAATTTAAAACAGCTAAGTGTGAGAATGAAATACGAAAGTGGATCAGCGTGAGTGGAAAGTGGAACAACAATTCGTATCATGGAAATTAACACGATGCAATGGGCAAGTTCTTATTTGCTATCACGTTATAGGAAGTGCTTAACTTCTGGAAGCATGTGATTCCTCATCAAAAATACCAAGTAAGATACCTACGTACTTACTTGGATACCTACTTACTACAAATTCCACGCATACGCGACGCAAATAACGCACCATTCATAGCTGCAACAGTCGCAGCGAGCCCCTCGAGTCGGCCACTTTTACCAACATCATTAAGAAAACGAGTTTCGATGCGGCACGCGAATGAAACCGAGAGTGCGTATTTATAGGAATGCTTTCGTTATCGACCGGGACTGTGCGACCAACTCAAACTGTTTATTAAGCTTAGTCCTAATGGACACTTCAAAATTGTCATATAACAAAGCATATGACATACAAAAGTGCACCTGCGTTCAATATTTTCAACCACGGTAAAGATTTCACAACTATCGCTTGACGCCTGCGAGCACGCGTGTTATTGTATTTGGGCAACTATCACCAGCAGCGCAGGCGTACGATCAATACAAAAAAAATAATTGTGGTGTCTGTTTACAATATCAAAATAAAACTTTTTCACAAAATGCATATGAAAGTCCATCCAATACTTATAACAAAAACGCGGTTTTTTTTTTGTATGTCTGTCTGTGTGTTTGTTCAGGGTAATCTCCGAAACGGCTTGACCGATTTTGACAGGACTTTCACTGACAGATAGCTGATGTTATAAAAAGTAACTTAGGCTACTATTTGTGTAGAAACTGAACGAACATTTTTTGTTGAGTTAAATTCCAGCTAGTGAACCATAAGCAAGCTCGTGAATGACCGAAGGGAACAACGCATAGGTGTGTATATTGTTATTATCCTGTACGTAGCCCTGGTAAGATCAGGCTGGCTTGATGGAGGAGCTTTTATATGTATGAGATACCTAATGGCACCTAATTCCAAATGGACTAACCGATTTTTGACTTATGATCCTCATCAAGTTAATGCCTCTTGTATCAATCAAACCGCCCCAGTCCCAGGCGGGTAACTAACCTAACCTACCCCGCCTACTCTCTGAAGACACGGATTTAAATCCAACCACAAATTATGTCAACCAAACATGGATCTTTAGTACGTTACTAATAACCTTACCTATTTATGTACTAACCTAGCCTACCAGGGGCCACCTCTGTTAAAACCTGTCGCTCGACTTGACTCACATTCGAATCTCAATACGTCAAAACTGATGTGTTGCGCAAATTAATACCTGTTTTTACATATTGTTTTCTTATATTTACGCAAATACTACACGTACGTTTCGGTTGCTTTACAACAGCCATGGTCACGGGGGGACTGAGGTGTTAGACGTCCTGATGTCATAGTTAGTAACTGGGTACCCTCATATTTAGTTGTTCTTTGCGGTCCGATCCACGCAGAAAGTCAGTCCCCCCGTGACCATGGCTGCTGTAAAGCAACCGAAACGTCGGGAACATAAAGTTAATAAACGCGATAAAATCCGAAAAATAGTTTTATTTCAACCTGTTTTTACAGTTTTTAAAATCGGGTAACTGTCAAAAGTAACGTATCGAGATATGCGATACAGTTAGACGTATAATTTTGGACAGTTCTATAGTGTTTACGTATTGCGAGTCGAATGTGAGTCGAGTCGAACGACAGTCGTTAACAGATTCGAGTGCGCCACAGATGTAAAGTCACGCCGCCGCCGCTACGGTCAATGAGTCAATGGCACAGAGCGCCTTAATTACCTTATCAATACGCAACATTCGCCACGTTACTATGACGCTATCACTACTATTATATTATCTTAATTTTTGTGTAACTGGCAGCAACAAAATTTTCATATAATACCATTGAAAATTGTTCAGCCTTCTCGAACAAATCAATGAACCTATTCTTGTGACTCTTCGCTTTAGTTATGTATAATTAAACAATTAGGTACTCTGGTATTTTAATGAGGTGATTTTCCTGTATGTTCTCTAACCACCGTGCTGCATTATGGACCAGTCTGTTAATTAGGTATAACTTAAATATTTTATTTAACAGTACGTGTTTCCTGTAGGCAATGCCTTCCTTATGCAAATACAGCGAAAGTTGCCACTTGGCAGTATTATACGACGGAAATCGCATGTATTGTTTCATATTCAGTATATATTCGTTCACTGTTTCGGCGTTACTATTTTATGCACACTGAGTGTTTAATTTTTTTTATATTAGGAACTACAGGAAATTCAAGACGACTGTACAAAATATTATTTTGGAAAGAATCTACTTGGGATGTGACTTCGGGTAGATGAAAGCAATCTGCGCGTGCCGTGTAAAGTAACACAATAAGGCGCGTGAGTCGTGTGCGTCTGCGGCGGCAGCGCGCAGCGGCGCGGGCGGCGCCGCGAGTCCCCGACGAGAGGTAAAAATAACGTCAATCCCACGGACGCATGCCGTTTCCGCATACTAACGCAGCTGTCTTACTGTGTCTACTAACCCATGTCTCTGATCAGACCAATGCACATTTTCGCTACCTAGCCAAATAAGGTAGGTAGGTAGCTACGGAGCATTCAAAATGCTGAATTCAGCTACAGCTACTTTAAGCTTACATGCGCAAAAGTAAAACTTGCCACTCATGTTTATTTCATAACGAATGATTTATTTTGTAGGTTTCGCACAGAAAACATATCATTAAATTAAATCTGCCATTGTCTCTCAGTCGATCCATTATTAAGAGTTACCTATAGAACTTAGTTGTTCCCCTTTTGATGTTATGGCTCTTAGTGTTACAACTAAAGCTGTATCGAAGGAAGCGCGTCACCGATGCACCAATAACTGCAGCCTCCAGGTCGTTACACATTGGTGGAATATATTTTGTAACCCTTCCCCACGCATGACTCTTGTAAATTTAAATTGAATACTCTTTATTTTATATCAACAAACAGCACCGTTATCGAAAGCAAATAACAGAGGTTATTTGCTTACGATAAGAAGAAGGAGTAACGAACGACTCTTTGTCCGCACATGTTGATACTCTGGACATAATTAACACAATTATTTGCTTTAGACGTCGATAATATCATCCTATAAGTAGCTGGTAGCTGATCCAATTCACTGAGGCTTGCGACTTTATAGGCAGTCAAATTGATTGAAGAACTTGAGGGCAAATAACGTGAAATTAAATAAATATACTACCTAGTGTAGTCTTAAAAAGATACAAGTCTTAATAACTTAAAAAGTATAGATAATGCATGAGAGGTGTTTTCAAGGTAAAGAAGGAAATTAGCCCTTTAGCAGGACGAAAGCAATTCTCGTTTTCTTCGATTCGAGTACCTAATGTTGAAGAATTGAAGTTTAGGTAATCAACGCAATAGTTAATAAACTTCATGATTTTCAGTAGTTATTTCTAGCCATTCTTATTTATTTATTTAATTTGGTACATGGAAGACTTACAGCTAAGTAAACTAAATATAAATAAAAATAACTTAGCGATAGGAAAGCTAATTACAAGTCTTCACTTATAGCGACTGGATAAAACTTAGGTTTGTGAGGAGTACAGATCCGGGTGAACCATAAGCCATTATTTAAACTATGTAGCTAACCTAGTATTACACTACTGCCATATAATTAATTATAAGTCAATCAAAGTTAATTAAAGAAATTTAGAGCTAAGCACCTTCTAGCTGAGGACACACTGGTGACAAAAGGGTCAATATCGTACTGCAAACAAAGCTTATTGAAGTTTCTGCTAGCTCGCACAATGTAGCTGTTCTGCCTGTAATTAGTTGAAGCATTTGGTATGCGTAAAGGTGGGTTGAAACGAATAGATTTATACGGTATATTGAAATAGATTTTAGATAGAAGTTCCGGGCTGTCGATATCATTGTTAATTAGTTTTAATATAAAAACAAAGTCAGCTATTTCGCGACGGTTTATAAGTGGTAACAGGTGGTATTTCTTACAAAGGTTGAGATATTCACTTGACTTGTACGGAACTTTTTGATAAAAGCAAAGATACTTGACAAATTTCCTTTGAACGTTTTCCAATCGGTCGATGTATTTAAAATAGCGTGGGTTCCATATTTGAGACGCATATTCAAGGTGGCTCCTGACAAAGGAACAGTATAAAATCTTGAGGGTTTTAGATTCTGTAAAATGTTTTGAGATACGCATAACGCATTCTTATTTTAATTGTGTGAGTAAGCTTTATTTTATGCAAATTGTGTTTCTGAAATATAAACTTTCCAATGTAGACGTCACTCGTGTTTCTTAAGTTACTACTATTGGTTTGAAACTTGGTCACTCAAGCTGTACCAATAATCGGTATATCGCCGATTTAAGAGCGAAGTACCGCGACGCTTTACTGAAAATGTAACAATTAAGTACCGACACAGCAAGGCCTGCGCTTAACAACCGAACAAAAACATTCGTACCATCGATATAAAAAGTGTGTGTAGGCAACAATTTACATATTATATTTTTTTGTAGCTGTACGATTAGTGGCGGGACGAGCGACCAAATGTTGGCGACCAGAACCAGTATGCCTCATTTCAGTTAAATGATCCAAAAGGAAAACATTAATGCCCACATTAAAAAAATAGGTACAGTGTTTATATTAACATAATAATGTTCTTCTCGTTGAAATAATTATGTCGAAGCGCCCAGTTACTTTTTAATAACCGACTTCAAGTCGTTCATACTTTTATTGAAAGGCAGATCGCTCAGTGCTTTCTCACAACTTTCGTTGTTGGTAAGTACGTAAATATTTTTAGTTATTACATTTGATTTGCCGCTTCAATCACCTTAGCACGCTCATGCAGTTGGTGTTGGCTGTACGCACTGCGATGTTACCACGATATCAGTTCTTATCAACATATCAGTCAGACGCACACGCAAGCGGCGCGAGTGTCACAGGAAACAGTTCATCTAGTCACTCAAGCAACACACGTTTTATTTACGATCGGCTGCTTTTATTTATTGAGGTTGGCAAAATCCAACCCTTTAATAGTACATAGTTACACAAGGGGTGAATGTGACAAAATAAGTCATCCACCCGAGGTAAACACTGTGCTTTTCATTACGAATCAAGGAAAGTAAAAATAAAAACAGAAATTGCCTAAAGAAATAATACAAGGAAGTATGAACAATACTCTACAACTCGAAAAAAATAAGATCGGATGCCGCCTATTTTGTTTTGTTTTTCGTTGGCCGGCCAACTTCATTATTTAGCCATTATTTTTCATTTTCATCTTTAAATATTTTGCCCAAATCTATGTTATTTTAAATAAATTGTTGATGCTAAATTATAATTAATTAATTTAAAAATATATATTCTTTAGTTAATACTTGACTTTATGTTATTTCAATTTTACATCGCGCTGTAATTGAGTGACTGTAGAAAAAGTTGGAACATGGTTCCATAGAAATGTGAAAATAGAACTAGTTTTTTAAAAAATAATTTGACAGCTGTCAGTTGAAAGCGATTCTCCCTAGGGCGGAAAAGTATTACTTTCAACCCGCTCCTCAGGCAACTTCAGACCTACTTTCCGAGTATGAGTAATGAAATAATAATTGATACTTCTGATACTAGCTACTCGTATTTATCTTGTAGAACATCACTTTCAAACTTCTTTGAGCTCATTGTTTTAATGTCTTGCGTACGTTAATTTATGTACACCCTCGGAATATTATTATTTAATGTTATTATTATTTCAACTCTGGTCGATCACAAATAATGACCTGCTTAGCGTTTTGTCTTTACATGTTTAGTATAATATATTCACGCGCTCAAACATATTATGTTGAAGTTATATAACTCAAGAGCCAGGAACATCCAAACTAGGAATTAGATATTAAATTTTTCTGCATAGTTAAGTACGTGGATGCTTGTGAGGCTAATTCTCTAAAACTGGCAATAAAAATCTTCAACCGACATCGAAAGTTTTAGTCACCCTCTTTGACTTAACCGTTTTAGTAGTGATTCACTATAACCATCCATATGCTAGTAGACGATGGTATAGTGACGCAACGCAAACAGCGGCGAATACAATTAGTATGTTGCCATTAGATCAAGGCAAAAGTAATAAGAGTATAATGAAAATTCGCGAGGTAGCAGTGAATTCATCAAGATAAGTCAGCGGGGCTATATGAAACTGTTGAATCTTCTCAGTGGAAGCAGCGTTCCGAACCCGTGGTAGATTCTGACTATTCATAAGTGCTTTATTGGCCTAGGTGAATAAAAATATTTTGAATCATGAGAGAGAGATAAACAAAAATTCCGAAATTCAAGAAATAGCTACCTTAATGTTAATAATAACTACAGAAATTTTATAATTTGAAAAAGTTAATAACTATAAATTAATCCATTATACGATAAACATAAAATAAAAAAATTATAAAGTATCACAATGTTGCGAAACTCATTCCTACATAATATTATGTTTAGCTATTCAATAGGTACGTACATTTACAAATAGTCATCACATTCAATGAAGCGAGAACATTGTAAACTAAGTGCTTAATCGATTGCACTCCAAATGATTCGGTTGTCATTAGAATCTTAGTATATGGGTGACATGATATAACTCACTAGCCCAGTGGGAAAGTTGTTGAGAAGGTCGAGCTCTTTAAAAGGGGGGGGGGGGGGGGGGGGTTTTTAGGAATCCTGCTGAACCTAAATATCTACCTAGAGTAGTCGAGTCGACCTCGACATGATGTCTGGAGAGAAGGGGTGCCACGTCAATTCATTTCAGAAAATTAGTTGTATTGTCATCATTATGAAATAAACGATTTATTCCCATATCAAAAGTCAATTTTATACCACAAGACTATTGAACCACAATACAAATTATCGCTGTTGATGCAGTAGATCAAACTGAGTTGGTACTTTTATCGCAAGCAACTACTATTCTGCGTTGCACACATAGGCTCACCCCATATCCGAGTGTGCAAGCGACTTCCTACAGTGTACTACACACGGATACATTGCACTGTTGATGTATGTAGTGTCAGTACATGTGGATATAGGACACGCAGCCACGGCCTCCAGTATCCGATCAAGTTTCTTACGCCGCATAGAAAACCAGGAAACAAAGGAAAACCAACCTTGCATTACAGTTTAGAGCTATAGGTACAAATATTTAAATGCCGCTCTACCCGTGCGGGCGCGATTGTAGAGCATTCCTTTGTAATTTAATTACAACAGAATAGGTGACAGAAATTGAGGCATGACTCAGAGGTTCATCGATCAGTGGCGGAAAAAATAGCTCCAAACATGAGCAATACGGGACAGAATGCGTCTGGGAATGGACTGAACCAAAATACCGTTCCCCAGGGTACTAAAGCTAATCTCGGCGTCTTCAAATTTATTGCCACCGCTTATAATCAGCTTAGAAAAATCCGTTTAGGAACTCCAAATTTTGCGTAATTGTATTTCGTAAATTAAACAGACTTCATAAAACCTGGGTGCAATATATAGCTAGAAATAACTAGGAACCTTTGAAATTCCATTAATTTGGACTCGATGCCACTGTCTTTACACTACGTTAGGACTACGTCTTCTACTTACTTGAATTGGCACCGACTCCAAAAAAGGAATTACAATGTCCCTATTAGTTATTCAAATAAATTTCAAAACCGATTCAAAATTGACGGAGTAACCGGTAAACAGACAAAAAAACATAAGACGAACAACCTCCTCCTTTTAGGGAAGTCGGTCAAAAATAGTTCTAAAGCACCGGTGCCGTAACAATACAATTATAATAATTTATTTTGGATATAGTCGGTATTTGGCAAGGCGCCGTCGCCGGTCGCCGGTCGCCAAGCGATTAAATAATTTAAAAGTTATAAGTTCTGGTGCAAATATCCGATGGAGGCAAGTAGTTATAAATCACATTGTTATCGGCCTCAATGTCGCGAAAATAAGTCTAAATTCATCTTGGCAGTGGCGATTTGATGTCTGCAGGGCGCAGCGGGCCGCCGCGCATGCGCACGAGTCACACCGAAACCGATGGGCCATTAAGCAGGTCCGACCAACATAATATTAATGTTATCACCGCCACTCGATAGTATACAAATGATGAGTAATTAACGTAAGATTCACTTCTACAGAGCTTCATGAGACACATTGACATAATTTAGCAATGGTGTCGGGACGTGATGAAACACAATTAGCTAATTACGCATTGCAGAGACGTTTGCACCTTTTGCTCCCATACACGAGAGATATAAATACTCGGAACGGAGGACGGGCCGACGTGTGGTCGATCATTGACAGTGTAATGGTCCTCGACTACCCTCACATCCGGCAGGTTCGTAACTCGCAGAGAAGGTCGATAGTGTTGGTTAATTAACAACAAATCGCAATGCCTCCTGCATGCGCACCGATACATTTGGGACGGTCTTGGCGAACCTTGACTCGACGTAGAGTTATTATTATTCTGTCACCGGCGACAACCGCGATAAATAGTGCGATTTTATCATTTGTTGGCAGGGCCACCGGCAACAAGCGAACCGCGCCATGCTTTGTACATTAGCCATCTGTCGACGGTCACCGACAACCACCACCATCGATGCTACGGATCCCCATCCCGTCGTGGTTGGTCTTAGTCACCAGAGCGGTGTTAACACTGAGCTGACACGGACACTATAGGTTAGGCGGCGCGGCGCAATGAGTGAGAGCGCAGGGCCGCAGGGCTGGCGGCGGCGGCGGCGCTGCGCCCGCCCGGGCGGCCCGGTTGGCGGCTCGCCACCTAAGCGTATTTCTGCCTTCGGCTCGCGATGGCTACTCACCTTCAGGATGCAGCCTCTGGGGGTCGAACCAGGCATCTGAAATAGAGGGCTGCGCGTTAGCGGGTTAGTCGCGACAGACAGAGAGGGAAGCGGGCAAAGCGAAGGCGGCGCGGGGGGAAGGACTTACGTGGGTCTAGGACGCTGCAGAGGGAGGGCCCGGAGTCCGGCATGCTGACGATTTACGTAACGAGAGCGCGGTGAGGAAAAGCGGCGGACGGAGCGCGCGCCGCGCCAGACTCTCGTGTCGATACTGACTGGCGGCGCAGCCCTGCGCCCGCCCCGCGCCCCCCTCTCGCACCCGCCCCGGACCCGCGCATGCGCTCCACCGCCGCCGCCGGTCTGACGCCTTCAATAACCCCTGCCTGACATGCTACACCACCACCGCCACCACCACCACGACACCACCATCGCCACCTCATACCCATGCAAACCGTTAGTTTCAATTATGCTTACCACGCTACCTAGACCATATAGTTAAAGGTACCTACATCGATGCTCATTATGTTAATCCCATAAAAATGTAGGTGTTTACAATTGCATGCTATTAGTGATTAAACTGCAAAGGTTTATGTTGTGGATTGAGACATATTTAGATGACATGCTATTCGAAAGGGCGAGATAGCGGGGATGGTTCCAACTTCCAATGCGTTGTTTACACAGCGCGAGTTCGCAGGTCACCGCCGCCGGCCGCCGCGCCGTGTCTGGCCTACGAGAAATAGTCAGACAGACTAACTTGCAAAGCGCATTCACTTCATAATAATTCATGGTGATAGTAAACGCGATATAGAATAAGATCAAAGCTACTGCACTTCCGTTCGTAATTAAAAAAAATATACACCGCTTATAATTTACGGAAACGTTAAAGAGTGAATTTGTGAGAATATTATGATGGAATTAGGGAAAAACCTCGTTTTGTACTTAGTTACCTGGCTGGCACATTTGTATGTAGTCTTATCATAGAAAGACTTGCAGCTGAAAGGCTACGTGAGGGTCCTAATAATAAATGTTAACAATTCAAGTCGCAGCTATCTGTAACAACAAGATTTAAGTAACTACCTATAATACGGTGACTCATGTAAGCAGTGACGTTATCCTCGGAGCATGTTCAATGCCACCTAAGAGCCGACCGATTCTGATCATAATGGATGCTGCTAAGTACATAATAAACATACCTACAAAATAAATATTATGTAGGGAAAAGTAGACCAGCGCGACAGTTAAAAAAAAACTGATTGGTTACGTTATTTTAAACAAAAGTCTATAATTATGGTCGTAATTCTTATAGTCTTTTGGTCGATGTACTTAATAAAACTTTTTTTTTAAAACCTACCTAGGACATGTGCTATGCATGTTTGCAAGTGTCGTTCTCATTGAGACTATAGATGCTGTACTGTACCTATAGATTTTTTTTTTTTTTTTTTTTTTTTTTTTTTTTTATGAATTGACTATATGTTGTTGGCCAGAGTGGCCATAACAACTTCACCCGGACAGAGGGCGAGCGCAAGTGCGCTCCAGCCATAGGGGCAGGGGGGCAGCTAGCTCAAGGGCGTCACTAGGGACACGACCTCGGCTTGGGCCGCTGCCAGGAGAGGTGGCGAGGGTAAATCTACCACCGGATCGGAACGCGACCTCGACTGAGAAGATCCGGCAAGAAACTCAGCGGGCTTGTCGGGTGCCAAGGTGCGTCTAGGTAAGTAGACGCACCTTCTAGCGGAAGCGGGGGTTCGTCGACCTCGCCGGCGAGGTCGGTACCTATAGACTACAGACATTATAACAATAATGAAACGCTGGTGACATTAAAATAAAACGTTACCTTTACGCATCGAAGAGCTTGTAACAAAAAGCGATGAATTGGCTTGGCCAGGGAGAAGGACGAATTTAAGAGAACAAGAAACTGATCTGCCTGGTAAGTTTCAGCAGTCTCACTCGATAAGTTCGAGAAATATTTCATTAGAATGCCCTACGCGAAGTATACTTATTAACATTCTTAGTTATATTTAACCTTAGACAGCCAAATCACTCAGTAATAAGTTCAATGCCAAACAATGATTAGCAAACACAAAAAACAACTAGGTTGGTTTCGTAATTGGTGTTAAAACTATGAAACGGCATTGAAGTCGCTTGCCTGAGTGAGATCGACACCATGTCTATGGGCGATCGTGAGTCACCGATTCGACCGCCGGCATGGCGGTAATGACACACATCACCTTAATGGTAATTGTACCCGTAACTATATTTAAACCTACTAGTATTTCTGCTGCATCCAAAGAGTCTTTATAAGTACCTCATTAATTGACTCAAAAGCACAGACGTATAAATTCTTCGTATAAGCTCAAAAGTCATTTATATAAAATTTTATGAAATTGTATGAATAAGAAGATCCCTTCGAATAATTAACAGAAGCTATGCACTGTGGTTCCAGTTATTTTACATAAAATGTTTAAAAGTATAACAATAGGTTTGTCAGGGTCACATCAATAACAACCGGGAGTTAGGAATTTGCCGTAGCGAGCAGGTTGCACAGTAAATCAAACATAAGTGACGCAAGAGACGCCATGTCTGTCACGGTGGTTAAAAATAGACGACGAGAGACGACGACAGTGTGGTGACGTCACCTACCTGCTGGTCGCGAACTGTGTACAGGGGCACATCAATACTGTTCCTATTGTATCCCACTAATAATGGAATCAAGAAGCTTGCAAAAGTTGAATGTCTTCTAAACATTAAATTAATTTTGTATTCCTTAAGTTGTTTCCTTTCATCAAAGACAAATTCGGTACCTCAGTATTGTGATATTGTCTTGGGACTGCTCTTTCCAAATATTTAAATAATTCATAACAAGATACACGTGTATTGAGATTATTTAAGATAAATGCTCTAAGAAATACTGTATGCTCACAAGTTTTAATAGTAAAAAATGCCCCAATACGAACGAACGCTTAGGAGCACCACCTATGACGATCACCATGAAATACCAAACTATTTTCTTCACTATTAATTTACAACAATCAAAGATATAATCAAATACAAAGTTTAAGGCTTAATGTCTTAAAACAACTATTTATCTAGACCTTCGGGCCTACAGCAGTGACTGATTTCGAGCTCCAATTTAGCAACTTGAAGAGTCAATATCGCATAGCTAATTTTAAACAGCTTAAACCACTTGAAAGTACACTATGTAATGAGCACGTTTTCCTATAAGTCACTAACCTATTCCAATAAATTTATTCCAATAAATGTGTGCAATATAATCTTCTATTCAGAACATAAACTTTTGTTACCTGACATGTACCTACTGTAAAATCGATCGCAATTATAGTAAGTAGTGCAGGCAGACGGCACGCACGTGGAAGTGGTCGTAGGTTAGCAACAATTTCAGTTTATACAGGAAAGGAGAGCAGACCCTGTGTCTGTGTGTGTAGTGGTGGCGAGCGTGGCGCGGGCGTATCGATCGAGACCACCCCTGCCCAACCAACCCCCACTGCCCCGCGACACGCCGAGGCCTAGCCTTTATTGCATGTATGTCTGGGTTTTTCCAGATATTTAAGAACAAGGAATAATGAACGGTGGCCAGACAGTATCAGCAGGGGCGGGGTAGGTATAAAAATAATATTTGCCACGCTTAAAACTTCATCACAATTTATAAATCAGCGACAGAACATATTCGTTTGGAGATCTATAATTAACAGATCACAACACGCATTTCCAGTAATACTGATGACTACATCAGGGGAGGATAGGTTGCTTTGGCGGACGCTTGTATAGTCTTCGATAAAGAGAAATGGTCATATATAAATAAGAATCAAAATTTTAAAAATATTATTTAATTAGCACTTGGCTTGGAATAATAGTAAAAGAGTTACGGCACTTGCCATTTGTATTTGTCTCACATCTTCAGTGTTAAACACTGGCTCTGATAATTTCACAACGCTATTGTGTAGCTGTGTCGAGCAGATAGACAAAGAATGGTCACAGACCACAGTATGGCTTTGCTTTAGTTCAGAACATACAAGGGTTCTGAGCTACTGTTTTACTTTTTTATTAAATAGATTAAAATTGGGTTAACGATGAGAAAGTATCGCTCTTCATTAATTTTAGAAGTTGAACAACATTATATATTTTTATCAGTGACTAGCTGGCCCGACATTCGTTGTCCTGGAATTGGAATTGTTCCACTCAACTTTCTTATTTGTTTCTTTCATAAGAACCTTCTCCTGACAATAATAAACATAACAAAAAACCGGACAAGTGCGAGTAGAACTCGCGCCCTGAGGGTTCCGTACAACCTTTTATTATGATTTTAGATAGTTTTTCCATTCCTGGATTCCAATATCGATGCCGGCAAGATATTTTAATAATAAATAGTTCCCAAAAATGCTTGAACAAATTCGGGAACCCAATACAAACTGCAACCAAACTGAATACAAACTAAAATACAAACCCTTATTTTACACACTTAGGAGTGGAATTTTACAAAACGCTGAAATTTATATTTTTTATTTGTAATAAGTAGTCTCAATACTTATTTCCATGTCTCTAGGTTCATTTATTTTTTATACCCCATACAAACTTTCACCCCCTATTTTATGCACTTAGGGGTGGAATTTTCCAGAATCCTTTCTTAGTGGATACTTGCGGTATATAAAGTACTTACTGTCAAAATTTCATGATTCTAACACCAGCGTTTTGGGCTGTGCGTTGATTCCTTTGTTTTGATAAGTGAATTTGCGAAAAGTATTAAAATTGTGACATAAATCACCGTATCTTTTGATTGCGTTGACTTAGAAGCCAAATTTTTTTACACCTACAAGGGATCATAGCATTTGATATTTGGTATTAATTTCAACTTGATAACTTTATCCGTTTCTGAGAAAAAAGGTCTTGACAGACAGACAGACAGACAGACAGACAGACAGACAGACAGACAAACAGACTGACAGGTTTTTTCTTGTAAGGTCCGGAACCCTAAAAAAGAATTAGTGAAATCGTTCCATCCGTTCACGCGTGATGCGATGACCAAGGAAATAGAGATTCATTTTGATGTATAAATATATAGATAAGTAAGTTGCTTGGTAGGTCCAGGTGTTACAGTATTTTTTTTATAATAGAACAGAGATCTCTATGAAAACTCAGAAATAAAGCTTTAACTTTTATTTCAGGACTACATATGAAATGTTGTTAAGTAGCTATTTCATACTGAAACCAGAAGGTTTCCAATATATAATCATTAAGAACATTTTTCACCATAAAGGAAGTGGATCGTTATTATACGGGTAGCCTTAACAACGCGCCCCAACAATGCAATCAATTTGACACCCATGTATATGTTCCCCGAAATTTTGTGGTTTGGAGACTAAGAAACGATAACGAATGTTGGTGACTTATTGTAACGGAATAACTTACCGAGTGGTTTTTGGAATGGAAACTTCATGTTGGCACTTTAATATATAATAAAGTGTCCAAAACATTGCACAGTTTAAGGTTATGACTAATTTAAGAACTCTACCTGTCCAGGGATTTATAATTTGCTTTTCTGCGCATGCATCATACGAAAACGCACTAGACGAATTAAGATGAAACTTGTAATGGTGATATCTTGGATGTTATTGACCTAGGTTGTCATAAAGCGTATATTTGGAAGGGAAGTGAAAGGGTTCCTGCAGGATAAGACTTCGATAAAGTTGAGACAAAGGCCAAGAAGCTAAATTTTAAAGCGAAACTCTGATCTATAGATGCTGCACTTGTGAACCGGCGCCGGCGCATGTCGAGGTCGGTCCGGACACAGGCCGTTGCGAACGAAAATAAGACGACTCACACAAGTACCAACCTATACACAAACATTAACTAGCGATGCCTCGCAAGAACCATTCTATAACATACATTTACATACATTATGTATTTGATTGATTACAAGACAAGCTTGCAGGAGGCACACATGAAACGACGACGTGATCCAATATCTATTATTTGAACTTATAAATTAATTAAATAGCGCCAAAATAGCAACGGATGCTGATGTGACGTAATTTGAATTGACGGATTCGTGCGGATACCTCACGGGCTTACTGAAGGAATGTGAGCTATTAACATCCTACTAGATTTAACCCACCACCGCACGCAGAGATATCATATTATAAACGAAACCTAATAGATTCAGTCCGGTGTCTGGTAGCATTCAAGAAAGAAAGCAGTACATCCCCTAAATATAAATTCTGTTATACTTACTTTTGATCGCTTCGCTGTTTTCGGATCCCATGTTTCAAATGTAATGACACACAATAAAATTCACACAAGAGGCGCTAAGTCCCGGGAAGGTTGTAATGATTCACTACGCGAGCCACATGAGTGGCGTGTCTGCTACACGGAGAAACGTTGGAGCGCTGAGTGTGCGACGTGAACTCGGCTCCGACAATAGTCAGCTTATGAACGGGCAACAACAGTGTGCTTGAACGATGCTAAAATTAGAGTTACCAGCGCGCGGCGGCGCGACCGCACTGTACGATCGGACCCATGCCCGCAGACACACATTTTTTAACTTTTATCTATGGAATTCGCTCAGATAGCGCTAGTTTCAGTCAGATCGTGATTAAACCTCGAGTGGGAATATTACGCAAGAAATACTTGCCGAAAAACAGCAGTACTGTATACAATATTCAACAATATACATAGGTAATAAAAGACAAGCCCATGAGCTCGTCGCCGATGTTCTGAATGTTAATTAAATATGTTAAGAGAAATATGCCTAAATGTTAAATTGTAAGGGCCCCGGTAGGTTAAAACAAAATTCGGCTGACTGTCCGTCCATGCATAAGCATGTATCGCGATAATGGTATCATAGAATTAGGTAAACAGCTAATGGCCTTCAAACAAAAGTAGTGCTAACAAGAAAGTTACTTCTTGACAAGGTCTCATTAGATAAGATAAAAACTTCAATGATAACAGTTATCCTCTATTCCCGTAGTCGACATTATTGCAATATTTTTGTGACTGATAGGACAATAATATGAAAAAATATTTTAATAATAAAATTAAACCGACTTCAAAAAACCTGGGTGCTCAGGAAGGCTAGGAATAACTGGGGACCTTACAATTTCTTTAATTTGGATTTGGCGGTGCCAAATCAAGTAAGTCGGGGTTGGTTACCTACCTAAGAGAAAGATAGTGGCACCGACTCCAAAAGAAAGAAATTATAAGGTCTCTACCTTTTTAGTGCACCCAGGTTTTTTGAAGTTGGTTTTTATTACATTTGTTTTTATTAATTTGTTTAACTGTTCTTAGTGCTAAACTACGCATTAAATTTATGGTAACCGTAAATTTACCATACATCTCAAACTACTGAACCGATTTTGATAAAATTTCTATGGGTGGTCCCTAGAGAGCATACAAATAAAACATACAGACGAACATAAAACCTCGTCCTGTTTGAAAAAAATAATAATAATTTAGCCCTTTTAACGTCCCACTCCTGGGCACGGGCCTCCCCTCAACACGAGGAGGATTCAGGCCATAATCCACCACGCTGGCCCAGTGCGGGTTGGCGGATTTCACATGTCTTTCGAAAATTGGTTAGATCTTCTAAGACATGCAGGTTTCCTCACGATGTTTTCCTTCACCGTAAGCAAGTGATAATCATGTAGAAATTATGATACGCACATAGATTTCGAAAAATCCAGAGGTGCGAGCCGGGATTTGAACCCAAGAGCTGGTGCTCGAAAGGCGCGTGCTTTAACCAATCGGCTATCACTGCTTTTTAGTCCTGTTTGAAGTCGGTGAAAAATGAAGATTTCGACTAATGTTATACACCTATCGAAGGCGACGGAGAGCATCGATATTAGGATGAGTCACGCACGAGGTTCATGGAAGTACACAAACTGCGCCTCGCGCAGACGCTTGCACTGTTTTATTTAGACCGGCTTTGTCCAGAATTTCTCAACATTTAGTAGTCGGGATTCCGTAAAGTTAAATTCTGCGTAGGTAGCTTCACTAAACAAAGAGATTTGCGTAACTGCTTTGAGCGTTGTGGTGCTGGAGAGTGGGGAGTAATTGAGTTACGAACGTTTCCAGATTACAACAAGAAAGGAGATGATCAGCATGACGAGGCAGGATGAGACCGGGCACGGGCGCGGGCGGGCGGCTCATATCATGAACAATGCAGAAAGAGGTCGCATCGGGTCGTAAGTAGTTTCTTTCCTAGTGCGGTGAGAGGCACGTGCTGCAGGGTGCCGTTACCCGCTGCAGCGCGGTCAACGCTCTTGCCGGTCCGCCAGCTCCGCCGCGAGTCGCGACTCACACCGCGCACCGCCCGCGCCATCCCCGATACCAATCATATTGCTGCTATTTGCGACATTGTATGTGGATTTTGTAATGAGGTATCGCGTTATTATGACTCAACGAATAAAATATTACGTCATTAAGTGCAGTATTATCTAGATGTGTGTTGCGAAACATATCTAGTAACATTCAATATTTTGTAGAGAGAGCGGTACCGAATTGGATTCTACTCTGCATTGGATATAGAGAAAATTATGAGTTAAAATGTGGATAATCTAGTTCAGAGAGTGAGAAATGAGCACTTGCGCCGTTTTGTCGTGCGACCAAACCATTGTTCACCTGTAGACGTGATTGTTCACGGTCTGCGGCGCGCAGATCGACTCTAAACGAGACCATTTTGAACACTCATCGTGGCACACAAAAAGCGCCAAGAGCGCGTCGGCGACACTTCGGGCGAAGCCGATGAAATCACTGTTGCGCAGTTAACGTGACGAACGAAATAGGTATCAAGGATGAGGACTAATCTACTTTGTGATCAAAATTGTCATTCTAGCCTGTTCTGAGAACTATAGCGTCAACGTCATTAATAAAAATAAAGAGAAAGGTGCTCACCGAGTCCCATCTGGCAGAAGATGACTTCAGCCTCGATGACGTGCGCAGTGGGTCGCGGGGTCTCACGCCCGGGCTCGATCGCGGGCTTCGACAGCGGTGCCGCTACCACCTTCGGTGGCTCAGGTATGGCCGGCTCGGGCTTCGGCTCAGGAATGGACACCGGCTTAGGGGGCTCCGGAGTAAGAACAGGCTTTTCTATCACCGGAGCCGGTGCCGGAGCCGGAGCCGGTGCCGGAGCCGGTGCCGGGGCAGGCGCGAGGACCGGAGCGAGCACAGGTGTGGGGTCGTGAGCTTTCACGGGTGGCTCGGGAGCGGGCGCGCTAGGCCGCGGCGGCTCGGGCCGGTGCAGCGGCGACTCGCCGGCGGTGTCGGCGTCCGACTCGCTGTCGGTGAACTTGTCGGCGATGTGGTCGGGCTGTCTGTCGGCTGAGGGCGCCCGTGGTGGCTCGGCGAGCAGATCGCGCTCCATATCGAGGAAGCTGCGCGTGGCGGCTGCGGAGAGACGCTGTGGCGACTCGCCGGCCTCACGCTTGCCATCGCGGTCGAGGTGCTCGAAATCGTCCATCGAGTCCTGATCGCGCTTCATGGCGGGCTCTGCTCGCGATAAGTCCGCGGCCGGCGGCGCAGCATCGCCGCTCGCGAGTCCTCCGAGGAGAGAGTCCGCACCGTCCATGTTTCTTTAAGTATGTAAAAAATAAAAAGTTGGTGTGATCGATAGGGTGCGGCGAGAGCGCGAGTGCGAGGGTGCGAACGCAAAGGGCGGGTCCTGTCGTGCGTCCTCGCCGTGTCGTACTGCGGTCCGCCAGCCGTGTGCCGACTGCCGGCCGCCGCTGCACGACGTCATTCAGCGCGAGAAATGAACGGTTACTCATCGCCGACCCCGCCGCCGATGCAGCGGGGGCGGCAACGCCGCTCGTCGGTCATAATCATAACGATATAAAATAAAATAAAGCCTCTGCGGCTACTTTACTAACCTTATGAAAATATATATAAATACTAAAGATTATTATGTAGGCACGTCGGAGGTAAACGCGTAAAAATCTTTATTACAAAAACAGGAGAAATATAAAAATTATTTACACCGATCGATCGACCTTATTTTGAAGGCGCGCTAAAGAGAATACAATACTGTAAAATACAACGTTAGAAGAAAAGACGGGACTGTGCTTACAGGAATTGTCAAAATGTTACCAAAGTCAAAGAGTATGTAAACACTACGTTAAAGGGACGGCAACGGCACCAAAGAGAAAACAATACTACTACGGCACTTCGAATATTATCTATAGCTAATAGTTATGCAGGAAAACAATACCAACATTGTAAAAATTATGTAGGGCTGCCAACTTTGATGTACAAATAAAAAAGACAGTGACATTAGGGATGTACTAAATGTTATCGATACCTAATGTTGGGATTACGATAAAATAAAAATACCGATATCGATGCTACAGTGTTTACTTTGAACTTATTTTTAAAAATATATTTTTAGGAGTAAATAAAAGGCACATGCCATTAATTTTAAAGATTTATAAAGAATATGTTATCATTCATTATTATGAAGTACAGAATACACTGAAGGGTGCACGTTTATACTGATCTCTAGGTGATGAGTGTAGTGTGGTCAGATCCACTACATGTAATCCATCATCAATTTTAATTAATGCCGTTTTTCTATGGATACTAAATCTCACTGGCCAATTGCTTGAAGGTGATGTGATAGCGCCTGTCCAGCCCGTGAAACTCAAAGTTTTCAAGCTCTTTTATAGTTTATCCAAAATCTGAAAACATTTAAGACAAAATTTTGTGATTGGCGACAAACACAGCATGCAGTGCGTCCATTAATACATTTATTTTACTCTAAATATTATCACGGTGGATATGATACTAGTAAATCACTAAATATACAAAAGTTGACAGTTTTTCTGGTTATCTGTCGTTCTTAAAATGTTTTAGAGTAAGTTGGATATATAAATAAATGCACTGCACACGGGCTTTGTCGCCAATTACAAAATGTGCCCTTTATTATAATCAGATTTTGAAAAATTTCCAAAAACTTGAACTTCGCGGTCTAGATGGGAGCTTTAGCCTTAACCGATTGTTGGTATTCGAGTCAGGTAGGTATAGTATCAAAATTAATGAGTCATTCCCAAAGAGGTTTCAGGCACATTTAAAACAGTTAAACAGTTGTTCCTTATCGACAAATTAAGATAGTATGATTATCAAAGATGGGGTTGTTTTCATCTCATTGAAATTGAAGAGATAACTACAAAACCACCTTGATATTGCTTTCATATGACTTGGTATAACTTAAATGAATACTTCAGTCCGCAACATGAAACAGTATTGTTCTGTCATCTATGTAACAGGTGATATCAACATTCACAGAAAACTGAGTATGATTGAGAATGGATTTATGTTTTACACATGGTACATAGGTTAGGTACCTTCGATTCGAAATTAGAACTACTGTTAAGCATAACAGGAAAATGGTTATAACACTTACCTGGCAAGATATAAAGGCAGCGCAATAATAAAAACTAGGAACAGATCTCCATCTGCCACAAATCACCCTTTTTGGAATGATTTGCTGGCCATATACATTAGTAAAATAAGAGTAGGGGAACCTGTTGTACCTAGGATAGTTTTTTAGACATATATTTTTTATTGTGATTGGACGAACAGCACACAAATCATATTTGCATATTTTGAAAGTTCTATTATTTGGGTACTCACCAAAAAAATATCAGATGTGAATATTTCATACGTCCATTATATTTTAAAAGATAAAAAAAATGGGAAGTTAGGCCAATGTACAACAAACCCTATGTACCTCGGCCAGTACTACGGTGTACCTAGGACACATTGAAAATCTAGGGGTAATTTAAGTAAACTATTAACTTTTCTTAACTAACATCGTTTTATTCGGTCTATTACTATTTTTAACAAAACACCTTAGAAATTCTGAACTAAATCAAAATAATATTCTAAGTGTAAATAATAATCAAATTCCAAGTTGTTTTTTGCTTTTCAAACAAAATCTTTAAACGAAAACGGTGGATTTTAAATAGTTTAGAAGTTAGTTAACTCGTAAGTTTCTTATTGTTTTGATACTTGTTAAATAAAAGAACCGATAGAATATAAAAGTTAAGCGACTATAATAAAACGTTTAAAACTATCAGTCTTCAAAATATATTAGAAATACTTACTTTTTTTACCAAAGAAAGTTTTAACGTCGGATAACACCAAACACCGGCTTAATGACGGTATGCGACTAACTTGACATTTAATAGTCGGTAGTGATGTCCCGAATACCATATACAGTAGAATTTTATATCGCGCCAATATCCTAAACGAGCCCAATGACCTAGGTACACATAGTGCCAAGGTTCAACAGGTTCCCCTATCTGTCTCAAAAATACACTCGTATAAACAAGCACACAACAGTATCAGTAATAGGGCGACAAACAATAATAAACTCTATTTTAAATACATCGACCGATTGGAAAACGTTCAAAGGAAATTTGTCAAGAATCTTTGATTTCATCAAAACGTTCGTAAGAAATACCACCTTTACCACTTGAACCGTCGTCTTTACCTTGAACGATGAACCGTCGCGAAAAAGCTGACTTTGTTTTCATATTAAAACTCCTTAATAATGATATTGACAGCCCGGAACTTCTATCTAAATCTATTTTAATATTCCATACAAATCTATTTGTTTCAACCCACCTTCACGCATACCAAATGCTTCAACTAATTACAGGCAGAATAGCTACATTGTGCGTGCTAGCAGAAATTTCAATAAACTTTGTTTCCAGTACGATATTGACCCTTATGTCACCAGTGTGTCCTCAGTCAGAACTTGGGTTGACTTATATTATAATGAAGTATAAGACAGTATTAGTTTAATACTAGGTTAGCTATACGTGAAGACTTGTAATTAGCTTTCCTATCGCTAAGTTATTTTTATCTATGTTTAGTTTACTTAGCTGTAAGTCTTCCATGTACCAAATTAAATAAATCACTATCTACGCACATATAAGTAACAACTGTAAAATAACAAGGGAGACACATCCGAAAACGGCCGGTATCACTTTGTTATTGTTTTACGTTCGCCATCTTGACCAATGGCAATGGTATTTTTTTCCGGACATACCAACATTTTAATACTAATTCATGACTTTGTTATGTTGGTTATAGGGATCTACGTAAATTATTACAACCCGTGCCAGTTAAAAAGGCACCTGACGCTGTGACCCCGCCTTTCACCGAGGTGCCTAGATAATTCTCACGGGTTGTAATAACATTTCAATGTACTAAAGCGTCTACCCACTGTAACAGCTGCTGCTACCTACCTATCTTCGTAGTATTTTTCCTCATATTCTTTGGTATCAGTGTTGCCAGACCGTACGATAATTATAGGGGCGTATGATAATTTGGAGTTTAGCTTTGAAGAGTCAAGATACACAATATCAAAATAAAATATCCAAATGTGTGAGTGAAATAGGCATGACAAACTTCGCATTTACATTATCAAGACTTTATACTAGCGAAGTATTAGGAAACACGAAATATAAGATATGCCAGTTTACGTAAGACATTTTTCCTACAGCGTCTGGTAACAACAAACAAACATGAACATATTGAATTGAATGAAATAAGTCAGAACTAAAGATTTAATAGCATTTTTAATTATATCAGAATATAATTAATCCGAATTTGTATATAGCAGAATCCGAATCTGTCATTAGGTTATGTTAGTTCCCAGTTAGGGGGGCTATAGAGCCAGGATTTAGACGACTTTTTTTTTTCGTTTTGATCACTGTTCTAACCTAACCTAACCTAAACCTAACCTTACCTAAGTTATAGCGCCCCTAAGGCTACAAAATAACCCAAAACCTATTTAAACTTAACACATTTATAAATTAAACGTAGTCAAGTGTCTCCCTCACTCGTATACAAACGCGTGGACATTATGAACGTTAGTTAGACGAAAAAGCCTAACTAAATAAATACTGGATGTGGCTGGATGCCATACTTTTCATATGTTGGTATCACATTTCAACTGTGTGCATTTTCTCAAGTTTATTATATTTACATTCATTTTGATTTTTCCTTTATCCGGGGGGAGGGGTGCTGACTGGAGTTGAAAAGCCAAAATATGACGATGAACGATAATTTCTTGGAAAAGGATAATTTTCACGGTGACCTACGAAAATATTTTTTTATGGATTTGGCAACACTATTTGGTTTTCTCTTAGACTTTGACTCAAAAAGGCTTGCACCCAGGCCCGTTAAACCAAACCAACATTAAAAAAAAAAACTTGACAGTCGCTTGCTACATATCTCTAATCTGGCCGAATCTATTTCCAAGATGAGTTTAGGGGTGGGGGAAAAAATGGCGGATTTCATTTGACAGCTGTCAACTGTCAAAAGTCAGTTGTCAATGTCAAATTTAAATGTTGAACTGTCAAATTTGCAACTCTACTGTCATAAAATTTCCTACTAGCGCCACACAAATATGAATGAAAAAGATATTCTTGAAAAACTTTCATGGAAAGTTGCTGTGATTGGTCATTTTTTTTATGAATGACAAAATTTGAACCAATCATCTTCTATTTAGGTATAAAAAGCTGTCAAAAGCTATCTATTTCCAAGATTGAAGTTTAGCACCCACGTGTTTAATTACGCTAATGTTTACATTTTTGCTACTCAAGATCGACGTGTATGGACCACATGATTAGTAACCCTTTACGTTTTTACAAATCCACAATGATCATGAAATTTGACATTATTTCTTGTCAAGTAAAGGCTAGTAGTAGTGTTCTGTGCTAGTATAATAACCCTGATTAGAGATATGTACCATTATAGTCTCGATAGAGGATCATAAACGTGTTTAGTAAGTTTTGATCGCACTCAACCGCGGCGTGCGGATAAGTTTTGCCTGAGTGAGCGATTCCAGGGTGTTATTTGGATTTGTAGATTATTAGTTTGTAAGAAAAAGGAAATCAATTTTTTTTTTTTATTTTTTTTTTTTTTTATTTTTTTTTATGGGACTAGTCCCGACACACACTCCCACCACTGTAACTCCTGTAAGCCAGGATCGACAATGGTGACCAATAATGACATCGAGGTTTGACCCTCGACGAGTCCCGGGGAAAAGTTAAATTGTCTTGGAACCCGCACGAATTTAATCGAAAGAAATAATAGGAGGAGTTGGAAGAAAAATATTTCCACTTCCCTCCGGTGCAAAGCGGGAGACAAAATATATGTAGCTGGTATGGGCTAATTGCCATAGAAACAAGACTGTTACAGCTGATTGAAGACCAGTTGTAAGGCACCACGGATCGTTATATGACTAATTGGACCTAAACTCGTGAGCTGATTATACTTGATTCCAATAATAGGTATGGCAGAAGCGCTTGAACGCACGGAAATTGTCCCTGGTTTCCACAAGGTCTGTGTAATAAACTGCTCCAGATGTCACTTGCAGGCTATTTAGCATAGTAGTCCGTTCGTTGTGCCAGAGACTGCACTCCCACAGGATGTGATGTGCAGATTGTTCATGATTGTTTTGCGGCGTCGAGCATTGACAGAAAGGTGAAGGAACTAACGTGAAGTAGAATAATTTGCTCCTAAAGTTGCCATGCCCAGTCAGAAATTGAGCCACACAGTGGTCCACCTCCAACCACGCTCTCTCCAGACGTTCACGAACGCATGGAAAGAATTGGTAGAGGTGGCGGCCCTTAGATGTTGTATCCCATCTGGATTGCCATTCGGTCAGAAGATCTTCGTAAACGACAGATATCGGACTAAATAATCTAGCGATTTTAGAGCGGTCTCGCGGTTTAAGGAACTCGGTGTTCATGCTCTCTCGAGTAGAGTAGTACATTGCCGCGCGTCTTTGGACCTCCAGGTCTACTGGGAGCACACCAGCGAGAACTGGCAGGGCCTCGGTACTAACCGTGCGATATGCTTTACAAAGAAATATTAACGCCAAACGTTGGCTTTGTAGTAATTTACGCCGTGCCGCCCCAATCGTGGCCCTGTCGGCCCACACCGGTGCGCCGTAGCACATGCAGCCTAAGTACGTAGCCCCGTATATAATCTTTAGCGTATTAAAGGAAAGTCCCCAAGTTGCCGTAGATATTCTCGTCAACGCATAAAAATTACGCCTCATGCCTACCTATTGCTGGAGGGAGGTGGAGGTGGTACCGGCCTTTAGTAAATTTAAATAATGTAGCTACTGAAGTCAAAGTCGTGTCGTATCAAATGGTCAAAGAACTGGGAGAAAATCGCAGTAAATGGAAAAAAACTCCACCGACAAGAGCATCGCTCTTAAGTTAATGATGAATGAGCTACTGAGAGCAACATGGTTAGTAAGTAAGTATCTCATATATGTACTTACAGAATAAAGAGTGTATTTTTACTCCACACATCTCCCAATGTGTGGGGGGTTCCAGGCAAGTTCACTACTCTTTATTCACCAGAGATAGCTTTAAGGTGTCAGCCAGCAGCAGTGATATTTAATTATTCTTTAGACTTATGAATTCAATAAAACAAGTGGTGCTTTTAACACAATGTTATACAAATGCATAGGAATTAACTTGTACCTATGCCTTAGGGCAATGATCTCAAGTTTGATGTGTTGTTAGAATGGTCCTACGACGGTCCTAGCCCATTTATCAAGCACAGAAAGGAAAGGTTTTAGGACTCAATGGTGTACACCTTAGTCCATAGAAATATAATGCCTAGGTCCAATTTGATTATGGTAGTAGTACCTCCCAAAAAAAAACAATTCCAAACAATTGCCCAACTGCCCAAGACTACATCTCATTTAGGAAAATAACTACACTCCTGCCAGACCTCACTCCTCACCAGCACATCAGTTTGGGATTACCTTATAACCCAAGAGGTAGATAAGTAGGTACTTACTCAAGGAAGTAATAGTTATTTATTCAGTTATACTACTTCAGTCTACCTCTGTAGGTACCTAAGTATTATTTTTTGATAGAACCTAATAATTACTGTATGAGGTGGTAAGCTAGGTAGATAAGTATATAAGTATTCAATGTCGCTCATAATATAGGTAAGTACCTAATAGGTGCCTAGATAGGTACTCATTCTTCCTCTTAAGTTTTGCCTGAAGGTACAACAAAGTACTTAACCTACTCACTCTGTGAGGTATAGCCAAGATAGCCATCCAAATTGAACACAATACCATCTATACGCTACGCTATAGCTAGCTACAGTGCAATTAAATTGTAGCGAACGCCTAAAACCAGCCGCCAAGTGCGTATCGGACCACATATACTTTAGGGTTCCGTACATCGCTGTATGTTATAAGTTAGTCACAGGTTAAGGTTATTCATATACATAAATTAGATACAAGAAACGAAAAGCTAGTAATTTCGGTTCATATGTGTATCTTTCCAATGAATTTATTCAGCATTAGCACGCAAATAATTTCGCATTTACTGGATCGGTTATATAAATTTAACTTATGATTTATTCAATTCACGACTGTCGTAATATTTTCCAATGTAAAACATGACCGTATGTAGAAGGTAATAATAATCCTAATTATAATGTAATGTCAGTGTAATGTATATTTATTTTCTGTTTTTTTTATGCCTATGTTGGTAGGAATATGATGAGTTTCAGTCTTAGACCTTTTATCTATGGACAAGACTTACATGATCATTCCCCTCTGCCAAGGTATAAGACCAAGAAGGTCTAACACGTTTATAAAAACTGTTTACGGAATCGATTTTATCAAAGTCAACATCGTTTTCGCGGTGTAAGGAGCTCCGTAAAAAATGCCGACCTGTGCTGTTAACCTGTGCAAGAAAAGGTCAAACACCTATAATCTACAAAAAGACGCAGTAACGTTTCATATGTAAGTGTTTTTGGTGTAATTAATCCCTTCTTCCTAATAAAATAATTAAAATATAAAATGTGATAAAAATCGAAAACTTTATCGATTAAACAATCGAGTACGAAATAATTGAAAAGTGTAGTATGGTATCTCGAGTTCGCCATTTTGAATAGTGCTGTGGTAGTGATAATTTATGATTGGGTATCGATAGAATTATATTTTTTAGAGTTTTTATTATTTATTTCTTTTAAATTATAAATAGTAAAAATATAATTACTTATTGTGAATTTTTTAACTTATCATTATTCCACTAGAAATAGGGAAAGCAAAGACCCTCAATTAAAACCAAATGGGAAAAATCTTGCAATAGAAAGAGAGGTTGGGAACCCACTCGCACAAGTATTATTTGTTCAGTACACTTTGATTCGTCGCAATTCCAATGTTTATCTAATAAACGACGAAAATTAGTAGATAATGCCGTACCAATATTATTTTTTAGCTGATGCTGTAAGTATTTGATTTATACTTCTACTGAAATGATTCTAAAAAAATATTTCACTGAAATATACACGTAAAGTGTTTGTGTGGTAATATTTGTGACTAGACTATGTAGTAGAAGTTTCACCTTGTATATTGTTGTAAAATATTATTTATTTTAGATGTTTCATTACCCCAGCGAGGGGATTTTTTTTAAAGTAATTCATAAACGATAAATCATCGTACTGTATAAGATACCATCATATACAAAATAATTCTTATTTTGTATTAGATGAAGAAATGCACACGTCTATGCAATATTTTTGTGATGATGAGCAAGTGAAACTATCGATATATCTAATTAGAAATATCGATATTGGTATCTCCCTATTGCACTTAGTGTCATACACTCGTAAATTCTTGCATTTTGACGTATTTGACCGATTAGTGTGCGTAAAAGTTACTAGTGTTGAACATTTATTTAAGTGTGCATTCATAATGACACAATTTGTTTTTTTGTAATTGTGCATCGTTTCGTTGTAGTGGTTACCTCGTCTCTATTAGTCATGGCATCTCTTCATGACTAATTATTGCAGAGCTCAGTGGGATGGAAATGATATATATAATAAATTTAGTTAATAAATTTATTTGACACATAAAGGAATGAAAAAATTACAAGAGAGTGACAATTGATCTTCTTAAACAATTGACAAAGAATACATCCAGAAAAAGAAATCAAATATGAAATTAAAATAAAACCTTATTTTATTTCTAACACTCCTCCTTAATTTCATATCTCTAGACCTATTCCTCTTACACACCATTCAAACTTTCCTTTCAACAAAGCTTTTGTCAAAACATCTGCCACCATTCGCGTTGTCTCCACATATTCTAACTCAATATGTCCATGCTCAACTGCTTCTCTCACAAAATGATGGCGTACATCAATATGTTTAGTACGTTGGTGGTGTACAGGGTTCTGCGCAATAGCAATAGCAGATTGACTGTCGCTGAAGATCTTTAGCGACACCTCAGGTTTTCCTGTAACCTCGGCTATAAACCTTTTAAGAAAAATTGCTTCTCTAGCAGCTTCAGACATAGCCACATACTCTGCTTCAGCAGTAGAAAGGGCTATAGTTCTCTGTTTTCGACTCTCCCAGCATATAGCTCCTCCACTAAACAAGAAAACCACACCAGTGAACGACCTTCTGTCATAACATGGGGCATGGCTTGCATCTGCGTACCCCAATATCTTATTCCTTTTTAGCTTTTTGGTGTAGATTAAACCAAGACTTTTAGTACCCTTCAAGTATCTGAGTACTCGCTTAGCAGCTGTCCAGTGCTCCTCTGAATAGCAACTGTTAAACTGGCTCAAGTAATTCACAGCATGTGCTATGTCCGGTCTCGTACAGACGGCTAAGTACATTAGTGAACCTATCAAATTTTGGTAAGGAATCCTTCCATCTGGCTTGTGATCTGCTCCAGGTTTCTGCAGATTATGGCCAGTAACTAAAGGCGTTGATGCAACCTTGCAGTCAACCATACCAAAACTCTTCAATACTTTCTCGACGTATTGTTCTTGATCGACTTTGATTACTGTGTCGTTCTGTGTAATACGCATACCCAGAATGAACTCTGCCTTGCCGAGATCCTTCATCTCAAACTTTGACATAAGATCCCTCTTCACTCTGCGCAGCTCCTCTTCATTATTCCAAAAAATAAGCATATCATCAACATACACTGCCAATATAATGACACTCCTGTCATTCAATTTTGTATACACGCAAGGTTCATTTTTAGATCTTATGAAACCCAGTTGTAACAACACATTGTTCAGTTTATTGTTCCATGCTCTAGGAGCTTGCTTCAACCCATACAGCGATCGTTTGAGAAGACATACATAATCTTGTCCTTTTTCTTCAAATCCTTCGGGTTGTTTCATGTAAACGGTTTCGGACAAGTCTCCATTAAGGAAAGCTGTTTTGACATCTAACTGGTCGACTTTCAGTCCGTTATCAGCTGCTAACGCTAATAAGGCCCTGAGCGAACTGTGTCTGACGACCGGCGAGAATGTCTCATCATAGTCAACTCCAAACCTCTGACTAAATCCTCGGGCTACAAGACGTGCTTTATACCTTTTCTTATTCCCCGCCTCGTCTTTTATTCTAAATAACCATTTAGAATCAACGACGTTACATTTGTCTGGTCGTTTGACCAAGACCCACGTCTTGTTTTTCTTTATTGCATTCAGCTCCTCCTGAATTGCAGCTTTCCATTCAATACTGTCTCTCCTAGACAGTGCTTCTTGAACTGTTTTGGGCTCCTCTTCACACTCGGTAGCTTGGTACAATATATAATCAGGAAACTGCTTAGGTCTTCTATCTCTTAGTGGATACCTCCGTCCACTATGATGAACATTTTCTTCTTGGAGAGTTGATACAGATTCGCAATCTTCAAACTGATCCATCTCGATGGTCTCTAGATCCTCGCGTTGATCCTCACGTAATGCGTCGTGTTCCACTCTAGGAACATAATCTATTTCTTCTTGTACCACTCCAGGACGAGCCTCTATTTCATCATTCTGTGTCTCTTGCAGTTGAAGAACCTCAGACTCTTCTCCGTTTCCAGCAACACTTCCTTCCTTAGTGTCTTTAGATAGTTTGAGTATCTCCTCCGGATGCTCTTCTAGTTTCGACTGTTTATCATTACTTTGATTTTCGAAAAATACCACATCTCTTGCTTTCAAAACTTCGCCTGTAGTAGGGTCCATAAGTCTATAAGCTTTGGCATTATCGCAAAAACCTGTGTGAATCATTTCTCTGCTTTTTGGATCCCACTTGGTTCTCTTTTGTTGAGGAATGTGCATGAAAGCTTTACATCCGAAAGTTTTCACCATGCTCAGATCACATTTTCTCCCTGACCACAACTCTTCCGGCGTCTTCTCCTTCACCGCAAGTGTTGGTGATCTGTTCTTCAAGAATACGGCGTGATGAACAGCTTCTGCCCAAAATTTCTTAGGCAAATTCGAATCTTGAAGCATGCTTCTTGCTTTCTCGCAGATTGTTCGGTGGGCCTATTAGTCATGGCATCTCTTCATGACTAATTATTGCAGAGCTCAGTGGGATGGAAATGATATATATAATAAATTTAGTTAATAAATTTATTTGACACATAAAGGAATGAAAAAATTACAAGAGAGTGACAATTGATCTTCTTAAACAATTGACAAAGAATACATCCAGAAAAAGAAATCAAATATGAAATTAAAATAAAACCTTATTTTATTTCTAACAGTCTCCCCCAAAATCTGACAGAAAATTTGATTCGTATAATGAAGTACGTCACTTATCCATTGGTTCGTTAATCTATGGTTTCAGTCTTAGTTTCAGTATATATTTTTGAAAACCTGTCAGAGAAACTAATAATTAGGCCTGTGACTTTTAGTAGGCTATGCGATGTAGGCATACTACTTGCTTTTTACAAATAATTATGACTAAAGTCTGTTTCGCAAAAGAATTAGGTACACAGTGGAAATTATATTTCCGACAGTTATTAGGCACTCTGTCTACGGGACCACGTGTGTGAAATAGACCTTAGGTAAGTATACTGCTTGGTAGATTCCATCAAAATATAAATATTGGAAGCATAATAATTTAATTTGTGAACTCAAAAAATGTTTCTTCCTATCGCCAAAACTTATTACAGAGTACGAAGAAGATTATAAATTTATATAATCTTCTTGATTGGGACAATCACTGAAAATTCGATATTTGTAATTTTCACATAGGCTGACAATAATAACAACACTGTATTGATGTTGAAATAATACAAAAAACGAGTAAAGGAGTTAAACATTTCCAAAAATACAACTTTTCACAGAGAGGTTTAAAACAAGTAGCTATATATAAAATTCTTGGAATAATAATCATACCCGAGATTAAAATACAAAACCTTATAGTCTATGGTCCAATTAAAATCAAAAACTTATCGTCTATGGTCTAATTAAAAAAAAACCTTGTTATTATTGTCTATGGTCACCAAACGTCAGTCTTGAGAATAACTCTTTCGCTCTAATCTGTCATCTGTGTTTGACAGAATGTACCATAGCACAGTTAAATGTAGTACTTTGTATGAAAGTGCAAGAACTAATTTCCCGGCCGAATATAACCTGTATGAATAAAGCTATATGCGTATTGTTGCTGTATGGCGGTCCGTGATATGAAAATTCTAGCAACCATCCACAATCAGCAATCAAAAACCCAGAACCAACCAGCCCAGCCGCAGCACGAACGAAGCCGCCACTGACCACTCCACCTCAAGGCAATAAAGTGTTGTTCTGCTGTGCGTGACCAGTGACCACCACAAGCAACCACAAGGATGGCGGCGGCCGTGGCCAACGGTTGTGTTGACACGAGTGAAGTTGCATCGAGAAAGAAATTACAAGAATACAATCTTCTAGAAGGAAATTTAAGTGAAAATATTAACAATCATAAGAATGGTTCCGTGTATTCAACACATACAAGCAATGGTGACTCTGTAAGTACATAATAAATATTAATTTCTTGAAACGTTTTTAGTCATGTAAGTATTATTGAAATTAGTTCACCCACTGATGTATATGCCTTGACACGCCCCTCCGGCTCTTAGACAAAACATCCGGCGGAGGTACGCAGGCGTGTGGCATCGGGTGCAGGCGGCTGCCCGCCGGCCCGGTGACCCGGCACAGTATGGGAGCCCCTCCCTCACAGTTTCGTGATCTGACATAACCCCACTAGGGTGGCGATTATATTATGTATGACCTTGTTGCAGCACAATATTTAGAATTAATAGAACACAGTTTCATTCATCATTTTGTAGTTTCGAGCCAAACATTTCTCTTAAATAATGAATGAAACAAGTATATTGGTAGGTACCACCAACATTAAGTGTTACATTACATACTCGCCTAAATATATTTTATATAGTATTTATTTGTTTATGTTAAAAATAATTTTATATTTAGTCCAACTGGCCTGGAAAGAGGGTTATTAAAATAATTTAATTGTACTACCTACTTATCAATGAATATTCAATTAGGTATATTGTTTGTGTGTATTCACGTGAACCCCATATTAACATAGTCCACTATACTAACTGTGGACTATTTCTCTTGTACTGAGCAAATAGCCTTAATGCTAACTAATATTGAGACAAGACTATTTTAGAGCATAGTCTTCATAATTAGTATTTTGTTTAACAAGCAAGTTGGTCTGGTGTTGTACAGGTAAATTGCACATTGCAGGGATGGATTGTTTCATTATTTTACATTTTAGAGATATTGCAGTCACACAACTTGTGATCAACATAGTTACTGCCACCTGCACGGGAGTTGCCATAACACGTGGAACTCTTCACGGTAGCCACCGATGCTGTCCAAGAGCCTTCAAGTGTGCATACTTGGCCCATTTAAACATTAATGATTTGTAATGACAATTATGCCCTGGCTAAGTGAGCCCAGGGTGAAGCGAGCATGTTGTGAATTATATGCTGAGTGGCAACCGCTTAGCGCATCATTATTAATGTACATTATGATTCATAGTTTCATTATTACCTCCTTGTTAAATATAAAATTATCAACTTTACGTGCAATTACAAAAAAAAAATGTATTATTTAATTAATTTGTTGGCATACATTATTTTAATAAACTTATTTATTCATGAAGTTTTCCTTCTGAAATGAATTGTAGTCTGAATGTAGAAGTATTTGCTCTGAACACAGCTATTACCATACATTTTGTAACAAACATGTGAAGGCTGCCATGCATAGAATGGAGCATGCATAAACATAAAAAATAAATTAAATCATAAATCCTTGCCAACTAAGATTAACCGATATGCGGGCCTTGATAGAAATATATACTTAACAGCAGTTGCATTTTCGGAACTATGGAGTGTGTTATTCTATAGCATAATCTTTGTTCCAATGAAGCACATGAACGTTCCAACTTTCTAAAGAGCAGTTTCACGAATAGCTGCACCAGACGTGTGTGAACGAATCATGCATGGCACTTGTGCTGCAGATGGACTGGTCGCAGTACGACACGTTCCCCGGCTCGTTCGAGAAGTGCACGCTGCTGACCGCCGCGCTGACGCACATCGGCCTCTACATACTCATGTTCCTCGGCTTCGTGAACCAGCTTCTCTTCACGCCTAAAGTCGCCACCGAGAAGAACAGAGAGGTATGTAGAAATGTCTGAAGTTATGGCTCTTCATAACGTCATAGTTAACCACACTGGACTGGGATTATAAAATATGACAATCTACTTTGTGTTATCTCACCATTTGCAGTCAGCGTAAGCGCTGTTATTTACTGTGACTGGAGCAGGACGGATGAATCGTGTACTTCCTAATGGCACGATGATAATTCCAATGCGTGTTGATATATAATTCTTAGTGTTGAACATGCGACGGTTCAGATCGTAATGTGTCACATCACAGCTGACGCAAGTGGAGTTTGTCCAACGCCCACATATGGCGCTGTCGATTTCGATATTTTTAATACTTTTTAAAAGGTTTATTTCTACATCTCCAACGTTAACGGTGTAACAGATGAATGTGTTCTTCATGGACCTTCGACCTTTCTAAGGTCCGTAATAAATCAGTCTCAAGTCTGATAGCGATCTTAAGTACGCTTTTGACAATCATTTTGTACCGGTATGACATAAGAATTACATTTTCAAGATCGCTCTCAGACTTAAGATCGATTTATTAATATGGGCCAATATGTCGCGAGATATGCTTGTCGCACAATCTTAACCGTTACCATTCAGATAAGTATATTATGATGATGAAGTCATGCGTGGGGTAGGTACTGAAGAAGGTATTCCACAGCGAACAATACACAACGAGTTCAGATTACATTTATCGATCCGTATCACTACGATAATGGTATCGCGACGCTTAATTATATTACTGACGGTGCCGGTGTACAACTTCGTAGTTCCCGTCGCGTTATACAATACTACCGGGACATCAGCAGCGGTGCTGCTTTGCATTGGGGAAAAAAGTAAACTTAAAAAATAATAATCATACCTGCGTAAATAGAAACTGGAAATTAAAAAGAAAAATTGCTCGCACGCACCATTTACTTTGTGATAGCTACTTTTATTGCGAAAATGTACGGAGTACTACCCGGTTAGATCTAATTGAAGTTACTACATTGACGCCCGCATCTCAGACCCGACCTGCTGCTGGTCAGGGCCCTAACCACGCTAGCTACTCAAATCGTAATAGAAAAGCAAACGCTCGCGATTACGTTTCAAACGCTCCGCATTTGACGTTTTGCTCACACACTACCATATCAATGTCAGTAGAAATCGTGAAGCTCGTGTCAGCAAAACTTCAAAAGCGGAGCGTTTGAAACGTAATCGCGAGCGTTTGCTTTTCTATTACGATTTGAGTAGCTAGCGTGGTTAGGGCCCAGGTCGTTAGGTAATTAAACTAGGTAATTTAAACTTTGAGTGATGACCGGACCGGTTAATGTGTCCGGGGTTCACTTCGCCTTACGAACTGGAATGTAATATTCTTGACCGTCCCTGATATTAAACAACAACTTTAATTATGCATTTCATTATTCATTTGTGAGCACATATTTAGGTATATTAGATGCAGGTAAACACTTCACTACCTGTAGATTATAGTGGATGTTTAGATTTTAAAAATTATTATTTTGAGTAAGTATATAATTTTAATTGTTCAGTTCTAAATGGCACAAAGCATTAAAGATGTCGTTGGCTTCCCTTATCGAAAGGATACTGCAGGCGGTGCGCTGCTCCTGTGCGCCGTGCTGGCTTATATGTCCGGCCGGCGACGGGCTCCACTTCAGAGAGATGGATCATAATAGTGCATCGCTAAATTATCTAGTCGTTATTAGTTGCTAATTGTTAAGGCGCTAGCGATCATTCGCTGTGGGAATAATGCGCAAATAAATAGTTACCATCTCATACTCAGTTCGTACGTTTGGATGTGATTTCAATGTTGTGCCATTTACCTGTGTCAAATTTAATTTTACATACAAACCTATCATAACATCTGCCGTCGTCAACGAGATACTTGTTTTACAAAAGATTTAGGTACTACTAGTAACTCTTTGTTCTCATAATACGCTACAAATCATTAAAAAGGTTTTATCACTAGAAATCGTAATAAAATTTCTGCCTTAGTATTGTGTTGTCTCAATAGCATGTCGAGTTAGGTACGATCAACTGCCCGTTTGTGTACTGTCCAGTCTCCAGTGGACATGCCTGCTTTATTAAAACTAATATTTTACTTCCACTCAATTCCTGCTTGATTAACTGCAAGTGTCGTAGATAAACTTCGCCAGCCCTGCAGCCGAAACGTATCGTTAAGGAAGAATGTAACATCATTAGTTTTCCTGTATCGTCTCGAAACGATAAAACATAGTACCTATGTAGGTACCTAGCCAAATGTATTTGTAGCTTCTAATATAAATATATTTTTCATTACTCATACTCGGAAAGTAGGTCTGAAGTTGCCTGAGGAACGGGTTGAAAGTAATACTTTTCCGCCCTAGGGAGAATCGCTTTAAACTGACAGCTGTCAAATTATAAAAAGAAATTAGTTCGATTTTGACATTTCTATTGAACCAGGCCAACGGAAAAAAAACAAAATAGGCGACAAATGGCAATCCGACCTTCATTAGTTTTTTCGAGTTGTAGAATATTGTTCATACTTCCTTGTATTATTTATTAAGCTAATTCCTGTTTTTATTTTTACTTTCCTTGTATTCGTAATGTAAAGCACAGTTTTTACCTCGGGTGAATGACTTATTTGGGACCCGAGACGGGGTTTGGCGCCCTCACTGCGCTCGGGCGCCAATAGTTCGAGGGTTACCTTCACCCCTTGGGTAAAAATGTACTATTTTGTATTGTATGGCTCAGCCATACATATGCGTGTGTACAATCATCTGCCTAAAGCATACTAAAGAGAACCATAGGAGTACTCTCCTTAATGACGAATTAACAGAAAGTATGATGTGGATTTTTTTACTTTATTTTATTTTATTGTAATAATTATGATGTCATTCTCATTTATTATTGTCATTTATTTATTGTTTTAATAGACATACTTACCTATTATTGTTATTTTAATGGTAATAGCTACTTTCTAATTATTATTAATGTTAGATATTTGTAAGTTGATTAATTGTTTATGACTTCGCTTTAAATATTTGTACGCCAAAAATTTGGCAGACCATATCGCATAGCGAGCATTTACTTTTCTTATGAAAAGTAAAATTATCTCCTTTATAGGAAAGAAATGTTTGTCGGTGCAGTCCCGGCAGTATCGTGTTGTTGCCCGGCCGCCGCTCGCCACCATCTCATTAATGTCGGCACAGGGTCAATTATCAACTGTTAACCAGCCCCCGCGCCGCTCGGCGGCGCTTCGACGCAACACCTAACACTAAGAACCACTATGTAATGTAGGTACTGAAATTACATACGTAAAAACTGAATTACCTACCATCCTCAAAATTGATGACCCGCTTATGGTGGTGTAAACTTTTCCTTCGCCTTTTTGTAAAAGTTGTCACTTTTACTAATGGTTAATTATTTACTGGCAGCGTGAAAATTTACCCCCTCGAAGTCCAAAACGTATAAGTGTTTGCTCTGATACAGGAAACTCTACTTTTAAACGAGAAATGTCATTATTCTAATCCGTTTATTACCGTCTTAATATCTTATCAACGGGTTTCTAGTATCTGTAGGACTCCAAGAATCTGACGATGCCAGTTCCTAGCACGTGGGGCGCGCTACGCGATGTTAATAAATGCGCGCTGAGACATCGTGAGACATACAAGCAGGATCCTAAAATATTTAAGTAATTAGGTATAGTTAGCGCCCGAAACCATGTTTTCAACTCAAGAATTCTCCCGGGAACGCTCATACCATGAAAATTGCTTACTACATGATAGGCACTTTGTAATATACCTACTGCAATTGCTGACTGACCTAACTAAATGTATAGACGCGAGGAGACCTAGAAGTAAATTTGACAACATCAAACGTTTTGTGCTTATAGGTTTAGATATCACAGATATAGATTTACATTTACATCTATATCTGAGTTAGATATTCACAATTAAACGTTATCTACATTATAAATGTATCAATCGGCAACAATTCATGCATATTTAATACTGAAGAGATTCGTGGCCAGTTTCCTCGACGTTGCTGCGATAATGAGCGCTTGTTTATGTAATGGCGCTGGTCCTACGTTACCGCGCGGGGCCGCCCCTGGCCGCCCGGCAGGCCGCCCCCGGCCGCCCGGCAGGCCGCCCCCGGCCGCCCGGCAGGCCGCCCCCGGCCGCCAGCGGCCGGAGGCGCGCACCACATACCTTATAATAAACACATGGGATTCCGATACTTATATTGCCCGCATTTCAATGTCTGCCTTAAGTCATTTGCACCTAGATGAAGTAAAGCGCGGAAAATATGTTTTTAGAAAATACGGTATGGTATTATTCAGTGGGATTTAATGTTTTGTGTTCAAAACTCATCATATTTACACAGGATGGTTCAAAAGTCCGAGATAATCACGGGGGTTTAGATAAATATATAAAAATAGTATGAGTAGTGGGATATAAAATTAAAGATTTATCATCAAAACAATGTGTTACTAAATTATTAAAAACCAGAAATATATTAAAATAAACTACAATAAGAATATGTGACAATTACCAATTTATTATTTCTGACTTTTGAAACATTCTACCTAGTCTTGCCATAAATACTGAAACAAAGAAAAACTAAAATTTCCTATTGCAAATAACATTTATTACTTTTACAGTGTGTTAGTTTAATACATATATATATAAAACAATTTAAAATATAAATAGTTTATTCGAAGTGGTCTCCATTGGCTGGAATACAGTCCTTTAAACGTTGAGGCCATTTATCAATAGAAGCACGCTCTCTTTCCATGGCAAAATTCTTCACTGCCAATCGTACGGATTGTTTTAGCAACTCCAAATGATCATAGCGTTTAGAGCAAGTCGTACTCTCTAAAACTGTCCATAAATCCTAATCCAGCGGATTAAGATCGGGACTAGACGACGGCCAGTCTTCAGCTCTGATGAAGTCCGAAACGTTCGTTTCCAACCAAGACTGCGTAGACCGAGCTTTATGACCCGGCGCCGAGGCTTGCTGGAAGGACCATTCTTGGTTATTGAACATGGTGTTGTTAAGGGGCTACCTTCTCAAGAATGGTATCTTTGATACACTTGTGCCGATGTTTTGATACCTTTTTCACAAAAGTAAGGCTCAGTCACTCCTTCATAGCTAATACCCCACCAAACCATCACTTAAGTCGGATAGTGCCCACGTTGCACTCTGTCGACTAATTGGGAAGCTTCCTTAGAGCTTTGAGCATAAATACGGCCATTTTGTTTGTTAAAATGTTGCTCAGTTGTAAAAAAAATCTCATCCGTAAACAATTTTTTTCTGTGACCTCCCTTTGCGCACCGCTTCAGTAGTTGATACGATTTTACCACCATATTATTTTTAAAAATATCAGTTATAAATGACCAGTACGTCTCTTATAGGCTGCAAGCCCTAAGTCATCTTTAAAATACGCGACATGGTTCTAGATGCTATCTTCATCTCCCGAGATAAAATCTTTTGCTTTCGAACAGGATTTCTTTGAATTTTTCCCTTACTGCTTTGACCACCTTTTTCGTACGAAAACTACGTGGACGGCCAGATCTTCTTCTGTCACAAACAGAGGAGGGCTCATTGTATCTATTAATAGCCCGGTACACAAACATTTTACTAATAACAAGCGTATGGAGAGTTTTAAAAATTGCATTTGTCTCCATACCTACGTTGAGTAATGCAATCACAGCGATTCGGTTCCCTTTATCACCCCACTCCATTTTAATATCGCAAAATTTTGAACAATGTATTGGCGCCAAAATGAGAAAACTCAATGAACAATCATTTGACAGATTGCAAATTAAAATGTAATATTTTGTTTATTTTTAATTGTAACAGTATTTATGGCCAGACTAAGTAGATAACAGTTCCAGAGATTACAAATGTAAGTTCACTCAAGGACTCAATGGCAGTCAATTGAAAGACTGCAAGATAAGGCCGATGTGTTATAGATGGTGATGTGTTATAGCAAGTGAAATGTTTGGTAATTGTGTCCTGTGCGCGCGCAGGGCTACGCGCCGCTGTACGACCCGTTCGAGCAGTTCTTCTCGCGCTACGTGTACCGGCGCGTGAGCCACTGCTTCAACCGGCCCATCTGCTCCGCGCCCGGCGCCGAGCTCACGCTCAAGGAGAGGTGCACTGACGACTACAACTGGAGCTTTAGGTAACATCCATACCGCACACTTACAACTATAGACAAACTCTACTGACAAACAAATAAACTTTGACTATTCAATTTACGCTGAGTATTGATGCGAGATACTAAGTGATTGATGTGCACTAGTGATGTAACGAATGTTGGATTTTTGACATTCGCGAATGCGAATGCGAATGCGAATATTTGGCTCCAACATTCGCGAATGCGAATGCGAATGCGAATGTTGACTTTCAAATAACTGTAAATTGATAATTTAAAGAACTCCCGTTGTGACGACTTTTTAAACTACAAAAGAGCTGATAATTTTCAAACGGCTGAACCGATTTTCATGAAACATAGCTAAAAACACTCACGATCAGAATACCTTTCTAACAAAAGAAAACAATTTAAAATCGGATCATCCGCTTGGGAGCTACGATGCCACAGGCAGACATACAGATACACATGTTAAACGTATAACACCCCTCTTTTTTCGTCGGGGATTAATAAAGAGCGCGCTAAATGTTAGACTGGTTCGACATTTCGTGTCGGCCGAACATAGCCAAACCCATATAGGTTGAAACAACGAAGTAAGTCTCATAAAGTTAATACGAAGAGATTTGTTTTGATTTCAGGATAGCTTAGTATTAATGCATAAATGAAATGTGATTGATATTAACATTTTATTGAGTTTGTTAATATTTTAATGAGACTAACAAGAACAATAGGGAAAGATCCTATTTATAATTAAGTTGTCTACCTCAAAACAGTTCCAATTTTGTTTTAATTCAAATATAATAAATAAGTGCATTATGGACAAGTGAGCTAAATTGATAATTACATTACGATCGAAGCTAGTTTGCAGTCCGAGACTAACGCGAAGGCTGTCATGGATCCAAAGTGTGTAATAAACAATGCTCACGCGTTTCATACGATATTTTACAACACACTTACGAGTAAAAATATTACAATCTTAATTGAAAAAAAAACACAATTCACGAATTTGGTTAATACCTAGAGAATTGCAGGATGAATGAAAAATAAAACGAGATGGTGTACCGTAAGTTTCTAGGGTTCCGTAGTCAAACTCAGAACCCTTATAGTTTCGCAACGTCCGTCTGTCGTCTGCCCGTCCCTCTGACATCACAGTAATTTTATAAAAAGCAAAAGATAGTGTTTATGTACCGCTACAAAACTGTGTATTTAAATTTTGAAAGCAATGTTTTCCATTGTACCTCCCATACTTAAGAAAGGGGAGAAATTATAAAAGTCATTATAAATATATTTTTTTTAATTAATACTTAACTTTATGTTATTTCAATTTTACATCGTGCTGTAATTGAGTGACTGTAGAAAAAGTTTGAACATGGTTCCATAGAAATGTGAAAATGGAACAGGTTTTTTTTTTATAATTTGACAGCTGTCAGTTGAAAGCGATAGCCTTTAACTTACCCACATTATAAATGGTTTATTACAGGATATAAATAGTTATTTACTTTTAAAAATTAAAATCATTTATTTTAAAACAAATCGAAAGTTTAGAATGTGGCTCAAACCCACGTCCAACGGATTGTGCACCGAGTCTAATCACAACTTAATTAATTGAATTAAAACTCCTTAATAAGAACTTTTCATTAATCCGAAAAGCAAATAATGGTTTATGAAACTTTGCTTAAGATGACTATGAATGCCGGTTTAATAAACTTATTAACAGAATTTCTTACTATTATATATATTTATACGGTAGCTAATAGTTTATTTGTTTCGCAGAAATTAATCGGTTGAGATGTTTCATATGGGTGTGGCGGGATGTCTACGGAACCCTATAGTATGCATAGTCTAACATGCATTTGGCCAGTTATATTTATCTATCGGTCTGGCAAGGCCCCTAACAATTATTATATTATTTGAAATCTAATAAACCGAATGTTTATAATAAATAAATTTATTTAAATAATTAATGCATGTATTTGTAATATTTAAATAAACATTGTTTATTTATTTTCTAGAAATGCTTACTATTTTTAGGATAACTCTGTACTAAGATATAAAAAAAATTAAAGTCAAAAGCACTAGTGCGTAATTATCTGCTTTATGCGCCTAAAAGCGATGCAATAATGGCCACCCTACGAGCAAGTCTGTTGAAAAAATATAAAATTCTCACTAGATGTATTAAATTCCATATCCATATGTACATAATTTGCTTATTGTTTTTCAAAAACATTCGCCAAACATTCGCATAGATTGTTGCGAATGCGAATGCGAATGCGAATGTCAAATAATATGCGAATATTCGCGAATGCGAATGCGAATGCGAATATTCGTTACATCACTAATGTGCACTGTATTTAGCGTAAACAGTAAGCAGGCAGTTCAGTCCGAAGACCTAGAAGCTTTTTAGAGTTAGGATACTACAGAAAGCAACGCGACAACGACTGTCATTCGTCTTCGCAGCAGAGGGATATTTTTAAGATTACTTTTCTATAACATCCAATCAAAGTATTTTTATTAATGTAAGTAGGTACGGCCAACAAAGCACTTCTGAACATTCGGAATCCATCACTGGTTAAATATGAATATGAACACCGATGAATAGTAAATTGTTATCCTTTTATGCAATAGACATACAGTTGGTGTACATTCTCAGGCACAGCACCGCGATGCGAGCAGGCCGCACCATTGTCACCGTATATTCATAGTATAAAGAGAGGGGAAGTAGGTTATCTTCATACAAACGCACCGCGCGCGGCTTGTATGTGTGCGCTATTGTATCTATGTGTCGACGCACGCACACTTTAACAAAATCTCGACCCGTTTCTCAGTGCGCCAGTCGGGGCTAACACTGCACAAGGTTCGCGCGCGTGTCACGGCTTTTCGGCACCGCTAAATGATTTATTAATCAATATCATCATCAAAATTTTCCGAAATTATATTTGCAAAAGTTATTTATAAGGATGCGGATATATTACACATTAAAGTTTAATAACAAGGCGTTTCGTAATAGTCGAAACCGAAGAAAGTATTTTTCTGTAGCTAATTTGTAATTTTGTAATAAATGTGTGATTCAATAGATATGTTTGTATTAATTAAAAATAAATGTGGTCCTTTATGTGTAAAAATACTACATTATGCATAATAAAAAAAAACAAAAAGCTGACTTGTATAAAGCACTAAGCAAATAAATTAAACACAAGCTCTTAGACTATGTTGCCGCCTGTACCATCTAGCGGCGACATGGCGAGTCGGGGCCGCGACTTGACGTTGCCGCTGTTCATGCGGTTGCTAGCGAAGCGCGAACAGCCGCGCCTAATATTTAGCTAAAAGTGACAACCCTAAGACAGTAGGCAATTATATCGCGAATTGGGCCGGAGATAGCCTACTCCCTCTTCTTTCTACTATGGTATATTTGTATTCCATAGCTGGTCTTATCGGCTAGTTTTCTTGTAAGAAAGTACCTAAATTGTTGTGGAACTATGCATTTTAAAAAGTGTTACGTATACATTATATAATTTTATCACAAAAACAATTCTGAAAGTAACCTAATCCAACCAGTAATCTCAACGTTCTAGTTATTTAAGGGTGTAGGCACATAGATTTGTATGGAGCGCTGGTGTACCACCTCTTAGATGGTATTAAACGTGGGTTTGCACATGTTAGAATAGCCAAATATCAAGAGCTTACGACCTCCTCTTATTTCGTCATGTGTGAGAGGCAGTATCCAGTTCTTGACCCTGGTATTCAATTTACACGGAGCGGCTACTGCCGCCGACACCCAGCTGCCGCACTACTGGCAAACCGAGGGGTGGACGAGTTATTAGAATCGTTTAAGAGAGTATTGTAGGGTTTGAATTAATACTTCATTTAATAGGACAGAACCTCCGACCGCCGGAATATTCGAGTAGCACTCACAGAGAGAGCAGGCACAATTAGTTAGGTGCTAGTGTTAATTTAACATAAACGACAATAATCTCATACACACATCACAATGAACGCGGTATGCAGAACGCGATGGGAGCCCTTCTTCTGTTTGTTCGGAATCATAAAACAATATCATGTGTATTTATGTGCGGCGGCAGGTTCACCGGCACGGAGCGGCGCTGCGTGAACCTGGGCTCTTACAACTACCTGGGGTTCGCGGAGGGCGCGGAGGGCGCGGGGGGCGCGGGCGGCACGCTGGCGGCCGTGCGCGCCGCCGCGCGCCGCTACGGGCTGGCCGCCGCCTCGCCGCGCGCCGAGCTGGGCAGCACGCCGCTGCACGCCGCGCTGGAGGAGGCCACGGCGCGCTTCCTCGGCGTCGAGGTACACTGCGGCCGGCTCGCTCGCTGCCGTCCTCGCCCTCTTTCAGACATCTAGCCGCTCCGAGGAAACTTCCCGGTGCCCGCTATCCTCTCGCTAACATTGCTTCATCTCCAAGTCCCGGTATCTGTGATGGACAGTGTTTTTTTCCGAATCGTCCCTGCTTCACTATGTGAGTAAGTTTAAAATTCGACCACCCTTAGTCGTCGTCATGTTCATAGCTTCCTCCGAATTCCGGTCGGCTACCGCTCGGCCTCGATCTGGCCGATTACGAATTTTAACCGGAAGTGACTATCGTTCGTCCCCCTCTACCCAGCTGATGGACCGGTGAGCGAATGTTCGACTCGTTACAATTCTTAAGGCTAAGCCTGTCACGTTTTGTCTGACTGTATTTGACAGTGCGCGCGGACTAACTCGACAGGCCTGAAGTTAGTTCTAGCGGCGCCACAGTAAACAAAATATCTACAGCGCCGCAGCTAGAGTAAATATCAGGCCGGCCAAGTCAGTCCGCGCGTACTGTGATTGTAATGTCACGCACAATTATTTGTTCACAAAAATTACCACCGTAATAAGAATTCGCTATTCGCCGTTCCTTGTCGCACAGTGTCATGTGGCAAAACGACCATTCCTCGTACCCTCGCCATACACAACGCTCTTCTGGGATCATACCCAGATTGTGATGCGTTTGCGTACCATTGGAAGACGATTTTGTCTGTCTGGAGTGTATAGAGCAGTCTGTGTGATAGTAGACTCTTCAATTAGAGTACTCGGTTGTGTGACTCTTCAAAGGAAAAACAAATGTATAACGGTATATTACGCATGCGCGTGGCGTTCCAGGCGGCGATAGTGTTCGGCATGGGGTTCGGCACGAACGCGCTGGGGCTGCCGGGGCTGCTGGGGCCGGGCTCGCTGGTGCTGAGCGACGAGAACAACCACGCGTCGCTGATCCTGGGGCTGCGGCTGTCGCGCGCCGCCGTGCGCGTGTTCCGGCACAACGACCTGCGGCACCTGGAGCGGCTCGCGCGCGCCGCCCGCGCCGAGCGCAAGTGGAAGAACATCGTCATCGTGAGTCATCACATAAAAAGTTCACACTGTGTGCCGGTCACGAGCAACTAGTGAGGATTTAGCCAATTGCATGCATGGTAAACATCGAGTGCGCTAACTTGATCGTAATCTAAAGGCGCCCTCAGTCTGCTCCGCGATGGAGCGCTTCGCTGCTGCGGAGCTAACGGCGGAGCGTGCGGTCGGGGCGTGTGCAGGTGGTGGAGGGCGTGTACAGCATGGAGGGCTCGGTGGCGGCGCTGCGCGGCATGGTGGCGCTGAAGCGGCGGCTGGGCCTGCAGCTGTACCTGGACGAGGCGCACTCGGTGGGCGCGCTGGGCGCGCGCGGCCGCGGCGTGGCCGAGCACGCGGGCGTGGACCCGCGCCACGTGGACGTGCTCATGGGCACCTTCACCAAGAGCTTCGGCGCCGCCGGCGGCTACATCGCGGGCTCGGCGCGCCTGGTGCGCGGGCTGCGCGCGCGCGGCCACGCGCACGCCTACGCGCACGCGCTGGCGCCGCCCGTGGCGCAGCAGGTGCTGGCCGCGCTGCTCGCGCTGGCCCGCCCGCGCGGCGCCGCCCGCGTCGCGGCGCTCCGCGACAACACGCACTACTTCAGGCAGAGGTCAGCGTCTGTTACATTATACTCGTGCCGGCCACCGATATGAGATCGCTCTAGCTCTCTCGCCGTGTAAAAGTCTCTAGCGTCCTGAGATATTAGGCGGCTCTCCGACCGCTTTTCCGTTCGCGAAAAAGTATCGTCGAGAGATAAATGCGAGTAAAGTGGGGCTCCGGGTGGACTATTAATTTGCCTCTGTTTGAAATGATTCAGTACCATATTGTGTCACTCGCCCCGTCCCCCGGCAGGCTGCGCGACATGGGCGTGGTGACGTTCGGGCACCCGGACTCGCCGGTGGTGCCGATGCTGGTGTACACGTTCAGCAAGATGGCGGCCACGGTGGAGCGGCTCACCGAGCGCGGCGTCGCCACCGTCGGCGTCGGCTTCCCCGCCACGCCGCTCAACAAGGCGCGCATACGGTGAGCAGCGGCCCATACACGCTGCACAGTCGAGCAGGCCTCGTGATAATAATACCATGCGTGAAATATGCCGGCGGAATCGCCCTACGTAGATTCACTGCACGAAAAACATGTGACAGTGTAAGGAGTGCGGTAACATAGTCGGTTTCGTATCTATAAAAATACTGTCACAGTGTGGGCCCTCGAAACAGCATTTATGTATTTACCTCAAGGTAAATACGTAAATGTTGCTCCAAACGACTTTCGACAGGATTACCTTTATTATATAAATATAACTCTTAATTGAAAATTTAAAAAACTTACTTGACTGACTTATTATACTACAAAAAAGCTGATAATTTTTAAATGACTGAACCGATTTTAATGAAAGATGGCTAAGAACACTCTCGATCAGTATACCCTTCTATCAAAAACAAACAAAATTAAAATCGCTTCATCCGCTTGGGCGCTACGCCGCCACAGACAGACACACAGATACAATTGTTAAACTTATAAAAGTTATAACATCCCATGTTTTTCGTCGGGTGTTAAAAATAGAGTTTGCTCGCAAGTGATTCACCCGAGCATCACGCACGTTGCCTCGAGACTGTTGTTGAGTTGGCTACATGTCTCGGAGCGTGTCGCGGCAGTGTTGCGTGTTGCGGCAGGTTCTGCCTGTCGGCGTCGCACACGCGCGAGCAGCTGGACGCGTGCCTGGCGGCCATCGAGGCCGTGGTGCGCGAGCTGGGGCTGCGCTACTCGCGCCGCGCCCCCGCCGCCCCCGCCGCCCCCGCCGCCCCCGCCCCCGCCTGCCGCTAGCCCCGCCGCACCGACCACCCTGTACTACAAGCTATACTCAATAAATTATTTCCTCACGCTACTTTGCCTATCATTAATTTTTTTCCGAGTTTAATCCCGAATATGCAGCGTTATCGCGCGCAAAACGAACGACGACCTCGGCCATCGCGGTCACATTAAACCTAAGACCGCAACAGGAAAAAAATAACAATTAAACACGTCATCTTGATTTCCACCCGCACCACGCCGTTATACGCATCGAATGATGTTCGCTCGATATGACTACTCTCGACGCGTCTATTAAACTAACGCCATGTGCGCTACACGAGTCGCGTACATTACATATACAACAAGTGATCACTGTTGACGGTCCTAGCGAGGAGCTCGGTAAATATTAGCGCACGTGTATACTCGTACTACGATTCGAAAAACAATGTATTTGATATTACTTTAATACTTTATCTAATAAGTATCTGTTGAAAATCACTTATAATAATCAACGTCAAATATTTTCAGAGCGTAATCTGCCATCGGCCTAAACTATAGGTGTGGTATAATTTTGATTTCATACAGTTTTTATTAATGACAGCAGCGGTGTCGCCCAAGCTCGACTTGGCGGCGACACTCGCGTGCTCAGATTATATTCGGACCGGCATCACAAGCACGCCTAACATTATATTGCTTTCCGTACTTACCATTACAAAATAATTACAAAATAATATATTTCAAATTACAAAATAATATATTTCAATTGATATCAAGTTTACCTACTATCATGATATTCTGCCTAAAATCCGTCACAAATTCACTATCAGTTCCATATGAATCACGCATCCATATCTGTTTATCACATGGACTACTCAGATATAAAGATAACGCCTGGCTTCGCCCAGTCACCCTTAAACCAGGCGTTGACACACTTGTAGCCGCGGAGGAGCTACGGTGTTAAGTGATCGGACCCGTCGTGTGTTGTGTACAAGCATGCGCGTGCCAGGCGTGCTGGCCGGCGCGCTGCTGCTGAGCGGCGCGCTCGCCGCCGCCGCCGCCGCCGCCGGCAGCGTGACCGTCGAGAGGAGACAGTGAGCGACGGTTTCAATACTTGTTGCCAAATCAAATATTACAGAATTGAATATTTATTAAGTACACCACGAGCACACAATAACCCATATTGAAATCTACTAAATAATAATTCCGGGACGATAGCACCGAGATGTTTACATTTACTTATCAATCACGAGTTCACTACAAATTGATCTCAAATATACATAATATTATCGCAACGCTATTATTGGGTAAAAAGTGCCTTTGAAGTGGGCACATGTTCCGGGCGATAGATTCGCGGGACATCTTCATACCTTCGTGCTTAGGGTCTTAATTTAAGCACAACATAACATGTAAACGAGTATATCTCACACAGAGTAACGTTCGAAGAGATCCACACGCTGAGAGTGAACTCGACCTTCGAGTACATACTAGAATTTGTTCCGGTGAGTACGGGTTTATCATTAAAATATTCCTACGTATTTTACTATTGGTATGCTGAATGAAATAATAATAAATGGCATAGGTCGCCGATCAAGGTGACTGGCCGAGTCGACTGTGGGTGAGCGTTAGCGGCGGCGACACCGCGCGCCCGCTGCTGGTGACTGCGCGACGAAGATTAGGTACGGCCAAACTTGACATAGGGTACTTACAGCCCTTGAAACTAATGATCACCTCAATACATATTGATGATTTGGAGGTGGTGCGAGTGAAAGGGCAATGTTTGCAGGCGCGCTCACATGGCAGCTGCCGTACTACTCGGGAGGCGTGCTGCTGTACGAGATGGAGCGCGCGCAGTGCCCCGAGGACAGCGTCCTCACCGAGCCGCTGGAAGCCGACTGCGGTCAGTACCTACACGACACACTTGCATCACACTCAAGGGTGACGACTTCCAAATCGTTGGCAATATTTTAATCTACATCAATGATTCGGATAATTTTAGGAACGTTTATCAACTAATCGGAATGATTAGAGAGTTATTATAATGTTTTGTTATTTTGAGGTTGACTATCCCTATATTTGTATTCAATAAAAATATTCGTTGATGAAAATAATTTAAATAATATAGAGTTATTTAGTTCACAAATTTACTAACGATTGCGAGGTCACCTCGTAGGTACCTATATTATGTTGAACGGCCTCGCAGCCCGCGCCCCCGGGCCCCGCCTCGCGCCGCCGCGCCGCCGCGCGTATTTTGCGGACCTGTCGCGCGATAGGCGTCGTGTAGACAAACCGAGTTACAGATGGCAGGATGAGCCAGGCATTCGACATGTTCAGCAAAGTGGACCCTAGGCTGTCCTAACTCCCGGGCACCGCACGAGTCGGGCTAGTACCTACACGAGGTAGCTTGTAATTCGACGTATTTCCCGCAGAATGTCATAGAAGAGCTAAAATGCAACAAATCTGATCCCCTGTATGTTCTGAGAAATTCAGTAGTTTTCGAGATATTTCCAAATATGTTATTATTTTATCATGATCCAAAAACTAAAGTTCAACTAAAGTAAACTCATTCAAAAACTTTAGTTTAAATAGTAGGCACCATCGAAATAAAGTACCTACTTTTAGGTTTATGATAGGATATTATTGTTGACACTACTGTAAAAGCTGTATTAATCATTGGCTTACATTAGTACACACTCAAAGAATTTGTAATAATAAGACATGTAACGCGCGCGCGTTGTTGTTTATAATCTAGTTGAAACAGTACCTACATTGACTCCTCTACTAGCCGCTTGAATCTATGCGCATGCGTAAGAACCCCTCGACTGACCAATCACGGCGCGTCTGCTGACGCGCCATTCGGACATTGAGATTCGCGCGCTCGGGGTGCGGATAACAAAAACGGTTGCCATATCGGGTATTCGTTGTTATAATAAGAATATTGTTATCTAGCTTACTGGAAGCTGGCGAGAGCCTTAAAGTCCGACTCTACTGTCACAATGCCCCCCCTATTACGCCCTTCAGGCGACCCCCCTGCTTTCGATGACGACGAAAAGGCCGAGCTTCTAGCCTCCGCTCTCGAGAGCCAGTGCTCCCCTAGCACCCAATCCTCTGATCCCGACCACCTGGAACTCGTTGATAGGGAAGTCGAGCGCAGGGTTTCCTTACCCCTCACTACCACTCTCACACCGGTTACCGAATCCGAGGTGAAGGATTTGATTAAAGGTCTCAACTCCAAGAAGGCCCCGGGCTCGGACGGCATTAGCAACAGAGTTCTCAAACTCTTACCCGCCCAGCTTATCTGTCTCCTAGTAGCTATCTTCAATGCCGCTATGACGAACTGCATCTTTCCCAATGCGTGGAAGGAGGCAATAGTCATTGGCATTCACAAACCCGGTAAGCCCCGCAACGTCCCTGCGAGCTACCGTCCCATCAGCCTCCTCAAGGCCATTGCCAAACTCTATGAGCGCCTGCTTTTAGCAAGACTCAAAGAGTATATCTTTTCCAATCATCTTCTCATTGACGAGCAGTTCGGCTTTCGGGCCGGCCACTCTTGTGTTCACCAAGTACACCGCATCACGGAGTACATTCTCAAAGGCCTCAACTCCTCCTCCGGCCGCCCCCTATCCACGGGAGCTCTCTTCTTTGACGTCGCTAAGGCGTTTGACAAAGTCTGGCACAACGGCTTGATTTACAAGCTGTACCTCTTAGGCGTGCCGGACAGTCTCGTGCCCATCTTACGAGACTTCTTGTCAAACCGTACCTTTCGATATCGAGTCGAGGGCACGCTCTCCCCACCCCACCCCATCAGGGCAGGAGTCCCTCAGGGCTCCGTGCTCTCCCCTCTTTTGTACAGTCTGTACACTAACGACATCCCCCGCACGAACAATGTGCAACTCGCCCTTTACGCGGATGATACCGCGCTCTATTTCTCCCATCGTAATAAGGCTCAGATCACACGCGTTCTCCAACGCGCTGTCAATTCTCTCGGAGAGTGGTTTATGAAATGGCGAATAGAGGTGAACCCGGACAAAAGCGCAGCCGTGCTTTTTGCCAGGACCACCTCTCGACGCCCCTCCATACGCCACACTCGCTCCAACTTAGGTACTGTCTCTTTGTACAAGCAGCCTATCCCTTGGTCCAAGTCAGTTAAATATCTCGGGGTCACGCTCGATGGCTCCATGACCTTCGGTCCTCACATTAGAAACGTCCGCAATCGAGCCGCCTTTGTGCTCGGTCGCCTTCATTATCTCCTATGCAAGCGGAGTAAAATGTCCCTTAGAAATAAGGTGACACTTTACAAAGCTTGCATTCGCCCCATCATGTCCTATGCGAGCGTTGTGTTCGCCCACGCGGCCAACTCTCACATTAGTCGCCTCCAGGCCTTACAGTCCCGTTTTCTTCGCCAAGCCGTCGGAGCCCCGTGGTTCGTACGGAACGTAGACCTTCATTCTGACTTACGCCTCGATTCTATCCAGAAGCACTTCAAAATAGCGTCTGAACGCTATTTCATGAAGGCTTCTGAACACACCAATCCCTTAATCGTCGCCGCCGCCGATTATGCACCCGCACTCGAGCCAGATACATGCCGCCGCAGGCCGCGGCATGTGGTGCTGGACCCCCCCGACCCACTCACCGCTCTCCTAGACTCAGATGTCGAGGAGAACGACACACGCACACTCCCCGCCAGACACCGACCTCGCCGGCGAGGTCGACGAACCCCCGCTTCCGCTAGAAGGTGCGTCTACTTACCTAGACGCACCTTGGCACCCGACAAGCCCGCTGAGTTTCTTGCCGGATCTTCTCAGTCGAGGTCGCGTTCCGATCCGGTGGTAGATTTACCCTCGCCACCTCTCCTGGCAGCGGCCCAAGCCGAGGTCGTGTCCCTAGTGACGCCCTTGAGCTAGCTGCCCCCCTGCCCCTATGGCTGGAGCGCACTTGCGCTCGCCCTCTGTCCGGGTGAAGTTGTTATGGCCACTCTGGCCAACAACATATAGTCAATTCAAAAAAAAAAAAAAAAAAAAAAAAAAAAAAAAAAAAAAAAAAAAAAAAAAAAAAAAAAAAAAAAAAAAAAAAAAAAAAGAATATTGTTGCGACCTAGAAACTAGTTGGTCAAATATCTCGAAGGATCCTTATTTTATCAGCTTGATACAAAAACGCATTTTTATTCTAGATGTACTCCATCGATTAGTTACGAAGGATCTCTAAAAATTGAATGTTCGAGACTGTAGGTATGTAGGTATAAAGTGAACGCCATTGCGTTATCGGCGCGACGGCCGGCGAATACCTACTCGCGAACAAATACAAAGGGAAGCCGACAATGTGTCTCGAGATCATTCGATTCCGATTATTATTACGTACATACCTACCGAGAATGTTCAGGAAAATACCAGCTCGCATCTTTATTCCGTATATAAGGTGTTGACGACGGGCAGCGAGTTAGTTTCTTCTTGGAAGCGACAGTGTACGGAACTTAAGTAAGCGACCGAAGAGTGATATACCAGTGACCTAGGCGATAATATTGGAATACTGTGAGTCTGCTAAGTGAATTGGAACAGTGCTTGTTGTGTGTAACTAGTATTAGTGAACTAGTGTAGAACTGTGTATTTGTCCAGTTTGTGGAGAGCAATAATAAACCCTTTATACACGTTTAACGGCATTAATTGTACCCTAGTACCTAACAATATTATTGTTTGATTCTGTATTCGTAATTCTTGTGTAAGTTTAATTTGTAGTAATGAGTTATTAAAACACTGCGTACAAACTCTGGTGTTACGATTCATTTATTATATTGGCGCCTAACTCGAGGCCAGAATCGACGACCGACGCAACCGCGGCCGCCTTTGTTGAAGTGAACTTTCCGTGGCTGGCTGTTGAAAATCCTGAAGTAGGAATCTAGAGACGCACGTGACGTAACCGCCTGTACCATGCCATGACGAGTACCAGCTCGCTGCCTGCGCGACGACGACCGGGAGCAGAGCGACACGGACGATGGAGTCCGTGACGTCTTTTTTTTTGTTTTTTTTTTGAATTGACTATATGTTGTTGGCCAGAGTGGCCATAACAACTTCACCCGGACAGAGGGCGAGCGCAAGTGCACTCCAGCCATAGGGGCAGGGGGGCAGCTAGCTCAAGGGCGTCACTAGGGACACGACCTCGGCTTGGGCCGCTGCCAGGAGAGGTGGCGAGGGTAAATCTACCACCGGATCGGAACGCGACCTCGACTGAGAAGATCCGGCAAGAAACTCAGCGGGCTTGTCAGGTGCCAAGGTGCGTCTAGGTAAGTAGACGCACCTTCTAGCGGAAGCGGGGGTTCGTCGACCTCGCCGGCGAGGTCGGTGTCTGGCGGGGAGTGTGCGTGTGTCGTTCTCCTCGACATCTGAGTCTAGGAGAGCGGTGAGTGGGTCGGGGGGGTCCAGCACCACATGCCGCGGCCTGCGGCGGCATGTATCTGGCTCGTGTGCGGGTGCATAATCGGCGGCGGCGACGATTAAGGGATTGGTGTGTTCAGAAGCCTTCATGAAATAGCGTTCAGACGCTATTTTGAAGTGCTTCTGGATAGAATCGAGGCGTAAGTCAGAATGAAGGTCTACGTTCCGTACGAACCACGGGGCTCCGACGGCTTGGCGAAGAAAACGGGACTGTAAGGCCTGGAGGCGACTAATGTGAGAGTTGGCCGCGTGGGCGAACACAACGCTCGCATAGGACATGATGGGGCGAATGCAAGCTTTGTAAAGTGTCACCTTATTTCTAAGGGACATTTTACTCCGCTTGCATAGGAGATAATGAAGGCGACCGAGCACAAAGGCGGCTCGATTGCGGACGTTTCTAATGTGAGGACCGAAGGTCATGGAGCCATCGAGCGTGACCCCGAGATATTTAACTGACTTGGACCAAGGGATAGGCTGCTTGTACAAAGAGACAGTACCTAAGTTGGAGCGAGTGTGGCGTATGGAGGGGCGTCGAGAGGTGGTCCTGGCAAAAAGCACGGCTGCGCTTTTGTCCGGGTTCACCTCTATTCGCCATTTCCTAAACCACTCTCCGAGAGAATTGACAGCGCGTTGGAGAACGCGTGTGATCTGAGCCTTATTACGATGGGAGAAATAGAGCGCGGTATCATCCGCGTAAAGGGCGAGTTGCACATTGTTCGTGCGGGGGATGTCGTTAGTGTACAGACTGTACAAAAGAGGGGAGAGCACGGAGCCCTGAGGGACTCCTGCCCTGATGGGGTGGGGTGGGGAGAGCGTGCCCTCGACTCGATATCGAAAGGTACGGTTTGACAAGAAGTCTCGTAAGATGAGCACGAGACTGTCCGGCACGCCTAAGAGGTACAGCTTGTAAATCAAGCCGTTGTGCCAGACTTTGTCAAACGCCTTAGCGACGTCAAAGAAGAGAGCTCCCGTGGATAGGGGGCGGCCGGAGGAGGAGTTGAGGCCTTTGAGAATGTACTCCGTGATGCGGTGTACTTGGTGAACACAAGAGTGGCCGGCCCGAAAGCCGAACTGCTCGTCAATGAGAAGATGATTGGAAAAGATATACTCTTTGAGTCTTGCTAAAAGCAGGCGCTCATAGAGTTTGGCAATGGCCTTGAGGAGGCTGATGGGACGGTAGCTCGCAGGGACGTTGCGGGGCTTACCGGGTTTGTGAATGCCAATGACTATTGCCTCCTTCCACGCATTGGGAAAGATGCAGTTCGTCATAGCGGCATTGAAGATAGCTACTAGGAGACAGATAAGCTGGGCGGGTAAGAGTTTGAGAACTCTGTTGCTAATGCCGTCCGAGCCCGGGGCCTTCTTGGAGTTGAGACCTTTAATCAAATCCTTCACCTCGGATTCGGTAACCGGTGTGAGAGCGGTAGTGAGGGGTAAGGAAACCCTGCGCTCGACTTCCCTATCAACGAGTTCCAGGTGGTCGGGATCAGAGGATTGGGTGCTAGGGGAGCACTGGCTCTCGAGAGCGGAGGCTAGAAGCTCGGCCTTTTCGTCGTCATCGAAAGCAGGGGGGTCGCCTGAAGGGCGTAATAGGGGGGGCATTGTGACAGTAGAGTCGGACTTTAAGGCTCTCGCCAGCTTCCAGTAAGCTAGATGCGATGGCGAGATTCCTTCGAGAAGGTTACCCCACCGGGCGTCCCTAAGCTCGGCGATTCGACGCTTTACATCACGCTGTAAAGCGCGCATGCGAACACGGTTAGCTTCGGTGGGGTAAGAATCGTAAGCTCTGATGGAGGCATTCTTAGCTCGGACCAGGGCTTTGATGTCGTCTGGCAGAACGAAGCGGTGAGAGTCACCTACCTCGACCTGCTTAGACGAGTGCGCCGGCGTCAGTGACGAGCATGCGCTGCGCGGTCTGCCCATGCTGCTCGTCGGCGAAGCAGCGGTCTGGTGGCGCGGCATCAAGCGGAACGTGCAGGACTGGGACGACGCCATCCGGCACCTTCGAGGGATGTACGGCACGGCGAAACCCGGCCACAGAGTGTTTCGCGAGATATTCGCGCGCGAGCATACGGCTAATGAAAGGAGTGAAGTGTTCGCATGTAATATTCGTGCTCTTATCAGCCAATTACCATACGTCTTGTGCGGAGAGGCGAAAATCGACATTGTGTACGGCTTATTGAATCGAAAAATTCGTAAACGACTACCGCGCGAGTCGTTGACTTCTCTCGACGATTTTATTGTAAAATTACGGCATGTGGAGGAGTCAATGATAGAGGTACAGCAACCCAAAACCGTAAGTACGCCAAAAAATTACCTGATAAAAGTGATAGTATGAGTGATAACCCCCTTCAAAATGTCCCGTCCTCCTCTGATACAAACAACGCGTCGAAAGATCGTAGAAACAGTAGTAAGGGTAGGCAGGACTTAAGCGATAAGGGAATTCGTTGTTATGGTTGCGGACAACCAGGCGTAGTGCGAACCAAGTGTGATATTTGCAAGGACAAAGCACCAAAAGTAACCTCCGATAGTGTAGAATTCAATTCGATTAGTCCTAGATCGCTTCTTAAGCACATTCAAGACAATACATCATCGGATACAGATGAACGTAGGTATTTCGTCGAACGTTCGAATTCCGAGAACCGGCATCCGTATTCTGGCAGCCGGCCGTATTCTAGCGAACGGTCGTATTCTGAGAAACGTCCTTATTCTGCTCAACAATTGAATTGCGAACCCAACGTATATTTTGGTAGCGTACCTGTTGATATTTTTGAAGGTCAGAAACCTTGTCCCGGTGGGTACACGGACTCTGTCAGGATACATAACGCTGATTTTAACCCCGACCAGTGTCGCCCCTTGATTACTGTTAATATATTGGGTTGTGTTGGTGTTGCGATAGTTGATACGGGGGCTACACACTGCCTTGCTAGCCCGTCACTATACCGTGTGTTGCGAGACCGCGGGATCGCATATTCGGAATCGCAGCGCGTTATTAGTTTAGCCGACGGCAGCCATAAGTTATGTGTTTTACTTGTGTGTAAAGTTCTTGTTAAATTGCAAGGCTGCGATATACTCACCACCTTCTTAGTGATCCCTGGAGCAGATACAAGTACGCTTCTCGGGCGTGATTTCATACGGGAAGCGAACATGGTACTTAATCTACCTCAGGCTTCTTGGAGTTTTGCGAACGACCTTGAATGTAAGTACGATTTTGTTCAGTCTTATAGTCTCGCATCCACTGGCGAAACTGAGACGCTGAGTCTCGACGCATCGAGGTTGAGTTTGAGGCAAGATGAAGGTAGTAACTTGTCAGGCTACCAGCGCGCCCAGCTTAACCAGCTGATTGCCCACAAGGCTAGCCGCTTCGCCACAGAGGGTGAACCTACACGTTTTGCTCAACATCGCCTTAAGATTAATGAAAAGCAGGAACCTATTGCATCCCCTCCCTATCGTATGTCCCCAGCCAAGAAGCTGGTTTTACAAAAAGAGCTGGACAACCCGTTGAAGGCTGACGTTATTGAGGAATGCGAGTCTCCATGGGCCGCTAACGTAGTTTTAGTAGGTAAAAAGGATGGAAGTATGCGGCTCTGTATAGACTACCGTAAGCTAAATGCGGTTCCGGAGCCGGACCGCTATCCTCTCCCACGGATGGACGACGTACTCCATGCAGCGAAGACCAGCAATTATATGTCAACCCTTGATTTGAGATCGGGTTATTTTCAAGTAAGTGTTACTGACGAGGACCGGGACAAGACGGCTTTTGTCACACCGTTAGGCACATTCAGGTTTAAGCGCATGCCCATGGGCTTACGCAATTCTGGTGCTACGTTTCAGCGGCTAATGGATAGGTTCAAATCTAACCTCCAAAATGTATCTCTTCTGTGTTACTTAGACGATCTTATTGTGCTTTCAGACAGCTTCGACAAGCATCTAGAGGATCTGGAGGCTGTATTTGACAGACTTGAATATTTTAGCCTAAGGGTCAACCGCGAGAAAACGTATTTCGCTCGAGACTCTGTTAAGTTTCTTGGTCATCTCATTGTTCCAGGTGGAATTCAAGTTGACCCCGATAAAACTGCCGCCATTGACAACATGGCCGTCCCCAAGAACATAACTCATTTAAAATGTTTTCTCCAGACATCTAGTTGGTTTAGGCGGTTCATACCCAATTATGCAGACATAGCTAGGCCCTTGACTTCTCTCTTAAAGAAGAACAGCACGTGGCATTGGTCTTCAGATCAGCAGTCAGCGTTCGACCGTATAAAACAGCTACTGGTGTCTGCACCGATATTACGTCAGACTGACGATACCCAGCCATTTACCCTGAGGACAGACAGCAGTAGCTATTGTCTCGGGGCAGTTTTAATGCAGGGGGAGGGGGCAGACGAGCGCCCCATAGAATACGCCAGTCGACTTTTGACACAGGCCGAACGAAACTACACTACTACGGAACGGGAAGCTTTGGCAGTAGTATGGGCTGTATCCAAGTTCCGCGGGTACATAGAGGGTGCCGAGATCGTCGTTAAGTCAGATCACCAGCCCTTAAGGTGGTTGATGAGTGTGAAGTCACCAAGTGGTCGTTTAACCCGGTGGGCGCTTACACTTCAGGAGTTCAATCTTCGCATAGAGTACACCCCTGGGAAATCCAACGTGATCGCGGATACACTCTCGCGCCCGGCCTGTACAAACGACATAGGTTGTGACTTATGCCAAGCCATTGTTGACGTACCGACAAGGAACGCCCGCGACTACCGCGAGGCCCAGTTGCAAGACCCCGACGTCCGTTAGATTATAGAAGATCTAGAGGTAGAAGAGGATCCGTTTAGGGGGAGACCCTGGGCTGACCGTGGTTACATTGTTTCGGACGGAGTTCTCCACAGGTATGGGCCGGAGCCCAATGTGGAAGATGATGCATGTCTAGTGGTGCCATCAAACGAGCGACATAAAGTACTTGCGGATTATCATGATGCACCTACCGCCGGTCATCAGGGCGTAGAGAGCACTCTACAACGTATCATGTCGCGCTACTATTGGCCAGGGATGAGGGCGTCTGTAGCCGAATATATTAAAGAATGTGTACTATGTCAGCGGTATAAGGTGGACACCCGCAAGCCAGCGGGACTTGTTCAATCCTCAGCTGTAACCCAGCGATTCGAGGTGGTTGCAGTCGACCTCTTCGGGCCGCTTCCAGAAACCGCAACCGGCAATCGCTGGATTCTCATAATTGAAGATATTTGCTCTCGATGGGTTGAGCTATTTCTGTTAAAAAGCGCGACCAGTATGGATTGCGCTAAAGTCCTCATAGAAGAAGTCTTCTTACGATATGGCATTCCCCGCCGTATTATCAGCGACAACGGAGTCCAGTTTGTCAGCGACGTCATGCAACAAGTATGTTTCACTTTTGGGATTGATCAGTCGCTGACACCGTACTACCATCCGGAGGCGAACCCTGTCGAGCGAAAGAATCGCGATTTGAAACCCCAACTCGCCATGCACGTAGGTCAAGATCATACATCGTGGGACACTCATCTGGCATCTATAAGATTTGCCATGAATTCTGCCCTAACTCATAGCACAGGGTATTCCCCCGCTATGTTGACATTCGGCCGTGAGCTACGAGCACCAGCAGACGTCATTAACGACATGCGCGCTATTCTAGATGGTGATAAGTTCATAGCAAGTGTAACCCCTTACCTCAAGCGACTGTCGACCGTGCTACTCGACGCTAGAGACGTACACGAGAAAACGCAAGCGGCGCAAAAGAAGTATGCCGATGAACACCGCCGTCCTGCACCCGATTACAAGGTAGGTGACTTAATCCTACTCAAGACCCAAGGGTTGAATGACACTGGTCGAGGGCAAACTCCTAAATTTATTCCCAGGCGCGATGGTCCGTATAAAATACGCGAGGTATTAAGCAATGCCACATATTGTCTTGAACGTGTTGACGGAGAGGTTTTAGGAAAGTATCACGTCTCTCAACTTACTCCTTTTGTTGGGCAAATGCAGCAACCCTTACAAGAAAAACGTAAGAGAGGGCGCCCGCGTAAGCATTAGACTAGCGTTGATTGTCTATCACTACTCCAAACGCGAGGGCGCGGTGTTTGGATTAGAGGGGGAGGATGTAACGCGCGCGTGTTGTTGTTTATAATCTAGTTGAAACAGTACCTACATTGACTCCTCTACTGGCCGCTTGAATCTATGCGCATGCGTAAGAACCCCTCGACTGACCAATCACGGCGCGTCTGCTGACGCGCCATTCGGGCATTGAGATTCGCGCGCTCGGGGTGCGGATAACAAAAACGGTTGCCATGTCGGGTATTCGTTGTTATAATAAGAATATTATTGTTTGATTCTGTATTCGTAATTCTTGTGTAAGTTTAATTTGTAGTAATGAGTTATTAAAACACTGCGTACAAACTCTGGTGTTACGATTCATTTATTATAGACATTATTATTACAAATTCTTTGGTACACACTACAAGTAAATACCTAATGCATAATTTAATCACTTTAATGAAAGTTGAAAATTACCTAGACTTTTAGGGTATGTGTGTATGACGGCGATGGGTCCACATAAAATAAAATAGGCTTTATTGGCGAGGCACAATCACTTTTTATTTATATTAATTTGGCTCATACAATTACACGTCCTACCGGTACGGTGTGGTGGAGAAGAGAGGAGAGCGAGACAGGGTTGCTACTCTTATAATTAAAAACTACTACAATATAATTGGTGGCAATGTTGCCAACAGTATGGCTTAATTTAATAGTACATTGTTGCACAAGGGGTGAATGTAACTTATTTTGGCCCGAGACGTGGTTTGGCGCCTGAGCGTAGCGAGGGCGCCAATATATCGAGGGACAAAATAAGTCTTTCACCCGAGCTAAACACTGTGCTTTTCATTACGAATACAAGGAAAGTAAAAATAAAAACAGGAATTGGCTATAGAAATAATACAAGGAAGTATGAACAATACTCTAACACTCGAAAAATAAATAAAGATCGGATTGCCGCCTATTTGGTTTTGTTTTTCGTTGGCCGGCCAACTTCATTATTTAGCCATTATTTTTCATTTTCATCTTTAAATATTTTGCCCAAATCTATGTTATTTTAAAGAAATTGTTGAAACTAAATTATAATTAAGTCATTTAAAAATATATAATCTTTATTTAATACTTAACTTTATGTTATTTAAATTTTACATCATGCTGTTATTGAGTGACGGTTAAAAAAGTTGGAACATGGTTCCATAGAAATGTGAAAATGGAACTAGTTTTTTTTTAATAATTTTACAGCTGCCAGTTGAAAGTTATTCTCCTATGGGCGGAAAAGTATTACTTTCAACCCGCCCCTCAGGCATCTTCAGGCCTACTTTCCGAGTATGAGTAATGAAAAATGATATTGTTGATCAATCGAAATGACCAGTAAGTGTAGAGGACGTGGTGTGTGCAGACGAGGCGGGCGAGGCGGCGGCGGCGCGCGGCGCGCTGTCGCTGCACGTGAGCTCGGCGTGCGCAGGCGGCGTGCTCGTGAGGCTGCGCGTCGCGCCCGACCGCCACTGGGCGCTGCCCTTCGACGCGCCCGTCGTCGTGCACGCTGCGCAGGTACCTACTGCCGCCAGCGCCCGGCTGGGGCTGGGGCATGTGACCTGCCGCCTATCGCTGCCTACACCGCCTACACCTCCAGCTGTATCATTCTCCAATAGTCTCGGCGTAATACCACAGGGAAGCTCGCGGAGAACTGATATTTTATTACATATCTTTTTTAACATAATATAAAATTCCGGTGTCCGTGTGTTCGTAATTTTTCTCCTCCTAAACGGCCTGACCGATTTAGATTCAGTCAATGGGGTCAGCTTTCACTATTCATAGCTGTAGTTGGACCCGTTAGGTAGCGCTGTAGTCGACATCCAGGAGATAACTTTTATATTAGCGAAGCCGGGGGCAAAAGCTAGTGAATTTACAAAAACGAACCAGGAGTGTCTCGCCTACTCCTAGCCTTAGGAAGAAGTTCAGGACGGGCGGCGGTCTTATCGGACCGCATGAACCGTGGGAAAGATACAAGTGATAAGACAGCGCCTGCTAATAGGGGACTGCTGAAGCGTCGCCTCCGCGTTAGTATGATAAGGCAGGCAGGTGGCACGATGTGCTGACCGCTTCAAGCGATTGTCAGCGGGTAACCAGTGCGCACACGCAGGGCGCGCCGCGCGTGCACTACTACGAGTTCCCGGCGGGGCAGGAGAGCGTGCGGCTGGTGGTCGCGTCCGAGGACGACGTGTGCGCCACCGTCGCCGTGCAGAACTACACGGTACTCCGCTTCATCATCATCTGCCTCACCTTTTCCCATTATCTGGGGTCGGCGCAGTATGTCTTTTCCTTCCATTCATCGCGCTTTCCTGTCATACTCACATCCACTCCAACCTCGTTCATATCACTCTTGATACAATCCATCCATCTTTTCTTTGCACTTTGCTGCTTTTCTCGCACTGTATCCATCCGCTTGCCCATTCTAAATTTAGACCTGCTCAAATCTTGCCAATATTAATTAGTTCCGACTGTTAAAGAGATAATTTTCTTTTCGGTTTTTATTTAAGGTGAAGGCGCCTGTCTAGCCCGCGAAATTTTAAATATTCAAGTATTTTTATAGTTTATCCAAAATCTGAAAACATTTAAGACAATATTTTGTGATTTGCGACAAAACAGTATGCAGTGCGTTTATTCGTACATTTATTTTACTCTAAATATTATCACGGTGGATATATTTTTTTTTCTGTATTGCAATCTGTTTTCTTTTTAACATTCAGCAATCGTTATAGATGTTGTTTCTTGTCTTGGAGGGCAGTTAGTCCAGTGACTTATCCCCTTTATTATAGGTGGTTTTTTATAAAGTTTTGTCTTATTCAAGAGTTAAGAGATCCTTTGGTGATTTCCTTTTTAGTCGTTTGAAAGTATCGACATTCATCAAGCTCGTGGCTAGTATATTCGGATGTTTGTCCAGTCTGGTCTTATAAGAACGCATTAGGTGTTTCGTCTCTTCTTTAACGGTTCTGATTCGAAGGTCGTGGTTTAATTGTTGGTTCGTAATGAACCAGGGACTATTAGTGATTATCCTAAGCATTTTTGATTGGAAGCGCTGTAGGATTTCTATATTTGAGTTGGATGCGGTCCCCCAAAGTTGAATCCCGTAAGTCCAAACAGGTTTGAGTATACACTTGTATAGTAGTAACTTGTTTTCCAGAGACAGTTGTGATTTTCTGTTAAATAGCCAGTACATTTTCCTGAGCTGGATACCAAGGGCTTTTCGTTTTGAGAATATATGATTTCTCCAGGTAAGACGACGATCTAAATAGACTCCAAGGTATCTGGCATCATTTGCTTGGGCTATTTGAACTCCATTAAGCGATACGGGAGGGCACGTTTCTCGTCTCGTGGTGAAGGTTACCTGTACCGATTTTGATTCGTTGGCCTTTATCCGCCAGGCACACAACCAATCAGTGATATGGTTAAGGCATCGTTGGAGTATCTTACTGGCTTCCGCCGGTTCATCATGGACTGTTAAGGCTGCTGTATCGTCCGCAAAGGTACCTATCAGAACTCCGTCGGTCATAGGTAGATCCGAAGTAAAAATAAGATACAGGGCCGAGCACACTACCTTGGGGCACACCAGCATAGATCCTATGGAGTTTTGTTGTGTCTTCTCCTAGCTTTACAAAGAAATATCTCTCAGCAAGATATGATTTAAGAAATCTGTAACTGTTGGTTGGTAGTAGTGTCTTTATTTTGTAAAGCAAGCCTTCGTGCCAAACTCGGTCAAACGCCTGTGAAATATCCAAAAACGCTGCACAGCAGTATTTCTTGTTTTCAAAGGCTTTATGAATTTCTTCTACTAGTCTGTGGACCTGTTCTATAGTACCATGTTTTTTTCTAAATCCAAACTGATGGTCAGGTATTATATGATTTTCGGCTATGACTGCGTTCAATCGGTTAAGGAAAGGATTTCCATTACCTTTGACAATATAGGCAGTAGGCTGATCGGCCGGTATGATGATACGTCTTCAGGAGCTTTGCCAGGTTTGAGGATCATTTTGATTTGAGCTACCTTCCATTGAGGTGGAAACATGCCTCTAAGGAGTATAGCATTGAACAGGTGTGTCAAAAATGTGATAGCTACTTCAGGTATTTCACAGAGAAGTTTTGCGGTAATCAGATCATACCCAGGTGCTTTCTTTTTATTGAGATTTCTGATAACTTCAATGACTTCCTGTCTCTTTATTTTTCTTAGCGGGGGATCGAGTTGAAAAGGCTCGTCCAGGCGCTTAAGGATATCTTCACTATGGGGACTTGGTATGTTATCCATTTTGTTTGGTGTGAAGACATTATCTAAATGAGAAGCAAAAGCTTCACCTTTCTCTAGGTTGCTTTTAGCCCAAGAGCCATCCCGTCTGCGTATCGGAGGGTTGAAGGCAGTTGGCTTTTTAAGGTTTTTGGTTACTTTCCATAAATAATAGTCGGTAGCTGCAGAAGTATCCAGGTTGCGCAAGTGGTTCTGTATCGTATCGTTTTCTTCGGTTCTTAGTAGTATTTTAAGCTTAGCTGTTAGATAGTTCAATCGTGTTTTGTCACTGGGAAATCTGGTAGTTTGCCACAATTTGCGCGCTTGCTTTTTTTCTGCTACAAGTTCTCGAACTGACTTCGAGCAGTCAGGATCAAGGGAATATTTTGTGGCAGGAGTGCTGTTCCATGCTGCGTTTTGCACACTCTCATTGAAATGTTCAACAGCTATCATAATCTCCATTTCCGTTTTCAGTGGCATATCTGTGTTGATTGTGGCCTCTACTAGTGAGCGAAACAGGTCCCAGTCAGTTCTGCGACCATGTAACCATGCTGTTGGCGTCACGTGTATGAACTTCTGGGAAACCTCCAGTAGTATAACGCTATGGTCAGAGGAGAGGTCTTGCGATGAAGTGCATTTGAAATAGTCTGTCGCAGTCCCTTTTATGACAAAAAAAATCTACTAAATCTGGGATTTTTTTGGGATCCGTGGGCCAGTAGGACGGTTCACCACTCGAGATTGTATGAAGGTGTTCATCGTTTATAGCAGCTTGTAGTTGTCGTCCTTTGGGAGATGTTAGACGAGAGCCCCATAGGGTGTTTTTAGAGTTATAGTCTCCACCAGCTATGAACCTAGGTCCTAGAGTTTTGAAGAACTTGATATAATCTTCCTTTTTGATTGCATGTTTTGGGGGAGAATACAATGCAGTAATAACAAGTTGGCTCTGCCAATCCTCAATGACGATACTTGTGGCTTGTATCTCCTGGGTTTTATATGACTCCGCCTCATGGTGTTTAATATTATTCCGTATGAAAATTGCTGAGCCTCCATGGGCCGTACCATCGGGATGCATTGTTTGGTAGAACGTATAATTTGGTATTTTAATGTGATGTTTTTTCGTAAAATGTGTTTCGGATAGCAGTAGGATATCGATTTTGTTTACTATTAAGAACGTCCTAACTTCTAGGACGTGGTGTGACAGCCCATTGGCGTTCCAAAGAGCTATTTTTAATGAACGGAATTTGTAAATTTGGTCATGACTTCTATTAAAAGGTTTGTAACTGATGTTAATTGTTGCATTAGTTTGGTCATAGAGTTCATAAGTTCTTTCAAATCGCTATTACTAGATGGTAGGGATTCATTTGGGCTTGCTTTACTTGCAGGTTGGTGCAATAGATTGCTGGATTGGGATATGTCTCGGTATGATAGTCCAGTGGGTTGTCGGTTGGTATTTGCTATTCCTCTTTGGTGTTCTGGGTATGACATTTGTTTGCGCTTAACCGGTTGTGAGGGGTATTTGATTTTCTGGAGTTCCTTATATATAGAGCAGCCTTTATAATTTGCAGGGTGGTTACCTTCACATAATACGCATTTGACTGAGTCAGACCTGCCTTTGCGTTCGCAATTGATTGATGCATGATCACCAGCGCACTTAATGCATTTGGGCTACCTAAAACAATATTTTTTTGTGTGTCCGTATTGTTGGCAATTACCACATTGAGGGATCTCTCTTTTGGGTCTTGGCGGTTCGATGGTGATTCTACAATGTAGAAGAGATTTAATGTCGTAGATAAGTTTGTTATTAGTGTTGGCTACTATTTCCACGAAGTGTATTGGAAGGGGCTTCTTGGTGGATCTTTGTTTGACATTCCATATATTGGTGACTTTATGTCCATGTGTCTCTATTTTCGTTTTGATTTGGTCAAGGTCTGAGGTTGAATGAAGATTTTTGATGACCACTTTAACGGTGGATATGATACTAGTTAATCACAAAATATACAAAAATTGCCAGATTATCTGGATAGCTGTCGTTCTTGAAATGTTTTAGAGTAAGTTGGATATATTAATAAATGCACTGCACACGGTCTTTGTCGCGAATTACAAAATGTGCCTTTTATTATTGTCAGATTTTGAAAAAATTCTTTAATACCTCAAAAAATTTGAACATCGCGGGCTAGATGGGCGCTTTAGCCTAAAGTTCAATTTTTAAACAGTCGGATTTTTTGATTTTTAATATTTTACATATTTTTATTTCATAAAAAGCACAAAGTCTGCAAACAAGCGTAGGTACAACCCGCACGCTAAGCAGTTACCGTAGCCTATATATGCTTGCCGCAGCAAAAGCTCGCACGTTGTCGACCATAAGGAGAGTGGGACAGGGAGAGAGGAAGAGGGCTTCATGTCTCTCACTCATTGTACGAAACGAACTAATTGTACGAAACGCAGCTATAACAGCTACTTACCACTCATCTTCTCCGAGTGGTCCATTGGCTGCGGCTTAGCTCTGCCACCTACAAATGATTGCAGTGTCCGATAGCGGAGACGCTGGACGACATCGAGACGTCCGCCCTCCGGATGACGGTGCAGCGGTCCGGGGGGGCACAGCTATCGGTACATACATCCACATTTCATAACACCTTAATTAAATTCTTACCCGATGAAACTTTTCGCAATTACTACCATTTCAATTATTTAACCCTTTCATAGCGCATTTCCATGTGCTGACACGAGAGGCGGCGTCCACTTTGTCCCTATTAAAAATACGGTGCATTGGAACACACAATAATTTATTCACTAGATAAATTATTAAGCTTACAAGAGCAAGTAAGTCACCAAAGCCATAGAGAAAGGATCGCGCTAATGCCGAGCCCCCGCCCGGGGCCCCCGGGCGCGCAGTGTAACGTGTCCTGGGTGACAGCGCAGGAGGTACCCGCGCGGGTTCTACGTGATCGCGGTGGTGCACGAGTCGCAGAGCGCGTGCAGCAGCGAGCCGCCGCCCGACGGGGACTGGCTGTGGGAGACCGCCGTGCTGCGGGCCGCGCTGGCGCACGCCGCGCCGCGCCCGGCGCCGCGCCGCGCCAAGACGCTCTCGCTCACCGTCACGGTAACCAGCGCCGGAGGCCGGCAGGCCGGCAGGCTCCTGCTCCCGACCGCTGCAGGATGCGCTCTGAAGTGTTCATTTGCCCTAATTAAGTTTGGCTGTTCCCCGTTGATATAGCAGTGGTACGGTATCACGCGAGAGAATAAACCTTTATTGAATCCTTGCGTTTGCTGCTTTGATTCTAATTATTGAAATCGTTTGAATATTTCAAAATTGTTTATTTAAACACTTTTATCTGACTCGTTTCTGAGACGCCAAATTAGACTGGGATTATATCGATTTCGTCAAGAGTCAACTATATACGAGCTAAGAATGAACATGGTAATGGCGGCCTTAATACCACACAGTCGTCCGCAGCCGCGCCCGCTGCGGCGGCTGCGGGCGCGGCGGCCGCTAGCGAGCTGAGCCCGCGCGCTGTGTGTCGGCAGGCGGCGCTGTCGCGCGCGCAGTACGCGGTGGGCGCGGGCGCGACGCTGGCGCTGTTCCTGGGGTTCTACGTGGCCTTCGGGCTGCTGGTGCTGGCGCAGCGCCTGCCGCGCTGGGCGCGCCTGGTGGGCCCGCGCGCCGTGCTCGCCGCCAGTCAGTGCCCCGCTCTCCCCGCTCTCCCCGCTCTCCCCGCTCTCCTCGCCGCGCCGTTCGCTTCGGCGACCCCCGCTTGATCCCTCCCTCCCGGTGACCCGCAGTCTGTTATTATTATATTTCTGATCGATGCCGTTTGCTCCGTTTCGGCGATGAGCCATTCCGATGCGTCGGGTGTGGACTCTTACCCTTGCAACCTATATCAAGTCGAAAACGACGACGCAGTATGTATTTTCTATTCATCACGCTTTTTGCGATATTTGCGTACGACGGCAAATCCATCTTACCTCGGGTCTCCCGCAGTTGCCCACGCTCTGTATCCACCCACATTGATTCCCATCACTCTTCTAGTCGCACGCTCCTCATCTCTTCTCATGTGCTCCAAGCATCCAAACCTCCCGCTTCTTATCGATCCGCGTTCGATATTACACTCGATGTGGAGTGATGATTCGTGTGTCGTGTTGTTCAGAAACCGAGGAGAACGGGACTTCCCATGAGCACGCTATGTCCGCGTCGCCGAGCCGCCGCCGCCGGGACTCCAGTGAGTGCTGTACACGTAGCCACTGGTCGGATGCCTTTACCTAAACACATTTCAGACCCGGTCCAAAATACTTGGATATTATCAAAAAGTTTTTCTTTTGAGACCGACTGTTACAGCATATTTAATAATTTTAAGATTTAAAGTTAGATGACAATAATCCGTACTAAAGAAAGGACGTGTTTCTCCGTTAAGCATCGACAGTGATTCACATAACATAAAATAAACCTTATCGCCTCAACACCGGTCATAAACATCTTCCATATCGTTATTTTCGTTGGTAGCGGGATGTGCCGTTCGAATCTTCCGAATATATGTATGTACCTACTTATATCGTAATGAACTCACATCACGAGATGTTTTGTACACTTCCGTTGTGTGGGCAGCGGCGACGTTTGACAGCAGCGACAACAGCGACACGGACGACGAGGAGGAAGGCACGGGAACCGTCACCACGGCCGCCACCCCCTCCACCACGCCGGACGCCACCACACCACCCGCCACTACACTGGACGCCCCCTCCCTCACCGCCACGCCAGCCGCCACCACGCCCGCCACCACACCACCCGCCACCACACCGGCAACCACCCCAGTCGGCCCCCACTCGCCTACCACCGAGAACGGCATCCACATTGTTAATGCGAACACTGAACAGGTGAACACCTCTGTAAACATTTCTTATTTTGTTATTGGTGTTCGACATTATATGTAACACGGAAAAAGCCGGGGCTTCATTTTTGTAGTATAGGTTAGAGGCCAACTCTGGGTCTGGATCTGGATCTTATCAGGCTGCTTGAAGACCTTCAACGGGGCTAACATAATGCGATGTATGGAGATTTTCGTATCTCATTTTATAAAATCTAAAAAAATATCTCGTCGATCGAGGATAATACGAGGAACATCCACATGAATGTTTCGAGTGCGCATCGCGAAGGAGCGAGATGCGACGGTGCGAGGGGAGCGCGCGGGCGGGTCTGGACTGCGGGCCGGGTCTGTTGCAGGCGGCGGCGGGGGCGGGCGCGGGCGCGGGCGCGGGGGCGGCGGCGCGGCCGTTCGGGCTGCCGGCGCAGCTGCACGTGGCGGCGCTGGCGCGGCGCCGCGAGCGCGTGCTGCACGCGCGCTCCAACCGCTACCTCTACACGCTGTACACCGTCGCGCTCTTCTACACGCTGCCCGTCGTGCAGTTCGTCGCCGCCTTCCAGATCGTGAGCACTCCTCCCTGTTCCACCGTCCGCTGCGACCCTGCCCCGGGCGCGCCTCCATCGCCGCCCGGTACATACGAGCGCAGGGACCGCAGATCTCACGAGAGCGTGGTCTCGCGCGGCAGATGCTGAACGAGTCGGGCTCGCTGGACATGTGCTACTACAACTTCCTGTGCGCGCACCCGGCGGGCGCGCTGTCCGACTTCAACCACGTGTTCTCGAACGCGGGCTACCTGCTGCTGGGCGCGCTGTTCCTGCTGCAGGTGCGGCGCCGCCGCCTCCGCCGCCGCCGCCGCCCGCGCCACGAGGCGAGTCCCAGCGCCACGCCGCACCACACCACGCCACACCACACCACGCCACACCACACCACACCACACGACACACATGCTTACCCAAACCTTATTGGCTTTGTGTAATAAGGCTGGCTGTTTTCCTCTATATAAATAAACTAGCGGCCCGCCCCGGCTTCGCACGGGTACATTGCGGTTACATTATTCGAGTTTTAGTAAGGATACCTAATTCTTTTGAAAATATATTATAGCCTATGTCACCCGGGGATAGTGTAGCTTCCCAGCAGTGAAATAATTTTTCAAAACGGTTCAGTAGTTTCGGAGCCTATTCATTACAATCAAACACACAAAGCTTTCCTCTTTATAATATTAGTATGATCAATAATATTAGCTCGTCACCTGGGAAATGCCACATATGCATCCACATTGTACATATGCCAGGTAATCTGCATGTAATAGCCAGCGAACGCATTCCTAGAACATGACCTTTTTGAAAAAGACTATTGATTAGGTTCTCGGGAGCCGTGTCCCGGCACTCTATGATAGCGATAAACTAAAAATATAGTTCGGTGCGTCGCAGGAGTACGGCATCCCGGCGCACTACGGGCTGCTGTCCTCGCTGGGCGCGTCGATGATGATGGTGGCGCTGCTCTCCGCCGCCTACCACACCTGCCCCAACAGACTCAACTTCCAGTTCGGTAACCACGACCTCTACTACACATACCATGCCGCCCACATTCACGGTTGCTGAATGAGAACGAGTACTGAGGTATCGAATCCATGAAATACCTACCTGCAGGTCTGTATTCCATGATCTACTAGTCAGGGAGCTCTGGCGTGTTCTACCCGCTCCGGGTCTCAGCGCCATCATAGTCTGGCGCTACCAGGAGAGTAATGGCTGTGCCCCCCTCCCCCCGCAGACACGGCGTTCATGTACGTGATGGCGGTGCTGAGCATGGTGAAGATCTACCAGTCGCGGCATCCTGACATCAACGCGCGCGCGCACGCCACGTTCGGCGTGCTCGCCGTGCTCATCGCGCTCGGTACGCGCCGCCCGCTGCAGCTCCACCCTTACTTTATACGTCCGCTAGGAGTCGCTGGCCATTACGTTCAATATTCGTAGGGCCGGCAGATGTTAGTACCTCGGGCGGTCGGCACGCTCTGCGATTTACCATATCATACTAATATTGTATGTAGAAGTTAGCCACTTGAGCGTAACACTCATGGTAAGGCGCCTGTTCAAATACTGTTAGGATGTCTTTGATCACACCCTAGCTGGGTGCGATCGTGGAATATTAGCAAAGCTCCTCTTATGCGCGCCATAAGTACATTCAGCAACGTGGCCGACAGAAGGGACGTATTCAGCCGTGCTCTAGGTGGATTCGAGCAAATAACTTTGTTAAAGTCATAACACTGTTGTCATATATAATGTACACATTAATAAACAATGTTTCTGATCGCTATCGCTTGGTGCCGGCGAGTGTTCGATCAGTGAACGAGTGAAGTGTGTGTGCCGTGCTCCAGTGGTGTGGGGCGTGCTGGCGGGCGGGCCGCTGTTCTGGAGCCTGTTCACTGTGCTGCACGTGTTCACCGTGCTCATGCTCTCGCTCAGCATCTACTACGTGGGCCAGTTCCGCTTCGGTGAGCAGCGGCAAAACCCACCCTCCCCGCGGGACCGACCTAACAATATAAACAAACTGATAGCAGTCGTTTCAAATTCTTTCTATCCTCCGCCGCGCCGTCTCGTGTGTCATTTCAATACAGGTACCCTTCAATCGGTGAGTGACGGATCTTATTGACTTATAAACTACTAGCTGTGCCCCCCGACTTCGTCCGCGTAGTATTTAACGTAACAAAAATTTCGGGATTATCGGGATAAAAAGTATCCTATATGTTAATCCCGGTTATAAACTATCTGTGTTCCAAATTTCATCCAAATCCGTTCAGTAGTTTTTGCGTGAAGGAGGGGATACATACATACATCCACACTCACAAACTTTCACATTTATAATATTAGTAGGATTTTAATTAATTCTAGATTTTAGAGATGGCATTATCTAACATGTAGGTACAAACGATGTAAATTCTTGAATATAATGTATGTACCCCACTGCCGGGGCCGGCGCCGCCATGATGTTGTCCGTGCGCAGAGAAGGAGAGCCTGCAGGAGGCGGCGCGCGGGCTGCGCTCGCGGCCGCTGTACACGCCGCGGCTCGTCATGCTGCTCATCGCCAACGCCGTCAACTGGGCCTTCGCGCTCTACGGGTACTGCACAGACCACCCCCGCACCCGACCACACTGCGCCCCCCGTCGCACACTCGCCTATCCAGGCCACCCACACTAAAACTAGCGTCGTCAGCATGAATATATCACTCTGATAGAGTAAAGTCCAAAAATCTTTGTATACCAAAAATGTGTTGAGAACCGTCAAGTCTCTGGTATAGACAGTATATAATGAGAATATAACCACAGCGTCAGTACCGCGAGACTCTGGCTGACTGTAGCGACGCCGGACACCTTCATTAGTAGGTACTATTATATTTTTAAAATATCGCATTGCACCAGCTGCCGCTAGGTCGGAAGACGGACCAATTGTTTAAATTACATTCTGAACCACATTGTAATCGTCTTATTCGGAGATGACTTCTAGTCATGATACTCGTGACGTGATGGACATTCGATGCGGTATTTGTTCGGCAGGCTGTTCATCCAGAGCGCGGACTTCGCGAGCCACCTGCTGGGCGTGCTGCTGTGCAACACGCTGCTGTACATGGTGTTCTACATCAGTATGAAGCTGCTGCACGGCGAGCGGCTGCGCTGGTACGCGTGGGCGTTCCTGGCGGCGGGCGCGGCGGCCTGGGCGCCCGCCGTGTACTTCTTCCTGGCGGGCAGCACGGACTGGGCCGCCACGCCGGCGCTGTCGCGCCACCGCAACCACGAGTGCCGCGTGCTGCACTTCTACGACTCGCACGACCTCTGGCACATGCTGTCCGCGGTCGCGCTCTTCTTCTCCTTCAACGCGATGCTCACCTGGGACGACGGCCTCGCTGCCGTCAAGCGCACCGAGATTGCAGTCTTCTGATCCTTCTATATATTATTAACAACTTAACGTATCTTTGTTTTATTGAATTATTAATATCAACCCGACAATTTAGAATATGCCTATTGTCGTATTAATACTGCCTACAGTAGTATACATGATATCGATCCTACCGTCCCCGTAGCCACCATTATAGAAAAGGAAACTCTCCCACCAACAAGCTCTCACTCGGCTCGCTTGAATACCCATGAAACTATTATCTATAGTTATAGTTCTAACTTTCTTGATTATTGATTATATGTAGGTGCATTGGCAATATTTCCACCACCACCATCTCTGCCGAAAGACGTCCACTGCTGGACATAGGCCAGCCCTCCCCCAAGGTCCGCTACAATGACTAGTCTTGCGCTGTCCGCGTCCAACGGATTCCCGCGACCTTCACCAGGTCGTCGGTCCACCTTGTGGGAGGCCTACCCACGCTATGCTTTCCGGTGCGCAGCCGCCACTCGAGAACTCTTCGGCCCCATCGGCCATCTGTTTTACGAGCACTGCCACTTGGGTTTCGCAATATTCACGTTCAACCGGCATCAATTTTTTGGCATAACACAATAATGCGCTTCAGTTGGTATGGTGGATGATTATAGAAAAAAATAAAAAAATAAATAACAAAAAAATCTATCCAAATTTAAACTGGTATCTCTCTGGAAAAGTATTCTGATCGCGAGTGTTCTTAGCTATGTTTCACAAAAAACGATTCAGCTGGTTGAAAATTATCAGCTCTTTTGTAATTTAAAAAGTCGTCGCATCGGGGTTGTTTTAAATTTTCAATTTAAGAGTTACTTAGTTATTTGAATTGAAAGTCAACATTCGTTACATCACTAGTAGATACTAGCTGTGCCCGCGGCGACTTCGTCCGCGTGGAAAAGTGTCCTCGGGTAGTATTTTTAATTGATAATCTTTTTGGGCTTTTGTTAATTCTAAAAGACGTAACACTAGCAGCCAAAACATTTTTGAAGAACGGACAAGCCTTGACAAGTGAACAACCGGTTGATGTATTTGCTGAATATTTTTACTCAGTATACAATGGTAGATAAACCTAGATTAGATGTGGATGCGGCGATAGTGGAAGCGGGCAGTCAGATCGGAGCAGGGCGGGTTCATCTTGACAGCTTGGAGTTGCATGACGTGGTACGCGCCTTGCAGAAACTTAAGCCGAAAAAATCGTCTGGGCCTGATGGTATTCCGCCGTACATTTTTAGGGACTGTCGAATGGGATTAGCGAGACCGCTAGTGCACATCTTCAATCTTTGCCTTAAATCAGCTGTGTTTCCCGAGATGTGGAAGACTACCGGGGTCATACCGGTACCGAAGGGAGGTTCGGGAACTAAAGTTGAAGAATACAGACCGGTTGCAGTACTGTCAACAATGGCTAAAGTATTAGAATCTGTTATTCATAGGAGCGTTTTCCAGCAAGTTAGCTCGCAACTCACAGACGCGCAGCATGGATTTATGCCGACTAGAAATACTACCAGCAATTTACTCAGCTACATGGCGGATGTGGTTCCGATAGTAGATAGTGGGGGACAAGCCGATGCTGCATATTTCGACTTTAAAAAAGCGTTCGATTTAGTCGATAATGACGTGTTACTGAAAAAGTTAGCAGGGGTCGGTTTCACCCCGCATCTACTTAAGTTTTTTGCTAGTTATATGAGTAACAGACAACAGTATGTTGACTATGCAGAATATCAATCGAACGCATATTATACCAGATCTGGGGTAAGCCAGGGAACGAATTTGGGGCCTCTGGAATTTGTCTTAATGATTAATGACCTACCAAACGTTGTGCAAGATGCTAAGTGTTTACTATTTGCCGACGACCTCAAGCTTTATCTCCCCATCACAAACGTGAATGACTGTGAAAGACTGCAGAGAGATATAGACAGAGTGGTAGCTTGGAGCAAGAGTAATCTCCTGCAGTTTAACACATCTAAGTGTGTGACCATAAGTTTTTCGCGTGCACATACACCCATCACATTTACTTATGCGGTGGACGGGGTGCCGATGGATAGGGCCACTGAAGTGAGGGACTTGGGAGTTCGTTTCACCACTGGACTCTCATTTCGTAATCATATAGTTAAGGTATGCTAAAAAGCATATAGAAACCTTGGATTTGTGCTTAGAATGGTTATAGGCTTCACAAATATTAAAGCTATAATGGCATTATATAATGCTTTAGTAAGGAGCCAACTAGAATGTAATGCAGTCATCTGGGCTCCACATGAAACTAAGTATAGTCTCATGTTGGAGCGAGTGCAAAATAAATTTATCAGGTACAAATATATGAGGGAATACGGGGTACCTATATCCATTTTATCCATTGATGTATCCAACTCTATTTGTCTTGGGAATGGTCGGATATAATGAATTAAGGGTCAGGAGGCAACTCACACTAGTGACTTATATCTTTAAGGTAATTAGAGGGAAGATACACAATGCGGATATATTGCGAAGGGTGGAGCTAGCCGTGCCAGACGGGTATGTGGGTCGTCGTCGTCAGCCGCGGTTGCTGGTGGAACCGTGCGCGCGAACTAACTTTGGGTGAATTTACAAGAACAGCTACATATAGAATTTACTATGTTAAATAAAAACAGTTAAATTATTTTTAATTTTTAAGTTTGCGACAATATCGCATTGGGTCTAGCCTGTAAAGATATTTGTATGTATTGAGAAAATAAATAAATTATTGAAAGCGCGACAGACAGACTTACAGAGTTACTTTCGCATTTATAATATTAGTAAGGATTGCGTGTTTTTTTAATTCAAGTTAGCAGAGGATAAAAAAACATCATTTTCATCACCGTCAAATCCATCGGGGACACGGCTAGGGATATAGCTATAGTATTATTTATTTAATTTAGATGTCATTTTTAAATAATTATTTCTGACTAGCGGTAACTAAACGTATCTAACTGTATGTAACGAAATGTCATGTATGTCAGTGACATAGTGACGTCATATTAGCGACTGTCGCGTTCTCATTATTTTTATTTCGCAATTTCTAGGATATCAATATATTTCAAATGTTTGACGAAGAATACTAACCATATTTAGCTACGAAACATATCAACGAAATGGATAATCAGTACTACTATAAGCTGATGGCGAGTTATTTGTCGAAACGAAACTGTGACGAATCGTTCATGAGATACTTTTTTGGGAAGAACTCTCTCAAGAAAACCCCGGAGGAGCTGGAACGCGCCGACGAAAGGAAACGCCGGCTGCAGCGAGAGCGATCGCGGCGCTACCGGGCACTGAAGAACGCGCGACGCCAGCACGAGGGCGGCGGCCGCGACAGTGCCGATGGCGACGCACTGCGGTCCAAGCCTCGTACGCTCGCGCCCGACGAAGAGCTGAGCGACACCGACGAGCCACCTACGCTGTGCGATCTCAACTATGACGACAAATGGCGGGAGCCCGCCGCCTCCCCCGACTGCGCCTCCGACGACAACTCGGCGCACTCGGCCGCCGAACTCAAGGAGGCGCTCTCCGGAGACTTCTCGCTCAGCCTCAAGGAGTTCCTGAGTTCGCCCAACGCCGAGCTCGACTACCCGACAGTGCACAGCCTCATGTTCCACTGGCTGCAGACGTAACACTCCGCTGTCGACTTCCCACTCTCATTTGCAGGTATATCTGTATTGGCTCATTAAGTATAAATTTCAAATTATATCTGGAACCATCTGTTTTCCCTGCTGCCTTAAATAAGGTCTACATATGGAGGAACCAGGACAGGGATGTGCAAGTGCTGAATGAATTAATCTATTCACTCATCAATGTAGACTGGTGTAGTTGTGAGTTTGTAGTTTTACACATATCAAAATAGTACTGCTTAAAGAGTTTATCACATGTGCTGATGGAACCGTCCTGCTATGATTTACTAATTATTTTAGGTAGTAGACTAAGTAACATACTTTGACTGTAGAAGATATTGGGTCAGGGTGGTTGTTACTTGCAGGTAATATAAAGTTTGTTCTTTAATTTACATTTTTGTGCATTTTTGAGCTTTTAAGCAGGTGAAGGGTATTTTGGTGCCACTAGTGATGTTTTATGTAATCAACAGATGCAACATGTCCGTGTATGTGTTTTTTTTTTAAATCCATGTTATAATCTGACTAATAATAAATTAATAAATTATCTATATTAATTTATAAATTAAATTATGAACATTGTACCTACTAGATTTTTTTAGGATGTATGTGGATGTTGATGGTTCACTATTTTCATAATTTTATATATTTAACAGTGTATTACACTGACTGTGGCTGCAACAAGCTCAATGTTGGTTACATAAACAGAGTGCCTGTAGTGCAGGGCCGCGCCCCGAGGCGCCCGACCCGCGCCCCACCACCATTAGTTGTAGAGTATTCCACTAGACAATAAGTTGTTGTTAAGTTGCCATATCCTAAATATTTAGATACTCAACTATTATACATAATTTAAGTATATATGCATAGAGAAGTATAGAGTATTATATACCTATAGTTTGTGATACAAATGAATTTACATTTTGTGTGGAGTCTACAATGTTAGTTATAACAAGTGATATTATAAGTGAGTGAGGTGTTCACTGCTGCATTGTTGTGTGAGATGCGCCAGAGATGGCGCTGATGTTTGTGGTGGGCCTGCCGCCTGCCGCCTGCCCCACTGGGCCATGTGTGGTTTGATGCTTCATAGAAGATACAGAAATTTTGTTCTCTTCAATTTTACTATTACACAACATTCCTAGAACAAATTTGAAGGTATTTGTTAAAAAATTTGTTATGTTATTTGTGCATAAAATGAGTGTGAATTTTTGAAATTAATACCTTACCTTTTTTGATCAAAATATCAAATTGAGACTGCAATGATGCTGCATTTACAAACAATACTCTATATTTAATCACCTACAGCTCTCTCTTGTGACATTGTGTTAATCTCTTATTATTTTATTATTTTTTTAATGATTACATTGTTTGAGTTATTGATGGTCAACAGATTATAGATATATTAGGTACCTGCTTACCTTCTAGTAATCATTATGTAGGTGATGCTTTTTTGACACTGCTATTAGTATAAGTTTCGTTTTGTATACTAAAATATTTTTATTGATTTGCTCACTGGTTTCATTATATTGGTGCGAATTATGTAATATATGCGAAAACGCATATAAAAGCCTCAACAGACGACGAATAATTTTACCGCAACAATGATCTTAATTATTGAACACACACACAGGTAATCGGGACATGCATGTTAGTACAGATGACAGAGATAATTTTTATACGTCGTTTGTGGAGGCACTATCGCATTGTTAGACAGTGTGTAAGACTTACGGAGCGGTAAAGTGATAGTACTAGGTAAGGGCAAAAGGATGTATAATTTTTACCATTTACATTATAATATTAAAATACACATAGCATAGGTACACATAGGTGCCTATTTAAGTTCAGAACAGTGTGACGTATATTTGCTAAAGCATACATACTCGTATATGTCAGGGTGGTGCCGCTTGGTGCAATGGTGTAGTACCGCTTTTAGGTGAATCATTAAAACAGCTAGAAAATCTAGAAATCATGCAATCTATTTCTTATTTAAAATAAAATATTGGTAATTTTTATAAGCCGAAGATATTAACTATTTGGTTGAATTCACTTTTCTGGGTTGTAACTAGTAATTTTTAATATAACAGATAAAAACAAAATAGCAGTTCAAATAATTACACTTCTGTCAACGCAATTTAGTGAGAATTTATTGGTAGGCATTTGGAACATGTTGGTAGTAGAAATATTTTCTGTTAAGTGTTATGCACATGCCATTTTATAATCGTGCATATTTTTGCCCTTGACTGTACCTCACAGATATACATTGCAGCCATGTAGTAACTACCTAGCTTAGATAACTAGATATAAGTTCAGCTTGACGTCACCATTTTAGAGTCCGTTTTACAATAAACGGGACGGTTACATATTTTTTTACACGAATTGCAATAAGTACCTAATTGTACATCATGTGAATGATTATGTGTCCTCCAGATATGCATACTAAATGAAGTCGAATCTTTTACTGCGATACTTAAAACTTAAACTGCAGGTGACGCGATACTAAAAAAAACAAAATCGGTCATGCCGTTTAGAAGAATTACGAACACGCACCGGAACTTTAGATCAAGATATTTCCACTAGGTGCCAGTGGATCGGTCAGGGGTCACTGGGTTTGCCACCGCGGCTGGTCAATAAGAACAATGTCTAATTTCGTCCCATCGACTACCACTGACGGACAATTATAGTACATTGTTACACAAGGGGTGAAAGTGACTTACTTAGTCAGTTAGTTAGTTAGGCGCCAATAGTTCGAGGGACAAAATAAGTCTTTCACTCGAGGTAAATACTGTGCTTTTCATTACGAATACAAGGAAAGTAAAAATAAAAACAGAAATTAGCTAAATAAATAATACAAGAAAGTATGAACAATACTTTACAACTCGAAACAAATGAAGATCAGATTGCCGCCTATTTTGCTGTCCATTGTACGGTACCCATAAAGCGTCGGTTAGTTTGGGTTTGGGCTGTAACAAGTAACCATCATACTTTAACCGAGTTGACCGACCGACCGGAAGTGGAAGTGGAAGTAGAAATTTAATATGCTCGGATTGCCGCCTATATAGTTTTTTTTTGTCATAATAGAACTAGTTTATTTTTAATAATTTGACTGCTGTCAATTGAGAACGATTCTCCTGGGCCGGAAAAGTATTACTTTCAACCCGCTCCTCAGGCAACTTCAGACCTACTTTCCGAGTATGAGTAAAGAAAAATATTTTGTAAAACTACCTTACTTAGTCAAAGTTCAAACTTTGTCTTTACAAATGAATATATGTAAAAGAAGTGTCAGTTTGTAACGTCACACAAAATAACAGCTTTGTACTAAATGCATATGAAAGTATATACGGCACTTGTAACAGAAAACTATTTTTTAGATTTATGTCAGTCTGTTTGTTCCTTCTAATCTACATAACGTCTGGGCCGATTTTGACCGGACTATCACTTAAACCGACTCTAATTTTATCGAAGTACTACGCGGATGGAGCCGCGGGTAACAGCTAGTTACTAAAATAATGCTAAAATACTATTGTACGTTATACTCGCACGTAACACCGTACATTTGATCTCGTTTGCGTCTGACTGATATCAAATATTCCTGGCAGCTTACGCTATATGGTATTATAAGAAATGACAAAGAATGCATAAGCGCAGTGTGGTGGTCCCGAACAAACTAGATTAAAGTGCGTACCGAGGCCGCAGGCCGGCCCTATCCACTACCTATGCACGTTGTGTGCCATTACGTCGCTGCTCGGCATGCGGCAGGGGCGGCGCGGGCGGCCAGCAGCGGTGCCTTCGATTTTACTGTAAAAATATTGCATAATTAGGTACTGTAAGGTAGTGCCATATTAAAAGAGCTTCCTGTCTATTTTTAATTATTCTTTTATTTATACAATCTCAATTACCTACATCACAGCATTTCCATCACTTTATTTACTAATGTACCTAAAAATTATACCTATTTAAACAATATTATAGTCACGATACAAAAAACTTGATCTACATTTATAGTTAAATATTTATTTAAATCCTAATACATAAAATATTATCAGAATGAGTGCTGTAGTAAGAAGGAATACACCATCATCTGTAAACTAGGCCAGGTCTAGATGAAAACAGAAGTTGTTCATAAAATTCTGAAGTGTTCTATATATTATATAGTAGTATAACAACTACTTATAAACTAACTTAAAGTAAAAAATATATACAAAAGTGCCTCCACACATTTGCGCCTCTAAACAAATACACATCAATATTCGTCGGCAGTCCGCCCACTGCAGCCACACGAGGTAACCTACCTTACAGATATGGTCGTCAATGTCAGCTGGTATATCTGACCGAAGCTCATTATAATGCCCTCTAATTCTCAAAAGGCTACATACTACATTTGTTTTGTACTGTATATATAAAATAAATTGATATTAAGAAGTGAACACAGCTAATCGAACTTTGGTGTACAATAAAGAGTTATTCTATTCTAATGTTTAAATAACTAACTTTTGACCGCAACTTCGTTCGCGTTGATCTTATATTTTTTTATCATTATTTGTACTCCTTAAGGTTGGAAGATCCTAAAATCCGGCTTTAATTGTTGCCTGTGGTACAAATGGTACCTACGGTAAATCCGAAAGTTTAGGAAATAGCTAAAAATTCTGAAAGGAGTCAAAAACCAAAAATCATTTTTCCTTAGCCGGACAACGATTCGGTTATTTTTGAAAAAGAGAACATCATCGTATTATTGCACTAACAAAATCAAATTTTGGGATGTAACAAAGTTATTTTTTTTTGTAATAACGGTCTGTGACGATCTACAGTCTTCACATGCGGACAAACTATCTCAGCGGTCATAATTTATCGTCTAGGTTTTTTAATCGGCAATTAATCAACCTAACCTCCCGAACAGGAATGCAATCGCGTAGGAACACACGTTCGAAGCGCACCCGGTCGAGTGGAAACCCACGCCGTAAACCCAACAGTAAGGCAACATTCTTACATTTTTCCCAACTGTAAAAGTTAATTAAGAGTATAATGTATACGGCGCATGCGGTTCTGTATGGTTGGGCACGGGCCACTCGGCACGCACGGCGCGCGGGCCGCAGCGCAGTGCCGCGGCGGCGGCGGCGGCGGCGGCGGCGGCGGCGGCGGCGGCGGCGGCCGGGGCGGCTCGGCGTGGGCGCCCCGCGGCCAGTGCGCCGCCCGCCGTCCGTCCGCCGCCGCCGCCGCGCCGAGCCGCTGCCGAGTGCACTAGTGGGTTTGCTCTATTAGAGGCCAAATATGAAAACTTGCACCATGTACAAAATCACATACGTGGCCAGGAAGAAAGAGGTAAGTAATTTATTATCACACTAGTTGGTGCCCACGACTTCGTCCGCGTAGTATTTAACTTAACAAAAATTTCGGGATTATCGAGATAAAAGTATCCTATGTGTTATTCCCCGTTATAAACTATCTGTGTTCCAAATCCGTTCAGTAGATTTTGCGTGAAGGAGTAACAAACATACATCCACACTCACAAACTTTCGCATTTATAATATTAGTAGGATTAACTTGCGCCGAATGTGTTGATGCACGCGAAAATCATTAAATCGCGTCACAGTTGTGTTAGCTCGGCGTATCGTGCAGGCCATCAAAATATAGGTCCGAGTTTTTCTAATTTAAAAGGGTGTTTTTCACCGAGCGCAAAAGCGGAAACTTAGCGCTACCGCCGGGCGCGCTCGCGCAGACCCCTTTGTAGTCGTCGGCGTTCAGAGAATATATCATGGCGCCCCGCAGGCGGTTGTCCTTAATGTAATTAGCCTTGTCCATGACGCTTCGAGGGGTGTCGTAAGAAACCCAGTCCTTGTCTCTGTACAGATAAGGTACTTTCGCCGCATCGTCATGCATCACAGTCACATTGTTTGTGAATTGTTTAATGAACAGGCACACATCTGGATAATTTATGAATCCTGATGCACTAAGAGATCCGAATCCAGAAGCCGGACTGCCTATTCGAGCGTTTTCAGCATTCACCAGTGAGAATGTGTGGCCATATGTTGGAATGCCCACTACAATCTTGTCACGATCGAGACCTTTATCCATATACATGTTGACAGTGTAGTTTATATTGAGAGTGGCTAGATACATGTGCTCCGAGGCTCTGGCATACAATGGAGAATTTAGTCCAGTGAATGGAGTGTACTTGGAGTAATAATGAAAATCATATGTCATTATGTTAACATAGTCAACATATTGGTTTAACTGTTCCACGTCATATGAAATATCCACTATTGTCTGCGGAGCGGCGACCGCTAATGTCAGTATATAATCTCTCTTTTCTCTTACAAACTCCATTCTTATCTCGCGGAGCAACTGTGAGAAATGCTGTCGTTCACGGCCACCGAGGCCCACTTTATGTAAAGATGGGAACTCCCAATCGAGATCTATCCCATCCAGAGTGTAATTCCTTAATACATTCTTGATGGATCTGATGAATTTTTTCCTTGACGCATGATCTATTACCATATCTGAGAAGCCACTGTCATTACCAGCTCCTCCCACTGACAGTAGAATCTTCAGTTGTGGGTTCTTTTGCTTCAACCTAACAGTGTCAGACAATACACCATACTGGTACTCCTCAAGTTTTATTTCCTTATGTCGTACTATAGCAAAACCAATATTAATATGAGTGCAGAGATAAGGGTGAATATCTGGTGGCATTAATTGGCTAGTGTCATGCTGACTCGGAAAATTGTAGTAACAGGATACAACTTTTCCCTTCTCCGCACCTGCCACTGTGAGTAGGTTGGTGTCAGCCGGGTTCTCATCCATATGCTTCACCTCATGTGATCCATATATAGTTATCAGTGGTCGGTTAAATAATATATGCTTTGATATGAAACCAAACTTTACTAGTTGTGCAATGGTGCAAGTGAGTAAGGCGGTCGCAAGCAGCGCGGACACGCAGACAAGTAGCCACCGTGAGTGCGATGCCATACGACCTCCTGCGTATTTTTCCTTGTCAGATTTCATATTCATAATATTGTGTTCTATTAACATTCAAACGTGTAAACTTATCGTTCATACTAAAGCATCATTTATTTCCTTCCTTGGAAAATCAATCTGGAAAAAATATATACCGATTTAACAAAGTTTATACTAGACAACAATGAATGAAAATAGGTACCTATAACCACTATCAATAAGGCACAGACATGGTTTTAATTTTTAACACTTACCTACCTATATACGTACAAAAAGTGAAACCTTGATTCTACTAATTAATGTTTAAAAACACAAGCAGGAAAGTACAACGCGCCGCAATTGCTTGTTTAGATGTATTATATACTCAAAGAGAAATATAATCACAACGTTAGAAGGGTAGTCTTACCATACTAATACTTAGATATCTTATCTCTGTACTAATACAAAGATAATGTACTAATCTATGTTTCACAATAATATAAATGACAGGGACACTTTTACGTAGTATTTTAAAGTCTGTGGCACGCACGGACCCTATAAACTACCACCATGATCAAAAGTCAAGAGCTGTCAAAATCAAAACGCCAAATAAACGGTGCTGCCAACGTTAGCATCGGGATAGAGATGCATCGCCCACGATAAACTATATCGATAATTTGATGTACTCTACTAGGATCCTTACAATGATACATATTAAATTAAATTGTTCACCACCGGTCTTACCTATTACCTGTGTCTGGAACGGTGGAATTAACTTGGAAATATTATTGTATTGGAGACTGGCTAAATGCGAGAATTACGCGTCGGATGTGGTAAGGATAAACAACGCTGTCATTCATTTCATGCATTTGTTTGACATTGACTGCCTGTCAAGAGGACGGTCGAGCCAGTCGCATCGTCGCATGTCGCATCAATCAATCAATAAGATTTGCTTGAGAGAAATCACACTCCAGTTAAATTCATAAAACCCTGAGTATATTATTATGTCAAGTAATTCAATGTAGTTATTAAAATATCAATAACGTGAAAGAGGTGGCGTCGCCCTCTGTTCAAATCCGTAGATATGGACGGCGCGTCTATGAATCGATACGAAAAACAGCTGTACACCGTGTTCAAGACGTTTGACGTAGATAACGAGGAAGCCCTAGACAAGTCGGCAGTATACGAACTGTGTGACGCATTACAGCTGGAGGACCGCGGCGCCACCCTCGTTGACACACTGTTCGAGCGGTGCGCCGACCGCGTCACCTTCGCACAGTTTCGCAACGGGCTACTCGCCGTGCTCGGCGGCGCGGCTGGCGAGGCGTCCATCGGCGCGACCGATCAGCCTGCGCAGCACAGCGACGACGACTCTTCCGGCCGCGAGGTAGCCCCCAAATTCGTCTTCGGTTCGAAAAAGTACGGTCGACGGTCGAGACCTGTGCGCGCCGCCGAAGAGCCGGCAAGTCCCCGCAGCTCTTCGGTTTCCAGACTCGATTCTGACGATCGGAGAGCAAGGCAGCGCGTGAGGTGCAGGCGGAGCGCTTCCGCCATGGAGAGCCGCGATGAGGGCGGTGGCGAGGACCACACCAATGGGGAGGCCGGCGTGGGCGCATTCGAGCACGATCGTCGCATCAATCGCGACGAGGCGTTAGCGCTGTGTCGCGGTCTCAGCATGGACCGAATCGACCGACGGCTCGTCGAGCGCATATTTGAGGATACAGGCTCCTCCGACACAACCGTCGGTGAATTCTTCGATCGCCTTAATGCATCGCTCACTACTACCATGGAGGAAGTGGCACGCGAAGCGGGCGCGCCGATGTCGTCTTGCGACGACACCGGCGACGGTGTCGACGACGAGTCGAATGCTGGCATCGCCGCCGACCTCGTTCTCGAGGCGTGGGAGCGCGCCGGGGTGCAGCGGCCGCGGCGCCTGCTTGCCGAGCTCGGTTTTGCGACGCTCGCGCTGCGCCTGCCGGATCTTGAGCGCACGCTTGACGATGAGCTTCGCGCGCTTCCCGAACCGCTTGATGAGCGCGCGCGACTACTTGTGGCGGCACTCGCGCTCAACCGACTGCGGCTCGAGTTTTCGCGACGACGTACCGACGCGGCCGCCGCCGAGCGCGACAAACTACGAGTCGACGTCATCGAAGCCAACCGCCGCGCCGGCCTGCTCGCGCAGGAGGTGGACGAGAGTCATGCGCGCCTCGAGACCGAGCTGCGGGCGAACCTGCGGCGCACCGAGGCTCGACACGCGGACGCCTCGCGCCTGGCGGCCGAGGAGGCCGCCGCCGAGCGCGAGCGCGCCGCTGCCGAGAGAGTGCGGCTCGAGGCCGAGCTAGCGCGCCGCGTCGAGGCCGAGGCGCGCGGGCGCGCGGACGCGGCCGCCGCGCAGGCGCGCGCTGACGAGCTGGAGGCTCGCGCGGTTGCCGCCGAGGGCCGGCTGGCGGAGGCGGAACGCGAGCGCGCGCGCCTGGCGGCCGAGCTGCGGGCGGCGCGCGCTCGGGACGCCGGCGCGGAGGCGGGCGGCGAGGCGGCGGGCGTGCTGGCGGCGCGCCTGGAAGAGCTGCGGCGGGAGAACGAACTGCTGCGCGACCGCAACGACGAGCTGTGCGCCGAGCTGGAGGCGCGGCCGCGCGCGCCGGCACCGGGCGGCGCTGCCGACGCGCCGCGAGGAGATCTCTCCACCGAGCTCGATTCGCTGCTGACCCAAGATCATTCTGAGGTGGGTTGGAGTCGATCGACGGTTTACTTTTGCATCTTATAATTGTATCCTATCTTGTAACGAACCAATCACCATTAGTAAGTTTTCTCCCGCAGGATTGTGACTCATCGCACCTCAGCATTGAGCGGAACATTCTCGGGCACGTCGACGCCGTCGCCAGACTGCGAGAAATCTTTGACAGCGTCGACGCGATACTCGCGATCGAAGCGCACTGCCGATCGTGCACTTCCGTCGCGGACGCAGTACGGGCGATGCGAGAACAGTTTCAAGATTTGAGCGAGTCGCTGATCCTGGCGGAGCGGTCGCCGGCGCGCGCCGAGGCGGACGCCGCCGTGCAGACGGACCCGGGGGCGGAGGCGACCGCGCCGTGCGGACAACTAGCGCAACTCGAACGGAGACACGAGGAAGAGAAAGGAAAGCTCGCCGACCTTGCCAAGTCAGTATCGGTAGGTCGCGGGAACCCGCGGCGACGCAGTTATTACTGTCGAAATCTCTTGTTTGTTTCAGGGACCTCGAGATCAGCTTGGAGCAGATGAAGACCGAGTACGACAAGTGCGAGGAGTACTGGGTCGGCAAGCTCGAAGAGGAGCGCGAGGCGTTCGCGGAGGAGCAGAGGCTCGGGGATGAGCGGCTCGCGGACCTGGTCGCCAAGATCGGCGAGTACGAGCGGCGCTTCGCCGCCGGCGCCGCGCTGCCCACCATCGACGAGCGGCACAGCCTCGAGGCGCAGTTCACCGACCTGGAGGAGGAGTTCGCGCGCTACCGCGCCGAGCGCGCCGCCGAGCTGGCCCAGCGCGACGCCGAGCTGGCCCAGCGCGACGCCGAGCTGGGCGCGCGCGCCGCCGACGCCGCGCGGCTGGCGGAGCGCGTGCGCGCGCTGGAGGCGGCCGCGGCGCCCGACGCGCGCCGCCGCCCGCGCGACTACCACAACCCGGCCTACGCAGCCGCGCCGCCGGACCCCGCCACGGTGAGTCGCCGGCCCGGGGACGAGCTCCATCGGAAATATTATAGGCGCCGCGACCGCTCGCTCCCGGCCCGGGCCCGTCTGAAGCGGACGAACATGAGATGAATCGACTCGGGGTGGAGGAGTGACACGTGCGCTTGTGCAGAGGGCGGCGGCCGAGCTGCGCGAGCTGCGGGAGGTGCGGGAGCTGCGCGCGCGCACGGGCCGCGCGGAGGCGGCGGCGCGGCGCCTGCACGCGCGCCTGGCGGCCGCCGAGCTGCTGGTGAAGGACCTGTACGTGGAGAACTGCCAGCTGGCGCAGCGCCGCCCGCTGTGACGGCGGCGCGGCGCGGGCCGGGGGCCGGCGGCAGTCCGCTCGTCGCTGCCGAGCTGACGCGCCACGGTATGTGAGGTATTTAATTTTATTCCCGCTGGACGCCGCGGCGCGGCGCCGATGCAACGACGGAAGACTCCGGTACTTGTCGTTATTATACGATCGAGACTGAAATTATCTCTCCTAACCTGATAGGATAACCCTTCTATTATATATCAATAAAGTTTATGTGAGATTAGTCCTTCGGTCGATAGGCACACTCCCACCACTGCTTCTCCTGTTAGCCGAGATCGACCCTGCTGTCTAACGGTCGCTAATGAACGATAATACGATACGGGGCAGGTAACATCCGGTGGCGACAGAATGTTAACCGGAAGCTACGCGGGACCAAGCCGAATGCGATCTAACCTAAGATAAAGTGCCTTCGAATGTTGATGTTGTCCTTACTAATGACAACACTTCTGAAATTATATGTGGTTGATGTTATCAATTATGTTCCTTAATTGAGTGATAGTAGAGTAGGTACAGCGTATTGTTGATTTATTTCATTATAATGAAGTATATAGTGCAATAAATATGAATGGTAGGCGGTAAGAATGTTCCGTGTAGAGATGATGGAGAGATGTAAAAATAATTTAATTCGGCAAATGTTAAGTAATATGTAACTATGAATCGAATCATTACATTACATAGTAGTACATTATGATGCAAGTGTGCTAAGTTGGTCAATCCACACGAGGTGACTGGTACTGTGAGGGGTGTGTTGCCCACTGCTCGCGCGTGTCGTACAACACTCCAACACACTTGTGAGAACAACCCATTTTATATTTATTTTACATGGAAAGCAAACAGCTGCTTAATAGTTACAGTTACATGAGAATAGAGATTAGAAAGGCTTGAACAGTTTTCACTATAAGGAAGTAAAACAGTTTTAAGTAAATAACAATTCATATAGCGTAATTGCAACTAGCGAGATAATTCAAATAAATGATTATAATCAGGTAATGCTATTTATAAAAAATATCATCATCTTACTTTTGAAAACATTAACAAATAACAACTTTGTTTAGACCAATATAACTGGCGAGAACCTTGGAAGAATGAAGGGTTGTATGAAAACAAAAAAAAAATATGCGCGCTTATATTTTTTTGTCTGTGGCACTGACAAAACCGCCCAACATAATAATAATAACTTAAAATAAAATAATTTTAATATTTAAATGGATTACATTTTTCAAAAAATATATTTAAATAACTAATGTTTATTTATCATATTTTAATAAACACAGTTTATTTATTTACGAAATTGTTTATCATTTTAGGACAATATAAAGACATTGCGAAGATTTTAAAAAATCTGTTTCGTCAAAAGCACTAATTCCTACAAACATACTTAGCTCGCCGCACTGAGCCGGTGCTAGCGCCTGGGCACGGCGCCTAGACCAAATAGTCGCTAGTGTCGCTGTCGATACGAGGCTGTCGAAATAAGACTTTTTTGTGATGAATATTTTGGTTCCCATTTTGGCCACTGGTTAAATAAAGTTACTTATTACTTGTTGAGTTTGTTAAATTGCGTAAACTAAATTATGATTTCGAGCAAGCAACTTGAAAATTATTGTGTTAGGTACTTTTTATGACACATTGTTAGCATATTAATCGATGTACCTACTCCGTGAGCCACCGAGCACACGCCGCCGCCCGCCGCCGCCCGCCGCCGCCGCCGCCCGGCTGGCTCCTGCGCATAACACAACCCGCCTCCAGTTGTGCCTCACCACGCCCAACGAGAAGCGATACGAAATGGTAATAATGTTCGAGTTTTAGAAGGTCACCGCCGGGCTAGCCAACATTCGGGAGCCCATTTTATACATTTCTAGTTCATTCTGTGTCGGAAACCGTAATGTCAATTAAAATTAAATGACGACAAAACTCTCTCGTTTCGTTCTCGTTGGTCCTAGTATAATCTTAAGTTTGTTTTTGTACAACTTTATAAGCATTATGTATATGAGTTAAATATAATATCAAGTTTACCGGCGATGAGTAGCCGTGCCGGTGTATAAGCAGCGATACTATTTCTTGTGGACCTGTAGTGAGTGTTCTGTTGTGAAGGCGGTCTCTGATCAGCGCCGCCCCGCCGCGCGCGCCTCGCCTTTACATCCTCCATAATGCTCCGCTCCTCTTGCTCAGGGCAGATTGTGAGATCACAGCCAAATCGATTATCAGATATTGTTATTGTTAATTCAATTCACCTAGGATCCCAACTTACGTATCTCATACTTAGGTATATTTTTATTAGGTTTATTATTTTGTAATTGGTTAACTACGTAAGGGTTGTGATTAGTCCATTCCATGAATGTGTAGTAATGTCTCCTATTGCCAGCCAGCCCTGAGAGGTTTTAATATTCTTATTTGTTATGAGTTGTAGGATAATAAACTAAATTATTGTGACACTGATTTTTGCCCAATGTACATCATACGTCCACAGACTGTTCGGTACCATGTCGCAGTAGAGTCGACGGTATTGTCGTAGTATGTGCATTTATTACCTATCCCTGTTTGGCCCTAGCATGGTGATCATACTACTTGAAGACGGCAAGCGAGCTTGTGTTCGTGAAGACATTTACTGTCTGTACATAATGTTAATATAATAAATGTAATCTATTCCTTAATTATTAAAGTGTTGATCAGATGCATTTGTTTCAATATTTACCTAACACGATTTGTTTTAATAAAAACACCATAACAGTAATAACATTTATTCTACACAAATCAAACAAACAAAAAACAGTAAAAGTGGCGACACCTTTTATTATTATGCGATGCATGTCATGCGATGTGTTCTATTCCACCTAACCGAAGATGAAAATAATTGGATATTATAAATATGAAAAGTAATTGCAAACAAGCAATAATTCATGAAAATATATTTTTTCTCTTACAATCTTATCGTAACTGATTCGTGGATCGCAGCGACTAGAATAGTGATTGACTTTAGTGAGGGCGCGAGGAGTCGGCCCCGGAGCCAGAGAGAGAGACGTGAACGAGATCCCTCGACGAGTCTCTCATGATCCCACGCCGCGCCGGTCTCACTCGGCCCCTTCAGGACCTTCGACGTTTACGATAAACGCTGCGTTTCTTAGTTTTTTTGAGCCGGCTCGATAAATACCGTCGCTCGCACCGCGCGCGCGGCGCCCAGCATCGCGCCCGGCGCCCAGCATCGCGCCCTCCGCGGCTACAGGTACATGCCGTTGACGAGGTAGTCGGCGTCGTGCGCGAAGGGCGACTTGCCGCGCCGCAGCCGCCGCCGCGCCGCGCGCGCGCGGCAGCCCAGCATCGCGCCCATCGCCGTCGTCATCAGGATACCTGCCCGACACCACCGTACTTTTCATTTACCACCGCCATGATGTTTTTGCGATCAAATCTCAATATGACACCTAAGAACTGTTTAAAGATTTTAACGGTCTTCAAATGTCACACGCTCTGCACATTATCCTTACGAAATGAACCGTTCGATCGCTACGTTGGTGTGAAAAGATATAAAATCGAATGGTCTCGTTAAAGTGTTAAAACTTGTAGACCAATATACAGACCACAGGCGGCCGGTATGCGGGTAGAGATGGGTAATGGGGTTTTTTCTTTTAAATCTGAGACACCCGTCTGGACGTGTACGTTTGCTGTGTACCTAGCACGAGCAGCAGCACGGCGGCGGGCGGGTGCTCGCTAAGCCCGTCGTGCTCGTCGTGCTGGTCGTGCTCGCGGAGCGGCGAGTGCTGGCGCGGCGCAGGCGCCGGCCCGCGAGCTTCCTCGCCCGCGCGCGAGGGAGCCGGCTTACGCGCTTCTGGCACCTAAAGACACACAGCTTAGGCAAATAGGTACTTTCAAGGGCAAAAATCCTCATAGTAACTAACACAGACATCAGAAATTACAAGGAATTCCGACGAATAATTAAATCAATTATTTATCACCTTGTCCTTGACAAGCTTGTCGGTGGTGGTGTCGAGGCGCGCGAGCGGGGCGGGGGCGGCGGCGGGGGCGGGCGGCGCGGCGGTGCGCGGCGCGTTCAGCTCGAAGCCCTTCTTGGGTGCGTCGCGCAGCGTCTGCTGCTGGCTCGAGTACACCATCGGGATCTCTGGCATCGTCTTCGGGCCCAGATACACTGGCAACTCCTGCACCGACGTCTAACGATTATTTAGGAGGGTTCGCAAATAAAGAAGAGATCGTGCGGAGTGTGTGTCGGTACGTCGCGTCGTCGCCGCGTCGCACTGTACGCACCTGGTCGGGCGGCGCGGGCGGCGCGCGCGGCGCGGGCGGCGCGGGCGGCACGGGCCAGGCGCGGCGCGGGTCGGGCGCGCCCCACTCCCCGCGCCCCCACCCGCCCTCGCCCTCCATGCCCGCCAAACCTACAGCATGACGGACACCATTCATTGATCAACATTCGCAGTGCTCAATTCCATATCTTAATAAACAACATACCTAAGTACCTACTTATTTTAAATTACAATAGGTACTATATACTACCGCCATTGATTTCAATTAGGAAGGCATTTTTTGTTAGCAGCATATAGTATCGAACGAATCGGTTGAAGTAAAGTGCGTCAGCACAAGTTGTATCGATTGAAACCATAAGGTACCCACCGGAGGGCTGCTGCGGCCAGCCGCGGCGCGGCCAGGGCGGCTCGAAGGGCGGGTACTGGGCGGCCAGCGCGTTGCTCTCCGGCTCCTGGAGCAGCCCGCCCTTGTGACTGAAGATGTGCGAGCCGGCCACGCCGTCTGCTCACAAAACATAATTTTGCCATACAAAACGTAATTCGCTGACAATAGGTAGCTATATAAATTATATTGGTATTGAATGTGTCGCTGAAGAACATTCGACTTGCTGAACCGACCATTGTACCGATGCTGCGGCTGCGCCTGCGTCAGCCGGTGCGGCCAGCGCTCGCCCGCCGCCGCGGCCTCGGCCAGCGCGTCGCCGCTCGCTCCCGCGCCGCTTTCCAAACTCTCCTGTGCGTGAGAGCGATCAGTTATAACTCGGACACGAGTAACAAAACATGTGTGAGTTGAGAACTCGGAACGAATGTCGCCGGCTGACCTGCGCAGGCTTGTGCGGCGGCGGCGGCGGCGGCGGGGGAGCGGCGGGGGAGGGTGCGGCGGCGGGCGCGCGGGGCGGCGGGCAGCCCAGCTCGGGCGCCTCGTCGCTGCCGTCCGCGCACTGCGGCACGCCGTCGCACGCGTTGTACACCGCGATGCACTCGCCGCCGCGCCGGCACTCGAACTGGTAGCGGCTGCAGCCCGCCGCGGCCGCCGCGCCGCCTGCCCCCAGCGAAACATTCCTCACACATCCACTTCGGCGACAAAGCTCGAGACGATTCTGAGCTACCTACCCCTGCTTTCTTCAATTAGCATCGACTCCAAAGTAAAGGAATTATAAGGTCTCTAGCTTTTTAGAGCACCCAGGTTTTTATAAAGTCTGTTAATTTTTTTTATTTCTTTTCATGATTTTTATTGGTAAACTACCGACGACGTATTGAATTGCTGGATACTGTAAATAGGCCATTTCTCTCAAACAAGTGAACTGAACGAAATTTATATGGAACCAATCTGAAAGTAAGTAAGTATATCCTTTCAAATAAAAAATAATAATTTCAAATCATTAACAAACATTTTAAAAATTACTACGGAATTGAGAACCTCTTAAGTACTTACTCCTTTTTTGAAGTCGGTTAAAATGAAGTTATTATCCAATGATTTATAATTTAAAAAACTCCAGTAAGTGTAGGTACTTACATTCAAATCGACTTTAGGCGAAAAACCGACCTCCGTCTTATTTACTAGGGTCGATAAATAACAACAAAGCAATAGGTAGTCGGTTGGTACCGGGCGGCTGCGGCTGCGGCTGCGGCTGCGGCTGCGGCTGCGGCTGCGGCCGGGCGCGCGCGGGGGGCGGCGCGGGCGGCGGCGCGGAGGGCGCGGCCGCCGGGCCCCGCGAGCCCGCGCGCGCCGCCGCCGTGCTGCTCGTCGCGCTCCTGCACGCGACACGGACCGCACTACACACTTATACGTACTACGTATGGAATATGCATAGGAACATTTATTATACTTAACGTATCAACAGGAAAATCTATACAAATACAAATAAATAAAATTGGAGTGTCTGTTTGTAATTTCACAATAACACCTTTTCACTAAGTGCATATCAAAGTACAAACAACAACTATAGCAAAAACGCGATTAAATTTTTTTTTGTCTGTCTGTCTGTTCGTTTGTTCCGGGTAATCTCCGAAACGGCTGGACCATTTTGACGGGACTTTCACTGGCAGAAAGCTGATGTTAAAAGGAGTAACTTAGGCCACTTTAATTTTTGAAAAACAATCAGGGTTCCGCGTAAAAAAATAAAAACACATTAAATCAAAGAGTATCTCCGAAACGGGTGGACGGATTTTGACGGGACTTTCACTGGTAGATAGCTGATGTTATAAGCAGTAACTTAGGCTACTTAGCGGTTTTTTCTTAAGTTAAATTCCACGCGGACGAAGTCGCGGGCTCAGCTAGTAAATTAAATAAATAAATATCGCCACACTGACACACCAACTGCATGTCCCTAACTAAACAACGCGGCAACGCTTGGCTTCGCTAATACCTATGGGTACCGTACAATGGACTGGAAGCGATCCCAGTGGCACCCAGCAGACCAAGACTAATTACAAAAAATCTATTTTCGAAAATTGCCCCCACGGGAATTGAACCCACAACCACTCGGTGCAGTGAGCCGAGCGGCCTATGCTCAAACGAAAGGAGAGGCGATCGAAAAAGTACTTACAGGATGTTTTGCTTGTGTATTCTGTTTTCATATAAAACTGCTAAACTATTCCACCTTGAGTGGTTACACTAAAAGCCGTAAACTGTCGCGGTGCTAGTGAGTGCGTCAGCAAAGTTCTATACCGATATGTAACTCGTGGCTGCCGCCCCGCAGCGCTGAGTTGGCGGTTGTGATGCTTAGAGAATTGCAGTAGTAGGCTAGTCAGCTATTATGGTACGGTAGTCGTAACATGGTCGTTTGTCTGGTTGTACCGCGTGCGGTTGCGGTGCAGTGCGGTGCGGGGCGGAGCGGCGGCTAACCTACCTAAGGCTGGCGAGCTCCCGCTCGCGGAGCGCGAGGCGCTCTTGGTCCTGCAGCTCGGCGAGGTGGCGGCTAACCTACCTAAGGCTGGCGAGCTCCCGCTCGCGGAGCGCGAGGCGCTCTTGGTCCTGCAGCTCGGCGAGGCGGCGGCTAACCTACCTAAGGCTGGCGAGCTCCCGCTCGCGGAGCGCGAGGCGCTCTTGGTCCTGCAGCTCGGCGAGGCGGCGGCTAACCTACCTAAGGCTGGCGAGCTCCCGCTCGCGGAGCGCGAGGCGCTCTTGGTCCTGCAGCTCGGCGAGGCGGCGGCTAACCTACCTAAGGCTGGCGAGCTCCCGCTCGCGGAGCGCGAGGCGCTCTTGGTCCTGCAGCTCGGCGAGGCGGCGGCTAACCTACCTAAGGCTGGCGAACTCCCGCTCGCGGAGCGCGAGGTGCTCTTGGTCCTGCAGCTCGGCGAGGCGGCGGCTAACCTACCTAAGGCTGGCGAGCTCCCGCTCGCGGAGCGCGAGGCGCTCTTGGTCCTGCAGCTCGGCGAGGCGGCGGCTAACCTACCTAAGGCTGGCGAGCTCCCGCTCGCGGAGCGCGAGGCGCTCTTGGTCCTGCAGCTCGGCGAGGCGGCGGCTAACCTACCTAAGGCTGGCGAGCTCCCGCTCGCGCAGCGCGAGGCGCTCTTGGTCCTGCAGCTCGGCGAGGCGGCGGCTCAGCGCCAACACGCCGCTGCTGAAGTTGCCGTGCGCCGTGAATTTGCAGCGGAAGTCCTCCGGCGGGCCGCAGTTGAACAGGTAGCAGCTGCCCGGACCCTGGACCATAATATTATAATTATTGTAAGTACCAAAGAATTTGCAATAAATTACAAATTCTTTGGTAAGTACCTACCTATGTATGTACTGGGTTATTGTTACAACTACAACACTTTTGTTCTAACTATGACTTTCTACTAAACATAATAGCTAGGTAGGTAGTTACATTTAACATAACTAAAGCCACTAAAATCCGACTTGTGCGTACGCTGGTTTTTCCCATATTTCTGTACGGGTTAGAGACGTGGACGTTGCGAGAAATAGAGAAAAAGAGGATAAACGCTCTTGAGATGTGGTGCTGGAGAAGATTACTTGGGGTGTCGTGGACCGAGTTTCGCACCAATATATCCATACTCGAAGAACTCGGTATCAAGCAGCGTTTATCCACGTTAGTACAGGCTCGCATTCTAAAGGTCTTTGGACACGTCTCAAGGCAAGAAAACGACTCCATAGAACGGTTAGTTGTACAGGGCCGAGTGGAGGGTACCAGACCACGTGGAAGGGCACCCCTGCGATGGACCGATCAGATTAAATCTGCCATTGGCGGTCCCTTGCACGAGTGCACCAGGATGACGTCCAATAGGGAGAGATGGCGAGACATCGTGAGGCGAACATCATCTGCCCCGGAAAACAATACATGTCAACCACGACCGCTCTGTCAAGAGCGTAACGACTTAGAAGAGGTAGTTACATTTACCAAACATTTTTCATTCAAGATTTCGTTGTTATATATATCGAATGTGGCACTTCACATGGCGTATTTGCACATCTTCATAGAAAAATCGTCCAAGTGCGTGGCGGACTATGCGTACTATAAGGTTCTGTAGACATTTTGCCGCTTTTTAATTATACAGAACCCAAATAATAACCTTGATGGATAATTTTGATTTGAATCATCTCAACATTCTCAATCATCTAATGCGGCGGTCTGGTAACTCATCTGCAATTCTATCCAATGGCTGATAATTTCTGAAACTTTGGAGCTCAATATTTCGGCAGGAATTAATTGTGAAAGCTGACAAAGAAGAATTTTAAATTACCTATCCAACGATACCCACTCGAAGGGGTTATATTTTTTTTCTTCACTCCCGATTCCCCTTTGTGACATACAAACTAGTGATGTAACGAATGTTGGATTTTTCACATTGGCGAATGCGATGGCGAATATACTTATATCTCCAAAATTCGCGAATGCGAATGCGAATATACTTATATCTCCAACATTCGCGAATGCGAATCTTTTGTTCATTGAAAAGAGTAACCATTGAGTTTCTTGCCGGATCTTGTCAGTGGAAGCAGCATTCTGAACCGGTGGTAGATTCTGACTATTCATAAATGCTTTGTTGGCTTACATGAATAAAAACAATTCTAAGTTGAGTTGAGTTGAATGGGAATGTTGACTTTCAAATAAAACGCGCGCAAAATGTTATGTTATAATAGTTTGTTTAAACCGAATATAGCCGAGCCCCTGCAGGTTGAAAGAACGGAGTTAATCACATAAAGTTCATTCGAAGCTATTTGTTTTGATTTGAGGGTATTTTAGCCTTATTAGGTACATAGATTTGTCAAATTTTACTGATATTCGAAAGTGAAAGTTAATATTTTAATTAGACTAATAAGAACAACACAGAAAGTATCTCTACTCTACCTCTAATTTAGTTGCCTACCTCGAGACTTCCATAATATTATTTTTATTGAAATATAAGTAAATGTACTATGACATTATGTTCTGAAACAAGTGAGCTAAGGTGGCTATTAAACACGTGGCTGGTTTGCAGCCGGATACAAGGAGAGGGCTGTGGCCTGTGATGGATCTACTATAAGGTGTGCAATGACCACATAGGGTGTGTAACACGCGTTTCATACGACGTTTTACAACACATTTACGAGTAAAAAATATTAATTACAATCTTTTTTTTTTAATATTACAAATCATGTTTTTTAGAAGAATTGCAGGATGAATAAAAAACCGGACAAGTGCACGTCAGTCAGGTCATGCACAACAAAGGCTTCCATCTCAAGGTACCCATTTCAATAGCGTACCTTTATCGTATCCATAACCAAACTAGTGAAAAACAAAGATGTACTTATTTGCTCATCATCAATCAACTTTGCTTTAACTTTGCCAATATTCGTTACATCACTAATATGTATGGTTCATCATTTCTCAGAGGACGATAGAGATGTTGGGATACTTTTATAAAAAGTCGTAACTTGCTCAGGTGTCTACTTACCTTACCTACCTACTTAGGTCTTCACTAAATTATTTTGTTTTCATCTAGGTACCTATTAAATTACCTACATGCAGATAAGCCACTTAGGTATCTGAGTTTAGTTTTTGTGGAGGTTATCACGCACGACAACACGTCACGCAGCCCACACACGCAGCGGAGATATCGATTAGGTAGGGACTTTGTTGTTTTGTTGGAGTGCACCCGTCACGAGCGCTCCGCGTCGCAACTCACTGCATTATAACTTAGCGCAAAGGAAGTATGATTAATTGGCGATAGGTTTCCAAAAAGGAACCAACCAACACTTACTCCTGCTGACTAAAATCAACCCTAGTTGAAGTGATAGTAGGTAGGTTAGTTTCAGTTTGCCGAAGTATTCGTAGTTGGTAGTTGGATCCATTCTGCATATCTATATCCAATTACATATGCTTATGTACGTACCTACCTCGGTATTTACCCGACAAAAGTTTAAACATAACCATTTATTTGAGTTTACTTACCTAATGTTTGGCTTTACATTTTTTTTGCGTAAATAACCTTCACTGTCATACCCACGGAAAATCCAGTATTCCTGGTGGCCGAAAACTAGCCATAATGGGCGGTGTTCGGATAGGGATTTATACCTTCTCCTCGTATACGAACACGTCGCAAGAGTCCGTCTCGCAGCAGAGGCGCAGGCACTCGGGGCGCGCGCCCACGTCCAGCTCGGAGAGATAGCGCGCTCCCATCTCGCGCGACTCCTCGGTGCGGATGATCTTGTCACGCTGCACGTCGAAGCGCGGCGCGCACGCAGCCGGGTCCAGCTCGCGCGCGCCCGCCACGCCCGCCAGCAGCGCCAGCCACCACGCCCACGCCCGCGCCCGCATCGCCACCCGCGCCCTGAGCCCGGGCCCCGCTGCAGAGGCCCGCGATCACAGCTGCTGCTCCGAGTGGACGGGCTCCCGCGTCCATGTATGTATGTTCGCCGCGGTGTCGTCGCCTCTCGGGAGCCAGGTGACGCTGAATAAATTAATTCCGTGGGCTCGTGATGCGGCGCGAGATATACGGCGCGTCCGAGCCGAGAGGGCGCGCGTTCGATAATGCCGCGTTTGCGCGCCGCACGCTGGCCGCCGCCGCCGCTGCCGCCGCCGCTGCCGCCGCCGCCGCTGCCGCCGCGCCGCTGGCTGACTCAACGCGGGTCCGCCATCGCCCTCGCCCCTGCCGAAGCCTTGGTGTTGCTAGTGCTTAATACGTAGAGAAGTAGTAAGTACCTCTATCTACTTATGCTATGGAAGTTTGGATGCTGCAATCAGCCCATCAGATGCTGGTTGAAGAAGTAGGAAGTGATCCTATAAGGGTTCCCTTAGTTCCTTTTGAGGTACGGACCCTAAAACGCTAGGTCCCTTGAGGGCGTAAAAAATAGGCTTGTACGTCAAAGCAATCAAATGACACAGCCATTTTTGTCACATATACTTTTCGCAAATTCAATCATCAAAACAAAGTAATCAACGTACAACCTAAACCTCTGGTGTTATAATTATTTAATTTTGACAGTAGGACCTTTTATACCGTAAATTCCTATCAACTAAGGAGGGATTTGGTATAATGCCACCCCTAGTGTATAAAATAGATGTGCCCGATGTGCACTTGTCTGGTTTTTAGGGTTCCGTAGTCCCAACGAGGAACCCTTATAAGATCATCCAGTCCGTACGTCCGTCTGTCCGTCACGGCCTGTCACAGGGTCATACCTTCGATAGTTTCTGACAGAGGTTAATGAAATTTGGTACAGCTATACCTTGAAACTAGATCTCACTTTCAAAAATATAAAATGTTGCAAAATAAATTTTTTGAGGTACCTCCCCAAACATTGAAAGAGGGTGTATTGTTTTTAGTTACCCCATCGTTGAAAAGGTTCTTTAAATTGAAATAGTGTTTCCATACAACATTTTACAATTCAAAATTTCGTTTGCGAGATTTTTCACTTTTAGAGATTTAATCAAAATGTACGTTTATGAATTCCGAGTAATTCTGACATTCCTTACATTTTTGCTTTGTAGAAAGATGAATAAGATTATGCAGATGAAATTGGATACATTATTGTCGAAATGTAGGTAGTAAATATAGTTGTCGATTTTGAGAAATTGCCGTAAAAAAAACCTATAGCAAGTCCGTCAATATGTTTGTATTTTATAGGTATATTGTACTCTCTTCCTAACTGCCGTACTTGCAAATGTAGGTAGGCCGATACCAAGCTAATCACTTTATTGAATTGATCTAAAAAGGAATATACCTACCTAGCCTAATACGCAGATGCTTAGGATCAAGGTGGTAATCAGTAATAGTTGTGATGATATTATAACGATTCTTGTAAATGGGTAAGCAGTTAAGCAAGATACAAGCTCGGAATTACGAGTACTAAGCAAAATATTACACCGGAATAGCCGACCAAGTTAAAGCAAAGTTAATCACCCGTCGCGTCGTTCCTGAACAAATTAAATAGAACGATTCAAACCTAAGAGTATGGAATTCAAACATCGACGTAGGTACCCCAAGTACATCTACCTATGTTTCGTGTTGTATTTACGACTTAGGTTACCTACCTTTTTTTTTTTTTTTTTTTTTTTTCGTTGGAAAACCCTTTATGGGTCCCCTCCCGACTCGGGGGAGTCGAGAGGGGTATGTGGGAGTCCCCGAAGGTATACCCACTAAAAACCAACGGTGTACCACCCTCCACCATGCAGAGGGGCGCCCCGGGACCATGGGAAATGCTCCGAGACGCCCCGGCGGACGGCCCGGCAATGACTTGCCGGGCCACAGGCGCTAAAAGGGGGACGACCTGGTACCACCCCAGTCATCCCCCAGACGGCCGAAATCGTGCAATAGGTGGTGGGTCCCCCGACCCACCACCTGATTTCGGCTAGTGGGGAGGAAGAAGGCGATCGTAGCGCCTCCTTCTCCTCCCCACACGTCTGCGCCGGAGCGGATCTGCCAGGGGGTCTTCCTCCCTGGCCCGCTCCGCGGCCTCCTTCCGCGACATCACGTCCTCGCAGAAAGAGGTCATCGCCTCCCAGGCCCCCTCACTGTCGAGCATAGACAGAACTATGCTCGGCAGTGAGAGGTCCCTTCCGACCGCCGCAACCAGAATGCGGCGCTGCTCGACCCACGCAACACCCTCTTCCAGGGTGTGCTGCGCGGTGTCTTCCGCCGCGCCACACTCATGGCACGCGGCGGTGGGCTCCCTCCTGGCTATTCGGTGCAGGTACCGACCAAAACACCCATGTCCTGTCAGCACCTGCACCAGCCTAAACGTCAGGGAGCCCCGAGGCCTCCCCACCCACCTCTCGAGGACCGGACGGACTGCGTCTATGGTGCGAAGACCATAGATGGAGCCCGCCAGGTCCTCCGCCCATCGCCGCAGCGACTCCTGCTGCGCCCGACGTCTGGCGTCCACTACCTCCTCAAACGTCGGGCGCTGACCGTCACCGCGTCTCACCGCCTTGAGCTGATAGGCGGCGGTTTACCTACCTACCTACTTAGGTATTCGGAGTCAGTGCCACTCCACTCTTTATTTACAGTACGTTCTGGAGAGACTGTTGAGTAGGTACTCTTTCTAACAAAAAAAAAACGAAGTCAGTTCATAGTTCATTGACGTAGAATTCGGTGAGCATCGAAACCAGAAATCGGTGAATAACCTACCTACCTACATAAAAACCTACCCACCGTCAAACATAGAACTGTGTTATTCTTCAATACCAAACTAGCAGCTTTTCTTTTAATCATTTATTCAGGTTAATCACATCGTACTTTCTATCAAGATCTAGCTACTAGCTAGACTGCTGTCCATTCCATGACATCCATCATTGACATCTGTCAAACGTCACCATTATGCATAAAGTCAATATACATTACAAGAACCTTATCCTTTTTGAAGTCGGTTAAAAGAGAGCGCTGGATGACGGAGCGGAGCACATGTTTTCTTCTACAGTTAGGTAGGTAGGTACTCGTCGTAGGTAGGTACTTATATGGCATCGCTCATGCAAGCTACACGCAAGCACATGGTGAACTGTACAACATAACATAGCCACGGCCAACTACCCGCCATTCTCAACTCATCGCAACCCCCTCTCACTGTTCTTCCTAATACCTATTTACGTGTAATGTTATGGTACGGTAATGTTATGTTAGGTTTTAAAATCACGCTAAGATAGATTTGTAGGTAAGTAGGTAGGTACCTATAATGATTTCATGCTAAAATTAATTGTAAACGGATAAAACATTTCAGCATAATTCATGGAAATATCGACAGAAAATTCCATGTCTGGGTGGTCCAGAATCATGAGTTGAATCCATGGTAAGTGTCAGTTTTCGTTACGATTATGCCCCTTGGGTATAAGGGTCATTACCTCCGCGCATAGGTACATTACTTAATTGGTGGCGGCGCGGCGGCATCAGGGGCGCGGGCGGCAGCTTCGGCGGCAACCTCCGCGACTGCTGCTGCACCGGCGCCGCGCCGGGTGCATGCTATGCGCAGCAGCTAGTGATGTAGACAGGTAGCAGGATGCAGCGGATACCACAAGGACTGAACTAGGTATGTGCGGGAAGAAGGGCGCGCCGCCGCCGCCGCGCCGCCGCGCCCCGCGCCCCGCGCCCCGCGCCCCGCCGGGAGAGCGCACGCGCTCCAGTCCAGCCAGCCAGCCAGCCCAGCGAGCACTGTTCGGAAAGGATGCCCGTCCATGGCATCGCTCAATTGTTTATTAATGTTTATTCGACAATCCTCACTCTTTATTATCGTTTGTTTTACACTTATGACACTTTTTATTCTTTTATAAGATGTACTTACCCATTTTTTTTTTGTAAGTACCTAGGTACACACAGTAGTTTTAATAAGTAAGTACGTACCTAACTTGTTTAGGTAGGTACCTACTAGTGATGTAACGAATGTTGGATTTTTGACATTCGCGAATGCGAATGCGAATGTTTACCTTCAAATAACTCTGAATTTGTAATTTTTTAAAAATCCTGTTGTGTTGACTTTAAAATACAAAAATAACTGATAATTTTCAAATGGCTGAACCGATTTACATGAAACATAGCTAAGAACATTTCTGATTACAAAATAACTTTCTATCAAAAAAAATAAAAATAAAATCGGATCATACGCTTGGGCGCTACGATACACATGATAAACTTATAACACCCCTCTTTTTTCGTCGGAGGTTAATAAAGAGCGCTCAAATGTTAGACTGGTTTGACATCTGCTGTTGGGCGAACATAGCCATGGATAACGGTGCTGGTTGTGTAATTACTCCTTATTTGTTACTACATCATCTATACTTAAGCTTATTATGCAATTGTTTGTTGTCCTGCATAAATAAAAAAAAAAAAATAAAAAAATTGCCGAACCCATACAGGTTGAAATAACGAAGTTAGTCACATAAAGTTAATTCTAAGAGATTGGTTTTGATTTGAGGGTAGTTTAGTATTAGCTAAGTTGATAATTTCATTACGATCTAGGCTGGCTTGCACCAAGAGATTAACGCGAGGGCTGTAATGGAGCCAAGGTGTGTAATGAACAATGCTCACGCGTTTCATATGATATTTTACAACACACTTGTAATAAATATTTCAAAAATAACAATCCTAATTCAATAAAAATCACTATTTACGAATTTGTTTAAGACCTAGAGAATTGCAGGATGAATGAAAAATAAAACAAGATGCGCGCCGTAAGTTTTTAGGGTTCCGTAGTCAAACTAGAAACCCTTATGGTTTCGCCACGTCCGTCTACCCGTCCCCCTGACTGATCTGATTATAAATGGTTTATTATAGAAAATAAATGGTTCATTACTTAATTATTTTTTTTATATAAAGTTTGGACTGAGTCTCAAGCCCACGCAGCACTGATTGTGCACCCAGTCTAATTAAAACTCTTTATAAGAACTTTTCATCAGTCCTAAAAGAAAATAAAGGTTTGTGTCACCTTTGCTTAAGATGTCTATGAATGCGCGTTTAATAAATGCAATAACAGAATTTCTTACTATTTTATTTATACGGTAGCCAATAGTTTATAAATTTCGTAGAAATTAATAGGTTACGAAAGCCGTCGTATTCGGTGTTTCATATCAATAAATAAAAAACATCACTTTTATATTTAGGGTTCCGAAAGGTAGAGAAATGATCATCTTAAAGTCGCGGGATATCTACGGAACCCGTACGCGTAGTTCGACATGCATTTGGCCGGCTATATTTATCTATGAGTCTAGAAAAGGTGCTAACAATGATTAAATTATTTGAAATATAGTATATCTAATGTTTATAATATGGTTTATTTACAATTAAATTGAATGCGAAATTAATTTTATTTCAATAATTAATCTATTTATTTATAATATACGAATAAAACCTGTTTATTGATTTTATAAAAAGATTTACTATTTTTTTGATAACTCTTTACTAAGATTAAAAAATGTAAAGTCAAAAGCACTAGTGCGTAATAAGCTGCTTTATGAACCTAAAAGCGGTGCAATAAGAGCCACCCTATGAGCAAGTTTTTAGAAAAAAATATATAAATCTTACTAGTTGTATGAACATTCCATATCCATCTATACAATAATTTCTTTTTTGTTTTTCAAAAACATTCGCATAGATTCTTGCGAATGCGAATGCGAATGTCAAAAAATATGCGAATATTCGCGAATGCGAATGCGAATATTCGTTACATCACTAGTACCTACACTTCCATAGTGTGTCTTCTTCAAGAATAGGTATAAAAAAGCAAGTATATATACATCTAGGTAAATAAAATTACTTACTCTCTGGAAATATTGCAATCAATTATCACTTTAGGTTTAACAAGTAATGGCCCGCAGGTAATAGGTACGCCTATACTAAGTATAAGTAATTGCGTGTGACCGTGCCAGAGCCTTGGAAGTAAACAGTCAAAGGTGACCGCTCACCCTTACCTTTGCCCCGGGGCGGTCGTGGAGCGGCGCGCGGCGCGGCGACGGGCGGCGCGGCGCGGCAGTGTCGGCGCGACGGCCGGCCGCAGCCCGCCGCTCATGTCGCTGTTCTTCAAGTTCCGGAGTGGCGGCGTGAGTACCCCGCGCCCGCCCGACCGCGCCGGCCCGACACCGGCGGCGGCAGGCCCGCGAGCCCGCGCCCCGTCTCCCGCCTGCTCGTGCTGCCCAGTGCCCGCGATACCCATGCCCCGTCACGTGCGATCAATGCCTATACCTAGTCCTAGAAATGTTTCTGCGAGTTGAACGCTGTTGATAGTATTCATTCGCGTCCCAGTTGCTAATTCTTTCGGGCGCTGCTGCTGGGAACCGATAACAATCCGCTTACCTATCTACTCATCAACACAATAAGTATTTTATCTATGTCAATTGTCCACCAATAGGTTACATAGGTATAGGTATTTTTATATTGAACGGAATCGAGGTCACGGGTTTATATCTCGAATTAGGTAGGTACTTACCCACTTACTTAATTACTAATAGCGCTAATCTGTCGCACCGTTGATTGTGTACCTACTCCAGGCAGTCTCCTTGATAGCTATCTTCAGGTAAAATAGGTCCTTACCATTCAAATCGGATCACTATTATTTGATTGACTCAATCAAATTTACAAAAATGAATGGTATTTATTTATCAAAAACAGGCTTCTAGTAAATTGCCGTAAAAAGAAGAACATAAACTATAAATTAAATCAAACCAATCAATTTAGTACGCGTATTACACATTTTATTAAACGACTATCTGAGCCCGCGACTTCGTCCGCGTGGAATTTAACTTAACAAAAAAAGCCCGCTCTCGCGTTCTGAGCCCGCGCGACAGGATCCATTTTAAAAAAATTGTTTTTCTAAAATAAAAGTAGCCTAAGTTACTGCTTATAACATCAGCTATCTACCAGTGAAAGTCCCGTCAAAATCGGTCCACCCGTTTCGGAGATACTCTGTGAATTCATGTGTTTTTATTGTTTTACGCGGAACCCTAATTGATTTTTTTATTATTAAAGTAGCCTAAGTTACTCCTTATAACATCAGCTATCTGCCAGTGAAAGTCCCGTCAAAATAGGTCCAGCCGTTTCGGAGAGTACCCGGTACAAACACACAGGCAGACAGACAAAAATGATTAAAATTGCGTTTTTGCTATAGGTGTCGTATGTACTTTCATATGCACTTAGTGAAAAGGTGTTATTTTGATATTACAAACAGACACTCCAATTTTATTTATTTGTATAGATTAAAAGCTTGTCGCGAGAATTGCATATTTTATAGGAAATATTTTCTTTCATAGAATTACTTAAGTATAATAATTATTATGTCAAGCAAGACTAGTTAGTACACAGGTACAAATACTGGACCGATTTTGATGATTTTTATAGTACCACATGGGAAGTATACCATATCTAAAAAAATCGAAGTCAGTTCACAATTGGCGAAGAAATCGGTAAAAATACAAAAAACATGCATTCCGATCAGACGAACCTACTCGCTTTTTGGTAGTCTGTTAAAGATCTGTCGAGTAGGTAAAGTGCGTTCAGATAAGATCGGATTGACTTTTGACTAGTTGAAGGAGTCTGGCAAGTTTTTTTTGTTCTCAACTGGTCTTCTGTCGGATGATTCAAACACGGCGCTAATTGTTATTAGTTAATGAATATAGAACCGCACTGTATTTCCCTGTGTCTGTAAACTAGATAGTGTCCTACTTATACGTGAGCAAAATTAAGACATTTTTTTAAGAGCATGTATTTTTTTTTATTAAGGCCTCTTACAATTGGGTCAAGCCCAATACGATTCTGCCAATGTCGAGTAACGAATAGCAATAACAAACACAATTAATAACAATACAATACAAAAATGTGACCGTCCATTTTGGAAAACCAAAATGGAGGCCGATGTAAATTTTACCATGAAGGGGTAAAACCGGACATCAATTTAATGTCACTTTTAGTGCTCGGAGAATCCCAAGATCTATAAATACAATACATCCCATATTTCTCTTCCTATAACACATTTAAAATATAACATTTTATTCCAAGATACATAGATATTTTGCTCATCTATTTTCTTGTTTCTTAGTTTTGGTCATCCGATGTTACCCCTGATGCAAAATTTTGTTATTTTGTGATCCTTAAACTCTTTAATGTGACAAGAAGAAATAACCTGGATCGGAGGAAATTGTTTTATGTAACCTATATGGTCTATATTAATAACATAAATCTGATTCTGATTTATACATTACTAGCTGTGCCCACGGACTTCGTCCGCGTAGTATTTAACGTAACAAAAAATTCGGGATTATCGGGATAAAAAGTATCCTATATGTTAATCCTGGTTATAAACTATCTGTGTTCCAAATCCGTTCAGTAGTTTTTGCGTGAAGGAGTAACAAACATACATACATACATCCACACTCACCAACTTTCACATTTATAATATTAGTAGGATTAACGGTGCAATGCGAACAACAACATCTAATTTGAATAGCATTCAAGATGAAATAAAATAACTCTAAATTGAAAATTTAAAAACCCCCGATGCGACGACATTTTCATCAAATGTATACTTTACCTAGTTCTTCCAAATAATTAAGTTAGCGAGATTTGCGTAGCTACCGTAGCTCAGTATTCATTGCTCATCTCGAAAATTCATCTGGTACAACTAGTTTCGATGCCAGATTATGAAAGCGCCATTTACCTAAATAATTATTTTTGTCTTCCTCATAATCTAAGATGCCATTCCATTCGATTACAATGCAATTTACAATATCCAACATAAAATCTGTGTAAAAGTATGAGACTTTATCTTGTTATGACATTATAATCATTGACATTAGAATAGACAACGAATCTAAATATTGATGCCGGAGGTTTAATTCCTAGTAAAAGATTATCAATTATGATTCAATTTGATGTAATAACTCTAGTTGAGGTGGACGAACGCAACCCAGGGGAAGAATTTTAAATAACGCTAAAATTATTTGAAATTATATTTGATTTTTTCTCAATGGCGGAGCAGCGCCCTCTAGAATTATTATTGCGTAATATTCCATGACCCATGACAAAACAAACAAAATATAACGCATGCGCGTATCCATCATTTGACACGTGACTTAGGGAACGTCTTTAGTTCATACAGAAATCTCATATAAAAATTGATAAATATTCCATTTTTTCCAGAATCCGGGAAACTTTTCACATTTATAATATTGTAAAAAGGCAATTCAGATTATTACGATCATTTAAAAATATAATAAAGCGAAATCCAATAATCTCAAATTTCGAGCGGATTCGAGCCGTGGAAGTTGGTTTTGGCCTTAAATGTGGCTTTTTTAACCTATAAAAGAGCTGATGATCTTCAAACGGCTGAACCGATTTTCATGAAACATAGCTAAGAACACTCTCGATCAGAATACCTTTCTAACAAAAGAAACAAAATTTAAATCGGTTCATCAGCTTGGGCACTACGTTGCCACAGACAGACACACAGATACACAGATACACAGATACACAGATACACAGACACACAGATACACATGTTAAACTTATAACACCCCTCTTTTTTCGTCGGGGGTTAATAAAAGTTTGACAACAAGTTCCTTTTTTTGAACGGGGTAAGATTATCCGATTTTGACCTGTGAGAGGGAATACCGGATCTGATGACCCTAGGCCACCTTGAGTCAGTTCTATCTAGCTATCCGTCCATAAAACGCATATTTAGACAAAATAATATCAAAACGAGGTACATTCTCGCTAAAATCTACACACATGAGTCAAAGGGGCAAGACCGGATGGGCAATTTTTTTTTCTTATCTTGTAGGCAGCGGCAGGATAAAATTGCCTCGTGTAAAATGGTGCCAACATAAGTAAACATGACCAAATTCACCGGAAATTAATTTCATACGGTCTTTTTTACCCCACCAGCCGATCTTACCTGAAACTACCTTATGAGGCACAAATTTGATTGATAAGCGCAAGTCACAAGAATTGACGCTCTGTTTCATGCGTGAAACACAAGTGTATAAATAATGTTGCTAGCAGAATCTAATTTTCCCCAAAAGAAGGGAAATTAGAATTTCTAATCTAGGGTTTTTGTTTAGGTTACCGTGACCCTTATGTTACCGTGATTTAGGTTACCGTGATGCCAATTTAAGTTTCGCTCAAATTTTGGGGCAATATTTATGTAGCTTAGTAATTTTTAGGCCTGCATCAGTAAATCGATCTCAAGTCTGAGAGCGATCTTGGAAATATCATTCTTATGCAAAATTAAGTTTCAAAAGTGTACTCATGATCATTTTTACACATGAGGTAAATTTATTAATACGGGCCTTAAATAATTTTTTGGAGGGCAACAAATTATAGGAATTTACGTTAGTAACTATATTTTTTTATAATTTATAACGCTTTTCATGATCTACTTTTAGTTTAATTCCTGTAATAAACGAACTGCGAATAGCTCCTTCCTTGTCCTTAGTTGTATTTGATTTATGCAGCGGATTTTACCAAAGCAAGGCAAACTCTAGAGTTTATTGAGATTGGGATACATGGAAAAATATAACTTGGCAACCCTGCAAAGTGCAGGCAACGCAGAGGGTGCAGGCAGTCAGTGCTGCCACGTGCGATTTTCAACAACCGATTACACGTGCTTTACTGAAATAAAAACAATGTATGAAGAAACACTAGAGAACATGAGTAGATAAAAAAAGAAGAGTATAGAGAATGAGTAAAATATTTAATTCTGGTATATGAAATTTAAAAAATAAAATCAAAGTACTATTCAAGTAGTGTTGATTTTTGTTAAGTTTTTCCGCTTGAGTCTATTTTACGGCTTAGTGAAACTGCGATTGTTGGAAATATACAGGGCTATAACTTTTAAGCCCGTTTTAATTTTTCGTGTTCCGTTTCACGCATTTTTTGGCAGGTTGTTGCTATTGCTTGGTTTTATAATGAATCTGCTGATCCGACAGACGTTGTCCTGTCTTAACTTTGAACATTTAATTCGAATTGTTCCGCTCAACTTTCTTGATTTTTTCGTTCATAATAACCTTCTCCTGATAATAATAAACAAAACAAAAAAACATGAGTGAAACCGTTTCATCTGTTCACGCGTGATGCGATGACCAAGGAAATAGAGATTAATTTAAATACATATATACTTATAGATTATTGTTGTAGAAAATCTAGATGTTGTAGAAAAATATGAGGATCAAATGGAATATTAGTATTAGTACCTTGCAACACTGTCAGTGACTGTCAGTCGTTCTCGTATCTTACCCACCACAGTCAGTCATTAGTATAATATCATCCTTAGAGAATACAATACTATCATGTTCGAGTTAGTCAGTGGTATTGGTATGATACCTAATATTTGTTCTTTATAAGTTGTTCGCTAGTTGTGCATATGTGTACTCGCACGCACGTGTACAGCTATTGTGTTTCCGTGCCGTGAAGTGGTGAGCGCGCGTGGTGTCGGCCGCGCCACGGCCCGCGGCAACCGCGGCTGCCGCCGGGAGCAGTGACCGCGGCCGTAGTCTTGCCGGTGCGCACTCCACCTGGAAGATCGCTTGCTAGGGACGACGCGCTCCTGTCTCGCTCTTGTTTGAATTCAGTAGGTACGGTGTTTCAGAATTAATTAGATCGACTCTGCTTATTCACGAGATGTGAAATCCCCAATATTTTTCGTGCAAATAGGGAACTATAATTGTCATTGCCGAATTTATTACGAGTGTAAATAAGGCCTATAGGTACCTATTCGCCTGTTGAGTTGGTAGGTGAAGTGTTAATTTATGTAGTTCGGAATTAAGCAGTTGTGGCCTCGTAATCATGTCCGTGACGTGTGTTAAATTTTAATCAGTGGGTAGGTAATCACTTCGCTCGCAGCTCGCACTGTTGATAGTTGATATTACCTACTACTTACAATCCACCTACGTTCCAAGTACCTATTTTAAATACAAGTAGTTTAGGTAAGTTTACTTAAGTCTAAGCTAAATATTAACAATAATAGATCTTATCCTACGATAGAGGTACCTACTACCACTACTACACAGATTTAGTACGCACCTACACATTGACGTGTCTTCTTCGTCATTCTAGATGTTTATATTTCTATTTCAATCACTGACGACATGCACGCACATAAGTAGGAGTGTAGGAGGTAGGTAGGTATATAACTATTAACTTTGAAAAGTTTGCACCTAGCTGTATAATTAGCCGCCTCATTGACGGACCACGGTGTTAGGTTAAGAGTATGTTTCATACTATATGTAGGTACCTTCCTATCTAGGTACATAGTTTCGGATGGCCTGATAATGAATCTAGTTACCAAAACTTTATTTAATTAAAGGTAAACACCAATTATAAAAACCCAAGGTCCGCCCGCTGTGCTTTTGCCTAATTCCTAATATCAACCGAGTAGGTAAGTACCTATTGTACAAGCTGCTCCAAGACTTTTTTTTTTAAATTAAAAAATACCGAAATGTTTTAGGGTTCTTTGTTAATCCGTCCGACTGTATGCCGCCCGCGCCGCGCCCCGCGCCGCCGCGCACCGCGCCGCCCGGCCGGGGGGACTCGATAAAATAAAAGAAGCCTAAGTAAATAGGTACCTAGATTAAATTCTAAAGAACTTGAAAAAAAAAAATTCGTTTATTGATGATATTAGGTACTTTAGGAAATATGAAAATGAATAGAATTTTAGAGGTAAGCAAGTACCTAATTGACCTCATTTAATAAATTGCCCAAGTGCATATCAGGCAATGCACAACGAAGGGTTCCATAGCCATTTCACCACCATCCAGGTTTAGGTTAGGGTTTCTTTTCTATAACCACCCAGAAAACCTAGCCATGTCAAACAATCTATAGGGGATTTCGATAACTGTTATTTTTTTATAACTAACCCAAATATCCTGGGCTCACAGAATCACAGAACAACTCAAGTAAGGAGGTAGGTTACCTACCTACTAATGGTGTTTGGGTTTGTTTATTTTTCTGATGCCAACAAAACCTAGCTAGAACATACATAAAATTTCCTTATTAAAATGGCTACAGAACTCTTTGTTGTGCATAGCCTGACATCCACTTTGCAATTTTTTTGGACAATTTTTAAACGAAATCGGTCTAATATGCGAACAAACAACGCGATAGAAATGTTTATTTATCCGGGTTATTGCGTTTTATAACTTTACAGCTCACACTCCGCAACTGAACAAGCCACCATCGTTTCGTAATTATACATTATATTTTGTATTAAACCTGTATGATTCAATCAACAAAACTATAAAATCTATAGACTGCCGGACTGACCTGACTGACTCTTATAAGAAAACATTAACACAATAGTTCCTAATTAGCTATTTGTTATGTTTGCTCTCGTGTACTGTGCACTTAATGAGGACTTCACGCTCACATGCTTTGTAAGTCTTTTGGAAGCGATGCGAAATTTTCTATAAGGTCTGCTACTTACATAACCTGCATGTCGGGCCAATAGCAAAAATGTCATCTAACTTAACAAGACTTTTTTAGAAAACCTAAGTACTTACCCACATGTCTTTGTTTCATACCTAGAGAATTCGATCCCGGCTCTCTTTGTTTCCCGGGATAGTCCCGGGATTGTAATCTAAATGGAATTTAAACATTAAAAAAAAATCGCCAAATGCCATGTCGAGCCATGCACAATAAAGGGATCCGAGTCATTGAGGGTAATCAGTTTAAAATTTCACCCCAGGTTGAAATACTACCGACATCTATCGACACCATAAAATACTAAGAAATAGACTATGAACATAAAACATACATTTATTGCTGTTATTTAATTGGAATTTATTAAGTAATTTTTTTACCCAATGTTGTCTACATACTACTACCGACATCTATCCACGTGCATTAACACTTCAGAAATACATGTATTAACATAAAATATAAATTTATTGCTGTTATTTAATTGAAATTGGTGAACAATGTATCCATTTTAGACTTTTTGGAATAGATAAATGTAAGAAGTGTCGGAATTCATTACGTAAATTTTGATTTAATCTTTAAAAGTTAAAAATCTCGCAAACGGAATTTTTGATGATAAATTTTGTATGAAAACACAATTTTATTTGAAAAGACCTTTTCAACGATAACCACATTATGGGGTAACTAAAAAAAATAACCCTCTCTTCCGATGTTTGGGGAGATACCTAAAAAAAAGTAATTTTGGTACATTTTATATTTGAAAGTGAGATCTACTCTAAAGTATTTTTGTACCTAATTTCATCAACTTCCGTTAGAAACTGTAGAAGTTATGACCCTGTGACAGGTCGGGACAGACGGACGGACGGACAGACGGACTAGATGATCTTATAAGGGTTCCTCGTAGGGACCACGGAACCCTAAAAATATAAAAATACATCGTAGAGTCCACAGCATTAACATAACCTCTTAGAACTGTAGAAATCTATGGTACCTGTAGTTTTTCTAACCTATTCATGGTATTGCCTTCAATAAACAGTAAACACATAATACATATTGCTTCTTATCAATTCTTTTAATGATTTCTACAAAATACTAGAAAAATATAATAATATCTACTTAATTACACGACGCGAAGTGAAGAGGATTTTTGAACATTCGTTTCTTTACGCCTTTTCACAACATAGCCCGATCATCAGCTAAAACTAACTAAATCAGGCGGATATTTTAAATCGATATCGTAAACGGAATGTCTAAACGTCTGGTATTCTCGCTTACTTAAAATTAATTCATAAAAAAATTTAATGTTAGTAATCGAATAGGTTATGATTACAAACAGTAAAATAATTTTCAAAATAACTATAAAATAGGCAAAAATCTGTTTCTGATTTCGATTCGAGTGATTTAAAATGCCCCAAAACAAGATCACTGACAAAATGTCAAGTCGATGTAAGTGCGTTACATTTCATGTAAATTTTGCATACCATTTTTATTAACTTATTAATTACTAGCGGCCCGCCCGCCCCGGCTCGCACGGGTACATTGCGGTTACATTATTCGAGTTTTAGTAAGGATCCCTAATTTTTTGAAAATATATTATAGCCTATGTCACCCGGGGATAGTGTAGCTTCCCTTCCCAGCAGTGAAAGAATTTTTAAATCGGTTCAGTAGTTTCGGAGCCTATTCATTACAATCAAACAAGTTTTCCTCTTTATAATATTAGTATGACTAGCGGCTAGCCCCGGCTTCGCACGGGTAAATTACGGTTACATTGTTTTTAGTTGAAGTAAGGATCCCTATTTATTTTGAAAATATAGTATAGCCTATACCATCCCGGGATAGTGTAACTTTCCAACAGTGAAAGAATTTATCAAATCGGTTCAGTAGTTTCGCCGCCGCCGGCCCCCCCGCCCGCTATCCCTGCATTTTAAATCTGTGATATCTTCTAAAATATTTGTTTAAATTACATGCTGTAAAGGGCCATATTGCTCTATATTAAATTCACAATTTATTTAAGCACTTAATTGGATAAGGATTAATGAAGTATTGCTTAAAACCGCTTCGTAAATAAGCCATTATTTCTCGTCAAAAGTAAAGCATAAAAAATGGTTATTGTAGGTTATCCCAAAAGATAGACATATATCAGCGCGGACTTTTTTTTAGACCTTTTTAAGATGTACAAAACTGTAGTACATTATTTTGATCTAACTCGTAGGGTTCAGCCAGCGTTTGCAATGTAAGCGCAAAAAAGAGTTTATAGTTAGTAGTGTTTCTCTACTATATTATGCATGTATTATACATATAAACCTTCTTCTTGAATCACTCTATCTATTAAAAAAACCGCATCAAAATCCGTTGCGTAGTTTTAAAGATCTAAGCATACATAGGGACATACAGACAGCGGGAAGCAACTTTGTTTTATAATATTATGTAGTGATTTGCTAATCCCGGGATTTGATAAATTTTAACCCGTGAATTTCGGGATCAAAACACGGCCGGGATCCCAGGATCAAAACCTCTAATCATAACCCTAATGGTCTTGGCAGAGTAAAATGGCTGTGATCTGTGATCGCAAAACAAGACCTGTGGCTATCATACAGACAGAAGGTGACGGAAGGTTTCTGAACCCATTTCAATAGCGAACTATCGCTATTTATTATCTATTTATCATATTTATAACCAAAGTAGTGAAATACAAGAAAAAAATAGTATGTATTTGCGGTTGATTTTTGGCTCTCAGTGTTGAGTTTGTTTAGAAACGACGGAGAATCAACTTCCAACTTGATGGGTCCTTTTATTATTTTCGTTTTAATGTCGTATCATGCGCTAGTATCCTCATTTTTTTCAGATTTTCTGCCCAGTGCTTCAAGTTTTTACATCAAGACCTACCTAAAGCCACTTAAGCTGAAAATTATTCTACTTCTAAGTCGTTACGCTCTTGACAGAGCGGTTGTGGTTGACATGTATTGTTTTCCGGGGCAGATGTTGTTCGCCTCACGATGTCTCGCCATCTCTCCCTACTGGACGTCATCCTGGTGCACTCGTGCAAGGGACCGCCAATGGCAGATTTAATCTGATCGGTCCATCGCAGGGGTGCCCTTCCACGTGGTCTGGTACCCTCCACTCGGCCCTGTACAACTATCCGTACTATGGAGTCGTTTTCTTGTCTTGAGACGTGTCCAAAGACCTTTAGAATGCGAGCCTATACTAACGTGGATAAACGCTGCTTGATACCGAGCTCTTCGAGTATGGGTATATTGGTGCGAAACTCGGTCCACGACACCCCAAGTAATCTTTCCCCAATACTCTGAAATTTATTTAACAATGCTTAATTCTAGATCTAAAAGTAATTATACAATTACAAAAGAACAGCCATTCAGTCAAGCTGAATATTTGATGGGTAATTTATAGCCTTTATAGAGATATACCTACATGATTTCAGACAAAAAAAAAATCGGGAATCCTATAAGTACAAACTGTTGTTCCCGAATTTTAAACACTTAGAGGTAGAATTTTTAAAACGCTAATCATATTTTAAAATTTTTCATGTCATAAGTTAAGATTTTATTCCAAAATCCTTCCTTAGTGGATACTTACGTTATGAAAGGTACTTACTGTCAAAATATAAAGATTGTAACACCAGCGGTTTGGGCTGTGCGTTGATTCCTTTGTTTTGATGACTTAATTTACAAAAAGTACCAAAATGTATGACATAAATGGCCGTCTCTTTTGATTGCGTTAACTTAGAAGCCTACATTTTTTCCACCTCCAAGAGACCATTTGGTTATGGATATTAATTTCAACTTGATAACTCTATCGGTTTCTGAGAAAAAGGGTCTTGACAGACAGACAGACAGTGAGACGGACAACAAAGTGATCCTGTAAGGGTCCCGTTTTTTCCTATTGACCTCTGGAACCCTAAAAACGAATGATAAACTACATACTTACTTACCTACCTACCCACTCGGTGTCGCATAGAGCATATCGAGCGCGGTCTCTCGCTCCGCGGCGCCGCGGCCATCCCGTTTTGCTCCACGTACGTCACTTCGGACTTCTCGCGCTCGGCCGCGGGCACGCAGCGAGGAGACAGAGGCGACGCGGACGCACCGCTCCGCGAGTGGCGAGTCGGGGCGAGTCCGAGCCAGTTAGCCACCAAAACATTGTCGCCCACTGGACCTTCTCGGCTCGATGTCAAACTTGTTCGAGGAGACGAAGGCAAGGCTTTTATAACGTGGTGCGTGTCGTGGTGCACGATGCTCTTCGACGGGGTGGTGTGTGTGAGACTGGCGCGTCGCCTGGAGCGACCTGCGTGGTGCCCCCACTCACCCACTCGTCTCGAACTATTGTTTACTTTACTTAACTCATTCCTCAATGATTTGTGTGGCGCGGTCTACCACTTTTTTCTACGGAGTGTATTTTTGTTTTGACAGTGGTAGGTAGGTATTTACTAAATTTTTAGTCGCCATATTGTTTTTAGTCTCTCTCTTCTACTTACCTACTTATACCCGTCATTATTAGGTGTATTATCTAGGTAGGTATATCAATATTATGTATGTACGTAGAGGCGGGAGTCTGACGCGGGCTCTGGCATGTTCGCAGCACTATGATAAATGAAATGAAGGTTCTTGTAACGGGCACTACAAGTATGTCGTTTCATTCTGAAAGTGTGTGTGTGTGTGGTGTTGCAGAGCCGCGGCAGCGCCGGCGCGGGCGCAGGCGCCGCGGCGTGTGGCATGGAGTGCGGCGGCGTGGCGGCGGGGGCGGGGGCGGCGGCGGCGGCGGGGGCGGGGGGCGGCTTCCCCGCGCCGCCCGCCCGCGCCCCCCCGCACCCGGCGCTCTCGCCCACCGAGCGCTCTCCGGCCAAGTCGGGCCTACACGTCAACTTCAGCGATAAAGGAGAGGTATGTGAGAACAGTGAACACTGTTATTGAACCAGGTGCATACAGTCATGCGTATACCTGTATATGGACCGCCTGGTTGGTGAGCTGAGCAGCACCATGGCTGGTTGTTCTGTTGATGGAAAAATGATCAACAACATAAGTTACGCTGATGACATGGTGCTGCTTAGCCCATCAATCTGTGGGTTAAGGAGACTACTGGCCGCCTGTGAGAGATATGCGGAGGCGCATGGTTTGAGGTATAATGCTACTAAAAGTGAAGTGATATAGTTTTTAAAGTCCGTAATAATACTCCGGCAAACATACCACCTGTAAAACTACGAGGAACACCGTTGAAAGTAGTCACTAAATTTAAATACCTCGGACATGTTGTCACGGATTGTCTCACAGATGACCTTGATATTGATAGGGAGCGCAGAGCGTTGGCAGTCAGGTGTAATATGCTGGCGCGCAGGTTTGCAAGGTGCTCAAGAGCGGTAAAATTAACTCTTTTTAGAGCCTATTGCCAGTCGTTTTACTCGTGCAGCCTGTGGGTTAGATATACGCAGCTGGCTTACAACGCTCTGCGTATTCAGTATAACAATGCGTTGAGGATGTTGTTGGGGCTGCCTCGATTTTGCAGTGCTTCGGGCATGTTTGCGGAAGCGAGACTTGATGACTTTTATGGCATCATGCGCAAGCGGTGTGCATCAATGCTACGGCGTTTCAGAGGCAGCCCTAACAATATTCTAGCTACACTGGCGGACAAAATTGATGGTCCATTTGTCAAGCACTGGGCCAGTAGACATGTACGCTCTGACGTATATGTCACCAATTAGCTTTAAGTATGTACATTTAATTTAAGCACTAACAATAGATTAAGGCGTTTCTACTAACATACATATGGATCTTTGGTCTGAAATAAAAAAAATTGATTTGATTTGATTTGTATACCTATGTACCTAATTCCCAAACCTTTTCTATCAATGGTCTATTTGGAATTTGGACTTCCAGCTCCATTCGTAACCCGAGCACAGAAATAAAAAGACTATCTGGCAACCTTAGTTGGTGGGGCCACCGACCTTACCGTAGTTTTTTTGGGGGCCATTTGACCTTACTGGAAGTGTTATTTAATTGTATTTTTAAGTCACGATTTTGTTTTTAAGTTACGTTCAATTGTGGTTTTACGTTGCGTTGGATACCTATGTAGTTGGATACGAGGAGAAAAGTGCAGCACGATTAAGTGATGCACTCAAACTAAACGCACAATTGGTCGTGGCCTGGTGGGTCCCCATCAAATACTTATATTCTATCATGTGAGCACCATTTGCACCCGCAACTTGGGTTGGTCGGCGCGCGCCCGCCTCGTCGCGTCGGTCAGTGTAGGACGAAGTTGTTAGCAAATAATATTTTAGTAAAAATATTAAACCGTCTTCAAAAAAACCTGGGTGCACTAAAAAGCTAGAAATAACAATACTGTCAATTCAAGTAAGTGGGAGTAGCCTACCCCGGGTAGGTGTGGGTATCGAGAAGTAGTCCTAACATAGTGGAAAGTTAGTGGCACCAACTCCAAATGAAATAAATTAAAAGGTCCCTAGTTAACTCTAGCTTGTTAGTGCACCCAGACTTCTTTGAAGTTGGTTGAATTTTTTTAATAAAATATTTTTTTTCGTGTTATTTAATGGTAAACTAGGTACATATTGAATTACTGGATATTTTGTCATTTTTCGATATGTTCAGAAGCGACGCGACGTGATGACGGTTGCCTACTTGTACTGTAATGCAATGTATGTACCGCGCGGCAGGTGAAGGAGCGGCGCGAGAAGTTCCTGACGGCGAAGTACGGCAGCCACCAGATGGCGCTGATCCGCAAGCGGCTCGCCGTCGAGATGTGGCTCTACGACGAGCTGCAGAAGCTCTACGACTCACCGGTTCGTAGCTCGCCGGTCTGCGGCCTGCTCACTGATGCGTAGCGAGACTCTGAATTTAGACTGAAGCGGTGGGGAATTTTGGCGCGCGCTTTTTACACTCTACACTCAGCTAATTCGTTTGCAACGTGATATTGTAACTTGTAACCCCCGTACATAGCACCTATTGTACAGAACCTAGGTGACAACATAGCGCTCATTGTTGCGCGCTGAACATGTGTTTTCTTAGGTTAAGTACTTATTTGTTTTTGTGGTAATATTCGACACAGACAATGTTTTTATCGATATACCTTCATTTGAATGTACATGGAACACTAAAATAAAAGAATATACAAATAAATAGGTACATATTAACTCTAGAATATAAATGTTTACCGCGCTGGAACCGAAGCGAACTATCAGTAATAATCCGCTCATATTTGTTGAGAGATGAACGGGGGATATTCCGCTTAGAGTAAGAGCGGCCGCTCCACAGTCTTCAATTGCGAATACATTAAGTACTGATTTCAAACTTAGGCCCATAAAAATTGGGTTATGTGACAATTGCGAATCCACGTTTTGCTTTTTGAATTTGATTATAATGCATACGAGAGCCGAGCAAAGGTCACTTGTCTCGTCTCCCACGTAGTTTATTAACGCACATACTAAGAACTACACAGAGCGTCTTTCGAACGCAGAAGGAAGCCAGCGGGTGCGCCGGCGCCGGCTCGCAGGAGGTGGACGTGGACATCGACGAGCTGCTCGACATGGACGGCGACGAGCCGCGCCGCTCGCACCTCGCGGTACGCGCCCTCCGCTCCCTCCGCTCCCTCCGCGCCGCTCGCACCTCGCGGTACGCGCCCTCCGCTCCCTCCGCGCCGCTCGCACCTCGCGGTACGCGCCCTCCGCTCCCTCCGCTCCCTCCGCGCCGCTCGCACCTCGCGGTACGCGCCCTCCGCTCCCTCCGCGCCGCTCGCACCTCGCGGTACGCGCCCTCCGCTCCCTCCGCTCCCTCCGCGCCGCTCGCACCTCGCGGTACGCGCCCTCCGCTCCCTCCGCGCCGCTCGCACCTCGCGGTACGCGCCCTCCGCTCCCTCCGCGCCGCTCGCACCTCGCGGTACGCGCCCTCCGCTCCCTCCGCTCCCTCCGCGCCGCTCGCTCCTCGCGGTACGCGCCCTCCGCTCCCTCCGCTCCCTCCGCGCCGCTCGCACCTCGCGGTACGCGCCCTCCGCTCCCTCCGCTCCCTCCGCGCCGCTCGCACCTCGCGGTACGCGCCCTCCGCTCCCTCCGCTCCCTCCGCGCCGCTCGCACCTCGCGGTACGCGCCCTCCGCTCCCTCCGCGCCGCTCGCACCTCGCGGTACGCGCCCTCCGCTCCCTCCGCTCCCTCCGCGCCGCTCGCACCTCGCGGTACGCGCCCTCCGCTCCCTCCGCTCCCTCCGCGCCGCTCGCACCTCGCGGTACGCGGCCTCCGCTCCCTCCGCTCCCTCCGCGCCGCTCGCACCTCGCGGTACGCGCCCTCCGCTCCCTCCGCGCCGCTCGCACCTCGCGGTACGCGCCCTCCGCTCCCTCCGCTCCCTCCGCGCCGCACGCACCTCGCGGTACGCGCCCTCCGCTCCCTCCGCTCCCTCCGCGCCGCTCGCACCTCGCGGTACGCGCCCTCCGCTCCCTCCGCGCCGCTCGCACCTCGCGGTACGCGCCCTCCGCTCCCTCCGCTCCCTCCGCGCCGCTCGCACCTCGCGGTACGCGCCCTCCGCTCCCTCCGCGCCGCTCGCACCTCGCGGTACGCGCCCTCCGCTCCCTCCGCTCCCTCCGCGCCGCTCGCACCTCGCGGTACGCGCCCTCCGCTCCCTCCGCTCCCTCCGCGCCGCTCGCACCTCGCGGTACGCGCCCTCCGCTCCCTCCGCGCCGCTCGCACCTCGCGGTACGCGCCCTCCGCTCCCTCCGCTCCCTCCGCGCCGCTCGCACCTCGCGGTACGCGCCCTCCGCTCCCTCCGCTCCCTCCGCGCCGCTCGCACCTCGCGGTACGCGCCCTCCGCTCCCTCCGCGCCGCTCGCACCTCGCGGTACGCGCCCTCCGCTCCCTCCGCTCCCTCCGCGCCGCTCGCACCTCGCGGTACGCGCCCTCCGCTCCCTCCGCGCCGCTCGCACCTCGCGGTACGCGCCCTCCGCTCCCTCCGCTCCCTCCGCGCCGCTCGCACCTCGCGGTACGCGCCCTCCGCTCCCTCCGCTCCCTCCGCGCCGCTCGCACCTCGCGGTACGCGCCCTCCGCTCCCTCCGCTCCCTCCGCGCCGCTCGCACCTCGCGGTACGCGCCCTCCGCTCCCTCCGCTCCCTCCGCGCCGCTCGCACCTCGCGGTACGCGCCCTCCGCTCCCTCCGCTCCCTCCGCGCCGCTCGCACCTCGCGGTACGCGCCCTCCGCTCCCTCCGCGCCGCTCGCACCTCGCGGTACGCGCCCTCCGCTCCCTCCGCGCCGCTCGCACCTCGCGGTACGCGCCCTCCGCTCCCTCCGCGCCGCTCGCACCTCGCGGTACGCGCCCTCCGCTCCCTCCGCTCCCTCCGCGCCGCTCGCACCTCGCGGTATGCGCCCTCCGCTCCCTCCGCTCCCTCCGCGCCGCTCGCACCTCGCGGTACGCGCCCTCCGCTCCCTCCGCTCCCTCCGCGCCGCTCGCACCTCGCGGTACGCGCCCTCCGCTCCCTCCGCGCCGCTCGCACCTCGCGGTATGCGCCCTCCGCTCCCTCCGCTCCCTCCGCGCCGCTCGCACCTCGCGGTACGCGCCCTCCGCTCCCTCCGCTCCCTCCGCGCCGCTCGCACCTCGCGGTACGCGCCCTTCGCTCCCTCCGCGCCGCTCGCACCTCGCGGTATGCGCCCTCCGCTCCCTCCGCTCCCTCCGCGCCGCTCGCACCTCGCGGTACGCGCCCTCCGCTCCCTCCGCGCCGCTCGCACCTCGCGGTACGCGCCCTCCGCTCCCTCCGCTCCCTCCGCGCCGCTCGCACCTCGCGGTATGCGCCCTCCGCTCCCTCCGCGCCGCTCGCACCTCGCGGTACGCGCCCTCCGCTCCCTCCGCGCCGCTCGCACCTCGCGGTACGCGCCCTCCGCTCCCTCCGCGCCGCTCGCACCTTGCGGTACGCGTCCTCCGCTACCTCCGCGCCGCTCGCACCTCGCGGTACGCGCCCTCCGATCCCTCCGCGCCGCTCGCACCTCGCGGTACGCGCCCTCCGATCCCTCCGCGCCGCTCGCACCTCGCGGTACGCGACCTCCGCTCCGTCCGCTCCCTTCGCGCCCTCCGCGCACACTCTAGCGAGAATTCTTCCAGAATCCATTCTCAGAATCTTTCCATTACTATTCCAACCGACCGCAGTGCATGACTAGATGTATGAATGTGGACATGGACGTACCTACCCCGCTTTCGCCCTAGGGAGAGGGTTAGGGGCGGGGGGGTTTGAGTGGGTCAAAGGTTTTTGTTATTATTGTTATGTCTTTAATACACTGAGAAGGTCGCAAACTGACGGTGGCTCTTGTCCGGGCGACAGCAGCGCGCAACTCATGTATCATTTATTAATGCAATTGCATATTTTTTCCAACAGGCTTTACTAGCAGATGCCAAAAAACCACAGAAAGATGTAAATGTGAGTATTACCTGATTACTTATGTGAATGTAAGTTATGAACGTGTAAAGATGTTGGTCTCGAGCATCTCCGTCCGACGCCACGGTCATTTTATTTTATTCAGAGATTATTAAAGCTAAAAGGCTCCAAATTGGCGCCAAAATAGTGTTTATGTACCGCTACAAAAATGTGTACATATAGGAAGTAAAGTTAATCTGGGGTTCCTCCTATACTAGGGAGGGGAGAATGAAAACAAAATGTTTTCTCACCTCGAGTGAATAGGTATTTTATAAACATTTTCAAACGACCGTTTGGCGCAGTGGTTCGAGCGTAGGCCGCTCGGCTCACTACACCGGGTGGTTGCGGGTTTGATTCCCGTCAGGGTACATTTCGGAAATGGCCTTTTCGTAATTTACCCTGTTCTGGGTGTCACTGGGATCGCCTCATTCCATTGTACGGTATCCATAGTACAAGCGTTGCTTAGTTTGGGATCATACAGTTGGTGTGTTCGTCTGGCGATATTTATTTATTTAAAAATGAACTCGCGTTTAGTGGCCTTCTTTAGATCAGTTACAAGGATTCATTCTCAACTCTTAAACAACGTTATACAGATGGTTCATTAAAGGATATAAATTATTATTGATTTAAAAATATACATAATATTTTTAATTTAGTGTTTATTAGCACGGAAGGCATCAAAAGCAAATATTTTTCATATCTACCTTTATATCTGATTATGTTGTTGTAAACATTGAAATAGCTGTAAAATAGGAGTATGTATGCACACCTCACTAAACTAGTTCTCTAATTGAAATACCTAAATATGAGTAAGATTTAATTTACTTGTAAATACTGCATTAGTAATGTACACCATCTTTTATTTATTTGAAATAATAAGCATTGAGTTTCTTGCCGGATCCTGTGGTAGATTGTGGCTATTTATAAGTGCTTTGTTGGCTTACATGAACAAATATAGCACACACGCACTAGGCCAGTTTTTCTTTCTTTAATTTTTTAATGAAAATATTATATGTGCCTACTTATACTTATAATTACCTACTTTCAATATTTTAATACCATGTAAATTTCAGGATAAATAGTATTGATTGACTTTTTATTATATTACAGAAATTCATCAACGAGTTGCTAGAAAAAGCGAAAACGCTGTAGGCTATGGAACCAAATCTCAAGGACGGGGTGGGAGCGGCGGCTGCACCCGGCCCGGCCTGGCCCGCCTGGCCCGCCCGGCCCGGCCCGGCCCGGCAAGGCCCGCACGCCCCTAGTTTTAATAAATGTAATCGTGTCCTAACTATTAGTAGATAATGAATATGTCGTGACGTGGTGTGAGTAGTGGCCGGCGCGGCGAGTGCGCAGCCGCCACATTTGAAGTGGTAATGTCTCGTGGTGGTCGTACAGTTAATACTTGCAGTGCCGCTGACTACTATTAGATATGCATAGAAAGGCAGGCGGCCAAAAGTGCAGTATTAAAATGACATTGTTTTTCGCAGTTTTATATATAAAGCAGTAGGGATCGACGCCTGCACCGCCATACAATAGATAAGACGTTGTATTGGTAGCACTACAAAGGTGTTATGGTGAACACGCTCATGTCCGCTCCGCACGCACTAAATAAAGGATCTGCAGGCTGACGCGCACGACCGTGTCTGATGTCCACCACTACACGCGGCGCGGCCGTGAACCAACGCTCACTAAGGGCGAATGTTACCGGGCTGGTAGGTGGGGTGGGCAGAATTATTTATTTATAATCATTCGTTGAGGCAGCACTGAATGCGCGCCGTCATCAGCGTCGCCGGCTCGGTCGTACAGGGGTTCCACTTGAACTTCTTATACCATATTTTCTATGTGACTAAGAAGTCGGTTGGGTCCGGCCGGGTATCAGACATGCGCGTGCGGCAGGTGCCAGTGTCACGTGCACCCCCCGCCCGCTCGGCGGCTGCCCCCCCCCCCCCCCTCTGCCTGGAGCGCACTGCGCTCGCCCTCCCTTCATAAAATTGTTATGGCCACTTCAGCCAACAACTATGCCTATGCCTATGCACTGTCTAACATACCTACGTATGGGTCTATGGAGTTGAGAAACCCAATTTTACTCCATTTTATTATCTCGCTCCATAAAATCATTAACGACGCTGTTTTCTGCTTGAGGCGCTAGTAGACATAGCTACCGCGGCCCCCTAGCTAAGTGACCGTCGCCCAGGATAACTGGAGTTCAAGGGGATCAGACGTGGTGCAGGCCGATTTAGTTAGGTTTCCCGAAATTTGTGTGCGATTTTTTTGCAAAATATAATCTACTAGGTAGGTAGGCTACATAGTACATGTAATGTAACTAAAACAGTATACAGTTATTAACTAATACATACAAATTAACTGAATTAATTAATGTACAGTTTTGGTTAAGTTAATTAATCTACTTGCGGTGTTTTAATACAACGGTGCAATAAGTACTAAGTTAACGTACTAACCAGTTATAGACGTCTCATAGGTACTTGAAATCGTCGAGGACAAATTTGTAGAAATAAGTAGGTACAGTAGCAATAAGCCATTTGTAGTATACACCGACTCGGAGTGGTAGTAGGTACATAGGTAAGTACCTCATGTTATCAAGAAACCAACAACACTTAAATTTTGTACAGTAGAGGAAAGGTAGCCACTACCACAACAAACCGCGAGCACATTGCAACAATGCAATTGCAGGCAACTGCGTTAACTAACACATCTGCAGTGTCGATGTCAGCAGGAATAACTCTAAATTGAAAATATAAAACTCGCGATGCGACGACCCTTTGATCAATTTTATTCTTTATACCTTTCACCAGTAGACAGATATGCTAGTGTTTTATCCATTATTCCAATGAGCCCAAACACGGTACATCTGCTTTAAGCTGGTGAGGTTGGTTATCCTGCAGATTCCAGGTGATGGTGCAGCATCAGGTCATCACCATGCCCTTGCAATATCATTGAATTAACAGGATTTCAAGTTGTTCAGACATGTAGAAGTTGCTCATATCCCTTAATTAATTAGAAAAGTGCTGATAATCTTCTAACGGCTGAACAGGTTTTCTTGAATCATAGCTAATAAGACTATCGATCAACAAACCTTTCATACAAAGAAAACATAATTAAAATCGGTTCATCCGCTTGAGCGCTACGATGCCACCGAGACACACATGTTAAACTTATAACACCCCTTTTTTGTCGGGGTTAAAAACAGCAGTACTAGGCCAGTATTCACATATCTATTTTAATTATTCTGAGAACATAGGTAAGTAAGTAGGCATTATATTTGAGATCATAAATATTTTAGGTACTTTAAGTTGGCACAGGCAGCTGGCAGGGACGCTTGTCATGAGTGGCATGTGCTGTGTACACTTGTACAGGAAGGTACACTCCTAGTCTAGACACCTACTTGTGTGCACCGTATTATTTCGATTGGTCCACCGGCTTCGCTTCATGCGTGACGTTGCGGCATCGTTATATCTTGTCATGCAACTTATTACACCATTTATTGTATAATCATCACAGAGTCATATTAACAATATTGCGCAAATATCTACTTGTCTACTACCTTGCAGGCGTGACAAAGGAGCTAATATGCAATAAGTCTGACCCCATGTACTGTACTTATGTTTCGCAAAATTGAGTAGTATGCGAGATGTCTCCATATTTGTGTCATTTTTATAAAGACCCAAAAAACGAATGTTAGTGACTTATTGCATTTGGTTTCATTCAATAAGGACTTGTTGTTGATGCCATAATAAATCAGTATTATTCATTATATGTACAAAAATAGGCAGAAGTTTAGTAAATCTACTACTAAATTTATATTATTTTCTTAATAAATTGCATTATACAATTTTGAAGTAATAAGAAAAACTGTGAATTTTCGTAGAAATGGTGGAGTAAAATTGGTTGTATTTTATATTATAGCTCCTCGTATCACACGCGTCACGCAAGGCGTCCGAGGTCGCTCACGTCGCGAGCTTCTCCTAGAACGCAGTTTCTCTGCTCACCCATCTGTAACATTACTGCCACTTCTTGCTATAATATAACCCAAGTACCGAACGGTACATATTTATGTTCTTAAATGTAAGTAACAGTCACACTATGTTTTGGAAAAGGCATACAAATTTTGTTTGAGTTATTAAGCTATGAAATCTAGATTAACATAACTATTAAACTTGATAATTATGTCAGCAAACCAGCCTCCCTAATGTAACGTTATTTTATCATATATATTTGTAATCGACGAGAATAAGCTAAAATTTACTTACCTACGTTACGTTGGTAGTACTTGATCACTACGGAGGCTAGTAGTGATAAAGTCAGTGACACGCATTTACCATAGTAATCATTGTGATTTTGTGAACATTGCGTTGCGATGTGATGTGACTCATTGAACCATCCGAATTTAGTTCAATTTCAAGTGATATCGTCTCAGACTCGTCTGGGATTGTGTTGCGACGTGCAGCCGGGGCTGGCGTGCCTACTTGTAAATGAAGCAGGGCTTTGATTCATGTCATGACGACGGCGAGGCGGTGCGCGGTGGTGCGCTGGCTGACTCGCGTCTCGGAGCTGTCTCCGGCCGCTAGTAATAATCGAAGCACTTTGTAATAAATCATTTGATTAAAATAGTTCGTTTCACTTTTCTTGTTGGTCAACACAATATTTTTATATTATTTGTAATAATTAAAATTTCAACATAGTTAGCCATTTAGTTTTGTTGTTGTACAGTATAGCAATGAAACTAGCATATTTGAAGTATCCAAAACAATTACATTGTTAAAAACGTCATTAATAGAATGAAATCTGAAATCTCGTAAAAGAAAAGAATAATCTTGACGACCGTTTGGCGCAGTGGTTTGAGCGTATCCCGCTCGGCTCACTGCACATGGTGGTTGCGGGTTCGATACCCGGCGGGGGCAAATCTCGGAAATAAAATTTTTGTAAACATTTAATCTTTTGACTTTTTTCATAGCACTTTTTTGTTCCAGTTAAAAAGTTATTTTCAGAACTACAGTGGTAACCGATTGGTTAAGCACGCGTCTTGCGGGCACCAGGTCTTGGGTTAAAGACCCGGCTCGCACCACTGGATTTTTCGAAATCTATGTGCGAATCATAATGTATATGTCTCAGCCAACTGGCTTAATTCGCCGTTCAATGAACAGACTAGCCACTTTACTAAACAGCGCTGTTCAACTAGTGGCCTGAATGATATTCAGCCATTTGATCATACAGCTAGGAAAATGACTTGGATCTGTCGCAGCCAACTAGCTTAATTCCCCGTTCAATTAACAGCCTAGGCACTTTACTAAACAGCGCCGTTCAACTAGTGGCCTGAATGATATTCAGCCATTTGATCAAACAGCTAGGCAAATGACTTGGATCGATGACGTTTAATTACTTGCCTAGCCTGTTCATTTCAATTTAGTTCCACTTTCTGCCACCTAGCGCCGAAATACACCAAACGGTTAATATGGCGTCGGCTACAAACTTTGATGGAATAATTTTATTAGGTACTTTACGAAATTGTTTAGATCCACCGAACCTACCTGCCGGGTGAGATTTCAGTTGGGTCATAAAAAAAATTACCCTGACCTACACCCATCCGGGTAGCTCTGCTTGGGTTGTGCAGTTTATTAGATGTTGTAACAGACGATCGGCTGAATATCATTTAGGCCATTAGCTGAACGGCGTATTAAGCTAGTTAGTCAATATGTTTATCACTTAGAACTACCTAAAGTCCACCCGTGCGAAGCCGGGACCGGCCGCTATGTATATCATAAGTGGTAGTTTCAAATACTTTTATTTTATCGAAGTATTGCGCGGGCGGAGCCGCGGGCAATAGCTATGTATCAAATAAAACAATTATTATTACAAAAAAACTTTAATAACACCTCGATTCCATGTCATATTTATTCCTGCGACTATGAAAGTGTTTTAATCCTCGGTTGTCCCAGATGCACGCAACATGCAACACGCGAGGCGACGTCATGCAACTTACTATTTTAATCAGTCTGCCATTGGTTGCGACGATTTCGACGGTGGCGCAGCCTCTAGTCCGGCCACAGATCCGCTCGTAATATTTATTCAAATGTGTTTCTTGTTAAGCTCAGAACATCTCTACGTCTTCCGACGCGCAGTGCGCGACTTGCAGCGGCGCGTCCACGTCGCCCGGCGCGGCGGGCGGCGGCGGCGACGGCGGCGCGGCTAGCGGCGCGAGCGCGTCCCGCAGCTCGACGTAGCGGCGCTTGAACTGCAGGCCGCAGCCGCGCGAGCGCCGGAACTCCAGCAGCGTGCGCTGCGCCCCGCCCGCCGCCGCACAGCGCCGCGCCCACGCGCGCATGCGCAGCTCCTCGCCGCACTCGATCGCCAGCTGCGGGCGCACACGGGAGCGTCAGGAGCGTCAGGAGCGAGGCGGTCGTGCAGGCGGCGGCACGTGTAGCCGCGCCGGGCGGCCGCCTCGCACAGCGCGCTCCGCCCGCCGATATACTCACGAGTCGGTCGTGCAGGCGGCGGCACGTGTAGCCGCGCCGGGCGGCCCGCCTCGCACAGCGCGCTCCGCCCGCCGATATACTCACGAGTCGGTCGTGCAGGCGGCGGCACGTGTAGCCGCGCCGGGCGGCCGCCTCGCACAGCGCGCTCCGCCCGCCGATATACTCACGAGTCGGTCGTGCAGGCGGCGGCACGTGTAGCCGCGCCGGGCGGCCGCCTCGCACAGCGCGCTCCGCCCGCCGATATACTCACGAGTCGGTCGTGCAGGCGGCGGCACGTGTAGCCGCGCCGGGCGGCCGCCTCGCACAGCGCGCTCCGCCCGCCGATATACTCACGAGTCGGTCGTGCAGGCGGCGGCACGTGTAGCCGCGCCGGGCGGCCGCCTCGCACAGCGCGCTCCGCCCGCCGATATACTCACGAGTCGGTCGTGCAGGCGGCGGCACGTGTAGCCGCGCCGGGCGGCCGCCTCGCACAGCGCGCTCCGCCCGCCGATATACTCACGAGTCGGTCGTGCAGGCGGCGGCACGTGTAGCCGCGCCGGGCGGCCGCCTCGCACAGCGCGCTCCGCCCGCCGATATACTCACGAGTCGGTCGTGCAGGCGGCGGCACGTGTAGCCGCGCCGGGCGGCCGCCTCGCACAGCGCGCTCCGCCCGCCGATATACTCACGAGTCGGTCGTGCAGGCGGCGGCACGTGTAGCCGCGCCGGGCGGCCGCCTCGCACAGCGCGCTCCGCCCGCCGATATACTCACGAGTCGGTCGTGCAGGCGGCGGCACGTGTAGCCGCGCCGGGCGGGCCGCCTCGCACAGCGCGCTCCGCCCGCCGATATACTCACGAGTCGGTCGTGCAGGCGGCGGCACGTGTAGCCGCGCCGGGCGGCCGCCTCGCACAGCGCGCTCCGCCCGCCGATATACTCACGAGTCGGTCGTGCAGGCGGCGGCACGTGTAGCCGCGCCGGGCGGCCGCCTCGCACAGCGCGCTCCGCCCGCCGATATACTCACGAGTCGGTCGTGCAGGCGGCGGCACGTGTAGCCGCGCCGGGCGGCCGCCTCGCACAGCGCGCTCCGCCCGCCGATATACTCACGAGTCGGTCGTGCAGGCGGCGGCACGTGTAGCCGCGCCGGGCGGCCGCCTCGCACAGCGCGCTCCGCCCGCCGATATACTCACGAGTCGGTCGTGCAGGCGGCGGCACGTGTAGCCGCGCCGGGCGGCCGCCTCGCACAGCGCGCTCCGCCCGCCGATATACTCACGAGTCGGTCGTGCAGGCGGCGGCACGTGTAGCCGCGCCGGGCGGCCGCCTCGCACAGCGCGCTCCGCCCGCCGATATACTCACGAGTCGGTCGTGCAGGCGGCGGCACGTGTAGCCGCGCCGGGCGGCCGCCTCGCACAGCGCGCTCCGCCCGCCGATATACTCACGAGTCGGTCGTGCAGGCGGCGGCACGTGTAGCCGCGCCGGGCGGCCGCCTCGCACAGCGCGCTCCGCCCGCCGATATACTCACGAGTCGGTCGTGCAGGCGGCGGCACGTGTAGCCGCGCCGGGCGGCCGCCTCGCACAGCGCGCTCCGCCCGCCGATATACTCACGAGTCGGTCGTGCAGGCGGCGGCACGTGTAGCCGCGCCGGGCGGCCGCCTCGCACAGCGCGCTCCGCCCGCCGATATACTCACGAGTCGGTCGTGCAGGCGGCGGCACGTGTAGCCGCGCCGGGCGGCCGCCTCGCACAGCGCGCTCCGCCCGCCGATATACTCACGAGTCGGTCGTGCAGGCGGCGGCACGTGTAGCCGCGCCGGGCGGCCGCCTCGCACAGCGCGCTCCGCCCGCCGATATACTCACGAGTCGGTCGTGCAGGCGGCGGCACGTGTAGCCGCGCCGGGCGGCCGCCTCGCACAGCGCGCTCCGCCCGCCGATATACTCACGAGTCGGTCGTGCAGGCGGCGGCACGTGTAGCCGCGCCGGGCGGCCGCCTCGCACAGCGCGCTCCGCCCGCCGATATACTCACGAGTCGGTCGTGCAGGCGGCGGCACGTGTAGCCGCGCCGGGCGGCCGCCTCGCACAGCGCGCTCCGCCCGCCGATATACTCACGAGTCGGTCGTGCAGGCGGCGGCACGTGTAGCCGCGCCGGGCGGCCGCCTCGCACAGCGCGCTCCGCCCGCCGATATACTCACGAGTCGGTCGTGCAGGCGGCGGCACGTGTAGCCGCGCCGGGCGGCCGCCTCGCACAGCGCGCTCCGCCCGCCGATATACTCACGAGTCGGTCGTGCAGGCGGCGGCACGTGTAGCCGCGCCGGGCGGCCGCCTCGCACAGCGCGCTCCGCCCGCCGATATACTCACGAGTCGGTCGTGCAGGCGGCGGCACGTGTAGCCGCGCCGGGCGGCCGCCTCGCACAGCGCGCTCCGCCCGCCGATATACTCACGAGTCGGTCGTGCAGGCGGCGGCACGTGTAGCCGCGCCGGGCGGCCGCCTCGCACAGCGCGCTCCGCCCGCCGATATACTCACGAGTCGGTCGTGCAGGCGGCGGCACGTGTAGCCGCGCCGGGCGGCCGCCTCGCACAGCGCGCTGAGCGCCGCGTCCGCGTCGCAGCGCAGCCACACGCGCGTCATGCGCCGCACCAGCCGCTGTAGCACGCCCTGTGATGCGACGACTGTACATTATACCTGCTACTTTATTATACTGAAGCACGCGCACGCACCCCCACACAAATGCTCAAGATCATACATATAAGAATTTAATTTACCAAAAAAAATCATTCATCATCCCATCAAAAAATCATCAATCATCCCATTGCTGTGGTAATCCTAATAGCCTTAATTGTAATGGCCCACGGCTGCAGAATGTCACAAACCTTAAATATCTAGGAGTTTTAATTGATAGCAAATTGAATTTCCAGGACCACATAAACTTACTGTCCACAAGGGTCCGTAAACTTATATACGTATTTAAGGCACTACGTCAGGTTGCGGATAAAGACCTTACAAAATCAGTCTACTACGCCCTATGCCAGTCCATACTAACATATTGTATTACCTCTTGGGGAGGAGCAGCAAAAACGCATCTCCTAAAGATAGAAAGAGCACAAAGAGCAATCCTAAAAGTCAGTCTGTCCTTACCATTTTATCACCCCACAACGGACCTCTATCAAAAAAGTGATGTACTCACTGTACGCCAGCTTTTTGTACTACACACAGTACTTAAACAGCATTGTATTTTAACATATGAACCAAATAAATTTACTTGTACACGTAGAAAATTAAGGGTCTGTGAATCCGCAGCCCTTAATGCAACTTCCCGTAGATTCTTTTGTTTCCAGGGCTGTAGCTTATATAATAAATTAAATAAGTTATTGTCCATATATCCCCTAACTAAAACTAAATGCAAAGCCGTCGTAACAGAGTGGTTAAAGAGGCAAGACTATGCAGCAACGGAAAACCTTCTTCTAACATTGAAATAATGAATACCACCATTACTGTAATATTTTTTGTTTTTTTTTTTTTGTACAGACCTAGATTATCTAATAATTATTTGCAAACGCTCACATACCTACTTATACAGCTAAAACATCCCACACTACACCACACCAACACTCCACATATCCATAAGCACAACTAATACACGCATGTACGAAAGCTCCTAAGTAAACTGTACTAGCCATAAGATCATATTGTAAGTATTAAGGAGGGTGGGGATCTGGTGATCTGTAATACAGGCATTTATGCCTACTTCAGACACCAGCTCCTTACAAAATTGTTTAACTACTATTATGGTTACAATGTATCACTCTTGGTTTTTTGTAAGGAGTAATAAATCAATTTTTATTTTATTTATTTATTTTATTCACTTTCCAGAGTTTACGAAAAGTTAATAAATAAATATCTATAGTAAGTTTAATATCAAATTTCATTTTTGCGAGTCGATGTTTCGTGTTATATATGTATAGGTACCTACTATCGCAAAAGCACGCTTGCGCGTTCTGAACCCACGCAACAATTGGCCCACGGGAACATACTATCGGGATAAAAAGTATCCTAAGTATTAATCCAGGTTATAAACTATCTGTGTTCCAAATTTCATCCAAATCCGTTCATTAGTTTTTTCTTGGAAGAGTAACAAACATCCATCCATACACACAAACTTTCGCATTTAAAATATTAGTAGGATTATATAGGGCACCTAAGCTTAACTCAAATTACACTCATCACGAGCAGAGCGATGCATTTTGGATTTCGAGGACCTTGGCGAATACAATTGCGCCGCACGCTTTATAATAGGGGTTTGCCCTGTTTTTAGGTTTATTTTTTTACCAGACTACGTCGAAGCAAAAAGGGAGGGTTATGATTTTGGCCGGTACGGGTATTTGTGGGTAATGCATGCTCATCTGTTTCCTCATAAGTCCTAAAATTCTTGTCATAATTTGATAACGCAAGGTAGATTTTACAAATTATTTTAAAAGACAAAAAAATATTATTTAATTTCATTTACTTAATTAACACCCGAAGTAAAAAGGAGGGGTGTAATAAGTTTAAGTTGTGTATCTGAGTTTGTGTTCTTGTCAGTGGCGTCTTAGCGCTCAAACGGATGAACCGATTTTAATTTAGGTATGATCAAGATAATCTGTTCAGCCACTTGAATATTATCAGTTACTTTCCAGTTAAAGAAGGGATATGAGCAACTTCCACAGGTCTGATCGTATCTAATTTTGGTATCCTGTTGGTATTGATGTTACTTCGATGATATTGCAAATACATGGTCACCTTAACATGATGCCGCAGCGTCACTTGGAATCTACAAGATACCCAAATCCTCACCAACTTACAACACAGCTATCATGTTTGGGCTCAGTGGAATGGTGTCAATAAATAGATTATAGATAAAATACTGGCCATCGCAGCGTGTCCATTATGGTCTAAGAGCCTGTGTACCTCAGACCTTCGATATTTCATAAAAGCTGAAAGTTTGTCAGTGCCTGCTCCCAGCACAGGTAAGACCGGTGGACCATTATGAAGTTTGGGGTACCACGGCTTTGGCAGGTAAACGGTACTAAAGGTATGTAAAATAGCGATCTAAATTCATCAAAATAAAGTGTGATTTTTGGACATTACCATCAGAATATTATTTAAAATCACGTCATTCATTGCCAGACACCTTTAATGTTCATGAAATTCTACTTACGTTATAGGATATAAGCAGATTTTTATATATAATATTTGGGTAATAATTTGAAGATGTTTCCTGATTAGCCAGACATTTTTGATAGTTCCCCTTGCCAGACAAGCATTTAAATCTTAAGATGAGATTCGTGATTAGAATGACCTATGCAAATAAACTTTTTGGCACAGACAAGTATCCCTAACAAGCATGTTGAGAGGTTTTGTTAAATTTATTCCGTGGCAAATATAATTATAATTCCCTAGTTAGCCACACATAGATTATCTAAAATAAATATGGGGGACAACCGCTTAAACCAATTTAGATATCCTCCAAATAGCGCAAAACAAACAAATAAATAATTATTCCATCTAGAGTTCCTTACACCTACACAAAATATTTACAAGGACACAAAACTAATGAGCGTTATACAGACGTACAAATATTGAGCAGGTACTAGCAGAAAAAATATTAAATACCCAGATTACAAATACATAAAAATCCGTCTAAGAAACTCAAATAATATAATGTTTACGCATAGTCAGTTACCAAAACCCATTAACGAGACAAGAAGTCCTAAAGCTCCACATACTTAATAACATAAACATACTAAATAAGTAGGCTCAAACTTAACATTATATCGACACGAATCAAAGCCACATCTAGGAACGCTTGCCCAGTGTTACTTTCCATAATAAAAGGTCACAAGGAATGCAAGTCGAGAGAAGATTCACAACTACCCACTGATTTTATTTATTTTGTGTTTGTTATTTATATTTGTACTGGTGTTCCTTTTTGTTTTCGTTTCAAGTACTCAATCGTCCCAAATTGTTTTAGCCGTAATTCCATTTTGTAACTTAGTTTTTAATTTCTCATATAAGTGTATGTAATTCTTTTGAGAATAAAGTTATCTAACCTGAGAACCACTGACCTAGAAAACATGTAAAAAAAATCTTCGCTCGTCGCCAGTCATAACAGCATATCGCGACACTTTCATAGTGACGTCACAACATGCTTATTACATGCTTAAGTAGCCTGCGTGCTGTTATGCTCTTGATAATTCCAGACCATTACGGTTCTAACGTTACGCTGGCGGCTGTCGCAAGACCGCTTAGCTCGTCTAGGTTGCACGTCGAGAACGCGGTTATCCCCGAGGAGGCGAAAGGGTAATGTCGGACCCCTACCGGCTAACGCTTGTGCACACATCCGGGTCCTCAAACACAGTAATAACTTAAACGAGCGTTTTGAATACTGAACTCATCGTGCCCGTGTACATCAGGCCCCGAGAGATTATTTTTCAAAGGCGCCCCAGGCCAGGGTTTTTTTGACCTGCGGGTGGAGCAGTGCATAGCGCGTGTTGGGAGGGAGTGGTATTGCTCACGGCGGGCGCGGCGCCGGCGGGCGTGGCCAGCAGCAGGTCGTCGGCGTGCGCCGGCTGCGAGCAGCTCAGCAGCGCGTCCATGTCGGCGGCGCTCAGCGGCCGCGCGCCCGCCTCGCCTCCCGCCTCGCCGCCCGCCTCACCCGCCGCCGCCGCCGCCGCCGACCAGTCCGCCGGCTGCGAGCGCCACGCGCGGCCGCCGCCCTCTGCCGACACATCATGTCTCCAATTACGCCTCTGCATGATTCTGGTCGTTCATCGAGTTGAAAAGGGGCGTTTGCTTCCATAGGATTTGAAATCTCGTGTGAATTTTTAGACCTGTTAACATAATGCGTAGGTACAGGAAAGGACTGCCCTACACCATATACGAATAGGTCAGCCGGGAAAATTGAATTTATTATTTTTCAGTAGACATCAAATAATAAATAAATTATCTATACATTTGTGCCAGAGAACCTAGGTCTACTCTTTTTGCGAGGAGTACTAATGAGTGATATATGATGCCTTAACCTATAAAACCTTTCATGTGTAATTTGGGCAGAATCTCATGACTTACAAAGGCATCGCATCTTTAATTTAATTTAAATGTTAAATGTGCAACGTCAATGTACAATATTCTCCATATTGTTTTAATTAAACTAAAATATAGAAATTTAATGATAATCTAAGTAGGTAATTATACAATAGATCTACATTTTAGTAACATATTATACTAAAACAATAGTAATAAACATAATTATCAGCAAACAGAACAGATTCTTGAAACCTACCGCTAAGGGACTGACAACAAACACACACACACAGGCCCCCACACCATACACACCAACATACCTTCATACACAACACACACACATACACACCACTCAACACATACACTACACACACCTTTGCAAGCTTATGTTTACCTTTCCTTTTAATTATTTTATTTGTGTCGAACCTGTCGCCAATTTTATTTTTTTAATTAGTTTTGGTCTCTGCGATACAGGCCCAGAGCCTAGTGTAAAGGCCGCTGCATAAAGAATATTTTTCACTTTAATTTTTAATAAATGATTTATGATTATATTAAATATGTACCTACAAACTTTAAATAAATTATAATTTAAGTGATTTTAAATCATGTACATAAATAATATTCAAATTCCAATTTAGTTTATGGCTTCCATCGTTTATCGATGATTTTGCCAACGACAAGACGTGTTTAGAGAAGAATAATAGTATTGCGCGGTTTTAGGGACGATTGTACGGTGGATAGAGCTCTGGTTTCAGTTGGATATGCTAAAAATAAAAATTGTTCATGCTTTGGGGTTAGTATAGGATGCAACGAGATAATATAGCTATTTTAGTGTTTTAACACATTTTACTGTATAAAAATAATTACCTATGAATTGCATGGAAATATAAAAAAATATAGATTGAGGGCTACAACCCGATGTTGTTAATTCGAATAAATGTATATACATTTTGATTAAAGGAGGATGAGCTAAGGACAACAAGAAAGGGATGTTAACAGGGCGAGCAAAAACGTCAGGTAGTAGATCATATAAGGAAACAGACAACTTAGGGCAAGAGGAAAAAAGGTGTTCCAAGGTGCCTTCATCCAGTCCACATTCACAGAGAGAATGGTTATAAATTCTAATTTTAGCCAAGAATATAATAATAAATAATAAGTACAGTGCTTGTCCATCTTATTGACCACTCTGAAGTTGACTCCAGCACCATCAAACACACGTTTGTACTAAAATCGTGCATTGCGTACCAATTTGCGGCGGCGCAGGCAGTCACACTTTGCAACAACACACTTTGCACGAAACGTGAAAATAGTATCAGGATACCAGCACAGGATAGGAGACTGCAATTAAAATGATAACAGGAGAAATGGGTTCACTAAATCACGAGCTACAGCCGTCCAAGTTGCAGCTGATTCCACGTCGTTTCAGAATAAACTCAATACAAAAAATAAATCGGTCGGGCCATTAGATTATTGGCTATACTGTTAAATCAGCCAGCTTATATTGGTACTGACACTGCAGCGCAAATGACACCCAATCGACTTCAACTGCTCTATTCACCATTGCATTTGTTAATTCAAGGTGTTGATTGTTGGGACGGTCGACTCGAAATCCAACAAGTTGAAAGTAGGCGTCAACTTGTCTCGACACAGCGCAGTTTGTCAAATTGACCAAGTTAAATCAACAAATTGAATAAAAAATTGCATCGCGTGGAGTCACTTTTATGTTTTGGTGTGATAGTGCGTTTTTTCCGGGAAAGCAAAAACCGGTCAAGTACACGTCAGGACAAGCACAATTAAGGCTTCCAGACTTATTTCAATGGCGAAGATTTATGGTATTTATAACCAAAGAAGTGAAACACAAAAAACAAAGTTGTATTTGCGGTTGATTTTTGAATTTCAGTGTGAGTTTATCCAGAAAGGACGGGGAATTAACTTTAACTTGCGGCTGTAGTTCGTGATTTAGTGAACCCATTTATTGTAATGACTTGTCATGTGCTAGTGTCCGCAGTTTTTCTAGATTTTCTGCACAGTGGTTCAAGTTTTTACAGCAAGAATTACCTAAAGCCACTTTGCAGCTTAGACAAACTTAGGGGTCGAATTTTATAAAACGCTGAAAATTATAACTTTTATTTGTAATGAGTAACCTAATTCAAATTTTTATGGCTCTAAGTTGAGTTTTTTTATCCATACCAACTTTCACCTACCCTAAGTTAGGTCACCCCTATTGTATACACTTAGCGGTGGAATTCTACAAAATCCTTCCTTAGTGGATATTTACGGTATAAAAGGTACGTACTGTCAAAATTGTATGATTATAACACCAGCGGTTTTGGGCTGTGCGTAGATTCCTTTGTTTTTAACCCCCGACGAGAAAAGAGGGGTGTTATAAGTTTAACATGTGTATCTGTGTGTCTGTCTGTGGCAACGTAGCGCCCAAGCTGATGAACCGATTTAAATTGTTTCTTTTGTTAGATAGGTGTTCTGATCGAGAGTGTTCTTAGCTATGTTTCATGAAAATCGGTTCAGCCGTTTGAAGATCATTAGCTCTTTTGTAGGTTAAAAAGCCACATTCACGGTCAAAACCAACTTCCACGGCTCGAATCCAATTGAAATTTGAGATTATTGGATTTAGATTTATTATATTTTTAAGTGATCGTAATAGTCTGAACCGGCTTTTTACAATATTATAAATTTGAAAAATTTCCCTGATTCTGGAACAAAGGATATTTTATCAATTTTTATATGAGATTTGTGTATGAACTAAAGACGTTCCATAAGTCACGTGTCAAATGATGGATTCGCGGATGTGGTAAATTTTGATTGTTTTGTTAATGGTCATGGAATATTACGTTCTAATAATTCTAGAGGGCGCTGCTCCGCCATCGAGAAAAAATATAAAAAAACAAATCTAATTTAAAATAATTTTAGCGTTATTGAAAATTCTGCCTCTGGGCTGCTCCCGTCCACCTCAACCAGAGTTATTACATGAAATTGAATCATAATTATTATTGATAATATTTTACTAGGAATTAAACCTCCGCGGCATCAATATTTAGATTCGTTGTCTATTCTAGTGTCAATTATTATAATGTCATAACAAAATAATATCTCATACTTTTACACAGATTTTCTGTTGATTATTGTATAAATTTGATGAAAAGGTCGTCGCATCGGGGGTTTTTAAATTTTCAATTTAGAGTTATGACAAGTGAATATGCAAAAATATCAAAATACTCGTATGGTACAAAAATGGCCGTATCTTTTGTTTGCGTTGTCTTAGAAGCCTAATTTTTTTACACCTACAAGGGACCATAGTGTTTGATATTAATTTCAACTTGATATCTGTATCCCATTTCTGAGGTGTTGGTCATGCTCACTTTAATGTCCTTGCTTGCGGTGGCTTTGTGGAGCGGGTCACCCTCTTCCCTCTATTATGGTTGAGGAGAGTGATGCCGCTTTTCAAGTCATGCTCGTGCGCGGGCGCTGCTTGCGGGGATTGGGCCACTCACTTGCCTCTTAACAACATTGTCGTTAAATACTATTCATTTACTTAGCATGGAAGGCATCACACCAAAGCAATTATATTATTATGCACCTGTTTTATTAATTGTTATTTTGGTTCGTAAACATTTAATTTGATGTAAGTATGAGTAGGTATGACCACCACACTAAACTAGCTTTCTCATTTTATCTACATACCTAAATCTCAGGGAGATTTGATTATTATTTACTATTAGTTATTTAGTGATAATGGTGTTACCTGCTCATATTATTATTTTATGCTGTTCCTGAGAATGTACACCATCTGTAATTCATTGAAAAGAGTAACCATTGAGTTTCTTGCCGGATCTTCTCAGTGGAAGCAGCATTCCGAACCGGTGGTAGATTTTGACTATTCATAAATGCTTTGTTGGCTTACATGAATAAAAACAATTTTGAGTTTGAGTTGAGTTTGAGAAAAAAGGTCTTGACAGACAGACAACGAACTGATCCTATAAGGGTTCTGTTTTTTTAAGGTTTGGAGACCTAAAAATGAATGAAATTACAATATATACATATATGTCATATTTTATAAGAAAGCGTTATAAAATTATATTGACCTGCAATATTATATACATTATAATTAAAAAGTAGGGAACAATAACAATATGGTACGAAGCGAAGTCACGGAGTTTCGATGGCGGCGTGACGCAGCATCGACGACCTGGCGACGACGCGGTGCTTTGGTAATCTAGCTTTATGAGCACTCTACACGTCACGGAGCTAAATCGCCAAAGAGCCGCGCCGCGCGGCTTCACTCGCACCCGCCGACCGCCACCGTGGCCGCACGACCCGCACGACCCGCACCAGCCGCACGACCCGCAACAGCCGCGCCATCCGCGGCGACCCGCGGCGGCCGTGCTGAGGCACGAGGCGGCTCCGAGACCGGCGCCACTCAGAGTCACCTAGTACCTGACACGGCCAGCCGCGCCCGCCGCGCTCCCCGCTGCAACACCACCCGCGCCCACTCACCGTGCGCGCCGCGCATCCACGCGTGCTCCGCCAGCGCGCTCCAGTCGGCGCGGCGCCGCGCGTCCGGCCGCAGCGCGCGCCGCAGCAGCGCCAGCGCCGCCGCGCTCAGCTTGCGCCAGGGCCCATGCGCCGGCGCCGCGCCGCTCTCGCCCGCCGTGCACCACGCCGCAAAGCGCGCGTCCTCCGCCGCGGCACGCTCCCATGGCAGCTCTGTGAATAGAAGCGCGGTCACGCGGCGCCCGCCGGCCGCGCCGGTCGTCGCCCGCCCCGCCCGACGCTAGCTCCGTACGTCGTGAAGGGCGCGACTCGTAACTTCGGTACCGTAACTTTAGGGTCTACGAACACGCCTACAGCTAGGATACCAAAGAGGCGAGCCGCACCAAAACTCGGTGGTCTCTCGAGGGCGGCAGCAGCAGCGGCGGCAGCGGCGGCGGCGGCGGCGGCGGCGGCGGCAGCGGCGTCGGGCGCGGAGGGAGCTACGCACCGCCGGCGAGCATGGCGAGCAGCACGAGCGCGGCGGCCCACAGGTCGGCGGGCGGCGCGCGGTAGGGCCGCCGCGCGGCGGCCAGCACCTCGGGCGCCGCGTAGGGCACCGTGCCGCACATGCGCGACAGCAGGCGCTCGCGGGACCCGTGCCTGCCACACGCGCACTCTGTTACACCCGCTCGACATCGCGCGGGGACCGGCGCGCGCTCTCACGCTCACCTGAAGAGTGTAGCCATGCCGAAGTCGGAGATCTTGAGCTGGTCGCGGTGGTCGAGCAGCAGGTTCTCGGGCTTGATGTCGCGGTGCGCCACGCCGCGCGCGTGCAGGTACTGCACGCCCGCCAGCAGCTGCCGCCAGTAGCGACGCGCGCTCTCCTCGCCCATGCCGACGTCTGGCTCTGCACACACGTCACAACGCTCTCGCTAACACCACACGGCTCACTACCGTACTCGTATATATCGTATCGTTTTTCCTTTTAAGGTCCGGAACCCTAAAAACAACCGCAAAAATAACTTTGTTTCTTGTGTTTCACTACTTTGGTTATAGATACGATCAATCTTCGCTATTGAAATGGGTCCGGAAGCCTTCATTGTGCATAGCCTAATGTGCACTTGTCCAGTTTTTTTTTTTGTGGAAATGCTGTTCTTCCAAATTGGTCTCATAGAAATTTCATTAAACTAGGTTCAGTAGTATGGCTTTTAGTTTAATTTAAAAAATACGACTTTTCAGTGGTGTTTGCGGTCACTGAATAGTCTCAATAAACTGCCTATAGTCCCTACCTAAGGTAAACGCCGGATATCTATAATAAGAAAATGTATCCTAGTCGTGTTTGGGCTTTGTGGAATTATTATGAGATGCATTCGGGCTATAAGTGCCATATATTGTTATACTTAAGTCGTATACGACATCAGGTTAAGGTGACCATGTATTTGCAATATCATTGAAGTAACAGGATACCAAAATTCGAATCGATTAGACCTGTGGAAGTTGCTCATATCAATTAATTACTAGGAAAGAGCTGATAATCTTCAAACCTGGCTTTTTTTTTAAATCACACCTTTTAAGATTCACGATCAAGAAAACGTTCATAAAAAAAAACTATTAAAATTGGTCTAATTGACCAATACGAGCAATACGATTCCACAGACAAACACACAGATACACATATCAAACTCATGACACACCTCTTTTTACGTCGGGTGTTAAAAATACAAACACAACATAATGACGCCTAACTCACCCAAAGATGTGCAATAATACACGCACACGGAGTTTCGGCCCAGCCGAAAGGTTCGTCCAATTTTCGATCGGAACTGAAACTGTTGCCAAAACTAGTGTAATGACGGCAATGCATTCAAACACAGCCGAGGGCTTGCTTGCTGGACTTAATACATCCCCCTGAGGTATGTGATGCTGGAGATTATAAAACGATACTAAGTACTTACTATCGATTTTATAGATAACCTAGGACAAGACTATTAGTGAAGTGCGATAACATTAGATAATAATTATCATAATAATATAACTTGCTTTGAGAGAACGAACCAATCCAAATTGTGTTTGAAAACAAATATACTTTTTCATTACCCATACTCTGAAAGTAGGTCTGAAGTTGCCTGAGGAGCGGGTTGAAAGTAATACTTTTCCGGCCCGGGAGAATCGCTTTCAACTGACAGCTGTCAAATTATAAAAAAAAAACTAGTTCCATTTTCACATTTCTATGGAACCATGTTCAAACTTTTCTACAGTCACTCTATTACAGCACGATGTAAAATTGAAATAACATAAAGTTAAGTATTCATTAAAGAATATATATTTTTAAATGACTTAATTACAATTTAATTTCAACAATTTCTTTAAAATAACATAGATTTGGGCAAAATATTTAAAGATGAAAATGAAAAATAATGGCTAAATAATGAAGTTGGCGGGCCGACGAAAAAAAAAACAAAATAGGCGGCAATCCGATCTTTATTTTTTTTTTCGAGTTGTAGAGTATTGTTCATACTTTCTTGTATTATTTCTTTAGCCAATTCCTTTTTTTATTTGTACTTTCCTTGTATTCGTAATGAAAAGCACAGTGTTTACCTCGGGTGAAAGACTTATTTTGTCCCTCGAACTATTAGCGCCCTCTCTACGCTCGGGCGCCAAACCCCGTCTCCGGACTAAATAAGTCACTTTCACCACTCGCGTAACAATGTACTATTACAGGAAGTTTGTTTTTTCCCGCCAATTTTTAAACATTGTCATGACATCAAAATAGCAGCAGGTTCTATGTTCGTTTATATGTTGTAGGGTTGCAACTATATTTACACTATGTCTGGTACTTATTCTTTGGTACGTACCCCTACTTACTTGAATTGGCACCGACTCCAAATTAAATAAATTATAAGGTCCCTAGTTATTTATAGCTTTTTTGTGCACTCATGTGTTTTGAAGTCGGTTTTATTTTTTAATTATTAAAATTATTGTTCTATGTTTTTTAAGGCTCTATAATGGATTTTTATTTCGTGGAATTTTGATATTTCATAAGTGTGGCAAGCTATACAACCATTCCACCAAGAAAGGAACACATAAAGCGATATAAAAATTAATGTGTTGTTTATTTTGAAACTTTACATATAAAAATGATAACGTATTTGACATATTAACAATATTGTTTAATTATATCTAATTTTCAAAGTTCCATTATTTGAAATTGTTTATATATTTTAAGAGCTGGCTTCACTCTCCACTTTATCAGATGAAAAAAACATTTTTTATTATTTTTAATATAAATCAGCGGCGGCGCCGAAATTAAACACGCATTGAATAAGGCCATTAAAATTAATATTAGAAGGCTTACATAATGTTTCTCCTAACAATTGGAGACAGCGTAACAACCATGTTATCAAAGAGGAGAACAAGTTGTGCACTCTTGATAAAATTTAAAAGACATAAAAATGGACAATATCTGTGATTATTTTATAATTAATGTGCATGATGACGATGACAGTGCCTAAGCTGCCTAAGTGATGAATCAAGTTTTTATTTTAAGCATGTTTTTCACACATGCTTATTTTAAGCCCCCGACGAAAAAAAGAGGGGTGTTATCAGTTTAACATGTTTATCTGTGTCTATCTGTGGCATCGTTGCGCCCAAGCGCGTGAACCGATTTTAATTTTGATTTTTTTGTTAGAAAGGTATTCGGATCGAGGGCGCTCTTAGCTATGTTTCATGAAAATCGGTACAGCCGTTTGAACATTATCAGCTCTTGTAGTTTAAAAAGTCGTCGCATCGGGGGTTTTTTTTATTTCCATTTTAGTTATATTTAATGTCGTCCGAGACGGATTTCGGCCACCTACATAATCCTTATGATGCAGTTATTTTTTATCAAAATCAGTCTACAATTTATGTAGAAATCGATATATAAAAAACTTACCGACGAGCATATAACTTGCTTTTAGTGAAGTCGGTTGAAAATCATTTTGGAGCTGACGAGTTGGTAGGTACATTCCTAACCTTCCTAAATGCTATCATCACGTGTATAATGACTTCGTCCTATATAATGAATACTCACTCACCTATACGATCGAACAATTCGCCTCCCTGCGCATACTCGAGGAACATGTAGTGTAGGCCCTGGTGCGTGCGCTCGCCCAGGCAGCGCAGCACGTGGCGGTGGCGCAGCGCGCGGTGCAGCGCTGCCTCGCGCGCCGCGCCCGCGCCCTCTCCCGCGCCCGCGCCGCGGACCACCTTCAGCGCCACCGCCGCGCCCGTGCGCGCGTGCACCAGCAGCCGCACCCTGGGACGCAAGCCAGGCGTCAGCGCGACCGCGAGCGGGACGCTACGCTCGCCACGCGGCCCGTGCGCTAATTGCACGAAAATGCGAGCTAGTCGCGGAACGAGCCAAGGCGACGCGGCGGCGTCGGTGACCGCGCGAGGTGGATAAACTTTCAAGGATGCGCCGGCCGCCGTGTCTCGCTCGCGCCACGTTTTTTCTCCCCGAATTGCATTGTCGATCTAGTTCCGCGTTCGCTCGGCGCGCACGCGGCCGAGGCGATGCGCCCCGTCCTGTACGAACCGCTGTCTATTGCGATATCGCACGCCATTTATAAATCATAATAATCCCTATAATAACTAAGGCCCGTAGTAAAATCGATCTCAAGTCTGAGTACGAGGTTGGAAATGTCATTGTTATGTCATACTAGTACAAAATGACTTTTCAAAAGCCTACTAAGAGCGCTCTCGGACTTCAGATAAGATTCATTGATACGGGCCTAAAAGCGCCGCACGACATTACTGGCGGCGTATACATTTATTACAATTTACATTATTTTGAACAGACTTCATAAACAGGAGGAGGTTCTCAACTCGGTTGAATTTTGTTTAATGTTTGTTACCTCGGAACTCCGTGATCTATAAACTGATTTGAAAAAAATATCTTTTATTAAAAGGATCCGCTTTCAAAATCAGTGCAATCGTTGAGAGATGGACGATTTAAGGCTACCAGGTATTAAATAAGTAGTTTAACACTAAAACCATTTAAAAAAAATTTAGACCGACCGAAACAGGATTTTCAGCTGAAACCTAACCTTTCGGCCTGGGTCTCAGTTTCGACGGAAACCGTTTTTTTACTTGTAAAAAAACTGTATTATATACAGAAATCTAGTATTTTTTACATATAAAATGAAATATATTGGTCATGCAGTTAAATCACAACAGTTAATAGTTGGGTCGTTAAAACATGGTTAGGTACAAAGTAAAATTATGTCACAAATAACAACAATATCAATTACTTACTTACGAAATAATATATGTGCGAAAATAAATATAAATTAAATTTTTTAAAATACCCGATACCGATACGCTTAAAGGTCAAAATAGTACCACTTACATTAAGGCTAAAGCGCCCATCTAGCCCGCGAAGTTCAGATTTTTTGAGGTTTTTTAGAATTTTTTCAAAATCTGATAATAATAATAGGCACAGTTTGTAATTAGCGACAAAGACCGTGTGCAGTGCATTTATTAATATATCCAACTTACTCTAAAACATTTCAAGAACGACAGCTATCCAGATAATCTGGCAATTTTTGTATATTTAGTGATTAACTAGTATCATATCCACCGTGATAAATGTATTAATAAACGCACTGCATACTATGTTTGTCGCAAATCACAAAATGTTGTCTTAAATGTTTTCTGATTTTGGATAAACTGTAAAAATACTCGCAAATTTTGAATTTCGCGGGCTAGACAGGTGCCTTCACCTGAAACCTAAAAGATAATCTACACTAATATTATAAAGAGGAAGGATTTGTATGTTTGTAACGAGTAAACTCAAAAACTACTGGACAGATTTCAAAGTTTGAAGTTGACTTAACAAGCTGTACCGTAAACACTCCATATCTCTCTCTCTACTGAACCTATTTTTATGAAATTTCTATGGTATCACCAAGGGATCCTGACAATCAAGGACACACATAGAATACCACTCATACCAATATATGGCACTTATAGCCAGAATGCATCTCATGACAATTCCACTGAGCCCAAACAAGACCAGGTTACATTGTGTTATTACGGAGTACCGGCGCCTACCTTCCAGTTTCTTCATCATCTGATGATGAAGCCGGAAGGTAGGCAGTTTACTGAGACTAAGTGAACGCAACCACCACTGAAAGTCACAGGAAAGCAAATCACGTAATTTCGTTTACTTGAATGCTGTATTTTTTCCAGTTATTTTGATTTTAATGCCAAACTACTGAACCGATTTTGATGAAATTTTTATGGAACCAATCTGGACATGCTTTCAAATACTAAAAGAATTACGGGAGAGGGGTAACACATACAGTAGAACCAGCTTAATACGATTTCTCGCATAATACGCCATTTTAAGCCTGACAGGTTTTCATACATTTCTTAACGCTTAATACGATTCGCATCACGTTGAATACGCCTAATACGCGTACCTTTCTCTTGTGGCAGCGGCTAGCGGGTCACGGGCGGTCGCGGGAGACAGGGGCACAATAAACTGTTGATACATGGATGGCAACACTTCCCGAATTTGTTGAAAAATTACGAACCGCGAGACATTTTTAAAGCAGATGAATTAGGTGTATTTTTTAAATGGATGCCAGATAAATCCTATGTTTTCAAGGGAGAAACTTGTCATGGTGGTAAATCAAATAAAGAGAGACTGACTGTCCTGGCCTGTGCCAATTCTGATGGGTCAGAAAAGTTACGTTTGCTAGTGATTGGTGAGTCGAATATTCCAAGTTGTTTCAAAAACGTAACATTTATTGATGCACAATCTCGACCTTTCTTTCGAGATTTTCCCTATACCGCATAATAAATACGCTTTCTCGCTTAAGACGCGTTTTTGGTTGGGTCCCTGTAAAATGGTCTTAAACGGGTTTTACTGTATATGAAATAGGTTAATTAAGTTAGGCAGTTCTTTTCAGAACTATTTAGAGATTTACTCTGAATGTCCACCCGTGCAAGGACCGGCGGGCCGCTAGTAAAATATAACATATTAAACTTTTTACAGGTTTTTAGTATAAGGATTCTTAATATATTTTTTTATATTTATACTTTATACCTACCTATTACTAGGATACGCTACGTTCGACAGTCTTATCGCCACCTATCTATAATCTATTAATTAAGACCATTCCAATGAGCCCAACCCGATATCAATGCTGTAAGTTGGTCAGGAATAGAGTATCCTACGGATTGCAAGTGATGCTGCAGCATCAGGTCGCTTACCAACAAAAAGTACTACATCGTATCCCACACATCGATTGAACAAGTGAAAGTAACTTAGGGTCCGTCCTTGGAATCGATCAGATCTGTGGAAGTTCCTCATAACCCTTCATAACTAGAAAAGTGCTTATAATTTTCAAACGGCTAAACAGATTTTCTTGTATCATTGCTAAGAAGACTATCGATCAAAAACATTTCATACAAAAAATACCGGACAAGTGCACGTCAGGCCATGCACAATGAAGGCTTCCGTACCCATTTCAATACCGAATATTTATCAAATTATTAACAATAAATCATATTGCTTGCTAATATTTATTATTGTTAATAATTTGTTTATATATATTTATTTATATTTAAATACACGTCCTATCATAACGGTACCCCGGTTGTCACTGCCAGCGCACCGCCGATCTTTCAAATTCAAAACAATAATGTTTTCTTAAATTTATTATTTCCTCGTCGGCCAGGAACGCCTATCGCCAGTGGCCAGTGCGCCGACATGGACCTTACATTACATATCTATAACCAAACTAGTGAAATACAAAAAAACTAAGTTGTATTTGCGGTTGATATTTGACTCTCAGTATTGAGTTTATTCAGAAATGAAGGAGAATCACCTTTGCTTTAACTTGGTCGGCTGTAGTTCGTGATTTAGAGAGCCCATGTCTCTTGTTATAATTTTAATTGCAATTTCGTATCGTGTGCTAGTATTATGATTATTATTATGATTCTTTCCAGATTTTCTGCACAGCGTTTCAAGTTTTTCAGCTAGATCTACCTAAAGCCACGTTTTTGTTCGGGACCCCAATAAGAACTGTTTTCCCTTATTTCAGACACTTAGGGGTGAAATTTAATAAAACGCTGAAAATGATATTTTTGTCTTTGTAGTGAGTAACCTTAATACTCATTTTCAAGGCTCTAAGTTGAGATTTGTTTATCCATACAAACTTTCACCCCCAATAATTAATTCACACTTAAGGGTGAAATTCACCTCCTAGAGACCATAGCATTTGATATTCGATAATACAAATAAATAACATTGGAGTGTCTGTTTGTAATATCAAAATAACACCTTTTCACTTAATGCATATGAAAGTACATACGAAACATATAGCAAAAACGCGATTTAAAAATGTTTTGTCTGTCTGTCTATCTGTGTGTTTGTTCCGGGTAATTTCCGAAACGGCTAGACCGATTTTGACGGGACTTTCACTGGTAGATAACTGATGTTATAAGCAGTAACTTAGAATATTTTTGTTGTAGAAAAAAATAAATTTTAAAAAATGGTTCCTGCCGCGCGGGCTCAGAACGCGGGCGTTTTTGACAAGTTAAATTCCACGCGGACGAAGTCGCGGGCTCAGCTAGTTCGATATAAATTTCAACTTAATAACTCTAACCGTTTCCGAGAAAAGGGGTCTTGACAGACAAGACAGACGGACAACAAAGTGATCCTTTTTCCATAAGGGTTCCTTTTTTTTTCCTTTTCGGGTCCGGGAGCCTTAAATCTAAATTAAAATCGGTTCATCCGCTTGAGCGCTACGTTGCCTGCAACAGCTTGCTTCAAGCAAAGGCAGCTTGGCTGACTGCACCAGCTGGTTGTCTCCAGGAATGTCCGCAGTCGATTGTATTGTACCCACAATACAAGCCTTGCTTTGTTTGGGCCTTACAGTCTGGCACTTACATTCGATTTGAGTTTTTTTTCCTTAATTTAATTTTTAAGTTAAATACCCCTGCATCATCACGGTGGCAGAGTTGTACACCAGAGTCGCCTGTAAAGTAACTGCTTGATATATATGTATACTAGCTGTGCCCACGGACTTCGTCCGCGGAGTATTTAACGTAAAAAAAAATCGGGATTGTCGGGATAAAAAGTATCCTATATGTTAATCCCGGTTATAAACTATCTGTGTTCCAAATTTCATTCAAATCCGTTCAGTAGTTTTTGCGTGAAGGAGTAACAAACATACATACATCCACACTCACAAACTTTCACATTTATAATATTAGTAGGATGCATGCAGCACAATAAATATGACAATACTTATTATAAATATTCAACATCAGGGGTCCTCAACAGTCATAGCATGATTATTTGAAGTTGAAATTATCATAATGTTGTAGTGTCATGGGAAACAATTTTACACAAGTCTCATGACAACTTGAAAAAAGCGGAATCAATTTCTAAATACAAGATTGTATGTATTGTAGCCACAATAACTGCCTACACACTGATGGCAATTCACTTACTGCTTAGATAAAATAGTTTCAAAGGGATAGCGACTTATCTATGTTTAACATGTTAAATTAATTTTATTATTCGTTAGACCAGCAAATAAACCACATTTTAATACAATTAGGTAGGTACCTCTCTTGTATTTATATTTTACTAGCTGAACCCGCGACTTCGTCCGCGTGGAATTTAACTTAACCGCTCCCGCTCCCGCGTTCTGAGCCCGCGCGACAGCACCCATTTGTTTCTTTTTATTTTCTAAAATAAGAGTAGCCTAAGTTACGCCTTATAACATCAGCTATCTGCCAGTGAAAGTCCCGTCAAAATCGATCCAACCGTTTCGGAGATTACCCGGAACAAAGATACAGACAGACAGACAGACAGACAGACAAAAATTTTTTAAATCGCGTTTTTGTTATAGGTGTCGTATGTACTTTCATATGCATTTAGTGAAAAGGTTTTATTTTGATATTACAAACAGACACTCCAATTTTATTTATTTGTATAGATTACTAGCTGTGCCTGAGACTTCGTCCGCCTGGAAATTAACTTAACAAAAATGTAATTAACACAGATATAGATTTACATAGATAACGCAAATATCACGATTTGTATTGAAACCAAGCGTGCCGAATTTTTAACACTTTCTGTGAGGTCATTAGTTACGGGAAATCCAAACTGCTTCAAAGACACCGATGCCCCTCCGCCCGCTACGATTCCCTCGAGTGATTATCACGCACATAGGTACTCATATTTTTATATCTGTAGTCGCGAGGACTGTAAGTTATCGGCGAACAACCTCGACGCTTGGTCGGGGTTTTCGGACACGCTAAGTACATGCATTTGCGTTATCTATGTAAATCTATATCTGTGGTAATTTTACATTTGCGAGTCGATGTTTCTTTCGTGTTTTATATACCTACTATCGCAAAACCCCGCTCGAGCGTTTTGAGCCCGCGCGACAGGCAGAATTTGTGATCTATTTATTTTGTTTTTCTCAAATAAGGTGCCTAATTTACTGCTTATAACATCAGCTATCTGCCAGTGAAAGTCAAAATAGGTCCAGCAGTTTCGGAGATTACCCGGAACAAACATACAGACTGACAGACAATTATAGTATAATTTTATAGAAAACTGAGAATTTCCATTGGAAATGGTGTGATGTGTATAGTTTAAAACATAAAATATTGGAACATTGTTTGATATACAGCATGTTATACAAAAATGAAGTGTTCAATACCTACATACCTACAGGGGGAATTCACAGTTGATGGAAAGTGTCTGATGTTGGAACCGACAGCTGCCATCCTTCTTTTACAAAAGAATAAAATTATAAGAAGGATGGAAGCCGTCGTTTCCGTGCACCAACACAAGTTTATTTTATTGTACAACTGAAAGGCTAAAGGACCCTGTGCGATCCGTCACTTCGATCGATTTGAAGGAAATCGTAAGGATCGATCGCTTCAACTTGCCCGTCATGCATGAAGCGACCGATCGGTGCGATCGAGCGATGAAGATGGAACGATAATAAAACGTGCCATCATAGAACTTAAATATTGCTTGCTTAGGAGTCAGACTGAGCTATGGGATCATTGTAACCATAATTATATTTTAGCAATACCTAGGCTCCAATTTTGATAAAGCATATTCCAAAATAGGTACCTATATCTAGGTATTTTAGCCGCAGCTGGCTGATGTTGGTATGGTATGTGTGCTTGTCCATACAAGTAATAGCCTTTTTTTATAGTACCAACTATAATACAATATGTGACAGCTAACCAAACTAATTTATATTCTCTCATGAACAATACTAGTATTTCCTAGTCCCATTGTAATGGTTGAAATTCGGCCATAATTCATTTAAATTTTAAACTTCATTAAGGTTTTTTTGTCAAAGACCATTTGATACTGGCACACAGAATACACTCTGGAAGTCTTAGTAGTATGTGTAATGTTTTATTTATTGATTTTAATGTATTTCTTAGTATTATATGAAAATATTAGCATCGTGCACTTCTTCTCTATATAGCTAAAAGTGTGCCAAATTTCATACTCCTCCGTCCGCGCAATTTCCGTATTAATTGTTTGAAAGATTTTCCTTCACATATTAACTAACAATATTTTACAATTAACTTCAAGAATTAAGTTACCTACTTACTATACTTATTACCATCATACATTCAGATCATAACTTTAGAGCAACAACAAAATGAAGCAGTCCATCTACCCAGTAGCTTGTAATTTGTAAACAGACTGTTGATGGCAACAAGCACCTACTTTCAGTATTGTAGGAACAAGTGACTGCTGCACAAGCTTGTCAGTGCATAGGTACATCGTAGTCGTATATAATTATGTGGGTGTGTGTAAGCTTTATCTGTCCTGTCTAAAAACTGTGAACCTATAATCAACATCACTTATTAAGTAGGTAGGTAGCTATTTAATCTAATTCTTTCATCCACATTCCATGCACACGAGACAGTGTCAGGGGAATAAGTGGTAAGTACTAATTGAAAACATCTTACTCTCCGTAAGCGCCTTCCCCCAACACTTGTGCGACGAGCCAGCCTTCGACGAACTCGCCGCCGGCATCCATCGCCCCGCGGGGCGGCTCCGTCATCTGCAACATCAGCGCACCGTCAGCTCGCTACCGCCGCGCTTTACGGACCGACTGCCGGCGACGGCCGCGGACTGCCGCCGAACATGACCACGCCGCCGGCTCGTGATTTATATACAATTTTCGTACCGATTTATATAAATAATAGTAAATATATATTGATAGAGTCGTATCCGCGGGTTTCGTTGGCCATGATGGCCAAAATCAGGCCAATCGACTTTAATCTAGCGATAAAATCACTCTAAATGGCGGAAGGCACGTGGAGATGATCGAACAAAGCGAAAGCCGAACAGCGCCGTCGCCAGTCTGTCGTTGACTCGTCAGTCTCGCAACATAATGGGATAACGGTAATCACTCACCCGAAATTTCAGAAATAAGGCCTATGTGTTCCATATCCAAATTTTTAAATACAGTTTTATAGCGTATATACTAAATAATTATAAATTGTACTCACCTTTTCAAAAAGATCAATGAATCGGGATACACCATTCTGCCATTTTCTTTTCGGTATAGGGCTGTCAGTGTCTACTGAAGAATTAACGGTATTCGTATTCAATCGTGACGTACTTCGGCTTCTTCATAACGTAACGGGTACTGACTGATACAGGTTTAACTAAAATCCGAGACGCTGAGCAAGACAAAATATGCTCTATGTATTCCATTCACTCTAATGCAACATTGGTTAAACAGTAATTTGCTGTGAACTTTAAAAAACAAATCGTATACCTATTTCAACAACAATTCTTTAAACGCATTCAATAACTTGTTATATTCAATCAATTGAATTCAATTATATTGCATACAAGCACTTTGTAATAACTCTGATGACTATTTCGTGCAATGCTGCATGTTGTGGCTGCATGCAACAAGTTGGTTTTTTATTTTTTGGTATGGCTATGTCATTAATGTCTGTTTGACACACGGAGGTTTGAGAGTGCAAACACAATTCATAACTGTCACAAACACCGCAATTTTTTTTTTTTTTGTGTGGTTTTTCGTCAGTGCAAATAATTGGTTAATCTATGCTTGTATATCGCATGATAATGATATCGAAATTATGGTACGCACACACGCACATGAATATTCGTATACCTAAAGTTAGATTGTAATGTTTACTATAGTTCGATTATTGATTCGATTGTTACTTGACAATTGGAGGGATACCAGGTTTTGACAAAAAAAGGAACCTCACTACTTAAAAAAAATAGAATTAAGGAAAGTGAATGAACAATAATGTTATATAATCTACAATGTAATTGTACTTATATACGAAGTGTAATGTATGACAACCAAATAACTATATAATCACTATTTTGTTGACTGTCACTGTTTTTATGGCGAGTGTTGACGTTGTGCGCATCTTCTACTTTAACGAACTGTAGATATTTTTAATAGTACATTGTTACATGAGTGGTGAAAGTTAATTTTGTCCCTCGAACTATTAGCGCCCTTGCTACGTTCGGGCGCCAAACCCCGTCTCGGGACAAAATAAGTCTTTCACCCGAGGTAAACACTGTGCTTTTCATTACGAATACAAGGAAAATAAAAATAAAAACAGGAAAAATGCAAGGAAGTATAAACAATACTCTACAGCTCGAAAAAAAAAAATCGGATTGCCGCCTATTTTGGTTTTTTTTTCGTTAGTTAGTAAATTATAATTAAGTCATTTAAAAAAAAATATTCTTGAATTAATACTTAACTTTATGTTATTTCAATTTTACATCGTGCTGTAATTCAAACTGTAGAAAAAGATTGAACATGGTTCCATAGAAATGTGAAAATGGAACTAGGTTTTTTTTTAATAATTTGACAGCTGTCAGTTGAAAGCGAAACTCCCGGGCCTGAAAAGTATTACTTTCAACCCGCTTCTCAGGCAACTTCAGACCTACTTTCAGAGTATGAGTAATGAAAAAACAAATATGCAAATGTCAAGTATGTATATAGAAGGCAGAGTTAGAATCTGATATTCTATAAAGTATGGTTTGCAGCTTTCCGTATTATCAATTCGGGCTAAAATTCTTACACACTTTTTTTGAATTATGAATAGCTCATCTACGTTAGCACTATAGCATAACGGCGTATCGGAGCCATGAGTATGCGTATGCGTAGTAAGCAGTCATAGCGGTTTCTGTGTTAGTGATTTGTTTAATTTGAAAAAGTGCATAAATAAATATGGAGAGTTTTGTTTTTATATGTTCTATGTGTGACTTCCAATTAATGTGTGTGTCAATATTTATGCCAAGTAGGCTGAATGTGTTAACTTCTTCTATTTGCGTGTTTCTGAATGTTGTTTTTAGATTGAGAGGTGGTTTTTGTATGATCTGAATTGTATTATTTTAGTCTTACTACTATTAATTTCTAAGTTGTGGATCTGGAGCCAAGTATCTACAGTTTGGAGGGCTTCTTGTATTTGTAGACTAGGGTTATTTACATTTCCACACTTAATTAATATTGAAATATCGTCTGCAAATAATACTGGTAAAGCCTTATCTTTATCTAATATTTTGGGAAGGTCATTGATATAGATTAAAAATAGTGGGCATCCTTGTAGAATTGAACATGTAATTTGTTTTTCTTTTGATCGAATGATTTTGATCTCATTTTGATCGTGGTCGTAATTTTCAATTTGTACTACTTGTGTCCTATTATGTAAATATTATTTGAACCACGAATAAGCTGGTCCGCGTACGCCGCAACCATATAGTTTAGTGAGTAATATGTCATACAGGACTTTGTCGTATGCTTTTGTCATGTCTAATAGTAGCCCAATTAAGTACATATTGTTTGTCGTTTATATGTTGTAGCGCTTGTTGAACATATTTATGAACTGCTAGTGTCGTTGATCTACATTTTCTAAATCCATTTTGTGCGTCGTCAAGAATATTAAACTTTTCTAAAAACGTATATAGCTGATTGCACATGGCTATTATATTCTCTGTGATTCTATTAGGGATTCCACATGATGTCAATCAGCAGCAGTCTAAAATTATTACTTAAATTTTATTGTTATTTTAAATATGGGAATAAATCGACGTAGCTGTGTGCATTCCATTATCCATTAAGATTGTACAAACTTTACCAGTTTTTTTTTCTCTTTATTTAATTTGGGGACTTTTGTATAAAACACATGTCAGCCCTATAGTACCATATCATTAAACTATGGCTAATAATTAGTATTTATAAAACTAAATAATATTTTTGCTTTTTGTGAATTTGGTAATGACAAAACACCATGAAACATTCCCACATCACTCCTGTTCAAAGAGATGTCTCTCATTAACACTTCTCTATTGTCCTGGAATTTTACGCATTCTGCCAACATGTGTACTACATCTTCTGTTAACCCACAGATCTCGCAGTTTGGAGTTTCACTTATTTCATTAAAAACTTAAATTTATTGGATGGAAAGTGTCCAGATCGAAGTCTGTGCGCAATCACTATAAGTTCTCTATTAAGATCTACATTACTAAACCACGGTATACGAGGAGGCTCACATACAATTGACTTATCATCATCATCATCATCAGCCTATGCTTGTCCACTGCTGGACATAGGCCTCCTCTAATGAGCGCCATAGCGCCCTGTCTTCAGCTTGCCGCATCCAGCATCTGCCTGCAGTCTTTCGCAGATCGTCATCCCACCTGGTCGGAGGGCGTCCTACACTACGCTTGCCGAGTCGAGGTCTCCACTCAAGAACACGTTTACCCCAGCGGTGGTCCGTTCTTCGTGAGATATGGCCAGCCCACTGCCACTTCAGCTTGCTAATTCTTTGACCTATGTCGATAACTTTGGTTCTCTGTCGGATGTATTCATTGCGAATCCTATCCTTCAGAGAAACTCCGAGCATAGCTCTCTCCATAGCTCGCTGAGCGACCTTAAACTGGTGGACCAGCCCTACCGTGAGTGTCCACGTCTCGGCTCCGTAGGTCATGACGGGTAGGACGCACTGATTGAAAACTTTCGTTTTCAAGCATTGCGGTATGGATGACGAGAAGACTCGACGTAGTTTCCCAAACGCTGCCCAGCCCAGCTGGATCCTCCTCTTGGCCTCCTTCTCAAAATTGTTTTTACCTAACTGCAGAATCTGCCCAAGGTACGTCGGAAACAATTTCAAGAAGGTGGCCATGTACGACCACCGGTCCTGGATCAATGTGGCCATTGATCATGACTTTGGTTTTATCCAAATTCATGCCAAGACCGATGCGTCGCGAGGCTGAAGCTAGGTCGTCCAGCATCCGGTTCAGCTCCTCCAGCGTCTCTGCCATTAAAACTATGTCATCAGTGAATCGCAGGTGCGATTGAATTGACTTATACCATATCCCTTTCTCCAATGATCTCTCATTAAAGTATTCTTTCCAAAGCTCGTGACATCGGCTCTTATAAACACATAATACATCAGAATAGTCCGGTTCAATTATTAACTTCCTCCCTTCAGTAATTCCTCGTTTAGCCAAAAGGTCTACCTCCTCGTTACCAGCAAGGCCTATATGAGCTGGAACCCATTGCAATTTTAGATCTATTCCACTTCTAACCATTTCATCAATTTTTGCAAGAATATCATAAGCTACCGCAACACCTCTGCGACCATATGCGCATCGAGCTATATGCACTTTTACTATTAACGCAAATTAATACTTTCCTTCTCACTAATGAGTACATGATATAATCTAACGCTTCCAAAATTGCAACGAGTTCCACCGACATAATAGATACAGAACCATGGTTTTTTAAAGATACATTGTAACCTGTTTTCCGTATGTAAAGGATCATTGTACGTAGCACCTAAGCCCTGAGTGCTTTTAGACCCATCAGTACCTATATATAATGTATCAGTCATGATATTTTTCATCTAATTATTTTATGGTGTTAACTTTTAAGATATTAGGATCGTATGTTTTCTTTGCGTTCTGAATTGTGTCCAGCTGCGTTACGATTACATTTTCAACATTAACATGACTGAACATTTCTTAGATTGGTGAAGTATGTATATTCTCTGATTGCACCTCTGCAAATGTTGTGGCTAGAAGAGATGAGCTACTACTTGCTCTGATATGTCTTAAAGCGCTGAGTTCTAACAACAATTGATTTGTTACATTACCAGACCATGAACGAGATTTTAAACAGTACTTAATTGCTAACCATTTTCTTCCTTAATGTAATGGGGGTACACAAAGCTCACTCTGCATCACGTGTATAGGTGTGCTTCGTATAAAACCACCTACAATCCTAAGAGCCACATTTTGTAACTTGTCTAATTTGTGTAAATGCACCTTTGCACTACAGTCATATAAAAAACAGCCATATTCTAGCCTGCTTCTGATTATAGATAAATATATTCTACGTAAGTGAGTGGTATGTAAGCCCCAACATGAACCAGCCAAAACCTTAAGTAAATTAGTAAATCTGTGCTTTTTCTACAACCTCATTAATATGTTTACTCCAACGTAATTATTTATCTAGCCAAATCCCCAAATATTTGTATGTATATACGGAATCAAGTGACCTATTGTTTATTTTCAGTTGAATACAATGTTGTTTATAGCTACTAAAGACACAAAATTTAGATTTATTTGATGAAACTTCTAATCCTAATTCTTCTAATAGAACAACAAATGAGTTAATGGCCGTTTGAACTTTCTATTAAATTATTACAACTTGCATATAGTACAAAATCATCCGCGTATTGGCCTATCGAAATGTCTACTATATCTTGACAAATTTTATAAGTAGCAATATTAAAAAGTAAAGATCTTCCTGCGCTAAGCCTTTACTAGTATGTCTGACAATATCTTCATCCCTTATATACTCCCCTGAAATTTTAGGACGTCTATCACTGAGAAAATTAAACAGATACTGACATATTTTTTTCCAAACATTTATAGTATCTAACCTCATTAATAACTTGAATATTAATATATTATTGTACGCACTTTTAATATCTCGAAAACATGCAAGAGTCGGAGTTTTCTTTGCAAAACCAATTTGTATTTGTGACACTAAGCGGACTAGACAATCCTGACAGGATTGTCCCCTTCGAAAGCCTGAACTTTACCAGTTACAAGCTAGGTACGCAATGGTTACAAGTACTTGTATCATTATTTTTACTGACTTTTACTTATCTATGTAAATTTCCATGGAACTAGAATCTCAAGTTGTTTGGGTCGCTGCGCTGGGGTCGCTCCACATCGCTCTTTGTCATTCATAGCATAGAGAAGATAAATTTTGTCTTGTCAAAGTTGTCAAACATTGGCCGAGGACGAGGAAGGTAGCAAAGAGTATAGTAACATATCTCTAATCTGTGGTATAGTATAGTAATATATGAAGGAAGGAAGAATAATTTATTGTTGTTGTGAATGACTCATCATTATAATCATATTTATTGTCACATATTGGCTCGTTCATTGTTTAATTATATAGTACTTACATAATATTGTAACCTGCAGCAACTAAAATTTATATAATTTCTTGAGAAAACAATGGTAAACACTACTTATAATAAAATCCATACTGTGATGTGTTGAGTTAAATTGATGCATTAACGTTTTACTCTTTCGTTTCAGGCTGGGTATTCAGAAGATCAATTGGCAGGTGAGTCATAATGTTATCTACAATGCATATAAGAATTAAATTCAAATTTTGTTGTTAGGTCAAATACTTGCAGCGTATTTTAGCACAAAATCTCGTGCGATCGCGACGTGTGGGGAGTCGCCGTGAGGCGCGTAATCTGTGTGAGTCATGTAGTGTCAATCAACGAGTTTCCGAAAGCGGTGGTTGTTGCACGCGCCCTAGTTTCCTTATATGGCAAGCGTTTTAAGCGGTCCAGGTGTCGCGACCGCCGCGGCTACAGTGCGCCACCACGCACCCGCCTCGCAACATGTTCATGTACGAGCCGCCCAAGCTCAAGCTCACCTCTGTGGAAGGTGATCTTCTTACTTTCACGATACAGACAGTACCTATCGTGCGGTCATGTCATCTACCTTAAATGTGAAATTGATCTTATTTTAAGTTATAAATGCCTTTTGGAATTTCATGTTAATTTGCGTCATTCTCTCCACAGAATTCCAAGAAGCTTTTCAGCTGTTCGATTCTCGTGGTGATGGGAAGATCCATGTCGCTCAGATCGGAGATGCCTTAAGAGCTCTTGGACAAAACCCTACAGAGTCGGATGTTAAAAAATGCACCCTGCATCTGAAGCCTGATGAGAGGATATCTTTCGAGGTGTTCTTGCCTATTTATCAGGTGGGTATGTTAAATAATTATTCAATCATTCTGAACCCTGAAGTCAGTGTCCTCTTGCAGAAATGTACAGTAAGAGGCATTCTTCATGCTGGATCCCATGTAAGTTCTCTTTTCTAGACACCAGCTGCTGCAGCATGTAGTTGTAGACCATCTATAAATGCCCCTCTCTCTGAGCTTGTGGCAGACTTCATGTTTGCAATGCAACACATGCTGGTAGTGCAGATATTTATTTTGCGGACAGGATGCCACTCGATGTACCTTTATAAGTGACACAAGTTACTAAAAAGATATATTGCTTGTAATGCAGGCTATTTCAAAGGCGCGTAGTGGCGATACTGCTAATGATTTCATTGAGGGGCTGCGCCACTTCGACAAGGACGGCAATGGCTTCATCTCGTCTGCTGAGCTACGCCACTTACTCTCTACTCTCGGTGAGAAGCTCAGCGATGACGAGGTGAGCCACATCACACACGCGGCATGCTGCACCTCATCCCCTCTCTCAACATGACCACACCCATGATTTCCTCTGCATGAATGTTGGGCACATTAGCTTGTCAAAAGTTTAAGCTGACCGTGTAGTCTAAACAATTCAGACATAGCTTTGTTTCATAAATAATATAGTCAGGCCTGAATAATTTGACACTAGAATTGCACCATACTCATATGAGCAGGTAGAATACATGTTTACAACTTGGCACTAGGACTAACTCATGCCAAAGTTAGGCGTGTTATGCCTCACACCGTACCTGCAGCGCAACATGTCTGCTTATTTCATACATTTCCATTCGTTCGGAAAACAATTAGTTATTAATATTATTTTCGTGCAAAAAAAGGTAGTCCGTTAAATGTTTGTTGACATGTTTCGGCCAGTGGACAGCTAACATATTGGTTTTGATATTTTAAATAAGGTGAACAGCTTTGTGGTTAGTGACTACGGCACCTGTCCAAAGTAACATAAACCAATGTGTTTAACCCTATTAGAAGCAGAATTGGGTCTAGACCCAAATCAGACCCCAAATCAGGCCCCCATCAGACCGAGGTCTGATGAGGGCCATATCTATGTCAAGTAATCAATAAGCCGTCATGTAACTGTATCTCTTTCCTATAGCTTGCATCCTTTTAAATCGAGTGAGTTCAGATCATGTGCAAGTTTTATACCTGTTTTCAAACATTCACAAATAATTCGAGCCATGCGTGAGTATACAACATACATCCTCAATAGAATCATGACTCATTAATCATACTAGTAGTTGGAACTATGGTAAGATAGAACTAAATGTGAAAATATCCTTATACAATATTGTGCGGCAGTATGAGCGGCGGTAGTATTGTAAGGATACTGATGTGTAAAGCTGAGTGTAGTCGAGCGGCGGGCGCGGGGCGCGGTGTGCGGTGTGCAGGTGGAGCAGCTGCTGCAGGGGCAGGAGGACTCGCAGGGCAACATCAACTACGAGAACTTCGTGCACCTCATCATGCAGGGCTGAGCCGCGCGCTGCATCGCGCCGCACCGCTCATTGTATTGTAGCGGTTCCATTACAATTATATTAAATTAATTTAGATGCTAGAAATATACATTTATTACACATTATAATCGTTTGTTGCGGGTGTGACGGTCGCGCTCCCTCCCGGCGCGGCGCCGGCGGCACTCGGGCCGACTCGTGGTGCATTTATGGTATCAGCGAGCAAGCAACTCATTGCCTTGCAATTCCATTGTTATTATACATTTCCAATTCAGTTATACGTATTCCAAAATGTTTATAAGTACCTATGAATAAGAAAATATTTGTACAGAAAATAAAGTATTATGTAATATTTATTAGTTGTTATTTTCATACTTTTTACGACGTGCATAGGTACCTATACAGATGTATTAGGGACGAGCGGCGAGCGAGCCTATTGCCATTGGGCGTTTTCACATTGGACGATAACAATATCGGCCCGATATCGGTGACCGACGGCCGCAGACCTTAGAAATTAGGACCGAGTGCACCAAAACACGAACGGACAGTTACCACAGAGGTATTATTGTTACCAGGATATGAAGCAATCGCTTACGGCTCTAACGGTCGCGTGAACTCGGGCCTTAGTGTCGTCGTCGATATCGGCCTGATATTGGTGACGATATAATAATACCATTTGTTTATTTTTACCCGACTACGAAGAAGCAAAAAGGAGAGTTCTGATTTTGGCCAGTATGTATATTCATCAAACTTGACAATTAATGGGGCATCTTTGGAGCCGTCTTGATGTCTGCAGGTTGGTTATAGGCTATGTGACGTTACATTAAATGGATTATGGCGCCATCTAAAGGTCATAATGTCATGAATTAAAAAAAAAAAACTGCCGTCTAGGGACGCCCCGAGAGAAGCGAAGCTTTACAGAAGTTATTAGGTATATTATTAGTGGCGTGCATAGGGTTTTGAAACAGGGTAGGCAAAGTGTAACATAAAAATAAATGAAATAAGGCATAGGTACCCACCTACCTGGGTAGGTACCTTGAATTATGTCTCGCTAGCTTATTCCAGATTTTAATTTAGGCTATCATACCTATTGAACGAAATGGGACATCTTGTGCTGTTAGTAAGTAAGTACCAATTTAGCCAGATCAGACATCTAAAGTGATTGGTTGATGTACCTATCTGCAGTTGTATATCGTTGTACCTTTTTTTCGTCCTTTTATATGGTAAATTAAACCATTATACGTTGGTGTTCAATTAATTATATTAAAATTTAATATAAATTGCAAATATAAATATAAATTGCAATATTTCTAAGGGAACATATTTAAATCTATACAAATAAATAAAATTGGAGTGTGTTTGTAATATCAAAATAACTCCTTTTCAATAAATGCATATGAAAGTACATAGGACACCTATAACAAAAACGCGATTATTATTTTTTTTGTCTGTGTGTTTGTTCCGGGTAATATCCGAAATGGCTGGACCGATTTCGACGGGACTTTCACTGGCAGATAGCTGATGTTTTCAGAAGTAACTTAGGCTACTTTAATTTTGGAAAAACAATTAGGGTTCCGCGTAAAAAAATAAAAACACATGAAATCAAAGAGTATCTCCAAAACGGCTAGATAGCTGATGTTATAAGCAGTAACTTAGGCTAATTTTAGGTCACCGGAAGTGTTAGCGAATAAACTTTGTTATAATCCTGGCGTTAGAATTTTGTTATGATACCATTTATTGGTGTAGTTTTCGTTCAATTTGATCTAGTTTTGTTATATTGTGCCGTGTTATTGTTTGTGGTGGCGGTGAGTAAGTACTTAGTTAGTTATTTATTTATATTTTTCTGACACAGCGTATTTGAGGTTATCCTCAAACATGATGTGTGATGACCCTTTGGCAACCTCGCCGGCGCCTGATCCCCCCGACCCCCGAGATCCCCCAGACCCCATTGACATGGATTGCAGCTACTCTGGGAATCGTCTTAAAAGACGTCTGGGGGCCGATGAACAAAGCTCAGCCAAATAAACAATCACTTCTCCTGAATTAGCTACACAATTACAACAACTATTATTATTATATTATTTTAATGAACTCTCAACATTTACCGTCCAACGTTGCCTCTAAACTTTCTCAACTTCTTTCCCTTTACAATACTAATAATGGATCTAATGGTCGTCCTGCAATGGAACAGTCGGAGCATTCGTCCTAAAAAACATGAATTGGTCCACCTGATTAATAAATTCCATCCTTCGGTTGTTGCCGTCTCGGAGACATGGTTAAAGACTGGATCCACCTTTCGGATCTCGAGCTACTCCTGCCTCCGGGACGATGGTACCGATGGTTACGCCGGGAGTGCCTTGATTATAAAGCGCTCTCTTTCCTTTCCCCAAATTCACCTCCCCTCCCACCCCCTGGCATCAACATTGTTGCTGTTAGGTCTCTTAATATTTATTTTGTATCCATCTATATCCCACATCCAGATTCCCGTTTAATCGCCGACATAATTTCCCTCCTAATGTCCATCCCTACCCCCATGATTGTCATGGGTGATTTTAATGGACACAACACTGTGCCCCCAGGCATAGCCACTCAGACTTATTCGGCCACTCCCTCCTTGATGCCTTTGACGAAGCTAACTTATGCCTTCTCAATAATGGCTCCCCTACCAGCAGAGTGCTTCCCAAAATCCGAAAAGTGCTGTTAATCTCTGGCTATGCTCCCCCTCACTTACTCCTGTAATATCTTGGAAAATTCTTCCCCTCACCTATGGAAGCGATAATTTCCCTATTGTCTTGTCTATTTTTCAACACGATCGCAACGCTCCCTCTCTCAATCCTCCCCCTTTGCTTAGATACAGACTTTCCGGAGCAGACTGGTCATCATATTCGGCGGCACTTGATATCAAGTTAGATTCCTGTTTGTTAGAAACGGTTGAAGCCCCACTCTCCTCTTACAAGACATTGGTCGATAGTATCATTTCCTGTGTCGACATTCACATCCCCGTTAAAAAACCTGCGAGAGGCTTTAGGGCCTCCCCTCCATGGTGGGATTCTGAATGACTGCTGCGGTATCAGAAAGAAAGGAAGCCGAAAGGTCTTACTATGAATCTATGTCGGAAGAAAATCTTCTGAAATTCAGCAGCAAAGCTTACTAGGTTAGCTTCCAAAAAGAAAAAACTGGGCTGGATAGGTTTATGCGAGGCCTTATCTCCCAGATCCTCTTCATCTCTTGTTTGGAAACAGATAAGACGATTTAGAGGGTCCTGCAATATCGACAACATATCAGCCAATGATCCTTCATAATGGCTAGAGGCCTTTTTGGATAAAATAGCTTCTCCTTCCGTTCCTTCTCTGTCCTCTCTTCCCGATACGCCCTGTCCATTACCCTCCCAGAACCGCTTTAACTCTTCTTTTTCTTTCAGTGAACTTTCTTTAGCACTTGACGGATTGACTGACTCTGCTCCAGGCATTGATGGTATTCCCTACTCCTTTCTGACCAAATCTTCGGTACAAACTAAACAATTTTTCCTCTCCATTGTTAATTCCTTTTTCAATTCGGGTACAGTTCCTGAACAATGGAAGATCCAAGTTATCATCCCACTCCTTAAACCCGGTAGAGATCCCTCAGACCCAAACGTCACAGACCAATTGCTCTATCCCCGGTGATGGTAAAGTCACAGAACATCTCATAAAACGACGGCTGGAGTGGTTGGTAGAGAATGGCGCCCTACTTGGCCGATCCCGGTTTGGGTTCAGGAAGGGTATGGGGTACTATGGACAGCCTCAGTCTACTCATAACTGATATCCAAATTTCATTTAAAGAAAAAAAGTATTTAGTCGGTGTATTTCTGGATATAACGACTGCCTACGATAACGTCCTACTTCCGGTTCTCAGGAGTAAACTCTCCCAGCTGAGAATCCCTGAGAAGTTAGTACGTTTCATTCACAATTTATTAGTGGAAAGATCTGTCGTTATTAGTTCCAGTTCTGGGTTACTCTCCCCTAAGACAGTCTGGAAAGGTTTACCACAGGGTTGGGTTCTTAGCCCCCTCCTTTATAGTTTATACACACATGATCTCGAACAGTCTGTGGAATCCTTCTGCAATGTTCTGCAATATGCTGATGACCTCGCCCTATATGTTTCTGCTTCTTCTATAGAAGACGCAACCAGCCGACTCAACTCTGCGCTTGGTTACCTCGCGGATTAGCTAGATAATCACGGCTTATCCCTTTCCCCATCTAAAAGTTCCGTCGTTGTTTTCACCAAAAAAAGGTCCATCCCCTCCGTTAGAGTTTGTGTTCAAAATAAGATGATTCCTCAATCTCCCGACGTCAAATTCCTGGGAGTCAAGTTGGATTCCAGAATGACAGGTTCCTCTCACTTTCCCGTAATTTCGCAGAAATGCGATAAAAACCTTAATATCCTTTGCTCTCTTTCTGGAGTTTGGTGGGGCTCTCACCCCTACTCCCAAAAACTACTATACAACGCTATAATCCGTAGTCATCTGGATTATGGTTCCTTCCTCCTTAATTCCTGTAACAAAATTAATTTAGAAAGGCTCCACAAAATTCACTCCAAGTGTCTGCGCATTATTATAGGCGCTATGTAGTCGTCGCCCATCAACGCTATGCAAGTTGAATGTGGCGAGCCACCCTTAAATTTGCGCAGGCAGTACCTGTCCGACAAATTCCTTTTCAAATTAGTACAAAACTCGAACCATCCCCTTCTCCCTAAGTTAAAACTCCTTCTTGGATTGTCCCGTAACCCTGAAAAAATGCCCTGCCTCCTTCTGAGTTACAAAACGTTCTCCCAGCTCCCAAATCCTGTTGTTCAGTACCCAGCTAACCCACTATTTCTTACTCCTTATGATGCGTTAGTTTTTCGCCCAAATGTTCTACTCAACTTTGGCGTAAACAAAGATTGCATTGATGCTTGTGGCTCTTTTAACTCCCTCATTAGTAGGGACTTTAACGGGTGGCACCCCATCTTCACCGACGCCTCAAAGATATCGGTAGAAGGGAATGTCGGGGCGGCTGTATGGATTCCCTTCACTCGTATAGCCCTTAGTTTTAAATGTCCACCTTCCACTTCGGTATTTACTGGCGAAGCTCTAGCACTCTTCGAAGCTATCCGGTTTGTTAAATCCCACTGCCTTAACAAATCTATAATCTTCTCTGACTCTAAGAGTTGCCTTCAAGCAATCCTATCCAACCCTTTCCGATCACTATCTCGCCTTCCCTTAATCCTTATTATCAAAAAAGCCCTCCTTGATTGTCACAATCTCGGTATCAGCGTGGTACTAGCTTGGATTCCGGGCCACTCAGGCATCCTTGGCAATGAGACCGCTGATTCCTGTGCTAAAGCTGCTACTCAATCAGGCTCCCTGGAACATTATCACACATACTCCCATGACCTATGTCTAACTGCTAAAACCCTACTTGAAAAATCATGGAAAGCCGCTTGGAACATTTCAAAATCAGTTAAAGGGAAACATTATGCAGACATCCAACCGGAAATTCCCGTCACTCCATGGTTTTTTAAGTACCACAAGGCCAACAAGTTTACTACATCCACAATCTGCCGTCTAAGACTAGGGCATTCCTGCACCCCCGTGTTTCTCGCCAAGCTCAGGATTAGGAGTAGGTACTGCCCTTTGCGAATGCGGTCTCGACGAAGGAGATGAAAACCAATTTTTTTTCTCCTGTACTAATCTTCGTCACTCCCTTTATGACGTTCTCCCTCCCGAAATTCCTCGTCCCACTTTCCCTAAAATGCCTCCTTTCCTATATTTTCTCACCCCTGTTTAACTGTAATTTTGTAAAAATGAATAATATTAAACTGTAAATAGAATTTATTTACTAACCTACTTATTAATTATTTATGTTTTGTCTGTTTAACTAACATACTAATAATGTCGTCCTATATGTTGTCTCGTCTTTTGTACCGGTAGTTGTTGGGGACGATACTCTCGAAGTTGTCGAAAAATATGTTTACCTAGGACATACTGTCCAGTTAGGTAGGTCCAACTTCGATGAAGAGGTCTCTCGACGAATCCAACTCGGCTGGGCAGCGTTCGGGAAGTTGCGTAATATCTTCACGTCCGAAATTCCGCAGAGCTTGAAGACTAAGGTCTTCAATCAGTGTGTGTTGCCAGTGATGACCTACGGAAGCGAAACTTGGTCCCTTACAGTTGGCCTACTGCATAAGCTCCAAGTCACGCAGCGAGCTATGGAGAGAGCTATGCTCGGAGTTTCTTTGCGTGATAAGATCCGGAACCAGGATATCCGCAAAAGAACCAAAGTCACCGACATAGCTCACAGAATCAGCAAGCTGAAGTGGCAATGGGCAGGCCACATCGCTCGTAGAACCGACAACCGTTGGAGAAGAAAGGTTCTCGAGTGGCGACCTCGAACCGGAAGACGCAGAGTTGGATGGCCCCCCACTAGATGGACCGACGATCTGGTGAGAGTCGCGGGGAGCCGTTGGATGCGGATAGCGGGCATCCGTCCATTGTGGCGTTCCATGGGGGAGGCCTATGTCCAGCAGTGGACGTCTTCCGGCTGATGATGAATCACTAAATATACAAAAATTGCCAGATTATCTGGATAGCTGTCGTTCTTGAAATGTTTTAGAGTATGGATATATTAATAAATGCACTGCACACGGTCTTTGTCGCGAATTACAAAATGTGCCTTTTATTATTGTCAAATTTTGAAAAATTTCTAAAAAACCTCAAAAAATTTGAACTTCGCGGGATAGATGGGCGCTTTAGCCTTAATTAGCGCATTTGAAATAATTGTTATATCCCCAAAATAACTTAAGACAAAAACAGTTTAAAACAAAACTCACTAGTCACTACTGGAAAATCACGGTAGAGGATGAAACAAGATAATATTCCCATCTGAAATGATTGTTATGGAGGTACAGTCAAGGGCAAAGTTATCTCAAAAAAAGGCGTCATCAGTGAGATCATAAATTAGGGAACATCAAAAGATGCAATATTATGTCCTCATCTATCAACGCATAAATTTAGAAACACCATATAATTCATAAATATATCTATATATTGTACATCATTAAAGACGACAAGACGTGCGGCAATCCTTAATTTCCAAGTGGCCAGCCACTTCATTGTAAAGAGTCTTCCTTCACGTAGGGAAGACAATTTATTGATAACTAGCTGAGCCCGCGACTTCGTCCGCGTGGAATTTAACTTAACAAAAAAGTCCGCTCCCGCGTTCTGACCCCCCGTGACAGGACCCTTTTTTTCTAAAATAAAAGTAGCCTTTATTACTGCTTATGACATCAGCTATCTACCAGTGGAAGTCCCGTCAAAATCGGTACAGCCATTTCGGAGATACTCTTGGATTTCATGTTTTTTTTTACGCGGAATACTAATTGTTTTTCTAGATTTCATGTGTTTATATTTTTTACGCGGGACCCTAATTGTTTTTCTAAAACCAGTGAAAGTCCCGTCAAAATCGGTCCAGCCGCTTCGGAGATTACCCGGAACAACCACACAGACAGACAGACGGACAAAAAAAAATTAAATCGCGTTTTTGTTATAGGTGTCGTATGTACTTTCATAATTATGCATTTAGTGAAAAGGTCTTATTTTGATATTACAAACAGACACTCCAATTTTATTTATTTGTATAGATATACATACCAATACTTGTATACATACCTTTGCCCTTGACTGTACAAACTAGTAAAATAGCCGTGTTCGTATGCCACCTACCCTAACAATTAACAATACCTACATCCGAACAGTAGGTAGTAAGTAATCAGCTTAAGGGCTAAATGGCATACGACCACGTCTATTTTGCTTGTTTGTTTCATCGAAATCATTCCATTACTTTGAGAGATATGATGGACCATTTACGGTTACTAGACGTAATTTAGCGTTAAAAAGCATGAAACATTATTTTAATAAAAATAATTAAACTGATTACAAAAAACCTGGGTTCTAAAAAGCTAGAAATAACTAAGGACCTTAAAATTTATTTTATTTGGAGTCGGTGGCACACTCCCTTTACACAATTCGCCAGGACAACTTCTCAGGTACCTACACCTACCCCTACTTAGCTAGGTACTTGAATTGGCTCAAAGTTACATGGACAACTTACGAGTAGGTACATGTTATAATTATTTAATTGACACTCATATTAGCGCGCATCCGATTAAACGGTGATTCGCTTCGCAGACGTGCCTACCCAGCCTTAGATTAAACGATTCGTGAACAATAACATAGGTATCTACGTAGTCCGAAGAGTTAACCGTAGTCAAGAGGGAATTAGCGGCGCTTCCTGTCGGCCACTGCGCGTGCCTTTGTTCGCGACGAGACGCGGGCGTCGTGGCACAGGTGCGGCGCGCGGGCGCGCGGCGCGGCGTTCCTTCAGTCGGTGTAGGCAGCTGGCTATAGTCGCTCTCGGGCAGACGGACGCATAGTCTCGCACGGAGCGGTCAATCAATCGGTCCCGCGCCCACATAGGGCCGGTCGTGAATGACGCAAGGCTACAGGCCGTGGGCGGCACTGGCGGCACTGGTGGCGGTGGCGGCGGCCGCGGCGCTGGCGGCCGCCTCGTTGCTGCCGCTCGACGTCGAGCGTCTGCAGGCCGGCGTCGGCGGCTTCGCGGTCATGAACTGCCACCTTGACTTCCCCTTTGGCAACGAGATACCCTACCACTTGCAATGGGACAAAGACGTAAGTTCGCATCCACCTATTACCAACCTCCTTCGACCAGCCTTCTATTCCCATTATTCCTCTCGGTTAGCCGATGTTTCGTAGACATTCATTCGACTTGTTGACGGCGAAGACCATAGTGAGCTGGTATCATCTTGCCGGTAGCCGTAAATCATCCATATCTCTGAAACGACTGAATCAATTTTGATGAAATTTTCACTATTGCCGAAGTTAAAACATATTAACCTAACGTATTAACACAGGTTTTTGGAAGTCGGGAATATTTCGACTCCAAATGAAAGAAATTATAAGGTCCCTAGTTATTTCTAGCTTTTGAGTGCACCCAGGTTTTTTGAAGTCGGTTTTATTTTTTTATAATTTTTTTTTTCACGATTTTTAGTGATAAACTACTTATCGAAATGCTGGCAACCGTACTGGTAACAGTGGTAACAGTCCATATCTCTCAAACTACTGAACCTATTTTTATGAAATTTCTATGGTATCACCAAGGGATCCTGACAATAAAGGCCACACATAGTATACCACTTATACCAATATATGGCACTTATAGCCAGAATGCATCTCATGACAATTCCACTGAGCCCAAACACGACTAGGTTATATTGTGTTATTACGGAGTTCCGGCCCCTAACTTCCAGTTTCTTCATCATCTGATGATGAAACCGGAAGGTAGGCAGTTTACTGAGACTATTTCAGTGACCGCAACCACCACTGAAAAGTCACAGGAAAGCAAATCACGTAATTTCGTTTACTTGGATGATGATGTATTTTTTCAGTTATTTTGATTTTTATGCCAAACAACTGAACCGATTTTGATAAAAAATTTATGGGACCAATCTGCACGGACATCCTTTCAAATGCAAAAATAATTTTTCGAATCAGTTTATAAATGACGGAGTTATGAGGTAACAAACATTAAAAAAAAAGAAAAAACATACACACGAATTGATAACCTCCTCCTTTTTGAAGTCGGTTGAAAAGAAAGAATATCGGCCAGAATACACAGCGGCGCGCCTCGTAGTACCTGGCGGCTAGCGGCGACAACGCGTCAACGACAATACGCAATACGCACCCACTCGCGGGTCGGAGGACACCGCGTCACAACTCACAATGCTTGTGCATTGCGCCTAGGGATGGGCGTTCAATCAAAAAACTTGTTCAAAAACAAACCTTGATTATCTTCCAACGTGTAAACTATTTAACGTAATTAACTACAGTTATAATAAATACTTACCTAGTTGAATATTAAAAGACTTATAAAGCTAGGCCTACTGGGTATCTAAACTACCAAACTTTACTCCACTGATTACCACTATCCTACTTAATTCGTGTCCACAATCCACATGAATGTTGATCAGTCCTGATCTAGCGTTAACTAGCATAATGAAGTCACCTACTTCATTACATTATCTATGCATGCTGCGCTGCGCGACCGAGAACGCGATACAATGACGCTCGCCTGGCCACCTAGCCACCACCATTATTTTGTTGCTACACGGCACAGAATACAGTTCTTAAATAATTACATGCAATTTTCAAAAATTCCATGTAAATATTATTTACGTAGGTAGCTAAATCTCGCCAAAGAAACCATGCATGCAGCCACGAATCCTTACGAGACGGCCCCTGCGTAACAAAGAAACCATGCATGCAGCCACGAATCCTTACGAGACGGCCCCTGCGTAACAAAGAAACCATGCATGCAGCCACGAATCCTTACGAGACAGCCCCTGCGTAACAAAGAAACCATGCATGTAGCCACGAATCCTTACGAGACGGCCCCTGCGTAACCTCCCACCCAGTATTTTATATTTCTACCTACATTCTATACAATTAAATAAATTTGAAGTGTCTTTTTGTAATGTTAATAACGGTTTTTTACTGAATGCATATATGAAGGTATATAGGGTACTAGCTGTGCCCGCGAGTTCGTCCGCGTGTAATTTAACTTAACAAAAATTTCGGGATTATTCATCCCCTATTTTATCCCCTTGGGGGTAGTATTAATCAAAATCCTTTCTTAGCGGATGCCTACGTCATAGCATCTACCTGCATGCCAAATTTTATGCATGGTTTAGGCCTATGGGGGCACATACAAATTGACAATTTTACATATTTTTTCTTATATCTACAACCGGATCGGAACGCGAACTCGACTGAGAAGATCCGGCAAGAAACTCAGCGGGCTTGTCTTTTTACATTTTGTTATATTTATTTTTTTTATCGTCAGTTGCTTATATTATAAGGGTTCCTAGTTTGACTACGGAACCCTTAAAGTAGCCTAAGGTACTTCCTATAAAATCAGCTATCTGACAGTAAAAGTCCCGTCAAAAATCGGTCAAGCCGTTTTCGAGATTACATCCGGAACAACAGACAATAATTTTGTTTTTTTTTTTATATAAGTGAGTATAAGTAAGTTCAAGTCTGAGATCCGTCTTGAGTTCGTATTTTACATCTTATTTTGTACTGGTATGACAAAAGAATGACATTTGCGAGATCGCTCTCAAACTTGAGATCGATTTAATATTTATTAATACGGGCCTAAGTGTATAATTATATAGGTACTTTCATTATGCATTTGGTAAACAGATATTATTTAAAATTACAAACAGAGAATTCAATTTTTTTTATTTTTATAAATGTATAGATTACCATTAGGTACGGTTTCCAACACAGCGATACTTAATGACTTAGCCACGAATTTCAAAATTGGCCGTATGTACGTTAGCGAGCTAGGCAGCAACCGACTTATCTCGAACATTATTAAAATTTCGTATCGCTTCTTTCGGCCGTTGAATTGGTATGGTTATGTAGGGCAGCGGTATGTAGTGCGTTATGTATGTCCACATAAGTGGTAACGCGAGATGCGCGTGGGAGCTGTAATTGTCTACTTGCTGACACTGTGCGCGAGCGCAGGGCCGGGAGCGCGGGCGGCGCGGGAGGCGCGGGCGGCGCGGCGGCGGCCCGCTGAGCTGCGTGCGCCTGCTCATGTCCTGCACGTGGCGATCCACTGCGTTTTATTATATCACACTAGCTCGGAAAGGCTTACTTTCGAAATCCGCGTGCGAAGGTATATGTTTTCCGCTAATGTGGAAAAGTTATTCGTAATTCGGACGTGACGAACTTTGTGTAAGGAATAGTCTGAAAAACCATGTGAGCAAGAAGTCCTAGTTAAGTACATAATGCAAGAGAGCAAAAGAGATAGCTAATGAAGTACCATTGTATCAATGTTTTCTTATACGAGTGTGGACCGTACTGGAGCGCTGTTCGATGTTTGTCAGTCAATCGGCTAGATATTGTAGTTTTTAACCAAAAAAGGAGTAGGTTAGGAGGTTACAAAGTGTATAAAGACAAGCCCGCTGAGTTTCTTGCCGGATCTTCTCAGTTGAGGTCGCATTCCAATCCAGTGGTAGATATATAAGAAAAAAATGTAAAAATTACAATGCGTAAGTGCCCCCGTACCTAAACAAAATAAACGCTTCGGCTTTGACTTATATGTTCGTCTATAGATATTTTGTTTTGTTCACCTACTCCGTCATTTGTGGACCGACTTGAAAAAGTACATTGTTACCCTAGGGGTGAAGATAGTTTGAGGGACAAAATAAGTGTTTCACACGAGGTAAACACTGTGCTTTTCAGTACGAATATAAGGAAAGTAAAAATAAAATCAGGAATTAGCTAAAGAATTAATACAAGGAAGTATGAACAATGCTCTACAACTCGAAAAAACAAATGAAGATCGGATTGCCGCCTATTTTTTTTTCCGTTGGCGGGCCTGGTTCAATAGAAATGTGAAAATATAACTAATTTATTTAATAGGTAATATGAGAGCTGTCAGTTGTAAGCGATTCTCTCTAGGGCTGAAAAGTATTACTTTCAACCAGGGTTGCAAAAAAATCTGAAAATTGAAATAATAAATGTTTTTTTTGTTTTATTCGTTTTAATCAATGATTTGATGTTTAATTCATGTTTTTTTTCACATACTTTTACTATGATTTATTAATGTTTAAAACAGTGATTTAAATTGATTTTTTCGATTTTTATTAGCGGACATTGTGTGGATCGGAACGCATTCTACACAGATCGCGTCTTTGACATTGACACTTGACATATTGATTGTGTGTTTCGTTCCTTCAGAACTTGTTGTACACAAAGTGTCAAAAACCTTTAATTTTTAAGTTATTTTGTTATTATTCCAAGCTATACAGCTTTACTTATTTGATTGACCTGTATTCTTTATTTCCCTATATTATCAACATGTATGACCTCTGCACCTTCCATCCCCACTGGTGGAAGAAAGAATACAATATTTGGAATCACTACATTGAAGTTCCGGATGTGAGGCTGCTAAAATCTAGTAGAGTTAAATCCTTACTAATATTATAAATGCGAAAGTAACTCTGTCTGTCTGTCTATCGGTCTTTCACGCCAAAAGTACTGAACTGATTTAAATGAAATGTGGAAACCAGATAGACTAGAGCCTGAGAAAGAACATAGGCTACTTTTTAATGCGAAAAAGGTTGTAAGGGGTTGAAAGGGGGGGATTAAAAGTTGTATGGAAGTATCGTCTTTTTTGGAGCTAGAAGCTTTAAACTTATTTTTTAGGCTGTTGATTGTACGCCATTAATAAATATGACATTTAAAGTGACACCCTTGAAGGTAAGTTTTACCCTCTAGGGTGTAAAATAACAAAAGTGTATAGGGGATGAAAGTCTGCATGGAAATATAGCTCTTACAAACCTACCTACTATCTACCCACTTAAACACTGCAAATAGATCATTAAAGTATTTATACGTATGTGTCTTATTTGTGAAATAATTAAAATTGCTACCCAAAGACACTATTCCACGCGGACGAATTCGCGGGCACAGCTAGTGCAAAATATGTAACAAGGAGGCCATAAGCTAGTGGCAAGAATGAAGACACATTATGCAAATTGCAAAAGTATTGAAAATAATACCATACGACCACCACAATATCAGACAACTCACGTGATTAAATAAGTTTAAAATCGTCCCAACTTTTATCAATAAAATATGGCGTCTTGACAGTTTTTCCTTAGAACATCATGTCAAAACGCTTTATTTATTTGGTTGATAAATGTTATCTGACTTCTGATGCAGGCCCTTGATAATATAAAATATTTTAAATAATCAAACGTTTATTTTCTACATGTACTTACTAATAAAACAGCGTCATGTACATGTTTTATTTGACTATCAAGTTCTGATTAAATCATAATTAAAACATGTTATAAACAAGGTGATTAAAACAAAATGATTTTTTTGTAACAACCCTGCTTTCAACCCGCTCCACAGGCAACTTCAGACCTACTTTCCGAGTATGAGTAATGAAAAATTATTTTTCTTTTTGTTGGAAAGGGTAGACCTACTCTCCAAGTGGTCCCATAGGACCCAGGTGTACCCCTACTTGAAATGGCACCGACTTCATAAAAACCTGGGTTATTCCTAAATGTTAACGATTCTGCTCAACCTCTTGATTATAAACTAACAGTAGTGTAGGTATCTTCATACCTGCGTGTCATGTTCGGGAGGGTCGTCAGTGATAGGTATGCAGCAACCGGTGTCGCGGTCTGTACCGGCAGGGCGAGCCGATATTCTCGTGGTTCAGCGGCGACGGGCAGCCGCGCGTGGCCGACCGGTGGGGCGGGCGCGTGCGGCGGCTGGGCGACGCGCGCGCCGGCCTGGGCCGCGGCTCCATCAACGTGAGCGCCGTGCGCGAGTCCGACGCGGGCCTCTACCGCTGCCGCGTCACCTTCCCGAACCGCACGCCGCCCGCGCGCAACAACGGCACCTTCTACTACCTCGACGTCGACGGTGAGCCCTGCCATACTACTTACCTACTACTTATTACGTATGCTGGCCTGAACCCCGCTCGCACGCGACTGTCGCTCATGGATGCCTGCTATCGGATTTCAGGCGGTAATCTGATAGTGACGCCCCCGATGAACGTGACGGTGCTGGAGGGTACACGCGCGGAGTTGGAGTGCCTGCCCAAGAGTCCTGAGGCGGTGGTGGAATGGTTCCGTGAAGGGTCACCCCTGGGCGCGCTACCCGAGCTGGCGCAGCGCTGCGAGCTGGCAGGCAACGGCAGCCTCGTGGTCCGTGCCGCCGCGAGCGCAGACCCCGGCGAGTACCAGTGCCGCGTGCGCGCGCCCGACGGCCAGCTCCAGAGCGCCAGCGCCTTTCTCGACGTGCACTGTCAGTCACACACAAAACACACACACACCTCCCCTCCCCTCTATCAGCCTACCTATTGTGCCCATTCATTATATTATTTAGAACTAGCAGAGCCCGCGACTTCGTTCGCTTGGAATATAACTTAAAAAAAATGTAATTTAACATTTGCGATTCGATGTTTCGTGTTTTATACGAGTATACCTACTAGCTGTGCCCACGGACTTCGTCCGCGTACTAACAAAAATTTCGGGATTATCGGGATAAAAAGTATCCTATATGTTAATCCCGGTTATAAACTATCTGTGTTCCAAATTTCATTCAAATCCGTTCAGTAGTTTTTGCGTGAAGGAGTAACAAACATACATACATACATACATACATACATACATACATACATCCACACTCACAAACTTTCACATTTATAATATTAGTAGGACTATCGCAAAAGCCCGCTCGCGCGTTCTGAGCCCGCGCGACAGGCAGCATTTGTTACCTTTTTTTTCTAAAATAAGGTACATAAGGTACCCTAAGTTACTCCTTATAACATCATCTATCTGCCAGTGAAAATCCAGTCAAAATCGGTCCAGCCGTTTTGGAGATTACCCGGAACAAACACACAGACAGACGGACAAAAATGTTTTAAATCGCGTTTTTGTTATACCGTATGTTCTTGTACGCGGTACCGTATGTACTTTCATATGCATTTAGTATAAAGGTGTTATTTTGATATTACAATCAGACACTTAAATTTTATTTAGTTGTACAGATCCGTGCCAATTGACGTTTGCAATTCTTGAATCTATACAAATAAATTAAATTGGAGTGTCTGTTTGTAATATTAAAATAACACCTTTTCACTAAATGCATATGAATAACAAAAACACGATTTAAAAACTTTTTCAGGATCAGGATTTTCACTGACAGATAGCTGATGTTATAGGAAGTAACTTAGACTACTTTACTTTTAGAAAAACAATCAGGGTTCCGCGTAAAAAAATAAAAACAGTTGAAATCCAAAAGTATCTCCAAAACGGCTGGACCGATTTTGACGGGATTTTCACTGGCAGATAGCTGATGTTATAGGGAGTAACTTAAGCTTAAGTTATGTTAGAAATGTGCCTTAAGTTTGAAAAAAAGATAGCAAATGTTGCCTGTCGCGCGGGGTCAGAACGCGCGAGCGGGCTTTAGTGATAGTAGGTACGAGTATATAAAACACGAAACATAGACTCGCGTATGTTAAATTACATTTTGTTAAGTTAAATTCCACGCGGACGAAGTCGCGGGCACAGCTAGTAAGTAAATATAAGTAAAAATATGAATAATAATAAAAATAATGTTAGCCCTTTTGACGTCCCACTCCTGGGCACGGGCCTCCCCTCAACACGAGAGGGATTCAGGCCATACTCCACCACGCTGGCCCAGTGCGGGTTGGCGGATGTTACATGTCTTTCGAAAATTGGTTAAATCTTCTAAATGTTCTAAGACATGCTGGGCTGCTACTCTGCAAATCGACAACGATACATTCGAAACGATACGACATTACTTCGAATATATCGACCTTACCCTACTCTAACAAATGTTCGAATTCCTTGTCGTGTATCGTATCCATAGACTATGTTCGGGGTGAATGATACGAATAATAAATGCAAAGTTTGTTGAAAACCTGAATATTCTCTATGGCCTCATTTGTTTTATTTGTGGGGCAGAGACACAAAAATAGATAAAGAAACTAATATTTATACATAAGACTCGCTAGCTCTATCACGCTCGCTGTTTTTTGTATAGCGCTGTTTCACTTTATCCATTGTATTATCTATAGACTTTTTATGTATGGTCACAAGCGTATTGAGTTAATCTGTGGTCATAAACCTAAACAAAACTTGCTTTTACTTTTATTTTATAGCTTCTTGACAAATTAATCATCGGGAATGCTTATATATTATTGAAAAGTTCCCGCATTTGCTGCCTCCTCCTTCTATGGGCAATATTTACTTTCCTGATGGCTTCAAAGGGAAAAATCATGACATTGTAATCAAAAACTTTTACAGAAGTCAGCAGAGGAGCTCATGGCTACACTGATAAAAACATCAACACAACATCTCAAACATCTCATCATGCAACTGTTTTATTCGTTTATTATTTATTTATCACGAATTTAAATGTCATTTTACACCGAATTGCTATAAAATTAACCAAACGATAATGCCGACGACGTCCTAAGAGGTGTCGTTGAGATTATCGCAAAAATTACGTGTTGGTCGTTGTCAAATTCGAATATTCGTGTCCGACATTTAAACCTAAGAGTAGGGTTAGGCTCGATATATCGGATTATGAATCGTTCGTTCCGACATCGACACGACACTAAAAACGATGGAACTTAGAGTAGGATTCGACACGACAAATGTCACGATATATCGATTATCGTTTTCAAGAGTAGCACCCCAGGTTTCCTCACGATGTTTTCCTTCACCGTAAGCAAGTGATAATCATATAGAAATTATGATTCGCACTTAGATTTCGAAAAATCCAGAGAACCCGAAACCAGGTAGCCCGCAAGACGCGTGCTTAACCAATCGCCTATCACTGCTTAATAAAAAAATAAAAAAAAAATTGTTCGGGTTATGAAACCGAACGACTTCAACATTTCTGGGTGCACTAAAAAGCTAGAAATACGCGACCTTATAATTCTTTGATTTGCACTCAACAATTAAGAACCTCGTCCTTTTTGAAGTCGGTTAAAAAGATAGTAGTAGTCGTACTGTTGTCGTTTCAGACAAAGCAAAAGTCGTTTACTCGCCGAAGGAGCGTCACCTGCCGTACGGGAAGCCGGCGAGTCTCGATTGCCACTTTAGCGCCAACCCGCCGCTCACCAACCTCCGCTGGGAGAAAGACGGCTTCCTGTTCGACCCGTACAATGTGCCCGGCGTCTTCTACAGTAGAAACGGAAGTCTGCTCTTTAACCAGGTAGCGGCGGAAGCCGGTGAACTCACGCTCGACCGTGTTCGACTCGCGCTGCTGTCACCCTCGCGCTTTCCAGGTGGACGAGTCGCACGAGGGCGAGTACTCATGCACGCCGTATAATGCGCTGGGCTCGGAGGGCCCTTCGCCGGGAGTGCGCGTGCGCGTGCAGCGGCCGCCCGCGCTGGCAGCGCGCCCGCAGCCGCTCTACGTGGCGCGCCTCGGCGCCGCACTCACTCTGCCCTGCGCCGCCGCCGCGCCCGCCCGCCCAACCTTCTCCTGGACCAGGGTATGTGCCCGCTACGTCACCCCCGCCGCAGCCGCCGCGCGACAGCTGGGTGACGTCTGACTCGTTCGCAGAAGGACGGGGGTGAGTTGCCGCCGGGACGACACAGCCTCGACGGCGGTAACCTGACGATCGTGGACGTCGCGGAGGAGGATCGCGGCGTGTACGTGTGCACCGTCAGCAATGAGGCGGCCGCCGTAGCCGTCGAAAGCGAGTTGCTCGTCGAGAACGTGCCGCCGCGCGCCCCCTACAATCTGACTGTGCGCCCTTCCGTCGACGCGCTGCATCTCGTCTGGGTGCCGGGTGAGTCCCTCGGATCGCGTCGAGCGCTCGCACGCAGGCCGATCGACCTTGACTGGTTCTGTTCTAGGTCACAACGGGCTCGAGGTGGACTACGACGTTTGGTATCGCGAGCGCACCGTGAGCGAGTGGCGCACCATGAAAATCCTAACTCGGGGCGTGACCGAGGCGACTCTGGTGGGATTGCGGCCCGGCACGGAGTACGAGCTCCGCGTGCTGTCACAGGACCTTATCGGTGACGGGCTGTTCAGCAAGCCGGTGTTTGCGAAAACGCTTGGCGGCGAACGTGCGCCCGATCTCGCCCTCGAGGCGGCAGAGCCGGGCGCGACGACGACGACTGCGGTCCTCGAGCCCGGCGTCAGTGAGCCGGCCCGCGCTGCTGTAGCCGCTGTCGCTGAGCCTGCGTCTGCGGACGGCGGCGGCGAGCTCGAGGTGTCCGTGCGGCTCATCGACGAGGGCGCGCTCGTGCGCTGGCAGCGGCGCGCGGGCGACGGGTCGAGCTGCACGCTGCGCTGGTACGAGGGCGCCGCGCCCGGGGCGCGCCTGCTCGCCACCGGCCACACGTACGAGGACTATATGCTCGGTAGGTGTAGCGTACGACGGGCCGTGGAAGCATCGTTGTAGTATACGATCCGCTGATCGTCGGTCGCGTCGACACTGTACAGTGAGCGGCGCGGAGGAGGGCGGCCGCTACTGGGCCCGTGTGCAGTGTGCGAGCGGCGCGCGCGGCGGCGCGGCACTGCGGGTGCCAGAGTACGCGCGCCTGCGCGGCGTGGCGGCGGGCTGTGCGGCGGCGGCGCTGCTGCTGGCGGCGCTGGCGGGCTCGCTGTACGCGGCGCGGCGGCGGCTGTGCCCGCGGCGCGGGGACAAGCGCGCGCGCTGACGCCGCGCCGCCGCCGCTCCCGCTCCGCGAGTGGTCCGCGCGGCCGCGGTCCCCTGTGTGACTTTGTGTTCCGCGCCGGGATTTTTACTAGAAATCGATATTGTTATTTATTAAACTGTGAGCTCGTATAAGGTGTCATCGGTATTATCGCGGTAGATATACTACGGTCGAAAAAATATTTGAATAAAAGCTAAAAATTGTGCACTTGTTTTTTTTTAATCTAATACCCGACTATTTAAAAATTAACCGAAAAAAAATAACTAAAAGGAAAAAAAAATAACTAAACAGTCCAGTTTTCTAGAATTCTGTTGAGTGCTATCTATTTAACAGTCGTGATTATGGTCCATTATTGGGAATATTGTAATGGGTCTCGACTAGGGCTTGCAAATATTCGGTGAATTTAGATAGGTATTGTAATATTCGTTTTATTTTTACGGTGGTATTATTCGAAAATGATTCAAAAAGGAAAATGATTCAAATAAATGTAAATATTGTAATTTATATAAAAAAACAAAGACAAAAAAAAAACCAATACAAAACAATTAGAAAAATGAATGATAAAATGTTTATTTTAGTGAAAGTAAATAAAAGAGCAGAGTTTAGAACAAAAAGTTCACCTTTAAAATATACTCAAGTCACTCGTCAGTCAGTCAGTCAGTCAGTCAGTCAGGTTTAGGTTAGGTTAGGTTTTTTTTTTTTTTTTAATGACTGTGCACAGAGTGTGCACAGCCGCCGCTTTTCCCCGGACATAATCCAGGCCCTTATTTAGGTTTTTTTTTTTTTAGGGTTTATTTTCTTTTTTCCCTTAGGGTATAAATAATATTTTCATACATATTTTAATATTTAAAAAAGTTCAGGTACTTTTGCATTTGTATGTATGTAGTATAATGTAGACAATGTTGCGGCATATTGTAGACAATCATGGGTTTTATTACAGTTACATTTTAATTTGTAAAACGATTTGGGTTAAAACTATTGAAATTCTTATATCTAATGTACTGTATAATTGGTTGTATAAAATTGTAATTTTGTAAAAGTGTATATTTTTTTGTATAAAATAATCAGGTTCAGGTGTCAATAAATAATAAGTAAAAAATAATAATTTAGGACATTTAAAAATGTATTATGAAAATTTAAAATTTAAAATTCATTTATATTTACTCGGGGCGATGTTTGGCAGACATGACACTATGTTGTGTGTGTACTTGTGATGTGGTGTATGTGGTTTGTGGTCCCGTTCAGTTTTATGTTCATATTATTTATATTCGCAAGAATATAATAAGTGATACACTATTCATGACGTGGCCACAAACATGAGTGTGAGTGAGGATGTGTTGCATGTGGAGTGTGGGTGGGATACGTGTAGTGCTTGTGTGTGTAGGTTGTGTGTATACGCAAATGCATCCAACAACACTTTAGTGTTGTCGTGTAAATTTGCGTTGTGTGGTGTGTTGTGCTGATCAAGTGCGGCCTGGATACACTCCAGACCAACATTGCGCAGAATGTGGCTGACAAAACAGGTTTGTATGGGTTTCCAGGTCGCACTTGACAGTTTTGTGTGTATGAGGTGTTGTGCGTGTGTGTGTTTGTGGAAGTATTTGTGTTGGTTTGTGCCGTGTCTGTCGAGCTCTCCGAGCGTATATGGCACCAGGTGCACGCCCGCGGCGACCTCAGAAGTACGCGACGCTCGACCGCGCAATGTCGTCCCATTTTTTCCGGACAGGACAGTCCCCGCTGAAAGCAGTGTGCCCGGTGTCTTTTCCCTTTGAGCGTATGCAGTTTTTGCAGGTGGGATTTTCGCCCGCTGTAGCGCGGGCAGTCCGCTCGTGGGTGGGGGTCGCCGCAAAAGCTGCAAAGATCAATAGATTCTTTGCAGCCCTTGCGACCATGCCCATACCCCAGACACCGGGTACACTGCACGAGCGGGGACTGGTCCTCGACCGGCACCCTCTGCAGGTCTATGTGGACCTTCCCCACCGACGTCAGCCTCTGCCACATCCTGGGAGGCACCTGAAGGACGACGTGACACTCCGAGGGGTTTCTCGCCTTCCTTCGGTACCTCACCACGACGGCGCCGAAGTCGGCGTCGGTGAGGCGTACTAGCTGGTCCACATTTTGGGTCCGCAAAGACGCCAGGATGTCCTCGTCCGTATTATACGACTGGACATCCTTTATTATGACCAGCGGGTTTTTTTTCAGCGCCTCCGCAACGTCCTGAGTCCCGGTGGTTCTGAGCTTGGCTGCCATCCTGGTCAGCTCATCCTTGCTGGAGCAGCTCAGCACCACCTTTTGGTCTCTGACTTTGCGGACGCGCCGGACCTGAAAGCCGCTGGTCTTGGCGTCAAGTGCGGTGCGGACCCGTCCGAGCACATCCTCGCTCGTGTCCATCGCCTCACGGGAGGACACGATGATCGAGTGATGGCTCGGTGGGGGGGCCGGTCGTATGGGGGCGGCGGGGGCGGCGAGCGTCTCGGCGTATGTGGAGGTGGTGTTCTTGAGCTCCGGGATTTGGGTGCTGATGACCGCGGTGGTTTCCCTGATGGCCAACACCTCGGTCATCAGCTCCTCATGTTTGTCCCGGATTTCCTCCTTCTGGACCTCTCTAAACTCCTTTTGGAGCTTGGTGTTTTCGGCAAGCAGCTTGCTGTTTTCAGCAAGCAGCCTGCCGGCCTCCACCAATCTCTTGTTGAGCAGGTCTAACTCCACCTTCTTCTCCTCCCCCGAGTCCTTCTGTCCTTCTTCTTGTTTTTTCCCCTCTCTCTCTTTACCCCCTCCCTTTTCCAGTTCTGCCTCCTTTACAAGTTGGTAGAGACGCTCCACTGCCGCCGCCACCTCATTTTTAATCTCCGTCTTGAGATTTCTAGAGTTGCCGAGGTGGAGCTTAGCCTTATTCAGGCACGCTCTCGCCTCGGCAGCTCTAGACGGGATTTTATGCAGTGGTGGTGGTGGTGGCGGGCTTGTTGGAGCGTCTGTCGACAACCCGCCTGGTGCAGCCCTGCTGCCCGTTTTGGGCTTGGTAGTCGGTTTAGGGAGGGGTTTGGGGTTCGCTGACTCGCATTCCCCTAAACTGCGTCTAGCGCTTTGGGTCTGGTCGTCAGCTGCTTTTGCCATTTGTTGTTGTTTTTTTTTTTTAAATAATCCGGGCCTTTATGGCCCGGCTTCGTTCACCTCTGATGTGGGGGTCAGAGTCCTTAATTAAATATATGAATAAATGTACATACCATTTTTATTGAAATAAAATTACACAGGTTTTATTAAAAACATTTCTCAAAAAGCGAGTAAAAACAATAAACTTATCAATTATATACAAACAATGGGACAGCGGAATAAATAACAAGGATATAAACGTGATAAAAATAAACACGATTCCTTCCTATTTTATTGCACGAATATGTCAGCCTGCGCGATTAATAGCGCAGTGTTGTATAGGTTGCTGTGGTGGCTTATTAGCATAATAAGTGGACAGCTGGCCTCTTTCTGCTTAGGTCTTGTTTCTATTAATCACGCTGGTCGCTACCTCCGTGCAATACCTTAGGAAGGTATCACGTTTCTCGCTGTCCATGACAAGTTTACAGACACTGTGCAGGTCTAAAATGGTGTCTAAAGACATTTGTAAATCATATCTCTGGCGTGAAAACACAGGGCAATGCAGTAAGACATGCTCCATTGTCTCGCTCACACCCGGTTCACAGATGCAGGATGGGTCCTCCTTGCACTTGAAACGGTTCAAGTACTCTGAGAACCCACCGTGCCCGGTCAGAACCTGTGTGAGCGTGGCAGTGGGATGAATCTTCCTAATTGTCCTATAGGACACCACCAGGTCAGGGAAAAACATTTTGGTCGTAGAAGCAGTGGTGTCAGTCTTGTACTTACGGTTCCATTCGTCCAGCGACTCCAAACGGATTTGTCGCTTGACGAATGATACCGGACATTTTTCGTACGTTGGTTTGGTCTTACTGTGCAGCGCTGCTTGCTTTGCCAATTCGTCCGCTCTCTCGTTACCCGCCAGCCCTGCGTGTGCCTTTATCCAAAACAAGGAAATGTCCTTGTTTTGGAGTCTGCACTGGGCGATGTTGTTCCTCGCCTCGGCGGCGAGCGGGTGAAGAGAGAGCGGGTTGACCACTGTCTCGAGTGCCGAACGCGAGTCGCTTATTACAGCGAGACTGGCGCTCCTACACTCAAACGCGTATTTAGTGGCTCGGCATATGGCCAAAAGTTCGGCTTGATAGACCGTGCAGTAAGACGACAGTTTGAGTTTGAGCGACTTGATCTCGGTTTCACTGTTCCAAATCGAAAGTGAAGCTCCGACCTTGCCTTCAATTTTGCTGCCGTCCGTGTATATTCTTACTGCGCTGCTTACGTTGGTGGTCACGCTTTGCTGATCCGTCAAGTTCATGAACTTAAGGTCCATATGTTTTGCCGGATGCGGAGTACTCGTATACGCCAGTCTGCTTTCGACTTCCATGTCGCCTAGCTCTGGTCGGGGTACTCCCCTCTTGGCCTTGTACAGGGAGGCCGCTTCGCGTATGCGAATATCGAGGGGCAGTAACCCGGTCAGAGCGAGCGACGCGTTCAAGGACACCGTTTTGTAGGCCTTGCACATCTTTTGCGCAAAGCCCCTCTGGACAGTGTTCAGCTGCTTCTGAGCAGTGATCTTGTTTGTTGACGGCGACCAAGCACTGGCAGCGTACATGATGATGGGCTCAATGGTGGCCGTATAGATCACCCGGATAACTTCCGGGTGAAGGCCCCAGCTAGTCTTAGCAGCCTTTGCTAGCTGTTTGTAGACATTCAACGCCTTTCTGCAGATGTTCGCAGTGTGGCTGTTGAATGTCAACTTATGGTCGATTGTGAGCCCTAAGATCTTAATCTCATCTGTTATGCCAATATCAATCCCTCCCATGGTCAGGATGGGGGTGTCATAGATCAGCTTTCGTGTCACAACCATCGCGCTTGTTTTGTGAGGTGCGAACTTCAGCTTGTTCTTGACACCCCACTCCCGCACATAGGCGAGAGTGGGATTGGCTTGACGCTGTATGTCCAGTGCCGTGTCGCCGGCAAAAACAAGGACTACGTCGTCTGCGAAAGCCTGCACATATTGCCCCCGCGTTTCGAGTCCTTTCAGCAACGGGTCAAGGAGAAGATTCCACAGTACAGGCCCGCCGCACCCTTTTTGAGTGCCCTTTGTGTACTCCTCACCAGCATACCTGACTCGGACCTTTCGGTCCTGCAGGTAGCTGTCGACGATTCGTCGGAGGTTGACCGGGCACTCTTCTTCGGCCAGTCTCACCCTTATGGCCGGCCACCAGGCGCTGTCGAAGGCTCCCTCTATGTCCAGTGATACCACGGTCACGATCTTTCGTTGAAGTAGATTGCCGCGTATGTACTGTATCAGGTCATAAAGGGAGTCCTCGGTGCTACGTTGGGGCATAAAGCCATATTGGCGCAGACTGAGCCTAGGAATCAGGTGCCACTTGAGTCTATTGACCACCATCTTCTCCAGAATCTTCCCCATGACTGGCAAAAGGCCGATGGGCCGATAGGACTTGGGGCTTGTGTAGTTGGTTTTCCCAGGCTTCCGCAGCACGACCACCACTGCTACCTTCCATTGTTCCGGGAAGAGACCCAACTCTAGGCACTTGTTCATGATTGCCAGGTGCAGGTCCGGATCCTGTTCGATCACCTGGCAACATATGTCGGCGGTGAAGCCGTCTCCTCCGGGTGCCTTTTTCGGGTTAAAACTTTCCGCCGCGGCCCTGAGCTCCTCCAGTGTGAACGGCGGGTCGTGGACTTCGCCATCGACACTGTCATTCACACGGTTCGCTAGGGCTCTTGTCCGCTGGTGGTCTAAGTTGTCCTCCGTCTCCAGGTCTCCCGGGAAGAACGTGTCCGCTAAGAGTCGGGCAGACTCTTGCTGCCCTACAATGGTGCCGTCTCTCTCCAATGGAAGGTCTTCCTGTCTCCTGGTGGTGTTCTTTATGACCCTGTAGATGCCTTCCCATACTCCTTCTTTGTCCTGTCTTTCACAGAATGCCTTCCAACTCTTAATCTGAGCCTTTTTGGCTGCGTCCTCATACTCGAGTTTCGCCTGCAGGTACTGCTCGACAACTCCTGGTCTTCGGGTTGGCGCAGCACATCGGACTCTACGCTTTTTTGTGTTGACTTCTCGCTTCATTCTCTCAAGATCCTCAGACCACCATGGTATTTTAAGTTTTTGGTCTGATTTATTTTTAACTAGTGTTTGGGTGCATGTCTCTGTAACTACTTGTGTAAGGCTATTTACATGTCTTTCTAAATTGATTTTACTATTAATATTAACTATGTCTGTTTTGTTTAAATTGTACTGTGACTTGAACTGTTCCAGTTTCTCATGAAACTGGACCCAGTTAGCGTTTTTGGTGTTGAATATACGCGTGGTCCTATTGATGCTAATTCCTTTTGCCTTACACAATTTAATTTGGAAAAGTATACCATTGTGATCTGAGCTAGTGAGATCTTCAGCCACTCTCCAGTCTTCCACCAGCGCTAAAAGGTCCTCTGTGCATGCTGTGACGTCGACGAAGCTGGTTAGCCGTCGTCCTCCCCTTACAGTTTCGAACGTGGGGACGTCACCGTCGTTCAGTACATGCAGGTTCAACTCTATGAGCGCACCGAGCATTTCCTCGCCCCTGCTGTCGTTCGTAGCGCTGCCCCACCACGAACTCTTTGCGTTTGCGTCGCCTCCAACTATGATCTTATAGTTGCGGTGAGAAAGAACTATGGTGTTGAGATGGTCCAAGTATGGCCCTATGGGTTGGTCAGGTTCAAAGTAGTACGAGACGACGAGGACTTCCCATGCGCTGGTTCGCAACTTTACCACGACGATGTTGTTTGTGGTAAAGGTCGGCGTATGTGGAGGTGGTGTTCTTGAGCTCCGGGATTTGGGTGCTGATGACCGCGGTGGTTTCCCTGATGGCCAACACCTCGGTCATCAGCTCCTCATGTTTGTCCCGGATTTCCTCCTTCTGGACCTCTCTAAACTCCTTTTGGAGCTTGGTGTTTTCGGCAAGCAGCTTGCTGTTTTCAGCAAGCAGCCTGCCGGCCTCCACCAATCTCTTGTTGAGCAGGTCTAACTCCACCTTCTTCTCCTCCCCCGATTCCTTCTGTCCTTCTTCTTGTTTTTTCCCCTCTCTCTCTTTACCCCCTCCCTTTTCCAGTTCTGCCTCCTTCACAAGTTGGTAGAGACGCTCCACTGCCGCCGCCACCTCATTTTTAATCTCCGTCTTGAGATTTCTAGAGTGGCCGAGGTGGAGCTTAGCCTTATTCAGGCACGCTCTCGCCTCGGCAACTCTAGACGGGATTTTATGCAGTGGTGGTGGTGGTGGCGGGCTTGTTGGAGCGTCTGTCGACAACCCGCCTGGTGCAGCCCTGCTGCCCGTTTTGGGCTTGGTAGTCGGTTTAGGGAGGGGTTTGGGGTTCGCTGACTCGCATTCCCCTAAACTGCGTCTAGCGCTTTGGGTCTGGTCGTCAGCTGCTTTTGCCATTTGTTGTTGTTTTTTTTTTTTTTTAAAAAAATAATCCGGGCCTTTATGGCCCGGCTGCGTTCACCTCTGATGTGGGGGTCAGAGTCCTTAATTAAATATATGAATAAATGTACATACCATTTTTATTGAAATAAAATTACACAGGTTTTATTAAAAACATTTCTCAAAAAGCGAGTAAAAACAATAAACTTATCAATTATATACAAACAATGGGACAGCGGAATAAATAACAAGGATATAAACGTGATAAAAATAAACACGATTCCTTCCTATTTTATTGCACGAATATGTCAGCCTGCGCGATTAATAGCGCAGTGTTGTATAGGTTGCTGTGGTGGCTTATTAGCATAATAAGTGGACAGCTGGCCTCTTTCTGCTTAGGTCTTGTTTCTATTAATCACGCTGGTCGCTACCTCCGTGCAATACCTTAGGAAGGTATCACGTTTCTCGCTGTCCATGACAAGTTTACAGACACTGTGCAGGTCTAAAATGGTGTCTAAAGACATTTGTAAATCATATCTCTGGCGTGAAAACACAGGGCAATGCAGTAAGACATGCTCCATTGTCTCGCTCACACCCGGTTCACAGATGCAGGATGGGTCCTCCTTGCACTTGAAACGGTTCAAGTACTCTGAGAACCCACCGTGCCCGGTCAGAACCTGTGTGAGCGTGGCAGTGGGATGAATCTTCCTAATTGTCCTATAGGACACCACCAGGTCAGGGAAAAACATTTTGGTCGTAGAAGCAGTGGTGTCAGTCTTGTACTTACGGTTCCATTCGTCCAGCGACTCCAAACGGATTTGTCGCTTGACGAATGATACCGGACATTTTTCGTACGTTGGTTTGGTCTTACTGTGCAGCGCTGCTTGCTTTGCCAATTCGTCCGCTCTCTCGTTACCCGCCAGCCCTGCGTGTGCCTTTATCCAAAACAAGGAAATGTCCTTGTTTTGGAGTCTGCACTGGGCGATGTTGTTCCTCGCCTCGGCGGCGAGCGGGTGAAGAGAGAGCGGGTTGACCACTGTCTCGAGTGCCGAACGCGAGTCGCTTATTACAGCGAGACTGGCGCTCCTACACTCAAACGCGTATTTAGTGGCTCGGCATATGGCCAAAAGTTCGGCTTGATAGACCGTGCAGTAAGACGACAGTTTGAGTTTGAGCGACTTGATCTCGGTTTCACTGTTCCAAATCGAAAGTGAAGCTCCGACCTTGCCTTCAATTTTGCTGCCGTCCGTGTATATTCTTACTGCGCTGCTTACGTTGGTGGTCACGCTTTGCTGATCCGTCAAGTTCATGAACTTAAGGTCCATATGTTTTGCCGGATGCGGAGTACTCGTATACGCCAGTCTGCTTTCGACTTCCATGTCGCCTAGCTCTGGTCGGGGTACTCCCCTCTTGGCCTTGTACAGGGAGGCCGCTTCGCGTATGCGAATATCGAGGGGCAGTAACCCGGTCAGAGCGAGCGACGCGTTCAAGGACACCGTTTTGTAGGCCTTGCACATCTTTTGCGCAAAGCCCCTCTGGACAGTGTTCAGCTGCTTCTGAGCAGTGATCTTGTTTGTTGACGGCGACCAAGCACTGGCAGCGTACATGATGATGGGCTCAATGGTGGCCGTATAGATCACCCGGATAACTTCCGGGTGAAGGCCCCAGCTAGTCTTAGCAGCCTTTGCTAGCTGTTTGTAGACATTCAACGCCTTTCTGCAGATGTTCGCAGTGTGGCTGTTGAATGTCAACTTATGGTCGATTGTGAGCCCTAAGATCTTAATCTCATCTGTTATGCCAATATCAATCCCTCCCATGGTCAGGATGGGGGTGTCATAGATCAGCTTTCGTGTCACAACCATCGCGCTTGTTTTGTGAGGTGCGAACTTCAGCTTGTTCTTGACACCCCACTCCCGCACATAGGCGAGAGTGGGATTGGCTTGACGCTGTATGTCCAGTGCCGTGTCGCCGGCAAAAACAAGGACTACGTCGTCTGCGAAAGCCTGCACATATTGCCCCCGCGTTTCGAGTCCTTTCAGCAACGGGTCAAGGAGAAGATTCCACAGTACAGGCCCGCCGATAGACCCCTGCACGCACCCTTTTTGAGTGCCCTTTGTGTACTCCTCACCAGCATACCTGACTCGGACCTTTCGGTCCTGCAGGTAGCTGTCGACGATTCGTCGGAGGTTGACCGGGCACTCTTCTTCGGCCAGTCTCACCCTTATGGCCGGCCACCAGGCGCTGTCGAAGGCTCCCTCTATGTCCAGTGATACCACGGTCACGATCTTTCGTTGAAGTAAATTGCCGCGTATGTACTGTATCAGGTCATAAAGGGAGTCCTCGGTGCTACGTTGGGGCATAAAGCCATATTGGCACAGACTGAGCCTAGGAATCAGGTGCCACTTGAGCCTATTGACCACCATCTTCTCCAGAATCTTCCCCATGACTGGCAAAAGGCCGATGGGCCGATAGGACTTGGGGCTTGTGTAGTTGGTTTTTCCAGGCTTCCGCAGCACGACCACCACTGCTACCTTCCATTGTTCCGGGAAGAGACCCAACTCTAGGCACTTGTTCATGATTGCCAGGTGCAGGTCCGGATCCTGTTGGATCACCTGGCAACATATGTCGGCGGTGAAGCCGTCTCCTCCGGGTGCCTTTTTCGGGTTAAAACTTTCCGCCGCGGCTCTGAGCTCCTCCAGTGTGAACGGCGGGTCGTGGACTTCGCCATCGACACTGTCGTTCACACGGTTCGCTAGGGCTCTTGTCCGCTGGTGGTCTAAGTTGTCCTCCGTCTCCAGGTCTCCCGGGAAGAACGTGTCCGCTAAGAGTCGGGCAGACTCTTGCTGCCCTACAATGGTGCCGTCTCTCTCCAATGGAAGGTCTTCCTGTCTCCTGGTGGTGTTCTTTATGACCCTGTAGATGCCTTCCCATACTCCTTCTTTGTCCTGTCGTTCGCAGAATGCCTTCCAGCTCTTAATCTGTGCCTTTTTGGCAGCGTCCTCATACTCCAGTTTCGCCTGCAGGTACTGATCGACAACTCCTGATCTTCGGGTTGGCGCTGCACATCGGACTCTACGCTTTTTTGTGTTGACGTCTCGCTTCATTCTCTCAAGATCCTCAAACCACCATGGTATTTTGAGTTTGTGGCCTGATTTATGTTTGGGTATTACTTGGGTGCATGTTTCTGTAACTACTTGTGTAAGGCTATTTACATGTCTTTCTAATTCGATTTTACTATTAATATTAACTATGTCTGTTTTGTTTAAATTATACTGTGATTTGAACTGTTCCAGTTTCTCATGAAACTGGACCCAGTTAGCGTTTTTTTGAATTGAATATACGCGTAGTTCTATTGATGCTAATTCCTTTTGCCTTACACAATTTAATTTGGAAAAGTATACCATTGTGATCTGAGCTCGTGAGATCTTCAGCCACTCTCCAGTCTTCCACCAGCGCTAGAAGGTCCTCTGTGCACGCTGTGACGTCGACGAAGCTTGTTAGCCGTCGTCCTCCCCTTACAGTATCGAACGTGGGGACGTCACCGTCGTTCAGTACATGCAGGTTCAACTCTATGAGCGCACCGAGCATTTCCTCGCCCCTGCTGTCGTTCGTAGCGCTGCCCCACCACGAACTCTTTGCGTTTGCGTCGCCTCCAACTATGTTGCGGTGAGAAAGAACTATGGTGTTGAGATGGTCCAAGTATGGCCCTATGGGTTGGTCAGGTTCAAAGTAGTACGAGACGACGAGGACTTCCCATGCGCTGGTTCGCAACTTTACCACGACGATGTTGTTTGTGGTAAAGGTCGGGCACTGCAAGACGTCAATAGTTTGGTCAAAGACGACTATTGCCGCCTTGACAGTGCCTTCGCCGCGATCCGCGCTTTGGTAAATCCTCGCCGCTCCGTAGTTCCTCATCTCCTTTCGCCCCCCCACGTAAGGTTCCTGGACCATCGCGACCGCGATACGCCTTTTACTGGCTTCGAGCATGAGCTCGTTGGTCGCTAGTTCTTTCCTCTGGAGGTTCGCTTGGGCTATCTTATATGCTGCGGTGCTCCTACCGAGTGGGACCCTAGTGACCACCTTAGCAATAGGCTATGGCGGCTCTAGCCAATGCGTCCCACTTCTTTCGGGTCGGGCATTCCTGGCTGAAGGCAGTATGGGCAGTGCCTGGAACTTTTGCGTTTACGCAGTTCCGGCACACTGGCGCCTCATCTGACCCCCATTTCGGGCAGTCGGTTCTGAGGTGGCGACCACCGCAATGCGCGCAGAGGTCGGCCGTCTCCGAACATGTTTTCTGGCCGTGTCCGAATGCCAAACACCGTGTGCACTGGATCAACGGTGTTTGATCCTGGACCGGGACATACTGGATGTCAATGAAGACCCTCTCGGCGGTCGTCAACCGTTTCCACATTTTGGGCGAGACCTGCAGAACCACATGGTTCTGGTGCGGGTTCCTCGCCCTCCTGCGGTATTTAACGGGACGGCTTGGTCGTCAGCCGAGAGGTCTCCCACTAGCCGCATGTTCTGGGAGACGAGTGCGGTCTTGATGTCTTCATCAGTATTATACTTGAAGACATCTCGGAGGATGACCAAAGGGTTCTTATTTTTGGCCTCCTCGACCCTGAGCTTCTTGTCCTTTCTGAGCTGTGTCACCGTCCTCTCAATCTCTCCTTTGGTGGCACAGCTCAGAACGACATTCTGGTCCTTGATCTTGCGGACCCGCTCGATCTGAAGACCGCACTTTTTGGCGTCTAGCGCCTGGCGAACCCTGTCCACCACATCGGAGCCGGTGTCCGCGGTGTCATCGGAGGACACAATCACCGAGTGTTTGGGCGCCTCCTGGGGAGTAGGCCGCGGCTTCGACAGCATCTCCGCGTATGAAGGAGTATTCTCCTTCAACGCGGAGAGCTGTCCACTCATCTCCTCGGCTGTACGCCTCAGAGACTGGACCTCAGCCATGAGTTCCTGGTGTTTCTCCCCTCCGACGCCAGCTGGCTCCGGCTTGGCCGCCTCCATCACTGTGTGATGCTTGTCGATGGCGGCCTGGAGAACTCGCATCCTGTCGGTATTATCCCTCGACAGTTTTGAGTTCTCTTCGATTTTGCGGCAGAGTTCGGCCATCTGGTCTGCCTGGCCTCCCGCGGTTTTCCCCTTTACGGGATTTCCCCCTTTCTCAACGCCAACGTTGGCGTTTGAGTTTTCCCCACCTTTGGCCGTCTCCGACTCCTTGATGAGTTGGTAGAGTCGGGTAATAGCGGCGAATACTTCCGTCTTTATCTCCGTCTTTAGGTTGCGTGAGTTACCTAGGTGGAGCTTTGCCTTGTTAAGGCAAGCTCTCGCCTCTGCAACCCTAGACGAATAGGCGGGGCTTGTTTGGGGACCGGTACCGGTGCCTGTTGGTGAGTGGGCAGTGGTAATGTTGCCCTCTTGCACCGCCTTGGTCTTAGGCTTGGTCACCGTCCGGTCCAAGATGGTCTTTTGGGGTGGGGTTTTGGGGTTGGCCTGCGAGGTTGGCTTTGAGGTGGCTTCCCATCCCTCGATGCTTCGCCTTACCGTGAGCGGCCGTATAGGTCGCTCATTTTGGCTCTCGCTCGGGGAAGTGGATCCCCTCTGTGGCCGTTTCGCAGGTGTACGGGTGGCCACAAACATCTTGAGGGTCCGCGGCTTCGTCAGTCCAAGAAGTTTGTAAAAGTTGTAAATTATTTTTGGACTGACGGTTTAAAATGGAGCTGTGTAAATGGCAGCTCCAGTGGTCAAAAAATTAAAATTTTTAATTTTAAAATAGATTTTTTTTTTTTAAATGTCAAAAAATTATAAAAGTCATAAAAAATTTTAAAATGTTAAAAAGAAATGTCAATTTTAAAAAGTTAAAAAATGTAAAAATTTAAAATATTTGAAAATGTCAAGATGTTAAAATTTAAAGTTAAAAAGTTAAAATGCTAAATATTAAAAACGTCTAGAAATTAAAAGTCCCGACTAGCGGGCGGTCAAAAATACAAAAAAATAAAATCTTAAATTTAACTTAAAATTAAGTCCCTAGGCAATAGGCCCAGAGACGGTCCTTATAACTAGTGTCAAGCTCGAAGACGATGCTCGACGGTCGCTGGCTCGGTGAATGACACGCGATGCCAGGTCAGGTAATGTGGTGTGGTACAGTAGAAAAGTTACTGTACCGTTAGCAGGAGGTCATCAGATGTGCTGTTCCAAGGCGCCCAATAAGGCAGCCCACGGCCGGGGCAGCGGCAGTGAGTGTCCCGGGCGTGTTATTTGGTGCGTGGAGAGCGCACACCCAGATGTGTGTAGCACTGTCACTGCACTGTCACTCGCACCTCGGTGTAGGGGAAGGATTTTGGAATTTGGAATGAGGAGATGTCGAATATTGGGGGGGCAGATTGTTGGGGCCAGAAGTTGCGGCCAGATGGTAGCAACCTGCCGCGACCACTCCCTTGTTTCTGCGACCCTCGGGTCAAAAGTTACGGCCCGAGGGGGAAATTTCCTTGAAGGGGGTGGGGGGGGGTTGGGAACCAATATCAACTTGGGGGGGGGGGGGGGGGGTAAAGGGGGGGGTCGATTTTTGGGGGCAGATTTTTTGGGGCCAGAAGTTGCGGCTGCTTGGTGGCAATCTGCCGCGACCACTCCCTGATTTCTACGACCCTCGGATCAGATGTTATGGCCCGAGGGGAAATGTTATTGAGGGGGGTCGGGGGGGGGGTCCAAAATTCGACTTTTTGGAGGGGGGGGGGTGAGGAAGGGGGAGGGGGGGGGTAAAAATTTGGAGGGGGTAAGCGGGTTGGGAATGTGGAAGGGGAAACTACGTACCGGGTGCACTTGATGACGCACTTGATGACGCGCGCTGGGTGGCGATTGCTCACACGCTGGAACTGGCGGTGACCTGATGCAGTAGTCCCCCTCAAAAGATGGTCCCCCTCAGGGATCCTCAGGACGTCTTCGGAGCAAGTCCGGCGCCCGGCCTGACGTCACCCGAGCCCTATATGGAATGTTCTAGTGGCTCGGCTTGGTGACGTAGGCGATCTGTGACGCTTGTTTACGCCAATTCTGGCCCGGGAAAACTGACTCAAGATCTTCGGATCGTCAGTATCTTGGTGGCGGCTGGAAGGTGCTCGCCGGCGCTGTAAGGTGGCGCTTTTCCCGGGTCGGTTCCGCTTAAGCAGCTCCTGGAATTGGCCCCGCAAGGTCCAGATGCGATATCTTCGGGCGCTGATGTCTTACAGACCTGCCTCCATGTATCCTGGCGAATCACTCACTCACTAGACCGGCAAAAATAAAACTGATCACGTGGCACGGTTTCTACTAATTATTGGCTAATTTCTAGCGGAGCACTTCGGAAACAAGTGTGTTCCGGGCTGAGGGTGGGTTTTTTTTTTTTTTTTTTTTTTTTTTTTTTTTTTTTTTTTTTTTTTTTTTTTTTTTTTTTTTTGCCGAGCGCTTTTGTGCTCGGCCGCGTGTGACCCCTAACATAATCAGGGACTTTATTTGCTGTATTTATTTATTTTCTTAATTTTTTTATTGTTGATCTATTTACTTTTACATAGTGCAATTTTACTTTTTATTTCTTTGAATTACTATCGCTGCTATCTCAGTGCAATATTTTAGGAATGTTTTCCTGGTTTCGTCATTTGCCAACAAATTTGCAAAGTTATCTATTGTAATTTCTTCATTGAGCACGATTTCGGTGTCAAATTTTTTACGAAGATGGACAGGACACTCGCTAAAAATGTGTGGAACAGACTCAGGCGTGCCCGGCTCGCATATGCATGATGGGTTCTCTTTGCACTTGAAGCGATTCAAGTACTCAGAGAACCCACCATGCCCCGTTAATACCTGGGTGATTATACCTGTTGGTTTTAATGCCTTGACAATTTGGTATGCTTCTACCGCATCGGGAAAAAATAACTTGGTAATGGCTGCTGTAGTTTGCGTTTTATATCTCCGGTTCCATTCGTCAATCGACTCCTTTCGGATTTGTCGTTTGACGAACGAAACCGGACACAAGTCGTAGTCAGGTCTTCTTTTGCTTTTAAGAGCTGCCTCTTTTGCGAGTACGTCGGCGCGCTCGTTGCCTTCGAGACCCGCGTGAGCTTTTATCCAGAACAAAGATACGACTTTATTCTGGAGGTAAATTTCTTTGATGTTCCTCCGGGATTCAGTTGCGAGGGGATGGGTTGTGTCTCCGTTTTTCACAGTATCGAGAGCCGCCTTGGAGTCGCTGTAAATCCCAAAACTAATTTCCGGTCGTTTGAGTATGATTCTAGTAGCCTGGCATATAGCGAGGAGCTCGGCCTGGTAGACCGTACAATGTGGTGCTAATTTGAGCTTGAGGGTCCTGGTCTCAGCTTCGCCATTCCAAATGGACAGCGCTGCCCCGACCAGACCCTCAATCTTGCTACCATCCGTAAATATCCTGACCGCTTGTTGGTTGTGGGTCTCCATTTGTGGCCGGTCCACCAGGCTTACGAAATCGAGACCCATACGCCCTGCTGGGTGGGGTCCCTCAATGTACGCCGCTCTCTGTTCGACCTCTCTGTCTCCCAGTATTGACTGGGATACCCCCTTCTTGGCCTCATATAGGGCAGCTGCCTCTTGTATACGGAGGTCCAGCGGTAGCATCCCAGTCAGCACCAGTGCCGAGTTTAGAGAGACCGTTCGATATGCGCCGCAGAGCTTTTGCACGAATCCCCTTTGCACAGCATTGAGCCCTTTTTGTATGCAGAGTTTTTTGGTTGCCGGTGCCCAGGCGCTAGCCGCATAGCACATAACCGGCTCCACGACCGCCCTGTAGATGGTTCGTATTACTTCGGGGTGTAAGCCCCAGCTGATCTTGGCGGCGCTTGAGAGCTGCTTGTAGATGTTTGCTGCCTTCTTGCAGATCGTGGCAGCATGTTGGTTGAAGGTCAGTTTGTTGTCGATCGTGAGCCCCAAGATCTTTATCTCCTCGGACATTTCAATGTCGATCCCGCCCATGCGGAGTGCCGGTGTGTCGAATTTTAGCTTTCTGGTTATTACCATGGCCTTGGTTTTATGTGGTGCGAATCTAAGCTTATTTTCGACACCCCAGCCCCGGACATAAGCGAGAGCGACATTGGCCTGTCCCTGCACCTCCAGCGCCGTTTCACCAGCAAAAACGAGGACAACATCGTCGGCATAGGCCTGACAGTAGTGTCCCTTTTGTTCCAACCCTTTGAGTAGAGGGTCAAGGAGAAGGTTCCATAGGATTGCCCCCCCAATGGATCCCTGAACACACCCTTTTGTTGTACGTTTCTCGTGTTCCTGTCCAGCATATCTCACTCGTACCTTGCGGTCGATAAGGTAGCTATCCATCAGTCTCCGTAGGTTAACCGGGCATTTTTCCTCCGCCAATCGAACTCTTAGAGCTGGCCACCATGCACTATCAAAAGCTCCCTCTATGTCCAACGAGACAACAGTTATTAGCAATTTCTCGTCCAGTTTTTTGCGGATGTGTCTCATTAGATCATAGAGGGAGTCTTCGGTGCTTTTTTGTGGCATAAATCCGTATTGGCGTGTACTCATTTTCGGGATTAGGTGCCATTTTATTCATCTTACTAACATCTTCTCCAAGACTTTACCAAGTACCGGTAACAATCCGATCGGTCTGTAGGACTTTGGACTACTATAGTCGTCCTTGCCGGGCTTTGGCAGCACCACAACGATCGCTTCCTTCCAGATGGTCGGGAAATGGTTCAACTGGCAACATTTGTTTATCAGCGTTAGGTGCAGTTCCGAGTCGCTTGATACGACATGGTTACATATATCCGCGGTGAATCCGTCCAACCCAGGGGCTTTCTTCGGGTTAAAACTCCTCATTGAGGCTAGGAGTTCTTCCAGGGTGAATTCCGGGTCGTGGGTCTCCCCATGGATCGGTATGTTCACTCTGTTAGCAAGATCTCTTGTTCGGCTGTGGTGCGGGCTTTCCCCCGTTTCTATGTCCTCGGGGTAGAAGGCGTCAGCGAGAATCCCTGCAGATTCCTTCTCGTCCATTTGTCTTCCATCCTTGACAAGGGGTAGATCTTCCTGCCTTTTCTTAGTCTTTCCTATTACCCTGTATATCCCCTCCCAGAGTCCCTCTTTATCTTGCTTTTGACAAAATTGTTTCCAGCTCTCCACTTGTGCTCTTTTTGCCTCTATTTCATAAGTCTCTTTTGCTTTCAGGTACTCGGCGACGACAATTGTTCTACGGGTTTGTGCTGCACATCGGATTCTGCGTTTCCTGGTGGCGACTTCTTTCTTCATCTGTGCGAGCTCCTCGGACCACCACGGCATGGTAAGTTTTTGTTTATTTTTACTTTTAGGTATTGTTTCGTTGCATGCTGTTGTAATTATTTGTGTGTATTGTTCTACGAATTTATCTAGTGTTTTTGTGTTATTAATTTGATCTATTTCATGTTTATTAATATTGTGTTCTGCTTTCAATTGTTCCATTTTCTCATGAAAATGTATCCAATTTGCTTTTTTTGTGTTGTATTTTCTTGTTGTCCTTTCGATGGTTATACCTTTAGATTTTTCTAGTTTAATTTTGAAGGTGATACCGTTATGGTCCGAGTTAGTGAGGTCTTCATGAACTCTCCATTCCTCCACCAAGGTAAGCATGTCTTCTGAGCAGGCTGTGACATCTACGTGGCTTGTGTATCTTTTGCCTCCTCTTATCACGTCGAAAGTTGGTAGGTCACCTTGGTTGAGTACTTGTAGGCCCATCTCCTCTATTATGCCCGCTAGGTCGTCTCCCCTGTGGTCCAATTTGCTGCTGCCCCACCAGAGGCTCTTTGCATTGGCGTCTCCTCCCATGACAAACCTCCAAGGTCCCACTTCGTTGTGGATCTTCTTTAAATGCTCCAGGTATGGCTCTATGGGCTGGTCTGGCTCAAAGTAGAAAGATACAATGTTGATCTTCCAGGCACAAGTTTGGATTCCCACTACTACGATGTTGTTGGTAGTGAGTTTCGGGTACTGTATTACGTCTAGGTCTTGGTCAAATACTGCAATGGCCGCTTTGACGGTCCCTTCTCCTATGCTCGTATTCTGGAAGATCCTCACTCCCCTATAGTTCTTCATTCTTTTGGCCCGGCCCACATATGGCTCCTGAAGCAAACCGATTGCAAAGCGTCTCTTATCTGCCTCGACCATGAACTCCGACGTGGATAATTGGTTTCTTTGGAGGTTTGCCTGAGCGATGCAGTATGCTGTTATGTTGGTGGAATTTTTTGCTGTTCGTTTGGTGCCCGGGACGCCCTTAGCAATACGAAATTGCCGCTCTTGCCTATGTGTCCCACTTGCGCCTTACCGGACACTCCTGGCTAAAGGCGTTGTGTTCTGCCTGTTCCAATTTGGCTTGCTTGCAGTTGCAGCATTGTGGCGCAGTGCCAGCGAGCCATTCGGGGCAATCTGCCTTCTTGTGCGGGCCCGCACAGTGGCTGCACTTCTCCACCGTTTGCTTGCAGAAACGCCTATTATGTCCGTACTCCAGGCAGAGCGAGCATTGTACAAGCGGAGATTGATCTGCCACCTGAATTGTCTGGAGGTCAATTCGGACAGTTTCAGCATCCACCATCCGGTTCCAGAGCATTGGAGAGACCTGGATAATGACATGATTCATGAGCGGATTTCTAGCGCTCTTCCTATATTTGATTTGGACTCTGTCGTCCTTTTTATTTACATTTCGGAACAGCTCCTTGTTCTGATTTCTCAGAGCGCGGAGGATGTCATCGTTAGTGTTGATCGCAAGGACGCCTCTAAGGATCACAAGGGGATCCTTATTTTTGATATCTTCAACGCTCAATTTTCCACCTCCTTTTGTGATTCTTTCCTTTAGCTTGCTTCTCTCCTCTTCGCTTCCGCAACTGATAATCACCTTCCTATCTTTCGCTTTCCTGATCTTCTCTATAGTGACCCATCCCTCTTTTGCGTCTACCGTCTTTCTTATCTCCTGTAGAACCTCTTCTCCTGTCTCTGTCTCGTCTCTGGAGGTGACAACCACAGAGTGCAGGGCGGCCGGTTTCGGGATTTTCTTCCCGTTGCCCCCCGCCACAGCGCTCGCGTAGGTTGCCCTCTCCAGGGTCTCGACTGCAGTCTGTAGTTCCTTTAGCTTTTCGTTGTTCTCCTTCACTATCAGAGTTTGCTCGGTGCTCGTGGCTGCTGTGCTTTCTGCGATTTCAGCCATTTGGTGACGCATGGGTTCTATCGACTCAAGTAGCGGCACTACGCGGGCTTTTTCCTCTGCGAGTGTATTGTTAATACGGGTGATGTCCCGCTTCATATCATTTAGCTGCTTACGGAGGTCGTGTTCTACAATATGCCTTATACCGGTGTTTTGGTCAATGATGTGGTTAATCTTATGGCTGAATTTCGATGGCGTGTTTATGAAATCTGCTGTAAGCGGCTTGTCGAGTTTGCTGGTGAGGCTACGATTTTTGTCTGTTAAGCTGATAATGAGTTTTTCGAGGAAGAGCAGCTTGTCTACGACAAGCTCCCTTACCTCTTTTTTAAGGTTGCCAGCTGCCCGACCTTCCAGAGCAGACTTGGCCTCCAAGACGGCTTCGTGGGCAGAGCATAGTTCGCTTGGATCTTCTGGAGCCCGAGGAAGGATGAACGTCTGGTCGTGAGTCGTGACGCTAGTTGGGACAGCTTCAGTGTCAAATGAGAGAAGTGGTGGGTCATGAATTGGCATTTTTTTTTTTTTTTTTGGAGCGGGGGGTCTGCGGAATCTCAATATTTAGTTTAATCGGCCTACTGGCCATCGGGACTTCCTGGCTAGTTTTGCTCGTACGGGGGGCGTCTTGGCTCAAAGAACCTCGACGAGAATGCGGCGGAGAGTGGAACATGGTAATGTGTTAAAATTGACTAATATAATAGGGTAAGTATAGATTATGATGTTATTTAATTCGACTTTGGTCAAATGTATATGGATGAAGAGTGGGCAATAATTTTTATATTTTAAGGTTTTGATAACCAGTGATTTCGGACGATACAGAGCTCGCCGTCAAAGGTCTATCCCCTCAATCAGAATAAAGTTAATTCAATTTTGAAATTTTGAAACTCTATGAAATTTTTCAGAAATATGTGGATGACTGTGTGTGCACTACGAATTCAACCTAGTGAGCCTCAAAAAATTCGATTTTTTAAATTTTTTATGCAGCTACGCACTCGAGCGACACCTCGTTGGAAGCGGGGCGTCGCGGGGGATGCAATAAAACGAAAATTGGACGGTAGATTGGTTCAAAAATGTTGGGGGGGGGGGGCAAAAACTGAAAATTTAACGCTAATTTGACACTAATTGAAAACTTTTGTTTCAGGAACTTGAGAATTTAGGGGAGCAAGATACCAGCAACGAGCAGGGGGACCACGAGGGACCTCGCCAGCAAGTTTGGTAAGTATCAGGTAAGTAGGTACGAAGTTATTGTAAGTTAGGTTTTTTTTTTTTTTTTTTTTCTTTTCCGGGCCTTTATGGCCCGGCCGCGTTCACCTCTGATGTGGGGGTCAGAGACCTTACTCAACACGTGTAAATAAATATACCACAAATTTTTTATTGAATTAAAATAACACAGGTTTTATTAAAGACATTTCTCAAAAAAGCTAGTAAAATAACAATAAAAAGAAACTTATCATTATATAACAAAAGTGGGACAGCGGAATAATAACAAATAAAATATAACGTGATAAAATAAAACAAGATTCCTTCCTATTTTATTGCACGAATATGTCAGCCTGCGCGATTAATAGCGCAGTGTTGTATAAGTTGCTGTGGTGGCTTATTAGCATAATAAGTGGACAGCTGGCCTCTTTCTGCTTAGGTCTTGTTTCTATTAATCACGCTGGTCGCTACCTCCGTGCAATACCTTAGGAAGGTGTCACGTTTCTCGCTGTCCATGACAAGTTTACAAACACTGTGTAAATCTAATGTGGTGTCTAAAGACATTTGTACATCGTGTCTTTGGCGTGAAAACACAGGGCAATGCAGTAAGACATGCTCCACTGTCTCGCTCACACCCGGTTCACAGATGCAGGATGGGTCCTCCTTGCACTTGAAACGGTTCAAGTACTCTGAGAACCCACCGTGCCCGGTCAGAACCTGTGTGAGCGTGGCAGTGGGATGAATCTTCCTAATTGTCCTATAGGACATCACCAGGTCAGGGAAAAACATTTTCGTCGTAGAAGCAGTGGTGTCAGTCTTGTACTTACGGTTCCATTCGTCCAGCGACTCCAAACGGATTTGTCGTTTGACGAATGATACCGGACATTTGTCGTACGTTGGCTTGGTCTTACTGTGCAGCGCTGCTTGCTTTGCCAATTCGTCCGCTCTCTCGTTACCCGCCAGCCCTGCGTGTGCCTTTATCCAAAACAAGGAAATGTCCTTGTTTTGGAGTCTGCACTGGGCGATGTTGTTCCTCGCCTCGGCGGCGAGCGGGTGAAGAGAGAGCGGGTTGACCACTGTCTCGAGTGCCGAACGCGAGTCGCTTATTACAGCAAGACTGGCGCTCCTACACTCAAACGCGTATTTAGTGGCTCGGCATATGGCCAAAAGTTCGGCTTGATAGACCGTGCAGTAAGACGACAGTTTGAGTTTGAGCGACTTGATCTCGGTTTCACTGTTCCAAACGGAAAGTGAAGCTCCGACCTTGCCTTCAATTTTGCTGCCGTCCGTGTATATTCTTACTGCGCTGCTTACGTTGGTGGTCACGCTTTGCTGATCCGTCAAGTTCATGAACTTAAGGTCCATATGTTTTGCCGGATGCGGAGTACTCGTATATGCCAGTCTGCTTTCGACTTCCATGTCGCCTAGCTCTGGTCGGGGTACTCCCCTCTTGGCCTTGTACAGGGAGGCCGCTTCGCGTATGCGAATATCGAGGGGCAGTAACCCGGTCAGAGCGAGCGACGCGTTCAAGGACACCGTTTTGTAGGCCTTGCACATCTTTTGCGCAAAGCCCCTCTGGACAGTGTTCAGCTGCTTCTGAGCAGTGATCTTGTTTGTTGACGGCGACCAAGCACTGGCAGCGTACATGATGATGGGCTCTATGGTGGCCGTGTATATCACCCGGATAACTTCCGGGTGAAGGCCCCAGCTAGTTTTAGCAGCCTTTGCTAGCTGTTTGAAGACATTCAACGCCTTTCTGCAGATGTTCGCAGTGTGGCTGTTGAATGTCAACTTATGGTCGATTGTGAGCCCTAAGATCTTTATCTCATCTGTTATGCCAATATCAATCCCTCCCATGGTCAGGATGGGGGTGTCATAGATCAGCTTTCGTGTCACAACCATCGCGCTTGTTTTGTGAGGTGCGAACTTCAGCTTGTTCTTGACACCCCACTCCCGCACATAGGCGAGAGTGGGATTGGCTTGACGCTGTATGTCCAGTGCCGTGTCGCCGGCTAAAACAAGGACTACGTCGTCTGCGAAAGCCTGCACATATTGCCCCCGCGTTTCGAGTCCTTTCAGCAACGGGTCAAGGAGAAGATTCCACAGTACAGGCCCGCCGATAGACCCCTGTACGCACCCTTTTTGAGTGCCCTTTGTGTACTCCTCACCAGCATACCTGACTCGGACCTTTCGGTCCTGCAGGTAGCTGTCGACGATTCGTCGGAGGTTGACCGGGCACTCTTCTTCGGCCAGTCTCACCCTTATGGCCGGCCACCAGGCGCTGTCGAAGGCTCCCTCTATGTCCAGTGATACCACGGTCACGATCTTTCGTTGAAGTAGATTGCCGCGTATGTACTGTATCAGGTCATAAAGGGAGTCCTCGGTGCTACGTTGGGGCATAAAGCCATATTGGCGCAGACTGAGCCTAGGAATCAGGTGCCACTTGAGCCTATTGACCACCATCTTCTCCAGAATCTTCCCCATGACTGGCAAAAGGCCGATGGGCCGATAGGACTTGGGGCTTGTGTAGTTGGTTTTTCCAGGCTTCCGCAGCACGACCACCACTGCTACCTTCCATTGTTCCGGGAAGAGACCCAACTCTAGGCACTTGTTCATGATTGCCAGGTGCAGGTCCGGATCCTGTTCGATCACCTGGCAACATATGTCGGCGGTGAAGCCGTCTCCTCCGGGTGCCTTTTTCGGGTTAAAACTTTCCGCCGCGGCTCTGAGCTCCTCCAGTGTGAACGGCGGGTCGTGGACTTCGCCATCGACACTGTCGTTCACACGGTTCGCTAGGGCTCTTGTCCGCTGGTGGTCTAAGTTGTCCTCCGTCTCCAGGTCTCCCGGGAAGAACGTGTCCGCTAAGAGTCGGGCAGACTCTTGCTGCCCTACAATGGTGCCGTCTCTCTCCAATGGAAGGTCTTCCTGTCTCCTGGTGGTGTTCTTTATGACCCTGTAGATGCTTTCCCATACTCCTTCTTTGTCCTGTCTTTCACAGAATGCCTTCCAACTCTTGATCTGAGCCTTTTTGGCTGCGTCCTCATACTCGAGTTTCGCCTGCAGGTACTGATCGACAACTCCTGATCTTCGGGTTGGCGCTGCACATCGGACTCTACGCTTTTTTGTGTTGACTTCTCGCTTCATTCTCTCAAGATCCTCAGACCACCATGGTATTTTAAGTTTTTGGTCAGATTTATTTTTAACTAGTGTTTGGGTGCATGTCTCTGTAACTACTTGTGTAAGGCTATTTACATGTCTTTCTAATTCGATTTTACTATTAATATTAACTATGTCTGTTTTGTTTAAATTATACTGTGATTTGAACTGTTCCAGTTTCTCATGAAACTGGACCCAGTTAGCGTTTTTTGAATTGAATATACGCGTGGTTCTATTGATGCTAATTCCTTTTGCCTTACACAATTTAATTTGGAAAAGTATACCATTGTGATCTGAGCTCGTGAGATCTTCAGCCACTCTCCAGTCTTCCACCAGCGCTAGAAGGTCCTCTGTGCACGCTGTGACGTCGACGAAGCTTGTTAGCCGTCGTCCTCCCCTTACAGTATCGAACGTGGGGACGTCACCGTCGTTCAGTACGTGCAGGTTCATCTCTATGAGCGCACCCAGCATTTCCTCGCCCCTGCTATCGTTCGTAATGCTGCCCCACCACGAACTCTTTGCATTTGCGTCGCCTCCAACTATGATCTTGTAGTTGCGGTGGGAAAGAACTATGGTGTTGAGATGGTCCAAGTATGGCCCTATGGGTTGGTCAGGTTCAAAGTAGTACGAGACGACGAGGACTTCCCATGCGCTGGTCCGCAACTTTACCACGACGATGTTGTTTGTGGTAAAGGTCGGGCACTGCAAGACGTCAATAGTTTGGTCAAAGACGACTATTGCCGCCTTGACAGTGCCCTCGCCGCGATCCGCGCTTTGGTAAATCCTCGCCGCTCCGTAGTTCCTCATCTCCTTTCGCCCCCCCACGTAAGGTTCCTGGACCATCGCGACCGCGATACGCCTTTTGCTGGCTTCGAGCATGAGCTCGTTGGTCGCTAGTTCTTTCCTCTGGAGGTTCGCTTGGGCTATCTTATATGCTGCGGTGCTCCTACCGAGTGGGACCCTAGTGACCACCTTAGCAATAGGCTATGGCGGCTCTAGCCAGTGCGTCCCACTTCTTTCGGGTCGGGCATTCCTGGCTGAAGGCAGTATGGGCAGTGCCTGGAACTTTTGCGTTTACGCAGTTCCGGCACACTGGCGCCTCATCTGACCCCCATTTCGGGCAGTCAGTTCTGAGGTGGCGACCACCGCAATGCGCGCAGAGGTCGGCCGTCTCCGAACAGGTTAGGTTAGGTTAGGTTAGGTTTTTTTTTTTTTTTTTTTTTTTTTTTTTTAATCCGGGCCTTTATGGCCCGGCCGCGTTCACCTCTGATGTGGGGGTCAGAGTCCTTAATTAACATATATGAATGAATGTACATACCATTTTTATTGAAATAAAATTACACAGGTTTTATTAAAAACATTTCTCAAAAAGCGAGTAAAAACAATAAACTTATCAATTATATACAAACAATGGGACAGCGGAATAAATAACAAGGATATAAACGTGATAAAGATAAACACGATTCCTTCCTATTTTATTGCACGAATATGTCAGCCTGCGTGATTAATAGCGCAGTGTTGTATAAGTTGCTGTGGTGGCTTATTAGCATAATAAGTGGACAGCTGGCCTCTTTCTGCTTAGGTCTTGTTTCTATTAATCACGCTGGTCGCTACCTCCGTGCAATACCTTAGGAAGGTATCACGTTTCTCGCTGTCCATGACAAGTTTACAAACACTGTGTAGGTCTAAAATGGTGTCTAAAGACATTTGTACATCATATCTCTGGCGTGAAAACACAGGGCAATGCAGTAAGACATGCTCCACTGTCTCGCTCACACCCGGTTCACAGATGCAAGATGGGTCCTCCTTGCACTTGAAACGGTTCAAGTACTCTGAGAACCCACCGTGCCCGGTCAGAACCTGTGTGAGCGTGGCAGTGGGATGAATCTTCCTAATTGTCCTATAGGACACCACCAGGTCAGGGAAAAACATTTTCGTCGTAGAAGCAGTGGTGTCAGTCTTGTACTTACGGTTCCACTCGTCCAGCGACTCCAAACGGATTTGTCGCTTGACGAATGATACCGGACATTTGTCGTACGTTGGCTTGGTCTTACTGTGCAGCGCTGCTTGCTTTGCCAATTCGTCCGCTCTCTCGTTACCCGCCAGCCCTGCGTGTGCCTTTATCCAAAACAAGGAAATATCCTTGTTTTGGAGTCTGCACTGGGCGATGTTGTTCCTCGCCTCGGCGGCGAGCGGGTGAAGAGAGAGCGGGTTGACCACTGTCTCGAGTGCCGAACGCGAGTCGCTTATTACAGCGAGACTGGCGCTCCTACACTCAAACGCGTATTTAGTGGCTCGGCATATGGCCAAAAGTTCGGCTTGATGGACCGTGCAGTAAGACGACAGTTTGAGTTTGAGCGACTTGATCTCGGTTTCACTGTTCCAAATGGAAAGTGAAGCTCCGACCTTGCCTTCAATTTTGCTGCCGTCCGTGTATATTCTTACTGCGCTGCTTACGTTGGTGGTCACGCTTTGCTGATCCGTCAAGTTCATGAACTTAAGGTCCATATGTTTTGCCGGATGCGGAGTACTCGTATATGCCAGTCTGCTTTCGACTTCCATGTCGCCTAGCTCTGGTCGGGGTACTCCCCTCTTGGCCTTGTACAGGGAGGCCGCTTCGCGTATGCGAATATCGAGGGGCAGTAACCCAGTCAGAGCGAGCGACGCGTTCAAGGACACCGTTTTGTAGGCCTTGCACATCTTTTGCGCAAAGCCCCTCTGGACAGTGTTCAGCTGCTTCTGAGCAGTAATCTTGTTTGTTGACGGCGACCAAGCACTGGCAGCGTACATGATGATGGGCTCAATGGTGGCCGTGTATATCACCCGGATAACTTCCGGGTGAAGGCCCCAGCTAGTTTTAGCAGCCTTTGCTAGCTGTTTGAAGACATTCAACGCCTTTCTGCAGATGTTCGCAGTGTGGCTGTTGAATGTCAACTTATGATCGATTGTGAGCCCTAAGATCTTAATCTCATCTGTTATGCCAATATCAATCCCTCCCATGGTCAGGATGGGGGTGTCATAGATCAGCTTTCGTGTCACAACCATCGCGCTTGTTTTGTGAGGTGCGAACTTCAGCTTGTTCTTGACACCCCACTCCCGCACATAGGCGAGAGTGGGATTGGCTTGACGCTGTATGTCCAGTGCCGTGTCGCCGGCAAAAACAAGGACTACGTCGTCTGCGAAAGCCTGCACATATTGCCCCCGCGTTTCGAGTCCTTTCAGCAACGGGTCAAGGAGAAGATTCCACAGTACAGGCCCGCCGATAGACCCCTGCACGCACCCTTTTTGAGTGCCCTTTGTGTACTCCTCACCAGCATACCTGACTCGGACCTTTCGGTCCTGCAGGTAGCTGTCGACGATTCGTCGGAGGTTGACCGGGCACTCTTCTTCGGCCAGTCTCACCCTTATGGCCGGCCACCAGGCGCTGTCGAAGGCTCCCTCTATGTCCAGTGATACCACGGTCACGATCTTTCGTTGAAGTAAATTGCCGCGTATGTACTGTATCAGGTCATAAAGGGAGTCCTCGGTGCTACGTTGGGGCATAAAGCCATATTGGCGCAGACTGAGCCTAGGAATCAGGTGCCACTTGAGTCTATTGACCACCATCTTCTCCAGAATCTTCCCCATGACTGGCAAAAGGCCGATGGGCCGATAGGACTTGGGGCTTGTGTAGTTGGTTTTTCCAGGCTTCCGCAGCACGACCACCACTGCTACCTTCCATTGTTCCGGGAAGAGACCCAACTCTAGGCACTTGTTCATGATTGCCAGGTGCAGGTCCGGATCCTGTTCGATCACCTGGCAACATATGTCGGCGGTGAAGCCGTCTCCTCCGGGTGCCTTTTTCGGGTTAAAACTTTCCGCCGCGGCTCTGAGCTCCTCCAGTGTGAACGGCGGGTCGTGGACTTCGCCATCGACACTGTCGTTCACACGGTTCGCTAGGGCTCTTGTCCGCTGGTGGTCTAAGTTGTCCTCCGTCTCCAGGTCTCCCGGGAAGAACGTGTCCGCTAAGAGTCGGGCAGACTCTTGCTGCCCTACAATGGTGCCGTCTCTCTCCAATGGAAGGTCTTCCTGTCTCCTGGTGGTGTTCTTTATGACCCTGTAGATGTTCTCCCATACTCCTTCTTTGTCCTGTCGTTCGCAGAATGCCTTCCAACTCTTAATCTGAGCCTTTTTGGCTGCGTCCTCATACTCGAGTTTCGCCTGCAGGTACTGCTCGACAACTCCTGATCTTCGGGTTGGCGCAGCACATCGGACTCTACGCTTTTTTGTGTTGACTTCTCGCTTCATTCTCTCAAGATCCTCAGACCACCATGGTATTTTAAGTTTTTGGTCAGATTTATTTTTAACTAATGTTTGGGTGCATGTCTCTGTAACTACTTGTGTAAGGTTATTTACATGGCTTTCTAAGTTGATTTTACTACTAATGTTTTCTATGTCTATTTTGTTTAAATTGTACTCTAGTTTTAACTCGTCCAGTTTCTCATGAAACTGGACCCAGTTAGCTTTCTTAGTGTTGAATTTACGTGTTGTTCTATTGATGCTAATCCCGGTTGCCTTACACAATTTAATTTGGAAAAGTATACCATTGTGATCTGAGCTAGTGAGATCTTCAGCCACTCTCCAGTCTTCCACCAGCGCTAGAAGGTCCTCTGTGCACGCTGTGACGTCGACGAAGCTTGTTAGCCGTCGTCCTCCCCTTACAGTATCGAACGTGGGGACGTCACCGTCGTTCAGTACGTGCAGGTTCATCTCTATGAGCGCACCCAGCATTTCCTCGCCCCTGCTATCGTTCGTAATGCTGCCCCACCACGAACTCTTTGCATTTGCGTCGCCTCCAACTATGATCTTGTAGTTGCGGTGGGAAAGAACTATGGTGTTGAGATGGTCCAAGTATGGCCCTATGGGTTGGTCAGGTTCAAAGTAGTACGAGACGACGAGGACTTCCCATGCGCTGGTCCGCAACTTTACCACGACGATGTTATTTGTGGTAAAGGCCGGGCACTGCAAGACGTCAATAGTTTGGTCAAAGACGACTATTGCCGCCTTGACAGTGCCTTCGCCGCGATCCGCGCTTTGGTAAATCCTCGCCGCTCCGTAGTTCCTCATCTCCTTTCGCCCCCCCACGTAAGGTTCCTGGACCATCGCGACCGCGATACGCCTTTTGCTGGCTTCGAGCATGAGCTCGTTGGTCGCTAGTTCTTTCCTCTGGAGGTTCGCTTGGGCTATCTTATATGCTGCGGTGCTCCTACCGAGTGGGACCCTAGTGACCACCTTAGCAATAGGCTATGGCGGCTCTAGCCAGTGCGTCCCACTTCTTTCGGGTCGGGCATTCCTGGCTGAAGGCAGTATGGGCAGTGCCTGGAACTTTTGCGTTTACGCAGTTCCGGCACACTGGCGCCTCATCTGACCCCCATTTCGGGCAGTCGGTTCTGAGGTGGCGACCACCGCAATGCGCGCAGAGGTCGGCCGTCTCCGAACATGTCTTTCGGCCGTGTCCGAATGCCAGACACCGTGTGCACTGGATCAACGGTGTCTGATCCTGGACCGGGACATACTGTATGTCAATGAAGACCCTCTCGGCGGTCGTCAGCCGTTTCCACATTTTGGGCGAAACCTGCAGAACCACATGGTTCTGGTGCGGGTTCCTCGCCCTCCTGCGGTATTTAACGGCGACGACTTGGTCGTCAGCCGAGAGGTCTCCTACCAGCCGCATGTTCTGGGAGACGAGTGCGGTCTTGATGTCTTCATCAGTATTGTACTTGAAGACATCTCGGAGGATGACCAAAGGGTTCTTGTTTTTGGCCTCCTCGACCCTGAGCTTCTTGTCCTTTCTGAGCTGTGTCACCGTTCGCTCTATCTCTCCCTTGGTGGCACAGCTCAGAACGACCTTCTGGTCCTTGATCTTGCGGACCCGCTCGATCTGAAGACCGCACTTTTTGGCGTCTAGCGCCTGGCGAACCCTGTCCACCACATCGGAGCCGGTGTCCGCGGTGTCATCGGAGGACACAATCACCGAGTGTTTGGGCGCCTCCTGGGGAGTAGGCCGCGGCTTCGACAGCATCTCCGCGTATGAAGGAGTATTCTCCTTCAACGCGGAGAGCTGTCCACTCATCTCCTCGGCTGTACGCCTCAGAGATAGGACCTCTGGTGTTTTTCCTGGTGTTTTTCCCCTCCGACGTCACCCTGCACCGGCTTGGCCGCCTCCATCACTGTGTGATGCTTGTCGATGGCGGCTTGGAGAACTCGCATCCTGTCGGTATTCTCCCTCGACAGTTTTGAGTTCTCCTCGAGGTTAGGTTAGGTTAGGTTAGGTTAGGTTAGGTTTTTTTTTTTTTTTTTTTTTTTTTTTTTTCCGGGCCTTTATGGCCCGGCCGCGTTCACCTCTGATGTGGGGGTCAGAGACCTTACTCAACACGTGTAAATAAATATACCACAAATTTTTTATTGAATTAAAATAACACAGGTTTTATTAAAGACATTTCTCAAAAAAGCTAGTAAAAATAACAATAAAAAGAAACTTATCATTATATAACAAAAGTGGGACAGCGGAATAATAACAAATAAAATATAACGTGATAAAATAAAACAAGATTCCTTCCTATTTTATTGCACGAATATGTCAGCCTGCGTGATTAATAGCGCAGTGTTGTATAAGTTGCTGTGGTGGCTTATTAGCATAATAAGTGGACAGCTGGCCTCTTTCTGCTTAGGTCTTGTTTCTATTAATCACGCTGGTCGCTACCTCCGTGCAATACCTTAGGAAGGTATCACGTTTCTCGCTGTCCATGACAAGTTTACAAACACTGTGTAAATCTAATGTGGTGTCTAAAGACATTTGTACATCGTGTCTTTGGCGTGAAAATACAGGGCAATGCAGTAAGACATGCTCCACTGTCTCGCTCACACCCGGTTCACAGATGCAGGATGGGTCCTCCTTGCACTTGAAACGGTTCAAGTACTCTGAGAACCCACCGTGCCCGGTCAGAACCTGTGTGAGCGTGGCAGTGGGATGAATCTTCCTAATTGTCCTATAGGACACCACCAGGTCAGGGAAAAACATTTTCGTCGTAGAAGCAGTGGTGTCAGTCTTGTACTTACGGTTCCATTCGTCCAGCGACTCCAAACGGATTTGTCGCTTGACGAATGATACCGGACATTTGTCGTACGTTGGCTTGGTCTTACTGTGCAGCGCTGCTTGCTTTGCCAATTCGTCCGCTCTCTCGTTACCCGCCAGCCCTGCGTGTGCCTTTATCCAGAACAAGGAAATATCCTTGTTTTGGAGTCTGCACTGGGCGATGTTGTTCCTCGCCTCGGCGGCGAGCGGGTGAAGAGAGAGCGGGTTGACCACTGTCTCGAGTGCCGAACGCGAGTCGCTTATTACAGCGAGACTGGCGCTCCTACACTCAAACGCGTATTTAGTGGCTCGGCATATGGCCAAAAGTTCGGCTTGATAGACCGTGCAGTAAGACGACAGTTTGAGTTTGAACGACTTGATCTCGGTTTCACTGTTCCAAATGGAAAGTGAAGCTCCGACCTTGCCTTCAATTTTGCTGCCGTCCGTGTATATTCTTACTGCGCTGCTTACGTTGGTGGTCACGCTTTGCTGATCCGTCAAGTTCATGAACTTAAGGTCCATATGTTTTGCCGGATGCGGAGTACTCGTATATGCCAGTCTGCTTTCGACTTCCATGTCGCCTAGCTCTGGTCGGGGTACTCCCCTCTTGGCCTTGTACAGGGAGGCCGCTTCGCGTATGCGAATATCGAGGGGCAGTAACCCGGTCAGAGCGAGCGACGCGTTCAAGGACACCGTTTTGTAGGCCTTGCACATCTTTTGCGCAAAGCCCCTCTGGACAGTGTTCAGCTGCTTCTGAGCAGTGATCTTGTTTGTTGACGGCGACCAAGCACTGGCAGCGTACATGATGATGGGCTCAATGGTGGCCGTATAGATCACCCGGATAACTTCCGGGTGAAGGCCCCAGCTAGTTTTAGCAGCCTTTGCTAGCTGTTTGTAGACATTCAACGCCTTTCTGCAGATGTTCGCAGTGTGGCTGTTGAATGTCAACTTATGGTCGATTGTGAGCCCTAAGATCTTAATCTCATCTGTTATGCCAATATCAATCCCTCCCATGGTCAGGATGGGGGTGTCATAGATCAGCTTTCGTGTCACAACCATCGCGCTTGTTTTGTGAGGTGCGAACTTCAGCTTGTTCTTGACACCCCACTCCCGCACATAGGCGAGAGTGGGATTGGCTTGACGCTGTATGTCCAGTGCCGTGTCGCCGGCAAAAGCAAGGACTACGTCGTCTGCGAAAGCCTGCACATATTGCCCCCGCGTTTCGAGTCCTTTCAGCAACGGGTCAAGGAGAAGATTCCACAGTACAGGCCCGCCGATAGACCCCTGTACGCACCCTTTTTGAGTGCCCTTTGTGTACTCCTCACCAGCATACCTGACTCGGACCTTTCGGTCCTGCAGGTAGCTGTCGACGATTCGTCGGAGGTTGACCGGGCACTCTTCTTCGGCCAGTCTCACCCTTATGGCCGGCCACCAGGCGCTGTCGAAGGCTCCCTCTATGTCCAGTGATACCACGGTCACGATCTTTCGTTGAAGTAGATTGCCGCGTATGTACTGTATCAGGTCATAAAGGGAGTCCTCGGTGCTACGTTGGGGCATAAAGCCATATTGGCGCAGACTGAGCCTAGGAATCAGGTGCCACTTGAGTCTATTGACCACCATCTTCTCCAGAATCTTCCCCATGACTGGCAAAAGGCCGATGGGCCGATAGGACTTGGGGCTTGTGTAGTTGGTTTTCCCAGGCTTCCGCAGCACGACCACCACTGCTACCTTCCATTGTTCCGGGAAGAGACCCAACTCTAGGCACTTGTTCATGATTGCCAGGTGCAGGTCCGGATCCTGTTTGATCACCTGGCAGCATATGTCGGCGGTGAAGCCGTCTCCTCCGGGTGCCTTTTTCGGGTTAAAACTTTCCGCCGCGGCTCTGAGCTCCTCCAGTGTGAACGGCGGGTCGTGGACTTCGCCATCGACACTGTCGTTCACACGGTTCGCTAGGGCTCTTGTCCGCTGGTGGTCTAAGTTGTCCTCCGTCTCCAGGTCTCCCGGGAAGAACGTGTCCGCTAAGAGTCGGGCAGACTCTTGCTGCCCTACAATGGTGCCGTCTCTCTCCAATGGAAGGTCTTCCTGTCTCCTGGTGGTGTTCTTTATGACCCTGTAGATGCTTTCCCATACTCCTTCTTTGTCCTGTCTTTCACAGAATGCCTTCCAACTCTTAATCTGAGCCTTTTTGGCTGCGTCCTCATACTCGAGTTTCGCCTGCAGGTACTGCTCGACAACTCCTGGTCTTCGGGTTGGCGCAGCACATCGGACTCTACGCTTTTTTGTGTTGACTTCTCGCTTCATTCTCTCAAGATCCTCAGACCACCATGGTATTTTAAGTTTTTGATCTGATTTATTTTTAACTAATGTTTGGGTGCATGTCTCTGTAACTACTTGTGTAAGGTTATTTACATGGCTTTCTAAGTTGATTTTACTACTAATGTTTTCTATGTCTATTTTGTTTAAATTGTACTCTAGTTTTAACTCGTCCAGTTTCTCATGAAACTGGACCCAGTTAGCTTTCTTGGTGTTGAATTTACGTGTTGTTCTATTGATGCTAATCCCGGTTGCCTTACACAATTTAATTTGGAAGAGTATACCATTGTGATCTGAGCTAGTGAGATCTTCAGCCACTCTCCAGTCTTCCACCAGCGCTAAAAGGTCCTCTGTGCATGCTGTGACGTCGACGAAGCTTGTTAGCCGTCGTCCTCCCCTTACAGTATCGAACGTGGGGACGTCACCGTCGTTCAGTACATGCAGGTTCAACTCTATGAGCGCACCGAGCATTTCCTCGCCCCTGCTGTCGTTCGTAGCGCTGCCCCACCACGAACTCTTTGCGTTTGCGTCGCCTCCAACTATGATCTTATAGTTGCGGTGAGAAAGAACTATGGTGTTGAGATGGTCCAAGTATGGCCCTATGGGTTGGTCAGGTTCAAAGTAGTACGAGACGACGAGGACTTCCCATGCGCTGGTTCGCAACTTTACCACGACGATGTTGTTTGTGGTAAAGGTCGGCGTATGTGGAGGTGGTGTTCTTGAGCTCCGGGATTTGGGTGCTGATGACCGCGGTGGTTTCCCTGATGGCCAACACCTCGGTCATCAGCTCCTCATGTTTGTCCCGGATTTCCTCCTTCTGGACCTCTCTAAACTCCTTTTGGAGCTTGGTGTTTTCGGCAAGCAGCTTGCTGTTTTCAGCAAGCAGCCTGCCGGCCTCCACCAATCTCTTGTTGAGCAGGTCTAACTCCACCTTCTTCTCCTCCCCCGATTCCTTCTGTCCTTCTTCTTGTTTTTTCCCCTCTCTCTCTTTACCCCCTCCCTTTTCCAGTTCTGCCTCCTTCACAAGTTGGTAGAGACGCTCCACTGCCGCCGCCACCTCATTTTTAATCTCCGTCTTGAGATTTCTAGAGTGGCCGAGGTGGAGCTTAGCCTTATTCAGGCACGCTCTCGCCTCGGCAACTCTAGACGGGATTTTATGCAGTGGTGGTGGTGGTGGCGGGCTTGTTGGAGCGTCTGTCGACAACCCGCCTGGTGCAGCCCTGCTGCCCGTTTTGGGCTTGGTAGTCGGTTTAGGGAGGGGTTTGGGGTTCGCTGACTCGCATTCCCCTAAACTGCGTCTAGCGCTTTGGGTCTGGTCGTCAGCTGCTTTTGCCATTTGTTGTTGTTTTTTTTTTTTTTTAAAAAAATAATCCGGGCCTTTATGGCCCGGCTGCGTTCACCTCTGATGTGGGGGTCAGAGTCCTTAATTAAATATATGAATAAATGTACATACCATTTTTATTGAAATAAAATTACACAGGTTTTATTAAAAACATTTCTCAAAAAGCGAGTAAAAACAATAAACTTATCAATTATATACAAACAATGGGACAGCGGAATAAATAACAAGGATATAAACGTGATAAAAATAAACACGATTCCTTCCTATTTTATTGCACGAATATGTCAGCCTGCGCGATTAATAGCGCAGTGTTGTATAGGTTGCTGTGGTGGCTTATTAGCATAATAAGTGGACAGCTGGCCTCTTTCTGCTTAGGTCTTGTTTCTATTAATCACGCTGGTCGCTACCTCCGTGCAATACCTTAGGAAGGTATCACGTTTCTCGCTGTCCATGACAAGTTTACAGACACTGTGCAGGTCTAAAATGGTGTCTAAAGACATTTGTAAATCATATCTCTGGCGTGAAAACACAGGGCAATGCAGTAAGACATGCTCCATTGTCTCGCTCACACCCGGTTCACAGATGCAGGATGGGTCCTCCTTGCACTTGAAACGGTTCAAGTACTCTGAGAACCCACCGTGCCCGGTCAGAACCTGTGTGAGCGTGGCAGTGGGATGAATCTTCCTAATTGTCCTATAGGACACCACCAGGTCAGGGAAAAACATTTTGGTCGTAGAAGCAGTGGTGTCAGTCTTGTACTTACGGTTCCATTCGTCCAGCGACTCCAAACGGATTTGTCGCTTGACGAATGATACCGGACATTTTTCGTACGTTGGTTTGGTCTTACTGTGCAGCGCTGCTTGCTTTGCCAATTCGTCCGCTCTCTCGTTACCCGCCAGCCCTGCGTGTGCCTTTATCCAAAACAAGGAAATGTCCTTGTTTTGGAGTCTGCACTGGGCGATGTTGTTCCTCGCCTCGGCGGCGAGCGGGTGAAGAGAGAGCGGGTTGACCACTGTCTCGAGTGCCGAACGCGAGTCGCTTATTACAGCGAGACTGGCGCTCCTACACTCAAACGCGTATTTAGTGGCTCGGCATATGGCCAAAAGTTCGGCTTGATAGACCGTGCAGTAAGACGACAGTTTGAGTTTGAGCGACTTGATCTCGGTTTCACTGTTCCAAATCGAAAGTGAAGCTCCGACCTTGCCTTCAATTTTGCTGCCGTCCGTGTATATTCTTACTGCGCTGCTTACGTTGGTGGTCACGCTTTGCTGATCCGTCAAGTTCATGAACTTAAGGTCCATATGTTTTGCCGGATGCGGAGTACTCGTATACGCCAGTCTGCTTTCGACTTCCATGTCGCCTAGCTCTGGTCGGGGTACTCCCCTCTTGGCCTTGTACAGGGAGGCCGCTTCGCGTATGCGAATATCGAGGGGCAGTAACCCGGTCAGAGCGAGCGACGCGTTCAAGGACACCGTTTTGTAGGCCTTGCACATCTTTTGCGCAAAGCCCCTCTGGACAGTGTTCAGCTGCTTCTGAGCAGTGATCTTGTTTGTTGACGGCGACCAAGCACTGGCAGCGTACATGATGATGGGCTCAATGGTGGCCGTATAGATCACCCGGATAACTTCCGGGTGAAGGCCCCAGCTAGTCTTAGCAGCCTTTGCTAGCTGTTTGTAGACATTCAACGCCTTTCTGCAGATGTTCGCAGTGTGGCTGTTGAATGTCAACTTATGGTCGATTGTGAGCCCTAAGATCTTAATCTCATCTGTTATGCCAATATCAATCCCTCCCATGGTCAGGATGGGGGTGTCATAGATCAGCTTTCGTGTCACAACCATCGCGCTTGTTTTGTGAGGTGCGAACTTCAGCTTGTTCTTGACACCCCACTCCCGCACATAGGCGAGAGTGGGATTGGCTTGACGCTGTATGTCCAGTGCCGTGTCGCCGGCAAAAACAAGGACTACGTCGTCTGCGAAAGCCTGCACATATTGCCCCCGCGTTTCGAGTCCTTTCAGCAACGGGTCAAGGAGAAGATTCCACAGTACAGGCCCGCCGATAGACCCCTGCACGCACCCTTTTTGAGTGCCCTTTGTGTACTCCTCACCAGCATACCTGACTCGGACCTTTCGGTCCTGCAGGTAGCTGTCGACGATTCGTCGGAGGTTGACCGGGCACTCTTCTTCGGCCAGTCTCACCCTTATGGCCGGCCACCAGGCGCTGTCGAAGGCTCCCTCTATGTCCAGTGATACCACGGTCACGATCTTTCGTTGAAGTAAATTGCCGCGTATGTACTGTATCAGGTCATAAAGGGAGTCCTCGGTGCTACGTTGGGGCATAAAGCCATATTGGCACAGACTGAGCCTAGGAATCAGGTGCCACTTGAGCCTATTGACCACCATCTTCTCCAGAATCTTCCCCATGACTGGCAAAAGGCCGATGGGCCGATAGGACTTGGGGCTTGTGTAGTTGGTTTTTCCAGGCTTCCGCAGCACGACCACCACTGCTACCTTCCATTGTTCCGGGAAGAGACCCAACTCTAGGCACTTGTTCATGATTGCCAGGTGCAGGTCCGGATCCTGTTGGATCACCTGGCAACATATGTCGGCGGTGAAGCCGTCTCCTCCGGGTGCCTTTTTCGGGTTAAAACTTTCCGCCGCGGCTCTGAGCTCCTCCAGTGTGAACGGCGGGTCGTGGACTTCGCCATCGACACTGTCGTTCACACGGTTCGCTAGGGCTCTTGTCCGCTGGTGGTCTAAGTTGTCCTCCGTCTCCAGGTCTCCCGGGAAGAACGTGTCCGCTAAGAGTCGGGCAGACTCTTGCTGCCCTACAATGGTGCCGTCTCTCTCCAATGGAAGGTCTTCCTGTCTCCTGGTGGTGTTCTTTATGACCCTGTAGATGCCTTCCCATACTCCTTCTTTGTCCTGTCGTTCGCAGAATGCCTTCCAGCTCTTAATCTGTGCCTTTTTGGCAGCGTCCTCATACTCCAGTTTCGCCTGCAGGTACTGATCGACAACTCCTGATCTTCGGGTTGGCGCTGCACATCGGACTCTACGCTTTTTTGTGTTGACGTCTCGCTTCATTCTCTCAAGATCCTCAAACCACCATGGTATTTTGAGTTTGTGGCCTGATTTATGTTTGGGTATTACTTGGGTGCATGTTTCTGTAACTACTTGTGTAAGGCTATTTACATGTCTTTCTAATTCGATTTTACTATTAATATTAACTATGTCTGTTTTGTTTAAATTATACTGTGATTTGAACTGTTCCAGTTTCTCATGAAACTGGACCCAGTTAGCGTTTTTTTGAATTGAATATACGCGTAGTTCTATTGATGCTAATTCCTTTTGCCTTACACAATTTAATTTGGAAAAGTATACCATTGTGATCTGAGCTCGTGAGATCTTCAGCCACTCTCCAGTCTTCCACACGCGCTAGAAGGTCCTCTGTGCACGCTGTGACGTCGACGAAGCTTGTTAGCCGTCGTCCTCCCCTTACAGTATCGAACGTGGGGACGTCACCGTCGTTCAGTACATGCAGGTTCAACTCTATGAGCGCACCGAGCATTTCCTCGCCCCTGCTGTCGTTCGTAGCGCTGCCCCACCACGAACTCTTTGCGTTTGCGTCGCCTCCAACTATGTTGCGGTGAGAAAGAACTATGGTGTTGAGATGGTCCAAGTATGGCCCTATGGGTTGGTCAGGTTCAAAGTAGTACGAGACGACGAGGACTTCCCATGCGCTGGTTCGCAACTTTACCACGACGATGTTGTTTGTGGTAAAGGTCGGGCACTGCAAGACGTCAATAGTTTGGTCAAAGACGACTATTGCCGCCTTGACAGTGCCTTCGCCGCGATCCGCGCTTTGGTAAATCCTCGCCGCTCCGTAGTTCCTCATCTCCTTTCGCCCCCCCACGTAAGGTTCCTGGACCATCGCGACCGCGATACGCCTTTTACTGGCTTCGAGCATGAGCTCGTTGGTCGCTAGTTCTTTCCTCTGGAGGTTCGCTTGGGCTATCTTATATGCTGCGGTGCTCCTACCGAGTGGGACCCTAGTGACCACCTTAGCAATAGGCTATGGCGGCTCTAGCCAATGCGTCCCACTTCTTTCGGGTCGGGCATTCCTGGCTGAAGGCAGTATGGGCAGTGCCTGGAACTTTTGCGTTTACGCAGTTCCGGCACACTGGCGCCTCATCTGACCCCCATTTCGGGCAGTCGGTTCTGAGGTGGCGACCACCGCAATGCGCGCAGAGGTCGGCCGTCTCCGAACATGTTTTCTGGCCGTGTCCGAATGCCAAACACCGTGTGCACTGGATCAACGGTGTTTGATCCTGGACCGGGACATACTGGATGTCAATGAAGACCCTCTCGGCGGTCGTCAACCGTTTCCACATTTTGGGCGAGACCTGCAGAACCACATGGTTCTGGTGCGGGTTCCTCGCCCTCCTGCGGTATTTAACGGCGACGGCTTGGTCGTCAGCCGAGAGGTCTCCCACTAGCCGCATGTTCTGGGAGACGAGTGCGGTCTTGATGTCTTCATCAGTATTATACTTGAAGACATCTCGGAGGATGACCAAAGGGTTCTTATTTTTGGCCTCCTCGACCCTGAGCTTCTTGTCCTTTCTGAGCTGTGTCACCGTCCTCTCAATCTCTCCTTTGGTGGCACAGCTCAGAACGACCTTCTGGTCCTTGATCTTGCGGACCCGCTCGATCTGAAGACCGCACTTTTTGGCGTCTAGCGCCTGGCGAACCCTGTCCACCACGTCTGAGCCGGTGTCCGCAGTGTCATCGGAGGACACAATCACCGAGTGTTTGGGCGACTCCTGGGGAGTAGGCCGCGGCTTCGACAGCATCTCCGCGTATATCCACTCATCTCCTCGGCTGTACGCCTCAGAGATAGGACCTCAGCCATGAGCTCCTGGTGTTTTTCCCCTCCGACGTCACCCTGCACCGGCTTGGCCGCCTCCATCACTGTGTGATGCTTGTCGATGGCGGCTTGGAGAACTCGCATCCTGTCGGTATTCTCCCTCGACAGTTTTGAGTTCTCCTCGATTTTGCGGCAGAGTTCGGCCATCTGGTCTGCCTGGCCTCCCGCGTCGTTTCCCTTTACGGGATTTTCCTTATTCTCAGCGCCAACATTAACGTTGGCGCTTGAGTTTTCCCCACCCTTGGCTGTCTCCGACTCCTTAACGAGTTGGTAGAGCCGGTCGACGGCCGATTCCACCTCGATTTTTATCTCCGTCTTGAGGTTCCGCGAGTTTTTGAGGTGGAGCTTTGCCCTGATAAGGCAAGCTCTCGCCTCCGCGGTCCGTGACGGAGGTGCCTGGTCTGGTGGTGGACTGACGGTGCCAGATGGTTGGTGGGCAATGGCAGTTTTGCCCTCTTGGGCCGCCTTAACCTTTGGCTTGGTCACCGTCTTGTCCAAAATGGTCTTTTGAGGTGGGTTTTGGGGTGGGGTTTTGGGGTTTGCCTGCGATGTTGGCTTGGAGGTGGCTTCGCACTCCCCGATGCTCCGCCTTACCGTGGACGACTGTAAAGGTCGTCCAGTTTGGCTCTCGCTCGGGGAAGTGGGTCCCCTCTGTGGCCGTTTCGCAGGTGTACGGGTGGCCACAAACATCTTGAGGGTCCGCGGCTTCGTCAGTCCAAGAAGTTTGTAAAAGTTGTAAATTATTTTTGGACTGACGGTTTAAAATGGAGCTGTGTAAATGGCAGCTCCAGTAGTCAAATGTTAAATTTTAATTTTACTATAAAAATATTTAAAAATGTCGAAAAATTTAAAAAGTCAAATATAAAAATTTAAAAATGATAAAATGTCAGAATTTAAAAAGTTAAAAGGAATGTCAAAATTTTTAAAATGTTAAAAGTTAAAATGTAAAATAGTCAAATTTTAAAACATTAAAATTTGTCAAAAAATTAAAGATCCCGACTAGCGGGCGGTCAAATATATAAAAAATAAAATCTTAAAAACTAACTTAAAAATTATCGCTGGCTCGGTGAAAACACGCGAAGCTCAGGTCAATTAAAATGTTGGGTACAGTATAAAAGTTACTGTACCGTGTTAGCAGCAGGTCGCCAGATGTAGTGTGCCAAGGCGCCCAATAAGGCAGCCCACAGCCGGGGCAGCGGCGGTGAGTGTCCCGGGCGTGTTCCTTGGAGCGTGGAGAGCGCACACCCAAGGTGTAGTGCTGCACTATCGCACTATCACTTGTCACTAGCACCTCGGTGTAGGGGACGGATTGGGAATTTGGAGTAGGGAAAAAGTTAAAATTGGGGGGGCAGATTGTTGGGGCCAGAAGTTGCGGCCAGATGGTAGCAACCTGCCGCGACCACTCCCTTATTTCTGCGACCCTCGAGTCAAAAGTTATGGCCCGAGGGGGAAATTTCCTTGAAGGGGGTGGGGGGAGGGGGGGGAATCCAATATCAACTTTGGGGTGGGGGTGGGGGGGGGGGGGGGTCGATTTTTGGGGGCAGATTTTTTTTTTGGGGCCAGAAGTTGCGGCTGCTTGGTGGCAATCTGCCGCGACCACTCCCTGATTTCTACGACCCTCGGATCAGATGTTATGGCCCGAGGGGAAATGTTATTGAGGGGGGTCGGGGGAGGGGGGACCAAAAATCGACTTTTTGGAGGGGGGGTGAGGGAGGGGAAAGGGGGGGGGGGGGGGGGGGGTCGAATTTTGGGGGCAGATTTTTTTTGGGGCCAGAAGTTGCGGCTGCTTAGTGGCAATCTGCCGCGACCACTCCCTGATTTCTACGACCCTCGGATCAGATGTTATGGCCCGAGGGGAAATGTTATTGAGGGGGGTCGGGGGGGGGGTCCAAAATTCGACTTTTTTTTTGGAGGGGGGGTGAGGAAGGGGGAGGGGGGGGAATTTGGAGTGGGGGGTAAGCGGGTTGGGAATGTGGAAGGGGAAGCTACGTACCGGGTGCACTTGATGACGCACTTGATGACGCGCGCTGGGTGGCGATTGCTCACACGCTGGAACTGGCGGTGACCTGATGCAGTAGTCCCCCTCAAAAGATGGTCCCCCTCAGGGATCCTCAGGACGTCTTCGGAGCAAGTCCGGCGCCCGGCCTGACGTCACCCGAGCCCTATATGGAATGTTCTAGTGGCTCGGCTTGGTGACGTAGGCGATCTGTGACGCTTGTTTACGCCAATTCTGGCCCGGGAAAACTGACTCAAGATCTTCGGATCGTCAGTATCTTGGTGGCGGCTGGAAGGTGCTCGCCGGCGCTGTAAGGTGGCGCTTTTCCCGGGTCGGTTCCGCTTAAGCAGCTCCTGGAATTGGCCCCGCAAGGTCCAGATGCGATATCTTCGGGCGCTGATGTCTTACAGACCTGCCTCCATGTATCCTGGCGAATCACTCACTCACTAGACCGGCAAAAATAAAACTGATCACGTGGCACGGTTTCTACTAATTATTAGCTAATTTCTAGCGGAGCACTTCGGAAACAAGTGTGTTCCGGGCTGAGGGTGGGGCACTACTTGGTTAGGTTAGGTTTTTTTTTTTTTTTTTTTTTTTTTTTTTTTTTTTTCCTGTCCGGGCGCTTTGAGGCCCGGCCCGCGAGCTACCCCTAACATTATCAGGGACTTTGGGTGCTAATTGAATTACAGGACAGTTTAACTTTATTTATTTGAGAAGATTTTCCCTACTGGGTACTTTATTATTATTACTATTTCTTATTTCTATTACAGTTCTTTATTTCTATTCTAGTTACATGTTGCTTATTTCTATTACATTTTTTAATTCCTAATCTAGTTACATAATTCTTATTTCTATTACATAATTCTTATTTCTATTACAGTTGAGTTTCTTTACAAATTGCATGGTTCTTATTTCTAGATATTGTTTGTTCTTATATATTAATTATACTATTTCAAATTTAATATGCTATTTGGCCATATTATCATAATATGCGTGTAGCATATTCTTATGTTATATCCTTATTCCTATTTATTACTGTTTTTGCTATCTTTGTACAATATTCTAGTAATATCTTGCATTTTGTTTTGTCTGCCAACATTGTGTGAATGTTTTCAGGTTTTATTACTGAATCTAAAGCGACTTCTACTTCATATCTTTGTTTACAGTACACTGGGCATTCAAACAATATGTGTTCGATGGACTCATTTGCACTAGGTTCACAGATGCACGATGGACTCCCCTTGCACCTGAACCGGTTCAGGTACGCTGAGAATCCACCGTGCCCCGTGAGTACCTGGGTGAGTATCTTTTCCACCGTTAAAGTTTTTATAACCGGGTAGGCTTTTATAATATCTGGGAAGAACATTTTTGTGACCGACGCAGTCTCACCCGTATTGTATCTGCTGTTCCATTCGTCAAGCGAGTCCATTCGGATCTGTCGCTTGACGAATGAAACCGGGCTGTTGTCATAGTGTGGTTTGGTTTTAGTGTGGAGTGCAGCTTCCTTTGCCAAGCAATCGGCTCTCTCATTCCCGGTTATTCCTACATGAGCTTTAATCCAGAACAGTGATATACTCCTGCCTTGGAGTTTGGTGCTACTGATGTTTCTTCTCGTTTCGGTAGCCAGGGGATGCAGGGAGTCGTTGTTGGTGACTGTTTGAAGGGCTGATCTTGAATCGCTTATAACCGCGTAGCTTGCCTCCTTCCCTTCCAGTGCCACTTTTGTGGCTCGACATATTGCGAGCAGTTCTGCTTGGTATACAGTGCAGTATGGTGACAGCTTGAGTTTGATGGCTTTGGTTTCGACTTGATTATTCCATACCGATAATGAGGCTCCAACCTTGCCGTCAATTCTGCTTCCGTCGGTGTAGATTTGTATTGCACTGTTCACATAGTTCACTATGTCCTCCTGGCATGTTAATTTTTTGAACTGCAAGTCAAGATGTCTCGCCGGATGTGGCTTAGTGGTGTAGGGCTGCGGCTTTTCCACTTCTCTGTCTCCTAGCACTAGCTGGGGCACTCCCCTCTTAGCTTCGTAGAGAGACGCGGCCTCTCTTATACGAATATCGAGTGGGAGTATCCCAGCCAGTGCCAGGGCGGCGTTCAGAGAGACTGTGCGGTAGGCTCTGCATACTTTCTGTGCGAAAGCTCTTTGAACAGTGTTCAATTGCTTTCGCACACAGATCTTGTTGGTTGCAGGTGCCCATACGCTAGCTGCATAGGCGATAATTGGTTCCACCGTGGCAGTATATATTATACGGGTGACCTCCGGATGGAGACCCCAGCTTACCCTCGCGGCTTTCGATAGTTGCTTGTAAACGTTCAATGCCTTCTTGCAAACGTTTGCAGTGTGGGCATTGAACGTTAACTTGCTGTCTATCGTCAGCCCCAGGATTTTGATCTCCTCAGACATTGCAATGTCAACCCCTCCCATGTTCAGATGTGGCGTGTCATATTTAAGCTTTCTGGTTAGCACCATCGCACAGGTTTTGTGCGGTGCAAACCTGAGCTTATTCATGACACCCCACTCCCGAACATGTTCGAGGGCGGCATTGGCCTGTCGCTGGATACCCAAAGCTGTATCCCCCGAAAACACCAGTACCACATCGTCCGCGAAGGCTTGGCAGTAGTCGCCTCTTTGCGTCAGGCTCTTAAGCAGAGGATCCAAGAGGAGGTTCCACAGGATGGGGCCGCCTATCGAACCCTGGACACATCCTTTGTTGGTTGCTTTCGCGTACTCGTGGCCTGCGTACCTTATTCGGACCTTACGGTCACTCAAATAGCTGGCTATCATTCTCCTCAGGTTCACCGGGCACTGCTCTTCCGCCAATCTGATCTTTATAGCCGGCCACCATGCGCTGTCGAAGGCTCCCTCTATGTCCAACGACACTACCGTAATGAGTTTCTTCTCTTGAAGTTTGCTCCTTACGTGTGCCATCAGATCATAGAGGGAGTCCTCGGTGCTCCGCTGTGGCATGAATCCGTATTGGCGGGGGCTTGTTCGGGGTGTCAGGTACCATCGGAGTCTTTTGACCACTATTTTCTCCAAGATCTTTCCCATCACAGGCAGCAGGCCGATGGGTCTGTATGATTTCGGGTTGGTGTAGTTTTCCTTTCCCGGTTTCCGTAGCACTACCACGGTGGCCTCCTTCCACACTGTGGGGAAGTGCGTTAGTTCCCAGCACTTATTAAAGATCGCAAGGTTCAGCTCTATGTCGTGCAGTATGACTCTCTGGCAGATGTCGGCCGTGAAACCATCTATCCCGGGTGCTTTCTTTGGATTGAAGCTCTCAGTCGCAGACCTGAGCTCCTCCGGCGTGAATGCTGGGTCATAGGTATCTCCTTGGCTCCAGTCATTTGTTCGCTCTGCAAGAGCTCTAATCCGCAGGTGGTATGGGCTATCGTTTTCTTCGGTATCCTCCGGGTAAAAGGTTTCCGCCAGCAACTTTGCGGAGTCTTTCTGTCCCACGTCTACCCCATTTCTCATTAGTGGTAGGTCCTCCTCCCTCTTCGTGGTGTTCCTAATGACCCTATATATCCCCTCCCAAACCCCTTCCTTGTCCTGTTTTTGGCAAAATCCCTTCCAGCTTTCTATTTGGCGTTTCCTTGCCTCTGTTTCATACTTCTCTTTTGCTTGCAGGTACAGTGCGACTACACCCTCTCGGCGGGACGGCGCGGCGCATCGGATTCTTCTCTTCCTGGTGGCGGTTTCGTGTTTCATCGCTTCGAGTTCGTCGGACCACCACGGCATGGTAAGTTTCTGATTTTCTTTCTTTTTTGGTATGTGTTCTTCGCAAGTTTTAGTTATTAATTGTGTATAATTTGTTATAAACTGTTCTAGACATTCTTTACTATTTATGTGTTCTATTTCGATTTTATTTATTTTGTTATCTATTTTTAATTGGCTCATTTTCTCATGAAATGCATCCCAATTAGCTTTTTTCGTGTTATATTTTCTTGTAGTTCTTTTAATAATGATACTATTGCCTTTCTTTAGATAAATTTGGAATGTTATGCCGTTGTGGTCCGAGCTCGTCGCGTCTTCAACCACTGTCCAGTCCTCCACCAGGTCCAGTAAGTCTTCCGTGCATAGTGTCACGTCCACGTGGCTCGTGTATCTGCGTCCTCCTCTGATGGTGTCGAAGGTGGGTTTGCTGCCGCGATTAAGTACCTGCAAGCCAAGTTCTCCTATCATGCCCAACACTTCTTCCCCTCTATCGTCATTCGCGCTACTTCCCCACCATGTGCTTTTTGCATTAGCGTCTCCTCCTATTACAGCTTTTCTGGGCTTCAGCTCGTTCATCGCTACGGTTATGTGGTCCAGGTATGGCCCTATGGGCTGGTCTGGCTCGAAGTAACACGAGATGACGAGAATCTCCCACGCGCTTGTCCGCAGTTTCACCACCACGATGTTGTTGGTGGTGTATTTTGGGCACTGCTCAACATCGATGTCGTGGTCGAACACGACTATCGCGGCCTTCACAGTGCCCTCGCCCTGGTTCGCGTTTTGGTAGATCCTCGCCACCCCGTATGACTTCATTGCCTTGATTCTGCCTACGTAAGGCTCCTGGACGAGTGCAATGGCTGTTTTCCGTTTTGTGGCCTCGAGCATTAGTTCGTTTGTTGCCAGCTGTTTTCTTTGGAGGTTTGCTTGGATGAAGCGATATGCTTTCCTATTGGTGGGATTTTGCGCTGCTTGTTGTCTGCCTGGGACCACCTTAGCAATACGAGATTGCCGCTCTTGCTAACGTGTCCCACTTGCGTCTTACCGGGCAATCTTTGCTGAAAGCGTTATGCTCTGTGTGCTCTATCTGGGCTTGTGTGCAGTTGCAGCACTGCGGGGCCACACCAGCTAGCCAGTCTGGACAATTTGCTTTTTTGTGCGGGCCCGCACAGTGGCTGCACTTCTCGACGGTTTTCTTACAAAACCGTCTGTTGTGCCCGTACCCCAGACAGAGCGAACACTGCACCAGCGGGGATTGGTCTGCCACCGGTAGCGTCTGGAGGTCAATGCGGACTTCTTCCGCCTCCACCATTCGCCTCCAAAGGATTGGGGAGACTTGAACGATGACGTGGTTTGTGAGGGGGTTTCTGGCGTTTCTTCGAAATTTTACATGGACTCTGTCGTCCTTCTTTTCTATGTTTTTGAACACCTCCTTGTTTTGATTCCTCAGCGCGCGGAGGATGTCGTCGTCATTGTTTATTTTAAGGACGCCCATAATTATAACAAGGGGGTCCTTGTTTTTTATGTCCTCGACACTCAGTTTCCCCCCTCCTTTCGTGATCCTTTGCTTCAGTTTGTTTCTGTCCTCTTCGCTTCCACAGCTAATTATCACCTTTCTGTCCTTCGCTTTCCTCACCTTCTCTATTGTGATCCATCCTTCTTTAGCGTCAACTGCTTTTCTTAATTCCTGAAGAACCTCCTCTCCTGTCTCTGTTTCATCTGTGGAGGTGACAACCACCGAGTGCAGGGCGGTCGGTTTCGGGAACTTCTTCCCGGTGCCCCCGGCCACTGCTCCCGCGTAGGTTGTCCTCTCCAGAGTTTCTACTGTGTTCTGAATTTGTTTCAGGGTTTCATTGTTCTCCTTCACTAACCGTGTCTGTTCGGCTAGTGTGGAGAGCAAGTGGGAGGATTCTTCGTCCTTGTCCTTTATTGCAGCACCCCGCTTGTTCATTTCCTCTATATCCGTTCTTATTGCCAGGATTTCCGCTACTAACTCCTCTTGACTGCCTGCGTGGGGACTACTATGCGTCTGCTTTTTCGTCTCTGCCGCCACTTCCTGTAGCAGTTGCATATTCTTTTTCAAGAGAGCGTTGCTTTCCTCCATTTCTCTTCGCCATTTGTCTTCTTCTTCTTTCTTTTCCTTCCTCTTTTCTTGTTCCTTTGGAGCGGTCAGGTTTTCCTTGTCCCTTTCCCCTCCTTTCTTGTCTTGTTCGGCTTCCTTCACTAAAGTGAATAGCCTGTCTAGAACCTCCGTCACCACGTTTTTTATGTCAGTTTTAGTATTACGCGAGTTGCTGAGGTGAAGCTTTGCCTTCATCAGGCAGGCTTTAGCCTCGGCAACTCGCGTAGGCTTGGGTGTTGGGCTCGAAGTCGGGGGGTTAAGTTGGGAGGCGCTCTTATTGGCCTCCGGTTCCCCTGCACTCTTCCGGGCGGTGAACGTTTTGTTGTGGGCCGGTCCAGCCTGGCCCATCTTCACCGGTGACTTCTTGGAGGGAGGGGGGGTGCGCTCCATTGTTGCCATGTTAGGGTGTTGGGGCTCGCGATATAATCAAACGTCTATTATATATGTGTATATAGGTGTAAAGTAAAATGTATATATTGTAAATAAAATGTAAATAAAGTGTAAATTATTGTTGAGAACAACAGTCAAAAAGCAAGGTTACTTCGTCTCTACTAACTCTATCCTTTCTGTTTCAGTTCGTCGTGCTTCGGGTTCGTCGCGCTACGGGTTCGTCGGTCAACGCCTCACCCAGGTAAGTCAAAAAGTTTTGTCTCTATGTAGAGTCACGTTTCTGTACAGGTATTGCGCGCCTTGTCTGATTACCCTAGCGTACTGATTTCGAAAGTGTTCGACCAATAGGGCCGGAGAAAATAAGGTCTAAATTATTTTTCGACTCTACGTATCCTTTGGTAGAGTATTTACAGGAAAGCCCTGTAAGTACCTTCCCATACGGCAAAGTTCCGGTAGAGATTGGATTTATAACTAAAAAGTTATGTCCGATTTTATTTAAATCTCTACGTAGAGTCGTAAAATGGCACTCTATAGATAGCGCTGTCCTTGCTGATCTCACAGAAGAAAAACGCGTCGTTCTACGACTAACGGTTCCGGAGTTATGACTGTTTGAGTTTTTCCAAGATGGCGGACCAAAATGGCCGCTCTAATTTAAAACTTGTATAGCTTCGGAGCCGGTCGTCGCAGGAAGACGCGCGAGAGCTCTTTTTGATCAGCACGTTGACTACTTTCTATTATGGGTCCCAGATTGGGTCCGGTTTTGGGTCCAATAATTTTCTCAAATCTGCCACACAGGGGTCCGTTTGCGAATGGTATTACGTAGGCTCAAAACCGTATCCAAATCGGCCCACGGAGTCCGGAGTTACAGCTGTATGATTAAATTCAAGATGGCGGCCAAGATGGCCGACTAAAGTCAAACTTTCGCGATTATGGCGCGATAAGGGTCGTGTTTGGGCTCGTTGGACGCGTCTTGTTGATGCCTATTTGTTGCGCTCCTTAGTTTTTAATTTAAATACAGTGTGGATTTTTAAAGTTAAATAAACTTAATTCAAAATATGAGAAATGTTGTAAAAAATCTAAAAATGCATGAAAATTTTGGGAAAAAATATTTTCAGATTAAATGATTTTTAATAGACACACTTGTAAATTTTATGGCCAAAAAAGGGGGATAGGGGAAGTAGGGGGATTTTTTGAAAATTTTGAAGAATCTTAGAAAATTAATATAAAAAGATTTACCAGGTGGATTTTGTCCAAATTTTTCATGCAGATACTTTGCCTTATGTTCTATCATAGAATGAATTTTAATATATGCGTCATCGATCTACTTTCCAAAATATAATTTTTACAAAAAGTGCAAATTTTTAAAACTAAATATCTTTAAAACTACTTATCTTATGGTGACGAAAAAAGTGCCTCCGTTGTCGTCGCGGGGTGGCGCAGCAATCCTGGTGGTCAGGTGTGGTCGCACGGTACGGGAACTGGCACCTCGTGGCCACGTGGTACTTGTTTTTTTGCCGATTATTCGGCGAGCTGAGGTCCAAAAAATCCGGAGAGGGCAGCACTTTGTAGAGCTCCTGGAGGCGCTTCTGGCGATATATCAAAAGATATATGTTGTCGATCTAGTTTCGGCAGCGCACTCACTTAAAGTTTCAAATTCACAAAAAAGTGTGTTTTTCCACTGAAAAACCACTGAAACTTCACAATTTCACAAAAATTTTTTCGTAGGCAGCTAGGCCTGAAAATCACGCACCGTTTGGTGTATCACACGGCAAAATCGGACGTAACTTTCTATTTTTGCGGATTTTTCGAGCAAAAAGGGGTTCCGGAGCACAATTTTCGGACTCTGCGCGCGCGGTACGTTAGCAGCGGCAGGGGCGCAACTGGGTTAGGTTAGGTTTTTTTTTTTTTTTTTTTTTTTTTTTTTTTTTTTTTTTTTTTTTTTTTTTTTTTTTTTGCCGAGCGCTTATGTGCTCGGCCACGTGTGACCCCTAACATAATCAGGGACTTTATTTGCTGTATTTATTTATTTTCTTAATTATTTATTATTTATCTATTTACTTTTATAGAGTGCAATTTTACTTCTTATTTCTTATTTCTTTTAATTACTATCTCTGCTATCTCAGTGCAATATTTTAAGAATGTTTTCCTTGTTTCATCATTTGCCAACAAATTTGCAAAGTTACCTATTGCAATTTCTTCATTGAGCACGATTTCGGTGTCAAATTTTTTACGAAGATGGACAGGACACTCGCTAAGAATGTGGGGAACAGACTCAGGCGTGCCCGGCTCGCATATGCATGATGGGTTCTCTTTGCACTTGAAGCGATTCAAGTACTCAGAGAACCCACCATGCCCCGTTAATACCTGGGTGATTATACCTGTCGGTTTCAATGCCTTGACAATTTGGTATGCTTCTACCGCATCGGGTAAAAATAACTTGGTAATTGCTGCTGTAGTTTGCGTTTTATATCTCCGGTTCCATTCGTCAATCGACTCCTTTCGGATTTCTCGTTTGACGAACGAAACCGGACACAAGTCGTAGTCAGGTCTTCTCTTGCTTTTAAGAGCTGCCTCTTTTGCGAGTACGTCGGCGCGCTCGTTCCCTTCGAGACCCGCGTGAGCTTTTATCCAGAACAAAGATACTTCTTTGTTCTGAAGGTAAATTTCTTTGATGTTCCTCCGGGATTCAGTTGCAAGGGGATGGGTTGTGTCACCGTTCTTCACCGTATCAAGAGCCGCCTTGGAGTCGCTGTAAATCCCAAAACTACTTTCCGGTCGTTTGATTATTATTCTGGTAGCCTGGCATATGGCCAAGAGCTCGGCCTGGTAGACCGTACAATGTGGTGCCAATTTCAGCTTGAGGGTCCTGGTCTCAGCTTCGCCATTCCAAATGGATAGCGCTGCCCCGACCAGACCCTCAATCTTGCTACCATCTGTAAATATCCTGACCGCTTGCCGGTTGTGGGTCTCCATTTGTGGCCGGTCCACCAGGCTAATGAAATCGAGACCTATATGCCCTGCCGGGTGGGGTCCCTCAGTGTACGCCGCTCTCTGTTCGACCTCTCTGTCTCCCAGTATTGACTGGGATACCCCCTTCTTGGCCTCATATAGGGCAGCTGCCTCTTGTATACGGAGGTCCAGCGGTAACATCCCAGTCAGCACCAGTGCTGAGTTTAGGGAGACCGTTCGATACGCGCCGCAGAGCTTTTGCACGAATCCCCTTTGCACAGCATTGAGCCCTTTTTGTATGCAGAGTTTTTTGGTTGCCGGTGCCCAGGCGCTAGCCGCATAGCACATAACCGGCTCCACGACCGCCCTGTAGATGGTTCGTATTACTTCGGGGTGTAAGCCCCAGCTGATCTTGGCGGCGCTTGAGAGCTGCTTGTAGATGTTTGCTGCCTTCTTGCAGATCGTGGCAGCATGTTGGTTGAAGGTCAGTTTGTTGTCGATCGTGAGCCCCAAGATCTTTATCTCCTCGGACATTTCAATGTCGATCCCGCCCATGCGGAGTGCCGGTGTGTCGAATTTTAGCTTTCTGGTTATCACCATGGCCTTGGTTTTATGTGGTGCGAATCTAAGCTTATTTTCGACACCCCAGCCCCGGACATAAGCGAGAGCGACATTGGCCTGTCCCTGCACCTCCAGCGCCGTTTGACCGGCAAAAACGAGGACAACATCGTCGGCATAGGCCTGACAATAGTGTCCCTTTTGTTCCAACCCTTTGAGTAGAGGGTCAAGGAGAAGGTTCCATAGGATTGGCCCCCCAATGGATCCCTGAACACACCCTTTTGTCGTACGTTTCTCGTGTTCTTGTCCAGCATATCTTACTCGTACCTTGCGGTCAGTAAGGTAGCTATCCATCAGTCTCCGTAGGTTAACCGGGCATTTTTCCTCCGCCAATCGAACTCTTAGAGCTGGCCACCATGCACTATCAAAAGCTCCCTCTATGTCCAACGAGACAACAGTTATTAGCAATTTCTCGTCCAGTTTTTTGCGGATGTGTTTCATTAGATCATAGAGGGAGTCTTCAGTGCTTTTTTGAGGCATAAATCCGTATTGGCGTGTACTCATTTTCGGGATTAGGTGCCATTTTATTCTTCTTACTAACATCTTCTCCAAGACTTTACCAAGTACCGGTAACAATCCGATCGGTCTGTAGGACTTTGGACTACTATAGTCGTCCTTGCCGGGCTTTGGCAGCACCACAACGATCGCTTCCTTCCAGATGGTCGGGAAATGGTTCAATTGGCAACATTTGTTTATCAGGGTTAGGTGCAGTTCCGAGTCACTTGATACGACATGGTTACATATATCCGCGGTGAATCCGTCCAACCCAGGGGCTTTCTTCGGGTTAAAACTCCTCATTGAGGCTAGGAGTTCTTCCAGGGTGAATTCCGGGTCGTGGGTCTCCCCATGGATCGGTATGTTCACTCTGTTAGCAAGATCTCTTGTTCGCCTGTGGTGCGGGCTTTCCCCCGTTTCTATGTCCTCGGGGTAGAAGGCGTCAGCGAGAATCCCTGCAGATTCCTTCTGGTCCATTTGTCTTCCATCCTTGACAAGGGGTAGATCTTCCTGCCTTTTCTTAGTCTTTCCTATTACCCTGTATATCCCCTCCCAGAGTCCCTCTTTATCTTGCTTTTGACAAAACTGTTTCCAGCTCTCCACTTGTGCTCTTTTTGCCTCTATTTTATACGTTTCTTTTGCTTTCAGGTACTCGGCGACGACGATTGTTCTACGGGTTTGTGCTGCACATCGGATTCTGCGTTTCCTGGTGGCGACTTCTTTCTTCATCTGTGCGAGCTCCTCGGACCACCACGGCATGGTAAGTTTTTGTTTATTTTTACTTTTAGGTATTGTTTCGTTGCATGCTGTTGTAATTATTTGTGTGTATTGTTCTACGAATTTATCTAGTGTTTTTGTGTTATTAATTTGCTCTATTTCATGTTTATTTATATTGTGTTCTGCTTTCAATTGTTCCATTTTCTCATGAAAATGTATCCAATTTGCTTTTTTTGTGTTGTATTTTCTTGTTGTCCTTTCGATGGTTATACCTTTAGATTTTTCTAGTTTAATTTTGAAGGTGATACCGTTATGGTCCGAGTTAGTGAGGTCTTCATGAACTCTCCATTCCTCCACCAAGGTAAGCATGTCTTCTGAGCAGACTGTGACATCTACGTGGCTTGTGTATCTTTTGCCTCCTCTTATCACGTCGAAAGTTGGTAGGTCACCTTGGTTGAGTACTTGTAGGCCCATCTCCTCTATTATGCCCGCTAGGTCGTCTCCCCTGTGGTCCAATTTGCTGCTGCCCCACCAGAGGCTCTTTGCATTGGCGTCTCCTCCCATGACAAACCTCCAAGGTCCCACTTCGTTGTGGATCTTCTTTAAATGCTCCAGGTATGGCTCTATGGGCTGGTCTGGCTCAAAGTAGAAAGATACAATGTTGATCTTCCAGGCACAAGTTTGGATTCCCACTACTACGATGTTGTTGGTAGTGAGTTTCGGGTACTGTATTACGTCTAGGTCTTGGTCAAATACTGCAATGGCCGCTTTGACGGTCCCTTCTCCTATGCTCGTGTTCTGGAAGATCCTCACTCCCCTATAGTTCTTCATTCTTTTGGCCCGGCCCACATATGGCTCCTGAAGCAAACCGATTGCAAAGCGTCTCTTATCTGCCTCGACCATGAACTCCGACGTGGATAATTGGTTTCTTTGGAGGTTTGCCTGAGCGATGCAGTATGCTGTTCTGTTGGTGGAATTTTTTGCTGTTCGTTTGGTGCCCGGGACGCCCTTAGCAATACGAAATTGCCGCTCTTGCCAATGTGTCCCACTTGCGCCTTACCGGACACTCCTGGCTAAAGGCGTTGTGTTCTGCCTGTTCCAATTTGGCTTGCTTGCAGTTGCAGCATTGTGGCGCAGTGCCAGCGAGCCATTCGGGGCAATCTGCCTTCTTGTGCGGGCCCGCACAGTGGCTGCACTTCTCCACCGTTTGCTTGCAGAAACGCCTATTATGTCCGTACTCCAGGCAGAGCGAGCATTGTACAAGCGGGGATTGGTCTTCCACCTGAATTGTCTGGAGGTCAATTCGGACAGTTTCAGCATCCACCATCCGGTTCCAGAGCATTGGAGAGACCTGGATAATGACATGATTCATGTGCGGATTTCTAGCGCTCTTCCTATATTTGATTTGGACTCTGTCGTCCTTTTTATTTACATTTCGGAACAGCTCCTTGTTCTGATTTCTCAGAGCGCGGAGGATGTCATCGTTAGTGTTGATCGCAAGGACGCCTCTAAGGATCACAAGGGGATCCTTGTTTTTGATATCTTCAACGCTCAATTTTCCTCCTCCTTTTGTGATTCTTTCCTTTAGCTTGCTTCTCTCCTCTTCGCTTCCGCAGCTGATAATCACCTTCCTATCTTTCGCTTTCCTGATCTTCTCTATAGTGACCCATCCCTCTTTTGCGTCTACCGTCTTTCTTATCTCCTGTAGAACCTCTTCTCCTGTCTCTGTCTCGTCTCTGGAGGTGACAACCACAGAGTGCAGGGCGGCCGGTTTCGGGATTTTCTTCCCGTTGCCCCCCGCCACAGCGCTCGCGTAGGTTGCCCTCTCCAGGGTCTCGACTGCAGTCTGTAGTTCCTTTAGCTTTTCGTTGTTCTCCTTCACTATCAGAGTTTGCTCGGTACTCGTGGCTGCTGTGCTTTCTGCGATTTCAGCCATTTGGTGACGCATGGGTTCTATCGACTCAAGTAGCGGCACTACGCGGGCTTTTTCCTCTGCGAGTGTGTTGTTAATACGGGTGATGTCCCGCTTCATATCGTTTAGCTGCTTACGGAGGTCGTGTTCTACAATATGCCTTATACCGGTGTTTTGGTCAATGATGTGGTTAATCTTATGACTGAATTTACTTGGTGTGTTTATGAAATCTGCTGTAAGCGGCTTGTCGAGTTTGCTGGTGAGGCTACGATTTTTGTCTGTTAAACTGATAATGAGTTTTTCGAGGAAGAGCAGCTTGTCTACGACAAGCTCCCTTACCTCTTTTTTAAGGTTGCCAGCTGCCCGACCTTCCAGAGCAGACTTGGCCTCCAAGACGGCTTCGTGGGCAGAGCATAGTTCGCTTGGATCTTCTGGAGCCCGAGGAAGGATGAACGTCTGGTCGTGAGTCGTGACGCTAGTTGGGACAGCTTCAGTGTCAAATGAGAGAAGTGGTGGGTCATGAATTGGCTTTTTGGAGCGGGGGGTCTGCGGAATCTCAATATTTAGTTTAATCGGCCTACTGGCCGTCGGGACTTCCTGGCTAGTATTGCTCGTACGGGGGGCGTCTTGGCTCAAAGAACCTCGACGAGAATGCGGCGGAGAGTGGAACATGGTAATGTGTTAAAATTGACTAATATAATAGGGTAAGTATAGATTATGATGTTATTTAATTCGACTTTGGTCAAATGTATATGGATGAAGAGTGGGCAATAATTTTTAAATTTTAAGGTGATAGATAACTAGTGATTTCGGACGATACAAAGCTCGCCGTCAAAAGTCTATCCCCTCAATCAGAATTAAGTTAAATCAATTTTGAAATTTTGAAACTCTATGAAATTTTTTAGAAATATGTGGATGACTGTGTGTGCACTACGAATTCAACCTAGTGAGCCTCAAATGGGTGGGTGGGGGGGCGATTTTTTGAATTTTTTATGAAGGTACGCACTCGAGCGACACCTCGTTGGAAGCGGGGCGTCGCGGGGGATGCAATAAAACGAAAATTGGACGGTAGATTGGTTCAAAAATGTTGGGGGGGGGGCAAAAACTGAAAATTTAACGCTAATTTGACACTAATTGAAAACTTTTGTTTCAGGAACTTGAGAATTTAGGGGAGCAAGATACCAGCAACGAGCAGGGGGACCACGAGGGACCTCGCCAGCAAGTTTGGTAAGTATCAGGTAAGTAGGTACGAAGTTATTGTAAGTTAGGTTAGGTTAGGTTTAGAAAGACTAAAAATTTACGACAAAATGACAAAGTTTATAGGAAAATTGGGAAAATTGAGATGAAAAATGGATCAGAAACTAACAAGGATACCACAAGGCACCTCTGTGCAAAATTTTACTGAAATAGGTTAATTAGGGAAAAAGTTATTCAAGATAATGTCCTAAACGCGTGTGGTTAGGTTAGGTTAGGTTAGGTTAGGTTAGGTTAGGTTAGGTTAGGTTAGGTTGGGTTAGGTTAGGTTAGGTTGGGTTAGGTTAGGTTAGGTTAGGTTAGGTTGGGGAACCCCCCACAGTGCTTGCGTCCACGTCGCGTTCCCCGGGCAACGACCCGGTTCTGACCACCGTAACGGAGTGGCAGACCGGTGTTCGGCTAAAGTGCACTGTGCAACAACCAAAGTAGAAGGCTGGTTATTGGATGTTTTGTTGTGTTCTGTTGGAGTCATCTTGTGATTGGTTGTTGTTTTGTTGCGGGTTAATCTCGGTTAGCCCACAATATTTAAAGGGCCCTTATTAGGGCCAACAATGCGACCTTCTGGGTCGGGTGAGAAGCGTGAAGTGAGTCCCTCGCTTCGCATCGTTTTTGCGGGAGAAAGGTCTGTGACCCAGCGTGCAGGGGCTTCGATGAAGCCCGGTCGTGTTACGCAGGAGGCTCTTCCTCCCCCTGTTGTGGTGAGCGCTGGTCCTCAGGACGAAGGCGGCGCAATGTCCGCTTCTTCGGAGTCGGACGCTTTTATCCCGCGTCGCAAGCGGAGTGTGCTGTCGGACTCGGGGTCCGATACCGAGGTTGCCGAGTCCGCGAGGGTGTCGGCGGCAAAGAGAGGGAAGGCCCGTGCTCCAGGCCATAACTACGGGCTGGCCAAAGCACGAAAGGACATAAGTCGCCTCCGCGAAGAAGAGGAGGAGGCCGACTTTAACAAGAAATTGCAGAGTCAATCCTTCCGCAAGGAAAAAGTCCCGGAAGAGTTGGCCGCAGAGTCCAGTGGGCCCCAAGATGTGGAGTTCCTGGACGCTGAGACAATGAGGGCTAAAGCAGGTGAGAAGGTGGCTAAGGTGCTTGACGTGGCCCTGAAGTCGAAACACCTGCAGGGGGGCTGCGTGCGTGACCTGAAGGAGGCGGCGAGATCCCTGCAGGACATAGTGGACTGCTTGGCGGACCGCACGGTTGCTGAGGAGACTCGCCGTCTTAAGAGGGACAACATCAACCTTCGGAGGGAGCTGGAGGAGCTCAAGGCAGAGGTTCGAGCAGTCCGTCGGGACTACTCCGAGAGGAAAGCTCCAGCCCCTCCAAAATCCCCTCCGAGGGCAACGAGCGCCCCCCAGGTGCCTGATTTTGCCGGGGCCATTGAAGAGCTGAAGCGGTCCCTCCTCATCTCCCTCGGGGAGATGATGAATGCCCGCCTCGAGGGTTTGGAGGGTAGGCTCCTCCCGGCTCCTATTGTCCGCCCCCCTCTTGCGTCGGGGAGCATGCGGGCAACTGGGGTGCCAGTTGTGGGGCCTGCAGTGGTCAGGCCCAGGTCGCCGGTGTTGGGCAAGCAGGGGCGAGTGGCGCCCCGCCAGACAGTCCAAGCAAGGGTGGAGGCAGCCCCCCCCACCCCGCAGACGTCCAAGGAGGCAAGCCAGGCCCTAACCACGGCCACTCCGCAAGCCGCAGACGGTGGACAATGGTCCACCGTCACGCGAAAGGGCAAGGGTAAGGGGAAGGGGAAGAAGTCTTCGCCTTCTCCTCCGGCGGCGGCCCCCAACCCCGCCAAGGCGAAGGACCCCCCTGCCGCCAATACGGGGAAGAAGGGCCGTAAGGCTAAGCTTTCTCCCCCCAAGACCGCCGCTGTGGTCATTACGCTGCAGACAGCGGCGGAAGAGAGGGGCACGAGTTACGCCGGGGCCCTTGCCGCAGCCCGGGAGAAGATCGATCTCCCGGGGCTGGGGATTGATTTGCTGACGGTCCGCAAAACCGCTACCGGAGCCAGGATCGTAGAGATTCCTGGATCACAAGGTAGCGAAAAGGCGGACCGGCTAGCCGAAAGGCTGAAGGAGGCTTTGGCGGGCGTGGCCGACATCAGGAGGCCGACGAAGTGTGCGGATCTGCGCATCGTCGGCCTTGATGACTCCATCACGCGAGAGGAGGTGGTCCAGGAGGCGGCCAAGAAGGGGGGGTGCGAACCGGCCCAGATCAGGGCCGGGGAGATCCGCACCGATAGCGGGGGGGACGGCAGCATTTTCCTGTCGTGTCCGGTCGCCGTAGCGAAGACCCTAGTGGGAGCGGGTCGGTTCCTCATAGGGTGGAGCTCGGTGCGGGTGCTGGCCCTGGATGCGAAGCCCATGCGGTGCTTCCGCTGCATGGGGATAGGGCACACGCGTCCGCTGTGCCCCTCGGCGGCTGACAGGGGCAGCCTATGCTACCGGTGTGGGAAGGAGGGTCACAGAGCGGCGACGTGCAAAGCGGTAATGCGCTGCGCCGTCTGTGCCCATGCCGGTAAGGCAGCGGACCACATAATGGGGGGGAAAAGCTGCAACCCCCCCTCCATGAAAGGCAAAGGGGCCCCTTGGACAAGGGCCCCAACGACCGACGGCGGCCACAGGTCGGAGGGAGCTGACATGGAACACTAATGTGTAACAATATCAGCTTCCTCCAGGGAAACCTGAACCACTCCGCTGGGGCGCAAGATCTTTTCCTGCAGTCCGTGGCGGAGTGGGTCATCGATGTAGCCGTTGTCGCGGAGCCATATTTCGTCCCAGCCCGGTCCAACTGGGCTGGTGATCTGGATGGCTCCGTGGCCATCGTCGGTCGGACGGAGGGAGGCCCTGTCGTGGTAAGGGAGAGGGGAGCCGGGTATGTGGCGGCCGAATGGGGAGGGTATGCTATAATTGGCATCTACTTCTCCCCCAACAGGCCGCTGCGGGACCTAGAGGCATTTTTGGACGCTCTAGGCCCGGTGGTGAGGAGGATGGCCCCTCTCCCAGTGGTGGTGGTGGGCGACCCCAACGCCAAGTCAAGGGCGTGGGGGGAGGTCCGGACGGACCCTCGGGGGGCAGCAGTGGAGGAGTGGGCAGTCGAGTCCGGACTGTCCCTCCTCAACACTGGGACGGCGCACACGTGCGTGCGGCACAATGGCGGCTCAGTGGTGGACATCTCGTTCGCCACACCAGCCGTCGCACGCCGCGTGCGCAACTGGCGTGTGATGGGAGGGGTGGAGACACTCTCGGACCACCTCTACATCAGGTTCGAGGTGTCTTCCTCCCCCCAGACTATACCGTCCTCCTCTCCCCGGGTTGGGGAGGCGTTCCCTCGGTGGGCGATTGGCCGCCTCGACCGGGAGATGGCGGAGGAGGCGGCCATAGTTCAGGCGTGGTGCGCTCGGGTCGCCGGATCGGAGGGGGTGGACGAGTCCGCCACCCGCTTCCGTGCCGCCTTCACGGCGGTTTGTGATGCGGCTATGCCACGAACCCGACGTCGTCCGCCGAGGCGGGCAGTGTACTGGTGGTCGACGGAGATCTCCCGCCTCCGCGTAGCATGTACGGCGGCGAGGCGGGAGTACCAGCGCAGCCGTCGGCGGGCGGTCCGGGACCTGGTGAGGGAGGGCCAGTTGCATGAGGGGTACAGAGGTGCCAAACTGGCTCTGCAACTGGCCATCACTCGGGCGAAGGAGGAGGGTTGGGAGGAGACGCTGTCCGGCCTGGATGCGGATCCCTGGGGGCGCCCGTACAAAGCGGCTCGGAACAAATTCCGAGCCGCGGGACCCCCCTTGACGGAGACGATGCATCCAGACCTGCTGGACAGCGTCGTAGAGGCCCTCTTCCCGGATCGCCCGGACTTCACTCCACCGCCCATGCGCCTCCCCGTCGGAGAAGCTCAGGCCGAAGACACCTCCATCCCCCCAATCACAGAAGGGGAGATGGAGGAGGTGGTGGAGCGCCTCCGCAAAAAGCGGAGGGCGCCGGGCCCGGATGGCGTACCTGGCAGGGTGCTGGCCATTGCCCTCACGCACATGGGCGAGGGGCTCCGGGAACTTTTTGACCGATGTTTAACATCAGGTCAGTTCCCGGAGCCGTGGAAGGAAGGCCGCCTGTGCCTGTTGGCGAAAGAGGGTCGGCAGCCTGACTGCCCGTCGGCCTTCCGGCCGATCGTGTTGCTGGATGAGGTGGGAAAGGCTCTGGAGAGAGTCGTGGCTTCCCGCCTCATCCGGCATCTGTCGGAGGAGGGGCCCGATTTATCGGACCACCAGTTCGGCTTCAGGGCTGGGCGGTCCACGACGGACGCCCTGATGGCCCTGAAGTCGTGGTCGACGGAGGCGACCAACCGGGGGGAAAAGGTGTTGGCGGTATCGTTGGATATCGCCAACGCCTTCAACAGCCTGCCTTTTGAGGCGATACTGGCGGCGCTCCGCTTCCACGGAGTGCCCCAGTACCTTCGGCGGCTGTTGGAGGGATACCTCCTGGGGAGAAAGGTCGCCTACGTCGACAGGCGAGGGGTGGTGGTCCGGCGGGTGGTCGGGTGTGGGGTCCCACAGGGCTCTGTCCTTGGCCCAATCCTGTGGGACCTGGGCTACGACTGGGTGCTCCGTGGCAACCTCCTGCCACGGATGCGTGTCATCTGCTATGCAGATGACACCCTAGTCGTAGCCAGAGGGGGGAGTTGGAGGGAGGTGCAGCTGCTGGCCACAGTGGGCACCTCCCTGGTGGTGGCCCGCATCGAGGCGCTGGGCCTTAGGGTGGCGGCGGAGAAGACCGAGGCCCTTCTTTTCCATGGGCCTCGGGGTGGACCGCCCCCTGGGGCGGCGATTGATGTGGGCGGGGTGAGGGTCCGGGTGGGGACCCAGATGAAGTACCTGGGCCTCCGCCTGGACGGGCGGTGGAGCTTTGGGGACCACTTCCACGGACTGGTCCCCAAGCTCGTGGGGGGCGGCAGCAGCGCTGGGAAGGCTGCTGCCAAACTCGGGAGGGCCGGGGACCACCTGCCGCCGGCTGTATGCGGGGGTGGTCCGCAGCATGGCCCTGTACGGGGCCCCGGTGTGGGTGGATGCCCTCAGTGCCACCAATGTCCGTCTGCTGCGCAGGGCGCAGCGGACGGTGGCACTGAGGGTGATCCGGGGGGTACCGAACGGTATCCGGGGGGGGCGGCCTGCGTGCTCGCGGGCAGCCCCCCGTGGGAGCTGGAGGCCCGGGTTCTCGCCGCCGTGTACCAACTCAGGGCGGCGAGAAGCGGCGACGGTCAGCGCCCGACGTTTGAGGACGTTCTGGACACCAGACGTCGGGCGCAGCAGGAGTCGCTGCGGCGATGGGCGGAGGACCTGGCGAACTCCACCTATGGTCTCCGCACCATAGACGCAGTCCGTCCGGTCCTCGAGAGGTGGGTAGGGAGGCCTCGGGGCTCCCTGACGTTCAGGCTGGTGCAGGTGCTGACAGGACATGGGTGTTTTGGTCGGTACCTGCACCGAATAGCCAGGAGGGAGCCCACCGCCGCGTGCCATGAGTGTGGCGCGGCGGAAGACACCGCGCAACACACCCTGGAAGAGTGTGTTGCGTGGGTCGAGCAGCGCCGCATTCTGGTTGCGGCGGTCGGAAGGGACCTCTCACTGCCGAGCATAGTTCTGTCTATGCTCGACAGTGAGGGGTCCTGGGAGGCGATGGCCTCTTTCTGCGAGGACGTGATGTCGCAGAAGGAGGCCGCGGAGCGGGCCAGGGAGGAAGACCCCCTGGCAGATCCGCTCCGGCGCAGACGTGTGGGGAGGAGAAGGAGGCGCTACGATCGCCTTCTTCCTCCCCACTAGCCGAAATCAGGTGGTGGGTCGGGGGACCCACTACCTATTGCACGATTTCGGCCGTCTGGGGGATGACTGGGGTGGTACCAGGTCGTCCCCCTTTTAGCGCCTGTGGCCCGGCAAAGCCATTGCCGGGCCGTCCGCCGGGGCGTCTCGGAGCATTTCCCATGGTCCCGGGGCGCCCCTCTGCATGGCGGAGGGTGGTACACCGTGGGTTTTTAGTGGGTATACGGCCGACTGCCGGACTCCCACATACCCCTCCCGCCTCCCCCGAGGCGGAAGGGGACCCATAAAGGGTTTTCCCACGAAAAAAAAAAAAAAAAAAAAAAAAAGGTTAGGTTAGGTTAGGTTAGGTTAGGTTAGGTTAGGTTAGGTTAGGTTAGGTTAGGTTAGGTTAGGTTAGGTTAGGTTAGGTTAGGTTGGGGTGCGTGCTGGACAACCTCCTCGTGGTGCACCCTGGGCACCGCCGACCACCTCTTCAGCATCCCTGTCGAGGTGGTCGACGGTGGCGGATAGTCCGGCTAGGGAGTCGCGTTTTGTCTGCTTCTGGCACTCTTTTCGGAGAGGGTCGGGGGCAGACCGGCGACGGGGGGGTAAGGGGTTTGGGGGGGGTAAAGGTGATGGATGAATGAGTGTGTGTTTTTCGGCCAAAGGTGATGGATGAACCGCGGAAGTGTGATGTATGAATGGAAGGCTCCGAAAGGAGACGGTGTGTTTCGCGCGGCGCTTTTGCCATGCGCGATCCCGTTATTCTGCTTGGGTGTCGTGGACATGTCTCACGGCCCACTCAGAACCGGGGGTCCTGCCTTAACCGGCCGGACCGAGAGGAGACAACCTCAATAAAAAATCCGGAGATCCCGGCGTTGCGGTCCGTGACGCTGGGTGCTCGCAAGAGCGGCTGGAACGTTAAACCAGCCCTTAGCGGTCCCACCCTGGGTACTTCCCGCCCCCCAGGTGTATAAAGGGTTACCGAGTTACAGGGGTCTCTGGCTCGGTGGACCTCCTTTCCCCCATACTCGTGGGACATACTATGGCTTTTAAACTAAAATTTACGACGGACTCGAATAAAACGACTGACCTTGGCGATGATAACGGACCCGATTTGCATATCGATTCGGATAAGAAGACTGGCGCAGAACGCGTTGACTCGGGGGAGTCCGCGTCTGCTTTTAGACGAGGAGGGGAGCTGATGGCTGCCCTCAAAGAACTGACGAGGACCGGGAGTGTGGACTCAATGTCGTATGACAGCGACGACGACTCCGCACTCTCGAGACCAGAAAGTCGGGCGTCGTACAGCGGCTCATACCGCAAGCGACCCCGACATTATGACTCGGACGATAACTCGGGCGGCTCGGGTGATGAGGTCCGCCCCGCTCAAAAGGCCCCCAAGGGGAAAAGCGGCAGAGGCCGCGCGTCCCCTGCACAGGTGCGGGACTCAAAGGGACGCTTCCTGAAGCATTCTGCTGCGTCGGGGAGCCAGCCCCAAGGAAGAGATCGGTCGCGCTCGGGCGGCAGGAGCGACGGGAGCCCTGCCGCTCTGAAGAGCACCGACACCCCAAGAGGTAGAGGCCGGCCTCCAACAACCGGCGAATACGTCGGCCTGGCAAAGGCCAAGGCCGAGATGGTCGCTGCGGAGAGGGCGGCGATGGAACTCCAGGCGGAAAAGGAGTTGGCGGAGTCGGCGCGCGAGGCGTACAAGTTGCGCCCGGTCCGCATGCCGGAGAAATTTGATGGGGCCTCTACGCCCGAACTAAAGGGTCACGTTCTCCGTAACGTGGCCCTAATCGGTGATGTCGCGGCCAAGTCGTCGAACCTTAAGGGTACGTTCGTCAGGACCCTTAAGGACGCGGCCGCGGAGATAAAAGAGGCAGTGGACCTAATGAGTCGGTCCACTATATCGGCGGAGACGATGAAGCTCTCCGCTGACAAGGACCGACTCCAGAGGGAAATTGAGGAGCTCCGCAGTGAGCTAGCTGCCTTGCGGGCCGAAGTACGGCGTCCGCAAAACCCGGTCGAGTCAATCCCCCCACCGCCTCCAAGTGCTCCGTTCGAGCCTGAGTCGCTGAAGCGCTCAATAATCGAGGCGGTGGGGACTATGGTGAACGCCCGCCTAGAGGCGCTGGAAGATAGGCTGCTGCCAGAGGTGCGCCTTCGCCCACCGCTGGCCTCGTCTTCTCGGGCGGTAGCGGCGGATATCCTGCCGGCTAGAGATAGCCCTATGTTGGAGCTGGAGGTTCCTCCGGCGCCCGTTGACCTTGGCCCTCCCCCTCCCACTTCACGTGAGGGAGGGACGACCAAGTCTAAGGGAAAGGGTAGAGGGAAAAAGCGGGCTGTTGTGGTAAACCCCGCTCCGCCAGTGCCGACAGCGGAGGAGAGACCAGCAGAGGCCTGGTCCACAGTGACCCGCCGCAAGGCGAAACCTAGAGCGGACCCGGCAATGGCTGCGCAGGCCCCAAAGCCCAGGCAGCCGAAGTCAAAGCCGAAGGCGAAGCTGAAGAAGCCGAAGTTAAGGCCCCCCCGCTCGTCGGCTGTAGCTTTAAAGCTACAGCCGACCGCTCAAGCGCAGGGGGTCACATACGAGGCCCTATTCAAAAAGGCCAGAGGCCAGTTTGAACTGGAGGAACTCGGCATAACAGCCATCAGATTTAGGACGGCCGTAACGGGTGCGCGTCTGCTCGAGCTCCCGGGTGATGATAATGGGGAGAAAGCCAACCTCCTGGCCGCAAAACTGCAGGAGGTGCTCGGCGTTACCGACGTCGTGGTGTCCAGGCCCGAAAAGTGTGCAGATCTGCGCATTTCGGGCCTGGACGACTCGGTCGTGGTGGCGGAGGTGGCGGAGGCGGTCGCCAAGGTCGGGGAATGTCCCTTGGCCTCTATTAAGGTGGCAGACATCCGTCGGGGCAAGTCCGGGTTGGGCACTGCCCTAGTAAGGTGTCCCGTGAGTGCCGCTGGCAAGGTGGCTGGGGCCGATCGTTTGCTCATTGGGTGGTCGTCGGTCAGGGCCAAACTGCTTCCGGCTCGACCTCTGCGGTGTTTCCGGTGCCTCGAGTTGGGGCACGTTCGGGAACAGTGCACCGCGGAGGTCGACAGAGGTGATGCTTGCTTCCGCTGTGGGCAAGCGGGCCATAAAAGTGAGGGGTGCTCCGCCGCGCTACACTGCTTAGTGTGTGCGGCGTCGAATAGGCCCGCTGCCCACAAGCTTGGAGGCTCCGCCTGCGCCACTGCGCTGGCCAAACGACGGAAGGCGAAGGGCGCTGCTGGGGCCAAAGCCCCGGTCAAGCCTGCCCGCCCAGCGGCTGCCAAAGCTGCTGCAGCTGGAGATGCGATGGTCACTTCCTAGTGACCATCGCGACTCCTGAGCCCTAAGACGACAGGCACGGGGGTGCCTGTCGTCCGTTCAGGGGCTCGTGAGGGGGCGCTGTGTTTTCCTGTACCAACACAGCGCCACCCGGCC